>JARFIW010000753.1:0-2997500 GCA_036346225.1 Platerodrilus igneus
TTTCTTCTGTTAATCGCCTCGGCTGCTCCTCTAGTTAAACCTTCATCCTCATTCAAAAAAACAAACACATTCCTACCACAAACATCAACGTTAACTCTATTTACATCAATATTCACAATACATTAAAATTTCAAAATTAAAATTCAGCATAGATTTCAGTATCAGAAAATTTCAAGATTTAAATTTGTTATCATTTTAATGTGCATCCAAAATTAAAGTCCTTGTAGGATGCCTACTAATTAATGTAACAATATATGCAGACCTGAGTCTGAGTACAAAGGAGCATCTACCACCCCTTTACGTTAATTAACCAGGTTCGTCTAATTGAGCTCAAAGACATACCCAAATTTTCATCAAGAACATAAATACTAAATACTCCTTTCGACTTAAACAAGAAAATTTCACCTTAAAATTAAAATTTGTTGTTAGTACAACTTCATTACTGTCCATTTTAAGTAAATAAATTATAAAGTTATTCAACACACACGAAAACATCAAAGTTCAAACAAAATAGTATAATTTACCTGAAGGTTACTGCACTCGTAGCTTCAATGTACCTCGTCCCTTTTGTTAATCACACCATTCCAACTGGGTTATATTTACGGCTTCTGATTCTCCACGCTTTTAAGATTTTCTCCATCACCATTCATCTAAAGTTGTTTCAGGGCTTTTCCGGAACTCATCTGTGTATATCTGAACCTTGTTTTGTGGATCCAGTCATGTTTACGAACCATTTAATGATTAACACCCCCGAAAAATAACAAAGAAATTCATACTTCTTTCACCAATATACGCCAAAACTGTCTACTTTTGTGTATTCATTTGTCGTTGTAAATTTTACTAATTGGTACAGTGATATTAAACTTTATTACCTTGTATCTTCTTTTCTAAGTGCACTAAAGTACATTCATTGTAGCACGTAAAGAACAAGCTGTTTTAAATCACAAAATTATTCGAGCAAACTGTTTAAATTATTTAATCAAAATCGGAAAACTAAAAAGCACTGTTTAACGCATTGAATCAAGTCGAAGATCTAAGAGAGCTTGTTCATATTAACCTGGGTATATATAGCGGTTAGCCTGTCTGTCGGTCTGTTCCCCAAAACGGACAATTCTAAAGAATTTCGCATGCTAGGTTCCCATTCCGCAGCCCGGCATGCGATTTTTACGAAATTTGCACTCGCCCCAGTTACATCTCAGAAATTTCGACACGGCTCGCAAAGTCTGGAAATAACTAATTGAATTTTATACAGAAATGTTATTTTTACCTCTCAATTTTGCCTTTTATTTTCACCCAATCGCAACCCAATGACGTTGCTCCACTCACGCCTTTTACTATATGTGTCTCGGTCTCGCGCATATTATCTGTCTCTATCTAACCTGTTCTTAGTGGTGCAAATTGATATTCCTTACTATCGATTATTTCAGTCCACATGGACTGTTATCTGGGTTAAATAACCCCGTATCCAACCTTCCCGTTAATATAAGCGACGGTTTCTCCAACATTCTCTGAAACCATTTGTTATCTGCCAAATTTACGCAGAATGAGCCTTTTAAAATACGCAGGTGTTCAAACATAATAACACTTCTACGATTTGCATTTTATTGGGTTTTTCAAGTTTTTATAGATATTATATGTTACTAATGGTTCAATTAACTTCAATTACAATTAATACCCTTTAAATTTTAGTGACCCCTAATCAAATATTCAATTATTATCAGTACATTTTGTTTAATACCGGTTACTTAAAATAGAGTTAATTAATATAAATTTTGCACGTAATTTCTCTTTGTTTCTTTACTAGGAATAATTAAATTACATGTAGAGCTTTTAATACTGCTTCCTTTTTTATAGCAAGCGTCTTGTAGATGATTTAACTCCTTATTTTTAATGAAACGAATGAATTTTATGCTTCACGGTTTTATAATAAAGCGTATTATCTAATAAAATTCCTTATACACGGTGATTAAAATTATTTGATGTGATTATTTAATTTTCTACCCTGGTCTAAATATGAGTAATATATACATATATATATATATATATATATATATATATATGTTAGAAATATATGAGGTTTCCTCTTTTGACGATATTAGGCGGTTTATCGAAACTATATACACGTGAAAGATAATACCCGTCCTATTATCTACAACAATAAAATAAAACGAGTCGCGTTTGATACTTCGTAACGTATGGTAGATGCACGGCCTTGTGCGCCACATTTTGCAATTTGTACCTGTATTCTCTTCGCGGGACTCTCAATTTTTGTGCTACGCAACATTGAAGATCTTCTCTACAAGTGTTGGGTAAGTGTTTACACTGATCCGATTTATTGCATTTTTATTATTGTCGAAATTGTAAAACCTCAGCATTTATTATTGTTATTATCAATTCGGTTTTCACCATTCAAACAACAGTCCACTCAGCTATCGGAAAATTGCACTTGATGAGCAATCTGGAGAAAATCTCCATGCAGGATTTTTCCATCCATTGCTTATCATACAAGATTTTGGTCACTTCGCATCGCTGAATTTAAAACTGGGATTTAATAATTTTTGATTGTCAAATTGGGGGTTTAAATTCCTATTTTGTAGTCAAAATTAATTGAACTCGCTAACCGAATTATAATTTATATAATTTATGTGATTACAAACATTGTTTGCTATTAAATTGGAATTTTGTGCTAATCGTATTTTTAACACTTGCATTACAAGTTTTGTTTACAATCCCTTATCAGCTTACTAATTGCCGACTTATTCTTAACATTTGATAAATTCCTTAAGGTGGAACCTGATAGGGAAACCTTCGCTTACTTTAAAAAATTAACTAATCGTAAAGAGCGATATTGGCGTTGTTTACAAGATTGCCATGATCTAATTAAGGATTTACCTACACAGCTGGAACAATTCAAAGCCCGTGTTACTCAAATTGATGAGACACGTAATCAATTTTTAGGAATTCTTGATGAACTTGCATCGTTATCTGACATTCACGCAACCTTGGCTACAGACACCGTAACCCTGGAATCAAATTTTAATTCCATATATTTTAATATTTTGTCCGTCGCCGGTTGTTACAGTTCATCAGTAGCGCCTAACATAACCGCACTTAATACCGCCGGTAAACAGTCAAATGTACATTTGCCTGAAATAAAAATTGTTAAGTTTCATGGTAAACCCGAACAATTCTCTTCTTTCAAATCACTTTATGATAGCTTAATTCACAATAACAAATCCTTATCGGATATCGAAAAGTTTACATACTTAATTTCTTATATGGAAAATACGCCTTTGAAAGTAGTTCAAAGCGTACGATTCTCACCAGAAAATTATTTGATAGCTTATAATCTTCTTTTTCATTATATAATCAACTTTTTGTTTTTAGATCTTTCGACACGCTCATGTAAATTATATGATATATATAGGTAATTTTGGAGCAAAACGCGAGATAGGTTTTTGGGCCTCTGGGAGCTTCTTTTTAAAAAGAATTTATTTCCAAATTTACGCTGTTATCAAGTGTTGTTTAATTTATACATAAATTACAATTGAATTTAACAAGTGGTTCCGTTATATTCATTAACGTTTTAACAATTGAAAATAATCAAAGTTACTTTTCACTAATTAATTAATTAAACTAAATTGAGTAGCTTGAACAACCAACAATGTTAAAGTTGTGAAGCTCGAGACTGACTGGCTATCTTGGGCTCCTGAGGGTATTTATGCTATTTCTTGCCCCTCACATTGCTTGTGGGAACTGCAGATCTCATATCTGCTATTTCTAGATACAATGCAAAGTATTACATTTTAATAATCTTAATTCTAATAATTGCTGTATTATTGTCTACTGTGACCTGCACCTACAGTGTCATGTTACGTCTGGAATACAAAGTATTCACATTCGTTCTCATGTCTGGTTTATGAACGTTCATTAACCTTTTGTAATGTGTCCTTCAATTATATATTGTAGCAATCTAACTTAGGACTTAATAATTCCATTTGATTACGTATATGTCCTAGTTTGGGGGATATGTAACTCGCGCCTTGTAGAAAGAGTGTATTATTGATAGAAAATGCCTTTATGAACATTGAACCAAGTCAACGCAAAAATAAATAATTAGAATATGTTATCCCATAAACAGACAATTTATACGAGTATTGAGCATTATCAGTAATTGATCAAATACGATCTGTGTAGTCTCTTGTGATAGGAAATACAGTGATTTTCGTGTAACCGGTTAAACGGTTGCAGTTATTTATAAATCACCGTGACTTTAACCAGTAATTCATTCATATGATGTTAACTATTAGATAAATAAAAATGAAGACTAATGCCTACGTTAGGTTATTGGGTTATAAATTTATAATCATGGATGTTTAAATGAAAATTATTTATGCGACCATACTTACAAGTGGAATATCCATTTCTATTATATATACATGGTTATACTAATTACCTTATAATGTGCCGCTCACTGTGCAACACTGTCCAAATCGTAATTGAAATTAGATGTTGTATTAAATTATTAATTTATGTAAAATGAAAACATATAAAAAACTTGATTCTAATTTAATAACATTATTAAAAACTATTTCTTTTTCTTACAAACATAATAATTTGAGTTAAGAAACATAAGTTGTGTTTTCGTTACAGACAATCTACTTCTACGCTCCGTTAATAATAACCCAGCTTTTGAAAATAGACGTTCGCACGGTACGGATGTGACCAAAATACCTCTTCGTTCTTTAACTACTTCACTTAAGTTCAAAAAATTAAAACAATTATTTTTCCAAAATTTGAAGGGTTCTTTGTGTATTGGCAGAACGTCTTCCTCTAGGTAGCGCTGAACTTCTATGTTTGCACTGCTAGTGGCATTATATGAAGATACAGCTTTTATATTTCGAAGAGTTCCCCATATCGACAATTCGGCATCATCATCATCCTCTTCATCTTCATCAGCTTGCATTTTATTTTCAACCATTTGCCTTATCTTGGATCCTATTTTAGTTGCGACCAATGATATGAATTTTTTTTTAGCTTTTTCAGCTGCTGAACTATCTTGGAAAGCCACATGTTTAAACCGAGGATCGAGAAATGCAGCTACAGATAATGTGTTGCTGTTTTCGACTTAGTTTAATCTCTTAATTAGACCATCAGCAAGTTTTGTCACCACAACCTGCACCACATTTTCGAAATTTGTGTAGATTTCTACACACAACATGTAAGCCATTTACCAATGGAATGACATATGACCCCGTGATGTAATTTTCACCCTAATCGTTTTGGTGGTCTTTTCAAAGGGCGCAACTGGTAAACACGATTTGCTTGAATTAAACAAATTGTAAATATTGTAAAATTTCCATAGGCTATTCACCATATCTTTAGAAAATAATAAAAGTTATACGTACAAAAAAACCGTATATTTCTCACAACCGGTAAAACGCCCAACTGCAGGTAAACTAAATTCAATGAGTGCATATTCAAACATTACAAAAATGCGAATAGCGCTCGATGCGTATTTCGTACTAAACAAATACGTCTGCACCCTAGTAAAGTTAAACCAATACTCCTGCCTGACAGCAACAAGAATCGCAAGGACACGAAAAAGCAGTAACTAAGAGTTGCTGCCAGTATACATTTTTAAATAATAAAATGTTAGGGTTGCTTGTCGCTACCAGCAACACAGTACACCAGTTCTTTCAAAACCTACAATTCCAGTGGATTTAAAATTGGAAAGTTTGAATTACCTAAAACAGCAATGATGGATTTTATAGTATTTTCAAGCGTAGTAAAACGTTTCAACATGTAAAAGATGGAGTTCCACTTCGTAGTTATATCATGAATTAATTTGTATGGTTCTGTCTCTGGTTTCATTTGTTTCTGGTAAGCCATAAAATTTTGTGTAGACACAGTGCTTCGTTTAAAATGCACAACAATCGATCTGACTTTGGTTAACAGTTCAGTAGAGTAGGGATTTGATAAGGTATCCTTCACGATTAAATTTAGGGTATGCGCAAAACAACCGAAATGTTTCCAACCTAAATCTTGAATGATGGCATTCTTTATGTTACTCGCATTATCTGAAACTACCAACAGTATCTTCCATATTAATCCCCATTCTGTAGCGATTCTTTCCATTACTGCTGCGAAATTTTCACTAGTATGTCTCTCCTTTATGTTAGAACATTCTAATAACACTGACTGAAGTTCGTAATTATCATTTATAAAGTGTACAGTAACGGCAATAAAACTCTCAGTATTGATGGAAGTCCAACAGTCTGTTGTTAAACACACTGTTTTCAATGTGTTCATTATTGCTCGACAATCATTTACACATTCTTGATATCGAGCTGGTAGCAGCATCGGTGAAATTTTCCTCCTACCTGGTAGTTCATATGAAGGATTTAATGCACGAACGAATTCTTGAAACCCTCTACCTTCCACAACCCTAAAACTATGAAAATCTGTAATAAATAACTGAAGTAATTTTTCATTAATCTGATTTATGGCTGATTTAGATCTAGGAGGGTTCCTTGGCAAATATGAAATAAACTTTTGCTGAGACAGTGTTGCAGTAGCGGCAGTTATAATGTGCTTGCACTGCTACTGCTAGCGATAGGCGCTACTAACTCTGTTGTTATGGTCTCATTCTCATCCTGAATATGTTTTATTTGCTGCACGTCTATTTTAGCCACAGACACAGTCAGATGATTTGATTGGATGTGCTTTCTTAAATTAGAATTTGTTGTTTTATACGAATAATTTTTCTTACGCATATTGCACACTGCCATAAAGTTTTCATTTTCAATTAGCGTGAAATAGTTCCAAAATTCACTTGTTTTCTGTTTCTTTCTAAACATTTTTAAACCGCTACGTTCTACACCTTTTATTTTGATCTAGCGTATATGTCTGTATGCCACCAGGTAATCCAGGTACGAATTAACTACCAACGTAACGTACCAGCCGCGAACGTCAAAAAAATTACGTTCACTAATATTATATTATACTTTATAATCCAACATATGCGTTCATGATGCAATGACGACAATCACATCGCTAAACGTACTGTACTGACACTGACCTGAACTATACCTGTATAGTAATCTAAATTTCTAGAACTACGAAAACGAAACGAAACCCCATCGGCGACGGTGAACAAACAAACCCCATTCACTGCTTGGAATAATAATTGTAATTCACCGTAGATTTTAGAGTTCAAGTTCAGTGATAAGTTGACCGTGTCAGTGCTGCTTTAGGCTGTGGGTTACCAAAGCTAGCTACGTTACACAATGGTAATTGCTTGTAGGATAAGAAATTAAAAAAATACGGTTCCATCCCGGTCACCCATCACCATATATCCACCACGCCAGTTCTTAAGACTGGGGAATATCATTGTGTAGACACACATTTTACGATAGATGGCAGCTCTTCCATAAAAACTATTAAACACGAATTTACAGTCAGTCAGTGGAGTTTAGTTGCACTATTATAAACCAGTATTTAATTACCTTGTCATCAACGAGTTTACGTTATCTTTTGAGACATGATAGAATTCGCAGATACGCCCACTTAGAGCTTCCTTCGAGAGGTCTGCGTTTATCTACATAAAACAGCGTCACTAGCATTCCGCTTTATTATTTGGTTTGAGTGTACATTTTATTTACAAGAACATGCTTTTTTACTTTAGTGATTGTTGTTTCATTATAAATTGGTATCTATATTATTTTAAAATACACGGTGTCAATTGAAATACCAATTGTTTGGAATTACTCCATTATGAAAAAGTAAACAGTAGGTTTAGTTTTTATTACTACTAATTGAACAAAGATATATATTGTCGCTAAAACAGTCGTTTCTGTGATTTATAAAATTAGGATCAACCAAATTGCATGAAATATCACTAACTGCATATTTAAGCCTAAACTAAATCGGCGTGACTCAGCTTTTCTTGACAAAAATTGATTCTGTTAACATAACAGTTGTGTGGATGTAAATGCATCATATTTCTTGTTGAACGAACAAGGAGAATTTATTGTTTTGCTGCTTGATAACTAATTCACTCATTTCAATGCAATAAACATTGAACATACTTTGTTTACGTATTTGGTGTGTAACTTTAGCAAGGCAAGCAAAAAGACCTTACAGTATCGACTAATTTTTCCAAACAAATTTGATTTTTACTTGAACGAAATAGAAAATTAACTGCTGCAATAAAACTACAGATTTACGCTATTTGTAGATAGTATCAATTTATTTTTAAGAGTAGTAATACAATCAAACGTAAATCCTAAATATTTCAATTGATTTCGCACGTATGTATTGATGTTAAATAATTGAAAATCGAAATAATACCCATACCGGTCCTATAGCTCAAATCTTACAGACAATTGCAATAGTGAAAATAGTGAGTATTATTGTTTTCGAAATGGGTAAAGGCAATTATAAACCAAGAACGCGTGCAACTAAAAGAAGTAGAACCAAGCGAACCAAAAATATTCAAGTAACAAAAACAATAAAATCTGAACTAAAAACTATCGAATTGCATATAAGTAGGGAAGTATGCTAAAATAATGAAATATTCAGTGTCTCGATTTGATGCGTCAATAATTCAAAGAGCGGTACTACATGTGTGTAAAGTCAGCACCCTTTTAAAAATTATGTTTTGAAAATTCTTCCAGGTTGTTCTACCCTTGTACCACATTGTTCCACTTCGATTTACAAAAGTTAGCCAATAGAATAAAAGAGGAAGATGAAGGGTATGTTTTACTCTTTTCGATATAGTCCAAAATCGATTTTGGGATATCCGGTAGTGATGCGAAGTTCGTACTTTATAATTTATATAGGGTACTACATTCGGTTTGTTGGCGAAAAAGGGGTTCCAACAAACAAGTGTTTTTCCGTTTTTTCAAGAATCGTTTTTTAGGCGGAGTTGTCGTTTTGGAGCAATGTTTGGAACAAGTAGAACACTGTTCAACGGGTATCAAATCTTTGATTTGTGAAAAAAAGGGTGCTAGTATTAAAATGGATTTTTCGGCTTATTCGAGAAATCGTTTGGAATAAAATAATATTGATTAGGAACAAAGTAGCACAACGTTAGAACAATCTGGAACAACTTTCAAAATCATAATTTTTAACAGGGTGCTATGTTCACACACATCGATTCTACGCTACACATATAACATGCGGGGGAGATATTTTGAACACTTTTGGATGCTCTTTCTATCCTATAAAAATGTTAAAAAAAGTTTTGAATCATGTTTAGGAGGCAAGGTTAGTTTTCGCTTTTTGCATTGGAGATCTGCGCAAAATTTAGAACGCGAAAACAAAAGAACACAAATAAGTATGCAAAAATTTGAAAGTGTAAAGGACTTTATGGTATTAATTTTTTTTGTGTAGAATCGCTCTTCCTAATATCGACGCTTTATTTCCGGACACCCTGTTAGGTTAGTCATGCAATGTATTTTAAGAAAGTTGTAGGACTAACGGTACGTTAGCTTCCCGTCAGTCACCGGCTGGTGTTGATTTGATTGACTTGGAATCAGTTTGGAATGAGAGCAACATAAGTATTCCAAATAGCTCTTATGATCCTTCAAACCCACGGGGAACAGACGCCGAACTTAATGAGTATGTGAAAATCCTAGTATTAATTCCATTTCATAATATTCTATATACAATTATGGTGGAGGAACTTACAATTGAAAAGGAGCCTCTACAGTATAAAGTTGAAGACAACAGGATTGTGGACATCACTTATCTCTTGCAGAGGACACTGTTTCTTGCAAAGACTCATGCGCGTGTATGCTCTGCAAGTAACTTGTTTCTTGAGAAAGAAATAGAAATGGCTGTAATTAATTAACTGTGAATAAATGAGCTGGCGCGTCATATCATTTGAGTGGACTGTATTACGAAAGATAACAAAACGCGAGCTTTAGATACGAGAATTTGTATGCATGTAAAAGACAAACAATAATGTTACATAAAGTAACTCACCAATATAGTTCATAGTGTGTTGTCCTCTTCATTGTTGCAATGACCCCGAGGGAGTCGGTTAAACACACTGGTTACAAGGCACTATTGTTCATTGTCTGTATAGGTTGCCAGGTAACTCGACACAACCGTTCCGGTGCTAGGTCGGAAGAAGAGTCGCCGACAAACTTGACAAAACTACTTTCACACGCATTACACTATAAGAGGCGCAAGCGCACTGCACAGTTTTGTTCCACAATATAATTTCGAAGTTTAATTATTAGGAAACAATGACCTTAGTAGTATTCTGTTTTTAAAATGCAATACGTGCGACAAAACATATTCATGTTCCACGGAAACTGTAAAAAATGCACATTTAAATCATGCAGCAGTATGGGGAACTTTGTCAACTGGAAGTACCTTTACCCACGTGGAAGAATTTTTATCAATTTTGAATATACCCTGTATGAGTAACAATCATTTTTATTCAATTCAAGAAACTTTGCGCCTGGTAAAATATACATTCATAATTTACAAAGCAAAACTATTACAAATATCTCCAAGATTTGCAGCGATAGTAGTATACTTTCAATGGAACGAGCTGGTGAGGAAGAAAAACACATTGCATTGGAAAATGGTGACATAGGTGACAACGGAATTCCTTGGATAACTGTTTATCTACATGCCGGATGGACCAAAAGAAGCTATGGCCACAATTATGATCCTGTTTCTGGATTGGTATTCGCTATGATAGTTAGTGGCATTAGTATATAATGTAATTTTTATCTAAATTTTAGGCAGTTATTGTCGGGCAGAAAACAAAAGCATATGACTTGGGCATCAAAAAAGGTTTTAAAGATGGAGTTAAATATAGATAGGCAAAAATTAGAGGTTTGGGTCTTTAAAAGGTGTAACTTTGTAAGGGGTGGTCCTATTTAAAATCTATTTACAGATTTGGGCTCCCTAGAAAATCTAATATTAGTTGATACCAAACAAGATATATTTATCTTCGGATAATAAATACAATATACCGCTTGTTAGCAAAAAAGTTGTAGGGAAATTCAGAATGATGGTTTAGGTCATTGTCTACTACACGAAGATGACAATTTAACATGCGCTCGACACAATGTTGTTTTTTATTCGAAATGAATTTTATCGCTAGATTAAATGCTTGTATTAAAATATATGTATTTCTTTAATAAAGTTGTATATAAATTATGTTGCATCATAGGCGCTAACCTACCCTATCAATTTTTCCTGCTATCTAACCTAAGCCTATGTGGATGGTTGTGGAGGGGTGTGGAGGTGGGTGGTGGGATGTGGAGGTGGGCTGAGGGATGTGAATGAATGTGGAGGTGGAGTAATGTGGAGTGATGTGGAGGTGTGTGGAGGAATGTGGAGGTGGAGTAATGTGGAGGGATGTGGAGGTGTGTTGTGGAATGTGGAGGGATGTGGAGGTGGACGGATGTGAAGCGATATGGAGGAATGTGGAAGGATGTGGAGGGTGGTGGAGGAGCGTGGAGGGTGGTGGAGGAGGTGGGGGTGGTGGAGGAGTCGCCAGAACCGGCCAGTTTCCCCTACTGCAAAGTATAATATACCCTTCAATATTTCAATCATGTTTTTTAAAATATAATTTTTAGAAAAAAGAAGATGCGCTTGATTAGTGACTACTGACGTAGTGGACTAGGCCTACATGGGGGATACCACTTGTACTAATAGTACGCCTAGCACTCTACCTCTAATCGCATATATTTTCGGCGTTTGTATTTTAGCGAAAGGTGGTGTGGAAACGGGTATGATTATATAGAATGATTATGTGCAAAATATAAATCATATACGGGTGTATTATGTCGAAATTGTTAATAATATCAATGTACTTTGTTATTCTGTGTGTGCCTTTGGATGTGATAATTTGTATTTCATTTATGTATTTGAAACTTGCTAATTTTTCTGTTGTTTTTTGAGAATATATGTTCAACTATATTTATATATACCTAATAATGGAATTATTTATAAAATGAGGTCTTGGGTTGTTGGATTGGTCGAAAATAGAAGAGCTCTGATTAGCTAAAATCCTATCAGTTTTCAATTTCCAATAATAAATAGAATGGTCCATTGCTACAGCATCATCATCATTTTGTTTTCGACCTTACTTAAGGTCGGTTTGACGCAGCTCAAGCTCCTTTTCTATTCTGTGCTAATCTAAAAAGTTCTTCATACCCTTCACAACCTAAATTACTAATAATTTGACTAATATAGCTTGGTCTAGGTCTTCCTATCTTTTTTCTATCTACCTGGCTCTACATAGATATTAGCAATCTGATGGTTGTTAAAGAACTCCAACATGTTTACATGATTCCCATTTATAAGGAAATAAAATATTACCTGGTTATCCCTTCCAAAACTGGAAAAGTGTTAAATTATAAGTTATGGTAAGGCTTAAGCAACGAATCGCTACCAACATGCCAGACCGCTAACTAATTGTAAATTCTGTCATGGTGACATTTAGTTGACTGATTTTTATTTCTTTATTTATTTTCGTTTTGTTTTGTTTTCGAACTTACTTAGGGTCGGTTTGATGCAGCTCTAAATTCTTTTCTATTCTACTCTACTAAGCTACTCTATTAAGGTCTACATACCCTTCACAACCTAAATCTCGAATAATTTGACTGATATAGTTTTGTCTAGGTCTTCCTACTCTATTTTTATTTGGTAGTCTATAATCTAAGACCATAGCCCTCGTGTCTTAATTGGTGCCCTATTATTCTATTTTTCCTAACCTTTAATCGTTTCCACATAAAGGGTTCCTCACCTATCCTTCTATAAATTTCCTGATTCGTTACTCTATCTGTCCAACTAATCTTTAATATTTTTTTATAACATCAAGTTTCAAAAGCTTCTATCTTTTTCTTATCTACCTCTTTAATTGTCCAAGAACCACTACCGTATAATAGAACGCTCCATACGTACGACTTTAAGAAACTTTTTCTATTATCTAAACTAATACTATTAGCTATTAATAAGTCTTTCTTTTTTAAAAACATTTTTCATCTATCTTTTCTCTCTAACTAAGTTTAAAGCTTCCTCAATATAAACATTAAAAATCAAGGGAGATAGTGTACAGCTCTGTCTAACACCATTTCTAATCTTAGCTTCCTTTTCTATTTTATCAAACCTAATTACTACACTTTGATTTTTATATATACTGTAAATAATATTTATGTCCCTATGAGAGATTCTTATTTTTCGCAAAACCCTCAACATAACAATCCAATTAACCCTATCAAATACTTTTTCTAAATCTACAAAAGAGTCTTTTTGTTTTTTGTAACCTTTTTTCGATAATTACCTTAATCATTAGTATCGGTTCTCTAGTGCCTCTGTCTTTACGAAAACCATATTGGTCTTCGTCTAAATAATTCTCAGTCAAAGCTTCTACTCTATTTTTAATTATTATTGCTAATATTTTGGAAGCGTGGGAAGTTAAACACACCTATCAACTCCTGGCTTTTTTGGGATTAGGATAATAATATTTTTTTCAAAATCTATTGGGACCTCACCTGTGTCATATATTACTTTTACCAGTTCATATAATCTGTCTAAAGTTTTCTGACTTGCATATTTTATTAATTCTGCGGGTATATCATCTATCCCTGGCACTTTATTTAGTTACTCAGTGTGATAACAATTTAGTTGTCACTATCACTAATAGCGGCCTATTAGATAAATTAGTTTCGCATTTTCGTCTTATGACGATGTATCTCTGTAGTTGTTTGTAAAATAATTTTTTCCTGCAAACTGGTTAATTTTGGGCAAAAAATTCAAGAGACATTTTTTGTTTAGAATGAAATAAGCTACTGGAAAAAAATTTTTAAATGGCAAACAAATAATAAGACAAAAAGTTACATTGAAAATAAATTTTAGGGGTTGCGTTTTCACCTCTTACAACCATGGTGTAAACGAAATAAATTACTGAGTTAGTGTATTTTGATAATAAAAATGTCACCTTAATTTCAATTTTGTAACTTTTTAGTGTTTGTAAAAAGAAAACGAATTTTATGTATCTGTATCTTTAGAAGGGTGCTCCAATGAAGTTTCTTTATATGAAAGACCCTATCTCTTTTACGATGAGGAATCATCCCCTGAAATGTTTTACACTTATTTTGTTACACCCGGTATAAATGTGTTCAAAATATCAGAAACGAATAAATTCATTACCAGGAATATATATTATTTAACGAAAATTGAAAGCTCTTCTGGAACATTCCTAAATGCAGTGAGTTGCTACGAAAGGCTTTTATAAGCCATAAAACAAGCATCGACAAGCAAGCCTATAATTTTAATTTATACCTAAGTACCTTCAAGGTTTTTATTTTAAAATAACCATAAAGCCTAAATAACGCTTTGTGAAGTTATTTACTAATTATTAAAACTATAAAATCCAATTCATATTGAGATTGCTGTTGTGAATATCTAACAAAAGCAAACAATTAATAGCCGTACACTCAATATCAGTTGTCTTTATTATACTCGGTCCACGTGAAGTTGAATAGTACGTCAGCAATTTGTTAGATTCCCTATCCAATGAGCTTTAAACACTATTGCTCTGGTTTGATGCACTTACCGACGATTATCGTTCTCCCTTTTACATTAACGGATGCAGACAATGCTCGTTGCAGTCACGTCTAATTACTTTCATAAAAATAGCCTAGCGACACCTTCGTAAAACTTGGTGAACTGTTGGGAATGTTCCCGCATACCGACTAGTTTAAATCCACACTACGTTTATGCAAAATACTTCTGGCACAATCTTAGATAGAAAAATTCAACAAAACAATTAATTTTTTGGTGCATTTCATAACAAGAAAGCATTCTGAAGATGATGGTATAAAAATTACAACAATATTTTATTTAATTCAGCTATAAACAAATTCCAAAATGTTCAAAATTAAATTCACAATTTTGATTTTTATGTCATTATCTTCTTTGATTTTTTTTAAAACCAACACCACTTTCAGATTTTTTTTAAAAAAAAGTTGGTCTATCTAAGATTGTGCCAGAAGAATGAGGAGATAATTTCCCCAGTCTTAACGCGTTTCTAATTATACGAAACCAATATCGATATTCGATAACGACGATAACCTATTATTTATCGTCTTATATGTTACTGTAACCGGATTCATTCATACTACAGATATCCAGCCGCGCGCCGATAGCACAAAATCTCAGTAACCGGTTAAAAGTAATATTGATAACTACCAGTTACAGTGATTTTAAAATCACTGCGGTTATTAACCGGTGATCGATATATCGCCCAACACTAGCCTAGTTTCCCCAAAGTTCATCAATTTGTAGAAAATTTGTGGGTTATTCTGCATCCTTTAAAAATGTCTCCGAAGTACAGATGTTGTCGCACACTAATGATTATGTCCCTGCAATTTATGTGATTATGCCCCATCCCGAAGAGAGGATTTACAAAGTTTGTCACGCCATACTACCAAACGTCCATCCCCATGCAATTTGTATAATTATCCTGCATCATGTAACGGTGCTTTCAAAGTTTATACGTCTTCAAATACTAATAATGTCTAATTGGATGCAATTTGTATCACTACATCATATAAAAGTGGTTTCTTCTGTTAATCGCCTCGGCTGCTCCTCTAGTTAAACCTTCATCCTCATTCAAAAAACAAACACATTCCTACCACAAACATCAACGTTAACTCTATTTACATCAATATTCACAATACATTAAAATTTCAAAATTAAAATTCAGCATAGATTTCAGTATCAGAAAATTTCAAGATTTAAATTTGTTATCATTTTAATGTGCATCCAAAATTAAAGTCCTTGTAGGATGCCTACTAATTAATGTAACAATATATGCAGACCTGAGTCTGAGTACAAAGGAGCATCTACCACCCCTTTACGTTAATTAACCAGGTTCGTCTAATTGAGCTCAAAGACATACCCAAATTTTCATCAAGAACATAAATACTAAATACTCCTTTCGACTTAAACAAGAAAATTTCACCTTAAAATTAAAAATTTGTTGTTAGTACAACTTCATTACTGTCCATTTTAAGTAAATAAATTATAAAGTTATTCAACACACACGAAAACATCAAAGTTCAAACAAAATAGTATAATTTACCTGAAGGTTACTGCACTCGTAGCTTCAATGTACCTCGTCCCTTTTGTTAATCACACCATTCCAACTGGGTTATATTTACGGCTTCTGATTCTCCACGCTTTTAAGATTTTCTCCATCACCATTCATCTAAAGTTGTTTCAGGGCTTTTCCGGAACTCATCTGTGTATATCTGAACCTTGTTTTGTGGATCCAGTCATGTTTACGAACCATTTAATGATTAACACCCCCGAAAAATAACAAAGAAATTCATACGTCTTTCACCATTATACGCCAAAACTGTCTACTTTTGTGTATTCATTTGTCGTTGTAAATTGTACTAATTGGTTCAGTGATATTAAACTTTATTACCTTGTATCTTCTTTTCTAAGTGCACTAAAGTACATTCATTGTAGCACGTAAAGAACAAGCTGTTTTAAATCACAAAATTATTCGAGCAAACTGTTTAAATTATTTAATCAAAACCGGAAAACTAAAAAGCACTGTTTAACGCATTGAATCAAGTCGAAGATCTAAGAGAGCTTGTTCATATTAACCTGGGTATATATAGCGGTTAGCCTGTCTGTCGGTCTGTTCCCCAAAACGGACAATTCTAAAGAATTTCGCATGCTAGGTTCCCATTCCGCAGCCCGGCATGCGATTTTTACAAAATTTGCACTCGCCCCAGTTACATCTCAGAAATTTCGACACGGCTCGCAAAGTCTGGAAATAACTAATTGAATTTTATACAGAAATGTTATTTTTACCTCTCAATTTTGCCTTTATTTTCACCCAATCGCAACCCAATGACGTTGCTCCACTCACGCCTTTTACTATATGTGTCTCGGTCTCGCGCATATTATCTGTCTCTATCTAACCTGTTCTTAGTGGTGCAAATTGATATTCCTTACTATCGATTATTTCAGTCCACATGGACTGTTATCTGGGTTAAATAACCCCGTATCCAACCTTCCCGTTAATATAAGCGACGGTTTCTCCAACATTCTCTGAAACCATTTGTTATCTGCCAAATTTACGCAGAATGAGCCTTTTAAAATACGCAGGTGTTCAAACATAATAACACTTCTACGATTTGCATTTTATTGGGTTTTTTCAAGTTTTTATAGATATTATATGTTACTAATGGTTCAATTAACTTCAATTACAATTAATACCCTTTAAATTTTAGTGACCCCTAATCAAATATTCAATTATTATCAGTACATTTTGTTTAATACCGGTTACTTAAAATAGAGTTAATTAATATAAATTTTGCACGTAATTTCTCTTTGTTTCTTTACTAGGAATAATTAAATTACATGTAGAGCTTTTTAATACTGCTTCCTTTTTTTTATAGCAAGCGTCTTGTAGATGATTTAACTCCCTTATTTTTAATGAAACGAATGAATTTTTATGCTTCACGGTTTTATAATAAAGCGTATTATCTAATAAAATTCCTTATACACGGTGATTAAAATTATTTGATGTGATTATTTAATTTTCTACCCTGGTCTAAATATGAGTAATATATACATATATATATATATATATATATATATATATATGTTAGAAATATATGAGGTTTCCTCTTTTGACGATATTAGGCGGTTTATCGAAACTATATACACGTGAAAGATAATACCCGTCCTATTATCTACAACAATAAAATAAAACGAGTCGCGTTTGATACTTCGTAACGTATGGTAGATGCACGGCCTTGTGCGCCACATTTTTGCAATTTGTACCTGTATTCTCTTCGCGGGACTCTCAATTTTTTGTGCTACGCAACATTGAAGATCTTCTCTACAAGTGTTGGGTAAGTGTTTACACTGTTCCGATTTATTGCATTTTTATTATTGTCGAAATTGTAAAACCTCAGCATTTATTATTGTTATTATCAATTCGGTTTTCACCATTCAAACAACAGTCCACTCAGCTATCGGAAAATTGCACTTGATGAGCAATCTGGAGAAAATCTCAATGCAGGATTTTTACATCCATTGCTTATCATACAAGATTTTGGTCACTTCGCATCGCTGAATTTAAAACTGGGATTTAATAATTTTTGATTGTCAAATTGGGGGTTTAAATTCCTATTTTGTAGTCAAAATTAATTGAACTCGCTAACCGAATTATAATTTATATAATTTATGTGATTACAAACATTGTTTGCTATTAAATTGGAATTTTGTGCTAATCGTATTTTTAACACTTGCATTACAAGTTTTGTTTACAATCCCTTATCAGCTTACTAATTGCCGACTTATTCTTAACATTTGATAAATTCCTTAAGGTGGAACCTGATAGGGAAACCTTCGCTTACTTTAAAAAATTAACTAATCGTAAAGAGCGATATTGGCGTTGTTTACAAGATTGCCATGATCTAATTAAGGATTTACCTACACAGCTGGAACAATTCAAAGCCCGTGTTACTCAAATTGATGAGACACGTAATCAATTTTTAGGAATTCTTGATGAACTTGCATCGTTATCTGACATTCACGCAACCTTGGCTACAGACACCGTAACCCTGGAATCAAATTTTAATTCCATATATTTTAATATTTTGTCCGTCGCCGGTTGTTACAGTTCATCAGTAGCGCCTAACATAACCGCACTTAATACCGCCGGTAAACAGTCAAATGTACATTTGCCTGAAATAAAAATTGTTAAGTTTCATGGTAAACCCGAACAATTCTCTTCTTTCAAATCACTTTATGATAGCTTAATTCACAATAACAAATCCTTATCGGATATCGAAAAGTTTACATACTTAATTTCTTATATGGAAAATACGCCTTTGAAAGTAGTTCAAAGCGTACGATTCTCACCAGAAAATTATTTGATAGCTTATAATCTTCTTTTTTCATTATATAATCAACTTTTTGTTTTTAGATCTTTCGACACGCTCATGTAAATTATATGATATATATAGGTAATTTTGGAGCAAAACGCGAGATAGGTTTTTTGGGCCTCTGGGAGCTTCTTTTTAAAAAGAATTTATTTCCAAATTTACGCTGTTATCAAGTGTTGTTTAATTTATACATAAATTACAATTGAATTTAACAAGTGGTTCCGTTATATTCATTAACGTTTTAACAATTGAAAATAATCAAAGTTACTTTTCACTAATTAATTAATTAAACTAAATTGAGTAGCTTGAACAACCAACAATGTTAAAGTTGTGAAGCTCGAGACTGACTGGCTATCTTGGGCTCCTGAGGGTATTTATGCTATTTCTTGCCCCTCACATTGCTTGTGGGAACTGCAGATCTCATATCTGCTATTTCTAGATACAATGCAAAGTATTACATTTTAATAATCTTAATTCTAATAATTGCTGTATTATTGTCTACTGTGACCTGCACCTACAGTGTCATGTTACGTCTGGAATACAAAGTATTCACATTCGTTCTCATGTCTGGTTTATGAACGTTCATTAACCTTTTGTAATGTGTCCTTCAATTATATATTGTAGCAATCTAACTTAGGACTTAATAATTCCATTTGATTACGTATATGTCCTAGTTTGGGGGATATGTAACTCGCGCCTTGTAGAAAGAGTGTATTATTGATAGAAAATGCCTTTATGAACATTGAACCAAGTCAACGCAAAAATAAATAATTAGAATATGTTATCCCATAAACAGACAATTTATACGAGTATTGAGCATTATCAGTAATTGATCAAATACGATCTGTGTAGTCTCTTGTGATAGGAAATACAGTGATTTTCGTGTAACCGGTTAAACGGTTGCAGTTATTTATAAATCACCGTGACTTTAACCAGTGATTCATTCATATGGCGTTAACTATTGGGTGAATAAAAATGAAGACTAATGGCTATGGTTAGGTTATTGGGTTATAAATTTATAATCATGGATGTTTAAATGAAAGTTATTTATGCGACCATACTTACAAGTGAAATATCCATTTCTATTATATATCCATGGTTATACTAATTACCTTATAATATGCCGTTCACTGTGCAACACTGTCCAAAACGTAATTTAAATTAGACGTTGTATTAAATTATTAATTTATGTAAAATGAAAACATATTAAAAACTTGATTCTAATCTAATAAGATTATAAAATCTATTTCTTGTTCTTACAAACATAATAATTTGAGTTTAGAAACATCAGTTGTTGTGCTTTTGTTACAGACAATCTACTTCTACGCTCCGTTAATAATAACCCAGCTTTTGAAAATAGACGTTCGCACGGTACGGATGTGACCAAAATACCTCTTCGTTCTTTAACTACTTCACTTAAGTTCAAAAAATTAAAACAATTATTTTTCCAAAATTTGAAGGGTTCTTTGTGTATTGGCAGAACGTCTTCCTCTAGGTAGCGCTGAACTTCTATGTTTGCACTGCTAGTGGCATTATATGAAGATACAGCTTTTATATTTCGAAGAGTTCCCCATATCGACAATTCGGCATCATCATCATCCTCTTCATCTTCATCAGCTTGCATTTTATTTTCAACCATTTGCCTTATCTTGGATCCTATTTTAGTTGCGACCAATGATATGAATTTTTTTTTAGCTTTTTCAGCTGCTGAACTATCTTGGAAAGCCACATGTTTAAACCGAGGATCGAGAAATGCAGCTACAGATAATGTGTTGCTGTTTTCGACTTAGTTTAATCTCTTAATTAGACCATCAGCAAGTTTTGTCACCACAACCTGCACCACATTTTCGAAATTTGTGTAGATTTCTACACACAACATGTAAGCCATTTACCAATGGAATGACATATGACCCCGTGATGTAATTTTCACCCTAATCGTTTTGGTGGTCTTTTCAAAAGGGCGCAACTGGTAAACACGATTTGCTTGAATTAAACAAATTGTAAATATTGTAAAATTTCCATAGGCTATTCACCATATCTTTAGAAAATAATAAAAGTTATACGTACAAAAAAACCGTATATTTCTCACAACCGGTAAAACGCCCAACTGCAGGTAAACTAAATTCAATGAGTGCATATTCAAACATTACAAAAATGCGAATAGCGCTCGATGCGTATTTCGTACTAAACAAATACGTCTGCACCCTAGTAAAGTTAAACCAATACTCCTGCCTGACAGCAACAAGAATCGCAAGGACACGAAAAAGCAGTAACTAAGAGTTGCTGCCAGTATACATTTTTAAATAATAAAATGTTAGGGTTGCTTGTCGCTACCAGCAACACAGTACACCAGTTCTTTCAAAACCTACAATTCCAGTGGATTTAAAATTGGAAAGTTTGAATTACCTAAAACAGCAATGATGGATTTTATAGTATTTTCAAGCGTAGTAAAACGTTTCAACATGTAAAAGATGGAGTTCCACTTCGTAGTTATATCATGAATTAATTTGTATGGTTCTGTCTCTGGTTTCATTTGTTTCTGGTAAGCCATAAAATTTTGTGTAGACACAGTGCTTCGTTTAAAATGCACAACAATCGATCTGACTTTGGTTAACAGTTCAGTAGAGTAGGGATTTGATAAGGTATCCTTCACGATTAAATTTAGGGTATGCGCAAAACAACCGAAATGTTTCCAACCTAAATCTTGAATGATGGCATTCTTTATGTTACTCGCATTATCTGAAACTACCAACAGTATCTTCCATATTAATCCCCATTCTGTAGCGATTCTTTCCATTACTGCTGCGAAATTTTCACTAGTATGTCTCTCCTTTATGTTAGAACATTCTAATAACACTGACTGAAGTTCGTAATTATCATTTATAAAGTGTACAGTAACGGCAATAAAACTCTCAGTATTGATGGAAGTCCAACAGTCTGTTGTTAAACACACTGTTTTCAATGTGTTCATTATTGCTCGACAATCATTTACACATTCTTGATATCGAGCTGGTAGCAGCATCGGTGAAATTTTCCTCCTACCTGGTAGTTCATATGAAGGATTTAATGCACGAACGAATTCTTGAAACCCTCTACCTTCCACAACCCTAAAACTATGAAAATCTGTAATAAATAACTGAAGTAATTTTTCATTAATCTGATTTATGGCTGATTTAGATCTAGGAGGGTTCCTTGGCAAATATGAAATAAACTTTTGCTGAGACAGTGTTGCAGTAGCGGCAGTTATAATGTGCTTGCACTGCTACTGCTAGCGATAGGCGCTACTAACTCTGTTGTTATGGTCTCATTCTCATCCTGAATATGTTTTATTTGCTGCACGTCTATTTTAGCCACAGACACAGTCAGATGATTTGATTGGATGTGCTTTCTTAAATTAGAATTTGTTGTTTTATACGAATAATTTTTCTTACGCATATTGCACACTGCCATAAAGTTTTCATTTTCAATTAGCGTGAAATAGTTCCAAAATTCACTTGTTTTCTGTTTCTTTCTAAACATTTTTAAACCGCTACGTTCTACACCTTTTATTTTGATCTAGCGTATATGTCTGTATGCCACCAGGTAATCCAGGTACGAATTAACTACCAACGTAACGTACCAGCCGCGAACGTCAAAAAAATTACGTTCACTAATATTATATTATACTTTATAATCCAACATATGCGTTCATGATGCAATGACGACAATCACATCGCTAAACGTACTGTACTGACACTGACCTGAACTATACCTGTATAGTAATCTAAATTTCTAGAACTACGAAAACGAAACGAAACCCCATCGGCGACGGTGAACAAACAAACCCCATTCACTGCTTGGAATAATAATTGTAATTCACCGTAGATTTTAGAGTTCAAGTTCAGTGATAAGTTGACCGTGTCAGTGCTGCTTTAGGCTGTGGGTTACCAAAGCTAGCTACGTTACACAATGGTAATTGCTTGTAGGATAAGAAATTAAAAAAATACGGTTCCATCCCGGTCACCCATCACCATATATCCACCACGCCAGTTCTTAAGACTGGGGAATATCATTGTGTAGACACACATTTTACGATAGATGGCAGCTCTTCCATAAAAACTATTAAACACGAATTTACAGTCAGTCAGTGGAGTTTAGTTGCACTATTATAAACCAGTATTTAATTACCTTGTCATCAACGAGTTTACGTTATCTTTTGAGACATGATAGAATTCGCAGATACGCCCACTTAGAGCTTCCTTCGAGAGGTCTGCGTTTATCTACATAAAACAGCGTCACTAGCATTCCGCTTTATTATTTGGTTTGAGTGTACATTTTATTTACAAGAACATGCTTTTTTACTTTAGTGATTGTTGTTTCATTATAAATTGGTATCTATATTATTTTAAAATACACGGTGTCAATTGAAATACCAATTGTTTGGAATTACTCCATTATGAAAAAGTAAACAGTAGGTTTAGTTTTTATTACTACTAATTGAACAAAGATATATATTGTCGCTAAAACAGTCGTTTCTGTGATTTATAAAAATTAGGATCAACCAAATTGCATGAAATATCACTAACTGCATATTTAAGCCTAAACTAAATCGGCGTGACTCAGCTTTTCTTGACAAAAAATTGATTCTGTTAACATAACAGTTGTGTGGATGTAAATGCATCATATTTCTTGTTGAACGAACAAGGAGAATTTATTGTTTTGCTGCTTGATAACTAATTCACTCATTTCAATGCAATAAACATTGAACATACTTTGTTTACGTATTTGGTGTGTAACTTTAGCAAGGCAAGCAAAAAGACCTTACAGTATCGACTAATTTTTCCAAACAAATTTGATTTTTACTTGAACGAAATAGAAAATTAACTGCTGCAATAAAACTACAGATTTACGCTATTTGTAGATAGTATCAATTTATTTTTAAGAGTAGTAATACAATCAAACGTAAATCCTAAATATTTCAATTGATTTCGCACGTATGTATTGATGTTAAATAATTGAAAATCGAAATAATACCCATACCGGTCCTATAGCTCAAATCTTACAGACAATTGCAATAGTGAAAATAGTGAGTATTATTGTTTTCGAAATGGGTAAAGGCAATTATAAACCAAGAACGCGTGCAACTAAAAGAAGTAGAACCAAGCGAACCAAAAATATTCAAGTAACAAAAACAATAAAATCTGAACTAAAAACTATCGAATTGCATATAAGTAGGGAAGTATGCTAAAATAATGAAATATTCAGTGTCTCGATTTGATGCGTCAATAATTCAAAGAGCGGTACTACATGTGTGTAAAGTCAGCACCCCTTTTTAAAAATTATGTTTTTGAAAATTCTTCCAGGTTGTTCTACCCTTGTACCACATTGTTCCACTTCGATTTACAAAAAGTTAGCCAATAGAATAAAAGAGGAAGATGAAGGGTATGTTTTACTCTTTTCGATATAGTCCAAAAATCGATTTTGGGATATCCGGTAGTGATGCGAAGTTCGTACTTTATAATTTATATAGGGTACTACATTCGGTTTGTTGGCGAAAAAGGGGTTCCAACAAACAAGTGTTTTTCCGTTTTTTCAAGAATCGTTTTTTAGGCGGAGTTGTCGTTTTGGAGCAATGTTTGGAACAAGTAGAACACTGTTCAACGGGTATCAAATCTTTGATTTGTGAAAAAAAGAGTGCTAGTATTAAAATGGATTTTTCGGCTTATTCGAGAAATCGTTTGGAATAAAATAATATTGATTAGGAACAAAGTAGCACAACGTTAGAACAATCTGGAACAACTTTCAAAATCATAATTTTTAACAGGGTGCTATGTTCACACACATCGATTCTACGCTACACATATAACATGCGGGGGGGGGGAGATATTTTTGAACACTTTTGGATGCTCTTTCTATCCTATAAAAATGTTAAAAAAAGTTTTGAATCATGTTTAGGAGGCAAGGTTAGTTTTCGCTTTTTGCATTGGAGATCTGCGCAAAATTTAGAACGCGAAAACAAAAGAACACAAATAAGTATGCAAAAATTTGAAAGTGTAAAGGACTTTATGGTATTAATTTTTTTTTGTGTAGAATCGCTCTTCCTAATATCGACGCTTTATTTCCGGACACCCTGTTAGGTTAGTCATGCAATGTATTTTAAGAAAGTTGTAGGACTAACGGTACGTTAGCTTCCCGTCAGTCACCGGCTGGTGTTGATTTGATTGACTTGGAATCAGTTTGGAATGAGAGCAACATAAGTATTCCAAATAGCTCTTATGATCCTTCAAACCCACGGGGAACAGACGCCGAACTTAATGAGTATGTGAAAATCCCTAGTATTAATTCCATTTCATAATATTCTATATACAATTATGGTGGAGGAACTTACAATTGAAAAGGAGCCTCTACAGTATAAAGTTGAAGACAACAGGATTGTGGACATCACTTATCTCTTGCAGAGGACACTGTTTCTTGCAAAGACTCATGCGCGTGTATGCTCTGCAAGTAACTTGTTTCTTGAGAAAGAAATAGAAATGGCTGTAATTAATTAACTGTGAATAAATGAGCTGGCGCGTCATATCATTTGAGTGGACTGTATTACGAAAGATAACAAAACGCGAGCTTTAGATACGAGAATTTGTATGCATGTAAAAGACAAACAATAATGTTACATAAAGTAACTCACCAATATAGTTCATAGTGTGTTGTCCTCTTCATTGTTGCAATGACCCCGAGGGAGTCGGTTAAACACACTGGTTACAAGGCACTATTGTTCATTGTCTGTATAGGTTGCCAGGTAACTCGACACAACCGTTCCGGTGCTAGGTCGGAAGAAGAGTCGCCGACAAACTTGACAAAACTACTTTCACACGCATTACACTATAAGAGGCGCAAGCGCACTGCACAGTTTTGTTCCACAATATAATTTCGAAGTTTAATTATTAGGAAACAATGACCTTAGTAGTATTCTGTTTTTAAAATGCAATACGTGCGACAAAACATATTCATGTTCCACGGAAACTGTAAAAAATGCACATTTAAATCATGCAGCAGTATGGGGAACTTTGTCAACTGGAAGTACCTTTACCCACGTGGAAGAATTTTTATCAATTTTGAATATACCCTGTATGAGTAACAATCATTTTTATTCAATTCAAGAAACTTTGCGCCTGGTAAAATATACATTCATAATTTACAAAGCAAAACTATTACAAATATCTCCAAGATTTGCAGCGATAGTAGTATACTTTCAATGGAACGAGCTGGTGAGGAAGAAAAACACATTGCATTGGAAAATGGTGACATAGGTGACAACGGAATTCCTTGGATAACTGTTTATCTACATGCCGGATGGACCAAAAGAAGCTATGGCCACAATTATGATCCTGTTTCTGGATTGGTATTCGCTATGATAGTTAGTGGCATTAGTATATAATGTAATTTTTATCTAAATTTTAGGCAGTTATTGTCGGGCAGAAAACAAAAGCATATGACTTGGGCATCAAAAAAAAAAGGTTTTAAAGATGGAGTTAAATATAGATAGGCAAAAATTAGAGGTTTGGGTCTTTAAAAGGTGTAACTTTGTAAGGGGTGGTCCTATTTAAAATCTATTTACAGATTTGGGCTCCCTAGAAAATCTAATATTAGTTGATACCAAACAAGATATATTTATCTTCGGATAATAAATACAATATACCGCTTGTTAGCAAAAAAGTTGTAGGGAAATTCAGAATGATGGTTTAGGTCATTGTCTACTACACGAAGATGACAATTTAACATGCGCTCGACACAATGTTGTTTTTTATTCGAAATGAATTTTATCGCTAGATTAAATGCTTGTATTAAAATATATGTATTTCTTTAATAAAGTTGTATATAAATTATGTTGCATCATAGGCGCTAACCTACCCTATCAAATTTTCCTGCTATCTAACCTAAGCCTATGTGGATGGTTGTGGAGGGGTGTGGAGGTGGGTGGTGGGATGTGGAGGTGGGCTGAGGGATGTGAAGGAATGTGGAGGTGGAGTAATGTGGAGTGATGTGGAGGTGTGTGGAGGAATGTGGAGGTGGAGTAATGTGGAGGGATGTGGAGGTGTGTTGTGGAATGTGGAGGGATGTGGAGGTGGACGGATGTGAAGCGATATGGAGGAATGTGGAAGGATGTGGAGGGTGGTGGAGGAGCGTGGAGGGTGGTGGAGGAGGTGGGGGTGGTGGAGGAGTCGCCAGAACCGGCCAATTTCCCCTACTGCAAAGTATAATATACCCTTCAATATTTCAATCATATGTTTTTAAAAATATAATTTTTTAGAAAAAAAGAAGATGCGCTTGATTAGTGACTACTGACGTAGTGGACTAGGCCTACATGGGGGATACCACTTGTACTAATAGTACGCCTAGCACTCTACCTCTAATCGCATATATTTTCGGCGTTTGTATTTTAGCGAAAGGTGGTGTGGAAACGGGTATGATTATATAGAATGATTATGTGCAAAATATAAATCATATACGGGTGTATTATGTCGAAATTGTTAATAATATCAATGTACTTTGTTATTCTGTGTGTGCCTTTGGATGTGATAATTTGTATTTCATTTATGTATTTGAAACTTGCTAATTTTTCTGTTGTTTTTTGAGAATATATGTTCAACTATATTTATATATACCTAATAATGGAATTATTTATAAAAATGAGGTCTTGGGTTGTTGGATTGGTCGAAAATAGAAGAGCTCTGATTAGCTAAAATCCTATCAGTTTTCAATTTCCAATAATAAATAGAATGGTCCATTGCTACAGCATCATCATCATTTTGTTTTCGACCTTACTTAAGGTCGGTTTGACGCAGCTCAAGCTCCTTTTCTATTCTGTGCTAATCTAAAAAGTTCTTCATACCCTTCACAACCTAAATTACTAATAATTTGACTAATATAGCTTGGTCTAGGTCTTCCTATCTTTTTTCTATCTACCTGGCTCTACATAGATATTAGCAATCTGATGGTTGTTAAAGAACTCCAACATGTTTACATGATTCCCATTTATAAGGAAATAAAATATTACCTGGTTATCCCTTCCAAAACTGGAAAAGTGTTAAATTATAAGTTATGGTAAGGCTTAAGCAACGAATCGCTACCAACATGCCAGACCGCTAACTAATTGTAAATTCTGTCATGGTGACATTTAGTTGACTGATTTTTATTTCTTTATTTATTTTCGTTTTGTTTTGTTTTCGAACTTACTTAGGGTCGGTTTGATGCAGCTCTAAATTCTTTTCTATTCTACTCTACTAAGCTACTCTATTAAGGTCTACATACCCTTCACAACCTAAATCTCGAATAATTTGACTGATATAGTTTTGTCTAGGTCTTCCTACTCTATTTTTATTTGGTAGTCTATAATCTAAGACCATAGCCCCTCGTGTCTTAATTGGTGCCCTATTATTCTATTTTTCCTAACCTTTAATCGTTTCCACATAAAGGGTTCCTCACCTATCCTTCTATAAATTTCCTGATTCGTTACTCTATCTGTCCAACTAATCTTTAATATTTTTTTATAACATCAAGTTTCAAAAGCTTCTATCTTTTTCTTATCTACCTCTTTAATTGTCCAAGAACCACTACCGTATAATAGAACGCTCCATACGTACGACTTTAAGAAACTTTTTCTATTATCTAAACTAATACTATTAGCTATTAATAAGTCTTTCTTTTTTAAAAACATTTTTCATCTATCTTTTCTCTCTAACTAAGTTTAAAGCTTCCTCAATATAAACATTAAAAATCAAGGAGATAGTGTACAGCTCTGTCTAACACCATTTCTAATCTTAGCTTCCTTTTCTATTTTATCAAACCTAATTACTACACTTTGATTTTTATATATACTGTAAATAATATTTATGTCCCTATGAGAGATTCTTATTTTTCGCAAAATCCTCAACATAACAATCCAATTAACCCTATCAAATACTTTTTCTAAATCTACAAAAGAGTCTTTTTGTTTTTTGTAACCTTTTTTCGATAATTACCCTAATCATTAGTATCGGTTCTCTAGTGCCTCTGTCTTTACGAAAACCATATTGGTCTTCGTCTAAATAATTCTCAGTCAAAGCTTCTACTCTATTTTTAATTATTATTGCTAATATTTTGGAAGCGTGGGAAGTTAAACACACCTATCAACTCCTGGCTTTTTTGGGATTAGGATAATAATATTTTTTTCAAAATCTATTGGGACCTCACCTGTGTCATATATTACTTTTACCAGTTCATATAATCTGTCTAAAGTTTTCTGACTTGCATATTTTATTAATTCTGCGGGTATATCATCTATCCCTGGCACTTTATTTAGTTACTCAGTGTGATAACAATTTAGTTGTCACTATCACTAATAGCGGCCTATTAGATAAATTAGTTTCGCATTTTCGTCTTATGACGATGTATCTCTGTAGTTGTTTGTAAAATAATTTTTTCCTGCAAACTGGTTAATTTTGGGCAAAAAATTCAAGAGACATTTTTTGTTTAGAATGAAATAAGCTACTGGAAAAAATTTTTAAATGGCAAACAAATAATAAGACAAAAAGTTACATTGAAAATAAATTTTAGGGGTTGCGTTTTCACCTCTTACAACCATGGTGTAAACGAAATAAATTACTGAGTTAGTGTATTTTTGATAATAAAAAATGTCACCTTAATTTCAATTTTGTAACTTTTTTAGTGTTTGTAAAAAAGAAAACGAATTTTATGTATCTGTATCTTTAGAAGGGGTGCTCCAATGAAGTTTCTTTATATGAAAGACCCTATCTCTTTTACGATGAGGAATCATCCCCTGAAATGTTTTACACTTATTTTGTTACACCCGGTATAAATGTGTTCAAAATATCAGAAACGAATAAATTCATTACCAGGAATATATATTATTTAACGAAAATTGAAAGCTCTTCTGGAACATTCCTAAATGCAGTGAGTTGCTACGAAAGGCTTTTATAAGCCATAAAACAAGCATCGACAAGCAAGCCTATAATTTTAATTTATACCTAAGTACCTTCAAGGTTTTTATTTTAAAATAACCATAAAGCCTAAATAACGCTTTGTGAAGTTATTTACTAATTATTAAAACTATAAAATGCAATTCATATTGAGATTGCTGTTGTGAATATCTAACAAAAGCAAACAATTAATAGCCGTACACTCAATATCAGTTGTCTTTATTATACTCGGTCCACGTGAAGTTGAATAGTACGTCAGCAATTTGTTAGATTCCCTATCCAATGAGCTTTAAACACTATTGCTCTGGTTTGATGCACTTACCGACGATTATCGTTCTCCCTTTTACATTAACGGATGCAGACAATGCTCGTTGCAGTCACGTCTAATTACTTTCATAAAAATAGCCTAGCGACACCTTCGTAAAACTTGGTGAACTGTTGGGAATGTTCCCGCATACCGACTAGTTTAAATCCACACTACGTTTATGCAAAATACTTCTGGCACAATCTTAGATAGAAAAATTCAACAAAACAATTAATTTTTTGGTGCATTTCATAACAAGAAAGCATTCTGAAGATGATGGTATAAAAATTACAACAATATTTTATTTAATTCAGCTATAAACAAATTCCAAAATGTTCAAAATTAAATTCACAATTTTGATTTTTATGTCATTATCTTCTTTGATTTTTTTTAAAACCAACACCACTTTCAGATTTTTTTTAAAAAAAAGTTGGTCTATCTAAGATTGTGCCAGAAGAATGAGGAGATAATTTCCCCAGTCTTAACGCGTTTCTAATTATACGAAACCAATATCGATATTCGATAACGACGATAACCTATTATTTATCGTCTTATATGTTACTGTAACCGGATTCATTCATACTACAGATATCCAGCCGCGCGCCGATAGCACAAAATCTCAGTAACCGGTTAAAAGTAATATTGATAACTACCAGTTACAGTGATTTTAAAATCACTGCGGTTATTAACCGGTGATCGATATATCGCCCAACACTAGCCTAGTTTCCCCAAAGTTCATCAATTTGTAGAAAATTTGTGGGTTATTCTGCGTCCTGTAAAAATGTCTCCGAAGTCCAGATTTCACACACTAATGATTATGTCCCTGCAATTTATGTGATTATGCCCCATCCCGAAGAGCGGATTTACAAAGTTACGTGAGGCCCCATACTGCCGGACGTCCATCCCCATGCAATTTGTATAATTATCCTACATCATGTAACAGTGCTTTCAAAATTTATATGTCTTCAAATACTAATAATGTCTATTTGAATGCAATTTGTATCTTTGTCATATAAAAGTGGTTTACTAAAATATATGCAGTCGCATCATAACGAATGTAATTTGTATGATTATTCCACATCACGGAAATCTGATTTACAAGCACATCTGCAGTCATATACTAGCGAACTTCATACGCATATAATTTATGTCACTATACGGCATCAGGGAAAGGTTATTTACAAAGGCATGTGCGGTTGCATACTAACGAACACGTCTCTTCTCGTCCAATTTATGTGATCATATTGCAACAAAAAAAAGGTTCTTTTACAAAAACATTTGCAGTCACATATTAATAAACGTCCATTCTCATGCAATTTGTGTGGTTATACTGCATCATATTACAGCAAATTACGGAGTCATTTGCAGTCACATACTAACCAACGTCCATTTTCATGCAGTTTGTGTAATTATAATGCATCATATAAAAGTAACTTACTAAGACATGTGCAGCCACATATTAACCAACGTCCATTCGCATGCAATTTGTGTAATTACAGTGCATCACGCCAAAGTCAATTACAACGACATATGCAGTCGCATACTAGCGAACGTCCATTTGCATACAATTTATGTGATCATACCACATCTAATAAAAGTCGATTACCGAGACATATGCAGTCGCATACTAACGAACACCTAGTGGCATGCAATTTGTGTGATTATACCACATCTTATAAAAGTAGTTTACAAAGACATTTGCATTCGCATACTAACGAACGCCAATTTGTATGCGATTTATGTAATTGTACAACATTTAATAAAAGTGGTTTACTAAGACATATGGAGTCCCATACTAACGAACGTCCATTTGCTTGTTTTTTATGTAATTATGCTTCATCACGGAAAAATAGTTTACGTATACATTTACAGTTACATACTGGCGAACGTCCATTTGCCTGTTTTTTATGTGCTTATTCTGCACCTTTCAAATCTACGTTAAAAATCCATATGCGATCCCATACCAATGAACGTCCATACGCATGTAATTTGTGTGAATATACCACATCAGAAAGTGGCAATTTACAAAAACATATTCATTTACATACCAACAAACGTCCGTTCGCATGCAATTTGTGTGATTATTCCGCATCACTAAAAGGTACTCTAAAAGGACATTTGCTGTCGCATACTAAGGAACGTTCGTTTGCATGCAATTTGTGTAGTTATTCTGCCTCACATAATAAAACTCTAAAAACATTTGCTGACGCATCTTACGGAACGTCCGTTTTCATGCAACTTGTGTGATTATTCTGCATCACGAAAAAGTCTTTTAGAACAACATTTGCATTCCTGTCACGATGAGTACCCAATTTTTTGCAATGTGTAATTATTTGGCATCGGAAAAATATTATCTAAAAATGTGTACGATCCCATACTAACAAATGTTCACATGCATATCATTTTCTACATATGTGTGGTATTTTAATAGCCTCCAGCTGATATTTAACGTGTCGTATACACTTGCATATAACGATTACAAGAACGGTCTTTTTCATACGGAAATTGTAAAAAGACCTTAACATTTCATTAGATCACATAAGCATTTACCATAACCCAAAATAAGATAGTTTTGAATCCTTTGATGATAAGCGAATACTGAGTTCAGAAGCAACTGATACCAGTGATACAATTTTAACAATAATATAGAATACTAAAATTAGGCCCATATAATTTTTCTTTTATTATTGTACTAGAGTGTGTATGTTTTAGAAGAGCTAAGGAATATAAAAAATGGTTGATGTACTAAAGTGCTCATTTCTCATGTGTATTCAATGTAATTAACATATTATATAAATGAAATTCATATGTAGTGTATTGTAATATTGTTAAGGTAAGCGAGACACGCTCAACAGGATTGATGTGTGTAAGGTCGGCAAGTCAGTAAACTGGCAAACAAATTTTTCTTGACCATCCTCCCGAGTCTTTACGTTCGAACGAGTTCCGCGATAAGCTTTTGAGGTTAGGTTACTGTTAGAAATAGATATTATTATTAAAAAACACACGCATATCAGAGCAGTCTTGTTTTTTTTTTGTTGCTAAAACTATTGCAGACTGTTCTGATAAGCGTGTTGAGTGATTTGTGTTTTTTTAATAATATGTATTTCCAACAGCAATCTAGCCGAGGACTGTTCGAACGTAAAGACCGGAAGGATGGTTAAGAAAAAAATTTCTGCTAAGAATAGTGAGTATGATATAACCGTTATGGAAAATGTATTAGGGTAATTTGTCTAAATAAAGTCTAAATAGTTAACTTTATTGAACCGTGAACAAAATTGGCGACGAGGAAAACCAAAAATCATATTATGATGATTAATTAGATGGAAGATGTTTATGTATTTTGATACGGTAAATAATTTGGAAGTTAAGCACGTTTTTCTTTAGGTTTAATTATAAAAACCAAGAAGATCGTCATTTTTACAGTTTACTTGTTACGTTTAAACAATAGTGACAGTCATTACACAAGTAGTAATAGGTAATATTGCAGAATTTAACTTAGAAGACGATTGAACTTTATACTCTGAACGTTTAAAGCAAATTTTTTTATCAAATAGTATTACGTATGATAACAAGAAGGTTGCAATTTTTCTAACTGTAGTAGGTACACCAGCTTATAAAAATTTACGAAATTTTTGCGATCCTGTTCTACCGAAAGAAAAACCGTATGCACAGTTAAGCATATTATTACGAAACCACTTCACTCCATTCCATATGTGTCTGTATTTAGAAAACGGATAAATTTTTACAACGCAAAGCAACATAAAACCGAGTCTGTAACTGATTGGTATGTTTGAATGAAAAAGTTGTCAATCAATTGCAAATTTGGAGATCGTTTGTTACGTTTATTTTCGGGATAAATTAATTACCCATTTTGAATGGACCTGCACCTTGCCGAAGTTCTAAATTACTAGAACAGGTGAAATGGCTTGCGTGTTCTAATGAGCTAAAGAGCCAAACTACAGGTCCAACCAAAGTAGTAGGGTCGTTAGTGAGGAACCAGACTAAGACAGGTCCCCGAAAGAGGGCAGCGGCTCTTTCGGTACTTAGATTGGCAGAGACCATAGGGGTCGGTATGGCAGTCTAAGACACACTACCGCGATGTGGAAGGCAACGGGAAACCACCACATTATCTCCCAAGTACACAGCGTACTTACATTGTAACAAACATGATGGCATTCTCTGGGGTAAAAGATTCCGGAGTTAAAATAGTCCCCCATTCGGATCTCCGGGAGGGACTACTTCGGAGGATGCGATCGGAAAGTTAAAAATAAGAGTCGGGAACATTCTGCGAGTCGGAGCGTGGAATGTTAGAAGTATGAAGCAAGTAGGTAAGCTGGAGAACCTAAAATCGAAATGAATAGGTTATCACTAGACATAGTAGGGATCAGCGAAGTTCGGTGGCCAGAAGCGGGGATTTTGGAGTGGAGACTTCAGGGTAATTCATACAGGAGCAGAGGACGGAAATTTGGGTGTGGGGATAGTTATGCGGAAAAGATAGGATACTGTGTAGAAAATTACTTACAAAAGAACGAAAGAGTACTCATGGTTAGATTAGAATCTAAACCGGTAAACACAGTAATAATACAAGTATACATGCCCACCTCTAGCTACAGTGACGAAGAGGTAGAAGCCATCTACAAAGATGTCGAAGACATATTAAGATACGTAAAAGGACATGAAAATTTAATAATTACGGGGGATTTTAATGCTGTGGTAGGTGAGGGTAGGGAAGGAGCGGTAGTAGGTTTATTTGGTTTAGGCACGAGAAACGACAGGGGAAATAGGCTGGTAGAATTTTGCGACAAGAACAATTTAATCATCACAAACACATTATTTCAACATCATGCTAGAAGACGATATACGTGGAAGATGCCAGGAGATATAGGACGATATCAAATAGATTACATTCTTGTTAGACAACGGTTTAGGAATCAAGTAAAAGACAGTAGAAGCTACCCAGAAGCAGATATAGATACTGACCACAACATCGTAGTTATGAAGGCCGCACTTAAATTTAAAAATCTGAAAAAGAGAAACAGAAAAAGGCACTTGGACTTAGAGAAACTAAAAGACAAAGATATTCAAGTAAGATTCGAAAAAAAGTCAAATGAAATGCTGAATGATATCGGGAAAATATCTGAAACTAAGGAAGTAGAAACAGAATGGAATAACATTAAATCCAGCCTAGACATGGCGGCCAGAGATATTTTGGGGTATACACAAAAAGAAAATAAGAAACAATGGATAACAAAGGATATCGTGAATTTAATAGAAGAAAGACGAAAATACAAAAATAAATCAGACGAAACAGGAAAACAGAGATACAAAGCCATAAAATGGGAAATTATTCGAAAATGCAAGAAAGCTAAAGAACAATGGATTGATGAAAAGTGCAAAGAAGTACAAACTAAGATGGAAATAGGAAAGACAGACGAAGCATACAAATTAATTAGAATGAATTTTAGGGATATAAAACCGTATAGCAAAAATATAAGGGACGCACAAGGAAACGTCATTATAGAAAACGTAGAGAAAGTGAGTAGATGGCAAGAATATATAGGGAATTTATATGCAGGAGAGGAACTAAATGCATTAGAACAGGAATCAGACATTGAAAATGATGACTTGGGATATCCTATACTTCGAGACGAGTTTGAATTAGCATTAAAGAGTCTGAAAAATGGTAAGGCGCCGGGTACAGATAAGGTGCAAGCAGAAACTCTAAAAGCCGCTGGACAAGCAGTAACAGAACGTCTCTTCCAACTTGTAAGCTATATGTATGAGACAGGCGAGATACCCAAAGATTACAAACGTAGCATCATAGTAACTATACCAAAAAAGAAAGGCGCGGGTAGATGTGAAAATTTTCGAACAATAAGTTTGACAGCACACGTGTCAAAAATATTAACTAGAATTGTGCAAAGACAAATGGAAAAACGAGCTGAAGAAATACTAGGAGAAGACCAATTTGGGTTTAGGCGAAACAGGGGAACACGGGAGGCTATTTTAGCTCTGAGAGTGATAATGGAGAAAACAATAGAAAAAGGGGAAAGCGTGTATATAGGGTTTGTAGATCTGGAAAAAGCATTCGACAATGTAAATTGGAAAACAATGTTTGAAATACTCAAAAAGATTGGAATGAGTTATAGGGATAGACGAACAGTACATAGCTTATACAAAGAGCAAACAGCAGTAATAGAATTAGAGCAGGAACGTAGAGAAGTAAACATTAGGAAAGGGGTGAGACAGGGATGTACCCTATCCCCATTGATTTTTAACTTGTACATAGAAGAGGCAATGAATACTGTCAAATGCAGAAAGACATTTGGAATTACTATGCAGGGACAAAAAATTGATATGCTTAGATTTGCAGATGATATAGCGGTATTAGCGTCTAGCAAGGAAGAGTTAGAAGCGGCTCTTAATGAAATGGAAACGGTTCTAACAGAGAGATACGGTATGAAAATTAACAAAACTAAAACTAAAGTTCTAGTTTGCAAAGGTGGGGAAAATAAATCAAAAACAAGAATACAAGTATTTAACACGAACTTACAAGAGGTTAAGGATTTCTGCTACCTAGGAAGTCAAATAACGCAAGATGGGAAAAGCACAAAAGATATAAAACAAAGATTAGCACTAGGTCGTGCTACATTTAACAAGAAAAAGCAACTATTGTGCTCAAAGACCACAAACATAGAAACAAGGAAAAGATTGCTTAAAACATATGTGTGGAGCACAGCACTGTACGGCTGTGAAGCCTGGACAGTAGGAGAAGCGGACAAGAAAAAGGTAGAAGCCTTTGAAATGTGGTGTTACAGGCGTATGATGAAGATATCATGGACAGACAAAGTTAAAAACGAAGAGGTACTAAAAATGGTAGGGGAAGAAAGAAATATGTGGAAAACGGTAAAAAATAGGAGAGATAGGATGATAGGCCACATACTACGGCATGAGGGAATAGTGCGGAATATTTTAGAAGCAGAGATAGGAAAAAAGAGAAGAAGAGGCAGACCTAGATTAGACTACTGCACACAGATAGTAAAAGATGTAGGCTGTAGATGTTTCAGGGAGATGTGTAGGCTAGCCTAGAATAGAAATCAATGGAGGTACGCATCCAACCAATCCCGATGGATAAACTAATGACGAAAAGATAACTGTGCGTAAACATGATGATTATTATAAGTAACTACAAGAAGTGGTTGGGCAATATTCTCGAATAATGTTAAGTGTGTGAAAGGATTTACTGGAAAATCATTATTTCGGCAAATGTCTAAGTGTTGGGGGATCTTGGTAGCCACAGGTTGCTTAACCTCCTTCACTGAATCTCGGTAAAATAGGGTATAAAATTAGAAAACAATAGAAAGGGAACGAGCTGAATACACATACTCCCTGAAAAGAAGAAAAAGAAGAAAACCACCAAAAATGCAAAATCAAAGAAGCTGCCTATATAACCCTACATAAAAATAACTGCGTTGCAAACGAATCCGTGACTTTCAGTAAACAATGGATTCCATTACTAAAAGAAATAACAAATGAAAATCAAATGCCCACAATATCTAGGTAGCATTGCAAGTTTTTCCTGGGTTTTCCTTGCAATATTAACATGAAATACAGCCTACATACATGATTTCTATTTATACATAAAATAACGAATTACATAAAAATAAGCATATTAACAATCCTTGTAAAACAGCATTGGTATCTGACAAGTATAAATCCACAATAAGGTTACCTCAAAACCATATACAATCTCCGTTGAACAGTATTGGTATCTGACAAGTGTAAACCTGCCATAGGGTCGCCTCAGATCCATATACAATCTTCATAGAACAACATTGGTATCTGACAAGTGTAAACCCGCCATAGGGTCGCCTCAGATCCATATACAATCTTCATAGAACAACATTGGTATCTGACAAGTGTAAACCCGCCATAGAGTCACCTCAGATCCATATACAATCTTCATAGAACAACATTGGTATCTGACAAGTGTAAACCCGCCATAGAGTCGCCTCAGAACCATGTTAAAATCTACCAAAGAGGTAACTTAAATCATAATGAATTTTCCACCTCAAAATAAATATAAAAAAATGACTACTTAAGCCTTTCAATAATGCAATCGCACACTTCTTTAATAACCATCCTCTCAATTATATAAATAGAAACATGTTAAAAAATGTTTTCCAATTCCAAGTTATTGCATTTGTATAAAATTCACCAATAAAAATTAATCAGCTGATTTTACGTTAAGCGTATTGGCTACCTAAAGAAAGCCGATCCCAGGTCGCAACACAAATTGAAGGCAATCATTCTGTTAAACTTTAAAATTTTTTGCTTAGTATACTCAAACCAAATATTTCAAACATCAATAAATCAAAGTCACCTTCAATTTATGTCATAAATGTCAAACTTGAAGTTTTTATTATTATTTTGACAACGATCCTACGTCATGGATCGAAACGTAAATAAAGTTGATTTTAAAAACTATGAGTGGTTTAATTCCCAAAGAAGATTAACCTGAATACACATGCTGTGTGAGAATTTCAGGGAACTATGTAGGCTAGCTCAGAATATAAATAAGTGCAGGTACGTGTCCAAACAGTTTTGAGACGGAAAACCTAATGGCTGCGAAATACCTGCAACTAATGTTAACTGTGCGAAAAGATAAATTGGAAAATATATTAAATCGCCAAATGGTTAAGTTTTGGGAGAACTTGGCAGCCACAGACTGCTTACCTCCCTTCACAACCATTGAAGGTCGGAGAAATAGGGCATATAACTGTAAAACAATAGAAAGTGATCGAACTGCATCTAACAAGAAAGAACATCGCCTATGAGGAAAGACAACAAACAGAATAAGAAGAAAATTGTTGAAAGCATATGTGTGGAGCACAGCACAGTATGCCTATGAAATACGGACAGGCTGAAATGCAGACAAAAACGGTTGCAGTCTTTTGAAATGCTCCAGATATATGAGGACGATAGCATGGACAGACAAAGATAATAACAAATAAGTTACAGAAATAGTAGGGGAACAAGGATATCTGGGGAAAAAGAGAAATAGTAGGGCGGAATACGTTCTAAGGCATTTTTGGGGAATAGTATGTGATATATTACAAGCAGAGATAGGAAAAAAGAGGTAGATGTAGACCTAGATCAGACAGTATAGATGCAAACTGTGCATATTTCAGGGAAATCTGTAGGTTAGTTCAGAATAGGGAACAATGATGGTACGCGTCTAACCAGTTCTAGGACTGAAGACCTAATGATGATGAAATTAATTACCCTTTTTTCCCTTGTTAATTCATTACTCCTTCGAATAAATTCCGTTTTAATTCTTAAATTCTTCAACAACACCCTCTATAGTGTACCTGTTCAGTATAAACCCGCCTAACATAATTTTAACTCAAATCCACTCTGCTTTTAAAAACGAAAATTTATTTGATAAATTAAATAGTCTATATCTTGTTTTAGGTATCCGGTAATTTGTTAAACCTTCCGATAACGTATAATTGCTTTCCCTGGTGTTCCCCATTTAAAGACTTGTCCAAATATTAGATCCTACTATTTTCCGATAAAACCGTGTTTTCCAGTTTTAATCGCACTTTTGATAACGCAAAGATTGGCAGTTCGAATTCGTGTTATTTGAACCAATTTTTAATTTGATTCTGCAGCTAGTGCGTTGAAATATTTTCTACAGCGATGCACGTTTTGTTGTTCGACAAGTAAGAGGTATCTTGCGTGTATTCGATGAGTTTTCCCGCGCTTACCCATTCCAATCAGATTCTCTTTTTAATTTTTAGCTGGAAGCCAAATGGGTTCTTTCTTTGGGTAGCTGCTGTAGTTACGATGGCAGGGTGAATGGATCTTTAATACTGCGGCGTTTCTGTGTTGACTCAACCCCGATTGATTGCAAGCTAAGTATTCAGATACCTACAGGTATGCAACTCGTTTTCTTTTATGTGTATAAATGGCATATTCCGTATCATAGTTTGGTGTAGTTACGTGATAAGAAATGTGACATTGTAGAAATATTGTTTGTGGCTGCTATTCGATATTATTGCTCTACAGGTGTGATGTATCATTGTTAAAAATGTTAGTCCACGTTTATTCTTTCATACTGATTGGTTTATTTTACAAGCGGTACTATGTACAACTTAAAAGATGTCTGACAAAAGCTCTCACACGTTAACTCTTTCCTACTAATTAGTTATGTTACAAAAAGTATTAGGTGAAATTTTAAAAGCGCTGCCAGCAACCAGTTCAGGATTAACTCTACGAATAATAACATCAGCATCATGGTCTTGTACGGGATCGTAGATACCAAAGTCCAGATTGTCCAAATCTTTCTCATTTCCATCTGGTTCTGGCAAATTATGCTCAATACATAAATTGTGTAATACAACACAAGCATTAATCAATTTGCTTGCCTTCTCGGGTGAATAATATAACACACAATGCGTTAGGAGACATCTAAATCTCATTTTTAATAAGCCATTGCATCTTTCAATAAGACTTCGAATTGATTTATGCATAAAGTTGTATAGATGTTTTCGTGTATTTGGTTCGGGTTCTCCATCCAGTGGTGTCATTAGCCAGGTTCTCAAGGGATACCCTGTGTCACCTGCAAAAAGATTTTACTACACTACATATTTAATAATTCAATAAGTAGGTACCTAGCAAGTAATAGTTGTTTAAATCTCCTATATTTGTAGGAAATTTTACATATTTTTGAAATATCTCATCTCTGTTAATGGCGTTAACAACTTCTTCCACACAGCGTGATACTGTTGATTGCGCTACCGAAAAATTGTAATTACAACCAATATCCAGCTGATAGCTACCACTAGGCACAAAGCGTAGAAATATTAACACTTACAAGATAATTATAAAAAATTTCATTCAGAATATCTTATAGAAATAAATCACAAATAGTATTACTTTGGTATAGTAGAAACCACGAAAGAAGTCCTCTATGTCATAGGTTCCTAACTCAATTCAAAACATATGTTTAAGATTATTTAAAAGCTTAACTAATATATATGATAAAGATAGTAATACGATTTGTACGTGTTTTAATTATAGACATACGTGAACACGTTCATCTGGGAAAACGGCAGAGAAGAGTATACGTCCGTATGTTTTGAACTTTATATACTTAACAGGCGAACATTTGTCAACAAGACAAAATGTTAATTTTTTTCGTAAAGCACGGTTGCCAAAGTTATCGTACGGAGAAAGATTTCAATGCAGCTGCCATAAATAGTTTATATTGCAGTTATTGTGCGTTTCTATTCAGATCAATATATGTAACTCAATTTATGAGAATGTGTTTTATTTTAACTGAATTCATTAAACTCGTAAAACAAGAGGACGCCAATTTAAAAATAGTTAAAGCAGCCACTTCTATGAAAATAAAATATTGTTGCGAGCTACTAGTAGGCAACCCATCAAACACACAAAACGCCGCAATCACTGTTTATTTTCAATGGACCGGGAAGCTTCTAGTAATTACTGGAAGATGTGTCATCTCTTCGAAAATACACAAGTGTGCGTTTGCGCATACTCACCTCAATATCACTTGCCCAGGATAGGGGGCCCAGATGACTTTTTGTAATTTTTACAAACAATATAATTGTAAAACGGTTTCAGATGTTTCATTGATGCATTTGTATTCCAAAACTCATCTGTTTGCCTTAAGACCATGCCCTAAATATTAACCATTCGTCTCTATGAAATACTAGGACATTAATTAAAGAAGCAGTTAGAGGCTAATCACTTTAAGAAAAATCCAAGAGATCGATTCTTGTTGAATCGTTCGTACCATACGTTTACGAAGCGTACACGCTCATGAACGTACGATACCAACAACCATATTAATTGACTGCTATTCTCAGCTATATGCACCTCAACCTTCGTTCGCGTTGAACACGCACCTTCCTCGAACGAATAATTGGATATGGCAACACCACACAAACAAGTTGTTTGACTGTTATGGGTGTGTTATGTACTAATTAAAGGTTATTTAGGTTAGTTCACTTGCATTTAGTAGTATATTATTATTATTTGACTATGTCTACTACGATCACAAATATAAAGCGAAATGCACCATTAACAATTGAACAAAATAACAAAGAACTTAGGAATGGAAAGTTTTCTTCTAAATTTACCTATCAAAATAGTGTTAAATTGTGGTAAACAATTGCAAATGAATTAAATTCAATACTCGGAAGATCAAAAACGTGGAAAGGTTAGAGATAGGTAATATAATTTAATTGTTTATTTTTGTTTACAAATAAATACACTTTTAAGACATGGCAAGATATTCAGTCATGCACCAAGTTAAGGTATCAAGAATACACACGCATGCTTTAAAAACTGGTGGTGGGCCACCTACAGAAGAAACCTTAAAGGATGTGGAAAATAAAATTGCTGACATTTTTGGTATACCGCAATAACGGGTACGGATATTAGGGAGTCATATGTATCAGATATATATATATATATATATATATATATATTTCCATCTCTCAATTACTAGCTCGATTTGAAATGATCATTTGGGCTTTGTATAAAACTCTAAGTTATTATTTCATCTTATTTACTGTAATATATATATATATATATATCCCTATATATATATATATATATATATATATATATATATATATATATTGCTATGTTTAAACTGGAATTGTAATTATCGTTCTCCGACGTTGGGCTGTCTTATTAATATTGCTATAAGCTCCCTCCAGAAACTTAACTGGATTTTATCTTGAACCAACCTTGTCGACCAATAATAAATTTTGATACGTTACCGCCTTACTTGTTATCAATTTCGTATTCAAATTATAGCTCCTCATTGATTGTTTAAATTATCAAATCACTCCCATTAACTTTATCTTATGACATCGACTAGCATTTATTTGGAATTATAAAATTCAGTTAATTCGATTCTATATAATGAAACAAATATTATGTACAGTTTTTGTAAATTATTTAAAATACACTTTTCAATTAATTAATGTTATAAATCTCATTTATCAAAAACCATATACTTTTTATTCAAGACCCAAAGTCACCAAAAAACCTATTATTTTTATAAAAGAAGAAGTGTGGAACGTTTGAAGCCTCTTATCATATTACGCACATTATACAAGTCCTCCTTTTGTTGACTTTTTCACATTCATTTATATTAAGCAGATTTAATATTCAAATAAAAAAATAGAAAAGAAAATGTCTTATAACTCAAAATCTGACCTGGTCTATTTTCTACGCATTGATGCTTCCATAATCAGCTAGTATTTCCCATGCATTAAGCCATCCATTTGAATAAAATTTATTTTCCCCCAATTCAGGATTATTACATGCCCATTCGAAATATTGTCTATCCACACGCTTGAACCATTGCATTTAAATTATTGCCATCACCCTCTGGACTACCATTATTAACTTATACTTATGCACCCCAATTTATTGTCGTCTCATTTCAGACTTAGAAATTGTATTATTCTCCCCCAGAACTTGGAACTTGGATTTTTCTCCCCGGCTTTAGAAATTGTATTATTCTCCCCCAGGACTCGGAACCTGGATTTTTCTCCCGGCTTTAGAAATTGTATTATTCTCTCCCAGGACTCGGAAGCCCTATTATTATTATGTTTTAGTTTAAAATAAATTCACCAAAATCTACTTACGTTTAATCGGCAATCGTAATTTTCATGTTAGTCGCACTTATACAATTTTTCATTTTGAATTATTATTACGTATCACACTTTATTTCATAGTGGCGCACTTCGGCCTTTGTTGAGTTGAAAACTGACCTCGTTATCACTGTACCTGTTAATATATCTTTTATCTCCCACTACGTCAGTGGGTATGGTCTACAAACTCGTCGCTCATTATAACCAATCAAATCTTTGCATTTAAAGTAGTTTCTGATGTAATTTTCTATGCTCTCAAATAATTGTGACCTGCTCGCAGCTGTCTTCGTTATCAAACATGCGGTGTTTTGACGAATCTAATGGCTTTTCCATAAACAACTGATGCAATTTGACTTTTAATTTTCATATCTGCAAGTTATTTACGCAATTTTTAATCACCTCTCTTTATCAAAGTTCTTAACTACTTGCACGCATTTACATTATGCTTCCTGAAGCTCTATTTCTTATCTCCGTATTAACCTAATTGTTTGGAAGTCTTTTCAATGCGTGTTTAATAACACTTTATTATGTTTACATATAAAATACGCGTGCTTCTACTGAAAAAATCATTATTTGCCTTACCTAAATTAACTAAAACTCTATCTACATGATGTTAAATATTTACTATCTACTTAATGCATGTATTTCTCATTCCTACGCCAACTTGCGTCTCCCTATGTTTATTTGCGTCGCTTAAAACTATTTATACTTTATATACTGGGTGTTGACTGCTTACTATTTACAAACTATCTCCATTTCTCAATTCTTTACTAAATAAATGCAGTTTTCTGCTGCCTATGGTAATTTCTCATTTCTGAACGACTTTTATTATGAAGTACACCCTTAAACAACCCCTTATCACAACAATATATATATATATATACATAGGGGATATCTCTACTGAGAATTTTGAAATTTGTCATGAACCCACAACACCAGAAGAAGAAACAGAGAAAACTTTAGAAAACAATATTGATATGGTAGCTTCAGGCACCAAGACATTGTTAGAGAACCAATGTCAGTTCAAAAAGAGTAAGAAAAAAAGAGCTGTTGTACTGCGACTGGACCATAGCATACAACAAAGTAATGTAATTTCTGAGCTTTGTTGGCAAAAGATGAATAGGCATAATAAAACACATGCTACACAAATTTACCAATCAATAGTTTATTTTAGAACTAAGTTTCTATTGTAGTATAGATTAGTTTTATAACTAGTATTAATTTGTTAATATTTGAATGAATAAAGCAGCACACATATTTTAATTATTCTAATGATCTTGAAAATACCTAACTAGTTGGTTTTGCAGTCTACGATCAGCTGCCAAATCAGGATTTACGATCTCCATATGTTCGTTGTTGTCTCCATTTCCATATAATCCAAAATCTAAATCTTGGTCTTCCGGTTCTGATTCTGGATGTGGTATGTTGTTCATTATGCACATGTGCAGTACAACACAAGCATTTACCATTGGTGCTGATTTTTGCGGTGATTTGTGTAGAGTGCGATCTTTTAGAAGGCAACAAAATCTTGTTTTTTGCACTCCATTTCACCGTCCAATAACAGAACGAGTGTGCTTATGCATTCTATTACATTCCCCTTCAGGTGTATCAGGGTCAGGATTTCCACCCAAAGGAGTAAGCAACCAAGGTCTTACTGGATAACCACTGTCGCCTGTGAACAATAAATATAAGTAGCATCATTCAAACACATATTGGCAGTAATCTGATAAAACTGTGTTGCAAAATTTGCTGTTTTTATTGATTCTAATAAATAGTTTGATAAATGTTGTTCACATCGGTTTGTCAAAATTTGGTCAATATAGATACCTAGTAAATAAAAAGAATTATCGGTTCTCTCATACAAATTTTGGAGTAACTGTTGTGCATTACACTGGTTCCATATATAGCTGTCATGCGTTGCTCCAGCAAAACGAGCTATCACATTGTATATAATTAATTTACTATCGCGTATCTGAAATATTAGCAACTTGAAAATGTATTAAGCAATTACAAAAATTACAAACAACTGGTTTGTAATTTTGTAATTGCTTAATCATTTATATATATATATATATATATATATATATATATATAGCGCAGTACCATTTTCTTAATATACAACTGGTTTGTAATTTTTGTAATTGCTTAATACATTTTCAAGAAAATGGTACTGCGCTATATATATATATATATATATATATATATATATAGCGCAGTACCATTTTCTTAATATACAACTGGTTTGTAATTTTTGTAATTGCTTAATACATTTTCAAGTTGCTAATATTTCAGATACGCGATAGTAAATTAATTATATATATATGCTGTGTACCCCTATTTCAAAATTGACAGAGTAAGAAAAAACATTCGAGGATTTTGTTAATTTACCCAAAAATCGTCATAAATTTCACACAATAGATAAATTTTTCAAAACAAAAACAAAAAAAAATAATTCCTTACCCAGATTCCTCTCTTCATCACCTTAATTGCTTTCTTAGTTCCCTGGCTAGCTCAGTTGGGCCTCCTCTTGGATACCTAGATTCACTATCATACTCTTTATCGTTCACGCACAATCTCAATAAAACCACAAAATAATACAACAATTATACACTATTTATTTACCACTATTTACAAATAAAACTTTAAGATTATTTACATTTCGGTGGTCAAGATACACCTCAATAAATTCTATTTTTGTAAAGTCCGTAATTTTAACTTGAAATATCAAACACATTGAATGTAACCGGAGTAAATGGGCCCTGAATAATACCTTATTTTTCTTTTTTTATTTATAATTAATTTTAATTAGGACACTCTGGAGTATGGTGAGCTCATGATAACCCAGTTTTTTTTATGATTAATGTATGCTTTTTATGTAGCATACGCTTACTGCAAACAAAAAAACACCCATGTACTCTTAACAATAAAAATTTAAATTCCTGATGGAACGTTAATAAGCTTTATATACACCTTTAGATTTATATTTAAATACCATAATAAAAGTTAGTTATACGTATTATTTTTAATACGCAAAATAATGCAAAATACCTTCATAGTTCACTCTCACACATCACAATAATTTTCATAGTTTATACAAACAACAAATTCTAAAGCGTTACCTGGAATTTTTTGAAGATCTCTACTCCGTTGACGATGTCGTTAAGTTGTTTCGCTCTCGGTTTCGTGGTTCTGCTCTGCTCGCCGCCGCCAGCTATTTGTAGATGAACACCCTCTAAGTTGTGCTGCTTGCTATTCATACACGATACATCCAAATCCAAATCCAAATATACTACACTTCTTTTATAATTGCTTAATTTAATTTATGTTACATTACGTCACTTCACGAGCTTGTTAAATTATATGTTGCACCTCAATAAAATTTAGACTCGACACTATCCGCGTATCAAATTATGAGGCCAACACTTGTACTATTTAATTTAAAATATTTTTATATACTTACAAGCTCGTGGTAACTTTCTGTACGTAGTCTAAAGCGATGAAAATACTAAGAGAGTCCTATTAATTTTCTTAAAGTATTTCTACAATTTACTATGCCACCTCTCGGCCACTCTTCACGCGAAATCCTTCATTTAAAATAATACTTCTTAAAATTTTGGTTCAACCGTTTTCGAAATCTTCGAAGTTTAACACGTCGTTATGATATTCCGAAAAACCCGCTTTCAAATTTTCCCGTGTTTGTCTGTTGTACAACTAACTATATAGACCAATGAGATATTCAGTGACGTCTTGAAACCCCGCCTGTATTAACGCTATTCCTCTCTTATGCATATTCTAATGTTTCCTTCTAACCTTGTTTGAGTGGTAGAAATCGATATTACTGTCCGCGTTTCAAACTATCCCATGTGGACTGAATACGTGCGTTTTGAAGTGAACTGTTATTGCCTGTCTCTTTCCGAAGCATTTTATTGATCGTCCATTCCTTCTGCGATTTAAGGAAACTTTTAGTTAGCATTTATGCGAACCGTCCAACCGTTTACCCGATATACCTCGAATACTGTCTTTTATCTACACAAATAAGGGGAACCTGACATTTCCAAAACCTGCAGGTGTTCAATTAACGATCGTTTTTAAAACAACATTTCTAGGAGTTTTACGTTTCAAGGTATTTTATATTCAACGGCTGTTCGTTTGTTAGCAAAGCGTTTCACCTTGGTATTATCGATTTTTCAAGCTCTTATGCGTATTAGACGTAATAACCCTTTCAACTAAACTCAACTAAATTAATTAATAATTTGCATTGGCTTCTACAATTTATTTTCTTTACGAACCTAACTAAATTTTAATCCCTACTTGTAAAATTATGGTAATACTTGTTCCTTTAAATTAACTAAATGATATAAATTTCGCACGTAAATTCTGGTTGTTTCCTCTATACAGGGTGTTTGAAATTGTCTTGTTTATACTTAAATTTAACTCTTTAAAACCACTACAATATATATATATATATATATATATATATTATCGTGTAATTAAAAGGGTCAATAGAATACATAAGTGAACTCATAGGGTTGAGGGCGATTAGGTACAGTAAAATAAATTTATTTAGTTACAAGATTTTCAGAAATTATTTTTTATCTTAAATAGTGGATAATAGAGGAATATCGATTTAGTTTAACGCGTGATTAATGTAGGAATAATTTATCTTAATTAGATTTAGTTAGGGACTATGAGAATAAGAAATAATAATTTGGGGTAATATTAGAGCATATTGGGTTGATAATGAAGTACTATGAAACAGTTTTCAAAGCGTTGAGCATATTAAAAATAACGATTTCTAGGTTTCAGACGTAAAGACCAAAACGTTTTAAATAACAAGGGGAAAAATATTGATTTCTTAATAGAGTGGCTAAAAACAAACTTAATAGCTTATTAGAACGGACAGCCGTTGGAATTAAACCAGCCAAGGACGTAAACAAAACCACACGGAATTGATGTAAACACAATATACGTTAGTTAAAATATTGATCTTTAATGTTAGATATAGAGTCGGAAGGAGCATGAAAAGACCAGGATTGAATAAACTGCTATGAGTACAAGCGAGAAACATATAGAATATCCAGAAGAAGGGAATCAAAAATCGATAATTTTAAGGATAGTTGTAAACAAGCACGCATCGCTCAGAAAGGTGGGAAATGGAGCCATGCGACATGATTGGTGAAGATAAACGAGAAGGGCTAAAAATTCAGGAGGTAGATTCATATATGTGCAATAGAGCGATACGTACAAGGAAGATAAAGGATGTTTGCTTGAAGTTAAAGGCGTGTAGTAGATGCTAATCCGAAGAATTTGAAACGACAGTTGACGCTTATTAGTGGTTTACCACGTACGGTTGTGTTATTTTATTAAAAATTACGAGAAATCGACGGTCGTTGGTGAATTTCAGGGAAAATAAAGTATCAGTTAAACAAGTGTACGTGCTATTTTAGCACAGGGGGGACAGTCGGCATTATATAATCAATAACAGAGAGGGGTTTCGGTCTCTTTTATTCCATCTGTGATATAGTTAGTTTACTTCTAAGCGAATGCGTGCAGTATAATTAAATAAAATCTATGTAAAAGCTGATAAAGCGTTATTATTAAATAGTGAAGTTGATATGTAAATACAAAGATTTTTGTTTGGATGCACGAGAAGTAGTGAAATTTGAAAATTGTTTGTATGAAGATAAAAGCGAGGTTTGGGTAGTACAGTTTATTTGTAATAAAAATAACGAAATTTCGAGATTGAATATTTTGATTGGAATTTATAAAAGAAGAGTTCTGGGAGTGGAGACATATATGGTACACATGGGAATTTGACTATAAAATTAATGGATAGACGGAGGACCTACCAGACGGCAGCATCTAAAAGGGGCTAGTTCGTGAACCGCAGTAAGAAGACAACTACAAGGTAGCAGATAGAATAAGACATTTTATGGTGAATATTTTCATAGTGTTTGTGGTGTTTTGATGTGGTTAATTATTATTTGATTTTTATTTGAACAGACATTTATAGGACTGTTAAAACGAGATTGATTTCGGAGCATTATTCATTGATTTGCAGATAACCAAAAAGTTGTAAAGAGGTATAGAGGGTTTTTTGATATTAGTCGTGCAGAGAATTTATATGCACATCTATAAAGTTTTAAGGTGAGCTCATGCTAGAACGAAGGGTAACGTTAGGGATAAGGAATGCTCTGTTACTTTAATAAAAAGTTATGTGTTAAAAGGGTTATCAATATGCAAAATGATTATTATAAAATTTAGTGAACACATGAATGTATATAAAGCAATGGTATTTTAAATTTGAAAAAAATGTAAATTGGATTTCAGATAAATAGAGGGTGATATTTTGATTAATTGAGTTATTTTTGAATGCATGATTGATGTGGATTTCTATTTAGGTTTCTATGGTGACAATGAGAGGAAGTTTTTTTTTGAGGTAACAGGTAGGTGTAGGTAATATATAGAAAGCATCGAATTAAGGGGACGATTCAGGAACAGCCGAGGCGAGATTTGAGCTAAACTTCACAGTAAAATAGGGCGTCCCATTCGGTGGGGCATGAGGTTCCAGCGTAACATCAGAGTAAATTATGACGATCCAATTCGTGGGGCGAGAATAAAATGGTTAAGTTCACAGTAATATATATATATATATATATATATATATATATATATATATATATATGTATATGTATGTTCTTGGTTTGCAACTGAAGGAGAAACAATAGCTATATGTGTGCAATCAATGCAGCCTATCACACCAGGAAATTAAAATGTTTCCATAAACCTGTGAGTATGTATATCAATCAGAAATAATAATGAGCAACAGTTTCATAACACTTACTTTGTTTTAAGACGTTTACAGTCACGAATTGTCTGTGGAAATATAATCCAGGAATCCATTATTTCAGGTCTATTTAATGCAGCTGAAACTTCTTCAATGCAGCGACTAACTGTTGCCTGGCTTACTGCCAAGTATATACTGTCCCCTACACCTGTTTGGTAGCTGCCATGTGCAAAGAAACTTAATGCTACTAATACCTATGCAAATACCGACCGGTATATCTCTCCTAATCAGCACTGTTAAGTTTACACTGGGCCTCTTAAGCAACTTCCGAAGCTTCCCGAAGAACAATTAGCTAAAGCCAGCCTACTTGCTTTAAGACGCCGCCTCCTTAAAGCAACTAGGCTGGCTTTAGCTAATTATTTAATAAACATAAGCAACATCATTATAAGTTCCAAATTTACATAATATAAAAAGTGAAATTGAATTATTAAGCACTTAGTATGGCTTCGTGGTTGCTGTGGAGCCAGAATTAAACTTGAACATCGATTAAATATCTGTATGCACCATTTAATGGGGTGTATAAGTCTTCGGACGTCTTCGGCTTTCTTCGGGAAGCTTCGGAAGTTGCTTAAGAGGCCCAGTGTGAACTTAAACAGTGATTATTAGGAGAGATATACAGGTCGACGAAGTGGTCTTCGGATCTCTTCGGTAATCTTCGTGTTTTTAGTGGTGGGTCAAAGTTACGTTAAAAGCTATTATGAAATGAAATTACATGCACTTAAAAACTACTATTTACAATATATACAAAAGAAAAGGGTTCAGAAGGTGTTCAGTTGTCTTCTGAAGTTTTCGGCAGGCTTCGTGGGGGTGAGCTTCTACGGGGATGTCGTCCCTGTGGTAGAGCTTGATAACGACTGCTCGGTATGGAACGGAGTTTAGCGTTTATACGTGTTTGTTAGTTGTGGATTGTTGAACTACGATGACGGCCTTCATGTACCGCGGCGGATAGCGTAACGTTTGGATAGGATGCAGGCTATGAGGAGCACTGCGTTAGGATTTTAGCAGGCTATGATGAGCACTGCTTGGAAAGGTCCACGCCATTGAAACCTGAATACCGCAATCCCTAATTACATACAATGTACTTTCCCAAACCGATTTTTGCTTTGTGCACAATATGATGGTCAGGGGCTCGATTTTTGAGCATTCGCTTCGCTATTTATCACTTATAACTCTAGAATCTTTCTCAGTCGTTATTCTTGGCTAATCGTTATTTAGCGCATACGTAAAATAGATAATGATATTGGATGGTATATAGCAAGTGGAAAATTAACAATGATGGTTCTAAAAGTGGGGTTAGAGTTATTTCGAGTTCGGCTCGTTGTTTGGAAATTTTCTGCAAAATGGACGAACTAATGAATATTTTTTTAATAGAAAATTTGGAGGAAGCTGAGAATCGTCCGCTCTTTAATATGCAGAGGCATCCTGACGACCCGTTTAACTTAAGTGAAAAACAATTTCAAAAACTATTTCGGCTGAGTAAAGAGTTGTTTGGAATTTTAATTGACACATTGACACCTTACATGCGAAATACCTTGAGATCTACCGACTTGGGAATACAGACAAAAGTATACAAACTTGTCTAATGACCTAAACACCTTTTACTTACGAAATTTTTATAGATACTGACAGCATTACATTTTTTTGCATATGGCAACTATCAGGCTAGCGTTGGAGTTAATAAATTTTTGTGTGTAAGCCAATCATCCGTTAGCCGTTGCTTAAAAGAAGTAACAGATGCATTAAATAATCCTCGTGTTTTTAATGAATGGGTTTCTTTCCCAAACACTTTCGAAAAATTAAACTCAGTTCGTCGCAAGTTAATTTTACACATATCAGAATTTGAAGCTCTATAATTTTATTTTAGATTTTATGAAAAACATCGTATGCCAGGAATAGTCGGTTGTATCGATTGTACCCATGTGGCAATACTTTCTCCACAATTTGAGCATCCCAATTTCCCTGAACATCTGTATGTTAACAGAAAAAATTACCATTCAATAAATGTTCAATTGGTATGTGGAATAACAATACATAATATGTAATTTATGTGAATGTTCAAATTTAGGTTTACGATTCAGATTTAAATATTCTAAATGTATGTGCAAAATATCCCGGAAGTACAAACGATGCTTATATCTGGAATCGTTCGGGTTTGCAGCAACCGTTAAAAGATTTACATAGCAGAGGTCATCAGGATTATGCACTGTTGGGTGATTCTGGCTATACCCTTCAAACATAGCTTTTAACACCCTTAGAGCTTGAACCTCCTCCGAACTCTGTAGAGAAAGTGTACAATGATCGTCACAAGAGCACAAGATCAAAAATAGAATGCTGTAATTGTGTGCTAAAATCAAGATTTAGACGTTTGTTGAAACATCATGTTCTCCATTATGACCCTGAATATGCATGTAAAATAATTAGTGCATGTGTCGTTTTGCACAATATGTGCATTCGCTACAATATTCCAGAACAAGAAGAGTACGATGGTGATTTAGATTTTGGGATAAACTCCAATGCTGATAATGAGGAAGCCGATCAAGAAGATGTAATGCAAAACATTAATGCAGAATTGGTATTAGGAAGGCGTGCAAGACTCCGATATACTACACAATTACGTTAAAGAATATATTTGAAACTATAACTCATTCCTAATATTAAAAATAATTCTAAGCATATTTATATTATGAAATTAGTTTGTAATATTAAAATTAAGTGTAAATAAACATATATACAGCTATATACATGTAATACTTATATTGATAATTATAAGATTCGATCCGCTATTTCGGTTACTTTACTAACAAGTGCTTCTAATAATACAACTCTCTTTCCTTCTAATCCTAAAGTTGTCTTCATAGTATTAAGTTTTTCAGTTTCCAAGTTTAAACCCTGCTCCATCAAACGTAATTTATGCTCATTGTATCTTTTCTTTATATCATTTTTCTTTTGCAAATAATCCTTATAGCTAGATGCTGCCTGCGAGGCATTTAATAGATGTTCCATTTTCTTCGGAAATTTCCGTTTGGGTATTTGCAATTTAGTTTTAGGACGATCCATTAATGGTCGGTAACTACTGTCTACTACGTCGATGGTATTAAATTTCAACTCATTTGAGGTTGTTTCTGCATTTACTTCATCACTCAGGGTATGTATGATTTCAATGTTGCTAGAATTTAAATCATCGATAATGTCTCTTGAACATTCAAAATTAAAGGATGTAGGTGATTCATTAGCATTGTGACCTTCGACTGAAACAGCTTTGATAATATCGTAAACATCCTCTTCTACAACAGCAAGTATTTCTTTTGGTGGTGGAGGGCCGCCGCCCGTTTTGTTTGCATACCTGTTTGTCACACCAATTTTGGTTTTAGTTCTTGAACGAATGTCCTGCCAGCACTAAAAGAAGTTAGGTTTAATAATGAAATATTTATAATAAAGTAAATAATACCTTTCTCCAACTTTCCATGTCTTTTCGGCCCCGCACACTGTTTTACGAAATTCTGATGTGTAAAGGTAGCACTAAATCTACCACTTCCCAGTTGTGAATGTAGTTTGATATATTCTACAATACATCGTTTTTGTGCCTCTGTCACTTTTCCACCTCGCTTTTTAATTGTTGAATTCATTTTTTATTTTAAAAACTATAAACGCAATATTAACCTCACTCCAAACAAATTTGCTTTTAAATGTCAGTTATCGGCTGTCAAAGAAACCAGCAGCATGAAATGCGGTGTTGTCATATACAACGATCGTAATTTAACGAATGTTGAGATGATTTATAACGAACAGCTTCAAAAATACAAAAATCGTAACGTATGCGCTATCAACCAATTGTTATATAACGAAATCGTTATTTAGCGAATGTGGTCAAAAATCGACCCCCCAGTTCTTTTTAAAGTGATTTGCCTCTACATTAATGATCGTTAAGTTAGTGCCAATGTTTTAAACATTTATTAAGAACACAATAAAACAAAATTAAATGACAAATACGGAAGACATCAATTAATAATTGTACATTAACCTTTTTTTATTTAGATCTTTCAACACGCTCATGTAAACTACAAATTCATACGTAATTTTAGGGTAATAAGTGTTCTGTATAAAATGAGTGGTATTAATAGTAGCTAACCTTTAAGAACACTCACCAACTCTATGTAAAAGTAAAAGATTACTGGAAAATGCTATTTGCATAAACAGATAATTCATTTGATTATTATGCATCATCAGTAATGGACATAATAAGATCCTATGTATCATCCCACAAATCATCCGTCCATTTGCAAACAATTTGTTGGCATTTCGTACCACAGAAAAGTAGTTTACAATTACATAACATGGTCACGTACAACGAATCAAACAATCTATGTAACAATTCTACATCATCTAAAAGTGTTTACGAAGTTTAGACCTTTGCACACACAAATTAACGAACGACTATTTGTAAGCAATTTATGTGATTATGCCTCATCACCAATAGAGAATTTACAAGTAATGTGTGACGCCTTACCGTTAAACGTCTACTCCCATACAACTTTCGTAATTATTCTGCATCATTTAACAGTGCTTTCAGAGTTCTTGTCTTCACACACTATTGAATCTCCAATGCAATATGTGTTATTTTACGACATTATTTAAAAATAGTTCACCAAGACATGCAGTCGCATGCTAACAACAGTCCATTCACGTGCATTTTGTGTGATTATTCTGCAACACTTAAAATTCTTTTACAAACACTTCTGCAGTCACATACTAACGAACTATTTATGTGATTATGCGATATCAGGGAAAGAGTATTTGCAAACACATTTATATAGTCACATACTATAATGAACATACGAACGCATTCAATTTGTGTAATTATTTCGCGATACTAAAAATTTTTTTACAAACAACGAATGCTTTCATACTCACGAACGTCCATCTGCATGCAATTAGTGTGAATATACCACATTTCGAAAGGTTAATCTACAAACATATATGTATTCCCATACTCATGCACGTTAATTTGGGTGCAATTTGTGTTATTATATCACTTTAAGAAAAGGTTGTTTACCAAGACATGCAGTTGAATACTAACGAACGTGAATTCTCATGCAGTTTGTGTGATTATACTACATCATATAAGAGTAATTTACTAAGACATATGGCAACGCATAAGAACGAACGTCCATTCGAATGCAATTTGTGCGAGTATACCGCAACACAAAAATTTCTTTTACAAAGGCATATGCAGTCACATACTTATGAACGTTCGTTCGCGTGCAAGTTGTGTGTTTATACTGCATCATATAATAGTCAGCTACTAAGGCATATGCAGTCGCATATTAACGAACGCGCATTTTCATGCACTTTGTGTGATTACACCACATCATACAAAAATAATTTATTAAGACATGGTACATCACATACTAATGAACGTCGATTTGTATGCAATTCGTGTGATTACACCACATCTAATAAAAGTGGTTTACTAAGACATGTACAGTCGCATTCTACCGAACGTCCATTCGTCTGCAATTTGTGTGATCACACCACATCTAATAAAAGTGGTTTACTAAGGCATGTGATGTCGCATTCTAATGAGCGTCCATTCGCATGCAATTTGTGTGATTATGCCGCATCCAATAAAAGTGTTATAATAAAACATATGCAGTCGCATACTAACGAACGGTCATTGGCATGCAATTTATGTGATTATACCACATCTAACAAAAGTACTTTACTGAGACATATGCAGTCGCATACTAACGAACGCCCATTCGTATGCAATTTATGTAATTATACCGTATCTACTAAAAGTGGTTTACTAAGACATATGCCGTTCCACACTAACAAGCTACCATTTGCTTGTCTCTTGTGTAATTATGCTTCATCACTAAAATATAGTTTACGAATCCATTTGCGGTCGCATACTGGAGAACGTCCATTTATTTGTTTTTTATGTGATTATTCTGCATCTTGTAAAAGTAGGTTAATAATCCATATGCGGTCACATACTAATGAACGTCCCTTTACATGCAATTTGTGCAAATATTCCGCATCAGAAAGTAGTAATTTACAAAAGCATATTCAGTCGCATACTAAGAAGCGTCCATTTCCATGCAATTTGTGTGATTATGCAGCATCACAGAAAATGACTCTAGGAAGACATTTGCTGTCGCATACTAAGAAACGTCCATTTGCATGCAATTTGTGTGATTATTCCGCAGCAGAGAAGTATACTCTAAGAAGACATTTGCTGTTGCATACTAAGAAACGTATATTTTCATACAACTTGTGTGATTATTCTGCAGTCCCATACTGATGTAGGCACATATGTTTGTGTGTGATTATTTTGCATTAGAAAAAAATTATCTAATGGCGTATGATACAGTGCTGAAGGTAATTGAGTAATTTTATTACTTAAAAGTAATTAAAATACTTCTGGTAATTTAATTACTGTGGTTAGATTACTTTCTATTATTTGCTAAAGTACTTAGAAATATTTTCTATAAGTAATTAATATCTTATATCCTAGTTAAAATACTTTTAGTAATTGAATTACTTTTCAAGTAACTGGAATACCAAAGGGTAGTTAAATTACTCAAAAGTAACTAAAATACTTCAGATATCTTATCTGCGTCTGAAGTTTAATGTAACGTAATTACTTCAAAGATGTTCAAATATATTTTATAGACGAGTTGTAACAATGAAACCTGACTATTTGCTTAAACAAGCCCGTATACCATATACATTGAGCTATCCATTGTAGTAAGTGAAGGCGTGAGCAGCGTCGAACTAGACAACGTAATGCAATAGTAAGAGGCAAGAGAAATTGAGATTATTCGTTCTTTCAACAACGTAATCCAATCATATGAAATTTTTAATAATAATTATGGATGAATCTATGTACTGTGTAAGGTGAATATTGCTAGACAAGTTATTTGCAGCCCACAATCAGAAATTTGTACACAACGAAAGTAAAAATAAGATGTATCTGTAAATAAACTCATTTGAAAATAATAAAAACTTATTTACGTATACAAATCGAGCTAATAGTTGTATAGCCATTTTAATCTATATCTCTAGATAGCCATACACGTATGTTCCACCTTTGAGAATGTCTATACAACTAATAGCTGGATTTGTATAGGTAAATAAGTTTTTATTATTTTTATAAGAGTTTATTTAGAGATACACCTTATTTTTGCTTTAAATACAGGGTGTATCTGAAATAAGGGTTGATCTCTTAACAAGTGATTTCTCACGTTAAATTAAGTAACTTTTGTTCTTAGAAGTTTTTCAGAAAAGTATCCTCTTTGCAAGTTATTCGCTATTAAAGTTTAGAGTCCGGTTTTGGCATTTCCGTATATTAAAAGAGCTATCTTGCTTTTATCAGCACTTTCTGATTAAATAACTGTTATAATCATAAGTGATTTACTTGACGTGCATTTCAGTCAAGTAGTTGATATGTATTGTTTACCACTGTTATTTGGTAACTCGGAGGTTATGGTGGGAACGTTTTCCTACTCGATGATTCACCGTGACGCACTTATTACACTCAACATAAACAACTTTTGAATTTATGCTTCGTAAAAGTACGTTCAGAACCATATTTAAGATTTCCTTGTACTAAAATTTTTGAACTTCCTTTTTGCATTTTGGTGATTTCTTTTTAAATTATTAGATATTGTTAGAATATACACGTTCTACTACTGTTCTTCTTATTTAGAAAAGGAGCCCCTAAATTTCAATTGCAAATATCTACCAAATTGAACACTATTTCGAAAAACTTGTAAGAGTAAAAGTTACTTAATTTAGCGTGAGCTCCACCCATATTTCAGATACACCCTGTATATATATTTTATATATATATATATATATATTTCTGTGTTATGTCTAGGTTAGGATTGATTATATAAATCATTTGACAATGTAGGAATGTAGGATAAGCCACCGCGTGTAGATACAACTTGGGGAACATTTGAAACATTTTTTAAAAATTCTAGGGTAAGGCTTTGTTCTTATTCACTTAACGTAACATAAATCAACGTAACACAAATTAATATGATTCCTGCGTGCAAAACAACTTAAAGTAGTTCATTACTGGTTTGCTGCGTATGCGTACTTCGTCAAACTGCCACCTTAGCGTAATAATAACTACGTTATTTTTATCTTATATAATCTATAAACCTATAAATATTTTTGTTTACAACCAAATAGTTGTATTAATTACATTATTCTTCAGTTTTATTTATTAATTTCGAAATTTCAATCCAAGAATTTTGCTTTTTGGTGGCGTCCTTAAAGTCTGATCTTTACTTAAGATAAATGGGGTAGCTATGTACCAAATCTATAAGTTTTCCACCATCCATAATAAATGCTGGAAACTAGAATTATATACCGCATTACAAATTTAAATCATATACTCTGTGTTTAAATTTACTAAATGAATTATATCATTCGCCTAATAAACAGTTGAGGTTATGTAAATGATAAATGCTTATTATTTTAGGCGGTAATTACTAGTTTAATTTAAACAATGTGTACAATATATATAGCTATGCCGTTTCTAGATACCAGCGATTGGCGGTATTAAGAACACGGAAATTAAGAACCTCGTTAAGTTGAAGTTGGTTCAACTTTATGAACCGTTAAGTTAAGTAAATTAGGATAATTTTCGTTTCGACCGCCAACATAAATGTCTATGTACTTTAACTTTTTTGTTATGTTATTTTGTATTTCGTTACGATAATTTATGTTACGTTAAGTGAATGAGAACATGACTTTAGAATTAACAAAGTTTGAGTAAGGTTTTACTTCATTTTTACTTTGTCGATATTCGCAAGGAATTTTCAAAATATTTATAGAATAGGTAGTAAAACTTATTAAATTTGCATACTTAATAAAAAAGGAAACATTCTTAATGTATAGTGTAAATTATATCAGGTTTGATGTACATTTAGTTAAAAAGCTTTTCAAGTTTAGGTTAGCGTAATAGTAAGAAAATTGAAACAATAATTGCATTATTTAAGCGTGTGTGTATATTCCTAATGTATAGTGTAGTAGTAGTATAACGTTTCAAAGCTTAGAAATTGAAGAAAGGAGAGGTATTAATTATAGCAAATGTTACGATAAACAAGCTTCAACGGCTTACAGTTCTGAGAGGGACGAACATATTTAAAACGTTCCAAATATTCATTTATTTTAAGGCTTATAGGGTAACAGCATAAACAAGCTCATAAAAATGATATTTTCCATGAAGGAGGGTGACCGTTGAAATTAGTAGCATCGATATACATTACATTTGATTTTCCAATGCTCCACCCGAAGGTACTACATTGGCCAGGAAGCGAGTTTTTTTTTTACCTGGAAAATTTTGAATTTTGCCGAACCCTTGCTGTTCCAAGCAAGGTAGGGATCTTTAACGTGCGTGACAACACTCACACACGGGACCTCCATTTTACCTCTCATCCGAACGAGGGTGTATTTTTGTGAAAAATGCTTGCCTAACATTTTTCAAGCGGACCGTGTCGGGATTCGAACCCGGGACCTTGGGCGTAGTAGTCACACACATACCACTACGCCACGGAGCCGCCTTAGCATCGATATACAACAAAGACGGATTATTTGTAGCATAGCAATAGAGGGAGATGAAACAAACGGATGATAAAAGTGGGTTGACTATGAAACAAGAACGGAGCAGAACGTATAAGTATAAGTGAGTAGCAGTATGTAAATCGACTTTCGTCACAAATGACGTCACGCCATATCAACTACAAATGATATTCTTGTCTTATTCAACTCCAGAAAAAAGTTTTTTTCTCGGTTTGCAAATTTTGCAATGTCACCACCTTCATTTGAGACATTTGTTGACAACTAATATTACTTGTATTGGTTATGTTACATTTTTCGTTGGCGTTCTTATTTCATGTCATTAAGTTCTTGCGTAGTTTTATCCTGCATTTTGTGTTATTCTTGCTTGCATTTAAAATTGTTCTTTTCAGAACAGTCTAGCGTTATTTTTTTTTTGTTTGGATGAATAAACCATGTCCGGTTCACGTTTAGGAAGCAGAGGAAAGTTACTTGTAGCTAATTTGATAACGTTTTTTGATCAAAAAACGAAATAACGGTGGTCCATTTATTCCTTTGACATCAGTTTGCGAGGTAAATTAATTATTTACTTCAATGTGTAGTTTATTAATTCTATTTTAGCGTGTACCAGTGGCTTTAAATATCAATCCGTCCACGGTAACTGCTGTGTCACAGGCAGTTAAAAAACAATGAACCCTTCACTTCCAAGAAACGAGTTTACAAAAAACCAATTTACTAAATGCAGTATTTGTAATGTAATTTACAGAATGTATGAAAATCGTGAGTAAATTTTATTAATTTTGAAATTGTTTATCATCATTTTGTTTTCGACCTTACTTAAGGTCGGTTTGACGCAGCTCTAACTTCTTTTCTATTCTGTGCTAATCTAAAAAGCTCTACATACCCTTCACAACCTAAATTTCTAATAATTTGACTAATATAGTTTGGTCTAGGTCTTCCTATATCCTTCTATCTTTTTCCTATCCAGCTGGCTCTACATAGATATTAGCAACCTGATGGTTGTTAAAGAACTCTAACATGTTTACATGATTACCATTTATAGGGAAATGAAATATAACCTGGTTATCCGCTTCAAAAAGGAAAAGTGTTAAATTATATGTTATGGTAAGGCTTAGGCAACGAATCGCTGTCAACATGCCAGACCGCTACCTAATTGTGAGTTATGTTATGGTGACGTTTATTAAATTATATGTTATGGTAAGGCTTAAGCAACGAAACGCTACCAACATGCCAGACCGCTACCTAATTGTGAGTTATGTCATGGTGACGTTTATTAAATTATATGTTATGGTAAGGCTTAAGCAACGAAACGCTACCAACATGCCAGACCGCTACCTAATTGTGAGTTATGTCATGATGACGTTTATTAAATTATCTGTTATGGTAAGGCTTAAGCAACGAAACGTTACCAACATACCAGACCGATACCTAATTGTGAGTTATGTCATGATGACGTTTATTAAATTATCTGTTATGATAAGGCTTAAGCAACGAAACGCTACCAACATGCCAGACCGCTACCTAATTGTGAGTTATGTCAAGGTGACGTTTATTAAATTATATGTTATGGTAAGGCTTAAGCAACAAATCGCTACCAACATGCCAGACCGCTACCTAATTGTGAGCTATATCATGGTGACGTTTATTAAATTATATGTTATGGTAAGGCTTAAGCAACGAAACGCTACCAACATGCCAGACCTCTAACTAATTGTGAGTTATGTCCTGGTGACATTTAGTTAACTGATTTTATTTTTTTGTTTTGTTTTCGAACTTACTTAAAGTCGGTTTGACGCAGCTCTAAATTCTTTTCTATTCTGAGCTAATCTAAAAGGTCCACATACCCTTCACAACCTAAATCTCTAATTATTTGACTAATATAGCTTTGTCTAGGCCTTCCTACTCTATTTTTATTTGGTAGTCTATAATCTAAGACTTTACTAAATAGTCCCTCATGTCTTAACTGGTGCCCTATCATTCTATCTCTCCTGACCTTCAATTGTTTCCACATACAGGGTTCCTCACCTATCCTTCTATAAACTTCCTCGTTTGTTACTCTATCTGTCCAGCTAATCTTTAACATTCTCCTATAGCACCAAGTTTCAAAAGCTTCTATCCTTTTCTTATCTACTTCTTTAATTGTCCAAGTCTCACTACCGTATAGTAGAACGCTCCATACGTACGACTTTAAAAACTTTTCTATTATCTAAACTAATACTATTAGCTATTAGTAAGTTTTTCTTTTTTAAAAACATTTTTCTAGCTTGAGCTATTCTAGCTACTATATCCCTTCTGCTACGTCCATCCTTTGTAATTATACTACCTAAATAGCAAAATTCATCTACCTCCTCTAACTCGGTATTACCTATTTTTAATTTTGGTTTATAACTAGGCTGTAACTCACTTGTCATTATCTTTGTCTTTACTGAGTTAATTCTCATACTATAGTTACTCCGTAGTATCTCATCTAAAATATTTAAAAACTCTCCTAACTCTTTTCTAGACTCTGCTATAATGGCTATATCATCTGCAAAACGTAACATGTCTATTTTCTGTCCCTGTACACTAATACCTATCTCTTTTCTCTCTCTAGCTAAGTTTAAAGCTTCCTCAATATAAACATTAAAAATCAAGGGAGACAGTATACAACCCTGTCTAACACCATTTCTAATCTTAGCTTCCTTTTCTATTTCATCAAATCTAATTACTACACTTTGGTTTTTATATAGACTGTAAATAATTTTTCTATCCCTATGAGAGATTCCTATTTTTTGCAAAACCCTGAACATAACAATCCAATTAACCCTATCAAATGCTTTTTCTAAATCTACAAATGCGAAATGAGTCTTTTATTTTTTGTAACCTTTTTCGATAATTACCCTAATCATTAGTATCGGTTCTCTAGTCCTCTGTCTTTACGAAAACCATATTGGTCTTCGCCTAAATAATTCTCAGTCAAAGCTTCTACTCTATTTTTAATTATTATTGTTAGTATTTTGGAAGCATGAGAAGTTAAACTAACCGTTCTAAAATTCTCACACCTATCAGCTCCTGACTTTTTGGGATTGCGATAATAATATTTTTTCGAAATCTATTGGAACCTCACCTGTATCATATATTAATTTCACTAGTTCATATAATCTATCTAAAGTTTTCTGACTTGCATATTTTATTAATTCTGCGGGAATATCGTCTATCCCTGGCGCTTTATTTAGTTTAAGATTCCGAACAGCTCTATCAAATTCCTCTCTTAATATTGAGAACCCTATTTCTACATCCTCTTCTTGGTCGTTCTCTAACTCATCCATATCGTCTCCCTTATATAAATCTTCTAAATATCTTTTCCATCTATCTGCTACCTCAACTTTATTTATTAGAAGCTCATTATTCTCGTCTCTAATACCGTTATATTTTTCCTATCTTCCCAAAAACTTTTTAACTGCCCTGTATGCCCTGTCTGTCTTACCTACTCTCAAATCATCTTGTATTCCTTACAGTTCTCTTCCATCCATTTATTTCTAGCTTTTTACACTCATGTACTATCTTATTTCTAACTGTATTATATTTTTGCTTACTTTCACTATCCACTTCTCTGAAAGGTTTAAGCTTTCTTCTATTCTCTATTAAATCTAATATCTCCTTTGTTACCCACGGTTTTCTCGCTTCTATTTTTTCTTACCTATAGTCTGTGTTGCTGTATCATGTACAGTCAGTTTTATTTCTTTCCATCTATTTTCTACGTTCCTTCCTACAGCTATCTCTTTGCTCTTATTATCTAATACTTGTTTATATTCCTCTTTTACCCTACTATCATTAAGCTTACCTAGATCCCATCCTTCTCTTTTACCCTTTCTCAATTTTTGAATTTTAGTTTACACTTCATTTTAACTAAGTTATGATCGCTATCTATGTCAGCCCCTGGATAACTACGACAGTTTTAACTTGGTTTCTAAATCTTTGTTTAACTAAAATATAATCTATTTGGTATCTAGCCCTATCACCTGGGGCTTTCCAGGTATATCTTCTCCTAACATGTTGTTCGAATAGGGTGTTTACAGTTACTAATCTATGTTCCTGGCAAACTCAACTAATCTTTCTCCTCTATCATTTCGTCTGCCATACCCAAATTTTCCTACCATTTTTCCCTCACTACCTTCTCCCACTGACGCATTAAAATCGCCCATAACTATTAAATTCTCATCTCCTTTACTTTTCTCACTATACTATTTATATCCTCGTATACCTTTTCTACTTCCTCATCCTCGTACTGAGTTGTTGGCATGTAAACCTGTACTAAAACAGTGTCTGTGGGTTTTGTACTCAATCTAACCATAATTATTCTATCACTAAATTGTAAGTACTCTTTAACATTATGCCCTAATCTTTACCTAACACTATTCCTACCCTGCCTGTCCATTAGTTGAAGAAGTTGTAATTATTCTATAATTATCTTTCCAAAGTCATTACTATCTGGCCATCTCACCTCACTAATACCTAAAATGTCCAGCTTTTCCTTTCTCATTTCGACTAATAAATTCGTTAACTTATCTACTCTAAGTAATGACCTTACATTCCAAGTCCCTATCACTAAATCGAACTGTTGTTTTATATTCTTACGATGACGAGCCCCAAGTACCCCTCCCGGAGATCCGAATGAGGGAGTATTTTACCTCGGACAAGAATTTTACTTGTGAGCTCTCCATCATATATATTTCGTGTTTTAGGCCACGCACACCTGGGAAATATTGTGGTAGGCTCCCATATCTTTCCACAACGCAGTTTTTAAAGATTTTAGCAAAAAGCCGTATCCGTCACGGCCAACCCCAACAAGCTTGAAATTATTGAGGATCGCCTGAGACCAACCGACCCTCCTCCAATATCTTTTAGCCAGCAAGGCTGCTGCCCCTTGCTGCGCCTTTTAATCGCCTTTTACGATAAGCAGGCTTACTATAGTAGTATTCTTTATCCCCTACTATAGGGCATCCCCTACTATAGGGCATAGTATTTTTATATATCAAAATTTAGTTAGCTGAAAAGTAAGCGCAACTAAGTCCGTCGGAGTATTCTTTATTCTTGTATATGTTAATACATACTGGTATAGTGTTTTGCTCTCTGCATGTAGCGCTTGTCCCTCGCTGTAGATATGTAACTAAACGATCAGTGTACCAATGAATAACAAGAGATGTAACATCTGGATAAAACGTATCTGCCGTACATGCACCAAAAATACAACAAAGGCAATTCCAATAAAAGAAAACCAAAACAAGAACCATAACCAAGAAAATACCAGAGAAGAGAATAAACACATAAATAAACCAGTAAATAAAATAAAAAAACCCTAAAAACATAGAAATGATTAATGCTCAGGCAATTATACCAGCAAACCTTCAACGCTAACTAGCGTAAAGGTTTAATAATATTTTTATAGCGACGCTATCTTCAAACAGGTAGCAACTTCAAACAATTCCTAAAAATACAGATTATAGTAATTGTACACGTCGCAATCCTACTTACAATGAATGTGAACGATCAACCTATAAAATTCAAATACTTGAACCAAAGTTGCAGAAACTTTCAAATAAGCACAGCCCACGCTATATGCAACTCCAGAAAATTAACGTTTCGTTATATTTATATCCTGCAACGCAGCTAGGGAAATATATTTTAGCAAACGCTAACCCTTGAATAACGAAGTTATATAACAGTAAATAATTTTAGGCAAGCATATTTCTGTAAACATTTTGTGGCAAAAGGTAACACACGCTGGGCTCTTTAAGGGTAGCGAAAGATCGTTGAATACAGTTCTACATAGTATGGGTTTTAAGTGGAAACAAGATAATCCAAGACGGTGACTTATGGAGTTACCCGATGTTGTCAATAGAAGAGTACAATTTTTGAATACTTATATACAAGTCAAACAGCAAAACTTGTATCAATTTGTTTTTTTGGATGAAACATGGATTTTTCAAAATGGTGTTATAAGCCGTTCTTGGCAAGTGAATAACTTTTAACTAAAATGTACGTATTCTACCTAGCCCAACAAATTTCTAACAATACTCATAGATCTTTTCAAATTACAGCCCCAACCGAAGTAGCTTTTATCCCACTAACATTTTTAAAAATTCCACACTATGTCAATCCCACTCGAAACACTCTAAGGTGTAAACTTAAACATGCAGACCTTGAATTAAATAAAGAACGTATCACTTTGATTGCATATCTACGCAGTTTGAATTTATAGAAATGTAAATTAAATGATTGGGATTCGTAGCTTTTTTAAATTAAGTTAATGAGGCAGTGAATTATTCTTTTAAATATGAAATAAAACGTAACATATTTTAATGTGGTATATATTCAAGTTATGTACTAGTGATGTTACAAAAGCTGGGTATAGAGACATCATTTATTTACAAAATATATTGTATATCTCTAGTGTATAGTCAGAACGTCTAGTCCACTACAACAGTGAGTAAATACATCTCTTTTATTTCTGCTCGCTAAGACTATGTTTGAGGTAGTCGTCCCACAAAATGTTTATATTTCCATTTTGGATAAATAGCAATAGTTTAAAAGTTAAAAACACGATATAGCAGTATACTTAACCTACACTTAATCTATCAACAAAAAGTTTGAACTTGAAATCTTTGCAAATATTTATACGCTTAGCCTAATAACAATACCTAAAACTAGATAAAATAGAAATTGTCTATGCCTCCCCCCACCCAATCCATGCCCCATGCATAAATTCTCACACTGTTGGGGATTACGAATCATTTTTTTTTGCCAGACTGATTCTGTTCACTTGCTGTGTATAAAGTTCGCGTTGGTTATTTTTTATATACAGTATAATGTAAGTAAGGACTGCTACACTTGCGGTCACGCCTCCAATACTCCAACCGAAAGTATTACATTGGGTTTAAACGGGAAAATAAACGTACTTCAAATAAATTTGACTTCAACATTAATTAATTACGAATAAAATGTATAAACTATAACTAAAGTTGGGGTTTAAATAATGGTATCCCTAACGTTGATTTTGGAATGTGTCTGATTAACAAGACACTAGCAAAAAGTAAAAGGGGAAGGATCCGTAATACCAAATAGCAACCGCTAGCTCTGCTAACCGATGCAACCTGAAGGGTCGACTAAAAACTATCCAAATATATCTAGCTAAAATTGATCAATGCATTCTAATTTCTAAGCGTACGCCAAATTTATTAATAGCGAATTCATTTGTTCCTGCTCTATAAATTTACAATAAATATCCTCGTCTGTAGTTTAAGTAATATTATTCTAAGTTCAACCTAAATTCGTCTCTAACGTTCTCGATTATTCCCTAACTGACTTATATTCTAATTTCAATCTTACTTCCTATAGATACCACGACCAAAAACAGACAAAACGCCAAACAAAACAAATCCAGCTACAAAACAAAACAATAAAATTTACAGGGTGTTTAAAAAAGACGCGGCAATATTTTAAGTGGTTATTTATCAAGTCATTTTGTGAAAAAAGTTCCCGTAAACACAAGTCCGGAAATGCAATGTTTTCAAAATACAGGATGTTAAAGTTTTTTTTTAATAACAGTTTTATAAAAGAATTCAAATATCTTTTGATCGACTTTTTAATTTGGCAGCGTTATTTGTAGATATAAGAGGCTGATTTGGCCTTAATTAGATTAAAATTATTAAGTCCAGTGGCGTCAGGGGAGACACCTTAACCAAAATTATTGACAAAAAATATACGCCACTGACTTTAATACTAAATAAATAAAAATTTAATATTAAAAATACAACTTTCTGGTGTATTGAACTTTCGTCGTATTTTGCTTCGTTTTGGAGATTAAAAATAAAAATCAATTTATTCCTTGTCCATTTATCATATAAAATATTTTTAAACATTCCAGGAATATTTGCAAACAATTCGACTAAAAATGACTCTTCTACATATTCACTAACAAAATGAAATCTCCCCTTCTCAAATTTAACAGGTTCGACCGCGAGACAAATAGACAAGCGCTTATCTGACTAAATATCTTTAGGTGTGTTCGTTTGTTTGCACTAAACTACACTATAATGCAATGGCGTTCGTTTGTGACCTATTTTTTACGGTTAGTACACTAATTTCGTTTGTTTGTCTGCACTTGCGTATACCAAACTGCAATTTCTTCACCTGCTGCTTAGGAAGTGTAGTTAGTCCAAATAGTACAGAATCTGTCAATTTCAGCCAATTAGTAACCATAAGATGTGTTCGTTTGTCTTACTCTTTTGCACCAAGTGTACTCTGCAACGACCTCATTAGTGCAAAAAAGTGTAATTTCGTACAGGAATAAAAACGAATATTTTTTTGGCACTTTCAAAATCAATAACATTTCACATCTAATATCTATTATAAACATCATCATCATTAAGTCTTCAGTCCTGGAACTGGTTAGACGCTTACCTCTATTGTTTCCTATTCTGAGATAACCTACATTTTTCCTTGAAATTTTCAGTCTGCATCTTTTCCTATTTGCGTGCAATAGTCTGATCTAGATCTACATCTACTTCTCTTTATACATCTGCTGGTAATATACCCTGCAATATTCCTCAAAAATGCCTTAAAACGTACCCTGTCCTTCTATTTCTTCTCTTTTTTTTTGTTTTCAACAGATATATTTATTCTTCTACTATTTCTATAACCTCTTTGTCCATGCTATCATCATCATACGTCTGAAGTACAGGAGTTGACGGAAAAAGGTTAGTGAGATTTACATTTGATAATGTGAATGCATGAAGTAATTCTGCATTTTAGGTACATAATGTTGCATGCAGGCAATGCAGATGGTTTTATTGATGATAGTGAATTGATCTTTAGTTCATCGGCAAAAAATTAAGATTATCATGGCGAAATGAATGAAGATAATTTTTTACGTTGGTTTGATAATCAACTACTAAAAAGTTAGAAACACCATCTGTAATTGTCCTGGATAATGCTTCGTATCACAGTACTACAGAATAAAAAATACCAAACACTTCGTGGAAGAAAACGGAAATAGCAGAATGGCTTAGTAGAAATGGAATCCGTTCTGAATTAGCGTCTTTAAAAAGTGAACTGCTACATGTGGTTGCAATGTAAGTAGAAAATGTGATATTCTTTGTAGCCGACTAACATATTTCTCCAAATTGTAGGAACAAACCACCAAAAATTTTTAAAATTGATTGTTTAGCTGAACAGTATGGCCATATGGTATTAAGACTGCCTCCCTACCATTGTATTTTTAATCCAATTGAACTGATTTGGGGTATTGCTAAAAATTCTTTTAATCGTCACGTTGGTTGAGATGGCAGATCTATAGAACACTGTATGGCAATGTGGCACGAAGCTTTAGCGACCGTAACGCCTCAAGTTTGGGCAGATTCTGTACAACACACAGAAACAATCATTAAAGAATGGCGGAATCTCGAAATTCAGTTTGATATAAAGGATGTAGCACCGTTGATCATTGATGTAAATGAAGATAGCGACGACAGCAATTTCAGACTACAGTGACAACTAAACAACACAAATTTATAGAACCTTAGGGAATTTAATGAAAGAAATTTTTACAGGATAGCGCATTGATGCTTGTAAATTAATTAATTATTGGCATTTAGTTTATTGTGTATTAATACATATCTTTAACTTTCTGTATAAAATAAATACAAAACGAAATACAATTTCTATTACTAAATATCAAATTTTTAATAAGTACTTTGTTAATGTTTGGAAGTCGATTTCCAATAATAAATAGTCCATCGTTCCTTTTAAAGATGGATACTCTTTTAAATAAAATGAAATTTTTTCTTCAGAAGAATCTCGCAGTTGCTTCAGACGCATTTTAGATGTTTGAGTTCCATATTTCTCAACCTATGCCCAGGATTCTACACTATCTCTTAACCATAATAACAGTTCGTCACAATTATCTTTAAGAAAATATAATATAATATTTGTTATAATTATGAGATTGTTACCTGGTGTATCTTCAATTTGGTTTATGATAACAATGGACTTTTTCAATTTCTTTTTGGGTTGTAGTATTAATATACTAGTTTTCCTGACACTATAGTATGAATTTTCACACCGGTATTTTTTCTTTTTTTACAATAGTATGTTTCCTACAAGATAATCATAATGTGTCATTTAGTAAAACAAAATTATAGATTTAACATTAAAAGTACCTTAATTGCTGTTAGAAATTCTGTCACAATTCCATCTGCAATATCATTTAAGGTATCTGCATCGCTCTTAAAAACACATTATCAGTAGTTTCTAAGTCTAGCAATTTCAACAGTACCCAAATACTAGTTAGTTTTCACAATATTGTGTTGGGTTGTACATGCGGCAAGCCTTAAAAATAAATTTTCATAACAGTTCGTCCTCTTACTTTAGTTTAATAAACATAACCTCTGGAAGTCTTGATTATTGGTGGCTATTATTTCGTGCCCAGTATAACATGCGTGTGGCTATTTAATTAAAAATATATAACGCATTAAAACCATTCAGTTATATTTAAAATATGCTCACTAGTATAAATTCCCACACAATAACATTTATTATTAAGCTAAACAACTTAGACTGCAATTTTGTCAGTATAAAATCATTTTACAAGTTACTTTTTAAAAAGTAACAAACCACATTCCGTCACCAATTACTAAATACTTGCAAAATCTATATTGTACCGATAGCTTCATTGTAGATACGAGGAATTGCTATTTTGATAGTGGCAACGGCGCCAATATATGACATCACAAATATTGATGACGAAAGTCGGTTTATAAATTGCAGTTAATATACGCCTTCGAAGTGTGGGGGTTACTTCGAAGACTACGTTGGCGAAGGAATCCCTAAGGCCCTTTCCGTCAAACCTGAACTTCTCTCTCAGGTGGTCTTCCAGATTCAAATCGCCGAAGCGGGGATGCTCGCTTGTGATCAACCGCACCAGTTCTTCCGTCTTCACCCCCGCTTCGACACGCGGAAGAAAGACCCACGCACGCTTCCTCTCGATGGTCTTTGCCACGAGTTCTTTGCAGTTCTCGCTAACCTCCGACTGCAGTTTCTTTGCGTTTTCACGACAGGCATACTCCACTACAACACCGCCCCTCCGCGTCCTACGAGCTCCGACTACGACAAACTCGTCACGTGCTGGATCGACCTTCTGCTTCAGGGTCTTCATCACATCGTCCTTCTGGCCTGACAAAAGAACAAACAACGATAAACGTAACTCAAAGAACGACCTGACCGTTGCGACGCTAAAAAACACAAACGTGGTCCAATAAAGATACTTTGATTAAAGATAACTCGTAAACAACCCTGTATTTATTTATTTAGTTAAACTTCAAACCGCCAAAGTAACTTCAAATTTAACAAAAGTACGGTAAACACTAAACGTGAAAATAACAACTACGACCAAATAAAATGGTTAGCCCAATAAAAATAATTCCATTAAAAAGGAACCGTAAACACACTGTATTTATTTATTTACATTTTTAAAACCAAAAAATCAAATTCTAAATATACACAAGCTAATTACTTCTAAAAATCAAATTTATAAAATACTGCACTATTTATTTAAATATAGAAATAAACAAATATAACACGGGCTGTTGGAATGCGGTACCGGAAACGCACTTACCCCGTGTTTATTCGGTGCTTGGTTCGAGCTTCAAGTACTACACCACTAATTACACTAAAAACTCGACTTTAAGCAATCTTTAAGTACGCGTGTACTTAAAATAAGGAATATTTATATTTAAATTATTTCAAAATTTGCGTTTTTAAGCGATTAGCTTTAGATTTTGGTTTTTAATTTGTTATTTAATTACACGCACACTACAAAGTTTTCCGGAATTTATTTAATGATTTTACGCGGGTTTTACACGATTTACCCGGTTTTTTTGTAAATTAATTAACAATGCCTTTTAAATTATTTTAGGTTGTTTGTTTATTAGTTTTTGGTTTATTATCCCAAAATTTGATTTAGTTTGTTTTTAAACCCGGATTCTACTTTAAAATTCAAAGAAAAGCACGATTTATTTTTTATTTGACAAATTAAATTATTATTTTTGATTTCATTTTACTGCCCTGTGTTTAAAACTAATGTGACACAATCATAAAATTAAATACAATAAATAATATAGCTTTTAATATAAAAATATAATAATAAACCCTACATAAAACTTACTTGTTTGCATTTGAAGCGGGAGCTCCGTAGAACACGTCCCGCTCACTTTATGCGCTAACTAGAAAGTAATCAATACAGTCGACAACACCCGGAAACCCAAATTCTTGATAAAACCTACAAACAGAATACACTTGCTAAATAAAATCAATTAAATATGTAGACATTCATACCCATATCGCTTCAAACGCATTTCATCTAAACTTTGTAGAAACTTCACAAATGAATTAAACACAGTTGGTTGATTCAATGCATAAATCACATCCTGTATCGATCGTGAAACCGATGGTTGGCATATAGCTGTATGCACATTCGATCCAGAATCTAACTGACAGCTTCCGGTAGCAAAAAACCTTAGCGCCGTAAGAAGCTAAAAATTACACATGCCACTACAGTAAGAATACAGACAATACAAAATAAACTCCATCTTTGTTTCAACATCAAGTGCTGTAGTTCTTCTTGTTTCTGGAATATATTCAGATATGATGTCTATAACTCTGCCAGTCGACTCTTTTGTTAACCGGAACATACGTACAAACATTTTTTCGCTTAAATTAAAAGCTGGTATACGCTTGTAAAATTGTCTTTTAGGGTTTTCGGCAGCGACCTCAACTTCTTCCGCACCTCCAAAACAGCCAATAATGCCGCCTCATCGAAGTTTGTCATAATTGTTATTGATTATACTTATTTGTTAAACACCCGCAAAATAGATTAAAAACAGTAGCAATTTTTTTGGTTATGTGTTATGTCAGTCAATTGTAATATAGTAATCATGCGGAATATGTGTGTTTTCATGCGATAAAATATATCACTTGGTAGTACACCGCTCTTTGTAGTTCGTGCGATAAATATCTCTTGCGAAATTTGAAGAATACCAACTTCGACGTTTCGTGCGAAAATCGTAAAATATCGCATGCGATAAATATCACCGTCTTTCGAGAATAACTACCCAGGGGGTCAATTTTTGAGAATGTTCGGTTATTTGCAAATACGTAAAGTTATGCATGAAATAAAATGTATACGTTTGTTAAAGTCAATTTTTGAAGAGCCTACGCAAGTACAAAAATACGATTCGTAAGAACACGCATTATCGATTTGACAACATTGCCGAAGGATGTACGTTTAAACTACCGCTTGTGAACTAGAACTAAAATAAGCATTACATAACTTCACTTCTCAGTGTGATTTAGAAGTTTGCTGTATTGTTTATTATTCAAAATATTAAACCATATTTCCATTAAAACAGCAGCCTTGAAAAAACGTCGAATGAATGCTGTAGAACATGTGTTGAATACGATGATATTTTCGGATTAAAGGAAGATAGGATTACAGTCAACAATTTTTTATAAGCAAAAAATACGTTTGAAAGATGAACCAGTGTACGTAAAAAACTACAGAATACCAGAGAGTCAAAGAGCAGAGGTACAGAATCAGGTAATTAAAATGTTAAATGATGAAATTATTGAACCTTCATTTTCGGAATACAAAAGTCCAATTCTACTAGTACCAAAGAAGCCAGATTGCAACGGAGATAAGAAATGGCGTTTAGTCGTAGACTACAGGAAACTCAATAACAAGCTAGCAACAGATCAATTTTTATTACCAAGAATTGATACCATTTTAGATCAACTGGGACGAGCAAAGTATTTTTCGACAGTAGATCTCAAATCAGGTTTTTATCAGCTACCACTTCAAGAAGAATCGAGGGACATCACAAAACCTCACCGCCAGCTTTCCAGCGGATGATGAATTTAGCATTTGCAGGTGTTGGACCAGAAAGAGCATTTATCTACATGGATGATTTAATAATAATAGGAATTTCAGAGCAACATCATTTAGACTCAATACGAGTAGTTTTTGAAACATGCAGAAAGTATAATTTAAAATGAAACCCTAGTAACTGCAATTTTTTTAAAACAAGTGTTACTTTTCTAGCGCCCCAAGTAACAAATCAAGGAGTTAAGCCCGATCCATCAAAACATGACGTTATTAAAAACTTTCCTACACCGAAAAACGCAAAGGAAGTCAAAAGATTTGTAGCTTTTTGTAATTTTTATCGTAAGTTTATTCCTAATTTTGCCGAAATAACTATACCACTAAATAAACTAATGCGAAAAAACGTACATTTTGTATGGAGTGAGGAATGTTCACAAGCGTTCACCACTCTGAAAACACATTATTAAAACCAACCATACTAAAATACCTAAGATTTGATAAGGAATTTATACTTTCTTGTGATGCGTCGCAAAACGAATGTGGAGCAGTATTACAGCAAAAATTTGACGAAGATTTATTACCCACAGCATTTGCATCAAAATCTTTTTCAAAAACGGATATTAAGAAAAGTACAATAGAAAAGGAAATGATAGCCATACATTGAGCTATCGGACATTTCAAACCGTATCTTTATGGCAGAAAATTTAAAGTTCTCACAGATCACTGAGGATTAATTTATCTGTTCATAATGAAAACCCTACACCAAAACTAGTACGTATGAAGCTAGATTTATTGGAATACAATTTTGAGATAGAGCATATCCCAGGTACCAGGAATGTTCTAGCCGACTGTTTGTCGCGATTAACTATAAAAGATCTAGAAGATATGAATAGTGACCAAACCAAATGTGCAGAAAATATTATGGTTGTAACACGAGCTATGGCCAGGCAACAGTGCAACCAGAAGGATGTAAATACAGATATACAGGATAGGGAAGAAGTTAAGGAAATAATTCCGGACAAGGTAAAAATTTTTGAATTAGAATGTAACGACGTAGCGTTAATTAAAATACCGTATGTAAGTTCTAAGGTAGCACCAAACTATATATGTATGCGTTTGGGCAAGAATAGAATATATAAAGCAGATGAGATAACCCATTTCATTAAGAATAGTTTTCCACTCGAGAAACTTCTACTACAGTTGGAAGAAACAACTGGTGAATTGGGATATCGAAATATTAAATTATCCACATCGGATAACATTTTTAAATACTGTACAGTAAATGTATTTAAGAAGGCAGTGTCGTCAATATTTAGAAAAATATGCGTAATACTATATCCAGAATCAGTGAATGTACAAAACGAAGAGCAACGAAAGCAATTACTAAAACTTTTTCACGAAAATCCAGTCTTTGGAGGACACTGTGGTAACAAACGATTACTGAAAAAATTAAAAACCCAGTACAATTGGAAGGGAATATCACGAGATGTGGCACAATGCACAGCCAAATGTCAGGAATGTCAAATTAATAAAAGTAAAATTAGACATAAAGAAGAAATGGTAATAACCCCTACCACACAAAAGTGTTTTGATATAACTACAATCGATACGATAGGCCCTTTTGTAAAATCTAATAAAGGAAATATATACGCTATAAGAATATCATGTGAGTTAAGTAAATACATTGTAATAATTCCAACCCCAAACAAAGAAAACAACAACATAGCTAGAGCTTTAGTAAATAATTTTATTTTAATATATGGTCTAATAAAGCAAATACGAACAGATCTCGGAACTGAGTCCAAAAATGAAATTTTCAAGAGTGTAACTGAATTGCTATCCATACTGCATCAATTTTCAACACCATATCACCCACAAACTATAGCAGGAGTAGAGAGAAGTCATCGCACACTAAATGAATATTTACGATCATATGATAATGAATCTAGAGCAGATTGGGATGAATGGACACCGTATTTTAGTTTTTGTTATAATACAACACCGCACGTTACGCACGGATATACACCTTTTGAACTTGTTTTTGGTAAGAAAATGTAATTACTTTCAGAATTAACGAACGGAGTGGATCCAATATACAATATTGAAAATCACGGTAAATAGCTTAAATATAGACTACAAATCGCCGCGAAAAGAGCCGAACGTTATATAGAGCAAGCAAAAAAAAAAGAAAACTAAAATATGACAGAAATACAACCAGCGACGTCGTAAAGATTGGAGATTTAGTTCTGTTAACAAAGGAGAATCGGTCGAAACACGATAGTTACTTAAAGGGACCATACACTATTATTTCATGTAACAAGCCTAACTGTACAATTAAGGACAATTTAGGTAAAATCCAGACAGTGCATATGAACAGAATTGTTAAGTTTAAGTTTGAGCAAAGTGAAACGGATGATTCATAGTAAACAATACGAAGTGTCTAGTGTAATAAATTAACATTATAATTAGTTTAGTAGTGAATGAAATGCACTGCAATTAATGAAAAAGCATGTTCCACTTGAGTTTTATAATATTATGCAACTAGTCGATAATTAGATATGTAATTTAATAGGATTTTATTATAAGCCACTTAATTAGTTAATCTATCAGCAACCATTTTAATTTATTATTCATGTTATTTGTTTTGTAAAGGCAAAACTTCCATAGGAAGTTTTCGCCTTGCGCAGAAAGAGGGTGTAGAGCAATTATTAATCAATCTAACCTAGTAACATAGGAATGTGGTGTACATCATTCCGTAATACCCTGAACTACAGAACTACTTAATGTAATATTGTTATTAGTTGTCAGCGTTCCCTAATTACCTACTTAAGGTTATATATTTCTGTTAAGTGGATAACAAAAACAATTATAAATATAAGTATAATAGAGAGTGTAAAAGGTGCAGAGAAAAGGAGTAGTACGCGTAGAAGGATTATTGTTACTCTGTGAATTAAGTTTAGTAAATAAATACTGTCAGATGTGTTTTCCTCAAGTACATAGTATATAGGTGTGACGATGTCGGCGATCTAGTTTAACAAAGACGAACCATACCACAATGCGTCAAGCAAGCAAAAAGAGTTATTAGTAGAGTTTGTAACAAAGACGCCACAATTGATTAGTGGGAAACGAACAGCCACTTATTCAATGAAAGATGCCACTAATGATTGGATGAATATTACAAACATTTTAAAGTACTCCCGGAGCTATTAAGGATTGGAAAGGTTGACGGAAGTTAGTTTGCTAAGCTTAATCTAAACATTACTTTCAACAGGCTTTATTATAGGAATGGCATGATATTCGCAGCAGTGCTAAAATTAAACAGGCCAAAAATAATAGTAATTATAGACAAACTCGAGGTGGACCACTTATTAATGATACGTTAACTTCGTTAGAAGATGATGTATTGGAAATAATTAAAAGAGTGCCTGTAGAGGGACGCGATGTTGAAATATCGAGCGTTAACTTTCAATTTAATGACGACACAATTATTTTTGAAGTGGAAAGTGATGCTGAAAGAGAAAATGACGACCAAATGTTAACGGCAAGAGCAATTATGGGTTCAACTACAATTGTTAACAAAAATAAGTCCCCAATATATCACCATTAGCGAAATCGTCATGTTCATTCACACTAACTCTGGCAGAAGTGGAGTTACCTAAAATGATTAAATTTTATCAACCGAAACAGGATTTACATAAGAGACATATTGGCAAAGAAACATTCCCAAATAATTGGAAAATTTAATTAACTCCGCCAATGCAGCTACTGCATTCAAGGACAACTTGAATGAGAAATTTGACATGAAAAGGGAATACTATAAAAAAAGATTTCTTGTTTAAAGAACATCGAATCACTAAAAACTAGAAAAGTGAATGCCCTTGAGTCAATCGCTGAGAGTTTAAAGAAACTTGCACAAAACGTTAGTTTGTAAGGAATTACTGCTGTTTGTATAATATGTAAATACTTATTTAATGTATGCTAGGTTTCAGTTTCAGAATAACTTTAGTATTAGTTAAGATATCACACTCTAGTGAAACATACCTATGTAATTAAATTAAATAAACAATACGATACAAATGTATTTATTGATTTCTATTTATAGATAGAAATTGTATTAGAAAAAACTAGTAATGCATTAATTTCCTCGTGCTGCATTTAGAGTACGGACAAGTTCATCCTAGCTCTTCTTCCATTAGCCAATTCAGGATTTCTTTTTCTTGTTAAATTGTCTTCCTCGCTAATGGTTTGTCATCTTCATCAATATTTTGTCTGCATCTTCATTATCGTCCAGTTGAGGATCTCTGTATTCCAGACAAATATTATGTAATACTACGCAGGCAATTATAATACTACATGCTATTTCAGGCGCATAATGGAGGACTCGGTTTTTATGTAAACAACGAAACCATGCTTTGAATACACCATTACAGCATTCAATTTTAACCCGTGTGTTCTTGTGCACGGTGTTGTAATAGCTCTCTGGACTATCATCTTCTACTTCGTTAAACGGTATTAATAACCATGTACGAAAGGGATAACCAAAATCTCCTATTTAAAATATACAAATAATGAATACAACTTTATGAACATCATATGATTAAAAATACTTACCTAACAAAAAATAATCTGTACTACCGCGTGCATGTATATTTCTTAGTACATTCTGCACATTTGAGCAGCCCCAAATAAACGCATCGTTGGTACTGCCAGGATATTTAGCATTTACGTTAATTATCTTTAAGTTAGAATCACAGATCTAAAACATATTTATTGCAGTTTAAATGAAATACTAACATATATTATTATTGTTACCAATTGTACATTAATAAAGTGATAGTTTTTCCGGTTTACATATAGGTGCTCAGGATGCTCTTCTAGATCATCTGAACCTGGAGGTACAATAGCAACGTGAGTGCAGTCTATGCAGCCAATTACACCTGGAAAGCCATGTTGATCATAAAATCTAAAAAAATATTTGATAGTTTAGAACTTATACTTTAACTGAATATACGCATGTATTAACAAGCATTACTTATTTTGACAACTCACCTCTGTCGCACTTTGTTAAATTCTTCAAAATCTTCTGGAAATTTCACCCATTCGTCAAATACAGCAGGTTGTCCCAATGCGATCACAACTTCTTTCACGCACTTGCTGACACTGGATTGAGATAACTCAATAAATTTATTCGATCCTACATCTAGCTGATAACTTCCACTTCCAAAAAAACTTAATGCAGCCAATACCTAATAATTAGAGTTAAAAGAACGTCGCATTATACATTTTCAACTTTACCCTTGACTGCAAATCTAAATCAGTTGATCGCAGTTGAGGATGCATATAGGGTTCTAAATATTCAATTAAATATCGAGTAGGGTAAATACAGGGCTATCACTTACCTCTCTGACGTCACAACTCAATTCCCATTTAGCACCGTCCATTTAGCACCCATGTATCAGATAGAGACAAGCAAATATTCGCACATCTGATAATAAAAATTCGCACAATAGTTTTCTTCGACTAAGCATTTTTTAGCTCCAGGCACGGATAATTTCAACACTTGCAAAAAATCGCACATCTGGTAACAAAAATCTGCACAATAGTTTTCTTCAATTAAGCAATTTTTAGCCCCAGGCATGGATAATCTAATTAAATTCTAATTTACTTTTATCTTACAGTAAACCCTTACACCATATTAGCAAATATTCGCACATCTGGTAACAAAAATCTGCACAATAGTTTTCTTCAACTAAGCATTTTTTAGCTCCAGGCATGGATCTCGCACTCGACACCCCGATCAGGGTGCTAGGCCCTCCACCTCCACAACCGCCATGCGAAAAATTTGCACATCTGGTAACAGTATTAAATAACATTGTCATCTTAAATTTGCACAATAGTTTTCTTCGACCAAGCACTGTTTAGCTGCAGGCGAGGGCTCAGCACCCCGATCTGGCTCGGATCTTGTTTTCAGCACCCCTATCTGGGCCATCTAACATGTCATAACTCAATGTAAATTCCCATAAGGAGGGACTCCCATAAGGAGTTATGTATCAGACAGAGACAGACAAATGTAAGCGATATGGCGGTGTCCGACATATTCGACTATCTTCGGCAATATACGCCCCCACTCTGTAGGATACATAAGGGGGCAATTTTTTCGTATTCAGTTTAGTATTCGACAGTAGCTAGAACGGTAAACATGAGCGTCTCCAAGGTGATTAACGTTTCTCAACTTCTTGGGAATAAAGTGAAACCGACAAATGAGCGAATTGGATTATGGCTGTTGGCGGAAAATATGTGCAACAATAATTTGGTGACAGATATTGGTAATATTTGTTATGTCGAAAGCGAACAGATGCTGACTGGCGGACTACACACACCAATTACAGAACCATTTTGGGACAATATAATGTTGGTTAAAATTTGCGACCTTTCTAACCCCGAACAAACATCTGCAAACAAAAGGATGTTTATCCTAAAAAAAGAAATTTGTGGTGCATTTAACAGATATCTACGAATAAAGTTCGACCGATTTGTTTCCACTAGGCATGGTGTTAAAGCTAAGCTTCCGTTTTCTCTGGACACTAACAAGATGGGCCAGAGAGTAAAAGAAATTATCGGAAAAGAAGACGTCGAATGCATTAATTAAAAATTCCAAAATCCTGTATGTGTTCCATACAAAGTGGAACTAGCAGATGTTAAGTTGGAAACTCTATTGGAGAAAGTACCAGATATATTTGACGAACTCGAAAAAGATTATTTTTATCTTTTTGACATGGATGTGACCCAATATTTTGCTGGCATATTTAGCAAGATGGAGATGTGTAATTATTTAACTACAAACCATAACTTTTGCTATAAAGGCGAATACGAAGAAAAGTGTAATATTATAGTTGACAATAATAAAACTGCTTACGCGATTGGAAGCGACAATATACAACTGTGCAATTGGAAGTTATGTCAGTGCGGAACGGGTGTATAAACCCTTAAAAGACTGTTTAACCTTATTGGAAGATAGTAAGTTATACATCCTAAAGGCGCCAATGTACTCGGTACCACTTGCCAAAATGTGGTGTAAGCTATCGGCCAAGCTACAAAATAGATGCTGTTTAGTGTATAATAACCTGCTACAGCACGTGTATTGGGGGAATGGTAATGCAAAGAAATTGACGGGCTTGCAAATTAAGTTGCCCGAAAAACCAGAGGAAAGGGAAAAATTGATAAAGTATGTGCTTTCGGCTTTTAGTTTTAACTATTTACCTGTATATTATTTGGAGATGGTAGAGGAGGGAGATAGCCAAGATAAAATAAAAATCATACACAAGTGCTACATTTTAAACAGGTAGTACATATTTTACACAATCTGCAACACCATATTCTACAATTCCAAAAGAAATAGTCATTTCGGATTTGGGGTTGATAGATACGCCTAACATTCGTTCAGAGGTTGTACGACAACGCGTAAATATTGGCAGTAAACTCTATCCGTTTACGCTAAAGAAAATTGTCCCATTATGCATACCATACGCTGTAAGTGGAAGAAAAAGACAACTGGAATTAGAGGAAATGGATGCAAAAAGCGAAAGTTGGACTACATAGAAAACACTGCGATAATACGCAAACAATACAAAGAACATCTTAATAGAGAAAATGAGGAAGAATTAAAAGATTATTTTATGTGCCGATGGACTGACTTAGATACATCTGGTTTCTACAAGTTGTATGCATTTGTGGTTAGTAAAAAAGACTCTTTTAGTTATGTAGGCGTCCTTGCGGAAAAATGATGGTATTAAATCCGTATATTTTTTAAAAGGTTATTCTAAAAACGTATTTATCGAAATGGCAGATAACATAGAGGACCTAAGGAATGCGGGTTTCGTAACCTTTGCGTACACCACACGCAAAGGGGTTCCGTTAAACATTGTATATTTGCCTAGTAAAGAACCTTTCGGGTCGTTTAAAACCGAGGGTCTTACAACCTATAACAACTATATATTTCCAAGGTGGTGGACATGCAACTATGTAACAGTGAGTGGGTGAATAAAGATTTCCTCCAATACCGACAAGAAGAAGTCGATCAAGCTAACAAGATACGTATGCAAGATATAGTGGGAAATCCGCGATTAAAAGATTGTCACAAGCTGCAAGAATTACACGAAGGAATGGATCTGGTTGTCGGTAGAATCAAAGACTTTATATATAAAGGCAAACTTCGGCACATTTTGCAATTCGAAAACCTAGACGGTCTCTATGTATCAAACTATTGGCTAGAAAAGGACTTGGGTGTCGATTTAAATTTTAAGCTGCGAATAAAATTAGATAAAATTAAAACCGCTCCAAACAAACAAAGAAAAGACTGTCTTTTGTGTATAACTTTGTATTAAAATTAAATTTAAATGACTCCATGCTTGGCATTAAATTTTTTTAAATTTTGTTATGTATAATGACTAAGCTCAACCCAAAACTACTTCCTTATATACCAAATTTTATCTCCCTGCTCACATAACCATATGACCACATGATCATATGACCACATGACCATGTGACCACATGACCATAAGGAAATGAGCAACCTACGAAAGTACGGAATACTCGGTATTAATGCTAATTGGTTTAGTAACCGCGCTTGTGCACTCTTCGTGCGTCTTCGGCAATCTTTAATTGTTTTCAAAGAAAATATTCAAGCCTGCCATTTCCGAAAATATGACGTAGAAGTTATTTAAAATTAAATTGCTTTATTAGTAAGTATTCTGTAGACAACAAGTTTGGTATTCCCTTAGTAAAGGTTGAAAGTGTTTTATTAAGTTTTTGTTTATTGTAGCACTGCATCTTCTACCGCACGACTTGCAGCCAATTTATGTTCGTGTGCTACCACTCCCTTTTGGATTTTTAATATGCACGCGATGCGATTATTGATCCGTATAACATGGAAGACGTTTCCGATGTTTCTACTAACTGCATTACCGGCATGGACAATGCGAGCCGGGTATGCTTATTGTTGTTTTCCAATGAGTTGTTAATAATAATGCATCCTGACGTTTTAGTCTATAAGCTGTAAGTTTTTCCCCACACCTCTCCACTAAGAGCTAGTTGATGCTAAGAAAATGTTTATATGATTAGCAGAGGTAAGGCTTGCGCAGTTGTGAATATTGCCTTTGAATTAAGCCTTTGAATTAGACTAAAATTAACATTTTTTATTTGAAGAATTTTATGCCGATCTATGTATCTTAACTGTATGCAAATTTGTGCTATTAATGGTTAGTATACCGAATAAACTGTATTAACGCTTATTGTAATTTTCCAATGGGTTGTTAATAATAATAATACATCCTGACGTTTTAGTTTATAAGCTGTAAGTTTTTTCCCCACACCTCTCTACTAAGAGCTAGTTGAACCAAAAATAATGTGCTTGTGTTTAAACGCCTATTTGCAAATAAACGGATACATGTCTTTTTAGTTTATTGGCATGCTTACTGGTTTGCAGATTTATGCAAATATTTGAGATTGTGACAAATAAGAATTGAATTTGCAAACGATTACATAGGTTTAATGGATTAATCTAGTTATGTACTAAATTAGTTTTAAAAGATTAAATAAATTAGCGGAAGAATTTGCCTATCCAGTAGACCCGGGGCAGGATGATGGGGGCCCGTCGGCCCGGTTTGGGGTGCCGAGTGCTCGATCCATACCCTCGGAGGCTAAGAATGTTTAGTCGAAGAAAACTCTTGTGCAAATTTAGGTAAGCAATGCTGTCACCAGATATTTGCGAATATTTGCCGATTAAGGTTAGATGACCCAGATCGGGGTGCTGAAAACAAGATCCTTGCCAGATCGGGGGTGCTGAGCCCTCGCCTGCAGCTAAACAGTGCTTGGTCGAAGAAAACTATTGTGCAAATTTAAGATGACAATGTTATTTAATACTGTCACCAGATGTGCAAATTTTTTTTTGCGTGGCGGTTGTGGAGGTGGAGGGCCTAGCACCCTGATCGGAGTGTCGAGTGCGAAATCCATGCCTGGAGCTAAAAAATGCTTAGTTGAAGAAAACTTGTTCAGATTTCTGTTACCAGATGTGCGAATATTTGCTAATATGGTGTAAGGGTTTACTGTAAGATAAAAGTAAATTAGAATTTAATTAGATTATCCATGCCTGGGGCTAAAAATTGCTTAGTTGAAGAAAACTATTGTGCAGATTTTTGTTACCAGATGTGCAATTTTTTGCAAGTGTTGAAATTATCCGTGCCTGGAGCTAAAAAATGCTTAGTCGAAGAAAACTATTGTGAGAATTTTTATTATCAGATGTGCGAATATTTGCCTGTCTCTGTCTGATACATGGGTGCTAAATGGACGGTGCTAAATGAGAATTAACATTGATTTGTGACGTCATAGGGGTAAGTGATAGCCTGTATTTACCCTACTATAACGGCATAGCTCTTTCGATAATCTAAACATATTTACAAATTGTCTTTCATTTAAAATTCTGTGAAAGGATCTTTTGGCTTATCGTTACATAAGGCCAATAGTTATCTTCCGCGTGCTCCAAGTTACTTATTACAAGAACGTTCATCAACTCATCCATTTTTAATATTGTACACTAATTTCTGTCAATAAACAATAAATAAAGATACGTCACTTTTGCTAATAAAAGTAAATTTTGCAAAACCTAACCTCCGACATACGAATAAACTTGACAATTCCGCCACTAACAAGCCGCTCGCAAATACGCGCACATGATGTTGCGAATTCTTAAAGATGCGCACGCATATGATTTCGTAAAGTTGCTATAAATGTCAGTAGTTGCGAACGCTCAAAAATTGACCCCCCAGGTCTCATATTTATTCAAAAATATTATACCATATCGTGCAAGATATAGGCCACTCTTTGTACAAGTAACAGACAGTATACTACTGTATCTGCACTCAACTACATGCAAGCTTCAAATATGTTGAATGTTTCTTTATGATAGTAATTTATCTATTGAAGTTCGTTAGGTTAAAATATTTTAATTATCTATATAAAATTTAACTTAAAGTTTTATTATGTATTTGATGCGTTTGAACATCTAGTTAACTTTAAATATTACAATTAGTATAACAGTTATCGCACACCCGCTTTACCGATTAAAACCAATCTCATGTCGTATAAAATGCTCCTCAGTAACAGATAAGATATAATTATACATGACAATATAAATTACCAGTTATTATCGTACCATTCCCTAGTATTTTTAAAGCTGCATACGTAGTTTATAACCAGTACAAAAGGTTGTATATAAATATAAGCATGGTTAAGCTATTTATTGTGACAAGCTTGTTAATATTACTAATTTGTAATGGCGGTGGAGTTCAGGTATGTTAACTAATATAAGACTAAAAGACTCATTAACTAGTATACGACGTTATCATAAAGTAAGGGATATAATTCAACTAATTATATATTTTTTATCTAATTAAGCTTACAACAAAAAGTGAAAGTATTAAAATGATTTAAATAATAAGGGTATATCTCGTTAACGCAAATTTTTGACATAATTTCAATTTTGATGATCTTGTAAAATCATTTTCCGCTTTTCCAAATTATATTTCAAGGATTTTTCTGGCACATGCAGGATATGACTCTGCCCCGCTTCTCAACCAATATGTATTTCTACGATAGTATTTATCAACTTATCTTGTGTAATTAACTACCTAAAATATTTAAATATTTGATACTTGGCTTATAACCGTAATTTTGAGCGTAGCTTCCTGTCTATAACTGACATAAGTCAAAAAATTGACAATGTCAGATATGATTGACAAAATTGCCAAACGTAATTGAAAGTTAGGCTTATGTATAGTTGTGTACACGATTTAAATTTGTAAATTTCCCAATTGTCGTCATCGGTCTCGGTGACGTAATTGGTAAATGCCTAATTCCGGCAAAACCAAGATATAGGTTCAAGTTCTGTCCAAGACCTTATATTTTCCATCTTTTACTAGCTCGATTTGAAATGAATTCAGAACTAATAAGATCAGAATCCAAAATAGCAACGGGGTATGTGCATAAATTAGAAGTCGTAAATGTGGAGCCGTTTAACACAAAGCTATATCCTATTCCAGCAGCGTATAGGGATAGAGTGAAGGTGGAGATAGATCAGATGCTAAGTGAGTGTATCATTGAGAAGGCAAACACGCATTTTGTTAATCCGTTAGTTGTTGTTAAAAAGAATGATGACAACATCAGATTATGTTTGGATGTTAGGAAAATAAATAAAAGGACCAAACCTCAATACAGCGGTCCACCAACTATGGATACAATTTTAGCAACAATAGGTAATAAGAAAATATTTTTAAAAATTGACTTAAAGAATTCATTTTGGCTTATTCCATTGGAACGTGAATCCAGAAAATATACGGGTTTTTCGATAGAAGGGCAAATTTATCAATTTAAAGTGGTTCCTTATAGTTTGTCATTAAGTACGGCTGCATTAGTGAAAGCTATGCAGGGTATATTGAGACCATATGAAGAATTCTGCATACATTATGTGGATGATGTTTTAATTTTTAGTGATGACACAGAACAACATTTCGTATATCTTGAGCAAATTTTGTTGGAGTTATATTTAGGAGGGAGAAAGGTAAATAGGAAGAAGTGTGAATTCTTTCAGAAGGAAATAAAATTTTTAAGATACCATATAGGGTGTATAAAGGGGAAAAATAAGACAATTGATGATGTAAATTCAGAAAATAATGTTGTAGACATGGTCAATTTTGGAAAGAAAAAGGACAAAATAATTTCAGATAAAAAGTTTGTGATAATGGCAAGGAATAGAAAAGTGTACATATTGTAAAATAAACAATTAGTTAAATAGTAATATAATCATAAATTAGGATAGGTTTAGGATAAGTAGGAGTAGCATAGGTTGATGTAAATAGGAGTGATTCATTGGATATAGGAAAAGATGATGATGTTCTTGTGAAATAGGAAAAGGTATAGAGAAGTTGGGATAGATAAATAGGAGGGGTTTATTAGAAACATGAAGAGATGAAGATACGTTGTATAAATTGATGATAAATAAGAAAGGTATGTGAATAGGGATATAGAGACAGAAGAAATATGAAGAGATGATGAAGAATTATATACGTAAATAGGAAAAGTATATGATAAACGGGAAAAGTTAATGTAAATAGTAAAGATATAGATAAATAAGGAATGAAAAATTAGAAAATCATAAAAGGGTATGTAAATAGTAAAAGTATGGATAGATAGGTAGGGAAAAATTAGTAGAACATAAATAGGAAAAGTATATGTAAATAAGAAAGCATATGCAAATAAGAAAAGTATGGTAGTGAAATACAAATAGATTATAATAACACAATAGTAATAAAATTTAGAATGCGTAGGTGTATAGGTATAATATAGATCGAAATAGGAATAGGGTTGTAAAAATAATGTAGCAGTTGTGTAAATAGCAAAAGAGGAAATAAAAATAAAAGAGTTTTGGACCAATGCAAATTTTGTCTCACGTTGGGCGCTAAAAAATAACATTTTCTAAAAATTTTTATTTTAATTTGGGGGATTAATGCTGCTAATTATAAGGTTAATTTAAGGGTAGGTTAAGTCATATGGGTCGTAGAATAAACAAAAAAAACTTCCAAATAACAGAAGCACATAATTACAGATATTACAAGAGTAAATAGGTCACTATACATATTGTTAGTTGAGAGCACACTGTATATAACAGTACAAAAGATTAAACGCATATCCAAGAGTAGTTACGAGCAAAGATAAGATTTAAAAATGTAACGAAATGCATCAAAATTAAATCAACGGAAAACCTATATGAATTGGCTAGATAAATATTCAACAAGTGCATTAAATATATCATCATTTACGCAGGCAAAATTTATGCATTAATTGAATAAATTGTACGTGACAGAAAGTATTACATTTGTTCAAAAATCCAAGTTAACTAGGAAATAAACAAACACCAAGTTTATTTCTGTTTAGATTAGAATAAGCAAATAACAATCAATACGTGATTTAATAAACGAAAATTCCTGGGATTTCTAAATTAAATGCAATGGTATGTAAATGAATAAGTGATGATTTAAGCGTTCTTCCAAGTATTTGAACTACACAATTGGTAAAATTTCCGGAGTACACAAGAGATAAGACAAATGGTGTCGCCCAACACGTGAAAATAGCAAACAAAGAGGCAAGGCGTATAAATACGATAACAATTGAGCAACGAGTTAGTATACATTTGAAACTGGGCTGTCACGATACTCAATAGTGATAAATTATTCACGTAACCAGTTAAACAAAAGTGAAATAAAAATCATTTTATAAAATTGTAAAAATTTGTGTAAGTAAGCCGATCTATTATAGACGGCTCTGGAGACGACTCGGGAGACGAGTCTGGAGATTACCTCCTGTTAAATTAATTTTGGTAATCAATGACATGGTACATGTTCTATTACTGCTTTGTTAATTACGAAGATGGCAAACCTTTTATTGGACTAACTTATGGGATTTTGAATAACGATTTGGATAGTAGTTTGGTTTTGATGTCGACTTTCAAATTCGACTCTAAACATTCAGACCGGACGCGAAAACTCTTGGGGATGCAGAGAAACTACTGAACCACTCCAGGTTAGAAATTTTGATATAATTTATTTCTGTAAACTGTTTAATTCAATAATTTTTCGAAAATGTAAGAGGCAACAAAACCGGGGTTTCTTTGATAAATTTATGAAAGGCAATAGGCATCTTGAAACGTTTCAAAAGGTCTCTAAATATAACAAAAATCTCGTTTTGCTAGCTTCAATTTCTTAAATCTGGCAGATGTAAATATTCTGAAAAAGCGGAAGATTTTAAAAAGGTTGTAAATATTTAATCATTATATTGTGTATTGTAGAATTGCTTTATTTGATTGAATCAGCTAGTTGAGGCAAAGAGAATCTATAACTTAACATTTTGCAAGTGCTTGATTAATAAAAAGGGATTAACACAGCATTTTATGGTCTGCCCAACCGTGGGGCTAAAAATAAATAAAACCATCGTAGGGGCTCGTTGACCCTAAATAAATTATCACAGCACTTTATGACGCCCAATTCGTGGGGCGAGAATAACAAAGGTTTTTAATTTTTCTACAGAAAGATAACACGACATTTTATGGTTTGCCCAACCGTTGTGCTAAAAATAAGGAAATATTACAGCAATATATATATATATATATAAATATGTGTATATATATATATATATATATTGCTGTGATAAGGGGTTGTTTAGGGGTGTACTGAGTAGCAAGGGTCGTGTAGTCACTGTAAATAGCAATGGGAATCAGAAAACTGCATTTATTTAGCAGAAAAATAAGTAATTCGTACATTATGTAAATGGCAAGCATTTAACACCCTGTATATAGACCGTAATTAACCTTAATCAATGCAAGTGAGCATATCTTTTAACAATAGAACGCGTATTCAGCAAAGAAATAATCGTAGTTGTATTTAAACTACGTTGAAAAGTGTTTTACAAGTTTATAAAATAAAATACGCAGAAGATAAGATGAAACCTAACAAATTTTCATGCAATTACGCTAGAACCATGAACGCTTTGATAAGAAAACGCACTTTCAAATAAATAAATACACAAACGAAAACAGCACTAGAGTTACATCATTTATTTTTGTACAATTATCCAAAGGCATTATCTATACAAAACAACAGACGTAAGTTGAAAGTCTGGCAACGATAACAAATTATAAGTTATCAAAGATCGCAAATAACAAGCATGGTTTGAAAATCCGAAAATAATTTCATCAGAACAGCTTAAAAATACAGAGAATATTAAAGACGAAACGTGGTTGGTCGCCACAATCTGCAAAACTACTTGGAAACCCAACTCAAAGGTAGTGGGAAAAGCTATTTAACATACATCAATGATAAGTCAGTTTCCACTTGAAGCACTTGGGATAAATAACAAATATGATATTAATTGATTGAAGGGTGTATTTAAAGAATTTCAAAAATTGTAAATATTATTTCTTTTCATTATATGAATGTTGATTGACTTCGCTTTATCAATACAAACAGGTAATCATAAAGGGGTGAAAATGAAAAATTGATCATCGTAACGTTGTGCACTCTGTGTAGATTAAAAAGAGCTAGCCGTGGCATAATAAGACTAAAAGTAAAAGATTAAATTCGAGAGAGTAATACACAGAGCGGTGGCGTTCAGTAGAATGAGTATTACACCGAGTACGGCGTTATCATATGAATATATATATATATATATAAATAGTATATACGATGCATATATAAACACCCACCTAACGAAAAATCGAAAAGAGGGTATTTAACTATACAAAGCAAGAGAGTATTTTGCATAGCCATAAATGAAAGAATTTGTTTGTTTCATAAAGGGAATAAACATTCATCGACTAGTTTTGATCTCACTAGATCTCATCAGGATGAAGTGGTTTATAACCCTTATAAAACAACCAAAAACAATAGGCAAAAATTACCTCCAAAAAACTTCTGTAAGATGGCAAGGGTAAAATAAGAACGCCATCAGTTGAGAAACCACTGGTATTAAACTAGTCAAATACAGAAGTAAATTCGAAATTAAGTCGCTAATTCATAGATGGCCATAACAAAAGCGTTTCACCTTTGGGCTTGTTCGATATGTTAACCGCAAGAATATTTGCAAAGATATAACACACCGGCTCTTGACGGCGCTCGGCATAATACCCTAGAAGAGTAACGATCAAATTATACAAGATATTAAAAATAATTGCTTATAGCAAATTTAATAAATAAAACAGTATATACGATGTATACATAAACACCCACTTTAAGAAAAATCGAAAAGAGGGTTTTTAACTATACAAAGCAAGCTAGTAATTTGCATAGCCATAAATGAAAGAATTTGTTTGTTTCATAAAGGGAATAAACATTCGTCGACTAGTTTCGATCTCACTGGATCTCATCAGGATGAAGTGGTTTATAACCCTTATGAAACAACCAAAAACAATAGGCAAAAATTACTTCGAAAAACTTCTGTTTTATTTTAATATTTTTAATATCATTATATATATATATATATATATATATATTGCTATGATAAGAGGTAGTTTAAGGGTAGATTAAGTCATAGGTGTCGTAAGATAAATGTATAAATAATTAGCGTTAAGAAAACCAAATAATTCCACAATTAAATAGGAGTAAATCGAATATTTTATAGAAGGTCAATTGCGAGCACACTGTGTATAAATTATATTTAATTTAATGCATAAGAAGCTCATTTTGCAATAATTAGATAATATTTAGCTAAAGTAATAATGTGTACGTTTTATAATACACTTTAACTTAAACAAACAAACAAAGATAATGTTTTAAATACATTAAGTTTCATCAAAATAAACACGTAATCGGGAAATATAAACAACCTGGCATTCTAGCTATTTAATAATTTCATTAAAAAAGTCAACGCATGAATAAGAAAACGCATTCAAATACAAAGATGAGTACCTGACTGGAATATCATATTTACATGAAAATCCAACATATTTGAATTAATAAACTATAAATAACAGGCGGTCTGCGAAATGATAAAAGTTTGGACTATAATCAACTAACATGAAAGACGTGACAAAATTGTAATGAATGTTTGGAAATTCTACGAATATACTGTGATATACAGAACGCTTACGTGATCGGCAGAACATTTCATCGAGAATTAAACCAGAGAATTTTGAGAAATACCGGATTCTACAGAGATAGGCGCAAAGTACAAACTTTGATCAACGAACACGCTAATTAAAACGTTGGAAGGTCTGGCTTATAAATACCATAGAAAACTCGATAATAAACAGAATATCTTTAACAAGGCACAAACCACGTCGATTTAAAGTGAAAAATTACGTACCAGTAACAATTAGTGAAAAGTCAATAATTTATTAAAAGTGAAAAATTGAAAGTGCCAATATGTGCAACGTAGAATAGCCGTTCTTCGCGTAAACGGCTCCGAATAAAGATCTAAATGTAGATTAAAAAGTATATCTAAAAATCTAAATGTATCTCTAGATGTACCTATAAATGAAAATCCAAAGATACTTCAAAAAAACTTACAAGGAAATAAACGTAAAGATATTAAAAGTTACTCCAGAAATCCGAAGGAAAAAATACAAGCAACCATTAATTCATCATTCTGGCCAACAAGTGAGACAAGTCGAAGTGTATCAATCAAGAGGTGCTGACCACAGATACTCTGAGGCAATTCCAGTGACAAGCAAGAAAAACGCAGGTTAGAGATCTTAAATTTTTCATTAGTTAAAGACTGTTTCAATTTTAATGTTTGCTATATATTATATATCTGCAAGGGTCACAAAAAGGTTAATTGAGCATTTGAAAAATTGAGAAATCATCTTTGAACGTTCGAGAGGTACTTAAGAGTAATTACAAAGATATTTTTGCGGTCTTTCAGAAAAATTAAATTTGGTGAATGTGAATAATTCATTCAGGGGCTAATTTTTGCATTCACATAAAACTGTACATATTATCAATCGTTATACTGTGTAATTTTGGATTGCTTCATTTAAATTATTTCAACAGATAGAAAAAAAAGGGGTTAAAAAATCTTTATTGTTGTGAAATAGGGCATTCTGTGTTTAATAGATTGAGCTAGCCGTGGAAAAACAAATTCAAGAAATCGTAGGATTTTAAAAGGGGTTGATATTCACACCAATAAAAATAGCAACACCAGTCATAAAGGGCATTATCACAGCAATAATTATAACACCCAATCGTGGGGTAAAAAGGAAATAAAGTTTTATCGCAGCAATAAATAAAGGCACACCAACGAAGGGCTATATCACAGAAGTAAAAATAATACCCAACGTGCGGCAAAAAGGATTAAAGAGTATATCACAGTAATTAAAAATAGTAACACCCAATCGTGGGGCGTTATATCACAGCAATATTTATATACATATATATATATATATATATATATATATATAATATATATATATATATATATATATATATATATATATATATATAATTTAGGAATTGGTTATCGGGGTTGTAGTCAATTAGGACAAATTAAGAACTCCTTTTTGATCGATTCGAGCTTTCGAAAATTTTATTTTCTTCTTCAGGAAACTGCAAATATGTATAATTACAAGATGTAATTAAAATGTTTACTTACGATCTAGAGTCTAATCGTAAATGTAAGAAGCATGAAACTATTTTAACGAAAACAACTATTTTAGGGTTGACATTTAAAACTAATGACACATACTTGATGAATAATTAAAACGGGATAGTTATTGCATTACAGAAAGGTGTTCTTAATTTGCCCTAATTGACTACAACCCCGATAACCAATTCCTAAATAATAATCAAAGTAGTCGAAAACTATAGTAATTTATATATATATATATATATATATATATATATATATATATATATGTGTAAAAGCCAAATGGGATAAATTCATTATTTCGCTTTTATAAATTGACAAGCTTCAACGTGAAAATGCGATCCCTATCTTCAACCCCCTTCGAATGACAGGTAAAACCTCCAATTTTTTAAATGGCTTGTGATATATTGTTTAATAGGTCTCTTCATTCTCTACTCAAAAATGTTATAGGTTTTAAGTTTATTGCAACAATTAAGATAGAATAAAATAAAATCGTGTGATTACAAAAATTCGCTACAATACAATCAAAACTTATTACAATATACGCAAAACTTATTTCCCGTTTAGGTCTTGCTTATAAAAAAGTAAACAAAAACTATATCAATGATGGTATCCATTAAAAATTCCTTAAAGAGTTTCCGTGGCAACGTTAGTTTGTTTAAAACGCCTTAGCAAATTATAAATATTTATTGTTCAGGGTTGGAAACCGTGTCATTTTATAAACTAAGGTCGACGTTTTGCCTACTTTTGTAAGGGGCGTCATCAGGACAAGAAAAAGAGTAATAAAATAAAAAATAGTAATAAAGATAAGAATGATAATATTAAGTAGACAGGCTAAAGTGTAAAGTTACTCCTGAACTAGCGGACTCACTAGCCCATTCAAAGCCAAAAGATGTATTTTGGCGAAGTAACTGGTGAAAGTAGTGAAAGTGGTAGTATATATAGGCCGAGAACTTGATGCATGAGTGATCATGAATAGAGAGGAGTGTCGTAGCGGATTAGTGAACGTCACGGTTCCGTTGTTGTGAACATAGACTTGTTTTCCAAAGTTAATCGTGTGAAGTCCTTGATAGAAGTAATCAACTTGAATTTGTAATGTATAATAGAATAAATGTTCTCACTTATTATAAACTGTTATTACAAAGTATTGACGGTGAAACTCAAAGGTGTAGACCGACTGACTTAATGTATACATGATCCCAATTTATTTGCATATTAACAATATAACAAGTTCTGTTATCAACCCTAAGACAATTTACATATTGATACATTACATAGCCTTTCCTACCAAAACGGAAATTAAAATCAAATCGAAAGGGAGACCAATACAAGAAAAACAAAAATAATATTTTTTTTTATTAAATTTAATACTGTAAACGCTGAATAGGTTTAACGACACGTTTAGGTCTACTAAACTCGTCCTTCTCGTCAGTTAACAATTATATCTGCGTTTGCTTCTGTAATACTACTATCAACTTTGTTAGGCAAAACTGTCGCAATGAAATGGACCTTATTAATTTAATTTAGGTGACGCTTTCATGTAATGCTGTCTAACTGAGGTATCCTGACAATATAAATTGATTTACCTATTTCTTTTTGTATAATACCCTTGATCTAGGTAGATTTGTTTACAATACGATAATTTCTTACTACAACATGTTCACCTACTTCAAAAACTACAAACCTCCTGCATCTGAAATTTTTTATTTGCTTTGTTTGTGAACATGGACACAACGTTTAACGGTCTCAATATGTTTGCTTTTAGGCGGTAGTAAAAAATCAAATTTTGTTCTCAAACCTTGTCCAAACATTAACTGTGCAGGGGTTGACTTAGTCGTAGAATGGAGTGTATTTCTAAAATCGAACAAGAAATTATTTAAATCAATAGATGAGCCTTTGCCAACACACACTTAAGCGCCTTTTTGATGGTTTTAATTGCATTTTCTGCAGCACCATTAGAACGTGGATGAAAAGGCGGTGACATAATATGAATGATGTCATTAAAATGCAAAAAATTGTTAAATTTTCGTGATGAGAATATAGGCTCATTATCAGTGATAACTTGGGGGGGTAAGCCAAATCGTGCGAACAATGAGCGAAGTATTTCAATTATTAATTTTGCGGTAATTGATGTCATTGAAAAAACTTCGATCCATTTTGAGTGTGCATCTAGAACTACTAGAAATTTCTTATTTAAAAAGGGACCCATGAAGTCAATGTGTAGGCGCGACCAAACTTCAGTTGGCCACGGCCAAACACTCTACTCTTTACACTTTAACTTATCTACTTAATATTAGCATTCTTATCTTTATTATTACTTTTTATTTTATCACTTATTTTCTTTTTCTTGTCCTGATGAAGCCATTACAAAAGTGGGCGAAACGTCGACCTTAGTTTATAAAATGACACGATCCCAACCCGGAACGATAAATATTCATGACTCCAGCCATGAAAGCCTCCGATAACGCCTTAGCAAATTGTTTTGTAATTATGCATAAGTTGTCAGTATTATAATTTTGGTTGAAATTCGTTAACTTCAATTCTGAAAAATGGTTAGATTTATGGAAATCCATAAAATAACAGTTTTACAAATGATTGGTTACGGAGATAAAACCCGAACACAACTGGAAGTAACTTATTTCATGAGAAATTTCTTATTTACCGCCTATATCCCACGGAACAATTATTAAAATAGAGAAGCAGTTTCGCAAGTTTGGTCATGTAAAGCAGATAAGAAAACCAGCTGCCAATGCACTGAGTGATGAAATCAAATTAGATGTGATGCTTAAGTTTGAGAAAAACCCACATACATTAAGTAGACAGGTATCCACTACATTGAATGTCAGCCATACATCGATAGTTAACATATTAAAAGAAAATAAAATCTATCCCTATAAAATGATACCTACTAAAAAGCTCATGGAAGACGATTTTGATAGGAGAACTTATTTTTGTGAACGAATGATGGACATGCTAGATAACAATATTATCCAATTAGAAGATGTTATGTTTTCTGATGAGTGCGCCTTTTCACTTAACGGAAAATCCTCACTGGATGAGAGAAGAACACACGCAATACCCTCAAAAGGTTAATGTTTGGGCAAGGGTTGTTGGAAACCATATCATTGGTCCCATTTTCATTGAGGGCAATTTGAATGGCGATCATTATTTGGCACTACTTCAAAATGATGTTATTCCAACTTTGGCAAAAATATATCCTGATCCATTAAACCTTCAAGTTCCAGTGAATACAATATGGCTTCAGCAGGATGGAGCACTACCACATTACCAACGCAATGTCCGGCAGTACCTCGATGCAATATTTCCCAATAGGTGCATAGGGAGGTGAGGATAGATGGAATGGCCAGCGTGATCACCTGATCTTACATTATTAGATTTCTTTTTATGGGGATATGTGAAGAGAATGGTCGCAAAACTAAACCTTTTGATTTAAATGGCTTAAAAGAACGAATGACGCTTGCGATTAGGTTGATCACGTCTGATGTGTTAAATAATATTAGAAGACAGTTTTATTTAAGATTAGGATGTTGCCAAGACGCTCACGGTGAACATTTTGAACATCTACTTCATTGACATTTATAGTTCTTTTTAGTGTTTTACATTTTATTACGTTTTGCATTACATTTTAGTTTTTGATTGTATTGTAGCGAATTTTTGTAATTACATGATTTTATTTTATTCTATCCTAATGGTTACAATAAACTTAAAAATTATAACATTCTTGAATGGAGAATGAAGAGACCTTTCAAACGATATATCACAAACCTATGCTTCCTATTTAAAAAATTGGAGGTTGTACCTGTCATTCGAAAGGAGCTGGAGATAGGGATCGCATTTTCACGTTGAATAATGTCAATTTATAATTTAAATTTGACGTGTTTCGGGATTTTTTATAAATATGTATAATAACCGAAATAATGAATTTATTCCATTTGGCTTTTACACACTATATATACATTATCTTCAGATTTCGACCGATGATTAATTTATAAATAGGATTTGTTAACAGGTATAGCGGTCACAGAATAAACAACACTCCTTGTTCTTAATCAAGGTTTCGAAATACTTTATTTCTTCAACAGGATTCTAACAGGTATAAAGAAAACAACTAACAAATGGTATGACTACATTATCATACTTATCTGAACGGAGTTATTTTATGTATTTACTAAGTATACACATTGAAATAAATGAAAATGAAAAACTAGAAACTACACTACATTTAAAATAGTTTAACTATCCAACTAAACGCTCGTGATCAGACGTATACTCATCAACAACTGCTTATAGATTTTCGTATAAAAACCAGATAGACTGTCGGTAATAAATAAACTAAAAAGCAAATGTTCTGATAATACAGTATACTTATTTAGCAGCTCGTGGATTTATTGGCAATTTGATGTGGTTTTTGAAAACTGAGGACCATACGAATAAATATTGCTGAGATTGGTTGTATACGCTGAAATTGAATGGCGCCCATTAATAGCTGTAGAAAAGCCTCAGCAGGAAATCACCTTCTTCAAATTACAGTCTCTTGATGAGGTAGCACATAGATTAATCAATATATTAAAAACTGATGACGTCATAATTGCAAAATATAGATATAAAACGATTAATAGATTATTTACAAAAATAAAAGACAAAATTCCTTTGCTACAACGATCGAACATTGTATACTCCATTCCATGCAAAGAGTGCGAAGGTACTTATGCAGGTCGAACTTCACAATAGCTGAAATCTAGGATTACTCAAAACAAAAACGTTGCTAGAGTAAGAAAGAATGCATGTGCTTTATTTCGTCATCTGAATGATACAAAACACAACTAGGTTATCAAAATGTAAAAATTTTGGAAACAGAAGAAAATTATAAGAGCAGATTATTTTCAACGAACTTCGTTCGTTTATGAAATCGATTTGTCGTCCGTCTGTCTGTCCGTCTGTCCGTCCGAGGCCTTTCTAATGGTCGGACATCAATGTGTGATACATCAATCGATTCAGCTCGGTGTCCTGAGCTTAAGTTTTGATGTCAGTTGAAATCGGTCCACGGGGACGCCGTGCCCCCGCGATATCCCGTCGGGAAAATTAAAATTTCAAATAGGTCCAAAATTAATGTGCGATACATATTTGGACTCCCCTAACATAGCTGAGTCGAAATATGGTACCCCCCACAAAATCTGACCACGGATACCCGACCCCCCCTCCGGGGAATTAATTTTTATCAAAAATTTCAAATAGGTCCAAAATTAATGTGCGATACATATTTAGAATCCTCTGAAAAAACTGAATCGAAATATGATGCCCCCTTATTTACACACACACACACACACAAACACACATACCTACATACATACATACATACTCACACACACACATATATAGCTTTTAAAATATTTATTCAATAAAATAAAATATATTAAAATGTCTCTTTTGTTGTTTATAAATTTTTGTATTTTATCTGAATACTTATAATTATTACAACATAATAATTTTAATTTCTTTAAATTGTTTTAAAGTAAGTCTACATTTGGAAGTTCGTTGCGACAATGCCTTGCATTTTCAACTTGTTACTTTTGTTTTATAGCGTCTATAGTGGGTTAAAGCAATGTCAAACTTTATTGCTTGAGAATGAAATGATTTGTTATAATTAAAAAAGTTGTCCGATTGATATAACTGAGACATAATCAAATAGTCATTAGAACTGAATCGATGCTTGATTTCGGTAAGAATAACACAAATCTCCATAAAAATACCCTGTTTTTCTGCTTCTACTTGTTGACTATTTATGTACTATGTCCATCAGTAATACTACTCGAACCTTCTGTAAGGTGATATTAAATTCGGAAATAAATCTTCCAATAATAGAATATCAGTATGCGTTTAATTATTTTTTCAAACAATTGAATGCGGAACACACATGTTCTTTAAATGTTCTTTAAAATTAATTAAGTTGTGTATTAAATCCATCATCATTGGGTCTTCAGTCTTGAAACTGGTTAGACGCGTACCATCATTGTTTCCTATTCTGAACTAACTTACAGATTTTCCCGAAATTTGCACAGTCTGCATCTATCACTATCTGATCTAGGTCTACATCCACCTCTTTTTTTCCTATCTCTGTTTGTCATATATCCCATACTATTCCCCAAAAATGCCTTAGAACGTATTCTGCCCTTCTATTTCTCATATTTTTTCCCCAAAGATATCCTTGTTCCCTTACTGTTTCTATAACCTATTTGTTATTACCTTTGTCTGTCCATCCTCAAACATCTGAGGCACGGCATTTCAAAGGCCGCTAATGTTCTTCTGTCTGCTTTTCAGACTGCTCGTATTTCGTAGGCATACTGTCTGTGCTGTGCTCCACACATACGCTTTCAACAACTTTTTGTTCTATGTTTGTTGTCTTTCATCATAGGCGCCGTTCTTTCTTGTTAGATGCAGTTCGGTCACCTTCTATTGTTTTACAATTATATACCCTATTTCTCCGACATTCAGTGGTTGCGAAGGGGGGTAAGCAGCCTGTGCTTGCCAAGTTCCCCCAGCACTTGAACATTTACTGATTTAATATTTTTTCTAATATATCTTTTCGCACAGTCAACATTAGTTGCAGATATTTCACAACAAACAACTAGTTGTTTATAATAATCATCAGATTTATCTGCGTTTATTTTTTCGTCATTGGGTTTCCCGTCTCAAAACTGGTTGGACATGTACCTGCACTTATTTCTTTTCTAAACTAACCTACATAGTTCCCTGAAATTCTCACACGGCAATACAGCTCGGTTCCCCTTATATTGTTTTCTAATATTATGCCATATTTCACTGAGATTTATTGAAGGGGGTTAAGCAACCTGTGGCTGCCAAGATTCCCCAACACTTAGACATTTGCCGAAATAATAGTTTTCCAGTAAATGCTTTCACGCAATTACCATTATTCGAGAATATTGCCCCTCCAATGCTTGTAGTTGCTTATAATAAATATCATGTTTAAGTGCAGTTACTTTCTTCGTCATTAATTTATCCATCTTGGGACTGGTTGGATGCGTACCTCCATTGATTTCTCTTCTGAGCTAGCCTACACATTTCCCTGAAACTCCTACAGCCTACATCTTTCACTATCTGTGTGCAGTAGTCTAACCTAGGTCTACCTCTTCTTCTCTTTTTTCCTATATCTGCTTCTAGTATATTTCGCACTATTCCCTCATGCCGTAGTATGTGGCCTATCATCCTATCTCTCCTATTTTTACCGTTTTCCACATATTTCTTTCTTCCCTTACCATTTTTAGTACCTCTTCGTTCTTAACTTTGTCTGTCCATGATATCTTCATCATACGTCTGTAGCACCACATTTCAAAGACTTCTACCTTTTTCTTGTCCGCTACTTCCACTGTCCAGGCTTCACAGCCATACAGTGCTGTGCTCCACACATGTTTTGAGCAATCTTTTCCTTGTTTCTATGTTTGTGGTCTTTGAGCACAGTAGTTGCTTTTTCTTGTTAATTGTAGCACGACCTTGTGCTAATCTTTGTTTTATATATTTTGTGCTTTTTCCATCTTGCGTTATTTTGCTTCCTAGGTAGCAGAAATCCTTAACCTCTTGTAAGTTCGTGTTACATATTTGTATTCTTGTTTTTGATTTATTTTTCCCTCCTTTGCATACTAGTACTTTAGTTTTAGTTTTGTATTAAATCCAATTTTTTTAAAAAACAATTGAATATCTCGTAAACTAAAAAGACCCGCACTGATTGGTAACAAAATAAATCTCTTTTTATAGGCTTTTCAAAAATTTAATAATATAAGGATGTTAAAAAAAATTAAACTTTGATTTGTACTAGAATTACGGAACAATCTGTATCGCTCCAAATATTTTTAAAATGTGCACTGTAGATGTCCCTATTGCGCTTCCAAATTTTGTTTAAATGCCTTTGTAATAACGGAGTTATTGACCGTTGCCACGATAAAAATTCACTCGTATATGTATATTATATAACCATTAATTATGACTGTGTCTAATTAAGACAACTAGTAAACAATAGAACAGTTTAGTGTCGATAAATAGATTTTTTGGGAGTTTTCGCTGCCATATTATAAACTTAGGTGTTGCTACATTTTTCCTGACCAGGGGTCTATTCCTGGGGTAGAGCAATGAGCAATGGGGGGGTAAGTCGAAATCTATGGAGGGTTACACTTAACAAAAAAAACAAACAGGCGCCACCAAGTCCAAATTGATTTATTTTAGGGGCATAGCAATTTTCTAAGGGCGGACTTGGAGACCCAAAAAAAAGAGATCGCCTTCGTTGATACACAAACTTGTCTTAACAGAATAAGACGCTGTTCCTGTAAGAAAGAATAATAATTAAGTCACATAAAAATGGGAACACTATTTGCGTCCCTCAAGTATACCTAAAAAGTATAGAGAATATTTTCTGCATAATGGGATCATAAAATTTAGTTCTTATTGCTTTTTGTTTACCAAGTCTGATCAGACTAGATCAGAATAAAAAACTTTAAATGAAGAATATTAATTTACTAATAAGAATTTTCTTTGTTTCAGTAAATAAAATATCATTGTAATTAAATAAAATAAAAATTTGAAGTACTTGCAAAAATGGTAGTAAGGGTTATCAACTGATCCTTACTCAAATATTTTATAATTCTATGTAACTAAAAATGCTAGAGTTTCTTTATAACCCAATCAGATCTGTGTGAGTCATTTACAAATGAATATACGAAATTTTCTCTTTAAGTTAACAAACTTAAATTTAGTTTGAAGTCAAAATAATCACCAAGATATTCTCTAATGTTATCAATAGTGGTTGTACTAAAATGCTAAACATGTGTTAGCCATTGGGCAATTGTTGACAATAGTGATCAAACAAACAGGTGATGTAATAGCAGCTGTTAAATTACGTTGAAGCCACGTGTGGTCACATATTTACGAAGCTAAGTGAAAGCAAATTTGATACTGGGGAAAACCAGCTTATTTACAGGTAAACTGAATAATAATTTTGTACGTCTAACAAACAAAATGAAATAATGTACTTTCAGAAGGAAGTACTCAGGAAATCTTAATTCTATTACGAACCCAAGAGCAGCTGTTGTCCTTGGATGTAATGGAAACTACCTCGCAGCGCGGAACAGCAACTAATTATACTTGCTTTCCATGCTTTAACACAGGTGTAGGAGCAAAGCGGATTCCTTACTTGGATCACGGCAGCATTACTTCGTAACGTAATCTTCCGTTGTCTAAATTTATTTACTAATATAATTTTTCATTGCGTAGCCAACAAATTAAGGTTTCTAAATTGTAACTTCAAAGGGATCATGTTGTCTCAAATTTTACAGTTGCGATTTTCGACGTGGCGTGCGATATCTACGTTATCCATGCAGTTTTCTAATTTCTCGTTGGGATTTCAGATGTGTCGTTGCGAGTTCAGATGTGTCGTTGCGCTAAATAAATTTTGTAAATTAGCTAATATGATAACGAATATACAAAATGTGGATTAGGTACTAACCGTTACTCAGGAAGTGTTTCACAAACATAGAGCGACTCGGAGGTCACTCGCCATTCTTTTAGAATGCATCTTGACGCTGCTTTTAACTATCGACGAGTGCGCTCGCTGCTTTCTTGCATGGTGGGAGGTTCCGGATTTTAGTTCTCGGACCTCTCACGCGCGCGCCAGTGGCTGTGAAATTACACCGAACTCGGAAACAACTCGACTAATAATCCTTGATATTATAATACTATAAAAGTTTGATTGTTACTCGAATATTTATTTTAATTAATAAAGGTATTTTAATATTCATTGTACGTTTAATGAATGGATTCTCCTACTGCAAAAATAAAATTGTTACACTACCTCTTTCCTAAAGAAAAAATTTTTTCTTAAGAAAAACTTCAAATATAACTAATACAAAAAATTTTTTTACAACAATACTAGCCTTTCCTATCTTCCTAACCAACTATGCAATTTTATAAATTTATTCAAATGGGGGGGACCTTCATTTATAATTGAGAGTGTGTTGGTAACTACGTGTACCTGACGTCCATCGGGAGACAAAATCGGGGAGTCACAATCGGTAATAGTCAAAATTGGGAGGGTCAAATTAGAGAGTCAAACACTCCACGGGACAAAAGAATTTAAATTTACAAAATTTCTTGACTTGAGATTCCTACTTCTAATAAGGCTAATATTTCTGACCTAAAATCAAACACTTACAATTTACTTCTAATTTCAAAAAAAACTTCACTTCCAGGAGCTCATTTAGCTCTATTTACAAAAAAACAGGAATGCTTCCTCATCAGAACAGCATTACCATTCAAAATATCATCACTATAAGTTGAGAATCAAAAGAAATACCCTACTAATAGGTCTAAATTTAAGCATCATCACTAGGTGATAACCAAAACAAAAGTGCCCCAATTATAAGGTTACTCATCAAATTCAAATACAAATTATTATCACTTTATCGCAAAGAGATAATCAAAGCAAAGGTAACCTAACCATCAGGTTACTCATCAAATTCAAATACAAATATCATCACTTCATCGCAAAGGGATGATCAAAACAAAGGTAACCTAACCATAAGGTTACTCATCAAATTCAAATACAAATATCATCACTTCATCGCAAAGGGATGATCAAAACAAAGGTAACCTAACCATAAGGTTACTCATCAAATTTCAAACCCAAAATAACCCAGTTAGGGTTGTAGAATCCTACACCCTACTGATCATCCTATCACTAATTGCTAACGAACAACTGATCTCATTAGTGATGGACCAAACGGTGAAAATCACCAAGTCAACTTTGACCTTATCAAATCTAAGAACTTCTAACGGTCAAAAGGAACAAGGGAAAGAACAATTCATTCTCTTCACCTTGACATGTAGAAATCAGGACCAATAGTTAAATAGCCCACCTACTTCTACATTGTAAGGATATCTGTCAAAGACATCCTCCAAACACATCTCCGAGCAACGCGCGAGCAAAACGACCAGCGTGCACCAAGGCACACCTCAAACTTACAAAACTTACAAAATCTCAAACCACTTACTTCACTCCTCAAACAAAATACTCAATATTAGTGGACCGACACTAAATCAAGAATTGGAACAAAACAAAACAAACCACTACGTCATTACTTAATATCAAAGAGATGACCGGACCGGAATTAATCGTCAAAATCATCATTTTCATTTGGATCTGATACTCCAATTGGTTTCAAGTCCTTTACGTGCCATTTCCCTGCTCTTGTTCCATCTTCGTTTTCTAACTCATATACTAAACTGGAATGTTTTTTCCGAATTTTACTCATAACGAACTTAGGAGCTAACTTAGCGGAAAATTTATCACTAGCACTCGAGAGGACCTTATTAGTTCTCCAAACATACTCTCCGACTCGGAATGAAATGTCTCTTCTCCGAAGATTGTAGCGTTTACACGAACGTTGATAAGCTACATGCAAATTTTCACGGACATTTCCAAAAATATCAAACAAAAGTTGACGATCCAAAACATAAGAAGGTCTACTACTGGAGACGACATCAACATCCTCACCAGGTATAAAATTATCATTATAAGCTTTTCCACTTAAAGGTACCTGACGACCAAAACTAAAAATTTGGCGAATAGTTGGTGGACTCATGTTTTGCTGAGTTGATCGCGTATTGGATCTTCGATATCTCAACATCCCACGTATCATGTTCTTCTACGTATGTACGGATTGCTGTACCAACTGTCTTATTGATTCTTTCCACAAAATTGCATTGGGGAGCATAAACAGCGTTATACCAAATTTTTGAATTTCGTACCTTGCACACAAAGCTTTAAAAATACGTCCAACTAATTGTGGACCATTATCACAAATAACAAATTGTGGTACTCCGTAGACAAGAAATACCTTTTCTTCCAAAACTTCTCGATCAAATGTGCGGTAGCACTACGTAAAGGTTGCAAAATCGAATACTTCGAGAACCAATCACCAACAACTAAGAGCCATTTATGTCCGCGTTTGGAACGAGGAAACGGACCCATCAAATCTAATGCAATGGTTTGGAATGGTAGTCCAACTTCTTTCTCCTTTCCCATCATTCCAAGGGGACCTCTATTGGGTGGTTTTGAGCACCACAAATCAAACATTTCCTACAAAATTTACGTACGTCAAAGATCATCTTTGGCCAATAATACAATTCTTGGACTCGAGACAAAGTTTTTAAGGAACCAAAATGTCCTGCTGAAGGGGGGTCATGACATGATTTAATGACATCTACGCGCTGAGACTTTGGCACCAAATATTTCCACTCTACAACATTCGCCGAATGCGGTAATAGGAAGGTATAAACTTATAAATAAACCCATCTTCCACTTTCCATTGGGGTAGCTTTTGGGTGATAACAAAATTTTCTTCCTCAAAGACTCATACCACAAGTCTACTGCATCAAGTTTAATCTCTACTAAGTTAACTTCTGGATTCTCCAAAGGAACACCACGACTAAGACAATCTGGAACTATATTGAACTTTCCTTTTCTATGCACCAAATCAAATGAATGTTGCCTTAATCGAACTGACCATCTGGCGTGTTTTCCAGTTGGATTCTGAAGATTACTCAACCACAGTAACGAAAAATGATCGGTGACAACGGTGAATCGAACTCCTTCTACCCACGGACGAAATTTCTCAATTGCAAAAATAACCGCTAAACACTCTCTTTCAGTGGTGGAATAATTGCGCTCAGTACGGCTCAGGGTTTTGCTTGCGTACGAAATTACACGCTCTTCTCCGTTTACATTCTGAATCAACACAGCTCCTAACCCAGTGTTGCTTGCGTCACACTCAACGATAAAAGGTGCCGAGTAGTCTGGCTGAGAAAGAAGAGGTGCAGAAACTAATGCTTGCTTGATTAGCACAAATGAATTTTCTGCTTCCGCACTCCAGTTTACAGTTTGACCTTTTTTCTTACTTTTAATGAGGTCATTAATAGGCGAAACTAAAGACGAAAAATTCTTTATAAAGCGCCTGTACCAGCTGCACATTCCTATAAACCTTTTAATTTCCGTTGTGGTTTTCGGACGGGAAAGTTAACCATCGCCGACACCTTATCGGGATCTGTACGAAGTGAGTTCGAACCTACTATATAACCCAAAAATTTAAGTGTTTTTTTAAAAAATTCACATTTACTTATATTTATGGTAAGGTTAGCTTCTTTTAAACGTTGCTTAACCTCTACTAATAACTTTAGATGTTCTTCAAAAGATGACGAACATAATATTATGTCGTCCAAATAGCAAAATACATGGGGTTCAAAACGTGGACCAAAATTGCATCTACTAAACGCTGTTGCGTCTGCGCAGCATTCTTCAACCCAAATGGCATGCATGTAAATCTATATTGTCCTCGTGAGATAACACTGAAGGCAGTCTTATCCTTAGACGATTCACTAAGAGGGATTTGCCAAAAGATTTTCTCAAATCCAGGGACGAAATGTAGTTCGCACCTCTCAACATATTGAGAATTCTATCTACGTTCGCAAGGGGGTACGAATCATGAACAGTTAAGTCGTTCAGGGTTCTACCATCAAAACAGAAGCGATATTCTCCATCTGCCTTCTTAACCAACAAAACTGGAGAGGACCACGGACTAGTACACGGTTCTATAACTTTAAGTCTAAGCATGTCGTCCAATTCCTCATTCAATATCTTACCCATATATGGTGACATGACATATGGTTTCTTGTGGAAGGGTTTGGCATTGCCTGTGTCTATGTCCAATTCGATTAGGTGAGTTCGTCCTAATCTATCGTCGCTGCTAATCTCACTAAATGAACTTATTAACTCTTGTGCTTGCGCACTTTGAGCATCTGAGAGGTCATGTAAACCACATAAAGAATCTTCAGTGTTCAAAGGGATGGAAGACGGACCTATATACCCTATGTCGTTCCCAACATTGCTTTGGATAAACCAATTATTACTTCTAAAGTCAGCAACTACACCAAATAATTTTGCAAAGTCACTACCGAAAATAAATGTATGCGGTAGGGACGGAACCACTAATGCATTAAGGATGCGGCAATCATTACCTATACAAATTGGCAAATCTACTGAGCCTACAACAGACTTTATTGAACCATCAGCTGTAGTGATACCTGTTTTTGCTGAACTAAAAATTTTCAAGTCTAATTTTCTAACAATAGAAAGTGCTAAAGATCCTACCACTGAGGTAGTGCATCCCGAATCCAGAAGACCGGTAATGTCTCTATCTATTAATTTCACCATAATGTAGGGTCGATTATCACACTGCTTCTCAATGAACAGAGTATTATTCTTAGGCTTCGGAGAGTCCTGACAAAATTTTTAACAACTGTAAGCCATCTCGACCACTCGTCTTTACTAAAGTATTTTTCTTGTTTACAAATCATAACTGTAGCCTTATGACGCGGAACAGGATACCGACCACTATGTACCTGCCGCCTTACTGGTTTTTTGAACAACGTGGACATGACGTTGCCTTAACGCCTTTTCGACCACATCCAAAACAAACAATTTTTTTTGTTGCTCTACAATCTCTAAACCAATGTCCACTACGGGAGCAATTCCAACAAACAAAATGAATCCTCTTATCGGGACTAAAGGAATTACAAACCGAGGACTCTAAAGAGCTCTTATCCGCTACTGTTACTTGAGGATTGACTAATTTATTCTGAAACACCCTACTCTTAACAGCATAAACTTTCTCATTCAACCCAGGATGTTTGTTCTCATATGGATGCTTAGAGGGGTTGCAAATCTTGTTAGGTTTATTAGAAGACGCCAAAACCGAGTTTAGTTTCATCAAAGAAGCTTCTTCTAACCTTTTACACAAATTTACTAGGGTCGACAAATCTTGAATGTCCGACAATGCAAGTGCCGAAATATATTCAGGAACCAAATTTCTTCTAATCATTTTAACTTTAGTAACTTCTGCTGGCTCGTTGGTCAGTCTACTAAAGAGGGTTTGCATATGCGCGACAAATAAAATAATCCTTTCGTCTTTACCTTGACGACGATTTCTGATCTTTTCCCAAATGTCATCATCCGAAGAACCAGGTAGAAAATCTTCTCTTAAACGTTCTAACAAGGAGTTCCAGTCTCTCAAAGAATTTTCACTGTTCTAAACCAAACTAAAGCGTCACCCACAAAAGTTCACATGCTGATCCAAATAAGTCAGCTTCGGATACCTTACGAGATTGTGCCAAATCACTAACTCTATCTAAAAATGAATGTAGTTGTTTGGGGTCACCTGAGAATTTTACAGGCCATGAACCTATAGGTACTGAAGGTGTTACATACGAAGTCGAATGGATAGGTGCACTAACTAAAGGAGATACTACAACGGACCGATCTAAATAGGTGGACTCTGTACTTTTATTGATTTTATCGTACAACTCAGCTTCAAGGGTTAATATCGTTGCTACGGTCTCATTTCTAAACTTAATTGCTTCATCGGGATTTATTGAAGGAATTTTCATACGCTTAGCTCGTCCCGAAAGGTGGTTTAACCTTGAACAAGCTCTTCTAAAAATTGAGTCTGATGAGTCGCCCTCAAACTCGGACACAATATTACGAACTGACTCGACTGAAACTGAAATTTCTTTACTTTCCGTTGCAAAATCTACTTCATAACACGAAAGGTTAATCAAACAACCAGGCTTATCTATTTCTTTAGCTAACAATCTACCCAAAATTTTCCTTTTCTCCAACACTGGCCTCTCACTCAACATTCCTCTAATTCTTAGTTCATACTCCAATTCTTCTTTAAGTAGACAAACAATTTGGAATTTTTCCGACATGGTTACTACAACCTAATGGAATCAAACCGATAAATCTAACTAATCCGAATCTTACAAAAGCTATCAAAACAAATTCGTACCACTAAAGGTAAAAATCAAAAAATGTTTTTGTTAAATTTATTTTTGTCAAAACAATATCAAAAAATTTAAGGGTCAAAACAGAATTAAAGTCAAAAGTAAATTTGACCAAATTAACGAATTGAGTGTATGGGGATTACCGTTACAACCAATCTTTTATCAAAAGCAAACAAACAAATCTAAATGTCAAATAAACCTTAAGCAAACAAATTTCGAGCAAAATAATTTTTGGACAAATGGACTTCAAAGGAAAATAAATTTTGAGCTAACAAACTTCGAATCAAATTAAATTTAGAACAAATAAATTTCGAAGCAAATTAAAATTTTAACAAATAAATTTTAAGGTAAATCAAATTATGAACAAACAACTTTCGAGCTAAATTAAATTATGAACGAACGAATTTCAACAAATTACTCGTTGAACAAACAAATTTCGAGGCCCCAAACGTTGCCGGCGCCAGTGCTACATTTTTCCTGGCCAGCCTCACACATGGGTGCTAGTGAAACGATATTTTCTTATCCTCTATATTTACACCAGCTCCACGAAGTCTTCCGACGTAGCTAGGGGTCTATTCCTGGGGTAGAGCAATGAGCAATGGGGGTAAGTCGAAATCTATGGAGGGTTACACTTAACAAAAAACAAACAGGCGCCATCAAGTCCAAATTGATTTATTTTAGGGCATAGCAATTTTCTAAGGGCGGACTTGGAGACCCAAAAAAGAGATCGCCTTCGTTGATACACAAACTTGTCTTAACAGAATAAGACGCTGTTCCTGTAAGAAAGAATAATAATTAAGTCACATAAAAATGGGAACACTATTTGCGTCCCTCAAGTATACCTAAAAGTATAGAGAATATTTTCTGCATAATGGGATCATAAAAATTTAGTTCTTATTGCTTTTTGTTTACCAAGTCTGATCAGACTAGATCAGAATAAAAAAACTTTAAATGAAGAATATTAATTTACTAATAAGAATTTTCTTTGTTTCAGTAAATAAAATATCATTGTAATTAAATAAAAATAAAAATTTGAAGTACTTGCAAAAATGGTAGTAAGGGTTATCAACTGATCCTTACTCAAATATTTTATAATTCTATGTAACTAAAAATGCTAGAGTTTCTTTATAACCCAATCAGATCTGTGTGAGTCATTTACAAATGAATATACAAAATTTTCTCTTTAAGTTAACAAACTTAAATTTAGTTTGAAGTCAAAATAATCACCAAGATATTCTCTAATGTTATCAATAGTGGTTGTACTAAAATGCTAAACATGTGTTAGCCATTGGGCAATTGTTGACAATAGTGATCAAACAAACAGGTGATGTAATAGCAGCTGTTAAATTACGTTGAAGCCACGTGTGGTCACATATTTACGAAGCTAAGTGAAAGCAAATTTGATACTGGGGAAAACCAGCTTATTTACAGGTAAACTGAATAATAATTTTTGTACGTCTAACAAACAAAATGAAATAATGTACTTTCAGAAGGAAGTACTCAGAAATCATAATTCTATTACGAACCCAAGAGCAGCTGTTGTCCTTGGATGTAATGGACACTACCTCGCAGCGCGGGAACAGCAACTAATTATACTTGCTTTCCATGCTTTAACACAGGTGTAGGAGCAAAGCGGATTCCTTACTTGGATCACGGCAGCATTACTTCGTAACGTAATCTTCCGTTGTCTAAATTTATTTACTAATATAATTTTTCATTGCGTAGCCAACAAATTAAGGTTTCTAAATTGTAACTTCAAAGGGATCATGTTGTCTCAAATTTTACAGTTGCGATTTTCGACGTGGCGTGCGATATCTACGTTATCCATGCAGTTTTCTAATTTCTCGTTGGGATTTCAGATGTGTCGTTGCGAGTTCAGATGTGTCGTTGCGCTAAATAAATTTTGTAAATTAGCTAATATGATAACGAATATACAAAATGTGGATTAGGTACTAACCGTTACTCAGGAAGTGTTTCACAAACATAGAGCGACTCGGAGGTCACTCGCCATTCTTTTAGAATGCATCTTGACGCTGCTTTTAACTATCGACGAGTGCGCTCGCTGCTTTCTTGCATGGTGGGAGGTTCCGGATTTTAGTTCTCGGACCTCTCACGCGCGCGCCAGTGGCTGTGAAATTACACCGAACTCGGAAACAACTCGACTAATAATCCTTGATATTATAATACTATAAAAGTTTGATTGTTACTCGAATATTTATTTTAATTAATAAAGGTATTTTAATATTCATTGTACGTTTAATGAATGGATTCTCCTACTGCAAAAATAAAAATGTTACAGTGTTTCTAATTATTTGTATAATAATAGTAATAATGAATAACAATTATTTTTATGTAAAATGTAATTTAAATTATAAACTATTTTGATGCATTACGATATATTTTATTTTTATTCTCGTTATTTTAAATAACAATACTATTATAAAAAAAACGTGGCTTCCATTTCTATTAATAATTTTCAACCAACTTCGTTCGTTTATGAAATCGATTTGTCGTCCGTCTGTCTGTCCGTCTGTCCCTCCGAGGCCTTTCTAATGGTCGGACATCAATGTGTGATACATCAATCGATTCAGCTCGGTGTCCTGAGCTTAAGTTTTGATGTCAGTTGAAATCGGGCCACGGGGACGCCGTGCCCCCGCGATATTCCGTCGGGAAAATTAAAATTTCAAATAGGTCCAAAATTAATGTGCGATACATATTTGGACTCCCCTAACATAGCTGAGTCGAAATATGGTACCCCCCACAAAATCTGACCACGGATACCCGACCCCCCCGGGGAATTAATTTTTATTTTATCTGAATACTTATAATTATTACAACATAATAATTTTAATTTCTTTAAATTGTTTTAAAGTAAGTCTACATTTGGAAGTTCGTTGCGACAATGCCTTGCATTTTCAACTTGTTAGAAATGGTATACATTGCAAACGACCCAAATTGCATAAATGACAAAACTGATGTAAACTATCTGAGCAATATTTATTCGTATGTCATCAGTTTTCAAAAATCATATCAAATTACCAATAAATCCACGAGCTGCTAAATAAGTATATTGTATTAAAAACAGTCTATCTTGTTTTTATACGATAGTCTATATGCAGTTGTTGATAAGTATACTTCTGACCATGAGCATTCAGTCTGACAGTTAAACTATTTTAAATGTAGTGTGGTTTTAGTTTTTAACTTTTCATTTATTTCAATGTGTAAACTTAGTAAATACACACAATAACTCCGTTCATGTAAGTATGATATGTAGTCATACCATTTGTTAGATGTTTTTTTATACTTCTGTTAGAATCCTGATAAAGAAATAAACTATTTTGAAGCGCCGCTAAAACAGTGCTGTTATACAGATACAGTAAATTGTAAAGTTTGAAATTGTTAACTTATCTTCCTTTCTAATTTTGCGCGGCTAGCTCAACGGAAATGTTGGAATTTTCAAAATGAAGTCAAACAAAGCAGTATCACAAAGCATTTATACAGCATGAAATATTTTCTCTCATACTAAAGCATATAGAACATTTACAACATCGTTTCTTTCAAACATAAACTTATTTACTTAAAAATGTTTCTCACCTTATGTTGCTTATAATTTACAGAACTAAAATCTTTTCTTTTATGGATAGTTTACCTGGTTTTGATTCCCACGCTTGTAAGGTTTGTTTTGGTCAAAAAATCATTGACAAATAATCTATTAAAAAGTCACAGTGTTTTGAACACTGATCATAAACCTTCCTGGTAAATACCTTTACAACAAAAGTATTATATAATTAGGACTTATTGTAGTTTAAATTTAAATGACAAATACTCAACTGTCAGTTATAAACACTATTTAAAAAATTATACCTGCAAAATCCACGAAGCGCTTTTTTCTCCAATTCATAATTAAATATCTTCTTATTTTAAATTGACGTCAAATCAGCTTACAAGATTTTCACATTTAAAATCTTTGTTTCAAACAGCAGTTACGAAAGTCTACATTTGTTTAAATCTTCCTTTCAATTGTTTAATAAAATTTTTGAAATAGAACTATCTTGAAGAATTTTCCTCTTCATTGTATATAATTACACTTAATAATTTTTATTTTGTTTTATGCAGGTTACGTTTAAAACATCACTTCTTTATTTATTGTAACATCGTATGCGTACTGCATACTTCAAATTTCATCTTCGCAAAACAACATATTCGCGTCTTCATCAAAATAACATTTCGCGATCGAATTTATGAATAAATCTTTTAATCAAAGTTTCGTGTTTATGTACAAAATTATCTCGTTTCTAGAACGAACTATTATCGTATGGAATACCATTTTAAAGAACACGCTCGTAGCTGATGTAATATTCTGGGAATTTTTCATTAGCGTTCATATTGTAGCGTTTTATTACCTCGTTATTGCGTTCCACTAGAATACCATTTTAAAGAACACGCTCGTAGCTGATGTAATATTCTGGGAATTTCTCATTAGCGTTCAAATTGTAGCGTTTTATTACCTCGTTATCGCGTTCCACTTATTAATGACGTGCGCGTTCCGTCCATGTTGAACACCCAAGGTTATTGTGGCGTCGCATACTAATCCAGTAATTAGGAAAGGTAATAAATAATTTGTATTGCATTTTCTGGGTTTTTCTAGATATAAACGTTGCTTTATTAATTAGGTCATATGAAATTGACGTATTTCTAAATACAGACGATTTATTAAAAACTTTAATGGCTTTATAATGCAAATTAGTTGCATTTTTATAGAAAATATTTGCTTTTACGGTAAAACGTGTTTTTAATACACATAATTAAGATTAGAATTAGGGTTTTAAATACACGATATCATTTTTTTGTACACGATTTGCATTCGCACTTAATGCGTTTTAAGGTATCTAAAAAAGCAATTACTTTTACTAGGCTGCTTATATTATTCGCTATAAATTTACAATACGCTTATATCATACAGAGTGATTATTTATACACGCGCAATTACATTTTTTGTTTGGCATTTTAATGAATAAAAGTACGCTTGTATTATACAGGGCGTAACCATGAATTTACGAAAATTTCTATTTTTCCAGATTCTTTTATATTTTAGTGGGCTTTATTTGTCGAATTTGGGTTTCAATGACTCTCGTGACTCCTTATTACGTCAATATATATATATATATATATATATATATATATATATATATATATATATACATGTGATAATGAGGTTACGAGAGGTCATTGCAATTCAAATTCTATAAGTAAAACTCCTCCAAGGAAAAGAAAACGGAAAAACTTGATATTTCCGAATACTTAATTGTTCCACTCTGTATAATTTAAGCGTACTGCTTTGCCATTGAAAGACAAAGCTTTTAATAATTATGTGATTAAATTTCCGTGTATTACTATTATGACAGACTGAAAAGATCATAAAATGGATATAAACTTAAAAAACCCAAATTTTAAATTAATTTATTTCAATCGTTGATGAATACTTAGTAAAAACGAGTTTCAATCTTAAGTATATAAAGTCATTCATTTCATTACCGCAAAGAAAGTAATTGCGATTAATTTCTATGTACATTAGGAGATTTTAATCATTAGGATATAAATACAAAAATCCGTTCAATATTATTACTATAAAAAAGATCGCTTCGTTCGCCGTAAAAGTGAATCTGATTGCATTTACAGAGCCTATGTACAAACTCCTTATAACTAAATTGACTTTCGTGTGTCGATATATCATTTAACTTCATTTTAAGGGATAAATGCAAAGCCAGTTAATACATTGGCGTAAAACAATGTTAATTTGTGGCATTCATAAAGCATGAGAACATTTTAATTGATTTTAAGGGCTTTTCAATGGAACATTTTCTAGAATGTTTGGGCACTTATAACAAGAATAGACAAATACGTCATCAGTTACTAAGAAATGCCGTATAAATTAATTATTAAACCAATGTCGGTTCAAGAAACTCGCGCGGACATTAAAAAGCAATAAAATCGATGAGAATTATTTTATAGCCTTACGCATTTCAATAAGATAAAATGAGACGCAAATGTTGACTTCGTGCATTGGAAAATGATAGACGGCACGTTCTGCAATAAACATAAATCACGACAATTGACGATAATTAAATGGTTAAATTGCAAAAATAGTGTAAATTCTTGTTAATACTACATTATTCAGCGGTGACTAAGATTCGAAAATACAATGGAATGTGACGTATTGAGATAATTTTATACATAAACGCGAACTTGATTCAAGGGATTCATTTATTCGCGATTCGTCCTTCTTTCTAAACCAAGCAATATGTAACATTCATTCAAGATTTGCTTCGACAATCGTCACGTAAGATTTGAAGCAGAATTGTATGCTGGAAATTAGTTTACGACATGAAACTTATAAATTTGAGTAGTTTTAAACATAAATGTTATCAAATGCAATTATTTGATGAAACATCATTTGTTTCGTAAATTACAATGAAGATTGAACATTGTTCGATTTAAGAGCTACTTTGAAGTTAATTAATTAAAAATAAAAGATGCACTTTTTGATAGAATTTTAAGATGGAAATGGGAAGTTTTAATACCGTTAATTAGGTTGGAAATTAGTTTTTAATAAGCGCTGTAGAACCATAAGAATTACAAGTATAAATTTTAGATTTCTTTGTTTGTAACTGATAAGAATACTGCAATATGGATAATTCAGATTAAGAATAAGTTCTCATATTTATTATATGTGGAGCGGGTAGTCGAAGTTCGAAGTATTTTGACCTTTAATAAATTATCTGTAAAGAGTTTTTGGCCAAACATACTTACAAGCGTAGTATAAGAGATAAGCAAATTATCCAGCTATTAATTAAAGACGTTTCCGGATATATGTCTATTAGCAAAAAGTTACTATTTTTCGGTGGAGAATCTATCGGTAAATTTTTTAAAAATAAATTTGGACCACCCTGTATATATAGTTTCTAGCATCACTGCAAGACGATTCCGAGAATTCAGGTACTTTTTGGATGATGCGATGCTTGCTACCGATATACGTTCAAATTTATAATTAACGGATCTGAAAAGTTATAATAATTCAAACGCGTCGATACCTGCATTCGTATCGACGCGCTTTTTATCAAATACACGAGCTATAAAGAATACCTTGTCCTTTGTGAGAAACAAGCTATAAAGCAGTTTTATGTGATTTGTATACTTCAAGATGACCGTTGCAAAATTTATAGCATATTAATTCGACGATTAGCAATTTCAAATAAGCGAAAATTAACAGCTATGTAAACTGATCATACAAATACTTCATATTATACCTGCCACATCCTGATGAAGTCGGAACTGACTGTTAATGTAACAATTAAATATATATCGTTCACAAGCGTTATTTTTTAACGTAAACGTCACTTTACCATAAAATTTAGTGATATCGTTATTCAGTTTCTCTATGAATAAAGCAATAGTGTAATTTCTGTTGAAAAAGTATAAAGGATCGTTATAGAAAATAAATAGTCACTGCATTCTATAACATGCAAATCAAGTCAGCATAAAATATTTTTTTATTGCACCCTAATATAAACTTAAAGAATTGCATCACAAAACTTATGTAATAATAACACATTCTGTTCAGCGCATGAATGCCAATAATGTCGTGAAGAGAACAATGCCCCTCACTATAAAATTTATTATCAAAAATCTAACTACGTGTCCTTATCCAACAATTTTCTACAAAATAATCGGTTGTTAGCGAGCACCGCGAGGAGGTCAAGTTCGGTTTGCCGGAGTAAAAAATGGGTAAAATGGGTAGTGATTTCTATTAGTTTACCGTAGAACATGGAATTTTGCACAACCGGTACAACTTTCACGTGCCATTTTTTAACTACGTCATATAACCACGCCACCTAGCAACACGTTTATTGACGTAATCGACGCCATTTTGAGCGTCATCTTTAAAGTAATTTCTTTTTTGACCTACCCTGTATATTTCCAATAGTTTCAATTTTTTATCGCCCGGCACAAGTCTTACACACATAATTTTTTTAACTACGTCACATAACCACGCCCACTAGTAACATGTTTGGTGACGTCATTAACGCCATTTTGAACGCCATCTTTAAAGAAATTTTTTATCGACTTATGGTGCATATTTCCTATATTTTCAATTTTGCAGCGCTTGGAACAACGTTTTGTTTATAATGATAAGCTAGTCGTGTTCAGGGTCTTTTAACAGTATTTTTTAAAGAAATCCTTTTTCCAGTATACTTTTTACTCTAGACCGACCACCCAGCCCACCAAAATTGATAAAGTACATTTGTATGTCATAGTTGTGGTTAATCGTATACAAACGTAGAAACTTTTAATTTTAAAAGAAAATAATTCTTACTTTATTATTTTTTTGTGCAAGTTAGTAAACCATCAAATATTTAAAAATACAAAAATATAAAATGTGTTACATTATATTTTAGAGTGAAAAATCATGTGGAAATAATTGTCGGCCATGTTTTGTTTTAAACTTTACGTATTGCTTGCTTATAAGACGCCAATAGGTAGAATATATTCAAACGTTTTATAATCACTTGGTCGAAGATTTTCATAAGGTATTAAATAATTATGTGTCCTATTTAAAACTCTGCAAAATATTGAGTGAAAGTTCTCACAAGCAGTATTTTGTACAAGGTCAAAAGTGATGTTCTTTATGCATAAATTTCAACGAGGCCGTTGTAGCCAAAGGAACAGGAGATTTTATAAATAAACTGCAGGAATTAGTGTTATAACGAATACTTCTTGGATGGTCAGATGGAGTACTTGGTGTATCGCAAATAAGTACATTCTGCATTTTTCATTTGAGTTGTAAGCTAAACTTTTTCAATTGTATAAAACGCGTTCGTACTATATTCACGTCGTATAAAATCCTATCTGGTTAATTATAACTTAGACACCATCAAGGGCAACAAACCTGTCGATTTCTGTCTGTGAAAAAGGTGTAACTAGACTGTGTCCTGTTGCCAAAAGTTCGACCATGTGATTAGCTTACGGAATACTACAAACTCCTTCAATGTTTTTGTATTTCTTAAAAATAAAATTGTATAACGTGTATTGTTAGTTTATAAATTATATATGTTGAGTACATAAAAGGATATCAGGGAAAGAAAAGCAGGTGTATAACCAAACAGATATTAAACAAATGCGGCCTTCAACATTGTTGCAATCCACTATTAGGCAACCCGTCAAACATTCAAACGCCCGAGGCACATCATATTCTCAAGGAATCCAGAATTCTTCTAGAAATTACTAGATAATGAGTTATGTCTTGAATTTAGGGTATATATAAGACCGTTTATGAATGTAAGAGTTAGTCCATACTTGAATGTTTAATATAAATTATATCGTGTACAGTAAACGTAGTTGAGCTTTTAGGAGTTCAAGAATATACATAAATGTTATATGCTGTGTCTAATGTACATGCAGCTTGTAGTATACATAAATAAATAGAAGTGTATAAATAAATAGTTGTGTTAGTGTTGTTAATGGACCTATGATAAAGAAGTTAGTTTAAGAAGATATTAGTGCTTGTAAATTAATTAGTGTAATAGTGCTTCATTGTTAAGTGGACTGAAAACATCTATAAATAAGGCATATACTGTTAATTAGACTTGGGAACAGTGAGTAACAAAGACTATTGTTATTACTTGTTTTTAAATTAAAGAAACGCGGTAGCAGTAGCCCGTTTCAATATTCTTACCTCATGTCCAGTTAGAGCGGTGAAGATTCTTGGATCCAAAACACTTATTACTACACTCGAAAAATAATATAAAGCGGTGAGGGGACTGTCCTTCGGAACAGACTGTGTTAAGCCGCGCAGTCACCAAACATATGGCAAACAAGATAGAACATTGAAGGTGATAACGTGACCGGGTTTATCAAATTTAAATAAAAGAGCAGATATTACCATTAACAAATAAACTTAAATTTTATAGTAATAATATAAAGAAACTAAATGAATATATACAGGGTTGGACGGAAAAATATAGCATTATGTACTTCATAGTTAGTATTCAGAGCGACTGTCTGACGTTTCGGAAGCGTCACTTCCGACATGTCAAAAACGTCCGAGTGTCAGTACGACATGCTCTCGTAAAAATTAACAAAAGGAAAACAAATCTAATAAAAGATTAATTTTAAAAAGATATATAGCACATACCAACCTAAACTATTATGCTCAATATCTAATACTACGTTAATGTTGATATATTTCTAGGTATGATTTACTTCATGTCATTTTTCATCCGATAAGCTAATTTTGTTAATTTACACATCCTAAAATCTATGTGTTAATAGCTTTTTATTTTAAACATATTTTTAACGTTTAAATCATTGGGAGAGTCAAATTCCATGGTCCTCAAAACTTCAGTAACAAATTATTATGTTTCAGGGAAGAGTTAAATTGTCCATCTATTATGAAACTCTGTGTCCAGATAGTACAAGATTTTTTAAGAACCAATTGAAACGTGCATATGAAAAAATAGGATCACACTTTGACACAGATTTTATTCCTTATGGACTTGCGATGGTAAAGTATTTATTGTATTGTTTTAAAAATGTTCAATAAATATTCTAGCGTGAAAAAGTGAATGGAAAGTGGGAATTTAAGTGCCAACATGGTGAATCTGAATGTAATGGAAATAAGCTTCATGCTTGTGCTTTGGAACAGAATAGCAGCAAAGACAAAAATCTTAAACTTTTAGTTTGTTCTATGAGCAGCCGCAACCCTGCATCGTCCAATGCTTTACAAATGGTAGGTAATTCAATATGGTACAGTAAAAATAGTTCTAGTAGTTAGCGGCACTACATTTGATCTTCCAATTCTTCAGCCAAAGTACTATATTGGTCTGGAAATTTTTAATTCTGCAAACCCTCGCTCTTCCAAGCAAGGTAGGGATCTTTAACGTGCGTAACAATAGCCTCACACGGGATGCACTTTTTACCTCTCATTCGAACGAAGGTGTATTTTTGTGAAAGTGCTGACCTAACATTTTTCAAACGGACCGTGTTAGATTCGAACCCAGAACCTTGGACTTAGTAGTCACACGCAAACCAACTAAGCCATAAAGGCACTCAGTAGTTAGGGGCACTACATTTTATTTTCCAATGCTCTACCGAAGATTATACATTGGCCAGGAACCGATTTCTTTACCTGGAAATTTAAAATTTTGCCGAACCCTGTTGTTCCAAGCAAGGTAGAGATCTTTAACGTGCGTGACAATACTCTTACACGGGATGCACTTTTTACCTCTCATTCGAACGAAAGTGTATTTTTGTGAAAATGGTGGCCTAACATTTTTCAAACGGACCGTGTTAGATTCGAACCCAGGACCTTGGGCTTAGTAGTCACACGCAAACCAACTAAGCCATAGAAGCACCCAGTAATTAAGGGCACTACATTTTATTTTCCAATGCTCCACCGAAGGTATTACATTGGCCAGGAAGCGAATTTTTTACCTGGAAATTTTGAATTCTGCCGAACTCTTGGCGTACCAAGCATGGTAGGGCTCTTTAACGTGCGTGACAACACGCACACATGGGATGTACTTTTTACCTTTTTTACCTTTTTACCTCTCATCAGTACCTCCCATTGTTGTGAAAAATGCTTACCTAACATTTTTCAGGCGGACCGTGTCGGGATTCGAACCCGGTACCTTAGGCTTAATAGTCACACACGTACCAACTGAGCCACGGAGCCACCTCCAGCAGTTAGAGGCAGCATAGCTATAGAAATTTTCAATTAGTCTGTATTTTACAATGTTTACTTTTTTGTAAAATTTCTAATTGAAGCTGTACTACTTTGGGACTAAATTGATTTTTTTAACGCTATTTTGTAAAATATTTAAGTCATTTTTAATTGAAACTCACCAAACTGTAGCTCATATTTATGGGAAACACAATTATCTACTGCTAATTCTATTCTTTCTTTGCTTTACTGATTAAAAAAAGCTACCAATAGCTTAAATTGGACATTTTTAATGTAAGCCTATATGTATATCTGTTATAGAATTATCTTGAAATTTAAAATATCCAACTGCCCTTGCGTAAAAGTGGCAATACTGAGCATTGATCTAATTGTAGACCATCCAAATGTACAACAGTAAATAAACGTTACCTAGGATGCCAAAGTAGTAGAAATGTTCAATAAAAATATACCCTCATAATTATAATACAAGTTTTTGTCATAAATAGCGGGTCACAAACGTATAATTACTATTTGGAGCAAGGAATTTTGTCAATCACTTCTGCTGTTCCTTAAAGATCAATGCACCGGTAAATCTTAAGATATTCTGTAATATCACTTCTAAAGGTTTACAGTGGACGCAGCGCCGGGAAAACGGCATGCTTTGGGGTAATTTTGACCTGAATGTAGAAAACAGAATCACTAGGGAACGAAATACAGACTGTGGAATGTATGTAGTTCAGCTTGGAAATATTCCTTTGTTAGAACTCAATCATTGCCTCTGCAACAGGGTATTACGCCTTGACCTAATGCAGTTTCACCTCCTAATGAGATCTGTTTGTTACTTGTAAATAAGCTATGCATGTTCTGCTTAAAAAACGGTTTTTTTAATGGGATTAACCAGTGGCGTAACTACGATTTTTGGGCCCCCCCGCAAAAATTTTAAAGTGGGCTCTCTTTAAAATGTATTACTTTTACTGGCTTATATTTAGCCATATTTTTAAATTATAGTACATGTAGAGAAGGAAGCAGTATAGAATTAAATACATATACTATATTAATCAAGTGCTTTATTAATTATAAAACCAAATTACATAAATTCAAACTTATAAGTTAATTAATATTAAATCTACATATTTATACGCCGCACAAAATTATTTACACCTAAAAATTTGATACAGTAAAAACCTATGAGCTAGCAGACATTCCAAATCAAATTCAAAATTTTGTTTTTCTTGCATGTTTTGCTGCAAACGCGTTTATTGTATCCTCTATATTCATATTTTTGGCAGTGTCATGTTCAACTGCTAAGAGGGATAAATCGTCTAATCTATCTTGTGAAGTGCGGTTCCTAAGATAATTTTAATAATTTTAATTTTGAGAAAGATCTCTCCGCACTTGCAACGCTAACGGGTAAAGTTAGGTATAACATTAAGGCTGTTATGGTGTTTGGAAAACTGCTAGAACCTGTAGATTTGGAAAGTACTAGATATTCTAAAAATTGTAAGATACCGTTAACATTTTTAATTCATCACAAATAAGTCTATTATTTTTGAGTGTAGTAAGTTCTATACCTATAGCATCATTTAAATCTTTGTAGTAAAATTTTTGCAATTGTTTTGCCTTAGATAAAATATCGTCTGCAGTTAAATTCAAAATACATTAGGTTCTAAGAAATTAAACTTTTCGTTTACATGAAAAAGCGATTTAAAACGATTCGACAGCTGTGAAATTATAATATCCATTACGCGATAAAATACATTTATTTTAAATTTAAATTCTTCATCATTAAATCGATAATCATTGGATAATTCATCGTAATGCTTTTTATTTTTGGTTGCCTTTTTTATAAATTCCGGTTTAATATTCCATTGCCCTGCAACTTTCGCTGCTTCCTCCTTGATGTTGGAATAGTTATTTCTTGTTTCCTTGAAAAATTTTAAAGTTTTTGTAATAAGAGAGTTATCTGATTAATATTCGCCTTTTCACTCTGAGCAGTTTGTGAGAGCTTGTTAAGCTCTTCTAGAATTTGACTTAAAAAACACTTAAAAAATAAAATTAAAATTATCCATGCTAGTTAATATTTGCTTTGCGTCATTTCGTTCATCTGTTTTTTTGATATCATAATAATTTTATTAAGAGACATTACTATATCTTTATACCGAATTCTTATGGCAGCTAAAGATTTTACTCGATCCGCCCAACGTGTCGGATTTAAGCGTTTCAATTGTGTGAAATTTTCTTTAAAACAGAAAGCCAATTCCATCTTACTATACTATTAGCAAAAATGTATATATGTTTTCTAAAAGTAGAAAAACGATTCTATTTCTTTTATACCTTTAACGGCATCATTTATGACTAGATTTAAGTTATGGGCACTACAGTGCATATATAAGGCTGCAGGCTCTATGTTTAAAATTCTCTTTGCACGCCAGAATACGTACCGCTCATAACGTTAGCTCCATCGTAGCCCTGCCCTCTACATTTATTTATATCTAATTGCATGTTGGTTAAATTGCTTAATATAGTATTACATAGTCCTTCAGCAGATTGGGACTCTACTTTTGTAAAACCCACAAAAGTTTCACAAATATCTATTTTGGTTACCTCTCCCAAGCTGTCTTTTTAAAATCAATATATCTTACAATTTTACTTAATTGATCAATCTTAGTTATATCCTGTGTAGTGTCTATTATGATTGAGAAAAAGGAGCGGATCTAATTTTATTTAATAAAATATTTTTAAGTGTGCGCTTAAAGTATTAATAATATCGTTTTGAATTTTGGGAAAGATATTTAATTGAACCTTTGGGTCGTTCAAGCACTTTTTGTAATATAGGATCATAGTTACTAATTAAATGAACTAAACTTAAGAAATTACCGTTGTAACTGTCTTTTGAATCAGAAAAACTTTCTCTATGTCCTCGAAATGACAGCATGCGCTGGGATAGTGTTAAAGTAACATTGAAAAGTCTGTGTAAAACATTTTTCCAAAATTCAGTTTCTTGTTTTAATAGTAGAGTATCTTTCTTATCTATGGTATAATTTTTTTTCCACATATCGTAAATAAAACAACAAGTTAAATGAGATTGAGCAAGCAAATGCTCTTTAATTTTTTTGATAAACCCTGCCAATCATTAATTCCGGTCGTCCAACTTGACCTTACTGAAGCAAACAGCCAACATGGTTGACAATAAACACAATTTTTTAATTTAGAATAACACAACCACCCATTTGAATTGTGTGGTAAGTTTAACGTATTGCTTTTATTTTCGCTTGCAGTTATTAAGTAATAATAGTGAACTGAAAACTTCTATTTTTATTATCTTTAGGAAACGCACCATCTGGTCTACACAATCCGTAATTAATTATTTCTTTTCTTAAATTGTCATGTTGTAAAACATTGATTTTTAAAAAATGTGCAAAATCGGTTGGATATTCTTTCGTCAGATCCATAGATAGTTCATTAAGTGAAAAAGTACTACTCACATTTACCTCTGTAATTGTAGTGGTATCTAGTTCCAAATTTCTATCGCGGCCGTCATTATGTGATGTACTTGCGCCCTGGGTGAGAGTTTTTAAAATTGTTGACGACTGCTGTTCGTCTGTAGCGGAACTAGTAGATGCTACTGTCGAAAGCCCAATTTCTTTCATAGATTGTTCTTGTTTTCGGACTCTTTAGAAGTAAAAAGGAACTTATTTTGGAATCTTGCTCTTTGATTCTTCCAATAGTTTCCTTTTCGTTTTTGCAGCGCCGCTTGTAGTGCTCATTGTATATTATTTCCTGCAATTTTGAATGAAATTAATTATAATGTAATTAGATAAGTAATAATTATTTAAAAGCCTTTTGAAATTACAAATAACACATACATACTTTGCTTTAAATGCTTTAATTAACAAAATATAAATGATTTTTATTGAATGCTTAAAGATTTATTTATATGTATTTCTCAGCGCGACTTCAACTATGATCAAATCAATAGTAGTTTAATAAAAATAGATATAAATACTTACGTTTAAATATGAAAGACCTCCTGTAATACGAACACAACACTATTGAGTAAAACGTACTGGAATGCTTTTTACTTCCTTTCCGTTATATATAATGCAGCTAATGCAAATACGTTGCAACCAGCTGACTAGAAACCACAAAATGAATTTCTTTCTAGTATTATATTTCTAGAAAGCGAAGGTTACTAAGCTACCTGCCATCCTGTGAATCTGTACTGTACAGACAATAGCCCTTTATTCCTATTTAAAATCCCACAAACCAAACTAACCCTACTATACGTCGTTTAATAATGCTTTACCACTTTATACAACTTATCACTTAAGAATAATATAGACATCTTTGTTATTAAAGTTTACAGTCTCTTTCATCTGTTTATTAACCCTTACAAAATAGGGCAGAACGGATAGAAAGAAGAAAGGATGCAGGCTGCAGGTGGTGTTCAGTATTTATCTTAATTATTATTTCTTGTATTTCAGCAGTTCCTAGTAGTAACATCAAGAAAACGTTCGTTAACCTGCGGCTTCTGAATTATCTGCAATATTTTCTTGACCGTTTCTTACCTGCCAAATACGTTGAAGATGAATAAGTTGAGTTTATTATCGTTTGGGCCTTCTTGCACTTGGGGCCCCCCCGCATAGCGGGGGCTGGCAGGGGTGTAGTTACGCCACTGGGATTAACATAGAATAGTCTAAGGTCCATTCTGGTCATATTCTACTCTTCAAGGTCATTTTGTCAAGATCACTTAACGTCATCATGATTAACTTCTTAAGTTTAAAGTTCAAACCTACTCTCTTTCCGCACTCTTCTTGTCACGATCAATGCGAGAGCTTAAAAGGCATATGATAGAATAACTTCTCGTTTTCGAGGTTAGACCATAAGTGTGAAAATTAAACTAGAAGTCAAATCATATAAAATTTTATTAAGAATATTTGTGGTATAGGGTTTGAACTTTAAACTTGAAAAGTTAAAGGTTAGTCAAGATTATGTCCCGCGAACCTTGAAGGGTACAAAATGACTAGAATGGACTTTAGATTTTTTCAATTTTACATTTCATAAGAAAATTTGTTTTTTGAGGCAGAACACAAATGGCTTATCTATTGCTTTTTAGTGTTGTGGTTTCATCCTGTGTGAACACGAAAGCATATTGATGAGATTCGATGACCAACTGACTTATTATGACTTCGTTAACGTATGCAATATTGTAGTTTGTTGTAGAATTCTTTGCTCTTGTGCTTTTGATGCAAGTCCATCTTTCAGTGATTTTGATTTCTTATTTATCTGCAAGATCATAACAATGGTTCCCACTTTTGCAAATAGTATCAGCGTTTTTCCAGTAAGTGCAGTATGTACATATGCCAGACATGTTCAAATTATTATGGGTGTATACTACGTGATAAGTAAGTCAGTGTGGATCATAACCGAGCTTAGATGATTTTATTATCTTTGCAGCATGCTATTGCCTTTGTTTTATTTTATTATTTTCATGCTACCGTTCTCTATTAGAACATTTTGTACATTGTGTGTGCTGTTGTTTAAGAGTAGTAAGTTATCTAGAAATCTTAGCATTGGCGTTTTGCTGCTTTGCACGCTTATCCCAGTGTTTACTTGTTCTTTACTTTCTATAACTGCTTACTATAAATTGAAGAGCAATTGAGATAAAGAACAACCTTATCTGACATGTTTTTTTACATTTGCTCGTTCTCTGGATCATGTACTGTAGTTATTTGCTACTTGGTTTTGTTAGATATTTGCAATTATTCTTCTGTCTTTATATTCCAAACATCTTATTCTATGTGATATTGTCAAATACTTTTTGTAAATCTACAAAATTTTATTCTTCTTTATTTTGCGAATTAAATATTCGTATCTGCCTGATTTCTTTGTTTGGAATCAATTTGCAAAATCTGGGAATGTTTTAGAGTTTCATATATTTTATAAATAAGTGAGAAGAGTCCATTTGTGCTGTATGAACATTTAAGTATTTAGTTTTATTTGTATCTGCATTTAAATCTTTCAATGTTCTTTTGAATTCCAATTGTAAAATCAAGTCTCCTAACCATTCTTTTTTGTTTGTGGGTACATCATTTTCTGTTCCAATTAACTTCTCGTTTGTTTTAATAACCCTGATCCTTAAGATATATTTTTGCAAACATAGCATTTTATTTATTTCTATTTTCGTTCACGTTAGTAGGACTTATCATTTGCTAATGCGATATCTTCTATATTTCTTTCTGTCTCATACCCCTCTTTTTCGGTTTTTTGAGTATTTTTTATTATATCTTAAACTATGTACTGAATTAGGTAGGTAGGGGGCGGCGTTTCTTTTTCTTATTTTAGTCTTGTGTTGTATAACTTGTATTATAACTTTAGTCATTATGGTTTCTTATCGCCCTTTTTCTATACCTCGCAACTCTTTTATCTAAGTACGCCATTTAAAGTGTATCAGAGTACGATATACGAAAATGTGTCTTTTTTATTATTGTTAGCTGTTTGATAGCGCTATGCGCTGCCTTTTTCTCTTGAAATTTAAACTTTTTCCTAATATAATTTTTAATTTGATATTCAGTTTGTTTTAAATGCGTGTCAAGTTAAATTTGTTCCCCAATATTCTCACAATCCGTTGCGGTCTTTTTCTGGGTACATGATGCATCGCGATTGTTTTCATAAATGTTTTAGAACACATTTTTCTTCTATTTTCTCCAAATTTTTAACTAATTCTATGTATAATCTTATTTATATTATCACTTTTCACCTTATTTAAAGCTTTTTCAAATCTTTCTTTTAATACAGTGTATTGTTATTTACCTCTGTAGTTACCTCTTTGTTTATTGTATCTCGAGCCGGTTATTTTTGTATAAATGTTCTACATACACCGTCTACCTCTTTTGTACATTTGTCTCTTCAATTGGTATTCTACTACCCGTTTTGAATTCTATCATTTACTCTTCTTTTTCTTGTGTTCGTGTCCTTATACCTCTATACGGAAGATGGAAAGGAACTTGTTTGATACCTTTTCGTCACGCTCTTAATTTATTACTGTTTTTTGTTTCACGGTTTGTTATTAGCTTGTTTTTATATTTTTCTTCTTTTTTGAATGTGGCATTTGTAACTTCTTTTTGTCTCTTATTATTTTATATTTAATAGGACGAATATACTCGGAAATATATCAAAATATTTATTTATGATAATTTCTTAAATAGTTGTCATTCTTGTTCTGCAATTTTGCATAAACTTTCAGTAAGTAATATCTTTGCGTTTCTTAAAAAGTAAATCATTATTGTTAGAATTATACGTAAGTGTTAAAGCAATCCATGGTGCTTCTGAAGTCAGTGTGTTATATAACAAGAGTGGCTGTAAAACATAAAAAATGCCTACCATCAATTTTTCTACTCAGTTGACTGTTTTTACTGTAGCACTTGTGTATACTTAGTTTTAAAAATCGTTTATACTTACTTATTTTTTAGTGTGCTAAAGATGTTGGTATTGATTTTGATCCTATCAATAAGTGCTTTAAAAGCGAAGAGGCTGATGAACTGTTAGCAAAATACGGTGAACAAACAGATGCAGTTACTCCCAATATATTTTACGTTCCAACTATTATAATAAATGATGTTTATAATCAAACAGTGCAAGATGGCGCTGAAGCGGATTTAGTTCAAACAATATGTGAAAGTTTGGAGCACAAGCCTAAGGAATGCAGTTCTTAGTTGTACACATAAATATAAAAACAAGGACATTTAAAGGCCATTATTAAAAATAGAGGAACTTCGATAACCCTAGGTTCAAATTTTGTGTTAAGATCGTTTACGTTGGTTTAAGAGAAATTAATTTTGTAATTGCCTTTCGTGTAATATAAATAACAAGCAACTTACCGAAGACGTTCAATTACTTTAATAAGAATTCATTATAGGTCCCAAGCCTAATATTTTATTATGTGAGTGTGATGATGATGAAATGGAGCGTTTCAAAACCTTTCATAAGACAATCAATCATAAAAATCTATTGTTTTATCACTCACTGCATTTTGTCATATTTGGTTTATGTTGACTTTAATTTTGAAACTAATCGATTTCTTATCAGCACTGAACAGATAGATCTTGTTGATGATTAGTGATAACTTTTTCGCTAGCAGTTGAACCGAGCGGACATGTTCTGCAGAGTTCCTGAGCTTCATGTTACAAGTAAGTTTTATGTAGTAATTTTTATATTTTTATTTTAACATATTTGTGTTATTTAATTGTACTGTGCAGCATTAATTTTTTTAACCTGGGGCATTAAAATAACTTAATTAACAAAAACCCCATAACCTATTACCTAATAAACTATTCCAAAAACAACTTCAAACGCGTTTGTATTAAATTTGAAGTTTTTATAGCAAAACTGCTTGAAACATGCAAATCAATTATAAAATTTTTCGTAATTTACTAGTATTACATAATAACCTTAAAACAAAAACTTGTCTTATTTTAACTAAATACATAGCATAAAAATTGCAATTTCCGCATCAAAATTAAATAAAATATTATAGCTTCCAAGAGAACGTGGACTAAAACATTCATTAAATCGAATTTTCCTGTTTAAAATTTTGTGTATTTACTTAGTCGAACAATGGATCAGACGTTCTTTAAATATAAATTTTATATACGATTGTGGGTAATCATACCAGCAAGTTTATCGAAAAAGCATTTAATGGGTTTCCAGTGGTGCATTCCATTAGCGCTAATTATATTCGCAACTTATACTCGGTAATTTGAATCAGTTAATTTTAAATAGTTGAACTCTTGAATAGCATTTGCGCTTGAATTTAAATTTAAATTTGGGATTTGAATTTAAGTATCGAGAGGTTGTAAGTGTTCTTAAATTTGCGTTGTTTGAGCGTCGCGACGGTTGCAAGTTGTGTTTTTGTTGGTTTTTGTTCTTGTTCGTTGTTGGTTTTTACTCTTGTAAAGGCACCGATATCTAAGAATCATGCTGGTCTATCTAGATGACGAGCAGCTGCCAAAGAAGAAGAGGTGCGAGAAGACGGAGTCTGTCAGGTTGAGGGCTAAGGGCGGGTAGGAAAGAGATTGAAGATTATATTAAAAGACATTGTGTTTGAAACCCAAGAGAAAGTTGTGAAGTTGGAGATGGCCTGCGACTGCAACGGTTTGGTCTGGAAAGTTGGATTCCTTTGTGGATATTGTTGCGGCGGAATTGCCATCAACATCAAGACAACAGTGAAAACGACGCCAAGAAATAATGGAAGGGCTACTGCTAGCGACTTCGACGAGCTAAAACTCTTGATGTTTAGGGCAAGAAAGCGCACGTCGTCAACTATAAAGGAGTGCCGATGACTTTCGCCGCGATTGTCGTGGACAAGAAGGTGATTCGGAACGCCACGAACGAGATCCGTGACGTTGCGAATCGACTGTTTTACATGGTTAAGGCGATGAGGTTGTGCGTTGGGGATGCTGGGAAATCTGGTGTTGCACCAGGAGGTGCAGTAGAAGTGGCTGTTGTTTCAGGACAACAGGGGTGAGAACGCCAAGCTAAGGGAGAAAATGGATATAATGGCGACCATGAAGAAGACCACCGATTCAGCACGGGAAGTGTATGTTGTTATCAGTGCGCGTAGAGAGGGGTGTTGTGTCGAGTGCACCGGGTAGGAAGATGCGAGGAAGTTTTGCAGTCGCAGATTGGAGGAAACGGCAAGGAGCTAACTGCAAAAGCCATCAAGAAGAGGCGACTACGGATACTTCTTCCTGTGGCGGAGAGGAAGATGAAGCGCAACGACTTGATTCGGATGGTCGCCAGCCAGATCCCATCTTCGACGACTAGACGCTAGAAGAACACCCGAAGGGAAGTTCAGGTTTGGCAGAAAGGACCCTAGGAATTCCTTCACCAACACGATCTTCGAAGTAATGCCCGCATTTCGAAGACGCATCCTGGTGATCTCCATAAACCTCGGAAGATAAAGAGTTTGGGGACGAGCTCATTTCTCAATAACCCAGTCCTACCGCAGTTAGAAGTACGGTCATCGATCGATGGAATGCAATGAGAAGTTACAGTGGTGAGGTAATTGTACCGAGGTCAAACACGAGTTCAAAAATTGCAGGAAGGCAATCCTTTGCTGTGTGGTGTGTTCCAGGGCAAACGACAGGACGAGCATTAGCGCGAACGTTGCCACGCCATTAATCGTAACATCGATTATGGATTGTAAAATGCAAACAAATATTTAAAGAAGGAAAAATATTAAAAGTGTCCATTAAACTTAGGAAAAGCAAAAAGGCGACTAGCAGTTTTGTTATACTATTTGCTGAAAATAAGATCGGCAGCGGGCTTATACAGGAACCGCACCTGTATAACCATCAAATAACAGGTTTTGGGAGGGGTTACAGTTTTATAAGCTAACAGGGCGTAATATCCAACGGGACACGCGCAGGGATAATGTTAAATAACTTCTCCGATTTTTTAACAGCATCCGAAATAAAAACTGGGGCTAACACTTTTTACGTTATAAGCGCCTACCATCCACCGGTCAACTCGCGGCGCAAAAACCCACAAACCAAATAATTAATAAGTCAAATGGAGAATGTGTTTTAGAAAATTGGACAAAAGCAAAAATAATAATTGGGTAATTTTAATGCCAAGTCCCTATTGAACCGAGTAGGACAGGGTCTCAAATGGCTGATTTATTAACGGAATTGGATTTGAGCGTGTTAAACAACAATGATTTATCGACGTTCGAGGGGCATCGGGGAACGATTTTCATCGATGTCACGGCAGCCTCGCATGAGATGATGTTGGAAGTCGTTTGTAATTCGGGGAATTAAGTCGGACGAGACCTCTCTCTCCGATTTCAAGCAAATAACGTGGGATTTTAAAGTCGAGGCACGCATAAACAAGCAAATAACTATCATTTTGCGGTTCGGTAATAAAAAGCAAATTGAGAGCCGTTTAAATAAAAATTTGGCGAAACCATCCTCGCGCTCGAGAACGAACTAGTATACTACCGAAAGATCACCCAAATTGAAACACTTACACAAAACCTTCATTATTTTATTAATTGAAAGAATGATAAAAACCCTTATTTGTGAGCTGGTTATTGCGGACTATATTATCTAGTTTATTAGGTCGTTAAACGTCTTAACGATCTTACAAGCTCGCTAATTGGAATGTTTTCGTTCATGTAGTTTTATCGTACATATAATTATTTGTCATTTGCTTATTTCTGCAAATGGGTTTGTTCTCACTAATTAGGGTGTTCATTCAGATTATTTGTCACCTGCTTATATATACAATTTAATTTATGTGCTACTGGAAAATTCTAGAAAATGCGTAGCTGTAGTACGCGTCTCTCGTATTTGCAAAATGTAGTTGTAAAGTCACGTTTCCTGTAGTAATATTTTATTGTTCAATATACGCAATGCGTTACTAAACTAGATTTCCATTGCTACTTTTCAGTAGACGACGTACTTATGTAGAACGCATTTTAAAGAGGATATGTTATCAAGGGAATATTATACAAGGCGTTTTTTCGCGGAAATCAAGTATTAAAAAATTTAATTTTCTCAGGTTTTGGGGTTGTTTTATGTAGAGGATCTGGTACTCGATGGTCCCTATTGACCTCCTTATCACATTTATATATATATATGTATATATTGTTATATTTTGGTATATATTGAGTTATAGAGAACCCTTTTATAATCAATTACCAACCTATTTTGTATTGTTTATTCATGATTACAGGATTGATCTTTCTTTTTTTTATCTTAGGACAATTATGACAATTGCAACCGAATACACAAGCATTCTTCAAATAATTGTAAATGCCAAAAGTATACCCAAACACTAGTTCCACTTTTATAAATTTGATTAAAGCACTGCGTAGATATTAAATACTAATACCTGGAATCCAGATACAAGCGCCGCCTTCCAGCCGTCCTGAAGCCAAGTGACCAGCTGCAGGCACCTCCTGTAAATAATAAGTAACTCGAGCAACTGGTAATCTCCAGACTATAAAACTACTAATATTTCTACAAATTTTATGTTATACAAATACTCAGATAACTCCAATTCCACTATGCTTTCGTCTTCAAACAATAACGGTACAGACCAGCACTCCTCTTTTAATTAACTTTTATTCGCCGTAAAACTGCTACTATTTGCTATCTCCAGGTACAACTTGACTTTCAAAACTTTCTCGTAACTTTTTAAATGTAATAAAACTCATAACAGTACAAAACACGTCTATTTTTCAGTAATATAAATTTGAAGTCCCTTATAAAATAAAATCCGTCTTCTTTGTTTCCGTTGCCATAGCAACTATCTCGACGCACACTATGTAATTTATAATTATTAATAATTGATTAATAATACAATTGTTTTCTCTAGATTCATTCATTTTCTAGATGGTTTGTAATCCAGTGATTTCTGTATATTGAACTTTTTACAATATTGAAAATAGCTAACAAACTTTGATGGTTCAGCTTTTAAATTGTACGCAACAGACATTTATGTCTTATTCGGTAAACGTCCTGTCATTACATAAACAATCTTTAATTGTTAAAACATATTCAACTGAAATAGATTTACAAATTTTACGGGAGTATCACTTAACTCCTTAAAATTTTAAAAGCGTGCAGTATACCAAGCAATTTTGATATTTGTTTTTACATTCAAATGGTTCTGAAAACGCTAACTCCAAATTAAATTTCATATACGTGCAACCATAACAATTAAAATACGTATACAATGCAAACTTATAACTAGCTTAGCCTGGTCTATGGCCGGTATATGTTGTTGAATGCAATGCAGTTTCAAAAGCTTTATAAATTTTTAAACGTGGAATAGTTGTTGTTAATTTATAAACCAAAAATACCTGAAAGAAAATACTCCAACAAAACCAAATATACCCCCATTCTAGCAAAGTCGTTTCGAAGCCCTATTTAAACATTTTATAAGCCCACCCCCTTCTTGACAGTATATAAGGCCCCACTGATTTTAAATAAAATGAAAATTTGCTTCCTGGATATAAGTAATTCTTTTAATGGTTGAGAAATTTTAAATTTTAGTTAAAATCACTATAGTTTTTTTTTTCTTTATGTATGAGGATTAAGTGTTAGTTTCTGTATATTCTGTATAGTTTTAAGCTCGTTAGTATTATTTACAGTGTTAATTCTATTCTTGCGATACTTTACTTTCCACATGGAAATATGGATACAAATTTTCTATATGAAAACGTCCCCGACATTCACCCTGTCATTCTCCAATTCGTAAGTATTCCTTCTGCAAAAATTCTTCTCACTCGATAAGGACCTTCGTATGGAAATAACAACTTGGCACAAATATTTCTTTCCCAATTTGACATTCTCAATCTTTTAACAATAACAAGATCCCCAACTGAAAAACCACTTGCTTCTTGATTTTCTTGTTACGTTTCTCCAACTCCTTCTTTGTATCGTTTCGACTTGTTGTTTGGCTTTATGCAACAACTCCGTTATATCCTCCACTTTTGTTCAGCTCTCCACGGTCTTGCTGGAATCACCTTCTTCATCAATGTCACAGGACACATTCCTGTCACTGAACTTGGTACAAAATTAATATATTCTTCTATTTGCGGTAAATACCTTACCCACCGATCATGTTGTTCCTGCGTTATTAACCTCAAAACTTTATTACTTCTCGAATATATCTTTCACACGGATTTCCTTGAGGATGTCTGATACTACAGAATGTCATCTTTATTCCATCCTTCCTTAATTTACTTTCAACCCTTCGATTACGAAAATACGTTGCATTGTCCAACAATACCCTATTCATCTTACCTATTCGTTCTACAAACTTTCTTACAGAACTCAATACATGCCTAGAATTACATCTCCTCGCTGGATAAAGCTGCACAAACTTTGTAAAAATATCAACTACAACTAAAATATGCTGATATCCGTTCCTACTCGGTATCAAATTACTCAAGTAATCCATTGCCACAATATCTAATGGACCTTCCGCTCTTATACATCTAACTTGATTCTGCAACACCACATTCTTATCCTTTCCTAACAAACACGTCTCACACAGATTTATGCAATTTTTCACCAATTTTCTATCGTTTCGTGCATAGAAAGCTTCCTAAATATCAAGAACGTCTTACGAATCCCTATATGACCAAACGTAGTATGAATTTCCTGGATCAGCTCAACGGCTACCTGTGTCGTTAACACTAATAATTCATCATCCCATAACCTTTTCACCAAAACTCCCTCGACCATATAAAACCTCTGTCTTGTTCTAAATTCTCTGAATAATTTTCTCTGATCACCCTTATTTCTTCGTGTGCTTGCATCCGATGAAATCTGGCATTCGACCATCTTCCCAGATCTTCAAACACTTGCAATGCAATCAAAATCCATTCCTACTATCCGTTAGCAACCCTTCATCCTTCCTACTAAAGAAATCAGCCGTAACATTTTCTTTACCAGGTTTATGTCTAATCTCAAAATCATATTCCTGCAATACTAACGCCCATCTATACAATCGACTGTTCAAAAACTCTTTCTTCTTCAGAAACGTGACCACTGTGTTATCCGATTCAACCAGAAATTTATTACCCAATAAATAAAATCTTAACTTCTTCACAGCATATACGATTGCCAGCATCTCTTTTTCCGCTGTCGAATACCTAGTCTCGCAGTCTTTCAGAGCCCTCGAAATAAAACAAATTGGCACTTCTCTCCTTCTTGAACCTGCACCAACTCAGCCCCTATTGCAAAACTCGAAGCGTCCGTCCTTAAAATAAATGGATCCGTAAAATTGGGATATTTTAATGACAGTTCCTATAAAATACCGCCTTCAACTCCCGAAATGCCTGCTCCTTTGCTCGTTCCATTTCCACCTTTCGTTCTTTTTAACAACTCCAACAATGGAATGCACAACTCCGAATATTTTGGTATGAATCGACGATAATAATTTAATACACCTAAAATCCTCTTAAACCTTTCAAATTTCTTGGTTGTTTCAAATTCTTCAACTCGTCCAAGCGTTTTTCACAAATTCTAATTCCTTCGCTGCCAACGACAAACCCCAAATACTTTACCTGGTCCTTAAAAACTCACACTTCTTCGAATTCAACCTCAAACCTCCCTCGTCTAACCTTCGGATCACTTTTCTTAAATGTTCTAAATGTTCTAACTCGTTCTTAGAAAAATCAAAATATCATCGACATAGTGCGTACAGAAGTCTTCGTACTCATCTAATAACTTCTGCATGGCTCGAACTAATGCAGCGGATGACGTTGAAAGACCAAATGGAACAACTCTGTACTGATAAATCTCCCTTCAATGCTAAATCCAGTATACTTCCGACTTTCCTCGTGCAAAGGAATTAGCCAAAAGAATTCTTTAAGTCCAGTTTGCTAAAACTTTCATCTCGCTTACCTTGTATAACAAATTATCTAGTGATTTTGGTTGCTCAAATTGTGGTTTAGTAATCGCATTCAATCTCCTAGCATCTAAACATATTCTTAATTCTAAATTATCAGATTTAGGCACAACCACTACCGGATTGATATAGGGTGTTCCTGCTGATTCAATAATTCCTCTTTTAACATCTTTTAATCTCATTTTCACTCGACCCTTAATGCAAATGGTATTGGATATACCCTAGTACGAAAACTTCCTCGTCTGTGACCTCTAACTTATGCGTATACTCCTTCGCAAACCTAGGCTCATTACTAAAAACTCCTGCATGTCTATTAAACACCTCATATAACATTTCCTTCATATCCACCCTATTAATCCTATCTGTTCCTCATCAAATACCTTCTCAAATATATTACATAACCGTAACTCATCAATTCCATCATAAATTCTATTCTTAGTCTTTCCTGATCCTATACTATCTGTATTTATCTCATCCCTAGTATCCCAATTATCCTTAGGCACCACCCATTTCTTCTCTAAATTTAATACCTTTACCATTCGTGCTTTACCATCTATAACCAGTCCAAATTCCTCAATTACATCTATCCCTACAATAAAATCTAAATATAATCCTCTTGCTATCCAAAACTCTACTTCACCTAGTCTGGTACTTCCTAATACAATCGATACTGTACAACTTTGTCTATCGTAGTTAACTTCCTCTTAATCGCAGACCATAAATTAATACTCTTAACCCTACAAATTTTCCCTTTGAATAATTCTGCATGTTTCAAAACTATTTCCTCTCACCAGCGATAACTGCGACCCTGTATCTATCAATGCCGTGTAAACAGAATCCTAATATGAATAAATGGTAACTCCCGCCTTCTTTCAAACTTATTATCTAACAACTTATCTACTAAACTAATACTATGCTGTGTCCCTAAATCTGATTTTCCTAACACTAATAAATCGACGTTTTTTTTTGTACCGTGGGTTCATCGTGGACCTCCACTTTCTCTATCCTATCCTCCGATCTCTGTCGCGTGTCTCTTGTTGTTACGTGTTGGATCGTCAAGTTTCTATCTGTCTCCGTTCTCGGTCTCTAATCCCTGTCGGTATTTCCCCCTGATCCGTTGATCTCTGCCACCTCTGTCCAAAACTCGTTCTTTGCTGTCCAAAACCTCTGTCATTCCTATCAGTCCTGTTCCAGTCATTGTTCCCCCTATAATTATCGTCTCTATTAAAACGTTGTTCCCAATTATTATTCGTTCTCCTTTGATTTCCTGATATTGCTTTCTGTAGTTGTCCTGTCCATTCTCCCTATAATTGTATCCTTGCACCCCAGTCCTCTGGTAGTCTGTGCTATTCCTATTCCTATCCCAATTCCTATTATCACTATTTTCCTGGTATTCGTTTCAAACGTCCTAGCTACGTCATAATTTCGCATCATTTCCAAAAGTCTCTTAAAGTCCGAACGTTTTGTATCGCTACGGCCCTAGTTATTTCCGCCTCCATATGCCTTGACAACAATAATATAATTTCATCTTCTCTTAATTTAGGAATCAGGTGCTGCGCCTGGTTATACTTTTCAATCACATAATTTTCTCTCGATCCCTGGTATGACCTATAGTTCCCAGTGTTTAAATCCGTTCGAATATTAGCCTGATGCGTGTTTCCCCAATATTGTTCTATGAATAGCCTTCGAAATTCCTCGTACGAACTATATTGCCTCCTCACGATACAGTGCCATTTCTCTGCACAACCCCCCAATGTCACGCTCACCATCTGCATCTTCACCCTCTCAGGCTCACTCTCTACCATCTCGTCCAACTTGCTAAGATAGACCATCGGCTGCTCATTCTTTCTGCCTTCAAACCTCGGCAAGGTCTCTTTCCTAGCCTATACTGGTATCCTGCATCACAAACAACTCTTCCCCTTTCCAATTCAACCAACTGTTCTCTCATCTGTCTAACATTCCCTTCAAGACCAGACAATCCATTTACCGTATTCCCCAGAACCGTCGTATCCCTTCTCAGCTTCTCTGCCACCTCCTGACTCGCCCGCAATTTGCCTATAATTTCGTTTTTAGAGTTAATATTGTCCTCCGTCTGAATCCGAACTATTTCACCTAAATTCTGCAATTTTTCTGTCTGTCTAACTTCGACCATGTACAGCTCTTCCCTTACTTCATTTAAACCTGTTGTTACCTTCCCTTCTACAACCTGGACTCTATCCTCTACGTCCTTCAGAACTTCATCCTTAAATGAACACAAACTGCTCTGTATTGATACATTAATTCCTTCAATTTTCATTTCCATCATATCAAATTTTTCCTTAACTTCCGCTTGTGAATTTCTAACCTCGGCCAACAATGATCCTCTCAATTCTTCATGCGACTTAGTTAACGACCCTTTTAATTCCAACAAAACCATCATCACATCTTGGATCTGCATATTCTCTTTTCCCTTATCAATTTCATTTTCTCCCGATGTATCCCCTGAATTCACAATAATCACCTCCGGCTCCACATATCCTCCAGCTTCATCCCTAGCATCCCCTGCTGCTACAGTCTTAACCACCGGTTGCCCTCTCACACCAGTCTCAACTCCATAAACTTTCCCTGACCTCGTGATTCTCTCCTCATCAGACATGTCCCTTTAATTTTCAAAATAAACTTCAATGATGTGCCCCACTAAGCTACACAACCTCTGCAAATCTGAATCAGCCCCACCTTTAGGCGAACAAATATTTTGTTGCGAAGTTATTTACCTATTCGAGCCCCACCTAATGTTTTACCGCCGCTAAAATTGACCAAAGTGTGAATATCAAATTACGTCTTAGTCTACTACAATAAATTCAAAACCTTCAACAACTGTTAAATAAATATATATGAAACGTCAATCAAATATTAATTTTCACTTTTAAATAGAATATATGCAACGTACAACTAACAAATCTACTCTGCCTCACGTTGTTAGCGCCATCTGTTATATATACTGTGATCCTACCTTATTAGTGATAGGCGTAATATATCTATCTGTCACTCCTTGTCTTATTTTAGAGCCTTGTTGAGTTATGCCACACAATTTATCTTTAAATATTTTACACGGCTGCTGCACTTAAATATTTTACAGAGCCGTCAAACACGTGGCGGAATCTACCTAGGGTGGGTCCGTCCTAAGCAAACACCTCTCAACTAGACACCCAAACAAATATTCAAGGATTTTTCAAATAATTTTAAAAGCCAAAAGTATACCCAAACACTAGTTCCACTTTTATAAATTTGATTAAAGCACTGCGTAGATATTAAATACTAATACCTGGAATCCAGATACAAGCGCCGCCTTCCAGCCGTCCTGAAGCCAAGTGACCAGCTGCAGGCACCTCCTGTAAATAATAAGTAACTCGAGCAACTGGTAATCTCCAGACTATAAAACTACTAATATTTCTACAAATTTTATGTTATACAAATACTCAGATAACTCCAATTCCACTATGCTTTCGTCTTCAAACAATAACGGTACAGACCAGCACTCCCTCTTTTAATTAACTTTTATTCGCCGTAAAACTGCTACTATTTGCTATCTCCAGGTACAACTTGACTTTCAAAACTTTCTCGTAACTTTTTAAATGTAATAAAACTCATAACAGTACAAAAACACGTCTATTTTTCAGTAATATAAATTTGAAGTCCCTTATAAAATAAAATCCGTCTTCTTTTGTTTCCGTTGCCATAGCAACTATCTCGACGCACACTATGTAATTTATAATTATTAATAATTGATTAATAATACAATTGTTTTCTTAGATTCATTCATTTTCTAGATGGTTTGTAATCCAGTGATTTCTGTATATTGAACTTTTTACAATATTGAAAATAGCTAACAAACTTTGATGGTTCAGCTTTTAAATTGTACGCAACAGACATTTATGTCTTATTCGGTAAACGTCCTGTCATTACATAAACAATCTTTAATTGTTAAAACATATTCAACTGAAATAGATTTACAAATTTTACGGGAGTATCACTTAACTCCTTAAAATTTTAAAAGCGTGCAGTATACCAAGCAATTTTGATATTTGTTTTACATTCAAATGGTTCTGAAAACGCTAACTCCAAATTAAATTTCATATACGTGCAACCATAACAATTAAAATACGTATACAATGCAAACTTATAACTAGCTTAGCCTGGTCTATGGCCGGTATATGTTGTTGAATGCAATGCAGTTTCAAAAGCTTTATAAATTTTAAACGTGGAATAGTTGTTGTTAATTTATAAACCAAAAATACCTGAAAGAAAATACTCCAACAAAACCAAATATACCCCATTCTAGCAAAGTCGTTTCGAAGCCCTATTTAAACATTTTATAAGCCACCCCTTCTTGACAGTATAATATATATATATATATATATATATATATATATATATATATATATATAGTGAATAAGATGAAATAATAACTTAGACTTTTATGCAAAGCCCAAATGATCATTTCAAATCAAGCTAGTAATTGAAAGAAGGAAAATATAAGTTCTTGGACAGGACTTGAACCTGTATCCTGGTTTTGCCGGAACCATGCGTTTACCAATTACGCCACCGAGACCAATGACACAATTGGGAAATTTACAAATTCAAATCGTGTACACGAAGATACATCAACCTAACTTTCAATTACGTTCGGCATTTTTGTCAATCATATCTGACATTGTCAATTTTTGACTTATGTCAGTTATAGACAGGAAGCTACGCTCAAAATTATGGCTATAGGCCAAGTATTAAATATATAAATATTTTAGGTAGTCAACTACACAAAGTAAGTCGATAGATACTATCGTATTATAGTGAATAAGATGAAATAATAACTTAGACTTTTATGCAAAGCCCAAATGATCATTTCAAATCGAGCTAGTAATTGAATGAAGGAAAATATAAGATCTTGGACAGGACTTGAACCTGTATCCTGGTTTTGCAGGAACCATGCGTTTACCAATTACGCCACCGAGACCGATGACACAACTGGGAAATTTACAAATTTAAATCGTGTACACAACGATACATCAAACTAACTTTCAATTACGTTCGGCATTTTTGTCAATCATATCTAACATTGTCAATTTTTGACTTATGTCAGTTATAGACCAGTTATAGCCAAGTAATAAATATATAAAAATTTTAGGTGGTTTTTTTTATTGTTTATTTGTTTTTTTTTTTTTTTTTTTTTTTGTTTATTTGTTTTTTGTTTATTTGTTTATTGTTTATTTGTTTATTTTTTGTTTATTTGTTTATTTGTTTATTTGTTTATTTGTTTATTTGTTTATTTTTTATTTGTTTTTTGTTTATTTGTTTATTTGTTTTTGTTTATTTGTTTATTGTTTATTTGTTTATTTGTTTATTTGTTTATTTGTTTTTTGTTTTATTTGTTTATTTGTTTATTTGTTTATTTGTTTATTTGTTTATTTGTTTATTTGTTTATTTGTTTATTTGTTTATTTGTTTATTTGTTTATTTGTTTATTTGTTTATTTGTTTATTTGTTTATTTGTTTATTTGTTTATTTGTTTATTTGTTTATTTGTTTATTTGTTTATTTGTTTATTTGTTTATTTGTTTATTTGTTTATTTGTTTATTTGTTTATTTGTTTATTTGTTTATTTGTTTATTGTTTATTTGTTTATTTATTTTTTTTTTTTATTTATTTGTTGTTTTTGTTTATTTGTTTTTTTTGTTTATTTGTTTATTTGTTTTTATTTTTTTTGTTTATTTGTTTATTTGTTTATTTGTTTTTTGTTTGTTGTTTATTTGTTTATTTGTTTATTTTTTATTTGTTTATTTGTTTATTTGTTTATTTGTTTATTTGTTTATTTGTTTATTTATTTTTTTATTTTTTATTTGTTTTGTTTTTGTTTATTTGTTTATTTGTTGTTTTTTATTTGTTTATTTGTTTATTTGTTTATTTGTTTATTTGTTTATTTTTTGTTTATTTGTTTATTTGTTTATTTGTTTATTTGTTTATTTGTTTATTTGTTTATTTTTTATTTGTTTATTTGTTTATTTTTTGTTTATTTGTTTATTTGTTTATTTGTTTATTTGTTTATTTGTTTATTTGTTTTTGTTTATTTGTTTGTTATTTGTTTATTTGTTTATTTGTTTATTTGTTTGTATTTGTTTATTTGTTATGTTTATTTGTTGTTTATTTGTTTTGTATTTTTTATTTGTTTATTTGTTTGTTTATTTGTTTATTTGTTTATTTGTTTATTTGTTTATTTGTTTATTTGTTTATTTTTTATTTGTTTATTTGTTTATTTGTTTATTTGTTTATTGTTTTTGTTTATTTGTTTATTGTTTATTTGTTTATTTGTTTATTTGTTTATTTTTTATTTGTTTTTGTTTATTTGTTTATTTTTTTTTTGTTTATTTGTTTATTTGTTTATTTGTTTATTTGTTTTTGTTTATTTGTTTATTGTTTATTGTTTATTTTATTTGTTTATTGTTTATTTGTTTATTTGTTTTTGTTTATTTGTTTATTTGTTTTGTTTATTTGTTTATTTGTTTATTTTTTATTGTTTTTATTTGTTTTTGTTTTTTGTTTATTTGTTTATTGTTTATTTATTTGTTTTTGTTTATTTGTTTATTTGTTTATTTGTTTTTGTTTATTTGTTTATTTTTATTTGTTTATTTGTTTATTGTTTATTGTTTTTGTTTATTGTTTATTGTTTATTTTTTTTTGTTTATTTGTTTATTTGTTTATTTGTTTATTTGTTTATTTGTTTATTTGTTTTGTTTATTTGTTTATTTGTTTATTTGTTTATTTGTTTATTTTATTTGTTTATTTGTTTTTGTTTATTTGTTTATTTGTTTATTTGTTTATTTGTTTATTTGTTTATTTGTTTATTTGTTTATTTTTTATTTGTTTATTTGTTTATTTGTTTGTCTATTTGTTTATTTCTTTATTTGTCTTTATTTGTTTATTTTTTGTTTATTTGTTTATTTGTTTATTTGTTTATTTGTTTATTTGTTTATTTGTTTATTTGTTTATTTGTTTATTTGTTTATTTGTTTATTTGTTTATTTGTTTATGTGTTTATTTGTTTATTTGTTTATTTGTTTATTTGTTTATTTGTTTATTTGTTTATTTGTTTATTTGTTTATTTGTTTATTTGTTTATTTGTTTATTTGTTTATTTGTTTATTTGTTTATTTGTTTATTTGTTTATTTGTTTATTTGATTATTTGTTTATTTGTTTATTTTTCTATTTTTCCATTTGTCTATTTGTTTATTTGTTTGTTTGTTTTTTTGTTTGTTTATTTGTTTATTTGTTTATTTGTTTATTTGTTTATTTGTTTATTTGTTTATTTGTTTATTTGTATATTTGTTTATTTGTTTATTTGTTTATTTGTTTATTTGTTTATTTGTTTATTTGTTTATTTGTTTATTTGTTTATTTGTTTATTTGTTTATTTGTTTATTTGTTTATTTGTTTATTTGTTTATTTGTTTATTTGTTTATTTGTTTATTTGTTTATTTGTTATTTGTTTATTTGTTTATTTGTTTTATTTGTTTATTTGTTTATTTGTTTATTTGTTTATTTGTTTATTTGTTTATTTGTTTATTTGTTTATTTGTTTATTTGTTTATTTGTTTATTTGTTTATTTGTTTATTTGTTTATTTGTTTATTTGTTTATTTGTTTATTTGTTTATTTGTTTATTTGTTTATTTGTTTATTTGTTTATTTGTTTATTTGTTTATTTGTTTATTTGTTTATTTGTTTATTTGTTTTATTTGTTTATTTGTTGTTTATTTGTTTATTTAAGTATTGTTGATTTTATTTGTTTATTTGTTTAGTTTGTTTATTTGTTTATTTGTTATTGTTTATTTGTTTATTGTTTATTTGTTTATCAAATTAAAAAGATTCTAAATGAATTACAGCTGAAAACAATAAACATTAATCTACAAAGTGTATGCTTCTGTAATGTTTCATTCCTATGCATCAATCGTTTAGTTCCTATCATACTATTACATATTATAATAAAAGACATTTACGTCATTGGTACATATGATGGAGGCAATTTTTGAAACATTTTCTCTAATGTAATTCCACTAAGTTCCTGATCAACTGGGGTACGAGTATCGTATAAAGAAGGTGCTTGCATTATGATTCCAGCAGTTCCTCCCAAACACGCTAAGGTGTAAACCCATAGAAAAAATCTATCTAACACCATAGACACAAATTTCCAGTCTTCTACAACCTAAAATATAAAAACATTACTAATTTTAATAAGAATCAAATATTAATTAACCTCGTTGTCTTTGTCAGCATCTCGAATATGCTGTGCGATAAATCTAACGCCATGGAATGCTGCTAACACATTGGCTGATAAGGTCTTTGGGATTACATTAGCTGTATCGGTCACTGAAAATACATCATTTTTATATGTTGGTTATAAATTAAACATTTCGAGTCCACCTAAGTGCTATTTTTTAACTATGTTAGAAGATGATGTTTTCAAAGCTCGGCATAACTTTTTGTCAATTTTTATATATTTCTTTTTATCTCTAATAATTAATATGCAAGGTATCTTCATGAATGGTACCATAAATTAATTAATCTACGAAGGTAGTTAATAAAGGCTTCTAAAACTTTGATAATAAAGAGAAGTTAACCAAAATGGAACTAGTATTCTTAAAACAAAATCAGTTCATGTAACTATAATTTAAGAAAAGATAATTAATTTCTTTGTTTTAGATAATTTTACTGAATTGTTGCTGGTATGACGTTACGTTACAAATTTCGATTTGGCCAAAAAGGACGGGAGCTTTGTATTAATTTTAAGGGTGTACCGGCTAACTACAGTGGTGCGAGAGTGTTAAATTAAAGAAATTTCACCACTGGGGTGACTGTATATTCTTTCACTCTTTACCTATATTATGAATGAATGCAAATATATTTCAACCTAATCTCAAACTTCATTAGTGGTAAATTCCAGAAATACAAATTCACGTACATTAACCCTAAAAAAACAAAACTAACATAACATTCAACTGATCACGTATTACTAACAGAAATCCTTAAAGAAATATTAATCTATTATTAATACTACACATCATTGTTTGGGTTTCCAATATTGATCTATATAGCATTAGAAATCCCATTTCTGGAAATGCCCTTAATAACAAGACACAGAAAACGTAGTACAGTGCAAACTTTTTCTTTCACCGTTCCAATGTTCATTATAAATACAAGAGTTTTATTTTTTAACTAATAATAATTCCACCCTTAACCTTATGTTTACATATTTCTTATTCTTTTAAAATGTTCAAACTTCCTTTCCCGATAATATAATGCCTAAATTTAAACAAAATTAGTTCCGTCACTATTTCATAGTCCAACACAATAATTATTTATCAGAATTTCAATTTTTACCAAATAACTGCAAATTATTTACAACTTACACTTACAATTCCAAATGTACATAATTATTTATAAATCATAAACATAGAAAAGCTCAATCTGTAGTTACAGTTAATTTCCACTTCCTTCTTTTTTGTTTTAAGATCGTTCAAGAACGCCAAGCACTCTTTTTTTTTTAATCGACATGTTAAGTAACCGCATTTTGCCTATCGAAATTTAAACTTTTGTTAGGAGTGAAATCAGTCTATCATCCTTTCATTGAATAATTCTATTATCCGATGCTCGACCAAGGCTATAAATTTCACGATACACACGTGCTTGAGCCTTCTAGCATACATATCCAGCAAAGTTCAAAAACAATTTGTCGTTCGCCACCCACATACCGAGGAGCCTGCGGGTTACGTCTATGCACTTCCGCTTTCACTTTTTGTCTTAACTTCCCAAGTTTTCCGAACTCAGTCCTAGTTTTGAGTCAATATCGTTTTCTTCGTGTGAACGGTCACTTTGTTCCCATGTTTCTACATTTATGGCTAATTTTATGATTATGTGCATTTTTTGGGGTGTTGATGGTTCTTGTACACGTGTCAATCTGTACAAATAACTTTATTATGCCAGTTATTTTCAGAGTGTCTACCTGTAATTTTTTGTAAATTTAATACGGAGAGTTGTAAAGGGTGTATTCGTGCTAAAAGCTAATTTAACTAACTAAAATTAATAAATTCTTTTCTACTACTCAATGTTCCCTGTAGTAAGGAGATATCGTTACAAAATAAGAAAAATCCTACAAAATAAACGTCCTTGATCAATGGTGTAATAAAAAACTGATAGGCTCCCACGCAAGAAATATTAAATGGGCCTCCCGTTTTAACTTCGGCAATTTAAAATTTCAAAAATGTTTCTGTGTAATATTTAAAAAGTTTCATGCATATGAAACACCTAACCTCTGATAATAGTATAAAAATATTTAAATATACAGCCGAAGGAACTTGTGCAAAGTGTTAATCACAATACTTTTAAAGGGGCTTTTTCTTACCGTTAAAATTCATGAAATACATTTTTCTTTCAATGTTTTTGGATCTCTCATTTTAAATAGAAAGTTTTGGCAAAGTATTCTAATATTAATATGAAACTTGCAAAGGTAAAATTATACACAGACTCACCAGCAGTTAATTCCCCACAGGCTTCTTACGTAATATTAAAACACACCATACGCACTCATTGTCAATATAATAAGTAGCTTATCTAAAGGAATCTAGCACTGCGCTTTACACTTTTTCTAGAAAATCTGTTAACTGTCTCGCCTCGTATGATTATTATCGACAAATCCAAAAGTCATTGTTGTGATATTGTATTTCTCAAATAGTTTTTAATAGGCATAAATTTTAAGCAGGCAAAAAGATACGGTATGAAAATTAACAAAAATAAAACTAAAGTACTAGAATGTAAAAGAGGAAAGAATAAATAAAAAATCAGAATACAAAAATGAGAACTTACAAGAGATTAAAGATTTCTGCTATGTAGCAAGCCAAATAACGCAAGATGTAGATAGTGCAAAATATATAAAATAAAGATTAGCACTAAGCTGTGCTACATTTAACAAGAAAAGCAACTACTGTGTTCAAAGACAACAAACATAGAAACAAGGAAAATATTCTGAAAGCAAATGTATGGAGCACAGCACTGTACGGCTGTGAAACTTGGATACTGTCCAGGAAAAGCAGACAGGAAAAAGATATAAATCTTTGAAAGGTGTTGCTACTGACATATGATGAAGATATCATGGACAGACAAAGTTACGTCTAGAAATAGGAGAGGAAGAAAGGAATATGTGAAAAACAGTAAAAAACAGGAGAAATAGCATGATAGACCACAAACTAAGGCATGAATAGTGCGGAATATATTAGAAACTGGATAAGAAAAAAGAGAGGTAGAGGTAGACCTAGGTTAGACTATTGCACACAGAGAGTCAAAGATGTAGGCTGTGGGAATTTTAGGGAAATGTGTAGATTAGCTCAGCAAAGAAATCAATAGAGTTACGTGTCCAACCAGGTCCAAAACAGAAAAACTAATGACGAAACATGTAATTGTATTTGAATTTGATAATTATTATAAACAAGTACAAGTTTTGGATTGACAATATTCTCAACTAATGTTGTTTGTGCGAAAGGATTCATTGAAAAACTATTTATTCGGCGAACGGTTAAGTGTTGGGGAATCTTGGTAGCCGAAGAGCTTAACCCCCTTCACATACCACTGAATATCGCTAAAATAGGGTATATATTTAGAAAACAATAGAAGGGGTACCGAACTGTACCTAACAAGAAAGAACAGCGGCTATGTTCGAAGACAACAAACAGTGAAGCAAGGAAAGAATCGTTGACAGCATATGTGTGGAGCACAGAACTATGTGGGTATGTAATAGGAACGAACAGTAGGAGAGGAGACAAGAAAAAGGTAGAAGCTTTTTGGAATGTGGTGCTTCAGCTATATGATGATGATAGCATGAACGGACAAAGTTAATAGCATAGAAGATTTAGAAATAGTAGGAAAAGAAAGATATCTGAGAAAACAAAAAAAAAAAAGAGAAATAGAAGGACAGGACACGTTCTAAGGCAATTGGGAATGGTGCGGGATATATTACATACAGCGATAGTAAAAAGAGAGGTAATGGTAGACCTAGATCAAACTGATGCACGCAGATATTGAAAGATGTGGGCTGTGGGAATTTCAGTGAAATGTGTAGGTTAGCTCAGTATAGGAAACAACGGAAATACACGTTTAACCGGTTCCAGCACTGAAGACCTAATTAGAACTAATAAAGAAAGTAACCCAAGCGAGTACCAGAATATAGCATTAAATGTTGTGTAAACCACGGGGCTTACTGCATTGAAATATTTACCCTTAATTGAGTATAGTGATTTTGAAGTCACTTATAACTGTCCACGGTTATTCGCTATACTTAATTCAGCGTTGCGACAATGTCAAATGTAGATTGTTAATGAGATATGATACTTTTAGCCTTGGATGGTACTCCAAAGATTACGTCAATGGATATACTTGAAACACCTATTTGCAAGTACTGTTCATTGTACTTAAACTTGATGATTATTATAAGCAACTACAGGCGTTGTCTTTGCAATTTTCTCAAGTAATGCTGATTGTAAAAAACGATTTATTGGAAAACAGTTAATTCATCAAATGTCTATGTGTTGGGGATCTTGATAGCCGTAGGTTTCCGAACCCCCTTCATATACCACTGAAAATCGGTGAAATAGGGTATATATTTAGAAAACAATAGAAAGTGAACAGAGCTGTATATAGGCTCTAGGAATTTCAGGTAAGTGTATAGGTTAGCTCAGAAAAGGAAACAATTGAGGTGTACGCGTCTAACCGGTTCCAGGACTGAATACGTAATGATGATGATTTAGACCTTTTAGTAAAAAGTGAATTTGGTTATGAATTATGAGTTAAGATGGAAAAGAAAAACTAATGATTTGTCAGTTACCGGATTAAGAAATATTTTAGGGAAAAAGCACAATTATAACGTATGACGGCATGAAGTTGGTTATTTAAGTGGATATAAATTTTGAGAAAAAATTTGCTCTCAGACGCGACATACTTCGTTAAGGCCGGATGAGTTCTTAAATTTTTAGGACTGTTTACGATCATCGGCAAAGGGTTTACAAAGATGTATGGATTACTGACGATATAGATTAATTTTGAGGGATTTGACAGGAAAATATTTAAAAACCCAACGGAACTTGTAATGATAATAGAACATGGTAGAACAACACCTTACCTAATTTTTTTATTTTGGGGAAATTGTTATTTTAGTTGAAGTGCAGTTTGGAAACTTTAGCTTTTTTATAATGGGAACTTAGATTTTGACTTGGACGTAGGCACTGAACGGATTTCACGGAGATTCAGGTTAATCTGGTGACTAAATTGAGAGGGCTTTTTTCAAGGTAATACAAGATTAGATATCCTTGTGTTCTTAATATTAGATCTCCCAGACGTGTTTACGTTGGGAGAAATTTTTTTTATTAAGTATAGGATATCATACGCGGATGAAACAGAGAAAATGGTAGCTTGGTCAATTTGCACAGGGACTTTTTGGCCAATTGTCCAATTGTAAATTATATCCAGAGAGTTGGGGTAATACTTGACAGGGGGTGTAGCTTACACCATTTTCAGATGATATTATCCTAGCGCTACAGCACCAGGGAATGAAGAGCTTGATACCTGCGAGTGCTCTATTCTCTTATGAAGTAGAGAAAGCCTCTTTACTACCTTTTGTTTTTAACGGCACTTGAAGTGTTGGTTCTTTCAGATTTTAAAAGCTTTTACTTTTTACATTTAACTTTTATTTTTTATTTTATTTTTGTCCTGGTGAATTGACTAAAGACGGTTGACATAGTACTTGAACAGCAACTAACTTGAGGGCTTCTAGGGTGGAAGGTTTTTAGAAAAAGTCTCGTTTAAATGCACCCTCTAAAGTAGATTTTACGAATATTTAATCCTTATTAAGCACGCTATTGTAACTCTCTTTTCCAGGGTAAACAAGACTATATGGGGGATGGTCTTAATGCTAGATCTGTACGAAGGGTTTAATTTCAGGGGGGTATTATTGGGAGTGAGATATCATAGATGACTAGAGAGAGGAGGGGGGGAGGGAGAGAGAAGGAGAATGGTAGCTGGGGTCGATTTGCAGGAGTTTCTGGTCAATCGACCAATCTTTAATTATGCCCAGGGAATTGGGGTAATACTTTACTAGGAGATGTAGCTTGCTCCATTAGCACTATTACACCAGTAGTTGAAGAGCTTGATCCTTACAAGCAAGATACCACAGATGACAGATGTGCAGGACTTCAGAGATAGCTACAGCTAAGCAAGAAGAGTTTGTACGATAATGATTATAAAACAATTCACAAGGTACCAAAACGGCACGTGCACAATATTGTAAGTATATAATATTTGTTTAAAGGAAAATCAATATAACGACACTTTGACGAACATTTATACTGATACACTTTTAAGGTTTAGAGTGAATATATTAGTGCGAAATAGTACAACTGGAATTCGTAAAATGTTTAGAGGCCCACTGTGTGTTAGTACCACGTGAAATCTTCATATACTTTGCTGCGTTCCCCGACTTTATTATGAAATACACGTGATCAGGATGGTCATCATCTCTCAGAAAGCAACGGTAATACTCAGAATCAGCACGTTTAAGTTCGATACACCCTAACCCTAAAAGAGCAAATACACCTACGGGGCCAATAGAAAAAGTTATTCGTGTAATTGCTTTCTTTAATTATAGAACACCTCGTGAAAACCTTGTATTTTGCAAGGACAAAACAGAAGCGAGGCATTTCAAAGAGGACTTATTATTAATTGTGTTCATAACTAGCTTTTCGACTCAAATATAAAGCATATGTTTAGATAAGCGGAAACTAAAATTTGTAGTAGATCATCATCATCATCATCATTAAGTATAATCATGGTTTCCTATTCTGAACTAACCTGCACATTTCCCTGATATTTGAACAGTCTGCGTCTATCACTACCTGATTTAGATCTACATCTACCTCCTTTTTCCTATCTCTGCTTGTAATATATCCCATACTATTATCCAAAAATGCTGTAGAACGTATTCTGCCCTTCTATTTCTCCTATTTATTTCCACAGATACCCTTGTTCCCATACTATTTCTTTAACTTCTATGTTATTAACTTTGTCTGTCCATGCTAATGATAATGAGGATGACCTCATACATCTGAAGTACAGCATGCCAAAAGGCTGCTACCGTTTTTCTGTCTGCTTTTCCTACTGCTCGTATTTCAATGGAATACTGTGTTGTGCTCTACCCCTATGAATTCAACAACTTTTTTCTTGTTTCTATGTTTGTTGTTTTTCATCCTAGGCGCTGTTCTTTCTTGTTAGATGCAGTTCGGTTCCCTTCTATTGTTTTACAATTATATATCCTATTTCTCCGACATTCAGTGGTTGTGAAGGGGGGTGAGCAGCCTGTGAATGACAAGTTCTCTCAGCACTTGAACATTTGCCGATTTAATATTCTTTCCAATATGTCTTTTCGGACAGTCAACATTAGTTGCAGGTATTTCACAACCAACACATGTAGTTGTTTATAATAATAATCGGATTTATCTGCGCTTATTTTTTTGTAATTAGGTTTTATTTCTCAAAACTGGTTGGACACGTACCTGCACTTATCTATATTCTGAACTAGTATACGCAGTTCCCTGAAATTCTCACACAGCCTATATACAATTCGGTTCCCCTTCAATTGTTTTATAATTGTATGCCCTATTTCACCGAGCATCAGTAAAGGGGGTTAGTTAGCCTTTGGCTGCCAAGATCCCTCAGCACTTAGAGATTTGCCGGATTAATAGTTTTCCAGTAAATCCTTACACACAATTAATATTATTCGAGAATATTGCCCAATCAATACTTGTAGTTGCTTATAATAATCATCATGTTTAAGTACAGTTACTTTTTTGTCATTAGTTTATGCATCTTGGGACTGGTTGGATGCGTATCTCCATTTATTTCTATTCTGACCTAGCCTACACATTTCCCTGAAATTCCTACAGCCTACATCTTTCACTACCTGGATCTACCTCTACTTCTTTTTTTTTCCTATATCTGCTTCTAGTATATTTCGCACTATTCCTTCGTGTCGTAGTATGTGGCCTATCATCCTCTATCTCTCCTATTTTTTACCGTTTTCTACATATTTCTTTCTTTTCCTACCATTTTTAGTACCTCTTTGTTCTTAACTTTGTCTGTCCATGATATCTTCATCATACGTCGGTATCGCCACATTTCAGAGGCTTCTACCTTTTTCTTGTTTGCTTCTCCTACTGTCCAGACTTCACAGCCGTACAGTGCTGTGCTCCACACATATGTTTTAAGTAATTTTATCCTTGTTTCTATGTTTGTGGTCTTTGAGCACAGTAGTTGCTTTTTCTTGTTAAATGTAGCACGGCCTTGTGCTAATCTTTGTTTTATATCTTTTGTGCTTTTCCAATCTTGCGTTATTTGGCTTCCTAGGTAGCAGAAATCCTTAACCTCTTGTATGTCCTTGTTACCTATTTGTATTCTTGTTTTTGATTTATTTTCTCCTCCTTTGCATACTAGTACTTTAGCTTTATTTTTGTTAATTCTCATATCATATCCGTCTGTTAGAACCGTTTCCATTTTATTAAGAGCAGCTTCTTTGTTAGATGCTAATACCGTTATATCATCTGTAAATCTAAACATATCAATTTGTCCCTGCATAGTAATTGCAAATGTCTTCCTGTATTTGACAGTATTCATTGTTTCTTCAATGTACAAATTAAAAATTAATGGAGATAGGGCACATCCCTGTCTCACCCCTTTCCTAATGTTTACTTCTCTACGTTCCTGCTCTAATTCAATTACTGCTGTTTGTCCTTTGTATAATCTATGTACTATTCGTCTATCCTTATAACTCATTCCAATCTTTTTGAGTTTTTCAAACATTTTTTCCATTTTTCCAGATCTACAAACCCTATATACACGCTTTTTCCTTTTACTATTGTTTTCTCCGTTATCACTCTAAGAGCTAAAATAGCCTCCCGTGTTCCCCTGTTTCGCCTAAACTCAAATTGATCTGCTCCTAGTATCTCTTCAGCTCGTTTTTCTATTTGTTTTTGTACAATTCTAGTTAATATTTTTGACACGTGTGCTGTCAAACTTCTTATACAAAATTTTTTACATCTATCCGCGCCTCTTTTTATTTTGGTATAGTTACAATGATGTTACGTTTGAAATCTTTGGGTATCTCGCCTGTCTCGTACATATAGTTTACAAGTTGGAAGAGACGTTCTGTTACTGCTTGTTCAACGGCATTTAGAGTTTCTGCTTGCACTTTATCTGTACCCGGAGCCTTGCCATTTTTCAGACTCTTTAATGATAATTCAAACTCATCTCTAAGTATAGGATATCCCAAGTCATCATTTTCAATGTCTGATTTCTGTTCTAATGCAGTTACTTCCTCTCCTGCATATAAATTTCCTACATACGCTTGCCATCTAGCCACTTTCTCTACATTTTCTATAATGACGTTTCCTCCCGCGTCCTTTGTATTTTTGCTATACGATTTTATATCCCTATAATTGATTCTAATTAGTCTGTATGCTTCATCTGTCTTTCCTACTTCTATTTTAGTTTGTATCTCTTTGCACTTTTCATTAATCCATTGTTCTTTAGCTTTCCTGTATTTGCGAATAATTTCCAATTTTATGGCTTCTCCAGTATCGTCTGATTTATTTTTGTATTTTCGTCTTTCTTCTATTAACTTCAGGATATCCTTCGTTATCAGTGGTTTCTTATTTTCTTTTTGTGTACACCCCAGAATATCTCTGGCCGCCATGTTTAGGCAGGATTTAATGTTATTCCATTCTGTTTCTACTTCCTTAGTAACAGATATTTTCCCGATATCTTTCGGCAATTCATTTGACTTTTTTTGAATCTTTCTTGAATGTCTTCATCTTTTAGTTTCTCAAAGTCAAAGTGCCATTTTCGGTTTCTTTTTTTCAAATTTAAGTGCGGCCTTCATAATTACGATGTTGTAGTCAGTGTCTATATCTGCTTCTGGGTAGCTTCTCCAGTCTTTTACTTGATTCCTAAACCGTTGTCTAACAAGAATGTAATTTATTTGATATCTTCCTATATCTCCTGGCATTTTCCACGTAAATCGTCTTCTACCATGATATTGAAATAATGTGTTTGTGATGATTAAATTGTTCTTGTTGCAAAATTCTACCAGCCTATTTCCCCTGTCGTTTCTCGTGCCTAAACCAAATAAACCTACTACCGCTCCTTCCCTACCCTCACCTACCACATCACTAAAATCCCCCATAATTATTAAATTTTCATGTCCTTTTACGTATCTTAATATGTTTTCGATATCTTTGTAGATAGCTTCTACCTCTTCGTGACATGTTGCTAGAAGTGGGCATGCATACTTGTATTATTACCGTGTTTACCGGTTTAGATTCTAATCTAATCATGAGTTCCTTTGAAAGTAATTTTCTACACAGTATCCGATCTTTTTTCGCATAACTATCCACACATCCAAATTTCCTTCCTGTATGAATTATCCTGAAGTATCCACTGCAAAAATTCCCCGCCTCTGGCCACTGAACTTCGCGGATCCCTACTATGTCTAGTGCTAACCTTGAAACGTATTAAATTTTCTTGATCGCTAACCCCAAACGGTCACATTCTTTCCTAAATTGAGCTTAACTAATGCTCTCTTCTTAATACATACATCTGACTCTAGAAGTTGGGGGTCAGCAAAACAAAGTCTTCCGACGTAACTTGGGGTCTATTCCTTGGGTAGAGCTATGAGCAATGGGGGGGGTAAGTCGAAATCTATGGAGGGTTACACTTAACAAAAAAAACAAACAGGCGCCACCAAGTCCAAGTTGATTTATTTTCGGGGCATAGCTATTTTTTAAGGGCGGACTTGGAGACCCAAAAAAAAATCGCCTTCGTTGATACACAAACTTGTCTTAACAGAATAAGACGCTGTTCCTGTAAGAAAGAATAATAATTAAGTCACATAAAAATGGGAACACTATTTGCGTCCCTCAAGTATACCTAAAAGTATAGAGAATATTTTCTGCATAATGAGATCATAAAATTTTAGTTCTTATTGCTTTTGTTTACCAAGTCTGATCAGACTAGATCAGAATAAAAACTTTAAATGAAGAATATTAATTTACTAATAAGAATTTTCTTGGTTTCAGTAAATAAAGTATCATTGTAATTAAATAAAATAAAAATTTGAAGTACTTGCAAAACTGGTAGTAAAGGTTATCAACTAATCCTTACTCAAATATTTTATAATTCTATGTAACTAAAAATGCTAGAGTTTCTTTATAACCCAATCAGATCTGTGTGAGTCATTTACAAATGAATATACGAAATTTTCTCATTAATTTAACAAAGTTAAAATTAGTTTGAAGTCAAAATAATCACCAAGATATTCTCTAATGTTATCAATAGTGGTTGTACTAAAATGCTAAACATGTGTTAGCCATTGGGCAATTGTTGACGGCATTGTTCAAATAAACAGGTGACGTAATAACAGCTGTTAATTTACGTTGCAGCCATATGTAGTCACATCTTTACAAAACTAAGTGAAATCAAATTTTGATACTGGGAAAACCAGCTTATTTACAGGTAAACTGAATAATAATTTTGTACGTCTAACAAACAAAATGAAATAATGTACTTTCAGAAGGAAAGTACTCAGGAAATCATTAATTCTATTACGAACCCAAGAGCAGCAGTTGTCCCTTGATGTAATGGAAATTACCTCGCAGCGCGGGAACAGCAACTAATTATACTTGCTTTCCATGCTTTAACACAGGTGTAGGAGCAAAGCGGTTCCTTACTTGGATCACGGCAGCATTACTTTGTAACGTAATCTTCCGTTGTCTAAATTTATTTACTAAAATAATTTTTCATTGCGTAGCCAACAAATTAAGCTTTCTAAATTGTAACTTCAAAGGGATCATGTTGTCTCAAATTTTACAGTTGCGATTTTCGACGTGGTGTGCGATATATACGTTATCCATGCAGTTTTCTAATTTCTCGTTGGGATTTCAAATGTGTCGTTGCGAGTTCAAATAGGTCGTTGCGAGTTCAAATGGGTCGTTGCGCTAAATAAATTTTGTAAATTAGCTAATATGACAATGAATATACAAAATGTGGATTAGGTACTAACCGTTACTCAGGAAGTGTTTTCACAAACATAGAGCGACTCGGAGGTCACTCGTCATTCTCTTAGAATGCATGTTTACGCTGCTTTTAACTATCGACGAGTGCCTCGCTGCTTTCTTGCATGGTGGGAGGTTCCGGATTTTAGTTCTCGGACCTCTCACGCGCGCGCCAGTGGCTGTGAAATTACACCGAACTCGGAAACAACTCAACTAATAATCCTTGATATTATAACTCTATAAAAGTTTGATTGTTACTCGAATATTTATTTTAATTAATAGAGGTATTTTAATATTCATTGCACGTTTAATGAATGGATTCTCTTACTGCAAAAATAAACTTGTTACACTACCTCTTTCCTAAAAGAAAAAAATTTTTTTAAGAAAAACTTCAAATATAACTAATACAAAAAAATTTTTTACAACAATACTAGCCTTTCCTACCTTCCTAACCAACTATGCAATTTATAAATTTATTCAAATGGGGGACCTTCATTTCTAATTGAGAGTGTGTTGGTAACTACGTGTACCTGACGTCCATCGGGAGACAAAATCGAGTCACAATCGGTAATAATCAAAATTGGGAGGGTCAAATTAGAGTCAAACACTCCACGGGACAAAAGAATTTAAATTTACAAAATTTCTTGACTTGAGATTCCTACTTCTAATAAGGCTAATATTTCTGACCTAAAATCAAACACTTACAATTTACTTCTAATTTCAAAAAACTTCACTTCCAGGAGCTCATTTAGCTCTATTTACAAAAAACAGGAATGCTTCCTCATCAGAACAGCATTACCATTCAAAATATCATCACTATAAGGTGAGAATCAAAAGAAATACCCTACTAATAGGTCTAAATTTAAGCATCATCACAAGGTGATAACCAAAACAAAAGTGACCTATTCAAAGGTTACTTATCAAATTCAAATACAAAGTATTATCACTTTATTACAAAGAGATAATCAAAACGAAGGTAACCCGACCATACGGTTACTTAACAAATTCAAATACAAAATATTATCACTTTATTACAAAGAGATAATCAAAACAAAGGTAACCTGACCATACGGTTACTTAACAAATTCAAATACAAAATATTATCACTTTATTACAAAGAGATAATCAAAACAAAGGTAACCCAACCATCAGGTTACTCATCAAATTTCAAACCCAAAATAACCCAGTTAGGGTTGTAGAATCCTACACCCTACTGATCATCCTATCACTAATTGCTAACGAACAACTGATCTCATTAGTGATGGACCAAACGGTGAAAATCACCAAGTCAACTTTGACCTTATCAAATCTAAGAACTTCTAACGGTCAAAAGGAACAAGGGAAAGAACAATTCATTCTCTCCACCTTGACATGTAGAAATCAGGACCAATAGTTAAATAGCCCACCTACTTCTACATTGTAAGGATATCTGTCAAAGACATCCTCCAAACACATCTCCGAGCAACGCGCGAGCAAAACGACCAGCGTGCACCAAGGCACACCTCAACTTACAAAACTTACAAAATCTCAAACCACTTATTTCACTCCTCAAACAAAATACTCAATATTAGTGGACCGACACTAAATCAAGAATTGGAACAAAACAAAACAAACCACTACGTCATTACTTAATATCAAAGAGATGACCGGACCGGAATTAATCGTCAAAATCATCATTTTCATTTGGATCTGATACTCCAATTGGTTTCAAGTCCTTTATGTGCCATTTCCCTGCTCTTGTTCCATCTTCGTTTTCTAACTCATATACTAAACTGGAATGTTTTTCCGAATTTTACTCATAACGAACTTAGGAGCTAACTTAGCGGAAAATTTATCACTAGCACTCGAGAGGACCTTATTAGTTCTCCAAACATACTCTCCGACTCGGAATGAAATGTCTCTTCTCCGAAGATTGTAGCGTTTACACGAACGTTGATAAGCTACATGCAAATTTTCACGGACACTTCCAAAATATCAAACAAAGTTGACGATCCAAAACATAAGAAGGTCTACTACTGGAGACGACATCAACATCCTCACCCGGTACAAAATTATCATTATATGTTTTTCCACTTAACTGCCTTGAGGAGCATACACCGCATTGTACCACATCTCTTGGATCTCGTACCTTGCACACAAAACTTCAAAAACATGTCCAATCAACTGTGGACCATTATCACGAATAACAAATGGTGGTATTCCGTATGCAAAAAAAATACTTTTTCCTCCAAAAACTTCTCAATCAAATGTGCGGTAGCACTACGTAAAGGTTGCAAAATCGAATACTTCGAGAACCAATCACCAACAACTAAAAGTCTTTTACCTGCTTATGAGTCATCAATAAAAAAACTAATCATGACAATAGCTAACAAAAAGATCAGTGTTCGGGTACACTCTCATCCTACTACCAATTGAACTGTCGAAACAACAACAATGCTTCACAACGCCTAAATATGCTAGAGTGACAAACCCTCTAAGAGTCTCACCTAGACTAACAATACCAAAATTTACATCAAACCAAAAAAAGATGCAAAAAAATTCTAGAGCGCCTAACTCACCTCGAGTCTCGTCTAGACTTATGTAAAGCCGAGCGACCAACTCTTCCTGAGTCTCGTCTGGACTGACATACTGCTGAGCGACCAACCACGCCGACAAGTTCCGCCTAGACAAAATTGCGTTGCAATGCCGATCTAAACAAAATCTGCTAACAAAATCAAAAACGTGCTTATGCACAAGAGCAATTCTCAAACGACACGACGACAGCTCACTCCAATGTACCTTCAAGATAAAAACTCTAGCCTTATCATCAAATTTCGACAAAGATGTTCTTTATTGACTCAAACAAATCAAACAACAGGCTTATCAGCTTCTTTAGCTGACAGTCTTCCTAAAATTTTCCTCAAAACTGGTTTCTCACTCACTACTCCCGTTCCTCTTTAAGTAGACAAACAATTCGGAATATCCGACATGAGTACAACAGCCTAATGGAATCAAACTGAAAGATCTAAATGATCTGAACTTTACAAAATGATCAAAACAAATTCGTACTACTAAAGGTAAAAATCAAGAGGTGTTTTTGGTAAAATTATTTTGCCAAAACAATATCAAAAAATTTAAGGGTCAAAACAGAATTAAAGTCAAAAGTAAATTTGACCAAATTAACGAATTGAGTGTATGGGGATTACCGTTACAACCAATCTTTTATCAAAAGCAAACAAACAAATCTAAGTGTCAAATAAACCTTAAGCAAACAAATTTCGAAGCAAAATAACTTTTGGACAAATGGACTTCAAAGGAAAATAAATTTAGAGCTAACAAACTTCGAATCAAATTAAATTTAGAACAAATAAATTTCGAAGCAAATTAATTTTAACAAATAAATTTTAAGGTAAATCAAATTATGAACAAACAACTTTCGAGCTAAATTAAATTATGAACGAACGAATTTCAACAAATTACTCGTTGAACAAACAAATTTCGAGCCCCAAATAAATTTTGATCAACCAAATTTCGAAGCCCCAAGCGTTGGGCGCTAGTGAAACGTATTATTTTTTCTTGATCGCTAACCCCAAACGGTCACATTCTTTCCTAATTTGATCTTAACTAATGCTCTCTTCTTAATACCTACATCTGACTCTAGAAGTTGGGGTCAGCAAAACAAAGTCTTCCGACGTAACTAGGGGTCTATTCCTTGGGTAGAGCTATGAGCAATGGGGGTAAGTCGAAATCTATGGAGGTTACACTTAACAAAAAACAAACAGGCGCCACCAAGTCCAAATTGATTTATTTTAGGGGCATAGCTAGTTTTTAAGGGCGGACTTGGAGACCCAAAAAAAGAGATCGCCTTCGTTGATACACAAACTTGTCTTAACAGAATAAGACGCTGTTCCTGTAAGAAAGAATAATAATTAAGTCACATAAAATATGGGAACACTATTTGCGTCCCTCAAGTATACCTAAAAGTATAGAGAATATTTTCTGCATAATGGGATCATAAAATTTTAGTTCTTATTGCTTTTTGTTTACCAAGTCTGATCAGACTAGATCAGAATAAAAACTTTAAATGAAGAATATTAATTTACTAATAAGAATTTTCTTGGTTTCAGTAAATAAAGTATCATTGTAATTAAATAAAATAAAAATTTGAAGTACTTGCAAAACTGGTAGTAAAGGTTATCAACTAATCCTTACTCAAATATTTTATAATTCTATGTAACTAAAATGCTAGAGTTTCTTTATAACCCAATCAGATCTGTGTGAGTCATTTACAAATGAATATACGAAATTTTCTCATTAATTTAACAAAGTTAAAATTAGTTTGAAGTCAAAATAATCACCAAGATATTCTCTAATGTTATCAATAGTGGTTGTACTAAAATGCTAAACATGTGTTAGCCATTGGGCAATTGTTGACGGCATTGTTCAAATAAACAGGTGACGTAATAACAGCTGTTAATTTACGTTGCAGCCATATGTAGTCACATCTTTACAAAACTAAGTGAAATCAAATTTTGATACTGGGGAAAACCAGCTTATTTACAGGTAAACTGAATAATAATTTTGTACGTCTAACAAACAAAATGAAATAATGTACTTTCAGAAGGAAAGTACTCAGGAAATCTTAATTCTATTACGAACCCAAGAGCAGCAGTTGTCCCTTGATGTAATGGAAATTACCTCGCAGCGCGGGAACAGCAACTAATTATACTTGCTTTCCATGCTTTAACACAGGTGTAGGAGCAAAGCGGGTTCCTTACTTGGATCACGGCAGCATTACTTTGTAACGTAATCTTCCGTTGTCTAAATTTATTTACTAAAATAATTTTTCATTGCGTAGCCAACAAATTAAGCTTTCTAAATTGTAACTTCAAAGGGATCATGTTGTCTCAAATTTTACAGTTGCGATTTTCGACGTGGTGTGCGATATATACGTTATCCATGCAGTTTTCTAATTTCTCGTTGGGATTTCAAATGTGTCGTTGCGAGTTCAAATAGGTCGTTGCGAGTTCAAATGGGTCGTTGCGCTAAATAAATTTTGTAAATTAGCTAATATGACAATGAATATACAAAATGTGGATTAGGTACTAACCGTTACTCAGGAAGTGTTTTTCACTAACATAGAGCGACTCGGAGGTCACTCGTCATTCTCTTAGAATGCATGTTTACGCTGCTTTTAACTATCGACGAGTGCCTCGCTGCTTTCTTGCATGGTGGGAGGTTCCGGATTTTAGTTCTCGGACCTCTCACGCGCGCGCCAGTGGCTGTGAAATTACACCGAACTCGGAAACAACTCAACTAATAATCCTTGATATTATAACTCTATAAAAGTTTGATTGTTACTCGAATATTTATTTTAATTAATAGAGGTATTTTAATATTCATTGCACGTTTAATGAATGGATTCTCTTACTGCAAAAATAAACTTGTTACAACCTATTTATTTCCATTTTTAAGTTCTCTAGCTTACTTACTTGCTTCATTCTTCTAACATTCCACGCTCCGGCTCGCAGAATGTTTCAGACTCTTATTTTGGACTTTCCGATCGCATTCTCCGAAGTAGATCTCTCCCGGAGATCCGAAGGGGGGACTATTTTAACTCCGGAATCTTTTACCCCAGAGAATGCCGTCATGTTTATTTCAATTTAAGCACGCTGTGTACTTGGGAGGTAATGTGGTGGTTTCCCGTTGCCTTCCCCATCAGGGTGGTGTGTCTTAGACTACCATACCTACCCCTATGTCTCTGCCAATCTAAGTACCGATAGAGTCGCTGCCCTCTTTCGGGGACCTGTTTTAGTCTGGTTCCGCACTAACGACCCTACTACTTTGTTTGGACCTGTAGTTTGGGTCTTTAGCTCATTAGAACACGCAAGCCATTTCACCTGTTCTAGTAATCTAGAACTTCGGCAAGGTGCAGGTCCATTCAAAATGGCGTTTAACTTGACATACTATAATTTAGAATAAAAGAAAATAGTGGTACCATGATATTTAATTATTTAAGGAAGAGACTGAAATATTTTAAAGTAGGAACTTGAACGTAAATCTAGGACAAAAGTTTCAAAGTCGTCCTACATCATACACAAAGACGTATGCAAATTTTCCCATCTCACTTCTAATATTTAAATAAAGTGGGATAAAACCATTTTAAGTTGTGGTTTTCTGTTCAGAACATTGGTGAGTCATACACAAGTCTATTTGGTCTCTACTATAAAAGCTACATCTTTAAGACGTAACAGCATCGACTAAATTTGTTAGAATAAGTAGTCAAAATAAATTATGCACTTACTGGATGAATGCGCTTTCATTTTACCGTCCTCGCTATAATCTGCAGAATGAACGAACCCTGGTTCGCTAGCAGCTACCTTAAAATCTGTAGTAAATGGCTCCCCCATATTTAATCTAAGCAACAAATAAACAATCACAATAAAAAGGGCGCATTAATCATGAACTTACGGTATATCCATGTCGGTTGCACTATATCCTCGGGGAGGTACATTATCGTCGTATTCTGGAATAGAATACGTTGTTCTTCGCATTATGAGCAGTCGTGGCATCAATTGCAAGAACAACTTGCGCACCCATGGAGACATTTTGTGAGTAGATGGTGACCTATAAAAACGTCTTTATTAACTTAGCTTTTTAAATTGAGGATATTTAGTCCGATATTATTTAATATAGTTATGTAACTCAACATGCATACAAAAGTTAATGCAAATGGAGAAGCAATGTAACGCTTTTGTATGCATTTCACGTTACATGCAAAGTTCCCATATTCAAATGAAGTTTTGTGCAAGTGTTCTAGTATGTAGTAGATTAAATAATGCTTGCTCTAACTTATTTGATTGTTAATGAAAACTATTTGACGAGAAGTACTCAGGGCGTCATAAGAGTTTCTTCCGCTCAGCGTTCAGTATAGTCGAGATCTGAGCTATTTGCTTGTTCTAAACACTTTTGTACGTATAAAGCTTCATTTTGGGCTCTAGGGAAAGCTATTCGAATATGCATTCGCTTAACTAGCAGTACTGAGAAACTTTAATGAACAAGTAATTAAAATTATAACAGTGAATTATGCAAAAAGTTTTAGAAATGAAAAATCTTAATTCTTTAAAAACATGTTTTAAACATTATCTAAGATTAATATAGTAACTTATACGAGATGAGTTTTAAGTTGAGACTTTTTAATAGCGTATAGAACTCACATAGACAAACAAATATTTCAAGTAACTTTTTCATCAAAACTCAGAAACAAGAGAGAAAGTGTTTTTTAAAGTTCGATTAAATTGTGAGGTTCGGTCCTGACTGGTGTTGACATAGATTTTTCACAAAAAAGTGTTCGAAGTTGTCCCCATTTTAATCGACACAAAGATGCGTATATCGTAGCCATGCAGCTGTGCATGCCCGTAATATCTATAAGAGCCTCCCGCGAATTTTGGAATGCAATTTTGTCTTGTGCTATCAATCCTGCGCACGTATCAATCGAGTTTTTAAACACTAACCTTTTTATCAACCCCGCAAGAAAAAATTCAAAGGGTTATTAACAAAAGAAAAGCTTATTTACTACATAAAAAAGAGACGCGGAGATTACACACGAGACATAATTAAAAAAATCAAATTTCAACACACAGTAGAAGCCGAAAATAAAATTAGTATCTGAAAGAAAAAGTACACGTGAGGTATAAACACAAATAATGTATGTTACAGACATTGATAATTAAACTGTACTTTTCAAATAATTTATTGTTAAAAATCGTGTTCTGTGTTAATCCTTAAAGAAGGTGTAAAATAATTGCGGTGATAGTAAATGATATTTAACAAATAACGATAGCTAAAGAGGAGAGAAAAGTGGACTGAATATAAAATTTAAGTGATAGTTAACAAACAGCCAATAATTAAAGTTTTAATCAGTTCAAAGCGTTTACTTAAAAGCACTACCTGGTGATTTATGCAGCCGTGCCAACGAAAAAACGATGTAACAAATAATACTCTTCTTTTTGGCGGGTGAAGCGAAGCACATTTGTAACGATAGCGGTGTTCTAAAAAGACCAGCGGTTCATGTTCAATCGCGATGCGAACTGTTCGAAAGACAAATCGATTTTCTACTATGTAGAACGTGTAAGATAGCGATGCGGTGTGTTCGAACGACGAATCGATTCTCTCTTGAGCTTCGTGGATTTCCCAGTCACTACACTGTTTGCACATGCAAAATAACAACGTTTACCACTCACGGCACTATTGGCGCGTGCTTCAGTAGACCAAGAAAATTCCACTCTAAATAATTTTAAATATACCGCGGCGAATTTAAAATAATCAACAAACTCGAGGTATTAATAAAATTGGCAGTAAAATTTACAATATAAACGGAACAGAAGGAACTCGAGAGATTGCTTTCCATTTATAATTTAATTCTACTACTGAACCCAGGTTGGATTGGGTTATTTATATTTTTGTGCTTCTAATTAAAGTAAAAACTCTGATATTTCAATTTCAAGTTTTATATAAGAGTCAAAAGCTGTAATTTAGTAAAAGAGTTTATGCAAATTCAAGTTTAAAAAAACGAAAGTTTTTGTGATATTCAAAGAACCATCACAAAAAGCATTGAGCATAAAGGGTAGTGCAAAATGGAGATTAAGTAAGTTTGGTTTTGTATATCACTGGTTTAGTCGGTTGAAAACGTTTTCAGAGAGTGTTTGAAGCTGTATATACAGGGTGTTTTTTTTAAGTGGGAGGTCACCTGTATATGGAAGACTAATGGTAGAAGGAAGCTAAAAATTTGCACTAGGAGGTTATCGAATGTGCCCTACACGTCTAAAATAATTTCGATACGTTAGCACTTCCGGTTATACCGGAAGTCGGTATTACTATCGTTATTTTAAATAGAACACCCTATATATTTATACATCTTCGAATTCCTTGTCGAATTTTATGTGAACTTTTATAACACAACCATACCTCTATCTAATGCCGTTTTCGAGATATTTTGACTTTTAGTAGATTTTTGACATTTGAACGCTGTCACATAAATTGGAATAACTAGAAAGTGAACGAACTTACAAAACTGTTTTTTTCCAATCACATTAATAATACTTGATGTTATTTCTACGTGCAAAGAAAATCTGATTGCAATGTACAGGGTGCTAGAAAATTCATTTTATAATTTGACTAATAAAATGTCAAATATTCCGTTTTTTTAAATGGAACCTACCATATTTTGTTATATTAATCGATTCTATGGAAAAAAAATACCTTAGGTATGTAATTACAACAATCCATTTATTGTAAACCGTTTTTGAGTTATTTGCACTAAAAGAGAAAATGCGCTAGTTCAGTAACATAATAACATTTCCTACTATCAAGTAGCTATTGTCCGATACATTAACAAAAGAATAATTGGTTATTTTTACGAAACGTCAAATGTAGATAATTCTACGCAGGTTGCAATTCCTGTACTCTAGTTATTTGTAATGGCTAATCAAAACTTTACAAATCAAGATTATCTCGAAATGATAATTATTTATGGCGAATGCAACAGAATTCTTCAAAGAACTTGCAATGTCTTTTATCAAAAATTTCCTGAAAAGCCAGCGCCGAATGTTAGGCTTCTTAAAACTATTCTTGAAAACTGTGCGAATAATGGAACATTTATTACAAAGAAGAACAGGACCAGCAACGTGACGGAGGAAGTAATTGGAGTTACTAATGTATTAGCATATTTTTATGCAGCAGAGCTTCACTAAATAATGCTGTGCAGGATATAGGAATGAGCCGTAGTTCCATATACAATATTTTGAAGGCAAATAATTTTAAAAATTGGTCACTTTATCCTGTTCAGCACCTTAAGGAAACCGATTTCGAAAGAAGGATGTTGTTTTGCGAATTTGTATTACTTAGAACGCAAGAGGATGAACAGTTTTTGAAAAATATTATTTGGAGCGATGAAGCAAAGTTTACGAAAAACGGAGTGTTTAACCGACATAATTCACACCATTGTTCCACAGAAAATCCTCACCAAGCATACATAACAAATTTTCAGGAAAGATGGTCTTTTAACGTTTATTGTGCTATTAGAGATTCGCGAATTGTATGTGTAGTGTTTTACCAGGAAAATTTAAACGGTAAAGTACATATTGATTGTTTTAGTAATTCTTTTTCTTCTCGATGAACACTTTTTACAGGGGAACGATATTTAGAAATTGTGCGTGAAGAAATTGTAGCATATTTAAACAACCTCCCACCTAATGAAGTACGCAAAATATTTTACCAGCACGATGGTGCTACTGCGCACAATGGAAACGTTGTAACCGAGTACTTACATGCCTTGTTTGAAGACCAATTTATAGCTAATATCGGACCTCACTTATGCCTACCCCGATCACCCGATCTCACTCCTTGGATTTTTTTCTATGGGTACGGTCTTCTCCTACGCTCCTACTACTGAGGAAGATTGCAAAAGACGAGTATTAAATGCTCTAAATTCTTTAACTCCAGAGCAAATACAAAAGGCAACAAATGAAGAGTTTAAAAGACTCATTTTAAAATGGTTGGATCAAAATGGCCGCCAAATAGAACATTTATAAACAACCTCTTATGTTTTTATTCATTTTTCTTTAGGTAAAATATTGTTAGATGAAATACATTGTTCAATGTTTGTGTAGCTTTTAAACATTATTTTTCAAAAAATTTTCTTGCGCTGCCATTTTTGGCAACTAAAAAGTGCAAAAGCATATCCTGCTTTCTAAGTACAAAGATATTAGTTCCGTAGAATTGATTATTATAACAGAATATTTGATGAAAAATATCGTCAGTTCTTCGAAGAAATCTATTATATTCATCATAAATAATTGTCATTTCGAGATAATCTTGATTTGTAAAGTTTCGATTAACCCTCATAAATAACTAGAGTACAGGAATTGCAACCTGCGTAGAATTATCTACATTTGACGTTTCGTAAAAATAACCAATTATTCTTTTGTTAATGTATCGGACAATAGCTACTTGATAGTAGGAAATGTTATTATGTTACTGAACTAGCGCATTTTCTCTTTTAGTGCAAATAACTCAAAAACGGTTTACAATAAATGGATTGTTGTAATTACATACCTAAGGTATTTTTTTCCCATAGAATCGATTAATATAAGAAAATATGGTAAGTTCCATTTAAAAAAACGGAATATTTGACATTTTATTAGTCAAATTATAAAATGAATTTTCTAGCACCCTGTACATTGCAATCAGATTTTCTTTGCACGTAGAAATAACATCAAGTATTATTAATGTGATTGGAAAAAACAGTTTTGTAAGTTCGTTCACTTTCTAGTTATTCCAATTTATGTGACAGCGTTCAAATGTCAAAAATCTACTAAAAGTCAAAATATCTCGAAAACGGCATTAGATAGAGGTATGGTTGTGTTATAAAAGTTCACATAAAATTCGACAAGGAATTCAAAAATGCAAAAATATACAGGGTGTTCTATTTAAAATAACGATAGTAATACCGACTTCCGGTATAACCGGAAGTGCTAACGTATCGAAATTATTTTAGACGTGTAGGGCACATTCGATAACCTCCTAGTGCAAATTTTCAGCTTCCTTGTACCATTGGTCTTCCATATACAGGTGACCTCCCACTTAAAAAAAACACCCTGTATATAATACTCAAATTTAGACCAGGGTAGAAAATTAAATAATCACATCAAATAATTTTAATCACCGTGTAGAAGGAAGCTTTGGGAAAAGGTACGCGTTATTAAAACCATGAAGCATAAAAATTCATTCGTTTCATTAAAAATAAGGGAGCTAAATTATTTACTAGACGCTTTATATAAAAAGAAGCAGAATTAAAATGCTCAATTTTAATGTAGTTTAATTATTCCAAGTAAAGAAACAAATAGAAAGTACGTGCAAAATTTATATTAGTTAACTCAATTTTAAGTAACCGGTATTAAACAAAATGTACAAATAATAATTAATATTTAATTAGTATTCACTAAAAGTTAAAGGGTAAAAGTCAACGCCATTCATTATTGTTTTAATTGGAGTTAATTGAACCGTTAGTAACATATAATATGCATAAAAGCGTGTAAAAACCCAATAGTATTCAAATCGTAGAAGTGTTATTTAGAAGTATTATGTTTGAACACCTGCGTATTTTTAAAAGGTCACGTTCTGCTTAAATTTTGTAGATAACAAATGGTTACAGAGAAGGTTGGAGAAACCGTCGCTTAATATTCACGGGAAATGCTAATAAAGTGGGTTATTTAACAGTCCACGTGGACTGAAATAACTGATAGTAAAGAGTATCGATTTGTACCACTCAGAACAGGGTAGATAGAGACGGATAATATGCGCGGGACAGAGACACAGATGGTAAAAGGCGGGATTTGAGCAACGTCACGAGAGCGGCGATTGGTTGAAAATCAGATGCAGATATGAGGTGTAAACGTAACGTTTTGATACAAAATTAATTAGTTATTCTCGGACGCGCTGCGAGCCGTGTGAAAATTTCTGAGATTTTCAACTGGCGCGTGTGCAAAGTTAATAGAATCGCGTGCCCGACTATCGAAAAGGGAACGTAGAATGCGAAATTCTAAGAATTGTCCGTTTTGGGTACAAAAGCGACAAACAGGCTAGCCGATATATAAACCCGGACGTTAAACAGTTTCGCTCTCTTAGATTTTTGATGATTCGATGCTTTAAAAAGTGCTTTTAGATTTACGATTTTGATTTAATACTTTAAACAGTTTGCTCTTACATTTTGGTGATTATTGAACACTTTAAAACAGTTTGCTCTTTACATGCTACGATGAAAGTTAGTTAGTGCATTTAGAAAAGAAGATACAAGGTAATAAAGTCTAGTTATATTGGCGAGTATTACTGTACCAACTATCGTGTGACTACTACGCCCAAGGTCCCGGGTTCGAATCCCGACACGGTCCGCTTGAAAAATGTTAGGCGAGCATTTTTCACAAAAATACACCCTCGTTCGGATGAGAGGTAAAATGGAGGTCCCGTGTGTGAGTGTTGTCACGCACGTTAAAGATCCCTACCTTGCTTGGAACAGCAAGGGTTCGGCAAAATTCCAAATTTTCCAGGTAAAAAAAAACTCGCTTCCTGGCCAATGTAGTACCTTCGGGTGGAGCATTGGAAAATCACATGTAATGTACCAACTATCGAAATTGTAACGATAAATGAATAAACAAAAGTAGGCAGCTTTGGCGTATAGCGTGAAAGAAGTATGAATTTCTTTGCTATTTTCGGGGGTGTTAATAATTAAATGATTCTTAAACGTGACTGGATCAACAAAACAAGATTCAGATATACACAGATAAGTTCCGGAAAAGACCTGAAACAATTTTAGATGAATGGTGGTGTAGAGAAAATTTTTAAAAGCGACCAGTAATCCGAGGACCTAAACATAACCCAGTTGGAATGGTGTGATTAACAAAGGACGAGGTACATTGGAGCCACGAGTATATTAACCTTCAGGTAACTTATGCTGTGTTGTTCGATTTTTGATGTTTTGGTGTGTGTTGAATAACTTTATAATTTGTTTACTTAAAATGGACAGTAGTGAATTTGTACTAACAACAAATTTTTAATTTTAAGGTGAAATTTTCTTGTTTAAGTAAAAAGGAGTATTTAGTATTTATGTTCTTGATGAAAATTTGGGTATGTCTTTGAGCTCAATTAGACGAACCTGGTTAATTAACGTAAAGGGGTGGTAGATGCTCCCTTTGTACTCAGACTCAGGTCTGCATATATTGTTATATTAATTAGTAGGCATCCTACAAGGACTTTAATTCTGGATGCACATTAAAATGATAACAAATTTAATCTCGAAATTTTCTGATACTGAAATTTATGCTGAATTTTAATTTTGAAATTTTAATGTATTATGAATATTGATGTAAATAGAGTTAACGTTGATGTTTGTGGTAGGAATGTGTTTGTTTTTTTTTTATGAATGAGGATGAAAGATTTATCTAGGTGAGCAGCCGAGGCGGGAAGAGGACAGAGGCGATTATCAGAAGAGAATCACAGCAAATCGTAGCGCCCAAAAGTGAGGCTCGAGTTCAAAATAAAATTTTTTTGTGATTTTATTCCAGGAAACTGGCGAGGCTTTTTGTACATTTCACAGAATATTTATGACGGCCCAATATATATATATATATATATATATATATATATATATAGAATATATTATTAATGGGTTTGAGGTCAGCTGGAGGAAAGTATACTCTTTTTTAAGGCTTAAATTTTCGAATCTATTTCAAATTCTTGATCACAGGCTTTCCAAAAAAAAAACAATTAACTAGGCTAACATATACATGAATTGCTATTAACTTACAAGGTGAGGATATATAGTAAATTAACATAGATATTAAATCGAAAAATATTTTTAAAATAATGTTTGCTTCAAGTTGTTGTATAAAAATTGTATAACTTGTATAAATATAAAAATGTCAGATTTTGAAACCTTTCAGTTTCATTTTTTGTTATTTAAAGCTTTAAATATAAGATGCCTATATGTGCTGTGTGTGTGTGTGTGTGTGTGTGTGTGTGTGTGTGTGTGTGTGTGTGTGTGTGTATGTATGAACATGAGTGTGCGTACATGTTATATTTATATGAGTGTCCATGCATATTTCTGATTATATATTTTAAATCTGTTTGTTTGTTAGTACGTGCGTGTATGTGTACATATGTGTATGTATGTATGAATGTGATGTGCATGTATGATGTGAAGTATTAATCACTACAATATCAATTATTGCATTAGGTACAGGTTACTTCTGAAGACTAAGAAAGTATGTATAAATCGAACTTAAACCACCAATATCTGTTTTTATTTATACAATTTTTTTGCGAAAATATGATACATTTCAAGGAATAATCTTTTTTTGTATCTTTTTCTAGTTCTAAAATTTTAGGATGTTCAAAATCAATTTTGTGATCTAAATTGAGCGAGTGACTTCATAAAGCACAAGAATTTGGTTTGATTCTAATGTCACTTTTGTGTTGGGTTATACGTTGTTTTAAAAATTGTGACGTTTGTCCAATATAGGGGTTACCACAATCTATACAATTAATTTGATATACAATGTTTTTTGAAACAAATCCAGAGTTTTATCTTTAAATTTTGAAAAATAGTTCCTAATGTTAAAATATTCTTTTAGCGTATTTGAAATTGTAATTTTTAAATACTTGAGTTAATTTATTAGTTAGGTGATCATCTATGTTTGGTAGTGTTTTGTATAGTTGTAAAGTTTTGTTATTTTCGTTAGTTGTGTTATTGCTATTTATATTACCATCGTTATTGTTTGTATTAATGTATTTTTTTGAGTTATATAATAATTTTGTGATAAGGTCTATAGGATAGTTGTTGTTTTGTAGAATATTTGAAAGTTTTTTGATGTTCTTATTATGAAAAGAGGGATGGGATATTTTTCAAATTCGTTCTTTTAATCCTAAAATAAAATTTAGCTTTGTTTTAAATGGATGAAAGGAATAATAATTTAAGTATCTGTTTGAATGTGTAGGTTTTTGATACCAATCTAAAATGATTTCATTTTAATTATTTCTAATTAATAGAGTGTCTAGGAACGGTACTGAGTTATTTGATTCTGTTTCGACTGTAAATTGAATGTGGCTATTGTATTTATTAAAAATGTTAAGAGTTTCATCTATTTTATCTTCTGGAATAGCTGTCACTAGATCATCAACAAATTTTTTAATAAATGGAAGATTAAATGGAAGTTGTGGAATAACAGAATTTAATAGTTCATCCATAACTATTTGTGCAATAATGGGACTTAGATTTGATCCCATCGGACATCCAAAAATTTGTAGATAAAATTTATTATCAAACGAAAAATAACAGTTGTCAAATAGAAATTCAACTATTTGTAAAAATGATGTTTTTGATAAATTACAATTTTGTTCAATGTCGGTTCAAATTTTAATAATGTTATTCATAGCTAAATTTTTAGGTATATTTGTGAAGAGGGAAACGACGTCTAAACTGATTAATACATAATTTCTGGTAAAAGAAAATTATTTATTTGTTCAGAAAACTCAAAGGAATCTTTTATATTAAATGCCGTTTTACGGACCGATTTTGTTAGAATGGAAAGTTTTTCAGTGGCAGCGTTATTTGTGGAAACAATGGGAGGGTATGAAAAATCGGCTTAATGTATTTTAGGTAGACCATAAAGTTTAAGAATTGTGCTGCTATAATTATTAAATGATTTTGCGTCTAATTCGCTAATCATTTTTTTATTTTTTAACTGTTTTATAAGGTCTAATGTTTGTTTCTGAAGTTTTGCTGTTGGATCTGTTTTAATTTCTTTGTATATTGTATTATCTTTCAGTAAATCTGACATTTTTTCTAAATAACTAGTTTTAGATATAGCAACGGTGATGTTGCCTTTATTAGCATTAACTATCAATAAATCTTCGTGTTCTTTTAGAAATTTTTTGCATTGATAATAATCGTATAAGAATTTTGATTTTCTTTTAAATTGTATATACTGTATATATATACATATATATATATATATATATATATATATATATATTTTAATATATAACCCCTCCCTTTTCAGGATTGATAATTATAATATATGAGCAAATTAGCAATGCACCAAATTGCCCTATAATTTCCTTTCTTTAATTAATTTATTAAGTTTTCTATTGAGTCTTAAAATCTGACACTGATAATAATAATATAACCTGAACTTCCAATGAAACGTCTTGCTGCTGAACAATGAAGCTCCACTGCCTACAGCGACGATTCGAACCAGATGTGGGTTCTTAATACCTGTGGATAAGTACGTTTTAAAAATTTGTATTACTGAATTTACGCGTTTTATTTTAGGGTTTTAGGTACACCAAAAATTCTTTAGAGACACTTATACTTATCGTCGTTGGTCTTATCAGGAAACTCAGCTCCGTAAAATCAACACCGTGCTCGACACCAAAAGTTCAGCTTTGGAACTCCTCTGTCTACACAAAAATACCCCCAGATATCAATGGTCAATAATAAGACAATGACATGGACTCTTGCATTTATCACTTTTAATATCAACAGTTCCTTTATACTTTGAATATTACAAATACAATTTTCATACGTTAAATTTTATGTAGGAGATTACAATAATAAAAGGTATACAATTCGTAAACTGTTACAAACAAAGATTATACTTTTTGTTCTATAGTTTGTAAAGTTCTTTTTTTCAGTTCTTTTCAAATCAGTTTTTCTCTTAATTTTTTAAATTCAACAACCCTCTTTTTAATTTTTTTAACAACGGTCACTTATCTCTATGGAGATGTCCCTTAAAACATTAAACCAACTTACTCTTTTCCAACTAACATTCTATGATCCAAAATTTTATTAATAAATCTTATTGCTCTTGTCAAATTCTAATTTAGAGTAAACTAATACACAAATGTCATTGGCCGAAAATTTATAAATTTTTGTCGATATTTTAATCCTAACAACAAATGTTAAATAATTTCTTTTTAGATGAGTTGGATGTCTACAACGTTACAAGAAGTGAAATTCAAATGATATAGTAGACTTACAACTATATACTGAAGAATAAATAAAATTTCTACATCTTATAACTAACTTAAAACTAATAAAACATACTAATTGACCTTTTTTAGGCTTTACGTAATTATTCAAATGAAAGTGAAAGTTTAACATCTTATACCTAACTCAAATCAAATGAAAACGTACTAAGTGACTTCAAATCTTAGCTATACATACATATTCACATGGCAGTGAAGTTTCCTTTTAAATATTGTAACACAATTTTATGATATACAAGCAACAGCAGTTCACTTCATTGGCACATACTTTTCAAAATTACTTTATGAAATCACCATCACCCAAGTTGAAATCTTAAAATTTCCTTTTCTCTTAAATTATCATTTTAAATATCTTTAACAAGTAACTGCCCTCACCATCTCCTTCATCAATCATTTTACGAACTAGAAGTCTATATCTGAGTGGTACTTCAGTGCGTCAAGGTTCAAATCTCGTATATATCACATAATATCACAATATATATAAGGTTATCATAAAGTAAGGGATATATTTTAAATTATGATAACTTTTTAACAAATTAAGTTAATAACAAGAAATAAATGAAATCTAATTGCTTATGAAATGGGATTTAGTATGCCCAAAACAGGTTACGGCAATTGCTCAATATGACCTCCATTTTGTTGTTGTAAGATCACCATCCTTACCTCCAAATTGTACACAGCATTTCGTAACATTTCTGGTTGAATTGTACCAATTTGCTCCGTAATACTGTCTTTTAATTCTTGTAGCGTAGTTGGTCGTCTTCTAAACACTAAACTTTTTAAATAACCCCACAGCCAGTAATCCGCTGGGTTTAGATCAGGTGATCTTGGTGGCCATGAATTTACGAAATGTCTGCTTAACACGCGATCTTGAAAAACGTTGGTTAACAATTCTTTGACTGGTCGAAAATGTGCGGGGTGCTCCATCCTGCATAAAATGATGTTTTCAATTCCGTAGTGCTCGTTTTGCAGCTGTGGAATAACATAATTTTGTAACATTTGCAAGTATCGTTCACCATTTACAGTTACAGATACGGCTTGTCCATTCTGCATTTCCTCGTAGAAATACGGACCAATAATAAAATCAGCTGTAAAACCGCACCAAACGGTGACTTTCTTGTCATGAAGACCTTTTTAAACGATTTGTTGCGGATTTTCTGCAGACCAGATTCTACAGTTTTGAGTACTGACTCCACCATTCAGAGTAAAATGTGCCTCATCTGTCCATAAAATACGGGATAACCATTCGGGTTCAATTTCCATCTGAGCCATTACTCGCAAAGAAAAATCGTACCTAGTAGCCAAATCTGCGTCCTTTAATTCAAACAGCATTTTCAGTTTATATGCATACATGTTTAGAATTTTGCGTAAAATTTTCCAAACCGTGGTATACGGCATTTGCAATCGCTTGGATATCGCATTTGCACTGTTGATTGCGAGTGAATCGCTTCTGGCTATGTCTTGATTTTCATGAAGAACCTCTGCAACTTGGACATAACTAATTATTGGTCTTCCTGATCTTGGTAAGTCAGTTACAGACCCTGTTCTTTCAAATTTTTGTATCAAATTGCGGTACGCTTTCATTTGACAGGGTCCCGCTCTCAAACCCATTCTCGTGCGAAATCTTCGTAATCCAGCGGTGTAATTTCTGCCGGATTCATAATAGCACTGAACTAAACCAATTCTTGTTTGTAAATCCATGTTATTACAGTTGAGTCGTTTGAACTCAACGTTTACTTGAGTTTTAATTTCAAAATAAAACTTCAAATTGAATAATTTCGTTTTGACACTAGTGTCAACAATTGTTATGACAACGCTTTTGTTTCTCATAGATACGGTAAAATCCCATTCATTAAGCAACTAGATTTCGTTTATTTTATGTTACTAACTTAATTTATTAAAAAGTTGTAATGATTTAAAATATATCCCTTACTTTATGATAACCTAGTATATATATATATATATATATATATATATATATATATATTACTATGATAATAGGGTCATTTAGGGGTATATAGGGTCACTAGGATAGTGCGCTTTAGATAGACATCATGAGAGTCTAGAGAACTAGACATTTTACCAAGAAAAAAGCGAAATTCGACGATTAGGCAAAAAGGTAAATACCAACGCCCTGTATATAAACTATAGCTATAATTTTATTCAAAGAAAGGAAGCGTAATCGTAAAGATTCAACTAAATAAACAACCTTGCAAGTCATAAAACCACATGGACAGAAGCCATAAAACAATACGCGTGAGTAGCGCATTACACAAGAAATTCCATTTAAACGAGCAGGTTTGTCAATGCGTAAGACAGATAAACGCATATAATTTTGCACATTAATAAATATAAAGCTACGTGACCTAAAAAATATAAAAATCCAACACCTTGATAATTTGGAAATAATAACAGCATGAGGGTTCAGCAAATTTCAACAAATTTGCTGTACAAACAAAGAGTGCGTGATTTAAAAGACCATAAAAAATTTTAGAATCCAACAAATTTATACAAATAACCTGAAATCCTACGTGCAATTACAAACAGATAGGCGGTTTCTTTAAATACCACAGAAATTTGTAAACAAATCAGTTTGACCATAATGAAGGGGCGGTCCGCATCACCTGATATAAAGTATTTACCCAAAATAATTGCAAGTAATTTTATAATTAATAATTTAAATGTGGTGATAGTGAATAATTAAACAAGGTTCGTTGTTTAATCCTCAAAAACGTAAGTTATAAAAGGCTGCTTTAGATAAGTTATAAAATTTATATTAACAAAGGACTCCGAACAATTTCTGGATCCAACCGGGAGAAGTTCAATAAGTATATCTAAGTAATTTCTGGATCCGGCTTGGAGAAGTTGAACAAAGAACTCAAAATAATTTCTGGATCCAAGCTGGAGTATTTAAATACATACTTAAAGAATCCACCTAGCGCAGAATTTCTAAATCCTATTTGGGTAACTCGAGGAGTAACTATAAGGTGAAGCTGAACCAGTGAATAATTGGAGCAGAAACTGGTCTGAATTGGGGGAACGAGACACTCCAAAAAGGAGCAACAGGTTAGCCATTATAAATATTTTGTTGCATTGATGATTTCATTTATGAATATTTAAAAATATTGCTTTCACGAAAATTTATGTGGGGGTCTACAAAAATCGTTTTGACATGTGTTATAATTTACGTAAAAATTTAAGGAAGACTGATGAACGTTCATAGGACTCCATGTAATATAGAAAGGGTGATTTTTGATGCCTTTTTTGATCAATTAAAGGGAATTATAATGTTTGGAAGAAATTAATTCAATTATATAAAAGAGGATATATTCAACAACATTATAAACGCTTTGTACATTGTATATATTGAGAACATTATATAACTTGTGGTTAATTGTGTTTAGCTCAAATATATAGGAAGTAGAGATAAAAAGGGAGATTAAGAATTCTTTGTTGTCGTATCGTCGCAAGCTCCGTGCGTGATTAAAATTGAGCTAGCCGAGGCATTACAATTAAAATTAATCTTTTAGAATAGAAAGGAGGGCACCGAGATATATATATATATATATATATATATATATATATATATATAGCTATGATATCGTTGCAATGACCCAATGAAATTAATTTACCTTCCACTCTAACTTTTCTTTGCCCGGCTAGTTCAACGGAAGTTTTTACTATGAAATTTACATAATGAAATAAAACAGCACAGCAATCTTAAGGAGCATCTATACACTCAAAAACAATTCTCTATCATTTAAAAGAATATAGAACAGTTTACCGCTTAAATTTTACATAAATTTATTTCTAAATTATTATTAATATAATCCTTATCTATTCTTTGTTAAAATTTACAGAACTCAAATCTCTCCTCTTTTGGATAATTTGCCTACCCCGAGGGAGAATATAATTGACTTCTCAACTCTGACCTCAAAATGTTGGGGTAAATATATTATATAGTTATATAGTATAGAAGCATTTCTCCCACATCGATTCTGGAATGTACGGTACTATTTGTGTAACGTTACATAAAGTTACACCACGAGCACTTCAACTTGTATGTAAAGGTAGAGATCAATTGTGATAATTATCGGTACCTGGTACATTATTAATTGTATGACATCTTTATGTCACGCATTTCCTGTAAACGCTGATGACTTTAACACTGAAAATAATTACTAGAAGGGTTTTTGATCGTCTACTATCGTATGACACTTCAACTTAAGGTATAAAGCAATTCTGTTAATAACAATAAAGGTATATTTACTGTTTCGTATGATTTATAAAAATCTCTACTCTGAGCAACAATCATGTACTACTGTCAATGATGATATTTTACATTGTTAATTTATATTCTTTTTAATGGATGTATATGTAGGCGTTAATTGTGATACCTTTAAACGGCACTGGTTTTTGGGTTTTAATAAAAAAGTTACTTGAAATATTTGTTTGCCTATGTGAGTTCTACACGCTGTAAAAAAAGTCTCAACTTAAAACTCACCCTGCATACTGGTCTTCATAAATAAATAAACACCCACTAAACATTGATAAATTTTATTGAAATTTCAGAAAATATATTTATATACAGTATATAACTCATAACTGTATGCACTAAAAAATGGGTTTATCAAAAGCCACTATTTTAAAATTTCTATATTATAAAAGAATCTTATAGGGAATTAATTCTTTTATAAAATAAATCGGTAAAAGTTCAAAGTTGAAAATAATCTGTAGATATTTCTTTGTCGTACAATAAGGTTTGTTGGATGTATAGATAGATAAACAATCAAGTAGCATATTGTATTTTTATAATACAACTATAAACTCGGAAATTTAATTTGAAAAGAATAATTGCAGAGAAATAAACCTACAAATTTCCAGAGCTAAAAATAAAAGAAAAGATTTCACGAAAAATGCCATTTTAATTGGATAACAACATATTTATAACGCACATGTCGTAGATACACGGAAAATAGACTATGAATTGTATAAATATATTGGTTTTTACTAGTATTAATTGAGATAAGAATTTAAAAATACAAATTAATTGGGATGCAGGTAGTTTGAAAATTTCGCGAACAACTTAATTTTTATTGAATTTAGACCAAATACCCGAAAACGCGTGACATCGAGTTAAATTTGTATTTTCCCTGAAATAAAGTATAATCCTAATAGTGAAGGGAGTGGTTTATTGCAGTTTTTGTGATAAAGGGATATACTGTATTTTACTTTACATGGCGTCAAGGTATTCTAAAAATATAAAATGAAAAAAATTTCGGGAAACGCTCTTCTCTCATTTAGTCTTTCCCAATAATTGTCTTACAAGGCATAATTTTTGAGGACTGATATTTTGCGTAGATAAATGCACAGTATTGCAAAGTAGATTTTCTTTAATTGGGTCAATCTAATTAAAAAAAGCTATTGAAAATTTTGTTGAACATTGGATTTGAAATGGAAATCTCAGAAAGAATACTGATTCAAACCAGACGTAATCAGGTACCTTTGTAAGTCATTTTCTTAAGAGCTTGGGATGTGGGAACTTAATGTTTATTAATTGCTGTAATAATTTGTTTTATTTTGTAAAGCGATTTCGAGAAAGTTGATGGTGCGAATTTTTGTTATAGTTCCTGTGTCATGAAACTGTTACATAACTTTAAAATTTTGATGACGGAAGGCTTTATTGTAACTAATATTATGTTTGCCTTTTTATCTAAGTCAAAATTACTTATACTGTTTCAAAATATCAGTGACCCTCGGATGCGCTATGAAGGAAGTAAGAACTTTTTAGACATGGACGTAACACGGTGTTTTCAGTTTAACCTAAAAATCACGATTTACTAGTATAATCTTTAATGTAAAGTGAAGTACTTGTAAATAAATACTTAACCTATGATGAATACAAAGAAGGTAAGGCATATTATGACATAGAAGAAAAGAAACAACCGTTTTTAATAAATCTATTTGTACAAATTCACACGAATTCAAGAAACACTTTTTAGGGGATCAACAACTCAATAACAACATTACTCATAAAAGTAGCTACAAAAAAGTGTTGAAAACGAAATACATGGAGCAGATTATCGGTATTACATGTTTTATTGTGGGATAGAATTAGGGTACACACCGACAAAATGACAATGATTCGAAAATAGAACAATTTGGACTCACAACCTGTGATAACAACAAGTTCGTGCAGTAACCCTGGGAAGTTGTAACTTAAAAGCCCACGGATGGTAAAGAAAGCGATCATATCAGATTAGACAGTAGAAACCAGACAGCCTGTCGAGGCGTGGAAGGCGTTGTACTGTCACGCACGGTACCAAGACCGGATTCTATTAAGTGCGAAAGGTAGATTTTCAAACGCGTTGGTACACGCAGATGTAACGAGGTGATAATGTTTCAAAGTGTAAGTAAAACTTCATCAACCTCCAGCAGAAATAAGAACCGTCAAACATTTACTCAAAACACCCGCCTTCTGAGTACGCTTTATTTGTGTTGTTTTTCATTAGGTGGTTGTGTCGCAAAGGTTTTAACACATACAAGGAAATTCAAAGATATTTATGGGTAAGCATACAGGCGTCATAACCTATATACCCATGGCAGTATTATATTTGCGTTCAATGAATCTACCCCGCACCACTGTAAGCTAGAGGTTGCACTACTTAATTGTAATATCACTCTCCCCGGTAGAGTAAAATTAATCAATCAAAGTAAGGTCATTTCAGCACGTAGCAGTATGATAAATGTATAGAAAATAATCATGTGGTTACATCACTTTTAAAATAATACTGCAAGAACGTCAGTGCTGTTGGAAACATTGTCATTTTTACACAACCATATTCTCACTTTTTCTTATGGTTTATCAGTAATATTTGAAGTTAATGCGCAGGCGTTAAGATTTTAAAAGACTCATACCTTTGGATTTTGGTGTAATTTTTAAAAATTTTATAACTACAGTTATAAGTATTTAAAATTGTTTAGCATTTGTGGAAAAATTTTTTATTATTTGGTTTCAAAATGCATTTTATGTTTTAAAACTCATCATTCAATATTTCGGATAAACTAAAACATTTGATTAAAGATTCATAAACTGAAATATTTAAAATAAACATTACTGTACGGAAATGTTTGTTCTACGTAGCAGACGATAATAAGCGGTTGCTTACTTCTATTGCTCATATTTGCAGAAATAATTACTACAAAATAAAATTACAGATTGTCTGAACTGCAAAACATGAAAATTATAAGACGAATTTATTAGTTTCAGTTAGTTAAATGAGCTTTTATCACGAGAGCAGCCTGAAATATTTATAGAAACTTTGGCAGTTTACATTAATAACGTAGTTATTTCAATGTAATATTAAATTAGGATCAAGGAATGAGTAGAAAAGCACCTAATATATTAAATACAAGCAGTAATAGAAATCAGGACCTTACACTCCTTGTATTTAATTTAGAAAGATACAGATCGATCTCGGTAAATAATCGTAGTAGAAAAGCTTATTTGTACACATTTGTTGGAGTTCAAAACCAAACTATTGAATCACAGAATTATACCTACACACTCTATAATTCCAATAGTTATTAAAAACGCCATAAAAGCAATGCGTTACTTGTAAATCGTAAGAGGAATTAAGAGTACACAGTTGTTTAAGAAAACTACCGCCACACTCATAAATTTCCAGATATAAAAATGTGCTGTTAACGTAAAAAAATTGCGCCTCTTTTAAAAGTGCAGAAACAGATGACTGGTAACCCGCAAAGAACGGCATTGAGCTTGACCATGAGACAAATTTATAGGCACTACTCCGTGAAAACGATGACCCAGGGACGACAAACTTATAAAACCCACGGATAATAAAAAAACGGATCAATCAATTTTCTGCTTTACTTATAAAGCTTCGAATCCGTGCGGGTTAAATTTTGAGTATCAGGTAATTAAAGGATAATAATAAACCCCGGAATTGTTAGTAAACAAGTTTCAAAACATGAGTACAAATGCGGAATTAAAAATACCGTTACAAATTAGAGTGCCATGTGTTAGAAACTTCAATTCAATGCAAAGTTGGGGTATTTGATTACCTGCAGCGGAAACATTCCTGCACTGAAAGGTCGTTCGAGGTTTTATAAAGGACAAACAAAACCTTTAAGTTACTGAATTTTTGTATTCCATCTGCTAAACATTTTTGCTGTTGTAAATTTAATAATTGTGACTGTTTGTAATAATGAGAATAAGTAACTCTTATTATTAAGGGGCCTTTTACGTTGGAGCACGCCTAGTTAAAGCGAATTGTAAACACAGAAATTTTCATATAAAAGAACACCACAATTGTATCCGCATAATTTGTATTTCTATAACTTAAAAATTTAAGGTATTCTTTTTCTAAGTATACGCATATTTAGTCAATTAGAGTTGAATCTTAGTTTTGTGTTTGTTTGCTATGTACCACGATATTAATGTTTGATAATATAGGTTAGGTAAACAAGATTTGCATTTGATATTATTTGCGTTTATTTTAAATTACTAAAAGGTGAGAAGCATGTCTTCAACAATTTCTAACACAGTAAGAGCAGCTAAACCGTTTTTTGAAACACTTTTCATCTAGGGAGGCTGTAATCAAGGATTCTGCCGGTAGTTGGCACTCAAAGGTTTTATTAGATTTTAAGGATCGTTAAAGGTAGATGAAAAAGTATTCAAAAAAAGTGTTAGAATTTGTATACCCCAAAAATAGTAAATTTGCTTTTATGGAACCCAGTTCGCACTCCTGAAAGCTGACCAGTGCACTGTTTTACTATTATGTCACTTCGATTTTCTAAAATGAAATCATTTCAGGTACTTGACGTCAATTAAACACGTAACGAAAAGTAACAAATTTAATTATTCTTTTAATGTTTTATCGACTATTAATTCCTTAAACTAATTTGACCAGGCATTATCAAGAAGTATATACACTGATAGTCATTATTGCAAATTTTACGCATTTGAAGTCTAAATATTCATATACGTACCCAAACTTTACCCTATAAATTTTATTGTAAAATATTTATATACTTACCTAAAATGAACGTTTAACACGCACACAGTTACCCAAATGGAAGACGTCACAATAATCATTGTAAATAGTAGATACTTCCCAAGAAGTGGCACTGCTAATGATGTAGGTGGAATTATTTCAGCCAACAACAGAAAAAATACGGTTAATGAAATAAGTATGGAAACACACAGTGTTACTTTTTCTCCGGAGTCTGATGGAAGGTAAAATACCAGCACTGTTAAAAATGTTATTCCGACACATGGTATAATTAGATTCACCGTGTAGAATAAAGTTTTTCTTCTCATTGTTATTTTGAAGGTTATATCTAAAAAAGTAATTATTAAAAATTTACACGTTGAATCATGTTTTTATAAAAAGAATAAGTTAATTTCTCAACTCAAGCTGGAGTACATCTGCCAGTAATGTTAAAGGGTATTAACAGTTACAACAAAATCGTTTTATAATATGTGTAACGCTAGCGCGCTACATGAAGTACTAGAAAGGAATTTGTTAATTTGAATTAGTTAAATGAGCTTTTAGCAGGAAAATACTCTGTAAAACTTTAGGGACTTTGGTACTTTACATTTAATAACGTTGTTATTTCAATATGATATGAAATTAGTATGAAAGAATTAAAATAGTACAGCACCTAGTGCATTATATACAAACAGTAATGAAGCTCGAGACTCTACATTCTTTGTATTAAATTCAGTAAAGTTACAGATGTATAATCGGAAAATAACCAGCATAATAGGGTTATTTGTATAAATTCACACAAGTTCAAGAACCATTAACTACGCCAAGTACATACCAAAGAAGCCACAGACTTATAAAATTAATCATAAATGTAAAGGAGTGAGAACAAAATGACGCACTAGATCGGTATTACATATAAAATGAGAATGAAATTTGAGAAAGAAAGAATGAAGTAAAACGATTCTGTTCAAAGAATGTCAGTTAATTAAGAAAGGAGCGGGGTGAGTAGACGGTGAACTGTATGCCCCTCGGCGTGAGTCGCCGACAATGAATTGTTTTTGAATTTCCTGAATAAGTAGGCCAGAATGCTCAAGCACGTATAGATTGTGGAATTTATATTCGCGTCGATCGGGTATCGGACAATGACATTATTCAATAAAAGGGCAATGAACTGATTTCATTCTTCAACCATAGTTAGAACTTAAATAGATGGAACAGAGTGAGCATGTGACGGTTAACGAAGAAAAAGCGAATTATCGGTGTTTTTGGAGGTGCTAAATAAAAAAAAACAAGTGGAATTTCACTGCGAGTACCCTTTGAGATATTTTTTAGTTTGTACGCGTGGAATTGTAAATACAAACTGTACATTTTTTTATAGAAAATATATAATCCAGTAAATAGTTATTCTTTTGGACTATGATATAGCGATGATGCAAGTTTTATTTAAATTTAATCATAATATTGTCGGAAAGGCAGTTGAAACTTTTAAAACCTTGAGAAATATGTGCGTATTAACAAGAATTATTTGTGGGATTTGTTAGTAATTTTTTTTTAAATTCAATATTTTTAATCTACCAATGTTTTTTTATTAATTTCTAAACTTTACTGTTAATAGAGTTTAAGCTTAGGTGGAATTTTATTTGAAGTTATTTATAATATAGGTTAATATAGGTAAAGATAGATAATTGTGAAACGATATCTAGATACTCCAGTGATGCAGTCGCATTTGGGAAAAAGCCTCTTATTTTAAAAACTACTTAATTTGACAAAATGTTAATGGGTGTTTTTAAGGTATTGTAGAGAAGGGTATAGTATGAGATGGTACATTTTAGAGCACAGGAAGCAAGGAAACATATTTGGAATAACCGTCTTCTGAGTACCGAAGATATTAAAAGAATTACTAGGACGAGACGTTTTCACGCCTCTTACTTTTTATAACCAATAGCGCCTTTCAAAGTAAGTTGCAATTGTAAAAGTATTTCGGACATGTTTATTTTTAGTGGGTTTATAATTTTTTCCTATAGGAACCCACTCTCGCAGTTAATCAGTGCACCCTTAAAATTGTTACAAAGTTCTCACCCCTCCTGGGTAAATCAAAATTTGTACCGGACGTCATTTTTATCCGTAACATATTTCTCGAAATAATTCTCATATCTTGTTAAAATATTCCTTTAATATATAATATATCTGGTAACTATTAATAAACAGAATGTTCCATAAGTAACCTCAAATTTAATAAGTTAAATTGACCAGGACCGGGCTTTCGAACCAAATGCCTGTCTGAGCTTTTAAATCCTCTCTTCTATATATTCCTGAAGTGCAACTTCATCAAAATCGCTGAAAGCTACTGTGCATGTCTTTTTAAGCTAATAAAATAAATGCAGTACAACGAATATATATATATATATATATATATATATATATATATATATATTTATATATATATATATATATATATATATTACGGTGACGGGTTAGGCTAAATATGTGTAAATAGATCAAATGTGTATTCGTGTAAACAACCTGTACATACAAAACAATAATTTATTTATTACGCTTCAATTAAATAAAATTGGAATAAAAACGGACATATTATAAGCTCAAAACAATAATTTATGTATTACGCTTCAAATAAAAGGGCATGTTAAAGTTCAAATTAATAATTTGTATACATTAAGATGAACGCGGGGATACGTAAGCGAGTAAAAATCAATAAGTTAAGCATCGGACATTTATTTAATATCGTAAACTAAAGCAGTTTGTAGAACGTTACAAAGTGTAAGACAGGAACACAAGTCAAGGTTTAACGGAATAACAGTTTGGGAAGATAAACATTTCTTGTGAAGGCTCGAAGACGTTAACAAAACATTTCAATGGAAAGACACAAGCTTAGTTTCAACCGACGGGTATTTCATAAACAAATCGATAAAAAATGTAAGGGACAGAGAATCGTTAGGATGTAATAAAGGCGGATAGAAAATATAGCAGGTGTTTGAGTCGCAAACAGTTTCAAGAGCGCGGTAAACAAGTTTTGTAGGGGCTAAGATAGGGGCACAGATGCAACAGATTTTACGTCACAAGATATCGATTTTTCAAAGCGCACATATAGAAGAAGGGAGCTTTAAACGTAGACGACAGAGCAATAGTAAGACCATAAGACAAAGACTGGAAAGGAGATTATGAACGTATGTGTGGAATAAAAATATAAACGCGGACATTAAAAGGCGTGTTAGGATTAGTGAAAGGCGATAGGAAAGGGAGACAGTTCACAGAAAAATTGGACGGTTGGTTAGTTTTAGCGTGATTTCAAAGTATTACGTCGTTGGAGTGGTAAAATTCTTGGTTTCAAAGTTTGTTATGTGTTGTGTACAGCTAAAATTTGTGGAAGTGAGAGGCAGTTACCGGAGTTCAAAGAATGCAGTGAAAATACGTGACACAAAAGGGGGTTTTGAGGCTATATAAGCGTTGCCAAAGGGGGCTATTGCTCTCTTATTTTCTATATTTTCTGAGTCGCATCACTTACTTTTGGTAGTATAGAGAAGACCATCCCAACTGAAAATTGTGTAATAGTGCAGTCTGAATAATTACAAGTGTTTGAAATGCACGAGTTGGTGCAAGCAATTTAAATGGGCTAAATATAATTATAAATATTTAAGACCATTGAAGCAAGATGACAAGCAAGTAAACGAATTGGTGGAGAACTGGATGAATTAACTAGTTAGAGGAGAAAGCGAAGTTTGCATTTTGTACTGGCAGTCGTGTAGAAAACGTCCACAAATTGGTGGAGAATTGGATGAACGAGTTAAAGGAAATGCAGTCTACGTTGGAAAGCAGCAAGATGGTGTAATCCAGGAACGTGGGTCTGGTGAAGATCAACTACCAAAGTGGTGATTGAGAAGAACGTTCCAGGTAACGTTTTTTTTTTGTTGTTGAACTGTTGTGTTGATATGGTGTTATAAAAACGATGTGTGTTTTGAGTTATTTGGTGAAATTTTTGGAAACTGAAAAATAATTTGTTTGACATATGTAAAAGACAATAATTTAAATCTGAGGGTAAATACTTGAATACAATTTTTTTATGGTGTAAGGAGTAAACGTGTCTTTAGCATAATTTGTTGATGCAATAATTTAGGCATACAAAATTAAAGGTTTATAATGAGCTCAACATAGACCTGGAGAATGTTAATTTAGGGTTTTAGGAGAGACCCATCTGCTTCGAATGAAATTTTGTCATATAGAGTAACATAAAAGCTCGCGAGAATTTTAGATTAATGTTTCAATAACGAACCAAAGTGTGAAATGTTGTATCGTGAAATGATTTGTAAATACTGAGGTTATGCAAATAATTATTTGAATTATATGAATAAAAGGTGTATGTTTTTGGAAATATTTCATTTTTTTTATTTTTTTAATTTTATTAGAAAGTTGTTGAGAGAATGAGTAGAATTAGTGAGTATATCGTAGAAGGTAGAGAGCAGAGCGAGGCGTGGTAAATCAACTCGGAGAAGCAACTTTTGTAAATATCAAACTAGAACATATCGTAATTCAAGAAATTTGTAACGAAGTTTTATTTAGGTACAAATTGCAGGAGTTTTTATGCAGAAGAAAGAATAGTGGGGTATGATCCAGGTAAACACACAGAAATATATATTTGCTTTTACGATATTACTTCACAGGAAATAAATCATTGTTGTCAAAATTTACATACCCAATGAAGTTTTTAACGAACCAAGTTGATGACACGATATTAATCCCATTCCTTTTAGTTAAGTACGCCTGAAAAATCCTCCTAAAAATTTCTACCTAATTAAATTTAAAAAAACATCATATTGTTACGCATTAAAATGCGCTTCATAAAAGATTTTAGAAAATATTTCATTTTAAAGGATTTTTGGTATAATTAGTTTAGGTCTATAACACACATTTATGTAATCTAATTTTAGAAATTAACTTTCTGTATATCACTTTTTGTGTTTGCGTAGTAACCGTTTTTATATCGTTGGAAGGAATGTTAAATATAACTTCCCAGGTTTCGTAATAGACATGTCACTTTACCGACCAATCTTGACAAAGAACGAAGAAGGTCGTGGTTTCAAGTTGAAGGGCAGCGACACTTATGCATTCCTATCCTGATTATATTATCTTCAACTACTTGCGCGGTAGTAGTGCACTATAAACTATGTAGTGGAGGGTATACATGTAGGGTAAATTAAGCAATCTAACCAAAACAAAACGGAAATGTTATCATGCGCATTTCAATTGCAATACCATATCTAGTTCAAGGATATATAAAATAAGTGCAATGTAAAACTGAAAGGAATACAAAATGTAATAGAAAGTAAGACAGATTAATACTGAGTAATATAATTATAAAACAATTAAGATGTAGAACGATCTAGCAGTCAAGAAACCAGGACGCTAGGCGTCTTCGGCGTCAACATGTAAATTATTGTCGTTATCTTTGTGAAATCATAGTCGATAAATGTATGTAGTCGTAGTTAATTAGAAGCCCTTTGAAATGTCTTAAATGGTGATCTTGCAACTCTACGTGTCGTACCAATGTCATCGCTACATGTACCAGGCCGTGCGGCACCACATCGTTACATGTATATCTGGCCGGTTCCAACACATGACATGTCACATTTTCTTGTCAGTTCTTACTCTATATTACATTACATTCCTACGGATAAGTAGGTACCTGAAGGGGCACTATAAAATTTTTGCCATTTGAGGATTGAAAATAAAAAAGTGTAGAAAAATTTCGCAAAAGTATAATTAAAACTGTAATAAGTTTAACTAGTAAGCAAAATATATTTTGAGCGTAATATTTTAAAACGGCCTAGAATTAAGAAACATTTGTTGGTCTTATTGGCATGGGCGCCACGTAGGTAAAGCAAGAAAAAATTATTGTGCAAACCGCGGAAACAGGAAATAATAGTGCTACACAAAATTTAAGTGGCAATCTAAAATTATTCAACTATTTTTTAATAACAACAATCATTTTAATTATAATAATCTTCATATACGTTTTAGTAACTAAATATAAAATAAAAGTGTCGAATAACCAAGTGTAAATGCAACAGATGAAATCGTTACGCACATTTTGTTGTAAAGGATGTAACTATGTAAGCTAATAATTTCGTTATATTATGAAATATCGAATAAGCAGTAAGCGTTTTAAAAACCTTTAATAATTTATTGAGGTCAAATTTAATTAATTTAGGAAGGATTTTTTATGTTTAGAAATTAAAGCAAAACCTTCAAATGTTGACTGAGTCAAGAATGGTTCTAAAATTATGGAATCCAGTGAAACGGACAAGCCTGCAAGTAAGCGGAATGGGACGAGGCAAACCAACAATGATGTTAGCATGTCGCATTCAAAATAACTCGAATAATGTAAAGAAAAAGAAATAAAACGAACGTAATGATTTTTGACTGAGATGGCAGAATTGATGACTTTGTATTTAGAATGTACAATGAGATGATAGAGAAAACTGAATGACTTCAAGTACCTAGATAGAAAGTTTTTGTGTAATAGAAAACTGGATGATGAAATAGAAAGAAAGCCGAATGCTGGAAGATAAGTGTCTAGAAGTATGTGGGCAGTAAACAGGAATGAAGGATTCGGCACATATGAAAAGCTGGCCGTATACAATGGTGCGTTTGTGCCAACTGTTCTGTATGGAAGCGAAACGTAGGTCTGGCAGAAGAAGCACGTTAGTCGTATAAATACTGCAAGAATGAGGTTTCTAAGAAGTATGCGTATGGAAAAACATTGAGATACAAAGTGCCAAACGAATGGGTCAGAGCAGAGTGTGGGGTGCAAGTGACCTTAAGAAGTTGAGCGAGCGAAGCACGCTTAGATGGTTTGACATGTTAAAAGAATGAATGATGGTAGACTTACCAAGCGTCTGTATGCAAGTGGGATGACTGGTGAAGCATGCCAAAAGAAATGTATGAATATTGCAAAGGCAAAAGAAATGTGTAGGAAGCGAGGGATGTGGAAAAAGATTGTGAATGGTGCTGGGAGTAGTTATACCGTGCATATCCCCTCAGAAAGACGTGCTAGGTTTGGTTACCCTGAAAGAGAATACCGTGATTGGTGATCGAGAAATAACGATAGGGATTTTACACTCTTCGTAATCAATTAGAAAAACAACTTGTAAAAATCAAGCACATTATATTCCACAATAATATGTGTTCCGTTCACAAGGAGTTCAAGAAATCGCAATAGTTATAGACTCGTAAAATTTCATAAAATTAATGATTGTTCAGAGGAATCAAGGCATTGAACTTTACCCTAAGAAAGTTTTTAGCGTATACTGCGTGAAAACAGAATACAGAATTTTAAGAAAAGTGTGCTAGATTAACATGTCTAAGTTCGAACAAAATTAATACACAGATGTGACCAGACCAGAATAAAAATATGGTTTAAGGGCTACCCACGTGTGTCGACCAAAGATCCCCCAATCGCGGTGAGAGGTTGCGAATTGTTTTGAGCTTTGCTGGATGAATTGCGTAAGAAGTGCAAACAAGCATGTTGCGTCGGTGGCGTGGATGTTAGTTAAAAGGGCAATATGTAAAGTGTCACTCGTCAACTGTATGTTGAATGTCATTGGAATTTTGAGGTGATAATGCGTGTAACGTCATTTTTATCCGTAAGAAAGATTTTTCCTAGGGACTAAGTTGCAGTAAAAGCACAACCTTTTTAGTTGGTAATAAATTTGCAACCATCCAGGTACCATGTAAAGCACTCAGGCGATAATCTTCTCCAGTGAGTTAGTTATATGTGATTCTACTCAATTTCACTTTACCTGAATAAGGTTCAGCACAACATGGGTAGTACTCCTCATTTCTGTCGCAGGAACAGCTAAGATATCCCATTCCACAGAAAGATAAAATTCCGATAAGTCAATTCCGATTTTTACTATATTTGTTCCAGCCACTTGTTCTATATGCTTCAGATCAACCTAAAATTAAATTTCTATAAACATGTTTTACGATAAGTGTGCTTTTCTAACAAAAAATTAGGTCAACAACGTGCGAAATGTGATGGTAATACCTCTTTATAACCGGCAGTGCTTTACTGTTATTACTTTATTACATCGCAGAACCGGAAGTTCACCGTGTTGATATGAAGGAAAATTATGTTTTCATTAAATTTTTATGATACAATAAACGAAACATGCTTTGTTTCGTAAAAAGGAGATTTCCTTCTCTTTGGTTAGTCGTCAAGCAAGATAATGAAACTTTCTTGACAACGAACTCTTGTAGAAACTATTACAGAATCCGAGTTCCGTGTACTTTCTTAATTAACACAAATTGGTGTTTGCTTTAACGAAATTTCCCTGGAAAGCAGAGCTGCGGTTTGAATCAATAGTAATTCATTAATTTAATGAAACGAATGCGTAATTAACTGAATTTTATTACGCTTAACTAAAGTGATGAATCTAAGAAATTCACAAGTACCTGCAAGCCATTGTAGGTCCATGATGCAAATTTCATAAGACAGCTTTGCTCGTCAAAGGGAAAATACTGGACGTTTATTTCACAAGATGATTTGTATATAGAGGGAGGTTTCCACACGACTTCTCCAGTATACGATAATACAGCTTTTGTCATCAACGTCACTTCGTAATTTCCATCTGCACTAAAAATTATGTTGTGTAATAAAAAAGATTATGACGTATTAAACTTAACTATTTTAATAAAATAGTTCTACATAATCTACTGCGTTAAGCGACTACGTGAAACTTTTTCTTAAAAAGTGCGAGCTATCTAGTCCAGCGTTTCTTAAGCTTTAAGTTTTGACCACCTCGGGAGTCGCAAAAGCTGTTGAAAGGGGCCGCGAGAATTTGGTATACGCGCTACTCGCAAATTATAAAATATTCTAGGGTGTAACGGGGTCGTCATAAGAAAAAGTTTAAGAAGCGCTGATCTAGCCCATATTTTTCAAATCCCTTCTTTGCAATTTAACATGCTATTAGTGAAAATCTTACAACCCCAAATTTCTCCAAAATTGGCCTTATATAACCCCTATAACCCTTACTTGAATAGAAGTTTAACTTTATTAACAAACTTATGCCACTTTAAGAAAACGTTTTTAGAGACCTTTGAACACGATTTTCCACGGTATACCAACAGATGATGGCAATGCGCTAAAGCTGGAGATATAATCATAACCGTTGTAGGATTATAGAGCAGATAGCTGATCACATTCCTATAACAATATTTTAATAAGCTTACGTTCGTTGTGTAATTAAATAAACTTGTGTCTGTGGAATAATGCATTTTAAATTTCTAAATACAAATTCCTTCCTTCTTCCACACTACTATGAAATTTGACAGCTGGCTCTAGCTTCCATAGCTGAGAGTTCCGAGAGGAGGTTAGTCGCGTATCACCTCATAGACGGGCAAGGTGTGTCGAAAGAGACACCGTTAGACAGGAAATTAAGTTTTACAGGGATAAGCACAGTTTTGCGACGGAAAACACCATACTTTCATCGGGAATGGGTATTTTCGGCGATTCTTGGTTCTGGGGTGGTCGTGCGTTGCGTATAAAGGGTAACGATTTTCTTGAACGTAGAAGCCGAACACGCGCTGCGAAAGAAGCGGGCAAGGTGTCGATCTAAACGAGCGTGAACAACACGAAAAGAGCGATGTGGTTTTAAAATTCGCTTTGAGGCCTTAAAAGATACCTAATATGCAAGGGAAGACTCGATAATCGGCTTTAAAATCCGGATTCCACGTCGTTTCCACGTTGTTGGTCTATTTTTCCAAAATATTTGAGAGTAAAGTTACACGAAAGTTATTCTACTTCAGCCAAACTTGGTTCGTGAACGCAGACGGACGAGTCCGAAACGCTAGCTTCTTAACCTAAGGGATCGCATTTTTTTCTACGGCGTTATAAAATGCCTAATATGTATTGTAAGTCTTAAAAATCGTTAAATCTAGTTCTGTACCGATTTCGAATATAGAAAGTTTATTTTTAAAGAAAAAATATTAAATTTAATCCACGAACACTTTCGAACCCGCTCAAAGAGTTACGTTCAATGGTGAATTTCACAGTAAATCGAAACGTTTTCGTAAGGCGATTACAAAATAATGCGTAAAAATTGGACATTTAGACTAACGTCTGGCTCTATAGCTCAGTACTAATACCTTTGGATAGTATGCACGGGGCTCCAGGTTTGATGCCGAAGTTGTTTTATTGGTTTTTTTAACATTCAGATGCCAACTGCGCCATCTATCTTACGGAAGTCGTCGCGATCGAATTTTTTTAAACTCTTTATACGGAAATCGCGCACATGTCGATTTACGTTTTGTTTCACATTTGTTAGTTATCCGTCATTCAAGTTATTAAATCTAAAATTATGGTCTTATATTAAATATTAGATACATGATGGAGGATTTAAAATTACACACTCACACGCACGCACGCACGCACGCACGCACGCACGTGCGCACGCGCGCGCGCACGCACACACACATCTAGTGTCTACAGAAATGCGGAATAGGACTTCACTAATGCTAAAAAAGGTAGATATATTTATAAGTTGGCAAAACTGTTCATGCTTTCCAGAATGGCAATGTTTGTTTTACCCTAACTGTAAGCACCTTATTAATTTCTAAATAGCAATTATACCTTAACAAAATACAAACTATTGTGTTATCATTTTAATATTTGAAGCACAAGAACAAAAGCAGGTATATTATTTAAAATAATTTTTTTAGTAAGTTGTCTTAAGTTTTCAAAAATTAGGAATTTTTATGAAATAAAGAATTTTAATTACATGGCTATAAAATCAAAAACATGGATTGAAAATGGATACAATCACAACAAGTGTTCGAATATTTCTCCATTTACAGCTATACAATGACCAAGACAATCATAGAAATGCTCATGAATATTTACACACATTTACAGTGTAATAATATTTTAAGAGTGTCGCATGCTCTCCTTCACAACGGTATGGTATCTTTTGAGCATCAGTTTCAGATGTGATGCATATTTATAAGAGCTGTATTTGTGCTCTTTAAGCATCTTATGTACGTAACTTTTACTAAGTGCTGAAGCTGAAAATGCAGGTTCAAATTCTTTTTGGGGCCTTATATTTTCCTTCTTGCAGTTACTAGCTCGATTTTTAATTAGTATTTGGGCTTTGCAGAAAAGTCTAAGTTATTATTTCATCTTATTAACTATAATACCTTAGTATTTATCAACTTGCTTATATATATTGTTATGGATTTAAAGGGTTAAATTTGGGGTAAGCAATGCAATTTCAACCACCCTGTATAGAGAAACGAACAAATTATTTACGTGCAAAATTTATTTAATTTATTTAATTTAAACGGACAAGTATTGACGTATTTTTATAATTAATGATTGAAAGGTTAAAGGTACACGGTTTTAAAAACAAATAGAACCGCATAATTAATTTAATTTATTCTAATTCAACATGTAAAAGCACTAGAAAACATACCAGGGTAAAGAAAATCAATAATCCCAAGGCAAAAGGTTTCTTGGTAACAAACAAGATCGTCAGTTTTATCGGATACGGTGAAATATAAACTCCAAGAATTGTTGTTTAAAACGGTCTATAATTAAGAACACCTCCATTTTTAAAAGGTTACATTCTTCGAAATTATCAGCATAATAAAGCAAGACTTCATAGAAAATAGTTTTCAACCGTCAGTTGATTCGAATAACAAACTAACAAAGTTCTTAAAGAGCAGGGGAGATGCACGATCGGTAATATGCTACAGATAGAGACGGATATAAAAGCATTGGTATTCGAAACGCACGTACTAATCCACGTGGGGTGATGAGAAGCTGTCGGCAATATCGATTTTCCATAACACAAGTGGGGTTTGAAACGCGACAGCAAATGTGCATAAGACAGGAATAAAAATATTACAGTTGGGGTTTTATGACGACACAGAATAGTATCATTGGTTGCGAACGGATAGTTTTACAAACGCACAAACATGCGACAGGTGGGAGCGATTTTCGGATTATACGGCGCGTCCACGAGGTGAATTTCAGGAACCTTCGAGTAGGTTATATCAAAATTTGCAGAATTGTTATTTGAAAATAAGTTTTTCGCGTGAAGTGTGTCCTAGAGGTAGCATTTTGAAAAATATAAATACTCTAGAAGAATTAGGAAGGCTCTCTTTGTATTCTCATTGTTTATACTACGTTACAACGATAGACCGACGTTATAGTAGAGTTCTTGTGGGTATTAAAAATATTCATAATACAGTAAATGTAGTACTAGCACATGTAACTTGGTAGTTGAGGCCTTATAGTTATTAACGTGAGTAGTGTCGAGTGAATTAAATTAACCGAGGTCCAACTAATACCATACCAAGCTAGTAAATCAATAAATAGAAGTATAATATACGTGAGTTTGTATGCTATTATGGAATGGTATTTGGAAGCAAGGCGCTTGGCGAATTTATTGGGGTTATCATCTATGAATATATGGAGTATCAGAGCGTATAGTCACAAAGTCAACGGGTTGTGGTAAGCATCGTCAAATGGAGGCCTGAAGCATTCTCCAGGTAACTTATTTGAAATTTCTGTTATCTGATAAACTTTTATATTATTTGGTGATGTGTGAGTGAATATTGGGGTTATTTGTGGTTATATAACGTATCGGAAAAGATATGTGTGCTGGACAATTATTGGGGTTATTTAAAATATTGAAAAAGGGTAAATGTAAAAATTACTAAATTTTAATATGAATATAAATTGGATTTTTAAGGGTAAACGGGTCTATTAATTTTGTATTAATTTTATGCAAGGTAAAGGCATACATTAATAAACTGGGTTATTATGAGCTCACCATACTCCAGTGTGCAATAAATTTAGGGTATAATTTGGGGCCCATCTACTCATATTGTATTAAATGTGTCTGCAAATAATAATTCAAAACAAGGTCTTTAAAACATATTACTTATTGAGTTATAATTAGTGTACCAAACTGTTTATACCTGTGAATAATTTGGCTGTATATAGCGGTAAATAAAAGATTGTATGATTGTGGTATTATTTGGTGATTTTATTGAATAGTATGCGAGTGGGAAGGAAGAATGATTGTAAATTTAGGTGTCCGAGAAGAGGCACAGCTGAGCTAGCCAGAGAAGCTGCTGAAGATTCTTGAAGCAGAAAGTAACGAGTAAGAATTGTGTTTTGGAAAAATTTTATTCTTAAAAAGTATTTAATGACTCACTTTCGATTCTTAAACTTTAATCCCCGGTTCCACAGCAATATATATATATATATATATGTGTGTGTGTGTGTGTGTGTGTATGTGTGTGTGTGTGTGAGTGTGTGTGCTATTTAGTGGTATATAGGGTCACAAGGAATGTACACTCCAGGTACACCACACCAAAGTCTAGAAAATTAAAACTTTTTATCATAAAGAGTAAGCAATTCGGCAATTATACAAAAAGCAAATATCAAATATACTGTATAAAATTCACAACCAACTTTAATAAATGAAAGGAAACTAATTCCTCAAGAATTTAATTACATTTAGTAAAATAAATAACTTTGCATGCAATCCAATTCATTTTTAAGAATAGCAATGCATTCATAAACTTTAAATAAATACGCATCAGGAACATCAAAAGTCAAACAAACATGTTTTATAAACGCAAGAAGTAAATAAAAACGCATCTAATTTACGACATCTGTTAAAGGATCCCATTATAAATTTGACTACGTGATCTTTTAATTAGAAACTTGACAAAATTCGAATAAAATCCAGCACATTGGTGAACAAAAATAAGGAACCATAAGAGCAGAATCAAACGGAAAATTTGAATAAATTCTTATACAAATAAGAGGACGTGACTTGAGAAGGTACAAGGTTTCAGGGTCAACGGAATCCACAATAGAAAATTTTTATGTGTACGTGATGTGCTAAAGCAATGCGACGAAAAATTAGGATGGTAACTTCCTGGAAATCCGAAGACTTGCCCAATGAGACAAGTGCAACTCCTCAATCAACAAAACAAGCTGGGTAAACCAATTATAACAGGTGATAGGCGTACCTTTAAATACCGCACGAGCTGATAGAATGTCAGTCTTTCTACGAGCAAGGCACGCTCTATACTTCTCTGAAACCATATTTTTGTTCGAAATATCAAAGAAAAAATAATTTAAATATATCAACAGCACGATTTTAGAAACAATTTAAAGTGCTGTATGAAAATTTGGCGGAAAATTGAATCAATGGCGTTATTTTTGTCATTCCATTACCTAATATAGGATTCCACTTTATGAAAACATTTACACACCATGTTACTAATAACAATTTAACATTTCTACTGAAGTTTAGAACACCAAGAACTTCTAATAAACTAAAAGCGCCCGAATACTTAACGTACATAAACGTCTTGATTTCTATCGGATAAGGTTCTGCATTTAATTCTTAGAATTTTGTCCGAGATTGAAGAGTGTAAATGTAAATAAGTGCAAACCATTTGATTTATTAGAAAAACGTGTAGGTTTAATTTTTTATAGTATCAAGCTTGACTAATGCATATTAATAAAATAATTGTGGTTCTATGAATGAATAGTGCAGAATGGAAATGATCCAGAAAAATCTTAAGTGCATCTGAAACTTGGTATGGTAACTGCAAGTAGAAATAATTCAAGTCAAACACAAATATCAAAAGGTAAGAAACAGCTAATCCAGGGTTCTTGACTTCACTAGAATATTCAGTCAATAACTGGTTGGAGAAGGCTACTGTGATATCGCAGATACAAGGGGTCATCTGTTGCAGATTCTTCATTGGCTTAAAAATAATCAGTGTTTTTGCAGTTTCATGCATTCACGGTATATTGCAGACTAGATGAACAACGATCAGTGTTTCTTAACAAATACCTCATGGTGTTTTATTTTTAGATTATAAGTTTTAAGGTTATGACATCGTTTTCAGTAACTGCAATTGAGATGTTACAAGCACAAAAATTAACTGTTATTATGGGGTACATCTTATCAAGGTAAGATTTACAAAGTTGTAATATATTTTGCAATTACGTTATACGCCTTATTTTGAAGATTGACCCGTCACTTAAAAATGTATTTCAAAAATATTGAGCGTGCGATATTTGTCCCTATTTTGATTTAAATATGCCGATTTTGTATACATTGAGTGTTTATGAACATTTTTTGATAATTATTGCTTACATAAATATATTATTTTAGTATAAGTAGATAAATTAGTACGTAAATATAAAGCATTGTACCTAATTACAGAAAAGCTCATTTTGTCTGAGAAAATCAGTTTTATGCTTTGTGGTTGATTCGAATTGTTGGAGGTTCTGTTTTCAGGTTTCAATCGGCACTTGTAAGAGCTAATCTGGTATGCTGAGAGATATATTGCATTAGCTTTGTGTAGGCAAGAAAGTTTTAAATGAAGTAGATTTACTTCCATAATAATTTTGGTTATAGAAAAAGGCAGTTGAGCCGAATCTATGCCGTGCCAACTTTTGTCTAAACCTACAAAGTCAGTTAAACATCACGAAGATATGTTTATAAATTTAGCCAAATTTAACAAAATGCTTCGACAGGATGTCCATGCAGCCTTATTGAGGGTCATTTGCCAATAGATTTTGTTATTTTGTTTCATTTCCTTAGCCCCTCATTATGATTAGCTATTTATTTAGATATCTTTTTCAAACCCCATATTAGAATAATTTTTATTTATGATATGATTTTAACACAGCATATCTATTAAAATTAATTACCATTTAATATGACAGGTTGATTTCTCTAACAAATTATAAGCATAAAATATTTGACTAAACTACCGTGTATTGGATCTAAAAAGTTATCATTCATTCAATTTTTACAAAATAAATATATTCACAAATCTGCCGAAATTTTACTCCAACCATCAAATCACACATTTCCAATAAAATAGTGAAATATCTACACAATATCTTACCAGCATAAAACCAAATTATTATGCTGTATCTGAAATTTTTATTTTATTACACCTCCTCTCCACTTATTTATACCCTGAAATTACTTTCATAACCTTTGTTTTCACCTATTTTAATCTCCATTATATTTTTAGGTCATTAAAGATTTTCTTGGTGTAGTTATCTATAAAAATACTGAATTTTTGTGAGCTTTTTTAGTAATAATATCAAATTTACCTACTTATTATAACCTAAGAAATTATTCATATTTCACTTTAAGTATCGTTTGAAGTATAAATAATTATGAATTGCGTTCATTTAAAAGCTAAGGAACTTAGTTGGGAGCTTCTAGCGAGTAATATAATTCCTGCCCCACACACAAAACAAAAGGCACTCGCAGTTTCGCGCTGTTATATCAAAAATTTAGATACCCAGTTTAATTGTAATGCGAACCCAAAAGATTCCGATAAAGACTTGACTGAAATACAAGATACCATTGAAGACATAAGAACGATTATTTATTCTAGCGATCCCCTACCTACTAAAATAGAATTAGTGCGTTCCAATCACGTATAATGTATGCAAAACAGCGGTTAAACTTATTTGCAAATTCTAAACTTGATAAATTTGATAAAATCCGAAATGAATTTACGTCCGACCTATTTCTTATTGAAAGTTTCGTTTTGAAAAGATTAGATTTCAAAACCTTCCGTTACGCGCCTTAATTTAAATAACCTACCGTTGACTATAGAAAGCATAAACGTTTCTAAATCTTGATAATGAATAATTTTGTCTGACATGGGAAAAGTAATTCGAGCATAGAAAACAAAAATCAATATAAATTGTTGGTTATTTTGCAAAAAGAAAAGCCTGTGACCGGTTTCGCTGTTCTTGCAGATCATCAGACGGACGTATCTCTTTTTGCAAAACAACACCTAAGTTCTGGGATTATACACAAATCAAGGTGTATTTTATAATTCAAACAGTTTCTCATGCGCCCTATATACTCGAAAGTAAGCAACTAACTAACCATCGGTAACTTTTACAAGTCCCAACATGATCAGCATAGATGGAGTTGCCAGACAAAATTTTTAAAACTTAGTCGAAAGGCAAGATAAATTAATAAACAAATGGCCGAATTCCTACTTAACATTGGCGAACCTTCTAAGAAGGTACTACACCCAATGCTAATTGAAGATGTTGGCCTACAGAAACTAATACGTTTCTAGCTACTTGATAATGAATAATTTTGTCTGGCATGGGGAAAGTAACTCGAGTATAGGAAACGAAAACAACTTGACTAAGTTTTTAAAAATTTTGTCTGGCAACTCCATCAATGCTGATAATGTTGGGACTTGTAAAAGTTATCGAGTATAGAGGGCGCATGAGAAACTGTTTGTATTATAAAATACACCTTGATTTGTGTATAATTCCAGAACTTAGTTGATTGTTTTGCAAAAAGAGATGCGTCCGTCTGATGATCTACAAGAACAGTGAAACCGATCACGGGCTTTTCTTTTTACAAAATAACCAATAATTTATATTGATTTTCGTTTTCTATGCTCGAATTACTTTCCCCATGCCAGACAAAAATATTCATTATCAAGTAGCTAGAAACGTATTAATTTTAGTAGGATAAACATCCTCGATTAGCATTGGGTGTAGTACCTTCTTAGAACGTCGGATAGTGTTAAGTAGGAATTCGGTCATTTGTTTATTTATGTTTCTAAATCTGTTCCGATCTATAAGTGGAATCTTACTTTTTCAGGATATAACTCAAAAATCTCTTTAACTTCTGTTCTTGAACGCATAGATAATTTAAAGTTTCTCGAAACTGTACAGACTAACAATTATCTCTCAGTGCTGTGGAGCTTTTTTCTGGCAGTGCTTTAGATTGGTTTCGAAACATTAAACACCAAGTTCATTCTTGGCCTGAATTAGTTAATCTTTTGAAACAAGATTTATCGACCTTCGACAATGATTACGAACTCTTTCACAAATTCGTGCCCGTTTTCAAGCTACCGATGAAAATGTTTTATTATATATCATCGATATGGAAACTTTATTTAATATATTATATAAAAAATGTGACGAACTAGAAATCTTAAATCAGCTTATTCGTAATTGAAACGCTTATTATTCGGAACACCTTGCTTTACAAAAAATTATTGAATCAATTACTCAACTTAAAGGCCTTTGCCGATCCCTACAAGAAATTTCGTTTAGAAAAATATCACACTTCAACAAAACCCCCATCAATACCTTCGTCACTAAATGTATTTTACCGTAATGAGTAAGTCTTCCCGTAATGTTCATTTTTTTTCACCTATATCGAATGTTGCCGAAACTAGCTCTTTTCTTGCTGGAATTGTTAACAACAATTACACTAACTATACTTTCGTTATGGTTGTGGAAACCCAAACGTTTATAAGTATAATTGCTCTCATTGTAAGGTATCTGAAAACTACCAAAAGACACCATTGTTCAAGGTGTGAGCGCCCCTTTAATGCAGAAAAGACATCCAAGCCCACAAAACTACCGTTATCGCCACAATTAAACTCAAAACCCGTTGTATCGTTACCCTTGTTACAAAACAAAACAATAATTATGCTTCCAATAACATATCTTCACCACCAAAATGTGCTTCCTTGGAAATTGTAAACAAAATTTCTCTTACTGAAGAACAAACCGTCTTATTAAATAAAACTATGAACAGATTCCGCTAATTATCTAGCTCAGAATTAGGTTGTGTAACACATTTATATTCCGAAATTGATAAAATGATTCAGTCTGGAGTTATTTCTCCAAACTCTTCCCCGTGGGGCAGTCCTATTCTACTAGTTAAAAAAACGGAGATTGTCGTGTTTGTTTTGATGGTTGTAAGTTAAATACCATTACAATCTTTGATAGTTATCCATTACCCCGAACGGACTCTATATTAAGTAGACTTGTAGCCTTAAATATATATATATATATATATATATATATATATATATATATATATATATATATGCGGTGATAAGGGTTGTTTAAGGGTGTATTTTATAGCAATGGTCATGTAGTAATCAGAAATTATAATAGGAAGCAGAAAACTGCATTTATTTAATAGAAAATTGAGTAATTGAGATAGTTTGTAAATAGTAAACATTGAACACCCTGTATATACAGTATAAGTAGCTTTAAGCGACGCAAATAGAAACAATAAGACGCATAGTTAGCATAGAAATAAGTAATTTATGCATTAGGTGAATAACAAATATTTAACACCCGGTATATAGAGCTTTAGTAAATTTAAGTAATGCAAATAACTATATTTTTCAGCAGAAGCACGCGTATTTAGACGTAAGAATAATAAATGTAATTAAACACGCATTGAAAAGGATTCGAATTAATCGTAACATAATACGGAGATAAGAGATAAAATTTAAAGAAGTGTAGTGTTAGTGCGTACAAACAATTAACAATTTTTAATAGTGAAGGTAATTAAGAATGGGTAAATTGATAAACATACTTGAAAATTGAAATTCGAATTGCATCAGGTATTTGTGTATAATATGGAAAAGCGATTATTTTCTCAAAACACCGCAAGGTCTGATAACAAAGCATTTGTAAGCAAACAACAATTACTCGAAAGGCCGAGAATGTTACATCAGAAAACCACTTTAAGTGTAGGAAATAGGAAGACCTCTGGTTAAGATTAGTAAGCCAAACCCACAGACAAAAGGGGACATAACCATATATTAACAACGAGCAATGATAACGGAGCTCAGTTTTCAACTCAACAAGGCCAAGGTGCGTCACTCTGAATCTAAGAGTAACGCGTAAGAATAATATTTAAAAGTGAAATTGTATAGTGACAGATAGTGCTACGAAGATGAAAATTTCTATTGCCGATTAGCGGCTCTAAGGTTGGTGCGAGTAATCTAAGTCTGACGATGATATTCTAAGGTTGGTGCGAGTAATCTAAGTCTGACGATGACATTCTAAGTTTGTAATATAATAATTCAAATGATATTCTGAGGCTGGTGAAAATGTTCTAAGTTCGACGAGAATAATTCATGGGTGTAGAACAAATCCAGAGGGTGACGACAATAATTCAAATGTAATAATTCAAGCGTGTGGATACATAATATTTCAAATGAGTATATAATAATTCCGAATTGGTAAAGAATAATTTCGAATACGATGATAATAATAATGCATGGAAAATTCTAATTGATGTTAATTGATAATGGATGCATTGATAGTCTTGGTACAATTTTGAGTTGCGAGAAAGAAATATAGAAGCACGAAGTAAACAGACCAGGTCAGATCTTTTTAGTTTTTAGACATTTTTTTTTTATTTGAATTTGAATATTGAATTTGCTTAATTAATATAAACTAGTGTAACTGAGTCAGCAACGAACTTTGCATACGTAGAAAGTACGTAATATAATAAAGGAGTTTTGAACGTTCCACGTTTCTTTTATAAGAACAGTAGTTTTTTTGGTGACTTTAGATTGATAGCGAAGCATATGATTTTTGATTTTTAAGTAACGGGTATTAAACAAAGTCTACAAATAATAATTAATATTTAATTGATATTCGCTAAAAATTAAAGGGTAGAAGTCAATGTCATTCATTATTATTTTAATTGGAGTTAATTGAACCATTAGTAATATATAATAAGCATAAAAGCCTGTGAAAATCCAATGTTGGTAACAACCAGCTAAAAGGAAGGTTAAAATACCATGAAACAAAGCTCGGAGAATGATATTAAAACGTTCATTAGGAGCACACACCTGCAAACTTTTAAATGTCAAATTCTAATAAATTTAAATAGATAAACATGCAGCTTCTACGTATATTGGAAACGGTCGGATGTTTTAGCAGAAAATGCTAGATGAGGGGTTATTTTACTCACGTAGGAATCCACGTGGATTTAAATAGCATATAGACTGGAATATTGATTTGTACCACTCAGACCAGGGTAGAAAGGGATGGATAAAACGCGTAAAGCAGAGATACTGATAATAAAAGGCGTGATTTGCGAAGCTTCACTAGGTCTACGATTGGTTGAAATAAAATGCAAACATGAGAGGGGAAAGCATATCAGTTGGTGTGTAAAATTAATTAGTTGTTCTCGGCCGTGTTGCGAGCCGTGTGGAAATTTTTTAGATTTTCAACTTGGACGTGTAGTAGAATCGCTGTGCCGAGCCGTCGGAAGGGAAAATAGAATGCGAAATTCTAAAAATTGTCCGTTGCGGGACAAATTCGACTTGCAAGCGGGTCATTATATAAACCCGGGCTAATAGGAGTTTCGCTCTCTTAGATTTTGATTTTATTCAATACTTTAAACAGTTTTGCTCTTTATTTTTGATTATTCGATACTTTAAGTAGAATACGTGGTGATTACGTGCTACAATAAAAGTTATTAGTGCGCTTAGAGAAGATACAAGGTAATAAAGTCTAGTTATATTTGAGTATTACTGTACCAATTATCCAAATTAGTAACGATAAATAAATAAATAGAAGTAAACAGTTTTGGGTATAGCGTGAAAGAATTATGAATTTCAGTGCTATTTTTGGGGTGTTAATAATCAAATGTTATTCGTAAACGTGATTGGATCCACAAAACAAGATTTAGATATACGTAGATGAATTCCTGAGAAGCCCTGAAACCTTGTTAGACGAATGGTGGTGTACAAAAATTTTAAAAGCGGTCAGAATCTGAAGCCGTAAACATAAACCAGCTGGAATGGTGGAATTAGCAAGGACGATGTACATTAGAGCCACGAGTGCAATAACCTTCAGGTAACTTATGCTTTGTTGTTCGATCTTTGATGTTTTGGTGTGTGTTGAATATCTTTATAATTTGTTTGATAAAAATGGACAGTAGTAAATTTGTATAAACAACAAATTTGTAATTTTAAGGTAAAATTTTCTTGTATCAGTAGAAAGGAGTATTTATCAGGTTTATGTTTTTGAATATGATGAAAATGTGGGTCGGTCTTTGAGCTCAATTAGACTAACCTGTTAAATTAACGTAAAGGGGTGGGTAATGCTCCCTTTTATTCAGACTCAGGTCTGCAAATATTGTTTGTTTAATTAGTATGCATCCTACAAGGACTCTAATTCTGGATGTAAATTAAAATGAGGACAAATTTTAACTTGAAAATTTATTATGCTGCAATTTATGCTAAAATTTAATTTTGAAATTTTTATGTATTGTGAATATTGGTGTAAATAGAGTTAACGTTGATGTTTGTGGTAGGAATGTGTTTTTTTTTATGAATGAGGATGAAAGCTTTATCTAGGTGAGCTGCCGTGGCGGAAAGGATTCAAGAGGCGATATTCAGGTAAGAAATCGAATATCAGAGGAGATTTCACCGTAGTACCGAGAATCACAGCAAATCTTGGCGCCCAATTCGTGAGACTCGATTCTTATAGAGAAAATCACAGCAATCTTGACGCCCAATCTGTGGGGCTCAAATGTTTTTTAGAAAGGACCTGTTCCTGTCGACGAGAGGATCACAGCAATCTTGGCGCCCAACGTGGGGCTCGAGTGTTTTCTTTTACTCTGGTGAGTTTTTTTTGTAGGTTTCACAGAATCTTGACGACCAATTCGTGAGGCTCGATTCTTATAGGGAATCACAGCAAATCTTGACGCCCAATCTATGGGTCTCGAATGTTTTTTAGAAAGGACCAGTTCCTGTTGACGAGAGGATCACAGCAATCTTGGCGACCCGAACGTGAAGGGCTCGAATTTCAGATAGTGTGTAACTGTTTCAGGAAACTGACGACCCTGAAATTAAGAGCTGGGTGTGAATATTTTTTGTAGGTGTGTAAAAGAAGTGTGTAGGCGTATGTGGGGGTGAAAAGTGTGACGGATGCAGAGAAAAGAGTGGCTTCGAAGTCAAGGGGTGGAAATACGAAGCAGTGATAGTGCTTTATTTAAGACGACAGAAGCAGAAATGGAAGAAGAAGCAGGAGGTAGTAGGGATCAGTCTAAGACGGAGTCAGGAGAAACAGGAAATTAGTTAATGATGAGAATGTTAGAGGAAATGCGATTAGCTAGAGGGAAATCCAATAGAAAATTAGAACAGCTAAGCGATGAATCGAATAGAGCGAGGGAGGAGTCCAACCGAAAATTAGAGCAGATAAGCGGGAAAATTGAGCAATCTACTAAAGAATTTACAGAGTTTAAAAATAGTCTTACCGTGAAAATGGGGGAAGTAGAAAGTAGGGTTGATAGAAATGAGAAAAACATTACAGGTCTTCGACAGGAAATGGGAAATTTAAGGTCCGAAGAACGTATTTTTTGTGAAGAAGAGATAAATATAAAAATGACTGAAGTAACGGACTCATGTAGGGATCAGTTAGGCAGGGTAGAACGCGAAGTTGGTAGTATTAAATACAACATGTCAAATTTAACGGGGGATGATACCAGATTTTATACAGGTGGCGTATCATTGGACCAACGTATGAAATTTTATGGCGATAACAGGGTAAATCCACAAATTTTTATTAATAGCGTAAGAAATCTAGTGGGAAATTTATTCGACGAACCGACTAAACTAAATACGATAAAGGCGTTATTGAAGGACAATGCGGAAGCATGGTATAATTTAGTAGGACAGGACATAGACACGTATCAGGACTTTGAAAACAAATTTTTACAGCATTACTGGAGTGATCATAAACAGGATCAGATTAAGGACGACTTGATTACAGGAAAATTTAAGGGAGAGTTTTCAGGTTCTAGGGAACAATATGCCATTCGCAAATACAGTGTGGCCAAACAACTTAATCCATCATTGACGGACAGACAAATAATCAAGTACTTATCACGACATTTTGAACTGGAAATCAGACAACACGTGGCCTTACAAAACATCACAGAACGGGAGACATTTTTAGAATATTTACAGAGATATGACGATGTATGTGTAGGACGGACAAGAGAGATACGTGAACGAAACATTAGCACGGTTAGGTTTGACAACAGGACACAAAATTTTCCGAGACGGCCTGACTATAATAGGAATTTTCGACCGAATTGGGAACGACGAGGACAGGAATACAGAAGTAATAGTGCAACTAGGGGACCAACGCCAAGACCTAGTTACACGAGACAGAACAGTTTACCGGAAGTAAACAGGACTGTGACGAGCACGCCGAATAGAGACAGGGACACGGATATTAATACGAGGAAGACGTACGCACAGGTTGTAGAAAGACAGCCAGGACCAAGCACGGAAAACAGGACGAGACAGGATTTTTAGAACGCGACAGACCACTAGATTTCTGTGTAAATGTATATGAACATCCACGTGAATTTTTCAAAATTGAGGAGGAAGTAGAGCCAGAAACTGTAGAAAAATTATGTTTGCCAATTATTAATATAGGGATTTTTGAGAATAATGTAGAAGTATTACTTGATACAGGGGCAGAGGCGAGTTTAATATAGAAGGAATTCGTCAGCAAAATTAGGAATAAGGTTTGTGATAGAATTATGCCTATAAAGCATAGCCATTTAGTAGCTCCAAATAAAAGGAAGTTTGCTGTAGTAAATAGTGTTGTGGTGCTTAGGATAATCATAGGAGGTTTAAGCTGTGAACAGAAGTTTGTAATTGAACCTGGACTGAAGTTTCAGAGTATTTTAGGTGTTGACTGTATGATTCAGTTAGGGGTTTTGATAGATATGGAAAGGAAGGTAGTAAGGATTAAGGATAGGGTAGTGCCATGGAAGGGCAGTTATGAAGTCACAGAGGATGACACGGGGTTGAGTATTAATGTAGTAGAGATAGAGGATGATGGAGTTAAACAGATCAACACAATAAGATGTCCAGAGGATAGGATAGCAGAGGTTCAAGCTTTATTACAAAAACATGCAGAATTAGTGGGGGTAGAAGCAAGCACAGCGTTAGGCTATGAGCACGTGTTAGTAGTGGATAATTTATGATAGTATTCGTTTATGTTTAGATGCACGAAAAATTAACCAACGGACCAAACCGCAATTCCATTGTCCACCATCCATGGACAGACTTTTGACGAGATAAGTGGCAAGTTTGTTTTTAGTAAATTAGATTTAAGGAATTCATTCTGGCTGAATCCATTACACAAGGATTCTAGAAAGTACACAGGATTTTCCGTAGAGGGAAAAATATAGAATTTTAAGGTAGTATTATTTGGTTTGTTCGCAGAAAAGGAAACAATAATAAATGAGAAACAGACAAGTGTAGGGACTGTAGAAGATGCAATATTTAAGAGTCAGGATAATAGGGATGATAAGTTTATTGTATGTGAGATAATAGAGATGATAAGTATAGATATAAAAGGAGAAGAAATAGGGATGAAGAGTATTAGGATGGTGAGAAGAAAGACTTGGAGGATCAAGAAAAGAGTCAGATTTAAATAAGAAATGAAGATTAAATGAACAAAATATAGGGATAAAATAGGTGTATATAGAAGAGTAGAAGTAAGTGTTTATAGAAAATAAAGCTAGGTACAAGATAAATATGGGAGATAGTTAGATATAGGTATATAGGAGGAGAAGGAAAATTAAAAGTAGGAAGAAAATAAGATAGGTTAAGTGTAGATATTTCTTATAAGATTAGTGGAGAGTTAGGAATAGAATAAGAATAGGATAGGTATATAGGATTAGGTAGGGGAAGTGAGTATAGCGAAGATTAATTAAAAGTTAGGAATAGGATAGGTATATAGGATGTATATAGGATTAGATGGAGAAGTAGGATGAAGTTAGGGATAATTTCAGTTTATAAAATTAGGTGAAAGTTAGGAATAGGATAGGGATATAGGATAGGTGTAAATATTTTTAGGATTGGATATAAGTTAGGTAAGTTAGAAAAATAAGTGTAGAGTGAGATAGGCAATTGTTTTTGTAAATCTTTTTTGTAGTCTAGATGTTTCGTATTTGAATTCAAATAAGTGGGATTATTTGTATTCAAATAGGGGGAAAATACTCAAATTTAGACCAGGGTAGAAAATTAATTAACGACATCAAATAATTTTAATCACCCTGTATAAAGAAACAAATAGAAATTACGTGCAAAATTTATATTAATTAATTCAATTTTTAAGTAACGGGTATTAAACAAAGTGTACAATTAAAATTTAATATTTAATTGGTATTCGCTAAAAATTAAAGGGTAGAAGTCAATGTCATTTATTATTATTTTAATTGGAGTTAATTGAACGATTAGTAATATATAATAAGCATACAAGCCTGTGAAAATCCAAGGTTGGTAACAAACAGCTAAAAGGAAGGTTAAAATACCATGAAACAAAGCTCGGAGAATTATATTAAAACGTTCATTAGGAGCACACACCTGCAAACTTTTAAATGTCAAATTCTAATAAATTTGAATAGATAAACATGCAGCTTCTACGTATATTGGAAACGGTCGGATGTTTTAGCAGAAAATGCTAGATGAGGGGTTATTTTACTCACGTAGGAATCCACGTGGATTTAAATAGCATATAGACTGGAATATTGATTTGTACCACTCAGACCAGGGTAGAAAGGGATGGATAAAACGCGTAAAGCAGAGACACTGATAATAAAAGGCGTGATTTGTGAAACTTCACTAGGTCTACGATTGGTTGAAATAAGATGCAAACATGAGAGGGGAAAGCATATCAGTTGGTGTGTAAAATTAATTAGTTGTTCTCGGACGTGTTGCAAGCCGTGTGGAAATTTCTTAGATTTTCAACTTGAACGTGTGCAAATTTTGAGTAGAATCACTGTGACGAGCCGTCGGAAGGGAAAATAGAATGCGAAATTCTAAAAATTGTCCGTTGCGGGACAAATTCGACTTGCAAGCGGGCCATTATGTAAACCCGGGCTAATAGGAGTTTCGCTCTCTTAGATTTTTGATTTTATTCAATACTTTAAACAGTTTTGCTCTTTATTTTTTTGATTATTCGATACTTTAAGTAGAATACGTGGTGATTACGTGCTACAATAAAAGTTATTAGTGCACTTAGAGAAGATACAAGGTAATAAAGTCTAGTTATATTTGCGAGTATTACTGTACCAATTATCCAAATTAGTAACGATAAATAAATAAATAGAAGTAGGCAGTTTTGGGTATAGCGTGAAAGAATTATGAATTTCAGTGCTATTTTTCGGGGGTGTTAATAATCAAATGTTATTTGTAAACGTGATTGGATCCACAAAACAAGATTTAGATATACGTAGATGAATTCCTGAGAAGCCCTGAAACCTTGTTAGACGAATGGTGGTGTACAAAAATTTTATAAGCAGTCAGAATCTGAAGCCGTAAACATAAACCAGCTGGAATGGTGGAATTAGCAAGGACGATGTACATTAGAGCCACGAGTGCAGTAACCTTCAGGTAACTTATGCTTTGTTGTTCGATCTTTGATGTTTTGGTGTGTGTTGAATATCTTTATAATTTGTTTGATAAAAATGGACAGTAGTAAATTTGTATAAACAACAAATTTTTAATTTTAAGGTAAAATTTTCTTGTATCAGTAGAAAGGAGTATTTATCAGGTTTATGTTTTTGATTATGATGAAAATGTGGGTCTGTTTTTGAGCTCAATTAGACTAACCTGTTAAATTAACGTAAAGAAGTGGGAGATGCTCCCTTTTATTCAGACTCAGGTCTGCAAATATTGTTTATTTAATTAGTATGCATCCTACAAGGACTCTAATTCTGGATGCAAATTAAAATGAGGACAAATTTTAACTTGAAAATTTTGATGTTGCAATTTATGCTGAAATTTAATTTTGAAATTTTAATGTATTGTGAATATTGGTGTAAATAGAGTTAACGTTGATGTTTGTGGTAGGAATGTGTTTTTTTTATGAATGAGGATGAAAGTTTTATCTAGGTGAGGTGCCGTGGCGGAAAGGGTTCAAGAGGCGATATTCAGGTAAGAAATCGAATATCAGAGGAGATTTCACCGTAGTAACGAGAATCACAGCAAATCTTGGCGCCCAATTCGTGAGGCTCGATTCTTATAGGGAATCACAGCAATCTTGACGCCCAATCTGTGGGGCTCAAATGTTTTTAGAAAGGACCAGTTCCTGTTGACGAGAGGATCACAGTAATATATATATATATATATATATATATATATATATATATATATATATATATATATATATATATATTATATATATATATATATATATTATGAGAGACTTCATCCCAAGAACCAAAAACCTACGCTCAAGAATTATCAAGAACCTTATATATATATATATATATATATATATATATATATATATCCTCTATAGATCTTAAACAAGCTTTTTACCAAATACCTTTAGAACAATCTTCTCGGCAGAAAACTGCTTAATTTAATTTCCTACCGTTTGATTTATTTAATGCCCCTCAACGTACCATGGATGGAAATTAGATTTGCAGATAATATAGCGGTATTAGCATCTAGCAAGGAAGCAGAGAAAGGAAAAAGAGAGGAAGAGGAAGACTATTACACACAGATTGTGAGAGATATATGCTGTAGGAATTTCAGGGTAGTGTGTTAGTTAGCTCAGAATAGAAATCTATGCAGGTTCGTATTCAACCAGTGCTACTACAAAAATCTAATGATGAAAAATTAATTGTATTTAAACTTGATGATTACTGTAAACAACTACAAGTATTAATTTTACAATATTCTCAACAAATATTGATTGTGAGAAAGGACTAATTGGAAACTATTGATTCGGTAAGTGTCCAAGTGACGGGGGATCTTGGTAGCTGTCAGGTTGCTTAACCTCTTTCGCGGATCATTGAATATCGGTGAAATAGGATAAATTTTTAGAAAAGAATAGAAAGAAAACAGTGCAAAAGACAAAATTAAAAAAAGATTTGTACAAGCCTGGCGTATTTAACAATAAAAAGCAGCAGGTATGTTCGAAGCATGGAAACAATGAAAGAATAGCTGAAGGCACACATGTGGTTCACAGCTCTCTATGGCTGTGAAACGTGGACAGGAAAAAGAAATTTGGCGCTACAGACGTATGATGAAGATATTATGGGTAGACAGAGTTAAGAAGAAAAAGGTACTAGAAATGGCAAAAGAAAAGGAAATATGTTGCAAACAATAAAAATAGGAGAGATAGGGGGATAGGACACATATCAAAGCATAAGGGAATAGCGCGGCATGTGTCAGAAGCAGAAAAGGGAAAAAGGAAAGTAGGGCAGACTTATTGCACGCAGATAGTAAAAGCTGTCGGTTGTAGAAATTTCAGCGAAATATGTAAGTTAGCTCAGAATAGTAAACAATGGAGGTACGTACGCCTTCAACGAGTTCTAGAACTGAAGACCTAATGATGAACCCACAAACTTATTCTTTTCATAATTAGGAAAAACAATCGCCGGAAGAACGAAGAGAGTTTTCCATAAAATTCCATCTAATTTATATATTTGAAAATACTTTAACACGTCACAAAAACAAGCAACGCCACAGTTCAAACCAAAGCAGTTCTTACCACAACCACAACACAAGCAACGCCTTTGTCTCAAATCAAAACATATTACTATTTTCACGGCAAGACAACAAGCTAGTCTTATTTAGAACTAGCTTCCCACATCTTCCATGTGTGTGCCATAATAGAAATAAAACTGTTTATTATCTTTTCAGTATCTGCATGTTATAAAGTTAGTAACACCCAAGTAAACCGACACATAGTTATTTACGTTATTTTAATTATTGTGTCTGGAAACCCGATAAATTATCATAATTAAGAGATTATTTTGCTATCCCTCTAAGCATGTGCGTTGTAAACATGGACGCCTGCATTGATTTATGGCTTTTAAATTAATTAAAATATTCATTTTTGTGGTATCTTCTCTTGAACGGTGTGCTTAGGAATTTGATAAACAATATTCCTATGCCACTAGTGCTTTCTTATAGACCATCAAGAACTTCATTCTTTAAAAGAATAAAATATGCAACAACATTCTTTTAAAATTTCGCCCTAATTGGATGTTTATACTACGAATAGTTATTGTCTGTATAGCAATATATATATATATATATATATATATATTGCTGTGATATGCTCCTTTGAATGCGGGAACTGGGTCCTTTCAACAAAAAAATTCTAGTCCCACAGATTGGGCGTCATAAACTGCTGTGATCCTCTTTTCGCCTCGGCTGCTCACCTAATTTTATAAACCTCCTCATTCATAAAATTAAACAACACATTCCTACCACAAACATCAACGTTAACTCTATTTACATCAATATTCAGAATACATTAAATTTTCAAATTAAATTTCAGCATAAAATTCAGTTTTAAAAAGAATTTCAAGATTAATTTTATTATCATTTTAATGTGCATCCAGAATTAAAGTCCTTGTTGGATGCCTACTAATTAATATAACAATATAAGCAGACCGGAGTCTGAGTATAAAGGGAGCATCTACCACCCCTTTACGTTAATTAACCAGGTTCGTCTAATTGAGCTCAAAGACATACCCAAAGTTTCATCATATTCCCGAACATCAATACTAAATACCCTTTCTACTTAAACAAGCAAATTTCATCTTAAAATTAAAATTTTATGGTTAGTACAATTTCACTAATGTCCATTTAAAGTAAATCAATTATAAAGTTATTCAACACACACAAAAATGTCAAACAAAATAGTATAATTTACCTGAAGGTTACTGTCCTCATAGCTTCAATGTACATCGTCCCTTTAGTTAATCACACCATTCCAACAGGATTATATTTACGGCTTCTAATTCTCAACGCTTTTAAAATTTTCTCCATCACCATTTATTTAAAGTTGTTTCTGGGCTTTTCCGGAACTCATCTGTGTATATCTGACTCTTGTTTCGTGGATCCAGACACGTATTTGAACCATTTAATTATTAACACCCCCGAAAAATAGCAAAGAAATTCATGCGTCTTTCACCAATATACGCCAAAACTGCCTACTTTTGTGTATACATTTGTCGTTGTAAATTTTGCTAATTGGTACAGTGATACGAAATTTTATTACCTTGTATCTAAGTGCACTGAAGTACATTCATGTTAGCACGTAAATAACAAACTATTTTGAATCACTAAAATATACGAGCAAACTTTAAATTATTTTATCAAACTAAAATACACTGTTTAACATCTTCAATCAAGTCGCGGATGTAAGAGCTTTTAACGCATCGAATAGTCAAAAGTCTAAGAGGCCTAAATTCATATTACCACCTCTATATATAGCGAATAGCCGGCACGTCGCTTTTGTCCTCAAAACAGACAATTCTTAAGAATTTCTCATTCTATGTTCCCAGTCCGTCGCTCGCGCGTCGGTTTTACGAAATTTTCACTCGCCCCATTTAAATCTCAGAAATTTCACACGGCACGCAAACATGTCCGAGAAAAACTAATTAATTTTGTACAGAAATTGTTGTTTCTACCTCTGATATTTGCATCCTATTTTCAACCAATTGTGACCCTCGTGACGTTGCTTAAATCACGCCTTTTACTATATGTGTCTTTGCTTGACGCATTTTCTCTTCCTTTTCTAACCTGTTCGTATTGGTGCAAATTGATATTCTTTATTATCGATTATATTTTAGTCCATGTGGACTATCTGGGTTAAATAACCCCGTATCGCACATTCTCGTGAATATTAAGCCCCGGTTTCTCCAAGATTCTTTGAAACCATTTGTTATCTACACAATTTTCGCCGTACGTGATATTTAAACTACGCAGGTGTTCAAAATAATATTAATTCTCAGAGCTTTTAAATAAACTCTGTTTTGTATTTCGTGCTAAAGCATCTGACCGTTTCAATATCCTTAGAATCGACATGTTTATCTAAACAAATTAAACTGAAATTGCCTTTTAAAATACGCAGGTGTGTTCAAACATCCTACTTCTAACTAACACTTCTAGGATTTGCATTTTATTGGGTTTTTACAAGTTTCTATAGATATTATCTGTACGTTTTGTTCAATACCGGTTACTTGAAATAGAGTTAATTAAGATAAATTTTGCATGTAATTTCTCTTTGTTTCTTTATTAGGAATAATTAAATTACACGCAGAGCTTTTTTTTAATACTGTTTCTTTTGATATAAAGTGTCTTATAAATAATTTAAATTTCTTAATTTTAATCAAACGAATGAATTTTTATGCTTCACGCTGTTATTTAATAACGCGTACCTTTTCCAAAAGCTTCTACACAGTGATTAAAATTATTTGATGTGATTATTTAATTTTCTACCCTGGTCTAAATATGAGTATTTTCCCCCTATTTGAATACAAATAATCCCACTTATTTGAATGCAAATATTAAGCATTTAGCCCAAAAATTACAAAAAAAATTGCCTATCTCTCTCTACCCTTATCTATCTAACTTACCTACTTTGTCTCCAATCCAAAAAAATATTTACACCTATCCTATATCCCTATCCTATTCCTCACTCTCACCTCATTCTATAAACTGAAATTATCCCTAACTTCATCCTACTTATCCATCTAATCCTATATACATCCTATATACCTATCCTATTTAACTAATCTTCACTATACTTTACTTCCCCCTACCTAATCCTATAGACCTATCCTATTCCTAACTTTTAACTAATCTTCACTATACTTTACTTCCCCCTACCTAATCCTATATACCTATCCTACTCTTACTCTATTCCTAACTCTCCACTAATCTTATATGAAATATCTACACTTAATCTATCTTATTTTCTTCCTACATTTACTCTTTATTCTCATCCTAAACCTATTTATAATTATCTCCCATATTTATCCTATACCTAGCTTTATTTTCAATAAACACCTACTTCTACTCTTCTAAATATACCTATTCTATCCCTATTCTATTTAAATCTAACTCTCTTCTTGACCCTCCAAGTCTTTCTTCTTACCATCCTAATACTCTTCATCCCTATTTCTCCCCCTTCTATATTTATACTTAACATCCCTGTTATCTCACATACAATAAACTTATCATCCCTATTACCCTTACTCTTACATATTACTTCTTCTTCAGTCCCTACACTTGTCTGTTTCTTATTCATTATCATTTCCTTTTCTGCCGACAAACCAAACGAACTACTTTACAATTATCGATTTTTCCCTCTATGGAAAATCCTATGTACCTTCTAGAATTCTTATGTAATGGAATCCGCCAGAATGAATCCCTTTAAATTTACTTTATTAAAACAAACTTGCCATCTTTACTTAATTTCGCCTTCACCTGCTCCTGATATGCTGCTTCTACCCCACTACTTCTGCATGTTTTGTATTAAAGCTTGAACCTCTACTCTCCTATCCTCTGGACATCTTATTGTGTTGATCTGTTTACCTTCATCATCCTCTACCTCTACTACATTAATACTAAACCCCGTGTCATCCTCTGTGACTTCATAACTGCCCTTCCATGGCACTACCCTATCCTTAATCCTTACTACCTTCCTTTCCATATCTATCAAAACCCCTAACTTCATCATACAGTCAACACCTAAAATGCTCTGAAACTTCAGTCCAGGTACAATTACAAACTCCTGTTCACAGCTTAAACCTCCTATATCTATCCTAAGCACCACAACACTATTTACTACAGCAAACTTCTTTTTATTTGAGCTACTAAATGGCTACGCTTTATAGGCATAATTCTATCACAAACCTTATCCCTAATTTTGCTGACGAATTCCTCCGATATTAAACTCGCCTCTGCCCCTGTATCAAGTAATACTTCTACATTATTCTCAAAAATTTCTAAATTAATAATTGGCAAACATAATTTTTCCTTAGTTTCTGGCTCTACTTCCTCCTCAATTTTGAAAAATTCACGTGGATGTTCATATACATTTACACTGAAATCTAGTGGTCTGTCGCGTTCTAAAAATCCTGTCCAGGTCTGTTTTCCCTACTCGGTCCTGGTCTAGCCGTCACCTCAGCGTATGTCCTAGGCGTTTCCACTCGTTCCGTGTCTGTATTAGCAGTCCCGCTCATGTCTGGTGAACTATTCATTCTGGTAGGTCCCGGTCTCGGTGCAGGTCCCTTCCTAAACTATTACTCCTAACATATGGTCGTCTCTGTTCCCAATTCTGTCGCTGGTATCCGTAATTATTCCCCCGTCTAGCGTAGTTGTCCCTTCTATTGTCAAACCTAACTGTGTTGATCTGTCTAAACATTTCTCTGTCCACTATGTTCTGTAGTGCTACGTGTTGTCTTATGTCTACCTCGAAGTGTCGTGATAAATACTTAATAATTTGTCGGTCCGTCAGTGGTGGGTTCAGTTGTTAGCTATGCTATACTTGCGTATAGCATATTGCTCCTACTTCCTGAAAATTCTCCTTAAATTTCCTGTGATTAAGTCGTCTCGTACCTGATCTTGTCTGTGGTCACTCCAGTAGTGCTTTAAAAATTTGTTTTCAAAGTCCTGATACGTGTCTATGTCCTGTCCTACTAAATTGTACCATGCTTCCGCGTTGTCCTTTAATAAAGCCTTTATCGTATTCAGTTTAGTCTGTTCGTCAAATAAATTTCCCACTAGATTTCTTACACTATTAATAAAAATTTGTGGATTTACCCTGTTATCGCCATAAAACTTCATGTGTTGGTCCAATGATACTCCACCTGTATAAAATCTGGGACCATCCCCCGTTAAATTTGACATGTTGTATTTGATACTACTAACTTCGCGTTCTACCCTGCCTAACTGATCCCTACATGAGTCCGTTACTTCAGTCATTTTACATTAATCTCTTCTTCACAAAAATGCGTACTTCGGACCTTTAAATGTCCCATTTCCTGTCGAAGACCTGTAATATCACGCTCATTTTTTCAACCCTATTTTCAACTTCCCCAGTTTCACGGTAAGACTATCTTTAAATTCTGTAAATTCTTTAGTATTTTGTTCAATTTTCCCGCTTATCTGCTCTAATTTTGATTGGACTCCTCCTAGCTCTATTCGATTCATCGCTTAGCAGTTCTAATTTTCTGTTAGACTCCTCCATCGCTCTATTCGATTCTTCCCTAGCTAATCGCATTTCCTCTAACATTCTCATCATTAACTCATTTCCTGTTTCTCCTGATTCCGTCCTCGACTGATCTCTACTGCCTCCAGCTTCTTCCATTTTCGAATTTTCTCCACACAATGCACTATCGTCACTTCCAATTTCCACTCCTTGACTCCTTAACCACTCCTTTCTCTGCATACGTTCTAATCACTCACACACTCTAAAATACTCTTAAATTTATACACACAGAAACTCTCTCTCAGATCGCCAGTTTCCTGGAATAAAATCACAAAATTTTATTTGGAACTCGAGCCCTCACGTTGTGGTCGCCAAAATATGCTGTGATATGCTCCTTTGAATGCGGGAACTGGGTCCTTTCAACAAAAAATTCTAGTCCCACAGATTGGGCGTCATAAACTGCTGTGATCCTCTTTTCGCCTCGGCTGCTCACCTAATTTTATAAACCTCCTCATTCATAAAATTAAACAACACATTCCTACCACAAACATCAACGTTAACTCTATTTACATCAATATTCAGAATACATTAAATTTTCAAATTAAATTTCAGCATAAAATTCAGTTTTAAAAGAATTTCAAGATTAATTTTATTATCATTTTAATGTGCATCCAGAATTAAAGTCCTTGTTGGATGCCTACTAATTAATATAACAATATAAGCAGACCGAGTCTGAGTATAAAGGAGCATCTACCACCCCTTTACGTTAATTAACCAGGTTCGTCTAATTGAGCTCAAAGACATACCCAAAGTTTCATCATATTCCCGAACATCAATACTAAATACCCTTTCTACTTAAACAAGCAAATTTCATCTTAAAATTAAAATTTTATGGTTAGTACAATTTCACTAATGTCCATTTAAAGTAAATCAATTATAAAGTTATTCAACACACACAAAAATGTCAAACAAAATAGTATAATTTACCTGAAGGTTACTGTCCACATAGCTTCAATGTATATCGTCCCTTTAGTTAATCAAACCATTCCAACAGGATTATATTTACGGCTTCTAATTCTCAACGCTTTTAAAATTTTCTCCATCACCATTTATTTAAAGTTGTTTCTGGGCTTTTCCGGAACTCATCTGTGTATATCTGACCCTTGTTTCGTGGATCCAGACACGTATTTGAACCATTTAATTATTAACACCCCCGAAAAATAGCAAAGAAATCCATGCGTCTTTCACCAATATACGCCAAAACTGCCTACTTTTGTGTATACATTTGTCGTTGTAAATTTTGCTAATTGGTACAGTGATACGAAATTTTATTACCTTGTATCTAAGTGCACTGAAGTACATTCATGTTAGCACGTAAATAACAAACTATTTTGAATCACTAAAATATACGAGCAAACTTTAAATTATTTTATCAAACTAAAATGCACTGTTTAACATCTTCAATCAAGTCGCGGATGTAAGAGCTTTTAACGCATCGAATAGTCAAAAGTCTAAGAGGCCTAAATTCATATTACCACCTCTATATATAGCGAATAGCCGGCACGTCGCTTTTGTCCTCAAAACAGACAATTCTTAAGAATTTCTCATTCTATGTTCCCAGTCCGTCGCTCGCGCGTCGGTTTTTACGAATTTTTCACTCGCCCCATTTAAATCTCAGAAAATTTCCACACGGCACGCAAACATGTCCGAGAAAAACTAATTAATTTTGTACAGAAATTGTTGTTTCTACCTCTGATATTTGCATCCTATTTTCAACCAATTGTGACCCTCGTGACGTTGCTTAAATCACGCCTTTACTATATGTGTCTTTGCTTGACGCATTTTCTTTCCTTTTCTAACCTGTTCGTATTGGTGCAAATTGATATTCTTTATTATCGATTATATTTTAGTCCATGTGGACTATCTGGGTTAAATAACCCCGTATCGCACATTCTCGTGAATATTAAGCCCCGGTTTCTCCAAGATTCTTTGAAACCATTTGTTATCTACACAATTTTCGCCGTACGTGATATTTAAACTACGCAGGTGTTCAAAATAATATTAATTCTCAGAGCTTTTAAATAAACCCTGTTTTGTATTTCGTGCTAAAGCATCTGACCGTTTCCAATATCCTTAGAATCGACATGTTTATCTAAACAAATTAAACTGAAATTGCCTTTTAAAATACGCAGGTGTGTTCAAACATCCTACTTCTAACTAACACTTCTAGGATTTGCATTTTATTGGGTTTTACAAGTTTCTATAGATATTATCTGTACGTTTTGTTCAATACCGGTTACTTGAAATAGAGTTAATTAAGATAAATTTTGCATGTAATTTCTCTTTGTTTCTTTATTAGAATAATTAAATTACACGCAGAGCTTTTTAATACTGTTTCTTTTGATATAAAGTGTCTTATAAATAATTTAAATTTCTTAATTTTAATCAAACGAATGAATTTTTATGCTTCACGCTGTTATTTAATAACGCGTACCTTTTCCAAAAGCTTCTACACAGTGATTAAAATTATTTGATGTGATTATTTAATTTTCTACCCTGGTCTAAATATGAGTAATATATATATTATATATATATATATATATATATATATATATATATATATATATTATATATATATATATATGTATATATACAAATCGAGCTAATAGTTGTATAGCTATTAACAAGATAATAACTTAATATTTCACAAGGGGAAGAAACATCCACTGACCGGTTTTGACTTTCTTAATCCTTGTCAAAGTAAATTAGTTTCCAACAACCCTATAAAGTAATCGAAGTTATTACACTTATATAAATTCGAAGCAAGCTCTGTACTATGGCAAATGTAACTAATATTGCCATCGGGTGGTAAAACATCAACACTACTAAGTGTGGAAGTACAGAAGTTGATTCGAAACTACATCCTAGTTTTATAGATGGCCATAAAAGTACGTCTTGCCTTTGAGATTTGTAGAATATTACAGCAAAATTTATTTTCAAAAATAACAAACCTTCTCGTTACATCGTCCGTCTTTTGCCTCAAAGGCAAATAATTTGTCATTTTATTATTATGAATTGCCTTTGTTGCAAAAGACGGGCGACACCACAAAAAGGTCTGTTATTTTTGCAAATAAATTTTGCTATAACATTCCGCAAATCTCAAAGGCAGAACATACTTGTATAACCATCTATAAAAATACGATATAGTGTCGAATTAACTTCTGTATTTTCACGCTTAGTAGTGTTGGTGTTTTACCGTGTGATAGCGCTATTGGTAGCTTTTGCCATAGTACAGAGGTTCTTTCGAACTTATATCAGTATAATTACTTCGATTACTTTATAAGGTTGTTGAAAACTAATATGCTCTGACGAGGCTTAAGAAAGCCGAAACCGGTCAGTGGATGTTTCTTCCCCTAGTGAAAAAATAGTTATTGTTTTGATAATGGTTATACAACTATTAGCTCGATTTGTATAGATGAATAAGCTTTTATTATTTTCATAAAAGTTTATTTACAGGTACATCTTAGTTATACTTCTGTTGTACACAAAAGGTTGACTATTTTCTACACCATGCATGTATGATTCGTGTTAAGACAATATAAAAATATACTGCTTTATATTAACTTATGCATTTAGAATTGCTTGATGTTCCAAAACGGTTTAATTCCCGATGTTAATAAGAATGTAGTACAATATTCAATATTCAACGAAATAATTTACCAAAATGTTGTAAATAAATTTAAGACTAACGTGGAATAATAATTAGTAATGTAAACTCCATCTTTTAAGAAACGAAGCGGGAGATTAACTCAAATCTTCGTCAGCTGTAAGTACTTTCATATTTGCTGTAATTATAAGCAGGATTAGACATATTTCAAGCAACAATATTTTCCTAGGCGAATGTTAGTATATTATGTTACTATTACGTATGTATACATAGAATTATTATCTTGGTACGATCAGTTGAAATAACTTACTTGTTAAAGAGAACAATATCCGGCAGCCAAATATGTTCTGAAGGTACATATAGTTGTTCTACACCTCCATATTCTTCAGGATTCCATCTTAATTTGTAGTCTACCCATTTCTAAAATAGCAAAATTAGTAATTAATTTAGTGCTATCGAAAGTACCTCTAGGCTATAAGAAAATGTTGGCCCCTGAGAGACACGTAAGTTTGATTAATCAATATAGGAGCTACTGTAGTATCAAACTAATGCGATAAAAAGCAACATAAAAGATATACTGTAATAATTCGTATCAAGCTTTTGGAATATCCTGTATTTTGCTGCGGCATGTACGCAAAACCAATTTAATATATATATCCATGAAATATAATAACAACATACTAGATGCAGTTCTTTGAGAGGGCCAAACTATTTTACCATTTCAAGGACAACCTATATAGAACCTATCTGATTTATGAGATTTGAACCAATCTGTAGCTTGCACAAAGTACAAAGTGCTAAATTGACGCTAGTTACCTGAATTAAATCTATCAAGGAGATGTAACCCGTAAATAATGCTCTAGCTAACTTTCAGTGATTAAAGGTTCGTTCAGTAAAAGCAAATGCAAGTCTTTTTAAAAGTATACAAACTTCAGCACTTTTACTAGCAGCTACCTAAAAAGTTCCTTGAACTTTCTGTCTAATAAAAAGCCGTTGAGCGCCAACCCATCTGAGTTCAGTTTCGCTAGAAGATGAATGTTCTAAAAGACAATATAATTGGTTTTTTTGCAATACAGATTGAGGCAGCTTTGTGTAAACGTTTTTCTCGCTTAAATTTAAAATAAAAACAAATTAATAATAAATCCAAACATGAATATCACAGTATTTAGCAAACACAACAAAACAAATAAACGAGCTTTATCTCTAATTAACCAAATTTTTTCATTCTCGAAATGTAGTTCGATATAATACAACTCATTAGTCGTTTTTAAAACAGTAGGCAACTTGTTATACATTTCGCGCCATATTTTTGCATGGAGAATTGCTAACCTACAGGATCACTTAAAGCAGGCGTCATTTCTCATGCGAACTACAAAATTTCCCTGGAAGTCATTATCGTATATCGAAACCGTTTGTTTGCGTTAATTGGCTATTCTTCTAGAAATATTTTGCAGCTGCCGTTTGAAATATACTTTGATATGTGGTATTTGCAGAATACTTCACACATTATCGCTCGATATTGCTTATAAAAAGAAAACACCTTTCTTATAAATACAAACTGAACTTTTGAAAGACTTCTTTTCTATACAACATCTTTTTACCGAAAGGAAACATTAAAATTCACGATACTAAGATACTTTGGTGTACTTAGTGTTACAGTCTAGTTAGATTGGTTTATGCAGCATTCCGTTCATCGATAAGTGCAGCTCGCACTCCCAAACTCTATAAGATGGTACCAGAGGGGCAGACAGCTTGTTTTAAAATACAGTTAGTCTGTTTCCTTTTCTTTTGATGCTGCTGGGGAAGATATACACTTATCTTGCTAGTTGTTAAAAGCTGTAGTTTTCTTACTCGTAGTTGCGCTATACGTTACAGTCTGCACGTTGCAAATTACTTTCACCGTGCACGAGTGATTATGTAATTATTCTACAAGTTACAATTAATATAAACCAAAACTCGCGTTAGAGCACTTTTTACTAGTTTCTTTTTGTTGTAGATTATTGCTAAAAGTGGCACTTTTGTTTACATTACGTTATAACAGTACGCCTACGTGAATGTTCGAGTTGGTTTTTGTAAATATTCTCTTTTATACTATGTCTAACTAACGGTTTGTAAATAAAACACTTGTTGAAGTTTCCAATTTTTTTTCTGTATGACCCATCCCACTCTACGACATTTTGAGCTAGCCAGAAATCCAATTCTTTTGGATTTCTTTTCTACCCCCTTGTTTTGTTGGGGTATTCGGTGTGGGCAATTTTCTTTACATTTCTCTACTACTTTACTACTTTCATGCTTGTCTACACGGGGCACCCGTAACACGTGACCTACCGTAAAAGTACCATTAATAAAAGTAAGTTTTATACGACCAATTATTAAATATAAGTTAGCATGAAATATGTAGCAAGTAGAAAACAAAAATTTAATTACTTGCAGATTGTTGATCTTGTACAAAGCTCAAGCGACCTTGTGCAGAACAAAATTGAGGTTGTAATCAACTAATCCAACTTTGTGTTGAGGAAAGCATCAACCACAAGATTCGCTTTCGCATGTAACAACGATTTTTTTAAATTCGATCACTATTGCTGGTTCAATTTAATCCACATTAGGTCATGCATTGTTTATTTCTGTATTTTACTTTAATATTATTATGAAATAACCTTTTTATAAAATGTAAACTACCTTACCTTCTATAAACGTATTAGGTATTTTCATATTAAAGCTAATTTAGCTCATCATCGTTAGGTCTTCAGTCCTGGAACTGGTTAGACGCGTACCCTCATGGTTTCATATTCTGAACTCACCTTCACATTTACCTGAAATTTGCACAGTCTGCATCTATCACTATCTGTATGCGAAAATCTGATCTCGGACTACCTCTCCTCTTTTTTCCTATCTCTACTTGTAATATATCTCATACTATTCTCCAAAAATGCCTAGAACGTATCATGCCGTCTATTTCTCCTATTTTTTTGTTTTTCACAAATATCTTAATTCCTCTACTATTTCTATAATCTATTTGTTATTAACTTTGTCTGTCCATGCTAGCATCTTCATACATCTGATGCACAACATTCCAGGAGGCTTCTATCTTTTCTGTCTGCTTCTCCTAATGCTCCTATTTCATAGATGTACTGTGGTTTGCTCCACACATATGCTTTAAACAATTTTCTTATTCTTCACTTTTAGAGTTATTTTTAACTGATTTATATTTAATGTAAAGTATAATAATAAGTGTTAATCATATAATATTTTTATGTAAAGGGTTTTACCAGGAGAATTTGTAATCAGAGTTCGAATTACTCTGACATTGTAATAGATAATCTGTCAGTAATTTTTCTGGCCAAAACAAATCTTACAAGCGTGGAAATAATCATAACCAGATAAACTATCTTCAAAAGAATAACTTTAATTCTGTAAATTTAAAATAAGGTAAGCAACAATTTTTGTTTGTAATCAATACTTCTTAGAAATTATTTTATATTTGAAAGAAACAATGTTGTAAATGTTTTTGTATGAGAGAAAATATTTAATACTGTATAAATACTTTGTAATATTGCTGTGTTTGATTTCATTTTATAACTCCGTCAGTTCCGTTGAGCTAGACAGGCAAAATTCGTAAGGAAGGTAAGTGAATAATTTCAAGTTTTACAAATTTTAGTAACGCCTGAAAGCGCGGTTTTGTTACAACACTTTTTAGCAGCACCTCAACGTGCGGCCTTTTTTACAGCACCCTTCTGGTAAAGTCTCAAAGCGATGCTCATCACAGCACTCTTTTAGCGGCATTCCAACGTGCGGCCATTTTCATATAACCCTTTCAAGGACGCTCAGTGCGGCCTTGTCATATAATATATATATATATATATATATATATATTTATATATATATATATATATATATATATATATATACAACAGGCACGACGAAAGAAAGAAAATTCTTAGTGTCAAACGAGAACAGGCAAGTCTGGTTGCTACTAACAACTAAAACACTACATATAGTTCTTTTTCCAATCAACCCATTGCAATTTTTCATTATAAAGTCTTGTAGTTTTAGAGTTTTATAATCTTACCTGTACCACCCATAGATTGGTTGTCATAATCTGATTTTTAAGATTCATCTCAATTAATTGTGATATCTTTAAACCCAGCCATACCGTCAGAGTTTCAGAATTATTTTGTACCGGTCTTATAAGTCTATTGTAGTTACTTAATAGGTCATCGTATAAGCGCTTGGCGTCTGGATTTGCTTCTACTTGTTTTACTCCAGCTAAAATGACAGTGACAGTTTCTAAAAATTAAGAGATAATTTACCTTCTGCGTATTGAATAAGACTAACACCACATACACTTGATATTAACATAATTAACAATGTATGTTTTATAGACATTGTTTTGCATGTTACGCCCATCACTCTAGCACATGCTACAGAAACGTCTGTAGCAGCGAATCGATCAATACGCGCAGCCTCCGAATGGATGGAGAAGAGTGAAATGTGAGGAGTTCTGAAAGCTTTACAGTTTTATAATTTACTTTTTGAAATTACTAATTTACTATTGCTCTATAGCCTATTCAATGCTTTCTATTTTTAAAAAATTCCTGTTTAAATGAAATTTGGCATGTGTGCGTAAAAACCATTTTCATTCAATAATAAAAGCTTCAAGATAAAATTATCAAATGCTGTTTAGTTTCATCTACGTTGTTACTTTCAAATATTGTTTAGATTGTCACTGAGATGCTGTTCCATTTATTGCAGGTAGTTCTATAATCAGTAAAAACCAATGAAGAACCGCCACTACTTTATTTGCAATATGCAAAAGTATAAAAAGAAGAAGAAGTAAAATTAAACACGAAAACGTTTTAAAATGTGTACACATCTTAGTTGAGTAGAGACCATAGTTTCACAATCTGATTCAAGTTCGATAAACTGGCCCCGTTCAGATTCTAGAGGGGAAAAAACTCACTACAGAAGATACAGAGAAGAGAAAATGAAGAAGTAGAATGTTTTACGAATCAAAATATGGAGTCTTTGAGGTTTTTTAGATGTATAAAGGTTAGAAAATTTGGAGTTCAAAACAGTTAGCTTTGATGTTCTTTAGTGAAGTCCGGTGGCTGACTGAAAGGAACTTGTTCAGGAGAATTTAAGCTTATCTACCCAGGTTCACATATAGGCCTGAGTGTGGGTTTTATTATAAATGAGAAAACAGCAAGAAGAACTAATTAGTGATAAAATAATAGCAGTCAGACCTGGTACAAAACCAACAGGTCCATTGATACTTCAGATATGCGTGCCCACATCAAATCATGACAATGATGAAATTGTTTATTAAAATTAGAATACTAAAATTTGAAAGCGCTTTTGGCGTTAGCCATCTACAGTATAAATATTGCCAATTTCTAAAAATACTTTTCAATACATTACATATTGACAATATTTGCACTGAGGATGGCTAACGCCAAAACCGCTTAGCAAATTTTAATATTTTCATTTTAATATAAAAAATTTATACGAACATACCAACGCAGTTTTCCCTTTTTCAAATGAAATTTATTCCTGTACAGAGTAGTTTGAAAACAATTTATATACAGTTATGTGTCAAAATATACAGCACTGAAGGATAATAAGGAACAAATATTTACTTACATATATCTTTTATTTTCTAAATGATTCAAATGTGCGGCATCGCACTGTAAACAGTGATCATAACGGGCACATAGATTTTGAAACATACCACGAAAAATAGGTTGTTGCAGATCCTTGACAAGAGCAACGCCATTCGCCCGTAATGCAGTCACACTTTTAATTCGTCCTGGAAAGATATGTTGTAGCATAGTCAGAGACTGTCGAGTAGAGTGGTAATTCGCACCATCCTATTGAAATCACTAACTATTGTTCCAAAGGTTTGTGGCGCGACAAAACCGTCTAACATTTCGAACACAGCGTGATCACCATGTGTCTGTAACGGTCCTGAGTAAGAGCAAAAAGTATACCGTCAGCATCCTCAATGAAATACGAACCAAGCAAACCTTTTGCTGACACATGTTTGTAGCGGTTTTTGGAAGATGAGGTATGGTCTCTTAAAACCAAGAAGAAGATTTGTTCGGCGATTGATGAGGCCGCCGAAATAAATGTGACTTTCGACAGAGAACCAAACGTTGTTCAAAAAGTTTGGATTTTCGTACACCATGGTCAAAAATCGCACAATACGTAATCCAAGCTTATTCTAGCTCTGTTAATCGTTGTCCTACCTGAATTTAGTACGAAAAACCAGCGATGTCATTAAACAATCACCGAAGTTAGTCCGGTTACTAAACGAGATTGGCAACAGTCAGCAATAGCGAATAGTAATATATAATTTTGCCTAGGGCAAATTTCCATGTCAGAGATTGGAAGAGTCTAAAGAACGAAACGACAGAAAGCACGAACCAATTTGCCTTTTTCTTAGACCATCTATACCTAAAATGATAATTAAACACAAAGCACATGAAAATATAACTGTAATAAATAACTTTCATGAATTTAAAAGGCAAAACAGCATTAAATTACTGGTTTAAGAACAAGCGTACTGAATTCTTCACTTCTCACGTGCAAATATTAAATACTAACTAGATCTAGCAACAACCACGCTGGAAGTTGTTGTGAATGAAATAAATACTCCACTATTCACCTCTTAAATATTGTCGCAAAATTTCGGTCGACAAAACTAAGTGGAATTAAATTACCGTAACTAATAGCAATCTGTATTGGCACAGCAAACGACTAATTAATCATATTTACACAGCACCATAAACACACACACACACACGCGCGCGCGCACACACACACACATACAATAAATTCATGGAAAGAATACTGTAATTGATAATTGCTGAAATCGGCTTTGGGATTTATGCCCTGTGATATAAATATACTCAAGGGGTTATAATGAAAAATATTTTATACTTATTACACCAAGAACGTGTATTGGTGAGTTTACATTTATTGATATTACCGAAACTCTCAAATACATGATTGGAACATTTCAACATGGATCAAAATTGAAGAAGTATGACAACAATCACAAAAACATTAGAAAGAGGTAGAAACGAAAATCACTACAACAGATGACAAAGAATTTAACGCGAATAAAATATTTATTACCAAATTATGATTCCTAAAAGCACCGAAGAAATGGAATCACTTAGTGACATACTACTAAGGGTATTTAAAAGATTCCCAAATTTTACCACAGAAATATATAACAGTGCTTGAAGAGACTTTTATTTTCCAAAGGAATGGAAGAAAGCAGTCATCGTCCCAATATTAAAATCTGATAAGACAATTCTATCATATTTAAATTTCGACCAATAAGCCTTATAAACATTGAAGAAAATCACACACACACGCACCCACGCACCCACGCACGCACGCACGCACGCACACACACACACACACAAACACGCACGCACGCATGCACGCACACACACCCACGCTTGCACGCACACACACGCACACGCACACGTACACGCGCGCACACACACAACACACACACACAATATGTACAATGCCGTGTAAACTCAAAATTTTCCCTTGTATAAAATATTTACATATTCCAAATTTATGCTTTCCTGAAAGCCAGCAAAAATATCTTTTAATTACTTTTAAGTACCTTCGAACGTTCCAAGATGCTTTTCCCTGTTTTCATATTTTTTAAATGACCTTTTTGATGACTCTTACAAATACACAATGTATAGCAAATATAAAATGTTTAAAAATCGCTAACCTTTAACGGTTACTGGAGTTCCATAGCATCTTTGGTCTGCATCCCATGTTTCCGCTTTACTTATTGGCCAAAATTATCCACTTTTGATTTCTGATATTTTTAGATTTGCGTTAAGGCTTAAATCTCGACATGAACATCGAGTTGTATCAACAAAATTGTCTCCACAAAATGGCATCAACAAAATGCCACCCCAATATAAGAAAGTTCAACAAAAACCGTTCCAATAAGGGAATCGCCTCCAAAAAGTCGTCCCAATATAAGAAGCCCTGTTTTGTTAAATATTAGAAATAAATTTAATTAATTGTTTAACTTGCGTCTATTTGTAGATCGGCTTATTTTTCGTCGCACAAATTTTTGCACTTTCAAATTTCATTTATATTGAATTTTATTTCACTAATTAATTACGTAAGTTTTACGGCATTCGAGCATAGTTGGTGCTCGGTTGAATATGTACTAAATGTTATTCATTTTCTATTGTATTTATAAGCCCTTCCCACCAATAATTTTTATTGGCGTGTTTATAATTAAGGCTTGTACTTTGGCTTATCTGGCAGAACTTGGGATTTCCACAAATTCCCTAGTTTAATTCTTCGACGAAATGCTCCATCAATCACGTAAGCGTTCAGTATATTACAGATTTATAAGAGGATTTCCAATTTTTGACTTTTATCAACTCACGTATTCAATGTTTGTCAATTGAAAGTCGACGATTTATCATATAATTGAACCGCTTGGTGTTTATTTGTTTGTTACAGAATGTTGGTTTTCTGAACAAATGTGTTCTTTCTAGTCACGTAACGATTTTCTAATAATGGCATATTAAGGTGCGTTTGCATGATAATTACGTTGATATTTTCGACGCAATTATTAAATATTTAGAGTGTCAATTTATTTATGTTTCCGGGAAATTTATTTTGATGTAACTAGTTGCTTGTAAAATTTTATCTTTACTTGTAAACTATACTTAAACACATTTATACGACGCACACATTACTATTCTAATCAAATAATATTGGATTATTACTAAAGGAGCTTCTTTCTCATGCATTTAATCACATATCTTTTATATACAGTGTCCTCGTAATTGACATTTTGTAGGATAGTCAATTTACTCTTATAATTGCTGGAATTATTTGATTTTCTTAAAGTTAAAGTTATTTATATCTATCCCACGACCCCTATGACTTAATCTACCTTTAAACTACCCTATTATCATAGCAATATATATATATATATATATATATATATATAATAAATGTCATCAGAGTCATAACTATTTACGCTATATTGACGTAAACCTAATTATTACTATATTAATTCAGACCGAGCTCACTCTAAATAGAAACTACTGGAACAAAAGCACGCAAGAAAAATACAAATTTAGAATAGTATATTAAAATACAAATCACCAAAATTATTGGACGAATCCTATTGCATAAAATATTTCTCTTATTAATGCCAGAATGTAGGCAATTTATACGTCAAGGAGTCAAGTAAACAGTTGTCGGTCACCATGATAATATTCTTTTGCGCAGACAGTAAAAGGTGTTGGTAACCTCTAAAAAGGTAACGGACAGTTATACCCAAAGAAAATACGAAGTATATATTGAAACACCTTACTGTAAATTTATTAATTTTTAGTAAATGAATTTGCGCTGTTTAACGGAGTTTGGTGTTTCTTTGTGATATATTGCTTTTTCTAATTTCATTTCAGTGAGGTTGGAGCAATATCTACTGAATTGGGATGAGCTAACGGAAAATGGCGTTCCAGGTGTAAGCGAGTAGTAGATGTTTGGTGAGGAAGTTAATCACTAACCGTGTAAAAAATAGAATTATTAGGTAGTGGAACAGCACTGATATTCACTATCCATTTTGAATTGTCAGTAAAGGCGAATGACTGACATGTTTGTTCATTCATTAATCTTGAATATTTATTGATATTAATTGTCTTGATTTTTTTAATTAATTAATTAATTATATCTTTAATTAATTAATATTGATATTAATTAAAAAAATCAAGACAATTAATATCAATAAATATTCAAGATTAATGAATGAACAAACATGTCAGTCTTTCGCCTTTACTGACAATTCAAAATGGATAGTGAATATCAGTGCTGTTCCACTACCTGACGAAATAAAAAACTTTCTGTCATTAGGACCTAAATTCAACATAACACCTTCGACCAAAGATATTCACATTGGCAAATTATTAGGACGGATAGAATCTATTCTTGACTCTACCGAGTTACCACAAAAGCAAAAAGACATAAAAAGAGGTAAAATTAGTAACATAATCTTGAATTTCGCAAACAAATCAATAAAAAACCAACAAAATAACCAGTTTAGATCACAATTCTATAAAGTTAAAAAGTTTTTATCCAATAACCCCGAATTAATTGTCACAAGAGCAGATAAAGGTGCAGTAACCGTAGTCATGAACAAACAACAATATTTTGATAAATCCCTAGAATTATTAACCGATACTACAACTTATAAACTTTTAAAAAAAGATCGTACTTTCACCATTCAAAAACGTGTCAATGATCATATAAAATTACTTCATAAAAAAGGCATTTTAAATGATACTGAAAAGAAACAGTTATCCAATTATAATTCAATCCCAGGTAAATATTATGGGTTGCCAAAAATTCACAAACCTGTCCTTACACTCAGACCTATCATTTCAACCTTGAACACTCCAACGTACTTATTAGCAACTTTCATTTCTAAAATACTTCAACTAGCTTTTCCACCTGGAGACTACAATATCAAAGACATTTTTACCTTCCTCGATAAGTTCAAAAACTTTAGACTTCCTGAAAATCATATTCTTGTCTCTTTAGACGTTACATCGTTGTTTACAAACATTCCTCTTACTCTAATCCTTAATATCATTAAAGAAAAATGGTCGGTCATTGAACCTCACTGTAAGATTCCTGTTGACTATTTTCTTGCTTCTGTTAATTTGATTTTTAATAATACTTATTTTGTTTTTCAAGATTGTTTTTATCTCCAACTTTTCGGCACACCTATGGGCTCGTTATGTATTCTCTCCTAGATTTTGTGCTCCCACGGCTACCTTACGAAATGATTTTCCTCGTCAAGTACGTTGATGACATCATCTGTTCTGCCACACCCCATCATATCGATGAAACAATAACCACGTTCAATAGCTTTGATAAACAATTAAAATTCACTAGTGAGACAGAAATAGATGGAAAATTACCTTTTCTTGATATCTTAGTTATCAGAGGAACAAACAACGTTTTAATATTTGACTATTATACTAAACCTACCAATTCAGGTAGATATTTGAATTTTCTTTCCAACCATTCATTGAAACATAAATTCAACACCGTCAATGCCATGAAATATCGTATCGAAAAGATTTCTGATCCCCAATTTTTAAATAAAAATAAAAGAATTCTTTTCAATACCTTATTAAACAATGGTTACCCCAAACAATTTTTACGTAAACTCATCTACATGAACACTTTGAATATAAACAATAGCTTCCATAATAATATTAACAATCATTTATCTCAATATATTAATAACAAAAACCACGATAATGTCAATTTCAACAATTCCAATAACAATAATAACAACAACAATAACTTACCACCCAAAAACATTAACAATTTAAATACCACCATATACAAAAAACTACCATTTATTCGGGGTTTAGCTCCGTTAATAGTAAGAGTTCTTAAACAACCTAATATTACCATTGCATTCGAGTACAACAATACAATTAACCACCTATTTACTAGAATAAAGAACCCTACCCCTAAATTATTAAACAGTAACTTAATTTACAAGGTCGTCTGTAGCTGTCAGGCATCCTACATTGGTCAAACTTCCCAATGGTTGAGGAATCGTCTGACACAACATAGAAGTGACTGCAGGATCAATTCTAACAAATGTGCATTAGCTAAACATGTTTATACAACCAAACATACTCCGGCATATGAAGAAATTAAAATATTAGACAAAGAATCCAATTACAAAACCAGACTCTTTCTAGAATCGTACTATATAAACAAAGAAGATCAATGTTTGAATAATAAACAAGATATGGAAGACACACACAGATTTTATTCTACTCTATACAGTTTAAATCACTTTAAATCTAATGCGCTTCATTAAGAGCTTTCTTTTATAATAATCACATAAACATTAAATCTACATCATCTACTTCAACCATATTAATCTTCCAACATATTAGTTTTTAAAGCTCAATTTGTTACTAGATCTACATCCTGTTTCCTACTAAATGAATTTTATTAATAATTTTTGATCAACGTAATAATATGTTAATTTTAAATTTTGACAATTATGCTATTTTTCAAATTTGACAAATATTGATTTTATACAGTAAGGAACTTATCTATTATATTATGTTAGTTTTATATTACAACACTTCTAATTGTTTTAGGTAAGGGTTTTTCATTTTATTTTATTCAAATTGTGCCACAGTGTTCCTATAGATTATTAACTATGACTTCCCGGTCTTCGGAACTTAATAGGTATAGGAGTTTAGCTCTTAGAATTAATTTTGTAAAAGCAGATATTCGATTTCTGAAAAGCTGTAAAGCCCACAAAGTTTTTCCAAATTTCATTAACGTAAAAATCAGCAGTAATTGTAAACGTAGTAACGCAATAATCAATTTTGCAAAAGATAAATGGCTTAATTTAGAAATCAAATATCTGTATAGTAAGCTTAGTAGATTGGAACTGGAAACATATAAATTGCACCTAGCACTAACGTGCAATTTGTCTGAGTCTGGTTTTCAGGAATGAAGTAATTTCCAGAGATTTGTTTTTGAAGTCAACAAATATAAATTGTTAGACAAAATTAATCGTCAAAACACTAAGTTGAAGATTCTTTTAAAGAAACACAATGTCAATGTACCCCCTAAAAAACTGGAAATTACTTCACCTCCGTTAGAGTCAATAGTTGTTAACGAATCGTCGAAAATCTTTAATAATGAAGAGTTGACTTTCCTTGATCGAGGCCTAAAATTTGGTGTAGATCATTTGAAAACTCCTTTGGAAGACATTATTGCTGGAATCGAAAAATCCATTTCAAAATTAGATGACAATTCAAAAAAACTTTATTAGAAACGCATGCAAAATTCAACTTTCGGACAACTTACGCACTTGCGCAAGGAATGCCTCAGAACAAACAAGGAAAGATCATCTAATTATTAAAGATTTACGCCAAAAGGATTGTTATTATTTAAAGGCTGACAAGGGGAATAGGTTGGTTATTCTGGATAAACTAGACTATCTTGTTAGAGTAGAAAATTTGCTGTCTGAGGGTCCTTACAGACCAATAGTAAAAAAACGTAAAAGTGAGGTTCCTTTAAATAAAATGATTAAATCAACAGAGTCAGTTTTGAAAGAATGTCCAAACTTAATTTCGTCCACACTAAAATTAAAATTGACAATTTCAAATCCTGAAATGCCAAAACTTTACTGTTTACCAAAAATTCACAAAAATAATAAATCGATGAGACCAATAGTTTCAGGTATCAACTCACCGACTTACTATTTATCACGATAGCTGTCAAATGAATTTAAGAATTTAAAGTTTAACAGCTTGTCTATACAAAACTCTTTAGAGTTCATTAATAAAATAAAAAATATCACATTAGAAGAGAACGAAATCTTAATTTCATTTGATGTCAGTTCATTATTCCCTAGTGTTCCAATACCACGTACTTTAACATATTTAAAGGATGTTCTTATAGATAGTGATATTGATGATGATAAAGTTGAGGACTATATCAAGCTTGTTTCGCATTGCATGTCCCAGAACTGTTTTCAATTCAACAACAAGTTGTACGAACAACATGAAGGCACAGCAATGGGAAATAGCCTATCACCGTTCATAGCAAATTTATTTATGTCTCGCTTTGAGACCGAGTTAAAAGAAAACTCCAAATACTTCCCAAGAATATGGTTAAGGTACGTGGATGATATTTTTGCAGTTTTGACACTTCTAAATCAAATGTTGATGATTTTCTTAAAGAAATGAATTCAAAATTCAAAACATTAAATTTACGTATGAACTAGAGAATAATGGACAATTACCCTTTTTAGATACATTAGTAATTAGAAATGGTAATAAATTAGAATTTGACATTTATAGAAAAGAAACCAATGTAAATCGCTTTATTTTGTCTTCCTCTAATCATAGCATACAACATAAGTTGGCTTCATTTAACTTTTTAATTAATAGATTATTGAATTTCCCTTTAAATAAAAACAGATTTAATAAGGAATTTGCTCTTATTAAACAAATAGCGAATTACAATGGTTTCTCTTCTGATATTATAGATAATATTTTTAGAAAATGTAAAAATAGAATTAGCATTCGTAAATGAACGACTTTGCAATCGACCACCTCTAGCGATAATGTTAAATATGTTCAACTTCCGTTTCACAAAACCACAAAGGGTCTTGATAAAATATTCAAACAGTGTAATTTCAAAATTGCTTTCACTAATACTAATAAAATTAAAGATTTGCTAGGTAATCCAAAAGACAAGGTGGAAAATTGCAAAAGTCGGGGATTTATGAAATTAGTTGTGCAGGGCCAGGGTGTTTTCAAAAATATATTGGCCAGACCAAGAGGAATATAACAACAAGATTTAAAGAGCACATTGCTCACTTCAAATATGGTAAATACGAAAGGTCTCAGGTCGCCAAACATATATTTGAAACCAGCCACCCCGTTAAACTAGAAAATGTTAAATTGTTAAAAGCGGTACCAACGTTTTCCTCCTTACATGCCTATGAATCAATTAAAATTGTTAAACATAAAGGACCCCTCTTAAACACCGATAAAGGGCCAATAGAGCCATCTGCTTTGCTTTCCCTATTGGTCAACAACCAATGAGAAAGCAACATTAAATTGGTTCCGCTTCAGTAGATTTAAAATTAGTATAAATTAAGTAGATTTAAGTTATAATGTCATAATTCACTTGTTTGTCGTGAGTAACATCAGCCTGCGGGTGAGGAGAATATCCTCGATAGTGTTTAAAGCAACAATATAGTAAATTGTATGTTGGGAAGGTTTACTTCAGCCTAATTTGTGAGGAGAATATCCTCTGAAGTGTTCCAGAACAACAGCTAAATATTATTTAATTACAGATTTCCTACTGATGATGACCACATAGTGGTCGAAATACGTATCTGGTATTTTAAATACTTTTTGTGGTAAGGGTTTTTTCATTTTATTTTATAGTATTAACGTTTAAATAAATTTGATAGAAGAGTTTTTTGGAAGAAGTCTTTTTAAAAATAAGCTCCAAGAGGCCCAAAAACTATCTCAGGGAATGTCGTAACAAACTGGAACACTAACGAGTGTACGGAAATGAACTGTGGTCCGGATTCATGTTCTTATACATTTCATAACACTTGCACCCACTTTCCGAAATATTTGCTCAGTAATGCTTAAACTCTCACTTCAATGTTAGTCTTTAATTCAAGAGTATGCGAATTGTTTTTAAAAACGACACCTTTTGTCTATCGCCAAACGAAGAGTTTTGGGGATCTTTAGTTCTTTCAGTTCAAGTACGACACCAATGCGGTAGGCATGTAAACATAATTTCTTTGTAGTCCTGAGAGCAGTAGATAATAAAATTCAAACTGTGAAAATAATCTTTCTAAGCGATTTTCTGTATGAGCGAGCCAAACGCCCTTCCATATCCTGCAAAATTTCCACATTTTACAGTCATTGTCAATCTGTGCATTTTACATAAAGTACACTCCTTGTTGCACGAAATTTATTAATCAATCAAGATATTGTTCACTTATAATAACTTGTGGTATTTTTCAATGACATCTATACGGTAATTTTTAAAAAGCTTCCTTGAGAGAATCAAAAATTCTTTCTAAATGATAAATAAATGTTTTCAGGATATTATGGTTTTGCTTAATAATGAACTTCCTGTATAAACTGTATTGAAATTCCTAACTAAATATCAACAGTTACCCGAAAAGTTTCATAATTAACCATAGTCACTAACTCAAACATGATTTAAAACAACTTCAGCAATTTAATATTGAAATGGGTATGCATATTCTAGACGAACTCTTAATTATATATTGTTGGAGAGTGACTAACATATTAATTTAATTATTAGTTAACCTCTGTTCATACGTTTACTTTAGTAAGATAATTTAGAGAGTAAAGCTTTATTGTAGAACTAAATAGATGTATTGAAAATCATGGTAGCTTCGAAACAGAGATCAAAATAGGAAACGCCAGATAATTCTTTTATTGCTTTTGATTCAATTTGTAGGAGTATGGACTAATTGACACATAGTTCGACGGCAGAAGAAGGGAAGGGGCCAAGCTAACCGAAGTTATTATTTTTTAAGAGTAGTGAAATAGGCGGTTCTATGATATGAGTTCTTTTAAAACTTTTTCTGGGAATCTTTTATGACAAAATTTTTACTTTAGGACACCATTTACCGTAAAAATGGAAGAAAGGTTTCCGAACGCGTGGCATATCATATTTATCCTGGGAGGAAGCCTAATATCCATATTTTACTCGGAAAAAAGCTGGTGCATCATTTCTCAAAACTTAGTAGTTAACGCAACTATTAATCTGTAAGCATTTCTTCATCTCTTCAGAAAGACACTTTAACTTCCACCATGTTTAAAAGTAAGCACGTGCTTTTAATTTTAGTGGTAACTCTCACTTTAACCACTTAAAATCAGACGTTAATTAAGGCTTAGCCTTTCAGAAACTAATTGTCAGCGATTTTTATATTTAAATAGTTTAAATTTTTTCCATTGTGTAAAACAGACTTAGATTTCTGTCAATTTTTATTATAATGAAAATGCGCTTAATGGAATAAATCTAAAAAAAATATGTATTACAAATCTGTAGTTATTGAAGAAATGCATGTTGTCATAATCTTTAATCAAACACTAATATCAAAGAAAATTATTGCAGCCGAAAATTGGTACGCGTCTAACCAGTTCCATGACTGACTTATTCATGATGAGAAGACATTTTTTTAACGTTTTTGCACAAGCTAGTATCTATACCAGACAAACAACTTATACTTTAAAAAATAATCAAATCATAGTTTAGAAGTAATTCGAAAGTCTTGTTTTTTTTAATTATTGTCATTAAACCGCGTTTTACATGTAAACAAGAACAGCAAACTCTGTTATGTGTGAAATGAGCTGTACGTCATAAATTTAGATTTGCTTTTAAGGGGCGAGGATCCCGTAATAATAAACGGGTGCGTCGGTTAATTGCAATTGTACGGGGTGGGCATCTATGGAAAAATAATAAAAATATTGAAAATAGTATACACTTGAAATGCTCGAAGTAGAGTATAATATTCGTTTACCCTCAAAGGAGGAGCCAAACCGTCTTGTCTCGGCAATCCCTTTAATATTATCCCTACACGGAAGGTGGTTATTCCGAATAGATCTTCTTTGCTTTTGGTTTTCTAGTTTGTCACACTATACTTTACCTTTTCTACAATGCTTTAAAACACTCATTAAATTTTGGCATAACAAAAAAGTTATAAAAATGAAGTGTTTCTCTCAAATACGATTTCATCACTGGGGTGACTGGATATACTTTCGCAATTTTGTATGTCCACCTAGCTCCTGAATAAGCTTAAATAAAATTCAACCTAAATTTACATTCTATTAAAATTACACGATTGCAATATAAATACAAGTATATACATAAAAACGCTTAATTTTCTAACATCAAACTGGTCAGGTGCTACTAAAGGAAATTCTTAAGAAAAACATTCAATCTAGTACATCAATAATATTATCACTCTAATTTTTCAGTTTTCCATATTGAATTACATGACATTTTAAATCCTTTTGCTGGAAATGTCTTCAATAACATATAGAAAACAGTTAGATAGCAACTTTCGCTTTTATCATTTCATTGTTCATTCAAAATACTAACGTTTTGTGCCTTAATTAACACTAAATTCCACCAATAAAACTTACATTTATAAACAATAATTGCATATTTTTAACATTTTAAAGTGTTTCAACTGCCGAAACATCATGTTCAAATTTAAAAACACTAATTCCGTCGCCAATTTATCGTCCAATAAAATAAGTGTTTTTACGTTCGGTTAATTTGCTACTACATAAATACAAACTCGTTTACATTTACAATTCTCCCGTTTCCCATATTAAAATAGACGACTTTCTAAATTCCATTCACAAGAATTTCCTTAATAACAAATGTAGAAAACAGTTCAATATCAACTTTTTCTTTATTGATTTCATTGGCCATCTAAAATACTAAAGTTTCATGTTTTAACTAGCACTAATAGCACCAATAGAAAATACAAAATCAATACGCATTTACTTCTTTATATTTCCAAATGTTCAAAACTTCAGTGCACGATAATATGATGCTTAAACATAACCAACTCTAGTTACGTTGCTAATTTATTGTCCAACAAAATAATTACGTTTACGCTTTATTAATTTCCTTTTAGATAAAACCTATTATTTACATTTACAACCCACATGTACATAATTAATAAATATAAAAGCAAAAACTTATATTTTACTCACCGTGGATATTCCAATTTCCTACTTAATACCTCCAAGATGTCCAGAAATCTCCAGCATTTTAATTTTCTTACTTTCCAGCTAACACAGCTCCCATGTACAACACAATACAAAATTAAAATTATTGGAGGGGTTAACTATCGGGGTCTTAATCCCTTTTAACCGGTTAGCAAGACGTTAATTTCACTAACCTTTGATTGAAATATACCCTGCGTTTGTAAACGTAGTTCAATAAATAAGTAGCAGGCAGAGTTTTTCCCTGCAAAGATGTCTATATTTACCCCGTATAGCTGCGTTTTTCTTCACCTTTGAACTTCCCTCACCCTTACTACTTGCTCGTATTATTACATTTTGACGTTTCTAAATAAGTTTATGAACTTTAATTTCAACTGTAGTGTTTAGTTGTTATATTTCCCCTTTTACAAAAATTCGTTCTCAAAATGTAAATTTTTTTTTTGCTGAATAAAAGGTTATTGTTGCATTACTTTGTATGTAATTTGTATTATTATTATAGTAGGGTATTTCAATATTCTTGGTCATTGTAATGGACGACGTCTATTGGTAAATTATCTTTTGATGGGAAATATATACCTAGTGTCTTGTAACATTAAGGGATGTTTTTATTTGTGGTTTTGAATTAAGCCGTCGTCCTGAATTATATACGATTTTATTACGTATACAATTTACCAAAAAGTTTTGAGTTCGAAGTTCGAAATATTTTGACCTTTCAAGAATAATCTGTTATGCGTTTTTGGTCAAACACCCTTACAAACGTGGGAATAAAGAATGGATAAATTATCCGCCTATTTGTGTTTCTGTGAGTAAATATTATGTAAGAATTTTGATTATTTTCTATATAAAGTGGAATTGTGAATTATTTTACAAACCGTGTTGTATGAAAGAAAAATATTTTTAAATGTATAAATGTTTTCTGGAGTTTGCTGTGTTTTGTTTTATTTTATAAATTCCATAACTTCCGCTGAGCTAGTCGGACAAAGAAAAGAAAAGGAATGTAAGATAATAGTTTCAAATTTACAATTTGCTGTTTCGTTTACACAGCATTCATTTAGCAGCAAATCAAAGTTCGGCCGTGTCACAGTACTCTGTCATCGATGTCCAACGCGAGGCATGTCACAGCAATATATTGCTGTAAATGTTCGGGTTCAGCCGCCCTATATTAATAAAGGTGCAATGAAAAATTAATTGAAAAGACAAAATGATATGGATTCTTACCTTATGTTGACCGTTTTCTCTAGCTAGCTCAGCGACAAATGTGTTGTGGACAATACGAAAATGAAGTGAAACAAAGAAATCTTAAGAAACATTTATGAACAATTCTCAACACGTTCAAAATCATCTTTCTTTTACACACATTATCTAAGAAATTTACTTAGACACACAGATATAAAGAACGCTTACAGATGCAATTTACAGCTTAAGTTTAGAAAAAAACAACATTTTATCACTACTTATACATTAATATAATATTCACCTAATGCTGGTTAATAATTAGAAATCCTCAAAATATTTAAGTCACAAAATTTTCTTCAAAAATTTTATAGCTAATTTTTAATATTGTTTTATTACACAGTCTCAATGTAGCTGACTAGAAACGTTGAGCAGAAATTTTGAGATCTCACGTCAAAATTGCTTAAAATAAATTATCCATTCACAAATAATTTCCTATACACAAATAAAAACTTATACTAGCTTAATCTAATTACTTAATAATACATGAATTGTCTCTGTAGGTTTAAAACAAAGGTGTACTTGCGTTTTGAATTATCAAACTTTGCTGGTATTCTTATCTCTATCGCAATTACCAATTCATGCTCTAAAGTTATTTATATCTTTTTAAAAAGTAAACATTTTAAAGCAAATTGATTTATTTCCCATATAATAAGCCATTCCGGATCATATATGACTATTACAGTTAAGCAAACTATATCTTGCGGTAGTTTAATTATTTTTAATTGTCTATTTTCCTTTTAAAACCATTGTAAGTACGTCAAATAATCTACTGACGTTGGAATTCCAATTAACACTTTAACGTCGGCGATTCAAGTAACACTGATCGTCTATTAAATTTTTATATAAGTACATCTCCAAGTAAATTTTCTTTTACAATTGTTTAAATGGTTTCAAATCGTCTATTTTCCACAATGTATTTAGATAATTTCCACTACTAAATAATGTACAGTTTAGGTAGCATTTTAAAATACAAATGTATTATTTAATTCTATCGATAATACGCCAACGTCAAAACTTCATTCACGACTGCTTTCCATTCAACACTAATTGGCTTTAATAAAGCCAGCCACTACATATGCAGAAACTTCGAGAATTTTTGCGTTCGATTTAGTCGTTTTTCTGTGTCTTTTCACGTTCTCATTTGTTCTAGAACTATGTGTGATTCTATCACCATTTCCGTTTATTCGAGAATCTTTAAGTTTACTATTTCACTATCTTTTATTACCGCTTTGGGCTGTATAATAATTGGACGACGTCGTTTATCTATGCTGTTATCGCTTTCAAAAATTTGAAGTTTATTAATTACATACAGCTTATTGCCCCTCCGGGCTATTAAATAATATAGTAAACGTTTATCTATTGTATTGTTCTTAAACATGGGGTCAATTAACTACGCTCATCAATCAGAAACACTAACGTACTTTTATTATTCAATTTAGTGGTTTAAAATTAACTCAATGCCCTTTTCAACTAATGTAAATTATTTTGCTCTTACATCAAAATTATAACGTCTATACAAACAACTTTACATGTATTTGAACGCACTTTTTTTTAAACGCGATGCTTTTATTATAAAATATGAACGAAACTCTTTTATCACATATGATTGAGTATTTCAATTTACAATTTTTTAATATTTTAAAAACTGTCTGCTTGTGAGGGCGACAAAGTTCCCAATTTCTTGTACCGCAAAACACAATAGAAGCAGCCCTGTTACGATAAACTACCTTACCCATTCCTACGCAATATTGATTCTGATTTTCTTACTAGCCTTGTAATTATCTATTTGTGTCAGCTGTACTAACTCTATATTGGTTTAGTAGTACTTACTTTCCTCAGAGATAGGTTGTAAATCGATAAAATGCCAGTAGAATCTCCTGCTTGTCTATTCCAGACACGTTGGTCAACTTTATAAAATACTGCATAAATTTGTACAAATTGTATGGAAATTCTTAATTTTTTCATCTAAATAGTGTTTATTGGCAAACTCTGCAATGTGTAGATCAAGCAAAGCAAGTTTGTTGCGCCAAAAGGACTATGTTTCATAATTTTCTAATATTCTAGAATTTGCATTACAACATTATTGTCTAAAGTTATTTATAGCAATGTAATAAGTAAACATGTATGGGTAATAATAATTCAAAATAAACAGGCATGAATGCCTGTGCATCGAATACGCCATGCATTATGTAAAGCGAGGGCTGCAGCTAGCAGCTCAATATCCTGTATCATAATTCAGCAAAACTAAAGCGCATAAATTATCATACAGTATAGATTTTCAGGAACCGCACGAAACAACTAAACTTGGGGTCTTTAACATATTTCTTTATTAAAATGCTAGGTGCAATACGTGGAGGTTTGATAAATTGCCAAACACGGAAGAACAAAAGATATTAATTCTGGTGTATCCCTAGATGTTATCACTTATGAGTCCCAAAACAGCGATGAAGAACGGTCTTTGTTAATTTCCCTCACGAACCATTTCTTTATCATAATTAAATTTGGGATATTTAATGTTACTGAGCTGACAAAGTTTTGCTTCAGCTTTAAAGATACAAGAATACAATTACATATGTTCCAACAGTAATTTCTTAGTGAGCATTTCTTTGTAACACATTTTAATTCATTACCCTTTTCAGCGAACACTTTTTAGTGTAGCCATCACGTAGTCTACAGCCAGCATGTCTCACGTGTAAACTGGACCTCAGAGACCATTCTAATCTCATTTTCTACAACGAAACAAAATTACACTCTCCAGTGTCTTTCATATAAGTACTCATTTTAGGGATGTAGAGAGAACGTAGCGGTTCCGAAGGAATTTCAAATCTTAATAATAACAACTCTATTTAAGAGAAAATTGCGTTTTAACGGTCTACTACGCAAACTTTTCATATTTAGTTTATCAAGTTGCAAGATTGAATTTGAATATGGTATGGCACCGTCGTAAACTCAGTTTATAAAGGGCTGTTCAGGAATATTAACCAAATTTTCAAAGTTGGTTTAAGCAAATCGGTTACATTACTTGGAGAGTTTTTTAAACACAACGTTTCAAATTTGTATAAGCAGTTTTTTTTTTCAGAAAACAACTTTTGCCTATAATACAGATTAGATCTCCTAGAGTAGAATTAAAGTTAGAGAAACGGATTATGTAGGATTTATAGGTAATAAAGTGAACTATTTTTATTTATTACATGGATACCTAAAAATGCATTCTTAGATTTAAAATCTGTTGTACTGCAATTTATTATTTTTCGGAAACAGAACAGCAATATCGATAGTGACTAAGAACAGAAACCGACAGTTGCTATAGACTTGAAAATGACTACTGTAATTCAATCGAAGAGTCCCCATGCTAAGGATTCGTTTCAAAACTGTCGAACTCACCACACGCTGCAAGGTAAGTAATCTGCATCACAAACACAGCTCAAAAGTTGTAACATGTCAATTCGTCTTTGCCTCGCCATGTTACATTGAGCGTCCCACTTCCTTCCATATAAAGGTATTATTCGTCTTAATTTTATATTAATACCGTTTACAAGCGCAAGTTAGTTTTGATTTGTGTTACATTTCCCTTTAGTAATATAAAATAATACACTAAATACGTCGATCTTCAGTTTTAATTTAATGTTCCTTCTTTTGTATGAATAATATAAATAATTATGATCAGATGTAATTTTCTAATTGGTAAACCTCTCAATTATGTCCATCAATACACAACTGGTGTATACATGAATCTGTCATTTAGGATGGTTTTCTTGTTTGTCCCTCTCTCAGAATGTTTGGTTATCTTCAAACCAAAATAAATTTTTGTTATCTCGATATCTAACTGCCTTCTAGTGCACATGCCCTTTCTCAATAAAGAAGTTCCTCCTAAGGCCAAAATGTCGTACCTGGCATGTAAAAGGTGTCTTTTCTTTTATTCTTGTTTAAGTACAAAAATATCGCTTTAGAAAATTAGTATAATGTATACGAAGAAAGCTGACCTGAATAACCCATTCAAAATGATTAAGAATAATACGTTGTTTACAGATAAACTTTCTGAGTGTTGCTCGTGGCGTATTACAATACTTCGTTCTTGTAACACGCTGATTTTCTAGGGTTCACTGGTGAGTTGTTCTCTGGGGAATTGTTCTCTGGAAAGTTGTTCTCTAGTGGAGAATTAAACTATATATGCTAGGCTAGCTAAGTCGATGCATTAATTCTAATACCTAACAAATATTATCTATTATCGTACAAGAATTTCAAGTTGCCGTTAAATTACCTTCTAAAAATAAATTAAGCATACTGTTACGTTAATTTTCAACATAATTAATAATAAACACGCTCTCGAATAAATTCCTTAACTGAAATCTCTTTTTCTTTTACAACGAAAATTTATTCTATAAATTAAATAGTCTATGCCTTGTGCTAGGTATTCCGTATTCTCCTAAATTCTTCAATAACATCCTGTTTACAATACGCTTTCTACAAATTTTTATTTTGAACTCATTTATTTCGAAACGACAAGTTTATGCTACAAGTAAATAGTTATATCTTGTTTTTAGGTACCCGCTATCTTGGTATACCTTACGACCGCCGTATAATATTTCTCTATTGTTCCCAATGTAACGACTTGTGGAAATATGGTTGCGCACTATCTAATATAAGCCGGGTTTTTCAGTTTTACCGCGCTTCGATAAACTAGGATTTGCAGTTCGAATTTGTATTGTTTGAACCATTGTTGAATTTGATGCTACAGCTTGTACGTTGAAATATTTTCTATATTTTATTCGTCTCCGTATTTCAAAAAGAGAGGCACGTTTTTCTGTTCAACAACTAGGAGGTGTCTTGCGTGTATTCGGTAAATTTCCTCGCGCGTACCCATTCTAATCAGATTCTCTTTTTAGCTTTTTTAGCTGGAGGCCAAATGGGTTCTTCCTTTATGTAGAACAACTGCTTTTGTCCGTAGACGACGACTGCAATTATGGTAGCAGAGTAAATGTATGGTTACGACCATGGCGTTTCTATGCTGCCTCACCCCCGACGCTTGCGAGCTAAGTATCAGGACATCTACAGGTATTCCACTTGTTTTCTTTTGTGTGCGTTAATCGCATATTCCGTATCAACGTTTGATGTAGTTACGTGACAAGGAACGTCACATTGTAAAACTATTGTTTGTGGCTGCGATTCGATATTATCACTCTACAGGTGCGATGTACTATTTTTAAACATGCTTGTCAAAAGAACGCATACGTTTATTCGCTTTACGGAATAGTTTATTTTACAAAAATTATTAGGTAAAATTTGAAAAACGTTCGACAAAAGCTCTCACTGTTTCCATTTGCTACTGATTAATTTTATTTTATGTAAATACGAGATGCGCACTTCGTATCTAGATTCTTAAATTGTCCGTATAATATAATTGTTTGCTGTAAAATAGTAACGCTTAATTTATTTTCTTTTTGCTTGTTTGTACAGAATCCTTTATTTACCTTTATGTGTTAATAGATAATCGTGGGCCATGTACTTTATTTTTTTTTATTTTCTTGGTATGTAGGAGAATCCCCCACTCTCCGCGTCTGATGGTTAAGTTGGTATCTACCTTCGTCGAATTTAAATGCATTGGTTTTAAAACGCACGTTCATATCCACGTGAAGTCAGGCGACGCGGTCAGCTATATCGATTTTGTATAAGTCAAGTGGGGTTGGAACGCGACATCCAATATGCATAAGACAGAGATAAAAATATTACAGACGGAGTTTAATGACGACACAGGACTGTATCATTGGTTGAAATAGATAGTCTTACAACGGACGAACACGCGACAGGTGAATGCGGTTTTTCGGATTATATTGTGTGTCCACGAGGTAAATTTCTAGGAGCTTTAAGTCAGTTAGAATAAAATTTGCAGAAATATTAATTTAAATGAAGTATTTCGCGTAAAGTGTGGCCGAGAGGGGCATTTTGAATTGTATAAATACTATAAGAAAATTAGCAGCGTCCTCTTTTGTATTCTGATCACTCTTTGTATTTTCATCGCTTTAGACTACGTATAATAATCAACCGAGGTGATAGTAGAGGCTTGTGAGTATTGAAAATTTGTATAATTCAGTAAAAATAGCATTAGCACTTATAACGTGGTAAGTTGATACCTTGTAGCTATTAACGGGTGTAGTGTCGAGTGAATTAAATTAACCGAGGTCCAACTAATACCATAACAAGCTAATAAATCAATAAACATAAGTATAATGTACGTGAATTTGTATGCGGTGATGGTATGGTAATTGGTAGCAACGAGCTAGGCGTATACTGAGGTTATCATCTATCTGGAAGACCAGAGCGCATAATCACGAAGTCAGGGATTCTAGTGCATCATCGAAAAAGATGGAGACTTGAGGCATTTTCCAGGTAACTCATTTGCATTTGCTGTTATTTGATAAACTGTTGGAATTATTTGTGATGTGTGAGTGAACTTTGATGGTTATTTATGGTTATTTAACGAATTGGAAAAAAATATGTGTACTTGACAATTATGAAATATATATATATATATATATATATATATATATATATATATATATATATTGCTGTGATAAGGGGTTGTTTACGAATGTATTATATAGCAATGGTCATTTAGTAACCATAAATTATAATAGGAAGCAGAAAACTGCATTTATTTAGTAGAAAATTGAGTAATTGGGATAGTTTGTAAATAGTAAGCATTTAACACCTTGTATATAGAGTATAAGTAGTTTTAAGTGACGCAAATAAGCACATCTTATAGCAATAAGACGCATAGTTAGCATAGAAATAGGTAATTTATGCATTAAGTAAATAACAAATATTTAACACCCGATATATAGAGCTTTAGTAATTTTAAGTAATGCAAACAGCGATATTTTTCAGTAGAAGCACGCGTATTTAGAAGAGAATGATAATAAATGTAATTAAATACGCATTCAAAAGAATTCTAATCAGTTATGATAATACGAAGATAAGAGATAAAACTTAAAGCAGCTTTCGGTAAGTGCGTACAAACAATCAACAATTTTTAATAGTAAAGGTAATCAAACGCGTAAATAAACATGAAAATCGAAATTCAAATTGCATCAGGTATTTTTGTATAATATGGAAAAGCGATTATTTACTCAAAACACCACATGGTCTGATAACAAAGCATCTGTAGTAAACAACCATTACTCGAAAAGCCAAAAATGATACATCAGGAAACCACTTTAAGTGTAGAAAATACAAAGACCTCATTGGTTAAGATTAGTAAACCAAGCCCCCACATAGAAAGGGGGATCAATCCATATATTAACAGCGAGCAATGATAACGGAGCTCAGTTTCAACTGCGTTACTCGAAATCTAAGAGTAACGCGTAATAATATTTTAATAGTAAAATTGTTTAGTGACAGATAGTGCTACGAATGTGAAAATTTCTATTGCCGATTAACGTAAGTAGAATTTGGGGAATTTATTTATACTAAAATATAATAGTAATAGGGCTCCAGAGGGGGACGACGATAATTCATGAGTGAGAATAATTCAAGGAAGCATAATTATCTAAGTTTGACGATAATAATTCTGAGACGGATGACAATAAATATTTGGGGCCGATGGTAATGATTCAAATGGGTATATAATAATTCCAAATTGGTGGAGAATAATTTCGAATACGATGTTAATGATCCAAATGGATGGTATAATAATGCATGAAAAATTCTAATTGATGTTGGTTAATAATGGATGCGTCGATAATTTTTGAGAATTAATGAAGAAGCGTGAAATAAGCAGAGCAGGTTAGACCTTTTAGTTTTAAGACATTTTTTCTATTTGAATTTGAATATTGAATTTACTTAATTAAGATAAACTTGTGTAACAGAGTCAGCAACGAACTTTGCATACGTTGAAAGTACGTAATATAATAAAGGGGTTTTGAACGTTCCAGGCTTCTTTGATAAAAAAAAATAGTTTTTGGTGACTTTGGATTGATTGCAAAGCATATGATTTTTGAGATAAATAAGACTTACAATATTGATTGATTGAAAAGTGTATTTTAATAATTTTCAAAACCTGTACATAATATTTGTTTTCATTATATGGAATTAATTAACTTCATTTTATAATTCAAACAAAGAGGTAATCATAAAGGGGTAAAAGGAAAAAGAATTGATCATCGTAACGTTGTGTAAAATAATAAAAGCTAGCCGTGGCAGAATAATAAAATTAGTGGGAGTGAAATTTGATAATTTAAACAGAGAGGTGGAGTTATAAGTAGAAAACGCCATTGATACCGAGTACGGCGTTATCATCTCAAGTATTTATTGGACGGAACAACGACGGGGTTCGAGAGTTCCAGTTAATACATAGCAATATATATATATATATATATATATATATATATATATTACTCATATTTAGACCAGGGTAGAAAATTAAATAATCAAATCAAATAATTTTAATTACCGTGTATAAGGAATTTCATTAAATAATACGCTTTATTAAAACCTTGAAGCATAAATAAACTCGGTCGTTTCAGTAAAATAAGAAATTTAAATTATCTATAAGACGCTTTACATCAAAAGAAGCAGTATTGAAAAGCGCAGTGGATAATTTAATTATTCCTAAACAAATGGAAATTACGTGCAAAGTTTATATTAATTAACCCTATTTTAAGTAACCGGTAGTAAAACAAAGTGTACATATAATAATTAATATTTAAGTTGTATTCGCTAAAAATGAAAAGGATGGAAATCAATTTTAATTGAGTTAATTAAACCGTTAATAACATATAATAAGCATAAAAGCTTGTGAAAACCCAATAATAGTCAAATCGTAGGAAGGTTATTTAAAATGTTACGTTTGAACACCCTGCGTGTTTTTAAAAGGCAATTTCAAGTTAATTTGTTTGGATAAACATGTTGATTCTAAGGATATTGGAAACGATCAGATGCTTTAGCAGGAAATACAGAACACCTGCGTATTTTTAAAAAGCTCATTCTGCGTAAATTTGGCAAATAATTAATGTTTCAAAGAATCTTGGAGAAACCGGGACTTAGTATTCACGAGAATGTGCGATACGGGTTTATTAAACCCAGATAACAGTCCGCGTGGACTAAAATATAATCGATAATAAAGAATATAAATTTGCACCAATACGAACAGGTTAGAAAAGGAAAGAGAAAATGCGTCAAGCAAAGACACATATTGTAAAGGGCGGGATTTAAGCAACGTCAAGGGGTTGCGATTGGTTAAAAATAGGATGCATATATCAGAGGTAGAACAACAATTTCTGTATAAAAGTAATTAGTTTTTCTCGGACAACTTTGCGGGCCGTGTTGAAATTTTCTGAGATCTCAATGGGGTGAGAACTAAATTCATAAAAATCGACGTGCAGGCTACAGACTGGGAACGTAGAATGAGGAATTCGTTGGAATTACCCGTTTTAGGGAACAAAGCGACGTGTCGGCTATTCGCCATATATACAGGCGGGAATATGTGTTTCTCTCTTAGACTCTTAGACTTTCGACGATTCGATGCGTTAAAAGCTCGTGCATCCGCGACTTGATATTAAACAGTGCATTTTAGTTTGATTAAATAATTTAAAGTGTGCTAGTATATTTTAGTGACTCAAAATAGTTGGTTATTTTACGTGCTAACATGAATGTACTTCAGTGCACTTAGATACAAGGTAATAAAAGTTTATTATCACGGTACCAATTAGTAAAATTTACAACGACAAATGTATACCCAAAAGTAGGCAGTTTTGGCGTATATTGGTAATATTGGTAAAAGGAAGTATGAATTTCTTTGCTATTTTGCGGGGTGTTAATGACTAAATGGTTCGTAAATGTGTCTGCATCCACTGAACCAGAGGCAGATACACACAGATGAGTTCCGGAAAAGCCTAGAAACAACTTTAAATTAATGGTGATGGAGAACATTTTAAAGCGTTGACAACTTGAAGCTGTAAATAGAATCCGGTTGGAATGGTGTGATTTACAAAAGGGACGATTACACTGAAGCTACGAGGACAATAACCTTCAGGTAAATTGTACTATTTTGTTTGACATTTTTGTGTGTATTGAATGACTTTATAATTGATTTACTTTAAATGGACATTAGTGGAATTTTTCTAACCATAAAATTTAATTTTAAGATGAAATTTGCTTGTTTAAGTAAAAAGGGTATTTTGTTTTGATGTTCGGGAATAGGATGAAACTTTGGGTAGGTCTTTGAGCTCAATTAGACAAACCTGGTTAATTAACGTAAAGGGGTGGTAGATGCTCCCTTTATACTCAGACTCCGGTCTGCTTATCTTGTTATATTAATTAGTAGGCATCCAACAAGGACTTTAATTTTGGATGCACAGTAAAATGATAATAAAATTAATCCGAAATTCTTTTTAAAACTGAATTTTATGTTCAAATTTAATTTGAAAATTTAATGTATTCTGAATATTGATGTAAATAGAGTTAACGTTGATGTTTGTGGTAGTAATGTGTTGTTTAATTTTTATGATTGAGAATGGAAGTTATCTAGAAGAGCAGCCGAGGCGATTAACAGAAGGAATCAACGGACCAGGTGATTTAAAAGGTTTCACAGCATTCTTGGCGCCCAACGTGGGGCTCGAGTTCCAAATAAAATTTTTGTTATTTTATTCCAGGAAACTGGCGATCTGAGAGAGAGAGTTTCTGTTTGTGGATAAATTTAAAAGTATTTTAGAGTGTGTGAGAGTGATTAGAACGTATGCAGAGAAAGGAGTGGTTAAGGAGTCAAGGAGTGGAAATTGGAAGTGACGATAGTGCATTGTGTGGGAAAAATTCGAAAATGGAAGAAGCAGGAGGCAGTAGAGATCAGTCGAGGACGGAATCGGGGATCAAGGAAACGAGATGATATTGAGAATGTTAGAGAGAATGAACGATGAATCTAATAGAGCTAGGGAAGAATCCAACAGAAAATTAGAACAGCTAAGCGATGAATCGAACAGGAAGTTAGAAGAGATTAGTCAGAAAATAGATAAGACGAATCAAGAAGTTGTAGAATTTAAAAATAGTCTTACTGTAAAGATGGGGGAAGTTGAAAATAGGGTAGATAAAAATGAGCGTGACATTACAGGTCTTCGACAGGAAATGGGACATTTAAGGTCCGAAGTACGCATTTTCTGTGAAGAAGAAATAAACGTAAAATGACTGAAGTAACGGACTCATGTAGGGATCAGTTAGGCAGGGTAGAACGCGAAGTTAGTAGTATTAAATACAACATATCAAATTTAACGGGGGAAGGTCCCAGATTTTATACAGGTGGAGTATCATTGGACCAACACATGAAGTTTTATGGTGATAACAGGGTAAATCCACAAATTTTTATTAATAGTGTAAGAAATCTAGTGGGAAATTTATTTGACGAACAGACTAAACTGAATACGATAAAGGCTTTATTAAAGGACAACGCGGAAGCATGGTACAATTTAGTAGGACAGGACATAGACACGTATCAGGACTTTGAAAACAAATTTTTAAACACTACTGGAGTGACCACAGACAAGACCAGGTACGAGACGACTTAATTACAGGAAAATTTAAGGGAGAGTTTGCAGGATCTAGGAGCAATATGCCATCCGCAAGTACAGTGTGGCCAAACAACTGAATCCACCATTGACGGACAGACAGATAATCAAGTACCTATCACGACATTTTGAACTGGAAATTAGACAACACGTGGCCTTACAAAACATCACAGAACGGGAGACATTTTTAGAGTATTTACAGAGATATGACGATGTATGTTGGACGGACAGAGAGATACGAGAACGAAACGTTAACACAGTTAGGTTTGACAACAGGACACCGAATTATCCGAGACGGCCTGACTACAACAGAAATTTTCGACCGAATTGGGAACGACGAGGACAGGAATACAGGAGCAATAGTGCGACTAGGGACCGACGCCAAGACCTAGTTACACGAGACAGAACAGTTTACCGGAAGTAAACAGGACTGTGACCAGCACGCCGAATAGAGATAGGGACACGGATATTAACACGAGGAGGACGTACGCACAGGTTGTAGAAGGACAACCAGGACCAAGCACGGAAAACAGGATGAGACAGGATTTTAGAACGCGACAGACCACTAAATTTCTGTGTAAATGTATACGAACATCCACGTGAATTTTTCAAAATTGAGGAGGAAGTAGAGCCAGAAACTGAGGAAAAATTATGTTTGCCAATTATTAATTTAGAAATTTTTGAGAATAATGTAGAAGTATTACTTGATACAGGGGCAGAGGCGAGTTTAATATAGGAGGAATTCGTCAGCAAAATCAGGGATAAGGTTTGTGATAGAATTATGCCTATAAAACGTAGCCATTTAGTAGCTCCAAATAAAAGAAGTTTGCTGTAGTAAATAGTGTTGTGGTGCTTAGGATAGATATAGGAGGTTTTAGCTGTGAACAGGAGTTTGTAATTGTACCTGGACTGAAGTTTCAGAACATTTTAGGTGTTGACTGTATGATGAAGTTAGGGTTTTGATAGATATGGAAAGGAAGGTAATAAGGATTAAGGATAGGGTAGTGCCATGGAAGGGCAGTTATGAAGTCACAGAGGATGACACGGGATTTAGTATTAATGTAGTAGAGGTAGAGGATGATGAGGTTAAACAGATCAACACAATAAGATGTCCAGAGGATAGGAGAGTAGAGGTTCAAGCTTTAGTACAAGAAAATGCAGAATTAGTGGGAGTAGAAGCAGCATATCGGGAGCAGGTGAAGGCAGAATTATTTTTGACGAGGTTAAGTGGCAAGTTTGTTTTAATAAAGTAGATTTAAGGAATTCATTCTGGCGGATTCCATTACACAAAAATTCTAGAAGGTACGTAGGGTTTTCCATAGAGGGAAAAATCGATAATTGTAAAGTAGTATCGTTTGGTTTGTCGGCAGAAAAGGAAATAAGAATAAATAAGAAACAGACAAGTGTAGGGACTGAAGAAGAAGTGATATTTAAGAGTCAGGATAAGAGGGATGATAAGTTTATTGTATGTGAGATAATAGAGATGTTAAGTATAGATATAGAAGGGGGAGAGATAGGGATGAAGAGTATTAGGTTGGTGAGAAGAAAGACTTGGAGGGTCAAGAAGAGAGTTAGATTTAAATAGAATAGGATAGAATAGGTGTATATAAAAGAGTAGAAGTAAGTGGTTATAGAAAATAAAGCTAGATATAGGACACATATGGGAGATAATTAGGAATAGGTTTAGGATGAGGATAAAGAGTAAATGTAGGAAGAAAATAAGATAGGTTAAGTATAGATATTTTATATAAGATTAGTGGAGAGTTAGGAATAGAGTAAGAGTAGGATAGGCATATAGGATTAGGTAGGGGGAAGTAAAGTATAGTGAAGAGTAGTTAAAAGTTAGGAATAGGATAGGTATATAGGATGTATATAGGATTAGATGGATAAGTAGGATGAAGTTAGGATAATTTCAGTTTATAGAAGTAGGTGAGAGTTAGGAATAGGATAGGGATATAGGATAAGTGTAAATATTTTTTGGATTGGAGACAAAGTAGGTAAGTTAGATAGATAAGGATAGAGAGAGATAGGCAAAATTTTGTAAAGATTTTTGGCAGTCTAAATATTTGATATTTGCATTCAAATAAGTGGGATTATTTGTATTCAAATAGGGGAAAATACTCATATTTAGACCAGGGTAGAAAATTAAATAATCAAATCAAATAATTTTAATTACCGTGTATAAGGAATTTCATTAAATAATACGCTTTATTAAAACCTTGAAGCATAAATAAACTCGGTCGTTTCAGTAAAATAAGAAATTTAAATTATCTATAAGACGCTTTACATCAAAAGAAGCAGTATTGAAAAGCGCAGTGGATAATTTAATTATTCCTAAACAAATGGAAATTACGTGCAAAGTTTATATTAATTAACCCTATTTTAAGTAACCGGTAGTAAAACAAAGTGTACATATAATAATTAATATTTAAGTTGTATTCGCTAAAAATGAAAAGGATGGAAATCAATTTTAATTGGAGTTAATTAAACCGTTAATAACATATAATAAGCATAAAAGCTTGTGAAAACCCAATAATAGTCAAATCGTAGGAAGGTTATTTAAAATGTTACGTTTGAACACCCTGCGTGTTTTTAAAAGGCAATTTCAAGTTAATTTGTTTGGATAAACATGTTGATTCTAAGGATATTGGAAACGATCAGATGCTTTAGCAGGAAATACAGAACACCTGCGTATTTTTAAAAAGCTCATTCTGCGTAAATTTGGCAAATAATTAATGTTTCAAAGAATCTTGGAGAAACCGGGACTTAGTATTCACGAGAATGTGCGATACGGGTTTATTAAACCCAGATAACAGTCCGCGTGGACTAAAATATAATCGATAATAAAGAATATAAATTTGCACCAATACGAACAGGTTAGAAAAGGAAAGAAAATGCGTCAAGCAAAGACACATATTGTAAAGGGCGGGATTTAAGCAACGTCAAGGGGTTGCGATTGGTTAAAAATAGGATGCATATATCAGAGGTAGAACAACAATTTCTGTATAAAAGTAATTAGTTTTTCTCGGACAACTTTGCGGGCCGTGTTGAAATTTTCTGAGATCTCAATGGGGTGAGTACTAAATTCATAAAAATCGACGTGCAGGCTACAGACTGGGAACGTAGAATGAGGAATTCGTTGAATTACCCGTTTTAGGGAACAAAGCGACGTGTCGGCTATTCGCCATATATACAGGCGGGAATATGTGTTTCTCTCTTAGACTCTTAGACTTTCGACGATTCGATGCGTTAAAAGCTCGTGCATCCGCGACTTGATATTAAACAGTGCATTTTAGTTTGATTAAATAATTTAAAGTGTGCTAGTATATTTTAGTGACTCAAAATAGTTGGTTATTTTACGTGCTAACATGAATGTACTTCAGTGCACTTAGATACAAGGTAATAAAAGTTTATTATCACGGTACCAATTAGTAAAATTTACAACGACAAATGTATACCCAAAAGTAGGCAGTTTTGGCGTATATTGGTAATATTGGTAAAAGGAAGTATGAATTTCTTTGCTATTTTGCGGGGTGTTAATGACTAAATGGTTCGTAAATGTGTCTGCATCCACTGAACCAGAGGCAGATATACACAGATGAGTTCCGGAAAAGCCTAGAAACAACTTTAAATTAATGGTGATGGAGAACATTTTTAAAGCGTTGACAACTTGAAGCTGTAAATAGAATCCGGTTGAATGGTGTGATTTACAAAGGGACGATTACACTGAAGCTACGAGGACAATAACCTTCAGGTAAATTGTACTATTTTGTTTGACATTTTTGTGTGTATTGAATGACTTTATAATTGATTTACTTTAAATGGACATTAGTGGAATTTTTCTAACCATAAAATTTAATTTTAAGATGAAATTTGCTTGTTTAAGTAAAAGGGTATTTTGTTTTGATGTTCGGGAATAGGATGAAACTTTGGGTAGGTCTTTGAGCTCAATTAGACAAACCTGGTTAATTAACGTAAAGGGGTGGTAGATGCTCCTTTATACTCAGACTCCGGTCTGCTTATCTTGTTATATTAATTAGTAGGCATCCAACAAGGACTTTAATTTTGGATGCACAGTAAAATGATAATAAAATTAATCCGGAAATTCTTTTAAAACTGAATTTTATGTTCAAATTTAATTTGAAAATTTAATGTATTCTGAATATTGATGTAAATAGAGTTAACGTTGATGTTTGTGGTAGGAATGTGTTGTTTAATTTTATGATTGAGAATGGAAGTTATCTAGAAGAGCAGCCGAGGCGATTAACAGAAGGAATCAACGGACCAGGTGATTTAAAAGGTTTCACAGCAATATATATATATATATATATATATATATATATATTAGGTAGTTAATTACACAAGGTAAGTTGATAAATACTATCGTATTATAGTGAATAAGATGAAATAATAACTTAGACTTTTATGCAAAGCCCAAATGATCATTTCAAATCGAGCTAGTAATTGAAAGGTGGAAAATATAAGGTCTTGGACAGGACTTGAACCTGTATCTTGGTTTTGCCGGAACCATGCGTTTACCAATTACGCCACCGAGACCGATGACGACAATTGGAAAATTTACAAATTTAGATCGTGTACAAGTAATTGAAAGTTAGGTTGGTGTATCGTCGTGTACACGATTTAAATTTGTAAATTTTCCAATTGTCGTCATCGGTCTCGGTGGCGTAATTGGTAAACGCATGGTTCCGGCAAAACCAAGATACAGGTTCAAGTCCTGTCCAAGACCTTATATTTTCCACCTTTCAATTACTAGCTCGATTTGAAATGATCATTTGGGCTTTTATAAAGTCTGTTATTATTTCATCTTATTCACTATATATATATATATATATATATATATATATATATATATATATAGATTGCTGTGAAACCTCTTGAATTACCTGGTCTGTTGACTTTCTTCTGTTAATCGCCTCGGCTGCTCCCTATATAACTTTCATCCTCATACATAAAAAACAAACACATTCCTACCACAAACATCAACGTCAACTCTATTTACATCAATATTCACAATACATTAAAATTTCAAGATTAAAATTCAGCATAAATTTCAGTTTTAAAAGAATTTCAAGATTAATTTTATTATCATTTTAACGTGCATCCAGAATTAAAGTCCTCGTAGGATGCCTACTAATTACTATAACAATACATGCAGAGTAAAAGGAGCATCTACCACCCTTTACGTTAATTAACCAGGTTCGTCTAATTGAGCTCAAAGACATACCCATATTTTCATCATAATTCAGAATATCAATACTAAATACCCTTTCTACTTAAACAAGCAAATTTCATCTTAAAATTAAAATTTTATGGTTAGTACAATTTCACTAATGTCCATTTAAAGTAAATCAATTATAAAGTTATTCAACACACACAAAAATGTCAAACAAAATAGTATAATTTACCTGAAGGTTACTGTCCTCAAAGCTTCAATGTACATCGTCCCTTTAGTTAATCACACCATTCCAACAGGATTATATTTACGGCTTCTAATTCTCAACGCTTTTAAAATTTTCTCCATCACCATTTATTTAAAGTTGTTTCTGGGCTTTTCCGGAACTCATCTGTGTATATCTGACACTGGTTTTGTGGATCCAGACACGTATTTGAACCATTTAATTATTAACACCCCCCGAAAAATAGCAGAGAAATTCATGTCTTTCACCAATATACGCCAAAACTGCCTACTTTTGTGTATACATTTGTCGTCGTAAATTTTACTAATTGGTACAGTGATACTAAATTTTATTACCTTGTATCTAAGTGCACTGAAGTACATTCATGTTAGCACGTAAATAACAAACTATTTTGAATCACTAAAATATACGAGCAAAATTTTAAATTATTTTATCAAACTAAAATGCACTGTTTAACATCTTGAATCAAGTCGCGGATGTAAGAGCTTTTAACGCATCGAATAGTCAAAAGTCTAAGAGGCCGAAATTCATATTACCACCGGTATATATAGCAAAAGCCTGTCTGTCGGTCTGTTCCACAAAACAGACAATTCTTACGAATTTCTCATTCTATGTTCCCAGTCCGTCGCTCGCGCGTCGGTTTTACGAAATTTTCACTCGCCCCATTTAAATCTCAGAAATTCTCACACGGCACACAAACATGTCCGAGAAAACTAATTAATTTTGTACCGAAATTGTTGTTTCTACCTCTGATATTTGCCTCCTATTTTCAACCAATTGTGACCCTCGTGACGTTGCTTAAATCACGCCTTTACTATATGTGTCTTTGCTTGACGCATTTTCTCTTCCTTTTCTAACCTGTTCGTATTGGTGCAAATGGATATTCTTTATTCTCGATTATATTTTAGTTCATGTGGACTATCTGGGTTAAATAACCCCGTATCGCACATTCTCGTGAATATTAAGCCCCGGTTTCTCCAAGATTCTTTGAAACCATTTGTTATCTCACAATTTTCACCGTACGTGATATTTAAACTACGCAGGTGTTCAAAATAATATTAATTCTCAGAGCTTTTAAATAAACTCTGTTTTGTATTTTGTGCTAAAGCATCTGACCGTTTCCAATATCCTTAGAATCGACATGTTTATCTAAACAAATTAAACTGAAATTGCCTTTTAAAATACGCAGGTGTGTTCAAACATCCTACTTCTAACTAACACTTCTAGGATTTGCATTTCATTGGGTTTTACAAGTTTCTATAGATATTATCTGTACGTTTTGTTCAATACCGGTTACTTGAAATAGAGTTAATTAAGATAAATTTTGCACGTAATTTCCATTTGTTTAGGAATAATTACATTACACGCAGAGCTTTTTTAATACTGCTTCTTTTGATATAAAGCGTCTTGTACATGATTTAAATCTCTTATGTTTAATGAAACTAATAAATTTTTATGCTTCACGGTTTTAATAACGCGTATTATCTAATAATATTCATTATACACGGTGATTAAAATTATTTGATGTGATTATTTAATTTTCTACCCTGGTCTAAATATGAGTATTTTCCCCCTATTTGAATACAAATAATCCCACTTATTTGAATGCAAATATTAAGCATTTAGCCCAAAAATTACAAAAAAAATTACCTATCTCTCTCTACCCTTATCTATCTAACTTACCTACTTTGTCTCCCATCCAAAAAAATATTTACACCTATCCTATATCCCTATCCTATTCCTAACTCTCACCTAATTCTATAAACTCAAATTATCCCTAACTTCATCCTACTCATCCATCTAATCCTATATACATCCTATATACCTATCCTATTCCTAACTTTTAACTAATCTTCACTATACTTTACTTCCCCCTACCTAATCCTATATGCCTATCCTACTCTTACTCTATTCCTAACTCTCCACTAATCTTCTATGAAATATCTACACTTAACCTATCTTATTTTCTTCCTACATTTACTCTTTATTCTCATCCTAAACCTATTCCTAATTATCTCCCATATTTATCCTATACCTAGCTTTATTTTCTATAAACACTTACTTCTACTCTTCTATCTACACCTATTCTATCCCTATTCTATTTAAATCTAACTCTCTTCTTGACCCTCCAAGTCTTTCTTCTCACCATCCTAATACTCTTCATCCCTATTTCTCCCCCTTTTATATCTATACTTAACATCCCTGTTATCTCACATAAAATAAACTTATCATCCCTATTATCCTGACTTTTAAATATTACTTCTTCTTCAGTCCCTACACTTGTCTGTTTTTCATTTATTATTGTTTCCTTTCTGCCGACAAACCAAACGATACTACTTTACAATTATCGATTTTTCTCTACGGAAAATCCTATGTACCTTCTAGAATTCTTATGTAATGGAATCCGCCAGAATGAATTCCTTAAATCTACTTTATTAAAACAAACTTGCCACTTAACCTCGTCAAAATATTTCTGCCTTCACCTGCTCCTGATATGCTGCTTCTACCCCCACTACTTCTGCATGTTTTTGTATTAAAGCTTGAACCTCTACTCTCCTATCCTCTGGACATCTTATCGTGTTGATCTGTTTAACTTCATCATCCTCTAACTCTACTACATTAATACTAAACCCCGTGTCATCCTCTGTGACTTCATAACTGCCCTTCCATGGCACTACCCTATCATTAATCCTTATTACCTTCCTTTCCATATCTATCAAAACCCTAACTTCATCATACAGTCAACACCTAAAATGCTCTGAAACTTCAGTCCAGGCACAATTACAAACTCCTGTTCACAGCTTAAACCTCCTATATCTATCCTAAGCACCACAACACTATTTACTACAGCAAACTTCTTTTATTTGGAGCTACTAAATGGCTACGCTTTATAGGCATAATTCTATCACAAACCTTATCCCTAATTTTGCTGACGAATTCCTCCGAATATTAAACTCGCCTCTGCCCCTGTATCAAGTAATACTTCTACATTATTCTCAAAATTTCTAAATTAATAATTGGCAAACATAATTTTTCTCAGTTTCTGGCTCTACTTCCTCCTCAATTTTGAAAAATTCACGTGGATGTTCATATACATTTACACTGAAATCTAGTGGTCTGTCGCGTTCTAAAAATCCTGTCCAGGTCTGTTTTCCCTACTCGGTCCTGGTCTAGCCGTCACCTCAGCGTACGTCCTAGGCGTTTCCACTCGTTCCGTGTCTGTATTAGCAGTCCCGCTCATGTCTGGTGAACTATTCATTCTGGTAGGTCCCGGTCTCTGTGCAGGTCCCCTTCCTAAACTATTACTCCTAACGTATGGTCGTCTCTGTTCCCAATTCTGTCGCTGGTATCCGTAATTATTCCCCTTCTAGCATAGTTGTCCCGTCTATTGTCAAACCTAACTGTGTTGATCTGTCTTTCCCTGTTTTCCCGAGGTCGTCCACTACTTACGTCGTCGTACCTCTGCAGGTATTCCAAAACATTTCTCTGTCCACTATGTTCTGTAGTGCTACGTGCTGTCTTATGTCTACCTCGAAGTGTCGTGATAAAAACTTAATAATTTGTCGGTCCGTCAGTGGTGGGTTCAGTTGCTTTGCTATGCTATACTTGCGTATAGCATATTGCTCTACTTCCTGAAAATTCTCCCTTAAATTTCCTGTGATTAAGTCGTCTCGTACCTGGTCTTGTCTGTGGTCACTCCAGTAGTGCTTTAAAATTTGTTTTCAAAGTCCTGATACGTGTCTATGTCCTGTCCTACTAAATTGTACCACGCTTCCGCATTGTCCTTTAATAAAGCCTTTATCGTATTCAGTTTAGTCTGTTCGTCAAATAAATTTCCCACTAGATTTCTTACACTATTAATAAAAATTTGTGGATTTACCCTGTTATCGCCATAAAACTTCATGTGTTGGTCCAATGATACTCCACCTGTAGAAAATCTGGGACCTTCCCCCGTTAAATTTGACATGTTGTATTTGATACTACTAACTTCGCGTTCTACCCTGCCTAACTGATCCCTACATGAGTCTGTCACTTCAGTCATTTTTATATTAATCTTTTCTTCACAAAAAATGTGTACTTCGGACCTTAAATGTCCCATTTCCTGTCGAAGACCTGTAATATCACTCTCATTTTTTCAACCCTATTTTCAACTCCCCATCTTTACGGTAAGACTATTTTAAATTCGAAACTTCTTTATTCGTCTTATCTATTTTCTCACTTAGGGTTTCCCTAACTCCTGTTAATGTCTCATTCATTCGGTCAAATTTCTTATTCGATTCTTCCCTAGCTCTATTAGATTCATCGCTTAGCTGTTCTAATTTTCTATTGGATTCTTCACTCATCCTCTCTAACATTCTCAATATCATCTCGTTTCCTTGATCCCCTGATTCCGTCCTCGACTGATCTCTACTGCCTCCAGCTTCTTCCATTTTAGAATTTTTCTCACACAATGCACTATCGTCACTTCCAATTTCCACTCCTTGACTCCTTAACCACTCTTTTCTCTGCATACGTTCTAATCATTCACACACACTCTAAAATACTCTTAAATTTATACACATACAAAAACTCTCTCTCTCAGATCGCCAGTTTCCTGGAATAAAATCACAAAAATTTTATTTGGAACTCGAGCCTCACTTTTGGGTCGCCAAGATTGCTGTGAAACCTCTTGAATTACCTGGTCTGTTGACTTTCTTCTGTTAATCGCCTCGGCTGCTCCCCTATATAACTTTCATCCTCATACATAAAAAAACAAACACATTCCTACCACAAACATCAACGTCAACTCTATTTACATCAATATTCACAATGCATTAAAATTTCAAGATTAAAATTCAGCATAAATTTCAGTTTTAAAAAGAATTTCAAGATTAATTTTATTATCATTTTAACGTGCATCCAGAATTAAAGTCCTCGTAGGATGCCTACTAATTACTATAACAATACATGCAGAGTAAAAAGGGAGCATCTACCACCCCTTTACGTTAATTAACCAGGTTCGTCTAATTGAGCTCAAAGACATACCTATATTTTCATCATAATTCAGAATATCAATACTAAATACCCCTTTCTACTTAAACAAGCAAATTTCATCTTAAAATTAAAATTTTATGGTTAGTACAATTTCACTAATGTCCATTTAAAGTAAATCAATTATAAAGTTATTCAACACACACAAAAATGTCAAACAAAATAGTATAATTTACCTGAAGGTTACTGTCCTCGAAGCTTCAATGTACATCGTCCCTTTAGTTAATCACACCATTCCAACAGGATTATATTTACGGCTTCTAATTCTCAACGCTTTTAAAATTTTCTCCATCACCATTTATTTAAAGTTGCTTCTGGGCTTTTCCGGAACTCATCTGTGTATATCTGACCCTGGTTTTGTGGATCCAGACACGTATTTGAACCATTTAATTATTAACACCCCCGAAAAATAGCAGAGAAATTCATGCGTCTTTCACCAATATACGCCAAAACTGCCTACTTTTGTGTATACATTTGTCGTGGTAAATTTTACTAATTGGTACAGTGATACTAAATTTTATTACCTTGTATCTAAGTGCACTGAAGTACATTCATGTTAGCACGTAAATAACAAACTATTTTGAATCACTAAAATATACGAGCAAAATTTTAAATTATTTTATCAAACTAAAATGCACTGTTTAACATCTTGAATCAAGTCGCGGATGTAAGAGCTTTTAACGCATCGAATAGTCAAAAGTCTAAGAGACCGAAATTCATATTACCACCGGTATATATAGCAAAAAGCCTGTCTGTCGGTCTGTTCCCCAAAACAGACAATTCTTACGAATTTCTCATTCTATGTTCCCAGTCCGTCGCTCGCGCGTCGGTTTTTACGAAATTTTCACTCGCCCCATTTAAATCTCAGAAATTCTCACACGGCACGCAAACATGTCCGAGAAAACTAATTAATTTTGTACCGAAATTGTTGTTTCTACCTCTGATATTTGCCTCCTATTTTCAACCAATTGTGACCCTCGTGACGTTGCTTAAATCACGCCTTTCACTATATGTGTCTTTGCTTGACGCATTTTCTCTTTCCTTTTCTAACCTGTTCGTATTGGTGCAAATGGATATTCTTTATTCTCGATTATATTTTAGTCCATGTGGACTATCTGGGTTAAATAACCCCGTATCGCACATTCTCGTGAATATTAAGCCCCGGTTTCTCCAAGATTCTTTGAAACCATTTGTTATTTACACAATTTTCACCGTACGTGATATTTAAACTACGCAGGTGTTCAAAATAATATTAATTCTCAGAGCTTTTTAAATAAACCCTGTTTTGTATTTCGTGCTAAAGCATCTGACCGTTTCCAATATCCTTAGAATCGACATGTTTATCTAAACAAATTAAACTGAAATTGCCTTTTAAAATACGCAGGTGTGTTCAAACATCCTACTTCTAACTAACACTTCTAGGATTTGCATTTCATTGGGTTTTTACAAGTTTCTATAGATATTATCTGTACGTTTTGTTCAATACCGGTTACTTGAAATAGAGTTAATTAAGATAAATTTTGCACGTAATTTCCATTTGTTTAGGAATAATTACATTACACGCAGAGCTTTTTAATACTGCTTCTTTTGATATAAAGCGTCTTGTACATGATTTAAATCTCTTATGTTTAATGAAACTAATAAATTTTTATGCTTCACGGTTTTAATAACGCGTATTATCTAATAATATTCATTATACACGGTGATTAAAATTATTTGATGTGATTATTTAATTTTCTACCCTGGTCTAAATATGAGTAATATATATATAATATATATATATATATATATATATATATATATATATATATATATATATATATACTACACTTAGTGATTTTATCACATGAAAATTTGGTTGTAAGAAATAAGAGTATATATTTTGTTTTTCTAATGTTATTAACTAAATGTCAATATATACGTTGTATTAAGGTATTTTCTTTTGTCATATTTTAAATTACATCCCTATAACTTGTCTGGGTAAAATTTAACTTTGTTCACAAAATATCTAAGAGTAAAAACCCCTGAGATATAGTCTTTTGCAATCTACCGCAGCCACAGAAGGTCGATGCTAGTCCCGCCAGAGTTTTGTTTAGACTCTGTAGTACACCCTTTCCTACCTGTTAAAAGGAAGGGTGCAAAGTGCATGCAGTAGCATAACTTAGGTTTGTTCAAAAAGTTTGTACTAACAAACACTTACAAATAAGTGGATGTTGATTCTTTCCTTAACAAATTCGGGACGGATCTGGCTTTTGGTCTGGCCCGACCTGTTTACAAAAAAAACCTGGCCCGGTCCGGCCTGAGTTCATAAGCGACCCTGTCCGAAAGCCCGGCTCAAAATCATGCCGGGCTCAGCCATCCCATTTCAGACATATATAAATGAAAGGTTTTCATAATCGAAATCAGTATTCTTACAATGTTTAAACAATGTAAAACTATCGTATTAAATTATACGTACAATTAAAACTAGCACATTAAAAGAAAACCGAAACTACTAGCGCATGTGGCTGCATACGTGTGTATAGAACAGTGTGATAACCAGCATGTGTGTGTGTGCGTGTGTGAGTGTGTGCGTGTGAGTGCGTGGATGTGTGCGAGTGTGTGTGTGTGTGTGTGAAAGAGAGAGAGAGAGAGACTCTGTGATGCTTCTAGTAGCTTCTCTTCTCATTATAATGCATTATATTTCTTGTCTCTTTTCTGTTTGCTTGGTTGCGAGAGAACGGTTTTTCATTAATAATGACCCGCACCGAAACCTAGGCTCTGAGAGTTAATGAAGATCTTTTATCTTTGGCTGCCGATAAAACACAAAGCTTTTCGCCTTAATATGTTTTTATATTGGCATGAAAATGAGAATGCCCTAATTTAAGATTATAATTTAACACCTTCAATAGCACTGCAGTCAAGAACTTAACGGATAGTAACCAAAAGGTTTACGCGATCTTTGTGTAAGCCATGTTAAAACTTTCAACTTCCATATTTTACAATTGAAGGCTGTTAAAACTTGCCATATAACGATGTTTCTAAACCATAATTCTTAAACTATTTGCATGCTGCATGCATTTTTGCTTTGTAAATAACAACTCGAAATTAGTGAGTTTTTAAATTTGTTTGCTTGCTTAATTTATATTAGTACTTTTTTTTCTTTTGTCGCGGGTTTTATACTGAATTTGAAGAAGTGTTCAGAAGACTACAGGACATTTTCCAATCAATCTTATCATCATAGAAAATATGACTGAATTATTCAAAATTTGCAATGATTCATCGTCATAATTAGGTCTTCAGTTCGCAAACTGGCTAGACGTGTACCTCCATTGTTTCGTACTCTGAGTTAACCTATACATTTCCCTGAAACTATCGCTGCTGCATCTTTCACTATCTGTGTGCAACAGTCTAATCTAGGTCTACATCTACCTTACTTTTTCTCCGTTCTCTGCCAATATATGCCGCGCTATTCACTCATGCCTTAGAACGTGTCTTATCATTGTACCTTACCTATTTTTGTGCTGTTTTCCACAGTTATCCTTTGTATCCCACTACTTTTAGAACGTGCTTGTTCTTAACTTTGTTTGTATATGACATCTTCATCGTGCATCTGTGGCACCACATTCCAATGGCTTATATCGTTTTCCTGTCAGCTTCTACTACTGTCCACGTTTCCCAGCTGTACAGTGCTATGCTCCACGCATATGCTTTCAACAATTTTTTACTTGTTCCTATATTTGTTTTATTTAAACATAGTAAGTTGCTTTTTGTATCTTTTTATATCATTTGCACTTTCCTATCTTATTTTTCTTAACTTTTATCCCGTATACCTTTGTTATTACTTTTTCATTTTATTAAGAACTGCTTCTAACTCTTCCTTGCTAGATGCTAATACCGTTATATCATCTGAATGTCTAAGCATAACGATCGTTTGTCCCTGCATAATAATTCTAAATATCTTTCTGCATTTTACAGGCTTCATTGCTCTTCGATATACAAGTTAAAAATTAACTGGGATAGGGCAGATCTCTATCTCACCCCTTTCCCAATATATACTTCTCTATGTTTCTGCTCTAATTCTATTATAGATGTTTGTTCTTTGTATAAGCTATGTAATATTCGTCTATTCCTATAGCTCATTCCAATGTTTTTCTACAAACCCTATATACACGCTTTCTCCCTTTTCTATTGTTTCTTCATTTTCAACCTTAGAGTTAAAATGACCTCCTGTGTTCCCCTGTTTTACCTAAATCCAAACTGTTCTTTTCCTAGTATTTTTTTCAGTTTTTCCATCTGTATTTATACAATTTTAGTTAATATTTTGGACACGTGTGCTGTCAAACTTATTGTTTAAAAATTTTCAAATCTATCCGCCCCTCTCTTTTTTGGTATAGTGACCACGGTGTTAAGTTTGAATTGGTTATCCCGCCTGTCCCATACATATAAGTTATAAGTTGGAGAAAGCGCACTGTTACTGCTTGCGCAGCGGCTTTTCAGTTTCTACTTGTACCCTATCTATACCCGGTGCCTTATTAGTTTTCATACCCTTTAATCCTAATTCAACTGATCTCTAATATAGGATATCCCAAGTCATCTTTTACAATGTCTGATACCTGTTCTAGTGTTTGTAGTTCCGGTGTGCATATAAATTCACTATATATTGGTGCCATCTAACCACTTTCTCTACATTTTCTTTCTATATTGCTTCTACCTCTTCATCACTGTAGCAAGAGGTGGGCATGTAAATTTGTATTATTAGCTTATTTATCATGAGCATTCTTTCGTTCGTTTATAAGTGGTTTTCTACACAATGTCCTACCCTTATCCGCATGACTATTCCAATACCCGTATTTTCTCCCTCCGATCATCTAAAGTCTCTGCACCTGAAAATCTCATGCCTCTGGCCACCAAACTGCGCTAATTACTAGTGTGTCTAATTTAAATTTAAATTTTCAGAATACCTACTTGCTTCATGCTTCCAACATTGACTCGTAAAGTGTTCCCGGATTTTCTTTATAACTTGCTGATCACATCCTCCGAAGTAGTTGCTTACCAGAGATCTAAATGGGGTACTATTTTAACTCCGGATTCTTTTACCCCAGAAGATGTCATCATATTAAAAAAATTCTAGTACGCTGTCTACTTTTGAGGTTGTGGTGGTTTCCCGTTGTCTTCCATATCCTACATGTAATTTTCCAATGCTCCACCCGAAGGTACTACATTGGCCAGGAAGCGAGTTTCTTTTTACCCGAAAAATTTTGAATTTTGCCGAACCCCTGCTGTTCTAAGCAAGGTAGGGATCTTTAACGTGTGTGACAACACTCACACACGGGACCTCCATTTTACCTCTCATTCGAACGAGGGCGTATTTTTGTATAAAATGCTCGCTTAACATTTTTCAAACGGACCGTGTCGGGATTCAAACCCGGGACCTTGGGCGTATTAGTCACACGCATACCAACTACGCCACGGATCCGCCTGTCTTGCATATCGCTGAAGTGCGTCTTAGAATGCCGTACCGACCCCGATGCTCTCTGCCACTCTAGGTACCAAAAGAGCTTCTGCCCTCTTTCGGGGACCTGTCATAGTCTGGCTCCTCACTGAAGACACGCTAATTTCTTTAAACCTATACTTCTACTCTTTAACTCACTGAACACGCAAGCCATTTTACCTGTTCTAGTATTCCAGAACTTACAGGTGCAGGTCCGTTTAGAATAGGTTAATTGTCACAACTTATGAAATTTGAGCGCGTGATAAGTTGTATGTTATTCTTTAGTCTGTCGACTTGAAAAAATTTAAAGAATGGTTTTCTGTACAATTCATGTATTTTAATAAAACTAGCGAGTGTCTAGATTTTCACAAAATGAATAAAATATACTCACAAACTTTCATTTTACATTGAATATTTTTAATGCTGGTTTTTTAAACAGTATATCTGAATTAAATAAATATCGCGGATGCTACAGATTTTATTATAAATGAATAGTTTGTTCTTGTCTAAAGGGAGAAAAAAAAGAAAACAGATGACAATTGTACTGAACTTCTGAAGTTTGTTAACGGTACTTCATCTGTACTTGTACACATCATCGATCACGGTTACGAAGCATGTGGTTGGATCTGAGCGACCACCATAGGGGGAAGCGGCGATGTTTGTTTTTCTAAATTCTTTTAAAGTTGGTTCAAGTGTCGTAGAATTTTCAGGGCACGAAGACAGGAAGTCGGCGTTTGAGAGTTGGATAACCTCAAGCTTCCGACTTCACGACGGACGAGGCCCTCGGAAAGTGAACATTGCGAAATCATCGATCCCTAGAGTGTGTGTGTGTTTTATTAGATTTTCCTGTGTATTTTCTTTAAGTCAGCTTACATAGTTGACTTTATTTATATCACGTTTATAATTTACAGCAAAAGTATTTACTTTTTTTGTATAAAAATCAATTTATAACTAAGCGGTTATTCTAGTGTCTTTTATAAATTAGGCAGGAGTATGTTTTTCTCTTGTTTTTTCTGTAACCTGACTGACAATTCTAAATGTACCATTTTAGGTTCTGTTTCCCCTTCCATTACTCTTCCAAAATTCGTCACTACTCTAGATGTCCTTGTCATTCCTGAAGTTTCTCATCAACTGATTCTGGGCATTGACTTTTGGAAGTCAGTGCAATGTGCTCCCAATTTTTGCGATGGCAATAGACCTTTGCTTCTCCTTCTTCATTGGTCATCAGTACTTCCGATTATGTCTACATTATGGTCGACCTTACTGCCACACAGCGACATCAGTTAGATTCCTTATATCCACTACCTTTTCCAAATAGCCTTCTGGACTTGGTTACACCTCCTTAGTCCAACACCATATCCGTACGTCCACAGAACCTATCAAGCAACACCACTATCTCCTCTCCTCTTCTTAAGATAGCCTATCCAAAACTTTTCCTTTCAAGCCATATTTGGTCCAATACCGTTTTTATCATCATCATCATATATACTTCCTATTTTGGAACAAATACTTGTGGTGGGCGAGTTAAGGTTTTGCCCAACCTATTCTGGGATGCATCGGACTACCGTTGATCTTAGAAATGCAAAGAAGTAACATTTATTTAATTCATCGAATCCGACGATATAAAAGCAACCCCAAAAAAACACCCGAATAACCATAGTACGGTTTTTTGTGGGTTCATATAAACGGACACTATCGCGTAACAGGACTTTGAAACAACACTCATTTTTATATCCATATCGAAAACGGAAAGCCATTCTATTCTGTGCAATCAAGGAAAATCTGCATAATAATGAATCCATTAAAATTGCAACTTCCTTCAAAAATATACATGTGCAGATAATAAAATAACATGAATGATATTTTTCTCAAAATATCCATGTCAGTAAAAGAACTAGAAAACTAATTAAATCGCACTCGTTTTGGAGAGTCCTTTGGTAATCTGGTACGTCAAAACTTATTATATTACTTTAACAAGCGAAACTACAAGGCAAATACATCAACGTGTGTAAATACGAGATAAGAAATATATACAACCAAACTCCTGGAAATTATGAAAGACGTATACGGGGTGATGTTTAAGTAACCGTTTAAAATTGAGAAGGCAGTCGACATCGTTAATAAATACTAAAATGACTGTAAGTAAAGTAAGAAACCTGAAATTTAATTAAGTAAGAATGGAAATATTCAAATGCAAGAACTGCACGTAACAGTGATTTGCATAACTCTTGTAGGTGCTAGAGTCTTCCAGAACAATTAATATGAATATAAATTTGCGAGCATAGTTATTGCAAGTCGGATCGAATCGAATTAGATCTCTGATAGTCGTACATATATGGTATAAAAGATCATATAAATAACTACGTATAAATTACTGTAGCGCTTAAATAAATAATTATAGTGCTTTGTGTACGAATTAATAATTAGTGGTTGTATATTTAATTGTAGTGCTTCAAGGTTAAGTTAATTAAGAAGATTCGTACCGTAGTGTTAAGAAGGTAATACTTGTACTGTTAGGGATAAACTGGCAAGTAATTATTGTGATCGCTTTTAGAAATTCTATTGTAGCCACGAGTTATTGAAAAGGCTTATATAATTACTTTAAAAATAAAGAACTGTTGTTATTGCAAATAGAGTTTTCGTTACAATATTATCAACATGGCGGAAAATAAAATGTGGCATAGCTCATTCGTTTGCACATTGTTTGCACATGTATGCACATCCGGTATTTTTGTTTGCACACTTTTCGTTTAAAAATTATTCAAGAAACAATTTAGGGGGGGCTAACTTCACACTGGCCCCCCGACTTTCAAAAAATTTATTTTAAACCGGCGCAATTAATACATCATTGTTTGCACATGTATGCACATTCACTATTTTTGTTTGCACATCTTTCGTTTAAAAGTTATTAAAGAAACAATTGCGGCGGGCCAACTACGCACTAGACCCCGACATTCAGCAAATTCATTTTAAACCGATGAAATTGATAGATCTTCGTTTGCACATATATGCACATTTATTATTTTCGTTTGCACACTTCCAGTTTAAAAGTAATTTAACATTCAGCTTCATAGTCCTTGCTATACGATAGCTACTTTAGAAAACGCGAAAACATTGTTACAATAAACCCAATTGATACCTTTTCGTTTGCACATTACGAAACACATCAACTTTTTGTTTGCACACTACTGTAAGTCAAAAAAAAATTTTAATTTAATCAGGGGGGGGCTAAGTTCACTCATGTCAAATATCGCAATTTTTGTGCAATTCTAACATGTGATGACGAAAATCAAAGTATCTTCGTTTGCACATCATGAATCAAGTCGCTTTTTCGTTTGCACACCTTTAGTTCAAAACTTATTTAACATTTACTTTCGTAGTACTCGCTATACGATAGCTATTGTTCAAAATGTGCAAAAATGGATTACAGTGAGCCTAATTGATAGCTTTTTGTTTGCACATTATGAAACACATCAACTTTTTGTTTGCACACCACTGTAAGTCAAAAACATTTTTTAATTTAATCAGGGGGAGGCTAAGTTCACACATGTCAAATATCGCATTTTTGTGCAATTCTAACATCTGATGACGGAAATCAAAGTATCTTCAAAGTATCTTCGTTTGCACATCGTGAATCAGGTTGCTTTTTCGTTTGCACACCTTTAGTTCAAAACTTATTCAACATTTACTTTCGTAGTACCCGCTATACGAGAGCTATTGTTTAAAATGTGCAAAAATGGACTATAGTGAGCCTAATTGATAGCTTTTCATTTGCACATTATGAAACACATCAACTTTTTGTTTGCACACCACTGTAAATAAAAAAAAATAAATTTAATTTAATCAGGGGGGGCTAACTTCACACATGTCAAATATCGCATTTTTGTGCAATTCTAACATGTGATGACGGAAATCAAAGTATCTTCGTTTGCACATCGTGAATCAGGTTGCTTTTTCGTTTGCACACCTTTAGTTCAAAACTTATTTAACATTTACTTTTGTAGTACTCGCTATACGATAGCTATTGTTCAAAATGTGCAAAAATGGATTACATTGAGCTTAATTGATAGCTTTTCGTTTGCACATTATGAAACACATCAACTTTTTGTTTGCACACCACTGTAAATAAAAAAAAATTAATTTAATCAGGGGGGGGCTAACTTCACACATGTCAAATATCGCATTTTTGTGCAATTCTAACATGTGATGACGGAAATCAAAGTTTCTTTGTTTGCACATCATGAATCAGGTTGCTTTTTGTTTGCACACCTTTAGTTCAAAACTTATTTAACATTTACTTTCGTAGTCACCGCGATACGATAGCTACCGATGCTGTTTTAAAAAACCGGTACGAATGCCGTCATTTATAAAATGCTGTAAAAACCTCTATTACTGTTTAATTATCTAACTACCACTAGTATCAACTCAAGCGGGTGCATCTGACTGCAAATTAATAGTCAGAAATACAACAGAAATTTCAAGTTTCGCTTGAGGGGAAGTACATACCTCCTGTTGTCTAGTATTCATACGAGACGGTTGAAAACGAAATACTCGAACTAGCGACATCTTGTAGAGCTATATAATAATGTAAATACATAAGACTATATACATTTGAAAGTAATATTTTAGTAAATGTGTTGATTAAAATACTCTCAATCAACGGTATAAGTTCATGTGTCTGTCTGGTAATGTGCAAACGAAAAGGTCTCAATTAGGCTCACTGTAGTCCATTTTTGCACATTTTGAACAGTAGCTATCCTATAGCGGGTACTACGAAAGTAAATGTTAAATAAGTTTTGAACTAAAGGTGTGCAAACAAAAAAGCGACCTGATTCATGATGTGCAAACAAAGATACTTTGATTTCCGTCATCACATGTTAGAATTGCACAAAAATGCGATATTTGACATGTGTGAAGTTATCCCCCTGATTAAATTAAATTTTTTTATTATTTACAGTGGTGTGCAAACAAAAAGTTTATGTGTTTCATAATGTGCAAACGAAAGCTATCAATTAAGCTCACTGCAATCCATTTTTGCACATTTTGAACAATAGCTATCGTATAGCGAGTACTACGAAAGTAAATGTTAAATAAGTTTTGAACTAAAGGTGTGCAAACGAAAAAGCGACTTGATTCATAATGTGCAAACGAAGATACTTTGATTTCCGTCATCACATGTTAGGATTGCACAAAAATGCGATATTTGACATGTGTGAAGCTAGCCCCCTTGATTAAATTAAATTTTTTTTTACTTACAGTGGTGTGCAAATAAAAAGTTGATGTGTTTCATAATGTGCAAACGAAAGGTATCAATTAGGCTCACTGTAATCCATTTTTGCAAAATTTGAACAATAGCTCTTGTATAGCGGGTACTACGAAAGTAAATGTTAAATAAGTTTTGAACTAAAGGTGTGCAAACAAAAAAGCGACCTGATTCATGATGTGCAAACGAAGATACTTTGATTTCCGTCATCACTGTTAGAATTGCACAAAAATGCGATATTTGACATGTGTGAAGTTAGCCCCCCCCCCGATTAAATTTAAAAAATTTTTGACTTACAGTGGTGTGCAAACAAAAAGTTGATGTGTTTCATATTGTGCAAACGAAAGGTATCAATTAGGCTCACTGGAATCCATTTTTGCACATTTTGAACAATAGCTATCGTATAGCGGGTACTACGAAAGTAAATGTTAAATAAGTTTTAAACTAAAGGTGTGCAAACGCAAAAGCGACTTGATTCATAATGTGCTAACGAAGATACTTTGATTTCCGTCATCACATGTTAGAATTGCACAAAAATGCGATAATAAACATGTGTGAACTTAGCCCCCTGATTAAATTAAAAATATTTTTTTACTTACAGTGGTGTGCAAACAAAAAGTTGATGTGTTTCATAATGTGCAAACGACAAGCTATCAATTAGGCTTACTGTAATCCATTTTTGCATATTTTGAACAATAGCTAACGTATAGCGAGTACTACGAAAGTAAATGTTAAATAAGTTTTGAACTAAAGGTGTGCAAACGAAAAAGCGACTTGATTCATAATGTGCAAACGAAGATACTTTGATTTCCGTCATCAGATGTTAGAATTGCACAAAAATGCGATATTTGACATGTGTGAACTTAGCCCCCCCGATTAAATTAAATTTTTTTTTGACTTACAGTGGTGTGCAAACAAAAAGTTGATGTGTTTCGTAATGTGCAAACGAAAAGGTATCAATTGGGTTTATTGTAACAATGTTTTCACGTTTTCAACAGTAGTTATCGTATAGCAAGGACTATGAAGCTGAATGTAAATTACCTTTAAACTGGAAGTGTGCAAACGAAAATAATAGATGTGCATACATGTGCAAACGAAGATCTATCAATTTCATCGGTTTAAAATGAATTTGCTGAATGTCGGGGGGCTAGTGTGAAGTTGGCCCTCCACAATTGTTTCTTTAATAACTTTTAAACGAAAGGTGTGCAAACAAAAATAGTGGATGTGCATATATGTGCAAACGATGATGTATTAATTCCGCCAGTTTAAAATAAATTTCTTGAAAGTCGGGGGGGCAGTGTGAAGTTAGCCCTCCCCCCCCTAAATTGTTTCGTGAATAATTTTTAAACGAAAAGTGTGTAAACAAAAATACCGGATGTGCATACATGTGTAAACAATGTGCAAACGAATGAGCTATAGAAAGTTATTTTTTTCAAAAGTTGGGGCTAACTTCACACGGGTAATTCCTATGTGGTGTGGTACCTAAGGAATATTTTATAAATTTAAATTATTACAGTGATTTCTAATTCATTTTCCTTTCTTATCAATTGAAAATGATTCACTATTTTCCAAATTGCCTTCAAATTGCATTAGCTTTGTATCTTGTATCATTATGTCTTTCCTCCTAGTTTCTCTTGGGAAAATAAGGTTACTATTTATCAAATCTGCTCCACTCACACCAATACCATTTTTTACATGTTACAAGGATAATCATTTAATAAACAGTGAAAGTCATTTGACAAACGGGATTTTCATTTGAAAACGTCCTCTGTCCGATACCGTTTACGAAATGTCTCTGCATCCTTCCCAGAGAAACGGAAAAGAACATTAAGGTTTTATCGAACTTTTCAAGTTTTAAAAAGAAACCGAACTACGTTTTAATGTTTTAATAGTGTCGGGTTGACTGGGTTCTATTCCCAAATCCTTAAAACAATTTGCCTTGCCAGCCTAGCAACTTCCTCAACATTACATGCGCTTGTAAATAATTGATATGCCAACAACTGCAACAACTGAAAAAAAACGTTCATCCTGTGTATGCAACTATTATAATGAAACATTTATTTATGAATGTAAGCGTAGAGAAGTTCTATGGATTTTGCATACGAAAGCAAACCTAAAGCAGAACCTACGGAGTAATAAATTACAGAGGAAAATTGTTCATCTCAATTACCATCAGTTGGATGTACGAAAGTACAGAACAAAACCGCATGTCGAGCTCGGCACGCCCGTAAAATTAATGACGGAGCTTAAATTTTAATACTACTATGCTTTCAATTAACATAATCCAAAGATAAACAGTTTACAAAAGTTTTATAGAAACTTTACCGGATGTCTTTATACAAAGTGCTCGTCAGGGAAGTAGTATTTATAATAAATGTTACGTGCATGTAACGCCTAAACATGTATTTTTGAATATGTATTTCTTTTAACAAGTGGCTTTTACATGCAAATTAGTAAAAGCTCAAATACACTGCGTTCTAGAAGTTTACTGATTCTCTATCAAACGTTTAACAACTAGATAATTTTGTCTAACCATTCCAACCACTTGTGATATCACATTTTGATAAGATCCACTTGTGATATCACTTCTATAATTATTTTCTTTATCTTTGAAGTAGTTTGTAGTGGTTAAAACAATTGATTTTACTAGAAATAATTGATTAACATGTGGGGCATTAGGTTATAGAGTTAATTATTTATAATGATGTGAAAAACTAAAACACTGGTAGTGGTGCTAGTTTGACCAAAGTCGCTTTGAACTTCAGCGACACGCACAATACCCTCCGCAACGGAGTAGATATTAGTGATGCGGTCTCACTTCCATTGAAGTGGATGAGGACTATATTGTACTTCTCTACTGGCCGGTTACCAACATGTAAGTTCCATTTAACTCTCTGATTGAAGGTATGTAAGGTATGTATCGCTCCAGCAATCCCAAAAACCTTGTTGGAGTTCTTGAAGGAGCTTCCATCTGCTTTTTAACGATACGGTTTGTTCGTATGGTTCTCATCCGCTGGTGCGGAAAGAGGCTCAATGTTTACAAAATGACCTGGTGTTAGACCTTGCAAGTCGTTTGAATCCGAACTTAAGACACAAAACCCCTTGAATTCAACAAAGATTCAAGTTAGTTCAGAACTGTGTAAAGTTCCAAAAAGGTAAGTTTTTGGTTCCGCGATTACTTGGACTAGGTGTGTCTTGACCGACTTAACACTACTTTCCCACAAGCTACTGAAGTGAGGAGTGTTAGGTGGATTAAACGACCTTATTTTTTTCATAGGTTTTCATAGATTAATGTGCTGTGCTGGCGATTGGCACCTACGGAATTCGTACCACAATCACTAAATATTTGAGAACAACGTCCTCATCGTGCAATAAATCGTTGCAAAACAGCGAGAATCGTGTCTGTGAACAAGTCCGAAACTAATTCGATATGAACTACCCTGGTGGCAAAACAAACAAAAAAAATCTCGTAGATGAATAACCTTTATTAAAAGAACGCCAGCGTAATCAACTCCGGCAATGCCAAAAGGTTTGACTTAAGAAATATTACCACCGACCGGTCGCCCATAAGCGATATTACCAGGGACGATTTTGTACGAAAACATCTATGACAAGATGATAAATAACTTCGTATTGAATTTGTAATAGTAATAATCCAAAAATTTTGTGGTATAATGTAAGCTGTGGTATTCACAATGGGATGATGATATCTTTCATAAGTAGAACGAATGATAAGTTCAGTTATTCGATGCAGCTGATGCAATAACGTAGGAAGCTTTTCGAATGTTGCCGAAGAAATGCGAACAAAGTTAAATATCAGGTGAGGAACTAAAATGATAGATAAATCCGAAAAGCGCAGCTCATATGGAATAACTTTGTTACACGTGCATTTTAGAATCAGTCGAAAGTCGTCGAAAGCATCCCCAAACAAAGTCGGTGACCGCCAGGAGTGTGGTCCGGACCGCGGCACAACCCAGACCTGGCGCGCTGCCAACCCCAGCCCCGGTGTGCAACATTTTCCGCCGACCAAAACCGTAATCCAGCAAGTTATACCGAATTCGTTCATACACTTTGGAACCCTAGCTTAGAGAGATGTCGTTTAATTTCCGGGAACCAAGATAAATACCACTGCAGTTCTTATATATTATTTATTGTATTACGTATGAATTTTTTGAAAATGGGGTAACTTGGTTTTAGTAGCGGTTAAAGTACAGGGAGTTTATAAAAGGATTCCTTGACTTAAAGTTTTATTAGTACACAATAAAGATAAAATAATAGTTATTAAACCTATATAGTATTAAAGAGAATCTTCTCAAGTTTTTTTTGATACCTAATAAAGTTCTATATGTGCACCATTTGTTGCCATGGCCACGACTAAACGATAATCAGTTTCTTTCCAACTTTTCAGCAGCATATCAGACGTGACGGATGCTACAGCTGCAACAATCCTCTCCCTCAAATGAGTAATGTCACAAATCTTCTCGGGATAAACAATGCTTTTGATATGTCCCCAAAAAAGAAATCTAGTGGAGTCAGATCTGGGCTCCTTGGTGGCCATACTATCGGCCCACGTCTACCAATCCACCTGTCAGGGAAACGCAAGCTCAACGCCGTCTTATTGGAAGACAATCGGTCCCTTTTCTAGTTCGATATAATCTATCTGTGGGAAAAGGTATAGTTCAAGCATTTCACCATAAATATCCCAATTAATTGTCTTCTCTGCGAAGATGAAAGGTCCTACGATACGATCATGCATCAATGCACACCAAACATTGAGTTTGGGAGAGTCTCGCTGATGTTCTATGAATGCATACGGTGACTCAAATCCCTAAATCATATAGTTGTGTCGGTTGACAGACCCACATACGTGAAAAGTCGCCCCATCTGAAAACATAACATTTTCTAGTAGCAGTGTTCCCCCACCACGCTCGCTCCAAGGCCACGCACTGCGATCGAATATTAGCAAAACAATCTTGACAATATACTGAACTCAAGTTCAAAACCCGAAAGTTTATTACTGGTTTCGTTTCTTAATTATGATTTTTTTAATAAAGCAGTTCCTTTATATCCGGATTGATTTTATTACATAGTCGTATTCCCCCGTAACAAAAAGATTGTTATACAGAAAATAAAAGAATGCATAAAGACAACGCACCATCTTCGAGTAGAGGAAATAGATGGGATAACAAAACTTGTTATTAACACAATTAGAGAATACTACCTGTATGTTTGTTGTGGTTTGTTTAGCAATTTTCTTAATCTTTTTGGGAAATAAACCACTCATAATTTTTAAAATCTTTATTTAAGTTTCCCAAAGAAGATTCAGAAAAAAACAATTAGGGAAATTTACAGTGAACCAAATTCGCTTATATTTGCAGATCAAAAACGTGGACAGAGTGCACATATCCAATTACTGGTTAGAGAAAGATCTTCACAACAAACTCCTAGACGTACATGTAAAACTAAGAATTAAAATGATCAAGTTACAACAACTAGCAGTAAACATAAAGAATTTACGAGCGCGTGTTACTATGTTTCGACTCGGAGTGGAGAATCGAAATAAAGATGGATATTATTCGTTACAGGGTTTTCTTGAAAAATAAATTTTAATGGTATCCCCATACAGAATGAGTACAAAGTGTGTCCTAAATTACCCAAAATGATTCCAAAACCTAAGTCTACGCTACAAACCTTAAGCTTATGCCCGGGCATAAACCCAATTTCATGTACAGTTAGTGTCTTGTGTGGTTAGATGGGAAATTATATTTCCGAAAAGCGCCTATGTAGTCGGTGAAACCTTGAGGACATAGTTGTCCCCTGCTATTATAGCACCTGTATAAATAAATCAAGATGATCGACTTGGTAAGCAAGTGCAGTTCTTACTTAGTTTTTTATTTAATTAAGTATGGATGTTTTAAAAATAGGGGTGGTTGGCTTTAGTGACGGTACAAGTTTAAGTTGTTAAAGTATTGTAACCCGATTGATTTTATTATATAATTCTAATTTCTCTGTAATAAGCAAAACATAAACACCGGTTTAAAAACAAATATTATTACGTTTAATATAATTACGTTCAAAATATGCTAAACATCTAGAAAAAAGGATTATTGGAATCGTTGAGATTGTGGATAGTATGGGGGTTAAAACAAAAATGGTAAATTTCTTGTTTAGAATGAAAGACTTTTAGGATCTTTAATAGCAGTTTGCGCGGGAAGTTCTCGAAAATGTGTACCTGCTAGACATGCTGTAAAAGGTAAAACATGTGGGTGTAATCATGTTATTGGATAGAAGGGTAGGGAATTATCAACAAGAAGTATATACGTTCCATATGTGTTGCGTATAAAGTATAACTGACATACGTTAATTAGGCATTTTGTTAACGGAACTACCAAAAATGATCAGCTCGTATAAGAAAAAAGTCGTATAGACCGTATTAAATACGATATTTTGTAGTGCTTGCGTGTTTTTGTGCAAAATTTGTCTATAGCCTTCGATTTCCCCCTACTCAATCTCCGGCTACGATCGGAGTGTTTTTCAAAAGCTGTCGCTCGATTCTAATCTATACAAAGCAATATGTTTGCAGCGCTTGCGTGTTTACTCGTATAATTCGTTTTATTACCATCGTTTTTCTCCACCTAATACCAGACTGTGTTCGGATGTCTTCGACATCCTCCTTTATAAAATATATAAAACGATATATTGCTGTGCTTGCACTTTGGGCGATTTACTCCATGCTTTCGCTTCCAACATAATCTTTGAATTTGTTCTGGTCTTGCTCTGTAAAGGAGATCTTTTTATGTAGGTTAGTATTCCATGAGGATAGAAATAGACTACATAAATTTAGTGTTGGGGAATTAAAAATTGTTTAACGTATTAAATACAAATTCCTAACTCGTATAAACGAAAATTAGATACGAAATTAAAAGTTCTAAATTTTACGAGACAAGAGGCGTCAAAATATATCTACTTTCTTGGATATTGTTACATGGTGGATAATGTTTATAAGCCATTAAAAGGCTATATAACTTGATGGAACATATGCTGTACGCGCCATATCTGTCCCCGTTCGGGGCATTCCCTCTCTCCGCGCGAGCGGGTCCGAATGGTTCGCGCTAGTTAATGAGCGTCGGTCGTCAAGTCTCGTGATAGCCACATCAGTAAAAATAAGTCTGCTCTATTCTACTAATCCGGCATTGGACTCTTCCTTTCCTGTCTACCTCCTTTTCTTCAACCCTTGGCCAAAGCGGTAGTTACAGTGTTTAGTGCCTCTCAAGTGCCCAACGAACTTTCAGTAAGTGTTTTTATGCCTTTGTATGATTCTACTCCTATAAACTGTTCTCACCCTCACCCCTTAATAATTACAGTCCACGCTCTATCTCGGAACCCCTTGTTTACGGCTTTTTGCACTCAAGGTGGTTCTATTTGTATCCCGTTACGGAGAACGGATATTCGATAACATATGCTTCGGAAATGATGTACGAATTTGGTATAACTTGCTGAATTACAGAAATATTGCATACCGGGCTTGGGGTTTGCCGCGCGTCATAGCCGGGGTAAACCTTACATGTAATTTTCCAATTCTCCACCCGAAGGTACTACATTGGCCAGGAAGCAAGTTTTTTTTTACCTGGAAAATTTGAAATTTTGCCGAACCCTTGCTAAGGGATCTTTAACGTGCGTGACAACACCCACACACGGGACTTCCATTTTACCTCTCATACGAACAAGGATGTATTTTTGTGAAAAATGCTCGCCTAATATTTTCAAGCGGGACCTTGGGCGTAGTAGTCACACCTATACCAACTACGTCACGGAGCCGCGGCCGGGAAGACCGCTCTCCAAGCTAAGATAAGGCACACTTTGGGGTAGAAGTGGGCCGCACGTTGGAGCGCACTACTGGCGGTTATCGACTTTGATAGCGGGGTGCCCTCGACGACTTTCTGTTGATTGCAAGAAGTACAAGTAGCACAGCTTTTCTGTATGCGCTGCACTCTTTAGGATTTATCTATCATTTTAGTCTCTCACTTGTTATCTACCTTCGTTCGAATGTCTTCAGAACATACTGCTGTCAAGAGTATATAAGGCAACCTCCTTTGTACTTCAGTATTTTACGTAGTAGAAAACGGTCAACATGAGCTCTTCTAAATTAACGGTCACGTGGTTGAATGGCAAGCGCAGACAAAGACTGATGTGTACTTGCAAGGTGATTAAGTTATTGTATGCCTATCTCCCTTTCATTCACGTATAGTCTATATAGAAACACTCACCATGTGTTTCTTAAGAGAGGAACTTCCTTCTTTTTTACATTGCCGTATATGGGAGGGTTTTGTACCGTCGGATGAACAGTTTTGTACTATTAATGAATAATTTTGCTTGGTATGGGGAAACTAATTCGAGCATAGGGAACGAAAATCAATATAAATTGTTGGTTATTTTGCACAAAGAAAAACCCGTGATCGGCTTCACTGTTCTTGCAGATCATCAGACGGACGCATCTCTTTTTGCAAAACAACCAACTAAGTTCTTGCATAATACACAAATTAAGGTGTATTTATAGTGGAAATGCCTCTCATGCGTCCTCTATACTCGAATATAAGCAACTAACTATCGATGAGTATTTCCAGTCTCGGACGTAATGGTGTAGATGGCATTGCCAAACAAAATTATAATAACGAGTCAAAAGACAAGATGAAAAATAAAATAAACAAATGACCAGCAAAAAGAGATGCCTCCGTCTGATGATCTGCGAGGACACACCTCCCAGATCCTATGTTTGCTTGGTGGCACTATATTTGCGGTAAAGTACAAAACAATTGTATATAAATACCTTTAAGCTTGTGTCACTTGGGGCAACTTATAACACACATCGCAACATATTAGTTATTGGACACCAGAATCGCGTTCGACGTTCTCGCAAAAGTCTTATTATCCATTGCTGCTGTATTCACGTATTTGACGTTCACAAACTGCTTTAGCACTAACTAACCGCACTACCAATATTGTTATGTGTTACCACTAAAATGTTCTATGATGACGGAACAGTATGTTGATAAAGATATATTTACTACAATCTTAATCTTAGGAGCGCTCATGCTGTAAAAGGGTTATGTTGTTGTTCTCAAGTTGGTGTCCTTTTCAAGCACTACTGATGTAGCAAGTAATTACATATTTTGCGTTTGATTATTTTGATGTACATTTTTTAGATTGATTCTAGCCATTTTGATATTCTATTATTATACTTCTGATATTTTTAGAACCTAGCTTTCTGCACAGGCGCAGAAAAATGATATCTCGTCATATACTAACTTTAGTTTTGTTAAAAACGCCAGTGCAAAAAAGATACAAAGAAAAATTATAAGAGGTACTGTGTGTGATGGAATCTGCTATTTGAATATTCGCCATTATTTATATAAAATCGGATTATCTGTTCAATTTGACGAGATTTTAATAGCCAAATCTTCATTGATAACCAAGTAAATTCATATTTATTTATTTTGAGAAACGACGTGGCCGTATTAACCTATTTGTGCGAGTACTATGAAACTTCCTAGGCTTTTGGATAATCATTCTAAAAACCGTACATCATTAATTCTTTAAAAGCTGAAAAGTATATCTTTGTAATTATCAAACAGGAACGTGAGTTACGTTTCGGGCCTTGGGAGCGGTCTTTTTAAAAACTTCTAAAACTTCGTTACAAATTTATTTGGTTAAACAGAGGTTAACATGGAATTTTGACAATCTTGAATTAAATTAAACTAAATCAAAAAAACAATTAATAATTGAACTAATGTGAGTGAGTAGCCTTAAGCAAACTGCAATACTAAAGCGGAAGTACTTATGACTGACTGACTGACGTGATCTGGGCTCCCGGGCTATTTATGTTGTCCCTGCCCCTCACAATTCTGTGGGAACTTGCAGAGCTCATGTCTGCTTATTCTTATATCTATTTATTTACAATGTAACAATCTTACTTTCTAAGTAGTCGCAGTTTTTTAACCGTCTGTGACTTGCCACCTGCAGTGTCACTATCGTCTTGGATACAATGTATTGCATCCGTTCTCATGAACTGTTAATAACCTTTTTGGTTTATCCTTGTATTACATTGTTGCACTTGACTTAATAATTTCTTTAACAATTTCTATTAATTCCTAATTATTTCTATTTCGTTATACATACATAAATTGGGGGATACATAACTCGTGTTACAAAAGAACTCCTATAACATCCCTTATGATCAATATTCAAATTCAGACGACTATACGTAGTACAGGTTATTGCCAATGATTGCAGTAATTACTACAAACTGTTTTTAATTAACCAAAGTTTAATTTTTATATTTGGATTGTATCGATATCTTGTTATTTAGAATTTGGAGTATGTTCTTAGTTATCACTGATTTATTTTAAAAATGGCAAATAACTATACACTAACTGCATGCATGCAATTGACTTATTTAAATATTGATAACTACTATAGCTACGATAATCAAATTTTATTTGGTTTACTTATATTACTAGTTTTAATAGAGAATATTAGTCACATTTTAATAAAAAGCACTTTTGACAACACTCCTGCATTTGTTGCCAATGACTACCAAATAAACGAACCATTTATGAGATATTGTGTTTACGTATAATTATTCCATATAATATAGTGCCCGCCATCTGTAGAAATGTTTCTTTTTGTTAAGCAAAGAAAGCACACAGATCGTCAGCAAACATAGGAAATATTTATTGAAAATAAAAGTTGAATCTGTTATGTATGTAAAACAGTATCATTCGTTTGACCACCAGGACTGATACTGCAGGCCTACATTCGAATGTCCAAATTTTCAATGACTTTTCCAGCAAAAGTGAATCAACCGCCCTAATTTCTTGTCGAATGTTGTTCTTTAGGTCGTGAATTGTTTTTGAATGATTGTCATACACTTTTCCATTCAGATAGCTCCAAGGGAAAAAAGTTCAATGGTGTCAAGTCGCAAGGTTGTCGTATCCTATTTACTTCAGCGTTTCGCGAGATTAATCGATCGCCGAATCAAGTGCGTAATAAATCGATGTTTTGACGTATTGTGTGGCTTGTAGCGCCACCTGAAACCAAAGCACATTCACATTAAATCGATTCAATTTCGGTCATACAAAGTTTGTTAACATATTACAAAATCGTTCAAAATTCACCGTATTGTCGTTTTCACCATCAATCTTGAAGAAGTACGGTCTAATGATTCCACCAGCCCATAAACCGCACCAAAAGTCACTTTTTAGAATAGAATGTATGCTGGTGAATGGCACGAGGATTTTCCTAGCCCCAAATGCGACAATTCTTCTTGTTGTTATAACCCCCGGTGCGAAAATACTTTTCGTTGCTAAAGATGATTTTCGATGAAGCATACCCAGGTCGTTCAATCGTGCAACTAACGAATGTTCTATGCCGCACATGGTTCAATGGCTTCAATTACTGAGTAATTTGGATCTTATACATATGCAGATAAAGATCGCTGTGCAAAATGCGGTGTAAGGTTGTGGACGAAATGTTGAATTTTTATAGCGGAAGTGCTTAGGTATACATGCATGTTTTCAATTACTGCATCTTTACGAACTGGACGAGTATGTTAATATGCTGTACGACCTAGTCCTGACATCGAACCAGTCTTTTGCGAATTCCGGACTCTGTGAGACGATTAGCTACATCGAAAGATACCTCTTGTATTTTCTGTTTCGTTACTTATTTCCAGTGCTATAACTATAATTCAATTTTTCTCCATTCTCTTAAATTTGAACTTTTATTATTGAACTAAATACTAATTTCTGTCATAATTTTAGATATATCTGGAGTCCAGTTTTCTAGTTAAAAATATCGTAAGTATTTATACTTTGTGCAATACCAAAGGCTATTCAAAAACTCTTAGAAAGCATCTAGGTGGTTGTAATCTCTTTTTTAAAATGATTTAGTGATCATAGTTTAAAGTCGCAGACACTCTTTGTTTATCTTCAAAAATTTGATTTTTATAGATCTTACTAATCTGTCTTTTATTTATACTTTCTCGAAACATATTCTTAAATAAACATAAAACAACCGATGTTTAAAGAGAAACCTAATTGAAACGAACTTCACTTTTGAAAATAGAGATTGAACAGACAACTGAAATACGATTACAGGCTGTGCTTATCCTTTAACGGAAGAAAACCAGACTAACGCCAAGACCCATTCTAAATTTAATTTCCGAAGTTTTAATAACAATGTTTGCCTCAGCATGTTAAGATCAAACTAATCTATTTTCGCTATTTGGAAAATTAATATCCTGTGTTATTACAAACATTGTAAACTTGTAATACAGACATAAACGTGTCCTAAACTGAACTCATTTGCCTTTAAGGAGAACCCTCTTATATAAACAATGTATGTATGCGTCGTTATAAAGCTTTCATTTTACTTAAAACTAACTTTGAAAGCCTAAATTTCTGTTTTTTTACTGTAATACAGTATTACTAGATTGAATCTTCAATTTTTCTGGAAATTTGTGCAAGGTCTCTGCAAAATAACAACCACTTAATAGGATTTGCTCTCGTTACCGTTTTTCAATCTGCTTGTAGGTCTGCCAGTGAGACATTGGCAACAAAAAGTCAGAAGCAGTATTATAAAGCTTTGATGTTATCACAAGGAGTTCTGAACTTGCTGGCGGCGATATATGATATGCTTAAGGCAACCAAGATTCCTACGTGTATGTGTACATATGGAAATAAATTTATATACGACGGGCCTAATATGAACGATAACTAAGTTCATTAGATAATAAAATTCCTTCGGGGTACTTTTGAGCTAAAAACTTAAAGATAAAGGCTTAATGGTAGTGCAACATTAGATTAATTTTACTACTATAAGCCAGCTTAGCATTTTAAATAAATCATTTTGAATTCATAATATCTATAATACAAAATTATAAGATCTAATCTAGACAAAATTAATGACCTTATACAACCTATTGCGATGTATTCAGTATATGTTTGTATATATTTTGTAAAAGCTGTCATGCTTTTCCATCATGACTCCGCCAGCTTGCAAAATCCGTTAATTAGTAGATTCACAAACTATTATTAACTTGAAAATTGGTTGTAAACATCCAGTTTGTGTATAGATAGCCCGAGGGGTGATCCGCTGGGGATTTCTGGTGTACATGTATGAGGATTTCTGGTGATTTCAGAGAATGTCAGTGGATTGCGCAGGATGTCAGGAGATTTCGCAGGATGTTAGGAGATTTCAGAAGATTTCAGAGGATGTCAGGGGATGTCAGAGGATGTCAGGGACTTGCGCGAGTAATTTCAAATCCTCAGCACATGCGTAATATGATGCTCTATCGTTCTAAATGAACAACGAATTATAATTCGTGCATTTCGTACAATTTGGCATCAGTGCTTATACGTGACATTACTTGGAGGTTATTGCGATATATACCAGGATTGATAACCAAAGGTAAGTTAACTTTGCATCTATTTCGGTGATATACACATGTATAAAATTAAATATATAATTTGTTGATAGTGGCTAATTCAAAACAAGAAAACGAATATTGACATCAAATTTTCCAGACTTAGATTACGTTTAGTTAATTGTGGTTATCGCACAGCACAAATACAGCATTCCGAAGTCACTGTCAGAGGGACACCAGTGAATCTTCGTAGGGCTTGTCATACCTCAAACTGCAGCAGTTAACGGCTCTTACGACATATCATATTACTACTTAGCACAGGAGCCTAATTACAAACTATTTTTAAGGGATAATGATTATAAAAGTGAGCGTTCGCTGCAAGATAAATATAAAAAAGTAGCGTCCGGTAAAGTTCAACAATGAAAAAGTGCAAACCGGTGCAACCAATTTAAAAGTCTATATTTCAGTAATTTAATACTTTTGTCAGTTTTCGATAATAGTTTAATGTAGATTATAATTCCTAGTGAACGCTTGTTTTTTAATATTAAAGCGGGAGTGTATATTCTGTTGTGGTCATTGTGTAATATTCTTTAACGGATTTTCTTATCTTAGGATGGAAATACCAGAAGAAACTATTAGTGGCACCGCACCTGCATCTACACAAGGTGTTTTTCGCGAGCTAGAACTATCGTTTAAAATTGATCTGCCAAATTCACTTAAAAATGTTCTTAAAATCAATCGATTCGACCAGGCTGCTGTTTTGCGAAGCATTTCCGAAGATGATTTTCAGGAAATGGAGAGATTTATGGTTGAGACGGAACCTAATTTAATTGCTAAAGAGCAATACAAAGATTCTATGGAATTTTTCACTTATATACATCTTCATTTAAATTCCTACACAGCGATAAAAAATTAATGCTAATATTCAAAAACCGTCTCATAAGATCGATTCAGAGGCCAGACCGGACCAAAAACAGTCTGCTAGAGGTTGATATTTTATTTGGTTTTATCGCTTAATATTGCTAAATGTTATTTCTTTTTAGGAAAAAACGAGGAAAAATTTATTCCCGGTGGAAGATCAGAAGCGCATGCTGCTAACCTCGTTGAGAACTTAACTAAAGAGACTTCACAAATCTCCCGCTGTTTAAGAAGCTGGGCTAAAAATAAATGTCCTGAGAAAGAAAAATGGGAATACTTTAGAGCTCAATTTGAAGGAATTTCTTTTCTTACAAAGTTGAACGTTCAAGGTAATTTAAAGTGCAATATGACTTGTTTTTGTAAAACAAAATCTCAAATTTTAAAATCACCCAGAATGCAAGGTATAAAAAGTAGGTGGGTGAATGGAAATTTCAATAGATATTTAACGATGTATTTTAACAATTTCGGCAAATCTCACAAAAGCTCTACTTAAGTTTCCACACCATCGTTAAAACCTATAGGAGTGAACCAAGAAAACAAGGATTGTTGAACTTCATTTCAGTGACTAAAAGTAACAAGGATAGTCATGCTGACCACACTGAAGTTCCGGAAGCTGTTTCGGTGACTAATCCTAAATGTGTCGAGGTTTCGTCAGAAGTCAACCGCGAGGTTAACCCAAAAGGTGCAAAAGTTATTATTCTTAACGACATAATCGTTGGCTCTAAATGGACAACCAATAAGTACCAAAGATGTGAAAGAAGCAGAAGAAAGAGGGAAAGCGAGACTACAGATCAGCGTGCAATAACATCATATTTTTCTGTAATCAGAGAGGTGGAGACCAGCACCACCGATATTATAAAGAACAACAAAGAACTTGGTGCAGAAATGACGGCGTCCCTGGCAAAGCACAGAAAAGCAGAATATGAAAATACCACGAAGTATTTGAGTACTCGTTTCACTGCCTTCCAGTGATCGTTGTTGGGGTTTGATACAAACTGACTCAAGTACATGACAGCAAACGCTATGTCTGATCTTGTATTCGTCATTAGGTATATCAAACTTCCTATTACGCATTGATATTTCAATTTTAGATGCTCGTCTACGTTCTCTCCATTATTCATGTACTTGGGGTCCTTTTCTATCGGCGTACTTATTGGTTTGCAGTTCATCATGTCTTCACTTGCCAGCAACTGCCTGGTGTAATCAACTTGATCGATTTCCAATTCGTTGCCTTTCCTGGTTATGTTTAAAGAGAGCAATCTCCATGCCGCTCCCAGGTCCTTAATTTTGAATTTCGCGTATAGCTTGCTTTTCATCTTCGCGATTTCGCCTTTGTCTCCATGTAGGGTTATGTCGTCTACGTACACGGATATAATCAAATTTCGGTCTTTGTTATAGTACACGCAGTTGTCCGACCGACATCGTATCATGTTTTGAATTATCAAAAATTCATTTAGCTTGTTGTTCCATAACAGACCAGATTCGTGCAGCCCGTATAATCCCTTTTTTAGTTTGCACACGTATTTTCCTCGCGGCTCATGCGTGGTTTCCAGACCTGATATCTCCATGTACACGTGGCTTCCAATTTCTGCATTTAAATACGCGCTGTTCACGTCGACATGTTCAATGTGTCAATTATTTTTTACACTCAATGCCAATAATGTCCGTATAGTCTTCCTCGTTACAACTGGTGCGAGCGTTTTATAGTAATCGATGTTTTGTATTTGTTCGTTTCCCAATACAACCAGTCCTACCTTGTACTTGATCGTTCACCCATCTTGACTGTTTTTTTTTAATACCCAGTCGCTTCTTAACACTCTGTGGTCAAATGGTAGTTTAACTATTCCTCATGTGTCGTTCGTTGCTAAATTTTGGAATTCACCGACGATGGTCTCGCGCCATTCGTTACGTTCGTTGCCGATCATCGCTTGTTTAAATGAGCGTTGTTCTTCGTTCTCCACTTTTTCTATTCCCTCGCTACGGAATTATCTTTTTGGGCTTAGTTCATACTCATTTAGATAAGAAGGAAGTTTTGACTCTGCAACTTTTCGCGGAGATACTACTTTCGATTAATGGACGTGCATCGTTCATTTCGTTTTCGAGCGCCTGTTCGTGTTTTTGCGCATTTGGTATCGTGTCGTCTCTCACATCTTCCGATGATCTGTTTCTTTCACCCGCTTTGACGGTTTCAATTTCGTTTGGGTCGTTTTTCCCATGTTCTTATACGTTGGGTTCCATGGAGATAATTTTTCTGTTCTAGTTGATTCCGGTACTTTTCCCGTTCGACGTTGTTGTTCGCACTTTTGAAAGGGAATTCGTTTTTATTGAACTTCACTCTTCTGCTTATTATGGTTCTGTGCTTTGGTCAATCCCATATTCGGTACGCTTTGGAATTTAAATCGTAACCTGTAAATATTCCTTCAACACCTTTTGGTTCCCATTTATGTTTTTGCCCGTTGTTCATGTATCAACATTTGCAACCAAAACGCCTCTTGTGTTTTACATGGGCGTCGTGACCATTTCATCGTTTGTATGGTGTTTCGCTATCGTTCGCTGTCGTTGTTCTCTGATTTTTAATGTAACACGCCGTTTGAATTGCTTCTCCCCGAAAATTTCCATCCACACCACTATCATAAATAAGGCATCTCGTTATAGTCATAAGCGTTTGATTTAATCTTTCGGCGACACCGTTCTGTTCTGGGGAATGCGGCGCCGAGAATTCTCGTCGTATTTCCTTGTGTCGTAGATACTCGTCAAAAGACCTGTTTACATATTCTCCACCGTTGTCGCACCGTAGCGTTTTTATTTTTCTATCAAACTTGTTTTCCACCTCTTCCTTGAATTCTACGAATTTGCTTAGGGCCTCGCTTTTGCTTCTCATGGCATACACGGTCGTGTAGCGACTGAAGTCATCTGTGAAAATAATAGCATAGCGATTCCCACCTAGCGAAATTAGTTCCACAGGGCCTAAAACGTCGCTGTGTATGACTTCCAAGCATTGCTTTCGTCGATTTTTCAGCGTATTTCTGGTAGAAACCATCTTTGACTTTGCAGATTCCACATACGTCACATTGCGTGTGTTTTCTTTATTCAATATCGTACAATTTGGTTAACTTCTGGTATTCGACTTCGTTTGGGTGTCCGAGCCTTGAGTGCCATAATTCAGGGGTCGTTCTTTGAGCCCTGCACGTCTTTTCTTCTTCGTGCACTGTGGCTATGTATACGTTTCCCACTCGGTATCCCGCGAGGACAGTTTCGTCTCGGTCGTTTACCACTCGTACGGTTTTCGAGTCTATTTTTGCCATTTTGTTTTCGTCGCAAAGTTTTGACACTGAGAGTAGGTTTTCTTTCAAATTTGGGACATACAGCATATCGTCTAACATTTGTCTGTAGCCTCCGTTTATGTCTGACCATTTTATCTGGACTTTGCCTTTTCCTTTACACTCTAGGGTGTTTCCGTCGGCGCTGATTACGGTCTTATTCACTCTTTCTACGCTCAGAAATTTATTCACGTCATGTGTCATGTGGTCTGTCGCACCACTATCCAAAATTCATTCTCTTCCACTGGTTTTCGCGGTTAGCGCACCAGAATCAAAGCAAGAGCTCGTCTTTGCATCGTTCCTCGCACCTCGTTTATACAGATATGCACTTTTATTTCTGTCGTAGATGTGGTCGCCAAATTTCGGACAGTTTTTTCCTATGTGGTACCCGTATGCGTTGCACCTAAAACACTACGTTTTTTGCTCGTTTGAGGTTGCAATTTCGTTTCTGTCACCTGTGGCATTTTGCGCGCTCAATGACGTTCTCTGATCTTTTTGTCGATGTTTAACGTTTTCTTTGAATAGCAAATTGCAAATCCCGTGGTATTTTCTGTAGAGTTTATTAGCCTCTCTTCGTCATTTAACCTCGATCGTATGTGCTCTAGCTTGAGGGTTGCGTCATTTATGTTTACCGTGCGTACAACGGCTTCGTATTCGTTTGGTAATCCTATAAGTATGACTCCTATGCCCATTTTCTCAACTATTGCAATACCATACTTGTCGAGTTTCTTTCTGAGTTCGTTTTTATTGTGAAAATAATCGCCAAACTTTTCGTTTGGTTGTTTTTCCGTCGTTCGCGTAACTTTTCAGCATCAATATCGCGGGGTAGCTGTCTAGTTTGGTGTGTGATGTCTCTAATTTCTTCCACATTTCTTTGGACGTTTTACAATCTTCTACTAAGTTTAAGTTTCTGTCGTCTATGTTCAACATGATTAAAGCCATACATTTTTCGCCAATGTTCGTTTTCTTTTCGTCGTCGTTGGTTGTGAACCCAATCTTGATAACGTCACTAAGGCCATTTGTTACTAGTACACTTTTCATCCGTAGTGACCAAGATCGATAGTTCTTTTTTCCCAATTTATCAATGAAAGCGTCCATGTCTTCCGATTTTAGTCTTTTCTGCTTCGTGTTTAGCACTCTGGGCTCATGACCTGTGAGTGTCGGGGTTTAAAGCTTTTAGCTAGTGTTGGGTTCCAACTTTTTCTTTTGTGTCGCTTAAATAATTTCTCAAGACTTTAGTAATAGTGCAACGTGATCGTAATATTATATAAACTTTATTTAACGTTATAGAACACGGACAAATTATACTTTTACAAAACGCGAAACCCTCTCAATTATATTTGATCTTTCTCTGACATTTATTACAAAAAATTTAAACAAACCACTCTCTTTTGTCTCCTTTATACCGCTCTCTTTTTGTTTACATTTTGTCATCCCGGCTACTATTTCATTTTATGCGACGTCACTTATGCGTTCCACAATTGACACATCTGTCTGAACTACATTAACATTTAGGTTAGATACACTAAATAACAATGTGTGATCAGTTCGACTGTATTTAATACCCGAATCTTCGGTAAAGTTTTGACAGATGATAATGTCAGTACCCGGAATGCATTTTGGTACTATTAATAATGAAATGGTTAAATGCGCCGAATCAATCGAAATCTTACAGTTAACCATATTAGATACTTCAATTTCGGATCCACCGAATACCGTTAATACGATGGGTTTTGAAAGCGAATCTGTCTTTAAGTTTATTTTTTTAACAAAGCTTTCGGTAATCAGCGAACATTCACTACCAAAGTCAATAAAGCAGAATGCGTCAATTTCGCCGTTAATGCGGGTGGGTTTATAAAATTTGTTTCTATCGCTATCTCTTGAGATAAATAAGCATTATTTCCATCGCGCGGTATCGGTTGACTACTGGCGTCGCCGTGGATCTATGTAGTAAGCGTAAGACTACGGATCCCAAGGTCCTGGGTTCAAATCCCGACACGGCCGACTGCTTGAAAAATGACAGGTGAGCAATTTTCACAAAAATTACGCCCTCGTTCGGATGAGAGGTTAAATGGAGGTCCCGTGTGTGAGTGTTGTCACGCACGTTAAAGATCCCTCGGCAAAATTCTAAATTTCCAGGCAACAAAAAACTCGCCTCCTGGCCAATGTAGTACCTTCTGGTGGAGCATTGGAAATATAAATGAACGGTATCGGTTGACTTTCGCTAATTTTCCTATTTTCTTTAGAACAATTTTTGACTGTATGTCCGTCATGCGGCAATACTTGCAAAACAGTTTGGGACGATCAGAAGGCCTTGTGCTTTGAGGACAATGCCGTTGCTCGTGCCCAGTTTGATTACATCTGTAACAAATGATTGCCCTTTCACCTTCACTCGTTGCATTAGAATCCCCGTGCTGCTTTATTATATTTTTAGAAAATGATTGGCGGTCAGTAAATTTTCGTGAGTTCACCACTGCGTTTTCTGGTTCAGACGCTTTTAAATATACTGCCAATTTGGACGGGTCAGTAATATTAGCAGCTTTAACGGCGAATTTAATATTGTTGTTGTTCACGCCACCAACAATGAGATTTAAATTCATTTTACAGATTAAGGATAATTTTTCAAAACAATACTCGTACAGACTTTGATTAGATTTGGGTTTTAAATTTATCACTTCTGTCATTAGAACATTTAAGTCGCGACCCGACGGAAAAGTTTCAGTTAATAGACATTTCCAATCATTCCAAGATTTTGGCACATAGCTTAGACTTTTGTACCAAAGTTCAGCAGGACCCTTTAATTTATTTATTGATTAAATGACAGGTACTAATATCACTCCAATTATATATAGTTGCGTACTCATCGATCTTAGCAATCCAGTTATCAACATCGTGTACAATGGGTTAATTCTGAAATGTTAGCATCTCGTACTGACATACCAATGCGCGGCCTCTGCACATTCTTAAGTAAATTAACCATCTCTACCAAACTTAAATTTCCAGACTGCAATTCAGGGGTGTATGAGCGGTTATTTTCATATAGATCGTCAAGTCTACTCCTTTTACTATATTCTTCAGAACTAAACGGGGTCTCACCACTATAAGAAGCATGTCGATGTTTACCGCGATTACTCATAATTGTTGCACAATGGCTTTTGTCCACGTTAAACTTGTAAATGGTGGAATATTCCACTTCTGATGATAACGAATAATAATTATTCAAGCAAATAACTTTAATTTATGTCCAAAAATAACACACATCAACTTGATATTTTCAAAATTCATTGTTCGACATTCTCTTCCTTCAGCAATAGTTCCTTGTATTTTATCGTAACCCAGCGACCGACTGCTCAATACCATGGCGACATCATACACCAGGGTCCATGCAGTGATGGCTGCAGTCAGCAACACAAGAGATCGCTTACACGTATAATGAATTATGTTACAGATAGGTTTTTGCGACGCTACACAATTGTAATATATTCATTCTGCAATAGAACTTTCCCGTAGCTTTAAGTTTTAGCAATGAGCTTATTTTTCCTTGCCAAAGTCAAGGGTCGCTAGTATTAAAATGAATTAATTTTGACTGCACTGCCGTCAACATATACGACATTGGTATCAAAACTATTTAGCAGATTTTTCGTGCTGTAAACCACGCATTCTAAAGTACCATCTTTCTATCGATGAAATAAGACTTATTTAATTACTTTCTGTTACTTCCCAACGTTTGCATAAGTCTGTACCAACAACTGCTTCGAGGACACTCAAGATTTGAAACACATATCTGTTCTGCATCTGTAGCTAAAATTACAATTACAATTACGTAAATATTAATTTCCTTTAATAATTACAATGCCGATGAAGAATATTCCAAAATATTGATAGCAGAACCTTTAGAGGTATCGTCGGTGTAATATAATCCAGAAAGAAATGTCAATAAGTATTGCTCAACGTTACGGCCTAAATAAAAAGTGAAAAACCTGTAATGTTGCTGTACGAGTTGTATATGAAACGCAAACCACTACTTAAAAGTATACATCTCATTATCATTGCACACATCGATAATCACGCAAAGCTTTACAGCGCTTAAAATGTCATTACTGAATGAAAGTTATTTCTGAATATCAAGCTGCAATTGATAGAATTGTTAGGATTTCTTTTACGTGACGGTTTATAAAATACACGAAACAGAGATCAAAGCTCTCACAAACATCCATTGATGAAAACGACATTCGCCTACTTCAAAAAAAGTGAATAATGAACTGTCACGATACAGTAGAGTTTTATACGGTCACCGAACATTTCTATTTTAAATTTGGTAAAAGTATGTCAAAAAATTCATCCCGTAGAAATGCAAGTGGAACAGATACAGATGGGCAAACAATTAATTCAGAAAGAAACAAATTTTATGCACCTTTCCAGGTCTTGCAACTGTCACCAGAAGGTTAGAATGTCATTAACAACTGAAAATACTTAAATTCCATATGTGCTATCTTCAATATTTGAACATGTAGAATTTGAGCTGTAGCTACTAGTCGAACCAATACACTATTATTAAAATATAAGTTTTTAGACATCTCAAGAGAATCTAGCGGCGATCATTCTTATACAAGCAACGTTTTGGAAACAAATATAACCGAATCTCTGAAACGAGACTCTAGTTCTACCTCTTTCAGCAGCTTGGATAAAAATCTATACGGTACAAGTGACGTTTTTAATGATAATTTAGCATTTTTGAAGCATAAATTGTGTTTAATGAAAATAATTGATTCTCAAGAAGAGACGCATTTGACACCAAAATTCCACTCTGTTACACAAAGGGCGTGCAGTAAGTATGAGATTGATGTTCTACAACCAACAGTTTCAACAATATACGAAACCTCTGAAGCAACAGATACCGATAACACCGTATCAAGTACATCTTATAGAGTGCCAAAGAAAAAAGTTTGTGTTAGTAGCGGAACCAACACACCTAGAATACATCGTCCAACTTCCCAAATTTCCTTTACACCATCGCCCAAAAGTTTAGATTTATCGATGAAAAATAGTACTTCTGAAGAACTGTCTTCAGGGTTATCGCCTGTATCAACCACATGCGAACAACCCACCCTTTCTATTAACCAATGTACTAATAATTGTTGCGATAAGTCTATAGCATTTTCAAAAGATTCATCTTCACTCTTTTTAAAATCCACATGCATACAATGTGATGTTGATAATCGGGTTCCTGAAGCTACAGGACAACAAACTGCCGATTCTCTTGGAATTAATTTAGATTTTTGTCTCAATTTGTCTTCTAATGTAAGTGAAAACTGTATATCAACGAGCAAATTAACACCCTTGCAGCCAAACGTTATTATTGTAGGGCCTATTGTAAGTGACTCAAAGAAAACTAAACGTGTTATAAAAATATCCCCTTGTAAAATAAGAGGAAAAAGTAATACAAACCATTACATAAATCGGGCGATATCTCCTAATATAACCGATACTAAAGGCGTTCCGAAACAACATGTTCAAACTACCACTAAAGAAATAAAAGAGAAGTATTGTGAAGATACGCCAGAATTTAGTAGTTTTGTTTCTACTCCGACTTATATAGTGTCTTCTATAGATTCAAATAACTGTTCAAATGAATCAACGCCAAAATATACTGCTAACAAGAAACTTCAAAAGGTGTCTCCAAAAACCTTTCATCCATACCTAAACTATGGTTTAGACGTTCCAAGACTTTCAACACATTTATACAGTTTTCCAGCCATATCTAAAATTACAAGTTTTGTGGGCCATTACATAGAAAATATTGATCACACAGCTGGTGATAACTTTCCACAAATTGATACTCCAATGGCACATAGAACCGACTTGTTTAGTTTAATATCTACGGTTAGTATACCGTCATATAAAAAGACTTGCACAGTTGACAATGTTCATGGTTCTTATCAAACTATGAATAAAGGTCGTGTCCTTAATGAGAGGAAAGAGCATGGGCTAAATGTGCCGTTTTATTCATATTCTACCGAAAGTTCAACTGATAGTCCTACAAATAATCTTACAAGCTTTAGAGGTAATTCTCCCACTTCTGACGAGGAATCTTCCCAGGAGTGTTGCTGTTTTAGCTTTTTCCCCACTAAACTGAAACAATTATTTTTAGTTTAAAGTTCTAAATTTAGTATTAAGCCTATTTTACTAATGTCATTTGTTCCATTACATACGTGGTTCCATAGTCTTAAGAATTAATGATACGTTAAATTTGTTTACCTGTAAGTCTTTGAAGTTTGTTATAATTTTTTGATTACAAGACCAATCTACAAGTATTTTAACTATTCAATAAAAAAACATTGAATTTAAGTTTGTTTTAATTAAGAAATTTTTTGTAGGATTTGGGAATAAATATACCACAACTGTTGTACTTCAAATGAGATTTGTACGATGATTCTCTAAAAAGATGTTACAACTGTTCATATTCACAGATCGTTACATGTTTAATATTCATTACAAGGATATTTCTTTGGAGGATGGTAAAGGAGAACCATTACTGAATTTTATCCTGGAAAAGCAGTTCAAAAAGAACTAGTAAAGCAAATTGTGAAAATGACTCGTCATATACACCGCAGGTGGTTTTAAATATACCCTCACAACTTTGCTCTATAAGGAAACAGAGTGCTAGAGAAAAGACAGAGAAGAGAGAAATAGAAAGAAGCATCAAGAAGCTAATATGCTTGGAGACTTTTGAAGCAATGGGATTTAGAGAACTTTGAGTTTTAAATAGTTAAATTAAAATTAAATGTGGCAGATCTTAGTAAAGTCAGCTGGCCGATAGAAGGGGTTTTTGGTTAGAAGGATTTAGGGTTAGCGAACCAGACTCTGATAATGGCCAGATAGATATAGGTTTTATTGTAAATGAGAAAAATGCAAGACAAGTTAAAGAATTTTAAGTAAGTTAACGATAGAATAAGGCAATCGAGCTTGGAACTAAGTCAAGGGGCACGCTGGTAGTTCTGGAATATCGACATCAGATCATGAGGTCGAGTAAATTAAAAGAAGAAATTATGCAGGGCGTTAGAACGGGAGAAGAATTTCTAATTAAAGGATCACCTGATGCAGGTGTAGATCAGCGTTGAAGTAAAAGAAATCATCTAGGAGTGAAAAATAAAGAGACGATAAGCTCATATAGTTTTGAATCAGAAACTAACCAATTGCAGTCCATCAATATTTAGAAATTATATACTGCATTTAAACACGCGGAAAATGCCTAGTGCTATGCATTGTTTTCAGATATACAATATATTAGTTGAGCCTGGGTGCATACAACACAGAAAAAAATTGTACAATTTACACATATTCAGATATAGATTACGACCGCAATTGGATAATAGCAAATTCTGATTCAAAGTTAAAGAAAATTAAAAAGATAATAGGTTGCCCATATTAGATATAGGATGTATTATAAAGCAAGGAATATTGGTCAATTTTTTAACTTATAAGTTATCCACAAAAAATGAAAGAAACAAAATAGCTTAAATCACGAGGTTAGTAACTGGTTACCGTTCATTTAAATTTTCAATGCTCCACCCGTAGGTACTACATTGGCCAGGAAGCAAGTTTTTTGTTGCCTAGAAATTTAGAATTTTGCCGAACCCTTGCCGTTCCAGGCAAGGTAGGGATCTTTAACGTGCGTGACAACACTCACACACGGGACCTCTATTTAACCTCTCATCCGAACGAGGGCGTAATTTTTGTGAAAAATGCTCACCTGCCATTTTTCAAGCATTCGGCCGTGTCGGGATAATAACTGGTTACCGCAAATATTCAACAACACTTCTTTTTATGTTATAAAATCACCAACCTGTCTTCCAAATTATAGACAGCATTATTCAACATTTCTGGAGGTTGACCATTTCTTCCCAATATTGTCTTTTAATTCCGACAGTGTTGTTGGTTAGGTTCTAATCACCAAATCCTTTAAATAACCGCACAACACGTATTTCGCCAGGTTAATGTGAGGCAATCTTGCCGACCATGAATTTTCAACACGTCTGATGTTGTCGGAATCTTTTACTCCCATGATTACAGAAGGGTTCCCTGCTTTTTGTTTGTACGTTTCCGTTTGTCCGTTGAGCAATTAAAATGGAGGAATAATTTGAATAGTCACATTCCATTCTTCAACAAAAAAGTTAGTTGAAGTTAAACGATTTTCATCCGTAGCTCCGTTGACCTTGTAAAGCTTTCAGTTTATTGTGTATAAGTATATAGGTTATATTATAGGTATTAACAAAACAACCAGAATTCTGCTTCTGTATTGCCAGGAATAGTAATTTGTTAACATAGTACTCTAAAACATTTTTATTGTTTGGAATGATGTGGAAAAACAACGAATTCGTATTTGTTTAGCTTCGATTTATTTGACAGATATATATGCTCAACGGATAAAAATATTTCAAATAGGAAACCACTGCATCAACTTACGGATAAGCCACAAAAATACTTTGCGAATTATGATAGTGTTTTTTTTAGTGAAATATTCCAAAGAAAAAATTGTCTCCAGTTCATATACTAGGAGAAAGTGTAAGGTAATTTAGCAATTTATCCAGTAACACTGAAAGATTTTTGTGCTCATTACATTTGCAATACCATAAACCACAAAGCTATTTAAGTAATAGTTATTATTTGTCCGAGCTCTATAATAATGACATTTACCTACTTAAGGTTGCGTAATGAGTAAAATGTAGAACTGACGAGAACAAAAAAATAATAGTTCAGTAATAAATTGAAGAAAATATGTGAGGCGCTAAAGTCCTTGTGTTAATTATTATCAATAGATGAATAATAAGATGTCATTCTTATTTAACTAACTAGGGTAAAAATCTGACAGCAATCTAATAAACTAGGAAGAACCACACTACAAGAAGTCATCATGCGCGGAATTTTGACAGTCAAAATAAAGTTTCTATATTAAAAGATTTAAAATGAGAGATTGAGATTGGCTCTTTTGTAATTTTTTTTGGCCTGCTTTTGGGTATCCTTTGAATATCTGCGGACTGACAAAAACTGTAGCAGACGAATAATTTGTGGCCTGTGGCGTATTTAAGGAGGTAGATGATATTGCCATTTCGCAATGTTTGTCCGGATCTTCTATAAAATGGTGTTTCGACAGAAGTTGATGGCATTTCTTCAGTAAGATCTGCAATGGCATTTGGAATTTCCATAGTCGTTGACGCAGTTTGCTCATCAACTGAGTCATTTAAAACATCTCGATCAGTTATTGAATTACTTAAAAAATCATCAGTAGTGAATATTTCCCGGTCAAAACGAAAAATTGCAGTTTTCTTGAAACCCGCCTTTATATTTAATGTAGTCATGGATCGTTCGAATGCCATACTTACACAATCAGTAATTTCATAGATAGATAATTGTGCCGGTTTCGTCAAGGTTGTAGATGCGAGTGCCATCAGAGAATGCTTCGGAGCGATTATATGCTTTTTAAAGATTATCAAAGAATAATTTAACATTATGCTCATTAAATGATTATGCTCTTGAAAGACTGCATCTTTCAGGCTGCCGAATACTTAATTATTTGGTATGTCTTTTTAAAAACCCCTGTAACCAGTCAACACCAGCCAATTAATTAACTTAACGGAATTGTCTTTTTGTTAATTTTCGCTATTTCATAAGCTAACTCGAGTATCTTTTGTTGATTTTCCATAACACATTTTAGAGCACATGATGACATAATCTACAAGCGCCTTTCCTTTATCATCAATCAAAATTAATCTATGTTTGTAATTGCTTCTCATGGCTATCTGCATGTTAGGATCTGCCTTTTCTGTTTCTTTTTTAACATATTTCTGCAACGTCTGAAAAGATAAACCATTCTCGTCTGCAGCTTTACGTAAAGATAGTTTTACGCCATGCTCTCCTTGTTGTAACCGGAATCAAATGACCTTGATAAAAAAAAGGTTTTTTTTTAATGATTGATAGAGTTGTCAGTTGTTCTATATTCGAAATAAATAATAAGGCGTTTATTTTAATCTTTAAGAATAACCCAACCCTAGTACACCCACCGAACCAGGGATCTTTACTTAGACGGGTAGTCTAGAGATACGAGGTCCCACATAATTTTTGGCGACCGTGACAGGACTGCGTGGGTATAGAAGACAGTAAAATCAGTATACAAGTAATTGGGTTATTTTGGTTGCGTTATGGATTTGGAAAGCGCAAAGAGGTTGCGCAAAGTGATTAGTGGGTCCTTTACAAGATATGCCACGGAGTTGAAGTCACTTTTATCGCAGCTCGTGAATGACATGGTAAAAGTTCAAGTGTGTATGAATATGCTGAAACATAAATTCGATGAGCTTAGTGTTATTAGTTCCGAAATATTTAACGCGCTTGTTGCCGATACTGCAGTAAGCGAAGACGACTTGCTTTCTGACAAGGAGGGCAGTGATGCGTACTCAAAACGGTATCAAACATTAAATCTACAATGCGAAAAACTGTTGAACAAAAACCAAAAGGGAAACATTGAATGATTTGTCAGACCTAACTACCATTTCTGGCAGACGTAGGTTTAAGCTTCCAGTTCTACAGTTCAAACAATATGATGGCAGTATTCGAGAGTGGCTTCCGTTCTGGGAACAGTTCAGAAAGATTCATGATGACCCGGATATTGATCCTGCGGATAAAGTAGATTATTTGGTTCAAGCAGCAGTACCAGGAAGCGGAGCCAGGCAACTCGTAAACAGTTTTCCAACCACAGGAAATAACTACATGCAAATCATAGACTGCATGAAAGCACGTTTTGGTAGAGAAGAACTACAAATTGAAGTTTACGTGCGGGAGCTTTTAAAGTTGGTTCTAAATAACGCGGCTTCAAGAGGAAACGTGAATGTTTCTTGTTTGTATGATAGTTTAGAAACGCAGCTCCGAGCTCTGGAAGTGTTGGCCATAACCTCCGATAAGTATTCAGCCATGCTTTTCCCGCTTGTGCTTTTCGTGCTTGCCTGAAGAGTTACTGCGTGTATGGCAACGAAGTACTTTAAGTTTATGTGTCGAGAATGTTCAGCGAGGTGCTAGCGTTTCTTTAGAAGCTCGTATGAAAACATTGATGCAGTTTCTACAAACCCAAGTTGAAAATGAACAGCGCATTTCTTTAGCGTCAGAGGGCTTCGGTTTACGCAATACAAAGACTCCTAGTCAGAATGATTTTTGGGAAAATACGAAAAGGGAGTCTAAGTTTAAATCTGGTTTATCGACGGCCGCTGATTTGATAAACAATAGCGAAACCGTCAAATGTATTTTCTGTGATTATTCTCATGACAGTTCTTACTGTGTCAAAGCTAGAACTTTTCCATTAGAAAAGAAAAGGCAATTGATTGTCGAAAAGAAGGCCTGTTTTAGGTGTCTAAAGAGGGGACATTTAGCTAAAAAATGTAATAAGCGTATTAGATGTTTAGTGTGTTGCAAACGTCATGTTACATTATTGTGTCCCGAAAGTAGAGCAAATCAAGAAACAGAAACTACGACAAAGGTGAGCAAACAGGAAGATCGTGGCACACCGGATGTAAGTGCAGCAAATTTTACCAATACGCATGTGTTTTTGCAAACTCTAAAAGTGTGGTTAATTGGCAAAAATAGGTCACGAGAAGTGCGCGCATTAATCGACACAGGTTCTCACAGGTTCTATGTTTTAGAACGCACAGTACAAGAATTAGGTCTTATGCCCAAACGAAGACAAAAAATTATGCATTGTCTGTTTGGAGGAGCTATGGCTGAACATATGCACAGTTGCTATGACCTTAAAGTGGCGCAGAATAACTACTCCTGCGATGTAGAAGTTTTATACAACAAAATATGTGCCCATGTTTCACCTGTCTTGCACGGTGAATGGACTAAAGAACTTGAGGACTTAGGGGTAAAGTTAAACGACACTAGCCTATCTAAGGATATTGAGCTGCTAATTGGGTCTGATGTCACAGGATCGCGATGGAGATGCTCTTGGGATGGACTTTAATAGGAAAGACACCCGTAAATCTATTGGAGAATGCTATGTCTCTTTTTGCCGTAAATCTTTTTGTAGGAGATACCGCCATTAGTAATTTGTGGGAATTGGATGTGCTGGGTATTTCTGAGCCTAGCAAATCGGCGAATAGGCAGGCACTTGAGATAACCTCTAAAAAGTTTTTTTGCGAAACTGTTAAAGTTAACGAAGAAGGTCGTTATGAAGTTTGTTTGCCGTGGTTAGATGGGAACCCCCCTTTACCTTCTAATTACAACATTGCGAAAAAACGCTTGCACGGTGTTTTAACGAAATTGAAGTCCGAGCAGTTTTTGAAAGAGTACGATGCAGTTTCTAAAGAATGGTTACAAAAAGGTATTATTGAAGTGGTTAACGGCGAGATTTCTGTCGATGTAGGTCATTACCTTCCTCATAGACCCGTGATTAAAAACAACTCTGCTACAAAAATACGCCCAGTGTTTGATGCTGGTGCCAAAGAACGAGACAGACCTTCGCTTAATCAATGTCTAGAAAAGGGTGCTAACCTATTCGAAGAAATTCCTGATATTTTGATTAAATTTAGAGAAAATTGTTTTGGGGTCGTTGCTGATATGCGCAAGGCTTTTTTGCAGATTTCTATAAATGAATCTGATAGAGATTTTCTTAGATTTTTGTGGGTTAACTTGGAAGGTGAAAACATAGTTTATCGTCACAAGCGAGTTGTTTTTGGCGTGAATTGTAGTCCATTTCTCTTGGGAGCGACAATACAATACCATCTGGGAGAATCTTGGAAAAGTGCGATATCCATGAACTAAGTTACACAAAAATCTCATCTGCAAACTAAAGAAAAGCTTCTACATTGATTAATTGTTTAATTTTAATGCATTAAAATTTAAAACGAACCCAAGTCTTCTATCTCCTTTTCTAACCAATAGTTTGATACAGAAAGTTCGTCTAGGGTTGAATTGTAAAGACCTCAGTAACGACGTGCACGTCCTTGGTTTGAATTGGAATACTGGTCGAGATACGTTGTCCTTGAAGGATTGCCTTAGTAAGTTAAACGAAAATGAATTTGAAGCGGTAACTAAACGTTGCATACTCTCGGCAGCGCAACGATTTTTTGACCCTACTGGATTTGTCTACCCAGTTACACTGGTTCCAAAATTGCTGCTGCAACAGACTTAGGAAAGCTGTTTCAAATGGGATGATCCTGTAGATGAGAGTATTCAGGAAGAATTTCGTGCTTGGGTAAAGGATTTGAACTGCCTGGAACACTTAGAAATCCCCAGATGGATAAGAGCAAGATTTGGTGAAGGAGAAACCACTTCATTGCACGTGTTCTGCGATGCCAGTAACAAAGCGTACGCTAGTGTTATTTATTTACGAGTCGAATGCGACGGGAAAGTGCATGTACGACTGTTGGCAGCGAAAACCAGAGTAGCACCACTAAAGAAATTGACCATACCGCGATTGAAACTTATGAGTGCAACAATAGCAGCGAGATTATACGCTAATGTTGCTAAGAATCTGGAGGTGAAGTTTTCTAGCTATTTTTGGAGTGACTCGACTACTGTGCTCTCGTGGATCACAAGGGAAGAGGAATGGGCACCTTTTGTATGGAACAGAGTTTCGGAAATACGCGGTCTTACGCAGGCTCTATCTTGGAGGTATGTTCCAGGGGTGCTAAATTCAGCCGACCTCCCTTCGCGAGGTTGTTCAGCGAAACACCTGTTAAAGACGCGATGGTGGGAGGGTCCTCACTAGCTGCGCGACGAAAAAATAAATTGGCCCACATGTGATGTTGAAGGTGATGAACTGTTAATAAATGTAGAGAAGAGAAAGACCATAACAACCCTATTAAGTGTAGTCAAATTTTTGGCATTTCCGTTATTTTTCGAGCTATGTTAAACTTCTAAGGATGATGGCATGGATAATTCGTTTTACAAAAAATGTTAGGAATGTCAGCTCAAAACGTAATGGTGGGTTAACCGCTGACGAATTAAACTACGCTAAACAATTAGTTTTTAAAATTGTTCAAGAGGAAGCGTTTATGGAAAACGATGACAAATTTAAGTCGTTAAATGTGTATCGTGATGGATTTGGTTTAGTTCGTCTGAGGTCTCGATTCTAATAGAGACGACAAAGAATATTTTCGTTTGCCAAAGTACTACCATCCAATCATGTAGTGATTGATAAGTTGGTTTTTGAGGCTCATGTTATTGTATCCCCAACTTTTAATAATTTTAATTTAAATTTTTAAATACCAAAGGTTCTTTACTATAAAATACAAGTTTACAGAACCCCTTTCTTGGTGTGCCGGTTAAAACCCCATTTTATTCGCTTTTTATTATTTTGAAAAAGTTTTAAATCCTTTTAAAAAGTATACATTTAGACCTCCTTTTCGAAGAAAATACAAATGGTCTTTTTTAAGCTGATCGCGAAACCCGGATTATCTGTATCCTGCACTAAAAAATCTTTTAATTCCCCTTTTCCTAATGATGTTCTTTGTTAACCAATCTTTTTTGTTCGGTATTGGGAAATTTTTCCAACCCTTTTGTTTTGCATCCACCCTATTGTTTTTTTTTATTGTAAGCCCGGTTTAAATGGGGAAATTTCCTTTTAGGTAAAATAAGTTTAAAAATTTTGCGGTTGGTGTACCCAGGGACGAAAGATTTTAATTCCCTTTTAAATGCCATTTTTTTAAATATTTTAGAATAACTTTTAAAAAGTATACCGGTTTATAATCCTTTTTGAAGAAATATTTAACTTGGGTCTTTCCTTACTAACCCAAATAATTTAACGGGTAAAAGGTTAAACTAAAGCCAGACACATAAATAATTTTTTTCTTTTTTTTCAAAAATTTTTTTCAACCCTCTTTTTTGTTTATTACCCAATTTTCCTGTAGCAATTTTCCCTGCACCATTTTTAATTCCGTTGCTTTCCTTCCACTTACAGGTAGGTACATAATGGGCCCTTTAGGAAAGGATAATTACTTCCAATAAGCGTTTTAAACAACCTTTTGGGAATTTATTATCAATTCCCAATTCCAAATGATATTTCCTTTTAATTGTAAATTTTTTGCAGATGGAAAATGTTTCCTTTTAATTGGCACTTTAAAAATTTTATTTCCTTGGTTTTCCCCCACTTTCCAAAAATTTCGGGTAAATTTAAAACTAGGACCATTTTAAACAATTTCCTTCTTTGGTTTTAAACTTTCCAACCCTTAATTTCTTTTTTCCATTCCCCATACACAGTAGGTTTTATAAATAAACACACTATTTTGTAAATTTCCGAAAGGTTACTCCAATTTAAAGTGGAAAATTTTTGCGTTTTAATATAACCTATCTTCCAATAAAGTTTCCAACTTTTAAATTTACCCCTTTGCATGACATAAATTTGGAATTTTTATTTGCTTCAATCCTTTTCCATTTCTTTTAATTGACCCAAATTTCTTAAAGTACTTTCCAAGAAAAACTAGTTTAATGCCAAGTGGAAACACCGGAAATTTTTTCAAAAATTTGTTAAATACAATTTTCTTTTTTAGGATTTAAACAATCTTCCTTCAGTTTTTCGGTCAAATAATTTTAACCCTTTATTTCCCCAAATGGGTTAATGGTTTGTAGTAAAATTACACTCCCTTCCTAAAAATACCCCAAAATCTTTTAACCCAGTTAAAGTTGAAATAATTTTTTCAGCGCTAATAAATCGGTATTTTCCTTTAAATTTCCCAAATTGGAAAGTTCCACTTTGAGGAACCTATGGTTTTGGTTTTTATTAATGATTCATTTTTTCCGAAAATTTCTTTTTTTCTCCATGGGAGTATTTCCGAAAACGGAGTTAGTTTTAACACCAAGCCACGGAACCAAATCGCAAACTTTTCGTAGAGCGTTAAATAAAATTCTTTTAGGTAAAATTTTGTTGAAGTTTTGGCCAGAAAGGTGCAAATTTACCAACAAATTTGCCAAAATGGCTGATTGGGTTGACCACATACATGCCCCACATAACAATATACCAATTCTTTTAAGATTATTTTGCACTATTTCTTAAAGCCATAATAAACGATTGCGGTTACTTAAAAAATTAAAGTTAATCCCTTGGGCCATGTTTACCTTACTACTTGTACAAATTGAATCGAAAATGTCCTTTGTATCTCAAGTGGGAGTATTCCAAGTGTGTTGTTGTATGCTAACACGGTCCATGCATTATCCGATTTGTAGTGAAAGTTGAACCATTGAATTACCCATAGGTGTTCCCTTACCCATGACCATCATGAAATGCCGACCATGCCATGCCATAATGACCAATGACATTGTAATGGCCCACTTTCTTTTAATGGTTTTATTTAACCAATGGTTGGTTAAAAAAGGTAAGGTTGGGCCTGGCGTTGGCCAATGGTTCGGGTCGGAATGTCCGGTCATGGTGTTAAATAAAATTACCTGTAATGTCGCGTTGATCGTCGTGAATCATTCGGGTTCCGTGGCTGTGTAATGGGTCATGTGTCTGTTCCCTGAGTGTGGTTGTTGAAACTGTGCCGTGTTTTTGGGCTGTGACGCGTGGTTCTGTAGCTACGCGCTGGTTTCAGCGTTGGAAGGTCTGAACGTTGGCTCCGTTGGCGGCGGGTTGGCGTCGGAAGGGTGATGAAATTGGTGTGTAAGGATGACCGACTAAAGTTGCGGAAATGAATGCTGATGATTTGTGTGTGGCGGGTTGACGTGTGCGGGGGCCTGGGATGCTGGGGTGTTACGTGTTGGGAATTGCATGTTCGTGTTGCAACGTTTGGACCGATGGTGACGTCTTGAGCTCAATGGTGTTGGCATGGTGGTGTTGTGAAAAATGGGGACGAACGTGAAGTGTCTGTTGAGGGCGTTGGGGGGGAAAGGTGGTGACAAAGGGGCTAGAGGTGGAAAGGTTGGAAAATGTGAGATTTTGGGGAAGAGTATGTGTTCGGAATGGTTCCTGGAATGTTCAACTGTACCGGTGAAAGGGGTGCGTTGCGATGGTATGCGTTGCGAATGGTATGTATCGCTTGAATGTAACAAATGGTAAAATGGGAACAATGGCCTGGGGGTTCAACTGTGAGGTGTTGAGAAGTGTTGTGAAAAGGTTGGTCTCCTTTTAAACTGGTGTTTGGAAATGTTTGGGGTTGAAAGTGTGGGTTTAATTTCCGGTTATTCAAAGTGGAATTGGGGGGACGAAAATGCGGTTGTGCGAAGCGTCCCGGGTAAGGGGAAATGAAAAGGTTGAGCTAAAATTTAAAGTGAAGTGGGTGAACTGGTGAGAAAGGTGTTCCTGGTGATAACTGGTTAGTTTGGGATTTGGATGTGGTTCGGAAAGTTTGGATCTGTATTGTATGTCAAAATTGGCAGGTGAATGTGCGACGTGGGTGCGGGGGGTCAGTAGGCGAGTGCAGGGTTGGGAGAAGTTCCGGCAAAAGGGCGTTACGTGAATTTAATTGGGAAAGGAGTTACAATGGTAAATTGTATGAAATGAATAGTTGTTTTAATTCTTGGTAATATTGTGGATTCTTTGGCTTAATGTCTTTATGTTACGGTGCTGTAAAGTCCGTGATGTCTGGTTGGCGATTGGTGCGTAACTTTGATGTTGTGGAAAGTGGGGGCGGGGAAAAGGTGGGCAACGATTGTTGTTAGGTTCGGTTGGTGTTGGATGTTACAGTGGTTTTCGAGGGAAATTTTAAAAAAATGGGTTTTTTAAGGTTTGTAATTGGTGTTAACCTGGTTAATAGGTTCTTAATGTAAGGCTTAAATCGGTGTATTGTTTAAAATTTCGTGTCGGTTAAAAAGTTAAAAGGGTAGTTAAAAGGCGTCTGTGGCAAAAGAAAGGGCGGTAAGCTGTGGGGTAATGAATTTGATTGTGATGTAAAGGGCCGTAAAATGGTCCAAAGGTGAGGGAATGAACGTGCGATGATGGTTGGGTTGATCGTGGAAAAGAAATAACGGAGTAATTGTGGCTGAACGGGGTTGGGACAAAAACAACGGGTTTAAAATGGGCTCGTCGATGTTGTCAAATGGGCGTTGGTTTAAAAAGGAAATTTTGCGTATCGTGTGTGAGGTACAATCAGTGCAATCGTTTAATACACAAAATGTAATATGGTCGGAGGGATTCGAATGAAGGCGGGCGCGGCGGATACTCCGGATTTGGCCGGAAATTGTTCGTCGGTTCTGAATTTTAGGTGTAAAGGATTCGTGACAAGTTGTTGGGTTTGAATCAACAAATGGGATTTAAAAGGACGTGGCGTCATTCAGCTTTGGACGATGCCTTCTGGAAATCTGCGGCATCGCGAAAACGGATGGTGTTAATGCCGCGGCTGAAAGTGTTTTAAACAAGATGTCCGCTGGTGAAAGATGGGAATCGGCGTGTTCCCGAATGTTAGTTCGTTCTGTGAACTTGCGCTAAAAGGTGGTGGTAAATGGTTGGGTTCGTGTTCGTGGTATTGAAAATTGGGTTCTCCGGTCATTGATTTAAATGGAAAGGTGGTTCTTGATTATCCCCGAGTTTCCCATGGTTGGTTTGCTGCACTTGCGCACCCAAAAGCGTGTTCGCGTGCGCGGAGGGTTTCACCCTTGTTGAACGGGCCGAAATGATCGCCAAATGGTTCCGTACTCGTGCGTAATTTAGGGTAATAAATAGGCTTCGTTCTGGTTAAAAGGGGGTTGCAAAAGTTGATTGCTTGAAAAATAAAATTAAAGGTTGTAATTAATGCTCGGTTTAAAAAGAAATGGTGAGAAATTTTAAGGGAAATGGGTTTAAACCTTGGGAAAGTTTTGGGAGCATGGGTTGGATCGCGTCGGCGTGGTCCTGTTTGAGGAACGATTAAAAAGGGCGTGAAAAGTTAGTTGGTTTTGAAAATGAACTGTTTGTTTTCGAAAAATTTTAAAAATGAATTATTTCGCGGGTTAATGTGAGGCAATCTTGGCCCATAAATTTTCAAATCTGATGTTGTGGAATTTTACTCCAAAATTATGTTTAAAAGGGTTCCTTTTTGGTTTAACGTTTCCGTTTGTCCGTTGAGCAATTAAAATAGAGGAATAATTTGAATAGTCACATTCTATTTTCAACGAAGCTCCGTTGACCTTGTAGAGGTTTCAGTTTATTGTGTATGAGTATATAGGTTATGTTATAAGTATTAACAAAACAACCCGACTTCTTTTTCTGTATAGCCTGGAATGGTAATCTGTTAACATCGTACTCCTAAACATTTTCATGATTTGGAATGGTGTGGAAAAACAACGAATTCGTATTTGTTTACCTCCGATTTATTTGACAGATATATATATATATATATATATATATATATATATATATATATATATAACTCAACAGATTAAAATATTTCGCATTTATCCGTTAGGGACCAACGGAAACGTAGCTTAATAATTATACGTATTCCAAGTTTGGATCGAGTCATATTATAATAACATTGCAGTTAACCAGCAAAAGAATCCCACCTCGATCAAGCTTCAACGGTGCTTAAGAAAGCGGTGTAGTGCTTGAAACATGCAAGCAGTCACTTCTTCTACGGGAAAGAAAACTCATTAAACCTGATGAACCACTAGTTTGGTAAAACCATGAGGATATATAAGAAAATAGGAAACCACTGCATGAACTTACGGATAAGCCACAAAAATACCTTGCGAATTATGATAGTGTTTTTTTAGTGAAATATTCCAAAGAAAAATTGTCTCCAGTTCATATACTAGAAGAAAGTGTAGGGTAATTCAGCAATTTAATCCAGTAACACTGAAAGATTTTTGTGCACATTACATTTGCAATACCATAAACCACAAAGCTATTTAAGTAATAGTTATTATTTGTCCGAGCTCTATAATAATGACATTTACCTACTTAAGGTTGCGTAATGAGTGAAATGTAGAACTGACGAGAACAAAAGAATAATAGTTCAGTAATAAATTGAGGAAAATATGTGAGGCGCTAAAGTCCTTGTGTTAATTATTATCAATAGATGAATAATAAGATGTCATTCTTATTTAACTAACTAGGGTAAAAAATCTGACAGCAATCTAATAAACTAGGAAGAACCACACTACAAGAAGTCATCATGAGCGGAATTTTGACAGTCAAAATAAAGTTTCTATATTAAAAGATTTAAAATGAGACATTGAGATTGGCTCTTTTGTAATTTTTTTTGGCCTGCTTTTGGGTATCCTTTGAATATCTGCGGACTGACAAAAACTGTAGCAGACGAATAATTTGTGGCCTGTGGCGTATTTAAGGAGGTAGATGATATTGCCATTTCGCAATGTTTGTCGTCCGGATCTTCTATAAAATGTGGTGTTTCAACAGAAGTTGATGGCATTTTTTCAGTAAGATCTGCAATGGCATTTGGAATTTCCATAGTCGTTGACGCAGTTTGCTCATCGCCAATGGGTAAAACTGAGTCATTTAAAACATCTCGATCAGTTATTGAATTACTTAAAAAATCATCAGTAGTGAATATCTCCCGGTCAAAAGGAAAAATTGCAGTTTTCTTGAAACCCGCCTTTATATTTAATGTAGTCATGGATCGTTCGAATGCCACACCTACACAATCAGCAACTTCATAGATAGATAATGGTGTCCCAGGATGATGTAGAAGCCAGGAATCAACTGCAGCATTATAATATGCCTTTAACGGAGCAAATATTGACGTATCTAATGGTTGTAGCTTATGGCTACAGTGTGGAGGTAGCGTAATTATTGTAACTCCATCATCTTTAGCAATATTAAGTGTTTCTATGGTAAGGTGACTATCATGATTATCAAATATTAAGATTGTAGAGGATTCTTTAGAGGATCCACTATATTTTATGAAGTGTTTCATTGCAGATGGAAAGAGAACCCCATTCATCCAGCCCGTTGGAGTTGCAAGACCTAATGTACCAGGTGGGGCTCTAATTTAAGATATGGTTTTTAAAATGTTTTCGTGGAAATACCATGACTGGTGGTAAAGGATTTCCACTGGCACTTATTATGCAGCAAGTAGTAATTAATACTCCACGTTCGCCACTGATACATTGACTAACCTGTTTAATTCCTTTTGCCGATAATACTTTCTTGGGTTTCTATACGGTCGTTGTGCCGGTTTCGTCAAGGTTGTAGATGCGAGTGCCATCAGAGAATGCTTCGGAGCGATTATATGCTTTTTAAAGATTATCAAAGAATAATTTAACATTATGCTCATTAAATGATTATGCTCTTGAAAGACTGCATCTTTTAGGCTGCCGAATACTTAATTCTTTGTTATGTTTTTTTAGAAACACCTGTAACCAGTCAACACCAGCCAATTAATTTCTTTCTCAACTTAACGGAATTTTCCTTTTGTTAATTTTTGCCATTTCATAAGCTAACTCCCGAGTATCTTTTGTTGATTTTCCATCACACATTTTAGAGCACATGATGACATAATCTACAAGCGCCTTTCCTTTATCATCAATCAAAATTAATCTATGTTTGTAATTGCTTCTCATGGCTATCTGCATGTTAGGATCTGCCCTTTCTCTTTCTTTTTTAACATATTTCTGCAACGTCTGAAAAGATAAACCATTCTCGTCTGCAGCTTTACGTAAAGATAGTTTTACGCCATGCTCTCCTTGTTGTAACCGGAATCAAATGACCTTGATAAAAAAAAGGTTTTTTTTAATGATTGATAGAGTTGTCAGTTGTTCTATATTCGAAATAAATAATAAGGCGTTTATTTTAATCTTTAAGAATAACCCAACCCTAGTACACCCACCGAACCAGGGATCTTTACTTAGACGGGTAGTCTAGAGATACGAGATCCCACATAATTTTTGGCGACCGTGACAGGACTGCGTGGGTATAGAAGACAGTAAAATCAGTATACAAGTAATTGGGTTACTTTGGTTGCCTTATGGATTTGGAAAGCGCAAAGAGGTTGCGCAAAGTGATTTGTGGGTCCTTTACAAGATGTGCCACGGAGTTGGAGTCACTGTTATCGCAGCCCGTGAATGACATGGTAAAAGTTCAAGTGTGTATGAATATGCTGAAAGATAAATTCGATGAGCTTAGTGTTATTAGTTCCGAAATATTTAACGCGCTTGTTGCCGATACTGCAGTAAGCGAAGACAACTTGCTTTCTGACAAGGAGGGCAGTGATGCGTACTCAAAACGGTATCAAACATTAAATCTATGATGCGAAAAACTGTTGAACAAAAACCAAAAAAGGGAAACATTGAATGATTTGTCAGACCTAACTACCATTTCTGGCAGACGTAGGTTTAAGCTTCCAGTTCTACAGTTCAAACAATATGATGGTAGTATTCGAGAGTGGCTTCCGTTCTGGGAACAGTTCAGAAAGATTCATGATGACCCGGATATTGATCCTGCGGATAAAGTAGATTATTTGGCTCAAGCAACAGTACCAGGAAGCGGAGCCGGGCAACTCGTAAACAGTTTTCCAGCCACAGGAAATAACTACACGCAAATCATAGACTGCATGAAAGCACGTTTTGGTAGAGAAGAACTACAAATTGAAGTTTTCGTGCGGGAGCTTTTAAAGTTGGTTCTAAATAACGCCGCTTCAAGAGGAAAAGTGAATGTTTCTTGTTTGTATGATAGTTTAGAAACGCAGCTCCGAGCTCTGGAAGTGTTGGGCATAACCTCCGATAAGTATTCAGCCATGCTTTTCCCGCTTGTAGAATCGTGCTTGCCATAAGAGTTATTACGTGTATGGCAACGAAGTACTTTAAGTTTATGTGTCGAGAATGTTGAGCGAGGTGCTAGCGTTTCTTTAGAAGCTCGTATGAAAACATTGATGCAGTTTCTACGGAGCGAAGTCGAAAATGAACAGCGCATTTCTTTAGCGTCAGAGGGCTTCGGTTTACGCAATACAAAAACCGCTAGTCAGAATGATTTTGGGGAAAATATGAAAAGGGAGTCTAAGTTTGAATCTGGTTTATTGACAGCCGCTGATTTGATAAACAATAGCGAAACCGTCAAATGTATTTTCTGTGATTATTCTCATGACAGTTCTAACTGTGTCAAAGCTAGAACTTTTCCATTAGAAAAGAAAACGCAATTGATTGTCGAAAAGAAGGCCTGTTTTAAGTGTCTAAAGAGAGGACATTTAGCTAAGAAATGTAATAAACGTATTAGATGTTTAGTGTGTTGCAAACGTCATGTTACATTATTGTGTCCCGAAAGTAGAGCAAATCAAGAAACTACGACAAAGGTGTGCAAACAGGAAGATCGTAGCACACCAGATGTAAGTGCAGCAAATTTTACCAATACGCATGTGTTTTTACAAACTCTAAAAGTGTGGTTAATTGGCAAAAATAGGTCACGAGAAGTGCGCGCATTAATTGACACAGGCTCTCACAGGTTCTATGTTTTAGAATCCACAGTACAAGAATTAGGTCTTATGCCCAAACGAAGACAAAAAATTATGCATTGTCTGCTTGGAGGAGCTATGGCTGAACATATGCACGGTTGCTATGACCTTAAAGTGGCGCAGAATAACTACTCCTGCGATGTACAAGTTTATGATCAGACAAAAGTATGTGCCCATGTTTCACCTGTCTTGCGCGGTGAATGGACTAAAGAACTTGAGGACTTAGGGGTAAAGTTAAACGACACTAGCCTATCTAAGGATATTGAGCTGCTAATTGGGTCTGATGTCGCAGGATCGCTTTATACTGGTCGTCGTTATGTTTTGAAAAGTGGGCTTGTAGCGATGGAGACGCTCTTGGGATGGGCTTTAATGGGAAAGACACCCGTAAATCTATTGGAGAATGCTATGTCTCTTTTTGCCGTAAATCTTTTTGTAGGAGATACCGCCATTAGTAATTTGTGGGTATTTCTGAACCCAGCAAATAGGCGAATAGGAGGCACTTGAGATAACCGCTAAGAAGTTTTTTTGCGAAACTTTTAAAGTTAACGAAGAAGGTCGTTATGAAGATTGTTTGCCGTGGTTAGATGGGCACCCCCCTTTACCTTCTAATTACAACATTGCGAAAAAACGCTTGCACGGTGTTTTAACGAAATTGAAGTCCGAGCAGTTTTTGAAAGAGTACGATGCAGTTTCTAAAGAATGGTTACAAATAGGTATTATTGAGGTGGTTAACGGCGAGATTTCTGTCGATGTAGGTCATTACCTTCCTCATAGACCCGTGATTAAAAACAACTCTGCTACAAAAATACGCCCAGTGTTTGATGCTGGTGCCAAAGAACGAGACAGACCTTCGCTTAATCAATGTCTAGAAAAGGGTGCTAACCTATTCGAAGAAATTCCTGATATTTTGATTAAATTTAGAGAAAATTGTTTTGGAGTAGTTGCTGATATACGCAAGGCTTTTTTGCAGATTTCTATAAATGAATCTGATAGAGATTTTCTTAGATTTTTGTGGGTTAACTTGCAAGGTGAAAACATAGTTTATCGTCACAAGCGAGTTGTTTTTGGCGTGAATTGTAGTCCATTTCTCTTGGGAGCGACAATACAATACCATCTGGAGAGAATCTTGGAAAAGTGCGATATCCATGAACTAAGTTACACAAAAAATCTCATCTGCAAACTAAAGGAAAGCTTCTACATTGATAATTGTGTGATAAGCATTAAAGATGAAGAATGTTTGAAAAAGTTCATCGAAGAGGCTACTTTAGCCATGATGGACAGAAAGTTCGAGCTGAGGGGGTGGAAGAGGACACTTTACTCTGAAGACCTCAGTAACGACGTGCACGTCCTTGGTTTGAATTGGAATACTGGTCGAGATACGTTGTCTTTGAAGGATTGCCTTAGTAAGTTAAACGAAAATGAATTTAAAGCGGTAACTAAACGTTGCATACTCTCGGCAGCGCAACGATTTTTTGACCCTACTGGATATTGGCTGCCCATTTACACTGGTTCCAAAATTGCTGCTGCAACAGACTTAGGAAAGCTGTTTGAAATGGGATGATCCTGTAGATGAGAGTATTCAGGAAGAATTTCGTGCTTGGGTAAAGGATTTAAACTGCCTGGAACACTTAGAAATCCCCAGATGGATAAGGGCAGGATTTGGTGAAGGAGAAACCACTTCATTGCACGTGTTCTGCGATGCCAGTAACAAAGCGTACGCTAGTGTTATTTATTTACGAGTCGAATGCGACGGGAAAGTGCATGTACGACTGTTGGCAGAGAAAACCAGAGTAGCACCACTAAAGAAATTGACCATACCGCGATTGAAACTTATGAGTGCAACAATAGCAGCGAGATTATACGCTAATGTTGCTAAGAATCTGGAGGTGAAGTTTTCTAGCTATTTTTGGAGTGACTCGACTACTGTGCTCTCGTGGATCACAAGGGAAGAGGAATGGGCACCTTTTGTATGGAACAGAGTTTCGGAAATACGCGGTCTCACTCAGGCTCTATCTTGGAGGTATGTTCCAGGGATGCTAAATCCAGCCGACCTCCCTTCGCGAGGTTGTTCAGCGAAACACCTGTTAAAGACGCGATGGTGGGAGGGTCCTCAATAGCTGCGCGACGAAGAAATAAATTGGCCCACATGTGATGTTGAAGGTGATGAACTGTTAATAAATGTAGAGAAGAGAAAGACCATCACAACCCTATTAAATGTAGTCAAATTTTTGGCATTTCCGTTATTTTTCGAGCTATGTTAAACTTCTAAGGATGATGGCATGGATAATTCGTTTTACAAAAAATGTTAGGAATTAGTTTTTAAAATTGTTCAAGAGGAAGCGTTCATGGAAAACGATGACAAATTTAAGTCGTTAAATGTGTATCGTGATGGATTTGGTTTAGTTCGTCTGAGGTCTCGGATTTCTAATAGAGACGACAAAGAATATTTTCGTTTGCTAATAGTATTACCGTCCAATCATGTAGTGATTGATAAGTTGGTTTTTGAGGCTCATGTAAAATCTTGTCATATTGGTACTCAGGGTTTAATCAGTTTACTTCGAGAAAGATTTTGGATTTTAGGTGGAAGGCGATATATAAAACGAGTGATTTCAAAATGCGTATCGTGCAAAAGACACGTTGTTACGCCTTTTCAAGTTGATAGCCCACCTTTACCCGCAGATCGCGTGTGTGATGCCGTTGCTTTCCAGATAACTGGAGTGGACTTGGCGGGTTCCTGTATGTGAAAACAGGCCAAAAGGTATGGGTGTGCCTGTTTACATGCGCGATATATAGAGCGGTGCATTTGGAACTGGTCACCTCGCTCTCGACGCCTTGTTTTATGCGTGCGTTACGTAGATTTGTAGCACGCTTTATAGCGACAACGGTACGAATTTTGTAGGCACTGATAATTTGTTGCGGAAAATTAACTGGACCGAAGTTGTTGAAGAGTCTGCTATCCAACGTATATCGTGGAGATTTAACCCACCCACAGCGGCATGTTGGGGAGGCTTCTGGGAAAGACTCATTGGCATATTGAAAAATTTATTACGCAAAGTGCTGGGTAAAGCTTCTCTAGATTATGAAGAACTGTTGACACTTGTATGTGACTGACTGTGAGGGTATGATGAATTCGGGACCTTTACCATACATGTCAAATGATGCTAACGATTTAGTTCAAAAAAGACTACTGTTATGTTCATTCGGGATCAAACTGAAAGTGAGTTGGCTGATTGTGATGTTGTAGATCGATCATTCTTGTGTAAAAAGGTAATCCGTATGCAAAAATTGCGTGACAATTTGCGGAGCAGATTTCGAAGTGAATATCTTGGACAGCTTAGGATGTTATCCAAAGTTAAGTCGTGACGAAAAATCACAATAGGAGAGGTCGTGTTAGTGGGAGACGATAAACAAAACGGTTGAACTGGCCCATCGGACGTGTAGAGCAATTCTTGCCGGGAAAAGACGACCAAGTGCGTGTAGTACGTGTGATTACTGATAAGGGGCGAATCTTACGTCCGGTTCATAGGTTATATCCATTAGAGGAGAGTGTCGTAAGTGATGCTAAACTTCTTCAAGAATTGGTCGTGAAGTCAACACAAGAGATGCAGGAATGTGCTATTGTAACGAAAGGTGTATCGAATACCGTTGTCGACGAAGGTAATAGGAGCAGTGCAAATACACCGAAGTTTACTTCTAGTGGTAGACCAATAAGGCCGCCGATTAGATATGCAAGGAATTAGTATAGACATAGTTATATCTTGAACGATAGTGTGAAACTTTCTTTGTTTTTCAAGTTTCACAGATGGGAGTATGTTGTAACCGGAATCGAATGACCTTGATAAAAAAAGGTTTTTTTTTAATGATTGATAGAGTTGTCAGTTGTTCTATATTCGAAATAAATAATAAGGCGCTTATTTTAATCTTTAAGAATAACCCAACCCTAGTACACCCACCGAACCAGGGATCTTTACTTAGACGGGTAGTCTAGAGATACGAGATCCCACACTCCTATTAATACTTGTCGAACAGCTCTTCGCTTATGTTCTTCTAAAAACAAACCTTTCTGACTTTTCCTTTTGCGACCTCTGGACATCTACAAAAAAAATTAACCTGATACATTCAATTATTTAGATGGACCACCATGAGATAGTGTCTTAAGATGGCTCTGAAAATATTTCTCATGGTGGTCCATTTGCACGTGGTTAAAAGATGTCTATGGATATATGTATATTATTATTTGCTATTTCATACATTCATGACGAATAAAAGAATGCTGATTAACTGTTCTGAAAAATGGTATAAAAATTTACCTTTATACTATTATTATGCTTCTCTTGACGACTGAACGAAAATTCACCTTCTTAAAATTTTGATGAGATACTCACTCACTAGTGGTTACAACTCAATTAAAGATAAACTATGGTAATAGAGAATTATTTTGGTAAATGGTCATCTTGTGTTTATTTAGTGGCATCACCAACAGAGATCTACACTATGTCTAAAAAGAAATATTCAAGTGTCTTATGGTGGTCCGTGTCTCATAGAAACCCACCCTCCCCTACGACATTTTTTATTAAGAATAGAACAATAAATAATATTCATAATAACCACGTTTAAGGTAGAACCAATAGTTTACGAGATATTTACGAGAAACTGATTTTTTGCGCCTTTGACCTTTACTGCGTGATTTTGTATACGACTTTTAGACGTTATTTATGTTGCTAAAATGAAGATAATCCCGGTGGGAAACCTTTATTTGCATTTTTTAGCCGATGAGTTTTTTTGTATTATTTTCTTGCAAGTGCATAAACATGCACAAATTGAACAAATAGAAAACTTCTTTAGGAGCTGCTATTTTCGTAGATGACTCATATTTAAGATAACAATAAAATACTCTTAAAAGGCTTGTAAAATATTTACTAAATAAATTTTGAATTTATACTTGCAAGCGCACTGTTTCTAGGTTCAATAATTATGCAACGAACGCTACGATTATGGTTTAATAAAGATGTCAAGAAAATAAATGGATTTCAGTTAGCCAAACGTTTCTATGGTACAAATACAACTAAAAAATTACATAATAAGAGTATTATCTGTATTTTATGCAAATAATAAGCAAGGGATGACCCGTATATTCACAGCTCTTTCAAATTACCTATCGATTGTGGAAGCTAGTGACGTCCTCTATTAAGCACTTTTGTAACGTCATTCCGGATAAACCCGACAACCGACGACTGAATTTCAGATGATATTCGTACTGTTATGGTAGTGGTTCATTTGCAAACGTTGTCTGAACTGAAGGTTCAGTTGACGGTCGTACGGTTGTCAAATACGAGTTGCTGTTAGTTCGATTATGTTTTCGTGATTACGGTGAACTTTCCTGCATATTATTACAAAAGCTAGTAATATGCATATATGCTAGTGCAATAAAATATGCTAGAAGAAATTTTGTGTATAAAATTGTGTAAGTGTCACCAGCAACCTGGTGGAAAGTGTTTTGTTGAAGTAGAAAGTGGGTTTGCAACTAGTAAATTTCGCAAGCCATCAAATTTCGGTAAGTTTTCATTATGTATTACACGCTACTGTTAGATTTAAGAATGTGTAGGAATTTTATAAAGAAACGTAAAAGTAGTTTTGTCAGAATGTTAGGTTATGGTCAAAGTATCTATTTATTTTAGTAAACAACGGGATTTAACCGTATTCTCATTAAATTATTATCCACACGTCATTTTTCGTAGTTGAAACCGGTTTAATTGTGTTAATAAATAATGCTTATAAAAAATAGCACAAGGGAAAGTTAAATCCTTCAAGGGCGATCACTTATTGCTCAATGTAAAAATTATTTTTTACTGTCTAGAAAATTATAGTTCTGCAAATAGATAGACCCACTGACACAATAATTACTTAATCCTCTTGTATTATAATTATCTAAGTGCACATTTCTTGTTGTATAAGCCATACACTTAAACTGCACGAAGATTTGATACAAATATTAAGCAAGACGGAAGGGAAGTGGAAGTGATAATTTACGATATGAAACCGCAGTTGAATTCTAGACAGTCACTGTTACAAGAAGTTACCACAAAATTCTAAACCAGTTTTTAGCGTGAACGTGCGAACAAACTAATATAGAGTCAGGTCAACTCGTGGCTTTGTTGTCAGTGATTGACATTAAGGTAGTTTACATTACTTTTACTCTTGAAATTCTAACATTAACATAGGTTTTTTCCATGTTCTAGCCCCATTAGATGACATAATGTAACCTTGCCCGCATCGGATATAGGCAGGTAATCTGATTTTTCGGAGCATAAGTAGACGGAAAACAACATTTAATTGTTTAGATAATCACATGGAACAGGATGTTGTTTTGCATGGTTATTCTGATATCCCATTTTTTTATACTATTACACGAGCAATTTCGGTTTAAGAGTTGAGTTTGCGGAATTTGCCGTCTTTAGTTATCAGCCGGTGCGCCATTATATCACGTGTTTCCTTAAAAAATTGATTATTTGTTTATATTTTACTTTCCGTTGTAGTAAAATTATCATATGTAATGTTTAAAATTAAATAGAGTAATTGCGGCTTTTGATTGACGCCACCTATTTTGTTAAACCCCGTACGATTATGGAACTATACGCAACGTTCTTGCGAGTAATGATTTTGCATATTTTAGAAACTATTTTAAATGCAGGTATCATGCGTACATCACATACATGTTTTAGTAAACGTCCGCGGTATGGAAAATTTTAGAAGATACCGAGAACCCTGAAATTTACCAGTAGTTCAGTCATTGAAACTGAAAATAATCGATAAACTCCGAATTCTTTGTATAAGAACCGTTTTGGATGAAAATTTGACACATGGTCTATCTTACCCTCAGTTTCAAAAGTGACATGAGCCCGACTGCCGCTGTTAGTTTTTTAGGAGTGAAAACTACCCCTTAGCGAAAAAGTTTTAAAATCAAGGTTTAAGCGTTATATTGATAAAAATATACTTTAAACATGAATATTTAATATCATCATCATCATCAGGTCTTCAGTCCTAGGACTGGTTAGAGGCGTACCCTCATTGTTTCCTAGTCTGAACCAACCTACACGTTTTCCTAAAATTTGCACAGTCGGCATCTATCACTATCTGTGTGCGAAAGTCTGATCTCGGTCTACCTCTACCTATCTTTTCCTATCTCTGCTTATAATATATCCCGTAGTATTTCCCAGAAATGCCTTAGAACGCATCCTGTCATCCGATTTCTTCTACTTTTTCTTTTTCCACAGATATCTTTATTCCTCTACTATTTCTACAACCTATTTGTTATTAACCTTGTCTGCCCTTCCTACCAAGCTCATACATCTGAAACGCAACATTCCAGAAGGCTTCTATCTCTTTCTGTCTGCTTTTCCTACTGCTCCTATTTCATAGATGTACTGTGCTGTGCTCCACACTATGTTTTCAACAGTTTTCTTCTTGTATCTATGTTTGTTGTCTTTGGATATAGCTGCTGTTCTTTCTTGTTTGATGCAGTTCGGTCGCCTTCTATTGTTTTACAGTTATATACCCTATTTCCCCGATATTCTGTGGTATGTGAAGGGTGGCGTCGCCGTGGATCAATGTAGTAAGCGTAAGACTACGGATCCCAAGGTCCTGGGTTCAAATCCCGACACGGCCGACTGCTTGAAAAATGACAGGTGAGCATTTTTCACAAAAATTACGCCCTGGTTCGGATGAGAGGTTAAATGGAGGTCCCGTGTGTGTGTTGTCACGAACGTTAAAGATCCCTACCAGGCAACAAAAAACTCGTCTCCTGGCCAATGTAGTACTTTCTGGTGGAGCATTGGAAATATAAATGCACGGTATGTGAAGGGGGTAAGCAGCCTTTGGCTGCCAAGTTCCCCAGCACTTGAACTTTTGTCGAATTAATAGTTTTTCCAATTTATCCTTTCGCACAATCAACATTAGTAGAAAATATTTTACAACCAACACCTGTAGTTGTTTATAATAATCATCAGATTTAAGAGCACTTATTTTTTCGTCATTGGGTTTTACGTTTTGAAACTGGTTGGACTTGTACATCAGCTTATTTATGTTCTGAGCTAGTCTACACAGTTCCCTGCAATTCTCACAGCAGCCTATATACAGCTCGATTCCCTTCTATTGTTTTCTAATTATATGCCCTATCTCATCGAGATTCAGTGATATGTGAAGGGCCGGGTTCAAATCCCGACACGGCCCGCTTGAAAAATGTTAGGCGAACATTTTTCACAAAAATACCTCGCTTGGATGAGAGGTAAAATGGAGGTCCCTTGTGTGAGTGTTGTCACGCACGTTAAAGATCCCTATCTTGCTTGCAACAGCAAGGATTCGGCAAAATTCCAAATTTTCCAGGTAAAAAACAACTCGCTTCCTAGCCAATGTAGTACCTTCGGGTTCAACATTGGAAAATCACATGTAAGGTAGGTGAAGGGCGTTAAGCAGCAGGTGACTGTCAAGGATCCGCCAACACTTAGACATTTGCCGTATTAATAGTTTTCAAGTAAATCCTTTCGCACAATTAACATTAGTTGAGAGTATCGCAAAACCAATATCTGTAGTTGTTTATAATAAGTACAGTTATTATTGTTGTCATTAGTTCTTCCATCTTGCGTCTGGTTGGAAGCGTACCTCCATTGATTTCTATTCTGAGCTAGCCTACATATTTGTGAAATTCTCACAGCCTACATCTTTCACTATCTGCGTGCAGTAGTTTAATCTAGGTCTACATCTACTTCTCTTTTTTCCTATATCTGCACTATTCCCTCATGTCTTAGTATGTATCCTATCATTCTATCTTTCTTATTTTTTACTGTTTTCCACATATTTCTTTTTTCCTCTACCATTTCTAGTACTTCTTTGTTCTTAACTTTGTCTATCCATGATATCTTCATCATACGTCTGTAGCACCACATTTCAAAGGCATCTACCTTTTTCTTGTATGCTTCTCCTACTGTCCGGGCTTCACAACCATACAGTGCTGTGCTCTACACACATGCTTTAAGCAATCTTTTCCTTGTTTCTATGTTTGTGGTCTTTGAACACAGTAGTTGCTTTTTCTTGTTAAATATAGCACGACCTTGTGCTAATCTTTGTTTTATATCTTTTGTGCTTTTCCTATCTGGCGTTATTTGACTTTCTAGGTAGCAGAAATTCTTAACCTCTTGTAAGTTCTCGTTACCTATTTGTATTCTTGTTTTTGATTTATTTTTTCCTCTTTTGCATACTAGAACTTTAGTTTTATTTTTATTAATTTTCATATCTCTCCGTTAGAACCGTTTCCATTTCATTAAGAGCAACTTGTAACTATTTTTTGCTAGATACTAATACCGCTATATCATTTGCAAATATAAGCATATCAATCTTTTGTCCCTGCATATTAATTCCAAATGTCTTCCTGCATTTGACAGTATGCATTGCCTCTCGCCCCTTTCCTAATATTTACTTCTCTTCTTTCTTGCTCTAATTCTATTACCTCTGTTTGCCCTTTGTATAAGCAATGTACTATCCGTCTATCCCTAAAACTCATTTCAATCTTTTTTCGAACATTTTACATTTTCGAATGCTTTTTGCAGATCTACAAACCCTATATATACACTTTCACCCTTCTCTATTGTTTTCTCTATTATCACTCTTTAATATCACTACATGGAAAATGGTATGTTATTTTTAAATTTTTCAACCCTCAAAAACCGCCCCTATACTCGAAATATTATTTAAAATATATTTTTTGACAACTTTATATCTTTAAAGCATGTATTTAATTATAATGAACGATCGGTAAGTGCTTATCTCGGTGCTCATGGAAAACTTTTTTATGATAGTCACTTTTAAACCCTTAAAAAACACCCCTTCCACAAAAAAAATGATAAAAAGTTGCTTATTAATTGTTTGTAATACTTTAGTTATACAATCGATCAAACGAAAAATTCCTTTATTATCTATAAAATAATTTTTCACTATCTCAATTTTTCAACTCTAAAAACCACCCCTATACCAAAGCTGATGACAAAAATCATGGAATTATTTAAAAAAATTTCTTGGCTGCATTTTATTTAAAACAAATTTTATATAAATATTATTCGAAAGAATGTTTTTTATTTATTATACATGAATTCTTTAACAACCATTTTGCACATCTGAGACTTCTTCGTTTATTACCTCTTCTTCCATTAATGGTGGGCATTTCTGACAGTTTTATCCGCTGCGTATATAGGTCTTTCAAAATCTCATGGGCTGTGAGATGCGCAATTGAGGAAACAAGAGGTATCGTATAAAAAGAAAGAACAATACAAGTAAAACCTAAAAACATTCAATTTCCGGATGCGTATTCTGAATTAACTCAACTGCTATGGTATGTGGATTGCATAACCAATAATTTATCAACATAATATAAATAAAAATGAATAAAAACCCTTAACCACAAAAATGTTTAAAATATTAGATACGTATTTCGACCACTGTGTGGTCATCATCAGTAGGAATTTGCAATTAAATAATAATTAACTGTTGTTCCGGAACACTTCAGAGGATATTCTCCTCACCACTTAGGCTGAAGTAAACCTTCCTAACATACAATTTACTATAATTTTGCTTTAAACACCATCGTGGACATTCTCCTGACCCGTAGACTGGTGTTCTCCACAACAAACAAGTAAATCGTGACGGTATAACTAAAATCTACTTAATTTATGCTAATTCTAAATCTGCTGAAGCGGAACCAAATTAATCTTGCTTTCTCATTGGTTGTTGACCAATAGGGAAAGCCAGGCAGATGGCTCTATGGGCCCTTTATCAGTGTTTAAGAGGGGTCCTTTATGTTTAACAATTTTAATTGATTCATAGGTATTTAAGAAGGAAAACGTCGGTACCGCTTTTAACAATTTAACATTTTGTTAAACATAAAGGAGCCCTTTTAAACACTGATAAAGGGCCCATAGAGCCATCTGCTTGGCTTTCCCTATTGGTCAACAACCAATGAGAAAGCAAGATTAATTTGGTTCCGCTTCAGCAGATTTAGAAATAGCATAAATTAAGTAGATTTTAGTTATAACGTCACAATTCACTTGTTTGTTGTGGAGAACTCCAGCCTACGGGTTTGGAGAATATCCTCGATAGTGTTTAAAGCAACATTATAGTAAATTGTATGTTGGGAAGGTTCACTTTAGCCTAAGTGGAGAGGAGAATATCCTCTGAAGTGTTGCGGAACAACAGCTAATTATTATTTAATTGCAAATTCCTACTGATGATGACCACATAGTGGTCGAAATACGTATCTAGTATTTTAAATATTTTTTTTGGTTAAGGGTTTTTATTCATTTTTATTCAAATCGTGCCACGGAGTTTCTATAGATTATTAACATAATATAAATTATAAAACTACAATGTTTGCATATTGAATCTGTAACTTTTTTGGTGTATTGTTTATTGTTCTGTTCGTTTGTCACGTTTCCGTGCGTGTGTGATAAAAATAAACAGGCTAAATTTTTTGAAACTCTTGGCAGCCAAAATACTGTCCTCTTATAATTTTTTAAGAATGCATATTTCATAGTATCATAAAATTACTACCATCCTCAAATTGGTCCACATTAGTTTTAGGACTTCTCTTATTCATTTTCTTCCTTTAGAAATAATTCGCTCGACCGTGTTTAGTCCAACTCCAGTTGCTGTTGCTTCTCGTTCTTGTAATATTCATAGGAATGACGGGCCTTCCATTCTTTTCTTCTCTCATAAACTTATACACACTATATATAATTTCTCTTCATTGTCTTTGAACCGTTTTCTTGTGGTTACTCATTGTAAAATTAAAAGCTCAGAAATAACAAAATAATCTGTACAACCAAATGTTATTTTTCTAATTGAATTGAAACCTTCAATATACCTACAAATAAAAAACTAGACTAAGTTGCAATAGTTTTCAAAAAAGTGGTTGAAGTTGAATCAAGGCTGAAATTTCATAAATAATAATCAAAAACAATAATAATGAACCACAAATCTTAATACGCAAATAAATGACAGATGAATTAAAAATCAACAGTTGATTTGTCAATGTTTTTAGGATGCATTTTAACGTAAATAACTTAAATTGGTGTTCTGCGCAACAGCCCATGAGGTTTTAAAAGACCTCTACCACAAGTTGAATTACAAAATAAACCAACTTTTCGGCAATTACAAGCAGCACCGCATCCTCTTTTGCAATTGCAAAAAATAATTTTTTCCGACGACCACTTGTGAAAACAACAGATTACACACTACTTATTTATGTAGAAAGTAAAGTATATCACTCTAGAGTGCGAAAGTACATATCACTCTAGTGTTGAAATACTTTTCAACTCTAGAGTGATATGATTGATGTTAGTATGCTAGTTACCTAGGCAACCCAAACGACTACCGGTTTCTATCTTTTTGTATTCATTCGTTTCGTTTTGGCTAATAACAGTTTAAAATACTCATAGGTAAATCGATACTGACAGTTTCCGTTTTACCTAAAGATGTAATTACTCATATTAGTTTGTAATTGAAATGATTTCTTCAATAAAAATTGAGAATGCATACGCTAAAAGCAACAGAGTCGCGGATTTTATAAAGACAAAAACAAAGTAGGCGTTCGAATTTTCAACATCAAAACGTCGAATAAATTTTATAGCTGTCTGTCTGTCTTGCATTATTGTGTACACATTTATTGCAAATAAACATAAAAATAACTATTTCGTAATTGTTTTTAGTGGTGGTCGTCGGAAAAATAGTGTACAGTACTCGCGTGGAAATTGACATTTCACACTCGTGGAATAGTCGCACTCGGCTTACGCCTCGTGCGACAATACTCTTCCACTCGTGTGAAATGGGTCACTTTCCACACTAGTAATGTAATATACTATTACATAATAACATCAAAGAGATAGCTATAGGAAGGAATGTAGAAAATAGATGGAAAGAAATAAGAAGGGCTGCACATGATACAGCAACACAGACTATAGGTAAGAAAAAAGTAGAAGCGAGAAAACCTTGGGTAACAAAGGATGTATTAAATTTAATAGAGAATAGAAGAAAGCTTAAACCTTTCAGAGAATTGGATAGTGAAAGTAAACAAAAACATAATAGAGTTAGAAATAAGATGGTACATGAGTATAGAAAAGCTAGAAATAAATGGATGGAGGAGAATTGTAAAGGAATACAAGATGATTTGAGAATAGGTCAGACAGACAGGGTTTACAGGGTATTTAAAACGTTTTTCGGGGAAGATAGGAAAAAATCGAGACGATATGGATGAGTTAGAGAACGACTAAGAAGAGGATGTAGAAATAAGGTTCTCCATATTAAGAGAGGAATTTGATAGAGCTGTTAGGCATCTTAAACTAAATAAAGCGCCGGGGATAGACGATATACTCGCAGAATTAATAAAATATGCAAGTCAGAAAACATTAGACAGATTATATGAACTAGTAGAAGTAATATATAACACAGGTGAGGTCCCAATAGATTTCGAAAAAAATATCATTATCCCAATCCTAAAAAACTCAGGAGCTGATAGGTGTGAGAATTTTGGAACGTTTAGTTTAACTTCCCACGCTTCCAAAACACTAACAAAAATAATTAAAAATAGAGTAGAAGTTCCTAAGAATTATTTAGGTGAAGACCAATATGGTTTTCGTAAAGACAGAGGGACTAGAGAACCGATACTAATGATTAGAGTAATTATCGAAAAAAGGCCACAAAAAATAAAAGACTCATTTCGCGTTTGTATATTTAGAAAAAGCATTTGATAGGGTTAATTGGATTGTTATGTTCAGGGTGTGAAATGGGTCACTTTCCACACTAGTAATGTAATATACTATTAATAGTCCTTGAGGTGCAGGTAAACAATCAGTTTTTACGGGATTGAAACCATTTTCATTTTTAGTCCACTCCCAATCAGTCCGATGAATATTTTTGTTTCCAAGCCACATCTGCGTTTGCAAGTAAACCTCTTTTATGTGTTCATTAAGGGCGCCAATTGTTGGAACTAGAGATGTTAATTTTGCAGCACTATTTTTCGTCGTAACCTTAATAAAACTTTCATAGCGCATCTGCCCGAGATATGTTGATAAATTATCGATAGTATTCAATTTATTTATCTGTAGGTTTTTAGTTTGACCGTAAATAAATATAGTGCAATATCTATCTACCAGCTTCTAAATCATCATTTTGTTTTCGACCTTACTTAAGGTTGGTTTGACGCAGCTCTAACTTCTTTTCTATTCTGTGCTCTAAAAAGTTCTACATACCCTTCACAACCTAATTTCTAATAATTTGACCAATATAGTTTGGTCTAGGTCTTCCTATACTCTTCTATCTTTTTCCTATCTACCTGGCTCTACATAGATATTTGCAACGTGATGATTGTTAAAGAACTCCAACATGTCTACATCATTCCCATTTATAAAGAAAAGAAATATTACCTGGAAAAGTGTTAAATTATATGTTATGGTAAGGCTTAAGCAGCGAATTGCTACCAACATGCCAGACCGCTAACTAATTGTGAGTTATGTCATGGTGACATTTAGTTAACTGATTTTTATTTATTTATTTTGTTTTCGAACTTCCTAAGGTCGACTTGACGCAGCTCTAAATTCTTTTCTATTCTGAGCTAGTCCAAAAAGATTTGCATATCCTTCACAACATAAATCTCTAATAATTTGACTAATGTAGCTTTGTCTAGGTCTTCCTACTCTATTTTTATTTGGTAGTCTATAATCTAAGACCTTACTAAATAGTCTCTTCTGTTTTAACTGGTGCCCTACCATTCTATCTCACCCGACCTTTAATTGTTTCCACATACAAGATTCCTCACCTATCCTTCTATAAACTTCCTCATTTGTTACTCTATCTGTCCAACTAATCTTTAACATTCTCCTATAACACCAAGCTTTAAAAGCTTTTATCTTTTTTTATCTATCTCTTTAATTGTCCAAGTCTCACTACCGTATAATAGAACGCTCCATACGTACGACTTTAAGAAACTTTTTCTATTATCCTAACTAATACTATTTAGCTATTAGTAAGTCTTTCTTTTTTAAAAACATTTTTCTGGCTTGAGCTATTCTAGCTACTATATCCCTTCTGCTACGTCCATCCTTTGTAATTATACTACCTAAATAGCACAAAATTCATATACCTCCTCTAACTCGGTATTACCTATTTTTAATTTAGGTTTAGAACTAGGCTGTAACTCAGTTGTTACTATCTTTGTCTTTCCTGAGTTAATTCTCATACTATAGTTAATCTGTAGTATCTCATCTAAAACATTTAAAAACTCTCTTTTCTAGACTCTGCTATAATGTCTATATCATCTGTAAAACGTAACATGTCTATTTTCTGTCTCTGTACACTAATACCTATTTCATCAAGTCCAATACTACGCTTTGGTTTTTATATAGACTGTAAATAATTGTTGTATCCCTATGAGAGATTCCTTTTTTTCACAAAACCCTGAACATAACAATCCAATTAACCATATCAAATGCTTTTTCTAAATATACAAACGCGAAATGAGTCTTTTATTTTTTGTGGCCTTTTTCGATAATTACTCTAATCATTAGTATCGGTTCTCTAGTCCCTCTGTCTTTACGAAAACCATATTGGTCTTCACCTAAATAATTCTTAGTCGAAACTTCTACTCTATTTTTAATTATTTTTGTTAGTACTTTGGAAGCGTGGGAAGTTAAACTAAACGTTTCAAAATTCTCACACCTATCAGCTCCTGAGTTTTTTAGGATTGGGATAATGATATTTTTTTCGAAATCTATTGGGACCTCACCTGTATTATATATTACTTCTACTAGTTATATAATCTGTTTAATGTTTTCTGACTTGCATATTTTATTATTTATGCGGGTATATCGTCTATCCCCGGCGCTTTATTTAGTTTAAGATGCCTAACAGCTCTATCAAATTCCTCTCTTAATATTGAGAACCCTATTTCTACATCCTCTTCTTAGTCGTTCTCTAACTCATCCATATCGTCTCGATTTTTTCCTATCTTCCCCGAAAAACTTTTTAAATACCCTGTAAACCCTGTCTGTCTGACCTACTCTCAAATCATGTTGTATTCCCTTACAATTCTCCTCCATCCATTTATTTCTAGCTTTTCTATACTCATGTACCATCTTATTTCTAACTCTATTATGTTTTTGTTTACTTTCACTATCCAATTCTCTGAAAGGTTTAAGCTTTCTTTTATTCTCTATTAAATTTAATACATCCTTTGTTACCCAAGGTTTTCTCGCTTCTACTTTTTTCTTACCTATAGTCTGTGTTGCTGTATCATGTGCAGCCCTTCTTATTTCTTTCCATCTATTTTCTACATTCCCTCCTGTAGCTATCTCTTTTACCTCACTATCATTAAGCTTACCTAGATCTCATTGATTACTTACTATGATAATACCTATATCTGTGTTATTTTTGTAAAACAGACAATATTATATCTTTACTTAATAAGAACTCAAGTTGTTAAAATAACGTCCTTTTCATATGCCTTTCATATGCAAAATTTTATAAATAGAAGTATATACAAATTTTATTAGCTTTGATTTAAAGTTTCTCTTGTTATTACTGAAATTTAACTATCAATAATTTTTTTATTTTGTTACAATATATCAGAAAATTTTTGTAATACTGCCTGTGTGTGTTATATTACACTTTTGTGTGTTCTTAATTTATCTGTGTTTAAAAGTGGATGCTTTACTTCCCTGATGGTATTATAGTATTTTGCTTCTCAACGCGACCCGTAAGAGTCGATGTTAGCTGTGCCAGAGTGTAATCTACACTCTGTTGTGCAACTGCCTTTATCGTACCACCGTGAAAAGGCAGGGAAAGAAAAAGTAGAAGTGTCTTCACATCCCTGTGAGCAAGTTTATTATAATCTACTCATTGGCGATCCTCTGAGCCCAGGCTGTGATTTTATCTAGCATTTTGGTTTGATAATTCCCAACACGTTTTCCACAAGTATCCGAATATCTCTGCTTGTTGTAAAATTCCTTTCTCTATCAGTGCGCACGCGTTATCTCCATGCGCGCGTCAACATGGAGCATCCCACTTCAACCAACAGAGACCTTGACAGACATAGATTCTAACTAACACAGAATAACTTTCTAATGAGACTTAAAAGAAATAAAATAAAAAAATAAAAAATAAAATTATTTGGCTAATAATAAACAAATGCTATAAGACGGCTACATTTAAGTACTATTTAAAAGGCAAAATTCAAATGAATATAGCATTTAGACGTATTAATTTCACTGAGAATTAAATACGTTACATAATGTTTTAAAACATGTTTCAAAACGAAATAGAACCTAGATGTTTTAAAACCTTATTTTAAAACAATATTTTAAAACGAATTTTTTTCACTTTAATGTTTTATTTAAACAATATTGTAAATTTGTGAAATGTTATTATTACACCTTAAGTAAGCGCAAGGATAAGTAAATTTCAAGGTGGGTGATTATACGATAAAGGGTTTTTTAGTCTCCCATAAGAAAAAGTCAACAATGTAATTTAATGTTAATTATATGACAAATTTACTTAATAATATGCTATGGTGTTGATAGAGCCAGACGATATTGTTATTTGTTAAAGTTTTATATGTATAAGGGGAACATTTGTAGTCAGGGGAGTGGCACTATGGACAGAGTAGTGATATATTGAGACAGGGAAATGACAACCTACTAATTATTAGAATGAAATGTGACTTTATAATGAAATAAAACATATGTAGATAACTTTACTTGGAATATTTTATTAATGACTATCACAATAGTCTCAACAGTTTTAAAATGCAACTATTGCTTTAATTATTTTCATAATTATTGTCTAATAATGAAAATCCGACAACCTCATTTAAGGATAATTAGTAATTACTACATCAGTATAATAATGACCGTAACAACAGCCAATTTAACTGAGGCAGATCTCTTTAGTAAAAACAAAATTAAAAATTCAACTGAAACAAAATACAAATTAAAAATAAAATAGCATATAGTCAATCGGGGCTAATATGGTACGAAAATGCACATTTTTTTTTTCATAACTCATACCATTTTTAGCAAACACATGAAAAAATCACTGAATTGTATGGCTTTTAATACTATTACCGACGACAGTGAAGCTAGCAACTGGAGTTGGCGGCCAAAGCCACTTCTTGTCAATTAGCCACGCCCCTTCGCCAATCATCGTTAAAACCACGCTTATTATAGTGCAACATCAAATAGTTCCACCCTCTCTTTCTTACAATACAATCTATTATAAGTAAGAACGAACATATACAATAACCATGTTTAGCAAACAAATCTAAAACAGAACTTTGGTAAATATCTATTGAAATGTGATTCTTATGAAATCTCCAGAAGCACTTATAAAATCTTTCTAAATATTGTTTTTAGTAACGTATATCAAGTGGCCGCTATCCCTATTTTAATTTTTGATTCTGACTTTCTATTAATGCAACGACCTTGTCAAGAAATCTCCATTTAGGTACACCAGCGTCCAATAAGTGTGCGACAGAGTTTTAGATTCCAAGCCAAAATAAAAAAGTTATTAACGTTTACGTGATATATCAAGTCGCCACTACCTCAACTTTAATTTTTTCTTGCTTTCTATTAAAGCAACAACTTTGTCGAGCGCCTGCGCCAAATACTTGTGCGAGGTATTACCAGCGCCCAATATGTGGGCAACAGAATTTTAGATTCCAAGCCAAAATAAAAGTTATTAACGTTTACATGATATCAATATCAAGTCATCGCTTCCCCTACTTTAATTTTTTCTTGCTTTCTATTAAATCAACGACTTTGTCAAGAAATCTCCATTTAGGTACATCAGTGCGTAATACGCGTGCGACAGAGTTTTTGATTCTGAGCCCAAATAAAAAAAGTTATTAACGTTTACGTAATATATAATATCGTGTAATTAAGGGGGTCATTGGAATATATAAGGGCACACGTGAACTCATAGGTTGAGAGCTTTTGAATAAGGGAAGACAAATTTATTTAATTAGGGAGTTGGAATATTTTTAGCAAATTAATTTTTTTTTTAAGAAGTGTATAGTAATGTAGGATCAATGTAATTTAGCCAAGGATAATGTAACATAATATTTATATAAACATAGAGCAGAATAAATAATAATTGGGGTAAAATCATTCTAACGTATTTAAAATTGTAATAAAGTGATTATATGAAAGGCTAGAAGCGTGGAACAGGTGTTAAAACAACATTTCTGTTCTCAAACGTAAAATCCGACACGTTTAAACAAAACAACGAGGGAGATAATATTTTCTCGGTAAGCTTGCCAACATACAAAATGTAATGGGTTATTGGTAAAGAACAACCGTTGGGATTAATGTAGACGCGGCGCTGTGGTTAAAACATTGATTTCAATCTTGGATGTAGCATAGTGAAGAGCCCAACAAAAGACCAAGACAGAATAAAAGGGTCTTGAGTGCAAGAGGGAGGCGTATACATAATTCAGGAGGCAGTATAGTTGGGAGACCTAAGTAAAATCGATAATTTCAAGGATATTTAAAAGCAAACACGAGTCTGTTAAAAAGTGGGAGAATGGAGCCAAGCAAGGGGATTGGTGTGAATTGTACGAGAAGGGCAGTGATCCAGCTGGTGGATGCGTATGTGTAAGATAAAGCTATAGGTACAAGGGAGATGAGAGATGTTTGTTCAAGTTGGAGGCGTTGACAAATAAAGATGTAGTGGCTAAATTCGAACAACGGAGTGACTGTTGAAGCGATTTGCCGAGTATTGTTATGTTCGTTAGGAAAATTTACAAGAATCTGAGGGTCGTTAGGGATTTTTCGCTGAAACAACAAGCGCTTGGAAAAGATTTTCGAGAAATATAGGAACGGGTATACAAGTGTACGTGCCAATTTAAAACAAGGGGGAGCGGATTTTACTTATATAATCACTGGCAGAGAGGACCGGGCTCTCTTTCTTTTTCGTTCTGATTTCGTCCAGCATTAATGATAATAGTTACTTTCAGTGAGCTAGTGTAAGTTAATAAAATTTATGTAGAAGCTAATAAAGCATCTTTGTAGTAAAACGTATCGTGGTACTTAAGTACAAGGCTTATTAAGTTTGGTATTGAAATGCACGAAAATTAAAGTTTGAAAGTGTTAGGATGATACAAAAAAGCGATGTTTGAATAATAAAAGTTAAGTTTGGAGATAGGAATTTTTTGAGTGGAAATTGTAAGCAGCGGTATGCATGGTAGATATGGTAATTGGACCAGGGAGTTAGCTGATGGAGTGGATTGCTACTAGACGGCAGCATCTTCAAGGAGCTAGATGGTGAAGTACGCGTAGAAGATAAAAACCAGGTTGGCGATAGAATAGAACATTGAGTGGTGAATATTTTTATGGTGTTTGTGATTATTTGGATTTGAGTTTGATGTGTTTTTATTATTATTTGATATTTCATGAACATACATTTATGGAATTTTAAAAGAAAATTGATCTTTGAAAATAATTAATGAATTTACAGATAACCAAATGTTGTAAAGAGGTATAGAGGGCTTATTGATATTTGGTAGTGCAGGAAATTTATATGCACAGTTGTAGAGTTTTATTATGAGCTCATGCTAAGACCGAAAGGGTAACGAAAGGTATGGGGAACGCCCTCTTACTTTAAATAAAAATATATGTATTTAAACGGTTATCAACTTGCATGATTATTATTATAAAATTATTGAACTTTAAGAATGTACCTAAAGGAATGGTGTTAAAATGTATTATGGATCTAATGTAAATAGAGTGTGATATATTTGGTCAATTGAGTTATTTTGAGTGTGTGATTGGGCGAATGTCTATTTAGGTTTTAGCCAGAGGATATTGAGAGGAAGTGTCTGGATGTAACTGGTAGGTGTCAATATTATTTAAGAAATTAGGTTATAGGAATTATTAGGAGCAGCCGAGTGCACGATTGTACAGGATTAACCACCCAGTATTATGCAGCCTGAATTTCCTTCGGAAAATTCGTGTCCCACAAATTGGGTGTACTTATACTGCGGATTCCTCCTATTGTTCGATACCCCACGCTTGGGAAGCCATTATACCGCGAAGTGTAACAGGAAAAAGCCCCACACGCTGGACGTCATTATACTCTGAAGTCTACCTGGACGAAATTCCTCATTTTTGTGTCGACATTGACTTCTCTGAAGTCAAGCTGGAATAAACTCCTCTAGACTTACTTTCGACATCAGTATTTTATTTATTCTCTGAAGATGCTCTTCCGTTTGGACGTCAAAATACTCCCACCCTTTTTTATATAATAAAAAGAAACTCAGCTTCATCAGTGAAGTTCGCCACGGCTGCTCTACGGTTACCTGTAAAATCTTGCCCTACTTTTCTATAAAAGAAATTCGACTACAAAAAAAAGGTCTATCACAATTTATTTACACAGAAAATCCCACAGCAAACTTTTTCAATTATTATTGCATACATTCATTAGTTACATATATCCACGTTGATTACTAATTCATTTTCATTAAATATTTCTATATACAATTTTACTCTGACTAGATAAACTATTGAAAGTTCCTGGGCTTAACCTTACGCCTTACTTTAAATCCCTGATGTAATAAGAGCTCATAGTAAACCTTTTTGTACTTGTGCTAATTTTATTTTTGCACTGAAAGTCACCTACAACCCATTTACCTTTTTACATAAGCAGATATTACACAATTATTTTATAATACAAATTTCTAGTTCAACATATTTTCAAATAATTCATTATAAATATTGAATAATCAATTCTTTTGTTTAGAGAATTCGACAAAATACACCTCCAAAAGCACAGAATGTCATAACACCAAATAGTCACAAAAGGCAAATATTTTTACAAAAAGAATCAGTTACCGGGAATGTAGCACAAACATATATCTGCCATTAAACCATCGCTGACGTAGTTCACATCAACGACTGCACGTAAAGGAATCACCCCCAAGTTGTCTCTCACCATCTCTGGGACAGCAATAATCTACCAAATTTTCTACTTCTCCAATCTACGGTAGCTCCAATCCTCCATACATCTGTTAAGTTCCAACAACCTCCACTACTCCATTTAAGGGCTCAACAAGCACGAACAACCAAAATAAGAAAGTAGTCTCTACTTACAGTTCAGCATACCTCGCTTTTTCAAAATATATTTTATAAAATTTAACTGCTATTTCAACATCACACCAACTTGTGTATGTTTAAATGATTTCAATTAAAATATCAAACTCACTTGTGACTTAACTCATGTACTAATGTTGTTCGAAGCTTGGATGAAAATTATCAGAGAAAGCTTCTCACCGCCTCCCGGTGGTTTATATAGACCAAAAATTTCCCCCGACTAGTTCTCTTCCTAAAAACACACCACTACCACAAACAAGCTTTCTTGGTAAATTTGTTCAACGGTTAACACAATTCCAAAAACAATATGCACAAACAACACTCAACTGTCGTCGATTCTAAAAATCCCACTGTTAACTTTCAACAATTCTTTTGAAAATTGGCAGTCCTATGCCAACCGTCTTGAAAATCTAAGAATTTTGAACACCAAATAAACGCTTTACTTCGAAAATCTCGTTAAAATTTACAACGGCTATCGATTTCGTTGAAGTCTCCCGTCAACTGACACCAACACAAGCATCTAAAACACGCCTCAAGAATTTGCGTATATGCGGTCACCTCGCTCTAAGTTACATACGAAAATGTTCTGTCTTGTATTTCTTACCCTTCCTATATTCTCTATGCCTGTTACCAGTTTATTGTATCCTTGTCTAATCCGTATTTTGTCTCTTTTCCTCTGTTTACAAGTACGATAATATCTCAACAACATTTATCCTACTATTTTGCCTTGTCTCCCCATGTCGCTTCAAACGATCCTTTAAGTAGAAATCCTTGACAGCTATCTTCCTCTTTTAAATAAATACCGCGAACCTATTTTCAACGTTGAACTTTTACTAGAAATGTTTTGTTTGCTTGCACGATCTTTCTTCGAACCTTTAGCCGTTTATAACTTGTTTATCGACAGCACTTTTCTAGGTTATGTTATACTTTTACACGGTTATCCAATATTAAAGTTTTATACTACACTATGCTAAATTATGTACACTTTATGCAATTAAACAATTCACCCTACTAAATTATTGATTTTTACTATATACAAAATCTTAAAACTTTCGGATTAATAAAACTATAAGCTACTTCTTTAAGATACAAGTCTTTATATTACACTTTACGAAACTACATTTCCTACCTAATATTTGTAATTAATATTTACAGTTATGTTCTAATGACGCAAAATTAACCCTAAAGTTTTTTGTAAATTGTAAATTACTATACTATCAAGTCGCCACTACATCTACTTTATTTTTGTCTTGTTTATATTAAAGTAACGATTTTGACAAGAAATCTTCATTTTGGCACACCAGCGCCCAATACGTGTGCGACAGAGTTTTAGATTTCAAGCAAAGAAAAGGTATTAACGTTAACATGATATATATCAAGTCACCACTTCCTCTACATTAATTTTTTCTTGCTTTCTATTAAAGCAAACGACTACTTTTTTAAGCAATTTCCATTTAGGAACACCGGTGTCCAAAACGTCTGCGACAGAGTTTTATATTTCAAGCCCAAATAAAAAAAGTTATTAACTTTTACATGATAATATTTCAAGTCGCCGCTACCTCTACTTTATTTTTTGTCTTAATTTCTATTAAAGCAACGACTTTGTCAAGAAATCTCCATTTAGGTACACTATTGCGCAATACGTCTGCAGCAGAGTTTTAATTTCAAGCTCAGATAAAAAAGTTATTAACGATTAGATGATATATATATATCAAGTCGCCGCTACCTCTACTTTAATTTTTTTTTGCTTTCTATTAAAGCAACGACTTTGTCAAGAAATCTCGCACACGCATTGAGCACCGGTGTACCTAAATGGAGATTTCTTGACAAAGTCGTTGCTTTAATACAAGGCAAGAATATAAGCAACTTTAACTTTAAGAAAGTCAAATAATTCCAGAAATTATAAGAGTAAATCCGTCATTCTACATAATGTCAATTAAGAGGATACTGTATATAAAATACGCGGAATTAAATGCATGAGAACATAAATATGTCTAAGTATAGTTTACAGGTAAAGATAAGATTTTTGAACTCAATAAATTGCATCAAAAATAAATTACCGGGAAGCATAGATAAATTGGCATTGCAACTATTTAACGATTGCGTCGAAAATATCAACGTAAACGCATCCTAAATAATTCATTATTAGAAAATCGTTACGTGACCAGAATAAAACACATTTGTTCAGAAAACCAATATTCTGTGGAAACAAATAAACACCAGGCGGTGCAATTATATGATAAATTAACAAACATCAGATACGTGAGCAAATTAAAAGCCAAAAGTTGGAAAACCATTGAATAATACTGCAACATGTTGAATGCGGACGTGACGAACAGAGCATTCATCGAAGATTTAAACTAAGTAATTTGTAAAATTTCCGAGTTCTGCTAGATAAGGCAAAAGTATCAGCCCAGATTGAAAACACGCCAATGAAAACAATTGAAGGATGGGCTTATATATACGATAGTAACGGAACGACCTGTTAGTCTACATTTAACTAAGCAACAACTATGTTTGATGGTGTTGAAAACTCACGTAACTATTGAAGTAAAAATCAAAACAAATCAGTTTTAAAAGTGGGAGAATTTGTGCAATGAAATATAAGCCAATCTATAGATAGACGGCTGTAAGTTGGGACTGTAATTTTGGGACCCTTTAATTTTGGATGTACTTTAATTTGTGGGCTGTAATTGGAGACGGCTTTAATTTTGAACATATCCTAATTTTGGTGATATTTTAAAAATGGAGATATTCTAATTTTGGAGATAGACATATTTTAATTTGGACATATTCCGATTTGGGACGTATAATTTTTGGATGTACTGTAATTTGGTACGATGTTAATTGGAAGCGATTGTTATATGGGGCCGGAACACCAATAAGCAAAGGGATGCAGGTCATAGATTAGGATGGAACTCCAGAACCCATTCCAGGTTAGCAATTTTGAACACACTGTATTATTGAAAGATTGTTTCAATTTAATATTTGCTATGCCTTGTATATTTGTAAGAGTCATCAAAAAGGTCACTGTAATAATATGAAAATGGAATAGGTATCTTGGAACGTTCCAAGGTCCCTGAATATAATTAAAAGGTATTTTTGCTGGCTTTCAGAGAAGGTATATGTAGAGTAGATATTTTGTACAAAAAGAAAAATTTTGAGTGTTGTAAATATTATCAATTATTATATTGTGTGTTCTAAAATTGCTTTATTTGATTCAATAAGATTTATACAGTAAGCTAGTCGGGGTAAAAATCCTAATTTAACATTTCATAACATTGGGGATCGATAATCTTGAAATAGGGCATATTATAGCAAATTTATTAGCCCAATCGTGGGGCCTAGATCACAGCAAATTTATGACACCCACTTTAGGGGCTTAATAAATTCATTATCACAGCAAAAAATAATAGACCCAATCGTGGGGCGAATATCATAGCAATATATAATAACTTTTTATTTGGGCTTGTAATCTAAAACTCCGACCGCACACGTATTGGGCGCTGGTGTACCTAAATGGAGATTTCTTTACAAAGTCGTTGCTTTAATAGAAATTAAGACAAAAAATAAAGTAGAGGTAGCGGCGACTTGATATATCATGTAAAAGTTAATAACTTTTTTATTTAGGATGGAAATGTAAAACTCTGTTGCAGGCGTATTGGGCACGGGTGTTCCTAAATGGAGATTTCTTGACAAAATCGTTGCTTTAATAGAAAACAAAACAAAAATAAAGTAGAGGTAGGGGCGACTTGATATGTATTACGTTAGTAACTTTTTTTTGGGCTTTTGAATCCAAAACTCTGTTGTAAATGTATTGGGCGCTGGTGCGTTCTTAATAAAAGTTTACCCTTTTATAATTAAGGGTGTAGAAGCGTTTAGACTGTTTTAGCAACATGGTGATTATTTGTTCTAAGACAAACTTTGACTGTACTTTTATACTAGGATGCGTTTCTTACCACACCCAATTATTGTACGGTGTTCCATGTATCAATTTTTCATAACGAAAAATTAGTCTGTGTAGTATATATCATATTGATTGAATCTTTAACACTCACAATTTTTTAGTACCTTCGCCGTCGTAATAATTCGACCTAGCTATCTACGATAATTTTGTCTGCTCTTATAAAGCAGTTAAAATATTATGAGCTTTATATAAGTTTTTGGCGACGTATGTCTTAGGCATCCGCGCTGTAGATTGACGCAACCGTGTCTATGCTATTCCTATTGTATTAATACTTCTACGGATATAAAATAACAAAGAACAAAGAGTTTAATGATGCTTAAAGTGTAACTAGAAAGGTTGCATCGTTTTCATACAATATGTATTGTAGTTCAGCAAACGAATTAATATTCTAATAATTATGAATCACATCTGCGGTTCCTCCTTTTGTACAATAGATTATCTTATGCACAACTCATGGGTGGTCTTCCAACCAGACCCGAATTCTTGTATAATTGCATTCAGGTAGATTCATTTCAAATTAAAATGGAATAAAGCTGTCTAGGTGCTTAATTGGAAGCTAGGTTATATCTACATTAGTTACATATCGTTGTAATGGGTATGAATATAGAATACAATTTCCTTTAATAGGATATGTAGAGTGGAAACTAATCATGTAGTTGATTTGCCATAAAAGGGCCGTTGTCAGCTATATTAGATTTCGCCTAAAAGCTAGATCCACAACCATTATATTCAAACATCATGAATATTTCAATGCAAGAGATAGAGTCAACGAACTCTTTCAAGTACGCTTTTAATTTCAACCCGCATTCGATAAAAATGCTAGAACACTTGTTAACTGTAACTCAAATTTATTCAAATTTGGAGAATTTGGTAATTTTATTTTGTTCCATTTAAGTTAATTGTGATATTTTAATACGTATAGATATTTTATACATTAAGATATTTTAAAGTTAAGTAAGATATTTTAAACGTTCATTTGACGCTTATATAAAAATTATAAATTTCGCTGCCTTGCATAATATTTCAAATATAAATTCATGCAAAGATAAAACGATTCGATTAATTACAATTTTTAACCCAGGATCTTCAAGAGAATCTTAGGGGGAGGAGAGTGACTGAGTATCCAAATCTGCTGCACCTTCTCGGAAGACCCAAGATAAGATATAAATAATATAGACAGGTATAGTTCAAAGGTGCCTATTTCACTGCCGAGAATTACCAACAAGGAGATCTTATGGTGTACTCAAGTGAACTTGAGGTTATGGTCTCCTTAACATGATAGAATCTCAACTATCTTCCGACTAAGCTAGGGATCTATTCCTCGGGTAGAGCTTATGAGGAGTTGTGGTGGGTTTTCGACAAAACATTGTTTACTTACTGACTCTAATAATACTAAAACTGGGGTGCAAGAGGAGTACCACCAAGTCCTTAAATTTTCTAAACACGGGTTTGCCCTAAGGGGACTTGGAAGTCTTTAGAGAGAAATATCGTTTTTATTGCCTAAGCAGGAGCTGTAAAGAAAATATAATTAATATAGCGAAGAAGGACACAAGAGGTGTACTCTTGTTACCTTATACTATCAAGAAAAAGAATAGCTACTAATATCAATTATTTGAACACTATTATAAACACAATTTTAGACACTAAAATTCTTGAAAGGGCTATTAGTGCTTCTTAGTCAAGTGAGAGTTAAAACATTTATTTTGTAAAGGGTATTTACGCTTTATTACCTCTTGATTAAATTACTCTATTCTTGAACTCACTTGTTCAAAATAAAACAATTACTCAAATCGATTAAATGGTTGTTCTTTAATTAAATATTGCCTTCTCAGTAATAAAATGTTATGTACAAAATATACATCTCAAAGGTAGTTTAATTTCTTCAACACAATTATTGAATGAGAAAATTATGACTGGCTGTCTCTACTAAGAATTAAAAATATCAATAATGCATCAAACATTTTCACAAGGTTTTCCAAATTGATTACCCAAAATTCCAGATCTGTTACCTTGGTTTACAAGTGTGTATTAAAATTTCAAAGTCTAATGATTTTAGTTATCATAATTACTTAAGGAATGATTGAATTTAAATGAAATATTTTGTTAGGATAAATTAAGGTATTCATATTCATTTGTAATAAAATCATGCATAACCCTTAATTCAAACTGTGATAAATTCTAAACAGAAAAAGTTTTCATAATTACACAGTAAAACAAGAATCGTCGATTGTTACAATGTTGTTTTCGACAATCTGTCTCGTTGTCAAGATAGGCGAACAGCTGTCGTCATGTCAAAGTGATAAAAAAGCTTACCTTGTAAAGTGTTGTTCTAAGCTAGATTGAAACAATTACATTGTTGGGACCAAATGTGCTGGCATGCGATCCTTTGACAAACAACTGACGTCAACGTACTGTCCACATTTTATTGCGTAATATACTGGAACTTTACTGGAACCATTTACACGAACTTGAAGTGCATCTCGTCTTTGCAAATCGAAACAAAACCAAACCATAAAACAGCTTATCCAAAATACATCATTTTCAACATTCTTTAACTTGCTTTGAAGACAGTCAATTTAACGGTGATTCGAAAAATTAAATATGGTAATTGAACTTGTAAACTCGCAGTCTTATCTTTACTGAATGTCCAGAATAAACATTATTACAATAACGTTACGTATAATAAACTTGATAATTACAAAGAGCAAACCTTTAGAAAATTATTATTGGAAATTCTATAAGACCATAACTAGAAAATCCTCCAAGCATGTTTTTTAAATTTAGTGAAATCAAAATTAACAAATTTGGACAATTTATTATTAAAAATCCATAGAGCGTTTGAACGCTATCTTATAAAAAATTCATAGAGCCTTTAAATGCTATCTTACAAAAAATTATCATAAAACGTTTGAATGCTATCTTACAAAAAATTATCATAGAACGTTTGAGCGCTATAACAAAATTATTTAGTTTTATTTGACAATAAATTAATCTGCTTACCATTATTAAAATACGCCTTAATCAAGTGCATCTTGCACCTGGCTATAGAGCGTTTGAACGCTATCTTATAAAAAATTCATAGAGCCTTTAAATGCTATCTTACAAAAAATTATCATAAAACGTTTGAATGCTATCTTACAAAAAATTATCATAGAACGTTTGAGCGCTATAACAAAATTATTTAGTTTTATTTGACAATAAATTAATCTGCTTACCATTATTAAAATACGCCTTAATCAAGTGCATCTTGCACCTGGCTAAGCAGCAACGCCTAACGCTATACGAAGGTTGCTGGCGAGGACCCAGTTCAACTGCATCGTGCTTCTTTATCAAATGGTCGTGCCAGACTGAATCGTCTGCTCAATGCGTACAAGTAACATAAAAATCGCCTGACATTGATGATTTTATTCAAACAACCAACTTTACTAATAGTAATTAAACCAGTATTATTGAATAGTTTTCGGCTCGTGATTGGGCTACTCTGCCTCGATCTAAATATTTATTTATATCGCCTGATTTTATTGTTTATTTAAATAGACAATGCAGGGTACTAAATGAATAATTTTAAACGATTTGCAGTTATCAAAAAAAAATTGTTAGAGTATTTGGAACATTTTTTCCCATTTTACATTACTGAATGCTTTTTCTAGATCTGCAAACCCTATTTACGCGCTTTCTCCTTTTTCTGTTATTTTCTCCATTATCATCCTTAAAGCTAAAATGTCCTCCCCTCTACTTGTTTCGCCTAGTTATCCAAATGGAAATGACTTGTCCAGATCACGCGTTTATTGCTGAAACCCAGAACCAATGTTTGATTTCGGATTTCAAGTGTTGCATACAACAACTGTTTTAAAATCCTGGAAAAAAGGTTTGTGGAATATTTTACGATCTTTACGAATTAAGTAAAAAGAAACAAAATACGAAACTGTTGAGCATTTCAAATATTTGCTAAAGGTTTGCCATGCGAAATATCAAGCTCATTATTTAGAATCTTATCATACAATGAGCTAATGAAAAGTATAGAGTTTTGGGATTTCTGATATGGTTCAATAAAGTCGTAAGCGAGTCAATATTGGAGTCAGCAGCACCAGATGCTCATAAGAAACTTTTTATGGTTAATAATAGTGATCTACTGTCTGCTGGTTTACTTATTCGCGTGTTTTCTAGCTGTACCTCCAATACAGCAAGGAAGAAGATCTATTTTTGTAAAATTCTCGACAATTTTTAGTCAGGCATTAATAGACGCAGAATGGGTAATTAATGAACAACTCTGCTCTCCTCCGGCTCTTCTCACCTCCAGCATCAACTTCCCACAACACCCCACCTCTCGTTTCCCATATTTTACCTCTTCCACCTTCCACTTCCTCCACATTCCACCTAACACCTCCTACGCATCACTTCACACTTACCACCCAACATCTCCCACCTTCCATCTCCCACACCCTACCTCTCATCTATCCTAACGTAACCTAACCTAACATAACCCAACCTAACTTTTGATATCACATCCACCATCTTTCTTGTCACATCTGCCATTTTGACCCATTCGTTTCATAAAACAATTTTTAAGGAAAAAGTTTTAGAACAAATGAAAAAATTATTAAGAGGAAAAACAGAGGGTGTGTTCTTAGCCTACACACGTTTTGCTATTGTCAAAAAGATTGTAGTTGCTTCGCAAATACCACGTGGGCACCTGGAAAAGTCGGGATTGAGGGATTGGGTAAAAAAGGTGGGAAATTTTAAAAGTTGCTCTGGACAAAACCTAACCAAAAGGCAACTTAAAAACTATATAAAGTAAAAGGGATGAATGTTTTTGTCTTCCTGCATACGTATTAACAGGTCCGACGATGACAAATCGTTTGTCCCATTTCCTGACAAACTAATTTTGTTGATTAGTTGTGTATACAGCTTATGTTTTTCCTTCGTATGCACAACACTGTATGCATGACGGATGCACGATTATCCTTTACAATATTTCTATTATATAATGTCTTTTTAAGTAGAATCCGTTGTGATAACCGAAATAATTCGAATCGGGTGCATTCAATTTTCTAAATAATTGCGTTAGCGATTTTCCAACATCTACATCTTCTATATATTTGTTGGGATGATATAATTACCTCATGAATGATAAAATAGTTCGTATTGCTGCTATCATTAAACAAATAATTGCTCGCACAACTCTCACTTTGTAATAACATTCGAATTCCTTCTTCATTTGTCGTTTTTCCACTTACATTGTTATAACACCTACAAATTTTACATAAAATTCTGGAAAGCTTCTACAATTGAAGTCTTCCATTTTGTAATATATTAATTACCACATGTTTAATAGCTAGAAGCACTCATACTCATTTAAAAAAATAACATTTCGATCTTTCTTAATTTCCATATTAAGTGAATTTATTCTAGAAATTTATTTACCATCCATACGCTTTTATTAGTTGTATGGGTAGACAGCTTCAATTTTAATTTACAATCTAGTTGTAATTTTACAGTATCTACTTCCCCAGCTACACCATGCAATCTTACGTTTTTTGCTTGTGTATATTATTTTATTCCAAATTCCATTACAAAATTGCAGAAATCTTTCCAATTTAAAGTAACATACATTTGTACAGTATAATGTTAACACATTTTATAGTTGCAAATAATTTGTATGATTGGCTGTAGACCACCATATAAATCATATCCAACTTTCACGATATGGTTATGAGAATATTGTTTAAAATCACTCAGGGTATGGACGTCTTACTTACCAGTCTGCTGAGTCTAATTGCGGTACATCACTTGTAACGTCAACACCAGCAAAATCCATTTTAATTTGAATTTCTAGTCAACGCGACGAAATTTAGTATACTGGGGTTCTAAAATTGTCTACTTTGTCTTATGTACTGGAAGGGTGCATATGCGTAATTCAATCTTGACATGTATTATTTTAACTATATCTAATCATGTAAGTCTTTACAGGAAAAATACTGTTTATATATTGTGTTATCGTGGGGTTTTCTTGTTTTGTAAGAATACACCTTTCACCTCTCAATCACCACTACCCATTTGACATCTCTTACATACCTATTTCACACATCCCACCTCCTGCTCATTTGTATTACATAGAAACTAGATCAATCGAAAATCTACGGCACATGTACCTTTCAGAATCAATTGAAAGTTGTCGAGGTAACTCTAAACAAAGTCGGTGACCACCAAGAGTGCGGTCCCGAGCGGCCCGGTGCGTATACAGGGGACCACGTGGCGCGCCAAGATTGCGGCCCGGTGTGTGACCGTGGCCCAGTGTGGGGTTCGGAGAGCGGTCGCCTACCATCTCCCACCTCTCATCACCCACCTTGTGTTTCAGTTGGGATAGATGTTTCTCTTGACAACTAATATAGGTTGGTCGGTCTTACTTGCTGCATTAGAATTTTGTCCACTTATTCTACCATTTACTGTGTAATGGATGCATTCTCCATGTTTTTCCGAAAAACCTTAAGCCATCTACTTTCGAAAGTGAGTGACCATTATATATTGTGATATCATTAGTTCTGAATGTTGCAAATTCCTCTTCTGTAAGCAGGCAAACCAAAACTATTCCGTTAAGAGGAATTAACATGTATCCTTGTTTTGTAAGCTCTTGTTTTGCGTCGTACGTCTAAGTAAACGGTGTTTTGTAAAATGTCTTTAAAAAATACACACTCTTATGCCAGTCTTTTCTGCAAGAAAACGACATAGGAATACATGCCTCCGTTATCAACTGTAAATGCAAAAACATTATATACCCCACCAGTGGATTTTTTAATTATTTATTATTAACCTCTCTTTTAGTTGTGCTGCCTTGCATTATTTACAACCCTGTTTTTAGTTTTGTTTCAGTTGGTCAGATTTTTATGTTTGTTAGATAGTTAGAGCTTGTTAGGTTTGTTAGATTTTTAGGTTTGTTTAATTTTTATTTAGTTTTTTATTTAGGGTGGATTAACTATGAAGTCAGAATTAATCAGAAGCACGATTATTTTCGCGTTTAAACCCAATGTAGTACCTCCGGGTGGAGCATTGGGGACGTGGCCGCAAGTATAGCGGCCCTAATTCAAATTATAATGCCTTGCATTCTTTTTTTACTATATGTTTCTGCTGCTGCTTTAATGCGATTGTCTTTGCCTTTGTGAATTTATTTCTTCTAATTTTAATTTTAGTTTACTTTTTAATTAATAGTAAATAAATAGTAGACACGGGTTCTATTTTTTTTGCGGCGTTCGGTTAAAGTTTGGTTCTTTTTCTTAAAACCTGGGGCGATACATTATATGTATCGATCAGTCCTAGGTCGTCGATGTTTACATCTTCTCGAATTGTCGACAAGGGCGTTTCAGGCTTTGCGCGAAAACATGCCTCGGCTTTAAAATAACACTTTTGTGCAATTAGTACGCCATCTTTGTTTTATCCATTTCCCAGAAATTCTACGTAACTAATCGATAAGTAATTTGTTATCTTGTATCTGTTCTCATGACTGGTTGTTTAAACTGTAATCAAGTTAGTTTCTTTGTATTTCAGTTTTCCCAATAAACGCACTGCAGAACGTTGTTAAATACTAGACAGCAACTGTTTTACAGACTTTCGCTTAGTTTCTTCCACATATTTGAAATTGATACCGAGTACACCGGTGCATTTCGCAAGTATAATTTGTTATCTACCAGCTAACAACGTTAGACAATCCTTTAATAGATTATGTACATTAACCACCATATAACAATTTCCAACCGTGTAGTTATATTATTGCTTCTAGTCTTGTAATACCATGTTCTTTAGACAAAGTTGATCCAAATGTCTACTTTAATCGAGCATTCAGACATATGATAAAATCCATTATATGATTCCTTACCTGCTTGTTAATGCCTGGACTGGTTATTTGGCATATAAATTTGATATATATCGTAACGCGACTATTCGAAATTTACAGCAGTCTTTCCAAGCTATTTTATTATTATTCAAAATTTCATTAACATGTTCCGTATGTTCTCCATGGCAGGCAAAATTAAAATTATTCGTTAAGTATTTGACCAGGTCTTCCCTGCTAAACATTTTGCTAAAGTTTTGGGTTATATTCAGATCTAGTAGATAATAATCATCTTTTTCGAGCTAGTGCAATATATCTGATAAGTTCCTTCAACAAAATTAACATTTGCTAATTCCACTTTGTACGGAATGCATATTGAATTTGTGTTCTTGTTTATACTTTCTTGACCTTTTTTTACCAATATGCTTTACCCCTCGTGCAATTTTTGTTTTCATGTTGTAGTAGGAATGGAGGTTTATCTTTTGCTTCTAGTCTAGCAGATACAAATTTCTTTCTTAACAAAAAATTTACCATAATTTTTTAATTCCTTAGTGCAATCCACAATGTCGTTAATTTTATCTAGCATTATATTGTCGCAGTGTTGCCCTCTAAGGATTTTTCTTCTTTTTTATAGTTAATGTTGCCAAAATCCGTGATTTAGTTATTATTGCCCAGATTTTTAAGCAACAGCCATAATCTAAACCTCTCATTTGTTGATTTTGCTTTACTACCAAGAAAATGCTGGATACTGAACACTTTAACAGAGTTCATGTTGGTTGTTTCTACTAGCGTCGAATAATAAATACAGATGAAATATGCTGCCTTATGTATCCTATAACACGAGAGGCGAATATTGTGAAGACACCCGAAGGAAGTTAGGTATCAGGTGGCTAAAATGATAGATACATCCGCAAGAGCGTGAAGGCAAATGGGAAAACCACGGTACACGTACCATATAGAATCAACCGACACTGTCAAGGCACTCCTAAACAAAGTCGGCGATTAAGTAGGAAAACTAAAGTGATGGACAAATTTGCAAGCGAGGTTGGTGGTGGAAGATGGGAGGGGTAGGATGTAGTTGATGGAGGTGGCGGGAGCTGGGAAGAGCCGGAGGAGAGCAGACGTGTCTCTCAATCCTTTCCTGCGTCTACTGGCATCATAGTTTGGTATTGGAATTCTGCTGTGAAGTTCATTCGATATTGCTAGGTAGGGTTCTTTCACTATTTTTCTATCGTGTAGCAGATCTGCGTCTAAATGTATAATTTCGGTCAACTTTCAGCTACCTGAAAAAAGTATCAAATGCTTTTACCATTTATTACAAGAAAAATACCTTTCAAAATCAATATTTTGGAACAATTAATGTAACCCAACGCTTATTAACAAAGCACATCAATTTTCAGAATTTTCAATAAAAAAAATATATATTTTGTGAAGATTAAGACGATTTGTAATTTACTCGTATGTCTTATAATTGCAAAATTCCGAAACGTTTACTTTTAAATTGGTCCGCGAGTATAATATAATTCACTTGTTCCAGATATCAGTCTATAAAGGAAATCGAAAAGTATGAGAATCCTTTAGGCGCGAGCTAAAAATTTTAAATAAAATTGTCAACGGGAAGTTCTCCAACATGTGAAGAATTATATGCATACCGTATACAATAATAAACATACTGAAGAAATACGCGATACAGTTGTTTACGTACATCATGGCCTATGTATGGTATAGTAGTTTCTCATGAAAAATAATATTTCATGGGGTTGAAATTTGTTCATTTGTTGTGAAAACTTACAATTTTCTAGTAGACTATGGGTTTCCGATATGACATTAGTAATTAAATTTATTGCTATATTGCACGTTCCTTAGAAATATTTAGTTTCATGTGGAAGTAGTTACGGAAATATTTTGTCGTCTATACGAGCTAATGAAGTGTTGACACAAAATTCCAATACCTGCTTTTTAGGTTTGGTTACTTCAGATGCTCTTAGTATTTGAAATGGTCTTGATCTTTGAATATGAATAGTTTAGAAAGCAAATTATTGCATATGCTCTACTTATAATTATCACTTGATTGGCACATTCTAATCAACCTGATCCGTTTCGTATCTATAGTGGTAACTAATTTTGCAGTTACATCACAGTTTTTAGAATGACTGGTAATTTTGCATAAATGTTTTTTATAGATCCTGTGTTATTTTGACTACACACCTGTCGGTTTTTGGGTCATAGTCGATTTATTTTCTTTCATTAACAGAGGAACTGCTCCGTATTTTTAGTATAGTGATGTTGTGTATTTTTATCATTTTTATTATTAGGCAATTTGTTAATGAACCCTTGCCACCTCTAAAACTTTAGTCAACAATTATGAAATTTGATTTATAAAGTGACTAATTATAATTAAATCAATTTTAATTGTACAGGTTTATTTTTAACGACATAAATTTTAGATTAATTGGAATTGTAAGTTACTGCTAATTCTTTAAAGAGAAAGTTTATCGATTTTGTTTATTGTTAATAGTGTCTCAAATTAATAAAGCAATTCGGCATTGAACTTTCGTGTTTTTGTGTTTGCAGCAAAAAACTTAATAAATTGTTTATACTTATTAGTGCATTGCCTTTACGTACGCACTAGTTTTTAAAATTCTTAAGCTCCACAAAATACTCTCCTTATGCGTCAGTGCTAAACCAACAGAACATTTTCATGTGGGTGTAGGCAAGGAACATATATATATATATATATATATATATATATATATATATATATATAAAATGTACCATGAATTTTAGGTTATAGTTTTGCAATCTGCCAAATTATGAGCAATTGCGTTTTATAATTTATATTAATTTGATGAACTGTATTTGAATTTTATTTAGGCATTTGGAATTCACAAAGTGAGTTTAAGTTGAGGTCATATCTTAATCAGTTTACTGATGAAAGATTGCGTAAGTAGAAACAATAAAAAAGGCTGCCATAAAAAATCCACCTCGATTTTCCGTACAATGTTGGTGTAGGGCCTTTAAATAAATTTATAATTACACATACAAATCTCGTAGACACGTAAAAATTTCAATTCAGAATACATGCTAAACATGCGAACACACTTCCTGCCCCATTCGGATTTACAATAAGCGAATATATGTAAATAGCGTTAAAAAATAACAAAAATCAAAATGAAACTATTTTAAGTAATAATGTGAACTTCTTCATATAAACGCTTGAAAAATCTTATGCGTAACATACCATTTAGTTCAAAGTGCATAGTAGTGTGTCTATATAAAAACCGAATGTTGAGGATCAGTTTCTAAGTGACCAAATGTGGGATCTAAAACTTTTATGCATTTTATAAAGTTCAAAAAGTGATAACCCGAAAGTGTTAAGTTTTTAAAAATCTAAGTCACATAGTAACTTACCACTTCTTGATTGTTGCTTCTCAAAGATTTTGGTTTGATGGAACATATGGCAGATATGATTTTGCCCAAACGTCGCCAAAGTGACAGCGGTTCACTTCATAACCAGCCAGCTATGCGGAATAATTCCTGGAAAATTGACGAAGCATACAACGTCCGCAGAAACCTCAAGATTAACATTATGGAACTCTACGGGGAGGATATATTCCATCAATCCAGAATGTTCGAGAAGCATCAACCAAGAAGAGGTAAAATTTGTCAAGTAATTACTCTATACAAACAGCTGCTTATGAAACATTACGTTACAAAATAGTTGTAATATTTCCTAGCACCTGCAGTGAATACATTTTAATTAAAAGCTGCATGTACATGCACAGCTTTCTTCTAAAAGATAAGTCCACTTACCACCTGCTTACAATGGACTTGTTATCTGGTGTTCTGCAGCTGTTAAGATGTTACAAAGTAACAAGATTGTTTTCCTTTCTCGTAAAATCTTTTGATAATTGCTTTATCTGCTTGTTGGCAAGCTGTTACAGTTTGTATTTCGGCAGCTATTGTCTGGGAATTCTGCAGACTTGATTCTTCGGCGATATCTTTGAAAGCCAAAATACCTACCTACATACATGATTCTGTCCTTATAAAATAGAGATCGTACGTTGAAAGACACTATTAAAGACAACATCTTCTTACCGAAGATACATGTTGTAAAGTCGCACTACTAAAATGCTTTCTGTGTTAGCATGAGTTGTGTTAGTGGTTCCGGCAGCCAGCCCATAGAGAAATGCAGCCTCATTTTTCCAGCCTTAAGATGAGACCAGCACAAAGCCGATTGCTTAAGGAACAGTTTCCTGTTTTTGTAATTTTGTTTTGATGCTGCTGTGGAGGATAGACATTTTATTTGCTGTTACTCGTGAATATCCAATAAATTACCAACACCACGTTACCAAACACATTCACAATACACGAGCGACGATGTAATAATCATTCTTCAAATTAAAAATTAATTATTCAACAAAGTTTGTGTTAGAGGCCGTTTTACTGTTTCTTTTGTCTTTTGTATAAACATTAACGAAAAGAACTTACGCATCAATTTAAAAGTAGTTAATATTTGATTAATTAAGTTAGGGTGTCTAATTTTAATGTTATATTATTTCTGAGGAGATGCACTTCACAAAGCAGCGTGTCTATATAACTTATGTATATTTATTTTCTTGAAGTACTGTATACTTTATGTTTTATCTTCTTTATATGTATTTAAGGTGAACCATTAAGTAAGTTTTTAGATTATAAGATGTTATATTTATTTTACTTACCAATTTTATGTGCTTATATTGTGACGCTTTGTTTACTAGCACGTAACAAACGATTACGTAACTTATTGGATTGTATCGTTTTGTAAATAGTCTTTCGAGATTGTATGTTAACAATATAGTTTTCCAGAGGTTTCCAATGTGTTCTTTCTACTTTACCCATGCCCCTCTACAACATTTTTGAGCTAACTCGAATTCTACCATTCTGTCCCCGTTTTGTTGCGGTATTCGGAGTAAACGATTTCTTTACTTACTTTTACTGTTTTCTTTTGTGTTCGCGCGGAATACCGTAACATACTCTACGAAAAAGATACTCCGAAGACCAAGTCTTGCACTGTTTCGAGAAGCCATCCATGATACCCGCAGGATGCTAAAGCGAGTTACTGAAAAACTGTTTAACTACATCTATACCTGAGCAACAACACCTTCCATGTAAGCTTATGGTGCATCATAAAGCAACTGGCCGAGTTTCGAACAGAAACGAACACCAATCTGACAACACAGAACCAGAAGAAGAAGTTTCTACATATACAACAACAATCACCCATTCAAGGGACCAAAACTATAGTGCACGCTAAGGTGGTAAGAAATTTATCCAACCAACCGATAGACAACGCAACAGAGAGCGTCCTGACTTAAGGATTTAATTTTGCCATTGCACCGGCACGAATTCCTGTAGAGGACATCATCTGTGGCATAGAAGGAGCAGTTCACAAGTTCGACAATGTTACAACTGAATCAATACGCCATGATGTTTCCAATATCTTAAGAACATCTCATCCTACAAAGAAGAACCTTACAAAGAAAGAATGACTTTTTGTTGAAAAATATACGACATAATGAAGATATTATTATTCTACCTGCGCATAAAAAGAACACAACAGGAATAATAAATACAGAAGATTACCACACCAAAATGAACACTCTACTTAATGACGAAGCATACCAGTCTATCAACACCGATCCAACAGCATATCTGGAAAAGACCACAACAGAATGAAAATCAAGATAAGTTCTATAGACAAGATGGAACAAGAACAATTAATTCCACGAGAGAAATCATCAAGGTGCTCAAAACAATATGGTCTTCCCAAAATTAACAAAGAAAGATTACCGTTATGACCAATCGTGAGTTCTATAGGACCGACCTTACAGCCACTAGCAAAATACTTAGTCAAACACTTACGTCCACTTGCTGAAATGGCAGCTCCATACATTAAGAATGCTAAACATTTTATCTAACTACTGAAAGAGATCAAACACGAGATCTACTAGTGAGCTTTGATGTGGTATCATTGTTTATCAACGTACCGATGAGGACACACTCATACTTTTGTAAAATAAGTACAACATTGAAGATCACATTCAACGACTTAACACAGCATTGGCTCAGCAACACATATTTTACCTTCAACAAATAACGCTACAGACAAGTAAGTTGAAGGAGCACCTATAGGATCACCATTATCACCACTGATTACTAATTTATTCATGGTGCGTGCATTAGAAACAGTTACATATAAACTCCAATTATGGCTAAGATATGTTGACGACACGTTTGTGGTCTGGACACATGGAAGAGAACAACTCAATGGTATCCTAGAACACCTTAAAGGTATACATCCCAAAATAAAGTTTACCATGGAAGTAGAAGAGAATAACCAATTTCCGTTTCTGGATGTACTAGTGAAGTAAAAGGATAGCGAACAACTTAGCCACACAGTCTATAGAAAGTCAACTCACACGGATAGATACTTAAATGTCAATTCACATCATCACCCGACACGACTCTACTCTGTTGTGAAAACCTTAGTTACACGGTCCCAGAGACTAGCTGACGACACAAATAAACAAGAGGAAATATGAAAGTTACGAGAAGCACTCCCGAAAAATGGATACTCACACCAAACCATTCAGAAATCACTATCAGCCAGGAAACTCAAACCAGAATCAGAGTCACCACTAACTATAGCATACCATTCATTAAAGGGAAAACAGACAGAATCTGCAGAGTTTTATGAAAATACAAAATAGCTACTACATTCAACAACCATAGAGAAATCGGTTCAATCCTAAGGAATACCAAAGATCAGATCCAATTAGAAGACCAAGGAATCTACGTAATACCATGCTCAGATTGCACCAAATCTTACTTTGGGCAGACAAACAAAAGAATTAGTGGTAGGCAGGAGGAACATAAAAACCCAATAAAGAAGAATGAATAGACCTAATCGCTAGTTCAGCACTACACGCCACAATATCGACTTCAAGAATACTAGAACGTTAGCTAAGATTGAGTACTACACCTAGAGAATAATCCGAGAAGCCATTAAAATAAAGAAACGCCTACATAATCTCATCACAAGAGATGATTCCCAAAGACTGCCGTAGGCATGAAAATCAGTAATTATTAGTCTACGCTTCGTTAAACAATCAAAAAGGAGCATTTTGTTAAATCAGTCGGGCAGAACAACTAAACAACACCCATCAGGACCAATGACACCAAGCCGCACCAGAAATCAAGCAAGTGCAACGGAACATGTATTCTAACTAGTATATATAGCAGGACAAAGGAATACCTCTTCATTCACTGCTCAACCTACAGAACTATCTAGCTATGCGGAAATTGGCGAAGCAGATAACGTCCGCAGAAACCTCAAGATTAACATTATGGAATTCTACGGGGAGGATATATTCCATCAGTACAGAGTGTTCGGCAAGCAACAATCAAGAAGAGGTAAGATACTATGTCACTTAGTTTTTTACAACGTTGCAGGGACAATAACTTCGTACCAAAATGTATGGAGATAACGTTCCACAAAACAAACTACTCTACGAAAAACATACTTCGAAGAATAAGTCTTACACTGTTTCGAGAAGCCATCCATGATACACGCAGAATGCTGAATCGAGTTACTGAAGAACGGTTGCAACTAAACCTACACCTGAGCAACACCATCTATGTAAGATTATGGCACATCATAAACCAACTGGCAGAGTTTCGAACAGAAACGAACACCAATCTGACAACACAGAAGCAGAAGAAGAAGTTTCTACATCTACAACAACAATCACCAATTCAAGCAACCAAAACTATAGAGCATGCAAAGGTAGTACGAAATTTATCCAATCATCCGATAGACAAAGCAACAGAGGGCGTCCTGACTAAAGGATTTAATTTTGCCCTTGCACCAGCACGAATTCCTTTAGAGGACATCATCTGTGGCATAGAAGGAGCAAATCACAAGCTCGACAATGTTACAGCTGAATCAAAACGCCAAGATGTTTCCAATATCTTAAGAACATCTCATCCTACAAAGAAGAACCTTACAAAGAAAGAATGGGTTGCGTTGAAATGTATACGACAGAATGAAGATATTATTATACTACCTGCGGATAAAGGGAACACAACACTAATAATCAATACAGAATATTACCACACCAAAATGAACGCTCTACTTAATGGCGAAGCATACCAGCTTATCAACACCGATCCAACAACATCTCTGGAAAATACCACGAGAATGAGAATAAAGATAAGTTCTATAGACAAGGTGGAACAGGAACAACTAATTCCACGAGAGAAATCATCAGGGTGCCCGAAACTATATGGTCTTTCCAAAATTAATAAAGAAGGATTACCATTTTGACCAATCGTAAGTTCTATAGGATCGGCCTTACAGCCACTAGCAAGATACTTAGTCAAACACTTGCAGCCACTTGCTGAAATGGCAGCTTCATATCGAACATTTTATCCAACTACTGAAAGAGATCAAACACAACATCTACTAGTGGTCTTTGATGTGGTATCATTATTTACGAACGTACCGATAGAGGACACACTCATACTTTTAAAAGAGAAGTACAACATTGAAGATCATATCATCGACTTAACACAGCATTGTCTCAACAACACATATTTTACCTTCAACAAACAACATTGTAGACAAGTTGAAGGAACACCTATGGGAGCACCTATGGAATCATTATTATCACCAGTGATTGCAAATTTATTCATGGAAGATATTGAGGTACCTCCATTAGAAACAGTTATATATAAACTCTAATTATGGCTAAGATATGTTGACTACTGGAAAACTATTACTTTGGTAAATGTCTAAATATTGGGGGTCCTTGGCAGCCACAGGCTGCTTAACCCCTTCACATACCACTGAATCTCGGTGAAATAGGGCATATAATTAGAAAACAACAGAAGGGGCACCGAGCTGTATATAGGCTGCTGTGTAAATTTCAAGGAACTGTAGGCTAGCTCAGAACATAAATAAGTGAAGGTACGCGTCCAACCAGTTTCAAGACAGACAATCCAACGACGAAAAATTAAGTGCACTTAAAACTGACGATTATTATAAACAACTACGGGTGTAGATTGTGAAATATTTTTAACTAATGTTGATTGTGCGAAAGGATATATTGGAAAAACCATTAATTCGACAAATGTTCAAGTACTAGGGGAATTTGGCAGCCGCAGCCTGCTTACCTCCTTCAAATACCTTACATATAATTTTCCAATGCTCCACCCGAAACTGCTACATTGGCCAGCAAGCGAGTTTTTTTTTACCTGGAAAATTGGAATTTTGCCGAACCTTGCTGTTCCAAGCAAGGTAGGGATCTTTAACGTGCGTGACAACACTCACACACGGGACCTCCATTTTACCTCTCCCCCGAACGAGGGTGTATTTTTGTGAGAAATGCTCGCCTAACATTTTTCAAGTTGACAGGAATGTGTATTCGAACCCGGGAGGTTGGGCGTGGTAGTCACACACATACATACCAACTACGCCACGGAGCCGCCCTCCCTTCACATACCACTGAATATCGGGGAAATAGAGCATATAATTGTAAAACAACAGAAGATGACCGAACTGTATCCAACATGAAAGAACAGCGGATATGTTCAAAGACAGCAAACATAGAAACAAGAAGAAAATTGTTCAAAGCATATGTGTGGAGCACCGCACAGTACGTTTATGAAATAGGGGCCGTAGAAAAAGCAGTCAGAAAGAGATAGAAGCCTTCTGGAATGTTGTGCTTCAGATGTATGAGGATGATAATTAACTGTTCTTTACTTATTTACAAATGATTTTTTGTTTCTAAGAATCGACTTTACTAACAATTTAGAAAAATAGCTTCTTTGAAAGAAAAATACCATTATTTATACTTCGCTTTAGATACTTGCAATTGTGTTATGACTGAAGTAACAAATAACATTCTTCGAGAGGAGTACTTGACATTAAAGTTATTTAGTGTCTTTGAAAGGGTTACATAACACGTTTTGCGTTTTTGCATTATATTTAAATTGTTGGATTCTTTTTAGAACTCGTTTAAAAAATACGGAGTTTTTCAACATGCATAAATGCATTAGAAACTGGTTTTAAATGATATTTTTAAAGAGGTTCAATATTTGCAAACGTGTTTCCCTAGAAATTACTATAATAATTTTATCTTACTAGAAATATTATACAGGGTAGAAAATTAAGTATATAAAATATAATTTTCTCCGCTTTCGGGTGGTTTTATTTGCAGAATGTTGTGATTGATGTGATAAGGAGGGCATAAGAGGTCATTGAGCACCACATACCCAAATCTAAGAAAAGTAAAATTTTCCAATATTTAATTTTTACCGTGTATAATATTCTCGTAAGATTCTCTTGTAAAATAACACGTTTTAAGTACATATTGTGTTGACACATACCATTTAAGAATGAAGCTCATTTTAAAACAAGTTTAATCAGTGAAAATTTAAAAGTTTCGTTCATCCGTGTGTAAATATTTATTCTCCTGAAGAATATCAGTTTTATTGCGTTTATAAAGACCGTAAAACGAGTTTAAGGATTTATCTACTTTAAGAACACTATATAACTTTGATGTCAAATTATCTTTTTTAAGATATCATTTAATAAACGTGAAACGCTGTTTGGAAAGACTGATAGTTCCAGACTTTTCGAGAATCCATTATATTTACGTTAACAAGATAATTATCGTGTATGAATGAACGGCTCAATTCGGTTAACACGAAAAGACTGAGAAACAATAAATAAGATAACAAGTTTTAATGGCTATACAGAAGCTCGTAAAATTATAATGGGAGAGAGATAACCAACTATTGCTTTAATTCATTATTAAAGGATGGGAAACTTTTATGATCGCCATAACTTTAAACTGATGGGCCCTTAAATATAATTAACTCGTGAAATAGTGGTTAATTGTTGCATCATGAGGATGATTCAAATGAGGTGCTTCAGATGTATGATGAAGATATTAAGCATGGGCATACAAAGTTAAGAACAAGGAGATTCTAGAAATAGAAGAGAAATAAATGTATTTGTGGAAAACAGTAAACAAATATAGGAGGGATCGGATGATATGGCACGTCGTGTAATCAGATGTGTATCCTATCAGGAAATGTCTTCATTCTTGTCTGTTTATCGATTTTGACTAAATTGACCATATATTTCAAATCATATTTAATGCTTAAGATAAAACACTGTTTAATTTGCTTTTGAAATCATATTTTGTTTGGCTTTTTTCTAATTTTGAAATGGTTAAAACCGCTAAAAGTCCAGCATATATGAAACATGTTAAAAATAAATAAGCAATGTATAAGCGTCAAACGTTTAGCTTTAACTCGTCATTGTAATTACCACCGCTGCTTTTAACCAAATACTAAAATTACCACAGCTAGTTTCCGCAGTCCAGCAGTATTTAACCCTAATAATTTAGAAACCTTGGAGAATTTACAAGGGCAATCTTACAAGGCAAGGTGCGTTATAATTCTTCTTAATTAGTTATCTAATTTAACACGCTTGCATAAATCTCTCCAAATTAAATTGCACAATTTGTTGTAATTACAGCCTGAATTACAACTATTTGGCTATCGCGTAAATTAGCTGCTCTTGAAAATTTAGGGTGTTCGTCCTTTCGTTTTATTTTATATAATTTTAAGCTTGGGTATATACAAATAGTATTCATGCGAAAGTCAATGTTGCGATATTTAAACTATATCTAGGGTATAGAGTTGTTAAGTATGAGCACATAAAAGTTTAAATTAAAAAACAGCAAAATCTGGGTCAATTCTGTTAAAAGAAATAGCTTGGCCCACACTAACTGTAGAACTTATATAAATTCATGTTATGTGAGTAAAAGTACAAAGAAAGTTTTTCGTGGTATAATGAACATATTATTGTCATTTTGTCAAGTGCTGTTCATTTTGGTTTTTATTACATGGACATTCTTAGGCCATAAGATGTTATGGGTAAAATGAGCGTTTCATTATAAATTTAGATTTGCCCTGAAGGGCAGGGTCTCTGAATTAATTCTAGAGTGTACCGCCTAACTACAGTAGTGTGAAAGTGGGTTTCTATGGAAAAATAATACAAATAATAAAAGTAAATATTTGAAATGGTTGAAATACAAACAACCACTTTGAATGGCCTTTTCTAGTGTCATAATTAAGGGACCCCAAACCGTCTTGTCTCAGTAATACCATTTGGTATTTTTTATACACGGAAGATCGTTATTCCGAATATGCTTCTTTTCTTTTGGTTTACTAAGATCTACCATATTACAATCACCTTGTTCTGCAACATTTTAAAAACACATTAAATTTTGATCAAATTAAAGAAAATTCTTTTATAAATTTCATCTACTTTTACCTTGTTTCATCAATAAGGCACAAATAAAATTGAACCTAACTTTAACCTGTATTGGCATTAAATGATAACCCTATGAATACAAATACTCTCCTGAAAAAGAAAAACCCATTTTACTAAAACAAAAGAAAACTTTAAAAGAAAAATTAATACTACTATTAGCAAACCGATTTTCATAGTTTTATGAATATTGGTAGTTACATTCTGAACCCCATTTCTGGAAATATCAACTTAACAATAAACAAAAACGCCGGTTAATAGTGTTTTCTATCCGCATTCCGTGGTCCCTTAATAATACGAAGTTGTTTTTCACTTCTTGGCCTATAGCACATATAAAACCTATCTTAAAAATTATCAAGCACTTCCTAATGAATCATTAAAATGTTTTAATTCCAATTTAGCATCCTTAAAACTAACAAGTTCTAGTACTAGGCATTTTGCCTAATTCAACAACAATATTGTGTTATCATAATGCCAACCTCGTATGATTGAACAGATACCATTTATAATTGGCATTTCAGTTTGACATTAGCATATTTCTACATCATTTAAAACTGTTTATATACTCAAGTTTATTTTACAGCGCTTGAATAAGTATGTCCAAAACACTAATGGTTCACATTCGTACTAGTTTCACCAACTCACATAAAATGATAACATATCGCATTACGTTATGGATTTTTGTTGCTTTATTGCAAATCAAACACACCACGTCCGAACACGACCTACCTTCAACCCTACGTCACCTACCTCTTATCGTGGTCACATTTCCACTTCCCTGTTCGAAATTTTTTCCTACTTGACAAGCTTAGTTATTATATCTCATTTTCCCTTCTACCAATTTTGTTTTTACAACGAAACATATTTTATCTTTGCTGAATGCAAGGTTATTGTATAACTACGACAACTATGTTAAGGATTGAATAAAACATTTATATTAATTAATCACGAGCTTCTTAGATTTAACTGATCGGTAGGTTAACCAGTTTTTGATCAGAGTTTGTATGTTTCGAGTTTATAAAAGTCAAAGTTTTCATGTAGCAATACTGTATAAACTACCTTTTCCAATTAAATCATCAATAGTGCTAGTTACAACAACCTTTATTACAAATGGCATTATTTAAACTACTGTTTATACAATAAATTACGTTCCAAAAACCATTCCAATATTTCCTCAAATTATCAAGGGTCCTTCACATACAAACCAGCGCATTCTAAGAGAGTTGAAGTTTATCCGCAACAACACACAGTTGGGAAGGAAAGCATTCAACAAGCTGTCTATTTTTTATGAGAAATGCATACTCAGCGCCATGTCACATTTAGATTTGTTTCTATTAGCGATTTTAAAATAAGTAATCCTCTTGGATTATTACGTTTACAGTATATTTAATGAAATAATGGTATACCTTATTTTCTGAAAATCCTTTTTTGAAACGGAATTGCACAGTCATGCTTAATTAACGTATATTTTTAGTAAAATCTCATAAACCAGCGTGCGTCCATCTTCATTCTCTCCGTACAAAATTAATTTTTTTCTATCTGGTTTATATCTAAAGTAACGCCAACGCGTTACAGAGAACAATACGTTTTTTAGACTGAAACGTTTGAAAATTGACTGATTTTATTATATATAGAATATAATTTCTAGCATGCTATTTTCATATTTGCAACTAATAACGTTGTCAGTAATTCAACAAATTGAAACGTACTGGAACAACGTTCTATTATTTTTTTTGTAAGTGAAACTTATTGTATATATACAATATGCATTAATTCTACACAATGCCGAAAAGCATCATCGATTGTACATGTGACTATGGTGTATTGCGAAATCAGTTTGCAAAATTTTTCGATTAGAGCGCAAAGTGAAATAATTAAATATGTTCGTTATAATCTTTAAATTTCTAGGATATTTTTTAGAGTAGAAAGCTACTAAATTTTTGTCAGTGTTGGCTAGCAAAAATAGCTAAAAATAGAAAATTATTTGGTCCGTCTTTATTAGTTAAAGAAAGTTTTATTTGCTGTACTAGGATATATTTACGTTTACTCTCTCTAACTAGTTATGGGAGCATTATTATATTTCATATTTTTCACTATTATTTGCGAATTTTAATCAACTCTTTAAAATTACACGTTTTTATTTTAACGTAGGTTTTCGCTGCGATCATTATACTCGTTTCAGAACATTTTCAGAAATATATTCTGCTTATCATTCGTGTCTGTAGCGTACGTCTTACAAATCTCCAGAAGATCTGCAAACTTTCATTTAAGCAGAACAAGCTAAACCTTTTTGTATCCAATTTGTAGTATTTTGAAATGATATGACGTTTTCTTCACTTTACTTAACTGATGGCACCAAATTTTACTAGTGTAATTTTAACCAAATCTAAGTCACGTTACATCTTGTGGTTTTAAAATCGCTCGGCGGTGATTTTTTATCAAATAGTGCATTCATTATTCGTTTTTTTACGGCAGTAAAACAGTTACCTAAAGGCCACTTATAGATCCTATTTCGCACAGTATTTGCCAGGTTTCACCCAAGGAGAAAAACAATTTCTTTAAAAAGAACGAGCATATGCTCAAGATATCAGATAAACATACAAATGTTTTTGACAAAATTTTGTATCTAATCATTGTGGCTACTAGTTAGAAAGGTTAGCAGTTACTATACGAATGGCGAAAACTGTGTGTAATGAAAAATTGTTGCAGCGGAAAATAATATTTATCAACTTACAACCTGCCACACGGCATAGTGGAGGTGGATGCGGGAAGGAGTTTGAAATTTCAAATATTTTCTCTAGAGTAATGTTGATAAGGCGTTTGTAGCGCAGTGTTGAAATAGGAAATATATGCACGTCTCTGTGGAATATTTAAATCGATGTTCAGAACTTCCAGTTGACTGCAAATTTTCACTTGTTGGAAGCAGGTGCATGGTGTATAGACAACTACATGTAGTTTCTTTTGGCTTATTATGAGGAGAGTTGTCTAAGAAGACATCGCCAGCGTAGGGTTGTCTAAAAATAATAGTTTTTTCCTTTTTGAGGGTAATTATACCTTGTGACAGAACATATAAGTACGTATTTCAAGAGCTTTGCAAATAACTCTTCTCAGTGTATAAAGACTGCGCAATCTGCTTTTGGATATTCTTGAAAATATTTCTGTTTGGAAATTTTTACATTTCGTACGATGGATAAGCGATTTTTGCAACCACGCATAGTTTAGTTAACGATTTAAGAACGTTTGTTTTGTGTATGAAATTATCTTACTCGATCAAGAAAACATTTTGAAGGGTACTTTACCCACTTGAAATGCTTATTTGTGCGGTTTTGTTGTTAAATGGGTTTAACGAAAAAATTTTTTAATAAAACTATATCAACGGTCTATGCGTCAATTAGTTTTTCAAACAGTTGCTAGAGGAAAGGTTGCTAAGCTTGTTCCGGTTTTTGTCTTGTCCGAACTTCCAATAACTTTGTTAAAAGCAAATATGTATTCTTGGAACATACTGGGAGCTACACAAAATTTATAATATGAAAACTTCATGCTAGTACGGAGGTCGTTTGTTGTCTTTCGCGAAGCGAGTAATAAAAATTCGGATTTTACTGCTGCATAAAGTAATATGATAAGGCGGTATAAATTATTGATGCACGAGTTCTTTCGTTTAATTTAAATTTGTGCGCGCTTTTGTCGCTTCAAATATTTTTTCAAGCGAATGATGCAATATATTTAGTTTTCCATTGGAGGAAGTACACTCCCAAATCGCATATATATAAATATTACTTAGGGATATCTCCGTAATCCCTTTTAATATTGTTTTATTGAATCGGCGAACTGAAGGATATAATTGCCTGTTTCTGCTCGCTTTCATCACTTCATTTATCCTCTTTTGTACCAAAGGATTGTGTCTTGTCTTTTTGTGGTCTATTGTTCCTGTACAGTGACAAAGGACGTTTAACGATCTTTTGAGATATTAGGTGCTTCTCCCTCTCTGCCGCTTTACTGATATCTACGAAAGACCAGTCTGTTTTCTTTGATGTATTTTACCACAAAGAACTGAAAATACTTTTGATATAATCCTATTTTGGTATGATTAAAAATGAAGCAAAGTCTTTTCGTATACTAAAGGACATTTTATGCTTGAAACCTAGAACATTAAACCTTGAAATGATTTGAATATTCCTTATATTCACTGAAGTTTAGATGTTCACATATCCTAAGCAATACTTACCTATTCCCATTCAAATTTATTTATTAAGGTGGCATTTCTTCTCTAAGCTGACTATTATTATACATTGAGTTCCTTACATAAAATCTTTTTTGCTATATTCTAGAAGCAGAATTTTATAAAGAATGCGCGTGTACCTTGCGTAATTTGTCCTTTATCATACCACTCAGAGACAAATTGACGGGAACTCGTTCCCTAAATTATATTATTATGTAGCTTACGAATCGAAACAATAAAGGGCAGTATGTAATATTTCCTGCTGCTTTTTTTTAACCAAAGTATAGGATCACAGTGAATCTAGATCATAATAATCTGTCACATACGTTTTCGGAAAAGTTGTATAAGAAGAATTGTATATTAAACTCAATAAATTTTAGTCATTCACTAATACAGAAATAGAAGAATGCTTTATTGATTACTTAAAATTATAGTTTAATATTTCTCAACAGGATTATGATTCATAAATTGCTTTCATAGAGTTGGTAGTTATAACCTGATGGCGGTCTTATTAACGGGCCTAGTATTGCTGTTTATTACCTATTTGTGGTTTTATTTTACTCTTATCATGATACAAAGGTTCCTTCGAGCTTATAATTAGCAAATGCTTTGTCTCTTAAGAGTTATAAACTGTTCCATGGTAATGAGGCCGAAACCAGGCAATGGATGTTTCTTGTTTTTATGAAACAATCAAATTATTGATTTGTTAACGGCTCTGCAAATATTAGTTCGATTTGTTTAGGTAAATTCGCTCTTTCGATTTTCATAAGTGTTTTTACAGATACATCATATTAATATATATATATATATATATATTATAATTATAGATTATAACTTACAATTATCTTGAGGTTAATTGAAAACTAGCATAATCAAACTATAATAAAAATCTTGGATAAAACTCGTAAAACTAACAATTAAAATTTCTTTAAAATAAAATTGTAATACATTAAACTTTTATATACATACAATTTGATGTCATAAATTTTGGAAAAGTAAAATATTAATTGTTTCATGGATATAAGATAACTGATTTGTTTGATAACAGTTATCTTATATCCTATGAAACAAAATTTTACTAAAATTTATGACATCAAATTGATGTATATAAAAGTTTAATGTTTACAATTTATTTTAAAGAAATTTTAATTTTGTTAGTTTTAGAGTTTTCCAAGATTTTTATTATGTTTGTTATGCTAGTTTTCAATTAACCTCAAGTTTGTGTTATAATCTATGTACCACATTTATAATCTAGGTCGTAAATAAAATTTTATATAATATGCCTGTGATCAAGAATTTAAAATAAATTCGAAAATTTAGGCCATAAAAAGATTTACTTAATCCAGAGACCTCAAACCCACAAATAAATTTAATTACAAAATTTAGGTCGTAAATATTATCATTTATATATTTGTTTATATATATATATATATATATATATATATATAAATATTTTAGGTAGTTTTTTACACAAGGTAAGTTTATAAATACTAACGTATTGCAATTAATAAATGAAATAAAACTTAGACTTTTTATGCAAAGCCAAATAATCATTTCAAATCGAGCTAGTAATTGAAAGAAGGAAAATATAAGCTCGATTTGAACTGATCATTTGGGCTTTGCATAAAAAGTCTAAGTTATATATATATATATATATATATATATATATATATATATTGCTGTGATAAGGGGTTGTTTAGGGGTGTATTGAGTAGTAAGGGTCGCGTAGTAACTGTAAATACCAATGAGAATCAGAAAACTGCATTTATTTTGCAGGAAAATAAATAATTTTCACATTATGTAAATAGCAAGCATTTAGCACCCTGAATATGGACCGTAATCAACCTTAATCAATGCTAGTAAGCATATCTTTCAATAATAGAACGCTTATTTAGCAGAGAAATAATCATACATGTAATTAAACTACGCTGAGAAGTGTTCAACATGTTTACAAAACAGATACGCAGAAAATAAGATAAAACCTAATAAATCTCCATGCAATTACGCTTGTAATAAAGAAAGAACAATAAGCGCTTTGATAAGAAAACGCACTTTCAAAGATAAGTTTAAATAATACATAAACGAAAACAGCATTTGTGTTACATCATTTATTTTTGTACAATTCTCCAAAAGCTTTATCTACACAAAACATAAGCTAAAAGTCCAACAACGATAACAATTAAAACAATGATAAATAACAGCATGATACGAAACTCCAAAATAGTTTCATCAGAAATCAGCTTGAAAATATACTAGGAATATCTAGAACAAATATGATTGGTCGCAATAATTTGTAAGGCTGTTTGGAAAACCAATACAAAGGTAGAGGGAAAAAGCTATATAACGTTCAGAGGTGATAAGCAACAATCAGTCTCAACTTGAAGCACGTCGAATCCACAATACTTTTAATCAAATATTTACGCGTCAGATAAATAAAATTTATATTATAGTGAAATAGTGCTCTGTAAGAATTGCATGAAGAGTTTTTGCCGTTTTTTCAGAAAACGTGAGTAGAAATTGGGAAATTAATTTAAATTAAATATTTATAATGATATAGGGCTTCTAATTCTAATCCGCTTTTAATTCTGGGACAATTCTAACTCTGTTCTAATCCATGGTCCTAAGGCTGCTATCTAATCCGCTTGTATTATAATTAAGGAATTCATAATACGAAAAACCTACGAATTCCAAGTGGTATTTAAGTGAAGGCGTATACAGAGAAATATAAAATAAAGCACGAGGTGAATTTTGGGTTACCGTACTGAATTATTGGTTCATACGTTAAGGAGTACAAAGCAGAGCATTGGTTTTCGATTGAAGATAATGAGGGGGTGTTGATCCACAACACGAAACAACTCATCAGGAGGTCACAGGTCAGAGCTACCTAGTTTTAAGGAATCTTTTCAAATTTAAATTTTAACATTGAATATATTAATTTTCTCACTAACTTGTAAGGAGTCAACAAGAATAATTGAATACGTTGAAACTTACGTAATAATTATAAAAAGGTCTCGAACGTTCCGGATTTTTTTGTAAAAGGTGTTGTTTTTGGTGACTTTAAATTAAATAAAAAGGATATAAGTTTTGGGACAAATAATCCATATAACATTAATTGATTGAAGGGTGTATTTAAAGGAGTACAAAAATTTGTGAAGTGTAAATATTATTTCCTTTTATTATATGAATATTGATTGACTTCGTTTTATGAATACACACAGGTAAGAGTTAAAAGGGTAAATGAAAATTGATCATCGTAACGTTGTACACTCTATGTAAATTAAAGGGTTAGCCGTGGCATAATAAAATTAGAAGATTTGAGAAGAACACAGAGTGGTGGCGTTCAGCTGGACGTTTATTACATCCGGCTGCTCAAGTGAGAGGGGTACAACAGCTATATATATATATATATATATATATATATATATATATATATATATATTGCTGGGATGCTACTCCTATCGTAAATTAATTTCCAGTAATGAAATCAATACAAGTATAATGAATTCACAATATCCTTTTTATAAACAATATTTTAAATACGCAATCAATTATTGCCTATACTATTACTCTAATAAACGTATTTGAAACACACAAGAATTATTCATCAATAAATCCCTAATTAACTTTTTATTAGAAATAACTGCTTACTCCTATTATTCTCAGAAAATCATCTAATTTAATTTCCTGTCTCTTAAAATCGCGTTAAACGTGATGAATATTTTGCTTGTTTGTTATATTATGCTATTATCTGTGTAACAGTTTGTTTTTCTTCTGCTAATTTAGCGCATAACAATTATGTATTGTGTTATAAAATTTTTGGATTTGCTTTTATAGTTTAATATAAATCATACTTCAACAATTAATACAGAATTAAAAACAGAGCATCATAATTTCGGAACATCCCAATTATTGTTCTTCTTTAATTTTAATTATATAGTAAATAAAGCGCATAGTTATAAATGTCTAGTCTGTATTGTAAAATTTCTACAACGTATCTCCAAGGCAATAAGAATAGCATGTTTGCGCGCACCTGCTTGCTAAGGCTGTTGTCGACGAGTCGAGCAATCGGCTTTTGATCCTTGCAACGTCAATATGATAAAGTTCATATCTAAGGCTGACTTGCGAGTCGCAATTCAGTTCCCATAAATGCATCGATCCAATTGTTTGAAACTCATCATGCGCAACACTAAAACTAATGTACGAAAGAACTGATGTGCAAAAATAACACTAAAACTAACTTACGAAAGAACTGAAGTATAAAAATTAATTAAAGCAACATTAAAATACGGAAGATATAACGTTTGATTACTGAAGCAAAAATCGTCGAGTTAGGTTGTTAAATTTTTACTGCGTCTAAGATATATACGTTCCTTAAATTTCAACATGGAAATTTTGTTATAATTAAGAAGCAATGGTTAGAGCTGACTAATGGTTGTAGGAAGTTGATTTTAAGAGGCTTTGTTATAACGATGAGGCAACTGTTTTTTTTACGTGTTTGTTAAATGCTGGAAGTCCACGTGTGGTTTGAACTTGTTTGCTAAATGGTGCAAGCCGTCAAACCTGAGGTCAATGTGGTAAGTGATATCCATCTGTGCAGCAATCATCTGTTTAACGTATAACGTCATGTATAAATCTATCCTTGGTAGTTTGAACCCATGGAGCTTAACATCTTTGTGATAATGTTTAATTATAAATTTAAATTTTCAAACGTTCTTTTTGATCAAAATTTATGCTTTATAAAATTGTCTATGTAACAAAAGTTTTATGAATTTGAATTACGAATAATACAAACATACACTTGTTTATACACGATAGCTATTTACGAAGTTAACTTTACTAATTTGAAAGATCTTATTACCAACCTATTTTTACTATATGTGAATCATTTTCTCAGTACTGAATAGGTGACATTAAAAAAATCCCTTAATCATGTTAATAACATTTATAGAGCCTAATTGCTTTAGAGGCTTTTGCTTTTTTATTTAAATTGCCCAAGATTAACAATAGATATTAAAATTGCTGCCTCTAATATTATTTTATATATTTTATTTTATTTCATGATAAATGAAGTACCATCTAAAAATACAAAATCTTGTATTTGTACAACAGAATATGCTCGTTGAGAATCCTTAGCGATATTTCTTGTTTTACACATTATCTAAGTACAGTGGCGCCCTACCCATCCGTATTTAATTAACGACCCCTCTGATAGTCTCTCTAAACCGCTGAAGATCGAGTTCAGAGCTAGTGCGGAAGTCTTCAAAAGTCAATGGTATCAATACGGATAAAACAACATCTTCTGCACGACTTTTGTAAGAAAAAATTAACATCCTTTTAAAAGAGTTTCAGTAACCCTCCGTGTAGTGAGGCTGTAAGGTTTTACTTGCGTCCACAAAGTGAGGCAAGATAACGTTTCATCTTTACTGTCAAGTGTATTTCTGTTGTTTGCTTTCAAATTATCAGAGTTTACTCTTCAAAAATAACGATTATTTAATTCTTATAAATCAATATCCATGTTTCATTCTCTTGAAATCGTTTAAGCAGTTCAACTTCCAATTAATTAATTTTCAAATTAAATTTCAGTCTTCTGATTGTTTTAATAATTAAATTGCACCTCTTGCATTTTAAAATAACATATTTTCCTTAATAACTTGCTGCAAAAATATTGTACGTTAGAAATTAATTACATAAGGTATTATATAAGTACATCAATAGCATGCTTTTGACGGTGTTTTAACAGGTACTCTCCTCCTATACTACGCCCATCGTTTTAGATACATAACCATTCCTCTTACGTCATTTGTTCTGGCACATTCCAGCAGTATTGCGAATATATTCTTCGTTTCAATACATTTTATATAGAATATATGCTTATTATGCATTTTACTATACGACATATGGTTTGACTTGAGGTCTTTAACTTCCTACCAATTATAAATCCCAAATTTATTAAAATTAACGCGTCCATGCAAATTTTGTTATTAAATATAAATGAAAACTCTTTTAGAGTATTTCTTTAAACGTTAAACGTAAATCTATTTAAAAACGATCCTTCAACTGTTAAATATAAAGTAAATTTCATTTATGACCATTTTTATGTGCGTTAATTTAACTAATACACATTTATGCAGTACTTTTCAATAATATATTGCAAACATCCTATATGCAAATAAGTGGCTAAATTAATTGCTTCTTTTCGGATGATCTCGAATTTGTAAAATAAAATCCTTTGTCGTACGTTATAATATGACCTTGCTATGACCTTTAATCACAGTATTTTTTCCAAAATTAATACTAAGTTTGAAACCAATGTCACTATGGTACTCAACGTTAAGTTCAAAATTCACTTTGATGAACAATTTTTTATTTTATTTCTTATTACCTGCTTACATACAACCTTTCATATTAGACCTATAATACACATGGGTAGTTCTCTACTTATAAATGGCCTTCCTCTCAAATAATTCAAAATTCAGTCCTCAAACTTTTCCCAATCTATTTTTTTATTTCTTGAAACCTTCGCTATGTTCCTGTATTTCTGAATTCTCTCATACGAATACAAAGTCCCATCATGCATCAGATTCAATTCCAATAAAATTCTTTCTACATTTACAGAATGCTGCTGCATATCATCACTAAATAAAAAAATATCATCCACATAGTGGATACAAACTTCTTCATGTGGTTGCAAAATACATTGCGTAGCCTTAACTAATGCTGCTTTGTTTGTAGACAAATCAAAGGGGATAACGTTGAACTGGTAAATCCACCCATTTATCAAAAAGTCTGTGTACCTCCTTGATAGAAATGAATTTTTCAGAGCTATTTTTCATAAGACTTTCTTCTTACCTAACCCTACCAAAATATTATCCATTGACGGTGGACAATTATATTGCCGTTTAGTAGCCGATTTATTTTTCTAGCAACCAAACGTAATTTAATACTATCATGGCTTTTCTTTACTACAACCAAATAATTCTCAAAATGCGTCCTTCGTTTCTCTAAGATGCCATCATTCCGTGTTTTCTCTATTTCGATATGCTGCTTGCTGGAATTGGATAAACTTTTGCTTTAAAAAGTTCCATATTGAATACTTCTAACTTATGTTCGTAACCTGTAGTAATTCTCGACACTCCTACTTGGAATATTTATTTAATAATGACACTACCTATGTTTTACTTCACCTGGACACTTAACTATTGTCTTCACTTCTACTTCCTTTACTACCTCTTGCTTAAACTATTTCAAATTGACCCTTTCTCGACCTTAATATTTATTACATTATCTCATTTAATATATTTCTCCTCACATATGATTACCTTATTCTATGAGTCAATTCGCAACTTCAACTTATCTATCGAATCCATTCCAAAAATAGCGTCTGTCTCTAATCCAGCTATAATCATAAATTGATGATCAAACTTTATTTCCTCTTACTCCCACTTCAGAATCGCTGTATTACTTAGAGTTGCGAACTTTTTATTGTTCGGCGCTACTAAGTTACGTTTATTTAGGAGTATCTGTTTATTAATTAATTGTCGAATATTATCCAAATATAATTAAATTAATTTGTTCATCTAAACTTCGCTGCACTAAAGTTCTAACATTATTTAAAAAGATCTTGGGGGTTTAATTTATTATTGCCATAAAATTTAGAATATTGCTCTAATTGAATATTCGTTTGACTCCACCTCAAGGTTCACCTAGATTCTGCTAAATATTTCTACTAAAATTTTTTACCCTATCCTCTATATTCTCTACGTTGTTTCCAAAATCCGAGATTTCCTAATTCATTTTTAAATGTTTCAAACCCTGCTTGACTGCTTTTCCCAATTTCATCTACTTTTTAACCTAAGTCCTTAATATTACCATTTATCTCTTTTTTCACAATATTCCTGATTTGATTTTGTTGGCACAATTTCCTCTTTGGCATCATTTATATCCTCTAGAATTTGTATCACTCGATCTCTAATTTCTAATTTTAGTTCCTCTGTGGTCTTATTGTTCCTTTATGAACCTAGAGTTACTTTTTGCTCATCTTTTAATATTCTTTCTTTTTTTTGTTGCCAATCTAAAATTTTCCCCCAATTTTGCGAAATTCTGTCCAAACTCCGCTCTTATATTCTTAACAGGTTTTTCATCCATTTCCTTCTTGCTCTCGCTCATTTTCTTGACCGTTTTTCATTCTTTTCCCTCATTTCCCTTATACCCATTATTCTTTTCACTCATTTCTTGGATATTTTTATATGTACTTAACAAAATAGCCATTATCGTAGACTTTTGAGTGTCTCCTATATTTACACCCTCACTCTGCACTACTTTTCTTCTCTTGCTCTTTATTCGAAGCGTCCAAATAAAAACTCTCGGGGTGCAATGTCTACACCTTCCGCTCTCAGTTCTTTTCTAATCTTTACTCTGTCAGTCATTCTGATGACAAATAAAATCTACTTGACAGTCAATTCCTACCTAATCCAAAAATACACCAAACTTTCAGGCGGTTTAATCGTGCCACTCGTTGGATCGCCAATAAATGCTGTGATACTCTTCCTCGTGAATGAAATTGTAATGAAGCAAATACAAGTATAATGAGTTTACAATATCGCTCTCACAAACAATATTTTAAATTGTCAGCTATTCTCTACGCTTGCTCTAATAAACGTATTTCAAACACACGAGAATTATTCATCTATAAATCTATTACAATTGCTATTTACACCAATTATTTTCAGAAAGTTATCTAATTTAATATCCTTTCCTTAAAACCGTCTTAAGCATGCTGAATATTTAGACTGTTTATTATATTATATAATCACAAGTTCTTTACGATAATTTGCAGTCCCCAAAATAAAATATTTGGCTTGTACTAATCTGCTATGAAAATTAAATTCTTAATATAACAAATAATCTTTTTAAAAAATCACTCAGTTGAAACAAAATTGTTCATAAATACGACCTTTACTTTCTGTTGCTTGCTTTCAAATTACCAGGGCCCACTCTTGAAAAATAACGATTATTTAATTCTTATAAACCAATAGCAATGGTCCATTTACTTCCAATCGTTTAAGTAGTACAGTTTCAATGCAAAATCAAAATTCAAATCAACCTCCTGCCTTCCAATCGTTTTAACAAATAAATTGCAGCACTATCATTTTAAAATAATGAACGTTCTGTAATAACTTGATGCAAAATATTATACATTCAAAATTAATTACGTAACGTATTATATAACTACATCAACAGCATGCTTGTGAGGGTGTTTCAACAGGTGCTCCCCTTCTATGCTATGCCCATCGTTTTAGATACAAATCCCTCCTCTTATCAATTATAAATCTCAAATTTATTAAAATTAAGACATTCCTGCCATCATTTGTTATTAAATGTAAATGGAAACTTACTTTAGAATGTTCCTTTATACATAAATCTATTAAAATACGATTCCTTAATTATTAAATATAATTGAAATATCTTTCAGAACCATGTTTATATGTTATAAACCTAACTAATACACATTTATACAGTGAATTTTAAATTAATTTTTTTGGAGTTTCTCGAATTTATAAAATAAAATTTTTGTCAAACGTTATACATTAAGGTGAGCGGCAGGTGTGAAAAATTGACTTTGAAATTTCCCAAGCACTCATGATAGCAAACAGCGTTTAGCTCTAGAAGCAATATGAACGGCTATTAATTGTAATATGAACTTAAATGCCAAAGTGAAAGTGATTTCATCTGCAGTGAGAATTTTATTAACATTTCCAAAATCAGAGGTCTTTCAGATCTAGAAAATGCGTTTGATTTTTTATTACAGCATGTCAATACTGTTTTGTAACGTGATGTAATTAGATATCATTAAACGAATTCTTTAAAAAGTAATGCCTTTAATTAAGGAACAAAAGCAGCTTACAGTCTGGTTTTAATTTTTGTTAATTGGAATAACTTATTCTTTTTATGAACTGCATTGTTTAAAAATATTAATATTTGTTACGTTTTGCAGTTATTGCTAAATTACATCTTTAATTTATTCTTGCTCCGTCATATAAGCAGGCGAGAATAAACTCGATTTCCAATGTAGTGGCGTTGTACCTTACCTGCAATATTTGTAAAAAAAATATTTACATACTGAATATAAAAATTTATTCCTAGTTGTTAGTTCATATTCTGAAAGTAACCATAAAAACAGCAGTACTGATATGCAGTATAATTAGGGTGCCATTAACACGTAATAATGTTACGTCAAAAAAATTTATTTAAATAATCTCACTTACACCCGGGTGATAAGAAATGTGAAAACTTTCAGAAAATAGGTATTTGCATATGTGCATAAATTTTAAAATTAATTTTTCTTTATCATTGAAACATTGAAGATAACAGAATTTAGATTGGATGAAACTAGTAAGCTACATTGAATTTTGTATCGCAAATCTTTACTCTTATTATATTAGCACGTCCGATAGCACGTGCGAATTTAGAAGACCGCCGAAACAAGTTTTTTACACATCCGAGCTTTTGACTTCTTGCTTGACGCGAGCAAAGATATAATTAAGTTATGCTTTAAAACTGTTTCTATCTTTATGAGCATTGCGACGACTCCGTTAGTGGCGTTGATTGATATAAAAGATAAGCAACATTCCGCTAGTAGCCGGATAGATTACTCCGGGTGAGGTTATGGAAACTATAGGGTGAGTAGGTATCCAGGTTTAAGCAGATATCGTTCGATTGTGGTAAATAAACTGCAAATTCAGAGATTTAGAACAAACGGGACAATACTCGGGGTATGAGCGCCACTACGTCCTTGAAGTGATTACCGCTTTATAGAAATTTTAGGGAGTACATAAGATAGGTTTTGGGCCTGTGGGAGCTTCTTTTTAAAAAGGATTTATTTCCCAAAAAACTTTTCTATCGATTTTATTCTCAATTATGCAATTACAAAAATGCCTTCTTTCTTGTTACAATCAACTTAAACGTTTATATTCACTAAACTAATTGAAACAAATTACTTGAAGTTAATGAACAGTAATTTATTAATTACGAGTAGCTTGAACAACCAACAATGTTTAAGTTATGAAGTTCGAGACTGACTGGCCATAAGGGGCTTCTCAGGGTATTAATGTGATCCTTGCTCTCACATCATTTCGTGGGAAAGTGCAGATCTCACGTTTGCTACTTCTTGATAACATACAATGTTTTACTTCTTAGTAATCTTAATTAAGTTTGCTTTTATTACAGTTCATTGTGTCCTGCACTTGCAGTATCAGGTTGCGTCTGGAATACAAAGTAGTTGCTTCCGTTTTTATGTCTGATATGAACTTTCATTAATTTCTTGTATTATAACCTTTAGTGATACAATGTAGCGTTTTATTTCTTAAGACATAATAATTGCATTTAAATTTATATACATATTAATAGGGGGGTATGTAACTCGTAGAATTCCTTAATAATTGCTATTATAATATTGCCACCGTATAAAACCCGAAGAAGCAAGGGCATTAGTATAACGATAAACACTATTTGTGTCCGACAATATTAATTAATTAACAAGTACTAAATTCACTAAGCATTTTATAATATCCACTTCTACTCAGAGACGTATCTTCCTCGAATCAAAACTTTGCGCGCGCTTCTTTAGCCATTTGTCTCCCTACCCTTTGGCCGTTACCTTAGGACCAACAAAAGCGGTCTAGTAACTAGCCAAAAAATTACACAATTATTAGTGCACAGTTAGTAGGAACTGTGCTTCTTTAGTAGTTTTAAATTATTGCGTACTCTAACTCAAATAAATTTACTTGTATATCTAAAAAATTTTATTTGGAACAAATGCATCGCTCTTGAGTGATAAGAGGTTTAATTGATTTACTATTACGGAGGTCTTTTGCGATACCATTTTAGGCGGTTGGAATGAGCCTTCCATCGAATCCATCCATCAAGTCACCTGACCTCAGCCACATGCGACTCAAACGTGATCGTCTAGATAATTTTGATCCTAAGTAAATAGCAATTTATATCGACCAATCCTTCTTATACTGAAAAAGAAAATCGGATTAGTGCTAAGAAATAATATCGATAAGCAAATGCTATACATTAATCTGCATAACGTTGAACACTAAACACGTCACATAGCTACAACATTGATCAAATATAATGCCATAAATGTTCTAAAATGGTTTAAATTAGCCAATGTTATTAATTTCGAATTGTATGACGCAATATTGAGCTGAGGTCAATGTAAGTTATGCTACATCATATTATTTTCCTTATACTAGTACTGTGTGAGTTATTCCGGAAATAATGCAATCTACTCCTGTCTGAGCATTATCAACGTGCCTTTATATAAGGTTAAAGACTTGTTCCTATGACGTACGACTTGGCTACCCTAGCGCTCTCTCGGAATGTAGACTCGTTTTTGCTCAAGGTGACTTGGGGATGCTCGACCTTGAACACGAAATGTTGGTAAATGCACATTGTGGATCGACGAATGACAAACCCATACGATGCCACTTGTGATTTGCCAAGTCTTGCGCCGTAGATAGGCTGCACTTTTCGAAATCGCTTACCACGAGGCACAAATTCAAACCCCGAGTAACGTGAGGCTTGCCACCCCGTGGGAATAAGTCGTACAGTTTAATAATAACAGTTGAATGTACCTTGCTCACATTAGACAAAAATGATATCAATTTAGCAAAGATTTATTACACAGATCAAAGCGATTTTTGTTTTCTTGTGTCTGTTTAGTGTCTTTTATGTATTTTTTGGTCGCTGAAACCGAATCAGCAGTACAAATTTTCGTATCACCCTCGTGTTGAGATATTCTTTAAAGACGGTTTATAGTGTATAACTTATTGTACCAAACTTCATCTGGCGGGTGACTCATCACTGCAATGTAAACAGCTTCATAATGCCTGACGAAGGTTCTAAAAATCGCTGGAAAGACCGACTGGGGATATATATGCGCCGCGAACAGGATAAACATTATAATTTGAATAAGGGCCGCTATACTTGCGGCCACGTCACCAATGCTCCACCCGGAGGTACTACATTGTGAACAGGATAAACAGCAGTGGATATGGTGAGCGTGTCTATAGGTATACACAAAATATAAATAAAGAAATAATATTTTATGTACAGTATACGAGGTTTGTGAGCAAAGTATTGAGCCTGACAACACTGCGAGCGATCTGACAACGCTGTTGTTCTACTTGTCTAGACCTGTGCGTTCATTCTTTCCAGATGCTCTGTCCGAGTTTTAGCTCCGTACAAGCAGCACGCAATTTGTGATAGCGCTATTAGTGAAGTTGTGTTTTTATTGTGTGTGTAATTTAGAGTAACATTATGCCATAAAGTTTTGTGTTGAACTTGGGGAATCCGCGAGTGTGACATTTTGAAAAGTTACAAAAGGCCTATGGGGAACATTCCTTATCAAGAGCACACGTTTTTCGTTAGCTCAAATCATTTTTAAAGGCGGAGAACACGTTGGAGATGAACCTCGCTTAGGGAGTTCTTCAATATCAAAAACCAACGAAAACGTCGAACGTGTACGTGCTGTTGTGAAATCAGACCGCATTTAACAAGAAGGATGACGGGTGACTAGTTAAACTTAAAGACCTCCACCGTACATCAAGTTTTGACCGAAGATTTGCAAATGCGAAAGATTTGTGCCAAAAAACCTCAACTGAGCATAAGGATAATCGAAAAACGGGTGCTTTGATCATCTTGAGAGGGTTGCCAATGACCTCGAATGGTTGTTGTGTGATTACAGGTGACGAATCTTGGATTTTTGAGTATGATTCTGAGACAAAGTGCACAGTAGTACATTGAGACATCTTTGCGCTCGTGAAAAGCTCAAATGAGCAAATTTAAGATCACAAGAATGTTGATTTGCTTTTTTGACAGTAGGGGTATTGTGCGCAAAGAATTTGTTCCTCCAGGACAAACTGTTAACCAAGTGTTTTACAAACATGTCCTTGAAATGCTCACGAAAAGGCGAATCGAGTGGGAAGGGACACTGCAGACAAGTGGATGCTGCATCACGACAACGCCCCATGTCACACGGCTACTTCCATCACGGAATTTTTGGCTTAAAAGGCATTCTTATTGTTCCACAGCCCCCGTATTCAACTAATCTGAGTCCTTGTGAGTTCTTTCCCCAAAATTGAAAAATGTCTTAAAAGGACTTCGGGGACGTTGGAGATCATACAAAAGCATGTAACCGCTATGTTGAAGGCCATACTAGTTGAAATTTATCAGCGACTCCGTCGGTGTATAGCTTTCGAAGGGAACTGCTTTGAAGGGGACAATATTGTTGCTTGAAAAAAATAAAACTTTGATAGATAACAAATGTCTCATTATTTTTCTTACACACCTCGTAGATAGCTGATACACTTTACAGAATGTTGCGAATGTGTGTAGATCAAATGGATACGTTTTGTTACGCATGTGGCTAGGATACGATTAAATCTCACAAAAAGGCAATATTACCTTAATCAAAAAAGCTTATGAACTCTATTTTGGATGCAACCTAAGAGATCAGGATACACATGGACGCCGCATAACATTTACGTAAAGTGTGCTGTAAATTTATGGGTATTGCTCAACAGTACTCGTAAATTAATGTCTTTTGCAGTGCCTATGGCGTGTAGAGAACCTGAAGATCATGTTATATATTGCTATTTTTCCTAGATAAATCTATCTGTAATTTCAAAAGTCCAAACATACTGTACAGAACCTAAACCTGCAATCAATTCTTAGACCAGTTTTTCACAGCCAGAATTTACCTGTCCCCAAATGTCCAGAATCATTTACACGATATATATGGATGCTGCTGAAGATAATACTTTTGAACCTATGAAAGAATACACGGATTCTGATTTCCAACCATTTGATGCAGGTACTCCACATTTACTTTCACAAGATGAGTTCAACGACTTAGTACGAAAATTAAATTTGTCAAAAGCTCAAGTCAAACTGTTGGGTTCCACGTGGCAAGGTTGGAATGTATTACAGAGTGGTACGCATAGCTTCACATACCCCAGACGTGAACAAGATTTTCTTTATTTATTTACATCGTGTGATCCATTGGCGTACTGTATACATGTTCCTGGACTAATAGATGTCCTAGGATGTAAATACAAAACTAATGAATGAGTGGATACTCTTTATTGAGTAATCTACTATGAGCATTCTTCTTAATCTTTTTTGGGAATTAAACCAATCTTAGTTTTTAAAATCATCTTTATTTACGTTTCGATCTATGACCTAGGATCGTTGTCAAAATAATGGATCGAAACGTAAATAAAGATGATTTTAAAAACTATGAGTGGTTTAATTCCAAAAAAAGATTAGGAAGAATGCTTAATAAACCACAACAAACATACAGGGAGTATTTATCTACTATAAGTTTTCCCTCTGTTCCTATTGCCAACGCGTTACTTATGAAGAAAAACTATGACAATATGAAAACTCTACTTGAAAAAACTAAGTATACGGAACATGGGCGGAGCATACGTGATGATTTAAAAGTAATAACATTTCTATTACACGAAGTACTGCTGTTTTCTCTGCGAATAGGATACCAGAGCAAAGAATAAACACTACGTTGTAAAAGACTGAAAAATGCGAGAAAACCTTGTTGTCGGAGAAAAAATTGTTATAAATCTTCCTGTCGATACAAAGAAGGTTTTGCCATCACCTCAGCATATGAAACTGGAACTGATTAAAAAGTTTGTCAAAACTTTATATAAATAAAAATGGTGAAACAATCCAATATCTGAGAGAGCAGTTTCCCACACTAATGGTAGCAAAAATAGCGGGAGTTTTTATTCGACGTAAATTCGTCACATCATATAGGATAGTGTATTTGATTCAAAACTGACCAAGATTGAGACTGCTGCGAGGATATTATTTATAGAAGTGTGCTCTCATTTCTTGGTAAATACATTATGAACAAATTGTGAATCTTTTAAATTCCACAGCGATATGGGTTGCAACATGTCTTTGAAGATCCACTCGCATTTGGATTTTTTCTCAGCAAATCTAGGTTCTGTGAGTGACGAATATGATGAAAGGTTTCACAAACACATTGTGTATTGTGTAAACCGCAACTATGGGAAGTGGAGCCCCACAATGCTCATAGATTATTGTTCGAACGTCATAAGGATTTCTCCAGAGGTACCCTATAAGCAAAATCACGTTAAAAAATTTCGAGGTACGGTAGTGACGTGGTATGCATAAATTGTATTACAACAAATGTAAACATTGCATAATTAAACGTTCCACTGTAAAAAATGAAAAACGTATCACTGGAGGGTGATAGAAAAATTCTATTATCAGATTTCTAATCAACAAGAAAATCCTATGAGAAACACCTATTCGACATTAGGAAAAAAAATTCAATTTGTTGTTTAATGTTATTGCAGTGAGTTTTCTAGAAATATCTATAATAAGGTTTCTTAGTTAAAAAGTAAAACAATTGCTGTCGTTACGTAAGTTTTACCTGGAAACTAAAATGACGTATAAAATACAAAATCACTTACGTCGCTTCTCCTTAATAATGATTTTGATTACGGTAGCAAACTTTATACTATTAATAAATAAATATCAATACACTGAAATATTTTATTAGTAAGTAAATAAAAATTCATACCATACTGCTAATGGTGACGATTACTTTCAGGTCTGAATTATTTTTAGTTGTCGATAGGTCATGGTCGATTTGTCTTTGATCGAACTTTTAATAGAATACGCAAGTTTTTCAATCCTAGCAATGATACCTAGCCACTTCCGTGAATTATAGTGCATGTCGTCACAATTGTAATTGTGCATGATTTAAATTTCTGTAAGTTTCCTACGATATCTCAGTGCAAAGCCTGCGAGAGTTTCAATACATATACATATAATTATAAACAAGTTTAATTATCGTTTATTGTCCATAGTAACAGTTGGAAAGTCCTCGATTAATTTGCATATAAGTATGTATTTATTTGAAATTTATGTGTGTTATAATTATTGCCATTTGTAATTACTGTTGGGTAATTTTAGGTTCTTTTTTTTGTAAAACACTGTTATGTCAAGTGTATATTTTACTTTACTTTCTGTCCTGTTTCTGTTCTAGGTTAGATTATCCAATTATGCTTACATGAGCGATTGCATTTCTCAACAGACCATGAATTTAATATTTGTACTTGTGGGCTTACTTGAGAGACCCAGTAGAAGTACTGTTAACAAGAACATTCAAATTTGCATCTCGACTAGTCGCAAATCGTACTTTCTTTGCCTTACAGTATTGGTGTGTAGAAGGTTATTTTAAGTAGAGACTTTAAGTTTGCGGTCGATGTAGTAAGGCTAAGAACTTTATAAAGGGTGTTTTTTAACTGAGAGGTCACCTGTATATGGAAAACCAATGTTAGAAGGAATCTGAAAATTTGCACAAAGCTGCTCTACATGTCTAAAATAGTTTCGATACGCTAGCACCTCCGGTTATACGGGAAGTCTGCATTACCATCGTTATTTCAAATCGAATGCCCTGTATTTTTATGCATTTTTGAATTCCTTGTCAAATTGTATTTGAACTTTTATAATACAATCATATTTCTATCTAATGGCGTTTTTTAGATTTTTGAGTTTTTGTAAAATTTTGACATTTGCAGACAGTCACAGAAATTGGATAGCTAGAAACTGAACGAATTTACAAAATGTATTTTTTCCAAACACATAAACAATACTTGCTATTATTTCATGGTACTAAGAAAATCTGATCGTAATGTACAGAGTGCTAGAAAATTCATTTTGTAATTCGACTAATAAAATGTCAAAAATTACGACTCTTTTAAATGGAATCTACCATATTTTGTTACTTTAATAAATTCTATGGAAAAAATGCCTTAAGGATGTAATTACTACCATCCATTTATTGTAAGCAGTTGTCGAGTTAGTGAAAACGCAGTAGTTCAGTAACGTATAACATTTGCTGCTATCAAGTAGCTCTTGTCCGCTACATTAACAATACAGCATTTGATTATTGTTGCGAAACGTCAAATGTAGATAATCTACGCAGGTTGCAATTCCTGTACTGTAGTTATCTGTAATGACTAATCGAAACCTTACAAATCAATATTATCTCAAGATTATGGTGAATGTAAGAGAATTTCCTGAAAAGCCAGCCCCAAATTTTAGACTTCTTAAAACTATTCTTGGAAACTGTACTAATAACGAATCATTCGTTACAAAGAAGAACAGAACCAGCAGCGTGAGGGAGGAGAAATTTAAGTTACTAATCTATTGGCATATTTTCATGCAAAAGTCGACAAAAACTACTTGATAGTAGCAAATGCTATTATGTCACTAAACTAGTGCATTCTCACATTTAATGAATAACTCAGCAACCGCTTACAATAAATGTATGGTAGTTATTACATTCTTAAGCTGTTTTTTTCAAAGAATTGATTAATGGAACAAAATATGGTAGGTTCCATTTAAAAAAGTCGACATTTTTGACATTTTGTTAGTCAAATTGCAAAATGAATTTTTTAGCACTCTGTACCTTACGATCAGATTTTCTTAGTACGTTGAAATAATATCAAGTATTGTTTATTGTTTATGTGTTTGACTGCCTGCAAATGTCAAAATTTTACAAAAACTGAAAAATCTCGAAAACGGCATTAGATAGAAATATGGTTGTATTGTAAAACTTCAAATACAATTTGACAAGGAATTCAAAAATGCATAAATATACAGGTCATTCCTTTTAAATTAAGGACGGTAATACTGACTTCCAAGATAACCGGAAGCGCTAGCAAATCGTAAGCATTTTAGACGTGTAGAGCACCTTTGATATCCCCCTAGTGCAAATTTTCAGATTCCTTCTAACATTGGTCTTCCATATACAGGTGACCTCCCACTTAAAAGAAAACACCTTGTATATTATTTTGAATTATAATTTTTCCATAAATTTCGCTTTATTTTTATAACAATAAGAAGTGGAACAGGTTCCTTAATATACTAGGACACTTCGGAATGGTTCTAAAATATAATTAATTTGCGAGATAGCTAAATAAAATGTTCAAGCTTATACGAAACCTCAGAAAATTAGTATAAAGTTTTAAAATACCTACAAACTTCTTTGCCTACGTAATTTTATCATATATTAACAATGCGAATTTTTCCGCCGCATAAACAGATTCTATATATATATATATATATATATATATATATATATATATATATATATATGTATGATATACATATACAAATAAGCCCACATATTTAAAGATTTGCCCAATATAAGAATCACCTACAAAACAGTACTCACTATTAAGAATATATTTTCTAAAATAAAAGATCGCACTCCACAATTACAGGAATCAGGTTTGGTCTATGAAGTGCCCTGTCTCGATTGTCAAAGCCCTTATGTTGGGCAAACGTCTAGATGGCTTTCAGCCAGACTTACTTCACATAAAAGTGACTGTAAAAGAGGAATTAAATCTTGCGCTCTTTCTTCTCACGTAATTGAGACAGGACATTCAATGGATTACGCTAATACCAAAATTGTTTTTAGAGAAAAGCATTATCGTAAACGATTATTTTTGGAAATGGTTGCTATAACATTAAAAACAAATTCTTTAAACAAGAAAACGGATACTCAAAATTTAAGTAACATTTATTCTTATTTATTATCCCTCAGTAGTAAAGCATAGCCTTCAATTTCGATATTCCAGGATTTGGCACGATTCTCTTTATAGTTTTACATAGTGAAATAGAAAGTACTAACTCAGGTAATTTAAAAAAAAAATAATTTTTTTTTACCCCTCTCTTTAATTTACAACACTTTAGTCTAGTCAACTTGTATACCTACTATTATAGTTTAGTCAACTTTTACACCTTTAATTATACTACATTAGTTTAAACAACTAAATGAGGTTATGTAAACGTCTGTCACTTTTGACATGTTTATTCTTAATCTTTAATGAAGTAATGCCTAACTTCCATAGTTTTATGTATTTATAAACTCATATAAACGTAAGTAGTTAGCAGCACACATTTATTTTCATATGCATTTATTAGATTCCTGAAGAAGATAATAAATTTATCGAAAGCTCGAATGATTAAAAGAGTGATTAATTAATTTGACAAGTTTGACTGCTTCCCCGCTATCTATAGAAAATATATATATATATATATATATATATATATATATATATATATATATAGTCTATTTCTAGCAAACGGCGCACGCCGATGTAATAAACGTCCAGTTTCCTGCTGTCCGCCACCGCTCTGTTTTTCTAATATTCTAATTTTATTTATGCCACGGCTAGCTCAGTTTAATTCACAGAGTGCACAATGTTACGATGATCAAATAATTTACCCCTTTTCCCTTAAAACTTACCTGCGTAGTATGATTAAACGAAGTCGATCAATATTTGTATAATGAAGCGAAATAATATCTACCCTTCACAGTTTTGTAATCTGACAAATAAACCCTTAAATCAATTAATAATATTTAGATTATTTATCACCAAAATTGTATCTCCCTTTCTTTAATTTAAAGTCACAAAAAACGACGCTTACAGAAAAATCTAGAACGTTCAAGACCTTTCCCCCTTTTTACGTTAATTTCTACGTATAATAATATTTTTGTTGACTCCTTACAAATTAAAAAAATATAGTCAGTGTTTAAATTAAAATTTGAAATAATGCCTTATCCTAGTTAGCCCTGACCTGTGTTTTCCTGGTTTGTCCTTCTTAGTTTTCCCCTTTGGTCTGCTGCTATGTGTTGTGGACCAACACCCCTTTATTATCTTTAATCGAGTTGCTTCGTTAGAACAATGCTCTGCTTTGTGCTCTTTCACGTGAGTTTGAACCAATAATTTTCTTCCGTATTATTAATTTTTACTTCATGCTTTACTTAGATTTCATGGGCGCAACTTAAATTTTCCAACTTAGACACAACTTAGATACCACTTAGATTTGTCTGGATACAACTCATAGACAACGTGGATTTTTCTGAATACAACTTAGATTTTGCAACTTAGAGCCATACATTATATAAACATTTAACCTAAATTAATTAACAAATTTCTACTCACGTTTTCAGCAAACGGCGAAAGCTTTTTCATATATCTTCACTATAATCTGTTGTCAAATATCATATAACACCACTTTTGACAGATTTTAATAATTTAATTTGAAATTTATTTCGACGCGTAAATTTTTGAGTAACAGTGATGCAAATGCAGTGGTTCAAATTGAGACTGCTGCTCATATCAAATTCTGGGCGTTATATAGCTTATGCGATCTAAATTTCATTGGTTTATCTGAACTGTCGTTTAAAGTCTTGTAGCCAACCATAAGTTGTTTTGGATATTCCTAGGAGTTTTAAAAGTTAAATTCTGATGAAACTATTTCGTGGTTACGTATTCTGCTCGTATTTCTATTGTTTCACGACTTTTAACCGATTGTTTGGTTATTATTACTGGAAATTTTAATTTACCTTGGTCTTTAATTTAGCTTATGGCTCTTGTTTGTATAGATAAAGCTTTTGGGAAATTGAACAAATAAACTGATGTAACATGAATGATGTAAATCAACATGTTTTTGTTTATGTCTTGTATTTAAAATTTATTTTGAAATGTGCGTTTTTTATCATAGCGCTTTACTATATTCTTCCTTTATCGCATGCTTAATTGCGTGCTGAGTTACTAGGTTTTTATCTTATCCCATGCGTATCTATTTGTTTATAAATTTATTAACGCTCTTCTCTGCTGAATGTGTGTTTTATTATTGAAAGACATGCTATGCTTACTGGCATTGATTAAAGTTAATTGCGGTCCTTATACAGGGTGTTAAATGTTTACTCTTTGCATAATATGCGAATTATTTATTTTTATGCTAAATAAATGCAGTTTTCTAATCCCTATTGCTATTTACATTTACTACGCGACCCTTACGACTCAATACACCCCTAAATAACCCCCTTATCATAGCATTATATATATATATAATTATATATATATATATATATATATATAAATATATATTTAAATACGAAGTTGGGTTTTCATTTCATCTTAATAACTATTAATATATATATATATATATATATATATATATATATATATATATATATATATATGAGACTTGATTTTTATTGTTACACTTTCTAGGTGGGAATATAATTAATATTTAAATTGTTGTAAGCGCCACGTGCTTTTGATGCTAATGCTGTTTTGCTCTTTAAACTGATTATGCAAATTTCTACTTGTATCAATGTAATGAAATATTAAGTTTGGGCGACCGTAAGTGAGAATTCAACTGTTCCTGCATTTTTAGGTCTTTAAAATTAAAGTAAAAATAATTTAAAAAACAAAAATTGTTTGCTGTACTTTAATCGCTTAATTTCAAAGACTAAAACGGATCTTATCTAATGCATATGCGAAGTTTATTGTAAAAACTGTAAATCGTACAACGCTTTTTCTGACTTGCCTTGAAAAACCATATTATCGTTAGTCGCGTTTTTGTACATCAGGCTATATTTTAATGTTTGTATATTAATGTAGATTTAAAGCAGTGACTTGAAGTTATCTTTTGACCTCAATCAGAACAGAATTATACCTAACTGCTTTTTTAGACTTTAAAATAATAAATTAAACTTTATTTCTAGAATTTCATATACAGGGTGTTCCACAACGAGATATCATTATAGGTATATCAAATTTGCATGACGGGGTTATCGAACAAAGCAAGTCCAGCTAAAACATTCCCAATTACGCGAAACTTCCGGTTATTCCGGAATAGGGGCTGGACTTCTTATTTTAAATAGCACACCCTATATAGTATTACCTACTTTGTGTAATTGTTATCATAAAGCATACGTGCTTTTTCAACGTGTGTTTACGCCGACGTTTCTACACGTACCTTAACGTTTTTTTCTAGTTTAATACGTTTTCTAAGATGTAGTGGCACCTGGCTTATCCTTTGTTTTAAACCCTCACCTGTGTCTCTTCAAACTTTGTGGAAGTAGAGCTCCGAGTTAGTCCAAAGCCTCCAAAAGGATCTTCAAAACGAATAAATTCTCATATACTGCTAACCTTTCGAGAGAGGTCTTTAGAATACGAAAGTATACTATACTCATTTCTTCTTACATAAAATGGATATTCTAATATACTAGCGCCCAATTGACCATGTAGTCATCAAAACGATGGTGTAGGATGAAGCATCTTCACTTTGTGAAAACTATATTTTTATGGATTTACTTACCGACAACGGTTTTTTCTTTTGAAAATATTTATCAGAGAACAACACTCCAATTTGGAATAAGTTTTTCCGACTCCGCTTTAAATATCTATGAAAACTACACTACCAGAGGATAATGAAGGGTTATCGCTAATACATCACAACTTTATAGAAATTCAGTCTGGTAGATGCAATTTTGTGACGCACTAAATAGTTCGCAATACTTATCATCTCAACTTTGCAATACGACGAGAGTAAAAGAGTAGAACAAAATAACGAAGAAAATTTGTAACGATCTCGCGTTAATTAAACATACATTTGTCAGTAGACAAACATTTATCAATTTCAGCTAGTTTAAGGGCTTTAGTAAGAATATACTCGTAAAATTCTACAGAAGTTGGATCGTTTGCAATTTACTAACATAGTTATTTCAACATGATATTTAAATTAGGATATGTAAATGCATCAAAAAGTAACTAGTGCATTTTATATAAACAGCAATAACGATAAAGATTTTACACTCTTCGAGGTCAATTAGAAAAACCACCGATAAAAATCAGGGATATTATGTCCACAATAATTTTTGTTTCAATTCATATGAAGTTCAAGAAACCGCAATAACCACAAACCTATAAAAAAAAAATTAACGCGTGCACATGAACGGAGGACGCTGAATTATACACCGAGAAAGCTTTAGACGAATAATCTGTGAAAACTAGAGTACGGAATTTTAACAAACGGGTGAGAAACTTACAGGACTAAGTTCGAACAAAATTAATACACAGAGTTGACCAGAGAAAACGAAAAGATGGCTTAAGGGTAACAGGTGTTTTTAGAGGTCAAAACCCTCGGGTTGATTGCAAATTATGACGAGATTCGCTAGATGAATTGGCTCGAAAGTATAAGCACGCGTGTTTTGCGTGAAATTAAATCGCGTCGGTGGTGAAGTGAAAAGATGAAAAATGAAGTTTCACTCGTCAACTATGTTGGACAAATCACGGGAATAATGTGTCCCAACGTGCCGAAGATATAATTAGTACATCAGAGGAGTTAATCTGGAAACCCTTAAATTACAAATTGATAGTACTGTTCTGAGTTTTTTATTGTATTTTGGTGGATGCATAAAAAATAAGTGCATACGAACTTGTAGATATAATTATAATTGGTTCGCAGACCGACGGAACTAATTATTTACATTTAAGTATAAGATTATCAGAGAGGAAATTTGAAACTTTTGAAATACTAAACGTGCGTATTAGTGAGAGGCAAGTTTTAATTGTAAGATGTGCCATTAGTAAATTACGGTGTTAAAATTTGATATTCCTAATAGACTTCGGAAAGGTGGATACAAAAGTTGGAATTGTACTACGTATTTCTAATAAATATTTATGGTTCCGGGTTGGAACCGTGTCATTTTATAAATTAAGGTCGACGTTTCGCCCACTTTTGTAAGGGTCTTCATCAGGACAAGAAAAGAAATAAGTAATAAAGTAAAAATATAAAAAATAATAAAGATAAGAATAATAATATTAAGTAGACAAGTTAAAGTGTAAAAAGAAGAGTTACTAGCAGGAACCATTAACTTAACTATACTATCATAAAACGCATACTAAAAGCGCGACTTTACAACGCTCAAAGGACGTCGTATAACAGAACAATCGTGTAACAGCGACGAACTACGTAAGAGAACGAATACGCAAGAGAGTTTTTTCAAAGTTGGACTTTTATTTATACAACTTCAAAACTATGGAAGAAATAATCTAAAATCATTTCCAACAATAGAATGTTTCCTGTTCTACGAAAGCAAGCAAAAATATATATTCCATACAACAACGGCGAAAACATTCGTAGAATGCAAGCAATAACAATAATTAATTCCATTGAATTTCATTCTTCGGATGGGAAAGCAAAATATGTTTTAAACCATCTAAAAGAATTATGTAACCAGCCGTACGGTCAAGAAAGATCAATTGCCTAACTTTTTAGAAAATAATAGAAGTTTGTATTATTATCGATCCACGCTACGAGGAGCGACTTAATTAGCAGATCTATTTTATTACCCATAAAATTTGAGCGAGCTCGAACGCTTGTAAATAACAAAATAGAATTTCATAGAAAACGCGCAGATAACAACTCTATTAAGTATTTAATGTGCGAGAAGTTTTAATCTTTCAACAAATACTATTGGAAATAACAAGCAGAGGTTAGAATACTTCAGGAATTGATAAGGCGAGCTTCTAGCTTTTAAAAATGGTTTACGACCAGTGAACATTTAAACGAAATTAAAAACGATTATAGGATATATTCCACGTACTGAGGGACATTTTTATACAAGACGGTTTAGTATGTATTTGCTAGGTTTGTATTATTTGAGAATAACACAAAAAGGGTTTAGATTAGAGTTTTTAATTAAGGTAGTTGCAATTTAATGCAGAATCGCTCTATTTCAAAAAGTTACCGTAACAAGGTTCCCATCGAATTTTGGTTTTTATACCACTACAAATAATATAATTTATAACAAATAAATTTTGCTTGATTACTAAAGTAATTGCTTTAAATTCTTACTTAAGAATTTGATTGCTCAACGTACACTTTTATATGGCTTATCCATTTAGTTGTAATACTCACCGACTTGTAATACTCCATTTCAGTTTTTATATTTCTAAACAGTTTCAATTAACCTAATTTAGTTTCATAAAGTCTAATTAGTTTATATTATGGCGAATAACTATATATTAGGTATAAGCAGTTTGCACTATGCCTTTATAATTGCGCTAAAATTTAAAAATGAAGTATTTTTAATAAAAGAAAATTTAGGAACTATTGTCTTGGATTCTAGAAAGACTATAACGATAGGAATATCGCTCTTAACTCGCAACATTCTGTCCAGCCTGTATGTTCGAACGGACAAGAGTAACTGATCCTCTGTATAGCTGGTAAACACAAGCAAGATATTTGAGCGCGTGTCTGTATGCAAAACAACGAAGATAGCGACAAACTTCATTGTTGACCTTTAAAATACGACAAGAGTATTATTCAAAATGCCGAAGCATGCTTGATTTCTACAATAATATGTGGATCACATAGGGTATTACAGTTTTAATGACATTTTGTAGAAGAACAATGACCGTATGTATTTATTAAATTTGGAACGATATAACATCAAAAATTTACCAATTATCTATAATGTTATTTAAACAAGAAGTTATACAAAATATACAGTTTGATTCATTACTTCATAGAAATATTTTAACTGTCGCTTAAGAATGATCCATAGACTGATACTTACCCAAAAAATTATTTTTTAATAATAAATGTGAAGCGGATGCTTTTAGGGTACCCCTAAAGATAGGGAGGCTACCCACTACATCCTCTAATTGAAATTCCTTGGTGGGTGACCTCGGGTATAATGTTTTTGCTGTATGACAGGCCTATCGTAAAACTTTATGGTGTGGTTTGCGGTTTAAGGTTTACAAACTCACGAATTGGTGTGTTTTATTATAAGCAATGCCAATGTCACCTGCTGACCCTTTAAATAATGTTTATTTGTTACTCATTAGCAAACTGCATTTTTTAGAGTTCCGATATAAACAATGGATGTTCCACTTTACAGGCGAGCATATTGTAAAATGCTACTTCATAAGCTGGTAGCAAATAATTGTCAATTGCAATTCCTGTGTGGTGTCAGTGTCGAATATACCCAATAACAGAAGTCATACATTTAAAAGGATCAAATGACAGTGTAGGTACAAAATATAATTCATTGTTTATTGATTATTCAGTTCCAGCTTTAACCTACTTTTTGTTTTCTGTGAGTTTTAATTTCGTAGGAAACACCGAAGATTTTGCTTTTGAAAGTAGCGTTTTACAAACTCGCTACCTGTAAAGTAGAACACACATTGTGTGCATTGAAACTCAAAAAATGCAGTTTACTAATTAGAAAGAAATATTATTATTTTAACCGCCATGTCAATGTTAATCGCTCCGCTAATAATAAAACATCAATTTGTGGGTTTGCAAAAGTTAAACTACAAACCATAAACTTTTACACTAGGCTTGTTATACAGCATAAACATTATGCCGGAGCTCACCCATCAAGGAATTTCAATTATAGCATATGGTGGGTAGACGTATTACTTCTATACGTACCCTGAAAACATGCGGTCCAATTTATATTTTTATATTTCACCTCGTTGTAATTTAGTCATGACACCTAGGATGCGATATATGTAAACATATCGATAACACCCGGGGCGTAATGATTTCATAACACCCGCTTATTATGCCCTCAGAAACAAATCAATTTTTTAGCTATTTATGCAACAAGTGTGTTATTAAGCTTTCTCATAGCTCTGTTTAGATTTAATGGGTAGCAAACTTTTAGTTACTTTTAGAGCTTGCCTTCCAATTATTGCTGGCCACTCTTGATCAACCATTTTGCACTATTGATATTAAATAAATGTGACAAATGTCCAAAACATAGGAACGTCAAACTGTTTATTGTCATCATGGAAAACATGATGTAGGTATGTTTAATAGTTATATAGTAAAATCCGAGGTAAATTCTAAAATAGAAAACTTACCTATCACCTATTTTTTATTTTATATATGAGGTGAAATATAAAATCTTGTATTACTTGTGTTACTAGATGATAACGCCCATCGGGGGACTCAATCCATCCCTCAGGCCATAAGCCCTCGGATGAGTCGCCCTTCGGGCGTTATCATCTTAACACACTTGGTGAATAAATAGCTATTAAAAAATAATTTTTTTTGCGTAAACACCAATCTAGAGCCCATTCTTAAGGATCGGTTAAAATATTTCTATAAAGTTGTGAATCTCCCGTATTAGTGAACTCAAAATAGTAAGTATTCAAAATGACATCATACTTAAAAACAAGATTTGTAATGTAAGCTGGTATTTCATTTTCATCACAGCATGACCAAACTTGGTACATACGAGTTTATTTTGTAATTCTTGTGAGCTAAAAAAATATAATTATTAGTGTTATGTGTAATTGGGTTGTAAGTGTACAGATTTTAATAAATTTACAGTTAAAATATTTTAAAATACTAACTATGTTGCTTTATTGTTGCTACCCATGTCCTGGAAGAAGTACCTTGTAGTGTACAGAGAAGACCACTTATCTTGCATACACAGCAGTTTCTGCTACATCGAGTTTTGTAAAAGCACATGGTTAGCTATCGACAGGCTTGTCATACTTCAGGAAGGATCGATCATTACCCAGATTATACCCTTTTTAATCCAGCTCCATCCCTTAGAGGTCATCCATATTATCGGCCCTCCCCCAGATTTGACCAGCTTGATAAGCAGTCCTCATTGTATGCTGATACAACGCCTTTGAGGTTGAATGGTATCAAACGAATGTGTTTATTTTGTGCACTGTTTATTGTGGTTATTGTTCCGTGGGAACTATACAGCTGGGAAATGAAATCTTCAAGAACAGTTAGGATGTTGTTAGGTTGCGTTTGGAGATTATGGAATTGGATGCTGCACATACTAAATCAAGACTAGGTGATTGGCATGTACATTTTCTCGAGTGCAAGTGCTTGGTCGATAGTATATCCGTAGACAAATTATATGTTTTGATTTTATGCTATAAACTGAATAGCAATCAAATACAAACTGGCCATTTTGAAGACATGCCGCCATCTTGAATCTGACGCCACTTGGAATAAGGTGCTGTGGGTAAAATCGATTTGCTCTTATGTATAGAACGTATGTGCCAAGTGGTTTGGTTTTATCATGATTTAAAACGTTTTGGACATATGTCGCTTTTGCCGCTAAGACTATTGGTGTTATAGAAGACTTGACCCCTCCTGTCCGTGGCTGGATTAAATTGGTCGGATTTTCTTGAACCTTTTCCACTTATGATTTATTCGCTACTCGTAATTTATTTGCTTTTGAATTTATATTTACACATTAATCCAATTAACATATAGTGATTTTTGAGAAACCCTGTAGTTGTAATTTTTACACCTTTTCTTACCGACACGATGTGGTTGCCAACTAGCAAAATTGTCCCGTGTAATAACCATCATCAGATATTCATTAACATCTCTGAAAGTTAATTAGTAACTTAAACGATATTTTGACAATCATTTGTTGGTCACGAGTAATTTGTTTTAAAATTTACAGCAGTTAAAACCAAACTGCTTGATTTCTAAAAAGCGCCAGGTAATGTATAAGATACGCTAGGATGTCTTAATTAGATTGGTTTAATAATAATTTGCATTGCACTCATTCAACTTAAATCCGTTCGTCATTAGGCATTGGTATGGATCATAAAAACTATATAACCAATTACTGCACTGAATTCTACTTAGGAAAGAAGGCAACCGATTAATCAATGCAGTATTATTTGAACTGAAATTAACGCTTCTATGCTATGAGCTTTTTCCTGTATTAATCAAACTTCAAACAGAACGTTGCCACTCATAAAAGAGTCTATTATAGAACCCTTTTTATGGTTTTCAGTGAGCAAAGTTTTCCTTAGAAAAATCGCTGATAAAATGTGAGTTGCATTTGACAGCAGCAATTTGTCGCGGTTTTCGCTTAAGTTGCAGATTATTGCCAGCAAACTTCGTAAAACTATTGTGATAGTCTTTTAGAGAAATTGGTTTCTTGATAAGTTGGATCTTGGAAGATAAATTATATTTCAAGTAGGTTTTAATCTCATTAAATTAAGTTTTGCTGCTTTTCACGACTCCCGTGGAATAAATAGAGTAGATATTACATCGTGCTTTTTCATGCGGAATTTTCATGCTGTGCTTCATGTTCAGTTTGATATTGTGCGCGGAAAATTGCACTCGCATGACACACAATGAAAATGCACATTTTAATGTCTGATGTAGTTGCTTTTGAATTATTTGCCATGTCATGTTATGGTTTTAAGTACTTCTTTCGTAGATGATGTTTGTACATAAAGTAGAATTACTACCAATTAGCAGACTTGTTACATGAAACGTTTATATGAAACTTTCAATTGGTCTTATTATAATATTTTAATTAACAGAGAAACTTTTCTCATATTACCATTCAATGCAATTTCTTTAGTAGTAAGCAAAATTTATTTGTTATAAATTACGTTATTTCTAGCGGTATAAAAACCAAATTTTTAAGGTAACCTTGTTACGCTAACTTTTTGAAATAGATCGATTCTACATTAAATTGCAACTACCTTAATTAAAAACTCTAATTTAATTCCTTTTTATGTTGTTCTCATATAATACAAATTTAACAAATACATACTAAACCGTCCCGAATAAAAAATATTTCTCAGTACGTGGAATATATCTTATAACTGTTTTTAAATTCGTTCAAATGCCCGCTGATCGTAAATCACTTCGAAAAGCTAGAAATTCGTGTAATCAATTCTAACTTCTGCTTGTTATGTCCAATAGTTAGTTGTTGAAAGATTAAAACTTCTCGCTCATTAAATACTTAATGAGGTTGTTATCCGCGCGTTTTCTACGAAATTCTGTTTTGTTATTTACAAGCGTTCGAGTTTGCTCAAATTTTATGGGTAATAAAAGAGGTCTGCTAATTAAGTCGTTCCTCGTAGCGTGGATCGATAATAATACAAACGTTTATTTTTTCTAAAAAGTTAGGCACTGATCTTTCTTGGCCGTATGGCTGGTTGCATAACTTTTTTAGATGGTTTAAAATATGTTTTGCTTTCCCATCCCAACAACGAAAATCAATGGAATTAATTATCGCTATTGCTTGCATTCTACGAATGTTTTCGTCGTTGTTGTATGGAATATAAGTTTTTGCTTGCTTTCGTAGAACAGGTAATATTCTATTGTTGGGAAAGGTTTTAGGTTATTTCTTCTATGGTTTTGAAGTTGTATAAATAAAAGTCCAACTTTGAAAAAATCGCTCATTTCTTCGTTCTGTTACGTAGTTCGTCGTTCTTATACGATTCTTCTGTTATACAATGTCCTTTGAGCGTTGTAAAGTCGCGCTTTTAGAATGCGTTTTATGCTAGTATAGTTAAGTTGATGGGTCCAGCACCCAGTCATAGGCAAGTACAGCCGTACTTCATCATCTTAAGATGGTACCAAAGGGAAGTTAGCTCTGGTACACTTTATCTTTCTGTTTGCTTTATTTGTGTTGCTGTTTTAGAAGATAGACAAATCTCTTCTTTTTGGTTGATTCCGCAATAAATTGCAGACCGTACGTTACCAAATGCACGCTCACAAATGAACAATTAATCTTATTTTTAAAGCTTCCTGCTTAAAATTTTAATGCGTTAGAGCACTTTCTACTGTTTACCTTTCGGTATAAATTAATGTTAACGTCAACAACTTGCTGTGTAAAATTTTAATAATACGTTCTTAATTCTTGTGAGGTGCGCTTCCTAAAGCAGATGTTACTGTATTATTTATAGCAGAGGTTACTGTAGTATTTTTAATTTCTTGTACATATTTAGGGTTGGAACATGTTTTGAGTATGCTTGTATTTAGAGAATAAGATTTTATTCTCAATATTTTAAAATGTTTAAGTTTATACTGTAGTAGATGTAAATTGACGCTTTGTGTACATCACGTTGTAATGAATAATTACATTAATGTGTTTCGACGTTTATATTCTCTTGCGACCGTGTGTGTTTTCTTTACAGGTTGTTATATAGTTTTTACTGAGGTTTCCAATTCTTTTTTTTTAGATCATCCACCCCACTCTACGACGTTTTTGAGCTATCTCGAACTCTACTTCTTTTGGAATTCGATTCTACCACTCTATCCCTGGTTTTTGTCGCGGTATTCTGTGTAGGCGATTTTCTCTACTTACGTTGCTGCTTTCTTTCTTGACTGCACGGAATACCGTTACAACCTATTGCCGAAAACGGCTTCATATTCACTTACCTCAATGAAGAAAACCCCGTTGTAAAATTGAGAATTAAATGCAATTTTGAGTAAATATCAGAAAATTATACGAATTCAAAATAGGAAAAGTGGAAGACTTCGTGTTGTTTTGGATAGTATACTGAAATGTATCAAAATGCAGCTAACTGTGATTGACATCGGAAAGCTTGCATCATCAACATTAATCGTTATCATCGTTTGTATCACAAGTTTGTATAAAATGACCGAAATATAAAACTACTTTACAATTATTCCTTACCTTGGTAGGTTTTACTAATTGTTAAAATTCAGGGCGCCAAACTGTCATATCCTAGCAATACTGGTGATATATTTGCTACCCGGAAGACGGCTGCTCTGGATAGCTCTCTTTGCTTTCGATTTCCAACTCTCATCACCTCAGTTGTTACCTTTTGTGACCCTACCCGAAAACACTTCTTAACTTTCTATCTAACTACGAAATTTTCGAAATAACGGCCTCTCTCAAATACGATTTGATCATTGGATGCAGCCGAATATCCTTCCACAATGATAATTTTGTCTATCCTATAAAATTCCATCCAAATTTAGACTTTCTTAACAGTAAACTTCAAAACATATCATTGCACGTAAATCTACCTTAAAAGAAAATAAAACCTAATCTAACTTCCACTGGCCAGATACTATTAACAGACATCCTAAAACCTTAATTGCACGAGATTAGCGGTAAGCAAATCTATAAAGATATGGTTTACACAAAGTGAAGATGCTTTATCCAATACCATGGTTTTGATGACTACATGGTCAATTGGGCGCTAGTATATTAGAATATCCATTTTATGCGAAGGAGGAAATGAGTATGGTATACTTTCGCATTCTAAAGACCTCTCTCGAAAGGTTAGCAGTATATGAGAACTTCTTCATTTTAAAGAACCTTTCGGAGACTTTGGACTAACTCGGAGATTTACTTCTGCGAAGTTTGATGAGACGCAAGTGGGAGTTTAAAACGAAGGTTAAGCCAGGCGCCAGTACATCTTCGAAAACGTATTAAAAAAATCGTTAAGGTAAGTGTAGAAACCTCGGCGTGAACACACGTTGAAAAGCACGTATGCTTTATGTCAACAATTACACAAAACCTAAACCTGACAGAAAAACATTAATTATAGCTACAAGACAACAGTTCCTGTGTTACAACATAGTTTAGAAATATTGCAAGATAAGGTAACCTTTATCATATGGAGTTTTATCAAAAAATTAAGATTTCTTATTTAATAGCAGAAATAGAACAAGTTTTCGGTAACTTAGATGTCCTTTTTTATATTTTACATTTCACTCTAGTAACCAGAGCAGTAAATAGAATCAAAGGAATAATTATATTCATAGTTGAGCATTTTAAATTACATAATCACTATTTACAAAAGATACTAGGTTTTATTAAGATAAGTAATTCAATATTTTATCTTATTAAACTTAAGTTGTTAAAGAAGCTTCGAATTCTAGTTCTGATGTTAGGTTAATTTTAGGAATTTATATAAAAAAATATAAATTTGTATTATGCTTGAAGTTTACATTTATGTACCAATATTCAGGCAATTTACAATTAAAATTCTAATAATAGCATAATAATAGAATCAAAAAGTTCGGTATCAATAGCACAATTTCGCACAAACATAAGTTTTCAAAAAGCATGTTTATTTAGTTTTTCTTTATATATGAAAGGTATAACTGCATTACGCAATTCAACGCAAGCATCAACAGATGTTCTAAATGTTAATACAATACACATTTTTGAAACAAATGCTAAACCAAAACTTGGAAGATCAACCTCGACAAGGCGTCTTCGACATGTGGTTTTCCATGCTGTATACTTGTTCCCGGTATCGTGAGTTGCAGAACAAATTTAACAAACAATTATGGACGGACAGCTAAACCAACAAAATTAGTTTGCATTCACTTAAATCGAATTTTGGAATACTTGAAAATTGAATTGCGTTACAGAGATTTAATACTGTTTCTAATAACCAAAGCTCGAGCACATCATTAATAGATCTTAGTCATTAGTTGTATTAATTGTACTAGCTTGTAATTCTCTTGCTTAGTTGCGCTAAAATGTGCAAACAAATATTTATCTTTAATAAAAGAATTCTACGAACCATTCTCCACAACTTTTTTACTCGAACCGATAAGTACGATTGGTTATTTCTCCAGGTGGGAGACAAGCGTAGCTACGTACATAAACAAAAGAAGGTAATGACAAACTTGAACGTTGACCTTCAAAAGATTGCAAGAATTTTATTTAAAGTTTTAAAGCATGTTCGCTTACTACAAGATGAAGATTTCGCAGGGTATTGTGATTATGGTGAAAATTTGTATAAGAAAACAATGCGTGAATAATATCGAGTATTGAAACGTTACAGTTTCCTGACCAATGTAGTACCTTCGGGTGGAGTATTGGAAGATCAAATGTAGGGACTTACTTTAACATAGGCGATAATATAAATACCAAATACTACACCGTTCTATTCTATGGTCTAAATATTGCTCTTCTGACGAAATGTTGAGATTCCATTGTTCGGGCATCCTCTGACTACTACTATCTTGTCCCCTTGCTGGACCGAGGTTTTCTACAGATGCTGTACTATAAATATGTGTTTTAAGTGTTATAGAAATATATTATTTCGTGGAACATTCGGAAATCGCGGTGTGATTGATCAAGTACTTCGATGTAAGGATTTACGTACGTAAATGCAGATGCTCCTTATATACAAATTGGTTTTTTTATTGAGTCATATCATCCCATCTTCATACCACTCCATATCAAACGCGCACTATCCTTCTTCTTCGCCTCTTCTTATGATGTAACTCCAATATACATTCACTTTGTGCTATACTCCTGAAGAATCATTTTTTCATTCTTTTGTTTTAATTTTTATAATAATCCACAAATGATCCTTTATTTTTCCCATAAAAAGTTTCTTAGACCAAAGCTATACATACGCGCTCTTATTGTTTGCGTCTTTTCTTACAAAGAGTTATAGGTATTTTACAGTATTTAAGTTTTACAGCTTGGTATTTAACTTTTCTGACTATATCGTTGCTTTTCAATTGCTATATTTTCTTTGCTTGTTTTTTTGTTTGCTTTACAGAGGTACTCTCTTTGTACTTGATGTTTGATTTTGTGGTTACAAAATGCGTTATCTTAACCCAAATGTCAATACGCCAAAGTCCTAGCTTTTCCTAATTAAATAGAACCGACTACTTTGCTGTGATAAAGAGATATTGCATTTTCCTGCCGTTAAATCAACCGCCGGAAAATTATGTCTCATTAAATCTTCTCAAAAGTTATTCACAACCATAGGTAATTCCCCATAGTGTTCAATTATTTAGTTCAGGTGCCTAGTGGTTAGACATTATGTAACTTGTGTATTTTTTAGTAGCTATCACAAAATAATTACAAACCCGTTAACTGTAGTAGTCTATTTAAGTTTCAACATTAGCATTCACTGCTTTAATTTCAGTATTTCTACCTGTAATTTCGTCCCTAGTAATTTTATTTTCTTTATTACATTTGTTTGTATGTTTCTTAACATACTGCATTTCCCATTTTATTTGCTGATCTTTATCTTGACATTCTTCACCAAAATTTTAAATTTTGTCTTGCGCTAGTCGATTCTCACTTTGCAAAAGCGTAAACCCATTGTTGATTTTGAACGTTCGAAGACGTATGCGTCTTGCCGTTAATCTACCCTGTTGGTTTATTGCTGTTTTTTCAGCTGGCGGAGCATTTCAATCATTCCGGTATCGGCAATAGAGCTTGGTCCTCAACTGCGGGGTTCCTCCTGAAAGATCAAACACCCCGAAGGCTTGACTTATTCTTGGAACTTAGTACTTGTTGCTGCAGCCCCTAGTTAAGATTCACGTCTACCTGTTTTACAACCATTTTTAAAAATATCTCTTGCTGGTCTGAACAAGAATGAAGCGAAATTTTATTTAACCCAAGATTTGAATACATTCTCACAAACTAAAATGAAACGAAATACATGTATTTATTTTACTATAGCACAGGGTAATATAATTTAAATTGACGCTTGCTATTAGTAACTTAGCAAATCATCGGATTCCAGTTATGACTGTAATTTTTATGCCGATAAGCTAAATATAATTCTGTGCAAAATTGCCAAATTGTAATTGTGCTGCTACAGAGGGGGATACAAGAGCGATATTTGCTTAACTATATTTATGAGGTGACTATAAAGATTTATTGTGAACAACGTTTTGGCAATGATCGTCAGTTACCTGCACAACTCTTATTGTAGGGTAACAAAAGAGAATATGACTGAAATTGAAGGTCTGCAAGCAAATCATGGGGTGAACGCACTGACTACCTGTTTATTACCGTAAATATCCTAAGTTCTTGGGGATGAAACTTCCTGCAGATACACAGAGAAAAGTTGTTTAGTATGATACAATTATAATTACAAGACTAATAGTCTCTGCCAGTAAGAATAGACAATTACTGGTTCGAAGTTGACCCACTATACCAGAAATGGTTTTCTGGTTAATTACATGTCTTTTAAAATATGTTATCTAACGATATAGTCACACATTTACCGGTATCGTCCCGTCCTCGTCTTTGTATTCCCAGGTTAAATCCTCTTGTTTCCCTTGCAGTTAAAACTTTTGTTCAAGCTTATGCTTTCTTTAAAATGTATTTGTAAATAAAACAACTGAACCCTTCCACTTTGCTAAGCAGTTCTTGAAAAGCCTGTTTCTTTTTGCGAGAACGACTTTGTCTTTACTACTTTCTTTCTAAGAATTTCACCCGTCCTTTAGGTATATGGAGGTGGCATTAATTATACCGGTGCATCCTTTGTTACAGTAATTATTTTGAAAGTTACGTTTTAGTCTTGGGCACGCCAATCTCAATAAACCGTCTGATGTAGATACACGATGTGCATATCTTGCCGCCTTTGCCTGCACTAAAAATCCTACCTACAAAGAACAGATACAAAGATATGTCTAATTAATGTTCATGTGATTTTACCATAATTATTGGTTTGTCGCATGTTATCTTTAAAATTATTGCTGTTTCGTACTTTCTAAGTATTGTTTGTTCTTTTAGCATTAAACTCCTTCCTACAGAAGCGCAATTCGATTAGTAAATTTAGCAATATCTCCACTTTTATTCATGTTAACTGTGACACTCAGCACTGAATTGTACATAGCCGAAACCTTTTGTTTTTTATATTTTTCGAGAAGTAGCGAGTACAGCCTCAGTAATTGAGTTAAATTTTCAGCGAATACCCCAGACGTTGAGCCGTTTGTAAGCGGTTTCATTAAAATCCCTCTAAATTACTGGTAAAAGAGTTCAAAATGTAGTTAATGCAGAAACTTCAAAGCGCTTATGGGGACAGTTGCAGAAATAGATTACACGGAACAACAAATTGTAATTTTTTTGTTTTCGATTGTGGGATAGGTTTTTTTTTCCACAGCTTACGAATCTGTTAACAGAATTTTTCTGATCACCCTCCAGTCAAAAGTGATTAATATTTTTATAGTGGAACTTTTTTTATTTTAACATATCTTTTGGCTGAGGTCTAGCCATGTTACAACGTGCTTCGCACTTTTTAAAATACTAGTGTTTTCTCACTTTAAAAACACATTTTATTACCACTTGGAATTAAGTTTGATTTTAAATATATATTCACGTTTACTCTCGTTCTAGAAAATAAAACTAGACACAGATTAAGTTATTTCACAAATTTTTCTCCATTATTTACGTTATATAAATAAATACGTTTACAATTAATTTTCCGGCTGGTTGATTCCTTGAAGCCTGTATTTCAAAACACAACTAGTGTGGATATGAATCTATGTCAGAAGTGTAATTCATTCCACTGCTAGCCCCTTCCTTTGTTTTCTTGGTTATCTGTAGCTTTCGGGTAGTTAGTCACAGATAAAACTCTTATGACTATTGATATGATTACTTTCATTTCTTTTCTCACCTTACAATAAAAAAATTAGAAATTAACTGCAAGTTGGAGCAAGAAAAATACTAAACTTTGTATATTAAAATTTTGGTTCTTAACATATGAATAAGTATTTCTATAAAGTGTTAAAACGATCAATATTTGCTCTGTGAAAATGACAAAGTCTTAATACAAGCTTTTTGTAAACACATTATAATAATTTTGTTTCAATTTTAAACTATATACTTCTTGACTTTTAACCCATACAAAATTTCATGAAATTTCTTATATACACAGATAGGTTTTAAGCAGTAAGAAATATTTAAATGCACACTTTAGTTAAGTGAAAATAAGCCGAATGCAAAATGACAATTATGAACATTAACATAGATAATTTAGATATGTGTGAAAAGTTAGGTTAATATATTTTCTTAGGACTATCCAGTAATGCATTTGTTACGCATTTAAGAATGGGTTTGGCAATGGTACTCATTATTCTGTAGGTGTATATGTATTCATAATCCAACACCTCTGACCAATCAGTATAAACCTTCATTTTCATAATCCGTGAGGTGTAGTTTTCGTTAACATGCAAAGTAGGTTGTTACACTTTGACAAATAAATTTTTAATTGTCAGTGCTTGCGATATTAGTCACAACGTTTAGAAAATATCTGATCACGAAGATTTGTGTAGTTGTGGGAAAATTATAGTAGTCTACTCGCGAGTTATGGCCATTACTTATTCGGATTACCCCGTGGGAAAATTATAGTACTCTACTCGCGAGTTATGGCCATTACTCATTCGGATTACGCCACGCCCTGATGGGCTCACTGTGCAAACCTTCCGAATGAGTAATGTCTATCATAGCTCACTCGTTGAATAATATACTATTATGCACTGCCATTTATACTAACAGAAATTACAATACAACTCGTATCTGGAGTAAATAACTATATAGCAGAGTTTGCTACTTGTATTTTAGTTTTTTCTGAGTTTCACATGACATCTTGTGAAAAACATCTGGCGGTGCGATTATAAACATTTAGACCAAAAATACTGCAAGCTATAGAGTGTGGCATTTATATGTGCTACACAGCTTTGCTCGCTGTTTGTACGTTATACGTTGCTACAGTTGCAGCAATGGCAGCTATTACATTGTCTAATTTTAAACGGCATCCATATGCGTTAATGGGAAACCTTGTCCAAACGTCAAATAATTTTGCTACTACAACTTACACAGATTTGCGATTCATTATACCGTTTTTCAAGTACTGTATGAGAACGAAGCAATGGCGTTCGCAAATAAGGCCTTTTATTATGTGCACTATCATCTGAAAAATGTATTTAAAGATCGATGTCAAAGATTGTACTTTATCAATACCTAGAGTAAAATGCCGTTATTAAAGTTTCTTTGCTCAGAAAGAACTATTATTGAATACAGTACACTCATGAACAGAGCTTGGCCAACGAGAAACGGTATCCAGGATATCCATTGAGACGTCCGATTTAAAGAAACGTATTTCTTTTGATTTTGAACTTCTCCCATCTTTGCCTTCTTTAAAATAGACAATTTACACTTTTTGTAATGAATTTAATGAAATGTGAGTTGGAGATTATATACGAATATGGATTCCATCGACTGCCTCTATTGTATAAACTAACACGTCCTTTGTCTCTAATATCTGATGGCTGTGTTTTATATATTTTTGATCACTGAAACCGAATTTGCACTCAGAACTTTTGTATGACCATAGGTATTAGGATTTTCGTTAAATACGGTTTACATTGTATAGCATATTGTAACGAACGTAGTCCGGTGGGTGAGTCATCATTGGAATGTAAACAGCGTCATGTCTGGCGAAGGTTTTAGAAATATCTGGAAAGGGAACACAAGCAGCAGTTGATATCCTAAACGCATTTACAAACAGATATCAAATATAAATAAAAAAATAATATTTTATTGTATAGTATATGTTGCTGATATGGACTTTATAGTATGTCGTGAAAGCGTGTAAGTCAAACGGTTACGCTTTGTTACATATGTGGCGAGTTTACGATTGAATCTCACAAAAATACATTAATCAAAAAAGCTTATGAGCTTTATTTTGGATGCAAACTAGGAGATCAGGAATCACTTTGGGCGCCGCACATAATTTGCGCAACGCGTGCTATGCATTTAAGAGAATGGTTCGATGATCCGTAAATCAGTGCTTCTTGTAGTGCCTATGGTGTGGAGAGAACCTAAATATTATTTAACCGGTTGCTATTTTGCTTGACGAATCTATCTGGAATATCACTGAAGTCGAAGATGTTACGTTCATTTTCGACAGTATTTGGTTATTTCATTTACATCGATTCCGTTTCTACTCTTTTATACGTCGACAACTTCCTGTTTACAATAAGTACGCTTCCTACTAATTTTTATTTTAAACTTATTTATTTCAAAACGTGAAGTTTATGCTAAAATTAAAAAGTCAATACCTTGTTTTAGGTATCTGTTAACTTGTTATACATTACGACCGCGTATAATTGATTCTTATGTGATTTATATCTAAAGATTTGTTGAAATAGTGTATTCTATTATTTGATAAAGCTTCAGTCGAGTTTTCTAATCTCCTTTTTGGTATGTTGATAACGCGAGGATCGAAGCTCGAATTCTTCTAATTTTAAACAATATCAATTTGATTTTGCAGTTCGTCCTTAGATGTATTTTCTAAATTACTTACTTCAAGAGCAATACACGTTTTTTTTATAAGAAGTGTAGATCCTGACTGCATCAGTGAGTTCTTCTGCGTTATTGATATTAGTAAGACTCTCTTTTTAGCTCTTAGCTGGGGGCCAAATTGCTTGTTATGTAGGCCCGATTATTTTTTGACATAGATCAACTGCTCTTCCGTGCAGACCGCTGTTGCAATTACGGTAGCAGCATGGTTGTTGCTGACTACCGCGGCGATGCTGTGCTGATCCGCTTCCGATGTATAAGTATCCCGACACATGTATGTGATTTGTTTTCTTTTTTTAAGATACCACGGGATTAACCCAATTCGCATCGTACTGACGAACAAAATGCGATTTCTAAAAAGAAACCCACTTTGAAATTAGATACGCTAATGTTTGTTATGGTAAAATCCTTACTAGAAAGGTTTTTAAATATAATGCTTTTTTTTTTTACTTAACCCATCCGCTTATACCAAAGTATCAGCATTATTCTTTTTTTAGTTAGATTTATTGCATGTTAGCTACGAAATGCGCACTTCGTGGAACAATTATTGAATTTGTCCATATTGTAAAATTACTTTTCTTAAATAGTAACTTTATTTAATTTTTTTGCTGATTAGATAGAAATTTCGATTTTTTTATTGTAAATAGAAAATCGTTAGCGATGTATCATTCTTTTAAACTTTAAAATTTTCATCTAATATACTCAAACAAAATATATCGAACATCAATAAATCATAGTCGCCTTCAATTTATGTCATAAATTAATGTCAAGCTTGATGTTTTTATTATTTTGACAACGATCCTAGGTCATGGATCGAAACGTAAATAAATATTATTTTAAAAACTACGAGTGGTTTCATTCCCAAAGAAGATTAAAAAAGGACTAAACAAACCACAACAAACATACAGGGAGTATTAACGAGTTTTTAGATGGAAATCACATAAGAAGCAATTATACACGGTCGTAATGCATTACAAGTTAACGGATACCTAAAACAAGGCATTACTATTTAATTTTAACATAAACTTTACGTTTCGAAATAAATAAGTTTAAAATGAAAATTAGTTGTAAGCGTACTTATTGTAAACAGGATGTTGTCGACGTATGAAAGAGTAGAAACGGGATCGATGTAAATGAAATAACCAAATACCGCCGAAAATGAACGTAAAAAAGTATACCGTACAGTACCAAAACCTCAATCAGCTCTCAGATCTGTTCTCTACAGCCAGAGTTTACCTGTCCCCAAAAGTCCATAATCATATACACTTGACTATGATATGAATACTGCTAAAGATAATATTGTTGAACCTATGGAATAATATGCGGGTCCTGATTTTCAACCATTTGATATAGGTACTCCACATTTACTTTCATAAGATGAGTTTAACGGTTTAGTACGGGATTTATATTTGTCAAAAACTCAAGCCGAACTCTTGGGATCCAGGTTGCAAAGTTGGAATCAATTACAGAGTGGTAGGCATATTTCCACATATAGGAGACGTGAACAAGATTTTCTTTATTTTTTTACATAGTTTGATGTGTTGGTGTTCTATGTAGATGTGCCTGAACTAACGGATGCATTAGGATATTAATACAAAACTAATAAGTGCAGGTTATTTATTGATTCGTCCACAATGGAATCTAATACCCCTCTGTTCCTATTGCCCACGTAGTACATATGAAGGAAACTATAACAATATGAAAACTTTACTGCAAAAGTTAAATATACATAACATGCGTGGAGCTTATGTGACGATTTGAAAGTCGTAGCATTTCTGTTACAACAAGCACTGCTGTTTTCTCTGTAAATAGGGCACCAGAGCAAAAAATAAACGGTACCTTATAAAAAATTAGTACTTTACAAACGCAAAACCCAATAAAAAAAAATTTAGATTCGGTAGTGACATGGTATGCAAAAATTTGCATTATAACAAATATAAACACTACATATTAAAACGATCCACTATAAAAAATACGAATAACTTTTGATCCTTGGAAGGTGGTGGTGATGCTCCTGGTGGTGGTTGTGGTGACAGAAAGTTTCTGCTGGCTGGTTCGAAATCAGCTGGAAATTTTTTGTCAAAAACACCTATCGCACGTTAGGAAACAATTACAATTTGTTGTTTAGTTTTATTTGGGGAAATCCACAAAATTTGACTTCGTTGAAGAAAGCTTAATATATTGAACACCACAAACACCCAATGTAAGATTCGGGATGATGTTGAAATATGTACATTTGTAAAATCAGCTATTGCTTGTATGTAACCATCTGTTGAAAATATATAAGAATTGCAAGAAATTGATTCATCGGTGAGACAATGTTGTTTCTAAGTGTTGTTTAATTATAATATACATCTCTTATATTCATGATATATCGTAGGGAAGCTCTAAATTAACTTCAATTAAAGGCAGGACAAGTTATGCTTTTTGTTTTGTTAGCCTAAATGTTTAAAAATTTGAATTCATGTAAATAGCCTAATTGATGGGCCCTCAGTAATAACTGTTTTAGTATCTCGACATCATCCAACTCAACAACGTCTAAATGGACATCTAAACTATGAAGTTAAAAGCTGTTCATTTTATAAAATTTGGGATTTCTTTTGAACTTGTAAATAATGTAATCAGTGATGTTAAGAAATACAAACTTTTGGGATAGTTTTTTACTTTTGCCGGACTAAACTGCACATTTGGGACCTTAAAATTTAAGGATCACTTAAGTATGATATCAAGCATGCAATGCTTTAACAGTAACTTAATAAATTTAAGAAACACTTAAATAATAAGGAGAAGTGGTGAAATTGGGCTAATGTTACAAAATTTTACTGTAGTAGTCCGTGCTATCTTATACCTTACTTTACACTAATGTATATCTGAGAACAGTATTAATCTTATTTATTTTTATTGTCTCCATAGCGATGCAACCAGTTTACCAAGGATTGTTAGCGCCGTTTAGCAAAAGTACATATCTAGGTTTGTGCTGTCATACTTTTGTGTTTGCGCCACGCGTCTCTGTAAAAAAGATAAAGAAGTCTCTTGTCTGTCATATGTCATTTTTATTATCAGATTATGGATAATAATTAAAAACTTTTGAGAGGTTAAAATATTTGCGCTTTCTGGTTATTAGTTATTCTTAATTATTTGCAAACTAAATTTTGTTCACGAGACATGTACCTATGTAATAGCCCTAATATTAAACATAGCTCACTTAAGTATTAGGTTTGGTTTTTCAAGGTTTACTCGTTTTAATTTATTTTCCCATAAGTCATTAAGTCTTAATTGGACTACATACATAATTATTCTACATTAACTTGAAATTTACAAACAGTTTTAACTGCTATTATTATCTGAAGGTATTTTTATATAGAATAGTCGAATACTAATTTATGAAACAACTTAATTAATGTTTATAGTAGTAGGTAATGAATTAAATGCATTAGCTTTGCCATGGATGCTAGTTATGTTCTGCGTTATCTCCGCTGCTTGCCTGGTTGTAAGTACAGAAACTCTTTTCGGCGTAGTTTTCCAAATCTGAAAATGGATGGCATGTTTTGATATATGTTGGCACTTAATTTGCAATTCATATCATTTGATTTTAATTTAGCATACTTGTTCGGAAGCTATTGAGTGTGTCATTGACATTTTACTGTTTGTGATAATAATCCCACTTTTTATTTTAAATTCGTTTCTTTTTGATAACTGTAAGACATTAACTTTTCTCAAAATAACTTTTTTTTTATTTTGTGCATCTTTATCAATTGATGTAAAATTTCATATTTTAACTTACGTTGCTTAATATTTAATTTATGCAGTTAGTATATTATCAATTTTAATAGAAGTGAAAATATAACTTTTACATTCAACTGTAAGTGAAATTTTGAATTTGCATTAATCGTAGTTTTAAACCATTTATTGTAAAAGTACAAGTTTCGATTCAGTTGGGTCGCCATCCAAAACTAGTTTTGTAATACTTAGTATAATGCAATTCGACCAGGTAACGAACAAAATCACCACAAGCAGACACACCGGATGTTTCCATCTATTTGCACCTTTTAGCAACAGTTTAAATTACCGAATTGAAGTAATTACGATAAAGTGACTATTCATTTATTTGAAAAGACATTGTACTTTTAAAAGCTTATTTTATTTATTTTCTTAAAGTTGTTTTACTGCATATTGTTGTAAAATGTGTTAGGTTTAAAAATAAACGTATTACTCTTCCGTATTGTAAATCTAAGCAGGAACTCAGAGATTGGAATTAGTGAATCAATTTGTGTTAAAATCTTATGGTCGTTTATTTTACCTTCCCAAATTATTTTCTTGAATGACACGCTTTATCAAGATGAAAGTTGACGTATTTTTTTTGCAGTTACTTCACAAATCAAAACTTTTGAAGCATACGCTATATTATAGCATTTTAAGGACACGTACATAAAGCACAATTTTTGTACTTTTTAACAATTTGTACAAGGTTGGCACATATTTTTACTGTATTTTTTACGGGGAATTTGAATTTGGCATCAATTTTATACTAGAACTAATTTCCAAAATTTTTTAACACCCTAAGTTTTCTCTTTTTTTACTTTTCTTATCAATTTTCGACAAATTTGCATACTTTTTCACATTTGTATCTTTAACATTATATTTAAAATGTTGCTTCTTTAGATGTCTCTTTCGTGTTTCCATATCTATCACTCTCTGGCATAGTAGTTGCTTTTTTTTGCAAAGCATGATCCGGTTTTATGCAGTTTTTTTTATTATTTGCAGTTCTTACGTGATTTGAATTTCTAAGTATATCAGTTTCTTAACTTCTTCTGTATCTTGTTTCTTATATATAACTTATTTTCATTCTTTTACACATTAATACTAGTTCTATTCTTGCTGATTTAATTTCATCCCCGCCGGCATCGTTTTTACTATGCATTGGCGGCTTTTTAATTTGTTAGTATATTAATAAGAGACAGTGGATATAAGGAAATAAAGGAGGAGGTATGCTGGGACTACGTGGGAGAAGAGGAGACGGAAGCAACATATAGCGATTAAGTTTATGAGCAACCATCTATCCGAATAAAATAAGTATCTTAAAACAATATTTTGTAGTTTATTGAATTACGCATAGCTAGGTTTATTTTTTGGAGCAGATTGCTTGTTTTATTATAGAAGCAATTTGCATACACTTATAAAACGATTATACTGTATATATATATATATATTGCTGTGTTAATAGGGTCATTTAGGGGTAGTTAGGACCAACAGTATAGCGCACTTCATATAAAATACATAAGGGCTCAGAAAACGATACAGTTTTCTGAAAAAAGTAAATGACAACGCCCTGTATATAAATCATAATCATAATTAATTCAGTTAATGAAAAATATTTTGAAGATTTATTTGAATAAACAAATTTGCAAGTCGTTAAACAACATATTTGCAAGCTGAAACGCGACATGCATGGATAACGCATCATTATTACGTCAAGGATCCTAATTAAAACAAGCAGGTTTAAAAATGCGTAAGATAGCAAACGCATATAATTTAATGCATACATTGAATTTAGTTTAGTCTACGTGACTGGAAAATTAAAATCCACACCTGATTTATTTGAAACAAGCAAAGCATGGTAATTAAAATTAAAGTTCATCAAATTTATTTGAACAAACAATGGTATACTTATCTAGAAGTATGAAAATCCAAGCAAATCAATGCTATTAACTCGAAATAGTACGTGACAAAAGTTAGGCGTTGATGTCAATATATAATAATAATACCATGGAATTTCCGAAAACCTAGTATGAAAATTTAATACACAACGACGAACTTTGCGCTTGTCAATAGATAGACAGTGCATTTAAATATGACTAGATTTGTAAACAAATCAATTTCCCATGAAGTAAGGCATAATTCACGTCTCTTAAAACACAGATATTTACATAAAGTGATGAACTGTGAAGCGAAATAATACCATTGTAATTATGGAAAATTGAAGAGTATGTCGTTTTATCCTTTAAAATGCGACTCTAAATGACTACTGGGGAACAAATATAAATAATTACTGGAGGCGATTATAAATGATTAATGGAACAAATAAGGAAATGCAACAAGCATTTATACTTTAACAATAAATGGTCAAGAACTTTAATGGAGGACGCTAGTGTGATTAAGGCTATGCTATGAGGGATGCAGACAATATCAAAATCAGCTGGACCGGGGATTGATTAGAGCTGAAAACAACAGGTTAGCAAATCTGAATGTTTTATTATTTTATTTGTGAATATTTCATTGTACATTGCTAAACTGAATCATTTAAAAATTGACATTGCATTGAATATTTCTAAGTTAAATACTTTAAAAATTGCTTTCATGATAATTTATGCGAGGGGTTGGCAAGGTTTGTTCCATTTACCTATACGTTATGTTATCAACATCCAAGATCTATAACCGCAATTTTCTCACCGTAATTGTATGTACGTTTACATTTCGTATTTGTTCATTCACCTTTTTGATTATTCTAGGTCAGTGCACGCGTGTTTCAATTGAAATATACTTTTCCTGTTTTTTGAATATCGACTGATATTTTAAATTAATACATCTAAATACCAACGCGTTTGGTATTACGAGGAAAACGCAATTGTACTATTCACGCGCCCTTACATAAATTGAGCTTTATAATCTTCTTAAACTGCTCACTATCAAAAGAAATCTTTTACAATAATTACGACTTTATGCAATGGAGTACTTTTTGGGCGAAGCTCTTTAAAAAAACGTCCTTTTACGGCGCGGTATATATCATTATTCTTATCTTAAAACACAATTTCTTCGTCACTAAAAATGAAAACTTTCCATCACGCGTCTATGAATTTATAATTTTATATGCTGGGTGTTTTAACAAATACTATTCTCTTTGATAATGAATATCTATGTAATTCGAGCCTTTCTAAAAAATTTTGAGTTTGTTCGGGTTTGATGCTAGATGACCTTTTTATGATGACCTCTAATCACATCAATACACACACATTGGATAATTGCACCAGACGAGTTGATTAATACTACGATATTAGTTAGTAAGATGAAATGATAATTTAGACTTTTATGCAAGGTCTAAATGATCCTTTCAAATTGAGCTAGTAATTGAAAGGTGGTAAATATAAGGTTCCGGAGAGGACTCGAACCTGTATCCTGGGGGTTGCACGCGTAATAAAAGATGCTATGATGAATGTTTCTAATTGCACGTCGTCTAGTTATTTTTTGCTAGTACTCTGATTAATATATGCAATGTAATCATACATCAGATTTTTGTAGTACGAAATGATATTCTTAAAAACAATCTTTCAAATACAAAATAATGGATTTAAACAATTTTCTTTAACAAACAATATCTCAACTGCATAAAAAATGAAATATAACTTTTTCTCAACACATATCTTATATATTACATATAGAGACAAGAATCTCTTTGAAACTAGGATGATCGCTCACTTATACTAAACAAATGTTAAACACGTTATAATCATTAATAAACAACTCCATAATTAAATCTTTCCTAATATGTACAGTAATTACCTTTATAAGTATTGTAATATAATATCCTTCTTAAAACCGTTTAAAATTATTTGAATTCAGTTAGGTTCACTTGTTACCTTGTGTAATGACGAAAATCTGTATCCTAGGTGTGCCAAACCCTCCAATTAAATTAAATTGACTTTTATACACAACTTGTGCTCTAAAACTTAAATTAAAATATGAATTTTTATGAATCTTTTAAAATGAATTGATTTAAATTTTACTGTTACAGATCTTTTTTTAATTTACAAGCATTTCCCAGAACGTAATTACCGATCTAACCTCGAAAGTGTTTAAATAGTTTTAAAAAGTAAAATTTTTTATGCAAATCGAGCCATTCCACATTAACAAATAACTACAAATCGTACGGCAGTTTTAATTATTTTTAATTATCTATTTTTAATTTTGAGATCGTTAAGTAATTATAGCGAATTTACATTATACATTTCGTGTAGGCAATTAGTTACGGACCATTGTAGGTACGTCAAATAATCTACTTCCATTGAAGTTTCAATCATCACTCTAATGTCGACAATTTGACTAACACTGATCCTAAAGATTGTCTGGTATTGGATTGTATAACCAAACTTCTTCTAACGTAATTTATTCTACTCGGGTCCAGCCGTTTCCTGAACCTTCGATTTGTTTTGCTATGTATTTATCTACATTCGAGCTCGTTCCAGAATGTGTGTTATGCTATCACCATTGCCGTTCGTTCGAGAATTATTAACTTCGTTGTTTCCTCATTTTTTATTGCCGCGTCGGGATACTTAATAATCGGATTATCATTGTAGAACATGAGCTTAGAACACATGCCTTTTTATTAATTAGAAATATGTCTTTTCAATTGAAATACTAACTTACTTTTTATATTAAATGAAGATTCGTTTCAGATTATGCAATATTAAAAAATTTACGCATATGAACAGGATGAAAACTCTTTTATAACATATGATCGAGTACTGAAATGCATTTGAACGTATTACATACCTTCTATTTTTATCTAAAACATGATCAAGCCATCTAATATGCAGTTTTTATGCGTCTAACGTAATAATACATTATATACCGGGCATTTCACAGATACGTTTTACATACACCTAGATATCTAAATAATTTGGGTTTTTTGATTTTTGTCATATTATGGAATATGATCTTTAATCACATCAATTATTGAAATACGCTGCGAATCTTACCTTTCAATCCCCAATGTTGGGCGTCATTTTTAATTGCTGTGTTACGCCCCACGATTGGGCGTTATTTTTATTTTTGCTATGTATTAGTCCTACGTTGGGTGTCCTTTTTTATTGCTGTGAATAGCCCCTAGTTGGTCGTTATATTTATTTGCTGTGAATTTCTGCCCACGATTATTTTCTTATACAACTTTGCTATGTCACAGCCCCTAACGTTGTCTTCGTCTTTTAAAACTTTACCGTTGTGTTCGTACTTAGCCTCCTTCCTCTGCGTCTCTAAATCCTGTAATTCCTGTAATTTGTATGCCTCAGCTAGCTCAATCTATTAAAACACAGAGTGCCCTACGTCACGACAATAAAGATTGTTTAATTCCCTTTTTTTCTATTACCTATCTATTAAAATAATGTAAATGAAGATGAAAATGAAGCAATCCGAAAATATACAACATAATAATCGATGATATGTACACTTTTATGTGAATAACTTATTAATTTGTTTAATATTCAAAAATTAGTCCCTGAATAAAATATTGATATTTATCTGATTCCACCAAAATTTATGTTCCCTGAAAGCCAGCAAAAATACCACTGTAATTACTTTTAAGTACCTTTTTAACGTTCAAAACGATCCTCTCTCTATTTTTCAAATTTTCAAAAGATTTTTGATGACCCTTACACATATTTGATATAGCAAATATTAAATATTAAAAATTGAAAAACAGTCTTATACTAATAATGAATAAAATCATGTAGGAACTGCCTCTGAATATCGATGGTCAGGATCCCCGGATTGTTACAGCTTGACTTGTTAGCGTAGTTTCTTCACTTGTTGATCAGAATGATTAATTAATTGTTGCTCTAATTCTTCTTTCGGATTTTGGAATGTCTTGGAGTTTACTTGTAGTTTAATTTAAGTATCTTGACGTTTATTTTATGTTTCCTTGTAAGCTTATTTAGAAGTATTTTTAGAGTATCCTCGAAGTTTGTTTAGACATTTATTTAGACGTATATTTAGAAGTATGTTTGGAGGAAAATTCAGACGATTATTTAGAAGTACATTCAGACGTTTATTTAGAAGTATGTTTGGAAGTACAATCAAACGTTTATTTAGAAGTACATTCAGACGTTTATTTAAAAGTATGTTTGCAGGTACATTAAGACGTTCATTTAAAAGTATATTCAGACGTTTATTTAGAAGTATGCTTGGAGGTACATTCAGAGCCCTAAATTCTTAAATATTAGAATTAAATTCAATTAATAATTTACCTTACGTTTCAAGATCAAAATGGCCACTTCTTGTATAAATTGGCACTTTTAATTTTCACTATTTTAATAAATTATTAATTTTCACTAAGTTTATTTTTACGTAATATTTTACTCCCAATTGAAGTGGTTAGTGCCTTGGTCAAAGACATACTGAATGTTTACGAGGTCCCCATAGTATTTATAGACTCCTATCTATTTTTCTTGTTGGTGTTCATTGTGTGTTTGTTGATGAAGGCGTTGTATCTTGCGCTTATCTCTGCCGAACTCGGTATTTATAAAAATTCCCTGTTCCGATTCTTGGTCAGACATTCCATTTCACACGTAGACACTGAATTTTGTGTAGCATATTTTGCAGAAAGTCCAAACTTTATTGCATTTTGTTATGTCTTTCATGTTTGTGTTGACTATAGTTCAAACTTTATCGTATCACGGACCGCCTGTTATTTATTGTTTGTTACTCCAAATATGTTGAATTTTATCGAAATACAATGTCTTTGGTCACGTATTCATATTCCTATTATGACGTATTTGAACGCGTTTACTTATTTATGCGTTGATATATTTAATGATATTATTAAATAGCTAGTATGCCAGGTTGTTTATCTTCACCGATTACGTCTTTATTTTGATGAAACTTGATGCGTTTAAAACCTTATTTTTACTCGTTTCTTTCCAGTTCCGGACTTGTATATTTAACTTAGAACGTATTATACGACGTACACATTATTATTTTTGCTATATAGTATCTGACTATTGAATAATGAGCTTCTTTCTTATGAATTAAATTGTTTATGATTTATATACAGTGTGCTCGATATTGACTTTATGTAAAATAGTCGATTAACTTCTATTTAATGGTGGAATTATTTGGTTTCTTAACGTTAATAGTATTTACATTTATCTTACGACCCCTATGACTTAGTATACCCTTGAACTACCTTTTTATCATAGCATTATTCCCCCAAATTAAAATATAAAATTTTCAATCAGTGCCATTTTTAGCGTCCAACTCGAAAACAAAATCTCCATTGATTCACAATTGTTATATTTGTATTTCTTTGTATATAATTTAATTGTCTCCTAAATTCTTATCTCTAAATCCCTATTCTAAATCCTATCTGTACCTATCTTAACTTATAAATATGTCCCTATTCTAATCCCTTATTTATACCTATCCTAACTTATAATCAGAGCCCTATTTAACTCCTCTATTTACATTGTTTATATTTCAATTTGTACAATTGCTTCTATTTCTTTCCATTATTAAAAACTTTTTATCCGAAATTATTTTGCCCTTCTTCTTTCCAAAATTGACCATTGCTACAAAATTATTTTTTGAATTTACATCATTAACTGTCTTATTTTTCCCCCTATCTCGTGTCCTAAAAATTTTATTTCTTCCTGAAAGAAGTCACACTTCTTCATATTTAACTTTCTCCCTGCTAATTTTAACTCTAACAAAATTCGTTCAAAGTGTATGAAATGCTGCTCTATATTTTTGCTGAAAATTAACATATCATCCACCCAATGGATGCAAAGTTCTTCATAGGGTCCCAATATACCCTGCATAGCCTTAACTAATGCAGCTGTACTTGAAGACAAACCAAAAGGAACCACTTTAAATTGATAAATCTGCCCTTCTATTGAAAAACCCGTATACTTTCTTGATTCACGTTCTAGTGGAATTAGTCAAAATGAATTTTTCAAGTCAATTTTCGAAAATATTACCTATTATTGCTAATATTGTATCCATAATTGGTGGACTATTATATTGAGGTTTTGTTCTCTTGTTTATTTTCCTCGCATCAAGACATAGCCTGATGCTATCATCACTCTTCTTTACTACAACTAGTGGATTTACAAAATGTGTGTCCGACTTCTCAATGATACCCTCACTTAACATTTGATTTATCTCTACTCTCACTTTATCCCTGTATGCTGCTGGAATAGGATATAACTTCGTGTTAAACGGCTCCATGTTCACAACTTCTAATTTATGCACATACCCTGTTGCTATTCTGGACTCTGATCTTATTAATTCGAAATGTTTCATTAATAATGCCTTCACCTTATCTTTCATTTCTTCTGGACATTTAATCTCTTCATCTACATTCCCCTCTATATCGACTTCACCCTCAAATTGATTAATATTCAAACAGTTACCTTCGACTTCGATGCTTTCTTCATTAACCCATTTAATATATTCTCCTTTTACATCTACTTGTTTTCCTTCAGCATTTAACCTTAATCCCAACTTATCAATAATATCCATCACAAATATCACATCTATCCTTAATCGCGATACCACTATAAATTCGTTCTCAAATCTCATCTTTCCTACTTCACATACCAGAATTATCATTTTATTAACACTTGCAAATCTCTTGCTATTCGGTGCTATCAAATCACACTTCCTAACAGGCATCATCTTCTCCAATAACCTTCCCCGTTTAACAAAATCTTCAGACACAAGCGATGCTTCTGCTCCCGTACCAATGAGTATCTTACTTCTATTATTTTCCACTTTCAATTCAATTATCGGTAATAAGTTTTATTTAAATCGTTTTCCACTTCATGTTTTATATATTCGCGCTGGTGTTCGTATCCATTAATCCTTAAGGGCTTACATGGTTCGTCCTCATTCAAAAATCCTGATTCGACGTAACTGGTCTTACCTGACTGGTAATTTCAGTGTTGATGCGGTTTGTTCTGTATGGTTGTGACGTTTGTTTCACATGTTGTCGTTGATGCGCATTTAGATTTATATACCTGTCGTGGTTGGTTTGCTGCGTTTCCCTCCTTGGCGTGTTTCCTGTGTTCCAATTACGTCTAAAATTATTATTGTAGCTATTATAATTTCTATTGAAATTTCTTTTATAATTGCTAACATTTCGTTGATAATTCGATCTATTAGTTTCTGCGCTTCTTTGCATTCTAACCACATTTACTTCTTGCCTTTGCATTCTATTTTCCACTACACGACTTTGTCCCAACTTATGACAACGTTGTAAATATTCCATGAATATATCTCTATCCACTATATTTTGAATTGTATTATAATGTTTTACCTCATCTCCAAAATGTCCGGCCAAGTACTTTATAATTTGTCTTTCTTCAACGGAGGATCTAGTAGCTTTGCTACACTAAATTTTTGCATGGTGTATAATTCTCGGGTCAGTTTTGCGTATATTTTCCCATAATTAAATTATCTCTTGCTTTGTATTGCTGATTGTCTCCCCAAAAGTGTCTTAAAAATCTATCTTCAAATTCCTGAAATGTTTCTATTTCATTTTCTATCTAGCCAAACCAAATTTCCGCGCCTCCTTTTAACATTGACCTAACTAAGTTTAAATTGTATCTTTCATCCGTTGATCCTTCTATTAATGCCTAAAGTTGAGGCTGTTATTGAATCCTTTGGATTATTGCGTTTTGGCCAACCGGATAACCAATAATTATTGTTTGTCTATGTGATGTAAAACATGGGTCTAAATCCTTCTCTATGCCAGATTTGCTGGCGGAGTTTGTTGTTTATACAATATTCAAAGGAACCCAGATAACAGACAACAATACTAGGAAAGGCATGGGGATTTGACGTGTGAACTCCACCACACAATTTATTAAGCACAAATGTCACAGTTCTTCAAGATAAAGAAGTCACCTTCAGAATGCCATCATGGCTGCGGTTCCAATATGTCGTTCACACAACCCCTACTACGTTGCGCTTTCTAATTGGTCAAGAAAATAACATGTTGATTCCCGAACCTTGAGAAACATCTACACCGCAAAATTACTTAATAATAACGGACTATTTTCCCCTAAACATTGCTGGGAAACCTAGGCCACAATAAGCGTAAATACTCTAGATTCTAAAACTATTTTACGCAACTATGTGTAATATACTTCAAGTAATGAATAGGAACCCCCTAGCATAATTATTTACAAAAATAATATGTTAAGCGCTTTTTAACGCGTAACGTAGGCCAATTGTGAATGACGGTAAACGACCGAAATAACTAAAGTGTGCTGCAGGGAAAATTATTTGGTTCAGTTGCGTAGCGCCACTATGGCAGCGCTTCCGTTGTCAAGCTTTCAACACTTTTTCGTGAATGCTTTTAACTGTACTGGATTATACCATAGAAAAATCGTATCTCGGTAGGTGTAAACTTCTGTTATCTTATATACAATTGCAACTTGCAATTTTCTTTAAATTTTTATAAATTAGTCATTAATATGCATTTTTCATAAATTTAAAGAAGAAGTATTTAAGGGTAATAGTGATGAATATTTTTTAATTAGATTACTACTATTATTCCAATAAAAATCTGCTACAGAAACATTATCTGTGAGAATCGTTTCAAACACCTATTGCCCTATTTTTCGTTTCTCATTCATTTACAAAGCTTTTTACAGTTGAAAAGCAAGTAGCAGACTTTCCACTTGGGTAATAGCGGAAAAAGAATTCGGCTGGGAATTTTTATGCAGGATCTGCGTTACATTACATCGTTTTTCGTGTTTCCGGGAACGTAGCCTTATCCGCGCTAGGTTTCAGGTGATCCTGTTTTAATGTTTTCAACTTGCTCTAAAAAGCATCTAAATCCACATAAAACCACAATCCATTTAACGTAATAATCTTATTTCCAATTCCATTTTCCTCTACTGTTTAAAATTCAGAATAATTACCTAAATAGATTGAAATTTCCTAACGACGGCTTACGATAATGCTTATTATGTATTACCAGTTCGCTTCTATGTCTGGGTGTAAAAGTGGAAGTCGCTTGAAAGGTGTTTCAAACCATTTGCCTGTAATATCGATGTGGAAATAATGTGAAACTGAAACTCTTCGCTATTTTTGCTATATATACTTAATGTAGGGTAAATCTGTTTAGTATCCCAATTTTATTTGAATTTCTTTTTTTTTCAGGTAAGCACTTCAATTCCTTTCTAATATAGTCTGTAACAACGCATCGATGATGCCGCATTTTGGCAAGCCGCATAGGTAGGTATTATTATACGTGTGTGGAATTCTCAATTCGCGCGTGTCCTGAATACAATATTCCTCTTAATACGTATAGTTTGTTTGTAAACCTTCAAATGGACGTGTTAACTTGTCAGGTGCTTTATTTGGTCAGTCGTCTTCAGCGACTACTGTAAAAAGTTTGAATGACTATTAAATTTGTAGTTTACTGCACATTTTATTTCTGAATATTGGCGTTATATTTATGTCTTGTTATTTTGGGTTTTTACAAAGGTTTTGAATTCCTTAGCGTAAGATTTAAGTAAGATGTAGGAACTTAAAGAATGTTTGTCATTTATTTATTTTGACATTTGGATGCCGTGGACGCTCGATTAACTTTACGTCAAAACTATAGTATAGGATTGATTGATTTAATGCAATTTGCAGCTTAAAACGTCTAATTAGTACGTAAATTTATATACGGCAATTGATCAAGGAAAAACTATTGTTTTGTGACGCATTTGTGATACATTTAAAAACCATTGTTATACGTCAGAAATATGCGAAGTTCGAAGTATTTTTGACAATGGGTGCCAAATTATTTCAAGCACATTTTGTACCGGTATTAATCGATTCCAACCGGTAGAAGTTACCACTTTGAAGTTGCTTTTCGCAGCAAAAAGCGTACGTGTCAAATTGGAGTCATACGATCAATGACACCACACTTAACACCTGAAGTCCGGTAGCAATCGTCGAAGGACGTTAGTTGATTTGGGTGAGATTAACCTTATTGTGTAGACTAGAACTCCATCTCGCAAATCTTTACTACCGACTTTTAAAACCTTTAATTTCTTTAGTATCTTAATATACTATGACATGTTAATGCTGCCTCATGGAACATATGCCCATGGCAAATAACGCCTGTACAATTAAAAAGGGTTATCAAAATCATCTTTTGAACCAATACTAGAGTGACCTTTTTCGACAGTTAACTGTGTGTTTCGTTTGGTGATCTTTGGGAGTGTATCGTTTCATCATCCGTCAACGGTGACGATTTTGTTTAAAAATATTAGAATTAACCGATAACGGTGAAAATAAAGATCTAGTCTTTTATAGTAGGGGTCAGTTAAGCTGGCGTATGATTCATTGCAGTACATTTCTTTCTCTATTTATGTAACTACTATTCACTTGAGCAAGATGGATAAAAAATGTTTACTGAACATTATATAAAGCAATGTAACGATGTAAGTATAAATATTATATCTAATACTTATATAACCTAAATTTACTGTGAACAGTCGCTTTAAATTTTATATGATTCTTGCTTTATTGTTGGTTGTTTGTACGGTTTTCAATTAGTTTATTGTAATATAAACAATTTTTCTTTCCAAACTAAAAGAATCTATCAACAATAACTACATGAACTAATCTAGAATGCTCGAAATACATTCACTGTATCTCTTTGCATTTTGAAGCTCTGAATTTCTCTTTTCCTCTTCTATGGATGTAAAAGGAGCGTCTTCAGCAAACTTAATTGTAATAAATCAATAGAAATGGGAGGGAAGTAAATCTGTCGGAAGGTGTGTATATTTACCGTTCAAGAACTGCTTACAAGAAAGTTTGCTGTGAGTTAGGTCTTTTTTTTAACACAGCACATCCATTTGTACGCAATTCTCGATAAGTTTTTCTGATAGATTTTTTAAAATAATTTGGATTCACACTATATGCATATCATCGCAGTAGGTAACAACGCGATCAAGGTTATGTAAAACATCGCTAACCTAGCACAACGGCAATACAAAATAGCACTCAACTGGGTACGGACCTACACGATCTCATACGCCGCTAGCATATCGGCACTCAGCACGACCCTAGCAAAATCAAGACAAAAACTGAACAGAGCGCAACAGGAGTACTGATTCGACTAGTGGTCGCCTACAGAATGACAGTACAAGACACATTATCGGCACTCGCCGGAGTCATGTCACTCCACCTCATAGTGAAAGAAAGCGCTGCAATGTACTACCTCATTTTGAATGTTGACGAACTCTTGCTATTCCAAGCTAGATAGGGATTTTTAATGCGCGTGACAACACATACAAGCGGAACCTACATTTTACCTCTCAACCGAATGAGGACATATTTTTGTGAAAAATGCTCGCCTAACATTTTTCAGGTGGGCCGCTTCAGGAATCGTACCTGCACTTTGGGATCAGCAGTCATACGCGAACCTGTCTGATCCACGGAATCGCCCTAAGAACTTTCACCGAATTTGAAAGGTACTACATTAGCCAAGAAGGGAGTTTTTTTTACTTGAAAATTTTGAATTTTGCCGAACCCTTGGTATTCCAAGCTAGGTTGGGATTTTTAACGTGCGTGACAACACGCACACACACACACACACACACACGGTGCCTACAAATTTCCTCTCATCTGAACGATAGTGTATATTTGTGAACGTTATTTGTCTAACATTTTTCAAAAGCGGTTTGTATCGGGAGTCGAACCCATAACCTTGAAATCAGCAGTCATACGCGAACCACGGAACCGCCTCGAAGATCCTTTCGCTTGATTCCAAATGTACGGGAAAGACCAAACACTAAATACATGATACTAAGCCAAGGATTAATATGCTTCGTTACTAGACACGCACATACTATCATACAAGAAACATATACATATCATAGAAGACGAAACGTGCGCATGCGGCGATAAGGTACACCAGAACACCTATTTGAATGCAAATACTTCGAAGGCAACATCAACACATAAAGAGACATCATGAAAGAGACGCACCTACGTAATATGCTATGGAACTAACACTTGTTCCAAAAATGAAATAAACAAATGACCTGTTACCTACTTAACACTGGCGGACCTTCTAAGAAGATACTGCCCCCAGTGCTATACGAGGAAGTTGGTCGACGGAAACCAATGCGTTTGCAATTAAATATTAGTGAATAATTTTGCCTGGCGTAGGGAAAGTAATACGAGCATAGGGAACGAAAATCAATATAAATTGTTGGTTATTTTGCAAAAAGAAAAGCCCGTGACAGGTTTCACTGTTCATGTAGATCATCAGACGACCGCATCCCTTTTTGCAAAACAACCAACTAAGTTCTGGCATAATACACAAATTAAGGTGTATTTATAGTGCAAATGCTTCTCATGCGCCCTTTATACTCGAATATAAGCAACTAACATCGATGACCGTTTCCAGTCTCCAACGTGATAGTGTACATGGCATTGCCAGACAAAATTTTAATAGCGAGTCAAAAGACAAGATGAAAAATGAAATAAACAAATGACCTGTTACCTACTTAACACTGGCGGACCTTCTAAGAAGATACTGCACCCGGCGCTAAAGGAGGAAGTTGGTCGACGGAAACCAATGCGTTTCCAATTAAATATTAATGAATAATTTTGCCTGGCATGCCATCTTGTCTTTTGACTCGCTATTAAAATTTTGTCTGGAAATGCCATCTACACTAACACGTCGGAGACTGCAAACAGTCATCAATGTTGTTGCATATATTCGAGTGTAGAGGGCGCATGAGAAGCATTTGCACTATAAATACATCTTAATTTGTGTATTATGCCAGAACTTAGTTGGTTGTTTTGCAAAAAGAGATGCATCCGTCTGATGATTTGCATGAACAATGAAACTGGTCACTGGCTTTTATTTTTGCAAAATAACCAACAATTTATATTGATTTTCTTTCTCTATGCTCGTATTACTTTCCCCATGCCAGGCAAAATTATTCATTAATATTTGTTCCAAAGTCTAAAGATGCTGGTAAACTAGGTTATCCAAAAAATCCACAAAAAAACAGGAAAAAGTGTAGTTATACAACGAATAGAACAAACAACAAAACTCTTTGGACATTCCAGGAAGAAAAACTTCGGACGACCAGGAGGAAAAAAAACACAAATAATGCAGACACTACATATGTGGCATCGCTCTTGCCTACATATGACAAATCAGATTGTAGGCATATTAACAAAAGTAGAATAAGGATTTTTATTTATACTAACTTAAATATCATTGTAACAACTTAAAGTACACAAAACTTTAAAACGTCCAAGGCAGTCCGCCATTCCTCTAAAAGAATGTACTCAGGGAAATCATACATAAAATAAATATCGTACAAATAAAATTGAACTTCAACAACAATCGGGCGAAGCTTATGGACCATGCATACTCATCAACTCAAAACACTCAACAACAAAGAACATCACACACGTCAAGGCCTGTACATGTGCCCCCTCCCTCCTCGTTTCTGGCTACCAACGGTAGAGAACGTGTGCAGCAAATGCAAACCGCTCAGTTTATGATTGTCGACTGCCGGTAGTCAGGAACTGAGCGGAATGCAACCAAAGAAAACACAACTATACAACCAAAGTAACACACTCATCAAACAAAATCACAAACAACCGCAAAAACACAGCAAACCTTAAACAGAAAACACAAAACAGCAAAATAAACTATACCATAACGCATTAAACCAAACAAGTAAAATACTGTTTTAGGGGAAGGAGCCATGTCTTAATGCTTAGATAGCATGCTATATAATTCTTAGAAAGAAAATGTTAATGCATTACGCACACTCGCGCCTTAAAATCTTAATGTCAGAATAATATCAAGGGGTGGTTTTAAATTTGGTGTCTAATCGCATGGTTAAAGAATTGGAATAATCTTCAATTTCCCATAAAATGTCTGCATAAATTGCCTTGCGAACTTTTTTCTGATCCGGATTTATACTTTTTAGAACTATTTTTGGACATATATTTATCATATTCAAATATTTTTCTTAATTGATCTTCTCAACGTTTGAAAACTTTAAGACCTGTTTACCGCTTTCTTAACATTGCCATTTGTATAAAATACTAAGGGTAGACTTGACACTTTCACATCTTCTCTTCTACCAAAAAATCGTTTGTACAGCTAAAAATCGTAACCCGTGACCACCATACCAAATCAAAGGTTTTTCCGTAGGGTTTTCTTAATTTAAACAGAAATTTACATCAATTCGTTCTTTTGGTTGATTTATTATTTTACAATATCTTAAACAGGTTTGACTATATTTAAAACACTTTTATCTTTTGAACTAAAGCATTCTATTATCAGACAGAATACTAGTGGACTTTCAAATTCTGTTATGTAGTTATTTATTGATTCGGATTTTCTTGTTCACATCTGCGATAGTTAAGGTATTTAAAATGCCCAATGTTTACTAACACTGAAATGATCAATATGCATTTTTTACAAGAATTAACCAATAGTAGTGCCCCAGAGGCAAGATGTATGTATGCAAAACGTTATCTAGATAGTCGGTTACCATGTTATGAAACGTTTTTAAAAATGCAAAGAAACTTTTTCTTTTGTTCTCCAATTATTGGAAGACCTACAAACTGGATATTAGGTATATTCTCCAAATCATTGACTATAATCCCATAATGCGGTACCGCAAAAATGCTCAAGGGAATATTATTTACAAAACCGTTTGGATCGTTCTTCAAGTAAATTTATTGTACCCATATCACATTCAGCATGTGCAAGCGTTGTTATCTAATGACTACTCCCTTCGTACAAATTTTTGCAAATTGGGTTCTGGAATGTATTCACATAATTCATATATTACTGTTTGCTGATAAAGCTAACTTTTTCAGACATGCAGTTCAGACCTTACTGCAAACTCACATACTTGAATTGTATCAAGTTTTGTGTAAAAATTTGACCAGGTATTGTCGAAGATTATTCCATTGGACTATATTTCCTTTCTATATCATTGACCAATGAAACTCCTACCTTTATTTTTTAGAAAGTAAATTTTAAGCAGTATTAAAATGGGTTTCGCTCAGGACAAAATAGCAACTATGGTTTATGCACAACGGCACTATATATTTTGTACTAATTGTACGGGAGTTATTAAGTAAGTCATCCCAGCTATTGGGTAGGATGGGAATGTCGACATACATGACTCTACGTTCTTCTGAACACATTTCTGGGAACTTTTTGTGTGGCGATACTCATTCGTTTACATAACCACAATTGAAGATTGACGAAGTCTTCAAAAAAACTTGCAGAAGGTTGAATTTTTATTTGCAGTGCCGCTGTCGTTGTCTAGCAGTTTCGACAATGGAAGCTTGTCTCTTGATTTGAGGAAGACATTTTGAACACCTGTTCTAATATGCATTTTATTTCACTACCGCTAATTATTTATCTGAATGTTATTTTTTTATTAAAAAATAAGAACATCTCAGCACCATGTACACCAAAAGCAAAGGAAATGATTATATGTGTACATATATACATTCTGTCGTAAAATTGTATGAGAAATTCTTCACTAGGGTATGGATTACTTTGGAAACATCTTGCATGTAGTGCAGAGTTTTAAAATGTACTGTGTAGTTGTTTTCGACCGACCATCCTACATCTGGACAACCTGAAGCGTTTTTGAAAATAATGTGAAAATGCATGAAACAACAAACATAAAAACAAGTAAAAGATTGCTGAAAACATATGTGTGGAGCACAATACTGTACGGCTGTGAAACGTGGATAGTGGGAGAAGCGGACAGAAAAAGGTAAGAAGCCTTTGAAATTTGGTACTACAGACGTATGATGAAAATATGGACGGACAAAGTTAAGAAAAAGAGGTTCTCAAAATGGTAGAGGAAGAACGAAATATGTGGAAAACAGTAAGAAAAGGAGAGATAAGATGATAGGACACTTACTAATGCATGAGGGAATAGTGCGTAATATATTAGAAGCTGCGAAAGGAAAAAGACAGATAGAAGTAGACCTAGATTAGACTATTGCACACAGATAGTGAAAGATGTAGGCTGTGGGTATTTCAAGGAAATGTGTAGGTTAGATCAGAATAGAAATCAATGGAGGTACGCATCCAACCAGTTCTAGGCCTGAAACCAGAATGATGATGCATGAAATTTGGTGAAAATAACTTTATTGTTTTGCAAGTACTTGAGTTTGGCGTTAATACACTTATACTTACCCTTAAAACTGAAATTAATTGTATATTTACCTTAAAAATTTAAATGACTATGTTTTCAGATTGTGGATTAGTTTCCTAGCTGACTGTTTTTAAATTTAAATCATTTCTTGATATCGATCAGGTGTCACAGAATAAATTTCATAATATGTAGTAATGATGTAGTACATAACTAAGCAAATTTGGATAACAAGCTATTGTGCGGAAATCCTGCAGTATCGATATACCCTACAAACGCCCGCATTTATAGTATAGTTACTTACTAAATTAAGATACTTAAAAATTAAGGAACGTATTATTTTTTAAACTAGAATAATAATACAACGTTAAGAATACAAAAACTGCTTAAAGTTACCACTGTTATTTTGGACAACAAGGTGCACTAACGTCTAATTGACCTCTTAATTTATTAAAATACCTGCGTACGTTAACGAATATCATCAAAGTCAACAATAGTTTGAGCGAATATCGAATGTATTAAATAGTGATTTAATACAACTCCAATTACAAAAATTAATAGATTATATTTGAGGAACCTACAGGTCAAAGAATTGGACTCCTTTTACCAATCCAGCGATTGGTAAATTATATATTTAAATAATTTCAACAATGTAGGTCAAAATGTGATGGTGTACCTTCATGTTAATAGATCATATTTCTTTGACTGTTAAATGGCACATCTTTAAGCAGTTCAGATACAACAATTTCCAAAAAAATCCCATAAACATGATTTAACCATCCTGGTAAACAAATATGGCCCAGCTATATAACTAACCGCAACAACTGCCGAAATACTAACCGAAAATTTTCATTGCTGCGTATTATCTCAACAGCATGAGAAATTTCTTCGCTCCAAATTTGATTATTATGTGTATTAGGATAACCACCTCTAGAAAGACATGTTTCGTCTTTTAGCAAATTTTCGTCCGTTATTTATTTGACTAAACACTAATCGACAAATGCATGCCTATTAGGATAATGAGCTAGTATAAACGTCTGCGCCTTTTATATATCAAATGCAGTCTCTTAAGACTTTCTATATAGATGTGCGGTTTATATCCATTACACGAATAACAACTCGAGTGTAACCGCTGTTATATTGAATACACAAGGTGTATTGACGCCTGATTGATCTTTTAATTCATTGAAATACTTCCGAACGCTCACGAATATCATCAAAGTCAACAATAAGGCGAGAGAGTAGCTCCTTTTTTGTATTAACTAATGATTTAACATAATCCCAAATATAAAATGTTATAGGTCATATTTTGGGAACGCGCTGTCAAACAATTGTACCTCCTCGGTCGATCCAACGCTTGGCAAATTCGACATTTAAATAATTTCGACAATGTAATCCAAAATATGCCGGTGTGCTACCATGTTGAAAAATCTTATTTTTTCGAATGTTAAATGGTACACCTTCAAGCAGTTCGGGTGCTGCATTTTCCAGAAAAATCGCATAAACATGATTCAACAGTGCAGGTAAACCACATGGCCTATCAATATAACTATCCATAATAACTGCTTAAATATTAACAGAAAAGTTTCGTCGCAGCGTGAACATTTTCCTGCGACTTTATGTATATGAGGATAACCATATGTGTCCACTTTTAGCAAATTTTGGCCCGTGGTTAATTTGACGCAAAAACAAATAGGTAAATTCAACTCTATTGTTGAGATAATGAGCTGGAATTAACGTTTGCACTTTTTAAATATGAGAATAGCCTTTTAAGATTTTCTAAACAGATGCGCGACTTGTATTCATTACACGGATAATAGCTTGAATGCTATCGCTGTCATTTTGGATACACAAGGTGTATTGGCGTCTAGTTGCCCTCTTAAATCGTTGAAATACCCGCGAACGTTCATCAAAGTTCGAACGAGTAGCTCCTTTTCTGTATTAACTAAATTTAATATAGTCTCAAATACAAAAATTTATAGGTTATATTTGGGGAACGCGCAGGTCAAAGAATTAAACCGCTCGACCAATTCAGCGATTGGTAAATTGTACATTTAAATAATTTCTACTATGTACTATGTACTATGTACTGGTGTGCCATCATGTTAAAAGGCCGTATTTCTTCGAATGTTAAATGGCATACCTTAAGCGGTTCGGGTACCTCATTTTCCAGAAAAATCCCATAAATATTATTTAACCCTGCAGGTAAAAAACATGACTGAACAATGTGACTATCCATAACAACTGCCTAAACGGTAAGGTCTTCATTGCTGCGTATTATCTTAACAGCATGAGAATTTTTCTCGTGCCAAATGCAACGAATGCTCATGAACCTCGTTTTTGGAATTGGAATGTACCAGTATCTCGATGATGAAAACGATGTATGAGCAGGAAATGACACAAAGGGTGTTGCTTGGTGTGAATTCAACTTGATTCCACAGAATTTCCATAAATTAAATTGCTCCGTAGAGAAGATGCGAATTTGCTTATTCATATTTTTGAAACGATGCATTTTAGATTGCAACACTAATTTAGTTAACAATAATTAACTTTTCTCGTTATATCTCGATACCGAAGTATTTTTGGATCATAGTTTAGTATAAAACGATGCTCATATATATTTCCTACCTTTCCTGAAATATATGAAGTTATTCTGTGACATCCTGTACACTATATTAATTTTGTATGGACTTCAATTATATAGTAAGGGACATGTAAATTGCAACACCAACAATGGATAGCAATTTTTTGACCAAACTTGGCAGAAACGATTGCAGACACAAAGTAAGTAGTTGATTAAAATTCCATTTAATGGATCAAGTTGTAATGACATTTAACATTTCTTTGCTTCCAACGCTGTTATCAAGTGCATCTCTTCCAAGCTTTGGTTGATTTTTTTAATTGTTTTCTGTTATGATTCATGGGTGTGATTATGTCTCGAGTGTGACAACGTCAATATTGCGTACTCGACCGAGATCTTATTGGCTTGTGGGAAGGTAGTTTTTCGTTCATGGTAATTGAATCAGCTTAACCAGAATGAATTCACTATCATGCACTGTTATCGGGCATGGCTTGGGAGGGTCGCCGACATCATAGAAGAGGAACTAGAAGTCGGAGACCACCACCATCTTCGACTTATGGCAATAAGACCGATTCTTCAGTACTAGATCTTTGGGCGATTAATGTTTATGTAATATAGGTTGTCCTGTAACCATGTGACTTACGGCCCAACACCGACAGAACGATTAGAATAGTGTAGGTAGCGACTGCGCTGGAACATAGGGGGCATAGGGTGATGTCTAATGATGTTTTTCGGTTCTGTCTGGGGATACATGATGGCCATATGATAGTTAGTTGAAGATGTGGGGAACGTGACAAAGTTCAATTTTTGTCTGAGAGGCATGTGCACGTAACTGTGGGGGTTATGGTATGAGATGCTATAACCTATGGGAGTAGGTATTTCGTATTCATTCGAGGTAATATCAACATCCAGCTATATGTTGAAGAGGTTGCAGAATCTTTTATTTTTCCACTTCTTCGAGAGTTGGAAAACCCACTTTTTAAACAGGATAATGCCCGTCTTCATATACCAAGATATTCTATAAACGGATTTGAAGAAGCCGATGTTAATCTCTTGCCATGATTATCCAGATCACCCGATCGTTTGCCTATTAACATATGTTGGGCATTTTGGGAAGAAGACTCTTGACGAAAGCACTGGAAACTCTTCAGTATGAAGCACATGTTACTTGGGACGCAATACCTCAAGAAGATATGGACTACTTCCTGGAATAGATGCCACGAAGAGTGGTGGTGCGAAGCTAATAGAGGGATACAACCCATTATTAATAAAACTATGCTAATCTTTTGTTCTTTTTCTTTGAAACTTTAATCGCTTCGTTTATTTAAGCTTAAAATATTGTAAATGATTTAAGAAACATCGTGTGATTCTTATAAAAGTGAAGTTTAATTAAAAACTGCGCCTTCTTAGAAGTATTTTCGTACCCTATATAAATTTTCATTAGTAGACCATTTTCAGGGATTCTACTGCCACATTTGCACCAGCATCCACATTTGCACCCACATCTGGACCAAAAAGTTTTCTTCGACTAGCCATTTTCATCTTTCGAGATAAATATATCTTAAATTTTTCATCTTTTGAGATAAATGAGCATCCACATTTCCACACACGAGATAAACCTATTTTTAATATATTTTTTTTTACCGCTAACATTCTGGACCAAATAGTTTTCTTCGTCTAACCGATGCATCTTTCGAGATAAACCTATCTTGTTTGGTATCAATTAATATTAGATTTTTCTCAGCTACCCAAATCTCTTTAAATTTTTTAGATTGCGCCATCCCCAAGGGAGCTACCCCAATTTTAAGATTTTTTACCAAGACCGATTTCTAACCGTTCGCATAAATTTTTTTAGTCATGCAATACATCTTGTTAGTCTAAAATTTTACGCACATCCCGAATCTGCAAACAGATTTGAAATAGGACCACGCCCTGCAAAGTTACATTTTAAAGCTCTCAAATCTCTTTAAAATTTTGCTCGTATATATTTAACTCCATTTTTAGAACCTTTTTCGCTACCCAAGGTAACCAAACAGTTAGAGGTAGTAACACAAAAATTAAGAACACAAAAGTTTAATAATTTATTTATCCAATTTACAGTTTAATAAACTAATTACAATTTTTACAAAGTATAACATTATTTCCTGTGTAGCCGAATCCAAGTAGTTTAACCTGTAACAAAAAAAGATTAAAGTAAAAGAGAGGAAACGTGTTTTCGGTCAATAAGACATATTGTCGTTAACAATATGTTTTACCGTCCAGCGACACCACGTGGAGGTAAACACATGCCGCCGGGAACGATGGAATTATTAAGGATGGGGTGGAAGGTATGTCTTATAACTAACTTACATACTACTATACACAATAAAATATATACAAATATAAATAACTATCTTATATCTTTATGCCCCCATGCATATGTTGATGTGCTTCCGGGGATGACATATCTTTTGTCATCCTCGCCTGATAGACTAATTTTATTAATCAACTGAGTATACAGTTGGTGTTTCTTACTACGAATGCATACCATCGTATGCAAGAGGGCATCATCATTATTAACCACCACACCCCTAAAACTATCTACACTTATCCCCGCCACCACACTACGGCTAACACCCTTAATTTTTTTAACAGTGTCTTTCTCACTTACTATGCAATACGATTTGGCCCTGGTGCCGACGAACTCCAAGACCAAATCGCCACAAAACTCGTCCTTAAACTTACCCAACACCTTTTTATTCACAAGTGGTATATTGTACTTATTGTTTGGAGGGTAATCACTAGTATCAAAATGCATTATGTTTGCGTTAATGTCACTGTACAAGTCTGGCGTCTCAACACTATAAACTAAAGAGTCTGTATCCGTATAAAGCAGGGACAATCTGGGACCATACAGAGGAACCATGGTACTGTAGTGAAAGTCGTACATTAGCGTTTTTGATATATCCAAAATTGACAATCCTGCATAGATCGGTTTATTATAATTAACTTTAACACGATCCATCTGTATAATCGCCAGATTTTCCCCCAACACGGTACAACTGTTAAAGTTAGGTTTAGCTATTAGTCCACTCGCGCACAACTTTTTCCCGTCGTGTTCCCATCGCGTGACTATTTTGACATCGACCCTTTTGTCCACGTTCTCCATTGTTTTACCAAAACCGCATTGTTCATAAGTTTGAAAAATCTTTTCAAACGCGTTAGCGGCAGAGGTACGGAGATTCGTGTTGAGATTAATGTAGGGTTTTAACCACGTCGACTGATCAAACTCCAACACGCGATGCACAACAGTTAATTGCAGACCGTTACGCAGAGCCTGCTGCAAGTTGCGGTAGTGAACAATGTATTTTGTTTTGTTCAGAAGGGTGGCGAGTAACTTAGGCGTCTTCGAAAACGGCGTTGGAGGTACCATCGATTCAGGGCAGAAAGGCAAGTCATTGTGGTCGTTGTGAAGATGTTCTGGATACTGTATATCAACTTCCAAAATATACCCTTTTTCGTGCGTGCTTGGTATATTTAATATTTCATGTTTTATACGATGTAACTGGTCCGTGTTTAACCATCTAAAGCCGCTAATGGGTAAATGTTGGGACATGGCCCATCCGTATAAATTGTTAGCATCCAGATACGTTAAGTACTTGGATGACTCGTCAGGGTTGTAGTCTTCCATATACTTATTGTTGGCTTTAGCATACCGACCACTGCACTGGGTTAACCCACCACGTATCCCTTTCTTGATAAAATGTTGCATGCTGACATCGGTCAACAACTCGAGCTTCACCCCAGTGCGCTTCAACATGGCATCCCAACTCAAACTAGGAGCAGTCACGTACTGGCATGGGTCTAGATCATAGGTTTTGTGCAGACGTCTCTGAAGTTCTCGAAAATGTCTGCTAGTAACAAAACGTCTGTTTTCAAATAAAGATCGCTGTAATCCCCAAGCGTTCGGATTTTGAATGTTCTCCATACATTCTGTGCGTGTTCATAATCTGCATACGACACCGCTGTGGCGGTTAGACCGTTGTTGAAAGCATTTTGTGGTGGTAGAGCCTTCTCTTCCAATACAGTAATATCTTTCACGTAGTCGTACGGAAACACACCCTTCCGATGTAATAGAGCAAACTCTTCGGCATTGGAAACAGCTCTTTAGTTCAACAAACTGTTCAGCATTCAAGTTGGAGGCTAGTTTATTTAAGCTAGATGCCATGAAGCGTAAGGAGTCTACAAATCTCAGCGTAATAAAAGATTCATCAGTTTCATCGTCGTTTTCCTTAGACAATCTAACGTTTTTTGTAAACGATATGAACCTCTCCTTATTATTCGGGATGACAGTAACCCTCTCTTTATCATACCCCAACTCTTTCACAATGAAATGTGAATCATAACCGCTTAGGTTATGAAACACCACCGAGATGAAATGAGGTACTCTGTAATTAATGTTGCACGCGCTATGTGCTGCAAAGCGAAATTTCCCCATAAGATGGCAGTGATCCTCACTGATCATCTCCCAATGGTTTTTTGCAGATGCCACACTCCTCAACCATATAAAACAACAACTCATCTAGGGGTTCCATTGGAAGCATGGGGGTGTTTGTTTTTAAAATTTTTCCCAATCGTTGGGCTTCCTCTTTCATCTTTTCCATAAAAACTTTTGCGGTTTCAGGTCCTCTGTACAGCTCAAACTTGTTAAACGAGTCATCGTATGAACATTTGATATAGTATGCAAAACTGAAGGGTTCGTGGTGTTGTGTGCTGTTGGTGAAGGAAGAGGTGGGATCCGGAACTGTAGAGCTAATAGGCTTCAACACACTTTCGAAGTCTGCATAAATCACGAACGGTACCCGCATTTGTTTGTGGATGTTGGTGAACTCGAGGATGTTGTTGAAGTGGTTCGGCATGGTTGTCACTACATGGTTGCAGTCGTTTGTTGAGTGTTGGTGTAATTTGTCTTCGGATGGAAAAAACACCAAGCATCCATCGCAAATCCATTTGCGGGTGCGCTCACGAGATCTGCTTACCCACCAGCTTCCCCAAATCTTTGATCCAGCAGTAGTGGGACTTGCATCCATCCTGAATGTACAGTAGGTTCACATGCCGATCCCTTTTATTAGCGGTGAAATGTAGCGGTCCAACGATGGACTTGCCTTCTACCCCAAAGACGTTGACGCTGATGTCGTTTAATATCTCGAATCTGGGGATGTCCTTTATGGGCATCGGGAACTCAATGTCGACAAAGTTGAGCACCGTGCTGTAGTGCGGGTAGCTACTAACCCGTTCAGGATTAACATGTCCGGTATTCAGCGCCGCCACAACACACCAGGCAAAACATGCGTCGTCTTGGTTTCGCACGTTAACGACGGCATGCTTCTCCTGAATCCATTTAGGGTGCTCGATGTAGGAGGATCCGCGCATTGGTTGGTACTTGTTAACATTTACCTCCAAGTACAACACCTGTTTCAGAGTCCATCCTAAAATTTAAAAATTAGAAAAAATTAATAATTGTAGAAACTAACCAGAATCACGCTCTTGGAACTCGTCCGACTTAGCCGACATTCTCTCTACAAAGGTGTTGTAGACCGCTCCCAGGTCACTGGAGGAGGTGACCACAACATTTCGAGTGTTGAAGGATTTAACATCTTCAACACCCTCTGCCACAGCCATCTTGGTGTAGCCACCAAACAACTCGCAATTAACCTTGAGGGAGGTGTGTATAGCCAGCTGTTCCCCGACTAAGGCTATGAACCTCTCCTTCTGCTCGCGTAGAAAATCCAATAGACCTAAAAATACAAACTAAGCAAACACAAAATACTTATAAAAAATACATACCACTAGTATTAGCATTTTTAATTCTGTATGTCGCAATTCGACTTTTGAATGCGGTAGCTACAACCTCTACACCGCCATCCAGGACGCGGCTAGCATTAGCTTTGTGCGCGTTCGTGCGTTGGTGGGCTACCATGTTGGTAACGTCCACATTGCACTCCACGCATCTCCGCGACTTCTTGGGAGCAGGTCCCTCAACCGTCGACGCAGCAGGTCGCTTGACCCCGGATGGACCTGCAACGGGAACAACCACACCATGCTTGGCATCCTTGTGCCGTTTTAAGCTATCCTTCCGCGAGAAGGATGCCGGGCATGCATCGCAGGCGAACAACCCCTTTTTCGTTTCAGGCACCGATCCATGTTGTTGGAGCTGGTGCCTCTTCAAGCTATTGGTTCTCGAGAAGACAACCCCACACACATCACAAGTAAAGGAAGCCATTTTCTATAAAGAAATTAAAACTGGTTAAAGACTTTTTAGCTGTTATAACTAGTCAAAGACTAAACAGAAACTGAATTATATTGCCTCGTACCATGCTTTTATACACATAATAATTAAGATCGTATAATAATTAGCTAGTTTACTTTTAAATTAGGTGAAACCCAGCGTCGTTTAACCTTGAGTAACATTTCAAACCAGTCTATTCACGTCGGTTAAAATCAATTAGCTTCTTGCTTACGCACTACATCTATAATTATCGGATGTATCAAACGAGAACAAAGTTAGACGGGGGTAAATATTTATACATATTTTTCGAAATTGTGAAATTGGAATAGTCTGCATTTGCATTTTGATAAGTAAACATCGTAATAAAAATGAGCGGGGGAAGAATTATATCTTTAGATGCTATAAAATTTTTAGAAGAAGTTGTCAAGGAGATGAAAAAAAGTTTATCAAACAATTCAACTAGCCAACATTTGAATGGTATGTCTAATGAATCTCTGGTAAATACTAAAATAGTGCAAGATAAACCTACACATGATAATGTTGATGCGAAAGATCGGAACATAGACTCCAAGTCAGACGTTTCTGACAGAAAAAGAAAGAGACAACTTAAATCGTATACTAAAGAAGATTTAAATAAAGCCCTTGACGAAATAAACAAAGGATGGATTACTGGTTCAGAAGCATCCGAAATCTACAATGTTCCAAAAGTTACACTCTATACGAAACTCAGATCAAACGAAAATCGTGTGCAAAATTTGGATATGTATACTACACATTTGCCAATTAAAAGGAGGAAAAAGTGACTTTTGTGTGTGTGTGTGTATTAGTTTTAATGAATAAAAATATATTTCTATGTGACGTGTACCTGTTAAGTATTTGAATTGAAATATAAATATTGTTTCAAACGTTTTGGTTTTATTTATATATAATGGTATTGTTAAGATACAATTACTCGGAAGCAGTAGCAGAATCTTGGTTTATGTAATATCATAGAAGTTGAACAAAAAAAAAATTTCAAACTAAAAGGTATGTTTCAAACACGTAGTTGTACTCATTTCTATTAAAATTAAATGCAGCGCTCTTTGTTATAATTCTTTTCATAAGAACTTAGATACCCATTTCAGTTGCGTGGACATTTGAAAAATTAAACAATACTTCGGATATGTACCGATTGCACTCGATTTGTGTACACGTACGAAGCAACAGGTAGGGAATGTATTCTATGAATTAATCTATTACATTCCTTAACAAAATGCTAAGGACTTTAAAAAATAATTATAACTCTTGTTAGACCTCTAGCCTCCGGATAAACGTTATTATTTTAGGTTGTGTCACTGTTTCCTGAATCAACTTCCTACACACTTTTTCTAAACTATGCGTATCAATTGGGGGTTACACGTTACTCTATAAACCGACATGTACATATTTTCGTATTAGTCTCTAGCTATCACGTCCGTATAATAAAGATTGTACAGACTCGTCGTCAACTGGTGACTTAATCTTTTTTTAAAAAAACTAGCCTTTGTTTTCAAGTTTAACCCTTGTTGTACGTGTGAGGATTCTTTCCGCTATTCCTTGTGACTAGGAATCGGTGATTTGCAAGGGTTTAATCAATTGTTTGTACACCTCTTCGAATTTTTGTAGAGATGTAGTGTCTCCCTTTTTGTATACCACAAAGTTCTTTCGTACGGAATCCTGCATAAAATGAAGCTTACGTTTATTTACAATAAAATCTTTAACGTTCGTCACCATGAAACTTCGGATTGGGGCTATCCATTGAACGCCTTCTTCTATATTTATATACTCCTCAAAATTTTACTATATCGCCCTTATCCAAATCAAAATCTTTTACAATAGTAATAAAACTATGTATCGAGTCACCCCAACACTGCAAGCACATTTCTTTAAATTTTGGATATGACATGTCGCCACTTATATGGTCAAGAAAGATATGGCGAAAGTTTGTGTGACCCTGTTTCCATAATGCGATTACATTGGCGTCATCTCAGAGTCTATGTTTTAAGGTCCTAGCGTAAGTTTGACATAAGTAAAAGGAAATCAATGATCTTATGTCGGAGACACTTTCACCTTACGGGGCAATTTCACTCTATGGGGCAATTTCACCCTATGGGGCAATTTCACCCTATGGGGTAATTTCACCCTATTCTGATGCAGATAAATTCAAGGAACTTTGTCATTAATGCACCCCACAATCAGACCTAAATCCGATTATGCAAATAAAGAAATAGTTTAATATTATTGCAATATCACAAAAGTTATACGTAACAACCAATTTAAAAAAAAAATTGTATTTGAAACTTAAAATGGATGTTATGACTAAGTTTTATCATTACAGTGGTACCATATCTGGCTGAACCGAGAAACAGTGCAATTAAGTTGATGAATCGATGCGAATTAGTGTAGCTCGGACTCCCAGTAAGTGGGGTTGGGGCTGTCTGACCGCAGAGTAGTCGTAATAACTGTCTTTGTAAATTTTGGTTGCTATATCAGTTTCGAGTTAGAGGCCTTGGTATAAAATATACAAATTTATGTTAATTGCTTTTTAATGTAAATTTTATACCAAGGCCTCTAACTCGAAACTGATATAGCAACCAAAATTTACAAAGACAGTTATTACGACTACTCTGCGGTCAGACAGCCCCAACCCCACTTACTGGGAGTCCGAGCTACACTAATTCGCATCGATTCATCAACTTAATTGCACTGTTTCTGGTTCAGCCAGATATGGTACCACTGTAATGATAAAACTTAGTCATAACATCCATTTTAAGTTTCAAATACAATTTTTTTTAAATTGGTTGTTACGTATAACTTTTGTGATATTGCAATAATATTAAACTATTTCTTTATTTGCATAATCGGATTTAGGTCTGATTGTGGGGCATTAATGACAAAGTTCCTTGAATTTATCTGCATCAGAATAGGGTGAAATTACCCCATAGGGTGAAATTGCCCCATAGGGTGAAATTGCCCCATAGAGTGAAATTGCCCTGAAGGTGAAAGTGTCTCCGACATAAGATCATTGATTTCTTTACTTATGTCAAACTTACGCTAGACCTTAAAACATAGACTCTGAGATGACGCCAATGTAATCGCATTATGGAAACAGGGTCACACAAACTTTCGCCATATCTTTCTTGACCATATAAGTGGCGACATGTCATATCCAAAATTTAAAGAAATGTGCTTGCAGTGTTAGGTGACTGATACATAGTTTTATTACTATTGTAAAAGATTTTGATTTGGATAAGGGCGATATAGTAAAATTTTGAGGAGTATATAAATATAGAAGAAGGCGTTCAATGGTTAGCCCCAATCCGAAGTTTCATGGTGACGAACGTTAAAGATTTTATTGTAAATAAACGTAAGCTTCATTTTATGCAGGATTCCGTACGAAAGAACTTTGTGGTATACAAAAAGGGAGACACTACATCTCTACAAAATTCGAAGAGGTGTACAAACAATTGATTAAACCCTTGCAAATCACCGATTCCTAGTCACAAGGAATAGCGGAAAGAATCCTCACACGTACAACAAGGGTTAAACTTGAAAACAAAGGCTAGTTTTTTTAAAAAAAGATTAAGTCACCAGTTGACGACGAGTCTGTACAATCTTTATTATACGGACGTGATAGCTAGAGACTAATACGAAAATATGTACATGTCGGTTTATAGAGTAACGTGTAACCCCCAATTGATACGCATAGTTTAGAAAAAGTGTGTAGGAAGTTGATTCAGGAAACAGTGACACAACCTAAAATAATAACGTTTATCCGGAGGCTAGAGGTCTAACAAGAGTTATAATTATTTTTTAAAGTCCTTAGCATTTTGTTAAGGAATGTAATAGATTAATTCATAGAATACATTCCTACCTGTTGCTTCGTACGTGTACACAAATCGAGTGCAATCGGTACATATCCGAAGTATTGTTTAATTTTTTCAAATGTCCACGCAACTGAAATGGGTATCTAAGTTCTTATGAAAAGAATTATAACAAAGAGCGCTGCATTTAATTTTAATAGAAATGAGTACAACTACGTGTTTGAAACATACCTTTAGTTTGAAATTTTTTTTTTTGTTCAACTTCTATGATATTACATAAACCAAGATTCTGCTACTGCTTCCGAGTAATTGTATCTTAACAATACCATTATATATAAATAAAACCAAAACGTTTGAAACAATATTTATATTTCAATTCAAATACTTAACAGGTACACGTCACATAGAAATATATTTTTATTCATTAAAACTAATACACACACACACAATAAAAGTCACTTTTTCCTCCTTTTAATTGGCAAATGTGTAGTATACATATCCAAATTTTGCACACGATTTTCGTTTGATCTGAGTTTCGTATAGAGTGTAACTTTTGGAACATTGTAGATTTCGGATGCTTCTGAACCAGTAATCCATCCTTTGTTTATTTCGTCAAGGGCTTTATTTAAATCTTCTTTAGTATACGATTTAAGTTGTCTCTTTCTTTTTCTGTCAGAAACGTCTGACTTGGAGTCTATGTTCCGATCTTTCGCATCAACATTATCATGTGTAGGTTTATCTTGCACTATTTTAGTATTTACCAGAGATTCATTAGACATACCATTCAAATGTTGGCTAGTTGAATTGTTTGATAAACTTTTTTTCATCTCCTTGACAACTTCTTCTAAAAATTTTATAGCATCTAAAGATATAATTCTTCCCCCGCTCATTTTTATTACGATGTTTACTTATCAAAATGCAAATGCAGACTATTCCAATTTCACAATTTCGAAAATATGTATAAATATTTACCCCCGTCTAACTTTGTTCTCGTTTGATACATCCGATAATTATAGATGTAGTGCGTAAGCAAGAAGCTAATTGATTTTAACCGACGTGAATAGACTGGTTTGAAATGTTACTCAAGGTTAAACGACGCTGGGTTTCACCTAATTTAAAAGTAAACTAGCTAATTATTATACGATCTTAATTATTATGTGTATAAAAGCATGGTACGAGGCAATATAATTCAGTTTCTGTTTAGTCTTTGACTAGTTATAACAGCTAAAAAGTCTTTAACCAGTTTTAATTTCTTTATAGAAAATGGCTTCCTTTACTTGTGATGTGTGTGGGGTTGTCTTCTCGAGAACCAATAGTTGAAGAGGCACCAGCTCCAACAACATGGATCGGTGCCTGAAACGAAAAGGGGTTGTTCGCCTGCGATGCATGCCCGGCATCCTTCTCGCGGAAGGATAGCTTAAAACGGCACAAGGATGCCAAGCATGGTGTGGTTGTTCCCGTTGCAGGTCCATCCGGGGTCAAGCGACCTGCTGCGTCGACGGTTGAGGGACCTGCCCCAAGAAGTCGCGGAGATGCGTGGAGTGCAATGTGGACGTTACCAACATGGTAGCTCATCAACGCACGAACGCGCACAAAGCTAATGCTAGCCGCGTCCTGGATGGCGGTGTAGAGGTTGTAGCTACCGCATTCAAAAGTCGAATTGCGACATACAGAATTAAAAATGCTAATACTAGTGGTATGTATTTTTTATAAGTATTTTGTGTTTGCTTAGTTTGTATTTTTAGGTCTATTGGATTTTCTACGCGAGCAGAAGGAGAGGTTCATAGCCTTAGTCGGGGAACAGCTGGCTATACACACCTCCCTCAAGGTTAATTGCGAGTTGTTTGGTGGCTACACCAAGATGGTTGTGGCAGAGGGTGTTGAAGATGTTAAATCCTTCAACACTGAAATGTTGTGGTCACCTCCTCCAGTGACCTGGGAGCGGTCTACAACACCTTTGTAGAGAGAATGTCGGCTAAGTCGGACGAGTTCCAAGAGCGTGATTCTGGTTAGTTTCACAATTATTAATTTTTCTAATTTTTAAATTTTAGGATGGACTCTGAAACAGGTGTTGTACTTGGAGGTAAATGTTAACAAGTACCAACCAATGCGCGGATCCTCCTACATCGAGCACCCTAAATGGATTCAGGAGAAGCATGCCGTCGTTTACGTGCGAAACCAAGACGACGCATGTTTTGCCTGGTGTGTTGTGGCGGCGCTGAATCCCGGACATGTTAATCCTGAACGGGTTAGTAGCTACCCGCACTACAGCACGGTGCTCAACTTTGTCGACATTGAGTTCCCGATGCCCATAAAGGACATCCCCAGATTCGAGATATTAAACGACATCAGCGTCAACGTCTTTGGGGTAGAAGGCAAGTCCATCGTTGGACCGCTACATTTCACCGCTAATAAAAGGGATCGGCATGTGAACCTACTGTACATTCAGGGAAGCTAGTGGGTAAGCAGATCTCTCGTGAGCGCACCCGCAAATGGATTTGCGATGGATGCTTGGTGTTTTTTCCATCCGAAGACAAATTACACCAACACTCAACAAACGACTGCAACCATGTAGTGACAACCATGCCGAACCACTTCAACAACATCCTCGAGTTCACCAACATCCACAAACAAATGCGGGTACCGTTCGTGATTTATGCAGACTTCGAAAGTGTGTTGAAGCCTATTAGCTCTACAGTTCCGGATCCCACCTCTTCCTTCACCAACAGCACACAACACCACGAACCCTTCAGTTTTGCATACTATATCAAATGTTCATACGATGACTCGTTTAACAAGTTTGAGCTGTACAGAGGACCTGAAACCGCAAAAGTTTTTATGGAAAAGATGAAAGAGGAAGCCCAACGATTGGGAAAAATTTTAAAAACAAACACCCCCATGCTTCCAATGGAACCCCTAGATGAGTTGTTGTTTTATATGGTTGAGGAGTGTGGCATCTGCAAAAAACCATTGGGAGATGATCGAGTGAGGGATCACTGCCATCTTACGGGGGAATTTCGCTTTGCAGCACATAGCGCGTGCAACATTAATTACAGAGTACCTCATTTCATCCCGGTGGTGTTTCATAACCTAAGCGGTTATGATTCACATTTCATTGTGAAAGAGTTGGGGTATGATAAAGAGAGGGTTACTGTCATCCCGAATAATAAGGAGAGGTTCATATCGTTTACAAAAAACGTTAGATTGTCTAAGGAAAACGACGATGAAACTGATGAATCTTTTATTACGCTGAGATTTGTAGACTCCTTACGCTTCATGGCATCTAGCTTAAATAAACTAGCCTCCAACTTGAATGCTGAACAGTTTGTTGAACTAAAGAGCTGTTTCCAATGCCGAAGAGTTTGCTCTATTACATCGGAAGGGTGTGTTCCCGTACGACTACGTGAAAGATATTACCGTATTGGAAGAGAAGGCTCTACCACCACAAAATGCTTTCTACAACGGTCTAACCGCCACAGCGGTGTCGTATGCAGATTATGAACACGCACAGAATGTATGGAGAACATTCAAAATCCGAACGCTTGGGGATTACAGCGATCTTTATTTGAAAACAGACGTTTTGTTACTAGCAGACATTTTCGAGAACTTCAGAGACGTCTGCACAAAAACCTATGATCTAGACCCATGCCAGTACGTGACTGCTCCTAGTTTGAGTTGGGATGCCATGTTGAAGCGCACTGGGGTGAAGCTCGAGTTGTTGACCGATGTCAGCATGCAACATTTTATCAAGAAAGGGATACGTGGTGGGTTAACCCAGTGCAGTGGTCGGTATGCTAAAGCCAACAATAAGTATATGGAAGACTACAACCCTGACGAGTCATCCAAGTACTTAACGTATCTGGATGCTAACAATTTATACGGATGGGCCATGTCCCAACATTTACCCATTAGCGGCTTTAGATGGTTAAACACGGACCAGTTACATCGTATAAAACATGAAATATTAAATATACCAAGCACGCACGAAAAAGGGTATATTTTGGAAGTTGATATACAGTATCCAGAACATCTTCACAACGACCACAATGACTTGCCTTTCTGCCCTGAATCGATGGTACCTCCAACGCCGTTTTCGAAGACGCCTAAGTTACTCGCCACCCTTCTGAACAAAACAAAATACATTGTTCACTACCGCAACTTGCAGCAGGCTCTGCGTAACGGTCTGCAATTAACTGTTGTGCATCGCGTGTTGGAGTTTGATCAGTCGACGTGGTTAAAACCCTACATTAATCTCAACACGAATCTCCGTACCTCTGCCGCTAACGCGTTTGAAAAAGATTTTTTCAAACTTATGAACAATGCGGTTTTTGGTAAAACAATGGAGAACGTGGACAAAAGGGTCGATGTCAAAATAGTCACGCGATGGGAACACGACGGGAAAAAGTTGTGCGCGAGTGGACTAATAGCTAAACCTAACTTTAACAGTTGTACCGTGTTGGGGGAAAATCTGGCGATTATACAGATGGATCGTGTTAAAGTTAATTATAATAAACCGATCTATGCAGGATTGTCAATTTTGGATATATCAAAACGCTAATGTACGACTTTCACTACAGTACCATGGTTCCTCTGTATGGTCCCAGATTGTCCCTGCTTTATACAGATACAGACTCTTTAGTTTATAGTGTTGAGACGCCAGACTTGTACAGTGACATTAACGCAAACATAATGCATTTTGATACTAGTGATTACCCTCCAAACAATAAGTACAATATACCACTTGTGAATAAAAAGGTGTTGGGTAAGTTTAAGGACGAGTTTTGTGGCGATTTGGTCTTGGAGTTCGTCGGCACCAGGGCCAAATCGTATTGCATAGTAAGTGAGAAAGACACTGTTAAAAAAATTAAGGGTGTTAGCCGTAGTGTGGTGGCGGGGATAAGTGTAGATAGTTTTAGGGGTGTGGTGGTTAATAATGATGATGCCCTCTTGCATACGATGGTATGCATTCGTAGTAAGAAACACCAACTGTATACTCAGTTGATTAATAAAATTAGTCTATCAGGCGAGGATGACAAAAGATATGTCATCCCCGGAAGCACATCAACATATGCATGGGGGCATAAAGATATAAGATAGTTATTTATATTTGTATATATTTTATTGTGTATAGTAGTATGTAGTTAGTTATAACACATACCTTCCACCCCCATCCTTAATAATTCCATCGTTCCCGGCGGCATGTGTTTACCTCCACGTGGTGTCGTTGGACGGTAAAACATATTGTTAACGACAATATGTCTTATTGACCGAAAACACGTTTCCTCTCTTTACTTTAATCTTTTTGTTACAGGTTAAACTACTTGGATTCGGCTACACAGGAAATAATGTTATACTTTGTAAAATTGTAATTAGTTTATTAAACTGTAAATTGGATAAATAAATTATTAAACTTTTGTGTTCTTAATTTTGTGTTACTACCTCTAACTGTTTGGTTACCTTGGGTAGCGAAAAAGGTTCAAAAAATGGAGTTAAATATATACGAGCAAAAATTTTAAAGAGATTTGAGAGCTTTAAAATGTAACTTTGCAGGGCGTGGTCCTATTTCAAATCTGTTTGCAGATTCGGGATGTGCGTAAAATTTTAGACTAACAAGATGTATTGCATGACTAAAAAAATTTATGCGAACGGTTAGAAATCGGTCTTGGTAAAAAATCTTAAAATTGGGGTAGCTCCCTTGGGGATGGCGCAATCTAAAAAATTTAAAGAGATTTGGGTAGCTGAGAAAAATCTAATATTAATTGATACCAAACAAGATAGGTTTATCTCGAAAGATGCATCGGTTAGACGAAGAAAACTATTTGGTCCAGAATGTTAGCGGTAAAAAAAAAATCTTAAAAATAGGTTTATCTCGTGTGTGGAAATGTGGATGCTCATTTATCTCAAAAGATGAAAAATTTAAGATATATTTATCTCGAAAGATGAAAATGGCTAGTCGAAGAAAACTTTTTGGTCCAGATGTGGGTGCAAATGTGGATGCTGGTGCAAATGTGGCAGTAGAATCCCTGAAAATGGTCTACTTTCATTCTTGAAAGATTGTGTCTTTCTGATAACACTGATAACTGTCCACCCTTAACATTTTATATGAGAGCCATTTATTTACATATTATCGATTCGACTCGAGGAGGCGCGTAAAATGGACCTCTGCGATTCTGTTACGTTGTTACATGCCAATATTCTTAAGAGCGCACGGAAATACTTTGGTATTTTCCATGGACTATAAAGAATTCTAATTCGAATTCTATGTCTTCTATTGTGATGTACAGACATACATACAGCAGCACACAATTGCAGTCTTGCATGAAATTAACATTCCAGTTCAGAGAGCGTTCCTCTTCTCTTACGGAATTGAGAAATGAACATCTATTGTACTTACATTTCAGATTGAAATTCTGTAATCATTTTAAGATCATTTTTAATTCACGGTTCTAAAGTAGAATACGCGGTTATGTAGTGTTTCTCCATTTGACTTTACGTGTTGTAAGTGTATTTTGTTCAGTTCGACAAAGGAAGCGCGATAACTTATACCTCCTTTCATCCGTCAATCTTTAACTGTATGTACTTTTACGTTTTCCCCTTCCTCTCCATTTGTACAGCGGAAATTAATGTGTAAAAACTATCAAACAGAAGCACTACAACACATTTCATGTATGCCATTTAAATACAAAACTGTTTTTTAATTCCTTTAATACTGATCCCTTTCTAATTGAATTAATATGGATAGACCTTACATGTATACTATCATTAGTCAAACGGAAACCTTATTTCGTGTTTGAGATAACGACGATCTGCAACACAAGCTTTTTAGCCAGCAGAACTGAACGAATATAGATGTTATGAACTTCTCTCGGAAAATTAGGTTTCATTGGTTATCCTTTTTTCAGGAACTGAACATTTTAAAAAATCTTATTTGGAGATTTTAGAAACGTCCTCGTATGAGAAATCCGTGCTCCTAATTTTTTACTATTTAGTTACATGTTGTTATAGTTTGTTATAATGAGAGTTTGATTCATGTTCCATCAAGTTATGATACAATTGTTCTAAGAATTATATGGAAAGCCTGTCATCTGTATACTAATTTCTAAGTAGTTCCTATGCAGTTTTGTCGGAATTTTGTGGCGAGTTTTAAAAATGTACATTTCTGTAAAGAGTATAAAATAGGCAATAAGAAAAACAATGTTTCTATTTGCTCCTACGACTGCAAAGAACCCAAAGGCGACCTTCCTCAAGTTTTGTGGCACATATACACTCCTAACTCTCGGGTCTTTTTCACAATATTATTCGTCAAAGCAATTTTCATTACTAGGTGCGGTACTCTGAGAAAATTCATCAACATTTTATCGCGGATGCAGTTAGAGCCAGTCCCAGCACCTGTAGGTTTTCTCGTGCACTGGGTGCCTGAATACTGATGATTCGTTTCTTGGCTTATAGTTGACCTGTTGCTTGGATTTCAATCCATACATCGTGTTCTGACTCATAGTGAATGCTGGTCGGTCAACAGCGTTGATCTTTCTTTGAGTTTCAAGTCTGTCAATTGGTTCTACCGTGATCCAGTGGATCACGGTGTACAATTCTTCTGGAACCTCATTTGGGTCGCTATTGCCCTATATGGTGTTTTTACCAGAGAGTGTCTTTGTAAAATTTGTGATGCACTTTGACTCCATTTAAGGAAGTTTAACCAGGAAAGAGTGTTGCTAAATTCATTATTTAAGTGGTCTAAATATAAAGCGTTTTTCCTCGTGGAGCGCGGCAAGTAACTGGCGTATATGCGAAATTATTTATTCCAAAAAGAAAGCAACCAAAACGAAAGTGATGGGGAACTTTCTACGTTTCAAACAGATAGCGGGGAACTTACAATTGACGCTAATTGGTAGCACTCTTCTTTATCAATAATGTTGCTTTGTTGATTTTCTGCATATTGTACACATCGTTATTAGGATTTTCCAATATTGCGTGTACTATGAGCTAGTTACGAACCTTAGCTGAATTGAACACAGCTGAGTGTCTTTGGGTTTTTGAAAGACATTAATTTAGGCGTGGCAACACATTCGTGATCATTTCTTTGAGCCACATTTTAGTGAATGTAGGTTTGTGATTTTCCAAACGTTCTGCTTTTCTTATTAGAGTTTTCTGATTCAAATCGGTTGCTTATTTAGTGGTTTCGAGCCGTTGACCCCCGCTTGTCGTGTATTCCCGTACTTCGAACTATTTTCCAGCAACTTGTGGCCGTTTGTACAATGATTTGAAGTACTATCCCTGTGCTTCAAGCATCGTATCATTTATTTAGAGGTTTATCACCGTATTTTAGTGTTTTAACGTCGTAATTTAGTCTTATTTAGTTAATTATTTAGTTGGTTGTTTAGTTTAACGCTCAGAATATAGTTGATTACTCAGTGTCCGTACTTGGAACAGATTTTAATTTCCCATACTTAGAGTCGATTTATAGATGTGTCCTTACTTAGAGTCGTTATATAGTTTCCCGTACTTAGAGCCGAATTACAGTTGTGTTCTTACTTAGAGCCCTAAATAAATTGTAAAGATTTTGTTTATATTAATTAAATCTAGACTTACGTTTCACATGAACGGCAGAGTTTTACACTCGTATTTCAATCGTGCACTCTTACTGTTTTCCACTTGGAATTTTTAATTAATACGACTTTTACTTAAAACTTTCAATTTAACTTCACTAAATTGAAATTTACGTAATACTTTTGTTTTAACTGTTACAGTCTGTGCGTCGACTATCGAATGCCCCCCCCCCCAATCGCCTACGGTCCGTTTTATAGACAAATTTGTTCCACGTGCTCGTATTAGTTGATCGCTCTCTATCTTGTTATTAGACCATGGCCATTAGGTTGTAATTATGTGCTATTTGCATCCTGTTGGGTTTTATTCGGTATTACATACTTTATACGCTCAAATTTGCACGTACATCAAAGCTTTGTACTGGAATTTGTTGTTTTTATACCTTCAACTGCACGTAGCCATTTTAATGTCCATGCTTTGTTTTCATATGCAGGGTTTTATTAAATGCGGCAATTCTTACATTACAAACGGCACATACGCTTTCGTCTCAATTCTATTATACTTTATGAAATATGCCCACTTTTAAATGTTTGCCTATACCAACTGATATTAATCATATGCGTTTTATTGACTTAGATTTCTTACGTAAATACATCTAGGTTAAAAGAAATTATATTTTACATTTATTTTACTTTAGACATGCCTGCATTTCTGTTTTTATTTTGAGCTTATGAATGTTTTAAACGTTTTAAAATGGATTGGGCTGCGTCCGTAATTATTTGTTTTGATGGATGTGGTTAAATTATTACTGAATCTGCTTTCTTGAGTTAACTGTAGCTAGTTAGTGATTTTATACAGAGCGATTTGTATATGCTTTTGTATAATGGACGAATTATTTACTTTTTATGATTTAAATGTTTGGGTATCTTGATTTTTATGATATTTACATGAAGTATTCCTCCCTTGTGACCTTGTATACCCTAAAACAACCCTATTATCATAGCAATATATATATATATATATATATATGTGTGTGTGTGTGTATATATATATATATATATATATATATATATATATATATAAGTTGGTGTAAAATTTAAAAGTTTAGTTTTATTATTCTTAACGTTTCGGCGACTCTTTTCGCCTTTATCAAAAGTATCTTCAAATGGAAGCGTTGTAAATTAAAGCTAATATGAATAAGTCACTCACCGTATAGAATTAATAATTGTCAAATTATTTTTTTTTTGAAAATGACAGATGATTATGTTGACTAACATGATAATTAAAATAAATTTAGATGGAACTTGAAGGGAAGTTTCTTAAAATATTGTATGTTGAAAGTTGAAATGATGAAAGGTCGGTATGGTTGAAGATGATGATGTAGGAGTGTTTCAAGAACATGAACATAACATCAGTGTAATCTTCATATGAAGGAGTTAATGTCGTTTACTGGATTTGAAGTGATTTGAGTTGTATAGAGTGGAATAGAATCTATGCGAGTCCTCAACAAACAACAAACAAGATGTAGAAGACTTACATAGATTCTATTCCACTCTATACAACTCAAATCACTTTAAATCCAGTAACCGACATTAACTCCTTCATATGAATATTACACTGATGTTATGTTCATGTTCTTGAAACACTCCTACATCATCATCTTCAACCTTACCGACCTTTCATCATTTCAACATTCACCATACAATATTTTAAGAAACTTCCCTTCAAGTTCCATCTAAATTTATTTTAATTATCATGTTAGTCAACATAATCATCTGTCATTTTCAAAAAAAAAATAATTTGACAATTATTAATTCTATACGGTGAGTGACTTATTCATATGCTATGTTAGCTTTAATTTACAACGTTTCCATTTGTAGATACTTTTGATAAAGGCGAAAAGAGTCGCCGAATCGTTAAGAATAATAAAACTAAACTTTTAAATTTTACACCAACTTTTATTGCTTGGACTTCATACCCAATATACAAACAACCTATCATTAAAATATTTATGCTATCCAGTCCATTATTGTTAAATATATATATATATATATATATATATATATATATATATATATGCTATGATATTAAATACTCATCATGCCCCTACGTTGGGCTGTTATATTTATTTGCTGTGAATACCTCTCTAAATTATCGTGCCCCTACTTTGGGTGACATATTTATTTGCTATGCTACTCTCTAAATCATCGTGCCCCTACTTTAGGCGACCATATTTATTTTGCTATGCTATTAGCGGATTATCGAGCCTCTACGTTGGGCTGTATTATTTATTTTGCTATGAATTCTAAATTATTGGACCACCATTTTAATATTCACGATTAAGTGTAATTATCTCCTACTCCAGCTGTTTTCTTAATGTTGCTATCAACTGGACTTTATCTTTAAACAACTCTATCTACCAATGGCAAAATTCGATACGTTACCGCCTTGCGGGTTATCACTTTCCTATTCAACTTGTGGCTCCGCCTTTCTACTATTTAAATCTTATGACCTCGGCTAGCATTTATTTGCAATTATAAAATTCAGTAAATTTAGATTCTATATAATGAGACCAATATGTTATGTACAGCTTTTGAAATTATTTGTAATACATTTCTTATAAATTTCATTTATTAACAACCATTTAGTATGTACTCAAAAACCCAAAGTCACCAAAGAAAATTTATTACCTTTACCAACAAAGTGTAGAATATTCTAAACCTGTTTTCTTATTACTCATTCAATACGTATGCAACCTCATTTGTTGACTTCTTCACAAGCATATCATATTTAGCAAATTCAATATTAAAAATAAAATAAAAATTCATATAGAAAAACAAATGTCTTATAACTAAAAATCTGACCTGGTTTTATCTTTTTCACATCGACGCTTCCAATAAAAATGATCTTCCCCAATTCTGGATTCCATTCAAATTATTACACTATGGACCATCATCATTAAATTATATACCCCAATTTAATTCAATTCCTCAAACTTAGACTCTTATCATTCTTGCCCAGACTTAAAATTGTAGTTTGTTTCATCCCTGTACTTCAAGATTGTATTATTCTTCTTTTTCCCTTGACATTTAAATTGCATTACTGTATTTTTTTCTTAACATCAGAATCCTAGTCTATTTCCCTCAGACCTCGAAACCCTATTATTTTTATGTCTTAGTTTACAATAAATTCATTAAAAACGTACTTACGTTTAAACGGTAATTGTAATCTTCATATTTACACTCATTTTATTTTTCACTTTTATACTTATTACGTAATACTTTGTCTAATGGCAATGCACTTCGGCCTTCATTGAGTTCAAAACTGACTTTCTTATCAAGGTGCTTGCTAATATAATCTCGAATTCCCACTCCATCCGTGGGTTTGGTCTAGAACTCGTCGCTTGTCTCTGACCAATCAAATAATTTTATTTGGATCAGTTTCTGATGCAATGCTCCACGCTTTCCCATAATCACCACCTGCCCGCAGCTGTGTTTTATTATCAACATGCTGTATTTTGATAGATTACCTGCTTTTCTATAAACAACTGATGCAACCCGACTTTAAATTTCCATGTTTACATGTGATTCACGCAATTTTTAATCATTTCTCTTATCAAAATGTTTAGATCTTTGTACGCATTTATATTAACTGCCTGAATCTTTATTTCTATACCCGTATTAATTTAATCGTCTGAAACTCTTCTTCTTAATGCGTGTCTAATTACACTTTATCATTCATTTCCCAATATACGCGTGTTTCCACTGAAAAATATCCTTATTTGTTTTACCTAAATTAACTAAACTTTATCTACAGGGTATTTAATATCTACTATCTACTTAATACATGTATTTCTCATTCCTACGCCAACTATGCGTCTTCCTATGTTTACCTGCGTTGCCCAAAAACTATTTCTACTTTATATACAGGGTGTTGACTACTTACTATCTACAAACTATGTCTATATCTTAATTATTTCCTTAAATAAGTGTGGTTTCCTGCTGCCTATTCTAATTACTCCTTCCCGAACGACTTTTACTACAACGTGCACCCTTAAGCAACCCCTTATCACAGCAATATATATATAAAGTAAGATGTATCTGTAAACAAACTCTTATGAAAATAATAAGAGCCATTGTCAAATACAAATCGGGCTGGTAGTTATATAGCCATTAACAAAACATTAGCTTTATTACTTCACAGGGGAGTTCACTACCAGCCCGATTTGTATTTGTCAATGGCTCTTATTATTTTCATAAGAGTTTGTTTACAGATACATCTTACCTTATATACAATTTTCTTATTGCGGACTGCAAATAACTTGTCTTTGTTTATTTGAATTGCCTTTGTGGCATGAACCCGGGTGCCGCCACGAGAAGGTTTGTTACGTTTGCAAATAAATTTTGCTGTAACATTCCGCAAATCTCAAAGGCCAGACGTACTTTTATAGTCATTTATAAAATTTATTATGTAGTTTCGGTTCAATTCTGTACTTCCACACTTTAGTAGTGTTGGTGTTTTATCACCTGATGGTGGTTTTATTTACTTTTGCCATAGTACAGTGATTGTTTCGAAATCATATCATTATAATAGCTTCGATTACTTCATAGGGTTCTTGGGAACTATTCCACTCTGATGAGGCTAATAAGCCGAAACCATTGGTCAGTGGATGTTTCCTCCCCTGTGAAGTAATAAAGCTAATGTTTTGTTAATGGCTATATAACTACCAGCCCGATTTGTATTTGTCAATGGCTTTTATTATTTTCATAAGAGTTTGTTTACAGATACATCTTACTTTATATACAATTTTCTTATTGCGGACTGCAAATAACTTGTCTTTGTTTCATATATATATATATATATATATATATATATATATATATATATGTTAGAAAAGGAACAGCATTGGCTGTAAGAGTATTAACCTTACAAGAACAAACAGAACCAAGTAAAACTTCATCAAAAAGAACAGAATCAAGTATAAGTTTATCAATATTAAAGAAAGAACAGAACCAGGTGGACCTTTGTCAACATTAGAAAAAAAAGCAGAATCAAGAAGAACTTTGTCAACCAAGCAGCGCCTCACTAACATCAAACAGGAGTGGGAGCAGACAAAACCTCATGTATAATAGGAATGGCTTTCTCGACAATAGCAGATAAAGAAACAATGATAGATAAAATTGTGACAACAACAGCAACGGGCATTAAAGATACGAGTTCACTAACTTCAACGGGAACTCCTATAACATACTAGAAGTTATCGTCACTTCAGCTACATTTGCCATTGTAGACACGGCAGAAATTTCTTGGCAGAATCATTTAAGAAAGCAGGAACATACTCTTGAGTATCTACCTGTGTCACTAATTTGCAGTCTGGGTTCCAATGATGGAGGATGCACAGACTGGGATGGAAGTGAAACCGTAGGATGTTTTTGATCATCGTTCCAATCGCAAAGGACAGCAGAAGACAGAAGAAATTTCTTAGTAGAGGGTGTTCGGTAAGTAGGAGCGTGATATCCATAGAAATCATTATTATAGATGAGGTTTTGCCTGCCCCTACTCCTTTGTTTGACGTTGGTCAGGCGTTGCTTGCTTTTGTTCCTTTTTCCAACGTTGACAAAGTTCAATCTGATGCTGCTCTTTTTGGCGAGGTTCTTTCTAATTCTGCTCCCATTCCTAATGTTGATGAAGTTCTTCTTGATTCTGTTCCTTTTTCTAATGTTGACAAAGGTCCACCTGATTCTGCTCTTTTCTTTAATGTTGATAATCTTTCTACTTGTTTCTGTTCCTTTTGATGAAGTTCTACTTGATTCTGTTTGTTGTTGTAAGTTGATACTCTTACGGTCGATGCTGTTCCTTTTTTTAACATAAAAAGATATGTGTGTGTACGCGAGTGTGTGTGTGCGTGCAACAGAAGATTTATAGTTACTACTAATGATAGCTTTAGGTTAAAAGTAAAAACATCAATATTTACTTTTGCCATTTTCAAAAATAGTGATTCGCATTCTTATCTTTACTGCATTATTCTAATTAATAAAAATTATATTATTCTTATTTTCAATCTATGAAAATTGCATTTTCATAGTTTCTGTAAACACACTTTTTATTATTTCTTTAAATTTTTATTTCAGATTAACGTACAGTTTTATAATAAAACATAGGTCTTGTAAAATTAATTGCGGTAATTTCCAATAGATAAAGAGGAGAGAAAAAGTGGACTGTATTAAATTTAAATGATATTGTAACAACCAACAAATAATTAAATGTTCTTAAACAAACCAAAGCAGAGCGTTTACTATTAGCACTCACCTGTTAATGATGCGACGTGCAGATGAAAAAACGTTGAACCAAATACAGCTCTTCTTTTGACGGATGAAGCGCAGCACAATTTAACGATAGCGGTTATCAACGCGGTTCATAAGTGTAATAATTATTATAAATAGCGGCGGCGGGCAACAAAGCGGTTTATCTAATTAATTCCATGCAGCACGTGCAAACTCGACGCGGTGTATTCGACTGACGAAATTATATATTAACACATTTTTCCATACCTAAACGCACTAACTCAAAAGACTACGCAAATATTACACAACCGCTACCTCGAACAGGCCTCTTAAAACGGCAGGCAATCTCACGTACCAAACTGAGACACCAAGGAACAACTGCTCTAGGATCCCGGGGGCTGCACCCCCGACTCCAGAGTCCGTCTTCCGGAAATTCCGAGAACAACAGCTCTCGAAGGCCGATGGAGGTACTCAAATCCGATCAAAACCTACCGACCAATCATGTCTCTAGCAATAAGGACTAACATTAGTATTAAGTTAGGCTAAGTTTAGGATAAGTAGTAGAATAGGAACTTTTTATGCTAACACCACTGTATGAAACCAACAACTAACAGTAATCGAGGCAACAAAATGTCAACTTGAAGTATTTCTTTCTACCCGACTGTAACCTGTACCATTCCAACACGTATAAAAGAATAAAATAACCTCTTGGAAACCTAACACACACAACCACACAAACACGAGCGCAAACACAAACACACACACACATACACACACAACATACGCAAACAATTGTGCCCTTCAATGATCTGGATTTCCGGCTGCCGATGGTCCGGATCGAAGAGTACAAATTCTGCGGAATGCTTTCCCTCGAAGACTGGGATTTCCGGCTGCCGATGGTCCTGGACAGAGAGCGAGAGCGCGAAGCAGAAGCAACACCAACACCACCACAACTATTAACCAACACAAAATAAAACACACACAAACAAAAAACTCAAACACACCCACAAAACACATACAAACACAAATTGTGTCCCTCAATAATCCGGATTTCCGGCTGCTGATGGTCCGGATTGAAGGGTACAAATACTGCGGGACGCTTTCCCTCAAGACTGGGATTTCCGGCTGCCGATGGTCCTGGTCAGAGAACGAAAGCACAACGCAGAACAACACCAACATCAACACAACATTTAATCAACACAATAAAATACACACGCGCACACACATAAACACACATACACAAACATCGACACTTACCTACACACAAAAACACCCAAACACAAACCTGTACAAAAAATGATAGTAACCACAACAAGTGCTGCCTCCACGCGGCAGGGACGGGAACGAAGCCTGGGTCACAGACAGAGTGGAGAGGTGCCGGGTGGGGGACGCGGGAGGGCCTCAGGAACTCCAGGTTATCCGAACTGTACGACTTAAATAAAAATCCTAGGCACGGCCAAAGCACAGGTTACAACGGGGGGAAAACAGGTCTGTCTAAAATGTCAGATGACAGACGACCAGAATGTTAGATTTAAATAAATAAATAAATAAATTAACACAGCGGTTCAGACGTAGTTGGTTTTACGTATAAATGAGTATATAATGCGATGCGGTCAATTCGAAAGACGACACTATACTCCTCTCGCTTCATGGACTTTCCAATCGATACTTGTGTACAGCCGCGCACTAAACAACGTTCGCCACTCACGGCACAGGTTAGCGGGTGCTTAGTAAACACATGGGGATTTTGGACTAACAAGTCCAAATATACCGCGGCGAATTTAAAATAACTAACAAACTCAATGAAATAAAATTTAGCTTTAAATTATTTACAAGGACGGAACAGGTCTAATATATATTTGTAGTAGATATATCTATAGCTTTAAATTTTCATGTCTAAGATGCACTTGTCTTTGTTCCACAGACGCTCGTGAGTAATGATTTATTTTAGTGAATTCGAGTGCTGATTTTTTATCAGGGAAATATCACGGCGTATGGCGCTAGTTACAACAAATATTAATAAATAGTTACGAGTTCATAGTTTGATATTTACTAATTTGCGGTTCTAAAAGATGGATAGTGTACAACACGCAGGGAAAGTACTTTCTTACACGTGTATTTGCGGCACTTTCCTCACAAATTAAAACCACAAACTTTCACACTCCTGAAAAAATGCAACTTGTCTCCACTTCTTGCACAATATTCTATTTTCTAAGCACATTTACAACTTAACTTTTATGTTTATTTTAGTTTGGTATATTATTATTTTTACTTTTGACAATTTCGTGTAGAATTACTGCTACTAAGTTATTTCTTACCTAACTTTAAAGTGCTAGGTATTACTTTTGATAGCCAATTGGAATATTCATGTTTGACAATATAGTATTTTATGCAATTGAAAAATATTTCTGTTTTATAATTAAGTATCGGTCATCTTAATATAATTCATAAAATGTTATTGCTAGTTTAGAATTTTGAGCATGTAAATTAACCTGAAGGATGCTTATCAACGTTAAAATATAGAAACTGGCAGAGAGTGTATGTATGTTTCAGTTTACAATTTAACCATTTATACACGAAGTATGCAACTGATATTATAAAAAATAATTAGCACAATCTGGTTATCGACACTCTAACAGTATCTCCTTCTGACTGGTAATCGGATCCGATAAATTGTCCTACTTAATAGATGTTAGTCTAACCATTGTTTGGAAAAACAGTGTTAAAAAAGATTGAGTGCGTGTTTGCACGCCCGCGCGCAGATGTGGGGATGGATGCACGCGGACACGTGTGTGTTAAAAATTTGCAATGGACACACAAATACTTGCGTACCTGTTCAAAATCGAGTGTAAACGCTTCTCATTTTTATATTTCCATATTCCTTTTAAAACTAAATTATAATATATATGCCTTAATTGGGTAGTTTGTTTTATAATAATAAATTGTTCATATATGATATAAATATTGTATAATTTATAGTAAATATTTCATATATGTTCAACTATATTTAAAGTTTGCTGTGGCAATGCAGGCGTGGTACATTCTTATATGTTTTACATATAACATTTTATTTTCTTGTCTCAATATATCATATACAGAATCACCAAAAAGAGTGTTACGTTCATTTACGGGGTATGAATTAAAAACCACATCGGTTCCGTTTCTACTCTTCCATACGTCAATAACATCCTATGTATTTTACCTGTTTATAATAAATACGCTTGCGAATAATTTTCAATTTCAATCTATCTACTCTAAAATGTCGAGTTTACCCTATACATTCTATAGTTGGTACCCTGTTTTGAGTATCCGTTAACTGGCTATACATTACTATAGCGTAAAATTTATCCTTGTACTGCTACGACCTAAAGGCTCGTTGAAATAATGTTTTGTATTATTTGATAAAGCTTTGGTCGAGTTTTCTAATCTCCTTTTTGGTATGTTGATAACGAGGGGATTGAAGCTCGAATTCTTGTTATTTAAAACAATGTTGAAATTTGATTCTGCCGTTCGTCGTCATGGGTATTTTTGTAAACTACTCGTTCCATTACTTCAAGAGCGATGCACGTTCATTTTTTATAAGAGGTGTAGATCTTAGGTGTATCGGAGTTCCCCTGCATTATTAATATTAGCAAGACTCTCTTTTCAGCTTTTAGCTGGAGGCCAAATTGCTTGTTGTGTAGGCCCGATTATTCTTTGATGTAGATCAACTGTTCTTGCGTGCAGACCGCTGTTGCAATTACGGTAGCAGCATTGTGGTTGCTGACTACCGCGGCGATGCTGTGCAAGATAAGTATCCCGACACATGTATGTGACTTATTTTCTTTTTTTAGGATACCAAGTGATAAACCCAATTTGCATCGTGCTGACGAACAAAACACGTTTTTTTTTTAAACCCCACTTTGAGATTAGATACGCTAATATTTCTTATGGTAAAATCCTTACTAGAAAGGTTTCTAAATTTAATGCTTTTTTTTACTTAACTCATCTGCTTATACGAAAGTATCAGCATTATTCTTTTTACTGGTTAGATTCATTACATGTTAGCTACGAAATGTGCACTTTGTGGAACCCTTACTGAATTTGTCCATAGAGTAAAATTGCTTTTTTTTTAAATAGTAACTTTATTTATTTTTTTTTGCTGTTTAAATAGAATTTTTTTTTTATTATAAATAAAATCGTTGGCGATGTATTTTTTTGTGTTGCTAGGAATCCCCCCACCGCGTTGTTAGGTAGCCCGGTATTTCTATCTGACCCGTACGCTTCATAACGTAGCAAGGGTAATAGTTTTCGTTTCACATAAATATTCCATAACGAATGACAACGCATGTAGAGTGCTAACTTTACATATTACAAGTGCAATTAAGATCTTTTAGGATTCATGTATATAGTAGGATTCTAAATACTCTGCAGTTTGGAAGATTGACTTGCATTCTGCCAACTTTTTAAGCTTATCTTGTTTTTATTTGAAATTGGAAGCTAGTATTGTTAGTTCCTTTCTCTCCTGCACTAACCATGTGTAATATTATTATTATTATTATAATTATTATTATTATTTCCACTTTATTTGTATATATAATTGTGTAGAAACATAATATAAGCTGAAACTAACATAACAATATAGTATATTGACATAAAATCTCAAAATAGAACGCGTCAAAGCCTCAATCATTATGATGGGGAAGTTTAGCTAACCAGCTATTCTTACACTTAACCATCTAAATGACCCAGACTAGGCACTCAAGAAAAAACTAAAAAGAAAAAATATTTATTAATGGATTAAAGCGCATAGATAAAATGAAAAGATTAACTGATGTAAGTAAATAAAATAAAATAAAAACCTCCCTGATCGTGAAGCAAACTATCTCTGCCCTAAAATGGTTCTTTCATGCAAAAAGATAATGTATTATAAGCTTTCAACAAATATATGAAGTTTATGCTGTAATTGTTTAATTATCATATTATTGATGTCAACATGAAGGGAATTTAAAATTTAACTGAATTATAGGAAAAACTTTTCCGAAGCAACGCCGAGGAATGTCTAGGAATAGTGTATAAATGTCGATTTCTAACATTAACAAAGTGTGTCCGTCCTGGGAATAATTTTATTTTTTAATGTTACAGAAGAAGGAAGTATCTTGTGCTCCACGCGACAACGTTTCTTCTTTAGTTAGTGCTTATTGCAATCTGTATGTGCATTCCGAGAATTGCTTCTAGCCGAAAAATGATGGTAGAAATTTTAATCAAAAACTACCACTTTTGTGTAAACTTAGAGTGAAAGGTATAAGGTAATGCACTATTATTTGGTTACTTTGTATCTTTGATAAATTGTGAAATATTGCTCAGTAAAGATTACGTGACGTTGTGAGACTTGGAAAGTTTGTATACTATGCGTATTAATTAATATGATATTGATTTCACTCAAGCAAACGTAACAAGTGGTCTTGGTCTTTCATAGTTTACAAAGAATTTTAATTGTCAAACTTTATCTTTGAAGCTGAAATACAGTTAACAACGCCCAACTGCAATTTTGTACGGGATTAGTATTCTTATTTTTATTTTTCTTAAATGCTGAAGCGAAATTTCAATAAGTTTAAGGTATTTAGGTCCTGATATTTTTAGTTCGAATTTCTGTAAATAATTTCTCTTAACGTTGTCGTATAGATATCTATTGCTATAATAAAATGTATATACGCAAAAAGTGCCATAGGAAAAACTTCAGTGCATATTATTTACATTAGCAATAACAGTTGGCGTGTTTCATTTCCTTTATTCCTGTAAATAAAACCTTTTGGTTTCCACGGTATTAATCACTAATGGAAATGGCACGTATTATGTTCACTGTAAATGATCAGTAAATAAAAAAAAGTGACATTTTTATCTAGGTGTGTCTATTTTGTATTCTATGACACTGAAACCCGATGTTCTAGAAGAAATCTCTATATTGAGTTGCATATATAATGTTTTCATTATACATCAGGAACAAGTTATTAAAATGTCAATTTTTGTTTTTATGAAATAGGAAGGTGTATCGAATTAATTTGGCAAATATTGCGAAGTGCTTTCGTTTTACTAATTAAATCCGGCTTCAAAATAACGATTGTGTTATTAAGATTACAAATTACACTCTCTCAAGCAACTTTTCCAATTACGAACTGCAACAAACCTATTAGTTATGTATTTATTTTTATGAAAGATATAAATACCTCAAACTATATATCAAGGAAATATACTTCCATAACCTCACCTAATACAATTTTCAGTCCATTCCCCCATGGTCAACCACTTATTTTCTTTAAACGGAACACATCAGTTTTTGCATACTTAATTTCTGCCCGACACGACCTTTCTAAATGTACTTAGCACAGGATATGCAACTAATTATACGAGAAATGCCTTGATTTAATATTATTTTACATACTGGTTTTAGTTCTAATTAGTCATGCTAAGCTTAATAAGACAAAATATAGCAAATGGATAATCGTTTTGGATAAGTATCGGGATCTATATTGATCAGTGATGTGTCTGATATGGTAGTTGCATTCAAAAATGAAAATATGGTAAAGTATGGTATACAGTTTAAAAGCAAACAATTTCTTATACGAAATCGTTGTAAGAGTTTTTTTGTATTACAAAGCATACTTTTTTTTTTATAGAAGTTGCGAAAATATTCGCAAATACATAAACAGCGTTATCAATGCTATTTAGGAGACAAGATTCCGGGTATAGACGTACATACATGCGAACGTGTAAGTGCATATGTACACATACAACACACCATAACCCGAAGAAACCTGAACAAACTCCTTTTGCTTTTTGTTGTCCTCTCTATGGGGCGATATGGTCGCTCCCTGTTGTAGCAATACCTGAATTTTAGTACTCAACTGTTGATCGCTGATGTTTGTAGCGTTGTTCGCGGTCCTTTCTTTGTAGAAATCGTCGCTGCCATGTGTGTGAGGGATTACTGCGGATGGCGATGTCCCCGATCACCGCTCCGAAGTCGGCTTATGTCCTGACAGGCATGGTGCTACGTACAATGACGTAGCCGGAAGAAAAGTAAACACCAGGCTAACTACCAGCCGTGGAGAGTGGGGGGATTCGCCTACATACTTAAAAAAAGAGTACATCGCCCACGATTATCTATTAACAAAATAAAAAATTTGAATTAAATACATAATTCGGTACAAAGAGAACGTAATAAAATAAGCGTTACATTTTAACGCCAACAATTATATTTTACGGACAATTTGGATAGTAGATCCACGAAGTGCGCATTTCGCGGTTAACATGTAATAAACTCAGTAAAAAAAGGAAAAGTAAAACTTAAAATTTTCCAATCGCAAGTATGTTAAATTTCTGAAGTATTAAGGGCAAATTTAGTTTTTAAATGTAAATTTACTCTCTAGCAAGTATGTTAAATTTTGATGTATTAAAGGCAAATTTAGTTTTTAAATGTAGTACAGGTGTTGAACTTAAGCATCAAATACAGCCCACGTTGTAGCAAGATTTAACGACGTATACCCAGAATCACCAGCGCAACCAGCTGTTCAGCAAGTATGGTGGACTGGTTTTACACCATCCACCGTTGATAAATAAAAATCCTTGAAATGTATAATAGAATACAAGGCACATACCTCTCTGCGTCAGGATTCTTAACTTGCCAACTGCTGGGAGGAAGAAGTCAGCATAACAACGTAGCTACCATCGTATTTACAGTAACTGGTATACGGCAGCGAACAGGTGGGCTACACTCAGAAAGAACGTCTTTGACCTCCAGCAAGAAAAAAGCAAATACACGCAAGACATCTCTAATTGACAGGACAACAATAAACTTACATTGCTTTTAAAGTGATAGAACGAGTAATGTAGAACATATTTCGTCGCACGGGTTGCAGAAACAAATTCAGAATGAACTTAAATGACACCAATTCGAAATCCAAACATCTGTGTTATCGAAACGCGATGCAAACTGGAAAACGCGGTTTTATCGGAGAATAGTGCGCGACCTTATTTCAAAAAGTCGTTACTTTGTCACAATAGAGAAAACCCACTATACGCGGTTGTTATGTTTAACAAATTGAAGGTTACCTACCAACAGGCTATGAACTATTTAATTATAGCATAATAAACTCTACGTTTCAAAGCGAATAGATTTAAATTGAGGTATTTTAAAAAGCGTATTTATTGCAGAAAATAAAATATACAGGATGTAAACTATTTAATTTTAGCCTAAACTTGTCGTTGTTAAAGAAAAAGGGATTGGAGTTGAAAATGTATTGGACCTCGTATTGATTAGTAACCGGTAAAAATATACGGGATGTTCAAAATAAACGTAACAATGGGTGTCGAAGGTCGTTCCATCAGGCATCATCTCCTGCAGTGATCATCATCTCGCAGATGGGTTGCCGCCCTACGCATTCTAAGGGTATATTAATATTTATACTGATCTTTATCATGTTACGGGGTCTTTTTATCCCCTAATGTGACCAGTGACCTTTAAGGAAGGGCTTCCTTAAAATGGTGGAACGCAAATATTTTCCGACTATGCTAGGGGTCTATTCCTTAGGCAGAGCTTATGAGGATTGGTCGTGGTTCTTTTTACAAAGCATTATTTTCTTACTAGGGCTAGATTCTTAACAAAACAGGGGTCTAAATAGGGCGCCACTAAGTCATTAACTTTAAACACAGGGTTTTCCTAAGGGGGACTTGGGCGTCCTTAGGGAGGAATACCGTATTAACTGCTAACGCAGAAGCTGTAAAGAAAATTTAATTAAATTTACAAAAATGAGGACACAAGAGATATTCTCTTGTTACCTCATAAAAAAACAACAAAGATTAATCAGGCAACAATAATATGAGCACAGATTATATGCTACAAATTCTGAAAAGGCTATCAAAGCTTCTTGTTAAATTGGGTTTACCACTTTACGCTTTTTGATCTTATACCTTGTTACTCTATTTCTGAACGTACTTGTTCAGAATAAAACAATCAATTAAGAAAATTAAACGTTGCTTCTTTAATTAAAATTGTTCCTTCATAAAAATTGTAAATATAATATTCGTGTTTAAGAAAATATAATACAAGTTTCATCTACTCATTATGTAGGATTATATATTCAAAAAGAAATATTAAAAACTTTAAATGTTGTTTACGTTACAAAAGTTTAACTTGAATTTATACCAGAAATACCAGATCTGTTTTTTCTGTTTACATATTTATAAAACTTTAACTAAATTGTCTATTAATTCATCATTCCGAAATTATATGTGAAATCATGCATATATGAAACATCAATAAGAACTCTTTAAATTTGCCTAATTTCATAAAAATTAGTAACTGTGAGTACACTGTACTAGTATTGACAATAAAAATTTACTAAGGTCCTTCTTAATTTGTTAAACAGATAAATGATAATAGGTGGTTACAAAGATATTTTTTGAAACAGCCTCGTATCAAAGATCACCAAATGTAGACGTGATGTAAAAATAATTCTAATCTCTTACCTTGGCTCAGCAGGTGTGGTTTACATGTTGTCGTTACAGCATGTTAGGGCAGGCGTGTTAATTCCAACAAATAAATATACGTTGGAGCCTTACGATTTATATACAAAACGACTTCTTAAAAGTTGAGAATTATAAAATAAAAATCTAATTGAAGATTCTCCAACGAAGCGTTGAAAAACATGTTTTATCGTAACTTTTGCGAAATTATTAAAGGAATATTTTAAGTGCTATTTAAACAAATGTCCAAAGAATTATTAAATGAACTTATCAAAAAAATTATCCAAACGAAGTTATTTATTAAAAGTCATTTAAAGACGTCGTTAAAAAGACGTTATAAAAAAACGAAGAAAAGGAAGAGGAAGAGCACTACAACAAAATTATTCAGTTTGTCTAATAACTTATATTTTAAATTCTTACCATCGTTAAAACCACACGGCCTAGTGTTCAGCGCACTAGGGCTCTACTACCGCACAAAACCAGACGCAAGTTACATGCTAGAGCCCTTATTATTTCCATAATGGTTCTCGACGAGAGCTCTAGCTATAATGAGTGCAGATGCAATATGCACGAAACTGGAAAGCTACTTGGCCTTAACAATAATTATTCTAACATTCGGCGCCTGATGTTAGCAACCAAACTAGCATTTCTGTATGGCGGTTAGCACGCATAATACCAATACTGGTATTTATTTATTTAAAAATGGTTTGCATGATATTAATGACTATACAAGAGTTTGTAAAACTAAAAATTCGTTGATGTTCTGCAGTGGTCAAAAAAACTGCTACAAGGGCACACCAGATCTTCCTCCCTACATGTTGGAGGACACCGAGAGACTATTGCCTTTACGGTGTCGCTTTTGTTACATGCGGCTTCTTGTTGTTTCGATTGTCGTGCTTAAAGTTGTTGATATCATTTGCTGCGGCTTAAAAACCGATCGGGCACCATGATGGCGGGGGCGTTCTTCGTCGTTTCATCTGGCATCAGATCCCTTTTCTGTCGAGGCATCGCTGTATTGAACAATGGTAGTTTTATGTCAAAAATCAACAGCCCCGCACTTTGAACGCTTCTAGAAGACGCGTGGTTGCAACTACTGTGTGTCCTATGAGCTTAGATTCATTTTAAAGCCACTCCGCCTTCGAGTTAGACTCGGAGGTACGGCACCAGCTTTGACCATCAGATGAGATCGAGTTCCAGGATGAGGAGCCTCCGTCATCGATTGTGAACGAGAGCATCGCTGTCCGACTGTTCTTATTAAACATCTAATCCAATTCTCGTTACAGGGCATACAAAGTGATTTTGACCGTTTCCTTGATTTTTGTGATTTAGTGAGTCAACATCATGTTGAAAACCTTAATTTTTTACATTTGTTTTTTTGGTGAATGTACTTTAATGGTTTATACTTGGTCAACAAAAACAATTACTAATATTGGACTAGCTTTTACGTAATTATGAAATTTCACATTCACACATGCGAAAACTTGAATGTTTGGTGTGATTTTTATAGATTGACGAATATACTTCTGCATGCTTTCTTCGCGGCTTCTTGAATTCGTTCCGTGATGATATTTGCAAACCAGTTTTAGTATAAGATTTAAAGCAAATGATAGTTTGCTTAGCAGTATCATCAATTAACTCAACACGTTTTGTGTGATGTCAGAAAGGAATTTGAAGGTATGCGTTACCATTATGTGCAGAAAAATTAGGGCGAATAGGAATATCAGGTAATATACACACGGACGGTTTTGTTACATATTTGTTTAATAAACCTAACAGTACTAACCAGATTTAGAACGTCATTATTTTGTTAAGTTTTTATTAAATTTGAAACAGTTAATTAGGCCAAAAACATCGTTAAGAAGCTTCAATGCTTGTATCTCGCACATTAAGCGTATACATTTTTGGAAAGGACGACACATATTACAGTATTTAAAAATAAAATATATATGATGTTCCATGTTTTGTATTTCATAAAAAATAAATATTTCAAGAGAATTTAGAGCAGATACTTTTATTCTGTAGCAGTTGAATGTGCAATAAATTTCCAGTACCTGTTGGTGTTTCAGTTTTGGTTGAAAATATGAAAGTTCCGTATTTCTATAGGCAAATAAATATGCAAAGCAGGTATGCAAATTAATATTGTAAATCATTTCCGATGGAATAGCCTTTGTACTATTTATAAGAATCAGGCTTTAAACGCCAACGCAAGAAATGAAATTAAGTAAGCATTTCCGAATGCAGAAAAAAGTTTTTTTAACACCACGGTTTATTGCTCTTGAGGTTTTAAAGAAGGGCGAATGGACATCAGTGATGAATAATGTACAGATATCGTACCAGCATAAAAGAAACGACCTGGATACATCACAAACAGTAGTAACTTGGTGTTCGGGGTTCTTAGAATTGGTAATTAAATATCTTATGGTATTTTTACCTGATCTTGCTGTAGGACATAGTTTTGCCACGTTTGGCATTTTAACAAAGATAAGCTACGCAAAAGTCGCTAAAACGTACCATTTCAAAGATATTTATATTTAAAATCTTGACCATATTTCTATGAATTATATGAATTGCAGTCTCTAGAATGCAGTTTCCAACATGCCTGGTTTTGTGTAAGGAGAGGATAATATTGTGAAGAGTATTCTCAAAACAGAATATTGTGTTCAAAAGTTATTTTATTGGTTTTTTTGAGATACATATAACTATACGTGGGGGAAGAACTATTGACGGTTAGAAAAGAAAGTATTACTGGGGATTTGTAAAGGAAGAAATTGAAAATATTTACAATTAATTAATTAATTAATTTGATAATGAATTGACAACTTTAGTGTAAGAATCTCTTTTAGTTCTCTGAGTAGAAGTAATCCGCCAAGATCTTCAATTAAAAAGTATAAAACTTAATTAAAGCCACGTTCTAAAAAAAGAACACATTCAAACTTTTAATTATCTGAATAGAAAAATTAAACCTTGCTATAATAGACCTATAATGACTTCCATTTGTTCAAACAATTTTCTGAGGATAAGGAAGTTCAAAACAATAAATTAATGAATAGACACGTATGTTCACACGTATAATTTGAACGTTTTCCAGTGATAAATCTCATAATCATCATTAGGTTTTCAGTCTTGGAACTAGTTGGATGCGTACCTCCAGTGCTTCCTATTTTGAGCTAATATACGCATTTTCCTGAAATTCCTACAGCCCACTTCTTTCACTATCTGCTTGCAATACTCTAATCTAGGTCTACCTCTACCTCCTTTTCCTTTCTCTGCTTCTACTATATCCCGCACTATTCACTCATGCCTTAGAGCATGTCCTACCATTCTATCTTTCCCATTTTTTACTGATTTCCGCATATTTTTTTCTTCCTCTACCGTTTCTAGTACTTCTTTGTACTTAACTTTGTCTGTCTATGATATCTTTACCATTCGTATGTAGTTTTATTTTTGTCGATTTTCATACCTTATGTCTCTGTAGTACTGTTTCTATTTCATTAAGAGCTGCTTCTAACTCTTCCTTACTAGATGCTAATATCGCTATTTCATCTGCAAATCTAAGCTTATCAATCTTTTGTCCCTGCATAATAATTACAAATGGTTTTCTGCATTTGAGAATATTTATTGCCTCTTCTATATGCAAGGTCAAAATGAATGGGGATAGCGCACATCCCTGTCTGACCCTTTTCGTAATGTTTACTTCTCTACGTTTTTGCTCTAATTGTATTACCGATGTTTACTCTTTGTAAAAGTCATGTACTAATCCGCCTTCTCAGTAACTCATTCATATCTTTTTGGTTATTTCGAACATTTTTTTCCATTTTACTTGGCGAATTTTGTTTCCAGATCTACCAACCCTATATACAGGCTTTCTCCTTTCATTATTGGCTTCTGCATTATCACCCTTTTATCCATTATCATCCTTAAAGCTAAAATAGTCTCCTGTGCAATCGGGACATATCCGAATAGGAGTAGCTCATAAAAGGACTGTTCTGTTATCGTTCGGATGACAAAGTATGTAGGCTTGGCTCTATTATTTTTAATATGTACAAGCAAAAACAAATATAACGTTCATGATATAGATAAGAAAGTTAAATAGTTAAAAATAAATGACTTGTACAGTTTGAAGCAGTTCGAAAGTCTTCGGAACTTTTCGGAAGATTTCGGGGTTGCTCGTAAAACTAAGTAAGAACTTAAATACTTATTGAATGAATTTATATATAGAGTTTAATGAGGTTTAGACGTCTTCGGTAATCTTCGGCAGGCTTCGGGATTTACTTGTGAGGCTGAGTATGAAGTTGAATAACGATAGATGGAAAATATAAACAGTTTTAAGAGGTCCAGACGTCTTCGGAAAGCTTCAGGATTTAGTTGTGTGACCAAGTAAGAACATACATAACTATTGATTGAACATATATAGTGTTAAGAGGTTTAGAAGTCTTCGGAACTCTTCGGAAGGCTTCGTGATGTACTGTGGGACAAAGTATGAATGTAAGGAATTATGGTATGGACATTATGTACAGTTTGGAGTAGTTCGGAAATTTTTGGTGATCTCCGGAACTCTTCGGAAGGCGTTGTGGTAGTGGTGCTTTAGGTCTCCTCGAGTGCGTTGCCGTGGAACTCTACGGGGGTAGAATTTGCACATGCACTTAGTGTTACTGGTGATGGTGGCCAGGCGACAGGAGCTTCCTGCCTATACGTTTTTTACGGTAGTGAACTATAGCGACGTGCCGCAGGTGCGGAGGCGGACATCGTTACTGTCGGAGAATAAGCAGGCTATGGAGAGTACTGCTTGCTGAAGTGTTAGCAGGCTATGGTGAGCACTGTCAGTTGATTCTTTAGGCTATGGGGAGCACTAACGATTGTCTTTTGAGGAATTTGAAATAATATTAATACACTTCCATTTCCTATGCTGGCTGTGTTGAAAAACGTTAATGATGTCTTTAACCAATGAAATTGTGTGGTTCAGTTTTCGTATGTAAAAGAATGTCCAATAGCAGTTTGGCCAATGAGCGTTTAGAGTTTTGGGTAGCACAAACAGTGAATTGGAAATTCTTGCGTTCCTTCAGTTTGTTCTGTGTTCTGTGCTCGTGCATTTTGATATGGTTAACATTTCGCACATATTATTTGTCGATTGTAAAGTTTTAAGAGACGGTTAAACAAATATGTATACAGACTTTGAGGAGGTTATTCGAAGATTTTGCACTGCTCTACGAGTAAAAAAAGCAGAATGAGACATGAGATATCCCTAAAAAGTACTACAAAATTCCTTTGGTAAATAACATATAATCCTCATGAAATGTCACCATCATCTAAACAATTCTTATTTAAATAAAAACGCAAGTTGTCAAATTTGCATATCCGAGTCCGCACACCAACTTCCATATTGCTTATAATATATGAAAGATTTGATATAAACTTCCTAAATATATTGGGGGATACATCAAGTATGGTCTGCGAAATGCTATCAACAAATCTGAAAGTTATTTTATAATTGTCGAACGGGTTCAGGCGTACAATTATGATTTTGGATGAAGATTTTATTATGGCGCATGGTTTTTCAAATAGCAACCTGCTTCGATCTAACTGAATTGCTGCGCTTACAACGTTACCTTCAGTAAAACGCTTTTACACACACTGTACGAGATACTTAAGATATTCATTCTAGAAAAATTGTAGATTAACAATTTTTGAATGATAAATGTGAATATTAATTTCTTCCACGTTTACAGGTTAAAATTCAAACTAAGACTGACTTACTTTTCTTTGTCGATAGTCCTCGTGCAGCGAATATTTTGAAAAAATGTTATTAAAACGTTAACTTAAAAAAAACCTGAGCAATAATGTTGTAGCGTTAACTTTAACCGGACAGTGTAAAAGGTGTCTTGTGGGTAAAGTTACTGAATAACAATAGCCACAATAGTCATAGTTTAAATATGCGAGATTTAAAAAAATATTTTACTTACCAAAGATTATGAAATTTTAAAATCTGCTCTTTGAACAACTTTGCTATTTACACAAATAAATTCAAAATGAACTTTCAGTATCACGTTCCCCTGTATTTATACACAAGTATAAGTATAAATTGTTCTTACACTCGCCTAATTTAAAGCAAATTATTAAAGTGCTTATTACCAGTTGTTAATTAGCATTGTAGGAAAGTACCTTAAAATGTATAACTACTAGGTTAAACGTCATTTAGTAGAGAATGCACGGGTAACGTAATTATGTTGATGCGTGGAAAACCATAACGTTCATTATAACTATAAAGTAATATACAGAAAATACGTCTTAATATTTTGAATATTTTGAACTATATTTAAATAAATCTTGCTTATCAGCGTCCATATTGCTTACATTCTCTTGTTTATGAACAGTTTCGCTAATATAATTTCTTTTCATTCTGTAAAATTTTGACGTGATTGTGTGTAGTAGTTCTAGGTATATTATATTTTTTACTAGCAGCGTAGAAACTTGACGCACCATGTAAAATATCATTTACAGTTTTTATAATATACTTTTAGTGTAGCGTTCACTGCGTGTTTGCATTTTTTTAAGAATGCTGTACTACAACTGATTCCACTTAGAAAATATGTCTTCTTAACCTTATTATGTCGGACATATGTCCGACATATGTCTATATTTATGCACATAGAAAAAGTATAAGTATAATTTGTCCTTACATTTGCCCAATTTAAATCAAATTATTAAAGTGTGTGTTCCCAGCTATTTATTAGCAGTGTAGGAAAGTACCTTAAAATTTACAACTAATAGCTTCATCATCATCATTTTGTTTTCGACCATACTTAAGGTCGGTTTGACGCAGCTCTAACTTCTTTTCCATTCTGTGCTAATCTAAAAAGTTCTACATACCCTTCACAACCTAAATTTATAATAATTTGACTAATATACTTTGGTCTAGGTCTTCCTATACTCCTTTTTTTCTTATCTACTTGGCTCTACATAGATATTAGCAACCCAATGGTTGTTAAAGAACTACAACATGGTTACATGATTCCCATTTATAAGGAAATAAAATGTTACCTGGTTATTTCCTCCAAAAAAGGAAAAGTGTTAAATTATATGTTATGGTAAGACTTAAGCAGCGAATCGCTGCCAGCATGCCATACCGCTACCTAATTGTGAGTTATATCATGGAGACGTTAATTAAGTTATATGTTATGGTAAGGCTTAAGCAGCGAATCGCTGCCAACATGCCAGACCGCTAATCAATTGTGAGTTATGTCGTGGTGACGTTTATTAAATTATATGTTATGGTAAGGCTTAAGCAGCGACTCGCTACCAATATGCCACACCGCTAACTAATTGTGAATTATGTCTTGGAGACGTTTATTAAGTTATATGTTATGGTAAGGCTTAAGCAGCGAATCGTTTCCAACATGCCAGACCGCTAATAGTTGTGGAGTATGTCATGCTGACATTTAGTTAACTGATTTTTATTTATTTATTCTTTTTGTTATGTTTTGAACTTGCCTAAGGTCGGTTTGATGCAGCTCTAAATTCTTTTCTATTCTGAGCTAGTTAAAAAAGGTCTACATACCCTTTACAACCTAAATCTCTAATAATTTGACTAATAAGGCTTTGTCTAGGTCTTCCTACTCTATTTCTATTTGGTAGTCTATAATCTAAGACCTTACTTAATAGTCCCTCATGTCTTTTTCTATTGTCTAAACTAATACTATTAGCTATTACTAAGTTTTTCTTTTCTAAAAATATTTTTCTAGATTGAGCTATTCTAGCCACTGTGTCCTTTCTTTTACGTCCGACGTTGGTAATTATACTACCTAAATAGCAAAATTCATGTACTTCCTTTAACTCGGTATTACCTATTTTTAATTTTGGTTTAGAACTAGGCTGTAACTCACTTGTCATTGTCTTTGTCTTTCCTGAGTTAATTCTCATACTATAGTTACTCTGTAGTATCTCAACTAAAATATTTGAAAACTCTCCTAACTCTTTTCTAGACTCTGCTATAATGGCTATATCATCTTCAAAACGTAACATGTCTATTTTCTGTCGTTGTACACTAATACCTATCTCTTTTGTCTCTCTAGCTAAGTTTAAAGCTTCCTCAATATAAACATTAAAAATCAAGGGAGATAGTATACAGCTCTGTCTAACACCATTTCTAATCTTAGCTTCCTTTTCTATTTCATCAAATCTAACTAATCTAGCTAATAGCTTAAACGTCATTTAGTAAAGAATGTACGGGTAACGATTATATGTTTATTTTATTTAGAAATGCCTTAGGCGGCTGACGGTAAATATATTGATGCATGGAAAACCTTAAAGTTCATTATGACTATAATAATAATATACAGAAAATACGTCTTAATATTTTGAATATTATGAACTACATTTAAAATCGATTATTGATCTACTTTCTAACTAGAACGGTGCATAATTGGAAATATAATAATCCTTGGTTTAATTACAGGCATGGTTATACTAAATACGAAAATTTCTACAATCCAGGATATTAATAAATATTTTTTTGTTTTTACTCTATTAGTGAGTTAAATGTAAATATAAATGCAGGGGTGTTTGGCTGTTATGTTTTTGAATATTAAAACAGTATGCAGGTCTTTTTTGGGGCTAATTTTAAAAGACGTGATAATTAAAAAGGTTTTAAGAAATTTGATGGGATAAATTGAAACACAATATGTTTATCATAGGGTAACTGCAAGCGTGTATGTTTTATTGTGATCGGCATAATTCTTTTGTAAATTGTGATATAATTTAATAGTTTGAACGATGAAATTGTCTTTAAAATACCGCTATAATTTATATTGGCAGAAATCTAAAATGGCGATGGTGGCGAGGGACCGGTCGGATTTAAAATTTTTTTCAGATTCGCGTTGCTGAGGAAAAATCAATATTAATTGATATTTTATACGGTGGGTTTATATTAAAAATACGTTAAGAGCTACCTTTTGGTGAAAATTGAAAAAAATGGTGGTGGTGGCTACTGGCTAGGGACCGGTTCAATTAAAAGAATTCTTTCATATTCGGGTAGCTGAAGAAATTTTAATACAATTTGATAGGTTACACGATATATTTATCTCAAAAGACAGAATTTCTGTTTAGAAATAGATTAAAGATGAACACTGTATGGTTTTGTAAAGGGTTATTTTTAATTCAGTACGAGATGTTCCAATTTGAAAAAATATTACACAAAATTGTTGTTCGAAGAAAACTTTTGTCAAGAGGATCCGATATAAGAAGTCCATAAAGAGGATCCGCTATAGAAATCCTCGTAAGTAGGATTTGCTATAGGAATCCTCATAAGGAGGAGCCGGGAGGATCCGCTGAGGATCCCATAAGGAGGATCTGCAACCGGTGTTATTATATACTGATCACTAAACAACACTACTCTTAATTTTGTACTTCGAAAACTACTTCTTTCGTGGTGCTGAACATATATACTATGTTTGCATGAATTAACATTTTCGTTCTGAAAACAATTCCCTTGCTGAATCGAGTCAGTTTTAAAGAAATAAAATAATCTCATACGATGGTGATACAGTTTCGTATTGATGTTTGGTTTGTTTTTAATATTACTTTTAGTTTGTTAGGATGATGTAGTAAATGTAGTTACTTGAGTGTATCTGTGCTTGACTACACGTTTTATCTCTGTTTCCTTGGATTTCGCAAAGGAAACGAGATAACGTACATTTCCTTCCACTGTTCAACCTTTGAATGTATGTACCTTTATAGTTTCCTGTTGCTCCAGATTCCTATAATGAAACTTCGGTGTGCTAAAGGCATCATACAAGCATTATAGTTTAAGGAACTTACGTTAGTTACGTCCGACCTGTGTGAATTAAGTTTTTCTATGCGCGTAAATGAAAGTTTGTTTCTGGAATACTTAATCACAAAGGAAATTAATATTTCTACGACTTATTAATTAGAAAAAAACATTACACTTTTATAGAGGAGTGCCTTTTTTTCTTCACGTAGTGAAATTACGTTCTATACAGTATAGGTATGAAAAATTAAATTCCACACACTGCTTATCTCAGCAAATTAATTATTGAGATAATAAAAATAAATTGAACAGCATGCATTCTAATTTTTTAACTTGGAACCATTTTTCCTTTAGGATTGATTTAGATGTAAAGGCATTTCATTGATTAATCTCACAAATTCCTTTATTCTTAATTAAATGTGACTCACTGACATGAAGAGCATCAAATATTTTTTCCTTTATTATAGTTATTTAACGAAAATAAAGTATAATTCTAACCATATGAGATGGGCCTTCGTCGTTACTGATATGTGGGTATTATTACAGGCTGTATCAAAACAATTTACAATTAGACTGGTGCATCAGATAAAGAGAGGAAGCATTTAGTATGTCTATTTAAATCTATGATATTCGCCCACTCAGTCACAATGTAAATGAGAGAAAAGGGTACACTTTTGGAATGTTCAGTTACTAGTTTACATAATCAAGTAATACATACAAAAGCTCTATTGACTTTTTCTTATTCTCAAAATGACAATTGTATAGCTTTTACCTCGTTTTTACTTCGTTTAAGTATTATCTTCATTATCACGGCTCTAAATTTAATTTCATACTTTTCTGAGTGTTATTGCATTGGATAATTGAGTTTTACCAGTGTTGTTGTAATACAGTTATTTTCATAACTAATTTGATCCCATATCTGAGCAGGGCAAAACTTTACTTTCTCCGGTTCAGAATGTGGTAATAAATTTGCCATCATATTTTGAACTTGAAAAAAAGAATGGAGATAGTTTAATACTTCTAGATGGGGGAAATAAGTTTTTATATAAATTAATTGATTGTAGATAATCTACGTATTGTTTGGTTTCAACGAGTGGCAGAAGCATTAGGAATTGACCTTTGTACTGTTAAAAGAATCAAAGCTGGTATTCAGAGTCAAACCTAAGCCTCGAAAGAATATTAAATTATCACATTTACCAGACTGTGTTAAAATGAGCATAAAGAATGCCTTATATAACATTTATGCCCGGAGTAAGTACAGAACTGACAACATATTTTCAGGTACATATTTATGGTACTTACTTCGCACAGAACCACATGTCACCGTGGAGACTTTAAATATTGAATTTCGTGCAAACCATATTCCGCTTAGCAACACAAGTTTGAACCGTACTCCGGATGACTTCGAGTTTAAGTTCAAGAAAGAAGGATAAGGCAAAACTTTAATTGAAAACCCAAACATTGCTTCAGTCTGAGTATAATTTATGAGAGCCTACAAGGAAAATCTTGAATTCAATGTTACACGTAAGGCCATATTTTGAACGAGACACGGGTATTTGCAGAAGGGAATGCAGGCAAAATTTTGGCAAGACGACGATCTGAAAAGTATTAGAAAACCAGAAAGTTATTATGGTACGCGTTTCATAATTGTTTATGCAGGTTTGGATACAGATTTTGTACACAATGCATCCTTGTTATTTGCTTCAAAATCTCAAACTGATTACTATTACGGTCAAATGATTAGTGAATTATTTTTAAAATGGGTGCAAGGAAGTTAATTAATTAATTATTGTGGATATCACACCCTATCACCCAACAGTAACGGAGAAAATACCAAATCCTCTTGGAATAAAGCTGCCCTCATGGTGTGGTTACCTAAAGCAGAATTAGTAATTTTAGTTGAATTCCACCAAAAAAGCAAAACGCTAGTCGGTTGATGAATTATTACAACATCATGGGTACGATGTTTTGCATCGAATTAACCCAGAGTTCAGTAGTGCAAGTGTTTATTGAATTTTAAAATTTAAAATTTTTGATAATTTACTCTTTTGTCCGTTGCGGCGTTACTTCATTTCTGTTATAAGAAAATTGTACTATTATATCATTATATCATTATACCTGTTTTACAAAGTAGTAGTGGGAAGAAAATCCTGTTTTACAAAGTAGAATCCGTGAAGGTCTCTCACGTAACCACGTTGGTTTAGTGAAAATCGTGTATTAATTAATACTTTATGTATAATATTATTCCGAAAATTGATGTAAAAATCATTGCCCGTTTATTAACTTATCAGCTCGTCAATTATTACGTTATCAGCTGGGCATAAATTATTACTTTAACCCCGGAGATAATTTAGCATACTCCTAATGTGGTCGCAAATGATTGGCGTCAAACGGCTATAGATTTACATGCAAGAGAGCAATTAAAAGATATACAAAAAGATTTATCTTGATTAGCAGCTGTAGCCAATGCATCCTCTGTTAGTTTCTTACGGTCGAATATCACCGCTGGCGTTTTCGGGTTGATAAAGTTTTCACGAAGTCCGGTTCTTATGTTTGGTTCAGATTCGTACACCAAATTGCGTTGAACCTATACTTTTAGGGAACACTAGGCATTATTAAGATGATTGGAGCAACGGTAGGGAAATGCAAATGAAAGTCTTCGCTGCACTAAGCGCGCACTCGCGTTTAATACATCGCTGCCGCACACTAGTGGACGGTCAAGTTCCGTTTAAAATGCGCTTTTCTCATGAACTCGCTATTGTCCCCACCAAAAAAATACTTATTTCTCATTGGCTAAACGCACACATATCTTTGACCTCGAAAAATGCATGCTTAACCGAATACATACAGTAAAATTGTAGGTTATGCCCCTACAATACGTCAGAACTGGAAACTGCAATTTTATCGTAGTAACCTAATTTATACATACAATAATAGTGATGAGAAAATAAAGCTTTCCCTTTCGGATTAAAACATTTCTATACCTAAAATTAAACCAAGACTTGTGCAGCCAAAGAGGTGTGACATATTATAAAAGATATAAGAAACATTCATCGCAAAAAATTCACCGCGCAAAAGATTCACCGCTCACAATACCCCCTGGAAAATTCACCACGTAGAAAATTTATTGCAATTTTAAGAAGTCTACCACTTTGAAGATATGTGGATTCGGCGTCCGCAAAAACAAACGGAAATATGACCGCCATCAATATTTCCACCTGCTTAGAGAATTTTTATGAAACTGTTTTGGATGTTTTGCTTAAAACAAACTCTGTAGATCGAGCGGCTTAAAGGGTTTTAACAAGTAACAACCCATAGTCCAAATATATGGAAATTTATATATTGCTGTAAAAAATAGAACGAAGTTCGATTTGAACAATATCTAAGTGGGCAAGAACCATAGAAACCCAAGACTACTAGTGACCTCGTTTTACGATTAGGAAAACTTGTCGATTGGCATGATTCAGATAATTTCATCGATTTTATCAGAGAAATTGTTTATAATATTTTATTTAATTTTTTTGTACTTTTCACTATTATGGTATAATCTTGTTAACTGAAACAGACTTGTTTTAAGTTGTTTATTAGCCTATGATTTTTTAATAAATTGATCCATTATTATTTGCTATAGATTATTTCATAAAAATTCATAATTTCAAATAGTAACAAATAAATTTCCTCGCGGCGAATTCTTTTCACTAAATTATGCGCAGTGAATCTTTCCCATTCTGAATGTTCCGTAATAAATTTTCCTTGTAAAATTTTCCTCATCGTGAACGTTCTGCGGTTGATTTTTTCTGTGCTTTCTTCAAGTTTTTTTGTTCCATAACACACAAAAGAGAACAAGTGACCGTTACAATGTTTGTTAAAGTGTAGGAGATATTTTCCTAGTATTATTTATAAAAGGTGTGAAAGTGTTTTAAGAGAAACCAGCTTAACGGTTACCGGTTCTAGTAAATTCGAATAAAGAGGGGCAGACAAACAACGCGTTCTTAGTATTTATTTACGAGTTAGAAAGTCGTTTTGGTTAAGGATTTCTTAATATTGTTGTATATAAGTTCTGCCGTAGCTACATCCTAGGAATTCAAGCAGAAAATGTGCACAAATAACCGTTAGAAGAGGGTAGTGTTAATAGCAGGAATAGAGAGTGGTAAGACAAAGAAGGAATAGATTTAATATGTACGAGTGAGATGCCGCATGTTTCTATAAACATCATTTGAAGATTGTAATATTTTAGTGAGGAATAAGGTAGATAGGTTTCATGTACAAGCTGCTAAAGATAAACAGAAAAGGAGTATCAGATAGGATATATGTGTAAATGAGACAGGATTATTTGAATATTGCTTGGAGAGAGGTATTGCGTCAAGAACAGAAGCAAGTTGAAAATAAAGTAAGGGTTAGAAGATTGTGTGTGTGTGGGATAAAAGGAGACAGATAGTTCCGTAGAAGGGTGTTTGTTATAAACGTTTGGGAGTAGTGGCTAAGATTCGACGAAGTGGACATCCATTGCGACGCGAAACTTGTGCTTTCATGGAAAAAATTTTGTTTGTATCGTCAAAATTCTGAGATTTTTGTGATAGTTGATGGTAGGGTAGAAATTTACAAAGAATTGGTGAAGGCTAAACTAGTGTTTTTGGAATTAAGGTTGAAAATTTATTACCTAAACTTAATACATTGTTTACTTCGGGTGAGATAATTTTATTTCTCAAATTTGTTATACATTTATTATTAACGTTGTTGATGTGCTTGTTGTGTTTATTTATTAGAAACTCAATTTTATTAATGTGCTTTTGTTTTATCTTATTAAAAGTGTTATAATAAATTCCATTTTGTTCATCAAAGAACTTATTGTGAAATTCAATATGCGTATTTTGCGATATTCTAGCTTTAGTCTCCATATATATATATATATATATATATATATATATATATATATATATATATATATATATTGCTATGAACTACTGAATTATCTCCTCCGACGTTGGGCCGTCTTATTAATATTGCTATAAATTCCCTCCAGAAACTTAACTGGATTTTATCTTGAACCAACCTTGTCTACCAATAACAAATTTTGATACGTTACCGCCTTACTTGTTATCAATTTCGTATTCAACTTATAGCTCCTCCTTGAACTGTTTAAATTATCAAATCACTCCCATTGACTTTATCTTATGACCTCGACTAGTTGAGTATTTGTTTGTGAGGGGTTTTTAAGAAATGTTTTAACCGTTTAAAATTTTACTATGGAGGCTGTTTCGTGTATCAACAGAGTTGCGAGTATTTTGAAGCTTGAGAGGGGTAGAAATAGGTTGTATAAACACCAGGCGGTGGTAGATGGGCTCTCTCTTTTGATTTTCATCGACGCGTCCGCTAATAGTGGTGAACAAGTAATAATATAGTACTTGAAATATAATTTATACACAAGTTGGTGTAGAGTTTGTACTAGCAGTATATAAATTAATGAGAAAGATAGTGTAAAGATCTTAAGTATACTTGATGAAAGTAAGTACAAACTGCTTTCTATATGCACAAAAATGCAGTAGAGATTGTTGATGGATCGATTTGGGGGTTTACCCATGATAAATTGGACCAGTAGCAGAGTTGGTGGAATCTAGCTTTATCGTCAAGTGTTGATTGAGAGAATAGAGTAGCAGCTTGCAGTCTACAATGGTATAATACAACTTTGGGAGGATATATATATATATATATATATATATATATATATTGCTGTGATATCCTCCTTTGAATGCGGGAACTGGGTCCTTTCAACAAAAAAATTCTAGTCCCACAGATTGGGCGTCATAAACGGCTGTGATCCTCTTTTCGCCTCGGCTGCTCACCTAATGTTATAAACCTCCTCATTCATAAAAAACAACACATTCCTACCAAAACATCAACGTTAACTCTATTTACATCAATATTTAGAATACATTAAAATTTCAAAATTAAAACTCTGCATAAATTTCAGTTTTCAAAAGAATTTCAAGATTAATTTTATTATCCTTTTAATGTGCATCCAAAATTAAAGTCCTTGTTGGATGCCTACTAATTAATATAACAATATAAGCAGACCGGAGTCTGAGTATAAAGGAGCATCTACCACCCCTTTACGTTAATTAACCAGGTTCGTCTAATTGAGCTCAAAGACATACCCAAATTTTCATCATATTACCGAACATCAAAACTAAATACCCTTTCTACTTCAACAAGCAAATTTCATCTTAAAATTAAAATTTTATGGTTAGTACAATTTCACTAATGTCCATTTAAAGTAAATCAATTATAAAGTTATTCAACACACACAAAATGTCAAACAAAATAGTATAATTTACCTGAAGGTTACTGTCCTCGTAGCTTCAAAGTACATCGTCCCTTTAGTTAATCACACCATTCCAACAGGATTATATTTACGGCTTCTAATTCTCAACGCTTTTAAAATTTTCTCCATCACCAGTTGTTTCTGGGCTTTTCCGGAACTCATCTATGTATATCTGACCCTTGTTTCGTGGATCCAGACACGTATTTGAACCATTTAATTATTAACACCCCCGAAAAATAGCAAATAACTTCATACTTCTTTCACCAATATACGCCAAAACTGCCTACTTTTGTGTATACATTTGTCGTTGTAAATTTTGCTAATTGGTACAGTGAAACTAAATTTTATTACCTTGTATCTAAGTGCACTGAAGTACATTCATGTTAGCACGTAAATAACCAACTATTTTGAATCACTAAAATATACGAGCAAAATTTTAAATTATTTTATCAAACTAAAATGCACTGTTTTAACATCTTCAATCAAGTCGCGGATGTAAGAGCTTTTAACGCATCGAATAGTCAAAAGTCTAAGAGAGCTTGTTTATATTCATCTCGGTATATATAGCAAAAAGCCGGCACGTCGCTTTTGTCCTCAAAACGGTAATTCTAAAGAATTCCTCATTCTATGTTCCCAGTCTGTCGCTCGCGCATCGATTTTACGAATTTTCACTCGTCCCATTTATATCTCAGAAATTTCAACACACGGCACGCAAGCATGTCCGAGAAATAACTAATTGACTTTTATACCGAAATTGTTGTTTCTACCTCTGATATTTGCATCCTATTTTCAACCAATTGTGACCCTCGTGACGTTGCTTAAATCCCGCCTTTTACTATATGTGTCTTTGCTTGACGCATTTTCTCTTTCCTTTTCTAACCTGTTCGTATTGGTGCAAATTGATATTCTTTATTATCGATTATATTTTAGTCCATGTGGACTGTTATCTGGGTTTAATAACCCCGTATCGCACATTCTCGTGAATATTAAGCCCCGGTTTCTCCAAGATTCTTTGAAACTATTAATTATCTACAAAATTTACGCCGTATGTGATATTTAAACTACGCAGGTGTTCAAAATAATATTAATTCTCAGAGCTTTATTTTCTGGTATTATAATCTTGGGTTTTACAAGTTTCTATAGATATTATCTGTTACTAACGGTTCAATTAACTTCAATTAAAATTAATACTCTTTAATTTTAGTGAATCCTAATTAAATATTCAATTATTATCTGTACGTTTCGTTTAATACTCGTTGCCCAAACTTGAATCAATTCATATAAATCTTGCACGTAATTTCCATTTGATTCTTTACTTTGGAATAATTAAATTACACGTTGAGCATTTTAAAACTGCTTATTTTTATATGAAGCGTCTTGTAAATAATTTTAATCTCTTATTTTTAATAAAACGAATGAATTTTTATTCTCCACGGGTTTTTAATAAAGCGTATTATCTAATAAACTTCCTTATACACGGTGATTAAAATTATTTGATGTAATCCATTAATTTTCTACCCTGGTCTAAATATGAGTAATATATATATATATATATATATATATATATATATATATATTGTTTTACTTTTGCCATTGCGCAGAAGTTTTTTCGAGCTTAAATTGATGACTGCTTAGTTTGTTGCATAAGGGCGTTAAGAAACTGTTTTATTCTGATGAGGCACGAAACCAGTCAATGGACGTTTCTTCCTCTTGTGTAATGATCAAGAAATTGTTTTTTTAATGGCTATGCAAATATTAGTCCGATTTGTATAGATAAATTTACTTTTATGATTTTCATCCACGAGTATTTACAGATATATTGTTTTTTACTTTGGTGTAGGTCACCTACAGGACCCCAAATGTAATATTTTACTTTTTTGGGGTCGCTTTATTCCTTCGAGGTCAGAGGTTTTTCTGGTTTCTAATTATTAACTACAGTGCTTGTGCAGTTTAGTTAGCAGCACGTATTCTGCATAGCCTCTGTATTTTAAAGGGCATTCAAAATACAAATTTACAAAAATACAAATAGGCAAGCATGTAATAATTTATTAACATAATGCACAATTTAAAGTATATAAGAATCAGTCACGGCGATTTTTAGTGATTTATGTAATAAAACTGTAGCAGTAATGAATCAAATACAGTTATAAATGCACAATGCGTCTACGGCGGAATTGTAATCCCATTTAACCCATGTTACGAACTAAACTGTATAACAATAAAAGTTCTCTTTTCTATGCGCCTAGTTCGTCTCTAATATACACAAAGGATATGTTTCAATAGATTGGTCAAAGTTGATAGACAAAATGACAATGTTTTTTTATAAGGTTTAAAAATATGCTAATAGAAACAGTTAACACGGTTATGATGATATGCAGTTGTAGTTAACAAAACGTTGCTTTTACATCTCAGTTGCTTCACCTATAAAAATAGACAGTATTCAGTTAAACATAGTAAAATACCATGCGTACAACGTTTGCGAAACAAGAGGAAGCAGAAAGAAAACGCAATACATGACAGTAATTTTTCGCTTTTGGTAATCATGTATAATTGCTAATATAGACAAATAATTTTTAGACTTAAACCATCTCATTATCTTTGTCGCCCTCCATGACCATTGTGGTTTATTGTTATTTAGCGTCATTCATAGATTTAAAACATTAACTGTCATTAAACGCTATTTATTGTCAGGAATTGTTCTACCTTGTCGCTTGTGTAGCTTCTTGTATTTCGTTGTTATATATGGTCATCTATTGCCATCTATTGTGATCCATTGTTACAAATGTTCTAATTTATTTTACTTTACTCACTTTTATTGTCATTTATTATCAGTCATTCTCTCCTACTGTTCAAATATAGTAACCTATTGCAATTTGATGTCATTTTGATGATTTAATATCATCTCTGCCATTTATTTTATTTTTGTTACTTATTACCATTATTGTCTTTTATTCTTATTTATTGTCGTTTAGTGTCTTTTATTACTATTTATTGTCATTTACTGTTATTTGCTGTAATTTATTGTCTGTGTCGCCGTATGTTCATTTACCGTCACTTATTGTTATGCAGTGTCGCTTAGTCTTATTTATTGCCCTTAACATATATTGGCAGCATAGAGTCATTTATTGAAACTTATTTTTATTTGTTGTCTTTCATTTTAATTTATTTTTCATTATTATAAATTATCATGTATTGGCATTTATGGTCATTTACTGCTATTTTTATCATGTTTTGTCATTTAAAGCCATTCATCGTGATTTATGAATATTTATTACATTTATCGCCATTCGTCGGTATTAATTGAAATTTTTGTCATATACCATTAATTTTCATTGTTTACTGTCATTGCTTGTTACTTACTCTCACCATTGTCATTTATTATGATCTACCGTCATCGTTCTTATTTATTGTCATCCATTGTTATTTATTCTCATTTAGTGATATTAATTGTGATTTAGTGTCGTTTATTATCATATGAGTTTTGTCTCAGAAGTAATGAGAATGATTTTTTTATAAGTTTTTATTGAATTAATCTATAATTTTACATCGTCCCTTTCAAAGTATATCTTTTGGGAATGCACACAGCGTCTCCAGCGATTTTGCCATTCGTTGTAATAATTCTGAAAGCGTGTTGCGTGCCGAAATCGGCCGTAAACATTCGTATAAGTTTTAATATGTAAGAATTTCGCGCCATAAATTTAAAAGGACGTGTGCGTATTTCCGTCACTTCAGATAGTGCTTTGCGCGAGATTCGCGCCTACGCGTGTGAACGAAGGAGGAGAGTGGTATATTTCCGGATACGTGTTAGAACTAGCCTCCGAGATGTGAAGAAGGTTGTCTTTTGTGTCTTACTGTATCTTTTTGTTATGTAGGTCCCTTTTTGCCTTCTTTTGATTATCGTTCCTCCTACCCGTTCCCGTCGCCCCTCTACATAGGACAAAGAAGATATTAAATGTGGATTCAACCTGGCTCAAGAATTCCCACACCCGAGAAAGATTAGTCAAAGCAGCCGGCGACCATCATGGAGTAATCTTGAAGGAAGCCGCCGCCATCATGGAGTAATACTGAAGGAAGCTCTACATGTTCACGTGAGTGCCCCCTTTGGGGTTTTCTTTAAAATGTATTTCCTTTAAAATTGGTGTAATTATGTTGCATTAATTTGCATATTGTGTGACGTCATAGATAATTTGCGCGTCAATTTTTACATTATGTAATATCGCTACCAACTGTCATCAGTGGCTCGCGTACCTCGTTTACGGGGTTGTAATTTTTGTCGTATACCATTAATTTTCGTCGTTTACTGTCATTGCTTGCTACTTACTCTCACCATTGTCATTTATTACGATCTTCCGTCATCATTCTTATTTATTGTCATCTATTGTTATTTATTCTAATTTAGTGATATTAATTGTGATTTAGTGTCGCATATTATCATACGAGGTTTGTCTCAGAAGTAATGAGAATGATTTTTTTATAAGTTTTTATTGAATTAATCTATAATTTTACATCGTCCCTTTCAAAGTATATCTTTTGGGAATGCACACAGCGTCTCCAGCGATTTTGCCATTCGTTGTAACAATTCTGAAAGCGTTGTTCTGTGATACTGTTTAGAGGCTGCGTTATGACAGGTTGGATGTCGTCTATTGTTCCCTAACAGTGGCCTTTCAACTTCATCTCAAACACTGGAAACAGAAAACAATTACACGAAGTCGTATCCGGACTGAGGACGGATGTGGGAATACCGGAACCTTTTTTCTGTCAAACATTCTTTTACCGACGAGGTATGGCTGGGTGCATTATCGTGGTGCAGGATCTAAGTGCTTGAAAATTTATGTTGTACCACGCAACGCCCGTTTCCGCAAACGTACAACCTCACGGTAAAAGATTTGATTTACTGTTTGGATTCGTGGAGCAAATTCTTTATGAACAATTTCACGACAATCGAAAAACACGATTAGCCTGAACTTGATGCGCGGTTTACTCATACAAGCTTTCTTTGGCCTCGGTGATGATGGCGTGTCACTCTGCACTTGGTCGTTTTACTTCAGGGTCGTATTCAAACACTCATGATTCACCACCTGTGATCACCATGAAGTGCATGAAGTTGTGTTCGGCTGTTAAGCGATTCAGCAGTTTTTTGCTAATACATAACCGATTCTCTTTTTGTTCATCGAACAAATTCTTGGGCACCAGCTTTGCACAAATTTTACTCGTGCCTAGTTCCTCTGTCAGAATTCGATGAACAGTATCCTTACATGCTTGCCTAATCTCCGATCATCTTAATTGTTAACCGCCTATCTCGCGCCAATGCGAAATCCACCCTGGACACGCAATCGGCTGTTCTCGATGCTAACGGCCGTCCGAAACGATGCTCATCTTCATAATGGATAACCGATTCTCCTTTTGTTCATCGGACAAGTTCTTGAGCACCTGCTTTGCGCACATTTTACTCATGCCTATTTCCTCTGTCAGAATTCGATAAACGCGTACCTCATGTGCGATCATCTTAATTGTTTACCGCCTATCTCGCGCCAATACGGAACCCACCCTGGACACGCAATCGGCTGTTCTCGATGTGGACGGCCGCCCGGAGCGATGCTCATCTTCAACGTCTTCGCAGTACGTTCTGAAAGTCCTGTGCCATCTGAAATCTTGTTCTGAAAACAAGGCAGCATCTCCGTAGGCTGTTTTCAACATTTCAAGTATCTCCGAACCAGTATTTTCTAATTTAACACAAAATTCAATTGCGTATCGCTGTTCGATATTTGCCAGAATTTTTGCTGTAACGCGATGTTAAGACGCATGCGCCAATAACTAAAACCGTTTCTACTACACTGAATGGACTGCACGTGTTCTGATTGTGTACCTAACTCTTATCATTCACATTTAGTCAACTTCAATCTGATGCAGTCTTGCCACAATGGACAAAATCTTCATCTTCATTACTTCTGAGACAAACCTCGTAGAATGTCATATATCGTAATTCGTGATCTATTGCTCTTTTTTGTTGCTACTGATTGTAAAGCATTACCAGTAATTGATATATATTGTCGTATACAATCACACAATGCCATTTAATACAATTTCATGTCATTTTTTCTCACTTATTACAATTTATTTTATTTCCTGTCGTTTATTGTTATTTATTATCATTGATAGTGTTGGGGGTGCTGATAAGGCCTTCGATAAGCGCTGGGCTGGTTGCGTGAAGGGAATTCTCTGCTTAAATAGCATAGTATGTTGCAAAAGTATTGAGGACAGCGCCAATAAAGTTGGCCTTAAATAAAAATATATACGTAAACTGACACGCTCTAACTATTATGAACAAAATTATTTACACGCAGTTTACAATACAAGGTATTTTGTGATGTAGAAGAGAAATGTACGTCCTACAACACTGAAATATGAACTTAGCTTCTGGCGTGTGATATTAATAACGAAATCGTATTTACAGAGGTCGAATTGTCAATAGGGGATTAATCATTCTGTCAAATTTTAAAAATTTATATAACGGGATTTTAAAGATATTTCTAAAAAGTGCTCTAGCTCCCATAGGAAGCATTTTGAGTTAAGGTAATTTGGGTTAAATCGAAAAAATCATATGTCGAATATGTGTAGCGTCCGTTTGGCAGAGGAATTTCTGTACACACCCTGAATTTAAACTTAACGTGGATTAGATTCGCATTTCCTCATAACAAGCAAAAGCGTAGGTTAACATATTCAAAGCGTTAGGTATTTTTGAGTTCAGAATTGTACGAGCAAAGTATAAATTTAATGATTTTACTTAGAAATACTTGTAGAAATCATCTAGATACTTTTGCATTACTCGCTCCGATATTAAAAGTTTTGTACGTGTTTTTATTCAGGTTACGTTCTCGCCTTCCACAATTTCTCTCAGCGTAACTGTTCTGAAATATTATGTTTATTTCATTTACAAAGAAAATGTAAGCGTGCCATGACTTGTACTTTATCTTCTTATGAATGCTTTCGCAAAATGGGGACTAAAGTTATTGAGATTTAAAGGAATTTGTTTGCTCTTTATACAGTGCCGTACGTACATTTTCTTATATTTATTTTATTTTCGCATCAACATAATTTTATACTTTATACCAAAGGGAGTATGCGAGGTGATCGTGATTTTCGTAGTGCATTGTTTTAAATGCCTTATCTGAATTTTTTTGTACGCACAGTATAGTAAACTGAATGTTTAACTGAAGCACCGTTTTGTTTAAGTTCAGATATTCAAAGTTGTAAAAACGATCCGTTTTTGACATTAGCATCAGTACATACATTTTATTGTATATTTGCTATCTCCCTGTATAACTAAAAATTGTTTGTGTTTTGTATGCTATAGTTTACCTATCGCCACAAATCCTACGGTCACGTTTAAGATATTCAGAACTATATTGTTTTCGTATTTGGTATTGGTATGTAGGAGACAACTGGTCTTCCTCTTACATTTTTACAAAATTCCAACGAGATCTAGTTTACTGCACGCTTCATTAGGGCCGATAATAACTACAAAATCCTAATTAGTAAAAAATTAAATCGCTGTTAGATTCAATGTATCAACATTCTACATTTTACAATAAAAAGCTAACCTGGCTGTGCATTTATCTTCCCAGCCCATCTTCTTAACTTTGAAACTCCTGGCAAAGAAAACCTCTTTTTTGCATTAATCTGCATGAGCGTGAACCTGCGGCGTATAATGAAATAGATGATGCGATGTCTTCCATAGTCCAGCTTATTTTTCCACCACAATTCAGTTTGCGAAGTTGACCTTTTGTGAAAATGTTGTCAATGGATTATAGTTCCCTTTATTGCTTTACCATAATGCCTTTTAATCGATCACGTTCTGTTTGGAGTGTTTGTAATTATTCCTTGGCACTATAGTAAATATTATTAACGACCTTCCAACAAACTATACCAATTTTGCCTACTCTGTCTGAGTTGCAGGACTGCTACACTAAGTAGTATTGCTATCTACTGAAACAACCTCATTTGTTATCGAAAGTATTTCATGATGTTCGTCAGTATTTACCGTATTTACTAACAGTTGGCCGATATTGTAAAAATCAAATACATCATTATAACAATGTGTAAATTAGTCAGAGATAATTACTTATTCATATTCGTTCGGGCTTTTGATAAAAGTCCTCCTTTTTATTCTATCACGTTCAGTCATCTGTATCTGAGGTTATATTATATTAACTGAGGGCACATCATCAGGTGATAGCTTTCACTTGTTTTTAACAACCCTAATAAATTTTCTTTTAAATGGTTATCGTTTTTGACGAAATGATCTGAGCATATTCATGCAGTTAATACATTAAATTTTTGCTGTTGATAACATTTGTGAACCCATTCACTACAGGTAGATTTATCTTTTGGAAATGTAAAATACCGACATTCAACGATGTAATCTCGACTGTTTTTATTGTTATTATTGAAACAACCGACTACGCGCAAAATATCATTTTAACATTAATAAAATAATGTTGTAAAATACTAGTCTATTCTGCAAGCGCGTTGCAGTGTCGATGTTACCGAACTTGTCACGGACTGACGTCATCGCAAGAAACCGTTAGCCGTAAGATGCGCCACAGCAGTTTAAACATTTGACACTGTTTAGCGGAAGACGACGAATATGTACGATTAGTGAAGGTTAACTACTTGTATACTAATAGATATGTTACAAATATAATATCTTGACAAGTATTTGACACAGATAAATAAATTCCTGGTGTAATTGATTTTTATGTTTTCGTTTGTTCCCTTTACAGCATTTGTTGTTATCGTGACTGCCACAACTTGCGGAAAATGTAATAAAACTAATGAATAAACAGAACTCATGTGTTGTTTGTAGAAAGCAAACACGTAATTATTTTAAGCAGTAAATTCTATTTTATACAATTTCTGTAGTGGTTTATTAAAATATGTATGATGTACGTGGGATTATTGCCTTCGTTTTACATATATTTTATCCTAGCCCTCCAACCAACTCCCAACTTTTGCAATGCAGCAAAAATAATTTTGTTACCAATGGTATTTATTTCTTCAATGCAGCTAGTTATTGCGTAGGACAAGATAAGTTAAAACTAATAGGACCAGTATAATGGTGTCTGCTCTAAGTGGATTAAATTTTACTATTTAGTTTGCTTAAGTATGAATTTATTATTTATTAGACCAGGAAGACTAATGTGATATGGATAATAATCATTTCGGGTTATAATCCATTATAATTAAGTTCACTTTTATTTTGATCTAATATTACCTTTCGATGTGCTACATTAACAATAAACTTGGTTCGTTATCGCACTTGTCAAATGTATAGGCAACTTATGCTGAAAATCGCCATTAACGCATGCATAAGAAATCACGAAAGAATGCATTTAAGTCATTAATTTACTATTCGATTTAGGATATACTTCAGCGTAAACAATTTGTGTAATTAGAACGTAAGATAAAAGAAGAATATAAATGTTTCGAGCAAAGTAGCTTAGTAACGACATACACTACAGAATTTATTATAAGTAAAAAAGGAGTAAAAGCAAGCTGTCGCATATCCTAAGCTCTATTACAGCTATGTCAATATTCAATAGCATGGTTCTGAATACATGTCATTTTTTAATACAACATAACTGTTTGGTCTCTTTGTCGCACGTTTTCGTGGCTAATTTTAAGTCATTGTAAATTTGTAGTTGTAAATCAAATAGTAAAGCTGTCATCCCTTGTCCCGGTATATCCTGTCATAAACCTCCTTTGTGCCGGTGGAAATTAAGTTGGACTAAAGGGGTAGTGATAGACACTTGCTCATGGACATCGAAGACAAGCGGTTGTGTTGGTTCGGTAAAGTGAGTGAAGTCAATAGTGTCGCCGAATGTGAATTTATCGATAAACCCCTAAAAAACACAAGTGATAGTGCATACGTAACACGTCCAATAAATCGCTTTACAGTTCATTTCGTTGAAAAGTAGGAACGACACTTAGAACAATAGAAAACGTCTGAGGTAAGTCGATATATAAAATTATAAGACCACTCGCGCGGTAATAAACAATAACCAAAACCTTAGTTTACATTCAGTTGATTAATCTTGATGCATGCAAATACGGTTGATGACGTAAATGCATTTCTTCGTGATTTCTACTATATCTACTGACGAGTTTGTGTTCTGATCATTGCAAATCGAGAAATAACTAAAAGTTACTGGTAAACTATATATCTATGCCTTGTGTATATATAATGTAATTTTGATCTTCGTAATGCATCTGACTTGCTAATCGAGTTTTGCGCTTCCGTCTCTAGGAATTAAATTAACATGCACGGCGAGCTTCTATCAACATACACGTATTTTCAGAAAGCTTTTTGTTATGTAATTTTAGCTATTTATGAAGTCATATTTTCGTTAAGTTTTTATAAATAACAATTCGTTTATGTGGTCACCTCCCTAAGGCGATCAGCTTTGTATTTATTTTATAAGAATCCACTTAATGAACTTTTAAGCGGTTATTTATTTGGAAGTTATTTCCCTACTGTGCCTTAGAAGCTACAGAGAAATCCCCCAATCATATGAGGCGTGTATCAAAAAATTCTAAAATCAGATCTGGTGGATTTTGAATTCCAAAAGAACGTATTTTATATAGTTTGTAGACAATAACATGTTATTATTTAGGCTTATTATTAAAACTAGTTTGAAACTAACGGGCGGTTATGAAATGTGTCTCAATGTGACAACGTACTTTCATATGACATCGGAATAGTCAAGTTTTAAATTGGCGGATATACTATATACGTCGATTTTTAGAATTCAGTTAATACGTAATAGAACGTTACTCACTATCAAAGAGTAGAACCCAGAAATTTTGAAAATGGAAGTGCAAAAAGATATACAGTGAAAGATAAAAACAATCTATGAAAAGCAGTAAAACTGAAAAAATTAGAGAAAGGTAACATTAAATATATAGCATGCCGACTGTTCCGTTTATATTGTAAATAATTAAAGCTAAATTTTATTTTCTATTGAGTTTGTTGATTATTTACGTTCGCCTCGGTATATTTAAATTTGTTAGTATAAAATTTTCATGGTTTTTACTTGAAGCACGCGCCAACAAGTGCCGCGAGTGATAAACGTTGTTATTCCGCATGTGCAAACAGTGTAGTAACTGGAAAATACACGAAGCTAGAGAATAGATTTGTCGTTCGAGCAGACCGCATCGCTGTTTTACACGTTCTACGTAAAAGTCTTAATTAGATGAACCGCCTTTCTTCGGAGCGGCTGTTGGCATGGATGTGCTTCGCTGCACCCGCAAAAAGCAGAGTAGATGTTACTTGGTTTTTTCATTGGCACGGCTTCGTATTCAACAGGTGAGTGCTTTGAGTAAACGCTTGAACTGATTAAAAACATTAATTATATGTTGTTTGTTAAATTATCACTTAATTTTATATACAGTCCACTTCTCACTACCAAAGAGCTATTCGTTATTTGTTAACTATCATTTTCTATCACTTTAGTTATTTTTACTTTTGGTAACTTCTCGCCGGATTTAAAAAAACCACAAACTCATATAATTAACCATACCGCTCATCAAAGCATTGACAGTTTTAATTAGCATAATTTGTATCGTTGAGTTGTTTACGAGCATTTGTTATCTACTTTGCAATAGGTTTACGTATTTGTTATCGCCGCTAGGCTAGTATAAATCGTCAAGATTTCGTTCTTATTTTATCCGCTTTTGTATTCACTTTAATTTAACCATGGCAGAAAAGTTGAAAGGTAATGGTATTCAACGTAATATTGCAATTAATTCACTAGAGGAAATGTTTGAAATCGCTGAAAAATGTACGGTCGAAGCAGCCTTTTTAGATTTATTTCGCGCACAGTATGAATCTCTGGAAAGAGATAATTGGATAGTAGGTGCAATTTCTTCCGCCGGTAACGCTGATGAACAATTTGAAATGGAAGACGCTATACGTAAACGCTTTGATAATAACTACTTTAAAATAAAAGCGCTCTATTTCAGACTGTTTACCAGCCAATCTTCGCCTCGGACTAATCTGTCCTCGCCGCTAGATACGTTAAAGTCAAAAGTATCACTTCCCTCGCTGACGCTGCCTACGTTTGTTGGGGAAAGTTGTTTCTTTGAAAGTTTTATTGATCGGTTTGATAGTTTAGCGCTTCTCCCCTGAGGAGTCCATTCAGGATTTTAAATTCAATACCGTTACGTATGGAATAAATTGTGCTCCCTTTCTTGCCATACGCACGCTTCAGCAGTTGGCAGTGGACGAAGGGAATTCTTATCCGTTAGCCGCTTTCGCATTTCGCCACCATACTTATATTGATGACATCGCTACTGGTGGAGATTCTATTGAATCAACCCTCGCTCTACATAATCAACTAATTGCTCTTTTAAAGCTTGGTGGTTTCGTACTTCATAAATGGTCAAGCGACCATCCCGAATTATTTAATAGATCTTTCTGCTACGCAGCAATTCGCGCAACCTCGCTCCCATGAGGGCCCTGATACTCAACCCTTACAAGATTTAGGTCTTCAATGGAATCCCACTTCAGATAATTTTTGTTTTCTAGTTCAGCCACTAAGTACTTGCCGTACCAAACGCAACCTACTTTCTAACTTAGCCCGTATTTTCGACCCCATGGGACTCTTATCCTTTCTTACTTTTCTGGTAAAACACTTAATTCAACGTTTATGGTCGTTAAAATTAGATTGGGATGCTCCCCCTCTCCCTGACCTCCTCCGTTTGTGGGAGAGATACTTGCATGAGTTACCGCTTCTTTCGGATTTCACTTTACCCCGCTTGCTTATCCCGCCACAGTATACTACGTGCTAAGTTCACTGCTTTGCTGACGCTTCCGAACGTGGTCACTGAGCTGTTGTTTATTTTCGCTTTGTTACTCCTTCCGCCGTTGAGGTTTGCTTAGAGTGCGCTAAGTCTAAAGTCGCCCCCCTTGGTACAATCTCTTTACCCCGTCTCGAATTGTTGACCGCCACACTGGCATCCAAATGATTAATCTTTGTCCTCAAAACCTTTGATTCGAACCTTACTTTTTCATAAAATCTACTGTTTGTCTGACTTCATGGTAGTACTTTCGTGGATTCGTTTTCCGCTGCAGCGTTGTAAGACTTTCGTCGCCAATCGTGTTGCTTATATTCAAGAAAACACGTCTCGCGTCTCTTGGCATGACATCCTCTCCACCGAGAATCCTGCCGATGTCGGGTCACGTGGTTTACTCCCTAACGACTTGTGCCAATGTTCTCTATGGTGGACGGCTTCACCAACTTCGTATGGGTATTTCGAAAACTACAGTCCATATATTCCGTTTTCAGATATTCCTGAAGTTCTCACTGAACAACGCTCTATTGTTTTATCCGCTCTCGTAACCTCAGCTTGGATTCTATCAATTCTAGAAAATCATTCCTCCTTTCCATTTATTACTCGCAGTGCTGCTTGGATTCTCCGTTTTCGTCATCTACGTCGCCCACTTGAAAGGTACTCCGGACCTTTGTTATCTTCTGAGTTCACAATGTTTTGCTTGCGTAGACTCAACAATCTTATTTTGCTATCGAGCTTGAAGCCTTTCATTCCGGATTCCCTTTAAAAAGGAGTTTCCGCAAGTTGTCCCCTTTTATTCGTGATGGAATTTTGCGCGTCGGAGGTCACCTGGCTCACGCGCCTTTGTCCTCTGACCGTAAGTTTCCCGCTTTGTTACCTAGCAAAAGTCGATTCACTGATCTGTATGTTACTTATGTTTCTTTAAAATACTTCCACGCGGGTACTCAAGTGGTCCATTTTCTCGTCAGTCAGCACTTCTGGATTATTTCTGGAAGACAAGCTATTCGTTGTATTTTGCATCACTGTCTAACGTGTTGGAAACCAATCCGGTCGCGTTGCAACCTCCCATGGGCAACCTGCCTTCATGTCGAACTCAAGTCAAACCCTTTTTTATGTTTGCGCGTCGACTTCGCTGGTCCCTTTTCTATTACTGGGTCAAAGCTCTGCCCTTTCCCTCAATGTAGAAAAGAGAATTATTTTTTCCTTTTGTTTTTGTAAATCCTTTTTTTTCTTTTTTTCGCTTTTTTCACTTTTTTCATTCCGCCCCCCCCCTCTTTAATTATTTTTCTTTAGAATGCCTTGCATTTTGGTGGGCGGTATGTTCCGTTTATATTGTAAATAATTTAAGCTAAATTTTATTTTGTATTGAGTTTGTTGATTATTTACGTTCGCCTCGGTAAATTTAAATTTGTTAGTATAAAATTTCCATGGTTTTTACTTGAAGCACGCGCCAACAAGTGCCGCGAGTGATAAACGTTGCTATTCCGCATGTGCAAACAGTGTAGTAACTGGAAAATACACGAAGCTAGAGAATCGATTTGTCGTTCGAGCAGACCGTATCGCTGTTTTTCGCGTTCTACGTAAAACTCTTAATTAGATGAACCGCTTTTCTTCGGAGCCGCTGTTGGCATGGACGTGCTTCGCTGCATCCGCAAAAAGCAGAGTAGATGTTACATCGTTTTTTCATTGGCACGGCTTCGTAATCAACAGGTGAGTGCTTTGAGCAAACGATTGAACTGATTAAAAACATTAATTATATGTTGTTTGTTAAATTATCACTTAATTTTATATACAGTCCTCTTCTCACTACCAAAGAGCTATATGTTATTTGTTAACTATCATTTTCTATCGCTTCAGTTATTTTTACACCGACTAAAGCGTATTGGGCAGTAATGTAAAACCGAAAATTGTATCAATTAAAAAAAGTTGCAATTAGTCAACGTATGCGCTACTGTTAAGAATGATTTTTATAATTTAGGAAACCTTTAGCTTTAGATATAGTTTACTATTAGCATGCCATTCCTTTTTTTTTGTTACACGTAATACGGGCGAGTGTATTTCGTTACTGATTTTATTGTTTTCTTTCTGGCCCGCTCGTCTTACAAATAACACCATTTTCTCCTGCAGGACAGTAATGTTCAGCTCAGCTTAGTCGATCCTGGACCTCTCAAGTCCAACTTTTTTTTACAGCGTTAATCTAATTGATTCTGGCTGTCTCATTGATCTCTGCTCTTTCAGATTTTCTTGTGTTTTTGTGGTTGGTAGATGGGATGTGTAACTTCCCGGATCTTCCTCAAGGTTGCTCTTCAACTATACGATATCTAAAGCCTGGGTCCACCGGCCTGTGGTTTTTGACCTACAGGATGGCTATTCACCACAAACCGCTCCATCGTCAGGTAGCTCGTCGAACAGGACTGACGAATGTGTATCCTCAACGACGCTAACAGCACTGTACAATGAATGCATACGACAAGCTGTTTTTCCTAACATCTGGAAACAGGCGAATGTCGTGATTATTCCTAAAGGGAAAGGTAAAGACCCCAAACAACCGGGCTCTTACCGACCTATATGCCTTTGAACACGCTAGGAAAACGTATGAAAACTATTATGTAAACGAATGCAGGACCACAGACAAATCATGGGAGTACATCCAAGACAATACGGTTTTACAGAAAACAAATCAACCGAGGACGCCATAAACCAAGCAATACAAACCATCAAGCAATCACACAAAAAATACGTCCTATTAATATTAGTGGACATAGAGGGCGCATTTAATAACCTTTGGTGGCCTTCACTCTTTACAAGACTTACGACCATAAACTGTCCATCACAACTATACCACTCTTTCAGGAGCTACTGCAGGGACAGGTATGTAACCCTACAAGGCACGGAGAGCATTACCAAACATATAAACAAAGGTTGCGCGCAAGGGTCCATATGCGGGCCCCTATTTTGGAATATTGTAATGGATGAACTCCTGGAAAAGCTGGACACCGTTGACGAAGTATTGTCGACGATTGCATACGCCGACGACATCTTGTTAGTGGTTGAAGGCAATTCCAGAAGAGAAATCGAACGTAAAGCTAACATCGCCCTTACCCATACACAAAGTTGGTGCAAAACCAACAAAATGGCCATAACACCACAAAAAACTACATACCTTGTGATGAAGGGAACCCTGGCAAGGGACCCCACCATCAAACTAGATGGTGTAAATATAAGTAGAACACAAAACACAAAATATCTGGGCTTAACATTAGACGAAAAACAGAATTACTCTGCACATATAAACACCGTCTGCAATGCAGAACATTGCAACGCTAGCCCAAAGGACTTATAAGATACCACTTAATTGCGTAAGGCTATATCTCAACAGTGTGCTAGGTGCTATGGTATCATACGCCGCTAGCACGTGGGGACATCGCCTTAACACAATCAAACCTAAACAAAAAATTAATAGTACACAACGAAGTGTTTTACTGCGACTGACGGGGGCTTATGGGACTACCGCACATGATGCACTTCATGTACTAGTGGGAACTATGCCCTTGGACCTAGTAGTGAAACAGCGAGCTGCAATATACAATCTTACACACAATGACAACCAACAACTACAACGCATCTTAAACACAAATCAACTACTCACGACAAAGACGGAAATAAAGAACTACATACTCGCAGAATGGCAGACAAGATGGGATCAAAGCACAACCGGTAGAAGGGTATACGCAATGATCCCAAATATTAAAGACCGCCTAAAAGCCAAATACCTGGTGCCCAGTCGGGGATTTATTCATTACCTAACTGGCCACGGACCCTACCCAACATACAGAGAACGCATGAACTTAGTTGACAACAACATATGCACGTGCGGAGAAATAGGAACACCGGAACACATAGTATTCGAGTGTAATGACTTACAACCGTACCTCTACGCACATAGACAAACATTATTAAACAAGACCCTACACCAGATGATTTGGAATGAAAACCTCTTTCCACACTTAAATGCACTCACACAAAAAACCACGGCACTCATCCACCAACGTTATCTTGACGGATAAAAGACACAAACAAAACCACCCTGACAGAGACATAAAAGTACCACCTCTCCTTGGACCGAGGCTCTGCCCCGGAGACCGGAGACCGATCTCCTGGAATTCCAAGAGCTCTGCTCTTGACGACCAGAAGCAACAAGATCAAACCATTAACCCGACTTTGAAACGATCCAACCCCCTAATATGTAGAATTTGCATGCTTCTACATATTAGCAACCCTGTCTCTCACAAATAATAACCAACAGTAGTAGTATAAGTTAATTTTAAGTAGTAGAATAGGAAATTTCTTTTCTTTTTAACAAACGCTAAATTTTAAGAACTTTCACATACTCGAGGCAAACAATACAGCAAACAAATCCTTTCCTGTGAAAGAACCTAATTTTTTATTTATGTAATAGTATAAGTTCAAACATGTACAAAATTATACTAATTCAATCCAACCTTTAGTAACCTGGGCAAACATAAACACAAATTAACATTTCAAACACACTTCACACACACACACACACACACACACACACACACACACACACACACACACACACACACACACACACACACACACACACACACACACAACAAACAAACACACAAAACACCTCTTATGTACTGTGCAAACATAAAACACTTTTCACACACTTACATTGCCTTTTCAACATCTGGATTTCCGGCTGCCGGTGGTCCAGACTGATAAGGCAACATCCGTCGAGCGTTCTTCTTTGAAGATTGGGATATCCGGCTTCCGATGGCCCTGGTCCTAAAGGGGGAACGTAACACGGATACCAACATTACATACAACACACATACACACAACTCTCTCACACACACACACACACACACACACACACACACACACACACACACACACCTAAACACACACTTCCATTGCCTTTCAACATCTGGATTTCCGGCTGCCGATGGTCCGGACTGACAAGGCAACGTCCGTCGTGCGTTCTTTCTTGACGACTGGGATATCCGGCTGCCGATGGTCCTGGTCCTAAAGGGAGAACGTAACACGGACCAACATCACACACAACCATCCCTCACACATACACACATACACACATAACACATGATGGTTACTTTCTGTGGGAAAGCCAGGTCTGCTTAAATTTCAGGTAGCAGACTACTGAAACGTTGGAACAAATAAATAAATAAAAATAAATAAATCCTCAACGATTTCGCTTGTGTCTCCATTCCTTTTTGCCCCACATAGCTGGAAAACTTCCTCGAGTTGTCGCCGTTCCGCTGCTCACCTTGTTTCGTCTGGAGGCGAAGGTAGGTAGATGTTGATTCCGCGAGGCCTGCTGTTGGAATGACTGACAGTGCTGTGGAAAGTGCTGAAGTTTTGTTGTAGATATTGGATGGGGAGGGGGCGACTGTTTGATAACTTTTAATCTACAAGAATCCTATTAATTGCGGTAAGCATTTAGTAATACAATGTAACAAGTTTAATCTATGCTTATATAAAACGTTATTGTCACGCCACTTTGTGTGTAATTGGTATTAGTGGTGTACTATTGTATTATTTTAAGTCCTTGGTGGTCGGAACATACGATATCTGTCTATTATAAATTATCTTGTTTATGGGAAATGCATACGCTGTGTCTTGTCGTATTGAGATATCTTTTTATTTGCGGTATTAAATTAAGTCATTGTCTTGGATTGCTACACCTACATGTATGTATTTAAGAGAGATAATTGTATACTTTATTATCCGAATTACGTTTATAGAAACAAAAGTTGCAAATATCATGCTCAATTAATATTACTAATTTCTGAAATATATTATACCGAACGTGTCCATATATTTAGTCTGCCCATTTAAATTTATTATTTTTTTCCCTCCTACCTAATTAATGTATTGTTAGCGTAACGCAACGAGTTACAATTGGAGTATATTTATTTATAGAAAAGTATTTAAATTATTAAATCTTACCTTCTATCGTTCCAAAAAGAAGTAGTGCAGTTTGTGACCGACAACTACAATGAGAGTATAAAATGAAAGAGAAGTATTAAAATACGAAGAAGTAGAGGATACTGTAAGAAAAATAAAAGCTGAAAGAATGTAAAATAGCCAATGCAATTTACAACCGGTGATGCATTTACAGATATCTTCGGAAAGTAGTTGTTCTATAAACAATTCGCTATCGTTTGTAACGTATTTTTTTACGCGGTTACATTTTGCCTATTAATCTAAAATAATACCGTAATAATATAAAAATATAATTTATAAATTTTTTATCACTAAAAGTAATTTATAAAATTTACGATAGCATATGTGCTCCTCCGCTTTATAGGTCTAAGTTCCTACTATAAGCTTCGTCAGGTTGTCATTTGTGTCACTTCTCTATCAGCGTCTGAACAGGTAAGCTGCTATCAGCGGCATAGAAAGTCAAGATGATAGACAGGCACGTGGCCTGTAACACAGTCCGCAAGAAAGGAGAATGGTTTTAACCTTCGAATCGGAAAGTGGTTCTTGGCGGTTATAGCGTGCAGACTTCGTTTTGTGTTCCTCCTGTAGCTGCTCAATCGATTCCTGCTAACCGAAGATTTAGAGGTTCCCCCATCATTAAAACATGCAATATTATGCAGTCAATACCATGTAGCTAATATCATACAGTTAATATCAAGGAAGTAAGCAATATCATGGAATTATATCACGGATTTCGTTAATATCGTAATTGCCGTATTTAATGCTGAAAAGAAAATTTAGTTTGAGATTTGAAAGACAAGAATTTATAGGATGTACTTTAGGAGGAGTTGGTTTGGTTAAATAATGTTTTGTTCAGAAGGTTTCTCATAGTTCAAGCGATAAATTCGTTCGTACTCATGTGTTTCCTGTTTGTGCATCGCAGATGGTTATGGATTATCCCACATCTGATGTCATAGTTCAATTTCTTTTGGTCGTGCTGTACTACGACACGTGAGTGATATGTAGTCTTTAATCGCATTTATAATTATTTAAACGTAATACGGAAAGTAGATGGTTGAACCTTTACCTTGATTAAAGTAACTTAACAATTATTTAGTAAAAGAAAGAGTCCGTAATAAATTTGTAACCTTGCATAATTTTTAAAGATGGCTATGCAGTTTGCTTATCATAATTATTTCACAAACAGATAGCGCTAACTAAACTGAAAAAGTTGTTAGTGACATATAATGTCAAAAAAATATTCAGCTGTCCAATTTAAATATCACATGGTATTTTGCGCTAATTTAAAAATATATTTAATAATTTTGAGGTCATGTACTTTGACTCTTAAACAACGTGATGAATTCTTTTTATACATATTAAGTAAAACTAACTCTATGTTGAAACATGCTATTTTATGAGAACTTAAATAATTAAATTTTATTGTGAAGTCAACGTAGTACTACACATGACTAAAAGATTAAAATATGTAATATGAATTATTAAGAGAGCTCAAACTTTTTAGAAAATTTATTATGAAATATTCGATTTAGAGATCTTTATGTTTTTTGAATACAAAACCTTATTAATTTTCTGTTCAATAAAAAAATTTTTAGTTGAAAAAGATTATGTTAAAACAAATCAAGGAATTTAATCAAATAGAATCCATTTTTGTCTATCTCTTTTATTATTCAAAATACAAGTAAAACTTATAGGTCATTCATGATCAGACATTGTGTGTAATGATAACAAATACCCTGGGTGTATATTTTTGGAACTTAAATTCTGTTATATTATTTTTGGTAAATATTTTGAAGGATACAAACGGTATCTATGTTGTGCATTTGTTTGTTAACAGGTTGAGTCGAGACATCTGTAAGACATCTAGTAATTGAGATTTTGGTAAGTGCTTTACGAAGGTGAAATTCAGGTTTTGTGACTATATTAGAGGTGTAGACAGAAGGTTTGCGCATTCCCCTAATACAAGCACGGATAATTTTTCTAGGTTGTTGTATTGAAAAATACGGTGGCGCTCTTTATCTATATTTTTGGTCATCTGACAACCCATTACCCAAGCTCATGATCTACCCAGAGCTAACACTCTACTAGCCGTTTATGTCTAAAGAGTTTTTCTTTTCCTCAAGCCGTTTTCCATCCAACTTTACCTTGGGCTTTCATTGTTAATAAGAAATTCTCGACCTTGTGATATCAGTTAAGGGTTTATGATACATAATGGTGCAATTTGTTATCTGATATTTACGAAGGTAATTTTTTTTTGTTTTCACGTTGATACTGTAACATGTTATAATCTTTCTACTAAAGTTTTGGTATATCTGGGATATAATTTGAAGTAAGCAGGGCAAATGGGAAGTAGCAATTTGCATGTATTTCCTTTAGATGCAGTTGTACCGTAATGGGACCCAGTCTGTAACATATTGTCAACAACGTTAGTTTTTTTTTCTTATAGCAGAAACGTGCAGGCAATTGCCCATAATTGTTTAAAACTTTTTGATTAAAATGAAGGTTTATGGCGCACACCTCAATAATTGCGTCTTTGACCAGAGCAGTTGCTTTTATCTCAACTTATAATGAAATGAACAGACATTCATACATACTGTATACGAAATGTCTTTCAGACTTTTCATATTTTGTTCTTAGGCGCGTATATTTTAAAAATGATTTGGAACACGAACTCTTAAACTGAACAAAAATCTCCACAACGAGGTTGACGTACGAAGCGCAAACATATTTTTTATATTTAATCCCTTACAACTAGGGAACTAGGAATGAACGTCCGGCCGAGGTACCGAATGACTTCTTTACCGGACGTGTGGGATGGCCGATTTTTTTTAATAAATCCGACCGGATTTTTTTAAATAAAAGGTTTACGATTATTCACAATAAATAATTGTTATAATCTGTTTTATTTCGTCAGAATGATATTTACAAAAAATAGATATACTTCAATAGTAAAAAATCAAACCAGAACAAATACCTATTCTGTGTAACACTAATACGAAATAGACCTCAAAAGTAAAAACTTAATATACATAAAATAAGCTATAAGAATGCGATAACTTTAAAAGAACAAAGAACATAGGTATTGATTATTATTATTGTTATGAGAACTTATTAGTCAAAGTTTATCATTTTTAGGTTATGATGAACAAATAATAGTTTTTCGGCGTTCTGGAAAGTTAATCTCGAACGTTTATTATTATAAATATTTCCAATTTTCTAAAATGATCTCGCAGAATACATACTACGTGGTGGGTCACTTAAATATCGTTTTGAAATCTCGGTTAGGTCCTGAAACACAAATTGGCGCTCTTTCAGGTCAGAAGGTCTTCCTTCTAAAGGTTCCTCTAGCCATTTTTCTAACTGTTCCATGGTAGCATAACTTGATTTCACTGTTTTCAAACTAGAACTAGAGGAGCTGGCAATACTGTCGAAACATTTCCCCAACGATTCTTCGCCCTTAGCGATTTTGGATAACGATTCGTGTTTGTCTTCACTCTCTTTCATTACTAGCTTCTACTTCTACATCACTAGCTTTATCATTAGAAGCTTCAATATTTTGCATTTTTTTAATTTCATTGAGAACAGCCTTTTCTATAAGAAAACTATTACCTTTTAACGGAAGCTAGTTTATACCCGGTATCTAATACAGCTGCGACCATGTAATGCTCTTTTGTTTCAATATTCTCAAATCGCCTGATATTGTTTTCTAATAGGGTTTCTTTTGTTGTACCAATTCTATAAAAGGCAGAATCTATGGATAGTGTTTTCTTTAAAGTGGCAACTATTGGAATAACATCCGAAATTATTGATTTTGTAGAGGTAATTGTTTTTGTTACCGCTTCTAATGACCGCAAAAGTTATAGAGTTCAGCAATTTTCACTGGTTATTTGTTATACTGGTAAAACTGAGTCCAGTATATCGCCTCTTTAAATCTTGCAATCTTTCCAAAATATAGTACGTCCAGCTCCATCTAGTTGGAACATCCCGTACAATTTTTTATTAGGAAGATTGTAATCGTCTTGAATTGTTTTTAATTCTTCACAAGCTAGGGAAGAGCGATTAAAATGCCATATCAATCATATCAATCACAGCACGTTGTGTTTCAATGCTGTCAAAAATCACCAATTGCAAAGTACATATGAAACAGCTTACAACAGTTTATTACATTTGCTGCACTACCACGTAACATTAAATAGATATTTTCTTTACAAATGTTCCATGCATTTACCAAGTTCAAGACTTTTCAGCTATTGATATACCCGTGTGGTTACCTTGGAGGATTCACAGTTTAATATAATATTTCCGGTGTTTCAGCAGCTGGTGATCTAATGTCCTGTTATGTTAATAAAACTATTGTTTGTATTTGTGTGTTCACGCGCGGGGGGTCTTATAAATTTATACATCGACTTACCTCCGCGGTGTTTTGTGTTTTTCTAAGCTGCAGTTCCTATTCTTTCAACCAAGTGGACTGTATGCGAATTGAGTCTATGTTACGTTACACTTGCACTGAGGTTTTTAGGGTTTAACAACGAAAGTCTGCGGCACTTGACTAACTTACGGTACTGAACGAAGAAACCGACGACCGTTCTGCTTCAATATCCATAAGAAAGTGTTTGTTCACTACTCTGTCCACCTTATTCACAAATGCACAAGGAATTTTTATGGCAGGATATAAGGGAACAAGGGGTGACAGTTTTACTACTAGATTTACGACTACAAATTTAAATAACTTAAAATTAACCACGCGAACGTGCGACAAAGAGACCGAACATTGTGCATGTCCAAATATCTGATGTCAACGAAACATTGACAATCCTTTAAATTTCACATATTCTAAAATATGTCTGGGATAATATTATCTCGAAAGAAGTTGCAGGACGGTATCTTATATTGCGATGAAATACTTCCAAACACTCGGCGAAATCCTATGTTTTCTACAATGGAACGTGGCTGACTAGTATCCAAACAAACCGTCCTGCTAACTTATAATGAATCCAACATGCTGGATGATCGTCCACATGCTCCATTCCAAGTCATTTGGAACTTACAAATTGTCTTAATGTGGACTGCATCTCCTAAAATCTGCCACACTTTTGCTTGTTCCTGTTTACGCACATTTTACTTCTCCTCTGCGCGAAAACTTATTTTCCCAAAGCGAAACACCTTTCAAACACTTATTTTCATCGCAAATTATAAAAAAAATCGAACTTTACTTCTATTAAATGATATTGTTGCACCAAGCACATGGAACGACGGCGACGTGACGAACGGGCACGATTGAAACGTAAACATGCATCTAAATATTCCCTGTATCGCTGTCATACATTCGGGGATTAACAGAATAGGTTTGATAAACCCACACGCTTTGCTCAATGATAGCGCCCTAAACTTCGATTACCGGCAGTCATATCTTGTAAGGAGCCATAACTTATAGATAGGCTTAGAAATTTATATTATGCATACAAATTGAAAATATGCATGCAAATATTCTTTAAGAACAGAAAAATGTTCTTAAATAAATATGCACTAAAATTTAGCCATTATTTTTTTGTTAAAAACCAAAAATAATATTCATTCCTCGTAGTACAATATCACTACAACTAAAGATAACCACGTTTATTATCCCGATCCTAATAATAGCTGAAATGAGGATGTGTTATTCCAAAGATGTTAGTGCCTGAACATGGCAAGTTTACTACTTTATCAACACGGGTCAGCTGCAGTTTACTAACAATAGGTTTTTAATTCTCACCAAGACTGTACTTTGCCAACCGAAAATATCGATACATCAAAGCAACAGTGCGATATTTAGTCAATTTTAAGAAAATTAAGCTCTAACAGAAAATAACATACAAAGTAACTCTCTTTGCAATGGAACCTGAGATATTTCTATTTGAATGCCCATTATTTGTTGGAATACAACACCTCGGTGTTTCACAAATAAAAAGGTTTATATTATAAATAAGCAACAGTGGAACATGTTAAATAACACCTACTTTTTCTCTAAGTACTCTAAAAACAGTACAAAAAGGAAAATTAATTCAGGTCAGGCGTATAGTTCTCGTTGAGGAAAAGAGCACAGAGGTAAAGCATTACAAACAGCATGCACGCATTATAGGTTTAAGTGTACAGAAAATATATCAGAAGCACAAAGAAGCATTTAATAACAGCATTTTATGGATTGGCTAATAAGGTCAGACTATGTATGTGTACAGTTACTCCGAAGAAAAACAGAAGTGATGCAAAACGGAGAGCAAATGTATTTTATTTTGAAATTGAAAGAAAACAAATAAGAGGATATAATAAAAGGTTCTTTGTAAACGTTGGATATTAGTAATAATACTGTAGCAACAATCTCTTAGGAAAATAAGAGACGGCATTGTATAGGCAGGCAACGAGGTTGTTTTTCTAGTTGTAACCTAAGATAACTTAATAATGGTTATTAAAATCATATTAATAGTTTTCCTCAAATTCCTTCGTACTATTTGCGTGCACGGACAAACAAAACGTACCTAGAGGGATCACTTAATCTGATAATGATGTATAATTTTTATAAAGAGAAATATAAAGATGATAGCAAATAATCTGTTTTTTTGCAATTTATTCAAGAATTTTTAATACAGACTTTGTTTGATGCGCGAGGCGTCTTATAATTTTATATATCAACTTACCTCAGGCGTTTTCTATTATTCTATACCTGTCGTTCCTACTCTTGAACGAAGTGGACTGTAAGACGATTTATTGGACGTGATACGTTTGAACTATCACTGTGTTTTTTAGGGGTTTATCGATAAAATCACATTCGGAGACAATAGCTTCACTCACTTTACCGAACCAACACAACCGTTTATCTTCGATGTCCATGAGCAAGTGTCTGTCATTACCCCTTTTTTAAACTTAATTTCCGTCGGCACAAAGGAGGTTTATGACAGGATATAACGGGACAAGGGATGACAGCTTTATTATTTGACTTACAACTATGAATTTACAATGACTTAAAATTAAACACGAAAACGTGCGACAAAGAGACCAAACAGACTTCATATTGCATTTCTCTTACGAAGAAAGGATCTCTGCATTTTTTGCACTGAATGTGATATCAAAAACTAAGAGGAGCGTTTGCAAATTAAAGAACAGTATTTACAACATAAGCATAATATTTTATTATCAAGAGAAATGAAAAACAATGATAAGGAAAATGTATCGCCTGATTCCATATTCGCAATTTATGACCTACAAGTAGTATTACAACTGCCTAATGGAAATACTTCTGTGTAAATTTTTACAATATTCGATGTTAAAAATCTTAAAGATATTGCTATTTTTGGCATGAAGGTATTGCAAAAAGGAGAGCCCAAGAAATTGCGTCGTGTGTATACAACTACTTAATTAATTATTGTCAAAATAATAGTTATTTATTATACAAGGGAAAAAAGTACTAGATTTTAGCTCGAGGTGTGTTTGTCTCCCGTCGCGAAGCGGAGGGAGACAAAACACCGAGAGTTAAAATTTTAAATTTGTATTCGTGTATAATACACTATTTTTTCTGGGACAGGCAAAACGATTTTTTTAATATTGAAAAAAATATTACAGTATATTAAAGTCAAAAAATTAATCGATGTCAAATTTGAAGTTTCAAACCAATAGGCTGTTGTACTTATAGGGACAGTTAGACTTGCGTTGCCAAGGAAACCTTTAAAGTAATCAAATATCTGTCAGTTTAATTCTGCGAGTGGTTTCAAAAATTGCTTACTTAAGTTGTTTATATCGGTTGTTTTGAACGCGACGAAGCTATGATACGATGTTATGTTACACCCGAATGTTGCAAGTGTGGACCCGGTTTTAAATTAAATATCTTCGTGTTCTTACTTATTTGTACATAGCCGGGAAAAAAGTGCTTATTTTTTTCCCGGGGAAAAAAAGTAAATTCATGAAATGTGACATTGTGTTACCTATCAAGAAACATTAAATGTCAATTTTATTTCCTGTCACAGAAAAAAATATATATTTTACAGTGATAACTGCACTGCACAAAGTAAAAAATAAATTTTTGGCAAGTATGTATATTTATTGGCATCCTCTAGGGTAAAAGATTCCGGAGTTAGAATAGTCCCCCGTTCGGATTTTCGGGAGGGGACTACTTCGGAGGATGTGATCGGATGTGTAGGTTAGCTTAGAATAGGAAACAATGAGGGTACGCGTCTAACCAGTTCCAGGACTGAAGACCTAATGATGATGATGTATATTTATATAGTTGCTATTATCAGTGTAAAAAGTATAACGCATAAGTATTTGGTCTCTGGTCATAGTAATAATGAAGGCATGCTTGAATAGAGAAAGAAAAAAGAATTTTTAAACAAGAGCCTATTTATGTACTAGCAGAGTTGGCGATAGCTATAAAACTTGCCCAAAAAAACTGGAAACTCTTACATTGTCGAAGAATATGAAACGGCAGATTTTTAGATTTTAAATTGGTTGCTGAAATAATTGGAAAGAACTTTAACATTAATGATGAAGGACATAAGATAAATTGGAATAGTATAAAGGCACTACAAATAAACAAAGAAGACTTATAAAATTTATTATAAAGATAAATAAGAAGGAAATTTTGAACTATACATCAATGCCAGATATAAAATGAGAGGGCGGCGACTAGAGTGCACAAATTTACTACTCAAGCTAACATACACGGAGCCACCGTCAGTTCTAAAAAATAAGATGGCTGACCTAGTATCTTTACGTGAATTTAGAGTTACTCCAGAGAGATATCATTAATTTTATAAGAGTTTAAAAGCACGTCATGTAAATGAAACTCAAACTTAACTTTTTTCGGCATTGATTGAATAAATAATTGTGTATTAATAAGATGTTCTATTAAGCTAATTTAGTGTTACAATAGAAGACGTTTTTGCTGTTTTTTTAGAGGTAGCTTGGTCTCGCATTTTGTATGCGTGTAGCTACTATGCTCAAAGTCCCGGGTTCGAATCCCGACACGGTCCCCTTGAAAAATGTTACGTAAGTATTCTTTACACGTTTAAGATTCCTACCTTGTTTGGAACAGCAAGGGCTCGGCAAAATTAAAAATGTTCCTGGTAAAAAAACTTGCTTACTAGCCAATGTAGTACCTTCGGGTGAAGCATTGGAAAATCAAATGTAGTGTTTTATTTTAGAAATAAATAAGAATTTGCCGTTCTGATTTGTTTTCCCTAACAGGAATCAAACCTTATTTAAGATAACAGTGGGATATCGCTAATAAATCTAAATAGGGTCTCAATGCAATACTCAGATATTTGAATAAATTCCAAGTTTTGTAAACTATAATATTTATTTCAGCAAATAGAATACTGAAAATTATGTCTGACATAATTTTCAATAAAAGCATACAATAAGGTATCTATAAAGAATTATTATTGATATATAATTTTAATTTAAATGTATACTGCGAATTATTTCAAAAGTTCTATTTTCCATTATGTACCACCGTTGCTTTGATGTATCGATATATCTTTGGAAGTACCATAATACAAAATCATTGTAAATTTGCAATTTTTAAATAGAAATGTAGCAAATATAAATATACATTAATGCCATAAACAATTAAAATTGGCATTTATTAATAAAAATGTCTAAAATATGCATTTGCAATGCCAATATGCAAATGCATAATTATCATGAACATGTTCATAATGCAAGGTCGGATTGCCATTGTATTGAAATAGTACAGGGACGCTGAGAGCGGAAAACGCCAGAATAGTATCGACTTTACGAAAGTTAAGACGGTATAAATCATAAGTTTATTAGAGTTGGCATATTTATTATAGGTAGTAATTGAATAAACAAAATTATGGATGAATTTATAACTTGTAATTTAGATGAAGTGAAGTGCGGTACCAAGATTCATGAATTGTGGCATTTTACCTAGAATTTTGGAATTTCTATAATTTATAATCAATTCACTCTTAGTTTATTTTGCTTCGATTAATAATTAATTAAAACTAGTACTAGTACTTATGATAGTTTCTTTATTGCTTAGTGTTTAATAAATGTATATTCGTTTATTGTTTATATTGAAACGACTTTTGTTTTACAGAAGGCACCACGATGTGAGCGCCACTGAAACGTTCTTTCTTTATACGTTGATGCGCTAGTGTAACTTATTTTTCTTAATGGGCGCCAGTGAACAAAAATCTTCCGATATAGCTAGGAGTCTATTCCTGGGTAGAGCAATAAGAAGTGGGGGTAAGTCGAATTTTGTTTGCAAACCAAAGCTAAACTAAGCTAAATAGGCGCCACCATGTCCTGAGATAATTACGATAATAGCAGAGCACAGTTCTAAGGGCGGACGTAGAAACCCAAAGATAAAACGATCGCTTTCGTTAACAAAAACCTATCTTATAAACACCATTTGTGTCCTATAAAAGTATCCAACAAAAATAAAAAATGTATATCCAATATGATATTGGCACCAAATTATTACTCAAAAATTTTACCTTTGTGTAATTAGATTTGATCGCATTTGACCAAAATAAAAGCCTCAAAGTTGAACTAATTGTTTACTAAATAAACTTTCTTTTAAAATTTCGGATCTTTTTAACAAATAAAAAAATGTATCATTAACATCTATATTAAAGTCAAGGTTTTGACTTTTTAAAACAACCAACTACACTTTAAATATGAACCTGCTTTAAACATTTGAGTGAAAATAATTTTTAAGCATAATACACTGAATTACGTTCTAACCTGGGCAGATCTTTTCAGGTAGATTACAATTTCTAGAATCTTATTCAGAGTGTCTTTAAATTTTCAGATTTAAATTTTATGATTTACATGTAGATGAATGCTAATCACAAAAATAGGAATGTTTGGTTTAAACTCAATGACAGCTGCACGAAGCATTTGTTTTCATGACAATGTCTGTCAATTGTGCAACACAAAAAAATATGACGTCGAAAACATACGTTGAAATTATCTAAGGTTTAAATGGAACCAAGCTTGTAATTATAAAAACCTAATCTGACAAAATTTTGTTCTACGGCTTATAAAACCAGTTCAACAATAATTGAGAATTACACAGATTACATGTTGAAAACATAATAGCAACTTTACGTGCTTTATATGATAGTCTGTTTATCAAATTTTTATGACATTCAAAACACATGCATGAAATATCTTATATCTAATAACGAACCAAACTGCTTTTGTTGCTCCACGACAAATCGAGATGGAAATTTATATTCTTCAAACAAAATTACCAGCCATTTCTAACTAGAGACGACTGCAATCCAAACTAACATCCATAATTCCTAGTTGACAAATTTCTTAGTAGACAAATTTCAAATCGACAAATCCTCAGTAACGAATTTCAAATGATGAATCCTACATGACGCGCTAAATAAATTGAACCAAACTAAATTAGTTCGTAAAATATATACTTTATCAACCGTTAGTAGAAGGTATCTTAATAGTTTCAGGTCGAGCACGACCTGACCTGCTTACTTTAGTAATTGATGCGAAGGTCGCCTGCCTCTAGCCGGGAATACATCTTGATAAAGCTGTTGCTAGCGGGCGACTAACTTAACGAAACAAGAACCGAATCGTCGCGACGTTAGAGGTCTGGAATACGAAAGAAACAACTAGAGATGCGCGTGGAAATAACTTTATGCGACACAGATATTTTAATATAAGAAGATTAATAAGGAATAATGCACGCTTAGCGCATTATCCTCGTAATTCAATGGGAATAATTATTACTGAAATTAAACATGTTACAATATATTATATGACTGACTTGTGCATAATATTTATACATCTTGAGCACCAATAAATCTAATCTATATAAAGCAGTATATTACACTCCTATTTGAAAACTAAACTTGTGGTTTGTGGTTGTAAAGCACGCCAATCATGACATTTTAATATTGATTGAAAGTGTACATTGACTGAATGTTGATGATGAAGAAAAATATAAAAGGTTTGTGAAATGACCACTATCCTCATAGTATTTCATAAACTCCCGATAATTAAAGTACAATTCAGGAAGCTTCCTCTAAATGACGTTCTAACGATAAAAATCTTTTAAACGCAATTGCTCTAGAGCCCATAAAGAGAGGTTCCGAACTTTCAAACGGCAACGAAACTACGAATCTGCCATTTTCATTGCGAGTGTAATTTTTGCTAAAATCTTCCTCGCACCTTTCTTCATCAGGCGAAAGTCTGATTTCTGAAGAATATTTTTAGTTCCCCAAAATCTACGAAAATCTGGTAGAGAGGTTCTACAAAGGCACAAAGCGAAGTATATGAAATAGAAGGAGAAACTACCTTCCCTGTTGATATCCATCCGAAGGTGGTACGAATTGCCACCGGTTCATTGGCCTTACTCCAGCGAGAACTCGTTCAGAATTACCTGTGGCATTTTTATTTTTGAAGGAACGTGAAAACCTGGGTCAGCCAATTGTACACCCTCCATATGGAGTCAGTTGTTCATGGTTAACGGAGTCGCAGGCAAATGATCGCATATGTTAAGAATTACATAAACTTCAGTGTTATATTGTGGCTCTTGTGCTAGACTCGGAATAATAACGCAAAAGGAAAAATTCAAACCAAAACCTTGTACTACCATATTTGTTCGGAACTTCTTTAAACCTAACTTTTGACGGCACCGTGCGGTAATAAAACTTTCTTGGTTACCATTGTCAATCAAAGCTCGAACCAATTGCAATTTGCCAGTTCCATTCTTTACCGAAACAATCGACGTTGCCAAGAGTGGCGTCGTACGATCAGACGAAGTCGAAATCAACGATTAGTGATAGGATTTTGCTGTGTTTGCGGTTTCTGTTGTTTCTTCTCCAAGAAGGACAGCGGTTTGACGAGGCGACATAGATGTATTATGTGACAATACCGACCTTGCACGATTCTTAAAATGTAACAACGAATTGTGTTCTTTAGAACACTTTTTGCAAGTCAATTTGAGCGAACAATTTTTTACCGCATGGTAATCGTTAAAACAGCGAATACATAATTTGTTTTTCTTTACAATATGAAACCTAACTTGCGGTGTTTTATCAAGGAACTGTTTACATTTAAACAAAGGATGCGTAGCTTTCCATAGGAGACAGCCCTTTCCGGCATTAGTCGTTACGAACGACGTTCCTGTAAATGAACAGCTATTTTTTCCCTTTTCTAAAGAACACGCTTTCATATTTTTTTAGATTTCGAACCCTTATCACCTGAAGCAATTTCATGTATTTCTAAAACCGTACAACGCTTTTCAATAAATGTTTTTAAATCTTCAAAAGAGGGAATCAGTGTTTTCCAATTCAAATTTTTTCATAATGTCACTATCTAGTTTTTTAACTAGTAAGTTATAATAGTGCGAAATCTAGAAGATCGAGCTCCAGTTTTTTCAGAGCATGAACATTTTCGTGCACACAGCTAATTAAAATTCTCAACTCTGTATCTGAGTTATTATTCGCTTTAGGGCATCGTTCCAATAAGTTGAAACGAGCTTTTTTTTAATGAAAACGTTTCAAAAGAATTGAATCTATTTCCTCAATTATCTTCATGCATAGGTAAATGTTTTATCAATGCGTGACTGCTAGGATCAAACGCGTGCAAAAGGAACAACAATTTCTGTAAACGATTCATCAGGTCTTCAGTCCTAGAACTGGTTGGACGCGTATCCTCATTGTTTCCTAGTCTGAACCAGCCTATACATTTTCCTGCAATTTGCACAGTCTGCATCTATCAACTGTCGCGTCAACTCGTCTAGTCTAGAGATGATCCTCTGGAAGATGAGTTTTCCTAGCGGATTCTGATTATTTCGGTCTCCTCGTCCGATGGAGTTTTTTCTACAAAATTGTAAACTATATTTTAAGCAAAAAGAACATGAACAACCACCTTCTTCTCACTACGTCGCCTAATTCTATTTCACTACGATAGTCATAACATTATTACTGAAAACATGTACACACAAACTTTACATTGCAAAATTTGCATAGCTACTTCCTAAAATAAACTCAGTTTTGACCAATCCTAACGTTAGAGTTACCCAACTATAATTATTTTATGAAAGCATCAAATGTTTCATCTGAATTTTAACCAGTTGACCAATTTCATAGTTCAAGGGGTTGACTTGACTACCATGTCAACGATCAATCTCACATGTATTCTCGTTACCTGTACACGATTACTTAATTTACTCTTTTAGACCACTGTCTAGCTCTTGTCCTTCCTACTCCCTATTTTCTATGGCGTCGGGGGATATGTCACTGTATTACGATCTTTGTATTAAGCTTACAGTAGATCACGTGAAAAATACTTGTTTTGCCGTGGTTTCACACATTTTTCGTACGTTATCCATCGGTGAGGTGTGACATTGTAAACATTTAACATTGTATTTTATTTTATTATAATGCATAGTGAGATTATTTGCAACCTAATATCTGTGAATTCCATTTGGGCCACCGGATATACGTATGTGATTTAATTTTATTGTAACAAAGTTACTTTTTCTCATCTGGACACATTCTAAACGATAGCTGCAATTCCCTAATATCGTGTAATTATACGAAAACATGGATATTGACAATCCCACTGTCATTTAATTATAAATTATCTTATAAGCTTTCTTAAAGTAATATGATTACGTTATAAAAAGTTACTCTTGAAATTGGTATGTTTATTCAAACTAACCACGGTAATTATCCATACTTAGTTCTTTGTAGTAGATTAAAGATTCTCTGTAAATATCTATGAATAGTTAAGACTTGTGTTAGACTGAATAAAAAAAAATTAAATTAGAGTGCCCTACCGTACTTTTTGTACACACTCAATTAAAATCTTTCAACAACTGATGATATTTTTTAATTAGATGTAAAATCTATCCTACTGCATTGTGATATTATAAATTAAACCAATAATGATAGTTGACTTTGGAGATGCCTTATTAACAGGTTAACTGCCAAGCAGATTTATTAAGTACTGGGATTTTTGAACCTGTCAACCCAAATGGGTTGGTGCAGAAACTCCAATTATTGCAACTGTCCACCCAAGCGAGTAGACAAAATATTTTGTTTTTATAATGTATAGTGGAGCCACCTGTACCTTACTAGCGGAAATATTATTACCACAGGCAGTACGGATGTCACTTTATTCTATTTGATTGGAATGAGCAGTTTTCTTGAAATAGTATGCGCTGTAAACAGTGGGAACCTTTGAAATGCTTGTCTACCCAAATGGATACCCTCGTTATTTTGCACATGGAAGTGTTTAGACTCATTAGAGTATGTTGTATTTGTGATTAGTTAAAAAATGGAAAAAATAAACCGTAGTAAGCGCAAAGTGACTGTTATAAATTGTGTAGCCCCAAAAAAATATTGACAACTGAGGATTTAGCAGAAATAGCGGACAATTTTGGTATTGATATTTCAGATGATGCATTTGAATATTCTGAAAGTAAATATGCAGTCAGTGGCGAATCTGAAGACAATAATTCAACAGATGGTGAAGAAGAATATGAGACTAGCTCAGACGAAGGTGTTGGTAATGCTATTGAAAATCAATCTAATGTTAGCGACATAGATGAACAGGCCGATGACAACGACAATAATCTATCTATTTGGAGTCAATGCACAATACAACACAACATGTGTTTCCCTTTACTAGTTCAGAAAAGGTTAATGTTCCGTTTGATCCAGAAGTTTCAAAACCAATAGATTACTATAAACTTTTTATACCTGATGATCTAATACAGTTAGTTGTTGGAGAAACTACTAAAAAGGCACAAAATTTTTTAACCAATAACCAAGTCAAAAGAAGCAGCAGGCACAAAGATTGGAAGGATACAAATATTATAGAGATGAGGGTATTTTTGGGTTTTAGAATATGGATGGTGTTAATTCACATGCCTTCGCGTGAATCGTATTGGTCTGACAAAAAATTATACATAAATGAAATGTCGTCTTTCATGACCAGAAACCGTTTTCAACTTCTTTAAGATTTTGGTATTTTGTCGAAGATGTTCAATCTGACAGATTATCTAAAGTACGACCACTGCTTGATTTTGTTCAATCAAAGTATCAGCAAGTTAAGAGTCTTGGTCAAAATTTAGTTATTGATAAGTCCATCGTGCCCTTTACATGAAGGCTTAACTTCAAGCAATATATTCCTGGAAAATCTCATAAATATGGTATTAAATTATTCAAACTATGCGATCAAACAGGATATACATACAAAGTTATTCCATATTGTGGTAAAAATAACATGAACAACGAATACATTAAATGATATGAAACTCTTGCTACAAATGTGGTTATGTCACTTATGTACACTTATCTAGACCACGGTCGTATTTTATGTACTGGCAATTTTTACACTAGCGTGCCTCTTATTCACGCTCTTTTAGATCGAAAAACATATTTCGTAGGTACCTACCGTCCAAACAGGAAATTCTTTCCGAAAGAAGTTACTAAGCCTAAACTGAAACGAGGTGTATGCAAAGCTCTCGAAAGGTCTAAAGGTAGTGGCTCTGAAGTGGAGAGATAAACGAGAAGTTTATTGTATATCCTCAAATTTCTTTGCAGATCTCATTCCAACCGATAAAAAGAATAGAAACCTGCTATGATTATTGAATATAATAATATGAAGAGTGGTATTGATATTGCAGACCAATTATCATCATATCACTCAGCTGTCAGAAAATCTATTCGATGGTACCACAAGCTAGCTGATGATGTCATATTTGGAACATCAGTAGTTAATGCATACCTTATTTATTCTTATAAGCAAAACACGTCAAAGATTACATTACTCCAGTTTCGAATTAAGTTAGTTTATTCTTTATTGGATGTACCTGAGGAGGTAGAAAGTTACTGAACGCTAAGATTGGCTAAAACCACAAATCACTATTTAGATAAAACAGAAGTTGTTAATAGTGGTAAAATAAAACGGCAGGTCATAGTATTATTTAGTAAAATTATCTTTAACTACTTTCGGAACTGTTTTAGAGCGTTAAGAAGAAATTGTAAACACTATTATTAAAAAATAGCAACTACATCAGGCAGAAAGCAAGCAAGTAGCAGAGCGAAGGAAGTTAGTACTTTTTGCAAGTCATGTCCGGATGGGCCGTTTTTATGTTTACGTTGTTTCGAAAATGTTCACAATCCTAGTAAATAAGTTTATATGATTTGTAGCTCTCATTTTAATAAATAGGAATATCAGTCGTCAACTCTGTTTTCGTTTCTTTTGTCTACCCATTTATAGGGGGATATCACTACTAGATCACCTTCTGGAAAGCCTTTTCTACCTATTCGGGTAGACTAGTTTAAACTTTTCTACGGTTTTTTTGTTTACATAAGGAACATGTAAATAGTTATAAAATTACTGTACGATTAATAAAAACAAAGTTATAGCTTTGGCAATCAGAGAAAGTTTCAATATTCTTATCCTGGCACCAGTGGGAAGTAAATGTGTCTACCCGATTGGATGGACATGGCAGTTAATCTGTTAAGTATCAATAAACACATCAAATAGTATTAAATCTTGATGCGGGTGGGTAAAATTAATCGCGAGATGTCGATAGTAAGCTTGTTGCAGAATCAAGGGCCCCAGAAGTATGGTAGGGCAGTTTGCTATGTACTGGTATTTTTAATTGGATGCTAACTTAACTCTGTCTAAAGTATATAGTACAGGGTGTTTGCTTCTGCTCCAACACTCAAGATAAAGTGTTTTGGAATTGAGATTTTGCTAGTTCTCGAAACTTGGTACTAGTTAGTGCTGGTCATAGATAAATTAGTGCTAAAGTTTTAATTCTTCGTAACAACTGGTTGGGATTGCAATAATTAAGAATTGCCGCTAACTTGTTTTTAAGGTGTTATCTTTTCCAGTCGGATGCTGGTTGGTGCTGGGCTTGTACATAAGTATAGGGGTAAATAGGAGCACGACGGGTCAAGTTGTCTCTGTTCTATAATTCGTCCTATTTCTGAAATGGTTTGAAATATAGTCTAACCTCTCACCTGAAATTTAAAAATCTTTCCTGTTTTGCTTCAACGACTTCTTAGCCTAGAGCCGAACCCGCGACTTGAACTCACTCCACGGAGCACATCCACTTTATACAAATATGTAATTTTATATTTGAAATTTTGGATATCTGAATTAAGTACAGGATGATAAAACTTTTCACTTTCGCAATTAATTATTTGAATGTTCAGGTTAACCCATGAAGTACATACGTATTCCTGGTAATCAGAAGCACCTTGAGTTATCGTGAATCCAGATTTTTTCGTTACTAGTCTATCACTTATCTATAGCGTCGTCCACTTATCAGCCCTAATCAAATTAGGGGTTTTATCATCTTGTACAAATGTTATGTATTAAAATTCTATTAAACCAACGAATTATGATTCGTATAAAATATATCTCTATACTTTGCCTTGATTAATGCTAACGTAAAAACAATGATTTTATTTTTCTTGCGCCTCTCTACAATTGTTTGGCCAAATAATGCAAAATGTGTTTTCTTTGAATACGCAATTTACTTTAGAAGACATTCAACAAGTCATTCGATGATTGCAGGTTCAAGCTCCCATTACTCCTAAAAATGCGGTGCGAATGGCTTGTTTAATTAAAATTAGTCACCTCTTTATCTAAAGTAAATGGGATTTGTAGAAGGTTAATTATAAACTTTTACGTTCATTGTGCGACTTAAGTAAATGTAAACCAGTTTTATGAATCACAATATAGACCGATATATTTTGTGAAGTACCGCGTATAAAAAACTTACGGCATTACTTTCCCAGAAAGTCTTAATCACGTGAGTACATATTGATACGCAAAATTATACAAGACAATGCCATCTTATTCGAATGCTGTATATTTATCAAACATATACTTTCTTAAGGTGTTTGCTTAAGTACAAAAGGGTAAGAAATAATAGTTATTTTTTAATACATCTATGCTTTATGGAATTATTTAAATCTTCCGCAGAACACAAACATTTCCTTTTATACGAAAGTGCTGAATAGAGATATCAAAAAAGACATTATAAGCCAAAACCGCAATCAAAACTTTAGTCCGATATCCATAAGTTTCCTGAAGTCAGTTAAAATTTCAAAAATTTCCTATCCCTTGATCATTTTCTATTTCCAAGTGTCTTTGCTTGTACTGAAAAACAAATCGATAGTAACTATATCAGTTTCAAATCGTAAATCTAATGAAAACCAAGATTTTGTCTTGTTGTGACTACTTGTTGTTTTAATAAGTGTAACAAATAAGCGTTTGTTTTAAAAGTAAAAGTGTATTTACTTTTAGATTCAGCTATTTACTTGGTACTTGCAGCCATACTAAATACAAATGAACTATGCGCACTTTATGATTACCTTATCTAAAATATAATTAACTGTTGTCATGCGTTGCGTTACCCTAGAAATAAATTTGATGGAAAATTTAGTAAATTTGAATGGACAAGCCAAAGTGTGGACCCACCTTGTATGAGAAATTTCACGAACTATTAACCGTAATTAAGCATGATGTTTCAAATTTTGTTTCTACCAAGGTCATTCAGCTAACAAACTTCAACTTCAAAAGGTATAACTTATTTTTTAAATACATCGTAAACGTAATGATCCAGAACGATGACTTATTTAAAACTGCAAATGAAAACATGTCAATATGAGAAAACTACGTATGTATTTACCATAACCAAAATAATTTTCAATAGACAATATCATCCGTACCGACCACCAAGGACATTAATATAATATATTGCAATAATATGAATTACATACAAAGTAACGTGACGAAAACCTTATTACGCATAGATTAAACTTGTAATATTGGATTTTATAGTGGGAAAAATGACAAGGGTTAGGCACCCGATGAAAAAAATGAATGAATTATTCGCGAGCAGGGAATTAGAAAGGTCGGAATGTAATAATACTAGCGAGTAATAAAGGGGGGGGGCGGGAAACTGAAAGTGAATGAAACGCAGTTTTAAGAAAGAAATATAGATATTCCCACAGGAGCAACAAACGGAACGTGCACTTAGTTCATTTTAACTTACACTTTCACGGGCAGGGTACGTTTCAATTCACATGTCGTAGAATTAATATCACGACCGGTTAAAGAGGTTAGAAGTTGGAGCGTTCATCCGTCCATTAATTTGGAATTTTTGGAGTATTTTGGGTTAAAGAAGCTGTTGTTCGAAGGACGAAAAATGAAATACCAATGGTTTTTGGGCATCCTCAAATTTAAAGATATATTTGGAGATTGAAACACTGAGTAATACATGAGCCTTTATGTTAATACTTTTTAATAAAGTATATGTAAATGTCTAAATGTAAGCGGGTTTGAATTCATGTAGTTGAAGTTTAGATAAACATAAATAATTATGTTTTTGGACAATGAATTAGCAACGGTGCTAGTGTTGGTCAAATTGAAGCATAGTGTTATCGTGTAAAAAAGTTTGAAATCTTTTAAAATATTAAGAAATATGTAGGTATGGAATTTAGCTGTAAGTTTTATTAGAGGAATTTAGTGTTGGTTAAAGCATAAAGCATCATGAATGGTAAATGAAACGAGAAAAGGAAAGTTGATATTTAACTGTTTTCCTGGAATTGAGATTTATAATGTCATGCAATTTAATATCGGAAGTGGGAAAGTTGAAATGATAGTTTTATAGATAGATTTAATTTAACGTTTTTTAAAGATTTATTTTAGTAATACCTGGTCAGAGCAAGGCTAAGACACTAGGTTTTTTAAAGTATATTTGTGTTTAAATTTATGTGTTTAAAATTATTTAATGCTAATGAAGTTAAGTTTAGGTTGAATTTTACTTGAACTTGTTGAGAAACTAGATAAATAGACTAATTTGTGATATCCTGTTACCCCGGTGATAAAGTCGGATTTAGAAGAAGCCTTGATTTTGAAAATACCTGTAATTATGACAAAACTTAATAAGTGTTTTTAAGGTAGTAGAGAGAAAGGTAAAATAGAATATGATAAATTTAGGAAACCAGAAGCAAAGAACGCCTACATTGAATAACTGTCTTTCGTGTAGGAATAATATCGAAAGGGATTGCTAAGACAAGACCGTTTGACGCTACTTAGCTATGACAATAGAAAAAGACTTTCAGGGTAAATGAATATTGTAACATAGTTTGTTTCTATTTCAGCCATTTCAATTTTTTTTTGTTATTTTATTATTTCTTCCATAGGAATTCACTTCCGCATCACAGTAGTTAGCCGGTGCTCCCATAAGCTATTACCGCTAACGTAAAAACAATGATTTTATTTTTCTTGCGCCTCTCTACAATTGTTTGGCCAAATAATGCAAAATGTGTTTTCTTTGAATACGCAATTTACTTCAGAAGACATTCAACAAGTCATTCGATGATTGCAGGTTCAAGCTCCCATTACTCCTAAAAATGCGGTGCGAATGGCTTGTTTAATTAAAATTAGTCACCTCTTTATCTAAAGTAAATGGGATTTGTAGAAGGTTAATTATAAACTTTTACGTTCATTGTGCGACTTAAGTAAATGTAAACCAGTTTTATGAATCACAATATAGACCGATATATTTTGTGAAGTACCGCGTATAAAAAACTTACGGCATTACTTTCCCAGAAAGTCTTAATCACTTGAGTACATATTGATACGCAAAATTATACAAGACAATGCCATCTTATTCGAATGCTGTATATTTATCAAACATATACTTTCTTAAGGTGTTTGCTTAAGTACAAAAGGGTAAGAAATAATAGTTATTTTTTAATACATCTATGCTTTATGGAATTATTTAAATCTTCCGCAGAACACAAACATTTCCTTTTATACGAAAGTGCTGAATAGAGATATCAAAAAAGACATTATAAGCCAAAACCGCAATCAAAACTTTAGTCCGATATCCATAAGTTTCCTGAAGTCAGTTAAAATTTCAAAAATTTCCTATCCCTTGATCATTTTCTATTTCCAAGTGTCTTTGCTTGTACTGAAAAACAAATCGATAGTAACTATATCAGTTTCAAATCGTAAATCTAATGAAAACCAAGATTTTGTCTTGTTGTGACTACTTGTTGTTTTAATAAGTGTAACAAATAAGCGTTTGTTTTAAAAGTAAAAGTGTATTTACTTTTAGATTCAGCTATTTACTTGGTACTTGCAGCCATACTAAATACAAATGAACTATGCGCACTTTATGATTACCTTATCTAAAATATAATTAACTGTTGTCATGCGTTGCGTTACCCTAGAAATAAATTTGATGGAAAATTTAGTAAATTTGAATGGACAAGCCAAAGTGTGGACCCACCTTGTATGAGAAATTTCACGAACTATTAACCGTAATTAAGCATGATGTTTCAAATTTTGTTTCTACCAAGGTCATTCAGCTAACAAACTTCAACTTCAAAAGGTATAACTTATTTTTTAAATACATCGTAAACGTAATGATCCAGAACGATGACTTATTTAAAACTGCAAATGAAAACATGTCAATATGAGAAAACTACGTATGTATTTACCATAACCAAAATAATTTTCAATAGACAATATCATCCGTACCGACCACCAAGGACATTAATATAATATATTGCAATAATATGAATTACATACAAAGTAACGTGACGAAAACCTTATTACGCATAGATTAAACTTGTAATATTGGATTTTATAGTGGGAAAAATGACAAGGGTTAGGCACCCGATGAAAAAATGAATGAATTATTCGCGAGCAGGGAATTAGAAAGGTCGGAATGTAATAATACTAGCGAGTAATAAAGGGGGCGGGAAACTGAAAGTGAATGAAACGCAGTTTTAAGAAAGAAATATAGATATTCCCACAGGAGCAACAAACGGAACGTGCACTTAGTTCATTTTAACTTACACTTTCACGGGCAGGGTACGTTTCAATTCACATGTCGTAGAATTAATATCACGACCGGTTAAAGAGGTTAGAAGTTGGAGCGTTCATCCGTCCATTAATTTGGAATTTTTGGAGTATTTTGGGTTAAAGAAGCTGTTGTTCGAAGGACGAAAATGAAATACCAATGGTTTTTGGGCATCCTCAAATTTAAAGATATATTTGGAGATTGAAACACTGAGTAATACATGAGCCTTTATGTTAATACTTTTTAATAAAGTATATGTAAATGTCTAAATGTAAGCGGGTTTGAATTCATGTAGTTGAAGTTTAGATAAACATAAATAATTATGTTTTTGGACAATGAATTAGCAACGGTGCTAGTGTTGGTCAAATTGAAGCATAGTGTTATCGTGTAAAAAAGTTTGAAATCTTTTAAAATATTAAGAAATATGTAGGTATGGAATTTAGCTGTAAGTTTTATTAGAGGAATTTAGTGTTGGTTAAAGCATAAAGCATCATGAATGGTAAATGAAACGAGAAAAGGAAAGTTGATATTTAACTGTTTTCCTGGAATTGAGATTTATAATGTCATGCAATTTAATATCGGAAGTGGGAAAGTTGAAATGATAGTTTTATAGATAGATTTAATTTAACGTTTTTTAAAGATTTATTTTAGTAATACCTGGTCAGAGCAAGGCTAAGACACTAGGTTTTTTAAAGTATATTTGTGTTTAAATTTATGTGTTTAAAATTATTTAATGCTAATGAAGTTAAGTTTAGGTTGAATTTTACTTGAACTTGTTGAGAAACTAGATAAATAGACTAATTTGTGATATCCTGTTACCCCGGTGATAAAGTCGGATGTAGAAGAAGCCTTGATTTTGAAAATACCTGTAATTATGACAAAACTTAATAAGTGTTTTTAAGGTAGTAGAGAGAAAGGTAAAATAGAATATGATAAATTTAGGAAACCAGAAGCAAAGAACGCCTACATTGAATAACTGTCTTTCGTGTAGGAATAATATCGAAAGGGATTGCTAAGACAAGACCGTTTGACGCTACTTAGCTATGACAATAGAAAAAGACTTTCAGGGTAAATGAATATTGTAACATAGTTTGTTTCTATTTCAGCCATTTCAATTTTTTTTTGTTATTTTATTATTTCTTCCATAGGAATTCACTTCCGCATCACAGTAGTTAGCCGGTGCTCCCATAAGCTATTACCGGGTGCCCGTTCTTGTCCGTAACAGGGAGTTCATTAAATATTTTATTTCTGGGATAACTTTCGTTTTAATTTGTTACGGCATTCCCGCCCTTTCACCGCAAATCTAAATATATAACGTAACGCTCATTTTATCCGTAACCGTGTCTTTAAAATGTCAAGACTGTCACCGACACTAATGCACAAGTGTGGAGTTAGCCTTTTTTGTATTTGCAAAGTTCTTGTTACGTTTGTATCCTGTATTAATTCATATCGGTCACTATAATAAATTTATATCACATAGGGCAATTTATATGTGCCACTAATTTATCTCATATCACGACTTTTATAGTTTTAACCTAGTACTCATATTGTTATCAAAGAACTAACTAACGCTCATCATGGCAATTTATATTTTGTTCAAGCGTTTGTGAACATATCAGAATATGCAAATAATATCTCAAATATACGTATTGTAATCTTAGAGAAACTCTTAAATGCAAAACTCTTGTACCTATCAATCTAATTCATCGTACACAATGGCCTGTCAATCATCTTTTGTGTACAAACGCATCGCTTACATTTCAATGTAATTATTCTGGTCAAAGGTATTCTAAGCGGCCCTACAATAGCTTCTGTGTACTGTGGTTGACGCAACTAGATACAATATTGTATGAAATTTGTGTATGTTTCATAGTAAAGATATATACGTGCCTTGTCGGACGTCATACTGTTATTTTGTGAATTGTCAACTATCACAGATTTTTGTCTACGCTGAAATCTACAAAAAGTTTGGCTGATGAAGAAAAGAGGTACCGTTATATAAATATGGTGAGACCACTACTCCACTTTCACCATTACGTAGTTATATTGCAAGCAAGATTTTATCAGCCCCAAATTGTTGGGCTAGTGTTGGTGAAAAGGAAGGTTTTTTTATGTTGAAATAAACCCACGGTGTTTTTGGGATGGTAAATGACTGTAGAAAAAAGGAACCCCTAGCAAGATAAGCCGACTAACTCTGATTATTAATTCAAGGGAGATCACGAGAGTGGGTGTAGGCCAACTCTGCTTTATCTCGTACGACAAACAAACAAGGAGGACGCTACAACACTCTAATCTTAAAGTGACCAATAATATGATCTGCAGAATATTTATATTTATAATTCTCTAAGGCCTATTCAGACCTGTTTAGTTCACAACTTCCTTAATTTCATTAATCTCAAAATGTAAATCTTCTAAAATTTACCTCTACAGTTTAAAGCATTTATTAACAATTCAAATTTCAATAAAATCAAAACAAGCTTTTCAAACTTTAGTAGCGTGCGTTGTTTACTTCAAACTCAGCATGATAAAGAACTTTACTCATACACGTATCTGATTAATTCATACAAACTAAAAGCGTAAACAAATAGCTGGACTGTTATGACGTATGATGTCAGAGCGTCACCTGTTGATAGGAAACGATGGATCTAACCTGTTACCAAGTCAATAACAATATGTCTGCCTTCTACTTATCTAAATCGAACCATGTGTAAAATGAAAATTTTCTTGAAATTCTTTACGTTGCATTCAAATTTCAACTGAATTGCCAATTATCTTGATCCTTGTGTAAAACAAAGCGTTCCTTCGCAATACATCATAATCGAAACGTACTTCCAAATATATACTAAAATATTCTAATGAAATTCTCAAAGCGTGATCCTTACTGCGCTAAAATACGAAATTAATAATTCTCAAATTAAATACCTGAATTACCATTGATAAAACTGAATGATTTAAGCCTTGACTACATGTTTCAGAGCAACTCAACTAAGACCACATCTGCAGTGCCAATCTGAGTTCCCATGTGGTAAGCAATCTTTTCATCTTAACGCCACGAGTAATCAAACGAGAATGCTCGGCTTTCCGCCTTAATAAACGAAACCCGTTATTGAATTATCGCAATGCGGCAGTGTCTACAATACCAATCAACACATTTGATTAAAGCAATTTATATACTGAACGTCCACGACACATACGAGGTCGTAATAATAAATAATTAAAGCACTTATTAATTCTGATGAAGTGTTTATTATATAATAAATGATCCCAAACATGTAGGAATTATGAAATTGGCGAAATAAAGCAATGCGAAAATATTCCTTCTTTAGTATAGTACGGTATCATTGGAGGTGTGAGCGACCTGACATATCTACAGCTGCTTCTCACTTGATCATAGAATGATTTTAAATGCTAATATAGAACTGCTGAGAATCATTTAACTTTTGCAATAACAATTTACGTTTTTACACCACAGGAGCGACATGAGTTTTTTGGAAAGAATCAGCTCAGCTTTGTTATCGTTGTAATGGAAGAAAATTTCCTGTTTGTGTGCATTATGGGCTTCGCAACCTCACTCCTCAGATAACTTTCTCGTTTTAATATCGTTGATTTTCTATAGAGCTTTTTACGTATGTGTTTCATACCGGATCCGTACGTGTTACATCTTGAAGCAATTCAATATGTGAGTAAATTTTTCTTAATGCTAAGATTCTTTCTGCTAAGACGGCATCATTTGAAAGAATGAAACAGATTACCAACAAACTTAGGCATGTATACCGACAAGCAATCCAATTCGATCAATGAAAATAAAATAAATTTCTGTGGCCGCCACCTTGGTTTATAGCTTTTCAAATTTCAAGGATAACTTTGAATTGGTATACAGCAACAGTAAGTATTTGTATGGTCTGTAAACTAATTGAATCTGGCAATGGTTTTTAGATTTTGACGTCTATCTAGGAATTATTGGCTAGTTAGTCATATAAGTGACCTAGCAGCTCATAATCCCATAGGTGGCACCTATGCAACTTCGAAGTATGTTCTTTAATACAAAAGTGAACAATTGAGTGAATTTTCCAAACTATATTAGCATTAGTCATGACTTAATGGCTCGAAATGTTGGTGTTGTTGAACTTTTATGGAAGTGACGTCCATCAAATAATTCTTGGGAAATATCATTTAATTGTTTCAAGTTTCAAGAAAGTCAATGAATTTTTGCATAAAAGATATAAATTTGCAGCCGCTATTAGCTTGAATGAATTGAACATTTACCACGAAAACTTAAGTGTGCCTTAAGTATCCTTGGTTGTGTGATAGGAAATCATTACCATTGGCAATCGTATCAATCTCTCAAAGTAGTATTAAAATACTTTCAGATTTCCGTTTTTTCAGTTTCGCATGTACGATGCACAACATCGCAGCAACGATAACAAATAACACCACAAATGCGTTGATAATTCAATATAATTCAATATATTAATATTTGTATCTGCTATAAGCGGTTGTTATCGATTTGGTGTTGCTATTAGTTCTACTGTTCTAATTACGAAAGCAATAGATAGAAATAAGTTGAGTATTAGCTATTTATTTATAGTATCTTCTAATCTAACATGTATTTATGATCTGCTTACGCGCTATATTTGGATTCAGTGGAACGAGGAATTGTTTGAAAATGTGTCTTATATGCTGTGTTCTAGTTGCATTTATAAGTAATGAGAACAATTTTTTTCCGGATATCTCTACATTGTTTCATTATATTATACTGATTATGATTTGCAATTGCTGAAATCTTTATGTAGAACGTAGCTTATTCACTATGATTGTTTCAGGAATAGTTTGACATTTCGATACACATTATTTGCTATCGCGAAGTTAGGCGTTCCGTTAATTTGTTTAATAAAGCTGGAAATTTGTGCACTATAAAATAAAATTTTTGATATTTTTAACTGATGTATAACAGACGACATTGCTACAGAGTACACAGTTTGCTAAATGTACTTTCCCTAAGTATTCGAAATCTAAGTGCAATACGTTTATATGTGTTATTGATATTTCTGCACAACTTGGAGGGTACTCTAGCAAAGACGCCGAAGTGTTAGGCTTAAGGGGCAAATCCATTAAACCAACAATGGATTGATTGACAGTTACAAGGGTGCACTTGAAGAACTGATATAAAGCGTACAAAAGCGAATAATTAACTTCTGTAGAAACTTTATAAATTCCCGTATAAAGGAGCGCACGGCAGGACAGAGTAATTAGTTCCAATTGTAGTAAGAATTCGCAAGTATGATGTAAATTGTGAAATAACACGTTGAAATAAATACGTTGAATGTATATATGCGTATATGCTTGTTTAGATTAATTACATAGTCGAACGTGTTTGTAAAGTAATTAACCTCGTGTTAAGAACTAAATATTGTTTTTGAATAGCTTAATACAATTATCATCAGTGAAATTTGTAGTAGTCCCTCAGTACATTGAAGATACTCTTTGTTTGTGAGTAAACAGGCTTAAACTGTTCCCAATAAAGAACAGTAAACAGCAGTCCGTTACAGTACTTCTCACTTCGTTTTGTCATACCACTATTATCTGAATGTATACCGGAGTTTTCATCTGTGAATATTGTATTATATTTTAGCGTCTTTATTTATATTATTTACATTTACACAAGCAAAATTGGACCATACGGCCCATTTATAGATCTACTAGCAATTGAAGATATATAAAAGGTAAACAAGTTATAAAAACATAAAAATTGAAAAAAAAACAAAAAAGAATAAAAATTAAGGACAAACACTAAAACAATGAACATTTTTTATCGGCCTAACGGGTCTAAACGCAAACCTAACTACTTACATTGGGTTACTTTGAATTTTATTATTTAGGGTTGTGTTTTAGCATCATATTTCATTTTCATTTCATGATACGCAAATTGATTTATTTTTATTCTGCTGGATAAATGAAACAGTTTAATAATAAATAGACTCGAAAGATTTGAGCAAACTTAAAAACCACAGGTCAATCCATTACCCTAAAAAATTGATTTTCAGCACATGCAGCAGAAGTATAGATGAAGTTTCTAATTAAAACAGATTATAAAAATGTTTGCTAAGGATATATCTACATAAAAAATATGCTGTCCTGAAGGATACTTTTAGAACCGCGTCAGTTGTATACTAAAAAATGGAGGAAATATTACATTACCCGCTTGTCGAAGACATTCAGCGATGTTGTATGTGAATACAGATTCAGAAATTTGATTTACTGTTTACAAGATAAGCATGCACCGTGAAATCCCTAAATCTCGGTGAAATTGTTAGTTGTGTCCTAAAACGTTAAACTAGTTGATCATATGTAACAGATTTTTTGTTAGTGCTACATGTTATAATAAGATGATGTTTAGATGTGAGTTACATTATTTAAACTTCTAAATAAAGGAGACTTGCAGAGTTGCATTAATCCAGCGAATCGACCTATGACAAAAACAAAAGATTAAGAGTAATTAGTACACTTTGTTTAAACTTCCTTACCCTTGTGAGATCTATTGTTACTTAGACCCGCGTTTGATATGTGGCCTGGCCCCTGAAACAATATCGCGTCCTTTATATTCTGTGACAGTCCTTTTTTCCAGTGTCATATCTAGCGTTAAAACCAAAGCATTGCAGGCATTGTTTTTCTTAAAAACACAAAGGGTTTTAACATATTGTTGAAAAATTACATGCTATTGTTTAATACAGTGGGTCTGTAAAGTATAGTCGATGGACAAAACCGATATCGAAACTGACATGGTCTAGGTCTTGGTCTCGGCCTTAGTATTGGTTTGGACTTCGTCTCATAGCTTCCAGGTTCGGAAAAGTGTTTTGTATCTCATTACTCTCTATGTATGTGTTAATGCCTCGGACGTGAATTATCAACCAATTTCCATATACTGCTTAAAATGCAGATTCTGTCCTAAAGCTATCAACATTTTGCAATGCTCCACTCGAAGGTACTACATTGGCCAAGAAGCGGTTTTTTTTTACCAGGAAATTTTGAATTTTGCCGAACCCTTGCTGTTGCATGCAAGGTAGGGATCTTTAACGTGCGTGACAACACTCACACACGGGACCACCATTTTAACTCTCATCCGAACGAAGGCGTATTTTTGTGAAAAATGCTCGCCTAACATTTTTCAAGCGGACCGTGTCGAGATTTGAACCCGGGACCTTGGGGATAGTATTCAGACGCATACCAACTAGACCACGAAGCCACCTTGTCAACATCTAGCGTAAGTCAAATATCGATGTCGTTAATTGTACGCTGAGTCTCTTGCGGTTTCTTATTGTACAGTTTTTAAACAAAATAAATCTACGGACCCTAAAGCGCCGGCACTCGTCTTTAAAGAGTCGGCTTATTTATGAATCATAATAGTTGTTAGTTACTGTTACTGCAAGAATCTAAAGTATGTGGGTTATATAAATAATTGGAAATGTGTTTGAGAACCAGTCATAGCTTTTATCCGTTAGTGCGATGTGCTCATTAATATAACTGTTTATTAGAAATTTTGTTTTTACACGAGTTATATATCCCCAAATTATGTATGTATAAAAAACTAAAATCTAATAGGAAATTATTAGAAATTATTAAGAAATTACTAAGTGAAGTGCAGCAATGTAAATACAAGGGCAATTAATAAAGTTTATTAACAGTTCATGAGAACGGATGCAACACAATGTATTCCAGACGATATCCACCCAAATAATATCAACCCTTACTTTAATACAACAAATTTTAGCTACCTTAGAAAACGCAGTAACCTTTGCAAAATTAAATACATTACACTCTAGTATCATAGAACCAACTGATTTATAAAAGAATTATTAAGAATTAGATTATTTATAACTAACAGTAAATTACCCTTTGATGTAGTAGAATCAAACATTCTAATATTTGAAAAAATAGCTATAGCTAAAAGCTATTTAAAGAATAACGACATAACATTTTTAATAGAGATCCCGATAGTAGAAAATAATAATTATAATTATTGTCATTTATTTGCTTTTCCAACGAAAATTACTAGCATGTATCAAGTTATCATACCCAAAACCAAATCCTTATCCTTAAATGAACAAAGATATGGTTATACGAACGAAAAATGTAATGAAGTAACACCAAATCAATATTTATGCCAATCATTGACAACAACAACTATTCAAGAAGACAGCCCTTGCGAAGTACAATTATTAAAATTTTCAAATCATTATAAAAACTGTGAAGCCAAACCCGTACAAATCACCAACATGAAGATTAAAAAAGTTACAGAAAACAAATGGATTGCCATTTTCCCAACAGAAGTAATAGCGACTGTCTACTGCAATCAAGACGAAAACAATCTAGCACTAACCGGAAGCAAATTAATCACCCTCAAGGAAGACTGTTATTTGAAAAAAACGAAATAATCAGAGTTTACCAAGATCCCGTAACAATCAAGAAACTCGCAAACTTACCAGAGCTAAAAATCAAGACAACACAAATCGAAGATGAAGAAATAATCCAAAAATCCATGCAACTAGAACATCTACAATTAGACGACCTCAACCACGCCATGAAACTAATGGAAAACTATAAAGAATATTTAAGTGAACTAGAAACGCCCAAGCTACACTACGACAACATAAGTGTTTGGACAATTGTATTAATCATTTTTCTAACTTTTCTAATTATATATGTATTTTACAAAGTGTATCTTAGATATAAGAATAAAGAAAACAGTTTTAGATTTAAGGAAACAAAGGTAAACAAAGAAACAAATATACTTTTAGAAACCATGACGTTTAAACAATGAATTTAAATTATGAATTTTAAATTAAAAATTAAGCAAAGAAACCCCTTAATTTTTTATGTATGTCGGGAGGAGTTATATATTCCCCAAATTATGTATGTTTTATAAAATAGAATCTAATAGGAAATTATTAGAAATTATTAAGAAATTACAAAGTGAAGTGCAACAATGTAATACAAGGACATTTAATAAAGTTCATTAACAGTTCATGAGAACGGATGCAATACAATGTATTCCAGACGATAGTGACGCTGCAGGTGGCAGGTCACAGACGGTTAAGATACGGTGATTACCAAGAAAGTAAGATTGTAGCAATGTATTAATGACTAGAATTAAGAATAAGCAGACATGGGCTCTGCAAGTTGCCACAGCCATGTGAGGGGGTAGGGACATTATAAATAGCCCGGGAGTCCCTAGACCCGGCAGTCAGTCAAGGTATTCAGCTTCAACACTGCAGTTGCTTAGGCTACTTAAAATAGTACAATTAATTCTTTTTTCGACTTAGAGTAATTTTAATCAATCGATGTCAAATTTGAACTTTCAAACAAGTAGGCTGTTGTACTTATAAGAACAGTTAGACTTGCGCTGCCAAGGAAATCTTTAAAGTAATCAAATATCTGTCAATTTAATTCTGCGAGTGGTTTCAAAAATTGCTTACTTAAGTTGTTTATATCGGTTGTTTTGACCGCGACGGAGGAATGATACGATGTTATGTTGATACAAGTGTGGACCCGGTTTTAAATTAAATATGTCATTGTTCTTACTTATATGCACATACCCGGGAAGAAGTGCTCATTTTGTTCTAGGGGAAAGAAATCAATTCCTAAAAAGTGACATTTTGCTACCTGTCAAGAAATATTAAATGTTAAATTTTTTTCCCGTCACAGAAAAAATATTTTGTTTACCATTTCTGTGGTTTAAAATAATTTATTAACCTAAGTTCCGTTTCAATATGTATTTAACAGAATAAAACGATGTTTGTGTGGTTTTTAAGTTTATGATTTTCGTAGAACTAACAATCAATCATGTCTTGCCTACTGAACACTACATATGAAATCAGAATTATGCAGGGTGTTTCAATATTAATTTGTCCGTTTAAGATTCATTTTCCTCTTTTTGTCTTTAACGTAACGCCGACGCGTTACAGTACCACAATTTTTTTTTACGTATGATTTTATGCATTTACGCAGTTTATCTTTAGGAAAATTTGAGCACATCTATATTTAACTATATTCCATAATTTATTGTAGGTGCAATACATTTGAGATTTAAATATTTATTCCTATTGTTTACATGGATAATGTGAGTATGCCTTGTAGGGAATTTACAATACAGAAACTGTAAATTGTCCTTGTGTTTCCGCCTAAAACTATTAGACATGGAATTACAAAATTATACATATTGGGTTGTTGAAGATTGATCATTTCGGTATTTTTATCGCGTAAGTCCCATTTATCTGTTGCGTTTGGGACGAATAAAAATGGCAGCTACGAAGACAAAAAGGGTATTTCTTCACTTCGGAATTTAATTTTTACTCTTTTAAATGAATTATTACTAGTTTGGGACATATATTTGCTTCGCTTCACTTGCAGCTTACATGAAAGCGAAGTGTGTATAATTTGGACAAAACTTGTAGGAGATTTACAGCTGAGAAGTTCATTATCATTATATCTACTGTCTTTGCAACAAAATTATGGTCTGAATTATCTAATTATGGTGGGTAGTTTAAGATTGATCAATTGGCGTTTCCATCTCGCTTATTTTCTTTTAAATATGGTTGCTTGGAATGATTAGCAGCGATTGTTATATTTTTGTATGTTGTGAATTAAAAGTTATGAGTGAGAATAAAATTTTATTTTATTCTTGAAGTTCAAAAGAGCTCGATCTAGGTTACGTATACTCTAGAGAGAGGCATGTTTTTTCATTTGAGAATTTATAAAGAAGATCAATAAATTCTGGTCTTGGTGATATAAATTTGTCACCGGTTCTAACGTAAATGAAATGAAGGTTCACTGTGGGATTTACATTAGAAAAAAAAAGAATTCTTTTTATTTGTCTGCACATAAGTAAGCGATATTCTTTATATGTACGGAATTGGTTTATGCATAGAAAACATTGAATTTTTTAAATTGTCATAGGGACTTTATAAACATGTCAGGTGCTGTGTACATATCTAAAATGACATTAAATATAATCTTTGAAATAAATTTGACAAGGTGCTTACACAACCCGAGGTATGCTAAGTCGGTATCTTACGAGAACATCGCAGCATGATTGATGAGTTTATTAATGTATATTAAGGACCAATTAAATTCTCTTCTTTTAGAGTGAGTCGACCAATCGTCACAACTTTCATGTTAAGCATAAACGTAAAACGTTTATTAGGTTTTATGGAAGTCTATACGGTGCTATATTGTAAGGTATCTTATAACGTGTAAACTTTCTTTAGTAATGCTAGAATCAACGTTTTATTTCAACACATACTACTTTGTGCCAGAAAGTACAAATATTCATTTATTATTACTTATTTTGCAAAAAATATTCATTTAAAGCCAGTACCTTAATCAACCTAAAAGAGGTTTTGGTAAAATTATTTTATTCGAAGGAATTGCTCTATACTTTATATTTCTTTCCCTATTATTTATCGAGGGGGATCGACTGATCATTCAAGGTATTATATAATATAAAAATACTCTACAATATATTGCTATGAAAATAGACCATTTTAAACCCCACTATTGGGCGTCATTAATATTACTGTGAAATAGCACCACGATTGTACGTTATTAATATTGCTATGAATCGTTAGCCCCTTTATTTCTTCGATATATAACTTTGCTATTTCACAACCCCTAACGTTGCCATTGCCTTTTAAAAGCTTTACTGTTGTGTATTTATAGTCACCGAAGTTTTAACCAACCCCAATCTCGTAAAATACACAAAAATAAACAATAAGAAAATATACCAAATTCAGATAACCAAGGACGATAACGAGGAACAAATAATTAAAATTCTTAAAGAATACACTCCCCAAAAAAAACGATTTTACTTTTACTTCAATACCGAACATTTATATAAAAGATTTTCCGAATAATATATTAAACTATTTCACTCTGGCCCTGAACTAATTAGATGCACAGGAAAATTAATAACCTTATACGACCCTGACGAGATAAACAACGTAATTAGAAATCAACAGCAAGGCACAACCAACGATCGTGGAATCAGTGAAACATTAAAGCAACTTATAAGACGATACTACTTTAAATTATGAAAGAATTAACCACCGATTTTATCAACCAATGCGAATTATGTGACGAAGTAAAATACTACAGAACACCCCCAAAAATACCCTTAATGTTAACTAAAACACCCGACAAACCTTTCCAAAAATTGCATGCAGACACTCTAGTAGTAGAAGCACAAAATTTTTTAACAATTGTAGATGCATTCACTAAAATAGGCCAAGCGATACCCATCACCTCCAAAAATAGTATCGACGTAACCCAAGGATTCCTACAAGATTTTGCATTTTATGACACACCCGAAACAATAACTTTAGATAATGGCAGCGAATTTAGAACTCCACTTCACTCCAATAAAAATTTATTTTATAACCGAACACTACCCCGAATCAAACGGATTAATTGAAAGATTACACCTAACCCTATTAGAGCAGATCAGATTATTAAGATTAACTTACAAGAAAGAGCACATCACCAGTTTAATGTTATACACACTAATCATTACAATAACGCGATCCACTCATCAACAAATTTCAAACCCTTAGAATTAACATTATGACATTCAGATTCTCGTAACCCTTACAACATATATTGCAACAAAGAAGTATACTAACAATATGCAAAATACCATAAAGAGAAGCTAAAAATAACATGATAAGGTAAAAGACAAACTAAATAACGACAAAGAACGTATTACAACAACCCGCAATAAGAATACCGACATAAATAAATTTTCAATAGTACAAACTGTATATGAGAAAACTTTCAAGGCAAAAGACACAAAACGGCCCACAGAAATTTGGGCCCGTTCAAAATCAAAAAAATATCAGACAAAAATATAGCCGTAGTAGACAACGGAAAGATAGTAAAATACATTCATATGAAAAACCTAACACACCCTATAATTTCAGATGGATAGCCATCACCCTTACCGTCAACCTCCACGCAGGTAGAACGGACAACGACATATTAGTTAAAGACAAAAAACAACCCCAGTATACTACCAGTAAAATTGGGAAATATGCAAAATACAATAGATTACTGGACATTCGCACAAAAATTTGATTTAACGGAATTAAAACAAGAATTTTACGGAATTAAAGACAACTATTACAGACTAAAACAATTTGAAAAAATAGCTATAGTGAAAGGCTATGTAAAGAATTTTAATAGAAATGAAAACCTCGAAAACTAAACGTTTAAATCATAAAATGTACATAATTCTTTTATTATGCAAAAGCAAATTCAAATCACTCTGTATAAAATCAAGAACAAGTTACAGTTAATTAAAGGAAGCACATTCAGTAATAACTTAACCACATTCGTCGAGATAAATAATTGCGGACTCGATTCAATCAATTTTAAAAAATTTTAAATATTCTATGCTCAAAAATAAATACAAATTCGGCACATTTGAAGAAAAATAACTGTAAAACAAAATTTCGTTCAAGACGCATTTGCGTAAGACAATAATCAAGGTGTGTTTATAATAGACAAACCTTTTAACACAAGCGCATTTCATAACGCAAGAAGTCAATAAGAGCATGTAAATAAAAAAAAGGGTATAGATACTGAAGCGAAAGCGTACGTGCTGTTTGAAATGTATGTGAGTTGCCACATTTAATAAAACCCAAGATAGATAAATCAAATATGGTTATTAAAATTACGACTACGTGCAGTTTTAAGCATAAATGATACACCAGTGTTTAACAAATTCCTATACAAAGCTTTGATGTACGTGAAAATTTAAACGTATTAAGTATGCAATACCGAATAAAACCTAACAGGTTGCAGATGGCACATAATTGCAACGCGTTTGCCATGGTGAGCACGTGGAACGTTCGGGCAGGATTTGTCTATAAAATCAACTGGAGGAAATATAGAGGAGGCATTCCATGATCGACGCGCTAACTGCAATAGTTGAAACCAAATTATTACGTAAATTTCAATTTAGTCAAAGTGATAAATAATAGAAATTAAAAACGACAAGTAAAGTACATAGTAAAAGTGCGCGTTGAAAGTACGAGTGTATAAAACTCTGCCGTTGATATAAAACGTAAGTCTAGATTTAATTAATATAAACAAAATCTTTACAATTTGTTTAGGGCTCTAAGTACGGACACAATAAATAAAAAACTAAATCAAGACTAACTAAACAACGACGTTAAAACTAAATCACTGGGTTAAAACTCCACATAACTGGTAAACATTTCGAAGTACTGAGGAACACGTCAAGCTGCGGTTCAACGACTCGAAACTATTGAACAAACAACCGATTTGGGTCAGGGAGCTCTACTGAGAAACTACATAAGGTCAGGATAAGATGTTTATTTATTGTATGTTACATTTATTAGTTTGATTATTTGCTGAGCTTAAAATTTGCATGTGATTTAAATATTTGTGTAAATAGTCAATAAATCTTTGATTGGTACGCAAAAGTACGTTTTAAAAAGGGAATAGTTCTAGGAACGTTCAACGAAACATTCATGGTAAAATACAATTCTTTTTGTTGGCTTCAATTGATATAAAAAGGTGTAAAAAGGGTTTATGATCTTCGTAATGAACAAATTTGATAGGAATATTTATTTTAATTCTGATTCAAAAGTTATGTAAATAGTACATTGTAAATTTTCTTTGCTTATTATACAAATTTTGGTAAATTACGCTTGTCGTATACGGAGTGTTAGAAGAGAGCGAATAAAAATTCTCTGTTATCATATCGTCGTTCACTCTGTGCGGGGTATCACTGAGCTAGTCGGGACATAAAAATAGTGGTAATTTTAAATTATTTTGAAGGCACAGAGAGGTGGTGATCAGCAGGCAATTGGTCATTATACACCTGACGAGGGGCGATATCGTAGCAATTGCAATATATATATATATATATATATATATATTGCTGTAATTATAGGGTTAATTTAGAGGTAGGTTAAGTCATAGGGGTCGTAGAATAAACAAGGGAAACACCCAAGTAACAGAAGCACAGAATTACAGATATTAGAAGAGTAAATAGGTCATTATAAATATGATTAGTTGAGAGAACACTGTATATAGCAGTACAAGCGATTAAACAGATATCCAAGAGTAGCTATCAGCAAAGATAAGAATTTGAAAAGGTAACGAAACGCATTGAAATTAAATCAGTGAAAAACCTGCATGAATTGACTAGACAAATATTCAAAAAGTGCGTGGATATGTCATCTTAAACGCACTTAGAAATTATGCATTGTTTGGAAAGCGTACGTGATTTAAAAGTATCACATTTGCTCAAAAATCCAATTTATTAGGAAATAAACAAACACCAAATTTATTCGATTTAGATTAGAATAAGGCCAACAAATAATACGACGTGATCGATATGAACCAAAATTCCTGGGATTTATGAAGTAAATGTATTGATATAATAAGAATTTACGTGACCAAGAGCATCGATTTATGCAATTAAAATACATGCAACTGGTAAAATTCCCAAAATAACAAGTGATAATACACTTGGTCTCGCCCAGCACGTGGAGTCAACGAATCAGAAACTATAGGGGACCGATCGTATAAATATCTTAACAATTGAATATTGAGGGAGTATACTTTTGAAACTGGACAGTCACTATACTTAAATGTGATAAAAATTAGGTGAAAAGTTAAGTGAAAATTATTTTAAAGAGTGTATAATTGTGCAAAGAGGCCGTACTTCTGAGAAGTAAGTAGGTATGATTTAGGAAATTATACCATTTCTAATAATAAATAAAACAGGGCTCTTAATTACCATCTTAATTATCATCGTGATTAACATCCGAAAACAACTACCATTACAATATTAAATTACAATCAAAATAATGTTACGATTCCTGTTAAAACTTTAAATAACGATCAAGTACGATCTGAAATAAATTTTTGGATACGAGACTTCGGAGAATGCTGCCTGTTCAAGCAAATTGATGGTAAATATTCTATTGTGGAAATGAAAAACCTTTTATTGCAATAACGATTGGGATATTAATTTGGTTGTATATCGACTTCAATTCTTAGGAATGCAGAGCCTACTAAACTACTTCAGGTCATATATTTTTAATATGATTTATTTTTAAAACTGTTTTATCTCAATAATAATTTAAAGTGTAAGAGCCGACAAATTGGGGTTTCTGGATAAATGTAATAGAAAGTTATAGACATCTTGAAACGTTTCAATAGGTCTTTAAAGGTAATATAAAAGCTCGTTTTGCTGGCTTCATTTTCTAAAAATCTAATAGATGTAAATAATTCAAAAAGGGAGAAGATATTTAAAAAGGGAAAAGTTGTAAATATTTAATCATTATACTGTGTATTGTGGAATTGCTTTATTTAATGGAATCAGCTAGTCGAGGCAAAAGGAAATTATAAATTAACATTTTCACAAGTGTTTGAGCAACATAAGGGTTATATCACAGCAATTTATGTGCACCCAAGCGTAGGGGCGAGAGGAACACAGCATTTATGACATACCCAACGAAGGGGCACGATTAACACAACATTTATGGGCTGCCCAACTATGGGGCGGAATTAATTACAACAATATATATATATATATATATATATATATATATATATAAACTAATTGACCTTTTTTTATATAAATATTGGGATAAATTTCGTTCGATTAAAGTTTGTGGTTTAGTTTAAAACATTTATTCAACTTAACGTTTCGGAAAAATTTAAACTAAACCACAAACTTTAATCGAACGAAATTTATCCCAATATTTATATAAAAAAAGGTCAATTAGTTTATAACAAATACGTTCGTTATTGAAAGGAAGATCAACTTTATATATATATATATATATATATATATATATATATATATATATATAAAGCTGGTATATCTAGGGACTTTCCAAAAATTGCGTCATTCTTAATAGTCTAAAAGGTATGCAGTCGATTTATTTCTAAGAAAATTCATTAATCTTTTCATTTTGTAGGCAAAGCTTCTGATTGGTATACTGAACCCCTTTCGCAGAATCACTACGCAAATTTTCCTGTGAAGTTATTTTACAGAAATTTAGTGTTTATCATACCAGCATTTCCTAGGGTTTATTTTCCTTGAAATCTCTGCCTTCGTACATATAGATCAGTCGCGTAATATTTTAACATTGCAAGGAATCTAGTTCCATAAATTAATATTTAGTACAGTGCGAATTAATATATTTAAGGGTTATTCTTGAAAGGTATTGGAATTTTGTTTACATAAAACTTCCTTGGAGATAGATATGTTTTTCATTTCAGTATTTATACAAGAAATCAATAAATCCTTTCGCGTGTGATATAACTTTGCCACCGTTTCCAACACAAATGAAATAAACGTTCACTTTAGAAAGTTAGTTTAGGCGAAAACACAATTCCTTATGTTTATTTTTGTTTGCATAGCGGATAACCATTATCTAGCGTATTCATTCGTCAAGTTGTTCAAGAATATATTTGAAATACTTTTTGTTGGCGTGCATGATCTTTGTTGCATATGTGTTTCTCAAAAATAACGGATACATTTTATAAAATGATTGATAAAAACGAGAGGGCATGTCGCTTTTTATTTTTGGGCATTGATTAATGTTGCAAATTTTAACACCACACCCCTCAAGCTAAATATGAAAGCCCATTATGTGGTACATCATTTAATAAATATTTTATGCGAATTACTGTAAAGGCTTTTTGGAAACATTGAACAAAAATTTGTTCAAATGTTAGTCGGAAATAGTGAAACAATTGTTACGTGCAGTTTTGGCCCTAGAAAATCTAGTCAGTAATCCACAGAAAAGGTCAGTGAAGTATTCTTACATTTGACTTTCCAATGATCCACCCGATAGTACTACATTGGTAGGAAACGAGTTTTTTTTACTTGGAAATTTTGAATTTTGTTATTCCAAGCAAGGTGGGGATTTTAAAGTGCGCGATAACACACACATGGAACCTACATTTTACCTCTCATCGTAACGTGGACGTATTTTTGTGAAAAATGTTTGCCTAATATTTTTCAAAGTCTGTGTTGTGAATCGGGTTTTAAACCTTTGGAATCGCCAGTCATATGCGAACCTGTCTGATCCACAGAGCCGCCTGGCGAAGTTTTACGCTAAAAACCCTATTTCATTAAAGTACTTTAATCTCGACTGAACTATCAAAAATGGTTGCCGATTAACTCAGTGGGACGCGTAGTGTGTTTGTAGATGGTCTCAGAATGCAATTTTGTGTGAAATATGTCTTTATCGGGAAGTATCTCGCACGAAAGAATAACGAGAGGGTGGCAAAACCTGAGATCAGGAGAATGATTCTGGCTTAACATTCACATGGGAAATCATTAAGTACACATTGTTAAAGTAAACATAAAACAAACGTTAACCGAAAGAACACTTATATACGTATTTAAAACGGTTAGCTGAAAAAAGATTTCTAAAATCAAATATTAGATGAGCACAATATTAATTACACCTTTCGTTAATTGCAAAATAATGTAATATTACAAAACTGGAACTATTACCTTTTACATTAGTTGGGACAAAATTAATAAAAGAGTCTTTACACTATTACTTGATTCGTTTTCAATTATATTACATAGTTATGTTTTCATTACAAGTACATAATAGACATTCTTAAACAAATATTAAAAATCAAATACATCAAATAATACTTAGCCTAATTGAAAACGTCTTCGACTAATAAAATTACTATATAAGTTCTTAACCTAATAATAAGAACGTACTGGGGGTACGTTATAATTGTTTACCTACTGGTTGGGTTAACTAGTTAGGGGTTCTTTTTATCCTCTAATGTGACCAGTGGCCTCTAAGGAAGGATTTCCTTAAAATGATGGAACGTAAATATCCTCCGACTATGCTAGGGGTCTATTTCTTGGGCAGAGCTTATGAGGATTGGTTGTGGTTTTTTTTACAAAGCATTATTTTCTTACTAGGGCTAGATTCTTAACAAAACAGGGGTTTAGGTAGGGCGCTACCAAGTCATTAATTTTTAAACACAGGGTTTCCCTAAGGGGGGCTTGGGAGCCCTAAGAGAGGAATACCGTATTAACTGCTAACGCAGAAACTGTAAAGAAAATTTAATTAAATTAACAAAAATGAGGACACAAGAGGTATTCTCTTGTTACCTCATATAAAAAACAGCAAAGATTAATCAGGCAAACAAAATTATGAACACAGACTTTTATGCTTCAAAAGCTGGAAAGGCTATTAAAGCTTCTTGTTAAATTGGGGTTACCACTTTATGCTATTTGACCTTATACCTGGTTACTCTATTTCTGAATGTACTTGTTCAGAATAAAACAAATAATTAAGAAAATTAAATGTTGATTCTTTAATTAAAATTTGTTCCTTCTTAAAAATGGTAAGTATAAAATTTATGTTTAAGAAAAGATAATACAAGTTTCATCTACCCATAAGGTAGGATATATATATATATATATATATATATATATATATATATATATATATTCAAAAGAAATATCAAAACTTTAAGTGTTGCTTTCGTTACGAAAATTTAACTTGAATTTATACCAAAAATACCAGATCTGTTATTCGGTTTACATATATATAAAAAAATTATCTAAATTGCTTATTAATTCATCATTCAGAAACTGTAAGTGAAATCATGCATATATGAAACTTTAATAAGAACTCTTTAGGTTTGCTTAATTTCATTAAAAATAGTAACTGTGATTGCACTGCACTAATATTGACAATAAAAATTTACTAAAGTCTTTTTTAGTTTGTTAAACGGATAGGTGATAATAAGTTGTTACAAAGATATTTTCTGAAGCAGCTTTGTATCAAAGATCTCCAATTGTAGACGTGATGTAAGAATAATACTAATCTCTTACCTCGGTTCAGCAGATGTTGTTTACGTGAAGGTTTTACAGCATGTTAGAACAGGTGTTAATACATACGCTCCTCGGAAAACAATTGACGTAGAATCCAGATGTTATACAGGACACAATCAGCTGCGTCATCCTTGGACCGGACCGTAAGAACTTAATGCGTTTTTCTTATACGCACAAACGTGACCAACCAAAATCCAATACAAAACTTAGATGTTCTACTGTGTGTAGATCTTGACCAAAATAATTACCATCGTATAGTTGTCCTCCTAATTACTTGTAATTTAATTTCACACTCGCAACTTCAAAAAGACCATTTCAATTCATTATCGGACTTTATTTCCAAACCATAAAAATTTCTACGTACTTTGTAGAGCGTTTCTTTAAAATCCAAACATATCGTTTCCTTGCAGAACATTTCATTAAATCCAACTATTCATCGTAAGGTTGAAGGACGTTCATACTAGATCGATATTTTCGTATCGCAACGTTGATGTGAATGAACTATATCTTGGTACTCGTAGATGCGAAAGTAGAATTAATATCGTCTTGAAACACAGCTTTCAGACTGCCTTATTTTTATAAAACCAGGTAAGGCGGGTTCATTCTAACAAATGAATATACGGAGAAGCCTTACAATTGATATACAAAACGATTTCTTAAAAAGTTCTTTCTCTACATTTGCAGGAGAATTATAAAATAAATATCTAATTGAAGATTTGACAGAGCATTTCAAGAAGCATTAAATTGAAAGTTTTTTTAACGAAGAGTTGTAAGACATATTCAATTGAAACTTTTACAAAATTATTTAAGAAACATTTTAAGATCTATTTTAAAAAATTATCCCAAGAACTATCAAAAAGGTTATCAAACGAATTATCAAAAGCATTATTAATAGAGTTATTTATAGATTTATTAATAGAGTTATTAATAGAATCATTAATAGAGTCATTAATAGAGCGTTACAACAAAATTATTTAGTTTGTCTTGTAACTTATTTTCAACTGCTTACCATTATTTAAAACACTAAGTCTAGTGTTCAGCACAATAGGGCTCCACTACAGCACAAGGCCAGACGCAAATTACATGCTAGAACCCTTTGGGTTTCCATGTTGGTTCTCGACGAAAGTTCTAGCTCTAGTGAGCGTTGATGCAATATGCATGAAACAGGAAAGCTATTTGGCCTTGATAATTTTCATACTAACAACTAACGCCTGATGTTAGCAACCAAACTAGCATTTCTGTATGGCGGTTAGACATCATAATACCAATACTGGTATTTATTTACTTAAAAATTGTTTACGTGATATAAATGACTAGACAAAAGGTTTCTGAAACTAGAAATTCATTGACGTTCTGCAGTGGTCAAAAAAACTGTTACAACGTTAATAAATTTCAAGCAATTAACATTTCATTTAGAATTTTTCTAGTTTATAATTTCAAAGTTTTCCGTAAATACCTGATGAGTGATTTTTGCCTGTAGTTAAAGCGGATACTACTAAAAGCCTTTATCTCTAGGGACTTCGAAACTAGTTGTTCTCAACATAAAGCTGCCGATTAGGAAACCAAGGTGCCTTTAAAATTAAAAGCAATCAACTTGGTACAACATTATCCGAACATTATTAACTATTTACAGTCAGTTCGATAACTTATTCTTCAAAGTAAGCTAACCTACTCATGTTACCTGTTAATTGTTTGGATGTAAATACGAAGTGCTTTATATAAAAAAAATTTCTCTCCATAAAATAATTTGACTGCAAACTGAAATTGCTTTGTATTTTTTTCTATCTAATACATATGTAAAATTAACTTGTGGGTAGGTTAACTAGAGCCAGAAAAAAGGACTATTATTTTTTTGTAACAGTACAATTTGTATGTGAATTTTCTTTAATGTGTAGACAATGAGGTCATAGGCACCAACATGCGACATTATTAATAAAAACAAATGAATCACGAACTGTAGTACTTTGAATACAAAATTACAATGATGCAATCATTTCTAACCATTTAAAATTGGCATGATGAATTTAACAATCTATGAGTATGAACAATATATGTTACAGGGGTAATTCTTCTTTAGATCAAAAATGCATGTAACCTAAAAATTATATTTCTTAAAGGAAATAACCTATTCCTATTGGTAGGATTTACAAATACAGAAAATATTAAAATGAAATATGATTCTAAACATTTCAAAGGAACGTCGCACAATTGCAAATTGCTTATAGTTAAATGCCAAATACAATTTATTGACATTGCATAGTTGAATATGTGTTACCTGTAAAACGATTCCAGAAATAAAATAGTAACACTAAAGTTTATTGAAGATAAATCATTCAATATTGTAATGATGATTGGGTATAGAGGTAGAATTCGGACGCATAAATAAGTCAATCTTTTTTTCAATGAAATTTGCCGAAACCGACCTTTAATGTCACAATCAAGTCGAATTGGGAACAAATTTTACGTTCTTGGTTATGCACGAAATAGACCTAAAACTGGGTGATCATCGACTTTAGCAATTTGTTGCCTTCTTAGTGGTACATTCAAACCCCATGAGAGTCGCTTCCCGTCTTAGTTCGTCAAACTGCTTCATATGGAAAAGTTTCCTCTAGAGGACAAGAGCTGTCACGTGATTTTTATCGGCGAACGCAATTTTGGGAGACAATGATTGAACTCTTTCAATGCAAATTTTGCATCGATTTGAAATGATCATTTGGGTTTTTCTGTATATTCTTCCCACGTTTTTCAAAATGAATTTTCTGCCTTGGTCACAGACGAAAACTATAAATGGCATGAGGTTATGACAAAAACAAACAAATAATAAGCGATTTACATTAATTTACCGTTTATATCCAAGATTTAAAAATCAAAGAAAAAGAAGATATAAGCCGTTAGTGTTAAAATTAACATTTGGAGCACGTTCACACAGTCCAACAAGGCGATTCTAAACAGTAAACAGGAGTATACTCAAATTATTGGCGAAAATTGAACTGATCCATGTTATAGAGTCTGAATCGGTTAAGTCTTCTACGTCATGTTTGTTATTCAAATAATTTTGTTCTTTATTAATATGGAAGAGCTCAAGGAAAAGCCTGGTCTTATAATGAATCCCTTAATCGAGAACGAATTTTTGCATACTTTCGTGTGTGTTTAGTAGTTAAAGCGCATTTGTTAGCACCATGACGGCAATCTCTCCTATATTGAGTTAGATGACTTCTAAACCATTGGGAAGGGTATTCTATGTAACAGCTATCACCACTGCATTCAATCTTGTAAATTAGGTTACGTTCCAGCAGTTTGGTTGTTCTATCTTTCGATCTAGTTAAAAAGATTGCTGAGGAAATGATTATACTCATAGGCAGTAAAAAGACCTGGTTGTTTTAATAACCTTGCTATTAACGGGGTTAAGCTTTACATAAATTGTAATTTCTTACAATTAGTGTTGCTGTTATGATTATTAATATCTTTGGTATTGATATCTAAATTATTATTATCATTATTAATATTGTTATTATATAATTAATATGTAATGTGTTATTAATTAATGTAAGTAATAAAACCATTTGATAACTATTATCCAATAAAGTGTTTCCAATAGCTTTTATTCATATTAAGAAGCGAAGCAGTGGTTCAGAAATTTGTTCTATTTCATTTTTCAACGCCAAAAATGTACTCAAGTAATTAGAGACACAATTGAGATATCTCCATGAGTTGATGGGTTCAGTCTACCAATCAAAGATCAAGGTATTATTGGGGTTTATGATGACTAAGATGTCAAGAAAGGTCAACCTTTTCCTACCTCTGGTAAATTGTAAAGCTGTATTAAAGTTGTTAAGCGTTGCAACTGTTTTTTTATAAAGTGAAGGCGAGTAGATCATAATATCTTCAACATACTTAACTAAGAACGGCATCTCAAAGGCAGTCCTGACATGGATCTAATCCAGAAGTGTGTTCTTGACTACGTGGGCTATCGTGGGTGATAGTGGTGAGTTCAAACAGTTGGAGAAAGCATTTGTATTAAGAGGCGGAATAAGCGTTGTTGAAGACTAAATTGACAGTGATAAAAAAGTAAGAAGAAGAGATGTTACCAGGTGTTTTATAGCAGACCACTTATCTTTGATGGATATTTAATAAAAAATACACAATTTAGAACAGAAATTTTTGAAAAACAGTTTTTTGCGTTGCGCTAGTTAATTTTACGATTTTATCGTTGCAGCTTTATATTTGGAATTGTTCTGGCGATTTCAAACTTTCAACAATTTAAGTATAGTCCGCATTTGCTTGGATTAACTAGAATAAGTTTTATTCTTCTTACTTTTTGCTGTTATTTATTACAGAATGGATCCGATTGAATATGCAGAAGTTAAGATAGGATGCAGGATGTACAGAATTCTCGCATGTGGTGAAGCAATCCCATTCGATACCTCTACTTTTCTGAATACTAATATATTCAGCACCATTATAAATTTTAATCATAATTGCTTTACTTAGTTAATAAAGATTTCTCTCTATAAATAACTTTTACCTTTTCATTGCATTACCAGATCGCCACATGGAGTGTAATAGAGTAAATATTACATTCCATATATTGCGGGTATTTGCATTCAACAAATTGCAACATTATGGTATGATCTTAACTAGGGCAGTGTTACGTAGTTTTGTTTATGCAGCAAGGTTTTTTGAATAATTTATAATTATACAACCATGGTACAGGTCTAGTGTGAAATCATTGCTGCACCGGGATACTATTTCTCACCATAGACTGAATAATTTCCTATATTTTAGAAATTTCCGACAGTGCAAATATTATCTTCTTTGTTTATATACCACCATTAATTGTTGTCTTTTAATAGCAGAGAAATACCTACAATATAATAGTTTTAAAGACTCATCGTGTAAATCTTAAACATTTTTGTTTCTTAAAGGATAATTTCAAACTTTATGTACCATTACTGCCGTTTCCTAAACTATTTCGTACTAAAAAACTGTATACTCATATTGTTGCTATTACTGAATCTGATATGTCATTCCTAATTTTGGAATTAGATAGGAGTTCTATCGATGTTTATATATTTCGGAAAAAAGAAAATAAGAAAGAAAACAATAAGCGCCAACTTGAAGCTATTAAGATGACCTTGAATAATTTATTCGGTATTCCTTATTAGTTCGTGGATTACTATCCCATTAGTCCTAGTTTGTGTGATTTTGAGCACTATAGTAAAAATATTTTTAGTGCAATACTGGTATATATAGATCTACAGTTGTAGTTTTAGTGCGGGCAAAAATTAGTTACGTGTGTTGCACCAAAATCAAATACAAAATTACGACGGAGAGACGATATCTTATGCGTACTCACTCGTAGTTCCAGAACAGCAAATCATACAAGGCGTTTCTGTTTTCTAGACACGTCCCATATCTACTGAATTGTTGCGAACACGTACCATGTCTACCCGTGTAATACATTATATTGGGGTACAGCAACCTCACAAAACCTTAATTCCAACGACTTTCATAGGCATTTAAGACTGCTTACGACTCTGAAACAGTACATAGTCAGACGGTTTAATTAGTTTTGTTAGGTTGCAATAACCGCTCTTCCGTTAAAGAATCAGAACAAAATACTGGGTAAATTACCCAAGCAGTGATTATGTTGATTAAAAGAATTACAGAAAAATAATAAACGGGTCTGGAAAAACTGCGAACGTCATTGTTGCACGACAATAAAAGGTCGCGCACTTGCATATCACATAGCAGACGCTTAGCAGATTGGAATTAGATGTGAATATCGAACCTACCTGTGACTGATTTTTATTTCTTTCCGCTGTCAAAGAAAAAACCACGCGATTTATCGGTTCAGCAGTAGCTACCAAATAGGAATTACTGCGGCGAAATGCTTTTACGGTCATCATCATTTTGTTTTCGACCTTACTTAAGGTCGGTTTGACGCAGCTCTAACTCCTTTTCTATTCCGTGCTAATTAAAAAAGTTCTACATACCCTTCACAACCTGAATTTCTAACAATTTGACTAATATCGTTTGGTCTAGATCTTCCTATACTTTACTATTTCTTTCTTATTTACCTGCCTCTACCTGATGGTTGTTAAAGAACTCCAACATGTTTACATGATTCCCATTTATAAGGAAATGAAATATTACCTGGTTATCCCCTCCAAAAAAGGAAAACTGTTAAATTATATGTTATGGTACGGCTTAAGCAGCGAATCGCTGCCAACATGCCAGACCGCTAATTAATTGGGAGTCATGCCATGGAAACGTTTATTAGGTTATATGTTATGGTAAAGCTTAAGCAGCGAAACGCTGCTAACAAGACCAGACCGCTAACTAATTGTGAGTTCTGTCATGGTGACATTTAGCTAACTGATTTTTATTGATTTATTTTTTTTGTTTTGTTTTTGAACTTACTTAAGGTCAGTTTGACGCAGCTCTAAATTCTTTTCTATTCTGAGCTAGTCTAAAAAGGTCTACATACCCTCCACAACCTAAATCTCTAATAATTTAACTAATATAGCTTTGTTTAGGTCTTCCCACTAATTTTTATTTGGTAGTTTATAATCTAAGACCTTACTAAATAGTTCCTCATGTCTTAACTGGTGCCCTATCATTCTATCTCTCCTGAACCTTAATTATTTCCACATACAGGGTTCCTCACCTATCCTTCTATAAACTTCCTCATTTGTTACTCTGTCTGTACAACTAATCTTTAACATTCTCCTATAACACCAAGTTTCAAAAGCTTGTAGCTCTTTCTTATCTACCTCTTTAATTGTCCAAGTCTCACTACCGTATAATAGAACGCTCCATACGTACGTCTTTAAGAAACTTTTTTTATTATCTAAACTAATACTATTAGCTATTAGTAAGTCTTTCTTTTTAAAAACATTTTTCTAGCTTGAGCTATTCTAGCTACTATATCCCTTCTGCTACGTCCGTCCTTTGTAATTATACTATCTAAATAGCAAAATTCATCTACCTCCTCTAACTCGGTATTATCTATTTTTAATTTTGGTTTAGAACTAGGCTATAACTCTCTTGTCGTTATCTTTGTCTTCCCTGAGTTATTTCTCATGCTATAGTTACTCAGGAGTATCTCATTTAAAATATTATAAAACTCTCCTAACTCTTTTCTAGACTCTGCTATAATGGCTATATCATCTGCAAAACGTAACATGTCTATTTTCTGTCCTTGTACACTAATACCTATCTTTTTTCTCTCTCTCTAGCTAAGTTTAAAGCTTCCTCAATATAATCATTAAAAATCAAGGTAGATAGTATACAGCCCTGTTTAACACCATTTCTAATCTCAGCTTCCTTTTCTATTTCATCAAATCTAATTACTACGCTTTGGTTTTTATATAGACTGTAAATAATTTTTCTGTCCCTATGAGAGATTCCTATTTTTCACAAAATCCTGAACATAACAATCCAATTAACCTTATCAAATGCTTTTTCTAAATTTTCGAACGCAAAATGAGTCTTTATTTTTTGTAACCTTTTTTTCGATAATTACCCTAATCATTAGTATCGGTTCTCTAGTCCCTCTGTCTGTACAAAAACCATATTGGTCTTCACCTAAATAGTTCTCAGTCAAAGCTTCTACTCTATTTTTAATTATTATTGTTAGTATTTTGGAAGCGTGGGAAGTTAAACTTATCGTTCTAAAATTCTCACACCTATCAGCTACTAAGTTTTTTGGGATTGGGATAACAATATTTTTTTAGAAATCTATTGGGACCTCACCTGTGTCATATATTACTTAGTCTGTCTAAAGTTTTCTGCCTTGCGTATTTTATTAATTCTGCGGGTAATCGTCTATCCCTGGCGCTTTATTTAGTTTAAGATCACTAACAGCTCTATCAAATTCCTCTCTTAATATTGGGAACCCTATTTCTACAACCTCTTCTTGGTCGTTCTCTAACTAATCCATATCGTCTTCCTTATATAAATTTTCTAAATATCTTTTCCATCTATCTGCTACCTCAACTTTATTTATTAGAAGATCATTATTCTCATCTTTAATATTATTATATTTTTTCCTATCTTCCCCGAAAAACTTTTTGACTGCCTTGTAAGCCCTGTCTGTCTTACCTACTCTCAAATCATCTTGTATTCCCTTACAATTCTCCTCTACATTCTACACTCAAGTACTATTTTATTTCTAACTCTATTATATTCTTGCTTACTTTCACTATCCAATTCTCTGAAAGGTTTAAGCTTTCTTCTATTTTCTATTAAATCTAATGTCTCCTTTGTTAGCCAGGGTTTTCTCGCTTCTACTTTTTTCTTACCTATAGTCTCTGAGTTGCTGTATCATGTACAGCCCTTTTTATTTCTTTCCGTCTATTTTCTACGTTCCTTCCTATAGTTATCTCTTTGATCTTATCATCTAATGCTTGTTTATATTCCTCTTTTACCTCACTATCATTTAGCTTACCTAGATCCCATCCTTCTCTTTTAGCCTTTCTCAATTTTTTGAATTTTACATTACACTTTATTTTAACTAAGTTGTTATCGCTATCTATGTCAGCCCCTGGATAACTATGACAGTTTTTAACTTGGTTTCTAAATCTTTGTTTAACTAAAATATAATCTATTTGGTATCTAGCCCTATCGTCTGGCACTTTCCGGGTACATCTTCTAACATGTTGTTTGAATAGGGTGTTTGCAGTTACTAATCTATGTTCTTGGTAAAACTCAACTAATCTTTCTCCTCTATCATTTCGTCTAATACCCAAATTCTCCTACCATTCTTCAACCACTACCTTCTCCCACTGACGCATTAAAATCGCCCATAACTATTGAATTCTCATCTACCTTTACTTTTTTCACTATACTATTTATATCCTCGTATACCTTTTCTAGTTCCTTATCCTTTTCATGTAAACCTGTACTACAGTGTCTGTGGGTTTCGTACTGAATCTAACCTGTGTACTTTTAAAATCCTTTTTTGAGCGCGTTCGAAAATGGGAAGAGCGTTGGAGTAATCCGTATTGAGATGGGATATTCCCGTTTTTAGGATAAATGGAACTAGGATAAATTTTTATCAACGAACTTCGTTCGTTTATGAAATCGATTTGTCGTCCGTCTGTCTGTCCGTCTGTCCGTCCGAGGCCTTTCTAATGGTCGGACATCAATGTGTGATACATCAATCGATTCAGCTCGGTGTCCTGAGCTTAAGTTTTGATGTCAGTTGAAATCGGGCCACGGGGACGCCGTGCCCCCGCGATATTCCGTCGGGAAAATTAAAATTTCAAATAGGTCCAAAATTAATGTGCGATACATATTTGGACTCCCCTAACATAGCTGAGTCGAAATATGGTACCCCCACAAAATCTGACCACGGATACCCGACCCCCCCGGGGAATTAATTTTTATTTTATCTGAATACTTACAATTATTACAACATAATAATTTTAATTTCTTTAAATTGTTTTAAAGTAAGTTTACATTTGGAAGTTCGTTGCGACAATGCCTTGCATTTTCAACTTGTTTTTAATTCTGTAACATATAAAACAATTTCCAAGCGTATCCAATAAGAATTCTTCTTTTGTCGCCTTACATAAGATTAAAAAGAGCTGTTGCACTGCAAGAGGGTATCAATAATAATTAAGTACTGATGTGGCTGTTGGAGTCGGATAACTTTCTCTCCGAGACACGAACCGGCTTTCGTCGTACTGCACACCACGTAGTTCACTTGTATATTGCTATAAAGAATGGTTATTCCAACAAAAAACACACTGTACTGGTGTTTTTAGACCTAGTAAAGGCATATGCACCCATGGGATTTTGATCGCGATAAGTAATAGGGATCTACGTGGTATGTTGCATCTGTTTATTGCAAACTTCTTGGAAACGGAACAATAAGTGTAAGAGTCAGAGACTCGTAATCTCATTAGGAAACTTTAGAAAATGGTAACCCTCAAAGCTCGACCTTAAGCGTAGTCCTATTTCTAATAGCTGTTGACTTGCTGCACAAATGGATTCCATCTCACGTAGGTAGAGTAGGGTGTTCTGACGACCTATGCTTATTCTATTCGACTACAGAAATGCCAGACATAGAGGACATCCTACAAAACGCAATAGACATCATATGGTCCAAGGCAAATGGGGGGGTTTTCTATATTCTAGACAGAAAACTTACATAATGCACTTTTGTCGACTACGGTCATGTCAAAATAATCAAAATTTAATGTTTAACGGGACCCAAATAATATTGAAAGATCAGCTACGAATTTTAGGTGTAACATTTGATAGGTAATGACGCTGGAAGACACATATTGCCGACTTTGCAAGTAAGTGTAAAAACACACTCAATATTTTGAGATGGACAGTTTACCTTACATGGGGTGTTATTTTAAGTATGTACAAGACACAGAACCTCTCTAGAATTGATTATCGTTGCTGTGTATATTCTTGAATGGTCTACCCTTAAAAGCCTAAATTTGATACATGGTCAAGGCATAAGATTAGCAACTGCGGTCTACAATAACTAGGCACTTAGGGTACGAGTCGACGAAATAGTGGCAACTATGAATATGGAAATATCTTCTCTCGAACTCGTGTAATTTAAAATCAAGTGAAAACCCTCCATGGAAACAACGTCTACCAAATTTTGACTTTGGTTGTAACGTACCTCTGAAAACAGAATCCAGCACATCGACTACTAGATCGACTTTCTGCGAAAGGCTCAGTAAATACTATTCTGTCTTGGTTATATATACAGGTGGGTCAAAAACGAACAAATGTTTCGGTAGTGCTTTTCATGCTCACGACCGTTTTCATGAATAGAAACTTCCTTCAAACACTAGTATCTTTTGCAGAGCTATATGCCATATAGCAAGCAGCTCTTATGCCGAAACAGTTAAGAAGAAATTTTAATCTGCGGGCCTTTTTAGCAGAATTTAAGCCATCTACACTTGCAGTCCAAGTGGACGATATCCAAGCGGGATAGACTGGCTAATAGGAAATAATAAAACAATTACAATAATGTGGGTCCCAAGGCATGTGGGAATAAAAGGCAATACTTTAGTGGACGATACAGACCCGTAAAGCTACTGAAAACGAGCACCCCGATGTTCATGTAGCAACACCTAATGATGTTAAAATAGCGTTTAACTTGTAAGCTGTATGTATGAGACAGGCGAGATACCCAAGGATTTCAAACGTAACATCATAGTCACTATACCAAATCAGAGAAGCGCGATTAGATATGAAAGTTTTCGAACAATAAATTTGACAGCATGTGTGTCAAAAATATTAACTAGAACTGTACAAAGATGAATGGAAAAACGAGCTGAAGAAATACTAGGAGAAGATCAATTTGGGTTTAGACGAAACAGGGAATACGGGAGGCTAGTTTAGCTCTGAGGGTGGTAATGGAGAAAACAATAGAAAAAGGGGAAAGCCTGTATATAGGGTCTGTAGATCTGGAAAAAGCATTCGACAATGTAAAATGGAAAAAATGTTCGAAATACTCCAAAAGATTGGAATGAGTTTTAGAGATAGACGGATAGTACATAGCTTATACAAAGAACAAACAACGGTAATAGAATTAGAACAGGAACGTAGAGAAGTAAATACTAGGAAAGGGGTAAGACAGAGTTGTGCCATATCCCCATTCATTTTTAAGTTGTACATCGAAGAGGCAATGAATATTGTCAAATGTAGGAAGACATTTCGAATTACTATGTAGGGACAAAAGATTGATATGCTTAGATTTGCAGATGATATATCGGAATTAGCATCTAGCAAGGATGACTTAGAAGCTGATCTTAATGAAATGGAAACAGTTAAGGAGGTTAAGGATTTCTGCTACCTAGGAAGCCAAATAACACAAGATGGGAAGAGTGCAAAAATATAAAACAAGGATTAGCACATTGTTGTGCTACATTTAAGAAGAAAAAGCAGCTAGTGTGTTCAAAGACAACAAAGCTAGAAACAGGGAAAATGGTGCCTAAACATATGTGTGGAGTACAGCACTGTACGGCTGTGAAACCCGGACAGCAGGAGAAGCGGTCAGGAGAAAGATAGAAGCCTTTGAAATGTGGTACTATAGACGTATGAAGGAGATATCATGTACAGCTAAAGTTAAGAACACAAAGGTACTAGAAATGGTAGGAGAAGAAAGAAATATGTGGAAAACAGTAAAAAATGGGAGAATATGACATACTAAAGCATGAGAGAATAGTACGGAGTATATTAGAACCAGAGATAGGTAAAAGAGAGGTAGAGGTAGACACAGGTTAGACTATTGCACACAGATAGTGAAAGATGTAGGCTGTGGGAATTTCATAGAAATGTGCAGGCTAGCTCACAATAGAAATCAATGGAGGTACGCGTCCAACCAGTTCCAAGGTGGAAAACCTAATGACGAAAAATATAACTGTATTTAAACTTGATGATTATTATAAGCAACTGCATGTATTGGTTTCGCAATACTCTCAACTAATGTTAATTGTGCGAAAAGATTTACAGGAAAACTATTCGGCCGGTCTAAGTGTTGGGGGATTTTTGGTAACCACAAGCTGCTTAACCCCCTTCACATTCTACCGAATCTCGGTGAAATAGGGCATGTAATTAGGAAACAACAGAAGAGGAACCGAGCTGTATCGAGGTTGTGAAAATTTTAAGGAACAGAAATAAGTGTAGGTACGTGCCCAGCCAGTGTCAAGAAAACCTAACGACGAGAAGAATAATTGCACTTAAATCTGATGTATACTATAAACAACTACAGGTGTTGGTTTTGAAATATTTGCTACTAATGTTGATTGTGCGAAAAGATATATTGGAAAACTGTTAATGAGGCAAATGTTCAAGTGCTGGGGTATCTTGGTAGCCGCAAGCTGCTTAACCCACTTCACATACTACTTAATATTGCGGATACATTTGTATATAATAGAAGGGGAACCGAAGTGCTCTAACAAGAAAGAGCAGCGGTTATTTTCGAAGACAATAAACATAGAAACAAGGAGAAAATTGTTGAAAGCATATGTGTGAAGCACAGCACAGTAAGTCTATGAAATAAGGGAGAAGCAGACAGAAAAACGATAGAAGCCTTTTGGAATGTTGTGCTTCAGTTGTATGAGGATGATAGCATGGACAGACAAAGTTAATAACAAGGAAGTTATAGAAATAATAGAGAAATAAAGATATCTGTGGAAAACAAAAAAAATTGGAGAAGTAGAAGGGCAGGATACGTTCTAAGGCATTTTTGGGGAATAGTGTGGGATATATTGCAAGCTGATATAAGAAAAAGAGAGGTAGAGGTAGACCTCGATCAGACTATTGCACGCAGATAGTGATAGATGCAGACTGTGTAAATTTCAGGTAAATGTGTAGGTTAGATCAGAGTAAGAAACAATGAGGGTACGCGTCTAACCAGTTCCAGGACCGAAGACCCAATGATGTTGATGATGATGAGGAGGAGGAGAACGAAAAGAGAAAAGTTGATCATTTTGTATCGACAGTGAAACCCGCCTATATAGAATCGAAGCAAACTTAATTAACTGTGCGGATCTTTATTCAAGGCGATTGCACGCTGATCAGTTTAAATAGGCATGGTAGACGAGTACATTTTCTACTAAAACATGTCAACGTGTATCGTGATAAACTTGATGATGTTACAGGAAATAGATTTGAATAACCGACAACTTTCTTACGGCAAAATTAACCTGGTAGATGCTTGACTGGAAGATTCGCTTCGCAATCTGATCCTGGAATGTAGCAAGCGCTGCTATTTGTTGTTCTATTCATTCTATTGTTATTCATAACAATTGTATTAAAATATTCTTCATGAACATTTTTCTTTACATGTTTCACTCGCACCGCCAGATTCGTATAAAAGCAAATAATTGACAACAAATTTATGTACGAAGTTTCCAATCGGATAGGCCTAAAAATGTAGAAATAATGTGTGTGAAAGGTTTGATGTAAATGATGTAAATTATTCTTTTATCATTTGGCGGACAACTTCTTGCTAATACGATGAAATCTAACCGGTAAATTCAAAAGGATAGAATCACATTACTCTGAAAGCTGTCCAAGTACTTTTCTGCATTGAAGTTATCATACATAAAATTAGAACAGATTGTACACCCTCATGCAACCGGGTCATAAATTTGGGTACACGGGTATGCCTCAACACCAATTTTCCGTTGATCATTAAACTATATTCTTTTACTTGGACACTAATAGGGTAAAGTGCATTTTTTTCAGAAACTAAAACTTTTTAAGTGGAATCTTTATTGTTATATATTGCACCGCCTTTATTCACAAAATGGCCGAATTCGTTCGTGCACTGAATAAAATATCTGTTGTAGTTGTTATTAAAAATATGCGAAGTTCTCCCAAATATTTCAATAAAAGTTGCCCCCAAACACTTTAGCTAGGCACTTATATTAAAAAAAGATTTGGAACTATATTTGTTCTGATAACTACTTTTTTAATAATTATTAACTGATAAATTAGGGAAGCTTAATTTTAACTTTGTGGGAAATAGTTTATCGTACAAACAGAAGCAGAAGTTTTTAAGTCATAGGCGTACTCATAAGAAAATCTAATGTCCAAAAATTTATTTTCGTATAGATACAAAAGTTTACTACGTACATAGACGTAAACGGAAGGGAGAAGGTTAGAATGACCGGGCCCAATCAGCGAGTAGGCGGGGTTTTACACCATACGCAAATTTTGAAGTTTGCATATTCAGTAACACAAAGGCAGATAACTAATTACTACAAGTTTAAAGACCTCAAAAGAAACGTTTGATATCCATTCTCGCCTTCGAGCTAAAACAAAAATTTAAAACAATTTATTGTGGATACTATACATCACTTGCTTTAAGACTACGTTTAAGTATACTATACTGTATGTACCCTTAATATATTCAAAATGTTCACAAACTATGTATACTTATGTATTGTCTACAAACACTCCTTAAAAGTAAATTTCTGATAAATGAACATAAACGAATAATTTTGATAGTATACAATAAACAGAAAAGTAGTCCACAAATAGGAATGGTAGACGTAGTTAGACGTAATTCAAACACAATCAGTAGGCCTACGCAATTTATCAAAGGAAACTTGCAACGCAGAAAATTACATGGTGAGACGGAACTTATTTCTCTCGTTAACCGGTTTCGTGGGTTGAGTGACTGGAGCAGGAGGTAGTATTGTGCGGACCTTTTTCCGCCAAACACGATTAACAGGGGATGTAGTAGTTGTAGCACGCGGTTCTAGAGGTGGTGGCGAGTGTGGAGATAGTAGTGGTTGTTGTGGTTTAGGAAACTCAGAACACGTTATAGAAGAAAGCCATTTGTTTTTAGGATTGGTTGTAAGAAAGTCAACGGTCGAAAAAGGAGCATCATGAACTGTGAGAATATCAACGTTAGAAAAGGGAATTGTATTGACTGTAAGAGATCCAACCTTACAAAAAGAAACATAATCAGAGAACACTTCAGTTACGTTAGATAAAGGAACATAATCAAGCAAATCATCATCAACATCAGATAAAGGCAAGCAAGTACAATTTTGTCAGCATTAGATAAAGAAGCACAATCAGGTAGAACTTCGTTAACATTAGAAAAATGAGTAAGCGCAGGTAACGTTTCATCAAGATCCGATAAAGGACTAGAATCAAGTAAGACTTCATCAATGTTAGACAAAGGAGTAGGGACAGGCATAACTTCAGTCAACAATAGGAACTGCTTTCTCGACAACAGCAGCAACAGGCATTAACAATACCGGTTCACAATTTCAACAGGACCTTCTCTGAAACTATTAGAAGTTATCGCTACTTCAGCTACATCTGCCATTGCAGACTCGACAGGAATTTCTTTAGTAGAATCATTCAAGAAAGTAGGAACAAACTCTTAAGTAGCTATTTGTAAGTCACTAATTTGAAAAATGGGCTGCAAGGGTAGAGGATGCACAAGTTGAGGTGGAAGTGAAAACGTAGGATCTTTTTGATTATCGTCGGAACAGCTACGGCCGGAAGAAATTTTGTTCTTGTTAGAAGATGTGCGGTACGTAGCGGCGTCATACCCGTAAAAATAGGAATAGGGCGCCAGCGTTTTCAGCGGACTAGAATTATTGGCGATAACGCAAGTCCAATAATTCGGAGAGAAACAAAAATTAAAGGAAATTGCTATGTAATGCAAGAAAACAAATTAATAAAATTTCAGAACAAAGTAACCGAAAATCCAAAACTGGTTCACGAAGGATATTGTCGGGAGGAAATGTTGAGTATAGAGTATATCAAGGCCGAACTAAAGAGAAAAGGGAAAAAAATGAGCAACATCAGGCCGAGAAACTCGAAACAAACTTTATCAGAGAAGTGTGATCCATTATTTCAACGAGTCTTTAGATTTGGGTATTATAAGAATTAATCACACTCTATCGTCATATGTATCAAGCCGACGGATACTTGAAACAAGGTACCGATTATTTAACTTATAGAAGAACTTTCCATCTCGCAGCAAATAGGTTTAAATGAAATTGTAATAAAGCGTACTTATTATCGTAATGTCATACACAGGGTGGTGTATGAGTATCAAAAGCAGAATCTATACAAATGAATAATGAAATAAAATGGCGTAAGGTTTAGTACACCGTTGAAAGGTGGACGTAACAGGTCATTCGCCTCACTTGATACCTACATGCCAGAGTCATATCACCTATTGCTCACGTGCTGTTTGCATACCTCGTGCAGACTTCAAGTATGCAATGTAGGAATCAAGTAAGATGAACGACGTTTGTATCTATCTAAAAATATTCTTTTTTGGATCCTAGATTTTCTTATGAGAAAATCATGTAAAAAGCAGGTTTTCTAAATCTCGCACACCCATAGCTTATCTACTAACTAATCTTACTGTACACCAATATTAACACTACTACTTTATTTGCTACGACTTGAAGAATACTTATAATAGATCATAATCATCAAAGCGCCGCCGAAGCTAGATTTCACATTTCTGCGTCAGAGCACCCAGGGAGTGAGTTTAAAACTTTTGTTTCTTTGTTTCTTATAAGCTTGCTCTGACGTTACACCAAACGAAGAGCGTTTTATTGGCATTCCGAAGACATTTTAATTTTCATGAAAACATTATTTACTTATTTGCCGTCGGAACAAAACTCGTTCTTATAACTAAATACTAATTAACACCATGACAAAATATTCGAAACTGTTTTGGTTATAAATTTTGTTTTTGCTAGCTATACCGCATTTCTTATACTAGATACATGATAATTAGAACTGATATTTTTAATGCACGTTCCACATGTCACGATATAATGAATAACCACGAATACGTGTTAAATAATCACACTCATTGTCCAGCATACCCAAACTATGTTGCTTGGCACATAGCAATTGTGCATATATTGCAATCTCCCCTCAGTGCATAAATGAGGCGTGCATTGTTGTAACCCATACATTTTTAGATATATTCTCGAAATTTCAGGTTTGTTTGCTTTGCTGGGAATTGAAAAATGAACGCTGAAGAATGGTAATAGTTGATATTAATCACTTTTATAGAATCATTCATCATGGTGTTTCTAACTTTCGTATCGCATATTTGGTGCAGCGCTTAGTATTGCCTCAAGCCTTTAATGCACGCCATAAAAAGTTTCAACACTCATATGAAAAGCAGTATCCCTCAGACGTAATTAATTGAAGTCTTTTATGTTTTATCTTTATGAATTTACACCCTTTTGGGTTGCTATACATAATATTAATGGAGTTTCTCTTAAGGTTTAAAATTGAAAATTTAATCTAGATTAGGCTTTTCATGTTTAATCGCCGTACTGTAATTGCTATAGCGAGTTCATTTATTGTGGATTAACCTAAAAGGGAATATATTTATAGAATGGTTCCATTTTTCGCTACTTAAACAACTTGCATTGAAATAAATATGTGTATACCTTTAGATTCACATTTTGAGCAAACTACATTGATCTGAATATCCATTGAATATGGCTATCGCTTATGCCTGCATTATCGTTCTTTCAGCCGAATGTATTCATACCATCTTTCTAATAAGATTATCATGTCCTTAAAACATAGTCGTTGACGTGAGCTACTTTTCATTAATCAGTCTCCAAATTTTTTAGCAATCGATCTTTACAGTTCAAGTGGATATGTGTATATCAGATCACATTGGGTACTCTGTTTGCGATCCTAGAATTCTGATGGAATATTTCGATATTTTCTCGATTGAGTTTATCCTTATTTGTATATGCAGGCTTTGTTCCTTTCTTAGAAAAATGTAACATAGCTGTTAGTTAATTTCTTTTGTTATGTTAAAAACTCGTTGCTTGTAAGATCATTGTTTCTTAAAATCTATGAATCACTTAAAAAGCAGACGATGTTGTCTCAGATGCGTTGTCTTCTTACTACAGACACTGAAACTTTTGTTATTCAGAGAAACATAATGCAACTAACATTGTCGTTTCGAATATCTTCTCTAAAAACTGGTCTTTTTCATTCGTACTGATTTAAAAGCTTTCTTGAAGTGTAGTTAGACCCCTTTGTATAGTAAGAAAATCTAGCGCACTTCGATAACAGCTTTTTCGCACATTCCAGAAGATGCAATTACTGTTGTCGATTTTTGTATAGGATAAATTGGTTTTTTTATTACTAGTGCAATTCACAAAGGGATTGATTTGCCTGGGGTAAATGTACGACATTAACGTCCATGTTCGTTTTAAACCAAACTTCACTTGTCATTAACATTTTAATTGATTTCATATTCCAAGTTTATTAAAAACTTTATGTGTACAACGGCATGAAGTAATAGTTATGGTCAATATGGAAAGTATGTAAATGGTACGTCGGTGTTGAGCATTTTTTATATGAGATCATCAAAAAGGCTAGGATGTTCTGAAATTCTTGATTTAATAGACCTGAGTATTCCATTTTATTACATGTAGTTGTTATCTAACAATAGTTTTCATTAAAGGTTCACCATTACTGTATTATATCAGTGGGAATTATTGATATGATAAAAGTTGACGTTAGATCAACATTTATGAACTGTATATAAAAAAATCACATTCATTTATACTAGATAACTGTATAGCAGCACTATGCTAAAGTCGAAATTAGTATACTCTATTTGACATCCGATGGCAATCGTGTTGTAAATGCCTTATATGAATGCTCATCATCATCATTGATCTTCAGTTCTCGAACTGGTTAGACGCGACCATCATTGTTTCCTATTCTAAACTAACCTACACATTTCCTTGAAATTTACACAGTCTGCACCTATCACTAGCTGATCTAGGTCTACATCTACCTCCGTTTTCTTACTCTGCTTGTAATATATCCCATACTATTTCCCAAAAGTGTCTTAGAACGTATTCTGCCCTTCTATTTATTCTATTTTTTTCTCACAGATATCCTCGTTCCCTACTATTTCTATCTTATTTGTTATTAACTTTGTCTGTCCATGCTATCATCCTCATACATCTGAAGAACAACATTCCAAACGGCTGCTACCGTTTTTCTGTCTGCTTTTCCTACTTCCCGTATTTTATAGACATACTGTGCTATGCTTTCAACAATTTTCTTCTTGTTCCTATGTTTGTTGTCTTTCATCATAGACGCTGTTTTTTCATGTTAGATGGAGTTCGGTCCCCTTCTATTGTTTTACAATTATATACCCTATTTCTCCGGCATTCAGTGGTTGTGAAGGAGGGTAAGCAGCCTGTGGCTGCCAAGTTCCCCCAGCACTTGAGCATTTATCGATTTAACATTTTTTCCAATATATTATTTCGCTCAGTCACCATTAGTTGCAGATATTTCACAACCGGTTTCTATAGTTGTTTATAATAATCATCAGACTTATCTCTGCGCTTATTTTTACGTCATTAGGTTTTCCGTCTCAAAACTGGTTGGACACGTACCTGCACTTGTTTATCTTCTGAGCAAGCCTACACAGTTCCCTGAAATTCTCCCACAGCGTATATACAACTCGGTTTCTCTTCTATTGTTTTCTAATTTTATGCCCTATTTCACCGAGCTTCAGTGAAGGGGGTTAAGCAGCCTGTGGCTGCCAAGATCCCCCAACACTTAGACAATTGCCGAATTAATAGTTTTCCAGTAAATCCTTTCACACAATTAACATTATTCGAGAATATTGCCCAACTAATACTTGTAGTTGCTTATAATAATCATCATGTTTAAGTACAGTTATTTTTTTCGTCATTAATTTATCCAGTTTGGGACTGGTTGGATACGTACTTCCATTGATTTTTATTCTGAGCTAGCCTACACATTTTTTTATATAAAGAGGAAATGATCGAAGATCGGTCATTTTTTCTTAAGTCAAAATGCAGTGTAAAATGCATGTAAATTTCGAGCAAAGCTTGATTCTTTAATTTATTTTACGACATGAAACATATACGTTTTGAGTAATTTGTAATCTATTTCATCGGCGTTCTACAAGTAACATAGAAGATATCAAACGTAATTTTTTGGTAAAGTATAATGAACATTTGTCACAATAATATAATCTTGGTGTAAGATCACAACTCTTGATTTCAATCGATTAAAAATAAATGCACTTTGAAAACTGATAGTTTAACGTCCAGATCGGTTATAAATGTAGATTTGAAAAGCAAATAGGAAGTATTTACTTTACTGCCGTAAATTACAATGGAAACGATATTTTTATACAACGCTACAAAGAAGTATTTGGCGATACCAATTGCAAGTATAATTTGTTTTGTTTTTTATAAAACATTAGTAAATTAAGCGAAAATAAGATTTTAAGCTTATAAAAATGACTTGTCAAGGGGATAATTTCCAGAAAATTTTGAGTCAGAGCTCGAAGCATTTTGTCCTTTGTACAGCGTCATTGACCAAATACACTGACACCTGAGGTAATAAAAGGATATGGGAATTATCCCGAGTATTTTAAAATAAATTTTTGTAACTCGCATAGGAGATGTTTGTGTTCTATAATTGTTAACAAAGATTAGGTGATGATTATTTTAATTAGTAAGTAATCATTAGTTAAATTTTATGTCTTAGTTCAAGCTGTAAATTGTTTTTATAAGCGTAATTTATATTGAATGTAAGAGATTCTTTAGATAATGTATATAAAGGAAAGATGTTTTTTAATGCTTAGCAGACTTTATGGATGTTTCTAGAAATTTTTGTGTTTCAATTCCTTTTGACAAAATCTACAACATACTTTCCACAGTGCTAGCCAGGCAAGGAAAGGAACACGGTAAGATAGTGATTTTATATTTTTCTATCGCATCCTCATTAATACAATTCGGCTGTACCCAAGTCATGGAGTATACTACTACTGAGTGTGCAGACCTATAGCTCAATTATACGCCCGATTAGTTGCTCTAAGTAGTGGTTGCAAAGAAACGTACTTTAGGACAAGCGAACTCACTCGCCCTGTCAAGCTAAAAGGTGTCTATTTAGCTAGCTTACTTTGCTAAACAGCTTAAGGAGGTTTGTGGGACTTAATAGTACTTATTTAGAACTAACTCTCCTTGCAACTACTTTAGTAAATAGCCGTTTTTTAGCTTGATATGGCGAGCGAGTCTTCTCGTCAACAAGTTTCTTGTGCCACAGACGGTTCAATTGAGCTGGCGAGTGCATGGTGTCTGTTACAAGTTGCGTTAATTTGGTTATGGATTGTACCTTCTTCGCAAATTTAGAATACGACATCTACTTGTATAATCTATTTCGCATTTAAGTTTCCACTTCATGTTCAAAAACGTCATATATATAGTTGTACCAAACGAAATAAAAAAAAAACACGCCCGAGGAAACTGGGTAGAACGAGAAATATGTATTATTAGTTATTGTGGATTTGAATTTTATTCATTTTTATATTAATTCTTGTTTTTTTTTCAGGTAAGTCATGCGCAGTCTGTGTTTTTATCTATTCTTCGAAGTGTTTGTAAGTAGTTTACAGAAATTTATATTAGGCAATATAACCTAAATCATCAACGTTAGAAATAAGTTGATTTTAATTTTACGTGATATACTTACGTATACCATCTTGTCACATGATCTATGTGCATCATGTCCTTAAATACAGCAAGTAATAAAATGTTTTTTTCTTCTACCTTAATAGAAAGGGCAACTTTCCTCCTTTATATAAGGGTAGAAGGTTTAACTTTTCCTCTCTATGGAGGAAATTACTTTCTTCCTAGAGGGGAAAAAATGTTGCCTCCCCCATATATGTATATAGATATCGGTGCATGTTGTGTACTATAAAATAAAATAAGTTTAAATTAAAATTACATAGTGCGCTGTGCCTTGCTACTATTAGTGTCATTTTAAACACCACACACTACAAATAATTGTTGAATACCCGTTAGTTAACTTTAACCGTGAATTTGAATCTTGTGTTTACTTCATTATTCAAGGCGCGTTTCAAAGTAAACAGAACTTTTCAAAATGAAAACATAGACTTATTGTTTGGCAAAACTCATTTATTTCATTCAAAATAGTCTTTTTGAGACTATAAAATAATATGCTATAAAATAACGATACTGGCGCTGTAAAGCACTATAATTCAAGTTTGTGGATATTTCATGATTATCCCTTTTAATATACCCCACACCACCGCTCCGCGAACCCTACTTGCATGCGAATTTTCCATAGTTTAAAACAGTACTAAAATGATCTTCTTTGACTTCGTTCATGACGCGTGCTGCTTTTTCTTACACAGCTTTAACGATCTGTAATATTTTTTCTTATGCAGATTTAACGTTAGAGAACAGATCAACGTCACATGGTGGCAGCGACCGATGAAGCGGATGGTCTAGCACTTGAATGTCCTGGCAGATAATGCAGTGTGCACCGGTGCTTTGTTACGAAGAACCCATGACTTGTTTGTTCACAATTAGGGTCTTTTTCGTATTTTTTCACGAAGTTAAGCAAAGACCTCAAGATAGTAACGTTGCTTAAGGATTTGATCTTTAGGAACTTAGTGACTGTACACAATCTCATGGAAATCATACAAAACAATCATCGTTGCTTTGAATTTTGATTGCACATTCGAAATTTTTTAGCTTTTGGTAAATTTGGGCTCTTCCAATGCACGGACTCCCGCTTAGTTAAGTAAAAAATAATATTGATCACATGTTATTGCTCTTTCCAAGAAGTTTGGATCATCTTCAATGGCATTTAAGGAGTCGGTGCAAATGTTTACACGAGTTCAATTGTGAGAATATTCGGTATCCTTTTCGCACACACTTTTAAAATATATAAAATTTGCCTTACAAGTTGTTTGTCAATTTTTATAGTTTCATCTATCAGTCGTACGAATAGTGTCTGACGGTTAGTTTGGATTAGATTATAGATTTTTTAATATTTTCATTCGTTTCTGATGTGGGAGGGTGTCCCAGAGGTGAATCGTTTTTAAGGTTTGGTCGGCAATCATGGAAACGCTTAAACCACTTAAAAATCTGCTCACGTGATAAAACATTCATTGACGTATACTTATTTTGATAAAAAATAAATTTTAGTAGTGGTTTTTCCAAGTTTCATGACAATTCGTTGCTCCATTAAACTTTTATTATTTTTGTGGCAAAACAAAAATAGATCTTATATAAACGAAGGCCACGGTCAGATTGAAATGTCTCTAGGGGCGACCGTCGAAAGAAAAGAGTGTACGTTACACAGCTGTCGACTGGATGACTTTGGCGTATGCGCAATTATTTGTAGTAGCATCAGCTTCGTTATTTGATAGCCACACTTCGTACAGAAGTTTGCACGGTCAAGAAGCATGCCGAACGAACGTTTTCGATCTCTGTAGATGTGTCCTTGAAAATTTCAGTGCAACCCTTTTTGATTGCCTCTTTGTAGGGGTGCAACGATTTTCTTTCATAGGCAATTACATTTTTTCAATAGATTGAAATTACACGATGCTACATTGGGCAAATAGGGTGAAAAGTTGATAATTAAAGTACGATGGTTGGTCAAAAAATTAGTCAACAAGTGCCAACTTTCCTCTTCACGATATTGTGTTGGAATACGACGAATACGCAATACCAAATTCTTCAAAAACCCAAATAGAACACTGCATTATCTGTATGGTCAAGTAGAACGAATTATGAATTATTCCCTTCGAATCGTAGAAACTCAACATTATTTCAGTTTTGAATTTTCCAAATGGCCTTTTTCGCATTAGGCTCATCTGCGTAGCTGGGCGCTTTCATTCTGCACGTTAACTCTTGTATAATATTGAAATCACCATGTTTCGTCATCATTCATGATGCTGTAAAAAAAGTTTTGGTTATTTTTGTTTCCTTAATAATTTCTTTCGAATTTTGAATTCTGCGAAACTTTTAGTTAGCAGTTAATTTGAGCGTAACAAACGCACCTACGGCACAAATATTCGATGACAATGCGACAAGTTGTTGTTTTACACATATTCATTTTATTTCGATTAATTTCAATCAATATTTTGGCTGATCTTTGATGAATTTACCCACAGTTTTGACGGCATCTTCGGTTATCACAAATTTTGATTGTCCAACATTTTGGTCATCATGTACGTCTTCAGAACCATGGTTAAAACGCGTATGCTACGCGTGAACTCTTCTACGGGATAAACACTTATCACCATGTTTCAAGAATTGAAGCGTTTCGGTAAAAGCTGTAGACAAAACTTAATGTTGGTTCTTTGTTCGAAATTCATCTTTTGACCGATATAACAAACCCACTGTCATTTGCAATGCACATCTGATTGGCATGCGCGTTTGATACAGTATCAGTGAAGGGTATACCTTTGGAACTCAGGCAGCCATCAATCATTAGCGCCACTAGAATGTGGTATTTTGAAGAGTCTTGTTTACTCTGGAACACAGCCTATAATAATTGCTTAGTTTGTTAAATATATCCAACGTATTTGGAAGTACAATATAAATTTAACATGCAATACAGTTAAAATCTTGCAAGTAGCTTTTCCCGTGAGGATTTGTAAACGTAGGTTGAAGAATAGCAAACCGTTTTAAATTGTGTTATTCATCATATATTTTCAACTTTTCAGTACCAAATTATTAAACACTTCAAGAAAATGCAGATAGTGACCCCATTGTTGTATTGAATATGATTATTATTAAAATTTGATTTAATATAATTGCCCACACTCATATATCTGAAGATTATGCAAGTTACATAACGGGAAATTAGTCATATCTACAAATAAATTAGCATCTGTAATGGGGAACGATTGCAAATTTGGGTGCAATCGAATCATCAGCAAAACTGACAGCCATCGTTTCAACTAGGTACTACATCTTATGAACATTGTTATATTAAATGTTATCGACTGCATTCCAATTATGAGCATTATTACAAATTATTTTAGCTGCAGCTAGTTTATACCATGGCATATTTAGTAAGGACAATGTTTTTTTCTTTTTAAATGCGTTAAACGCTAGAAATTTCACAGTTTATTGTTGCAGTACATTGCAATACCATAGGACGATCACCAACATTTACCAAAGTTTATCAAATTGTCAGTTACGAATTGATGTTCAAAATTCTAGTAGAAAACTAAATGAACATTATAAACAACGTGATAATTAGCATATGTACATATAATAGTCAATATAACAAACAACCTTTGGCTTAGAATCTGATTTGTATTGTTAGTAATTAGCACTTTTGAATATTTAAACAATAAATTAGCATAGTTTTCTTTTAAAACGAACTTTAAACTGTATGTCGCTCAACCAACAAGGAATAAAAGTACTCATTTACATGTGGCCATGGAAAAAATAAAATTGGCGTATTTATGGACCTTGATGACAAACATTTTCTCACAGTTTTTTAAGTTATTTCAGACTTTTCGCACGTTATAATTGCGTTGTTTTGAAAAGGTATTGAAATTGAAGATCATGGTGAAGAATACACGTGATATTCCGAAGGCCGCAACTACGTTGTTTAAATTGCAGATGAACGATAACCAAAATTCTATGGTTTCTATATAAGCACATGCGCCCAATTTGACGCTTTTCATCCGCTTGGGTGTCATGACCCATCTTCCGCGTCTCGTACTGGTATGTATTGTTTGACTATGCTGTCATTACTTACAAACTTAGTACAGCCCTAAAAAAAATTTCTATTACTCTAAGAATATCCCAGAACTTCGCCTAATTCAACATCGAAGTCAATGCTTTGGCTGCTATGGCCTTATACAGTGTATTCATTACGCGCACACCAAAAAGGTTGTAATGTATTTTATTTAATATTATTATTTATTATTGGTATAGCTTTTATAAACATATATACTTATTTCCAACATTTTATGTCTTATAACATATGTTCAAAATGGCTGCCTTGTTCATTAATACACGCACGAATTCGTTTTACCTTACATGTAATTTTCCATGCTCCACCGAAGGTACTACATTGGCCAGGAAGCTAGTTTTTTTTTACCTGGAAAATTTGGAATTTTGCCGAACCCTTGCTGTTCCAAGCGAGGTAGGGATCTTTAACGTGCGTGACAACACTCACACACGGGACCTCCATTTTACTTCTCATCCGAACGAAGGTTTTTTTTTTGTGAAAAATGCTCGCCTAACATTTTTCAAGCGAACCGTGTCAGGATTCGAACCCGGGACCTTGGTCGTAGTAGTCACACAAATACCACTACGCCACGGAGCCGCCAAATTCATTTTACCACGTTTGTTGACACTTTGTGGAGTACGCCTACACTAATTTTGTTAATCTCCGTTGTAATGTTCATCTTCAGTTCATTCAGTATATGAGGCCTATTTTTATAAACCCTTTCTTTAAGATAACCCCACAGGAAAAAATCTGGAGGCGTTAAATCGGGAGACCGTTGGGGCCATAACCCTTTAGAGATTGTACGCTCGCCAAAAAACTCATGTAAGAAACTCATTGTTTCATTGGACGTGTGATATGTGGCACTGTCCTGCTGGAACCAACAATCACGTTCATAGGTTTCAGGCAACGAAATAAACTGTGTAATTATGACTTTGTATACACCACTGTTCACTATAGTTTCAAAGAAAATACGCCCCACTATTCAACGACATGATACGGCACACCACACCCCAATTTTCAGACAGTGCAATGGATTTTTATTAAAAACATGAAGATTTTCAGTTGACCAGATTCTTGTGTTTTAGCTATTCACATATCCACTAAGGTGGAACCAAGCCTCATCACTGAAGAAAACACGGTCAAGCTCTCCCATTCCATGGTTGTCGACGATGGACCGAAACCATCTACAGTAAACAAGGCGCTTTTCTTTTTCTGGATCTTTCAATTCCTGAAGACTACGAACACGATATGCACGAAATTTTAACTGTTTCATAGCTTTCGAGCTCTACCCAATGAAATTTGAGATTGTATTGATAGTCTTCGTAGGCTTTTTGAAAGTGACTGCTGCATAACATTTCTAACCTCAGCCAGTTTTGCGTCAGTTAAAATGACTGGTCACCCTGATCTCTTTTTATCTGTAACTGATCCGGTTTAACGGAAACGTCTGATTAATCTGGTTGAGGTCGACATGTTAGGCACACTTACATCCGGATATGTCACACAAAATTGAACAATAACAAATTCATATGAATGACTGGTAAAATACTGTTCAAGAAGGAACGCTCGTTGCTCTTGGGAAAACGACATATTTACTATATCGTAATCTAGACAATACTGCAGACCTGTTGTAACCTGTACACACAATAACGGGCTTTACATCTGTTGTTTATATTACCAGTGGTGCCGTCTTGCGGTAGCCACTAGAACTAATATAGAAACCGACTATTTACAGCCTCGTTTATTTGGATTTGCGCGACTTAATGAACGCACTGTATTTATGCGATAGTATCTTACATCATTGTTTGTCGTGACAGTATCTGACTATAATCTAGTAGAATTTATCTACATAAACGTGGTCGAATATGAAGATTTTTATATTTCAAGAGCACCGCTGTCCTTTTTGTAGTAGTAATAACGTTGCAACATTAACTCATTACTACAACAACATCTAGATTATTATTAAAAAAGGAGAATTTTCTATGGCCGTGTACGTAATGGAAATGTAGATTTTATCATTATTTCGTATGACCTAGACATACATGTTTATATTCTGCCTAGACTAACTACAGGAGCATCCTATGCATATATTATTCAATTTATTTAAATAAAAGCATATCTTGAACGAGTACAGTGCTTAAAGTGTGTGGTGACAGAACATAGAAAATAATGTATTGTATTAACATAATAAGGAACAAGTTGTAGTATTAGCATACCAAGTTGAACACGTTTAGCACAATAATTCCGTTAAGCGGCGACAGTTTGAAAGATGTTCTTGAACATATTGTTCTTATCGTAGGCAAATTACAGTTGTTTGTATTTCATTCTAGAACTGAAATTTAAATGTTGCACTAAATAATAAAAACCGCATTGCTGAAACTGTGTGGTGTTACGTTCTATATAATTATACAAATTACAATTGTAATATTGTTCGAGTAATTGCACTGTAGTTAAGCGCCGTTAACATACAGTAGTAGAGTATAATTGGGGCATCCACTACCTCATTTCCCCCAGAATCCCTCATTTCCCCACACATCTGGACCAAAAAGTTTTCTTCGACTAATCATTTTTCATCTTTCGAGATAAACCTATCTTAAATTTTTTTATGTTTCGAGATAAATGAGCATCCTCATTTCCTCCCACATCTGAACCAAAAAGTTTTCTTCGACTAGCCATTTTTTTATCTTTCATCTGAACCAAATAGTTTTCTTCGACTAGCCATTTTTTTATCTTTCGAGATAAACCTACCTTGTTTGGTATCAATTAATATTAGATTTTTCTCAGGTACCCGAATCTTTAAGAATTTTTTTAGATTGCATCACCCCCAAGGGAGCTACCCCCATTTTAAGATTTTTTACCTATAGCGACTTTTGAGTGTTCTTATAAATTTTCTTAGTCATGCAATACATCTTGTTAGCTTAGAATTTTATTGCAGAATCTGTAAACAGATTTAAAATCGGACTACTCCTTACAAAGTTACACTTTAAGCTCTCAAACCTCTAAATTTCGCCTTTGCTTTATAAGCAAAACTAACAAATAGTTTTCCTCGTCTAGCCAATGCATCTTTCGAGATAAACCTACCTTGTTTGGTATCAATTAATATTAGATTTTCTCAGCTACCCGAATCTTTTTATTTCTAATTTTCAGATCTCCGCCTAGCTCTTTTCAACGTCTTAAAACCGGTTGTAGAAATTGTTTTGTGAACCTTAGAATTTGGTGTTGAAAATAAAAACTAAACATATTAAATAAAATTTATTGATAAAATAGCCGCCACTGAACACCTTATCCATCTAACGTATTGATTTTTTAAATAATAAACAAAAACGCTAGTTCGCAGGATCTGAAATTTGTGTAAACAAGGATGAACTCCATTCAACGGTACATCAACTACTTATTTTCTCTTTAGGAATATACACCAGAAACTTGTATGCTTTAATTAATTAAAAGCAGAAAGTTTTGTCCAAACGCTACTGTAAAATATATAGAGCAAATAAATTATTCCCTGAATGTGTTTTCAATTGCAATAACTGACTATACAATCACAATTTAAATTACACTTTATTTAACTAAGTTACTTTAAACAAGAAATTACCGCATCCAAAATTCCAATGCATGCTTAACAATAATGTAGAAATGGCAAGGTCGACTTTTGATGTCCAATGTAATGTGTTTTAAATATCTAAAAGAAAGCGCATTTTGCTGGTATGAAATCTATGGAATTTCTCCTGTAATGAAAGAAGAATGCATTCGTAATTGAAAATGCGTGCTACAACTTTCGCTAGATACCAGCCATGTATGTTAATTAGAAATTTTGTGTATGACATCATTAACTACCTAAATTCCAGAATTAACAAAATGTAATAAACCAGATTAAGTACTGTTCAATAATAATCAGGTGAAAGTAAATGGGTCTTATTACCTAAATTACCTTACGTGATGCGGTAGAAGCATTATAACGCAAATTCCGGAAACTTCCAATGTAGTATTAATAAAATTGTAACTCGTAATCCAACAAATATTCTAGATTTCTTAACGAACATTTGAATGCTGTTTTATAATTTCTTTTCTTGGACTTTCTATTAATTATGTTGAGAATATGTTTCAATGACGCCATTTCAAATCGAGATATAATTGTTTGTAGATTACCAATAACACGAGGCGCTGAAAAGTGCGTATTTACGGAAAATACAAACCTCATTTAGTAGTATAATTAACGGAGCTTAACAGTGGACGATGTTACACCACGACATTAAATGGCGTGCTTGAATATTTTCTTTGGAAACAATCGAAGATTGCCGAAGACACTCGAAGAGTGCACAAACGCGGTCACTAAACCACAATTAATAATCGCCTTTATAGGTTTAACATTTTACCATTACCAATGACTTTAATTTCTTATTGGAAGAATCCTTATTCTCCCACGCACTGTTCGTAGCTGGATGCCCACCCTTTTGGGAATATATGCTCGTTATAGGTTGTAAGACCCTCGGTTTTAAACTACACTTTGTGAGATCCCTTTAATCTTTTTAATCGTGTCCTTCTCGCCACAATACAGTAGGACTTAGCCTTTACCTACAGATTCTAACACCAAGTCACCGTAAAACTCGTCTTTAAATTTCCCCACAACTTTTGTTAACATGCGGTATATTGTGTTTATTATTTCCCGCACCACTTTAAACCTAAAAATAAAAACAGGATAGTTTAATACGTCTATTAATAATTTATGGTAATGTTGGCGATACAAATATGTAAAAACAAACTTTATCAAGAAATATGTTTTAATAGAATACATACATGTATTGATAACATCTATAAACCGCTGTGGTAACCAGAGTCTGGCGAATCTGGGATAGCCAAATCTCTAAACATTTGCGCAACGATTGCCTTGCAGTTGCATCTTTTAAGTACTGAATGGGGAAACATTTAATAAGTTCCAACACTGTCAAGTAATTTAAATTGCTGCAATCATTAGACAGAAAATACTGGCACTCTCTCCCCTCTAATAACGTTTGAACCCTTTCTTCCTCCGTCGTATTTCCACATACTTTTTTATATCACCAACAAATTTTTCGTAAAATTCTGGAAAGTTTCTACCCTTAACTCGGCCATTTTAAAACAGATCAATTCTCGCAAATTTAATAGCTTGATGCACTCGTACGCAGGTAGCACAATAACATTCCCATCTTTCGTAATCTCCATATTATATAAATTCTCTTTTCAAAATTGTTCAAAACCATATACTTCTATTAAAGGCTGTGCTCAGCTGCAATTTGAAATCTTGATCCAATTGTATCTCAACAACATCGTTTCCAGTAGTCAGACCATTTAATCGTACTTGTTTTGAGTCTTGAGCAAATTGGTGAATTTGAAATTCCACTTGAAAAGTACACAATTTCTTCCAATCGAAGTAAGAGAATGTTATCGTAGAATCAGCACACATACCACTACAGCAAATCACTTGGATGGCAGGTTGAAGACCACCATATAAATCAAAACCAACTTCTAATATATGGTGGGATAATTTGGGGAAATTCGCCTAACCTATAGGTTGACTTACCAACTAGTTGGTTGATATTTAATTGTGGTACTCGCACATCACTTGTAACGTCAACACAAGAAAAATCCATCTTTAATTTATAATTTTAATCAAACTCGACGATACTTTGACGACTAATGCACTGGAACATGGCTCCGCCTTTTATGCCGATGGTCGAGCGTGCGCAGCTCCTTATTATATTAGTTGGCGTTATATGCAAGTCTTGACTGGAAAAGTGACGTCTATAATTGTTTTATAGTGGGTTTTACCTGTATGTATTTAACCACCAACGCCATTTTAGAATTATTAAACAAAATTACTCTTAGCAGTATTTTTAATATACCATCGTGTAAGATTTCAATTATTATTATGTTTTCCTCAGGTTTTCAAATCCCTCGGAATTTTTCCAAATCGAATGACACCTTACTGATTTGCAGAATAACCTTTTGCAAGCACCGTATATAATTCATCTTTAATCTATTTCTAAACCGTATCGCTCTGTCTTTTGAGATAAATCCTGGTGTGTCCCACAATCGACTTCCTTTCCACCCCAAACACGTTGACACTGATGTTGTTTAATTCCTCGAACCGGGGTATATCCTTTATGGATATCGGGAACTGCAGTCCTGTCAAATTGAGAATGGTGCTGTAATGGGGTAGCTACCGACCCTTTGCGGATTGTGAGCACTGAGTAGGCAGCTATCACGCACCAGGCAAAGCATGCGTTGTCGTCATTTTGTATATTAATAACAGCTCTGGTGTTTCGAACCCATTTGGGGAGCTCGATGTATGAGGATCCACGCAAGGGTTGTACTTGTTTACATTAATCTCCAAGTACAACGCCTGTTTCAAGTCCATCTAAAATTTAAAAATTAGAAAAAATAAATTATTGTAAACTAACCAGAATCTCGTTCTTGGAACTCCTCTGACTTAGCTGACATCCTCTCCACAAAGGTTGTAGATCTCCCTAGGTTACTGGAGGTGAGCACAACATTTCAGTGTTGAAAGATTTAACATCCTCTACACTGTCCATCTTAATGTAGCCACTAATTAGGTAGTTTACTTTTAAATTAGGAGAAACCCAGCGTCGTTTAACCTTGAGTAACATTTCATACCAGTCTATTCACGTCGGTGAAAATCAATTAACTTCTTGCTTACCGCTACATCTATAATTATCGGATGTATCAAACGAGAACAAAGTTAGACGGGGTAAATATTTATACATATTTTTCGAAATTGTGAAATTGGAATAGTCTGCATTTGCATTTTGATAAGTAAACATCGTAATAAAAATGAGCGGGAAAAGAATTATATCCTTAGATGCTATAAAAATTTTAGAAGAAAGTTGTCAAGGAGATGAAAACAAGTTTATCAAACAATTCAACTAGCCAACATTTGAATGGTATGTCTAATGAATCTCTGGTAAATACTAAAATAGTGCAAGATAAACCTACACATGATAATGTTGATGCGAAAGATCAGAACATAGACTCCAAGTCAGACGTTTCTGACAGAAAAAGAAAAGACAACTTAAATCGTATACTAAAGAGGTTTAAATAAAGCCCTTGACGAAATAAACAAAGGATGGATTACTGGTTCAGAAGCATCCGAAATCTACAATGTTAAAGCTACATTAACGAAACTCAGATCAAACGAAAATCGTGTGCAAAATTTGGATATGTATACTACACATTTGCCAATTAAAAGGAGGAAAAAGTGACTTTTGTGTGTGTGTGTGTGTGTGTGTGTATTAGTTTTAATGAATAAAAATATATTTCTATGTGAAGTGTACATGTTAAGTATTTGAATTGTAATATAAATATTGTTTCAAACGTTTTGGTTTTATTTATATATAATGGTATTGTTAGGATACAATTACTCGGAAGCAGTAGCAGAATTTTGGTTTATGTAATATCATAGAAGTTGAAAAAAAAAAAAAAAACTAAAAGGTATGTTTGAAACACGTAGTTGTAGTCATTTCTATTAAAATTAAATGTAGCGCTCTTTGTTATAATTCTTTTCATAATTACTTAGATATCCATTTCAGTTACGTGGACATTTGAAAAATTAAACAATACCAATGTATGCTTTATATTTTAAAACATAAACAAGCTAATATATACAAAAATAATTTCTAAATTCACATCATTCATTTCTTATGATAACAGTTGTGGTGGTTAAATTTTTATTTTAAAACTTACAATTTAGTATATATTCCATTTGAATATCTGCCAACAGTTTTATAAACCCCATCTCCTCGATTATTTCCATAAAATCATCCAGATCCTCCATTGATAACACTGCAGTACAGTGCTGTATTGCTTCCTCGTATGACTGACACATAAGACATTTTTCTCCTTCTATCGAAAAGCGTTGCCCACATTCTGCTTTTTTTACTCGTAGAGCATTGCGAAATCTTCGAATAACCTCTCCAAAGTTTTTATACATATTTATTATATTGTCTCTTTAAACCGTACAATCAACAAATAATAACTTCTACGCGAACAGTCCTTTTATATGGCTACTCCTATTCGGATATGTACCGATTGCACCCGATTTGTGTGCACGCACGAAGCAACCGGTATGGAATGTATTCTATGAACAAAATCATTACATTTCTTAAGAAAAATGCTAAGGACTTTAAAAATAATTATAACTCTTGTTAGACCTCTAGTCTCTAGATAAACGTTATTATTTTAGGTTGTGTCACTGTTTTCTAAATCAATTTCCTACTTTTTCCTAAACTATGCGTATCAATTGACGGTTATACTTTACTCCATAACCGACTTGTATATATTTTCGTTCTTTCGTCTTAGCTAACACATCCGCATAGTAAAGATGGAACGGTTCTTCTGGAACGAGTTGCTTAATTTTCTTTATAGGTACGTCCATGTTTTCGACTTTAACCTTTGTTGTAGGTATGGGGATTTTTTTCGGTGATCGATTGCAACTGGGAAAGCGGTTATTTGCAGTGGATCGATCAATTGTTTGTGCACCTCTTTGAATTTTGCTGAGATGTAGCATCTCCCTTTTGTACCTTACAAACTTTTTCGTACAGCATCCTGCATAAGATGAAGACTGCGTTTATTTGCAATAAAATTGTTAACGTCCGTCATCATGAAACTTTGGATGGGAACTAACTTTTTTGAATAATATCAAATATTTATATACTCGTCGAAATTCTTCCTATATCGACCATTATCCAAATCAAAATCTTTAACAACAGTTATAAAATTATGTTTTGAGTCACCCCAACACTGTAAACACATTTCTTTAAATTTCGGATATATCATGTCACCACTTATATGATCCGAAAAGATATTCCGAATTGGTTTCATCCTGTTTCCATAATGCGATTACATTGGCGTTATCTCTGAGTCTATGTTTTAAGGCACTAGCGTAAGTTTGACATAGATAGAACGAATCTATTGCTTTATGTCGACCGAACGAGAAAAACTGGTGATTTTACTTTGCTCGTTTGCAGGTATATCATCGAAAACCATAATTGAATCTTCTTTGGTATCTCCGGGTTCGATCAAATCATCGAATTTTCAAACTCATGGTAACCAATTTCTTCTTTTAATGGTGTAAAAACGTTTCTTAACAATTCGTATTTCGGTTGATACAAACTCTTCAAAATACATAGACATTTTGAAATCTAAGACCGTTCTCGTGCAAGATCAGAGATATTAAAGCGTTGGTCTTCCCACAACTCGATGGTCCCACGAATATAGCTCGTATGTTAGAAAACAAAGGACCATGTTTACCATCCTCTTTTGCATTAGCAATAGCAAAGTTATCATAATTCTGTATAGGTATTTTAACTTCTGGTATAACATCTCTGGATGCATCGTTGGAATTATGTAATTTCTTCACGTTCTGCAACCTTTTAACATATCTGCATAACGTTGTTCTAGGGTATATTATATTTTTACTAGCAGCGTAGAAACTCAGCCATCAGGATATCCTCTGCTGCTTTTGTAATAGATTGTTTGGAGCACCACTGATTGCTTGAATCGACATCTTTCGAAAAAATGTCTTACTATAACTAAGCTCTCCCAAAACTACTTCCTTATATACCAAATTTAATCTCCCTGCTCACAAACCACATGACCATATGACCATATGACCACATGACCACATGACCATATGACCAACCATGACCATGGTGGGCGGTTGTCAATTGCCATGTTTTGACCACGGGTTTGACCAACCAAATTGAATGGTAATTTTGGCTTAAAAGGGTTTTTTTAAAAGAAAAATTCCGGGGTTGTTAAAAAGGCGAGGGTTGGGTTTGCCGGGTTGAAGGTTGGCTGTAACCAATTAATGGTTAATGGGAAATTATGGAAAAGGAAGCGTAAAAATCCTTTTTCGCTGTTGTCGGCTTTAAAGGGCCAAGTTGCTCTATGTGCAAAACTTTCGCTTGTTGCCTTTTCCTTGAAATTGGTTAACCTGGTTGGTAATCGGTGGGAAAGGTTTGGATGCTGAAACCCCAATTTTCGGTTATCGGTTTCGGTTCTATGGTGAACATTGTATGAATCCGAAATTTTAAAGGTGGATGGTGGTTTTACAGTGTTGAAATACGGTTTTCAATTTACAAAACCATTTAATTTTTTGGGGATAAAATTTTTTCCCAATTGTAAAAATTTCTTTTTTAAAAAGTTAAAAATTTGAAAACCCAAAAAAATTTCTTTTCCTCTTTTTCAAAAAAAAAATTCCTTCCCTGATTTAAAAAACCGGGTTGGTTAAAATGTTTAATTTCTTTTTCTTTTTAAATAAAATACTTTTTAAAGGTTTTTAATTTTAAACATTTAATTTTTAAAATTTTGAAATTTTTAAATCCGGAAAATTTTTTAAATTCAAAAATTGTTCTTTTAAAATTTTTTAAAGGGCTTGAACCAAAAAGGGTTTTCCCCCGGGTGTTGGGGGTTTTAAAACTTTAAAATTTGCAAATTAAAAGCCCAAAAATTTCTAAAAATTTTTCCCCGAACCCGGGGAAAAATTCCCTGAAGAATCAATAAAGGTTGGGATTAAATTTTTGAAAACGGGTTTGTGGGAAATTTTAATAAAATTTGGTGGTTTAGGGTTTTAAAAAATTTATAACGTGGGGTTTAAAAAGGGGGTTTTTTAATTTTAAAAATTGAAAGGCCGAAATAAATTTTTTAAAATGTAATGTTTGGGTTTTAGTTTCCCGGGGTTTTAAAACTGGGAAAATTTAATTCTAAATTTTTCGGGAATGTTGGATTGTTGAAAGGTTAAAATTGTAAAAATTTGGGGTTTTTTAAAAGGGTTTGGGGAAAAATACGGTTTTTAAAAAAAAATTGTTTTTGCGGGGCATTAAACCCAATTTTGGGGAGGCCGGGTTAAAATAGGGAATTTTAGGTTTATTTTGATTCCGGTTTTTTTTAAAAAAAAATTTTGTTTTGATTTAATAAAGTTTATTTTAAAAAACAAATTTTTTTAATTTAAAAGTTTGGGAAAATTTTTAAAAAAATTAAAAAGGGTATTTTTTAATCACAGGTTTAAAATCGTTTTTTTCTTTAATTTAAAAAATTTGTTTTTGTGATTTAAATTTAATTTAAACCAAACAAAAAATTTTCCCTTGAACGTTTAAAATTTTTATAAATTTTTAAAACCAAAAAAAAAAAATTTATTTTTTAAAAAAATGGGTTTAAAAATTTTTTTCATCGTAAACCCTTTTTAAATTGCGGATTTAATTTTTTGGTTTAATAAAATTTTTAAAAATTTTTTAAATTTAAAGTTTTTTTCGAGAAAAAGGGGGTTTAAAATTCCCGGGAAAATTTTAAAAAGTAAAGTAATTTTGTTTAATAATTCTAAAAAGGGGGGGAAAAAAGGAAACCCTTAAACTTTCGTTTTTCCCCTTAAAGCCAATTTAATGCGGGGAATGGGGGACCATTTGGATTAAACCCGTTTTTTTTTTGCAAATGTTTAGAGATTTGGCTATCCCAGATTCGCCAGACTCTGGTTACCACAGCGGTTTATAGATGTTATCAATACATGTATGTATTCTATTAAAACATATTTCTTGATAAAGTTTGTTTTACATATTTGTATCGCCAACATTACCATAAATTATTAATAGACGTATTAAACTATCCTGTTTTTTTTTTAGGTTTAAAGTGGTGTACGCGGAAATAATAAACACAATATACCGCATGTTAACAAAAGTTGTGGGGAAATTTAAAGACGAGTTTTACGGTGACTTGGTGTTAGAATCTGTAGGTAGTAAGGCTAAGTCCTACTGTATTGTGCGCGAGAAGGACACGATTAAAAAGATTAAAGGGATCTCACAAAGTGTAGTTAAGTAAAACCGAGGGTCTTACAACCTATAACGAGCATATATTCCCAAAAGGTGGGCATCCAGCTACGCAACAGTGCGTGGAGAATAAGGATTCTCTCCAATAAGAAATTAAAGTCATTGGTAATGGTAAAATGTTAAACCTATAAAGGCGATTATTAATTGTGGTTTAGTGACCGCGTTTGTGCACTCTTCGAGTGTCTTCGGCAATCTTCGATTGTTTCCAAAGAAAATATTCAAGCACGCCATTTAATGTCGTGGTGTAACATCGTCCACTGTTAAGCTCCGTTAATTATACTACTAAATGAGGTTTGTATTTTCCGTAAATACGCACTTTTCAGCGCCTCGTGTTATTGGTAATCTACAAACAATTATATCTCGATTTGAAATGCGCGTCATTGAAACATATTCTCAACATAATTAATAGAAAGTCCAAGAAAAGAAATTATAAAACAGCATTCAAATGTTCGTTAAGAAATCTAGAATATTTGTTGGATTACGAGTTACAATTTATTAATACTACATTGAAGTTTCCGGAATTTGCGTTATAATGCTTCTACCGCATCACGTAAGGTAATTTAGGTAATAAGACCCATTTACTTTCACTCTGATTATTATTGAACAGTACTTAATCTGGTTTATTACATTTTGTTAATTCTGGAATTTAGGTAGTTAATGATGTCATACACAAAATTTCTAATTAACATACATGGCTGGTATCTAGCGAAAGTTGTAGCACGCATTTTCAATTACGAATGCATTCTTCTTTCATTACAGGAGAAATTCCATAGATTTCATACCAGCAAAATGCGCTTTCTTTAGATATTTAAAACACATTACATTGGACATCAAAAGTCGACCTTGCCATTTCTACATTATTGTTAAGCATGCATTGGAATTTTGGATGCGGTAATTTCTTGTTTAAAGTAACTTAGTTAAATAAAGTGTAATTTAAATTGTGATTGTATAGTCAGTTATTGCAATTGAAAACACATTCAGGGAATAATTTATTTGCTCTATATATTTTACAGTAGCGTTTCCGGACAAAACTTTCTTTTTAATTAATTAAAGCATACAAGTTTCTGGTGTATATTCCTAAAGAGAAAATAAGTAGTTGATGTACCGTTGAATGGAGTTCATCCTTGTTTACACAAAATTTCAGATCCTGCGAACTAGCTTTTTGTTAATATTATTTAAAAAATCAATACGTTAGATGGATAAGGTGTTCAGTGGCGGCTATTTTATCAATAAATTTTATTTAATATGTTTAGTTTTTATTTTCAACACCAAAATTCTAAGGTTCACAAAACAATTTCTACAACCGGTTTTAAGACGTTGAAAAGAGCTAGCCGCGGAGATCTGAAAATTAGAAATAAAAGATTCGGGTAGCTGAGAAAATCTAATATTAATTGATACCAAACAAGGTAGGTTTATCTCGAAAGATGCATTGGCTAGACGAGGAAAACTATTTGTTAGTTTTGCTTATAAAGCAAAGGCGAAATTTAGAGGTTTGAGAGCTTAAAGTGTAACTTTGTAAGGAGTAGTCCGATTTTAAATCTGTTTACAGATTCTGCAATAAAATTCTAAGCTAACAAGATGTATTGCATGACTAAGAAAATTTATAAGAACACTCAAAAGTCGCTATAGGTAAAAATCTTAAAATGGGGTAGCTCCTTGGGGTGATGCAATCTAAAAATTCTTAAAGATTCGGGTACCTGAGAAAAATCTAATATTAATTGATACCAAACAAGGTAGGTTTATCTCGAAAGATAAAAAAATGGCTAGTCGAAGAAAACTATTTGGTTCAGATGAAAGATAAAAAAATGGCTAGTCGAAGAAAACTTTTGGTTCAGATGTGGAGGAAATGAGGATGCTCATTTATCTCGAAACATAAAAATTTAAGATAGGTTTATCTCGAAAGATGAAAAATGGTTAGTCGAAGAAAACTTTTTGGTCCAGATGTGTGGGGAAATGAGGGATTCTGGGGGAAATGAGGTAGTGGATGCCCCAATTATACTCTACTTACAGTGTTACACCCAAATGAGGTAACGTTTAAAGTTACCTCTAGTATTGAAATTATTGCAGCAAATATCGACTAATAAATAGGGTAGTTAGCTTTAATTAATGGAGTTGAGACACAATCATAATCTACGGACTATCTTTATTTTTGATCGAATTTTGGATATACGTATATGGTGTGGATGGTGTATATGGTGCGTGGATGAAGGATTGCTCCTTAACCATTAACACGTAGAGTGCCACAGGGGACATACCATATCCACCATTTAATAAAAAACTTTTGTTACAAATTGGCCGCGGGGGACACACAAAATCAGACAGTAAGAATTTAACTCCTAGCCATGTAAAGCATTTTTGCGACGGATCAATGCAAAACGTATATAAATGGTTAGGCGATGTTATTGGCAACATTTTGATATATTTGGTTTTGGTGTAAGGCGTTTAAATCACAAACAACAATGATTTTAGTTAGAGTAATTATCAATAAAGTTTTCTTTATATATTATTGATTTAAAGGCTCTACCTGATGAACATTAAACGAAGGTATATTTTACAAGCATTACATCCGAATTTAGTTATCGGTGCAGTATTTTTTGCTATCAATCGACCAGAAACTTTGACAGGGTGTAAAAACCGCTGCAGGTTCTTTTTTCACAAGTTTCGATACTATGACTGTTATTTCTATTTTCTATTTGAGAAAAGGAAATGCCGTTCATTTTTAACAAACCTAAATAAATATTTCAGCAAGGGTACATATTATAGTAATTATTCGACAACAAACCTTTTATTACTTCCTCACGGAATTTTATAATGGTGATTTTGTTAATAGTTACTTGCTGATTCAGTATATATGTATTGACTAAAGATGATCCAACCACCAACTCAATAGCCAACTTTCTATACCATTTCACACCACGACGAAATGAAGAATTATATGATTTCATTTGATCTGCAAGCAAAACATAAACTAATATTACAGCAGAAATAATGGAAGAAAGTACCTTATGTTTGTTATATTTGACAACAGTATTAGGTTTGTGCGTTTCTCCAAAACCTCGTCTTTATATTTACCATCTCTGGTGAAAATTTTGTGATTAGCATAAGGTTATCTTTTCTATCTAGCCACTTCTGTATGTACACTCCAGTATTACTTTCCTCTGAAATTTCTTCCCATTTTTCAATTGTATAACATTTTCTGAATTGTTTTTTTTGTTACTGCATACAGTCCCGAGAATATGTGTTTTTCTCAAGTAAGGCATGAGCTAAATCAACAGAAATGTAGTAGTTATCTACAACAATTGTACGTCCTATATGTAATACATCTTATGCTAGTTTCAACACAAGTGCTGAAGGAACTGAACTTCAATCCACAGTCTCCTTTTCTTGACCCATTTTGAAGACACAATTTAAAAAGTTTTATATTTCACCTGGTTGTAATTTAGTCATAACACCTAGGATACGAGATATGTAAACATATCCATAACAACCGGGGTGTAATGCAGGGCGTAATGGTTTCATAACTCCCGCTCATTATGCCCTCAGAAACAAATCAATGTTTTAGCTATTTATGCACCAAGTGTGTTATTAAGCTTTCTCCTAGCTCTGTTTAAATTTAATGAGTAGAAAACTTTCACTTGCTTTTAGAGCTTGCTTTGCAATTATTGTTAGCAACTCTTGATCAGCCATTTTGCACTATTAATATTAAATAATCGTGACAAATGTCCAAAACATAGGAACTTCAAACTGTTTATTGTCATCATGGAAAACATGATGTAGGTGTGTTTAATAGTTATACAGTAAAATCCGAGGTAAATTCTAAAATATAAAACTTACCTATCACCTATTTCTTTTCTGGTATAGTTACTATGATGCTACGTTTGAAATCTTTGGGGTCTCGCCTGTCTCATACATATAGCTTACAAGTTGGAAGAGACGTTCTGTTACTGCTTGTCCAGCGGATTTTAGAGTTTCTGCTTGCACCTTATCTGTACCAGGCGCATTACCATTTTTCAGACTCTTAATGGTAATTCAAACTCATCTCTAAGTATAGGATATCTCAAGTCATCATTTTCAATGTCTGATTCTTGTTCTAATGCAGTTTCCTACCAACAGGAAATAATAAACGTTATGCCGAATAATTTAAATTCTTTCACATTAAGTACTAATAATAAGGAAAAAGTCGCTTCTTTTAATTAAAACGCGGCACCTCGGGAAATGTAAGTTAGGTTAATGTATTTTAATTCTTCAGGTTTATTTTTGTTTTTATAGATATCATCTATTCTAAATAAATATAAGCAATTGCAGGTACTAGTATGACTTCCTAAACAGTTTCCACACAAATAGGATCGACTCTAAATGACAACTAAAGTATAATATGGATTTCAAAACAATTGCGTTAACAAATAAAATAATAATGTTTTCAGATACATATCTCTTACTTGAAGAATTCTTTTAGATTACAATGCAATAGTTTTGAGTTCATAGTAGGGTTTCAAAGAATGTATAGTGATGTGTTGATATTAAAATGATTACAGTTTTTTAATTGCTGTCGCTTTCTGTTGATGTATCACTTTCAAATTCGCCCTGTATTAATAACTCATCGACAGTCACATCTGATGCTTTTTCAATATGTTTTTCAGTATGTTGAATACATTTTTGCCATAAATCTTTGGGACAGTGCTGTATAGCTTCGCTCTACGTATCGAATACATTCTCGTGGTCATCGCCATCTCTTCCGATATGCTTATTATAATAACATTTTGCATATGCCAAAATCATTTTTCTTGCATTAAATTGACAATGATATGATGATAGGTGCTTGACCATGGCTGTTTAGAAGCTCGTCTACTTTGTAACACTTTTGTGGTGTGCGAGATTAAACCAAACTTAATAATTCACTTTCAACATCTGCGTAGTATACTGAACTTTGTGTGTAATAAGCCATTGAATTATATCAGCCTTAGTCCAAGCTGCTGTTAGTACGTTGTCGAATAATGTAGAATGATAAGGTGCATTATATAACACAATTAATGATTGTTATTCTAAATTGTTTATTAGCTTCTCTGCAACCCACTGTAAAAACGTACCTCTATTCATTTCATCATGATAATCGCTACTGTTTAATTTGGAAGCAAATAACAAAGAAGCACCGTCTACAAAACTTTCTTTTGATGTAGCATGAACTACTACGAAACGTTTTCCATCATACCCACTTCACACTTCTAACATCATCGTCTTGCCATGATCTTGTTGACTTTCTTTTTGAAAAGTCAAGTTTCGTTCACAAAAACGACTTGTCGTCTTGTGTTGGAGTCTATACTATTTTTGTATGCCCTTAGAAATTTAATTCTTAAACTACAGTATATGATTTTTCTAACAAAGCCCTACGATTTCTTTCTTTTTTAAATTTGAATTCAATTTGAAGCAGTACGCGTTTCAAACTGGCACTAATTAAGGTAATACCATTTTCCCAAAGTTTCACTTGTAGCGATTGGACAGTTACATGTTTTTATGCAAATAATGAACTTGACACTATCCTATCAACACCATCTGCGTTACCTGTAAAACGAGCGGGCCAGGAAGAATACAACACAATAAGTAATAAGGAATGAACTCGCCGAATTACAGGGTAACAAAGAGCAGAGGAGGAAAGAAAAAAAAACGAATGCAACGCTAACACAGTCAAAGGTTGTAGGGTCTAAAGAACGAAACGACAGGGCACACGAACCAATTTGCCTCTTTTAGAACATCTGTGCTTGAAATGATAAATAAACACAAAAACACTTTTTAAAATATAACTCCAATAAGTAACTTGTATGAATTTAAATGGCAAGCAATATTAAATTAGTGGTTAAAGATCAAACATCTGAATTCCTTACTCTTTATGTACTAACATTAAATATTAATCGTATCTAGTCACAATCGAGGTGTTTTGTAGATTAAAGAACTATTCCATTATAAACCCCTTAAATATTGCCGCATACTTGTTACGTTAAATTTCTGAAAATGAGTAATTTCTGCATTAATTTACAACTACCTTAATTAAGCGCTTTATAGAAATTCGAATCTAAGCAACGGCTCGCTTTATATGCTATTCCATTTAAAATGAATATTCAAACCGTATATAAAAATTTCCTTAAGTGTGAAAATACGTGGAATATATTTTAAAACCAGGTTATAAAATTCTCTGGAAAAATATGCTTATTGTTCAACAAGTTTGTTTTATACGTTCTAAACTATCATTTGCTTATCGTTAAACAACTTCTATATAAATTCATGGAAATAAAGCAACAACGGCTTATTATTTCTAATAGTTTATCCTTCGAAACACGCTTCTTAATACAAATATAAAAGCGTTTAATGGTTTCTACTGAGAAATCCTATTTTGTTATCTACACGTGTTCGACTCACTCAAGTTTTATGGGCAATAATCGTCTTCTAATTAATTCATTCCCTGTATCGTAGATCAATAAATACAAATCGCTTTTCGTTGTTATAACCTTTGGGCAATGTGTTATACGTTTCGTTTCATTTGACTGTATGCAGGGTTACCAAAGGTACCAAATTCTTTAAAATATACGTTGCTTTACCATGTGCAACACAAAATTCAACCGAAATCATTATAGTATGTTTGTTTGCGCTAATTGGCTGTTCTTCGCTGAATAATTCCTAGTTGTTATCTGAAATATATTTTTATTTGCGTTCGCAGATTTTTTCACACATTATGGGTGGACGTGTTTTATGTTACCTTCCCCCGGCGGTCTCAATTTGTATAAATACAAACTGAGCTTTTAAAACGCTCTCTATTCTATTCTATACGACTCTACACAACGTGCTGTTCGATACATTTTTTTCATAAAAATACTTCCTGGTTTGGATGAGAAATAAAACGTAGGTTCCGTGCGTGAGTATTGTCGTCATGCACATTAAAGATCCCTATCTTGCTTTGTGTAGCAAGGGTTCGGCAAAATTCAAAATTTCCAGCTAAAAACTCGTTTCCTGGTCAATGTAGTACCTTCGGGTGCAGTATTGTAAAGTTAAATGTAGGGGCTGTGGGGTGATAGTTATTTGCGGTAAGGCAATATATCTTCCTTCATATGTTCGTGGATTTTACTGTCGCGCCAGTGGGAGAAAGATTCATAACGTAATTATGTGATTCTAGGAATTTGAAACTTGTGAGTTTTCACCAATCAAGAACTGGGAATTTGTCATCGTCTATGCGGGTTGGTGTAGACCATTGGTATTCCTGGACATGATTATTCAGGGGTTGAGAAATAAATCGTCAGTAAATAAATCCTTTTAAATTGTGTACAAATATATTATTGTAAAATAGAAATTCGAGTTATAGATAGTATCTGTTAATTCACAGGAAGATAACATTTCCAGAAATGGAATTGAAAATGTAACTATCAATATTCGTAAAACTTATGAAAATCGGTATGATAATAGTAGTATAAAATGGCAGAGCCAACGATTCATTTTATATTTGATTATATTTTTTGTTTTATTTGTCAATTACAATGCATTGGTGTACTTTTGTTACTACACCTAACCACTGACAAGACGGGGCTATTTCTTACATGCTATCCCTGCACGGAAATATTTTTGTTCGCACGTAATTAAATCCTATTTTTTGCGTTTTTCTCACGGTCATATGAGTATTCAGTAATAATTTAAACTGTTTTCTCAAGTTAAACGATTGCTTATCCATTGCAATGTAGATTCTATTAGTATATCCAGTTATAAATTTAAATACTGCAAACCTATTCAATTTTAATATAGCGCTAAAAGCTGGTATTTTATTATTAGAACATTTGTTGCCAAAGTGATTACAATTTTATTGCAATGTGTTTTCAACATTGAAAGTTTCTGGTTTGCTTATCTTTACACCGTATTGCAGATACATAGTGCATTGGTTTTGTTACATTTTCTATAATTTGTATGCTGATAGTTAGCCAACCCATTCTACATGTACTAAACATCTTCTTGAATTTGAAGTATATTCCTTGTCGCGTACTTTAGACACGTGTTATTTTGAAACGCTACGACCGGTTGTTCTTCAGGATCAGGCGTTAATCAGGTTTGATCGAAAGTAGTCCGCTTGTGATTATGAAACCATAAGCTGGATATGTATCTCATGAATTCCTTTTTAAGAAATAGTTCAGTTTTGTTTGTGTAAAATTAGAAATATGCGATTTCCTTTAATAATAAGGCAATTCTAATACCTGTAAGTGGGTTGAAGTTGGTTGAAGATAAATAAATTCAGTTACTACAAATATCAAATGTGATCCAGCAGATGTCGACTACAAAAAGTTGTCGCGCCTAACCGTGAATTATCAGAATCTTCAAGACCACGTTTGTACAAGCTAAAAAAGAGGAATGTCATTCCAAGCTGTACGGCTTGCTGTTTCTTTTCTACATAGTTTTGATTATTTCTCATGGAAAATTGGGACTGAATTTTCTTTGTTAAGTTTTTAGGTTACTCATCGTACAATTGGAGAAGTTCCAGTTTGGAAATTGAACTTACTTCGCTCAAATTGTCGGTATATGCTAATGCGACAAATTTTATTGATTGAGTATGAATTATTAAGTATCCACATTGACTGTCCATAAAAAATTTTATACAAAATTTCGAGTTACACGATTGCTAATGTGTGATGTTATTACCTAATAATTTTTTTGTTTTGTTTCCGCTGCAGCGAAATATATTTCGGCCAATAGGTGATTCTTTTTTCCTCTTGTTGCTTGTGTCTACTATTACTTTTTTTTGCGTTTGTTTAGCGCTTGGTGACATTGTGTAAGTATATATGTTTTTTTAGTAATTTCCGTTTTATGTTAATACAAATCTTGTAAGAAATTTCATTAAACTAGTGACAGAATAAACCGTAAGATACATATTTATTAATTTTCTCTTATGTAAATACTAGGTTTCAGGGTAAAAATTTGTTTGAGGTAGTTAAGGAATGTATTCTTTATATTTGTGTAGATTTTTCTACTGTGCAAATCCTCCAGAATATGTTTTGGATAAATGTTGTTTTCTACGCTGGTTCGTTTTCCTTTTTCTTGTAACATTTTTTTTTAAGTAAAGGTGTGTAAATAAAATTTCTTTCTTAAGGTTTTCTTCTTCCATCTTTGTGACTCACCTCACTGTACGACTTTTAGCCAGCACGGCATTTTTTGGGATCCTTTCTTTTTTGCGGTTTTCGGCGTGGTCTATTTTCTTTGTTGCTTTACTTTTTTTACTTGTCTGCACGGAATACCGTAACACGTTACAGGACAGTCTTGTTCAAGACAAGAAGATTATTAGTGTAGGTGATGCAAACGTAGAAGTTTCCTTATTGAGAGCAAGAACACGCCGAAACTAAGTTTTTTTTTGTTGTTGAAAGAGCACTTGAAGCAACCGGTTTCTGAAATATCGTAGGCTGCATATTGGCGCTGAAGAAAAAGATGCTTTAGAGGCTGCATTGAAGTGCCGAAGTAAATACTTACAAACAGCGAACTGCGAATATTTGATAGAGGATAAATACTTAGATGGACAGATTCACATTGGCGAAGAATGTAAATTTGAAGGGAATAAAATAGCACATCGAGAGGTTTAAAGTAGCTTACACCGTGCATGTAGATGAAATCAACAAGTTAAGGCGACGATAGAATTGGGGGAAAACTGAACAATAACATGTAACAAATACTAATACGGAAGGAGCCCTAGCTCAAAATGATAAATTCAACATATTAGAAGAATAATAAGATTTTTATACAGAAAGTGTAATTATACGAACTCTGAAATGGGATGCATATTTGTTGAGCGAGGATGGATGAAGTAAGTAGAAAAGTATCAGATGAAACTAAGATAGTGTAGTGCGCAGAAGGTGTGAAAAATATATTCAATAGATGCAACCCAACGTAATTAGACAGATAAAGAATGAATAAAGAATATGGAAAGGTGTAAAAACGTGATATTATGAGGGTAGAGATGGGAAGTAGATGATCAATAAAAAGGTATATTCCTAATTACTCCCTGTATGTTTGTTGTGGTTTGTTTTGTATTTTTCTTAATCTTTTTTGGGTATTAAACCACTCAGAGTTTTTAAAAGTGTCTTTATTTATTTTTTGATCCATGACCTAGGATCGTTGTCAAAATAATAAACAATTTTAAGTTTGACATTTATGACACAAATTGAAGGTGACCTTGATTTATTAATTATTGATTTGAATACATTAGGTGAAAATTTTAAAATTTAAAAGAATCAGTACTTTCAATTTGTGTTGCGTCCTGGGAACCACTTTTTAAGGTAGCCAATACGCTTAACGTGAAATAAGCTGATTAATTTTTGTATAGTTAAATTTCATATAAATTCAATAACTTGATGATTGGAACATTTTTTAACATGTTTCTATTTATACGGTTGAAGGTGGTTATGAAAGAAGTGTGTGATTACTTTACAGTAAGGCTTAAGCAGACGGGGGTTGCTAATATGTCTATTGTTATGTAATTAGTTGTTGTATGTATAAATAGAAATCATGTGTGTAGGCTGTATTTCATGTTAATATCGCAAGGAAAACCCAGGAAAAACTTGCAATGCTACCTAGATATTGGGCATTTGATTTTCATTTGTAATTTCTTTTGTTATTTCTTTTAGTAATGGAATTGTTTACTAAAAGTCACAGATTCATTTGCTACGCAGTTATTTTTATGTAGGGTTATATAAGCAGCTTCTTTGATTTTTCGTTTTTGGTGGTTTTCTTTTTTGTCAATAATTAACGCGTCCTCCCATTTTATTTTATGATTGAAATTTAATGCATGTTGGCAAATCGTGGATTTTTCAAATTTTCTATTTTTTATATACGATTTATGTTCTTTTAATCTAACTTCAAATGGTCTGGAACTTTCCCCTATGTAAAACTTGTTACATTCGCACGGTATTTTGTAAATGCAGTTTTTGAACTTTAAATTGCGTTTTTGGGTTTTGTTTTTGTTACTTGTGTTCTTAGTGTATTGTTGGTTCTAAATACTGTTTTGATTTTAAATTTGTTTCCTATTCTTTGTATTTTATTGGAGAATCCTTTTATGTACGGTATTGAGAGCATTTTTTATGCGTATTGTTGTTTCTGTTTTCTTCTTTTTTATTTTTTGGGACTTTGGTCCTTTCTTCTTCTATTATTCTTTTAGGATACTTGTTTTTTATTAGTGTACATTTGATTATATCTTTCTGTTTCTTTAAAATTTCTTCGTTTGATGATATATATTTTGCTCTATCATACATGGTTTTGATAATTCCTCGTTTGACACAGTGTAGATGGTTTGAATCGAAGTTTAAGTATCTGTTTGTGTATGTTGGTTTTCTGTATACTGATGTATTAATTGCTGTACCGTTTTCGCTAGCTAGAATATCTAAAAACGGAAGTTTTCCATGTTGTTCTAATTCACAAGTGAATTTAGTAGTTGGTTCTATTTTGTTAATTGAATCTACGAAGTTTTTAATCAGTTCTGTATTATGAGGCCAAATAACATAGACATCATCTACATATCTCCATTAGATTAGTGGTTTCAATTCTTGTGTGAATATTACATCTTTTTCGAATTCCTCCATGAATATATTACTAAAAATTAGCGATAGTGGACTTCCCATCGCCATTCCGAAGTTCTGTTTGTAGAATTGGTCGTTTATTTGAAAATATGTGGTATTGATGCATATACCAAGTAATTCCATGATCGATTATATACTTAGTTCTGTTCTTTCTGTAAGGTTGTCATCTTTTTGTAGTTTGTTTTTTATAATATTTTGTTTACAGGTACATTTGTGAAGAGATTTACTACATCAAAACTTACCATTGTGTGGGTATTTTTAATTTTGATGTTTGATCATTTTTCTAAAAAGTGTTGGTTGTTTTTTATGAAACAATTCGTTTTGACTGCTAATGGATTTATAATTTTTAGGAGAAATTTTGCTAAATTATGGCATTGTGAATCTATGGAGCTTACGATAGATCTCAAAGGAATGTATGTTTTATGAATTTTTGGTAGACCGTAAAAGTGGGGTGGTTACTGTAATGTGGGACCAGTTTGCTTCTTTCTTTGTTTTCGAACTCATTTTTAAACTTGTATAGAGTTGTGTATATTTTATTTTCAATTGATTTTGTTGGGTCCATTTCTAAACTAGTCTAATTCTCAGTGTTTAACAGTTCGTTGACTTTTGCGTAGTAATCGTTTTTATCCATTACTACTGTTGCATCGCTTTTGTGAGCAGGTAGAATTATAATTGAGTTATCGTTTTTTAGAGGGCGAATTGCCTTTATTTTGTTACTACAGTATTGCCCGAAATAAACAGTACTGAAATTGTAATTGTTTTGTATATTTAAAAAATACATATTATTGACACTTTATTATATGTTCTAAATGTGCACCTCCTCGTTCGAGACAGACTTCATAACGATGTTCTAAGTTTCTGGTCATGTTATTGAATAAGGGTTGTCTCAGGGCTGCGAAGAAGACTCTAACGGCATCCTTTAATTCATCGATGGTTTGTGGTGCCCGTTTGAAAACGGCATTTTTAGCCATGCCCCAAATGTATGCGTCTGGAGGTGTGACGTCTGGAGAATGTGAAGGATAAGGGAAGTCAGTAAATCGTGATATGAATTTGCTTGGAAAATGTTCTTGAAGAAATTGACGAATTGCGGCAGCAGTATGGCAAGCTGCCCCGTCCTGCTGAAAAATTGGTTTCGAAATGCCAAGTTACGTGCACGACAGAATTGACGTAGATCAGGGATAAATCGTGTTAAAATTTGTCTGTACCTCTGTTGATTAAGTGTGACTTGCCTACCATTCTCTTCGATAAAGTACGGACCAATGATTCCGTGTCCGGAAACAGCACACCAGACACTCACTTTTTCACTATGTAAAGGAACCTCTTGAACCTCATCGGGTCTGGCAAAGCCCAGAAATCGATTTGTGCGACGATTCACATAGCCTGACAAGTGAAAATGTGCTTCGTCTGAAAACCAAACATTTTTCAAAAATTCAGGATTTTCATACTGTAACGCGAGAATTCTGGCGCAATATTCCACTCTACTGCGATAATCCGAGGATGTAGTTGTTGATGTACCTGAATCACATACGAAAATGTACCCAGCTCCTTCAGGATTCTTTGAAAGGAAGTTCTTTTAAATCAAGTTGTAACGCTGTCCTTGCCTGGCTGACTTTCGGATTTTCTAAGATTTGCTCAAAAACACGTTCATGGTTATTGTTGTTGTTAACTGTCCTGGGACGCCCTGAGTTTCCTTTTCGTTGGCACAATACACTACCTGTATTTCTAAACTTTTCAATAACCTTCAAAATTACAGCATTACTTGGAGAACGTTTATTAAACCTTTGTGTGAATTGATCAGACACGTATAGCAAACTTGCACCATTACGTCGGCCGATTCCGTATGAACGAAAATAATGCTCTACCAGAAACACTTTCTCCTCTGTACTTAACACCATTTTTAACAATTAGGCCCCACTAATTACTTGTTTGAGGTTTACTTGACAGGTCTATACTAGCTAACTTGAGTGTGACAGCGCACGCATAAAAACACCGCCAACTTAGTTTCAGTACTGTTTATTTCGGGCAATACTGTACTTACATTTGGTTTTATTTTGTGTTTCTTTTTTATTTCGATTTTGCATCGTATTCTAAATTCGTTTGCTTGATCTTCTTCGAGTTGGTTTGCTGTTTTCTTAATACAGTTGATTATTTCAAATGTCGGTATTGACAACGATCCTAGGTCATGGATCGAAACGTAAATAAAGACAATTTTAAAAACTGCGAGTTGTTTAATACCCAAGAAAGATTAAGAAAGGTATATTGCTACCATCGCTTACGGACACAGTATTTAACATCTTAATTAATTGTGCCGAACTGTCTTGTGGTGACCACACCACAGTTTTCAACTAGTTATTTTAAAGAGAGATTAGTCGTGCTAGGTTTCAAAAAATGAACAAAATAGATTTTGACTCCACTACCGTACTCATAGGATTGAATTAATTTCGCTTAATAACTATGCTTAGGTAGCAAGACAGATTTTTTTTATGTTGCAATAAATCATTTGATTTATCGTGCTCCCTTTGTCTATAGTTTGTTTTTAAACTAGGAAAAATAAAATTAAGTCGTATTTATTATACTACAAGAGAACAAAAATTTAACCAAATTAGAAAAGGTGTAAATTCAAATTTGGCATTGACTTTAAAAATCCAAATATAATCTTTGCTTATGCGGTTACAAAAGAGAATGTTTCAATTTTCACTAATTTGTCAATTTTCCTAAATATGGGCATTTGCGGTAATGCACTTTTAATAACCATGCCATACAACCTACCTCGATCAAGCTACATAATACATAGAATGTTAGCAAAAGAATTCATTATATACTTGAACTAAGAATTTTACGTGTATTTTTAAACCTATCTATAGTGTGGTGTTATAACATATTCGAATGACATATTTTTGACAATACATACCTATAATGAGGTCAAAATTACCATACATTTATTCTATTATATAAAAGAGTGTATGTTTATGTGAATCCTCGGACGAAATCGAATCACTCTGTACAAATTGAAATAATCAACATTGTTAATGATTAGCAGCATAAAAATTATAATTTTACCTTGGAAAAACATTTTCCACTACAAGTAAATCATGAAACATCAAACTTCAATTGATAGTTTAGTTAACGTCGTACTGTAATTCTAAATATGTCCAATACATTTTCTGTTTTTCCCTTCTTAAAGCGACTAATAATTAATCAATCTTATTTATAATCTTCTGCAAGCAAAATTCAAATTATTCTTTATTTAAAAATGGCATGCTTTCTAGTGTGCTTTAGCGATCTAATTGACAATATACTTTTGTATGTACCAAGATTTCTGCGAGAAAAGCTTCAAGACTGGTACTACATTTTACTCACTGAAAATATAACTTATATTTAAATTCCTCCGAGAAAACTAAACATATGTGAACATTATGATTTTTGTGATATTTTGACAAGTTTAGAGAAAAATACAAAATGAAAAACATAGTTGCATACACAATTGGAAAACATAGTATGAGATGGTTAAAAAATATAAACACAGAAGTTATTCTTATAAAATTTTAACCGACAATATAACTGTTATTATTATTATGGCTATTTTCGCGACGTGGAAGTAACTCGATCTTGATGGAAGAACGTGCCACAGTTGTAGCTAATCTGGATTTGCATTCCTGGTGCGAAAAACGTCCGAATTGTATGGCAGTATTGATCGGAAATAACGCTCTGTGCGTGACCACGGTTATCCCCAAAACAACATGGGCGATAACTCCTTAACTTGATATGGCAGCCCAAGCGACAGCCTTAGACGAGGAACTGCATAAGAAACCAATAGGTTTCTGATGTAGTTCCTGTGGATTTTTGTAAGCCCAGTTGTGGTGAACCTGGAATGCTGCAAAAATGATGTCCCAGAGTTCAATGTGCGACTAACCTGGAAATTACTCCAGGCGATAGGCATGAGAACTGGCATGGGTTTATTTTGTTAAATCTCATTAACCGGGAAAGCGCCATTACATTTTGGGATACGCAGTTTATAATAGAAACAAAAGGAAATCGCAGAACCTCAAAGTATTACTGAGAACAAACGACCAGGATGTCTTGTGGATGAACCTATAGCTTGAGTATACAAAAACACTATCGGATTAAGTCTGAAAGGAAAATACACATAATTAAGTTAAATGATAAGAACATCATTTGTGTTCCATAAATCACAATAATCAAATATCATAAATTGAATTTGTACGACAGCACAAAACAAATAGTGCTTCACCTTTTTAGCACTAACCACAACCTTGCTTTCATAAAACCTGAGATACCGCCCCAATATCTAATAATTACCTTATGTTTTGTCTAGGGAAAAATAAAAGAAAGTAGTTCACCTTAACAGTGTAATGAAAAATTAAGATATTCTTGAATAATCATTTTGTTTGTATGTACAATTCTTAGAGAATCTTTTTAATAAATACCAGGTAATATTTCATGACTGAAAATTATTTCAAATGTTTTCTCAAACCGCAAATAACATTTTAAGCATAAATAAATTCAAGGTTTATACCCATACAAATAATTAATCAGGATTTTACAACAAAAACTATATCAGCTGCAATGTCATATGGCCGTACTCTACTATAGAACAAATTTGGAACTGGTAAAATTTATTTAATAATAGATCTCTAAGTTATGAAATTTGGAATAAATTAGTTATTGAAATTTCACTAAATTATTACACAAATATCTGCCTGACATGTCGATAATTGTAAAGGCAAGAAAAACATTCTGCAATCATTTAATACTTGAATATCAAACAATAATATTCTTAGAACCGGTAATTTGAGAAGGTAACAAACTTACCATAATAAATCCATATGAGCAGCACGATCTTGAACTTGAAGTTGACAAAAAAACAGCTTGTCAGGAACCAAGAATAAGTGCACAGAAACGTTCTTCACAAAACATATGATTATATCGGCACCATCTCTAGGTGTTGATTTAAACTAACCAGGATATTTAATCTTTCAATACGTTTCGAATAAATCACTATCAATTCGATAGACGTTTATATTAAATGAAGTCAACATTCAAACAATGATTTTGTTCCATCACTTAAAATTAAGACTTGTTTGAACTGAAAATTAATACACATAAGCATTTGTATTAAAATATATTTTCAGAAACAGTTAACAACTTGATTACCAAACATTCACATGGACCACCAATTTGAAAATGCACATTATGGCCATGTTAAACTCAAAGGTAAGAAAACTCCTTCTATTAACATGTTATAAACATGCAACCACTATCAATTGGGCTTGATAGCAAAACGAAATTGCCAACCTGATAGCTTTAGAGATATTCTAAAATGTTCTAAGAGCCTACAGTTTTTAATTCTCAAATCACAAAAAGCACAAGTAACTACATACCAATCATTATAAATTATCGCGAACCACCACCAGGGCAATTCCTCGCACACGCGTTAGAAATCACGCATGCATCTCCAACGATTCCAATGAATAACAAGGACATCTATAAATTTAATTAACGGCAGATTTACACTGCGAAACTGTAAATTCAAATAAGGACGTTGGAATTTTAAAGACAATGTTAGAAAGATTAAATGAAATATAAAGTAATATATTAACACGGATTTTATACAGAAATTCCTATAAATACATGCTAGAAAAATAAATACATTACACAATATCTACAATTTTGGTAATTCACATGAGCGTTGACATGCAAATTAAATTAACCAGAGAACCGTATATTATTGAAGCTTCTAAAACGATTTTTACATTGTACTGTAGAATTCGATTTGTTTAGCATGATCATCGGGTTTCTTTGCACTACAATAGTTGTGTAGGGGTGAAAATGTAAGTCTTGCAAATAATGCGGTGCAGGGTGGATTTGCTCAGTTTATAGGCAGCTCCGGGGATCAGATAGGTTCGCATATGACTGCTGATTCTAAGGTTCCGGGTTCGATTCCCAAGTTAGACGAACATTTTTCACAAAAATACGCCCTCGTTCGGATAAGAGGTAAAATGTAGGTGCCGTGTATGTTGTCACGCACGTTAAAGATCCCTTCTTTATCTTGCTTGAACTAACAAGGGTTCTGTAAAATTTAAAATGTCCAAGTAAAAAACTCGCTTCCCGGCAAATGTAGTACGTTCGGGCGGAGCATCGGATAATCAAATGTAGAGTAAACATGTAAACTTTTGCATATAATGCGATGCACCGTGAATTTGTTTAAAGTTAGGGAAACAGCGCTCAGTCGTGGTGACTGTCGTGGATCGTCCATAGCAAATTGGCGAATGCAGTGGACATTTATAATCGTTCTTGATGTCGTTTTGCGTAATGTTAATTTATTCGGTATTGTGTTTCCAGTCTTAGAACATTTCTCATGTTCCTTAAATTAAAATGTGTTATGTAAAATCGTTGAACAACAGTGCAAGACTAGCTGTTTATATAAAACGCTCACGTGCAAAATACACGATACGGTCCCGTGAAACGATTCATCGCTACTAAAATACACAACTCCGTTAAACGTTTGACGCCGCTCCGCTTCCTTTGCTATCTGTGTTTGGCATGTAACGGTCAAATCAGATATGAGAAACATTCTGAAACACCCCTTACGTAAATGCTCTTTTATATTATTGTTTATTGTAAAATACATTTTGTTTTTGGATTATTATTTGTCAAAACCGTAATCATAGCAATAACGTTTTACACATTTGCATTTGTTACTTTATTTCAACTTGTTGGAATTATACTATTATGTATCTTCATCTCTGCTGTTTACAGACTGCATGAAACATCATTTATGCACCGAATGAACTTACACTTGCAGCTGATGCGATATAAACAAATGTTGGAACGTACGGGTTTCCTCTATTCAATGTACTTACTGTTGCTTGGATTCTAATGCACTAACTTTACTAATTTATCTTAATTTATACTAGCTTCCCTATAGCTATCTGTAGTTGATATCGTTACCTTAATGTAAAGTGGCTTTATATTTGCATATGAAGTGCAGTTTAGTCAAATTACTTAATTGACTAGAGTAGACGGAATATCTCGCCTACGGCATTACATCATACTGTCTTTCAGGTATAGTGTGATTGGCAAATTGCTGAGCATAGAAATATGTAGTAAATTGGTAAATGAATCTGGCTTTATATTGCCAGATCATATGTTGAACGGATTTTAGAGCCTCTTTCTAAGCGTTTTCCTCTTCATTCACTAGTTTTCCTGAAGGCAGCTTCTCCTTGTCTTTAGTTAACTTATTATTCCTCTCAATCTGATTTATATATTGCATAATCCGTGTAATGTGTTTAGGTGTATGATCATCGATTTCAAAATTAGTTGGTTTTACTTTGTGTGTATTCCAGATATTTAGTAATAATATAGTTTTTTTGCTTTCGCTACAAATGTTTGATGAACTATTTCGTATTACACTACATCCTTAGTTACACGCGTAGGACAAAAAAAAGATTATAGAGAACTTTCAAGTACAAAAACGATATTAGCTACTTTCAAATAGATCCTAACAGGCTGTAACCGCAGAAGATACACTTAGAGAAAAATATAATCCCATAAAGCGACACGTATTGTAGACGTCAAAATAACTCGACTGGACCCAATTTACCTGTATATCAAAATGTACCGTGTGTCCGTGAGAAGAGTTCAAACACAAATTCATTTGGCAGTGGACACACAGACAACACTTTTTTACAGCAAGTGTTCAATGTCATCTCCACCTTCATTAATGCAGAGGTCAATTCCATATATTAAATTGACATGCACCCATCTAAAAATATCATCGTTTTGTCGTAATGCGTTTTCAGCAATTTGAATTCGTTCCAGAATTGTTCAGGTTTATTAATTTGAACCTTGTACACTTGTGCTTTAAACGTTTGCCAGATAAAGAAGTCGCAAGGATTTAAGTCAGGAGAACGCGGAGGCCATTGAATGGGTGCTTCGTGACCTCTACCAATTCATCTACGAGTAAATTCGTTAAAATATTCTCTTACGGCACGTGCAAAATCAGCTGGTGCACCGTCATGCATGAAGAATATGTTTCACCGAACATTAAGGGGCAAGTCTTCTAGTAAGTTTGGCAAACGTTTTAAAGATATCAAAGGTAATTAGCGCCATCCAAACGATCAGGCAATCGGAATGGCCCAACCATAAAATTGCCAATAACTCCGACCAAGACATAAATTTTAAATTCTCGTTAATAATGTGTACTTTTAACAGCATGTGGATTTTCATCTGCTTACACATGCTCATTGTGCAGGTTCGTCATGCCACGACCTGTAAAACAATACTCATCATTAAACAAGATATTAGTGTGGAATCCGTTGTCAACTACCCTGCATTCCCGAACAGTTTGTGAAAAATTTAAACGTGATCCGTAATCGAGTGACAGTAATTCTTGCACTGGCTGAATGTGGAGTGGACGAAGTAACTGATCTCTAATGATCCGAGTTACGACGTTTTATGGAATCCCAGTCTTTCGTTACAATTTTCTGGTACTGGTCTCAGGATTGTCATCAATCATTTGAGGAATAGCATCTTCCGTAATTGGTGATCGGACTTGTCGAGGTTTTTCAGCGTTAGTTCTGACTGACTTCAACGTTCCTGTTTCTCGAAGACGTTTTTCGATTCGGGCAAAGGTTTTGTGATTTGGAATTCTCCGGTTTAGATACTTCTCTTGATACACGCGGACACTTTCGAGGCAGTTACCCGGACAGAATCCAAGAACTAATGGCATGTCCATCTGCTCATTAAAAGGGAACTCCATAATTTGCTAGCTGCCAAAATTACACAACTGTAATAGCAATTAAAGCAATAACGCTGATTGTGTTAAAGAAAACAGTACAAAAGCAAACTGAAGCGAACAAATTATTGTGTATGCCAAAAACTAAAGTGATATGATTGTGTTTTATGGCATTTTTGTTTATGAATATCGTTTAGCAGTGTTTGAAACTAAGAGAAATACGGAGTTTTTACAAGAGTCAAAAAAATGAAGATGATAAGTTTTTCTGAGTCGTAGAACGGTATTACCACCTTTAAGAAAGGTATAATAAAAATTGCGAGGGGTGAAAGTGGTTTTAACCGTTCTACAATTTTCTTGGGATTTCTTTGATTACTTAAAGTAGGGTAATTCTTTAAAATGCACTTTTGCCAAATTTCAATAAATTTATTTCACACATTTCTGCACAGCGTACAAAAATGTGATTTCTTATGTAAACTTTGATGTCTTTTCACGGACACACGGTACGTCTTGGTATATATGTAAATTTGGTCGAATCTACTTATTTTGACGTCTGCGATACGTGGTAGCTTTATTTCCCAGCAATTTTCAGACACCCTGTATATATTTACATAAGATGAATATATAAATTCACTAAATGAATTTATATATATAAGTAGAACTAATATTTGCATAACCACTTATAATGATGTTTATTTATACTTTTGCCAGTTTACAGAAGTTCCTTCGATATTATATTGAGATCGCTTTGATAGTTTCGTTAGGGTTAAAACTACTCAATTCTGACGAGACTCAAAAGGCTGAAACCAGGTCAAGGGACGGTTTTCGCCCTTAAGAAACAATCAAGTAGGAATTTTGTAATGGCTTTAATGGCTTTACAACTATTAGTTCGATTTGTATAGATAAATTCGTTTGATTGATTTACAGATATATTGTATGTTAATTTGAATCAATTTAAACTTAGGTCTGTAGAAATATTTGCTTTTTATTATAATCTATTTGCCTTAAAGGCAGGAAGCGAATGATTCTACGGGATATAGGTTACTTTTTTGCATTAAATTATGCTAGTAATGTTACCCAAATCCCAAAGGCAGAATGTATATGTATGGCCATCTATATCATTACGGTACGGATTTGAATCAACTTCTATACATTTTCAGTCTTAGTGCTGTTTTTTGCCACCTAATGGTGGTTTATTTATACTGTTACCAGTATACAGAAGTTCTTTCGAGCTTATATTGAGATTGTTTTAAATAGTTTTGTTTGAGTTAAAACTACTCCATTCTGACGAGGTCCAAAAGGCGTAAATCGGTAACTTTTATCTTTTATGAAACAATCACGTAATTGTTATCTATTAGCGATGTAAACCTTAGTTCGATTTGTGTAGATAATTTCGCTTAGCAGATTTACAGATACATCTTATATTAATTTGAATTAATTTAACTGCCGACTACAGAAATATTTTATTTTTATTATTATTGTTTTTCCTTATCAGATAGTTTTATCTGATATTGGTAGATAAGCACGTGGACTGCTATCAAACGTGCTTTCTCTTTATCTGTAAGTTTTATTATGCATTTAAAAATTTTCTAGTTATTGTAAATGTGTCGAGTATGACTGATCTTTGTTATTGTTGTTATTATTATTATTATAAAGTCTTTGTCTCGTCTACAACAATTTAATGTGGAAGCAAGACAGTCAGCACGTAAAGGAAATTACGAATAATGTTGATAAGAAAAACTTTAAGTTTTAGTTAAAAGAAAAACAATGCACATTCGATTATCGATTAACAAACGAATCCGACCTGGAAATTTGAATGAGTGAAAGGCGCATTCTTATATGGCGTAATAAGATGCGCACACGCGCATGCACGCACGCATACCGAACATTCACTTTCATCTAAATGTGTACACTCAAAAAAACATGTAACTCTAAGAGTCACCAAAGGTAAAATGTATAACATTACCTTACAAATTGCAAAAATATTTGAAGAACTTATCCTTACACGTGGGCATTTAATTTCTTTTTAAGGTTAACCTTTAATTGTTTTATTTGTTTTTCACAGCTTACCTAAAAGTTTCAGTGAGATTACTTTACATGTGGATGTATACTTTTGAAGTGCTGGGGATAAACTTGGTTTGATTTAAGATGTCATTACTGGCATGAAACAATGTTGAAGCGGTAGTTCGTATACTATGATTCTTTTTTCTAAATACCTGAAAACTTATTTCCTTTTACCCAAAAAGAACGTATGAAAGTACCATCGACAACGCGACTGTTTGAAGTATACAGGGTGTTGAAGTTGCAACTTTTTTTAAATAAATAAAATTTCTCCTGAACTAAATGAAATATTTTATTGAAATTTGAAGATTAGGCGTTTTTTTTAGTAATTACCATATCTAAACATCATTTTCTTCAAATTATGGAATTCACAGCGGAAGATATCTGATGTCTACTTTCTCTGATTTCACTGAATGCTAATTGAATTCGTGCACTAAGTTGCTCTCTTGTTGAAACTGGTTGGGCATATTCCTCGTCTTTCAAATAACCCGATACATAAAATCTAGAGATGGAATATCCGGAGATCGTGGTGACCATGTTACTGTATCTAATCGGTCTATTGAACGCTCCGGGTAATTTTCACCGAGCCATTCGCAAACTACTTGATCATAATGTGCAGGAGTACCGTCTAGCTGTAACCAGCCAGCACTCATTGCTAATATCAATATTCACATCATCCAGTATTTCTACCATATTTATTATTTATAAAATCATGAAAAGATTCTGCTTTCCGTCTAGGTGGCAAAAAAATAAGGACCACAAATAGTATCGCCCATTACGCCCAACCAAATATTCACCCAAAATTTGTGTTGAAAAGATCTTGAGCAGATATTGTGGGGGTTTTATTTTGCCCAAACATGCAAATTATGATAATTTACTACTCTTCTTTTAGTAAAAGAAGCGTCTTTGGGTCCTAGTACATTATGATGAACATTGAGAGTCCCTTCTTAGGAATTTACCAGCTACTAATAAAAATTCAACCGCTTCTCAGTATTTTTGACTTTGGTACCTGCAGTGATTTTGCAGTTATCGAAGGTACAATTCGGGACACCATGTATATTAGGTATTGATCTTCAAAATTTACAAAATTGACATTCTTAGGCTTGCGAAATAGTTTTTTTACTATAATGTGGATGGGAAGAAAAATATCGGTGAAAAACCAAAAAAAAAATAGAAGAAATAGAAATATAGGACACGTTCTTAGGCATTTGGGAATAATACAGGGTATATTACGGAATGAGATAGGAAGAAAGAGACGTAGAGGTAGACCTAGATCAGGCAATTGCGCACAGATGGTGAAAGAGGCAGGTTGTGGAAAGTTCAGGGAAATGTGTAAGTTAGCTCAGAATAGGAAACATTGCAGGTACTCGTGTATTCAGTTTCAGGACTGAAAACCTACTCATGATGATGTGGATAAATTTTTCGTGTACGTTATATTCCTGAATGGTGAATATTTTAGATAGCTCGGATAAGTATCCAAGCTAAATAAAATAAGAATCTCGCAAAAATCAAATAATGATTTGCGTTATTAGTTTATAAAAAGTGATCTTTGGAGACCTCTTATCTAATTCTGAACTCTACATTCAGTGGTGCGGTTGATGAAACTAGCAGAGGGCTTGGGACAAATACTGATATGCCAGACGCCACTAATCCTGTATAAAAATTTTCGACGAGAGTACGCCACTAAGGAAGTCTTAGGAAGCTTGGGGTTTAAATGTTATTTCAAGAGCAAAAAATCAAAATGTGACTTTCACAATATTTCTGTGCACAATTCCTAAAATAAGGCATATACACATACAACACATGCGAGGTAGGAATTTACGTTTCACTGCAAAAATACAAAAATACTTAATAAAACTTATACCTGAGAGTTGTGATGATATTACATGATCTTGAAGGTACTCCACTCCAAGAGCAAATTCAGTTTTATTTACCTGTAATAATTTATAAGCAAATTACTTAAACTAATTACCAAAAGGATCGTGCTGTACGCTTTTTTAGTCAAATTATTTCAAATAAAACTTGTTTTTATAACTGAATGTGTCTATTTTACAAAGTAAATATCACTCTCGATATGAGGTTTAATTATTTAAAAAAGTAGATACTTGATGTAAAGTTCAACTAATTAAATCAATTAAACCAAATAACAAATATTGAATTATTTAAAAAAACGTTGAAAATATTCTATTAGATATGACCTAATAAGTAATTTAGTAAGCAACAAAAACATGTGCCCCTTAATACTTGATTTTAATGGCATTAATACACCGTGCGTCGTTTGGCAAAAAGTCTTTTAAATCTAAATTTTAAATCATACGGAACTTCAATTTTGCATGTCACTAAGTCGACACAATCTAATTAACCTAAATCTACAAAGTTATATTGAATTTAAAGGCATCAAATTTTGACTAGCCTTTCATAAATATACAGATACACAATTTACAAGAAATAAAGTTTACTCATAAAACTCACCGTATGGCGACTTGTTTACTAGGAAACCACAACAAATTTTTTTTACGATGACCTAACAAATTTCCTTTTGTCTGATCAGGTGAAGACATTACAATCCTTATCAGACGTTTGATTACACCTGTTCTGCGGGGGCATTTTTAACAAGTATAGTTGATTGTCTTGATATATTAAGTAGATAGATTCGACAGCTTTACTTGATATTCTTGGTTAAAGACAGTTTCTAAGATTGAAGTGCAAAATTTGAATTGCTTGATGTACGGTACTATCGCTGATAAACGTATAATTGAATGGTTTTAATAATTTTTCCTAGTTTTATGAGTACATAGTATTATGAATCACTAGTTACGCACGATTTTTTTGCCGGTTCACTCAAAACATTACACCACTACTAAGGTTCGCTTAAAATTGCGAACCTTAAGTCGGTCTTCGAAAGTAAGATCTTCCACATGTTGATTCTTTAAAAACTTGAAGGCAACTGCCTACGATTGAATTTGGATCGGTGAGTTACGAAAGCGATTCGAAATAATACGCCACCTGTATATTGAGATTAAATTGCTAATTTGAATGTTGTAGCATGTTATTTTAACCTTCGAACTGTATTTTTACGGAATTAAATATATTTTTGTAACGTAAAATCTTCAAATGAGAGATATACGAAGACAACTACATGCCTTGAATTGCAAACAGCTTTCCTGTGATATACTTAATAACAATTGCTATGACTATTTATATGGGAAGATTCCTATATTCTCAAAACAACCGAATAGGCGTTTTAGTATTTTACATGCTTCGGACTGCATTAAATGAAATATTAGTTTTTGGCGACCGCGATCTTATAGAGCTGGTTTGGGAATAGAGTAAAACTGGTCAAGAAGAATGGTAGATTTTTCTGTTAAAAGGTAGAATTTCAAACGTGCATGTCTATCACCAACCACTTTTGATGATAGGCAGGTAATTCAGCGAAGTAATTGGATTTTTATCATGTGACATCTAGACTAGCGAGTTTCGTAAAATTTTAATTTATTTTGTGTGCCAAAATCTACATTACGCAAAAATGCAATAGTTGTACACAACATTACAAAAACACGAATACCCCATTTATTGCCTAAAATAAAATATTGTATAGAAGGTTCCCCCTCTTCGTTGACAGTATGTAGAAATGCACAAATTCACGAAAAATCCAGACCATCATATACCGTTTGTGTTTTCACTTGTTTTCATCGATAAATAATTGTAGTTTCTTGTTGTGTAATTATTTGCTTTGACAACATTGAACATACTCAGCTGATCGCAATAGTGTATGTAAATGTTATTGTCGTTCTAGCTTTACTTTTTTATTTAACGCTTGTAGAAAATAGGTTTAATAAACGTATTAATTATTTTGTTATATGGATTGGAAGTTTTTAAAAGCTTTACGTAATTATTACATTTGTTTTGTACATCATCGTTTATTACCGAAACGTTGAAATACAAGTTGTTTTAAAGAGGGAAGCAGTATTTATATCAAGAAAGGCTCGTTTAGAAGGTATCACATGCAACCGCGAGCGCATATCATTTTTAACTATGGAGGAGCAACAAGACAACAAAAAACTATTAGCAAAACTATCTCTTGGTTGCTCGAAATTTTTTGCTCTGACAACAGTGGTTGCGCAAGCAGTCGGTTGTTTTCTAGTTTCACTTTTTTATTTTGATTATTAAAATGGCCCCGCTTTATGCAGTTTTTTTCAAGGTTACCCACTTTCTGACGATAATACTTCTATGACAATATTTCAAATGTGTTTTACTATGAGCAAGATTTTAAATATTTAGAAATTATTATCAAGCAAATCATACAATTCTAAAACCTAATTCGAATACATTCTATACTCTTGTTATCAGGTGGTTAAAAAAATTACTCTGCATATACTACACGGAAATACTAAAATGCCTTTTAAGTGAGATGGGGGCACATGTTCCCTTAAAGTGGGAATTCTCCTGGTTTATAGCTGAAAGACTTCAGTTAAACCAGACAAATGTAATCAAACCTTAACTTTGAACAGTAAATATTTTCTAGTGTTTCTTTTCTAATAAAGTCTCAGGTAAATGAAGTATGTTGTACTGTATATTTAGATCCTCTTATAAAATGTACAGGTGGGGAAGATTCTTTAATATTAGTTTCTTAATAAAAAAGAGTTTTGTCTATTGTTGGTGCTATAAAATTCAAATAAAGTTGTTGTTTGAAACGTCTAAGGAACATCATTATTATACACGCACACACAAAGTACATAAATGGAAATTTTTTTCGATTTCTATCATCAATATTACATTCTGATAATATATTTTCTGGTGTTACGTCGCTCTACTTTCTTGTCGCCCTATAAATATGTAATAAACTTAACTTCTATATGCAGAACGTGATATTTTGATCTGATTTTTATAAAATATTAAATTTTCTCCTTTTTCCGTTTTTGGGTTAGATTAGATTTGAGGTTATTTAGAAAGGCTTCGATTCCTATTTAAATATTTACGTGTCTACTATAAAGATGGCAAATTTTATTTATGCTGCGACTTTGTATGATTTCACATGCTTTTACCTTATCATTAATAATTTATGTAAGAGCTTTTATTTTGGGAGTTTGTTGGTAAGCTAAAATAAAATTGTGTTATTTATTTAGAGCTATAGGAAAACGCCTGATGTAAACACGTCACAAACATGGCGAGATTGTCACTTCATGTGTTCAATACCTTTTATATTTTATTTTAAAAACATAATTGCGTAATTATAAAACTAATCAATATACAACGGTGTTGAAATAGACACTTTATTTCGGAATGTGTCGCTTTTCGTATATTGACGATTTGTGTTTGTCCATCTTACAGTGCGTGAACGTCGGTATAGTCTATAGAGCTGAATCGTAAATACTTAAACTCAAAATAGTAGTGGTATTTGTTCCAGTTTTGGTAAAGAAAGAACCACATAAAACGAATATTTAACTTTTTTCAAGTTATCCACATATGTGCGTTTAGGTTGTGGGGAGTATATTGGTAGCCGGTCCAATTGAAGGTAATAATAGTTAACTGGGTACCGTACATCTGTGCAGCGGTTGTTACTCCAATCCGCCATATTAGCACCCATTTTTGACCCTTATGCTAACTTTTTATAAATTTCAAAATTAGTTCTTAATGCAAGCACTCAATTAAAATGGAAATCTAGTGAAGCTGGTTTGTTTTGTATCTACATGCGAGTAAATTAAAAATTTTAAATGGTTTCAATTGTAGTGTAAATTACTGAAAATATTGGCCTCCAGTTGAAACTAGAATTTTGTACTTAAACGATACTCGTAGGGAAAAATATTTTTCAAAGTTGACTACTCAGTGGAATTTGATCAACATTATCACGAATTTATAGATCCCGATTATGATTACTTATTAATTACTTATTAGTTATTACTTACTTACTTACCTACTTATTTACTTACTTACTTACTTACGTACTTGCTTGCTTGCTTGCTGGATCACTTGCTGGCTTGCTGACTTGCTTGCTTGCTTACTGACTCACTCACTCATTCACTCACTCGATCGTTCACTCACTCACTCGCTCACTTGCTCATTTACTTACTCACTTACTCACTTACTCGCTTACTCACTTACACACCTACTCACTTACTCACTTACTCACTTACTCACTTACTCACTTACTCACTTACTCACTTACTCACTCACTCACTCACTCACTCACTCACTCTCTCACTCTCTCACTCGCTCACTCGCTCACTCGCTCACTTACTCACTTACTCACTTACTCACTACTCACTACTCACTTACTCACTTACTCACTTACTCACTTACTCACTTACTCACTTACTCACTTACTCACTTACTCACTCACTACTCACTCACTCACTCACTCACTCGCTCACTCGCTCACTCGCTCACTCGCTCACTCGCTCACTTACTCACTTATTCACTTACTCACTACTCACTACTCACTTTCTCACTTTCTCACTTACTCACTCACTTACTCACTTACTCACTTACTCACTTACTCACTTCTCACTTACTCACTTACTCACTTGCTCACTTACTCCTTACTCCTCTCCTTGCTCACTCACTTCTCACTTCTCCTTACTCACTCACTTGACTCACTTACTCCTTACTCACTTACTCACTTACTCACTTGCTCACTTACTCACTTACTCACTCTACTCACTTGCTCCTCACTTACTCACTTCACTCACTTCTCACTTACTCACTTACTCCTTACTCACTTACTCACTTACTCACTGCCTCACTCCTTACTCACTTACTCACTTCTCACTTACTCACTTACCTCTCACTACTCACTTACTCACTTACTCACTCACTCTTACTCACTCACTCACTCACTCACTCACTCACTCACTCACTCACTCACTCACTCCTTACTCACTCACTCACTCACTTACTCACTCACTTCACTACTCCTCACTACTCCTTACTCACTTACTCACTTATCCTTACTCACTTACTCACTTGCTCACTTACTACTTACTCACTCACTTACTCACTTACTCATTCACTTACTCACTCACTTACTCACTTACTCATTCACTTACTCACTTACCCACTTATTCACTTACTCACTCCTTATGCTTTACTCACTTAAATTACTCACTTACCCACAATACTCACTCCTATTTAACAATATTAAATGTCACGTTTACTGATCACAATTTACAATATTGACTTACTTACTTACTTACTGACTTCATTACTTAATTACTTACTTGTTTACTTATTACTTATTAATTAATTATTAATTATTCACCACACATAGAAAAATTTTATGTTTGCCACTAAATCACGAATCCTTCACCCCAATAGTTCCACAACCGATATTTAAAAAAATATTAAAAATGTACGGAACGTTTTGAAGTAGCAAGGAAGCGAAGAAGTTTAACAATATTGACATTATTTTACTTTGGACCATGACTTAATATTAATATTTTAAATAGAACAATCCTACTTGCAATACATCATTTTAAAGCTAGTTCCATGTAAATTACAGTAGTTTATAAATTTTTGAAATTGGTTAATGTTTGAAGTTACCATTAAAATAAGAATACTAACTTTATGCATTTTTTGGTAATCTAGCAACCTATAAAAAATGACAGAATTAATTAATTATAAGTTAAGTAATATTTTAGTTGGTCATAATTTTTGAGCAATTTTTTCAAAGTTAAAAAAGTTTACAGATACGTTGAAAGAACGGAAATGGTTTTTCTTTACCTTGAGGAAGAGGTATCGACATGATTAGTAAATTTCGGAATCATACCATACCAGTTTTGATTTTAGGCACACCTTGGTTCCCAGTAAATCGACAATTTCATGTTGGACAAAAACATGTTGCTTAGGAACATCTAGTTTCCTTTTCGAAGTATCAGTAGGATCTGGTTAAAAACTAATTGAGTCCAAGGGATAAAGGTTTTTCAGTTGTTTCCGAGCTATTTACATTTATGATAAAAATCTGAAATTATAACCTACGGTAACTGTAAATGAAAAATATTTTTTTCTGTTTAACTGTATAAATGTATAAACCTAGTCACAGTACGTTTTTGTTATTAGGTTAAAAACGTACAAAGAATTTTGTTCGCCGAAAACGTTTTCATTACGCCAAGTAAATTTTAATATATTTTTTTAAATTTTTGCTTAATAATGTATATCTTGTACTTGTGATGGAAACGTAATTGTGTAATAGAGTTGAAAACAATTGTGTAGTATAGTAAAGATATTGTTTATAGTGTGTTTCACAACTAATGTAAAGGCAATAATTCCAGCCTTGTTGTAATTAAATATATTGATATTACCTAGAGGCGTGACTGTTATTCAGTTAATTTAACATTTGATTTTTGAAACCTTTTATCCAACTAGCAGACAGGCATATTCGTGCCTTTATCATAACATTTATTTTAGGTTGATTTTAGCATTATTTCTTCTGTGAACTTTAGGTCAGAACCATTTTCTTATCTCAGGTTTTGGTATCTTGTTATTCTTTCCGGGGCCGTTCGCTAGAAATCCCCGTATTTCGAAATTAGGTGCCGTTCAAGATACTTCCCGAATAAGACTACAGCATTCAAACACTTACAGCGTCGTTTCCACTGAGTTAGTCTGCAACTATTCTTGTTAGTACAGTCGAAGTTTTTGATACTTAATCGGAACGCGGAATTTTTTGCTAGATTCTTCACCTCGTTTCTATGTGGAATATAGTTTAGACTTTCTGGGGCCAAAACTGTACGTAGCACATTCTTAATTCACAAATTTAGAGAAATGCAAAGCGTTTAAAATTTAAAGCGGGATGCTTCTAGAGTACCAATTCAGCCTAACCAAATAAAAATTGTTGTAACTTTACCATGAACCGAAATTCTTCAACGAATGACGTTTCTGTAGGTTCTTGCACAAATTTCATTGGTACAAAATGATTCCTGTTCAGCAATTATCGAAAGATGGTTGCGATCGGCGATTTGGAGTTATGTAAAATCACGACAAAAAATTAACGAGGAAGTTTGTGTGAAAAATATTTTAGCTGTGAGTGTACATTTTATCTAAATGGGACTGTTCACAGGTAAAATGTATAATATTGGGGTACTAAAATCCGCATTTGTTGCTCGAGACTTACTCACAGAAGCCGCAGAATATAAATTCTAGGAAGGATATTTTGAAAATTCTGTAATTGGTTCTATTTTTATTGATGATAGCTATAAGATGAGGGTTGCACATACATATTTTAGAAAAAACATATTCAGTTCGGTAATTATAGTTGAAATCAAATAAAGTCAAGCATGACTCATCGTAGCGTATATGAATAAAACACAGCCACAATATTGTTATGCTACTTTATTACCTGGATCTCCCCCATCTAAAAAGGATAGCTAGAAAAATATTCGTCGGCTGTATAATTCAATGCAACCACTCTGAACGTATGTCCATAAAATATTTCCGTTTGTAATTAATTGTCAAACATTTTTAAGGTTAGGTTAGAATTCGTGCTTTGTTATTTAACTTGCGATTTTCTACTTTTCTTTTAAAGATAATTCTGATATACAACAAACAGTTTTTTTTAAAACTAAGAACCTTCTACACAATGAATAGTGTTTGGTCAACACTTATCAAAATGAACACGCTTCGTAACAAACATTTGAACTCTCAAGCTCAGTTGTTGGTGATGAATGTTCTAGTGTGTTGGCTACCACAAGGAAAGGAATACGTTAGAGCTTTCAGTAAACTGAAAGTGTTTTCGCTATTCCAATTATATTGATATTGTAAATCGGCAAGTCGTAGATCCCCTAAATTATTAGCTCTGTACATATTCAAAAACAAAATTTCTTCAACCAGACAAACTACAATATGGAATTTTATTTGAGATATTTTGCACACACACGCTCGATGTTTTAATATTGTAATAAATTTAACAGTTTGATTCTTGCATACTCTTCAATAAACCTTTGCATTGCTTTGTTTATAATCTAAATATAATTGTTCACTGAACAAAATATCCAATTGGGTAATTAAATAGAAACCTAACATAACCGTCATAACCTACAACTTGTTCATGGACCGACTGAAGTGTAGAGATGAGTCGCTCTTTCAATAATATTTTTCAATCCAGGTATCACGAGTCACTTTAAAGCGCATTCGTTTAATGTATTTAACGTGTTCTTTAATCGTTGCTATTTTTCCCACCTCTAATAAAGTTTAACCGACGACTGTATAAAGATAAGAAATACGTTGTACTACTATTACTTCTTACAGATTTGAATAATGAGTCATGCTTGACTTTATTTGATTTCAACTATACATACAGTATTGAAAATCAATAATTGCGAATGACAATCAAGCAAATCAATGAAAATAAGTTGATTTTTCAACGAAATGGGATCCTGTTTTAGCTGTTTGGCAATGGCTTCATGTAAAATAACCAGGAAGATGGATAAGTTGAAGAGGAACCGTTGAATGGTTTCCCCGCTCCCCTCGAACTATTTCGCGTACACTTTTTTCTCTGGAGTTATTTGAAGTCCGTATTCTACAAAACTCGGACAGAATTATTCATGAATGTACACGCCTTAACGCTGATACTTTTTTAAATAGTAAAACTCGTAGTTATTAGTTTTGATTCTATTACACCACATTTACATTCTATTAGTTTAATTTTTTTTGTTTGTGTTTCTTGTTGTTTTATGAATATTATTAAGCACTGTTTATTAGCAACTTTTGATACTAACTTCAATAGTTAAATTGTAATAGCTGACAAATAGAGTTATTATATTTGTATTAGTATTCTTTGTTTTATAGCTATATCTTTTCCAAATCTATACTGATTTCAAAAATTTAACAACTAGTTTAATCTCCATGGAACTAGCTTCGAAATGATGTTTTGCTAGTAAGGTAGGTATGTTTAAGATATTAATGTTGAGGAACGGTGTACTAAGAAAATGAACCGATCTTCATAGTTTATGCGTCAAAAAGTTCCCCCTCTAAACTGAAATTGAAGTTATTTAAGAAATTTCAAATTTTTTCAAAATTTCTAAATATTTAGCGTGGACAATTTAAAAATGAACACATTGTGTGTGTGTGTGTGTGTGTGTGTGTGTGAGAGAGAGAGAGAGAGAGAGAGAGAGAGAGAGAGAGAGAGAGAGTATATATACTTAAATATTAATTTAAGAATCCATTTCCTCAACTATTTCAGCTGGTTGAACATAAATACTCACCTGATCGAATTGATTAGTATATTAACCTTCTCTAAACTTAGAGTACAAATATTTACAAATAATAATAATTTATAGCAAAATGGAAATTAGTGCAGTATAAATCACACAAAAATACAAAAAAAAATTACCAAAGGTTCCACTTACATACGTGTAAATTGCACTTTGTTGTAAAGAATTTCCGGATGGAATCTTGCAAATTTCTAAACCTTAAAGCTACATCTTCTCACAATAAAATTATTAAATGCAAAACGGCCATTTAAATATTTTAATAAAATATGTTACACAAAAACACAAATCTTAAAAGCCAATCTGTCCTTTGAACTCAAGAATCTTGAATTAATTCCTGAACTAGCGTTTTCTTAATGCTTTGAACTTTGTGCTCAAACTTCTATCACTAGGATTGCATTTTGAATAAAATTATACATGACCTTCACCAGGTCTAAGTTAAAAACTAAGTTGCAACGAATACAATCTCCGTAAAATTTACTGTAATAAATTTTAATATAAGTTGCTTAAAAATTGACCAAAATATGAACTGAAATTAAAGTATAGTATTTAAAATTTAACAAAAATGTGATATATTAATTGAAATAATATTTGAAACTTTAAAACAACTCAATTACTTTACTTAATTTAGAATGTGCAGATCTACTTATGATTTCTCAAAATCGGCGTGAAAATAAATTAACTGCAAACACTTTTAATTACAACATTTTTATTTGCACTAATTATTTGTTCAGTACAGTATTTTAAATTGCTTCAATAGTTCACAGAACAGCAGGAATAATCATGTTAAAGTAAATTCAGCTCTGTATATAACACTTAATTCCGATTATAAACAACCATATTGTTCAGGATATTTCATTTTATCAAGTATTAAATCCCTCAAAGAGGCACGTACTCCAAACCAATCAGAATGGTTTCAGTTCATAAAAGCATTTCATTCGTCAAGCGCTCTAATTAATGCAAAATCGACGGTTTCCCTGACTTTAATTATTAAATGCTCCAAATTATTTTCGATATCTTTGTTATCATACAAATGTTAACTTTTATTCAATGAACTAACTAACGCGTCCGTGATTATTTCCTCAAAGCTTTAACAATTAAGAATTGATGCAGCGTTTTAGTAAAGTGAAAGAGCTTTTTTTATAAATAAATTTTGCCTAGCATCAGACACCGAGCGTTATCAATGAAAGTTTGCGCTTTTGTGACTAGTGACTGGAAATTAGGATTTTGCCTTAATTGACCAAGATGGCGACTTTTATTTAGCAACATACACACAACTGGGTGACTTATTACACTTCATCGCACACTGATTTAAATCTGTGTTATTTTGGAGCTGATTAAACGGGTGAATCTGTGAAAATTGTAGAAATTTTTTAACCTCACAATTTTTACTTGTCCGTACTTATATGCTAAATAAAATTTCCTATCATTTTTTATGCGGAATTTTCCTTTTAGTTAAAAACCTTACTATATGTTATATTGAATGTTTTGAAGATACAAATTCAATTTTCGGTGTTTCTTATGGCGCAAATGAAGCTTATCTTTTTAGAAATTTAAAAATTACATCAGAGATAGAAATTTATTTAAATTTTTATATTACCTGTTTAATGTAACATTGAAAGCTTAAACAAATACCTTACCAAATTTTTTGCAATCAAAGTTTAAAAAATTATATAAATTTTTAAAATTTCGTTGCTCCAGTTCTATACACCATCTCAATAAGTTTTTTTATATTTTCTACAGCATTATACATTAGTTGATAGTAAGTTTGTGATATTTAATGTAATTTCACGTTTAATTTTAAATTTTACTTTTATTTGTTTCTGTTCTGCTTAAAAGAATCGGACTTTTATATCACAATTCTTTGTAAGAAACCCGCGTTTAATCAAAGTATTGTAATGAGGCGCCAGGTCCTGTTGCCGCTTTACCTTCTAGACAGTAATTATAAATTTTTATTCGCCAAAGGACCAGAGAGTGTTTATTATAAAAAATGAAACTATTTCTAGTTAAATGGTTCTAGTGCTAAAAGAATCGAGGATAATACTGTGTGTGTTTATATGGGGGTTCATCCTATGAGTTTTCAAAATATTTACATTGTGCACTGAGCTATTGCAAGTACCTACAGCAATCAGGAATAGAATTATTCGAATTCTCTTAAACAAGAATACCGTCAATCCGTTCATCTTCCACTCGTTGACACGAAACATTCAACTTCTCATTTTCTGAACGACCTACTTGTAGCAAGTAAGATGTTTATAAACACTTTCAAATGTCTGTTTCGAAACACTCTTGTGTATTTGTCGCGAGCTAAGGGTTTATTTTTGTTATATTTTTCGTAAATGTGAAAACAGACTGCTCGAATAAATTACAGAAACTTCAAATTGCGAGCGTTGTCACATTAAGCGATGAACTCTAAGATAACAAATAATTACAAATTTACTTCATATCTTGGTTTGAGTAAATTCACAAACTTTTCAAACCTAAACAAACGAATATCTTTAAAAGGGGGAAATTTGATTTGTAAAACAACTGCTGTCATTTTTGCAACTTGTCTAAATCATTTTCCTCTTTTTCTTAAGATTAGAAAATCAACATAATTTTGGAATCTTTTGCACATTTATGAATCTACGAGACAGAAACGGATTACACTAGAACAATGGAAGCTTGCTTTGATGAAGGTTGACGGGAGTACCTTTTGTCCCTTCAAAGTATTATAACAAGTATTAGGAACATTCTGGAAAGTACGTTTATTCGGTTTTTATTAAAGCGGCTCATATCTTTCTAGCGGTGAGAAAATATGATACACAGGTATCGTAATACAATCGTATACAATTATATGTTTATCGATAAGAGTGGATGATTAACAAGTATAATAATACAATAGAGTTGTTTTTGACCAATTTGTTGACTTATATTTTAGATTTCTCTGTATTATTTTTGAATATATGTAAGTGCGAAGCCCTTGCGATAGATTAGTATTAGTTTGAACTCCGTACTAGTGACCGTTTGATGTACATAAATTCGCTTACGAGATATAAATGTGTTAATAAATAAATTATCAGTAAGATTAGTGCTACAAAGTGTTTAAATCGTGGTATGATTAAGATTCAATTAGTGATTAAGCTAGTGCAAATGTAAACAAAACTGTAAATAATTGTGATTGTGAAGAATACTTATGTCTTATATTTATTGAAAATAAAGGCCGGACAATTAAAGAATTCGTTACGGTATTTTCAGTTTATCAGTGAATATCTCCAAGTACATCGTAAATTATTTTGCTGCCGCGTATGCGATTCCCCTCCTGTATTAATTTCGCCAGACCTTAGTAAAGCGAAGTGTGCAAACGTTTGCACATTTGTGTATCCACGCTGCACAAATAAATAGGGTAGAAGGAATATATACTGTTGTTGTGGGTCAGGGGATGGGGCTGCGAAAATGAGCCTTTCACAGCCACTTTGCCTTAAAAAGAAAAACTTTTGTTAAGTTTAAGGTTTATTAAAATAATATTAAGAACATCTATAACTTGTAAATTAAACCCGGGGTCGATCATTTTTATATGATTATACTAGAGATACTTATCTGTATTCATATTTACCTCAACTAGTTTATTTATTTTTTTAATGTTTAAGCCTTTATTCAATGTCATTTAAATTTGTATCTTTTTTTCTAAAATGTGAACCAAATAAATTGTTGGCGAAGAATTTAAAACGTTTGTATTTACTGTAGCTGAAATACGCTTTTTTTGTAACTTCGCATGAATTGAACTTTATAAAAATTCGCTTTCTTCTTCATCTGGTGTCGTTACAATGTATTCTCTATAAAAGCAGGAGATTTGTAATGAGCCGTACATATAGGACCTACGTAAGTATATGTTTTGGACAAGGTAATGATATATTTACATGTATTATAATGAGCAACTGAATTACAAGAAGATATAGTAACTTACACTGTTATAACCCTGGCGTCGCGTTCAGCGCCACTACTACAGTTGGCAACACTGATACTATCCACGTACACAATATTGAACAATGATATTATGACATAATTGCGTGTCAAATTGTATCACATGCCTAATACGTTTACAATGATACAAGTTGAACCTTAAAAAGATAAAAAGTACTCACTTAAAAATGTGGAACGCTTCACGATTTTGCGTGTCATCCTTGCGCAGGGGGTCATGCTAATCTCAGGGTATCTCGTTTGGGTGTGGGTGCGTCATGCCATCATTGAAACCAAATTTATCGTCTTTCTTCTTCTTTTGTTTGTAGCGGTACGACAGGAACAACCAGGTAAGGAACGATAGAAGGTAGAGATACGATAGAGGAACCTACATTCTGAAAAGAGAATAGACAAAATCACGACACAGGCAACGTCACCGTTCGACGTCTCGTCACTAATAATCCTGTCGTGTCCAAACCGCGCATTTACGCCACTCCGCGCCTGCACATTCCTTTTGTGCAAACGCAACTGTCCGAATTGACGGAAATGAATAAGTCTATTTTAAAAATAATGGCGAGAATTCACTCACGAATTTAAAAGTGTACATCTCCAAATTTGGAATGTAACAACACTTAATACAAATACCAAAATATCAGCACTTGAACTAAGAGTAATAAATTAAATAAGAATTAAATAACACATTGCCATGTCAGTAAAAGGAAATCGTGCAATATCTTTGTTTTCAGGCGTGCCTATTTATAGGATTCATATTTGTGGGTTTTTAATTATGCGAAACAATTATAATCTCTTTTCGTTGCCTGGTAGCTACAATACTACAGACCATTTTGCTCCAACTTGATTTTGTTTTTCAAAACCGTTTGTTTGCTTTTTGTACGTTTCAAGAAAATTATTTTAAATTCGAATTATACGCGTGCATATCTCTTACAGAGTATTTAATAATGTTACCTTATTGCAGTCGGCAATGATTTCACAAATCAGTAATCCACAAACCAAAAGTACATCGAACTATCTGATTTATTTATTAGACCACGAATCTCCATCTGGATTTTTAATCTTGTCGAAATAGAAAAATGCTCACATTTGTCGTGTAACTTTGATATTGCCTTCGTAGATATAACGGCGTCGCACAGATAGGTGTTGAGCATCAACTAAAAAGTTCATTTATCGCTATACGGCAAGTTTGTGTAGGCTCCTCCGTCTATTGTAATCTTTGTTGGTATGGTATACATTTGTTGACTCAGATTGCGCCTACACATAATATGCCAGACGGATCTTGTCTATCGTCCTCACAAGTGCATGTCAAGTCGTTGTTGAGCATATACCTACTCGAGCCAAAGGATTACTATTAGTCTGTAATCAATTTGGGTCCTCAATTATTTGAGGGCCGCATTTACTCGACTGTTTATCAAGCCACATTTAATATTATAATAAACTGACAATGTCAGTTAAGTTCGATATTTATAAAATATCGCCTTCCATGGAATCCCCTATCTTTGAGAACCTTCATTTAATTGAACATTGTAATGGAGTACCCATTGCCTTTGCAATTATTCGGATAATTGATACAACGTGAGGATATGTTTTTTTGCTTTGTCTTTTGTACTTGCAGTGAATAATTCCTTTAAGTAGCTCTATCCTTTAGCTATGGAAGTGTTAGTAGTAATGACTAAAAAATTTCAAGGCAAAGTGTTGCTTATAGACCACATAGCTACTTGATTCAATTTTTTTGCCACGGCTAGTAAATACTTATTCGAATAGGTTATGATAACTTCTTGTTGCGAATAACCAACTATTTTGTAACTGTATTATGTGGGAGTTTTACTTTTATTCTATTTTATGTAGTTGCTGCTATTGAATTGAAGGACTCTAAAATCTTTCTGTGTTGTTTTCTAAAATCGATTTATTGTGGATGATTGTAAAATCGTGTATATTCTATGGCTCACTATTTAATTTTGTTTTCACAAATGCAGTCAATTTCTACGGAGTTCTGTATGTAACATGACCAAAAAGATCAGCTCGTATTTACCTATTCATTCTGCATTTTTTGTTGCGCTTTAATAGCTAAACAAATAGATTAATAATAAATTTATAGCTTGTGAGTAATATTCAATCCGTTTTGTAGATAGTGTAATTGTTTTCACGATTGGCCTTTAAGTCTGTGCATAGTGCGAGTAACTTGTTTTAGAACCACTCTGTCTCCTGAGTGTGTTTTATCGATCGCGTCTGGCAGCATCGCCACTTCTTCTGCACGTGGTTCACGTTGATTATATCGCTGCTATATACAAATAAACAAATTCTAGATAAACTGGAAGGCGTCATTATTTAGTTAATTTTCCCTGATCTACGTCAATTTTCTCACTATCTGTTACTATCGAAGGTAACCGCTTTATAAAACCTGTGTGTTCTTCAATAGCAAATCTTGCGGACTTCAACATAGGTATCTCCAAATCCTATGTAATTCATTTCTTGGCATACTTTGTTAACATTTTGTTAAGATTGGCTCTGCTTTAGACAAGAGTTTAAGTCAGAATGCGCTCTCATTTGCTTGTCTTTTTTGCATAGTGATATTTCATAAACTATTAGGTGTAATTTAATCTTACTTCGTTAAATAAACAAACAAGTAACCAATTACCTACTTACCATTGGCGGACCTTCTAAGAAGCCACTACACCCAATGCTAATTGAGGAACTTGGCCAACTAAAGCCAATACGTTTCTGGTTCCTTGATAATGAATAATTTTGTCTGGCATTAGGAAAGTAATTCTAGCTTAGTGGACGAAAATTAATATAAATTGTTGATTATTTTGAAAAGAGAAAATTTCAATGACCGGTTTCGTTGTTATTGCAGCTCCTTAGATTGAACCATTTCTGCCTGCAGAACAACCAACAAAGATCTTGAAATTATACACAAATCATGGTGTATGAATATGTACAAAATGTAACTCCTACACTCCCTATACTCGAAAATAAGCATCTAACTATCGGTAACTTTTACAAGTCTCCGACATGATAGCATAAATGGCATTGCCAGATAAAATTTTAAAACTAGTCAAAAGACGAGATGAAAAATAAATAAACCAATGGCCGATTACCTACTTAACATTGGCGGACCTTCTAAAAAGGTACTACACCTAATGCTAATTGAGGAATTTGGTCAACTGAAACTAATACCCTTCTGGTTACTTGATAATGAATAATTTTGTCTGGAATTAGGAAAGTAATTCGAGCATAGTGGACGAAAATTAATGCTCGAATTACTTTCTTAATGCTAGACAAAATTATTCATTATCAAATACTTTGTTAACATTTTGTTAAGACTGGTTCTGTTTTAGACAAGTGTTTAAGTCAGAATCCGCTCTCATTGTTTGGTTTCTTTGCATAGCGATATTTCTTAAACTATTACATGTAAGTTTCAAACTATTATTTACATAATGCAAGTAGTGGACCTTTTAGTTTTCGGTTTTCTCGTTCCCAAATGTTAACCGAAGGTCACTTTTATGACTATTAATTTTTTTTTTGCTAATGAGGTAATCACGAGCCAAACATTGTAGGGGGGGGTGTGTATTATGATGGTCTATGCATAAAAGGACGTGAATATTCCAATTCCCTGTAAATGCACGTATGATAATTAAAATCTCAAAAACAGTAATTGTTCTGTCGTTCTGTGTCATACATCATATTAGTTTACATTCCTCATACACACATCACTTTCAACAAACAGATAGTTTAGTCGCTAACACCGATACTTTTTAATCGATTAACAAGAGATTTTAATTTCGGACGAAACAATTGCGTTTCAATATATACCACTCTTTTTTACTCGTTTTTTCCAACTTTCTGGAAGTTACTCGAGGGGGTATTTCACAAGTTCATTCTGTGGTTTTAGCTTTAGCATTTGCGACACCTTTGGGAATTTTTCAACGAGTTTTCTGGGGTAAGTTTTTATTAATTGAAAGTTTGGGGATTGTTTGTAGTAAAACCATTTAATTGCATCGACGGTTTAGGTATGATATATTGATAGAGAAATGTTTATAATACTATAGCAGCGTAGAATTAAATTCCTAGTTTAAATCTAACGTTATTGAAAGGTTGTGATAATTGATGAACTTTTTTCAACTGCAGCGCTGCAACATAAAGCAATATTTATACAGAAAGTATTAATATGCAATGGCTTTCTATAGAAATGTAGTCTATGGTGGGATCTGGGCACTTAAAATCATAATACATTGATTTACGCAATTTTCAAAGCTGACGTTCAAACTAAACGTACAAAAACTCTACAGTGGTCCCCATTATGAAAACCGCTGAAATTTTCACGAAATAATTTCTGAACACAATTTCGTTAAATGTGTGTTATTTAATACATCGATTTACACAATTTTCAGATATGGAGCTCAAATGAAACGTGTGGAAACCCTACAATCGTCCCGATTCTGAAAACTGCTGCATTTTCACGAAATAATTTCTCAGCACAATTTTGTGAAATGTCTTGTTTAACACATTGATTTGCACAATTTCGGAGCTTGCGCTCAAATGAAACGTGCAGAAGCTCTAGAATCAACAGGATTTTGAAAACTAATAAAATTATCATTAAAATGAACTTTTTGAACAATATTTCGTAAAATGTTGGGTTTTAGTACATTATTTTGGACGATTTTCAGAGGCTTGTCTAAATGAAACTTGCACAAATCGTAATATCGCTCCGATTTTAAGAACCACAATAATTTTTACGAAAATCAAGCTTTTTAACAAAATTGCGTGAAATGTTTGTTATTTAATATGCCATTTTACACGATTTTCAAAGATGATGCTAAAACGAAGCGTTCAGAATCTCTACAATAGTCAAGATTTCGAAAACACTGAAATATTCACGAAACTCGAGTTATTGAACAAACTTTCCTAAAATGTTTGTTGTGTATTACGTCGATTTTCAGAGCGTGTGCTCAAACTAAACGTGCAGAATCTCTACACTTGTCAAGATTTTAAAAACTATTGAAATTTTCATACAAACCATTTTTCAAACAGTTTCGTTAAATGTTTGTTATTTAAGATATTAATTTACACAATTTTTAGAGCTGGCGCTTAAAGAAAACGTACAGAAAGCATATCATCGTCCCGATTTCGAAAACAACTGAAATTTTCATAAAAATCAACTTTTTGAACAAAATTTTGTTAAATGTATTATTTAATAAGTCGCAATTACTCGATTTTTAGAGAAAAACCATCTTTGAGCGCAATTTCGTGAAACTCACAATCGATTTAGTTTTAAAAACAACTGGAATTTTCACGAAAATCATGCTTGTTAAGAAAATTTCGTGAAACGAGTGTTGTCTTGTAGGTGGCTTTACACGATTTCTAGAACGTGTGCTCACGCGAGAATTGCAGAAACTTTAGAGAAACACTGAAGTTATTACGAAAATCAAGTTTTTGAACACAATGTCGTAAAATGTGTTATTTAATATGTCGCTCTACATGATTTTCAGAGCGTGAGCTCAAACAAAACGTGCAGAAGAAACACAGCAATCGATTGGATTTTAAAATTAACTAAAATTTTCACGTAAATCAGTTTTTTAAATACAATTTCGTGAAATTTGTTTTATTTAGTGTGTTTTTTTGCACGGCTTTGGAGCTTGCATTCAAGCGAAACGTCAGAAACCATACGATCTACCGGATTGTGAAAACTACGAAAATTTTCACGCAAATCAGGTATACGAACAAAATTTCGTGAAATATATATTATATAGTAAGTTGTTCCACATGATTTTCAGAGTTTGTGATCAAGCAAAACGTACAGAAACTTTAGAATCGTTCGAATTTTAAATACTACCGAAATTTTCACGAAAATCACGTTCTTGAACAGAATCGTGATATACGTGTTATTTAACACGTCGCTCCACGTGATTTTCAGAGCATGTGCTCAAAAGGAACTTGCAGTAACCATATAATCGTCCCGATTTCGAAAACTACTGAAATTTTTACAAAAATCAACTTTTTGAACAAAATTTCGTTAAATGTGTGTGTTATTTAATAAGTTGCAATTACTCGATTTTCAGACAAAAAACAATCCTTTGAGCGCTATTTCGTAAAATGTGTGTTAAGCTTGTGCTCGAACGAGACGTTCGGCAACCCATATAATTGTTTCAATTTTGAAAACTGCTAAAATTTTCACAAAATTCAATTTTTTGAACGCAATTTTGTGAAATATCTGTTATTTAATACGTAATTTTACACGATCTTCAGAGCTTGTGCTCAAACGAAACGTGCAAAAACCCTGAGGTCGTCTCAATTTTGAAAACTGCTGATATTTTCACGAAAATCAAGTTTCTGAATAAAATTTCATTTAATATGTATTATTTAATACATTGTTTTATATGTTTTTTGGAGTGTGTGTTCAAAGGAAACGCGCAAAAACCCTACAATCGTCCGGATTTTAAATACTATCGAAATTTTCGCGAAAATCATTTTGTGAAATGTGCGTTATTTAGTAGATCGAACTACACGATTATTTTCAGAGCTGACGCCCAGAAACGCCCAGACACCCTATAATCGACCCGATTTTGAAAACAACTGAAATGTTCAGAAAATTTGCGTTTTTGAACAAAATTTTCTAAAATGTTTGTTATTTAATACGTCGCGTCGTTTTACACTATTTTCAGTGCATAATCTTGTATTTTTAAAGTACTAAACAGCTTGTTCCTACCTGATTCTGATAGCAAATATTTGACGCGCTGTAGTAACAATATTAATCATATGTAATGTATCCAAGACGAGCTTGGCCATTATGTTAATCTTCTAAAGGGTTTCGACAATCGACTTTGGCTAAGCGAAAGAAAATTTGAGCTATGTTTAACAAATTTCAAATTATTTTACATTCTTTCAGTGTTACATTGTACACGGTGCCCATTTCCCTAATTTAAAACGTTTTTCATATCTATAGTAGTAGAGATTCAAAACTGGTTCCAAAATATTGGAGAAGTAACCAAATTTAATGAGCCATACATTAATAAGTCTCTACGTAAGCCCCCTCGATAGCACGTAGTCGATCGTGGGTGTAGCTAATATCTCTGGAGGGATAGATGTAATCACTTTTAGGAGATTAAGGATTTCTGCTATCTAAGAAGCCAAATAATGCAACATGGGAAAAGTGCAAAAGATACAAAACAAAAATTAGCACAAGACCGTGCTGCATTTAACAAAAAAAAAAGCAACTACTATGTTTGAGGGCAACAAGCAATAGAAACAAGAAAGAGATTGCTAAAAGCATATGTGTTGAGCACAGCGCCGTACGGATGTGAAACATGGACAATAGGAAAAAAGCGTACAGGAAAGAGATGGAAACTTTTGAAATGTGATGCTACAAACTAATGAAGAGGATTTCATGAACAGACAAAGTCAAGAACAGACAGGTTCTAGAAATATGTAGGGAAGAAGAAAAAATGTGAAAATCAGTAGAAATATTAGGAGAGATAGGATGATAGAACACATTGCAAAGTATGAGGGAATAGTGCGGGATATATTAGAAGTAGAGAAAGGATAAAAGATAGGTAGATGTAGACCAGGATTAGACTGCTGCACACAGATTGTGAAAGATATAGGCTGTGGGAATTTCAGAGAAATGTGTAGGTTAACTCAAAATAGGAAAGAATGGAGGTTCGCGTCCAACGAGTGCCAGGACTGAAGACCTAATGATGCGGATGTCTGCAATGCGCGTTTATTGGGGCCATGTCGACATATATAGTCAGTGGCAAACGATAACTAAGAAATTTGCACTTTGTATGCATATTTGTGAAAGATATTTACGTGAAACCCCACGCACAGAATTCTTGGGACTTCGTACATAAAACAGTCTTACTGGATCCACCATTTCAGCTGTTTGGTTAACAAAAATGGTAAGTAGCAAAAATATAGTCATAAGAAGAACTTTGCTATCGAAGAATTTTCATAACTTGTAAAAGCATGTCCACATTTTGTCAGATCTTTGGCATCGGAGTATTTGAAATTCTTCCTTTTCGATATTTTAGAACGTTTTTAGTAATTCTGTGGCAAACTGTCATACAGAGAATGCGGAAACGATCAGTCGACCTACAAGTTAATATGCTAACAATTTTTTTGGCAACCAGGAAATCTATTGGTCTGTGTTATTCCCATTTTTTTTACAGTCGATCACTTTTTTACAAGTAATGGTGTTCTGTTGCTCTTGGCAGATTTTTTAAACATTTTACCAACTAAGTAATGAATATTTTGTTGTAATTATTATTTGTAATCTATAACACGTTTGGGAAATTTCTAATAAATTAATCAAATATACCGAGCTGTATTTGTATTATATGGATTGTTATATATCTTGGAATTAGTATATAATTCATCCCATAAATGTTTTTCCGAAAACTTATGGTACACAAGGGTATGAAATAATGCCAATAGAAGCTTCTATAAAGAAACCGACAGCTGCATTTCAGTGCATGCACATGCTCTTAGCCAATGAATAATTGAAGTCGACACGGTAAAGCTTCCTGTATTCGAGTGCCGCTTTTCATACAAACAATTTTATTTAAAATTCAGGTTTTACGTAAGCTGTCAATGAGCAAAAGCTTAACGAACGTGCTATTGCGTATAAATTTGATTATCAATCTGAAATTTCCAAACAACTGGAAACCTGTTTTCCTCATTATGTCTGCTCCCTTTTGTTTGTAAGACGTTTTTGCAGAACGTTATGCGACATTTTCTCCAGAGCGTCAATACACAGCATTCATATCTCGGAACATTAATTTGCCGTTTACATTCGTATGATATACCTTCGTATTAATTTTAGGATTTAGGTTTTAAAATTTTCAATTGAAGATAATATTTAATAGAAGGCACGTCCATATTCCAGGTTCCAATATCCAATATTGCAACAAAAATAATTTTTTGAAATATCTTTTATCTGTAATTAAAGCACGGTCTACTTTCTAACTTAATTGATTTTTTTATTCATATATTTATACTTTGGTGGCAGAAGTTTTTTTGTAACTGTCACAGAAGTTTGTCTTTAAATCTTGTACCCGTGCTATTCAGAGTTAAACCACGTTCCTGTCAAAAACTTCTTTAATAAAGTAACAAGTAATTGCCAGACGGTGTCAGGTTTAAGTTATCTACAAGATATACAAAGTATCGAGATTTTAATTTCTATTGTAATTTCCTTTTCTCATGAAACATGTATGTAGCTTTACATTATCGTCCAACAAAACAACTTCAAGAACATATTAATCATTTTGTTGTTTAGAGTTTAACGCTGTTGTTTGTTTATGGTTAATCTCCGGATTCCAATAAAAGTGTGAAACGTATCTTTTCTAAAAGGCATTATAATTTGAATTAGGGCCGCTATACTTGCGGCCACGTCCCCAATGCTCCACCCGGAGGTACTACATTGGGTTTAAACGCGAAAAATAGTCGTGCTCCTAATTTATTCTTACTTCATAGTTGATTCACCCTAAATAAAAACTAAATAAAAATCTAACAAACCTAAAAATCTAACAATCCTAACAAACTCTAACAATCTAACAAACCTAAAATCTGACAAAACTGGAACAAAACAAAACAAAACTAAAAACAGGGTTGTAAATAATGGTATCCCTAGCGCTGACTTTCGAGTGTACCCGATCAACAAGCAAAAATGAGAGGGGGAGGGATCCGTAATACCGGATAGCAGACGCCGGCTCTGCTTACCAGTGCGACCTGAAGGGTCGTCTTAAAACTATCCAAATCTAGCTAACTAATTTAAATCCATCCCTAGCTTTCCTATCGTTCCCTAACTGATTTACATTATGATTACAATCTTCGCAATTCTGCTCGTCCTTCCCAAATATATACTGCAACCAAAATGGCGACAGAACGTCAAACAAAACAAATAAGCCACATAATACATGCTATATATAAATAAATATAAAGTGTAAATATAAAATATAAATAAATATAATTATGTAAATATATAAATAAATGTTTAATAAGCGTTAAGCATATAGCAGTGCACAAAATAGCGAAAGCATCACCCTATTTATCAGGTGCACTCGCACAAGCATTATGTCGGCTAGCGCCTTTACACACCAAACGTGCTTCTTAAATTATTTCAAAAACTACTAATTAATGTAAATCAATGCTTGTGCGAGTACAGCCGCCACAATTTAAGTCATACCTCGATAATAAAATTCTCCAGCATCCGAAGATCTGGTCGTCTGTAACTTACTTCTAAAGGTGGGACGGGGTGCACAGCTAAAGTCCTGGTGGGTATGCACTAAATGTTTTTGGGGGATCACAATCACTATCACTATCACTTCACTTTCAAGTCCTGGGGGGATGCGCGGTTGCACTCTGTTTTATTATCCTTGTTTACTTTATTGATTTAATTTAATGAGGGTTTATGATTTATTTGTTATTGTTTATTTGGTATTATTTATTCCCGATTTTCCGCACATAATTATGAAGATAGGCAGTGATTGTATTAATGGAGTGGGGGTTTCTCGTGCATATTGGACATTTTGGTATAATTATCTTTTTTTTTTTTTTTTTTTTTTTTTAATATCAGGTTTTGGTTATGCTCGTATCCTTACTCACGCCAAGTCAATCTAAAATTTTCAATCCTCCCACCAACCCCACCGAATTTTTACACGCGGTCGTCATTGATTGTCTAATCTCACGACCCTTCCGCGAATTCTTTTAAGGCTGTCCAGAACGCCTTCTGGTTAACCACTTCCCGACTTCCTCTAGGCTCTTTGGCCATGCCAGACCTAGGATAGCTAGTTTGCTATCAGCCAACCCTCGATTTCCCGCCTCAAGCGGGCAGTCGAAGAGCACGTGCTCTGCGCTTTCCGCGCCCTCACCGCATTCGCAGCGGTCGCTGTTGGTTAGACCGAACCTTTGTAAATACGCCTTCAGGGCGCCGTGCCCTGTTATCAACTGCACCATTTTGTGATCGAGCTTAACCTCGATCTTACCTCTGGCTTCTATGCTCGGTATGAATTTGTGGGTCAACCTGCCCGTGGCAGCGTTGTTCCACCTCTTCCCATTGTCGAATTGATTTTTCGCGCAGCTTTCTTTTGATTAAAGACCTCGGTATCGACGAATGTGATATTCGAAAGTCGCCCGTCGCGGCCTCTTTAGCTAATTCGTCAGCCCTATCGTTTCCTACGTTACCATTGTGCGACCTGACCCAACAGAACTTTAAACGTCGAAACTCTAGCGCCGTACGCGCTATCCTCCAGACGTCCGCTTGGAGATCTGTCGAGGTGTTCATGTTTGTTAAAGCCGTTAGCGCCGATTTACTATCACTGATTATATAATACTCGTTTCTGCCCGTATGGTTTATTACGTAATCGATAGCCTCTCGTATGGCTACCAATTCGCACTGGAAGATAGTGCACCAGTTCGCGAGTTTGGTTTGAAACCGAAACACCTCCCTTTCCTGCTTATACACGACAAACGCCGCGCCTGCTTGCCCATCGTCCATACGTGAACCGTCCGTATAAATTCTGATACCCATCGCGTCCTCATCACCTTCGACAAACTCGATCCTCTAATATCAGCCGGGTGCCCTAACTCAGATACAACAATCTTTCTTGCAATTTCCTATTACCAAGATTAAGATCTTCGATAATTTCGCGCCCTTTTCCTATATTTATTAATCGTCTATCTCTAATCTCCCTAACGACATATTCGATAGGGAGAGTCCTACTGATCACCAGGACAGCCTCCGTGGAGGTGGTCCTGTACGCCCTCGCCGCTTTTACCGCGGTTATGCGTTGTACGCTCGTCTTTCTAAAAGGCACCAGCCCCATTTTCGGTGGCAGTGAAACTAAGTCTTCCGACATAACTAGGGGTCTATTCCTTGGGTAGAGCTATGAGAAATGGGGGGGTAAGTCGAAATCTGTTTGTAGGTCAAACTTAATCTAAACCAAATAGGCGCCACCAAGTCCGGGCTTATTCATGATAATGGCATGGCATATTTCTAAGGGCGGACGTGGAGACCCAAAGAAAAAAAGATCGCCTTCGATGACAAAAACATGTCTTAATAAAATAAGACGCTGTTCCTGTAAGAAATTGTAATAGTTAGATAAATAAAAAGTGGAACACTATTTGTGTCCAGCAAATATACATAAAGAAGTAGTAAAAGATATTTTCAATATAAAGTTGGCATCAAAATTCTACTCATAAGGATGTTAGCTTTATGTGTTTAGGTTTGATCATATTTGATCAAAATAAAAACTTTAATCTTGAACCAATTGTTTACTAAAAGAATCTCTTTTAAAATAAAATGAATTGCAACAAAAATTTAATTAATAACTGAATCACTTCATGGTTTTCAACTTCAGGTTTATCTAAATTATTTTTAATCAAATATTTATACTTTGGTGGCAGAAGTTTTTTGTAACTGTCACAGAAGTTTGTCTTTAAATCTTGTACCCGTGCTATTCAGAGTTAAACCACGTTCCTGTCAAAAACTTCTTTAATAAAGTAACAAGTAATTGCCAGACGGTGTCAGGTTTAAGTTATCTACAAGATATACAAAGTATCGAGATTTTAATTTCTATTGTAATTTCCTTTTCTCATGAAACATGTATGTAGCTTTACATTATCGTCCAACAAAACAACTTCAAGAACATATTAATCATTTTGTTGTTTAGAGTTTAACGCTGTTGTTTGTTTATGGTTAATCTCCGGATTCCAATAAAAGTGTGAAACGTATCTTTTCTAAAAGGCATTATAATTTGAATTAGGGCCGCTATACTTGCCCACGTCCCCAATGCTCCACCCGGAGGTACTACATTGGGTTTAAACGCGAAAAATAGTCGTGCTCTAATTTATTCTTACTTCATAGTTGATTCACCCTAAATAAAAACTAAATAAAAATCTAACAAACCTAAAAATCTAACAATCCTAACAAACTCTAACAATCTAACAAACCTAAAAATCTGACAAAACTGGAACAAAACAAAACAAAACTAAAAACAGGGTTGTAAATAATGGTATCCCTAGCGCTGACTTTCGAGTGTACCCGATCAACAAGCAAAAATGAGAGGGGGAGGGATCCGTAATACCGGATAGCAGACGCCGGCTCTGCTTACCAGTGCGACCTGAAGGGTCGTCTTAAAACTATCCAAATCTAGCTAACTAATTTAAATCCATCCCTAGCTTTCCTATCGTTCCCTAACTGATTTACATTATGATTACAATCTTCGCAATTCTGCTCGTCCTTCCCAAATATATACTGCAACCAAAATGGCGACAGAACGTCAAACAAAACAAATAAGCCACATAATACATGCTATATATAAATAAATATAAAGTGTAAATATAAAATATAAATAAATATAATTATGTAAATATATAAATAAATGTTTAATAAGCGTTAAGCATATAGCAGTGCACAAAATAGCGAAAGCATCACCCTATTTATCAGGTGCACTCGCACAAGCATTATGTCGGCTAGCGCCTTTACACACCAAACGTGCTTCTTAAATTATTTCAAAAACTACTAATTAATGTAAATCAATGCTTGTGCGAGTACAGCCGCCACAATTTAAGTCATACCTCGATAATAAAATTCTCCAGCATCCGAAGATCTGGTCGTCTGTAACTTACTTCTAAAGGTGGGACGGGGTGCACAGCTAAAGTCCTGGTGGGTATGCACTAAATGTTTTTGGGGGATCACAATCACTATCACTATCACTTCACTTTCAAGTCCTGGGGGGATGCGCGGTTGCACTCTGTTTTATTATCCTTGTTTACTTTATTGATTTAATTTAATGAGGGTTTATGATTTATTTGTTATTGTTTATTTGGTATTATTTATTCCCGATTTTCCGCACATAATTATGAAGATAGGCAGTGATTGTATTAATGGAGTGGGGGTTTCTCGTGCATATTGGACATTTTGGTATAATTATCTTTTTTTTTTTTTTTTTTTTTTTTAATATCAGGTTTTGGTTATGCTCGTATCCTTACTCACGCCAAGTCAATCTAAAATTTTTCAATCCTCCCACCAACCCCACCGAATTTTTACACGCGGTCGTCATTGATTGTCTAATTCACGACCCTTCCCGCGAATTCTTTTAAGGCTGTCCAGAACGCCTTCTGGTTAACCACTTCCCGACTTCCTCTAGGCTCTTTGGCCATGCCAGACCTAGGATAGCTAGTTTGCTATCAGCCAACCTCGATTTCCCGCCTCAAGCGGGCAGTCGAAGAGCACGTGCTCTGCGCTTTCCGCGCCCTCACCGCATTCGCAGCGGTCGCTGTTGGTTAGACCGAACCTTTGTAAATACGCCTTCAGGGCGCCGTGCCCTGTTATCAACTGCACCATTTTGTGATCGAGCTTAACCTCGATCTTACCTCTGGCTTCTATGCTCGGTATGAATTTGTGGGTCAACCTGCCCGTGGCAGCGTTGTTCCACCTCTCTTCCCATTGTCGAATTGATTTTTCGCGCAGCTTTCTTTTGATTAAAGACCTCGGTATCGACGAATGTGATATTCGAAAGTCGCCCGTCGCGGCCTCTTTAGCTAATTCGTCAGCCCTATCGTTTCCTACGTTACCATTGTGCGACCTGACCCAACAGAACTTTAAACGTCGAAACTCTAGCGCCGTACGCGCTATCCTCCAGACGTCCGCTTGGAGATCTGTCGAGGTGTTCATGTTTGTTAAAGCCGTTAGCGCCGATTTACTATCACTGATTATATAATACTCGTTTCTGCCCGTATGGTTTATTACGTAATCGATAGCCTCTCGTATGGCTACCAATTCGCACTGGAAGATAGTGCACCAGTTCGCGAGTTTGGTTTGAAACCGAAACACCTCCCTTTCCTGCTTATACACGACAAACGCCGCGCCTGCTTGCCCATCGTCCATACGTGAACCGTCCGTATAAATTCTGATACCCATCGCGTCCTCATCACCTTCGACAAACTCGATCCTCTAATATCAGCCGGGTGCCCTAACTCAGATACAACAATCTTTCTTGCAATTTCCTATTACCAAGATTAAGATCTTCGATAATTTCGCGCCCTTTTCCTATATTTATTAATCGTCTATCTCTAATCTCCTAACGACATATTCGATAGGGAGAGTCCTACTGATCACCAGGACAGCCTCCGTGGAGGTGGTCCTGTACGCCCTCGCCGCTTTTACCGCGGTTATGCGTTGTACGCTCGTCTTTCTAAAAGGCACCAGCCCCATTTTCGGTGGCAGTGAAACTAAGTCTTCCGACATAACTAGGGGTCTATTCCTTGGGTAGAGCTATGAGAAATGGGGGGGTAAGTCGAAATCTGTTTGTAGGTCAAACTTAATCTAAACCAAATAGGCGCCACCAAGTCCGGGCTTATTCATGATAATGGCATGGCATATTTCTAAGGGCGGACGTGGAGACCCAAAGAAAAAAGATCGCCTTCGATGACAAAAACATGTCTTAATAAAATAAGACGCTGTTCCTGTAAGAAATTGTAATAGTTAGATAAATAAAAAGTGGAACACTATTTGTGTCCAGCAAATATACATAAAGAAGTAGTAAAAGATATTTTCAATATAAAGTTGGCATCAAAATTCTACTCATAAGGATGTTAGCTTTATGTGTTTAGGTTTGATCATATTTGATCAAAATAAAAAACTTTAATCTTGAACCAATTGTTTACTAAAAGAATCTCTTTTAAAATAAAATGAATTGCAACAAAAATTTAATTAATAACTGAATCACTTCATGGTTTTCAACTTCAGGTTTATCTAAATTATTTTAATCAAATATTTTACAGTATATTGTAAACTTGTTATACAAAAAAAAGGCTCCGACCTGTGCAGATCTGTTCAGGCAGATGACAAATTAATTACTTCTAAAAATGTTAATACTCAAGTTTTTCGTTTTTAAATTACATGTGCAAGTTTTAGTTTCTATAAAGCAGATCACAAAAATACTCTTGTTTACATAACTTGTGCTAAAGCTGTTCGAAGCATTTGCTTTCAAGAATACATCTGTCAGCAGTATACTACAGAAAAATATGTGACGTCAGTAACACCTGTTGTTGTTACTAACGATTCATAATGAACCACGCGTGTTGTTTCTCAAAACATCAAATCAGTGAACTTTGATTTTGACACTGGAAAATCCAGCTCAGCAATAGTTGAAACTTTTATAATATTCATGCTTTTACACATTAGAACAAATTAACGTGTTTCTCGTGTGAAACACATAAAAAGGACTTAAAGCTATCTACGAACCAAAAACTGCATTTCTCGCCTTGATGAGGTACTTGTTATTTCATGCAAAGATCACTGCGTGTAGTGTGAACCAAATTCATACAAAACAACTTCTACTATGGAGTCGTTCCACGTGTAGAATCAAATACGGCCACGATACATTCTGCAGCCGTTGCAATCCTGTAGTTGAATTACGCTGCCTTACTAAAGTAGCATCTTTACGTTGTCCTAATGTGTCTTAAAAGTTTGTATAACAAAGTTGTCTTCATAAAATTGTTTCCTAAATTTTCTATTCTAAAAGTTGCATCGTAAGTTGTAGTAAAGTCGTCTTCTTCTTCTTCTGCCTTCTAAATTTTGTGTTTTCAGAGTTGCATTGTAAATTGTAGCATTATATCTTGTCGCGCGCTATTCGAAGATGTGTCCTAACTCATCAAAGTTGATACGCAAATTGCCGGCCTGCAATTTTGATACATCTTATTGCTTCTTCCACGTATGGCCGACCGATTACAAAACTAGCTCGGGCGACCGAGGCGTCCGAGGGGGGGACAGTCAAACAGAAACGCGCCTGCAAATAGCTGTGGATGACACAGATATTTAACCACAAATAGAATACCAAAGGACGATGCTGCTTTAACGTATTACTTTAGTTGTTGAATGTAATTTACTATTGTTTTAATAAAAGTGTTTTATTATTCTCGCAATTTTATGAAGGGATTTATTAATCAAAAATAAAATTGTTACAAGTGCTTGATTGATTTCTCAAAATAAGACGCAGGAAGTCTTTCATTTGGACAAGATTCGTACCACAGCGGCACAAAAGGAATGATGTTGCGTATTATTACTTCTATATTTGATATCTAGCCTTGCTAGTACTTGCATACACAGCAAGTCCTTTCACAGTATTAGCACATATATTTTTTAATTAACCTTAGAGTAAGTCATGCTACACAATATTTGCACAAAGTAATCTGTTAAGCTCGTCAAATAACATACACCATAGTGCATTATTTTGCAAATTAATCGTACGATGTGTTGCCTACAGGTAGGTGCCAACATTCTCATATTTGCATGGTATACTTGCCAACATTTAGTTTTTTTTTTTTATAGAAATGGGTTCAGTATGTTTCGCAATTTTTGGGTGTTATATCATTTATAATCCATAAGCATTTAACCTGTGCGCTCGACCCGTTCGAAAGTTTGAAAATTTTGGATGCTAATACAAGGAAGTTTAAGGTAGCACATTAATAACACACTCATTACATACAGTAAAAAATATATTGCTAATTATTAATATGTCTAAACGTACATCACATACGTTCAACGTGTTGCCTATTTTTGTATACATTCTCTATATTTATATGATATATTTGCAAACATTTAATTTCTTCATGACAGCTAACAAACCATATAGTACTAATTGTAGTTACCTACTTACAATTTTGAGAGGACAGACACTTAGTAATAAAATTTAACCCTATGCAAATACGCTTTGTTGCCTGCAACGAATATTGTATACATTTCTACTAATTTTTAGCTACAGTGTGCAATCTATAGTACACACATAATTTTTAAACCGTGCAGCCATCTGCTAGTTATATAGCTACCATCCTTTAAACAGTGCTACATCTGACCGTTGTTACTCGTAATCTGTCAAGTATATTTTACAGTTCTCATTAGCTTCAAATTCTAATCTCCACTTGATTTTTTCATTTCCTAGAGGATAATGGGAATAGCAACTTGTTAAAAATGTGGCGGTGTTTCGATAACTAACTGATGGTAGAGAAAAGTGGAACATGTATACGAAAAATAAGTGATAATAATAAAACAAAACAATTACTTCAAACACTTACCTTTGTAAATAGCGAAGCGAAACATTTATTTTCTTGCGGCCATGCAAAACGGAAAGCGAATATAACTCTTTTTTATTGCGACCGTCTAGTACGGAATACGAAAGTACTTTTCTTTTTCTTAACCAGGGCAGGCAATAAAGATAGTCCTTGCACATGCGAAAACAACATAGTTTATCGATATCACGGCACTTACAATACAGGCGTGGTGTTTGAAGTAATGACACTGTAATGCAATGACATTTAACCATACGGAGGTAAATAATTAACAAATCCTAAATGCCAAAATAATGCAAGCGGTTATTATATACATTAAGAGCGAAACATACCGCTCACCAAAATGCAAGGCATTTTAAAGAAGATAATTAAACGGAGTGGGGCGGAATGAAAAAGCGAAAGAAAAAAAAAATTTATAATAACAAAAAAATGTATATCCTCAATGCGGGCAAAGGACAAAGCTTCGACACAGTACGCTTCAGTTCGCCATGAGCAGTTTTGAGTGTGACCACCCTAACGACCCCGTCCGTTCCAGGATGCACAGCTACAACACGGTCAAGGGACCAGCAAAGGTGAGGAACATTAGCGACCCTAATCAGCACTAAGGTGCCCAACTCAACTTGAGGAGACGATGTGTGCCACTTGGAGTACTGTTGTAGCGAGTGCAAATACTCCTTGGACTAACGGGATCAAAAATCTTGTTGAATTCGCAGAAGCAATTGCGAGCGAGAGAGGCGGTAAAGCGAAAAGTGAGAAAGGGCGGGTTCCGGAATGGCGGTTAAAGGGGCCAAAGTTAAAAATGACCGGGCGTAAGACAGCTCAAATCATTGGGTCATTACTCAAAGGGATGAAAGGACGTGAGTTCAAGATGACCTCAATTTGGATAAAGACTGTGGTCAATTCCTCAAAAGTTAACATTTGCTCGCCAATAGTACGCAGGAGCAAGGTTTTAACCGATTTCACTTCCACCTCCGACAAACCACCAAAATGAGGCGAGGCCGGCGGTATAAAATGCCACGAAATATGGTCCTTAGAAGCAGCAAGCTTGGCGAGATGAATTAACTGTTTATGAGCACCCATGAAATTTGAGCCACAATCACTATAGAGGTGATCACAACGGCCACGCCTGGCAATAAATCGGTGCACAGCCGCTAGAAAGGCGTCCATGGACAAATCGGATACTACTTCAAGGTGCAGCGCCTTGGTTGCCATACAAATAAAAAGACAAATACGATTTTAAAACTTTGGCACCCCGTAGTCGAGACATGTTAAAAGAAAAGGGACAGCGAAATCGACACCTCAACACAAAAAAGGTTTGACTTGAGTAACTCGACATGACGGCAGGTTGTCCAAAGGAGGCTGCAATGCGACTCAAAGAAATGAGGGTTATTAAAACTTGCAATTATACGAGAAATAAATGATAATAATAAAACAAAACAATTACTTCAAATACTTACCTTCATAAATAGCGAAGCAAAACACATTTATTTTCTTGTAGTCGTGTAAAACGGAGAGCGAATATAACTTCTTTATTGCGACAGACTGAATGACTATGTTAGTTATATGTTTGTCTGCAGAATAATTGAACCCTATATTTAACTAAAACACATTATGCCGTGGTTCGATTTCTCGAACACGCAGGTTACCAAAGATTACTTTTTTTTGCTTGCCTTAATTAGGTTTGACGACAAAACATACAGGGATAAAAGAAAGAAAGCTGACAAGTTGACTGTAGTACCGTTCGTTTTGGATAGTTTTGTAAATAATTGCAAAATAGCTCCTCCGTGAGTGAATTTCTGGCAATCGATGAAATGTTGATAGAGCATTCAGGGGACGGCGTAGTGCATACCTAAGATACCTGCAAAATACGGATTGATTGCGTTTGTGCTTCTTGACACTAAAGCATTTTATGTGAGTAATTTAGAGCTGTATTGCGGAAAACAACGAGATGGACAATACAACCAACACCAACAGCCACCACCGCTTGCTTGAAAAACTGAAAGGAAATAACAAAAATCTAGCTTGCGGTAACTGCCACTCAAATTACCCTTTGACGAAAGAACTGTTTAAAGCATAATCATAATGAATAGAACTCTGAAAAAATAAATGAAAGTTGTCAAAAAGTTTTGCCAAATAACTACAGAATACTTGGTTCAACTATTTTTAGATTTCAGAATAATGTCATAGTTTTTATGTAAAAAACAGATCCGTTATTTTGATTTCAACTATGCACGATTACTCTGCCATTCATTCAGATACCAACAAACTTGAAATTATATTGGATTATAACATGACAAAGGGGAGGGGGTGTGGATACAGTGAACAAAATGTGTAATATGCATTCTCCTGGTAGGAGAACAACGCCATTTACTTCTGTGGACAGAATTCGCAAGCAAAATTTTAACTTTTCTAGTAGGTAAAAGCTCCCCACACTGGTCACTTTCTCTAGGAGACGGGTATTTAATGTCCGCGTTAATCGCCTTCTAGGACTTCTACAATCACTTGAAACAGTCTCGCTATATGAAATACCGTTCCATACCTTGTCGTACCTGTCGCTCGCGCTGCTGTCGAGTTTTGAAAGTTGCTTGCGGGTGTCTGAAATATGATTGAAACTACTCTCCTCCTTAAAATATCTGGGGATTTTATAAGGTACAGTTTTCCAGAATATTACCTCATGTTTTCGTTCTCACGGATGGTGTTTCTTTAGCTTCTCGATTTTTGAGGTTAATGTCGTTAATGAACGATTATCTTCTTCTCACGCTTTTGAAAGCGACGAAATTTGTTTACGTTCGTGGCGCATTCTTTATGTCTGTGATTTAAGAATTTATTATTATTGGGGTTCTACTATGGTTTGGGGTTCTTTGAATTGTGTGAATGTGTACAAATAAACTTTCGTAAGCCCTTTATTCACCCAGATCTATCTGTATTTTCTAATTTAATACGAAGAGAGTAAAGTCCGGATCTTTACTACTAGTTTTATAAAAATGTACTAGGTGTCCTACTATTGTATTTCTGTATCCTAATTTATATTATATTGAAATAGCCATGTTATTAAAGTAAAATACCAAAGCTTCTATAACTATTTTAGTGTGGTTTTGTACAAAAAGCTCATTTAATTAACTAAAATTAATAAATTCTTTTCAATTACCCAATGTTTGCTTAAATAACGCACTACGTTACAAATGCATATCCTGTAAGAATACTAAATTTCAGTCGAAAGGCCGATTTAACTAGTTTTTACACCAATGTTTTCAGTCTACCTAAAAGTGTCCATAGTATTTGTTAAGCAAGATGATTTTTTTAGTTGCCTTCCACTGCCACAATAATCAACTAGAAAAGTTTGAGCGCTGATATAACCTTAATGGTTTTCCAAATCAACAAAGCTTGCAATTATTCAGTTGTTTTATTCTTATTTTGAAAATAGTTTTATTAACATTTAATTTTCAGTATCTCGAAAACATTACATGATAAAGCATATAAACTATTTACTACGGAAAGCAGAAAAATTCGGCTAATCAGTTATGCCAAAGTAAATGGCTGAAAATCTTAATAATTATATTTTACCTTGGGGTGTTAATGATGGAACTGAAACCCCTTCATCTATTTTACATGGTGGGTTAAAGGCGCATTACCTACCACAAACGGGGGCCTAGGCGTCAGATGTTAAACTGTTTTAGAAGAAGGTATAAGCGTTATCACAATATAGCTCGGGCATGACCGCTGCAGTAGACACGAGAGTGGTCCCAGGTTTATTGCTTACTTTGTCAAATAGCAAGTGGAAAGGGGAAATGGAAGGCACTACTACTTCTAATACTCCTAAAAAAAGATGGGGAGGTAGCAACCCTTATGCTCAGGACACCAAAACAAACGTCCTGAAGAGACTCGGTAGCGGTTTCCATTAGAAAGGACTGCACTTGAAACGGAAAGTTGTAGTTAGTACATACAATGGGATCACTATTTGTGATCCAACATAAACAATAATGCGATTAAAAGAACTAGCACTTACCGACTTTTAATACTTTTGTGTACAAGAACCAAAAATAATAAGGGTATTACCCAATAAAGTATTTTAATTTCTCAAATTAAATAAATTTTGATTTTTAATTACAGGTCTTAATAAAATACCTACAAGAATAATTCTTAATGGTTCAGTACGAAGTGGTGTCATTTTTGGATAGCTTAGTAGGCGAAAGGTAAATTTAATACTATGTTTAGAGAATTCAGAAAAATACAACACAATAATCCATTAGATCAGATTTGATATGACATGATGCGTATCCAATGAATAAAGCAGTGTTTGGAAGAAATTTTTTCGAAACTATTTCGGTAGTCTGTGATAAGAGTTACGTGACAGTTTATACTTATCATTGCTGTTTTGATATATTTCAAAAGATTTTTTCTACCTTACTCCTCTGTTTCTAATATTTGTTAGTTGATATTGCAGCTGCATTGCATGTGCTGCAGATTTTGGAGCTTTTTAAAATTATGACTAAAACTACTTTGAAAGAAGAATTCAGCATTATTTACAAATATCAATAATTTTGTTTAAACTCCAAATAATAATAATAAATACTAACGGGAATTAATTATTTAATTCGACATCTCGTTGATTTTCTCTGCAATTGATTATAACCTCTCTTGCTACGGTAAATCTCATCCATATTGTGAATAAAATTCTTGTAAATATAAAATATTTAAATTCAACTTAACGTATTGATTGGCACGAAAGACGAAAATTCTGGTTTTTGATTTATCTAGAATATTATAGAGAAACCGAAAACGTACCAAAACGGTCAATTTCAATTCCAAATGTTTGTTTTACTATATGTAAAAATCAAAGAATGCAAATGCGATATTTTTGAACCGAATTTAGCTGACTCTCCCTCCGCTCTATGATTCATCATCTCTTATGTACTCAGAAACGTACGAAGTTTCACTAATTGCAGATTAAAATCTAAAAAACTGATTTTATATAATATATCTGAGATGAAATAAATTCGGTCAAAAATATTATGGTCTCAATTGCCACTTGTCTTGTTAGTATTTTGGAATAGTAATTCATTATTAGGTTTTCAGTCCTGGAACTGGTTAGATGCGTACCTCCACTGTTTCCTATTCTGAGCTAACATACACATTTCCCTGAATTTCCTCACAGTCTGCATTTTTCACTATCTGTGTGTTATAGCCTGATTTAGCTATATACCCCTCTTTCTTCCCACTTCTGCAATATATTTCGCACTATTCCCCAAATGCCTTAGAACGTGTCATGTCCTTCTATTTCTCCCATTTCTTTTTTGTTTTTCACAGATATCTTTCTTCCCCTGCTATTTGTAGAACTTCTTTGTTATTATTTTTGTCTGTCCATGCTATCATGTTTATACTTCTGAAGCACAACATTCCAAAAAGCTTTTTCCTTTTTCCTGTCCGCTTCTTCTGCTGTACATATTTCATAGCAGTACAGTGCTGTGCTCCACACATATGCTTTTAACAATTTTTCTTTGTTTCTGTTTGTTTTCTTCAAACATTACCACTGCTGTATCTTGTTAGATACAGCTCGGTACCCCTTCTATTGTTTTCTAAAACCATATTTCACCGTTATTCAGAAGAATAGTAATTACAGAATAAAAATGAAAACCGTGTTTTTGATTTTTCGTCTTGTATTTGCTCCTAATATGATAAACTGGAGTAGGAATAATTTTAAAGCAAGATAAATATTATTATAAGCGCTATCGATGATAAAACGTCGAGGTCGTTGTGTAACAACAGAATCCCATGATATACTTATCTGACGAAGTTATGGGTATATTCAACTGAAATATCTTACAGAGAATACAAAACTTTAAAAATCTGCAAAGGCGCTACAATACGACAGAGAAATATAAGAATACAAGTATCGTTAGATATTATAAAGCTAGGGATAGCTGAGGATGTGTCGAAAGTTTTTGGAAATTCTGACCAAAAACGAAAGATTCGTTGTCAATGTTAAGACACTTTTTAAAACAATCTCCGAATACCTCGCTGAATATTCATCTCCGCTTGATATAGACTAGATAGTGCAGAATTGTGTATTATCACCACTATTAAAAAGTGTTTCTGAACTTTTACAGAAGATCACTTGTAAGTGATTAATTTATAATTAAAGATATTAAGAAAGCAGGATATCTATTAAGAGTGTAAAACAAAAGAAACTCAAAAGACTATTGCCACAACTGGTAGATGGCTTGATTTTGCATAGAAAGCTAGCGGTTAAGTGCTTTTCACCGAATAATACAAAACCTAATTTATTTCGTTACAAATGGTAACTAGAGTTCGAAAATTAAATTGGCCAGCCCTTGTTTCTCTATACAACAAATCTGGTTTGATTGGAATGGATTTGCTCCTGCAATAGGACTTTTTATGATGAAAATATTGATTAAGTCAAAAAAGATTACAACCGTTCGTAAGTGCGTAATATCTGCAGCGAGAGTAATTTTTTGTTTAAAAGAAGAACATAATGAGCGTGCTGTATCGAAAATTCTTTGAATTACTTTTTTTTTAATAATTTAAACTCTTCTTGTTTCTCTAAATGAGTGAATTCCACACACATAAAGAGAAAACGCCTCTCGACTAACTACGGTCAAATAATTAGTAGTACTTGTATGCCGTACAGTAGTTTTACACTCTAGAGCTATATCCCGAATTGGTTTTCCTATCCTTCATTGTAACAGTGGGGTAGCGCTTTTCCATCGTGCCTATTATGGTATATAGTAAAGCCCTTTAACCATCAATCTTTTCTTTCTGACAGGTAGTCAGGGCTACGTAATTTTATTTGTATAATAAAATTGCTGGAAGTATTGTAATTTTCTTACATATTACAAAATACATTTAATATAGTGTTCGCAAAATTTATTTATAGATCCAAAATGAATTTTTATTTCAGTTGTAAACCGACAAGTTTAATAAAGTTAAATCAAATCTGGTGTATTCATTTCCATAAACATTTCGCTTCAAATTGAAATTGAAATAGGCAAATGTGACATTTCTTTTACTGAATAGAAATTCAAACGCTGCTTTGAATCTATCGATGAAGCCTTTCTAAATCATCTATTTGGATTTTTACAGACGATACGATCCAACTTTACGTTATGCTGGTATTACGTTCGTAATTAAAGTATTTCCGATATTATATAATGGTTACCGAAAGAAAGAGATACTATACCAAACCGTTGAACTTCATAGTGTTGAATATTACATTATAGATTTAGTTAGTTGCGTATTCCCACGAAATCCATAAAATGTACATTCATGAATACATTGCTGAATAACCTAAAATTCCATTGTGAATGTGGAATTCCGGTTGGCATATTTTTATTGCGTTTTACACGGGAAAAGCAGATTATGAAAGAAGTTCTTGACAAATTTTATATAAATTGATGTCTGCGAGTGTCATTTGTGCTTTAAGGATATGTTCGAAAGGACGGTAGGTATCTCCTTGCATTTCAAAAGTGTGATTCTTATTGGGTTTTCAACACATCAAAATTGTGCTGACGTGATAACTTAATATAAACCTTCGCTTGGAATGTCACTTTTTTAGTAGAACATGCTTATAAGCAATTCAAGTTCTACGATGTGCCATAACCAATACTTTCTTTTGTACACAATTTTGCCATGTACCTTAAAACTGATACAAAATTGTGTTGTTACGTAACGCGTTGCGCCACGCCAACTATATATTAGATGGAAAAGAAAAATTAGTAAATTTGAATGTACAGATGGATGCACTTTATATAAAACATTTCACAAATTATTAATCTTAATTAGTTGTTTGTATAAAGGTAATGCAGATGAAAATGTATAACATTTTATCTTTTAAATACATTGCAAACATACTAATACAGGACAATGACATAATTAAAAACCGCAAATGAAAACATGTATTTATCACGAAAAGATAATTAGTAGTAGACAGATATCGTTCGTCCTTATCACCAAACGTTAAAATAATACCAAATTACAAAACTAATACAAATTACATAATAATGTGATCATAAGGTTATACGTGAGCATAGATTAAAAATGATACATTGTATTACTGAATGCTGACCACAATTGGTAGGGTTTTTATAATGGGAGGAATGGCAGTAGCTAAACACCGACGGAAAAGAATTTACTATTTACGAGCTGGTAAGTAAGATGGGGTTGGAGTTGGTATAAGGACAAGATGAAAGTAAAGTTGAAAATACAAAGCTCCAAGATGCTGCGGCGGATTTCCCGCAAAAAAAAATACACGGCGGCCGGCTGAAATTGAAGTATGTGGGGGACATGAATATAAATAATATCGTGACGACCAAGGTAAACGGAGTAAGGAACTTGGATAGTTCACCCCTTCAGTAATGTGGATTTGGTGGTATGTTGTGTTAAGGGAGCTGTTCTTATTGGATAACCTAAGCAATTTTTGCAAGAAACAAAGTGTCGTTGTTGGACATCTTGAAATTAAACAGCTTTTATGTATATGCTCTGGTGGACTGAAAATGTCACTGTTTGTATTTAAATAATACAAAATTAATGGCAGTGATAGTAATTATTTGGTTTGGACGAAATTAGCGACGGAATTAGAATATTTTGATTTTTAAAAGTAAGCGGTATTAGTGAAATTATTGTTGGTAAAAGAATGACAGGTTTGTATTTTTAATGGATATTGGAAGTGTTAATGAAAACTTGATATTGCGCTGTTTTTGGTGTTTTGTTGTAACCAGCATTTTCAGAAACGGGATTTCAAATCTTCGAAACTAGAACGATATTATGATAGTTGTAGTAGTGGTGGTAGTTACGGATTAATTTTTTTTTTAGGTTTTTGTTAATAATGCCTGATCAATTGAATGTTACATTAAGTTTGTTTTTATTTAAGGTTTAGATATGTGTATTTATATTTCGAAATTTATTGCTAATGGAATAGAAGTTCAGGTGGAATTTTATTTGAAGTCGTGTATAATGTAGGCGAAGATAAGTAAACTTGGAAAATGATATCCAGCTACCCCAGTGATGGAGTCGTATAGGGGAGAGGCTTTTATATTAAACATTTCTTTAATCGTGGCGGAATTTAATAAGTGTTTTTAAGGTATTTTAGAGAAAGGCAAAATATAATGTGATAAATTTAGGAAACCAAAAGCAAAGAAGACCTTTACGGAATAACCATTTTCCATATAGGGGTAATCGATAGACATTGTCCAATTGAGACGGTTTGACGCCCCTTAAATATGTCAATAAAAAAACCCTTCAGGGTAAGTGAAGCTTTAACGCAGTACGTTTGTTTTTCAGGTCTTTTATTATTTTTACTTTTTTTTTCTTTTATTATTTCTTCCATGGGAACCTACTCCCGTACCACTGCAGTTTGCCGATTCACCCTTAAAATTGGTAAGGGGTCCTCGCTGCTTCAGAGCAAATTTTTATTTACAACGTGACGTGATTTTACCCGTAACAGATAATTGTAATGCTCACAAGTACGCGCAACTATGGTGATATACCACACAAATATTGTACACGTCAGTGAAATTTTTCCTAGTGTGAGCAATATATGCGAAGACATAAGATGTGAGAAAGAATAAAATGACGCGCACTATTTTACTTCGTAATTATCTAAAACTCATTCAATAACCACATGAGTCAAGACCTCCCTAAATTCCAACTTCGATATCAACTTTATAAAATTACTATATTGCTACGATATCGCCCTTTGCCAGATGTACAACGATCAATTGCCTGCTGATCGGCAACAATTAAATTTATGCCTCGACTAACTCAGTAATACCACGTACAGAGTGAACGGCGATATGATAACAGAGAATTTTTTACACTTCTCTCCAACTCTCAATACACCTGAGTAAGACAAATGAAGTTCACCAAAAAGTGTATAATTGTTAGATATAAACCCGTCCACGCCACTGATGTGTCGTGTAGTTATGTATGCGGTACACCCGAACCACCCTTTTAGTTTAGTTGAGTGCTAGACGCGTTACCGTGATGTTGGTTACTCGTTTTCGCTGTGAATGCGATCTGTTATTATTTATGTAATAACGAATATATCGTTTACTATATGTATATTTAATTAGCCTGTGTCGGCTCCTACGTTATTTACACGATTCAGTTTATTTGTATTAATGCTTAGTACAACAATAAAGCTGTTTACTGCGTGTGCTAATTCTTCTGTGTTTAGAAATGCTTTGCTACGTTTAAGACTGGACTTGCGTCCTTGTCTAACCTATGCGGTCTATCAATAATGAACTAAATAAAATTGCAATTTACAAATTTACACTCTTTCTAATATTTTAACTTTTTATAGAACTTTTAAATCAAAATTAAAATAAATGTTCCTCTTTACGAAGATTGCAAGTTTTTACACTTTTTTAGTGCAATTAAAGCCAGCAAAAAAAAGTATCTTACCACGAATAGTTTTGTTAAACGTTCAAAGAAATATCCTCTTTTTAATATAATTCTACGTAGTAACCAAATTTTTGTTGACCTTTTACACACTATTTTAATCACATGAAAATTTTAAGCCTACACCTAAATACATAAATTATTTAAAATTGCAAATGCAACGTGTTATAAATTAAGCAAATAGTTCTGACTTTATATTTCCTCCTGTTTCTTTCTTGCTGGAGATTGCAGACCCAAATTCCCGCTTGTTCTGGAACTTCCAACAATTCAGTTTAGAAATCATTCTTAATTGAATAACGGTCGTTTCTTCAGTAGCTTAGAGTCGTTGACCAGTACCTTGGAGTGTTAATCTAGTAATTTGAAGCCTTCACCCAATAACTTTGAATATTAAGGAGCAACTTAGATAATTGCTTAGTTCATTATTTAGTTCATTACTTAGTTCATTTTTTAGTTCATTTCTTAGTGCCCTAAATTAATAAAATGCAAAATTTTTTTATTAATTATTTCTATACTTACGTTTATATCAACGGCAAAATTCTATATAAATTTATTTTAACGCGCACTTTACTGTTTATATCTCTTGAAATTGTAAATTTTATTTGCGTTTCAATTACGTAAACTTGAAACTTTCACTAAAATTCTATTCACGTAATAATTTTCTTTCAACTAGCACAGTCGGTGCGTCGATAATTAAATGATCCTTCTTTTTCTGTTGCGTTGGTTTTATAGAACAAGTTCGTTCCAGAATGTTGCACGCGTTCTAATTGGTTGACAGCAAGTTATCAATTGTTCGTTCGTGAAAAGGCGTTTCTATGGTTATTTGCAAGGTGTTGGATTTTAGCGAGTCTAATATGTAGTTGTAAATTGCATGTATACCGCAATTTTCTAGAGTGACTTTATTAACAGATGGTTTTTTTATGTACATTGTAAATCGCACGTATATCGGAACTTTTTAGCGGGATTTTTATTACAAATGGTATTTTATATTGAATATGGCATTTTGTATACGTTCAAAATCGCTCTTACATCGGAACTTTATATATCTATACTTTATAAAATATGCTTGTTTTTAAATGTTTGCTTATCACAAACTGATATGAATCTACACGCGTTTATTAACTTCTTTACGTAAATGCGTTTTGATTGAAAGAAACTTCATTTCACGGTTATTTTTCTTTAAAATTTCGCTTGGTCTATTAAGTCCAGTATTACTTCAAGCCAAGCATATTATGCAATGTTTGTGGAAATCTAATATAGATTGGGGCAATCAACCTCCGCAGGCTATTGTAGATTCTTGGACATGCTTGAAAAACGAATTTTCATCGTTAGCTAATTTCAAGCTTCCGCGGCACATTAACTTGAATGACGATCTTAGACGTGATCTATACGGGTTTCGTGACGCCTCTATGATTGGTTGTTCAACAGCAATATTTTTACGTGTCGAAAACAGTGACAAAATCACAGTTACTTTACTATGTGCTACAAGTAAAGTCGCTCCTCTCAAAACTTTGAGTCTGGCTTGCTTGGAATTGTTAGACGCGGTTTTATTAGCCGATTTAATTTCTGCCGTAAAATATACCCTTTCTGAAAAAGTTACATTTCAAAATATATTTACTTGGACTGATTCACAAATTGTTCTAGCGTGGCTAAAGGCCTTACCCAGTAGATGGAAGACGTTTATTGCTAATCGAGTGAGTCATATACAGGACATAGTCCCCCCCCCCTTCCTGGCACTACGTGCCGTATGCTTTCAATGCCGCAGATGTCGGGTCCCACGAGAATACCCCACCAGAATTGCTTACTAATCGTCTTTGGTGGAACTGTCCAGAGTTTCTTTCACTGCCCCAAAACTTGTGGGAAACTTATTACACTTTCCGCCTGTTATCAATTCCGAGGCAGACCTGGAAGAAAGACAACACGTATTTTACTGCAAGTACGAAAATTCATTTTTTAGATTTCTCGCTTGAACGATTTTCGTCCTTAAAAAAAATTCCGGGAATCTTATGCTACTGTTTAGGCGTCAAAAGCAATTTTCGAAAACATTCTGAGAAAATTTACGCAATTCCAATCCCCTTTGAGATTCAAAACAGTCTTCTAATTTTTGTCAAACACGTGCAATCGACGACTTTTACGGAGCTAATTGATAAGCTAAAAGAAGGTAAATTACTGCCAAAACCTTTTCGATGCCTTTCTTTATTTATCTATCCAGGTGGACCTTTAAGAGTAGGAGGTCGTCTTAGAAATTCCGAATTGGTTTACGAAGCTAAGCACCCCCTACTTTTACCAAGTCAACATGGGCTTACTAGTCTTATCGTCGAAAACACGCACTATAAATATTTGCATCCCGGTTTGAAAAGTTTACACTATCTTTTACGTCAACAATTCTGGATATTGTCTGCCAGAAAGACTATTTACAAGATACTTGCAGGATGTCACAAATGCTTTCGCGCTAGGCCTCGTCCTTGCGCCCCTCCAATCATGGGAGATTTACCCGCCTATAGAATTCGGGCACTTAAAGGTAGAGTTATAGAGTTGCACCCGGGAGACGACGGGCAAGTACGTGTAGTTACTGTCAAGACTGCCACGGGTGTTTACAGACGACTAGTAGTTAAACTATGCTCTTTGCCTTGCGCCTAGTTTAACTTTGTTTTTTTATACGGTATTTCTTTTGTTACACTAGTTACATAAATTTTCATTTTCTAATTTTAAGTTTTTTGGGTTAGGAAAACACAACGCGTTTTCGGGGGCGCCCATGGTTGCACAACAAGTGCGATATTCAATTTAATTTGGTTTTACCATTCCTTTCAAATTAACTGAACGCACGCGCGGTCGAAAACAGAACAATCCTCGCGTGTGTTATCAGTGACCGTCGAACCTTTGAAGTGACAGTCGAGCTTTAATAGGAACAGTCGAGTTTGAAAGTATCTGTCAAGACGTCAACTTCGCGAGTCTGTCGGATCGGAAGTGCTCTAGAACCGTCTAATTGTTTAGTGCGAGTTGTTGTTTGTTTCATTTCCTTTTCTTTCCAAAATATCCTATTACAGCTTCAAGTGATAAAACTGGACCGCTGCCGCTATCAACATCGGTAAGTCTTTGACTCTTGTTTACGTTTTTCTGCTATAAACTGTTCAACCATTTACGTTTTTCGTTAGGATTTTGCCGTAACAATGCACGACTGGTCCACTAACTTATCGAAGGAAAAATATTAAATTTACTGCTGTGCCCTGTTATACAAAAAAACTACAATATATATATATATATATATATATATATATATATATATATATATATTTTAGATGGTTACTTACACAAGGTAAGTTGATAAATACTATAGTATTACAGTGAATAAGATGAAATAATAACTTTGCATAAAAGTCTAAGTTATTATTTCATCTTATTCACTATATAATATATATATATATATATATATATATATATATATATATATATTAGATTTGTAAATTTTCCAATTATAGCCATCGGCCTCGGTAGCGTAATTGGATAACGCACAGTTCCGGCAAAACTGAGATGCAGGTTCAAATCCTGTCCAAGGCCTTATATTTTCCTTCTTTCAATTACTAGCTCGATTTGAAATGATCATTTGGGCTTTACTTAAAAAGTCTAAGTTATTATTTCATCTTATTAATTTCAATACGTAAGTATTTATCAACTTACCTTGTGTAAAAACTAATTATAATATTTATATATATATATATATATATATATATATATATAATATATATAGTAACAGGCTTTTTGGTCTGCTGGTTAATAAAATATACTCTTTATTATAAACTAAGCTTTCGGTTTATTTTAAACCATTATCAAAGATACTAAAAATTAAGAAACGTTAGTATGGGCATAAAATAGTTAAAACTTACTTACTAATGTGAGGTTTTACAATGAAATCGTTGATATATATAAATTTTGAATATAAGTTGAAAGTGTGGTAAAAAGCTTTTAAAAGAAAACAGTAATGTGGTTTGTTAATTACATTTGAATGTTATAATGACAATTCCTTTATAATTTTGACACTGTTCGAGATAACTTTCTAGATTGTAATTAATTTCTTTTATGGTCTGACTGAAATTTAGATATTTTAGTATGTATGTATGTTTATATATGTATGTTGATGTATGTCTATTTGTTTACGTATGTATTTTAGTGTGTTTATGTTGTTTGTGTGAATGTATGTATGTCTGTGTATGTGTGTGTGGGTGCATGTGGATGTTTGAATGTGTGAATGAATGCGTGTGTTTGTTTGTGCATGTATGTATGTTTATGTTGTGTTTTATTAAGTGATTTGATCAGTTATGTTGAATTTGTTTTGGATTTAAAATGAAGTAGATAGGTGTATATAGAGCTTAGTGTGTTAATGTCAGTTTTTTATTAATAGTGTTTAGGTTTTTAAATATGTAACACATTTCTAGGAATTCTCTTTTGGATTTTTATTTTCAATTTGTAATATTATAGGATTAACAAAATCTATTTTATGTTTGTTTGCGTTTGCGTGTAAGGTCAAGCACAAGCGTTTGGCTTAACACGGATGTCGCTTTTATGTTGAGTTAAGCGTTGTTTTAATTGTTGTGAGGTTTGACCAATGTAGGTAAGATTGCAGCCTGAACAATTTATTTGGTATATAATATTCCGTTGTAGAAGAGTTGGAGTTTTATCTTTTAATTTAGAAAAAGAGTGTTTAACGTTAAAAGGTTTCGTTTAGCAATATTGATGTTGAATTTTTGAAGACTTTTCGAATTTTGTACTTAAATTTTCAATGTAAGAATTACATGGTATGTAGGTATATTTGCAGAAAGTTCACTATTGTTATTTAAGTTTTTATTAGAAAGGTCAGCGTTTAAAGGAGCTTTATGATTGTATAAAGGCTTTTATTAGTTTTGGTGGATAGTTATTGTTTTTAGAATAATAAATAGTTTTTCTAGATTTTTTGAGTATAGTGAAGGATGGCATAATTTTTTGATCCTATGTTTTAGGCCTAGAATGAAATTTATTTTTATTTTATATTGATGGTATGAATGATAATTTAGATATCTACCAGAATTGGTTGGTTTTGATACCAGTCTAAAATAATAGTATTATCATTTTTCTAATTAGTAGAGTGTCAAGAAATGGGATGGATCTGTTGTTTTCTAATTCTACGGTAAATTTAATTTTATCATCGTAACTATTGAAAATTTTAAGAGTTTCGTTAATTTTGTCTTCTGGTACAGATGTTATGATATCGTCTGCAAATTTTTTAATGAATGGAATTGTGAAGTTTAGTTTGGGTATAACTTCATCTAATAAATCGTCCATAACAATTCTGGCAAGTATAGGACTTAAATTAGATCCCATTGGACAACCAAAAGTTTGTAGAAAAATTCATTATTAAAACTAAAATAACTTGTATTGAAAACTAACTCTATGATATCTGTAAAACACATTTTGGAATAGTGCAATTAGTAGTGATCTTATACCATAGCTTTTGATACTTTTAGGACTAGAAATTTTGAAATATTGGTATAGAGCGAGATTGCATCTAGGCTTATTAGTACATGATCATTTGGTAGTTGAAAACTTTGTATAAAGTTAGAGAATTCAAAAGAATCACATACGTTGTAATTATTAGTATTAATGGATTTTGTAATATACCTGCTATAAATTTTGAAAGATTTTCTGTAGGATTGTTGTTTGAAGCAACTATGGGTCTTAAAGGATATTCTGCTTTATGGATTTTGGGTAGACCATATAGTTTTGGACTTGTAGAGCTATAATTAGTTAAGGTTTTGCTTGTTCTTTAGTGATGTATTTTTCTTGTTTTAATTTTTTTATCATATTTATTGTTGAATTTTGGAAACGTGGAGTTGGATCTTTATCAAGCTTTTTGTATACTGCAGAGTCGTTTAGTAATTCGTACATTTTTTCCATATATTGATTTTAGATATACCTACACTTACGTTACCTTTGTCGGCTCTGATTATAAGTAGATTTTGTTTCTCTTTTAAAAATTTTTTGCATTTATTAAATTCCATCGTAAATCTCGAGTTGCATTTAGAATTTTTGTGTATAAAGTTTGTTATAATGTTGGTGGTGTAAGCTCTACATAGATTCCTTTCTTCATCATTTATATTTTCCAAGATGTCTTCTAGATCTGCTAAAATATTTGTAACTGTTTTATTATTAATTATAGGTGGAATACTGAATTTAGGACCTAAAGATAGAATTTTTTGTATATCATTTGGTATGTCAAAGTCACTAATGTTTTTGAACCATTTGTCAAAATTATAAAGGTTACAATTATTTGAATTTAATAGATTGTCAATCTTTTTAGGTTACCATTTTAATTTTATAAAATATTTTATTATACGAAGTATTTTGACAATTGTATTCAGTATATATATAATTTGGTAAAATATCAGCTACTTTGGATTTGATGTCTTTCAATTCTTTATCAGTGTTATATATTAAGCTGTGAGTAAGTTTAATTTCCAAATTTAATATTTTTGCTTCAGCTTGTCATTAAATCTCTTAATAATTGGTGCAAAACCTTACCATCACTTTCTAATAATCTGTATAAATTTTTAGTGCTTCTGGAATATGACGTGGTGAGACGCATTTCTTTCTGCATTGTAAAGAAAAATTTTTTTTTTTATTGTTCAACGATGCCAGTTTGGTGTTAAGTTTAGCCCAGCGTTTCAGGAGTAGATGTGTAAGCTCCATAAGTTGCGGTTGTTTGTTGATAAAACCCATATCTTCTTAATATTTTCGTGGTATAACGACCTTGCAATTATAAAATATAATATATATAGTAACAGGCTTTTGGTCTGCTGGTTAATAAAATATACTCTTTATTATAAACTAAGCTTTCGGTTTATTTTTAAACCATTATCAAAGATACTAAAATTAAGAAACGTTAGTATGGGCATAAAATAGTTAAAACTTACTTACTAATGTGAGGTTTTACAATGAAATCGTTGTATATATAAATTTTGAATATAAGAATATAAGGAATTGTCATTATAACATTCAAATGTAATTAACAAACCACATTACTGTTTTCTTTTTAAAAGCTTTTACCACACTTTCAACTTATATTCAAAATTTATATATATCAACGATTTCATTGTAAAACCTCACATTAGTAAGTAAGTTTTAACTATTTTATGCCCATACTAACGTTTCTTAATTTTAGTATCTTTGATAATGGTTTAAAATAAACCGAAAGCTTAGTTTATAATAAAGAGTATATTTTATTAACCAGCAGACCAAAAAGCCTGTTACTATATATATTATATTTTATAATTGCAAGGTCGTTATACCACGAAAATATTAAGAAGATATGGGTTTTTATCAACAAACAACCGCAACTTATGGAGCTTACACCACTCTACTCCTGAAACGCTGGGCTAAACTTAACACCAAACTGGCATCGTTGAACAATAAAAAAAAAAAAAAAATTTTCTTTTACAATGCAGAAAGAAATGCGTCTCACCACGTCATATTCCAGAAGCACTAAAAAATTTATACAGATTATTAGAAAGTGATGGTAAGGTTTTTGCACCAATTATTAAGAGATTTAATGACAAGCTGAAGCAAAAAATATTAAATTTGGAAATTAAACTTACTCACAGCTTAATATATAACACTGATAAAGAATTGAAAGACATCAAATCCAAAGTAGCTGATATTTTACCAAATTATATATATACTGAATACAATTGGCGTCAAAATACTTCGTATAATAAAATATTTTATAAAATTAAAAATGGTAACCTAAAAAAGATTGACAATCTATTAAATTCAAATAATTGTAACCTTTATAATTTTGACAAATGGTTCAAAACATTAGTGACTTTGACATACCAAATGATATACAAAAATTCTATCTTTAGGTCCTAAATTCAGTATTCCACCTATAATTAATAATAAACAGTTACAAATATTTTAGCAGATCTAGAAGACATCTTGGAAAATATAAATGATGAAGAAAGGAATCTATGTAGAGCTTACACCACCAACATTATAACAAACTTTATACACAAAAATTCTAAATGCAACTCGAGATTTACGATGGAATTTAATAAATGCAAAAATTTTTAAAAGAGAAACAAAATCTACTTATAATCAGAGCCGACAAAGGTAACGTAAGTGTAGGTATATCTAAAATCAATATATGGAAAAATGTACGAATTACTAAACGACTCTGCAGTATACAAAAGCTTGATAAAGATCCAACTCCACGTTTCCAAAATTCAACAATAAATATGATAAAAAATTAAAACAAGAAAAATACATCACTAAAGAACAAGCAAAACCTTAACTAATTATAGCTCTACAAGTCCAAAACTATATGGTCTACCCAAAATCCATAAAGCAGAATATCCTTTAAGACCCATAGTTGCTTCAAACAACAATCCTACAGAAAATCTTTCAAAATTTATAGCAGGTATATTACAAAATCCATTAATACTAATAATTACAACGTATGTGATTCTTTGAATTCTCTAACTTTATACAAAGTTTTCAACTACCAAATGATCATGTACTAATAAGCCTAGATGCAATCTCGCTCTATACCAATATTTCAAAATTTCTAGTCCTAAAAGTATCAAAAGCTATGGTATAAGATCACTACTAATTGCACTATTCCAAAATGTGTTTTACAGATATCATAGAGTTAGTTTTCAATGTTATTTTAGTTTTAATAATGAATTTTTTCTACAAACTTTTGGTTGTCCAATGGGATCTAATTTAAGTCCTATACTTGCCAGAATTGTTATGGACGATTTATTAGATGAAGTTATACCCAAACTAAACTTCACAATTCCATTCATTAAAAATTTGCAGACGATATCATAACATCTGTACCAGAAGACAAAATTAACGAAACTCTTAAAATTTTCAATAGTTACGATGATAAAATTAAATTTACCGTAGAATTAGAAAACAACAGATCCATCCCATTTCTTGACACTCTACTAATTAGAAAAATGATAATACTATTATTTTAGACTGGTATCAAAAACCAACCAATTCTGGTAGATATCTAAATTATCATTCATACCATCAATATAAAATAAAATAAATTTCATTCTAGGCCTAAAACATAGGATCAAAAATTATGCCATCCTTCACTATACTCAAAAAATCTAGAAAAACTATTTATTATTCTAAAAACAATAACTATCCACCAAAACTAATAAAAGCCTTTTATACAATCATAAAGCTCCTTTAAACGCTGACCTTTCTAATAAAAACTTAAATAACAATAGTGAACTTTCTGCAAATATACCTACATACCATGTAATTCCTTACATTGAAAATTTAAGTACAAAATTCGAAAAGTCTTCAAAAATTCAACATCAATATTGCTAAACGAAACCTTTTAACGTTAAACACTCTTTTTCTAAATTAAAAGATAAAACCCAACTCTTCTACAACGGAATATTATATACCAAATAAATTGTTCAGGCTGCAATCTTACCTACATTGGTCAAACCTCACAACAATTAAAACAACGCTTAACTCAACATAAAAGCGACATCCGTGTTAAGCCAAACGCTTGTGCTTTGACCTTACACGCAAACGCAAACAAACATAAAATAGATTTTGTTAATCCTATAATATTACAAATTGAAAATAAAAATCCAAAAGAGAATTCCTAGAAATGTGTTACATATTTAAAACCTAAACACTATTAATAAAAACTGACATTAACACACTAAGCTCTATATACACCTATCTACTTCATTTTAAATCCAAAACAAATTCAACATAACTGATCAAATCACTTAATAAAACACAACATAAACATACATACATGCACAAACAAACACACGCATTCATTCACACATTCAAACATCCACATGCACCCACACACACATACACAGACATACATACATTCACACAAACAACATAAACACACTAAAATACATACGTAAACAAATAGACATACATCAACATACATATATAAACATACATACATACTAAAATATCTAAATTTCAGTCAGACCATAAAAGAAATTAATTACAATCTAGAAAGTTATCTCGAACAGTGTCAAAATTATAAAGGAATTGTCATTATAACATTCAAATGTAATTAACAAACCACATTACTGTTTTCTTTTTAAAAGCTTTTTACCACACTTTCAACTTATATTCAAAATTTATATATATCAACGATTTCATTGTAAAACCTCACATTAGTAAGTAAGTTTTTAACTATTTTATGCCCATACTAACGTTTCTTAATTTTTAGTATCTTTGATAATGGTTTAAAAATAAACCGAAAGCTTAGTTTATAATAAAGAGTATATTTTATTAACCAGCAGACCAAAAAGCCTGTTACTATATATATTATATTTTATAATTGCAAGGTCGTTATACCACGAAAATATATATATATATATATATATATATATATATATACCGGGTTAGTAAAAAGTATGGAGACGATGATTTATTGTCGTTGATATTCATTTTCGTAAATTATGTTCAATACAAATGTTTTTTTACTAAATTTTTATCTAGATTTGAGAGTACTTGAATTTTTTTTTCTTCGATTGTTTGCTACACTTCGTTTACAGTTTTACCTGGTCGGTAATGCAGTTAACAAAATGTTACGCTTAGATTCTGGTACATTGAAATGGCGATAGATGGCTCTTAAAAGCCGGTAATACAATTACCAAAGTTCATAAGATACACATGACGTCACTGATAATTTATATTGCGCCATAATTAAGAGAAGGTACATAAAATTTAAACAATAAAACCAGACAATCTACTCACGTGAAGGATCCGCCAGCCGGCAGGAAATCCGCCACCGTAACCTCGGCATCGCTGCTGGTAGAGTTGGACATCCAAATTATCTCGGGGTCATGGGATGCTCCAGGGTCATCTCCGTTCCTATATGCAGTGGAAGACGGGAATAGGGAATTAAGGAAAGATACTCAAGATAAGGAAATCTACATAATAAGATAACACGACACCCGGCACGACTGTTCACTTCAAAGTTCGGCGTAAAAAGCCACGTTTTCGCGCGAGAACCGCGGAACTCCTACTCTTTGTAGCATTGCCTTACCCCTATGGGGATAATTCACACTTGCCAATTGCACTATTGTGACGTACCGGAAGCCCCGCCCAGTTCATTTAAAATGTTCGCGCGTCTTGCGTATTTAAAATTATGGCGGAAGCTTCCGCACATTCAAAAACTGAACTAAAACAATGTTTAAGTGCAAATTCAGTTTGCACGTAACAATCGCGACAAAGCCACAAAAGAAAAACTTAAAAAGAAAAAGTCTGTTAGCACAGTAACAGCTTAAAATCTAAGTCCTTACTACCCTACATAAACCCTAACTTAAAACCTACAAAATGTTTATATAAGGCGCCACCTGGTTTTCGACCGATAGCACGTCTACCGAAGTACCAGGAAACGGAATAGGTAGCCCGATAGTCTTTGACTACACTACTTACCGACAGCACAAATTTGTCGGGGAGCATGAAACACTGCTTAAACTAACACGGGTGCGACAAGTCGCCTAACCTATCTAAACCTATCTAAACTTATCTAACTAAAGCTAACATATAGTTCCTATATGCAAACACACATGAGTGTCGCATCAAACTATTCTTCTTTTTGGCAAGAAGTGCCCAAATTTAAAAAGTTCATGAGAGTGCGTCACTTGCACTCTAGCAAATTTTGTTTCTGGTACTTTGGTTTCCTCCGATGCACATTTAACTTGTCCATGACACAGTTGTGAATCCACAAATTTACCAAAAGTACCGCCTACTAAATCCTTATATGCTAACCTGACAAATTACATTTCTAAATCGGGTTAGCTTTTTCACTTAAATTTCAGAAAGATAATTCCCACGTCTGGTCATATATACCACACGTTAGGACGATAAAAAGATAAGATAAGATCTCAAATTGATGTTAAAGATAATAGATAAGGTAAAGATATTAAGCTTAAGTTGTTATCCTCAAAGGTAATGAATAAGATAACGGTATTAAGCTTTAGTTATTTTTTTTTGAGATACTCGATAAGATAACACGATATTAAGTTAAAGTGATTATAAGAGATAGTAGGTAACATGAATTTAAACAGAAGTTATTACTCAAGATAACCGGTAAGATAACGCGAAATAACTCGAAGTCATTCCTAACGGTAGTCGGTAAGATAACGATAAATTAAACCAAAATTATTACTAACGGTAATCGGTAAGATAACGATAATAACTAAAGTTATTACCAAAGGTAATCAATAAGATAACGATATTAAACCTAAAGATATTATCGAAGATAATAAAGAAGACAAAGATATTGGCCTAGTTATTACCCAAGACAATGATAACAACAAAAGAGTGGCTCCAGTAGAGCCGTTTAAATGGGATTGACCCTATAAAACACAGCGTAGTCTAAAGGACCACCTGCGATATTAATCCGACAAGATAAGATATACACATTTTTAAAATTCACTAGACTCCTAAGAGAACTAGTACGATAATTTTCCTAACGAGTGCTTCAACTACGATAAGAAAATCAGACAAAAGTTGACACAACAACTTACAAGTATCATTACAGATACAAACACACAAAAACAACTGTTTTAAGGTAGTTTTTCAAAACGGTAGCACCCTAAACACACACAAATGCCCAATTATAAGCAGTTAAATACAGATACACTGTCCCCATATGCTAAAACAACCGAGAATTTAATAAAATAACAATAAGAAGCGATAGCGTCTCACCACAAAGTTCAATAAAAATAACGAAAAAAAGTTTATAAGTTATGTAGATTTAGTAGAAAAGGAAGGAATAATGTTGTAGTATAATGATGTAGTATAATGTGGGCGATTGCAATAATTCAGAGGAAAAACACACGGAATAGATAATCCTAGTTCTTGCAACTGCGAATATGAACTATTTCTTTCAATGGCATAGATCGCGCGTGTCCTATGTGAGCCCAAAGAAGAAAGCATTCACTCAACATCAGCTAAAACCAGTCGTAAAAATTCAATGGGTTATTTCAACCAAAGTTACGACAATTACCATACAATTAAACCATATAAGAGAAATACTAAAGACCGAACAATATGTAATAGGGAAATTTCAAGGGTTAATTAAATGAAACGACAGAGCTATATTGGGGGGGTGTAGAGGATGAAGTGATATATATCTAACGGTATGGTGAAGGAAAAGTCAACCAGAAGAAAAAGATAGCTAAATTAAGGTAAGTAAAGTTAAACGTGTAAGAAATTATATACTATATGAGAGAAGGAATAAGTAATTAAAGATACTAATTGAGGTGAGAACAAAAATATTAGGTAAATCGTGAGGAGAATGGGGCATGAAAAACTTAATTAGCATTTGGGTCGGCAGAGAATGGCTTAAGGTCTTTAATATGCCACCTGCCTTGGCGTTTTCCTTCAGTATCCTGAAGTTCATAGATAAGGGACTAATAACACGTGTGACTTTACAAAGAATGAATTTAGGGGCCAATTTTGAAGAAAATTTCTTAGATGCATCCGATAAGACATAGTTCTTTTCCAAACTTGTTCGCCTAAGGCAAAGGAAATATTTCGCTTACGCAAGTTATAATGGTCCTTACTCTTTTCGTAAGCTTTTAACAAATTTTTCTAACGTCGTTAAAGATAGAAGGTAGTGACTGTTGGTCCTTGTCCCAACGTACTTTATCGTCAAATTCGATTACGTTAGTATCGTCAGGCACTAAACCATAGTAACTCCCATCGATTGGGGTATATCTTCCAAAAACAAGAAAAGACGGAGTGAATTGGGTTGCTTCGTGTTTAGATGTACGCAAAGCTTGAGCAATTTCAAAGATATGTTCATCCCATGTAGTATGGTCTGAATCAATATAAGACGAGATAGCGGTAATTAACACTCGATTTACTCTCTCGGTAGGGTTTACTTGGGGTGATATTTTGCGTTAAACCAAATTTTTGTACTTTGTAACTTTTAACGAAATTCTGAAAATCTTTAGAGATAAATTGTGCACCATTGTCACAAAGAATAATCTGGGGACACCAAAGATAAGAAAGACATTCTGTTCTAGGAATTTAATTATTGCAGCGGAGGTAGCTTTACGTAAGGGTTGCACCATAACAAATTTAGAAAACCAATCGGTAACAACTAAAAGATATTGATTGCCTCTTTTGATCGAGGAGAGGTCCTAATAAGTCAAGCGATATTAATTGAAAGGGATAAGATACACGCTTAAAGTTACCCATTAAACCAGGGCGAGCGTCTTGTGAACTCTTATGAGAACCACAAATTTTGCAGCTTTTAATGTAGCGACAAACAGATTGCTTAAGTGTGGGCCAGTAATACAATTCAGATATTTTCGCGAGAGTTTTGTAACACCAAGGTGTGCAGCTAAGGGATCGTCGTGACATAATTTGAGCACCTCACTGCGATTTGCAGTGGGCACAACGAGTTTCCATTCAGGTATATTCGATATTTTATGTGGGGACGAGGATACAAATTTATACAGTCTATTATTAGTTACTCGAAAGGTAGGAAATTTGTCGGGATTATCGGAAACTTTTCTAATCATATTGAGGTACCAGGTATCCAGAATTAAATTTGGAAGGTTAAGAGAAAAACATCTCGAGATAACGCATCAGGTACGATATTTAATTTGCCAGGCCTATGCCTACCGTCAAAAGTAAATTGAGATATACGCAAGTTCCATCTTGCCAAACGACCTGCGGGTTGTTTCAAGTTATTAAGCCAAGTGAGTGCTGCACAATCAGTGATTACGGTAAAGTGTGTACCTTCGACATATCCTCTAAATTTCTCGATGCCAAAGATAACACCCAATAGTTCTCGTTCGGTAGCAGAGTATTTTGTTCGGCAGAAGTTAAGGCACGGCTCGCATAAGCGATTGGATGTTCTAAACCATTGTTTACCTGGAACAACATTGCACCTAACCCAGTAAGTGAGGCATCGGTTTGTATATAAAACTTATCATCGAAATTTGGAGAGATTAAGATAGGTGCTGAAGTGATTAGTGTTTTAATTTGTTCGAAAGCCTGTTGGGATTCTAAATTCCACTCGATAGTTTGGGATTTCTTTTATTTTTAATTAAAGCGGTAATGGGTGCAGATATAGTTGAAAGGTTAGGTAGAAAAATGCGATAGTAGCTAATCATTCCTATCAAACGTTTGATTTCGGTAACAGTTTTGGTGTTTTAAATTTAGTAATAGCATCAACTTTAGCAGGATCGGCTCGTAAGCCTGTCCCATCGACAATAAAACCAAGAAATGTAAGGGATGAACGACAAAATTGAGACTTTTCCCAGTTTATCTTAAAACCTGCTGCATTTAAACGTTCAGCAACTTCATCTAATGTGGCGATATGTTCATCGAAAGAACTTGAGATAACTAAGATATCATCTAAAAATACAAAGGCACGTTCTTGATGTAAGATAGGACCTAACGTTTGATCCATAGTACGTTGTAAAGTTTGTGGAGCGTTACAGAGACCAAATGGCAAAAAATTATATTCGAAAAGACCTCGGCCTGGGACACAAAAAGCAGTTTTTTGACGAGAAGATAAGTCAAGAGGTATCTGATAAAAAGCTTGTCTTAGGTCGATAGATGAGATAAATTTTGCGTTACGAAGCCTGCTCAAAATTGAGTCAGTTCTGGGTAGAGGGTAAGCGTCTGGAACAGTAACAGAATTTAGCTTCCTGCCATCAAAACAAACACGCCATTCGTCATTCTTTTTCCGAACTAGCAATTACGGGAGAGGTCCACGGTGAATTTGAAGGAGAGATAACACCAGATACTAACATTTTGTCTATTTCCGCATGTAAATGCTTTTGTAAGGCAGGCGATAAGGGATATTGACGTTGCTTAAAGGAAGGGCATCACCTGTGGAGATAACGTGTGTTGCCGTTGTAACACAACCAAGTTCAGAGGTATTAAGTTTGCGAAATTTGTCGATTGTAGCGTTAAGAGTTACATCTTGGGAGTCAGTAAGAGATTTTGTTAGATATTCCTGTAGATGCACAGGAGTTCGTTTTAATAGAGGTTTGCCATGAAAATCCTGAAAGTAAAGTGACAGATTAAAAGTTTACAGAAATCAACGCCCAGTAGAAAAGGATACGCTAATGCAGGGACAATCAAAAATAAAACATCACGTTCAAGAGACTCTACACGAATTTTTAACTTAAGGAACCGGTTACATGTATTTGATTATCGTCAGCTAAATTTATGGAAGTTTTTCAGGAATAATTTGAATTTTGATATTTTGTTGAGATAATTGATGTAAACCTTCGTTATTTATAAGAGAACATGAAGAACCTGTATCCAGTAAAGCAATTACATTTAAGGAACCAATTGAGATAGATAAGTGTGGACGGTTATCGAAGGGTTTTTTAACAAGTTGTGAAACAGCGGTAGTCTTTTTATGATAAAAGGAATTGACGGTTTGTAACCACTTAGACCACTCGGCTGGAGTAGTGTAGCATAATTCCTCTAATGAAGGTAAGGTATTTTGTACATTAATAGTAGCGGTATTATTATTAGATAAATTTAATGACGGTACAACGTTAGAAGTGGTTTTATAATTTAAATTTATTGGCGTCTGTGTCCGTTGAATGATTGGTGTTGAGGGCGATTTTGGTTTCTTGAGATATTCACACCCTGATTTGAAATATCTCGACGGGAGTTTCCGATACGTTAGGATTACAGTTGGTGCAGTTAGATTTGTAGATATTTGAGCGACCACAACCATAACAAAAAATAATTCTAGGGTAAGTGCAGACAGTATAGTTATGTCCACTTGGCTTGCAGTTCCAACAGGTACGTGCGTTATTAGTTACGGTAGAAGGAACGTTAAGTGTAGATACTTTACGGGAAGGTCGAACTTGGCAAGCTAGATCAGGTTCGAGAAGACCAGATAATTTCTCGGGTGGTGGTCGATATTTGTCAATCCTTGACCTCACTTCTTGAAGAGATCGACATAGGTCTTTAAAATGAGCTAGCGAAGATATGGTCTGTAATGCCAAACGTTCTGAGAAATAGGGGTTCAAATTTCTAAGTAATTGATCGATAATTTCGGATTCGGAAGGTTTTTTGTCGAGTCTGCTATATAAAGCTTCTAATGAGGTAATAAAAGACACAACATTTTCGTCGGGACCTTGAGTTCGGTTACGAATTTCGTTCCAAAGATCGTTAATGTAGCCATAAGGTAGGAAGTCTCGTTTTAAACAGGCAACTAACTCATTCCAGGTAGAAATTTGGTGTCGTATGTTTCTATACCATATTAATGCTGAGCCTGCGAACAAATCACCAGCTGAGATAAATAGGTCCTGGTCGGTACACCCGCGAGAAATTTTAAAATCGTTAATCCGGTCAAGAAAGGATGATAAAGAAACCTTCGAATCAAACCCTTCAAAGGTGAGACCCCATTTGTATACAGGTATAGGTTTTCCTAATGGTTTAGGTTCGGCAAGCGCAAGATTTGAAAAAGGTAACGATATATCTACGTCTGCGTTAGGATTAAGTCTTTCTAAAAGAATTCCTTCAAGCAATAACACCTCGGACAACAAACTTTGTTTAGCTTGAGTCACTTGGTCATCGTTATATAAAGATAATGAATCAACTCGCTGTTTGACGTGAGTTATTCTTGAAGTCAATCTCCTAATTCGATATTAGTAGCCGCAGGATCTGTTTTGTTTATTATACCCGATATATCATCTAAAGATAATTTAATTTCTGATACGTTGAGTGGCCAATCGCCAACAGGGTTCTTTAAGATAGCCACGCCTTTGGTTTCCTGTGACAAAACAGCCCTAAGTTGAGATCGCCTATCATTCTGATTGGTCGCAGCTATGAAACTTCTGCACTCCAGCTCGTAGATCAATTCCAGCGATTTTAAATGTGATACGTTCATTATGAATACAATATTCAAGACACGATATAAAAATATGCGATTTTGACGCAGGTTAGAAGGTAAAAACACGTTACAGCTACTTTAAGGTAATACGATACGATATTTAGAGGTAAGAACTTGTTAGAACGTCACCGATAACACCAAAGAAACACATTTAAGGTATATGGAAACGAAATCAATGTTCAGTTAAATACATATTTTATAGATAATGACAGACAAGCCTTCCAAAATGGAAAATGGGCGCAGAGGATATGTTATTTAACCTATAAGGCAACAACGTATAGTCCAACACTTCTTAAAAAAGGTATACTAGGTATTTATTTCACTCAAGTGTTTTTTTAAACACTTAATTTTCATGTAAAAGATAAATCATAATGCAATTTTAGAATGTAACATAAAGAACAATGTATTTAAGTTTCAAAAAACGGCCTTTCAAAGTTAAGGAAAGCAACTAAAGATATTTTAATAGGTAATTCTATAATATTGTATTTAAAGACATAAGGTAAGGTAAATACTTACATGAATAAAAGTAAAGTTCTTTAAGTGAAGAAGCTATTAATGCATTGTATCCTTATAAAGGAAATTATTCTAACCTAAAACAAAGAAGAAGCCCCTGAAGTTCATAGCCTGAACAGGTTGAAGGCGCCATCTGCTACACTTCGTTTACAGTTTTACCTGGTCGGTAATGCAGTTAACAAAATGTTACGCTTAGATTCTGGTACATTGAAATGGCGATAGATGGCTCTTAAAAGCCGGTAATACAATTACCAAAGTTCATAAGATACACATGACGTCACTGATAATTTATATTGCGCCATAATTAAGAGAAGGTACATAAAATTTAAACAATAAAACCAGACAATCTACTCACGTGAAGGATCCGCCAGCCGGCAGGAAATCCGCCACCGTAACCTCGGCATCGCTGCTGGTAGAGTTGGACATCCAAATTATCTCGGGGTCATGGGATGCTCCAGGGTCATCTCCGTTCCTATATGCAGTGGAAGACGGGAATAGGGAATTAAGGAAAGATACTCAAGATAAGGAAATCTACATAATAAGATAACACGACACCCGGCACGACTGTTCACTTCAAAGTTCGGCGTAAAAAAAGCCACGTTTTCGCGCGAGAACCGCGGAACTCCCTACTCTTTTGTAGCATTGCCTTACCCCTATGGGGATAATTCACACTTGCCAATTGCACTATTGTGACGTACCGGAAGCCCCGCCCAGTTCATTTAAAAATGTTCGCGCGTCTTGCGTATTTAAAATTATGGCGGGAAGCTTCCGCACATTCAAAAACTGAACTAAAACAATGTTTAAGTGCAAATTCAGTTTGCACGTAACATGTTTTTGAGTTACCCCTGTCCGCGTAATTTTTTTAAATAGGAACCTGCTAATTTTACTCTACTATTCGATAGAGCATTTTTTTCTTTTTACAATAGTATATTTGTTTTTTAAATCTATTTTAATAAGATTTTTACAAGAAAACACTGGTTCAGGTATTTACGAATAGTAGGTACATCTAAGATAGAAAAAAGCGATGCAATAAACAAACTCGAGGAGGTAACTTTATCAGTGGTTATTGTTTACTTCAAATACATTTGTGCAATTTATTTTTGTTAATATTAGCAATGGTGAGTTTAAGTGAACCTGAAAGAATTGAAATACTTATGATGCTGGGTTATGGAGATAGGCGCAGAAGTTTACAAGATGTTGGTAATTTATTTAATAATACGCATCCAAATAGAGATCCAATTTCTAAATCTGTTTTTGGTAAAGCTGTAAAACTCTTTGAACAAACGGGTAGTGTTAAAGATTTGCCAAGGAGTGATAGCGAGAACCGATGATAAGAAACTTTATATTTTATTGGCTGTGTCAGAAGATCCCCATTTATCAACGAACCAATTAGCGGGAAATCAAGTGCAATGTGATTTTTCCTTCTCAGTTACAAAATGCAAGTCGAAAGAAAAATTATTAAAGGAATTCGATGTCGGTATATGGGATTGCAAAATTTTAAAATTAGCCATCGACAATTGGTATCCGTTGGATTAAAATCTTTTCTTTACACAAAGGGTAGTTTATCAAATGTATCTTCCTATATTCATATACAAGCATCCTTGAATTAAACGGTTGGTACAAGAACACACTGTTTCATCATCAGAATGTTTCACTACATTGTTTTTCTTGCGTAAGTTTACAGAACGCTACATGGAAACACTGTGGCAAGCATTTACTACAGATACATTTTCTAGCAGCTGACTATTTGCGATCGTAGATAACCCACTTCGTCATTTTTCTTCTATGGAATGTCAATTTTTTTATCCCCACTCCAATTAAATTTGAATTGTTAGTTTGAATGGCGATAATACTTTGGTTTTATTTCTTTTTTATTAATCTTTATTCATAACCATACATATAGGGCGTTGGTTACCAGTCAAGCCTCACTTAACTTAATTCGTAATTGTATTTTCCAAAGCGCCCTAGTCCTCTTATTAACCAATACTGGAAACCCGCCAAAAGTTAGTTTTAAAGATTGTGGTGTTTCTTTTTTATGACGAGAACACTTTCAATAGGTGACGAAAATGAAAATGTGTGGAAATAATGGTATGTGTCTGTTGTTGTTTCTTCATAATGTAGTTAATGAGATTCGCTAAGGACTGATCTATCAATTATGTAAAAAGCACAATGTGGCGCAAAATATAGATTATAAAACTAGTTGCGTCTCAATGACCAACTTACGGTAACTACATTACATACATACATAACCAATTACGAGTAATGAGTACAATATGATGATTCCCGAGAGGAGCTTCCGTTTTTCTAATGACCAAACGGCGCAAATATGAATTGGTCTGAACCAAAGGTGACCGGTCAAATATATTCAGTCGCAAAAAAGAACGCTTTTAGTTGGATTGTTGTACATGGAACATGTCTGGCACTCTATAGTTTGAATCTTTAAACGAGATCCGAGATGCAATCCGACATATTTAGGCACATCGCGCATTTGCTATCTGGAATATTTCTTATTCGTGGGATTGTCGCTAGAACCCATTTGTGAGAGTTCCCCATTGCATTATGGAACCACAACTAACAGATTTTCAACGCTGAATAGACCTTATAGGAGTTTAAAATTTTAAACTTTATTGTTCTAGTAATTAATTAATTGCTAGGCTTCATACTAATGTATGTTAATTTCAGAAATCTTATATTGTTTCAAAAAATCTAGGGAATCGTTTCGATGCAAAATAGTGTATTTATATACTGAGAGACTAGATAGAGTAAGGTTTTTAATTCTACGGGAGGAACTTTATTGCTCGAGCAAGAAATTAAATAACAATTTAGTCCAAAGGTTTATACGTCATTTTATGAGCTTTTTATAGTACATCTTAGATATTCATTAAGTAGTTTATTGAAAGTATATCGACTGTCAAATTATCTGATATTTAGACATTAGAATTGTGTTAATTCCATTTACTTTAGTAGGATTTATTGCAAAAACAGCATTATTAATTAATTTGAACAAATTTGTTTTGAATTAATTTTTTGCACGTCTCCGAAGCTCAGTATTCAGGTCAATGTAGGACTTTAACTAACAACTCTGCTTAAATTTAAGTACCCTATGAATGGTTTTTAATTCAAGTTCATTTAACAACTCCTGCTTCAGATTTCTGTAAGGGATGACATATTTACATTTTGAATTCAACGTGGCCATTAATTTAGTATTTTGGATTCTTTCCACAGATGTCCTGTAGTCTCGGGTCAATGTGCTCTGGACAAAAGGGATTGTCTTTATGTACGTCATGCATGTGCTCGGGATACTCCACATCGACATCCAAGATATAACGTTCAAAAATTAAAGTTATATCAGTGCTAGTGTTACCCCATTGAAAGTCTCCAAACGGAAGAGGTTGACTCATGGCCCATCCATACTGGTTGTTAATATCGAAATACATTAGATACTCAGCAAATTTGGAAGGATAATAAGTGGGCAAATATTTATTGTTAGCAGATAAACATCGTTCTGAACATACTTGACTAAGACCTCCACGTATACCTTTTTCAATGAACAAGAGTTGATCAATTTCCGCTAATAACTCAAGTTCCTGGCCTGTATGCTTCATCATTGCGTCCCAAGTATATCCAGGCAGTGTATAGTAGTGGGCGGGGTCAAGTCCATATGTGGAGTGACAACTTGATCGGAATTGTTCAATAATACGTCAGTTTCCAGATATAAATTAGAATATTGACTCAAGTTCTGAATATTAAATTCCGCCTACACTTTCTGGGCACGAGCATACCGTTTGACAGCGATTGCCTTATCTTCTAATGTAGTATAAAATTGCTGCTGGTCTGGTAAGCAGGTACTGTTAAACTTTGTAAAAACATCAATGAAATCATATGAATAGACACCTTTTCGAGTCAATAATTGAAACTGTTCATCATTTAAATGTGAGAATTGACTTTTTGACAGCAGATAATCAGTTATATATGAAGGAAGTGTGTCTAAAGATGAACTCATAAAGCGAAAACTGTCAATAAATCGATAGTTAACCAAGTTCTCAGGAATATATTTAGTGAAAGAAATATACTTTTCTTTAGTTATTAGAAGTACTTCTATACGACCATCTATATTAACCGCAATGTCTTTAATTATAAAATGACAATCATAACCACTTAGGTTGTGAAAAACGATGGGAATTGTTCGAGAGTCTTGATGATTTGTATTACAATCCGAATGTGCCGAGCCTCTATAGTTATTAGTTGGTATAAAATGATATGATCACAAACCTTTATATCTCCAACATTAAATGGTTTATGACAGATATAACAATGGGTTGCAGCTATGAAATCAGCTTCCTGTTGCAATGTTAATGGGGTTATATCATACGGACACATAAAACTGTTTCAACATTTTTGCAAACTGTCGTAGCTCTTTTCAAAACCAATTTATGCAGTCTTTACCGCGATATGACCGATAAAACGATAACGAGTTATCATACTCACACTTGACATAATATCCCACACTACACGGTATATGTTCTTGATATTTTTGAGCATCCTTCTGTAGGCAACTGAGGTACACCCAATTCTTTCATTTTACAATCATCGATATGCTATATTAATTTTTCCTCTAGTGAATTAGTGGAGACAACGATCACAAAATTGTTTCTTGGCATGATCAGAATTAACTTGAGAATACACTAATCGACTTAAATCCTTGATGCATACATATTGAGAATTAAACAGTTTAATTGTGGGTTCATGGATTTCCAAATCATCACCATAGTACTGGTTATGAATCATCAAGAGATTGACATGTCTATTTTTTTTCTTATCTGATATAAACAAGGGAACGGTTGTAAATTTATTACTGTTTGGTTTAAGAGTATATACATTTACAGATATATCATTCTGAGATTCAAAATATGCAACTTGGTTCATTGTCATAGGAAACTGGATACCTTTTAGATTTAATACAGATGAATAATGATGATATTTAGAGAGCCTTTGAGGATCATGAGCGACCGGGTAAAGTGCAGATACTATAGACCATGCAAAGCATGCCTGGTCATTACTCCTTACGTTAATACATGCCTGTTTGCGTTGTATTTGAGGTGGCAGCTCGATATATGATGATCCCCGTATAGGGTTATACTTATTTATATTAATACCTAAATTGTAAATACTTTTCAATGTCCACCCACTATCACGTTCTTGGAAGTCTTTTAGCTTTGATGTTATTGGTTTGATAACATTATCATCAAACCACCTAACCAGATCTGTATTCTAAAATATTGCAACGTTCGAAGTTGTAAAATATGTATACTCCCGTTTAACTCGAGAACCGGATGTAATTTCAAATTCGCCGCAAAAGACCGTGTTTACCTTAATAGCATCATTTTGCTCAAGTGTAATATGAATTCTTCTCTTGAAAACACTCTTGCAATCGGCTAAAAAGGTCTTTTCATTTTTATGTTTGAGATTACTAATTACACCGGTATGAATGCGTCCTTGAAAGGCTGAGATCGAGTCCTCCCAACCGACACGATGGTTAGCTGTTTCTCTTTTGTTTCCAACTCCTTCTCCACGCTTTTGTGCCACTTTCAGTTGGCTACGTAGGGTCTTGATGTTTGCAATCGATGCCAGCAACTGTTGTTTTTCACCAACAGACTTTGCTTTTGCTATTGATTTATTGATTGTGAATGTAGGATAACCCGGGGTGAATGACGTTTGGAACTCACAAAAATGGTCTTTTTGGACCTCAGAATTTCCCATGTTAAATCTCATAAGAAAACCGGTTTTTTGCACTCGTACGAAGGTAGCTTATCTACTCTCACCACAAAACAGTTATTTCTTCTCTAATCAAAAAGCCTTACATTTCATCAAATACACTTTTTAGAATATTTCATAAAACTAAATCTGTTTTCAGTAACGTATTTGTATTTTTAAAGCAAATTTGTCTTTCTTTCTTTTGTAGTAAACAGAAGTGTGGGTATACAAATAGAAATACCATAAAACAGTCGACGGGTATGCATATTTGAAATACTATGTAAATAGAGATGTAATGGATTGCGCAATGTATGACATGTTTTTTTTATATTCAGCATTTGGATTTTGAAAAGAATATTTTTACAAAGGAATGCGGATGCTTGCTATATCCGCTACAAAGGAAATACTGAATTCTAACTTTCTTTTGTATCTTAACTGAAATCAGAAATTGTGTTTAGATTGCCGTACTCACGCACTGCAGAAGTCTAAAAGTTATATTGGAAAAACTTGTAACCAAAGTTCCCGGTAGATTGAAAATCGCGAAATTAAATTCGCACTGCCCTAAATCTGTGCAGCATGTATAAACTTTGATGAGAAGGAACTTGCACGAATGATTTTAAACTACTTACTGATTTGTTACACAACTTTCGGGTTGTTTGGGTCTGCTTGTAGCGAGAAGTCATCTAAGCGGCATCATAAAGCCTTCTGGGTTAAGATCAAATGTAGCTGAAACTTCTGGGTTTAATTTACTCGTTACCCTCTAATACCCAAACTCTTTAATAGAGTTGGTAATGTATTGGGTTTCCATGTGTTTGAACAAGTTTTGTAATGATTAACCTATATCCGGTTTCATTTCGATGCGTGGGTTACTGCTAGAAATGGTCAATGAATAGTTCCTTGTTTTCTCTATTTCTGTAATTCTGAAAATAGAACATGTTTCTAAACAATTTGTGAAAAATTTTCGTTATTGGGGTATTTGTAGATAATCCCCTCTATCACATTCAAATATTGATAATTATAATTGCATTTTCCACAAGGTACTTTCCTACTACCCTAAGGACACTACATTAATTGATATACAACCTCAATTTATTTCTATGGATTCCACAATCAAGAAGTTACCTACATTTTTTTCGCAATATTAATTTTTAATTAGTTACTGGTAGTATTTATTTATCTTCAAAGTACATACGCGACGTTTTGAATGAGTGTTTCTTCTAGCAATTAGGGTTCTTGAAATACTTCATAGCAGATTATACCATAGGTTGTTTACGGCAACGTATAAGCCTTATTTAATAAAAACTCATTTTTATCTTTGCAGCTATGAGTTTATCGAATGGCAACGTTTATGCATATTTAGCCCAGTAAAATGACTCGAAATTTGTCGATTTGGAGCATATAATACTGACTGGGCTGAAATTCTGTAAACATGCTTGTTTTAGAGTACTATTCAACATATTAATAGTCCCCACGTGTAGATGCTACGTTGCGGGCAGGGGAGTGTCCGAAAGGTCCAAAAAATTAGTTTTTCGCAAATAACTCGAAAAATATCAACTTTATGGAAATTTATGTTTTTTATTCATTATCACATCTTTCAATGGCTTGAACAATAATAAAAATAAAATACTCACATTTTATTAACCAATTGCTATTTGATTGCTTCGGACCCTTCTCAATCTTCAGTACCTACGTACAGTACAATCGGTCCTAAAATATCGGCCTAGTAGCAAGCGATTGAGAAAGACCCCAAGAATAACTTCTGACATTCCAATAAGTACAGAAAAATGGTTAAGGACACGTTTTTTCATCATTTCGGGCGACTCATAGTGATGATCTGCTGCTACATACGTAAACTTACCTGTCTTTTGAAACGCCAGTTTCCCATCCACGATGCATTCAAAATTACATCCCACAAACTCTATTTTATAGGAAACTTTATCGGCTTTAATTTTGGTCTCATGAAGTTTTTTCGTAAAGTTAATAGAAACGAAGATATTTACAAAAAAACGAATGCTAATGCAATTTTCCATAATTTATTAAAAATACAGCAATATTCATAAACTTTTTTTTAAATAAAACGTACTTTGCGAAGGTCTTATACTACTCCAGCACGTTTATATATATATATATATATATATATATATATATATATATATATATATAATATGAAGTAATGATAACAAGATAAAATAAATTTTTGAAAAATTATTATCCACATATTTTGGGACTAAAGTGTTAATTTAACAAAAATTGATTTTTTTCTTAAATATTTAAACGCCCGTAACTCGTCAACGTTTCAATGAAAAAAGCTCTCAGTTTAAAGATAATTAAAATATCATCAAGAAAAATACATAACATTACTGCCTTCAACCAATCAGAAAAAGTTATTTTCCAAAATATACTCAAAAATGACATTTTTTCATGTTTGTTTTTTCTTAACTTTAAGCTATCTTTACCAAAATGGATTCATATGTAACGGGCATTTTTATAACTGAACATTTTACGCTCCCTTTCTGTTAGAGTACTTATAAATACATCGTTTCCTTGGGACGCTGTTTGTATAAAGTAAATACTTCAGAATAATGCAGAATCGTATGCAATTTAACTCGTGTGTAGTAATTTAAAGATAGATAAATTGAAGTTTGATTTTCAATTAATAAATAAATTGCAAGGAACGAATTTTAAATAGGATTCTTCGTAAATTACTATCCAACTTATTGAAAATTATAAACCGCTTCTAATTAATTATAAATTGCATCGTTCTTGGCTTGCCGCTCGTATAAATTTAGTTCCTTATGTTATTATCGAACTGGAGATAAGAGTTGACAAGAGTTTATGATAACAACGGGTTTATATAAACAGATGAGCAGTTAGTTTGTGTTTTGTTCCGATATATTACGTTAAAAATATTGTTTCCTTGTTGCTTTACTAATTGTGTTTTTAGTTGAGTTTTCTTGTGAAGTAAAAGCTGTATATTAACTGTAAGCAGTGTAGTTCTGATGGCTTTTGAAGGAAGTATGCTTTATATGTAACGTGTTTGATTGATCACAAGCGCGGTTTTAAGGTCATTGACTGACGGTTTAAGTGATACGCGTAGCTTTACTAATTTTTTTTTGTTGCTTTTCTGTTGGAAATAAAAGTAGGAGAACTTGACGTGTGTTTTACGGAACATTGACTTAGTGATACGCGTTGCTTTACTAATTGTGTTTTTTTGTTGATTTATTTTTTTATATTTGAACTGTGTGTGCGATCTAGTCTTCGTGGTCCCTTTTTTTATCAGAGTAGTGCATACTTTGGATTATCCAAACACAGTTTTAAGCTTGAGTGTTCCAAAAGCATTAGATTTTTCTTTGTTACCATAGGTAGCAAATAAAACACCTCACGTTACTGTTAGTTTAATGCATTACATCGTGCCTTGAAAGCCCGTGATTCTAAATATTTATTACCATTTTTTTTTTACGATTTGGGGTACAAAATATTTCGAAATTATTGTCTCAGGAAATAGAATTAACAAGAAATTTATCAATGCTACATAGTTCCATCAGCATGATAATGTCTGCTGCTAACACCAGTAAAATACGTAGGTGTGATTAGTGTAAAGTGTAAGAAATTCCATCAATACCCTCACAGTCAAGGGTGAAGTGCTTCGTTAGTGCAGGACATCGTGAATCCCACACTTCAATTGCAAGGAAGCGTTACTGAAGGACTTTATGTAAGTTGAACTATTTCCTACTTGATATGACTTTAAATATCTATCCGTTGTTTTGCAATATCTTTGTCGTTCTGATACCTTTTACAATAGAAGTGCATGCTACTAAGAAAAAAAAAAGAAAGAAAAACAAAATCAATACTACGGGATTACTCATATCAATTGTGTCTTATCTATTTATCTTTTGTTAACATTTTGTCTGATTTATGTTTAATTGGTGTGTGAGGAAACGTTTCTGTTACTCCCCAATATTACCTCACTTTGTGATAAAAATTTTTGTAATGCTTTTATCGTGATTATATTATATAGTTTATCTAAACAGTTTTATTTACATTCTACAACTTAGACTTTTCATTGCTGCTATGCTTATTTTCTTTTTTTTTTCAGGTTTGCTTAACTAATTTTCTTGCAGGTATTGTCACTAACTCCTTACTGCCGCATACATTATATGTCAGTCTTCTTTCTACACCCCCCCTCCAATCTCCGATTGAGCCCGGTCATTTCTTTGATTTTCTTTGGGTTACGCACGGCTACGAGCCAACGTAGCAGAAATTTGGCGCCCAACGTGGCTGCCTCGAATTAACGTAACACATACATACATCAACATGTTCAAAATTTTATTCTCTTCTACTTTCATTATACATACTGTATGTGTACGACCTATACTTTCAGAGTTAATTTTAATTTTTACATGCAAAACACCACTATCAACATAAAAAAAATTGTCTTTTAATTAATAACTTGGCGAATTTGGGCCGTACAGAAATGAATAAAAAACGAAAATGTTCGTAATTAAGATTCTCTACAAATATTATTTAAAACATTTTTCGATTCGAGTGTCCATTTTCGAGATATTAGTGAAGAATGCGCGATACGCGTACGCGTAAAGCGTCGTAAAACTACCGATGTTTAAAAAATTATCTTTCTGCTCCATTTGGTCGTACAGACTTGAATAAAAAACGAAATTGTGCGGAATATATAAAGCTAAAATTTTGATATTAACATAAATTTCCGTAAAGTTGATATTTTCCGAGTTATTTGAGAAAACCTGATTTTTTGGACCTTTTGGACCCTCTCCTGCCCGCAACGTATCTAGACATGGGGACTTTTAGTATGTTAAATAGTACCCTAAAATAAGCCTGTTTACAAAGTTTCAGCCCAGTCAGTATTATTTGCTCCAAATTTTGCTATTTTACTGGGCTAATTGTTGTTTAAGTACTAGTGATGCACTTGCCAAAAGTATTTGCAGGTGTTCTTTTCTAAACTCTGCAGTTGAGTTAAAACCTGCAACTACAGTCGAAAATTCATTGAAAGATAATATGAGTCACTATCGGCTTTTGACGGTTGAGGGACGTCAGACGATATAAACTTATAGGAGAATGAAAACTGGTTATTCTCATAGTAGCGGTTAGATTGTGGAATAAATTTAGACGAAGAAGAGTCCCTACTATAAATGTTGCCCTTTTTGCAGCTGTACGTGATGTGATGTAAGACTTTGCACATAAATAGGCGTAGTAAGATTAGAAAACTTTCTCGTATGTTGGAACTTTTAATTCTATAATTCAATATCTAGGCTTTCATTAAGGGGCCGCCTAGTTGATTCTGCAACTGCTTACTGGCAAGCAAAAAAAAATTCGTTTCTGCTTATTATTAGACCATTTGTTGCGATATCAACACCAAGGTAATGCGTTTCCATGTCAAATTGTTGTCAGTGATAAATCTTGGTGTTATTACTACGAACCAGACTCTCAGCGTCAGTAAACGCAGTGCAAAAATGCACCATATCCGAAGACGAGAAATTGTCGTCTGTATTCGTATTTTTACTACTAGAGTGCGCCATTCTTAGATTGAAAAAAATCTAGTTTCTGCATCGATACTTAGAGACATGTAGACTCAACATGCATGCAACGCTTACTTGTGAGTATCAAGAATAAACGCCCAGGGAAACTTAATAAATGGTGTGTCATTCTTCTGTATGCTAGTATTCCATTCCATGTAACCCAAATGGTTCAAGATCTGGTTGGTCGTACGAATCAGGCGGTTCTACGACATCTGCATTACAGGCTCGACTTGTCCGATTTTTATGTGTTCAGCTCGTTCATGGAAATCATCAAAAGGGAGGGGGCAGTACTTCAACTTGAACGCTGTAACAGAAATTGTCGTTTGAGGATGATTCCACAAGCAACCGGGTCATCTATAGATAAATGTGATACTGGGATTCATGCCATAATGTCAGACGTATTTTTTTAATTTATTAAATAAAACAGACTTGTACTTATGGATATACAGAAATATTATTTACTTGGGAGTTTTGGCAGGTATGGCCGTTTATAGAATTAATCGTAAAATTATGACGGAAAAAAATACATCATTGGTATTAGCGAGATGACATAATCATACATTTTTTTTAGATACACGAGTTAAGGTTCGGGCCTTGGGAGCTGCGTTTTAAAAAAAACACTTTTAAAACTTAACAAATTTATTTTAATTGATACAGAAATTAATGTGGAATTTTGACAAACTGATTTTAACTTTAAATCAAAATAAATTAATTAATTGGTCTAATATTGTAAGTCGCCTAAGCAAACTGCAATGCTAAAGCTGAGTACTTTGACTGACTGCCGAGTCCTTGAGCTCCCTACCCCCTTACATGGTTGTGGAAATTTGCAGATCTCATGTTTGCTTTACTCTTAATTCTATACTTTGTTACATTGTTACAATCTTATTTTCTAGGTAATTGCGATATCTTAACAGTCTGTGACCTGCCATCTGCAGTATCACTATCGTCTGGAATACATTGTATTGCATCCGTTCTCATGAACTGTTAATAACCTGTCTGGTTTATTCTTGTACTACATTGTTGCAATTGACTTATGATTTCTTTAACAATTTCTAATAAGTTCCTATTAGATTCTATTATTTGACATATAGATAAATTGGGGGATACATAACTCACGTTGTCACGTGAAATGAAAAGTATTTTATTTATCATTTTGGCAATATAAAATTAATTTGATTGTTCAGGGTGAAAAAAAATCAATTATTTTTAAATACAACCAAATTACAATGAATATCCTAGTTAGTAATTTACTACACGTAAAATAATTTTTGCATAAAAGTTCTTGTAAAACATAAACTAGGTCGCTCTCTAATCAAACCAAATATTCGAAATCCTATGCACTGGTCTCTTGACAATAAGCAAATTTATGGGCAATCCCGCGTTTGTTTTCTGAGGATGTTGTGTATGTCCATCAGTCATTCAATGAGGATTTCTTTAACTGCAATACCTGAAGTTTTAACGATTATGTAAAACTTGACTTCATCGTAAAAAGGAATTCGACTAATATAGCATGGATTGTGGTTACATAATTCATGCATAATTTTACAAAACCTCATATGGTGATCAGGATCGTCTTCATTAAGTTTCTTATATGAAGTAGAGGTAAGATAATAGTTACTTGCTTGCCTGCATAGGTTTCCCAGGATTTACAAATAAGTTTCAAATTAATAATGTAAATTAATTAATAATGTACCTACCTTCTAAATTAATGCATATTAGCAAGCCGGGTAACAGATAATTATCCTTTTATCTCACGGTTGTACGTCATGAATGCGGATTGCCACTTCAGTCCATTTTCTCTCTAGTGGAGCTCGTTGGTTTTCTACAACAGAAACGAGAACAGGACTAGTTATTAACGGGAAGAACTTGTTGTACAGAAACGACAGGTGAAACTCCACTATATTGTCTATAATGCACTACTCCCGAACAAGCAGTTAAAAGTAAGGTAGTATCGTTAAGAATGAATTATAGCGACTGTTTTTCAACACAACAGGACCACCATTTTTTTTTATTTGCCATCCTGATTGGTCGAGAGGGCAAAATATGTCTATTATCAACCGTCAGAAATTTCATTTAACATTCCTTCCTATGATATTACACGATAATAAAGCTACTTCTATAAACCCGAAAATAGTTCACTCGACTTTATTGCCCAAGTATATTACACATAAATGTGTAGTACATCAAAATTAATTATTCAAAAATTCCCTGAAATTAATTATTTTTCAAAATCTTTTGTGAAACGCTTTTTATCGTGTAACAAATTCTTGATGTAGTTCTGTTTTTAGGATGCGCAACAACCATTGTTGAGAAGGTTCATTGTCTACTTTACATTCTCTACTCGTGTAGTATTACGAGGATTGTTCTCTACACTTAATTACCAAGTTTCACGTTTTGATCAATCTTTAGAACGCCGGACATTTGGATTAGGTTAATACGACGTTTCTCCAAATTTTCTTTCGATTTTACCGATTGTTGATCGGCTGATAGGCTTATTTGAACAGGTTGCATTAAACAAATTAAATACTTCTTGCTGAGTTTTGGTTTCCTTTGCGTCAGATAAAAATTAGAAATTCGACGTATATTTTTGCATTGTCTGAGTAATGATTTCCGAAAGTCATTAATTTGAATATTTATTGTAATTCTGTTACATCTAAAAGTAACGATTAAATGTTTCTTCATTCAGTACGGATAATTTAAATAGAGGCTTATATATCGCTAGACTGAAGTATTATAATGAACTTCAATTGCAATTTTTTATCGGGTCCAATATAAAGCTGATCTTTCATAATTATTTACAGATACGTTGTTGTATTGCTATACCTCTACGGATATTACTAACTTTGACTACTTAATTGAAGCACTTTTAATTCATAACTATTCAACCACTAGCCTGTATATTCCAATTTATATTTACTTTAACAATTGATTCAATAAATTTTATAGTAGTTGCTGATTCATACATTAAACTGATCGTCGGATCGTACTGTTTATACATGTAACTTTAAAACTTCTACATTATATCAGAAAATTCTAGATTCATCTATTTTGTTTGCTTTATATTGCTCCTTTACATGCACTCTTGTACCTGTCAGTAGCGTTATTGCGTTCCATTACTGGTTGTTCGGTACTGTTTTCACAACATCATATGACAAATATCTGTATTTAAAAATTAAGGATTACGTCATCACGCCATACCGGTGACATAAACACTTAAAATAAAAATCGACTAGTTTCGGGATGTTTATAAAAGTTTGAGCATTTAGAAGAAATGAACTTGTTTCGTAAATTAGACACTCATGGTATATTTTAAGGATAATTAATTTTTAACTGGGGAAGTAAAGATAGAACGGAAACTCTTGTATCCATCTTTTACACAGGTAGGTAAAGTCGTATTGCCTACCACAAACGAGAGCCTATGTGACATATGGTAGATGGTTCTAAAAAAAGGAGGGAAAGTGCGACCACGTTATAGCTACAGCACGACCCCTGCAGCAGGCACGAGAGTGGTCGTAGGTTTTTGGTGTATATAAGAGGGACTACACCTGAAAAGAATGCTACAGTTAGTAAACAATGGGATCACTATTTGTGATCGAAGATAAGCAAAAATGGTATTAAAAGAATTAGAACTTACTAACTTTTAATACTTTGTGTAAAGGAATCAAAAATAATAAGAGTATTACCCTATAAAGTATTTCTACTTCTCAAATAAACTAAAACTTTGATTTTCAATTACAGGTCTCAATAAAAGGTATACCAGAATAATCTAGATTTGAAATAACGACTGAATATTAATAAATTATTTGAATTAATTTTTCATTTTGTATAAACCTGGTAACAAAGGTAATTATTTTAAACATATGCATGCCAAAATAATTTTACGTATTTTAACTCAATTAAATATTTGTTGGGATAAACCATATAGTTATCCAAAAAATTTCTTTCAAGAAAACAACTGGCTCCTCATCGTATGATACTTTCTTCAAAAGGAAATTTTCCAAAAATTAAGAATCTAATTCCCTAATAAGCAATTCTGTATGAAATTTCAAGACATTTAAAATTTGATCTTAGTAACTAAATTTGTTCACCACGTCAGCGAGATTAAGTATTAAATCCGCACTAACATATTTAAAACAATTTAGATCAATAACAAAATAATAGTAGCTTCTTGGTTTATTAATTAGAATAAACGATATGCGTTGAAACTACTTTACCAAACAGTAATGTCGAAAGATCAAACTCAAATTTTAGTGATGGATGAAGTTCATAAATAATATCTCCTGGCTTTCTTTTAATTATCTGACATAAACGTGAAGCTCTACATGTATCTCAAACGCCATTACAATCAACAGCTGCTTCAACATTAACTAATCATTTTATTATCTATCTTGCGTACCGTAATCATTAACGAAGAGATCAATTACAGATTTATTAATTTTGTAGGACAATTCTCAAATTGCACGCCCTCTGAAACAACTTGGTCATCTTCTCGAGATCTAAAGAAAACACACAATCTTTATTAATATTCGTTCCGGGAAGAAAATACATTTTAGATGCAAGCGTAGAAAGACATTCATATTGCCGTGTTTAATACGACACACGAATGTTTATGGGTTTTAGCGCCTGCATTTTGCACCACCCAAAATGCGTGCATATAAAGCTTGAAAACAAAATCTATTTAATGCTAATAATGGGACCTTAAAAGATACGAAGTAATTGAATACGATGATTTATAACAAAACACTGCAATTTAGAGAGTGCAGCAATTAAGCTTGCTGCAATATGAATCATATTTGAACTATATATGTGTTATAGTTAAGCTTCGCAACCATCACCAAATCTTCGATGAGAATTTTATAAAATCAACAACATTCTTTTAATTAAAGGATCTGGAATTCCGCAAAAGGTAATGCTCTTAAAATAGTCGATATTATTCCGAATAGGTGAGATTTCACTAAACTTATTTTGAACATGAAATTTTATAGACTAACCTAGCCACATGCATACCGACAACGAATACCGAATTAACCTCGTTTTTCGTTTAATCATAATTCATATTATTTACGCGTAAGTATATATGCGAACTCTGATAAGATCACAATCGATGAATATGCGTTTGGTATTTTGTCGTTCTGTTTTTGCTTCTATGGCTTCGTATGTAGAGTAATAGCGTTACGAAGTTATTTCTTGTATTAATATTTCCTCGCCAAAAGAAAACTTCTACTCCTTTATTCAGTAGTTCTGATTGCAATCTGAGACTGAGCATTGTATTTTAGTTTTTTACATATATCCAAAACTTTGTAGCTACTATTTGAAGCTTTTCAGGTTTACTTTGACTACATAAAGGAAGTTTCAGTTCGGCGTCTTCCGAACGCCCATCACAAATGTTTCGTCATGATTCTTTGAGTGGGTTTAACTTGATTGCTGTGTGTGAGAAGCTGTGAAAATTGACCAATCGTGAAGGGTCGTTCCTCAGTGATTGAAGACAAATTTTAGCCTTTATGACTGCCCTAGCGTTTTGCACAAGCTTTCCTTTTGAAACGAATGACCCGATTTAGTTTTGTATTAGAAAGTATTGTTCATCAATGGAACCTTTTTATCATTTCCCACAGTTCTTCTTCGTAATGGAAAAGTAAATTACTTTGGTGATGCAATCCATTTTGCATATTGTTATAAACAAACAGCAGATGAAACTCTGAGAATTCTAATTCTAGGATGTAAATTACATAACGACCCGTCCGTGGAATACTTCAATTGCAAAAGTTACAGACGTGCCGCTTTTTATAATTAAATAGCGTTGTAAGATTATTTGTATTTATACAGATGTGCATTCACATGGTTTATATACTTAACTCATGACTGTGTTTACAGATATGTATTAATTGGCAAAGTTCCATTAGCTCGAAGGAACTGTAGTAATTTATCACCATAATAATTATTAACAAGTTAGCCCAACTTGCAGTAATGCTATCGATTAGTAAAGTTTTGGTAAATAATAACACGGTTTAGTTAGAGACTCAACTGTTAGTATAACTTCGAAACAGCTGGTTAGGAAGTTCTGTCATCGAAACTGTTGTTATTGTGATTTCTTTATAAAAACATATTTTCAAAAAGTGTGGATTTATAATTTTACTGAAGGAATTTCAAGAATTTATTCTTGTTTGTTAATTATCTGGTTTTCTAATTATACTAGAGCTATAGTCCATTCGTTTCAATTTTATAATGACGTCACAACTGGATAAAATGCTATATTGCCAATGTTAGTTTACATTCTAATATATTTAATGTGATGGTATACGAAATTCCCATTTGCAAGAGGAATTGGTGGCAACACAGTACAGAACTGCCAACCTTTATTGTGTGATATGACAGTATCTTTCAACGCCCATTCTAGATATTCATTTGCATACAGTTGCCAACACTTCATTACTATATTTGACGTCATCCTAAAATTAAATGAATGGACTATACACAACCTTTCGCAGAGAAAAATTCTACATCTAATAGTTTTACTAGGAACAAAATGTTAAAATAAAAGCCGCCACTAGTAGTAGGATTGGATGGTCCTGGTGCAGCGCCACCGTTACCGCGCCATGTAAATTCCTACTATAAAGTCTTATTTTAAAAGGGTTTCCTCCGTGTTCCCTCCTTGTGGGAGGGATTTCCTCCTTGCTTCCCTCCTTGTGGTGCAGCGCCTCACGCCTCACACCTCTAGCCTCACAAAACGCCATAAAGAGGGGTTGAGCTCCACCCGGAGGATTCTCCGATGTACTTTGTCGTCATAGCGCCACCGAGCTAACCTATGTTAGCTCTACAGTTTTTAAATCATATTTACCCTCACCATTCTTACCTTAGAAATCAGTAACGTAACCCCTAAAATTCCCGAGATACCGCTCGGTGCCTATCGGCACCGCACGACTTTTGTATTCTCGCCTTTTTAATTTTTATCTTAACATCAACCCTTATCGAGTTACAACCACCAATTTTATAACTTTCATTTGTAAACAGTTTCTAATCGTGTATGGTAATACCGATTTAATTTTTCTTGGAAGTCCGAATCTACCATTAATTTAACCTTAGGCTAACTCGATTTATAAAATTGGTGTAAGCAAAAAAAGTAATACACATTCCTCTAAAACAATTTTATTTAATTATAAATATACAGTGTACACTTAACATCTATTTTTATATAGGTAAAATTACCACTACTTTTCCAAGATCGTGGTGATTTAATAGCCTTTTTTTTAAATAAAGAGCAGTGTAATACTATTCTCAAATTTTTATTCTGACATTATACATAACAAAATTTAAAAATATTTAATGCCAAGCATGGACCCATTTAAACTTAATTTTATACAAAGTTGTACACAGAAAACAGTCCTTTCTCTTTGTTTGTTTGGAGTGGTTTTAATTTTATCTAATTTTATTCGCAGCTTAAAATTTAAATCGACACTCAAGTCCTCTATCTCCTTTTCTAGCCAATAGTTTGATACATCGAAACCGTCTAGTTTTTCGAATTGTAAAATGTACCGAAGTTTGTCCTTATATATAAAGTCTTTGATTCCACCCACAACCAGATGCATTCCTTCGTGTAAATCTTGCAGGTTGTAACATTCTTTTAATCGCGCATCTCCCACTATATCCTGCATACGTATCTTGTTAGCTTCATCGACTTCTTCTTGTCGATATTGGAAGGAATCCTTATTCTCCCACTCACTGTTGCGTAGTTGCATATCCGCCACTTTTGGGAATATATGATCGTTATAGGTTGCAGGACCCTCGGTTTTAAATGATCCAAAAGATTCTTTACTAGGCAAATATACAATGTTCAGCGGAACCCTTTTGCGTATGGTGTACGCCAAGATTACGAAACCCTCATTCTTTAGTTCGTCTATGTTTTCTGCCATTTTGATAAATACATTTTTAGAATAACTTTTTAAAAAGTATACGGATTTTGTACCATCTTTTTCCGCAAGGAAGCCTACATAACTAAAAGAGTCTTTCTTACTAACCACAAATGCATACTGCTTGTAGAACCCGGATGTATCTAAGTCAGTCCATCGGCATAAAATAATCTTTTAATTCTTCCTCATTTTCTCTGATAAGATGTTTTTTGTCTAACACATCTTTGTATTGTTCGCGTATTGTCGCAGTGTTTTCCATGAAGTCCAACTTTCGCCTATTTGTATCCATTTCCTCTAATTCCAGCTGTCTTTTTCTTCCACTTACAGCGTCTGGCGTGCAGAAGGGGACAGTTTCCTTTAGCGTAAACGGATAGAGTTTACTGCCAATATCTACGCGTTGTCGTACAACCTCTTGACGAATGTTAGGCGTATTTATCAACCCCAATTCCGAATTGATTTTTTTTTTTTGGAATTGTAAAATATGGTGTTGCAGATTGTGTAAAATATGTACTACCTGCTTTAATGTAGCACTTGTGTAAGATTTTTATTTTATCTAGGCTGTCTTCCTCCTCTACTATCTCCAAATAACTTACAGGTAAATAGTTAAAACTAAAAGCCGAAAGCACAAATTTTATCAATTTTTCTTTTTCCTTTGGTTTTTCGGACAGCTTAATTTGCAAGCCGGACAATTTCTTTGTATTGCTATTCCCCCAATACACGTACTGTAGTACGTTATTATACACTAAACAGCAGCTATTTTGTAGCTTGTCCGATAGCTTACTCCACAGTTTGGCAAGTGGTACCGAGTACATTGACGCCTTTAGGAAGTATAACTTACTATCTTCCAATAAGGTTAAACAGTCCTTTAAGGGATTATACACCCGTTCCGCATTGACATAGCTTCCAATTGTACAGTTGTATATTGTCGCTTCCAATCGCGTAATACCATGTTTTTTGGCCAAAGTAGACGCAAATGTTTCCCTTAAACGTACATCTGGACAACGTAAAAAATCTAGTATAAGATTGCCAAGTTGTTTATTAACACCAGGACTTGTTATCTGATACACAAATTTGTTGTATATCTTAATTCTTGCATTGGTTGTTAGCCATGTTAAACAATCGATTCCCACAGTTTTATCGTTGTCAACTATAATATTGCACTTTTCTTCGTATTCGCCCTTGTAGCAAAAGTTATGGTTTGTAGTTAAATAATTACACCTCTTCATCTCGCTAAATATGCCAGCAAAATCTTGGATTACATCCATCTCAAAAAGATAGTAATAATCTTTTTCGAGTTCGTTTAATATATCTGGTAGTTCCTCCAATAAAGTTTCCAACTTAACATCTTCTAGTTCCACTTTGTATGGAACACATATAGGATTTAGGATTTTTTTATTAATGCTTTCGAGCACTTCTTTTCCGATAATTTTTTTTACTCCTTGGCCCATCTTGTTAGTGCTTTCCAGAGAAAACGGAAGCTTAGCTTTAACGCCATACCTAGCTGAAACAAATCGGTCGAACTTTCTTCGTAGATAGCTGTTAAATGCGCCACAAATTTCTTTTTTAGGATAAACATCTTTTTGTTTGCAGATGCGTGTTCGGCGTCAGAACACTCGCAAATTTTAACCAACATTATATTGTCACAAAATGGTTCAATAATTGGTGTGTGTAGTCCACCAGCCAGCATCTGTTCGCCTTCGACATGACAAATATTACCAATATCTGTCACCCGATTATTGTTGCACATATTTTCTGCCAGTAGCCACAATCCAAATCGCTCATTTTTTGGTTTCACTTTATTCCCAAGAAGTTGAGGGACGTTAATCACCTTGGAGACGCTCATGTTTACCGTTCCAGCTACATTATGTGGTGAAATTGCCTTATAGGGCGAAATTGCCGTATAGGGTGAAATTGTCTTTAGGTCGGATTAAATCCGATCTAGGTCGGATAGCAAAAACTGTTCCTAATCAAGAGAATGTAAGCGATATGGCGGGATCCGACATATTCGGGTATCTTCGGCAATATACGCCGTTACGTTAGGTTAGTTCAACTTGTTAAGAGTTAGGTTAGCTGTTGTTGTCTGGAGTTAGGTTAGGTTAGTTGGACTTGTGCGGACTTAGGTTAGCTAGCAGGAAAAATTGATAGGTTAGGTCAGCGCCGCGATGCTGACCTAACTTATCAATTATTTCTGCTATCTAACCTAAGTCCAAACAACTCACCTAACTTCTAACAAGTCGAACTAATTTAACCTAACGGCGTATATTGCCGAAGATACCCGAATATGCCGGACACCGTTAAATTAATGGTAGATTCCGACTTCCAAGAAAATTAAATCGGTATTACGATACACGACTAGAAACTTTTTATAAATAAAAAAGTTATAAAATTGGGGGTTGTAAATCGATAAGGGTTGATGTTAAGATAAAAATGAAAAAGGTGGGAATACAAAGGTCTTGCGGTGCGGATAGGCACCGAGAGGTATCTCGAAAATTTTAGGAGTTAGGTTGCCGATTTTTAGGGTAGGAATGATGATGGTAAAAACGATTTAAAAACAGTAGAGCTAACATAGGTTAGCTCGGTGGCGCTATGACGACGAAGTACATTGAGCTCCACCTCTCTTTATTGCGTTTTTTGAGGCTAAAGGTGTGAGGCGTGAGGCGCTGCATCACAAGGAAGGAAGCAAGGAAGAAATTCCTCCCACAAGGAGGGAGCAAGGAAGAAATCCCTTTAAAATAAGACTTCATAGTGGGAATTTACATGTAAAACGTAGGTTAGATGGTGGCGCGGTCGCGGTGGCGCTGCACCAGGACCATCCAATCCTACTACTGCCACTTCAGAAACAACCATTCATATATTGGAATTACCGAAACCGAAATCATTCATTGTTTATCTGTCAAAATTAAGAACAAAGCGCCAATTTAATAGAGTTTAGAATAGTTTTCTAGAAAAAGCATGTTTTTGTTTGTTGAAACATTTTAAAATGTATAATGGAGCATCATACTAGCAATGCTGTACAAGGTGCGTTGCAAAGTAAATAGAACTTTTTCAAAATAGCTGATTCTAGTGGCGCCGCCTGTTGATAGCTTAGAAAAATACATCCTTAACTGATATTTTGTAAAACGGGTATGACAATTGGAAATGTAGAAGTCGAGAATTTGCGTGTCTTAAAAATGATCGTGAAGACCTAAATGATGTGTAACGCTTTGGCGGTGAGGGAAATAAAATTCAAATACAAAAAGAAGAAAATTAATTTGATTACATGTATAATAGTGTTCAGTAAGCAGGGCATTACAATAAATACTTAGTTCTTCTTAAATCTTAATTTCAGAAACCACAAAAGTCCAGTTTTATACATGTTTGAATGTAATTCAGGTTAGTAATGTATCTAAAAGCCATCGTTCATTACAAATAATTCCTGTTTGTATATTGAAATGGAACTCAAGGTTATAAATTATTTTAAACCACTAAAAGGGAAACCTAGTATTGAATTTCAGTAAACTTTGATATCGGAATAATGTAATTTAAGAAATTTTTAGAATTATGAAATAAAATTAATTCATTAATATTTACGCAAAACAGGAGAACTTTTTACAAATTGCAGTTAAATAAGTTAGAAGTACAAAGAAAATCCCAGACACACTTGATGTTTATATAATGTTATAAAACAAATGTAGACGCCTTGTTGGTAAGATTCACAGATTTTTAAGTACCAGATAGTTATATTTTTCCGTGTAAAATGGGATATAATGTATTTATTCAGAGTGATTAAAAAGAATTTAAGTCATGGACAGTGGTTTTTGCGTGATTGCATCCTATGAATTCACCCCGGAATCATGCGTTTCTTTCCATACACTCAATAGGTAGATCAGACAATGCCCTCCCCCCATGCAATAAGGATAGGGAAGCGAATGACAGAAGGTACATCCGGCGGGAAGATGGTGGAACTAATTACTCGCAAGCCATAAACTGAAACACATGTAAGGGTGAGTAGTGAAGAGTTCGCAGTCAAGTACACGGGCGTTAACTTGGTGAGCTACAGATTTTGACAGCATTTACTACACTAATATATATTGGGAAGGTCTAGTTTCCAGCAAAGACAATTTGGAAATAAGCACCCGATGACCAGAGGGGCTCCAATAAATTTTTTAGTCACTTGATGTCGTAACTTTCTTAGAATTAAAGGTTGTTTTTGATGGCATTTATGTATGCTGTTTTAATAAGTTATTCAAGTTCAAGATAGTATTAAATATTTAAATTTATAAGATCTGTATTTTGCGTTAAAGTTCGATAACCATAGATGGGAGAGTAAGGGGATGTATAAATATGAACAAAGTTTATAAAAGCAAAACCTCGAAACACTTACCAGTAATAACTGCAACTTTTAGCGGCGGTAGCACGTTGAGGAACTATCGACTTGTTTTGACGGAACTCAAAAAACGCCAATAATTTTATATCACCATAACCACGATTACACCAGCGTTTGTACAGCTACAGTCGCGGTACACACAACACAAGCACTTGAAGGTTAGTCGCGGTAAAACCATTGACTATATTGTATATACGACGGAGAATTTTTCCTGCAAGCTACATCTTAAACGATAATTAAAATTTAATTTTAACAATAATTACAAACGGAGTATACCGCCCACCAAAATGCAAGGCATTTCTGAAAAGAAATTAATTACAAAGGGTGGAACGGAATGGAAAGAAAGAAAAGAAAAAAAATTAATATAAGAAAACCCAGGAAATATTTACGCGTACGAAACCAAAATAACAAAATATACGGAGAAAGTTAAAGAAAAATGTACAACCAAGGTAAATGACAGAGCTTAGAGACAGGGCGCTTCAAGTAGCCTTGTGTGGTTTTGAGAGTGATAACCCTATCGATCCCATCAGGTACTGAATGGACTAATATTCCAGAAATTTTTATTAGTAGATTTAAACGGTAAAGTTATCGACAGTGGTTGCGAAATTGAGTGAGACTGATCGAAGGTTTACAATGGCAGAATATCTGAAAAACCTAAGGAATTGAGAACTAGCATGCAAACATACACTACCACAGTAACTCCTTTGGTAAATGTTAGGAAAGCATTCTGTAACAAGATTAACACCAGCAAATTTGAGCACATTACATCGTGATGCTAAAAATTATCCCGCCTATGGATTATAAAACATCTGTACTAACCGAATATCCCGGATTTACATAGCTCAAAAAACTTTTTGACTAAATGCTGGAAGCACATCTTTGAACTAAAATACTAATTAAACGAATTTGCGAATACTGTCAACGTTTATGTTTGGGAAGTTTCTGAGAGCACTTTCTAATGCATTTTACATTGTATGTGTCGCAACGTTACTTCTCTGACTAAAAAGGTGATAGAACACCAACCGTACGTATCGAAAATTGTTAACGTTTGTCAAAATATGAAACAAAAGGCGCCATGTTTATACTTAATTTATTCGTTAATAATATTAACAATAATTTCATGGCCTTGGCGCCTAACCTCCAATATTCGATTCTCAGACCCAACATCGAAAAATGTAAAACTAATTGAGAAGAGGAAATAAATAGGAGAAAAATGTGATTTCATGAAAAAATAAAAAGACAAGAATCTTACGTTTAAAAATGAAGTTGATTCATACGATTAAAAAAAGAAGGCGAGGATCGGAATTAGCGACAATGACGGTAAAATTCTAACTATCTATGGTGGAAATTTACACAAAACTAATCAGCACCCAAGTTTAAGAAATATAGAGAGAACGCTGGAAATTGGTTATGAAGCCTGGGCACAATGCTAAAAGAAGAATTTGGAAAAATTTACAGGTTATGTAGCGATCGCGGATGTTTGAATAATAACATGGTACATTACTTGAAGGATCGGTTGATCGGTTTACGTTATCTTAGCTGAGGGTTGGTCGAGCGGTTTTCTTTTAGTTTTTTTTTAATTTGTTTATAGTGTGGTTTTAACTAAGGGTGAGATGGCTGTCCGTATCTCCTGCTGGAAGGGGAGGGTACTATAATTTGCCTTATACGCACCGTGAATCTTAAATGTTACCTAATTAAAACTCGGATCATATTGTTTGGTATATTTAACTACTAAATATATCATTTATTTATTATATTAACATCTTTAGAAATTTAGGCGTTGGATACACAACTTACGAGTACTGTTATCCAGTGGGCACATTCCCTATTACTTATGTTTAGTAATGGTACAATTTACATCACGCATAAAACTTACCCGTAATAAACTCGTCACTGTTACTTTCACTAATACCAATTTACTCATCGATCAAATCATTTCTTTTCATATTGTGACCTCACCCGTTGGAATCTGGATTGGAACTGCCGATATTTTCCTTTTTTTTTTGCTTCCTCGCAGTGACTCTGTCCTTATTTTAAATTATTAACTTTGCTTATTTCTGGTTGGTGACCAGCAGCTACCTAATGGATTCTGCTTGGACTTTGACTTTTATTGTCATTGTGCTGTGTCTGTCTATTTCGAAATTATAAACTATTTTGCTGGCCTTATGTTGTAATATGCTATTTCCTCTATTGGAAATAGCGCATAGGTGAAGATCTGAATGAACTTATCATAAATTTAACTTTAACTTCTATTTCTACAAATGGGACTATCTAATTTTTACTAGTTTACTATTTTAGCATTTCTAATTAATTGCGTGGGTATATGCGGCGTGGTACATTGCTCCAGGAGAAGATTCAGGTCACATAAATTTCATTAAGATTTTGGGAGTGAATCGAAAGAGGCTCCACGTTATCTAAGCTACGAGGTATATGAAACAGGACGTGAATAAGAACTTTACAAAAACTTTCATGATACTTCCAGATAGGTTAATAATAAGCGGCGAAATGCAAAGAAGATCGGATTAAATTCAATTTCGCACATCATTGTTAAATATTGCAAATACAGAATAGAAGATATTGAAGATGAACCAATTGAATTTCGAAACGAAAAAGTAACATGTGATACTATCAGAATGCCACAGACGCTAAGTACAAAATACACTGGTAAAAGAAATGAAATACTCGTCGCTTTTTAGATTTAAAGAAAACATTCGCGGAGTCCTTTGGCCATTCTTATAAGGTACTAGAAAAGAAGGTTGCATTGAAGGAAGACGAGAACGATGAGAAACCTCTATCGTAACTACATGGTTGACATTAGAATATACCAGTAGCTCAAAATAAGAAAAGGGGTAATAAAGGACGATGTCACTCATCAATCTTATTCAATATATATCTAAAAAAAACCATTTAAAATGTCTTAGGGTGGGCGTAAGGATAGTAATAATGTATAGTGCAGATTGCGAAAGAATGCATTCAGGTCATAGGTTTCTGAATTAACATATGGCGTACTTTTAAAGAATCTATCCGGAGTATACGTATTGTATAAGATTTGAAAGTATGTCGTTTTTAATTCAACAACCTCTGACGTAAATGCATTCTTTCATGATTTCGACTATAAAAACAGACAAGCATCAGATTCTCAGAAGACTAGTTTCACCAGCCCAAACTTAATTGTAAGTAAAAGACACTCTTGAAAATGTAACAAACGTCTGCAAAAATATGACATGAAAACGAAAGACGTAATCTATAAAAAGCGAAAGCGTTAGATATAAAAAGAAATAGAAACGTGTATAATACTGACCACGTGTCAATTGGAGTCTGATCTGCTAAAACATACATTTTGACGAAAAATATTAAGAACAAACTAGAACGATTACGTTCATACGCGACCGCGAAGATATTTGAGGTTGAAGTATGTACTGATTAGCCTGTTTCATGATTGAAGGTGTAGATGTGTCGCGGCACTGCTTTATAGGAAAATTAACAAGAAACACAATTACATGTATGTACGTCCTAGACTTTAAAATACCTATATAAACATTCAAAATACAGATACCTATAATTACAATTTTCCGGTCATGGGTTAGTTAAATAAGCTTCTACTTTAAGCTATCAATTGGATCACTGTGGCACAATATTGCCCCCGATGAGAAACCCCCACTAAATGATGAGATAGAAACTTACAAAAAGAAGAAAAACTGCTTCCACATGTATTCACTAACACGTTTAGACCTGAGCAAGTCAAAAAGAACTTGTTGGCATGTTTGTTGCTTTAACAGTATTATCTGTTTTCTGTAAGGGTAGCGAGTCCGTTGTTATATTTGAACGAATTCACAGTTGGTTTTTTGCAATCGTCGGGCATAGAAATGTGACAGGCTAAATTTGGTGATATTTGTAAGAATTGGAATATTAGAAGTTCATCATAACCCTAAACTGAACGGTTAGGCTAAAAATCGAAAGTTTCTAGGATTTTGTACATTTTAGGTATTTTTTGAAAGTTACCATAAATTTGATACAAATATAAGGTTTAACGGAAATAACTAATTGGTCGTTGTAACAACTAACAAGAGAAAAGTCAAGTTTATCTCATTGAAATTGTACGAACTGAAATATTTTGCTAGTAGGTATTTTTCTAAAGTTCTTTTTCATCTTAAAATTGGAACATTCGCCTTGTATCACATTCTCTTCCTTCTAAATTGAAAGGGTACTTCGAGCCAATTACGGTATAGACGTTAACTCCGTTGTTTAGGTATTAGAGCGTTGGTAAATCTCTGTTTCTATTTCATTATTTTATATAAAAGCACACAATAATGAACTTTCTTTTGGCGAAATCCTCTTATCCTCTGTAAGTGCTTCTGTGGTGTAACATCTGGGGTTTCGTTCACTGACAGTCAGTCAAGTTTAAAAGAAAACCGTCTTTTGTTATGATAAAAAGAAAAGCCGCTTCATAAGAAATCCAGTTAGACGAAATATTATTTCGCGTTAAGTTTTAATGTATTAAATTAGTAATTAACTGTAAGTTGCAATAGAAAGCATAGACAGAATTGTGATAAAAGTTTCGTTAAGATGACTAAACTAAGGTTGTTAATTTAAAATTTAGTGCTGTCGTGCTATATGAACCAATACATTCCATTGAAATGTTGTGATGCTAAAATGTTTCGAACGAAATAGAAAGACAACTCCTTGAATTTCACCTCCAAAAGAGAAAACGTGCATGCGATACGTAAGATACTTTCAACTTCTCAAATAATTTTATGTAAAGAAAAACAACTACACAGCTTTAAAAATAACTAGTAAATATATATGCCTTGTTGGCTGATATATCGTATTTAGGACAACGCCCAAAATAAGGCTGCACTAACAAAGTAGGAGAATAGCTGATCGTAAATAGAATAGATAAATACGTTGAAATGACCTACATGCAGCCACAACTAATTAAATTGAGTCACAATAAATTGTAAAGCTGCTAAGAATTCAAAATTGACCTTACTATATATAATCCTAAAGAAGATATCTTGTTATCTCGTTGGTATCTTTTCTATTTACAAGTTGTATACACATATTTTAATTTTGTGCATTATCATAGTCTTTCGTATATATAGAGATATATAGAGATAATAGCATCTAGCAAGGAAGAGTTAGAAGCTGCTTTTAATGAAATGGAAACGGTTCTAACGGAGAGATACGGGATGAAAATTAACAAAAGTACTAGTACTAACGTACCAGTATGCAAAGGAGGGGAAAATAAATTAAACACTAGAATACAAATAGGCAACGAGAACTTACAAGAGGTTAAGGATTTCTGCTACCTAGGAAGCCAAATAACGCAAGATGGGAGAAGCACAAAAGATATAAAACAAAGATTAGCACAAGGTCGTGCTACATTTAACAAGAAAAATCAACTACTATGAAACAAGGAAAAGATTGCTTAAAACATATGTGTGGAGAACAGCACTGTACGGCTGTGAAGCCTGGACAGTAGGAGAAGCAGACAAGAAAAAGGTAGAAGCCTTTGAAATGTGGTGCTACAGACGTATGATGAAGATATCATGGACAGACAAAGTTAAGAACGAAGAGGTACTAAAAATGGTAGGGGAAGAAAGAAATATGTGGAAAACGATAAAAAATAGGAGAGATAGGATGATAGGCCACATACTACGGCATGAAGGAATAGTGCGGAATATATTAGAAGCAGAGATAGGAAAAAAGAGAAGTAGAGGAAGACCTAAGTTAGAATACTGCACACAGATAGTGAAAGATTTCAGGGAAATGTGTAGGCTGCCTCGGAATAGAAATCAATAAACTAATGACGAAAAAAGTAACTGTACGTAAACATGATAATTATTACAAACAACTACAAGTATTGGTTGGGCAATATTCTCGAAGAATGTTTATTGTGTGAAAGGAATTACTGGAAAACTATTAATTCGGCAAATGTATAAGCGTTGGGGGATCTTGGCAGCCACAGGCTGCTTAACTGTGTAGGCTAGCTCAGAATAGAAATAAGTGCAGGTACGTGTCCAACCAGTTTTGAGACGGAAAACCTAATGACGAAAAAATAAGTGCAGATAAATCTGATGATTATTATAAACAACTACAGGTATTGGTTGTGAAATATCTGCAACTAATGTTGACTGTGCGAAAAGATATATTGGAAAAAATATTAAATCGGCAAATGTTCAAGTGCTGGGGGAACTTGGCAGCCACAGGCTGCGTACCCCTCTTCACAACCACTGAATGTCGGAGAAATAGGATATATAATTGTAAAACAATATAAGGGGACCGAACTGCATCTAACAAGAAAGAACAGCGCCTATGATGAAAGACAACAAACATAAAACAAGTAGAAAATTGTTGAAAGCATGAGTGTGGAGCACAGCACAGTATGCCTATGGAATACGGACAGTAGGAAAAGCAGACAGAAGAACGGTAGCAGCCTTTTGGAATGTTGTGCTTCACATGTAGAAGGATGATAGCATGGACAGATAAAGTTAATAACAAATAGGTTATAGAAATAGTAGGGGATCAAGGATATCTGTGGAAAAAAATAGGATAAATAGAAGGGTATTTTTGAGGAGTAGTATGGGATATACTACAAACAGAGATAGGAAAAAAGGAGGTAGATGTAAACCTAGATCAGATAGTGATAGATGCAGACTGTGTAAATTTCAAGAAAATGTGTAGGTTAGTTCAGAATAGGCAACAATGAGGGTACGCGTCTAACCAGTTCCAGGACTGAAGACCTAATGCTGATGATGTGATATATTGTAGAACCCTACAGGCTCAATCGACATTTATTATAAATCATAGCTCATATTTGGAAGCGGCCTAAAATTGGCAGAAGGTATCCGCCGATTGATCGTGAAAATAAAGACCATAGAGGACATCGGCTGTATGATTGTTTGTTTTCAATATTGACTGGGTCTTGTAGCAAATTAACTGAAAAACAAGGAGATTATTACGGTTTATGTAGACATAATCTTTCAGTATGACTACAATGCAAGCTGGCTGATTGATGCATTTACGCATGTGTGAAGGTTGGTTTGTGCTTTGGTGTACTCAGTGTCACTTTCACTATAGAAGAAACGCAGTAACTTTTATTCTTGTTAACGTTTTTGGGGTTCTTGCTGACCTTTGCAGTTTTTTGGAATTTTTTAGTATGGAAAATAGCTATCAATTTTGTTTTATCAAAATTGATACCGTCACCATAACAAAACTACTTCCGTGACGGAGTGTTGAGTCTGAACACCTGATCACCCTAACACATGTATATCTGACATCCACGTATTTTGTTTTTGTTTTACAAACAAACTGCTAACATACCTATGAACTCACCCTTCTGTGTTGTTATGTCTAATATTTTTATGGGGTCATTTGAAAATCTAGGAGTCTAGAGCCTTCAGACCTTAAACCCAATATGTGGGTTCCATGTGTAAACTACACCTTTATGTGAGCAAACACATTAGACTTTCTTCAATCACTTGAACAATTACTATACATTGTATCATGGAAATTGAAAAGACTTTAGTGTACTTGTCCGTCAGCCTAATAGGTGATTAGGTTATTCTATATGCCGGAACACACAACACGCACAGATAAATTCAGTTATGCCCCTTCCTATACCGTCCTTCATAAACATTGACAGTAATTAAGTTTATATTTGGTCCAGAAGACTTTGCCAAAGAACTAAAATATAGTTTTATGAACACTGGTCGGCACTATCGACTAATCCGAAATGCCAATCCTCCAATGCAATTTTAAAACATAGTATTCAGAAATACTTCGTATGTATACTGAGCATCCGATCGCTTGAGGTACATCTTACGAAAACATTTCATAATTTATAGCCGGCCACTAAAATCATACATATTTTACTACCCCTGAAACACCTTTGAAGTCCCAGGTGTATATGATTATATAGTACACATTAGGAAAACGGAAGAACTGCACAGAGCAAAATAAATGAACATGAGCGGTGCCTCAGGTTCAGGTTTATCCAATACAGTAGTTTGACAGTGGCCGACTACCAGCACGAAATAGATCATACTAGCAATTATCACCAAACAAAATATTTTCTTCTAAGCAGGAATATCAGGGATACTGTGGAAATCCAGAAGAACCCGTTCAACATTAAGGGGATGAGACCTAGACATTTCATTCATGTGTAAATAATAATAATCTAACAGTTTGTGTTGCTCATTCGTGATGCTGGGAATTTTGCCTATAAAAACCGCGATTTTTCCGTTGTTCTTCAGCTACTTTGCTACTAAATAATACTGTGTAGCTTGATGTGAGGTGTGTCTGCTTTTCAAAAGCAACTTTCCTTGCAAACACGTTTTAAACTTTTTAAGTTTTTAATAGAACGCGAGATAGGTTTTGGGTCTCTTGGAGTGGTTTTATAAAAAGGCTTCTTTCAAAAAACTCTTCTATCAATTTTATTTAAACAGAAAATACAATGTGAATTTTAATAACAAGTACGTTATATGCAGTAACGTATTGAAATCAAAAATATTCCAAGGTGACATTCACTATTTAAATTAACTAAAATTAGAGTGTGTAACTTGAACAACCAACAATGTTAAAGTTGTGAAGCTCGAGACTGACTGGCCATCTTGGGCTCCTGAGGGTATTTATGCTATCCCTGCCCCTCACATTTGTACTACGTTGTTCTTGTAGCCGTGCGTAACACAAAGAAATCACGGAATGACCGGGCTCAATCGGAGATTAGGGGGGGTTGTAGGAAGCAAACTGACATATAATGTATACGGCGGTAAGGAGTTAGTGACAGTACCTGTAAGAAAAATAATTAAGCAAACCTGAAAAACAAAAGATTAAGCATAAATTATTCAGTACTTTGTAGATGTAAGAAAACTGTTTTGGAAAAAAAAACTATATATTATAATCACGATAAAAGCATTGCAAAAACAATTTTGATTACAAAGTGAGGTAATATTGGGGAGTAGCAGAAACGTTTCCTCACACACCAATTAAACATAAATCAGACAAACTGTTAATAAAAGATAAAAAGATAAGACACAATTGATATGAGTAATCTAGTAGTATTATTTTTTTTCTTTCTATTTTTTTTCTTAAAAGCATGCAGTTCTATTGCAAAAAGGTCTCAGAACGACGAAGATATGGCAAAACAACGGGTAGATATTTAAAGTAATACTAAGTAGGAAATAGTTCAACTTACAGAAAGTCCTGCAGTAACGCTTCCTTGCAATGGAAGGGTGGGATTCACGATGTTCGGCACTAACAAAGCACTTCACCCTTGATTGTGAGGGTGTTGATGGAACTTATCACACTTTACACTAATCGCACCTACGTACTTCACTGGTGTTAGCAGCAGACATCATCATACTGATGGAACCATGTAGTATTGATAAATTTCTTGTTAATTATATTTCCTGAGACAATAATTTCGAAATAGTTTGTAACACAAATCGCAAAAATTGTAGTAAAAATTTAGAATTTAGAATCACGGGCTTTCAAGGCACGATGTAATGCCTGTCATCTGATAGTTCTTGCATTAAACTAACAGTAACGCGAGGTGTTTTATTTGCTACATATGGTAACAAAGAAAAATCTAATGCTTTTGCATAACGAAATTTGCACAAGTAGTGATCTATTTTAGATTCTTTGATAGTAGAAAATTCAGAACTACAGTATCAACTGTATTTACAAGTGAATGAGATACATATTTATAAGAAGCAACCTTTTTTTTCATCTACTAAACCTGCTACAACTGTATCATCATTTTTAGAACCAAAACCCAAGCTTAAAACTGCATTTGGATAATCCAAAGTATGCACTGCACTGATAAAAACAGGTAACGAAACGAGATCGCACACACATTAATCCTAAAGAAAGAATCGGTCAAGTTTCAAAAGTTCTACAACGTTTTTCCCACAAGAAAAACAACTAAAAAAACACAATTAGTAAAAACGTGTAAACATTAATTAAGTCCGTCAAATGTTCCGTAACGCACGTTATTTCAAAAGAAAAACTCAACTAAGAAACACAATCGGTAACCGCACGTGTGGTTGAGTAAAACACGTTCGCATATAAAGCATCCTTCATTCAATGCAATCAGAACTACACTCTGCAGTTAATCTACAACTCAAATTGTCAAAGCAAAAGAAGCCGTATTTTCAACGTAATTAACATCCATGAACAAAGAACAACTGCAAACTACGCTAATCTGTAGATATAAAATAGTTGTTACCATAACATCTGAGCGCCTCTTATCTCGGCTTCGATAAATAACATAAGGAACCAAAATTTATAAGACGAATAATTCAATTTATTTATTAATGTAAATCAACCGTTATACAACCAGCTATTCAAAACGATGTATTTTAAGTACGCTAGCAGAAAGGGAGCGTAACAAATTCCCCCCCAGCAAAATTAAAAGGTCGGGGTAGGGAACGAGAAGCAGAGGACGAACAACGTTAACAACAAACGGACTCGACAAGGAAAACGAAAAAAACTATAACAATCCAATCAGAACCAACACATAAAAAAAAGAAAAAAAAATTTCCGGCTCGAAGGACCAAAATGTCGGACAAAAATAAGAGTTAAGAAATCCACAGGGGAAGATAGGTAAGTAGTAGCAATCGAAGAGGACCAAGGTGTAAAGACATAAACACTGCCAAAGTCGTCAAAGGACGGATGTCTCTTTAGAAAAGAAACAGCACAGTTTCCAACCTCAAGAAATTGATTTCTCGCGCAGAAACCAAAAGAAAAGAAAAGTAGCGAGGAAGAAAACCAACAGCAATAGCCAACATAAGACATAAGTGTCAAGCCTCAAGTAAGCTAGGGAATTTCTGAATTATAAAACTGCGTTAAAATGTACACATCTTGAAAGTTTTTTTGGTTTTGTTTATTTTGTCACAATTGATAGGGCGACAAACCAGGGTTTTTATGCAGGGTGTCTACGGGTACCGGAAATGCTGAAAGTACTGAAAAGTGCTGATTTTATATAGCAAGAGCGGAAATGCGAAAAAGTGCGTAATTTACACTTCGCGTAGGAAAATTATGCGTCTGCTTTAGACACATAAAGAAAATCTGAATTCTATTTTGCAGTCTTTTATTGTGTGTATAAAATAAAATAAACGATATTTTTAAATTTTAACCTGCTTTGGCGTGGAATACAGAGAGTTAAAAATATTATTGACGTGCTCTGTTTTTGCAGGAATTGATTCGAGGTTACTACTTGATCTGAATAAAACCACGGTTCCTAAAATGCCGACGATTTTATGGGGTACATACGGAAAATATCGGAAAATAGTGTGTAGGTTAGGTTACTGTTGCAGTGGCGTAACTCAAAACCGATAGGCCTCTCGCAAGACATACTAAATTAAATTCTAAAGCTGTTAAGTGGGGGTTAAGTTATATATTATGTAGTTGTCGCAGGGCCCTTTCGCGAACTAGGCCTCTCCTGCACCGCGGAGGTTGCAGGGGTGAACGTTACGCCATTGACTGTTAGAAATGTTGTACTGGTAAAAACTGACCAAACGAGTACAACGGCCGTAAATACAACCACAATCGAAAACAGATTACATAAAATCTCTCTTTAGGTTAGATCCATTCTTCTCTATTAAGTTAGTTGTGTTATTTTTCTGCTTGATTCGGCATTTTAGCAACGGCCAATAATACATAAATTAGTATATCGCTTCACTTCACAAAGATTTAAATAGAATTGGCGACAGTTCGATAATTCATTTTTAACTTATTAAAAACGTCAATAAGAAGCATAACCTATAAATTACTTTAAAACGCACTTCATCCGTGAAATTTATTATAATTATTTCAAAATTTCTATCTGTATTCTAATTTGCTAGCCAACAAAATGAATTTCTGATAGTTTTCCACTCTCTGCTACTTTTGTAATTGTTGTTTTGTTTTACCGTTTTAGTTCAAACACCCCATACCTATCGTTAGCGCGAGTGCTAGCCATAACGCGAACCAACACGGTCTTTCTAGGTCATTCATTCATGGCATACGACATGTTATAATTGCAGGGAGAAAACTATCAGCTGATGATAATGCTGTTAAAGAATTTGTAGAAACATTTGAGAAGTTGGTCACAGAACAGAAACTTGTACCCGAACAAGTGTACAGTGTAGACGAAACGGCCTAAATTACAAAATGCTTCCAAAAACTACTCTTGCTGCTAAAAATGAACCTGTTAGGAACAAAGCTTGCTAAGGACTTGTAGCAATGCCACGGGAAGCCACAAAATGCCGCTGTTCGTCATAGGAAAATCTAAGAAACCAAGAGCATTTAAAAATCTAAACATGGCAATACTTTCCGTTTTCTATCGGAATCAATCATCTGCTTGAATAGATGGTGATTTATTTAAGGAGAGGTTTTTTGACGAATTTGTCCCCGCAGAAAAAAACGTTTAAAGTCTAAAAACTTACCGTGCAGTTTTGCTGTTAGATAACGCTCCTAGTCACCCCTCTGAATGTGAACTAAAGAAACGAAACATCAAGGCTTTATTTTTATCGCCCCATGTTACACCTTAATACAACCTATGGATCAAGGCGTCATAGAGAAAATACAGAATAAAATATGTCGGTTTTCTGTTGGAAAAACAGAAGAATGTAACCTTTTTGAGGCGATGAAAAGTTTCAACATAAAAGACGCTATCTACACCGTTGTTGCAGCTTGGGACAAATTAATCACACTACCCTTCAGAAGGCTTGGAAATAGATTTGGCCAACATCGAAACAAGAAGAACCTGAGACAGAAGCAGAAGTTGAGACAGACAACACAAAAGTATTACAAAATCTACAAGTGTTTCAGCATGATCTCCAGATGAAAGATGTAGAAGAGTGGCTTGTTGAAGCGGATGTTTCGGAAGTTACCAATAAAGATCTCAACGACGACGAAATCATCGCTGATGTGCAGAACAAAGCCATGGAAGAAGAAATTGACTTGGATGAAGACGAAACCACCACGTAGTGAGTGATTCTGCTGGTAAGGACGCCTTCGAAGTTGCGCTGAAATACATCTAAATGCAACCCCAATGGACGTATTGTGGACAAAAAAGTGGAGGGACACTTCCGCAAAGTCGAGATTTAAAAAATTGACACAAAAATCCATTACTGAGTTCTTTAAATAAGGTATGCTTAGATTTACAAGTACAATAAAGTTGTATTACAGTACTGTGTAGCTGTTTTTCTACTTAGGAAAGAAGTATTTTTACTCCTCCAGACATCCGACCTTTTGGCCGTTCCGACCATGGCCCAGTCCCGTCATGGTCGGATATGAGAGGTTCTACTGTAGGCAAAATAACTTAATCACTAGTTAACTTATATAGTGGTTACATTTTATAAGGATAAAGACTATCAAATTCATTTGCTTCATTAATATGCACTACTTGTTTTCAATACATGTTGCACTAATATTCAGGTATATAGCTTATGGATAAGACTGGTGCTGTGCTGTGTCCATCTTTGTTAGTTGAACGCATCGACCTCGCTGATTATATTGTATTCTGTATTCACACAAAAATTCTTGAATTTAACCACCAGTACACAAACGTCTTTCATGCTTCATTAAGGTAACAACAGCGTAACTTATTTTGCTACTTTGCGACTAATATATTGTGATTTCATGTCATTGTATATTTGGTTGCCTATACATCTTCTATAACATGTTCACATATATTTGCGTTCTTACTAATATTTACAGGAATTTTAATGTACATATTAGTGATACAAATTCACACTTCATTATGTCCTAGCGGCAAAAATATACGCCGATATAAATGGTGCTTCACCCAAAATTGATAAAATCGTACAAACGACTTATTTTGTAAGGCCAAACGTAATGGTGCTTTAGAATGTGTACTTCAGCATCATTTACGCTATATTTTCAGCCTATGAACTTTCACTGCTCGGGTAACCTAACGTGCTTTATAGTTTGAAGCCGAACGGTAAAACAAGTTTCCAAGAAAGATAAATTTATAGGCATCTGCATAAATTTTAAAGTTATAATATATGCACCACACTTCGTGTAAACACGTTAACACCCTATAGTTTTGAGCCCACCGCGTATAAATTTATTTAATTCTTTACCTTTGACGTTTGAATGCAAACCAAAGTTTTCTCTACCGAATACCAAACTAAGTATTGTACAGTTGTAGTTAGTTAAAATAATCTCTTTATGTATACGAAGTCAAGAAAATACTAACTTCAACAAATTGTTAGCATTCCCACAGAGCAAATTTTGTAATAAATACGAAGGTTTCTGTTGTTCGGGCGGGCGGGAGAATGGGGCGGGGTTTTAAAATATCTTTTAAAATGCAATTCTAACTTTAAGTACATTGCACAAAGATAATTATTCTGAATAAAATCTTAGTTTTATTTCTATTAAACAAGCACATAGTAATAATCTTGTTACGAGTATTATTTGATAGCTTGTTATACTTTAACGATTAATTCTTATATTTCAAACGTCAACTGATAACGGGTGTTTTAAATTGCGCTGTTTTTTAAAGAATAAGTAAAATATAGATGGCGCACTGAATTCGTCTGGGTATTTTGACATTTAAGAAGTGTGATGTATGACATTTATAAAAATGGATTCGCACACGATACAACAACGCGTTCAAATTGTTGAATTATTTTATGAAAATCAGCGTTCTGTGAAAAGTGTTTTCGAAAACTACGTGAATTTTATGGTCTACATAATCGTCCAGCTGAAAGCACTATTGGTCGAATTATTTAAAAATTTCAAGAGACCGGTTCGGTAGAAGATCAAAAAAGTGAAAAATACAGTCGTAGCGGTCGGTCACAAGAAAATATGGATTAGGTTTGTGATAGTGTTGCTGAAGATCTTAAAATGTCCATTAGACGACGTTCACAACAAGTTGGACTTATTGGATCAATAACATGGCGTATTTTGCACAAGGATATAGCTCTGAAGGCATATAAGGTTCAAATAACACAGGCGCTAAAGCCATTAGATCATTTAAAACGTCGTTCATTTCATCAATGAACAACAGGCTGATTTTTCTCAAAAAATCATTTTGAACTTGGTGGCTATGTTAATAAACAAAATTGTCGGATCTGGGGTGAGGAAAGTCCACGAATTATTCATGAGAAACCTATGCATTCTAAACGAGTTACTGTTTGGTGTGAATTATGGTCAGGTGGTGTAATTGGACCTTACTTCTTTGAAAATGCTGCTGGTGAAGCTGTATGTCAATGGTAATCGATATCGTCGGATGATAACCAAATTTTTGTGGCCTGAATTAATGAATATTGATCTAGAGGATATTTGGTTTCAACAGGATAGCGCTACATCTCACTCTGCACAAGAAACAATTGCTTTATTGAGAGAAAAATTTCCTGGACGTGTATCTCAAGAAACAGTGATGTTAATTGGCCACCAAGATTATGTGATTTGACGCCATTAGACTATTTTCTTTAGGGTTATGTGAAAAGTCAGGTTTATAAAAACAATCCACATTCAATTCCTGCTTTGAAAGATTAAATTATTGGTGTCATTGGTGAGATAGAGCCTCAATTATGTCAAAATGTCATTGAAAATTTTAACAAAAGAGTGGTGGACGTCTGTGGAGCTGCAAGAGGAGGCCATTTGGCAGATATTATTTTTCGCATATAAATGTCATTAGTGATACTTCAATTACCAATCAAAACTTTTGAAAATGAATGCAAATTATGTGTCTTAATTATTGTTAAAAGAAACGCGCAATTTGAAACACCCTATACAATTTAAAAGTGCAATTTGAGGGTTAAAATTACGTAACAGTGTGCAACAATTAAGATAATATAGACAAAGACAAGATGATTAATAAATATCACGTTCTAAAAACAACAAAGGACTTATAATTATAAAACTAAGAGCGCCTTGAAGAAAATTTTCAGGGTAGGATTCGTGCCTATCAGCAAGTTTCCCTGCACCCCTCCTGAAGATCTAGGAAAGGTAAGAAAAAGTAAAAGAAGAAATAAAGTGGAAGTTTTCTTTTGCAGTACTTGGTGCACCTCACTCGTCCTTCAATGTATCGGTAAGCGTTTGTACTTCACAAATGGTAATGCTAATTTTGTGCTTTTGGTGGCGCCCAGGTTCAAATTGTTGTTGTGAATACATTTTTATGTTCCAGAAAGGTGGCAATAAACTTTCTCACGGTTTTTCCAATGTAAATACAAGCACATGGCTTACATTTTAATTGGTATATGTCCGATTTGTCCAATAGCGGAATACTCTTTATTTGTGACTAAATGCTGACTTAGATTGTTTTGATTTGTAAAAACTATATGAATATTATACTTTTTGGAAATATTTTTGAGATTAAGTTAAATGTGATTATAAGATAAAGAATAAATTGGTGTTGAGATTTATTGATAGGTATTGGATTAGCTTTGTTTATTTTAGTAGCCAATTTATTGAATAACTTGTTTATGTTTATTAAAGGATATCCGTTATTTATTGCCATTTATTTTATTGTGTTAAATTCAGATTGGTTTTTCTCTTCTGATTTAGGAGCTACAACAAGAGGGCGAAGCATAAACCCTATTTTTTGTGAAAATTCATGATTGGAGTGGAATTGAATTAAGGTATCTATCTGCCTAGAAGAAAGGTTGTTCTTTAATTACATCAGCCTCCATACCAATCTTTACACTTCAAGTTTGAGAAAACTCATCACAGTACCCACCAAAACATTGTGTAAATAAGAGAACAACAGATTTTATCAACAACTAGAATCTATCAGTTTACTATTATACAAACTACAATTATTACTAATCCAACTTGTTGGTAAAGAGAACTTGGGACTGCTGGCGTGTCCGAGCATTTAAATGAGGGTTGTCCAATTTACTTAATCCAAATAGTTTGGACTTTTCTCTCAGATATAAGTATTTTAGCAATTTGTCAAAGCCAAATTAGAAAAACACGTGTCTGCTTTCTAGACGATTTGAAGATCGGATTTCAAGTTTTAATATTACTTCTATGTTATACCAATGGTATATAGATGTTACTTGAATATTACTTAAATATCACATAAATGCCACGATAAAAGTTACATCAAATGTTACACTAACAGTTACTCCAAATGCGCTGTGATAGAAGCAACAATTAATGGCGTGAAGCTATTTTAGCAATACAAACCATTGTTAATTATTTTAAAGGCGGTCAGTGGAATAACATCACGACTTTGCCAACTCTACTGCAATCGCTATTCTTAAGTCGCAGGTCTCCAAAAGATCCATCGTGCTTTCTTTAAGGACACCCTTTAACTAGTTGTATTTGATGTTGTACGATGGTTGTTCCTAGCGGTATTTTGTTGAACGATATCTACTTGTTTGTGAATGTCTGTGGTAGATGGCTGCCTTATATCATCAAGTAATATGTAATAAAAGAATATAGATGTTCATTTACATTGTAACTAAACCAATTATTCAAATAAACATAATAGAATTATTAATGTTGTTCTAAATGGGAAGTAAGTGATTATTGGTATGTGTAATAGTTATGAATTTTGATTTTAATAAGCGTAGATGTGGGTACTCAACGAGTATTTTGTTTTGTATTCTGGGTTGCCCAAATTTAACAGTATGCATTGTTGCGTACAACAGTAGCTTATAAGATGGTAATATAAACGTAATATGAACGAGCATTTGATATGTTACAAGATATATATATATATATATATATATATATATATATATATATATATTGATGTGATAAAGAGATCAGGAGATGTTATTCAACGCCAAATTCTTAGAAAAATTAGCATCCAACGAGAAGAAAAGGGGAAAAATTAAAATTTCCCAATATATCTCTAGCCTGTATATATATATATATATATATATATATATATATATATTTCATTAGCACATAGAAAGAAGCCCTTATTAACTATGTAATAAAATCCCGTGTATTGCATTTATTGCAGAGTGTAAAAAAATCGTAAAACGAATATAAACTTAGATTCCCAAGTTCTAAATTAATTCATCTTTGCCGTGTGTATACATAATTACTCTTGAGAGATATTTTAAAACGAGTTTGCATTTTAAGATATAAATATTAAAGCTATTCAATTCATAAACAAGTATTCTGTAAGTACTTAAAATAACTTAGATTTTAAGCTTTGCGAAACCAATCCGTACCCTGTTAGAATTCAAATCAATTATTAAAAATCCAATTGCGAGCTTTAATTAATTGTGTAAATAATCATTTCATACTTAGTAAAAACGAGTTTCATTTAAGATATATGCGTTCTTTATTGTATACGTAATACGCTGCATTACTGAAAGGTAAATTATATGAAATCTATGTAGACTGAAAATAAGTCGCATACACTTTTAAAAATACTAGATCAATTTTTTATGTATAAATATACGTTAGAACAAGTTTTATGTACTGTAATCATTTTAAAATATTTATTTCTTTATTTCAAAGAAATTAATTCTAGAATTTTTGTTATTAATAAACGAATACGTCATTTTACTAAGAAGTGTTTTAAAACCAATTAAATAAACTGATTATCTTGTATCAATGAATAAACGCCCCAAATCGAAGAAATACTGCTGTCAGAAAAAGCCATCAAATAGAATAGATACGCGTTTTAATAGCTTTACGTATTACAGATAGAAAGAGACCCCAACCATTAAAGTTCAAGCATTAGAATGAATGTGGATGTTTACGATAGGCATAAATTGTAACCAACGCGATAGCTTTACACTTAATTAGCTCATTTAAACATGAAATTGACATTACATTAGCAAGATGTTTCATTGCTTCGAAATAGAGCCGAAGTAATCTAGAATATGACGTGTTGAGTAAATTTTTGTATATAAACGAAAGCAGTTCAGATTCGGGATTCATTCATTTTACGCCATCAGCCATGTACGTTTGAGTAAAGATTAAATCTTAGAACGTGTAAGTTCGAGTGGTTTATAATTCATTTTACGACATGCAATAAGCAACATAGAACTTTGACTAATTATGAAGCATAATTATTTTGTAAAATACTACGGAAATTGAACAATCTTCAACGTAAATAATCCTGATGCCAGAACTACTGCTGAGTTTAATCGATTAAAAATAAAAATGCGTTTTGCAAACTGGTATTCCAACTTCAAATTGAGATTCGAAATGGAATCAGGAAGTATTTAAAGCCTTTAATGATAATGGTAATGAGATTTTGGCAATCGCAAGTATAAATTTGGTTTTTTGTTTGTAGCATAAGAATATCTAAATATTTGTAACATAAGTTAGAGTAAGTTTTTAATTTAAAAAAAAATTTATTTGTTATGGTGTTAATTTCCAACAAATTTTGAGCTCAGAGTTCGAAACATTTTTGCCTTTATTAAATTATCTGTGCCGCGTCGTTGGGCAATTACACTTACAAACGAGGTAATAAAAATGGGTAAATTATCCACAACCAAATTAAAGTGAATTTTTGTAACTCCCAGAGAAGAAGTTTGAACTTTGCAATTGTTAAAGATTAGGTAAGGATTATTTTAATAAATAAGTAACTTTTAGAAATAATTTTGTGTATGAGCTTAAGCTGTAAACTGTTTCTTGAAATTTCTGTTTCATTTCATTGTCGTAAATTCCACAGCATAATTTCTGTTGGACTATCCAAGCAAGGAAAGGACACGGTAAGATAATAATTTTATATTTTCTAGTGCATCCTCATTAATACAATTCGCCGTACTTAAGTTACAGTTTTAAATTGTGGCCCGCAAGTGTAAGACCTACCATAGGAAGCCTAATTACAACAATTTTAGTGGCGCCCAACGTAGAGCGGCTATTCACAGCAATACATATATATATATATATATATATATATATATATATATATATATATAGAAAGCAAAAAAATTTAATGGCAAGTGACTCAATATTAGCCACAAAAGGAATCCTATCGACACATTTCGCCCTTATTGAAGTTCGTCAGGAGAGGAGTGCCTAAGTTATAGTATTTAACACAGATATGTTATGTAAAATACAGCATCACCTAGCTCACAGTTTGTGCTCGTGTTGTTTCAGTTGACATCGCAGGTTTTAGCAACAGTGGCACGAAGGAGGTTCGGCTTAAATGCCTTTTTCCATAGCCAGAAGTTGTAATTATAAACAATAAGTAAGTTGAGCGAGTCTTAAATTAATATGAAGCAAGAACATTTAACGGCTAGCCTCAAGAATATCTTATCGATGCGTTTCGCCATTATTGGGGATGATGAGGACAGGAATAACAAAGCTATAATGTTTAACGCAGACACATTGGGAGAAATACGGCATCACCTTGGTCACAGTTCGTGCCTTCGTATTGTTTCATCCGACATCGCAGGTTGGATTCTTGTACAAATCATCAGAGTAAAAATTTTGTAGTAGTTTTGCAATCTAAATGTAAGCAAAATCTGTAAAAGAATGTTTATAAAGTGTAAATAGTGAAGCGATAAATTATAATGGTAATTTAGTATGACCCGCCTAGGACCGGCTATTACCGTCTTAGGAATTCCCTGCCTATCGTTAGAAGCGATCAATTGATGCAATTGCTTTCCTCGTTCATAATATCTCTTTACCGATCATTCTGCTCCTCTCAGTGGAGGGCAACGAAAAACCTCCACCAACTTATATTCTTAAGAAATGCGGTTATTAATGAAAATCAGATACGCGGTTACGCTCATTGAGACGCCAATTGGGTGCTTAGGTTGTTTACACCTCATTCCTTTACAATTGAATATACGGACGATTAATGTTTCTTGATAGCATAAGTTGGAGATATATTTAAAATGGTGCTGTAGCGCGAATTTAGAAACGGTGAACTATTTTGGTAGTTAGGTAGCTTACACCTCATTCGCATACGACAAGAAACGAAAACAGATATGTATACATCCAATATAGGTGGAGACATACTCTCCGAATCTCACCCTACTTCAGTAGGCCATCCACACTAGGATTCTAGGGGCGTAAGTCACCAGAGGGAATCGAGAAGTTAGAGAAAGACCCCAAAGAGGAAGAATACCCTACGAATCAGACTGATTTCAGTTTATAAAAGTTAGAGAATTTAGAAATGGCTAGGATAGAACTAGATGTGGTAGTGCTTGGTGAAGGAAAGCAGATGTCCGACAGAATGGGACTTTTGATTGGGAGAATTTGGGGTATCCACCCAGACGCGGATAATGATCATACAGAAGCGGGTTGTACTATAAATGTGAAAATAGCAGGAAAAGTAAAAAAAAAGTTTAACAAGTTAGTGCTTGGATAATGGCCATCAGACTCTAAATCAACAGACGCAGTGGTAGTTCAAGTAGTTTAGGCGCACATCAGATCATGAGGAAATTGAAAGAGTGTATAACACAATTTAAAAGGTTATTCAAGACCTTAAAGAGGAGAGTGAATACTTGGTATAGGAGACTTTAATGCCGTTGCAGGTTATGGCAGAGATTGCAAAATGGCAAGTGCGTATGGGTTAGGAATAAGAAAAGAAAGAAGTGATGGGCTAATAGGGTTCTGTATCAGAAATGAATAAATTGTAGTAGGTTCTATACTTGTTGATACATATGTTTCATATAGACTGTATTTTAAAGATAAATTCAAATATCTGGTAAAAGAATGTAGAAGTTACTCAGATGTAGATAGAGATATTGAGGAAAATTTAATAGAATCAGAGTGATATTTAAAGGCAAAGGTAAAAGGTTACACGAATTGCATATAGATAAAGTACGCGACTCACAATCAGCAAGTTGTATAAAAATAAGTTGGACATTAAAATGGAGGTAGTTGACAAAAACGTATAAACCTCGCAGTTGTTTAAGGTAGTGGTATTAAAGAAAGGGCTCATTATCTTAAAAACTAAGAAGTATGTAGTTAGGAGAGAATGGATAGCGCAATAAATCGTATGTTTAATCGAAGAGAGAAGTAAATATAAAAGTATTGCAGTGGTAAAGGGTAGTTTAACATATACAGAACTTAAGAATACGATAAGTGGATTGAGTATGCTCTTTATACAGTAATGACTGCAGAGTAGTTGGGATAAAATAGAATCAGCAGTAGATTCGACATGTTCATCAGAAAATTACGAACTTTTGTAAGAGCGCTAGTAATAAATAAACGGTAAGAAATAATGAAACAAGTAGAACATTTGTAAAAGCAAAAGATACAGGAGGTTTGTGGAAAAGATGTACAAAAGTCCTTTCGTAATTTAGCTAGCATGATTGATGAACAATAAAAATATAAGGGATGAAAGGAGTAGAATGGTTCTAAGAAGGAAATCTTTTTACAAGGTGAGTTACTAAAATCTAAATTAACTCTAACTCTGAGAAAGAAATTATTTAAAACTTTTGTTTGGAAGGCAACACTATTCCTGTGAAACAAGGACAAAGAAGAAGTTAGAAGACTAGAGACTTTCGAGATTTAGCGTTGTTGGATATCCTTAATGTCAGCTGGACAGATAAAGTTAATAACTATAGAGTCCTAGAAATGGTTCAGAAAAATAAAATATTAAAAAGAGCTCGTATTTTAAGGAATGAAGGATTTGTTTGGGCAATAATGAAGATCGAAGCTGTTGAAATATGTAAGAGAAGGTAAAAGATCTAGTAGGAGATTGACCTGATTAAGAAGGACGTGAGTGAAGATAGTTACAGTTATAATTATTTAAATGTCGTATGTGTTAATACGGGGTACAGTTTGTAGTGTTCGAAACTGATTGGATATAAGTTACTGTTTGTAAGCAATGGTTATGTTATCGCTTTATTTGACCCAAGTTTTTAATATTATAAATCAGACGACTAGTTTAGTTCAGTAATATAATTCTTTGGTTTTATGTACATCAAGTACAGTTTTAACGTTTGGGAGTGTCCTCTATTTTTGAATTTACTTTTCGCACTTTCGCAATTTCTACGTTGTCCTTCAAAATGTTGAGGGTAATCTAGTTTGTGTTGTGGCTATTTTTCCCGAGCGTAATTAATTAATTATCTATTCAGCATGTTTTAGGCTATGTTTTACCCAAAAATCCGACTCGCTGCCACCTGGAATAAAATTCAAGACTAAGCCGCGAGCATCTTCTAATTGTCACTCGTTTTTAGTCCTTTTTTGAAATTTGTTGTTGACTATCATGTGACATTTGCACAAATTAGACCACGCGGACGTATTTTACTTTCAAAGTGTTTTAAAACATTGATTATTGACGTTTGTTTTAATTGGCAACTAACGCCACTGGCGGAAGGAGAACATCTACTTCTCGTTGATGGTGAGAGTTCACTCAATGGATGAATGAATCCAAGAATTACACCCGACATTCTTAATGATTTATAAACAATAATATTGTTAATTTTTATTAGGTATTTTGCACTCTATGATAATTTCATTGCTTTTTAAAAGCAAAATGTGTAATAAAAACTGGATGTGAATAAACTACGGAAATTATTAGTCTTCCATTTCGTGTTCAACTTTTTCATATAATTCGTTAAATTTGGCTAAAACTCAATTTCCACTGCAAACCAAGCATTTGTCAGTATATGCTGAGCAAAGTCATTTCAGTTACAACTTTTCCAGAGGAGCAAAGCTAGCAACTAAATGATTCTATTATATTACATTCCAGCGTTTAATGAGGTTCATTTTACGACAACTTAAAAGTTTATAATAAACACTGGACGCTCCCGAGATAACGTACTTAATTTCTGTTTCTCAAAGTTATGTATTCCTATTGGAACAGTTTTCCTGTTCCAACTGGAATAATTCCAGCTATTCTTGTGCATACTGAATTTCATTAAATCTAATTCGTATTAATTATGAAACGGTTCACGAACTTTTATAGACATCTTAAATATTTTAATGATGTCTTTTCATTTGCCAATTTACATGGACGATGTTGGTATTGATGTACCCCACCAATGCGGCTGTTGTGCGACGATGAATTAAATTTTCATGTCGCCATACTTATATAGACACATTCACGAACAAATACAAGAAGAAATGCACTCTGCATATAAATGTGCTGTTCCATCTTTCTAGAAGGTCAACTTTGATTTAGCAAGTTTACCCAAGAAATAAACATTGGTTTAAGGACCTAGATTTCGCGTCGAATTTGATAGAAACGTTTTACTGCAGCACTTGAAAACATGTTTTGTATGTAGATTCGAACCAAAAATCAGATTAAAACGCTGTCACGTTTTTGTATTAGTAACTACTTACTTGTCATTTTCAGATATGCTTCAGATACGTTTGCATACAGCTGACAGCGCAATTAAAATTTTGTTCACTTGGTGCACTCTTGAAATTTTTCCATATTGCTTGAGCGATATATGATCTCCGTTCTTTTAAGATTCCAGAACATTCTTGGTTTTGTTCGATGCTGCAGCTGATTTATGATACAATTGACGTTTCTGTAACCTACGTTTATATGCCGTTTGTATAGTTACCATGTATTTTAAATCTTAAGTTGGAAGAATTAATTTTAATCACCGTGTAGAAGCTTTGGGAAAAGATACGCGTTATTAAAAAAAAAAACCGTGAAGCATAAAAATTTATTCGTTTCATTAAAAATAACAGATTTAAATCATGTACAAGACGCTTTATATCAAAAGAAGCAGTATTAAAAAGCTCTACGTAAAGAAACAAAGAGAAATTACGTGCAAAATTTATATTAATTAACTCTATTTTAAGTAACCGGTATTAAACAAAACGTACAGATAATAATTAATATTTAGTTAGGATTCACTAAAATTTAAAGGGTATTAATTTTAATTGAAGTTAATTGAACCGTTAGTAACATATAATATCTATAAAAATTTGTAAAAACCCAATATAATGCAAATCGTAGAGGGGTTAGTTAGAAGTAGGATGTTTAAACACCTGCGTATTTTTAAAAAAGCTCATTCTGCGTAAATTTTGCAGATAATTAATGGTTTCAGAGAATGTTGGAGAAACCGTCGCTTATATTAACGGGAAGGCGCGATACGGGGTTATTTAACCCAGATAGTCCACATGGACTGAAATAATCGATAATAAAGAATATCAATTTGCACTAATAAGAACAGGGTAGATAGAGACAGATAATATGCGCAAGACCGAGGCACATATAGTAAAAGGCGTGAGTAGAGCAACGTCATAGGGTTGCGATTGGTTGAAAGTAAAAGGCAAAATTTGAGAGGTAAAAATAACATTTCTGTATAAAATTCAATTAGTTATTTCCAGACGTTGCGTGCCGTGTTGAAATTTCTGAGATTTAACTGGGGCGAGTGCAAAATTCGTAAAAATCGCATGCCGGGCTGCGGAATGGGAACCTAGCATGCGAAATTCTTTAGAATTGTCCGTTTTGGGGAACAGACCGACAGACAGGCTAACCGCTATATATACCCAGGTTAATATGAACAAGCTCTCTTAGATCTTCGACTTGATTCAATGCGTTAAACAGTGCTTTTTAGTTTTCCGGTTTTGATTAAATAATTTAAACAGTTTGCTCGTATATTTTGGTGATTTAAAAAACAGTTTGTTCTTTACGTGCTACAATGAATGTACTTTAGTGCACTTAGAAAAGAAGATACAAGGTAATAAAGTTAGTATCACTGTACCAATTAGTAAAATTTACAACGACAAATGAATACACAAAAGTAGGCAGTTTTGGCGTATATTGGTGAAAGAAGTATGAATTTCTTTGCTATTTTCGGGGTATTAATAATTAAATGGTGCATAAACGTGTCTGGATCCACAAAACAAGGTTCAGATATACACAGATGAGTTCCGAAAAGCCCTGAAACAACTTTAAATAAATGGTGATGGAGAAAATTTTAAAAGCGTTGAGAATCAGAAGCCGTAAATATAACCCAGTTGGAATGGTGTAATTAACAAAGGGACGATGTACATTGAAGCTACGAGTGCAGTAACCTTCAGGTAAATTATACTATTTTGTTCGAACTTTGATATTTTGGTGTGTGTTGAATAACTTTATAATTTGTTTATTTAAAATGGACAGTAGTGTAATTGTACTAACAATAATATTTTAATTTTAAGGTGAAATTTGCTTGTTTAAGTAGAAAGGGGTATTTAGTATTGATGTTCTGGATTATGATGAAAATATGGGTATGTCTTTGAGCTCAATTAGACGAACCTGGTTAATTAACGTAAAGGGGTGGTAGATGCTCCCTTTGTACTAGACTCAGGTCTGCATATATTGTTATATTAATTAGGAGGCATCCTGCAAGGACTTTAATTTTGAATGCACATTAAAATGATAACAAATTTAAATCTTGAAATTTTCTGATATTAAAATTTATGCTGAATATTAAATTTGAAATTTTAATGTATTGTGAATATTGATGTAAATAGAGTTGACGTTGATGTTTGTAGTAGGAATGTGTTTGTTTTTTTTTATGTATGAGGATGAAAGCTATCTAGAGGAGCAGCCGAGGCGATTAACGGAAGAAAGTCAATGGACCAACACAGTTAAGGTAATGAATAGCTTTTTGTAGGTTTCACAGCATTCTTGACGCCCAAAAGTGAGGCTCGATTCGAAAAGCGGAGTACCCGGATTTTGGTGGTTTCACAGCAATATATATATATATATATATATATATATATATATAATTGGAAGAGTAGGTAGGCAAGGCCGGTCCTAATTCAAAACGCGACAGACGTATTTTCCATGTGTAGAATACACCTGCACCGTTTTGAATTAGGATCGGCCCTATATAATTTCAATGTAAAATAATCGTGAAAACATTTCAATGTAAAATAGTTGTGAAAACATGAATTCTTATATACTTTCAATGTAAAATACTTGTGGGCACGTTTTGAATTAGGATCGGCTTTATATTACAGTATTGCCCGAAATAAACAGTACTGAAACTAAGTTGGCGGTGTTTTTATGCGTGCGCTGTCACACTCAAGTTAGCTAGTATAGACCTGTCAAGTAAACCTCAAACAAGTAATTCGTAGGGCCTAATTGTTAAAAATGGTGTTAAGTACAGAGGAGAAAGTATTTCTGGTAGAGCATTATTTTCGTTCATACGGAATCGGCCGACGTAATGGCGCAAGTTTGCTATACGTGTCTGATCAATTCACACAAAGGTTTAATAAACGTTCTCCAAGTAATGCTGTAATTTTGAAGGTTATTGAAAAGTTTAGAAATACAGGTAGTGTATTGTGCCAACGAAAAGGAAACTCGGGGCGTCCCAGGACAGTTAACAACAACAATAACCATGAACGTGTTTTTGAGCAAATCTTAGAAAATCCGAAAGTCAGCCAGGCAAGGACAGCGTTACAACTTGATTTAAAAGAACTTCCTTTCAAAGAATCCTGAAGCAGCTGGGTACATTTTCGTATGTGATTCAGGTACATCAACAACTACATCCTCGGGATTATCGCAGTAGAGTGGAATATTGCGCCAGAATTCTCGCGTTACAGTATGAAAATCCTGAATTTTTGAATAATGTTTGGTTTTCAGACGAAGCACATTTTCACTTGTCAGGCTATGTGAATCGTCGCACAAATCGATTTCTGGGCTTTGCCAGACCCGATGAGGTTCAAGAGGTTCCTTTACATAGTGAAAAAGTGAGTGTCTGGTGTGCTGTTTCCGGACACGGAATAATTGGTCCGTACTTTATCGAAGAGAATGGTAGGCAAGTCACACTTAATCAACAGAGGTACAGACAAATTTTAACACGATTTATCCCTGATCTACGTCAATTCTGTCGTGCACGTAACTTGGCATTTCGAAACCAATTTTTTCAGCAGGACGGGGCAACTTGCCATACTGCTGCCGCAATTCGTCAATTTCTTCAAGAACATTTTCCAAGCAAATTCATATCACGGTTTACTGACTTCCCTTATCCTTCACATTCTCCAGACCTCACACCTCCAGACGCATACATTTGGGGCATGGCTAAAATGCCGTTTTCAAACGGGCACCACAAACCATCGATGAATTAAAGGATGCCGTTAGAGTCTTCTTCGCAGCCCTGAGACAACCCTTATTCAATAACATGACCAGAAACTTAGAACATCGTTATGAAGTCTGTCTCGAACGAGGAGGTGCACATTTAGAACATATAATAAAGTGTCAATAATATGTATTTTTTAAATATACAAAACAATTACAATTTCAGTACTGTTTATTTCGGACAATACTGTACTTTCAATGAAACATATTTCAAAACACACGTATGTTGAAAAATGTAAGTGCAGAGAAGAATGTGTGTAGCTGTTTTGAATTCGGTTTTCTAGCGAGAAATTACACGTGCACCGTTTTGAAGTAGGATCGGCGTTATATACTTTTAATGTAAAATGTGAAAACCTGAATTCTTATATACTTTCAAATGTAAAATACTTGTGGGCACGTTTTGAATTAGGATCGGCTTTATATTACTTTCAATGAAACATATTTCAAAAACACACGTATGTTGAAAAATGTAAGTGCAGAGAAAATGTGTGTAGATGTTTTGAATTTTGTTTTCTAGCTAGAAGTTATAAAGTATGACAGATGCAAAATATCGCATTCAAGTCAATTGTGTTTAATTAAAGTGGATTCTGATTTATGTTTAGAGGCTGCAAATGCGGGCCGGTTTCAATTCAAAATGTGTTCACTCTTGTGATAGGTTGAAAAGTGGGTTGGCAAAGTACGCAGATGGTGGTAATCTGCTATATAAGGAGATTGCTCCTAATATTAATTTAATTAGTCAAAGAAAAGCAATATGGATTTTAATACTCTTAATAAAACCACATATCGCAAACCTTATGTAAATTCAAAAGATCTTGTAGTGAATAAGAGGTTTGAAGTTTTAAAAGTGGAAACAATCAAGACAAAATATGGAGAAAGAGTATTAGTGGAAACAGAAGAGTTCAAGAGTATATTGCCATTGAGATATTTTGAATACCTTCAAGCACATGGAGTGAAACAATTAAATGAAAGTATTGGCTCGAACAAACACGTATACATAACTAGTAAGGGATCGATCGGTCTAACTGTCAACATAGAATTTTCAGAATAATATGTCACTAATTTAAGAAATTAGTTTATTATTATAACACATCTAAGTCGATTGTATAAAGAATTATGTATTAAATTAAAGTGGGTTCTGATTTATGTGCGTTTTACTTTGAGATTACTACCTTGTTTAGAGAAGGTATTGTTTCAAAAGAGAAACTTTTATAAAATACTTTTTTATTTTACAAATTGTTGAATATTTTGATCTAACTATTTATAAATGAAAAAGTATTTATTAACTCCCGTTCTTGAAGTATCTGCTGCTCTCTCGCCGCTAGTTCCTCTCTTTTTTGCTTTATTATTTCTAGCTCCAAATATATACGACGCAGTAGCTTCTCTCCACGCTTTCTAAATGCGTTAAGCAACTCTACTGTGTCATCTTCGTAGGATTTGTCATCTTCACAGCAAACAGCCATATTAGATTCTGTACATAACTTTTTCATAGCCGACATGTTTTTGCCTGATCTGTGAGCATAACATAAAAGATTATTGTAGGTTCACCTTTTCTTTCGTATACTACCTGATGTTTCTGAGAGGATCAGAGTGTGTCAACGATCCTACGATAGCCTCAGAATTTCCAGAATGGTTTTTGATCTAATGTAACTTATAAATTAGTAGTGTTTTAAAAACATATGTATAAATGTGAAAAAAGCACTTACCGTGATATATCTATTACGTCACTATCAAAAATAGCAGCAGTGTTGAGTTGAGGCGAAGAACAACCAAAAACTTCTTTAATCACGTCTTCGTCAGAATGTAATATAAATTGCTCTAGAACTTTTACATTGGTACTATTACAATTTTTGATTGATGATAAGTTACTCATTTTTAAAAGTTGCTAGTAATAGTAACTAATAATTATACAAGAGATCTGATTGAATACTGTTGGTAAAATCTACGTGAAGTATTTATATTAAATAATAAACTGATCTGTTAGAAAAAATTAAAAATTTGCATCGTTTTCTGAAAAAATTCAGCTCTGTAATCTATTCTAATGAACAAAACAGTATGTAAGCGAATATAATTATACCTCAGCAGAAATAATGAATTAGTTTCATTGTCTGAAAAAGAAATTGCAATGAATGCGCATAATAAAACCTTAAATTAGATTAATTTCGTTTTAGATTACCGCTGACATAATTTATATGCATATATAGGTAATTGTGTGTTTACACGATTTTATGCTGTAGAAGAAATTTTTTTAAAGTTACTGCTCAGCAGCAATAATGAATTAGATTCATTGTCTGAAAAAGAAATTGCAATGAATGCACATAATAAAAAAACCTAAATTCGATTAATTTCGTTTAGATTACCGCTGACATAATTTATATGCATATATAAGTACTGTTCAGCAGAAATAATGAATTACATTCATTGACTGAAAAAGAAATTGCAAGAAGGCGCATAATAAAACCTAAATTAGATTAATTTCGTTTTATATTACTGCTAGCATAATTTATTTTCCATAAAAAATTAACAAAAATTGACTTTATATGCATATATAGGGATATAGTAATTTGTGTGGGTGTATGTTTACGCTAATCATGCTGAATAAGAAAAATTCTTTAGTTCTATCAACGTACTGGAAAATTGTTTTCTTAATATCGGGTTTTTAAAAAAAACCATGAGTGCGTGTAAATTATTATATTTTTCTTTAGAGTAATTTCGTTTAAAATAATGCAATGCAAATGATCCTTAAATAGTAATATATATAGAATAAGTTTTAGATTACCGCTGACACATTTACATGCATATATAGGTAATTTGTGTGTTTATACGATTTTATGTTGAATAAGAAATTCTTTAAAGGTGCTGTTATATGATAAAACTGCAGAATGTTTTTTTAATACTGGGCTTTTTAAAAACTATGAGCACAAAATTCCTACAACTTTGGCAAACTTCAATTTATCGAGCGACTAAATAAAATATGGAATGTTCTTACCGATTAATATAAGCTTAACCAACATGATCAGGGATACCCATCTAATTTGCGCTTCAAACCAAATTTAAAACTGAACTACTGCTGAACTCCAAATTGCAAATAACCACATGTTCTTGCCGGAACTTAATTTTCTTTAAAAGACTTCTTTCCAAATCGAGTACATCTCAGTCTGAATTATTTCTATTTTGAACCAAAATATAATTTCTTCCCTTTTAAACAAAATATGATTTCTTCCCCTGGTTACACTTTCAAACAAAATATAATTTCTTCTCACGCATACACCGACAGCATGCTATACTCTTAAATTCCATTCTCTTAAAATTTTTGTTCCTTTACGAGTGCACTAAAATTATTTAATTAATAAAGCTTTCTTTTTACGTTACCTTAACTGACTGCTTATCTTGAAGCCCTCTCAATGCCACGCCATTATTCCAAAGGATCTCGCCTGACCAAAACCATCCGTATGTCTTTCTTTATCCCTACGCCCTTTTTAGTTTTATTATATCTGTTGTCGACGTACATTTTAACATTAAACCACTTTTTCTTTCTCTTCTGACAGGCCTCTTTGGCCATGTTTATCTAATGATAAACCCACTCAACGACCTTTAGTCTAACGAAAATAAATTAAAAGTGACAGGTCTTGTCACTTGACAAATGCTTGCAAATTATAATTGTACACACTTAGATGTAGAGAACTCTAGATCCTAACCTAATAATGATGTCACCATACTTTATTATGTCACCACAGTGTTACTAGAAATGTTTATTTTTTATTGAAATAGATTTGTTAAGTGTTAAGAAATATTATTTTCCACTTGTAATGTAAATTGTTCTTTAATTTATTTAGCCAAATACTAACTCCTATTATTTATATAGCATTATAATGGTTTGAACCGCACAAGCTAGAATAAGCTTATTTATTTCTAGACTCGGCTAGGTCTAATGCATATCAATGATCATTGATATGATCACGCTGCATGTCGATGTATTTATTCAAATAGTTCTCTTCTGATCACTACCGCTGTGTGTATTTTAATCTCCTGAAATTTTAAATCTGCCTCAGCTAGCCCAGTTTAATTCACACAGACTGCACAACGTTACGATAATCAAATAGTTTACCCCCTTTTTCCTAAAACTTTATCTGATTTGAATAATAAAACGAAGTTGATTAATATTTGTATAATGAGAAAAGAAAAATGATTTACACCTCACAGCTTAATCTGTTTGACTGTATGATAAAATTAGCCCCTGAATCAAATAACAATAAATTTTAAATTTTTTATCTTCAGAATTTAAAGTTTCCTTTTCTATTTTAAAGTCAAAGTCGTTTGTACTCTACTGGAAATTTCTCAGAACGCTCAAGATTTTCCCTAGGTTTACGAAATTTTTCACGTATCAAAATAAATTTTTGTTGACTCCTTACATAAAATATTCAAGTTTAAAATATGTTCAAAAATACTAAATAGTAAATAATGTCGTATGTAAGATAGTTCTGACCTGTAGTTTTCCTTGAGCGTCTTTCATCTGCGTGCCGTGGATCAGTACCCCAATATTGCTTTTAGTTGAGTTGCTTCGTCTCCAAGTTTTACCCCGTTTAATGTGATTTCCTTAAATTTTTATAACGTTGTAATGTCCCTTGAATTTTCGTAACGTCTCTTAGAGTTTTTGTACTTAGATTTATCCTTATATTTGTTCTTAGACTGTTGTGCATAGAGCCCTGAATTGTGAATATTTAACCTAAATCAATTAATAAATATCCACTTACGTTTTCTAGCAAACGGCCAAGCTTTGTCTCATATATTTTCACTATAATTAATTCAGAATATTTTATAACATCACTTTTCACAAAATTTTCATTGTTTAATTCGAATATTTACTTGACGCGTAAATTCTTAAATATAAGTAATGCAGCTTGTATGTGGTTCACACTAAGACTGTCCACTTATCAAACCTGCTACATTATATAGCCTACGCCCCATTTAAATTTATTGGTTTATCTGAGCTGTTGTTCAAAGTGTATGACCAACCATCGATTGTTTTGGATATTCTTAGGCTTTTACAAGTTTATCACTGATATTGCCTTATAGAAACGATTCTTTGATGACATAGGTACTCGTATATTTCTGGTTTGTATTTATTTTATAGCGTCTGTTTTGATATTGTTACAGAAATTTCTAATTTACTTTGGCACGTAATTTCACTTATGCCGTTGTTTGTCAAGATAATAGTTTGGGATCTGCATTAACTTCATGTAGAAAATCACTTAGACCAAGTGACGTAAATTAACATATTTCTGTTTACATTTTTGCGTTTCCGAAGCGCATTTATTTTGAAGGATGCGTTTCTTTTTCAAGACCCTATGCTATCTGCTTTCCTTGTCGCTTGTTTAATGTGAATTGTATTATGATATTCTAGGTTTTTACTACATTTCACGCGTATTAATTTTACAATCTATGAATATTTTTGGTTTAGGCCAAGTTTGATTGCGTGTAGAGTTATTTCTTCTGCTGCAGGTGTGTGTATTGTTGAATGATATGCTACTCTGCATTAATTAAAGTCAATTGCGATCCTTATTCAGGGTGTTTAATGTTTGCTCTTTGCATAATATACAAATGCGGTTTTCTAACTCATAGTACCACTTACATATATTGGATAACCATTATGACTCAATATACCCCTTATCATAGCATTATTCCCCCAAATTAAAAAATAAAATTTTTATGCAATGCCATTTTTGGCGCCAAACGTGAGTCGAAATCACTATTGGTTAAAATTTTTTATGTTTTATTTAACTATAACAAACTACTTTTCCGTTTTGTATTCCCTATTTACACCTAACTAATCCTTATACCTATGTCCTATTCTACTACCCTATTTCTATCTATATCTAATTCTATATTACAATTTGTACACCCATTTCTACCCTTTGTATTAATCTATTAATATTAACGTTAAACTTCCTCTTGATTGCTGCTGAGTTACGTCCCTACGCTCGTATGTCTACCCTGCTTTATGAATATACCCTAAATACTAATTTGATACCCCAAAATTTTAACTTTTCTTTTGGAAGAGCTCTCACTTCTTTAAATTTATTCTTAACCCTGTGTTAAACGGTTCTATGTTTACTACATCTACTTGTGCTCATATCCCGTGGTAATACTTGATTCCGATCCTATCAATTCTGAATGTTTCTTTAATAACAACTTAACCTTACCTTTCATATCCTCTGGACACTTAATTTCATCGTTTATATTCCCCCCATTATCTATTTCACCTTCAAACTGATTTATATTTAAGCAGTCATCCTCGACTTCTACATCCCCTTCTTCGTACCATTTAATATATTCCCCCTTGCATTCTATTTCCCTATTTTCTGAGTTTATTTTCAACTCCAGCTTGTCTATAAGATCATGTCTATAAGCTAACTATTTATTACAAATATTAGTAATTTTACAAGGCAATTATAATTTCAGTGTTATATTAATTTATAGAATGAAGTAATAACTTAGCGTTTTGTGCAAAGTATAAATGATCATTTCAAATCGAGCCAGTAGTTGAAAGATGAAGAATATGAGCTTCCAGACAGGATTCGAACCGGTAACCTTCGGCTTTACAGCTTTTGATATATTTCGTTTGCATCGCATGCACATTAAACAGAACTTCTGGAAAGGTGTAGGAGTTACAGAATTGTTAATATGGATTTTTTACTATATGGGGTTGGGCATCGAATGATGCTTTCATTTTTACACCAACCGTGAAACTCGAATTACATACTTCCGTATTCTGTGTTATTAAACAAAATAGGGGAAAGTGGATTGATCAATAAGTGATTGAATAAATTTGCGGTTAATCTTTGTATATATTAAGATCTATCAATAAACTGGACTGGGACGTGGTATTATATAAATCGAAATTAGCCATCCAGTTATTACAAAGGGTAAACATACTTTTGCGTATAAGATCTGAGCACTGTTGTGATGTCAGAAGCTACTTCATTAGGAATAAGATGCTTTACTACGTTTCTTAGAACGAAAAAAGCCCAGTTAATAGGTAAATTATTAAAGGATGAGTTGCAGTTCAATGATGGCAATAGAGGAATAGATAAAGAAAGAAAGTAAAACAAAAGAGGGAGCAAGAGAAGTAGTTGACGGAAGAGAATGAATAAAAGAAAGAAAAACAGAAGTACAAAAAGTAAGACCAAGAGTATTAGCTATGTAAATAAGCACTCATCAAAAGACGCCTATCCAAATTTGTCGAAGGCAAAATACTAATGGTTTATGTATTATTCAAATCGGGTTTTTAAAAACCCTTTTTGTATTTCAATTCACCTATATAATTAATTTTAATGTGTAGACTTGCATATTTCTCTTCTTTTCCATAAAACAGAGTTAGTTGCTCTTGCAGTGTATTTACCCCTTCAATAATATTATTCTATTTTGATTGTTAGAAACTTTTTACTGTCATCAACTGCCGGGCCACTGAACATTTTATTTGTTCCGGATCCTAAATTTTTTTTAGTTCAATTTGTACAGGATATTGTTACTCAACCCTTCAAGTCCCCGGACTATAACTGACTATTATTTGAATCCGATTGAATTCATTTAATTAAATTAGCGAGTATTATGTTCAGAATTGGGAGCGAGAGGGTAGAAGTAGTCAGAAAATTGAAGGAATGTTTTTCACTGAAGAAATTGTTATGAGTTTCCATTTCTACCTACAACGCTTTTAAATATACATGCGAAATGCTAAAATTCAGTTAGGACCAGAGAGAGTTTCGCTAAATTTTGTATCAAGAATTTCCTTTCTATATTATTCTTGTTCATTGATAATGCTCTGACTTGTACGCCTGAATGTATCGAGATTTTTATTACACACCACAGGCTACTTTAACTTTTTAAAAGTATTAGTAGGGATTGTAGAGATTTCTTTTTAAGCTTCCAAAGTTTTATATTTTATTAGAGTTTTACTACAGTTTCTTTCAGCCGCAAGGAGCAGAAAAGGCAATAATATTTCCCGCTATATGCATCTACAGTTTATAACCTTGTTTGTAAAATGTTGTAGGTGTACCAATAATACCTTTATTCTTTCTCAAAAGTAATTTTCCGAGAGTTTCGGTTTAAACCAGATGTCTCGTAAAACAAATTTTTGTGCCGTTTGAATCGCAGCTTTAACTAAATTACAGGATTTATACACTAACCCCAAGGATAAAGTTAATGTGAAAATGGAACGCCAAATGTCCTAAAAGTTTATTTAAAGCTTTTGTTTGGTTCTTTGGAGGGCGCGTTGTTCATATAATTCTTCTGAAAGGGAACAGATGCATGAATAGACATTATTCCCACTGAAATAAGGGTTTTATATATCACAATCAAATGTCGTAAAGACATAATATACCAATTATGGGTATATCTAAATTTATATACATACATATGTATTATATATTTATATATATATATATATATATATATATATATATATATATATATATATAAAAGGTAGTTAATTAAACAAGGTAAGTTGATAAATACTAACGAATTACAATTAATAAGATGAAATAATAACTTGGACTTTTGTTTATGGTCGTGTACACGAATCAGATTTGTAAATTTTCCAATTGTCGTCATCGGTCTCGGTGGCGTAATTGGAAAACGCATGGTCCGCGAAAGACCAAGATACAGGTTCGAGTCCTGCCGAAAAGCTTATATTTTCCATCTTTGAATTACTAGCTCGATTTGAAAAGATATATATATATATATATATATATATTACTCATATTTAGACCAGGGTAGGAAATTAAATAATCACATCAAATAATTTTAATCACCGTGTATAAGGAATTTTATTAAATAATACGCTTTATTAAAACCGTGAAGCATAAATAAATTCGGTCGTCTCAGTAAAAATAAGAAATTTAAACCATGTACAAGACGCTTTATATCAAAAGAAACAGTATTAAAAAGCTCTGCGTGTAATGTAATTATTCCTAAACAAATGGAAATTACGTGCAAAATTTATCTTAATTAACTCTATTTCAAGTAACCGGTATTGAACAAAACGTACAGATAATATCTATAGAAACTTGTAAAAACCCAATAAAAAGCAAATCCTAGAAGTGTTAGTTAGAAGTAGGATGTTTGAACACACCTGCGTATTTTAAAGGCAATTTCAGTTTAATTTGTTTAGATAAACATGTCGATTCTAAGGATATTGGAAACGGTCAGATGCTTTAGCACGAAATATAAAACAGGGTTTATTTAAAAGCTCTGAGAATTAATATTATTTTGAACACCTGCGTAGTTTAAATATCACGTACGGCGAAAATTGTGTAGATAACAAATGGTTTACAAAGAATCTTGGAGAAACCGGGGCTTAATATTCACGAGAAGGTGCGATACGGGGTTATTAAACCCAGATAGTCCACATGGACTAAAATATAATCGATAATAAAGAATATCAATTTGCACCAATACGAACAGGTTAGAAAAGGAAAGAGAAAATGCGTCAAGCAAAGACACATATAGTAAAAGGCGTGATTTAAGCAACGTCACAAGGGTCACAATTGGTTGAAAATAGGATGCAAATATCAGAGGTAGAAACAACAATTTCTGTACAAAATTAATTAGTTTTTCTCGGACATGTTTGCGTGCCGTGTGTGAATTTCTGAATTTTAAATGGGGCGAGTGAAAAATTCGTAAAAACCGATGCGCGAGCGACGGACTGCGAACATAGAATGAGAAATTCTTTAGAATTACCCGTTTTGGGGAACAAAGCGACGTGCCGGCTATTCGCTATATATACCGGTGGTAATATGAATTTCGGTCTCTTAGACTTTTGACTATTCGATGCGTTAAAAGCTCTGACATCCGCGACTTGATTGAAGATGTTAAACAGTGCATTTTAGTTTGATAAAATAATTTAAAGTTTGCTCGTATATTTTAGTGATTCAAAATAGTTTGTTATTTACGTGCTAACATGAATGTACTTCAGTGCACTTAGATACAAGGTAATAAAATTTAGTATCACTGTACCAATTAGCAAAATTTACAACGACAATTGTATACACAAAAGTAGGCAGTTTTGGCGTATATTGGTGAAAGACGCATGAAATTCTTTGCTATTTTTCGGGGGTGTTAATAATTAAATGGTTCAAATACGTGTCTGGATCCACGAAACAAGGGTCAGATATACACAGATGAGTTCCGGAAAAGCCCAGAAACAACTTTAAATAAATGGTGATGGAGAAAATTTTAAAAGCGTTGAGAATTAGAAGCCGTAAATATAATCCTGTTGGAATGGTGTGATTAACTAAAGGGACGATGTACTTTGAAGTTACGAGGACAGTAACCTTCAGGTAAATTATACTATTTTGTTTGACATTTTTGTGTGTGTTGAATAACTTTATAATTGATTTACTTTAAATGAACATTAGTGAAATTGTACTAACCATAAAATTTTAATTTTAAGATGAAATTTGCTTGTTTAAGTAGAAAGGGGTATTTAGTATTGATGTTCGGGAATATGATGAAACTTTGGGTATGTCTTTGAGCTCAATTAGACGAACCTGGTTAATTAACGTAAAGGGTGATAGATGCTCCTTTATACTCAGACTCCGGTCTGCTTATATTGTTATATTAATTAGTAGGCATCCAACAAGGACTTTAATTCTGGATGCACGTTAAAGTGATAATAAAATTAATCTTGAAATTCTTTTTAAAACTGAATTTTATGCTGAAATTTAATTTGAAAATTTAATGTATTCTGAATATTGATGTAAATAGAGTTAACGTTGATGTTTGTGGTAGGAATGTGTTGTTTAATTTTATGAATGAGGAGGTTTATAAAATTAGGTGAGCAGCCGAGGCGAAAACAGGATCACAGCAGTTTATGACGCCCAATCGGTGGGACTAGAATTTTTTTGTTGAAAGGACCCAGTTCCCGCATTCAAAGGAGCATATCACAGCAATTTGATTGAAATCTTGGGATGCACTCGTCGTGATTTGAGGACGTGTGCAAAATTACACCTACCGTACTAGGGGCCATATGAGATTGGGGAATTAGTAGAGGAATGCACCTACGTGCTGCGATACACTCGTTCTACCAGATAAAACTACAGCGTCTAATTGTAATTTTTATTCAACGTTTCGGCATTGACTTTATGCATTCTTCATAGACTGAAAAATGTAATGAAGATTATTACAATCAAATTCAAACAGTGTAGCTATGTACTTACATAAATTACAATAACTTGAACCTGATAAACAGAATTATGTATTCTGTTTCGTGTGCTTCCTTTATTGGTGTGTTCCATTTTTCCATTAAATTATTAAGATATAGGTTTTAGATTATGACCATGTGACAACATTGTTATGTTCAAAAACCTGCAAACAATTTTTCCTGCAATTATTTTTAAAATGCCCTAAAATTCCTCAACAAGCTCGATTTCCCGCCATTTGAATTAGTATTATTTAATAAAATTTCACAAGTAATTACTCTATACAAAGGTTTGCTTTATAAAATCAAACAGCTGCCTAGGAAACATTACGTTACAAAGTAGTTGCAGTATTTCCTAGCACCTGCAGTGATTACATTTTAATTAAAAGCTGCAGCTTTCTTCTAAAAGATAAGACCACTCACCACCTGCCTACATCCGCTTACAATGGACTTGTTATCTGGTATTCTGCAGCTGTTAAGATGTTACAAAGTAACAAAATTGTTCTCCTTTGTTTAAAACCCTTGTTGGCAAGCTGCTACAGTTTGTATTTCGGCAGCTGTTGTCTGGAAATTCTGCACACATAATAATTCGGCGATATCCTTGAAAATCAAATACTCTACCCCCATACATGATTCGGGCCTTATAAAATAGAGACCGTGTTTTGAAAGAGACCATGAAAGATTAAGCATTACCGAAAAGACATGATGTAAAGTCGCGCTATTAAAAATGCTTTCTGTGCTTGTATAAGTGAAGTTTGTGGTTCCAGCATGCTGTCAGCCCATAGAGAAATGCAGCCGCATTTTTCCAGCGTTAAGATGAGACCAGCACGAAGCTGATTGTGCAAGGTACAGTTTTTTTTATTTCCATAATTTTTTTATGCTGCTGTGAAGAAAAGACTTTTCATTTGCTGCTATTGCTTATAACTATCCGATAAATTGGTACCACCCCGTTACAAAACTTACATGCACGATGCACGAACAACTATGTGATTATAGTATAAATTAAAAATTAATTAATCAATGTTTATGTTGGAATCCTTCTTTACTGTTTCTTTTGTCTTTTTAACGTAAACCATTTACTTATAAATTTAAAACTAGTTGACACATGATTAATTTAAGTTAGGGTGTCTAATTTTAATGTTATATTCTTTCTGATGAGGTGCACTTCACAAAGCAGCATGTACATATAATTTAGGCATATTTCTTTTTCTAGATTTACTGTACAGTTTATGCTTAATTTTTTTTTTATATGTATATAAGGTAAACCATTAAGTAAGTATTTAGATTATAAGATGTTATATTTGATTACCAATTTTTATATATTATGACACAATCACGATTACGCAACTTATTTATTTTATTGCTTTGTAAATAATCTTCCAAGATTCGATGTTATCAATAGAGTATCTCAGAGGTTTCCAATGTGTTTTTGTTTTCACCCACGCCCCTCTCCAACGTTTTTGAGCTAGCCCAAATTCTACCATTCTATCCCCCGTTCTGTTGCGGTATTCGGCGTAAACGGTTTCTCTACTTATTTTACTGTTTTCTTTTGTGTTTGCGCGGAATACCGTAACAACATGATCGATTATTAAATAGGATTAGTTTAGTTATGCTTGTTGCGCCGTATGATTAGGTTTAAATGTATGTTGTTAGATGTTAATTTATTTATTTATTTTATCCAATTGACTGTGTTACATTTTAATTGTGTTGCCGTAATTACTTTTTAAAAATTTAACCAAGTTGTATGACACGAACTAGTGTTGTTTGTTAAGTTTAAATCAGGTTTAAGTCATAGTAATTTATGTAAGTACGTAGCTACACTGTTCGAATTTAATTGTAATAATCTTCATTAAATTTTTCAGTCTATGAAGAACGCATAAAGTCAATGCCGAAACGGTGAATAAAAATTACAATTTGACGTTGTAGTTTTATCTGGTAGAACGAGTGTATCGCAGCACGTAGGTGCATTCCTCTACTAATTTCCCAATCTCATATGGCCCCTAGTACGGTAGGTGTAATTTTGCACACGTCCTCAAATCACGACGCCCTACACGTAGACTCTTTACTATACCACCTCCAAGATTGAAATCAATATTTTAACCACAAAACCGCGTCTACATTAATACCAACGGTTGTTCTTTTCCAATAACCCATTAAAGTTTGTTTGTTTCCAAGCTTACCGAGAAATATGATCTTCCCTTGTTCTTTTGTTTAAACGTGTCGGATTTTACGTTTGAGAACAGAAATGTGGTTTTAACACCTGCTTCACGCTTCTAGCTTTTCATATAATCACTTTACTGCAATTTTTAAATACGTTAGAATGATTTTACCCCAATTATTATTTGTTCTGCCCTATGTTTATACAAATATTATATTACATTATCCTTGACTAAATTACATTGATCGTACATTACAAGACACTACTTAAGCTAAAAAATATATAATTTGTTAAAAATATTCCAACTCCCTAATTAAATAAATTTGTCTTCCCATATTCAAAAGCTCTCAACCCATGAGTTCACTTGTGCCTTTATATATCCCATTGACCCCTTAATTACACGATAATATATATATATATATATATATATATATATATATGGGTGAAAATTTGTATATAAGGACTAATATGTGCTGGATTTAACACTTATAGAGTAATCTGACAGTTAAAATAAGAATTAAATTAGGCACATGGCGGGAGATTAAAGTGATACACATTAAAGTCCATATAAGAGAAACTTTTTCTGGTGGTTGAAGAACCCATAAATAATTGTAGTATGCATAGAGTAACAATAGGCATTAAGAAAGTTGTAAATATAATTAATAAAAAGATTTTGTAACATTATTTTAGTATTTATGGCGTGTTATTGTATTGTCCAATTTTAACCAATGAAAATTTCATATTTTGTACTTGAAATGATGTAAAAGGAATTCAATGATTTATCTAGAGATAATTTTGTGTAATCGAATTATGAAAATTATTAGAAATCAGTTGACAAAAAAAAAATGATGGGTAGCTATGCTACAAAAAGTTTGTTTATGTGAGTTACAATATTACTTTTAAAAAATAGAAGTTGTGTTTTCGTGAGCCCATTTTTTATTTATTTGAAAATTACAAGACATAGTAATTCTAAAGCTAGTAAAGTGTATTCAAGTTCAGCTAAAGTTTACGATATTAAAATAATAGGCGCACTACTTAAATTGGTGAAGATTAGGATTTTGTACAAGAGTTCATAAGTGCATTAAGATCCATTGGTATTTGTAAAGGCGTCCCATGTAGCAGGAGATCTGCGAAGTTTCATTTTCAACGAGCAGTGGAACACATTTCTGTAGAAAGTATTTTTGTAAAATGTCGTCGCAAATGTGGGACTCGATTTGACAAAGAGCTTGTGATTTGAAACAGTTTTTGTGAGGGTTTCAAAAGGAACCAAGGGATTGTTGTTTGGTGGGGCAACTTCAATTGTACAGTATTCGTGCAAAGAAATATAAAATGATGGAAAAAGACAAATTATTCACTAGATCAGGAAAGGTATACGGGGTTAAGTTTGAACGTAGGTCTCACCAGGAAATAGAGATTGAAGAGGCAGACGGGCAGGGACGAAGAACACAAGAACATATAGAGCCAGAGATAATGATTTTAGAACATGGGACTGATACTGAAGTAGACAGACCAACTGAAGGAAAAATGAAAGAACACGAAATGCAAGATAGTGTGAAGTTTCTAATGAAGCTTAAAGCTGAGGTAAAAGAATCATAGGTAGAGGTAAAGGCATCACAAGCTGAAGTAAAGCATCACAAGCTGAAATAAAAGCAGAGTTAGAGGCATCCCAGGCCGAGGTAAGAGCAAAGTTAAGGGAAGCCCAGGCAGAGGTTAAGGGACGACTAAAGCAAATGGGGGGGATTGATCGAATGAAAGAGTTGATGCTAGGTAGTTGTGGTATTTTTAGAGACGAGGTAAGGATGGAAGGGGATGATAGGGTAAAGGTGGTCGAGGAAAATTTAGTGACAGGTTTGTCCGAAGTAATAGGTGAATTGTTAGCAGCTGAACAAAGACAAACGAGTATTCTTCAAAATTCAAAAAAGGAATTGATAAAATTCAGCCGGATAGAAAATTTAGGCAACACAGAATTTAAAGCAGATGTAACAGGTTTTAGAAACACGGTAAACGAAAAGTTAGTTAATTTTGAAGGGGGTGTACAACAGATCAGAGAGCAAGTAATAGGACTAGAAGGGGGGCATATCAGGTATATTTGACTTAGGGATTGTAAAACGGACAAGACGCCTTAAATTTGAGGGAAGACGTGGCGAACAGCGTATATTATATTTGGACAAGTTGGGCGAAACTATGCAAGTACAGCCAGAAAGGGTACGGCTACAATTAATAAGAACGATTTTACGAGGAAATGCCGAAAAATGGCACAGTATTATTAAAACGTCATATAATACTTACGACCAATTTCGTGTACTTTTCAAAGACCAGTATTGGAAAAATACGAAACAGACCTACGTACGGACGAGACTATTACCAGGACAATATAAGACTAACATGGAATCGAGGGAGGAGTACGTGATAGACATCTACAACCTGGTACAACATCTTACGCCAAACTTTAGAGAAGAAGAAACTATACAATTTTTATCTAAACATATGGAAGCTGAAATAGCTAGGGCTGTAGGTATACAAAATATAAAAACGTTAAAAGAGTTTTTGGAAATGTTAAGAAACTATGACTTGATAAAAATTCAAACCAGACAAGAGGGGTAAATGTGAACAGAGAAATAGGACTCAATTTGAAAATTTTAGTACAGGAAACAGGTTTGAAAATCAAAGACAGGACAAGAGACACAGGTATATGCACAACACATCAAAACAGTGGACACAGACCTCAACATCAAGGGAACCACCGCCAAAATCAGAACTGGACCAGAAACGACAGGACACGGGGAACAACATTTTCGTAAAAATCAATTTCAACAAGGGCACCATAATTACGGTAGAGGACCTATAGAGACTGAGCAAAACGGCTATCGTAGGAAGCGAGATGCAATCCCAAGAGAAAATCGTCACGCAGAACTGAGACACATGACGACGACATGCATGAATAGGGAAGACGAGAATAGGGTTGAATTTGTAGAGGTACATAAGGAGCCATCGGGCTTAAAAAACGCTGGTTTTGTAAATAAGTTTGCAATTTTTGAATTAGATTTAGATTTAGTTAATTTGGGCACAACCAGAGTTCTAGTTTATTGTATTCATTGTTAGAAGTAACAAACAGGTGAGAGAAAACAGAGCTTACCGTTCGTAAATTTAAATCTTTTGGCCCAGCATAGTGATTCCAAATGTCTTATTGCATTTGACAGTCTTCATTGCCTCTTCAGTGTATAAGTTAAAAATTAATGGGGATAAGGCACATCCCTGTCTCACCCATTTCCTAATATTTACTTCTCTACTTTTCTGCTCTAATTATTACCGCTGTTTGCTCTTTGTATAAGCTATGTACTATCTATCCCTAAAACTCATTGTACTTGGGAGGTAATGTGGTGGTTTCTCGTTGCCTTCCACATCGCGGTAGTGAGTCTTAGAATGCCATACTGACCCCTATTGTCTTTGCCAATCTAAGTACCGAAAGAGTCGCTGTCCTCTTTCGGGTACCTGTCTTAGTCTGGTTCCTCACTAAAGACTCTACTAATTTGGTTGAACCTGTAGTTTGGCTCTTTAAATCACTGGAACGCGGAAGCCATTCCACCTGTTCTAGTAATCTAGAACTTCGTCAAGGTGCAGGTCCATTCAGAATGAATATTCATATCAATGAAGAATAATTTTTTGCTTGAGTCTTTCCAAAACATTTTTGTCTGGGGGCCGCAAGTTTTCATAAAATTGATTCCGTTGAAAAACTTGTTTTTTTGTTGAATTCAAATTAATTTGGATTTAAAAAATTTTTATAGAAGAAAGTAAAGCTAGATCCTTTCGCAAGTTTCCATATTCCTGGAGAACAGAGCGGATGCATGTCTTCTACATCTACACGCACTGTAAACTTTAAACAACAGACCTAAGAAGAATTGCAAAATTTTATTAAGCAATGCAGAACGCATTTATAAAAGCTTGATTGGTCCTTTAAGGGTAATTAGGATAACGATGAAGCAAGATTTGAGCCATTAAAATGGTGGGGTGTTAATAAAGAGAAATGCCCACTTCTACGCAGAATTGCCAAGAAAATTCTAGTAATTCCAGCGTCATCTACTGAGTCAGAGAGACATTTTTTATGCTGGAAAAATAACACGCTAAGATAGAGTAAGGCTCAAGACTGATGCCGTAGCAAGTCAACTAATTGCATCAGAATGTTTAAAAAAGCAGAATTTTATAGATATAACTTAGTCATAAGTGATGTAATTTTCTAAGATAATTTATATTTGTATATACACATATTAATTCTTATTTTTAGTGCTTTTGATTACATATTTATATGGTTGCTTAAAATAAATAAATAATTGTTGATAACGATATTTGATAAACATGAACGAAAATTATCTATTATAGGCACCTTTGGATAATTAATATTATACAAGCATGGTATCAAAAACTGTTAAACAAGAAACACGGGAGTAGGATCTACTCGATAAATCAATGTCACCCTGTAGACACAGTTCTTTTCGATACATCACACGGCAACATGATAATTTTTATTATCATCTTTCTATTATATCAATAAAGAAATATGTAAATAAATTTAACTCGTCATATTTTATCTGGTGTCATTTTTAGGAAGCAGCCAACCCGCCGTTAAGCACGATTTTTTAACCGATAACTAAAAATGTATTTTTAATTTAAATAAAAAAAAAATGTTTTTCAATTTTGTGCCAGTTTTAAATTTAGTGTTCAAGGCAGACTTAAGAGGAGCACATTTATAATACTACTGTTTAGTGCAGGTTAAAAGAAAGCTACGGTGGACGGCGCTATCGTTTTCTAGAACTACCAAATTTACTTTTCAATTCTCACTTCACACGATTTTCACATATCTTAAAAACGAGTATATCTTAACGACGACTAAAAGACATTTTTTGCTGAATTTTTTCGCCAAAGTTAGAAAAAAGTGTTCACTGCGCAGGACATAACGGGGTTTTAATTGAACATGCGGTGGATTAACGTATAAACCACATTTGGTTCTTATTCTCCTAGGTCCATTTACAGTGTTTTCAGAGAAAACCGCAATTATTGAATTTACTGTTGTCTGTAATTGAAAGGTATTTGTGAAAAATTAATAATCAAATGTTTACTGACAGATTACAATTTGAGTCAGTGGGTCACTCGGTTGTGAGTCACACCCCAATTTGGGTCACTGAGTCATGGATCACTTCATAGGTAACCTATTTCATCTCTGGTAGTCCAGTCAAAATAGACATTCCAGTTTGCATTAATTCCCAACAAGCTGGATTTTTGTGCAGGCCTTTAATACGTCATTACAAATGATACGTCAAAAGTCTCCTTCGATCCCGCTTGTGCGTTGTTTTTTATTCGAGGTCAAAGGTCACAAATTTGCGTTTTTTGCGTATATCTCTGAAACAACGCGAGCTATAGGAAAATGGTTCAGACAAAGTTTGTAGATCGTAAAATTGTTTACAAAAAAGATTTCAACACTTTTCTTCTACAAAGCATCGCTTTCGAGATATCCTGACTTTAGACCGCAGGTAAGTCGTATTTTCGACTATATGTACACATTTCCGCACCACCTCTGAGGTAGTGTACTCGGCGCTTTTTTTAACGTGGTTTTCCCAGTAGGAATACTCCACACTATATTTTGATCGAAGGAATGTAATGGGACACTATTTTATTGATGAAATTTTTTTATTATTTAAATTTAATGAAAATTTTAACAGCAAGAAAATTACATCATCATTCATCATCAAATTCTTCATAGTCACTCGTTTCTTCTTCTTCACTGTCTTCTTCCTCTTCTTGCTCGATTTGTGTAGACTGCTCCAAGAAGAGAGATATATCAGTTATATCCTCATCAATTTCGAAACAATCTTCATCTGTTGCATTTGATTCAATGTTGGTGCAAGATTGGCCTTGACAATTGGTACATACCGATGAACAATACAATCCATCTTTTCTGCACCCACAATTGTTTGTGCAGCCTTTTTTTGCAATTACAAAAAATTGTATTGAGTAATTTTTCTGGAGCAGGTGGCAGTAAAGTCTGGATTGGTTCCAAACAATTATTCATTAATTTCCAGCCCCAATCTTCAGGATTTAGATCATTGCCTAGCCACACTTGCACTTGGTAGAACACACGAAACAAGTGTTGATAAGCAGAAGCAGATGTTGGAGGAGACAAAATAACTGCACTCTCTTATTATTTCTTGTATTTTTCACAAAACTCAAATATCTATACTTGTCTATCGATTCCATTTTTTTTGGAGCTCCATACATAGCAAAAAGAACACGAATTCCATTGGTGAGGACAACATCTGCTGACGAGTTAATATTTGTAAATACTTTTGCGTTATCAATTAAGTCTTCACGTTTTTCAAACAATTTGAATACTGTATTTTTGCCTCTTTTGAAAATTGCTGATGTCGTATCGCAGCCAGTTATCGCATGAAGAAATAATATGAGGCTGACATTTTGGATATGCAGTTAAACTTTGTGAAGAATATATTTTCGTTTGAACTTGAGCTCTCCCAGGTTTTAAAAAGTAAATGTTCTTATCACTAGGTGTTCGTGCAGTTAAGAGTATTAACAAATCTACATCTTCTCCAACAACGATAGTTGAATTGGTGCTACTGAATTGCTCAATTGCGGTTTCAATAATGAGGACATCAGCGTCATTTTGAGCTTGTTCCACAACAATATTGGCAGCTGCAAATTCTTCACATAACATCGAAATCAAACGAGATTTATTGTGAGTATTAGCAAGAAACTGCCGTTGGTTTGTCGGAACAGTCATTGATCGATCAAAAACGATATCAGACGATGAAGATGTTTGTTTAGCTCGACGACGTTGTTCTGCAGCTTTGATATTTTTCGTATAATCAGTATAACCGTCAAATATTATAGTAACGTTATGACCAAAGTGTCTACGAACATACTGAAGATATTTGTCCAAAATATCCTCAAATGTGTTCTCTCGATCCCACACAACACGATGTAACAGGTATCCTCCATCGATGATGTAGGTAGCATTTGCACTTTCGATATCAATGTTCACACATTCAAAGAAATCGTAAATGGCTGACTTCTGTGTCTTACGCATTCCAATTGCATCAAAGAGCGATAAAGGGTAAGGGGCTAATTCGTACTCGAAGAATTTTTCAAGCTCATCTTCAAATGTCTTCGTAATACTCATGCGTTGAAATAATAATACAGGATCTATTGGGACCTTCTCATCATGAATCTTCATGGTACTGTTCATAGATAATAGAGATAGTACTTTATCAGCACGTTTCAATTTAATATTATTAAATGTTTGGCCCATCATTTTACTCATAGATGTAATACCCACTTCACGAGCATTATGGCAATTGATTTTATCATCCTCGACGACTCCATTAGCAATGGACATGATTTTGTTCAATTCAGGAAAAGGATCATGTGATGAAAACCATTCACGAAGTTTCTTGATGTCTCCAGTATCTCTCTTTACGCGGAAATCCCTTGCATCGACATACTGATCGGTTGTGTCCATTCTTACATCCGCTAAATCTTCCAATCTTTCACACACAGTATTCATTGCTTGCATGCCATAAATCCATTTACTTATGACGCTCTCTTGCGTACTTCTTCCTCGAGCAACACCTCCATCTGTTTTCATTGACTTCATCATCGATTGCTCAATGACCATATCCGTTGAAGTTCCACAACTCAATTTATCAGAACGTCTAATTGTGAAAAATCCCCGTGTAAATCTCTCGAAAACCTCAGAATCATCAATCAAGTTTTCCAATTGTAGCATATCTTGTAGATCTAAATGTGCAGATTTGGCATAAGGAAAATGTCCTGATGCGTGGAAGTAAGGAAGCATTTCTCGAATGCTATTCAAATGAGCTTTCCAATCTCCCATATGTTCAGCTCTTATAAACTCCTTAGCAATTGATACCATGTGAAAATATTGCGTCCACAATTTTGCAGTTGATCCACGTTGTTCATATTCCTTTAATTTTTGAATGAACTGCTCGAGTAATGCCTCAGCCATCTCATCGCCATTCTCAATATCAACGTACGAAATTGTGTTATTCATTAGAAGGTCTACAGTACCTTGTAGATTAGCATGCATCTCTTCATCGATGTCAAGTTCTTCTGATATTATTGTTGCTAAAGTGAGATGGAGTAATGTGTGTGCTCTAACCGCTCTTGCATAAGCATGGCCATTCAACATTTTGTCTAATGAATTAGTGGCATAAATCAAAGAGAGCACCTCTTTTATGCCACTTCCCTGCATAATATGACCAATTGCTTTATAAAAGACATGAGTAAATGGAAACCTCCAAGTCTTACTACGATCTTCGATACCTCAGATCCTTCAGGTGCTGCTGATACGATTTCTCGAGCTTTTGCATGCAAAGGCTGATCAAAAGTAATAATGCATACATCGTGATTATAACGTTTTGTATTTTCCAAAGCGCAGAGTAAAGTTGTGTAGATAGTATTGTAGTTACTTGCTGGTTGCTGAATGAATGGTAAAAAGAGAATTTGAGACTTTGAAAAATCCATGATATTACTCGTTAAACATTCAATGTAACCGTTCCAACCAGGTAATAGTAAATCTTTCCATTTTCCATACAACCACAAAATATCAACTTTTTTCAGTAAAGATACTGCTGTGCTACTTTCATAATCAAAATTTTGTGCAACTATTTTACTATACCCAACTGCATCATCATTTTGATAGACTTTTATCGGTACATAAGCTTTTGCTGCAAAATCTTTCGCTGAAAGGACTTTGTTTACTCGTGATATGGGTTTTCGGCTATAACTGCTGTTTCTGGAGTTATAATTTGAATGATACCCATTATGTGGAGCGTGTTATGACCGTCTAGAGTATGTACATTGATGTCAGCATTGTCTGCAGCATATTGAATAATTGTTCCAGTTTCTGGTGGTAGAATATGAGGTGGACGATGAAGAACTGCTGCTGCCTCATACATCATAGTTTCATTATACGATGCACACAAACCAAAAGATGAAAAAATTTGAATAAGACGTTTTGATCCAAACCGTCGATGAAAAAACACTGAGAGACCCAATTGTAACCGAGATTTGAAAGACCTAGGCCGAACAGCAGCCATAATACAGTGACTGACATTTGTACATATTAATTTCAAGTGTTCCAATTTGGATCGTTTATTTTCAAAATTATTTGCTCTAACAAATAAGTCATAGATTCTGGAATATCACTATTGATATCTTCGAACATCTGAGTAGGTGGAGGATAATTATCAGTGTCAAACACTATCGACTGAATATCTTCTCGAACGATTGCTGCAGCTGCTTCAAGTATTCTCAACCTCTCTTCCTTTTCATTTTGCTTTTATTCTCATACCAAGCTTTGCTGAGGACGTCATGCTGATTGTCGATGAAGCAAATGAATGTTGAACTTCCCAATTTCTCAGTTATAATGATTCTATTACCATACTTTAACTTGAGTTTTGACTTAATTGTTCTATTATCGATCGATGATTCTTTGCAAATATCTTTCAATTCTTGTATTGAAAATTGACAATCATCATGATTTTCAATAAATGCAAATATTTCTTCCATCGCTGAAGTAATAGAATCACTTTCAGGACGGCCGATTTTACCTCCACTAATGGGTTTCAGAAACGAAGTGTAACAATCACTGTGGTACTTAGCCTCAGCAGCAACTAAGTCATATTCATACTGAATGCGGGCAATGACACTTCTTGCTAGCTCATCAGAACGAGTCTGAGCTTCCTTCAAGATGGTTTTCTTGAAGTCAAGGGTTGAAACTTGAGACATTCTTCGTCGAAGATGCTGCGCTTTTTTCATTTCAGCCGTTTTATCTGCTTCATTGCCACAGAACAAACAGTATTTCTTGAAACAAAAAGATGATTCATTACCTCGTACTCTAGTACGAGGAGGACTAATCCCAGATGTGGTAGCTATCTCCATCTCACGCTGTCTTTTAGCTGCAGCGCTGCTGCTCTTCCGGGTGTATGCTTTACGACACTGCTTATGTATCGTTACAGATGTTTTGTCCCTCAAATATTCATCGAATCCATCACCCCTTTCAGTACTTGAATCCATTAAAGTCTTTAGCCCACGATCAACAACCACAATTTCACTTTCAAACATTCATTGCAAATATAGCAAGCTTCTGACAATTTTACAAAATTTTGTAACGGCACTGTTTAAAAAGAGAATATAATTCACAAACACGTCTATTCACTACGAAAAATCGTTTAAAACTAACTGTATTTACTAGTATATGAGAGCTATGTCCTTCGGCAAAAGCAGGTATACGCTGGTTTCGACCCGAAAAATGTAGTGTCGCAGGCAGATGTTTCTCAAGGCCAACCGCCCAATAGAATTAGGGACGGACGATGACTCACTCCTAATTGTATATTTTTCACGTACTTGTGTGCATGGGGCAAATAAAACTACGTTCTAATATTTTTTGTTCAAATGGTTAACCCGATGATGCATACTGGCCACGTATGAGTGCATAATCGTACTTTCTATGTTTAAAATAGCCATAATTCGAGAACAGTGCACCGTAGAAGAAAAAGTGTTGAAATCTTTTTTGTAGACAATTTTAGGATCTACAAACTTTGTTTAAACCATTTTTCCGATAGCTCTCATTGTTTCAGAGATATACGCAAAAAAAATGCAAATTTGTGACCTTTGACCTCGAATAAAAAACAACGCACAAGCGGGATCGATGGGGACTTTTGACATGCCATTTGTAATGACGCATCCAAGGCCTGCACAAAAATCCAGCTTGTTGGGAATTAATGCAAACTTGAATCATAATTTAGTCTATTTTGACTGGATTATGGCTACATACCCAGTTCCTTAGAAATTAAATGTTAGGGCGAGCATTCTGCGTAACCATATCGTAGAAAGAAATTTAAGTGTCCCGTGGTACCTCGAATTACTAAAAGACACAATTACTCCTCTAATTAATGATACTATAGCCCAAAATCCACATGAATTTCACACATACGTTGTTTTTCAATACGACGGTGCCCCGCCGCAGTACTTTACAGCGGTTAGAAATTATGTAGAAAGATATTGCTTATTCGAGGATATGCCAAGTGACCGACGCGATTGACGGATCTCTCACCATTAAATTGTTTTCTGTGGCGATACATGCACTTTTAATTTCAGAAAGGATTGCTTTTGTAGTCTTACATTGTTCAAAATCAAAAGTCTACTTCATTATGTTTGTTTCAAGGTTAGAAATGATATCATCCTTACTTTGTATACTAAATTAGTACATTTCTATAATTGATTTGTTTGGATTAATAATGTATAACGGACTCACTAATGTAATTAGTCAGTAGAATTCGGAACTATATTCTAGCAGGTTGCTGAATTTTACTTTTTTGAAGAATTTATTTTTAGTAGATAACTTCATGTTGGAAGAGGCATGTTAATTAAGAAAACCCAACTGTTTAACGAAGTCCCAGAAATTCCGGTAGGATCTGATTATAACTACTTGAGTCTAGGAGATAATTGATTTATTTTCTAAAAGCTATCTACAGCCAAATAACTTCACATGTATTTATAAAAAAAACTTCTAATACAGTATTGCCCGAAATAAACAGTACTGAAATTGTAATTGTTTTGTATATTTAAAAAATACATATTATTGACACTTTATTATATGTTCTAAATGTGCACCTCCTCGTTCGAGACAGACTTCATAACGATGTTCTAAGTTTCTGGTCATGTTATTGAATAAGGGTTGTCTCAGGGCTGCGAAGAAGACTCTAACGGCATCCTTTAATTCATCGATGGTTTGTGGTGCCCGTTTGAAAAGGGTATTTTTAGCCATGCCCCAAATGTATGCGTCTGGAGGTGTGAGGTCTGGAGAATGTGAAGGATAAGGGAAGTCGTGATATGAATTTGCTTGGAAAATGTTCTTGAAGAAATTGACGAATTGCGGCAGCAGTATGGCAAGTTGCCCCGTCTTGCTGAAAAAATTGGTTTCGAAATGCCAAGTTACGTGCACGACAGAATTGACGTAGATCAAGGATAAATCGTGTTAAAATTTGTCTGTACCTCTGTTGATTAAGTGTGACTTGCCTACCATTCTCTTCGATAAAGTACGGACCAATGATTCCGTGTCCGGAAACAGCACACCAGACACTCACTTTTTCACTATGTAAAGGAACCTCTTGAACCTCATCGGGTCTGGCAAAGCCCAGAAATCGATTTGTGCGACGATTCACATAGCCTGACAAGTGAAAATGTGCTTCGTCTGAAAACCAAACATTTTTCAAAAATTCAGGATTTTCATACTGTAACGCGAGAATTCTGGCGCAATATTCCACTCTACTGCGATAATCCCGAGGATGTAGTTGTTGATGTACCTGAATCACATACGAAAATGTACCCAGCTGCTTCAGGATTCTTTGAAAGGAAGTTCTTTTAAATCAAGTTGTAACGCTGTCCTTGCCTGGCTGACTTTCGGATTTTCTAAGATTTGCTCAAAACACGTTCATGGTTATTGTTGTTGTTAACTGTCCTGGGACGCCCTGAGTTTCCTTTTCGTTGGCACAATACACTACCTGTATTTCTAAACTTTTCAATAACCTTCAAAATTACAGCATTACTTGGAGAACGTTTATTAAACCTTTGTGTGAATTGATCAGACACGTATAGCAAACTTGCGCCATTACGTCGGCCGATTCCGTATGAACGAAAATAATGCTCTACCAGAAATACTTTCTCCTCTGTACTTAACACCATTTTTAACAATTAGGCCCTACGAATTACTTGTTTGAGGTTTACTTGACAGGTCTATACTAGCTAACTTGAGTGTGACAGCGCACGCATAAAAACACCGCCAACTTAGTTTCAGTACTGTTTATTTCGGGCAATACTGTACTATCATTTTCAGTAACCGTTAATTAATGAACTTTTTTTAACTGTATAAACGTACCCATTGCACGTTCTTGCTATTAGTTTTAAGAAATTAGGTTCTTGATATTAGTTTTAAGAAATTAGAAAGTAATTTTGTTCGCCGAAAACGTTCTCCATTAAGATAAGTAATTTTTGATATATTTGGCTTTTGTTTAAGAATATTTGTTTGTATGTAACTTGTGCCTAAGCTTAATTGTGCAATAAAGACTTTTATACACTGGCGTTTTCACAACTAATGTAATGGTAATAATTACCAGCCCTAATAAGATATTGCAATTACCTAAAGGCCTGATTAATATACAATCTTTTTCAGCTAAGCGTGGCTATAGTTATATTAGTGTTTATTTTAGGTTTTATTTTAAATTGGTGTACTCGATAATTTCCTGTGTGAATTTTATGCCAAATCACTTTTCTAATCTCGCGTTTTGGCATTTTCTTGCTATTCCTTCTGGATTTTTTCTCCAGGAGCCTCTGTATTTCGAGATTTAAACTGGTATTTTTCAGGCGATAGTATTTCGGAGACCTCGTCGAACACACTACACCACCTTTTCCACCCAGTTAGTCGGCAACTATGCTTATTGGCACAGTCGAGGTTTTGGGTACTCTCTCGAATTACATAATTTTAGTAAGGTACTTTGTGGATTACCGACTAGATTTTCTGGGGTCAAAACTGTATGTAGCAGATGTATTAGCAAACACAAATTTAGCTCATTACTTTGGTGTACAAAAAAGTTCTGAGCTTTAGATTTCATACAACCGAAACCACAACTTAAAATTCATTAGTTCCTTGCTCATTTACGGTTTTACAACGTTGGCATTTAGTCTTTGAAAATACCATGCGGTTTGACGTTTGATGCACATAACTTGCAAAAAATCAGTAGTGTTTACGATGGAAATAACAAAAGAGCATATTCGATTTTCCATCCACTTCGCGTTTCATCTGAAGAAAAATGCCGTTGAAACCCCTGAAATGATTTGTGCTGCATATGGAAAAAGGGCTGTAAGTCATGCTACGTGTAAAAGGTGGTATCAACAATATCGCCAAGGAGATTTCAGTCTTGAAGATGAACCGCGTGCTGGACGCCCTCAAAAGATTGAAACGAACGAACTGCAAGCATTGTTGGATATAAACTCTGCACAAACTGAAAAGGAGCTTGCACAGCAGCTTGGCATTACGTAGCAAGCCATTTCCACACGTTTACGTGCAATGGGAAAAGTTCAGAAGGAAGGCAGATGGGTTCCGCATGCACTGTCCGAAGACAACAAAAATCGACGTCTTGACACCGCACTCACTTTGCTTTTAAGGTTTCGGAAAAAGGGTTTTCTGCACCAAATCATTACAGGCGATGAAAATGGATACCTTATATTAAACCGAAGCGTAAAAAATCATGGGTTGACCCTGGTCAACCTTCAACATCGACTCCAAAGCCCAATATCTACGGCAAGAAAGTTTTGCTCTGCATATGGTGGGATTGGAAAGGTGTATTGTTTTACAAGTTGCTACAGTCGTGTGAAACAATTACGGCAGACCGCTTTCAGCAACAATTTACCAATTTGAGCGATGCGTTTGAAGAAAAGAGGCCATTTACTGACAAAGGACGTCGTAAAGTGATACTGCTTCATGACAATGTCCGGCCACATGTTGCGAAAGTGACTCAGGACCATATCTTTGCGTTAGGCTGGGAACTTCTTACACATGCGGCGTATAGCCCAGACATGGCGCATTCCAATTATTACTTATTCCGGTCGCTGTAGCATCACTTGGCTGATACACATTTTGTGACACTTGAAGAGGTACGAAAATGCATTGATGACTTTATCGCTTCGAAGCCAGTGAGTTTCTATCATCAGGGAATTCGCAAGATGCCCGAAAGATGGCAAAACGTCATCGATGCAAACGGGGAATATTTTGTTGATTAATATCTTTTTGTTTGTTTCTAAATAAATATTGAATTTTGCAAGAAAAAGCTCAGAACTTTTTTGTACACCTAATAATAAATAAATGAACTCGGCGTTGATATTGATTTCAAAGATTGCATATCCTGAGCAGAACCAACTAAATTCGACGACATAGAAGAACAAGCTAACCCTAGTTAAAAAATAAATATCTAGCAATATTGTTTTAAAAACAAAAAATATATAATTACCGGAGTTTGAATTTTCCTTTCGAATTATAGAATGCTTCTATGATTTTTTTATGCAAGGTCAGCCATAGGGATTATGTGATCTTCTTCAGAATTTGCAAATGTAAAATTACGAAAGTACACTGACATACGGACACAAACGAACAATCACGAAAATACGAAAATTTCACTTTGAATTTTTTGAAAGATAAAAGTTTTAAAGTATCGAACAGTTATCGTACCTCGTTTTGCGAACTTCCGACATTTCTCTAAATTAAAAAGATTAAAAATACGAGGGCTATTTTTTCAAGCCTGATCGGTCCCGAAATGAAACCCACAGTGAAAATAAGAAATCTGTTATTTGGAACATTTAGATAAATCTTTCAGCTAGTTCTCTACATAGTTAACCGCTCCCACTTTGACATTTATCGTAACGTAGTACCAACTTTCCAATACCCTCGTGATAGAAGGTAGCCTCCCGTGTTTTCAGCCAATTCTCTACGTTGGACTGCAAGGAATCACTCAACCCAGAAATTGTGAATCGACGATTTTCTCAAATCGTCTGATCCACTCTTTCAATAGGATCGTTGATTGGTTGACACTCACTTCTTTCCCTGTCTGCCTGCATCATGAAGATATGTAGATCCTGCTTCAAAGTTCCTGCATAATTGGCGCACTTTGCTGAGACTTTGAAAGTTTTACCGTACACCCCTCAGCATGTAGGAAATCGAATGACAACTTGCACTTCAGACTTTGGCGGGAGACTCAATTGTTGTGAACATGTTCACGTGCATACTGCGCCCTCAGGAGTAACAACTGTTACGTGACGCTATAGACAAGTATACTAGAAACACTGCGCAACGTATTTGCGCATTGCGTTATTGAAATTTCACTGTGATTTAAACTTTGCGACCGATCAGATCTTGAAATAAATAGTCATATCGATATGTATAAGAATTTACATTGATACTGAATTTGTTACCTTGTGTTAAAAATCTTGAGGAAGGGACCAGGTTATGCGTTTAAAAATGGAACTATTGGTTTTTATGATGTATTGACATTGTACGCGATTACTACAAAAATACTTATTCTAATTTTTGTCCTATGTTTATTAATAAACTTATAACCTCGTATTATATTGACAGTTTTGAAATTTAAATTGATTTAGATTGCTAATGCATCGATTTAACTAATTTGGTAATAGAGTAAATAAACTAAATATCTAACCATGAAGAAGATGATCCAGCCTTGCTTTCATATTCTAACATTATTTTTTATTTCAGGTGAGTTTATATCACAGTTGATAATCCACAAGTTTCAGACATCTAACAAATAGTAAGCAGTTACATCATGTTGTTTAAGGAATTTTTAGAATGTGTATTTAAAACATGCCAAAACAATTCGAATTCATATTAGAATCTCATTCTAAATTCAGTTGCTGAAAGCTGCTTTTAGGGAACCAAGTTTTATACCTTGAATTGTTTCATTCCACATAAGGTCAAATACATTCCCTATTTAATGCTACATATATACTATTATTTTCATTGAATAGGAAATTACAAAATTAGTGTGTCTGAAAGTGTGGAGGCAGTGACAACACGTCGCTGTTGTTTTTAGTTTAATTTTACTCCCACACACAGCTGATTTTGGCAGGTAACTGTATTTTAACCTTAATTCAATTTAATTCGGTTTACTATTAAAAGCGACCTACCCATTTAATTTATACTATTTAAGTCTTTTAAAACAGGTTTTTTTTTTATAAATTACGGAAGTATGGGATATTTATTTCTTTATTTACTGATTTATCACTGTTCGTATTCGCACATTTATTGTTAATACATTAGTGTTGAAAGATATTCTAGTCGGAAAAATATGCTATCTTTTGTTTACTTGCTTGCGGAGTTCATTTTTGGGTTGACGCAAAAATATATGCTATAAATTTGATGTCCATATTAAGTATGCTCGCGTGTGTAGAACTCGCTATCGAGGCAAGGAGTGGTTCAATTATGGTGTAAATATCTTGTTACGCGAGTTAAGGTTCGTGGCTGGGAGCGTCCTTTTTTAAAAAACCATTTCCAACTTCTTAACAATTTTTATTTATTTATACAGAGTTTTCTTGGAATTTTGACAAACTTGAATTAATATTACTTTAATCCAAATACATTAATTAATTGTACAAAAATGAGTAATTTAACGAACTGCAATGCTAAAGCTGAACGATGGATTAACTGTCGTCGACTGGGGCTCCCGGGCTTCTTATAATATCCCTACGCCCTCACATGGCTGTGGGAACTTGCAGATCTCATGTCTGCTCACACTTTACTCTATTCATAAATACATTGTTGCGATCTTAATTCTAAGTAATCTTGGTACGTGACCGTCGGTGACCGCCTGTGACCTGAAATCTGCAGTGTCACTATCGTCTGTGCTACAAAGTAGCACTTCCGTTCCCATGAACGTTAATAAACTGTATAAAATTGTCCTTGTTTTACTTTGTTGCGCTTCACTTAACATTTCTTAATATTTCTAATAATTTCTTAATTTATTCTATTTCTTTATGTATGATTCAATTGGGGAATACATAACTCGCGTAAAAGTGGTGTTAAATTATGTTTATCGATTTGCCCAGAAGGATTGGGAATCCCGTAGCAATTTTAAGCGAGCACCGGTTAACTACAGTGGTGCGGGAGTGGACTTCTATGAAAAAAATGATAAAAAAATAAAATATAAACATGTAAATTGGTCAGAATACAAAATTTCAAGCACCACTTACATTAAAAGGTTATGCTAGTTGTCAAACCTTCTTTTACCAGCAATTCCTTCGATATTTTTGGTACTTGAAAGACGGTTATTCCGCGTAGGTCTCCGTGCTTTCGGTTTTCCTAAATCTCGTTACCTCATACTCTACCCTTATCTATCATACCTTAAAAGTACTCATTAACTTTTTATCGAAATAAAAAAAATTTTAAAATAAAGGTCTCTCCCAAAATACGACACGTTTGCTGTCACTCAAACGTCATTTCTTTCTTTACTTACTAATTCCGAACATAATCGTTATATTCTATTTCTTCCTTTTAAAAATTTCGTACGTACACTTTATACGTCTAAAGCTATCTTATTGTCAAGGTCAATAACGTTCTGTCCATAGCAATGCATTAAGTATGACATTTTATGATTCTGTGGAATTTTGAACTCCATACAAATTTACACAAATGTTATTGTGAACTTTGATATTCCCGGTTTTTATCGATAGCTTTTCTAACTTAAAACGAAGAGTGCAAAGTCCTGGTAATTATAGCTGCTTGTATAAAAATGTACTAGGTGCTTTTTAGTTTATTTTACTTTTCTTAATTTAATATCGTATTGATGTAGTCTCTTTACAAAATATAATTTTTTGGGGTGATTTTTTGCTAAATCTTATTGAACTAATTAAAACGAAACCATAATGTTTTATAATCAGCTTTTTGTGACTTTTTTTTATAGCAGTAAAAGATGTTTATAATCGGCGTACTCTTCCTTGTCGTAAGAAGGGTATACCCACTAAATTTTTATTTTGGTATAGAACTCGAGACGTTTATAGGGGTACTTTTATATTCGTTGCTGCTGCTCTTTTTAGCAAATGCATCTGCTTTCTTCAATAAATATTAAGGGAGGCTAGTGTGTCTGAAACCGATGTTCCCACACTAAACACTGGCAATATCTCCAAGGAATTGTCATTCCATCAGTTCGCTTTTCGTCATTCCGATGTAGGCCTGTTGATTCCGAACGGCATGCATTTTTTCTGTGGTTAGGCAGTACATAATTATTAAGATAACTTTATAATGTCTGGAAACAAGGCCAACACACTTTGAAGAGGTCAAGCCAAGTGATTCATATGCATCAACTCCTTCGCCACAAATTCATGTGTGAAGTAGGCAAGTTTTGCATCGTGATCGTAGTCCCATTGCGATTCTGAAATTGTTGTTGTCCAGAAGAATTCCCATTGATCTGGAGGTGAGGGCGTGAAGCCATGCCTCGGATTTGTGTTTTTCTAGTTCCATATATATATATATATATATATATATATATATATATATATATATATCGCCTTCATTTGGTGGTCGGTGGCATTGTCGAGAATTTTTATTATACGGAATAGGTTTATGTCGTCTCAAAAGCGTTAAATTGATGGAACAGTACGGGAAATTGATTCGGGGTTTAATTGACTACAAACTGACATTTCTTTATCAAAGTGCGAAATCGTTAGCTTACCTGAATGCCGTATGCCTAACATCATATTGGCAAGCTTTGAAACTCCATAGACCTGAGAAATGATGGCCGGAAGACATAAATTCTGTTTAATCTGATTTCAAGGTTGGGTTTAGCGTATTGAACTGAATGTAACTGGCAATTGATTAGTTATTCCAGAATTGACTTGATTTTAGTATTTACTGAATGAAGAAAGTTTTTATGTCGTTAAATGGGAGTGTTTTTAATAGGTACATCAATTGTGAGACTCCGAAACCATGACCGGACAAGAAATAAGAATTGTTATATATTTTTAGTTCTTTTATATGGTTGAAAAGAAATAATAATTCGTCTTCCTTTCCGTTCAAAACCTTTTTAGAGGCGCTATTGTTGATAAAAGCCGCAAGTGTGTCAGTTACAATATAATCTGAATTCCTGGTAACATTTCTTCAAATCTTTTGGTAATATCCGGATTTAAGGGTTTGTCACAATGTTCGCATTTGGATGGATTAGGAGACAGCCAAATATCACTGCATTAAGTGACCATTAGCGAGAAATCCTTCAGAACTTTCTCTGAATCCCCTGAAATTGTCCCATCATCCAGTTAAGAAGATAACTTTTCGATGAACTGAAACGCAGATGAGGAGGGGCTTTGCTGGATTTCCTTAGTGATACACAGATTGAGAAGGTGATAGATATACAATCTAAACAGAAAAGGAATGATGTGACCGAGTATGCCTGCTAAAGGAAGGTAAAGATCTCTGAAGCTCGAGATTTAACGCAATTTAGCATCGTGTTTTCGTTTACCGTGTTGAAAGTATTGCTGAAATTAATTTTTGGCATCACTGTTCACGATTCTTTGTTGACTGCCAGGAACGATCAAGCTGCATCAATTATTGATTCACATTCCTACTTGGTGGCAAATCCTAATTGAGTTGGTCGTAAGTACTCCCCAAGCGGGATACGTTAGGGAAATGGGTCAGTTTAGTCACTAAGCGTGGCATAGTATTCCGCCACCTATCTATGTTTAGGGCGGTAAGGTTGGCGGCGTATAAAGTGGGTGTGATTTCGGCATGCACTTTTCCAGCAAGTATAAAGTTGAAAAATTTGGTTACAGTGGTCAAAAGTCTCTATTCTCTTTAGAGAAGAGTTTTTTAAATGTTGGTGGCGTTCCCATTAATTCCAGAACTCGATCTCTTGGAGAAGCAAAGTAACTTTGCCACAAGACACCTTTTGACTTAAATGGGCTGGTGAGTCTCCTAGTTCAGAAGTGACTTTACATACTCTTTACACTTTAAACTTGTCTACTTAATATTATCATTATTATCTTTATTTTTATTTTTGTTTTTAATATTTTTATTATTTTTTCTTGTCCTGATGAAGCCCCTTACAAAAGTAGGTGAAACGTCGGCCTTAGTTTATAAATGACACGGTCCCAACTCGTAACCATAAATATTTATGCATTTCTAGTCTATCCTACAATTCACTGACAGATCTCAAAAGTAAATGTTGTTTATACTTTTTATCTTCCTTCAACTTTATTCGCGTAGAGAAACCTTTTCAGAAACAATTGTTGCTTGCACATCAGCCTTGCTAGAAACTTATCATCTTTTCATTTGAACGAACTCTGTGTCTATTGAAATATTTTTTCGGTTTAGCCTAAAGGGAATGCGAGGGATGATCATTCATTTTTGTAAATCCAACAGTGATTGTGAGCAAGCACATTGTTTTGCTGAAACAGTTCCTTTTTTAGACACTCTGCTTGGTGTTTTCTAAAGAATTCTTGCGAACGTTTCCTGTTTTGTCTTGTTTAAGATAATCTGCAATAAATATCTCATCGTTACTACAAAAAAAATCGAAGCAAAAACCTCTCCTATTTGGTTCTGCCACTTCTTAGTGCGAAGTGAACCATAATAATTACTATTGTTTCCAATTACTTTTTGACAGGCAAATCCTCCAGCTTAACGCAGATCGCTTTTTTGACTTTGTACGTGCGTACCTTACAATTTTTTAAAATAATATCTTCGTGCCGTACAGCAGGAAATTTGACGTTAGAAGTAGCGGTTGACGATTACATTGCAAGCAGCGACAAGCCAATATGAGGCAACTTATTACGTCTTTATTGATTCAAATGCGCAATAATGTTTTTAAATTTATACGTTAATATAAAGTCAACTATCTGTGTAATAGTAGTGACTGCTGAAAAAAGAAATCCGCAATTGAACGACTCAGTAATGATTACGAGTATGTGAATAGTCAAAATCTTTATGTTCTGTTAATAGCAGGTTTCCATTCTGAACGCACCTGTACTTTGAACAAGTTTTAGAATACTATAACGAGTAAAATGACCTGCATGTTTCAGTGAGTTAAAGGGTCGAACCATACGGTTAGCCAAGTTAGGGGTCTCTAGTGAGGAACCAGTCAAGTCCTCGAAAGTGGACAGCAGCTCTTGCAGCACTTAGAGTGGCAGAGGTCATAGGCGTTGGTTTGGCGTTATAAGGCACTACTGGGGTGTGGAGAGCAACGGAAACCACCACATTACCTCCCAAACACACAGCGTACCAAAATGGTTATAAAAACTGATGGCATTCTCTGGGGTAAATATTCCGGAGTTGAAATAGTCCACCACTCGGGACTCAGGGGGGACTACTTTGTTGGATGTGATCGGCAAGTTCAATACGAAAAAAGGAACCGGGAAATCTTACGAGTTCTGGACATGGAATGTTGGAAGCATGAAGCAAGCACGCAAGCTAGAGAATTTGAAAATTGAAATTGTTAGGTTAGCATTAGACATAATATGTATTAATGAAGTTCGGTGGCTAGAGGCGGGGTATTTTTGGAACGGAGACTTTAGCATAATTCATACAGGATCCGAGGAAGGAAATTCGGGTGTGTGGATAGTTAACGGAAAAAGATATGACACTGTGTTGAAAACTACTTACAAATACGAAAGAGTATTAGTGCTTAGATTGAAATCTAAACCGGTAAATACGGTAATAATATTCAAGTATACATTTCCACCTCTAGCTACAGTTGAGGAAGAGATAAAACGATCTTTAAAGATATTGAAGACATACTAAGATTTGTAAAAGGACATGAAAATTTAATAATTAGAGGCATTTTCATGCACTGGTAGGTGAGAGTATAGGGAAGAAACGGTAGTAAGTTTATGTTGGTATAGGCACGAGAAACGATAGGAAAATAGACTGGTATAATTTTGCTACAAAAACAATTTAATTATCACAAATACATTATTTCAACATCGTGCTAGAAGACTATACACATGGAAGGTGCCAGGAGACATAGGGAGATATCAAATAGATTACATTCTTGTTCGGCAACGGTTTAAAATCAAGCAAAAGGCTGTAGAAGCTACCCAGAAGCAGATATAGACACTGACCACAACATAGTAATCATGAAAATTACGCTTAAATTTAAACATTTAGAAAAAAGGAACGGTAAAAAGCACTTTGACTTTGAGAAACTAAAAAATAAAGATATCCCCAAAAGATTTAAGAAAAAGTCAAACGAATTGATGAAAGACATCGGAGAAATTTCTGATACTAAGGAAGTAGAAACAGACTGGAAAAACATTCAATCCAACGTATACATGGCAGTCAGATATATTCTGGGATAAAACAAAAAGAAAACAAGAAATCATGGGTATAATAGGAAATATAGAAAATATAGGAAATATAGGAAATATAGAAAATATGGAAAATATAGAAAATATAGAAATATAATAGAAAAAGGCGAAAAACGCAAAACAGTCCAAACGAAGCAGGAAACAGAGATACAAATTTATAAAATGGTAAATTATTCGCAAATGCAGGAAAGCCGAGAAACAGTGGATTGAGGAAAAGTGCAAAGAAGGAAATAGGAAAGACAGACGAAGCATACAAACTGATTAGAATAAATTTTAGCGATGTAAAACCGCATAGTAGAAATATAGGGGGCGCGGGAGGAGCTATCATTATAGAAAGTGTAGAGAAAGTGGTTAGATGGTAAGAATACATAAGGAATTTATATGCTGGACAGGATATGATTCATACATTGGTCAGAATGACTTGGATTGCTTGAAGATGAGTTTGAATTAGCATTAAAGAGTGAAAAATAATAAGGCACCGGGTATAGAAAAAGTGCAAGCAGAAACTCTAAAATCCGCTGAACAAATAGTATCAGAACATCTTTTCCAACTTGTAAGCTATGTGTATGAGAAATACCCAAAGATATCAAACATAACAGCATGGTTACTATACCAAAAAAGAGAGGTGGGGCAATGTGAAAATTTTCGAATAATAAGATTGACAGTACACCTGTCAAAAACACTAACTAAAATTGTACAAAGCCGATTGGAAAATCGAGCTGAAAAAATATTAGGAGAATATCAATTTGGGTTTAGGCGAAACAGAAGGATATTTTAGCTCTGAGGGTGATAATGGAGAAAACAATAGAAAAGGGGAAACGCGTGTACATAGGGTTTGTAGATCTGGAGAAAGCATTCGACAATGTAAAATCTGAAAAAATGTTCGAAATATTCAAAAAGATTGGAATGTGTTACAGGGATAGTCGTATAGTACATAGCGTTATGCACAGAGCAAACACAGGTAATAGAATTAGAGCAGGAACGTACAAGAGTAAATATTAGGCAAGGGGTGAGACAGGGATGTGTCCTCTTTCCGTTAATTCTTAGCTTGTATATCGAAGAGGCAATGGATACTGTCAAATGCAGAAGGAAATTTGGTACTGTTATGTAGGGACAAACGATTGATATGTGTAGATTTGTCTAATAATATTGCGATATCAAGCAAGGAAGAGTAAGAAGCAAGCTCTTAATGAAATGGAAACGGTACCAACAGAGAGATACGTTATGGAAATTAACAAATATAAAACTAAAGTACTAGTATGTATAGGAGGAAAAATGAGTGAAAAACCGTTTACAGGAAGAAGCAACCGCTTTGTTCAAAGACAACAAACATTGAAAAAGGAAAATATTACTGGAAACATACGTGTGGAGCACAGCACTGTACGGCTGTGAAACGTCAATTGCAGGAGAGACGTTCAGGAAAAAGATAGAAGCCTTTGAAATGTGGTACTACAGACATATGACAATTATGGTAAGCTACTACGGATGTTGGGTTACAATATTCTCAACAAATGTTGATTGTGCTAAAGGAGTATTTGGTAGCCGCAAGGTTGCTCAACTCCCTTCGCGTACCATTGAATATCGGTGAAATAGGGTATATTTTTAGAAAACAATATAATGAGAAAAGTGCAAAAGATACAAAAAATAACACAAGGCCGTTCTGTATTTAACAAGAAAAAGCAGCCATGTTCGAAGACAACAAACATAGAAACAAGGAAAAATTATTGAAAGCATGTTTGGAACACAGCAATGTACGGCTGTGAAACGTGGGCAGTAGGAGAAGCAGACAAGAAAAAGATAGAAGCCTTTGAAATGTGGTGCTACAGATTCATGATAAAGATATCATGGACAAGAACAAAGAGGTTCTGTAGGAAAGAAAGATTTTGGGAAAAACAAAATAAATGGAGGGATATGACGATATGGCACGTTTTAAGGTATGAGGAAATAGTGTGGGATATATTAGTAGCATAGAAGGAGAAAAAGAGGTAGATGTAGACCTAAATTTAGGTTATTGCACACAGATAGTGAAATAGGTAGGCTGGGGAATTTTGAGGGAAATGTGTAACTTATCTCAGAATAGGAAACAATGGAAGTATGCGTCTAATCAGGTTCGGACTGAAACGTAGCGTAGGAGAAGCATGGGGAAAGATAGAAGCCTTTTAAATGTGGTGCTAAAGATCATTAAAGATATCATGGACCAAAAGAAAGCTTTCGTAGAAAGAAAGATTTCTGGTAAAACAAAAAAAGTGGAGGTATGACGATATGGCACGTGCCAAGGTATTGAGGAAATATGTGGGATATATTAGTAGCAGAGAATGGAAAGGTAGATTGTTTAGATAAATTTAAGGTTATTGCACACAGATAGTCAATTAGGTTAGGCTGAGGAATTTTGAGGAAACGTTCCACTGATAAGAATGGGAATATTGCAAGTATGCGCCTAATCTTCTAGGACTAGATGTTACGTCGTCATCGAACAATTCGGTATTCCGGACAATAAATACCATCAGTGGTTCACCCTTAAGTTTAGTTATACATTTTATTCGGAAACGAAAGTGCTAAGAACATTGTCACTTGAACCCTTGCAGAAGAATGTAGTATGAGGAGCTTTTGAAGCGACACCATCACCCGGTCGTGCGTGTTATTGGTTGTTCGCGGAAGCTCTTGGTGAATGTTTATTGCCCACAGCGGCACAGGATAAAAGGAATTTATACCCTTTATTATAGTTTGGTGTAGTTCCTAGTTATTACATAAGCCCACCGTAATCGTTATTGCTACAAAAGCAATTGGTAATTAACCTAGAAATTACATATTTATATCATTCCATCATTCAACGCCAAATAGCCTTTGGTCCTTAATACGATCCGAATTCACCAATACTATGGTATACGCATGTCCTAAACTTTGCATTCGCGAGCTTTTAATTAATTAATTGATTTAGCTTTAAATTTGGGTTCAAGCTCCATATTTAGCGGGTCCAAATATGTAGAATATTAGCTTCGAAGTTAATATAACTTTGTCTTCGAATGGTCCTTTGTAATTTCATTACTGAAAACGTATTATAGGAAATGTTTCAGCTTAGTAACCTATACAGAGTCACATTTAAAGACGTTGGTTTTTAAAAGGTTGATTTCCTTTACAGAGATTTCAACAATTTTAATTGATGGTTTAGCTTAATGTGACGAAGGAGAAATTTAAATTACAACGCTGTACGAGGAAGTAGATTCCACTTATTTTTGCATACTGCTGAATCTCGAAACGATCCAAGAAATTAATTTTCCAAATTACGGAAAATGCTCCAAGCAGCTAAGGATGCAAATTGGTACCGTTAAAGCTCCCAATTTTTAACAATGAGGTAACGGAATTCGGCATCTTTCATCGCATTTTTGACAGTTGTTCTATAATAACGCGTAGCTTGTCCAATATTAAATTAAATTAATTATCAGTTGCTGTACCGAAAGTATTTGAGAATCATTAAATCGGTACCCATTTGGAAACTTTTTATTTCCTATAACACTTTGCGTGAACGAATTTGCAATCCGCCCTAATTTTGCAACTTTGCATTGGAAAGCTATGAAAGACTTTCCACCTTTTAAATAGAAGCCCTAAGAAACTTAGGGCACTTATTGATTTTTCAGACAACCTTTCTAACTAACTTTAAATTCCCAGTAATCATTGGAAATTTATTATGGTCGACAGTAATTTAGTAAACTCGATCCGTTTCACTTTAAAAGCTTCGAACTCCAATTGATCCGAAGCAAAACCCAATTTCGACGGATCAGATATTTTTAACTCAACAATGTTACAGCCTTAGGAAACTTTTCTTCAACCGCACCTGTTTCTTATTCGACGACTGTCCATACATCTCACACATCAGTGCCTAAGAAATCCTCAGCGTTTCAATTTAAACCAAGAGTTTCTTCTAACGTAGTTTCACTGGTACACCAAGTAGCTCCAGTGACTCAAATAATTCATTTTCGCACCATTGTCCTTCTTGCAAAGGCAATCACTTAATTTATAGATGTCAATCGTTTCTAAAGAAAACTCCGACAGAACGTTTCGACATTGTCAAACGCTTACGCCTTTGTTTAAATTGCTTACGAACAGACCATGCGTCCATGCAATGCAAATCTTATAATTCCTGTCGAACTTGCGCCAAGCCGCATCATACCTTGCTACATTTTGAACCGCAACCTGCTTCTAGCCGTTCAGCTGAACCGATCGCTACACACATGCATAAAAATGCCAATAGGACGCAATCAGCCTCTCCTATTCCGGCAAATGTTTTGTCTTCACAGACGAATTCAAATCTTGGGGTTACTGTCTTACTCTCCACTGCTGTTGTGGAAGTTCAAGACCGGTCTGGTAGATACAAACCGATCAGGGTACTCTTAGACCCTGGCTCTCAAGCTAGCTTTATTCGAGACGATTGCGTGAGCAAACTTTGGCTTCCACGCATACGTTCTCAAGTTCCGATTATGGACTTGGGCAGACAACTTCAGCAGTCAATAGGGTGCCGTCAGCTGCACCATTCGCTCTATGTTAGACTCTGAAAAATCTCTAGAAGTCACAACTTTTGTGCTTTCGTCAATATCTGGCAAATTACCTAGCGTTGAAGTTCCTAATAATTGGGAACACTTATGCGGCCTGCACTTTGCAGACCCGACCTGGAACTCTCCAGGAACTATGACATGCTCCTTGGAGCAGATGTTTATCCGTTCATCATCAATGGCGGTGTTATACATGGCAAATTTCTTCAGCATGCCGCCATAAATACAATTTTTGGTTGGACTGTTATTGGTCCCACAAAAGCTTGCAGTCTGATACTGTCCAAGCATTTTTACTTCTGTAGAAGATCCTATCGACCAGACCCTAAGGCGGTTTTGGGAGATAGAAGAGTTGCCATCCAAGCCTTATACTTCTCCAGAAGAAGAAAAGGCAGATTTGATTTTGAAAACACGTTTTCTCGTGACCCTAGCGGTCGTTTTATTGTTGCGTTACCGTTCAACGATACTTTGCCCGTTTTTGATAATTCCTTTGACATGGCTAAAAAGACTATTTTCGTTGGAGCGCAAATTGCATGCTCAACCGGAGCTACGCGCCCAATACAACAATTTCATGCAGGACTATCTTGATGCGGGTCATATGGCATTACTCGATTCTCCGCCCGTTGGGAACGATAATTATTTTTACCCCATCACCCTGTGTTTAAAGAGGAAGGTCATACTTCTAAAATTTGTGTGGTTTTGACGCCTCTGCAAAGGCTAAAAACAACGTGTCACTTAATGACACTCAATTGGCTGGACCTAGTCTCCAAAATCACATTTCGTCAATCTTACTTAAATTTCGCTCTCATCGTTTCGTTTTTACTTGTGATGTTCGCCAAATGTATCGACAAATTTTGGTTACCGAAAACATCGAAAGTTTCAGTTAATTGTTTGGCGGTTCTCCGCAGAAGAACCCATCCAGACTTATCAGCTTAATACAGTGACCTATGGTATTAAGTCATCGCCTTATCTAGCATTAAAACTCTTCAGCAATTAGCCATTGACGAAGGCAAAAGGTTTCCGTTAGCCGCTGAGGCTATACGGTCAAATCTATATATTGACGATTTCGTCGCCGGTGGAGATTCTATACAATCGGCCCGCGAAATTAAAGATCAACTCATCCGACTTTTACATTTGGCTGGTTTTGAACTTGAAAATGGAGTTCTAATTCAGTTTCTATTTTGGAAGGCATTCCGTCAGATTTTTGCCAATATACTTCTCTCGATTTCGATTCTGACGAATCAATAAAAATATTAGGTCTTCAATGGTCACCTACAGAAGATATTTTCTCATTTCGGGTTAAACCATTAAACCCAATATGTACAAAGCGCAACATACTTTCGCAAGTTTGCCAGAATATATGATCCATTAGGGTTTTAGCCCCACTAACACTTTTGCAAAACGCCTAATCCAGCATCTGTGGATGTTAGGTTTAAATTGGGATGACATCCCACCAGCAGACATTTCGTCTCAATGGCAGCAGTATCAAGAAGAATTTCCGTTATTATCGTCATTAAAGTTACCACGTTGTTTACCCCTTCGGATCCTTTTACTTGTCATTTGCATGGGTTTTGCGATGCTAGCGAGGTAGGGTATGCAGCGGTAGTGTATTTCAGTTCATAAATCAAACTACTGGAGAAATAACTGTACAATTTGTAACCGCTAAAACAAAGTAGCTCCAATTAAGCGCATTTCAATTCCACGTTTGGAATTATGTGCCGCCGTTTTATTAACCGATTTACTTTCTTTTACCATTCGTTCTTATCAAGGCTTGTTTGACATCTCCGATGTTTCAGCGTGGAGTGATTCTACGGTCGCTCTCACTTGGATACGTTCTCCACCTTTTCGTTGGAAAACTTTTGTGGCAAACCGTGTTAGCCACATTCAAGAAATCATTGCACCTAGCCGATGGTTTTATATTAAATCTTCGCATAATCCGGCTGATCCTGCATCTCGGGGATTAATGCCAAGCGCGGTTATTTCATGTTCGCTATGGTGGGCGGGGCCTGAATGGCTTCACTACCCTAGTGACTCGTGGCCTAACCAACATTGTCAACCTCAATTGCTGAGGTAACTACGGAAAAGAAGATCCTAACATTTGTCGCTCAAACAGATCCAAACGTCATTGACATTTTACTAAGCCGCTTTTCATCGTTATATAAAATCCAAGGCATCGTGGTTTACGTTTATAGATTTTCTAAACCCATGGCTCAACGTCATACGGGTCCCTTAACAGACATTGAATTACACAATGCTCTCATGATTATCGTCCGGCATGTACAAAATGTTACATTTTCAAAGGAAATAGCTTCGATCAAGGCAAACCGTAAGTTACCTAAAAGCTTGCGAAAACTTTCTCCATTTGTTGATCCACAAAACATCTTAAGAGTAGGTGGGCGCTTGACACATTCTTCGCTTTCCTATTTCGAAAAGTTTCCTGCGTTATTGCCTCAGCGGCACCGATTAACCGAACTTGTCATACGGTCAACTCATGAAAGGTATTGCCATCCCGGTGTTAATACCACAGCGTATCTTATCCAACAGAATTTCTGGATCCTTTCCATTAAAAATTCAATCCGAAATTATTTATCATCATGTCATAGATGTTTTCGTACCAAACCGGTCCTGGTAACTCCTCCTATGGGAGACCCACCGGCAGCACGTATTACCCAGATCAAAACTGCACATGGCACATTAAAACGACCTTTGGTCAAACTAGCGCCGCTACCGGTATTTTAATTTTATTTTTATGTTTAGATGTATATACACATTTCTTACATGTATAGTAGTATATTATTTTTACATATTTGCTTATTTACATATATATTTTTATTTTTGCATAGTTGGTAATATCGCTCGCTGTAGTGTACCACCCTATCTTTCGTTACCTGTTTTCCTAGCAAGGTCAAATCCCATGTGATTTCCTTCACCCAACCTACTTCCCTCCTTTTCAAAATTCTATGAATTTGGTGGGCGGTATGTTACGTCGTCATCGAACAATTCGGTATTTGTGACAATAAATACCATCAGTGTGTTCACCCTACAGTTTAGTGAAATATTTTATACCGGCAGCGAAAGTGCGTTGAAGAACACAGTCGCATCCGAACCCGTGCAAAGGACGGTCGTATGAGAGCTTTTGAAAGCGACACCGACATCACCCGGTCGAGCGTGTTACTGGTGGTCCGTCGAAAGCTTTTGTTGTGAACGTTATTGCCCACAGCGGCACAGGATAAAAGGTATTTATACCCTTTATTAAGTAGTTTGGTGTAGTTGTTTTTAATTATTACATAACCGCTCCACCGTCATCGTTATTGCTACAAAAGCAATTGGTCCTTCCCTATAATTTGCATATTTATATCATCACCTCCTTAATCCCAATCCAGCCAGAAGACCTAACGATGATGATGTTGAAATAGCAAGTTTATTTCTTAAATAAGGTTGTATCCTTAAAAGCGATACTTCGTAGTAATATTTACCATCAAATTTTAGATAAGCTTTCGTAGAAATGACAGAACGAGCTAAACAAAAGTGTCAGTTGTTGAGCGATAGCGAACGGCCAACCATTTTAAACTATGCAATAACCAGGGTTGGAAAATCAAATTCGTAACTAACTCTGTGTTGTTTGACATCACTTTCAAGTTTTATTATGTCATTAGTTAGGCTAATAAATGTTATAAACACACGTTCCATGAGAAGGATATGGGGACTGTTTTTGCAAAAGCAGCCTAGAAAATTCCCTTATTTTTTTCAGCTTATTGGATAACAGCGAATTCCGGCAGCCCATGTCCATATCTGTTAAACTACTCTCTATTTGTAAATGGTGATTATTGAACTTATTATAGATTTAATGTTTTTGGAAACATTATGCCCAACTTGATCCATTGTCTAATACTTGTGTAACTAATTTCCGTAGAATGCTAAGATAATGTGGGTTAATTTTGCAGGAACAGCATTTATCAAAGCGTTCAGGTCCATAGATCTAACCATGTAAGTTTAAGCTTAATCTTGGGGTAATGTAATTTAGGAACTTAACACTAGTTTGTCTTGTTCCCAGTTTGTCGAGAGATAACCAAGCTAAAATAAGTGAGCAGTAAATGTTTTAAGAAAATCGTTTGTAGTATAAACTAGAAATTACAATGATGTTCGATTCGATTTTTATAACAGCCTAAATATTTGCTTTTCTATGCTTAATCGTCTTGGATCCGAAAACTAAACTTCATTATGTCTTTGTTGTTGGAAGGCTTTGTACGTTATTGATTGTAGCTTATAATGATTTGGGAACTATTGTATTAGAAAGCACTTTCGTTCGCCCCCCGTTTCAGTGTAGACATCATCGAAGTTAATATAACATTTGTCTTCGATGTTCCTTTGTATTCATCGGTAAGATGTATATTGATTGAGTGGTGCATTTTCATGCCATACCATGTAACAAGCTCAGGGTTGCAGAGAGAGCTGCAGGGGTTGTGCCGAAATTTGATTTCGTCTGTTAGCTATATAGTTTGCTGGAACACACATAATTGATAAGGTTTTGTTAATATTAAGGAAGGGATCAATTTTAGATTACGGCTGCAGGAACTTTTTCCACTGCATTATTTGCCGGATGAATCTCGAGGAGTCCAAGTTTGTAGATTTATTTTCCAGAACGGTAAAATGATTCGGCATTACTAATGGAAGCTGCAAATGAACGTTCTTGTTCGATTGTCTTACAAGTGGGTTATTCTATCGTAATATGGCATTGTGTTCACTGCATTTGATATAGTTATTTACATACTAGTTGTGAATGCTTACTTTTGGATGAAAAGTATTGTAACGAAAACTGTATTTGCAATAACAACAGTTTTTTATATTCAAACTGATTGTACAAGCTTTCTCAACAACACATAGCTACAACTGAATTTGCTACACGCTCTCCTAAGGTTTTATTTTCAGCTAATCGCTATCAGTACAACAATTATCTTTTTAGTACTACGACGCCATCTTTTGAATTACTATCGAAGCACTATAATTAACTATACAAGCACTAACTATTAATTTATATAATCACTACAGTAATTCATATGCCAGAGTAATTTATATCGACAGTAATTTATATCACATCTTTCAAAGCTTTAAACTAGAATATATTGTAATCGAATTTCAATCAGAACTGAACTCCAATATTTACGACCCCAATTTGTATACGCATTTACAAACCCTTGACTATTCTAAAACATACCATAAATTATGCAAACAACATTCTCGAATGTACCTATTGTAATCTAAATGACTTTTACATGCAAAACTCTTGTACTTGTCAATCAAGTTCATCTGAAAGATATAATGGAGCCGGGGTCAAAAATCTTCTTTTAGGTACAAACGCTTCGGTTATGTTCTATGTAATTATTCTGATCACAGACAGACACTCTATGACTCGAACGTTGGAAGTCTCTGTCGCAGTAAAGACAATCATAACCATTACTGCAGTTTCCATATTGATAGAAGTAGTAACCAACACTTTTCATAGCAGGCACGGTACCATTTAGATTGTAGCCATACCAAAATCTGGATCCCTGGTTTCTGGAACAATACCTCTAGCGTATTTCGTACCATCCTTCAGTCCAATCCATCGAGCCCACAACCGATTCTGGGTACGGTCAACTTCTTGTCTATAAATTCGATCATCTGACCTTTGAGGTCTTCTAACGCCTTCCGATTTACCAAAAGACTGTTTAGTAGCCTCAAGTAGTGGATGCCCCGATATCGGTCCTTTAGCCGTATGGTATTTCCAACATTTGGTTGTTGTCGACGAAGTTGATCCCGACTACCAAATTTATTTCTAAACATTCGAGTAAGTCCTCGGGACATATCCAGGTCCGCCGTTACGCAATATGCGTCGTAATGCCACCGGGGCTATCAATCATTTTTTATGTACAAATGTTTCATTTATGTTCTAATGCAATTATTCTCTGGTCATAGGCTGACCAATCGCACTACAGTATTTTTCAATGGCGGAGGCGGAGGGCTGTTATACTTGAAAACAATGCAAAAAATATTATTTTAAATTTATCAATTATGGTTAGAATACTTTGTTATAATTTAGGTTGAAATGATTTTAATTGAAGAAGGTGCAAATATTCCGTGCAAAAGTTTGTGGCTGGACAAAGTCAAAGACCGATAAAATTAAGCTTGGGCAAATTTCATCAAATGGTGTTCAACGAATTATGTTTACACAATAACTGAAGTGTTTCTTGATGTTTCTTTTAGAAAAAATCAAAGATATTGTATCCTGCTACGAGTATTTAATAGGTGGGTTAACAATTAGAGAACGCAGAGTTTTTAGTAGCAAAAGGACTGTCGTTAGATTTTATAATCGGGATAGATGCAACCGTTAAAAAGTGGGCAGCTGAATTTAAACGTGGTCGCACGTCTCTCGAAGATGACCCTCGTGAAGGACGACCAAAAACCGCAACCCCACCGGAAACGATCGAAAGAATGCATGATATCGTGTTGGACGATAAGCGAGTGAAAGTGAAGGAAATAGTTGAGGCTTTAGGGATATCGGACGATAGTGTGCGAAACATCTTACACAAAGAGTTAGGGACGTGAAACCTCTGCGCAAGATGGGTGCCGCATTTGCTGAATGCCGATCAAAAGCAAACGCGAAAACAAGTTTCGGAGCAATGTTTGGCCCTGTTCAATAAGGATCCGAGCGATTTTGTGCGGCGATTTGTCACTATGGATGAGACATGTGTCAACCATTACACGCCAGAAGCGAAACAGCAGTCGAAGCAGTCGGTGGAAGTCGGTTGTTCAGCGAAGAAAGCGAAGTCGATCGCGTATTTTGGGATGCGAAAGGATCCTGTTAATAGATTACCTTGAAAAAGACAGAACAATTACATATCAATATTACTCCACCCTTTTCGACTAGCTGGATGCCAAAATTCGTGAGAAGAGGCCTGGCTTGAAGAAGGAAAAAATTATCTTTCATCAAGACAACGCACCTACACAAGGGTGCGTTGGCGATGGGAAAATTGACGGGTTTGGGGTACGACTTGCTCGGCCATCCCCCATATTCCTCTGATTTGGCGCCCTCATACTTCCTATCTGATACCAAACTTGAAGAAATTTGTTTCTGGGAAGCGCTTCATGTCCAATGAAGAAGTTGAGAGGGCCGTAGACGAATATTTTCACAGCCTTCCAGACTCTCACTTCCGGGAAGGAATACTGATGTTGGGAAAACGCTGGACCAAGTGTGTTGAAGTTAAGGGGGATTATGTCGAAAAATAAAATCTTTTTTTTTACTGATAATTGCAGTCTTTCATTGTAGGCCGAGAACTTTTCACCTTACGCTCGTACTGTGTACACACAAAGCTTTTATAATTCAAGTATTTGAGCCATTGCTTGCTAACCAGAGGTTCGGAATTTCATAAGATAATTATATAAACAAAGTTCAAATGCAATTCTACATCTAATTTTCTTTATCCCTCGTAGATGAATGCATTGCAGATGGATTTACATCATCATAGATTAAATAGAAGGAGAACAAGTCCCTCTCAACTTACACTGTTTGCAATAGAGTATGACCCATCTTACATTCACCGTAACATATCTCAATCAATTTATTATTCAACATATAACTTTCTTTTTATACCTACAGTTTTTGTTGTTTATTAATGCAACCCGTTAGTGTTATTATTAAAGTAAAAATGCGCAATGTCGTACATAACTAATCACATTCTTGGTCAACGGTATTTTTCTTTTCGACCATATATCAATAATTCCACTTATTTTTAGAGATCCTTCCTGTCAAAGCCTGGTTTTCTTGAAGACATGACAAGGGAGGACAGTGCAAAATTTTCTCCCAATAATAGCTCAATGCCCAAGTGAAGCAGATGTCATCGTAATTCATATGAGGATGCGATACTCAATTCCAGCAGAATGCTAGAATTATTTCTATGACATTTTGTCACGTTTTGCAAAACGTTTATATATGTAAAATACCCCTGCATTTGACAACAGTAAATATCTAGTCTCAAAGTTAAAAAGTACAACACGGCTTTTAAAATTTTAAATTATTACTATTGAAGTAGACATTGTTGATACATACCACTAAATGCATTTAAGAATTTTGCTTTGTGAACCACTATGGAATAAATTAAAATGCAATTTGAGAGTGATGAAATATCTCAAAATACCAGAAAAGAAACAGATAATTTTTCCTTAATCTCTTGCCACCGAAGATAAGAAAAGAAATATAGTTTATCTGAGTTTTAGATGGGTGAGAAATACTTTAGAAAATTAACGAAGAGTGATGTTAATACATAAAACTGCACCCGTTGAATCTCTTTGCATTATGACGCTATTACTACTAAATGACAGGTGCAGGTAAACGTATAAATCAAGTCTACCTTGATTATCTAGATAGTTAAGGTAGATATAGCTAACTATTGTATCTTAGCAATTCGGCCATTTCTGTGCAACAAATGCTATGTATGATTTTTTTAGCATGTACGTTATGGTCGGATGGTTGATCAGTTTTTTTCTGCAAATTTGCGGCGAAGTTGTTGCTAACCTACAATGCTATGGAACAAAAAAATTTTTAACATTGAAGAAAGGTAAGAATTTAAAGGTAACTTCACTGCATTACAAGCACCGACTCGTTACTCATCTGTTTTATAAAAATGCTCAAGATAATCTGTCGATCATGGCGCTCCTTTCGCCCCAATTTTTAAAAACCCTCTACTACATCGCGCGTTCCTATTGGTCGAAGTAATGACGCACATTTTTCAACTCGTGAGAAACGTTCAATTCAACATTCTATTTGCACGACTTGTATAATAAACATAAACTATTTCTAGTAATCCTTGACAATGCATGGGAATTCAAAATCGAATTTTTATGCGTCATAACCTACTTATACTAATTAAATTACGATGGAAAATATACTTCCAATTTAATATTTGGGGATTCACTATGTTTAATTATTAATGTATGTCTTGCGACTCCAAAAAAGCGCAACAATGCAACTACAGTTACCGTTAAGAAAATGTAGACATTAAATATACCAACAGTAAATAAGCTATGTATGTCCTAGCTCTAATTCGCCCAATTTACGTGTATTTTACCATAAGAAATTTTAACGTCAATTTTGGTAATTTTAGTACCTTTCAAGGGTGTTCGTTCAAGGATAACGAGACGTCATCGTGGGGAGTCCACTTTCACTTTCTTCGGAGGTATCATCCAAATTAACTCTGTAGAATAAGGTTACGCTTTCAAGGTTACACCACAAGTATGAGCTTGAAATAACAACTATTTTCTATTGAAGTGCGGAAGAGTGATAATGACGAATACCTTACCAACATTTTATAGTGGCACCGATAAAGCTACATAACCATTTAATGGGATTTGGTAGGCTCGCACTAAGATGTTTGTAGATTACATAGATTACTCAAAGTGTAGACCGTTTGGTTTCTGTTGAAAGAACAGAAAATCCATTACTTTTTTAAATTATCGGAGTGTTTTTAACACCTTTATTTTGCGTGCAGAATACCACTCCCTACAACATTTGTGTTTTTGATCGGTGTAAGATGTCTATCTTCATCAACATGATTTAAGGGATTATTTTGACTTAATACAGGTCAAACATAAATTGCTGTAAGTTGACTAAAAATATTTCAATCTTCAACTCACATTAGAATCGCTGAGAAGTTTTTAAGCTATCTAATATAAACAGCCCTATACATCCGTACTTGCTAAATTTTCAGGATGAGGATGGAGAGGTGGATCAGGAGAAACAAAAGTTACTTGAATTATATATTGTTAAGAATGGGGTGCTATTTATAAAGGGGGGTGAACATAATTTGGGGTTTAGGCTTTGCGTTTCTAAATCGTTAGTAGTTCAAGTGATACAGCAATCATAGTGACGCTGGTCACTTTGGATAAAAAACATTTAAGCTAATGCGTTCTGTTTTTATTGGAAAAAAATGTTACGCGACATTCGTCATGTCGTTTCTTGTTGTGACTTATGTCAAAAAGCAAAAAGTATGAAAAAATGACTGGGGGAGTTTAATATGGTAGTGGCAAGGACGTTAGGTGACTTGGTGTATCTGAACCTCATAGGACCATTACCGCGCTCGAGAGCGGGCGCCACTCAGTTATTAGTAATCATCGATTCTTTTTCTAGGTACGTCAAATTATATCGGTTGAAACGGGCAACCGCGGGGGCTATCGTTAATCGTCTAAGTAAGGATTACTTTGTGAATGTTCAACAACCGAAGGATTTATAATGATATAAGGATTACTTTGTGAATGTTCAACAACCGAAGGATTTATAATGATACTCTGGGGTTCAAGAATATTAAAATTATTTATATGTCTGTGTATTTTCCGCAGGGTAATGCCACTGAGAGGGTTAATAAGGTCAGGAGATTGTTAAGGGCTCTGTGTTATAAAAACACACTAAGGGTGCGTACGTAATTAAAGATTAATGGAATGGCCCATAGTGCGATAGGACATTCGCAGTAGTTTCTATTCCTGGGGAGGGAAGAACCTTATAATATTCATAAAATACTGAAATTTTTTGTTAGACAAGTAGATGAACATTTGAGTTCTAACACCATCCAAGAAATTGTTTATAGCAATTTATTGGCAAAAAGGGAGAAAAAATTGAAATACAACAATTGTACTCAGCTAGTAGTTTTTGAATAGGGCATTAAAGTTTTATTTCGGACACATTTTAAGTCGAGTGCGGAAGATTCCGAAATTCGCAAGCTATTTTTCCTATATGAGGGTACGTATACTGTTTATGAAAAGAAGGGGTCCAACACTTATTGGTTGTCACCCATATAATGTTTCTAATTTACGTAAATACAAGGAGTTGTCTGCGAGTGGCACACTCAAATTTTGTTTTATTACTTTTACTTAGTTTGTCTACCTATCTGTTTGTGGATTATTATTTATGGCATCAGTGTTGTTTTCTTTTAGTTTTTAAGTTTACCAGACTGGAGTATTAAATGATTCCACATTGAATTTCTGTATAAAACAAAAGTGAATTAATTTAAAAACTGCAACTAAAACTGAACTCCAATATCCACGACGGCAATTTATATAGATATTCAAAACTTCTAGATTTTTGTAAAACGTACCAGAAATTATGTACCTAGTATAATCTTTTAAAGCAAAGTCTTATACCTGTCAATTAAGAGATTTTGCGCCGCAGAACCTGTCAATCTTCTGTGTTCAAACCAGTCGTTTACGTTCTAATGTAATTATTTTTGTCACAGATAGACCAAACGGCGGCTTTACATTAGAACAGTTATTGTAATTAAAACTGCAATTAGAACTGAACTCTAATATCTACGACGGCGATTTATGTACATATTCAAAAACTTCTAGATTATTCTAATACGTACCAGAAATTGTGTAAATAACATCTCGAATTGTAATCTTTTAAAAGCAAAGTCGTGTACTTTTCAATTAAGAGATCTTGCGCCGCAGAACCTGTCAATTATCTTTTGCTTTCAAATTCTTCGTTTATGTTCTAGTGTAGTTATTTTGGTCACAGGTAGACCAAGCAACGCCTCGATATGCTTGCGATTTCATAAAATATATGCTTTTGTTTTAGGATACCAAATTTCTAAAAGCTACTTTTGAAATTGCTAACGTTTAAATGCTTTATATGATTATTGAGGCAATCATTTTAGCATTTTCGTTGGACGAGGGTGCATAACATTTTAGAAAATATACTACTGCGTCTTATTTATGTTATTATAGTACTATGAAAATTAGCTCAAGGTTAGCTAAAACAGCATTCTCATATATCATACCTATCAAATTATACGAGCAGAAGCGCATGGAATCCGGTATTTCCTACAGTTTTATGTTTTAAAGGAGATTTAAGAGCATGGCATTATAAATGATTTTCCTACACGACTTTGGAACACTCAGATAAGAAGGCAAGCTACTAGAGATTTTACAAGATAGTTCGGATTCCAGAGCGTTCACATTTGTTCAATAAAGATTATCTGTCCTAGACTTGTCTTGCCTTTAGCTTTTTTGCGCATGTAACCTAGAAAATTTCTTTGCGTTCTACCCTTCTCACATGTAGAGGGCTCTCTTGATAAATGAATCCATTATTTGAACAATTTCTTGTCTTCTTTTCATCGCACGTTAACTGATGGCGTGAATTAGTTCAGCATTTGTCAGGCGTTAAGGGTTGTAGAAAACCTTTTAAACGAATTGTTGGTTCTCATAAGAATTTTTCTGCAATAGTATTTATCAGAAATTTATACATTTTTTACTGATTTGCATTTCAGATATGGATAAACTACATTGACGTCGTGTATATGTAAGTTTGAAGGTGTTGCAATTTTGAGAACGCTTATATTTATATTTACTTGGTAGAGGAATTTTAGAACTTTGTCTGTAAACGATTCCAGGTGAAATTAATTCAGCTTTGGTAGAACTTTGGGGCAAATATTGAGCTTTTATAGGATTTGAATTACAAACTTCAAAATAAGAACTTATGCAAATGATGTTATTTTTGGGAAATAAGTCTGCATTCATATTTTACGGCGAGGCTTTATGTAATAAAGCGTTGGTCTTCCAAGATAATGGCCGCTACTACGCTTGCTTTTGTGAAGAACAATGCGACCCTATTTTTTCTAAGCTGTATGTTCGTTACATATTTGATGGTTGACGCTGAATTTATTAAAACAACCGTCCTCTGCTGCTTCTCTTATGGATTACAGTGATATATCCACGTTTCGTCAGTTTATTAATAAAGGCGCCATTTACTTTACAGTTTTCTCAATCTCTGGCGGTTATGGCGGAACCATTTGTTTCGTACGCGTAAGGAGATGCGGAATCCGTCAACTGCATGGCTATATGATGTGCATCCTTAATTTAATTGTAGTTTGCGCTGTAATTGATCGCCTATATATCTTTATACATATTTTTTGTTCATAGTTTTCTTATAAAAACAACATTTTTGTTCGTTTCTGCGCCGTGACATTATCTAGAGCTGGGTTGGTTTTAAGAGTTTGCATGCCACTGTTGTTAAATTTGTTAAACGTTTAATGCCGAAAACGTCATATCGCCGATTGACCTTAACACCTTGTCCAAAAATTTAGAACCATTTCGAATTTATTCAAAATCGTAGCACATAAATCGCGGTTTGAAAGATCTATTACGGGAGTGAAATGTGCAAATTAACCGACGCTATTGGGGATCTGTTGCTTCTAGGGGTAGATCCATATTTCCCTGCTAATCATGTCGTTAGTAAAATGAATATTTATAAATTATCGTTGTTATAGGTTTTTGTGGCTGGAATATCTAAAAAGATATTTAATCGTGCATGGCACAGAGAAGATTATTGTAGATACTTTTCCATATTTTCCAAACAATTTCACGTAGATAGTTACGTTCATTTCCGGCAGTAAAACCGTATTCGGTATTTGATTATTTCATTTATATAAATTCTCTTTCTATTCTTAAATTTCCCTAAAATACCCTATATAGTGTACCTTTTCAGTATAAGCTCGCTTAACATAATTTTAACTCAAATCCACTTTGCTTTTAAAACGAAAATTTATTTGATAAATTAAATAGTCAATACCTTGTTTTGGGTATCTGTTAATTTGTTAAACGTTTCGATAACGTATAATTGCTTCTCTTGTGTTTCCCATTTAAAGGCTTGTCGAGATAATGGAGCCTACTATTATTTGATAGCGTGTTTTCCAGTTTGCTAATCGTGCTTTCGATAACGCGAGGACTGCAGTTCGAACTCGTGTTATTTGAACCCATTTTTGAATTTGATTCTTCAGCTTGTGCGTTGAAATATTTTCTACATTATTCGTCACAGTACTTCAAAAGTAATGCACGTTTTTTTGTCCAACAAGTAGGAGGCATCTTGCGTGTATTGCTCGTAGCTGGAGGCCAAATGGGTTCTTTCTTTGTGTAGGCCCACCTGTTCATTGTCGTGGAGCAGCTGCTTTTGTCTGTGGATCTTTGCTGTAGTTACGGTGGACAGGACGAATGGATCCTGACTACCGTGGCGTTGCTGTGCTGACACACCCCCGACGGTTTGCAAGCTAAGTATCCAGACACATACAGGTGTACAACTTGTTTTCTTTTGTGTATATCAATGGCATATTCCGTATCAGCGTTTGGTGTAGTTACGTGATAAGAAACGTGACACTGTAGAACTATTGTTTGTTGCTGCGAATCGATATTATCGCTCTAGAGGTGTGATGTACCATTGTTAAAAATGTTTGACAGACACACGCTTATTCCTTTCTACTGATTGGTTTATTTTACAAACGGTATTATGTACAATTTAAAAGAATGTTGGACAAAAGCTCCCACACGTTAATTCTTTCCTACTGATTAGTTTATTTTTCACAAAGTATTAGGTGCAATTTAAAAAAAAAGCTTGAAAAAAGCGCTCGCATGTTTATTTACTACTGATTAATTTTATTTTGTGTAAAATACGAGATGCGCACTTCGTATCTAAAGTACTAAATTGTGCGTATAACATAATTGTTTGCTTTGAAATAGTAACGCTTAATTTATTGCTTTTGCTTGTTTCTACAGAATCCTTTATTTATTTTCTTTTGTTAATAGATAATCGTGGACGACGTGCTTTTTTGTGTTTTTCTTGATATGTAGGTGAATGCCCCCACTTTCCGCGTTTGGTAGTTAGCCTGGTATTTACTTTTCTTCCGGCTACGTCTAGGTACGTGGCAAGATGTTAATCTTAAACTAAAAGGAAGCTTTTAAATATAGAACCTGCTTTTTGATAATCTATATGGTTGTTTAATCAGCGATAATTATTTAGATCAAAATATAAATGGATTGCATATAATTTAGCCAAAAGCGGCTCGAGAAACCTTGAAACAGGCATAGTATATATTTCAAATCGATTTTGGGTAAAGCTGTTAATGTTAATCCAACAGATTTTTAATTCTTCATGCAAACTTCTAGACATAACTAAAACTATGAACTGTGAGTGGTATTTAACGCTAACGAAATGGGTTTATATCTTTGTGTATTACCTTTAAATTAGAAGATGAAATTGCATCCTTGAACAGACTACCATTTTACATTGTTCAATATGGTTGGCGATAGTAATAAATTGTGATGGACACGCACATACACGTTATCATTTGCTAAGGTCATCCGGTATGTCGAGTATGACCCGTGGCTAGTCAGAAAATGAATCAGACCTAAACTAGATTGTATGTCTGTCTTATGTCCGGTATCCATTCGTGTATTCATCGCCCAGTCGTGCTATTGTCCCATTTAATGTGCCATTCGCGTTCGCCGAAGATCGTAAAATTTCTTCTACTTTCTCCAGTCGATTTTAACGAAGGTAGAACATAGCCGTTCACTCCTTTATTACGAGATCGAGCTGAATTATCTCGCTAATCACGGATAGGGCGTTTGTACCGGTCGTTCTGTAGTCGCTAGTCAGCCGTATTAGTGTTTCGCATTGCATTCTGTTAACTGTTTGTCTTGGGTTTAGTATTGTCGATGGGTGTGCCCATAAACTAGCAGCGTACGACACCATAATTGCCAGTGCACTGCCAAGGTACTAGCGCACGCTGTGTAGCGGTATTTTGTAGTCACGTCATGCCAAGCTGACAATGGTTTGCATTACCTATCTTACGTTGTTACATTTGTGGTTCATCATCATTTTGTTTTCGACCATACTTAAAGTCGGTTTGACGCAGCTCTAACTTCTTTTCTATCCCATGCTAATCTAAAACGTTCTACATACCCTTCACAACCTAAATTTCTAATAATTTGACTAATATAGCTTGGACTAGGTCTTCCTATACTTCTCTATCTCTTTCTTATCTACCTTGCTCTACATAGATATTAGCAACTTGATGGTTGTTAAAGAACTCCAACATGTTTACATGATTCCCATTTATAAGGAAATCAAATATTACTTGGCTATCCCCTCCAAAAAAGGAAAAGTATTAAATTATATGTTATGGTAAAGCTTAAGCAACGAATCGCGGCCAACATGCCAGATCGCTAACTAATTGTGAGTTATGCCATGGAGACATTAATTAAGTTATATGTTATGGTAAGTCTTAGACAGCGAATCGCTGCCAACATGCCAGACCGCTAACTAATTGTGAGAGTTATGTCATGGAGACGTTTATTAAGTTATATGTTATGGTAAAGCTTAAGCAGCAAATCGGGGCCAACATGCCAAACCGCTAACCAATCGGGAGTTATGTCATGGTGACATTTAGCTAACTGATTTTTATTTATGTCTTTTTTGTTTTGTTTTCGAACTTACTTAAGGTGGGTTTGATGCAGCTCTAAAATCTTTTCTATTCTGAGCTAGTCTAAAAGGTCTACATACCCTTTACATCCTATGTCTTTAATAATTTGACTAATATAGCTTTGCCTAGGTCTTCTAACTTTATTTTTATTTGGTAGTCAATAATCTCTGACCTTTACTAAATACTCCCTCGTGTATTAGCTGGTGCCCTATCATTCTATCTCTCCTGACCTTTAATTGTTTCAACATACAGGGTTCCTCACCTATCCTTCAAACTTCCTCATTCGTTACTGTATCTGTCCAACTAATCTTTAACATTCTCCTTAACACCATGTTTCAAAAGCTTCTTTTCTATCTACCTCTTTAATTGTCCAAGTTTCACTAACGTATAATAGAACGCTTCATACATACGAGTTTAAGAAATTTTTTCTATTATCTAAAGTAATACTATTAGCTATTAGTAAGTCTTTCTTTTTAAAAACATTTTTCTAGCTTGAGCTATTTTAGCTACTATATCCCTTCTGCTACGTCCGTCCTTTGTAATTATACTACCTAAATAGCAAAATTTATCTACCTCTCCTAACTCGGTGTTACCTATTTTTAATTTTGGTTTAGAACTAGGCTGTAACACACTTGTCATTATCGTTGTCTTTCCTGAGTTAATTTTCTTACTATAGTTACTCTGTAGTATCTCATCTAAAATATTTAAAAACTCCCCTAACTCTTTTCTAGACTATGCTATAATGGTTATATCATCTGCAAAACGTAACATGTCTATTTTCTCTCTTGTACACTAATACCTATCTCTTTTCTTTCTCTAGCTAAGTTTAAAGCTTCCTCAATATAAACATTAAAAATCAAGGGGATAGTATACAGCCCTGTCTAATAATACCATTTCTAATCTTAGCTACGTTGTCTATTTCATCAAATCTAATTACTACGTTTTGGTTTTAATATAGACTAAATAATTTTTCTATCCCTATGAGAGATTGCTATTTTTCGCAAAACCCTGAACATAACAATCTAATCAACCGTATCAAATGCTTTTGCTAAATCTACAAACGCGAAATGAGTTTTTTTATTTTTTTAAACCTTTTTTCGATAATTACCCTAATCATTAGTTTTGGTTCTCTAGTCCCTCTGTCTTTACGAAAACCATACTGGTCTTCGCCTAAATAATTCTCAGTTAAAGCTTCTACTCTATTTTTAATTATTACTGTTAGTATTTTGGAAGCGTGGGAAGTTAAACTAATCGTTCTAAAATTCTCATATCTATCAGCTGCTGACTTTTTTGGAATTGGGATAATAATATTTTGTCGAAATCTGTTGGGACCTCACTTGTATCATATATTACTTTTACTAGTTAATATAATCTGTCCAAAGTTTTCTGATTTGCATATTTTATTAATTCTGGGAGTATATCGTCTATCCCCGGCACTATATTTAGTTTAAGATCCTTAACAGTTCTATCGAATTCTTCTCTTAATATTGAGAACCTCTTCTTGGTCGTGCTCTAACTCATCCATATCGTCTCCCTTATATAAATCTTCTAAATATCTTTTCCATCTATCTTTATTTATTACAATCTCATTATTTTCATCTTCAATATCATTATATGTCTTCCTATCTTCCCCGAAAAACTTTTTAACTGCTCTGTAAGCCCTGTCTGTCTTACCTACTCTCAGACCATCTTGTATTCCCTTACAATTCTCCTCCATCCATTTATTTCTAGTTTTTCTACACTTCTGTACTATCTTATTTCTAACTCTATAATATATTTGCTTACTTTCACTATCCAATTCTCTGGAAGGTTTAAGCTTTCTTCTATTCTCTATTAAATCTATTATCTCCTTCTACTTTTTTATTACCTATAGTCTGTGTTGCTGTATCATATGTACAGCCCTTTTTATTTCTTTCCATCTATTTTCTACGTTCCCTCCTATAGCTATCTCTTTGATCTTATTATCTAACACTTGTTTATATTCTGCTTTTACATCACTATGATTAAGCTTACCTAGATCCCATCCCTCTATTTTAGCCTTTTGCAATTTTTTTAATTTTAGCTTACACTTTATTTTAACTAAGTTATCATCGCTATCTATGCTAGTCCCTGGATAACTACGACAGTTTTTAACTTGATTTCCAAACCTTTGTTTAACTAAAATATAATCTATTTGGTATCTAGCCCTATCACCTGGCGCTTTTCAGGTATATCTTCTTCTAACTTGTTAGTTGAAAAGCGTGTTTACAGTTACTAATCTATATGTTCCCGGCAAAACTCAACTAATCTTTCTCCTCTTATCATTTCGTCTACCATACCCATATTTTCCTACCATTTTTCCCTCACTACCTTCTCCCATTGACGCGTTAAAATCGCCCATAATTATTAAATTCTCATCTCCCTTTACTTTTCTCACTATACTATTTATATCCTCGTATATCTTTTCTACTTCCTCATCCTCGTACTGAATTGTTGGCATGTAAACATGTACTAAAACAGTGTCTGTGGGTTTCGTACTCAATCTAACCATAATTATTCTATCACTAAATGTTAGTACTCTTTAACTTTACGTCCTAATCTTTTACCTAACACTAGTCCTACCCCTGCCTGTCCATTAGTTGAAGAAGTTGTAATTATTTTATAATTATCTTTCCAAAAGTCATTACTATCTGGCCATCTCACTTCACTAATACCTAAAATGTCCAGATTTCATTTTCTCATTTCAACTAATAAATTCGTTAACTTATCTACTCTAAGCAATGACCTTACATTCCAAGTCCCTATCACTAAATCGAACCTTTGTTTTAAATTCTTACGATAACGAGTCCTAAGTACCACCTCCCGGAGATCCGAATGAGGGGGTATTTTACCTCCGGACAAGAATTTTACTTGTGAGCTCTCCATCATACATAGTTCGTGTCTTAGGCCACGCATACCTGAGAAATATTGTGGTACGTTCCCATATTTTTCCACAACGCAGTTTTTAAAGTTTTTTGGCAAAAAACCGTATCTGTCACGGCCAACCCCCAACAACCTTGTAAATTGTTGAGGACCGCCCGAGACCAACCGACTCTCCTCCAATATCTTTTAGCCAGCAAGGCTGCTGTTTCTTGCTACGCCTTTTAATCGCCTTTCACGATAAGCAGACCTACCACAGTAGTATTCTTTGTCCCCTACTATAGGGGTTATGTGATTATAATTGAATTTTCCTTCCAGTATCACTTGCAAGTATTTGCATGTTCGTGCTTGTGGTTTGTTGTTAATTAAAACGCGTGGGTTGCATTTAAAGGTTCTCTTTTTACTCTTTTGCGGTTTTGTTCGTTCAATTTTTAGTTTATTGTTAGTGGTTGTGCTTTTATTTCTAGCAACACATATTGTAATCATATAGGGCTCTCAACTATCAAAACATTAAGATGTTTTTGCTACCCAATACATCATTTTTTCAGCCTCCTTGATCAATTCATAATTCAAAATTATAAATTGCAATACCCAATTATAATTTCTGAAAAACGTTTTAACATAACTACTTTGGCACAACTAATAAATGTTTTATACCCAAGACATTCATTAACAACATCCTGGCAACAAATTTTTCTTCCATGACACAAAACTTCTTTACTAAACCTCAACTTTGAAAAAGTTTTGCAAACGTCTGCTTTTTGATACTGTCCTAGAATTCAGGGTTTTTAAAAACAAAAAATTGTTAGCAGATGTTTCAAAAAATATATACGCAGTTCTAATTCCGCGAAATCAAAATTCGCTTCACTGCATATTTCCAACATCGCTTCGAACACATGCTCACTTCTTTAAAGGTTCAATCATTTTAACTACTCATACATCATACAACCCTTCATGCCAGTTTTCTCACGGGGTCGGAAAAAGTGTATTCGTATCCAATATCTTTATTTTACTACTGCTGTGGATACATTACTATCTTTGTGTTTATATTTTACTTAAGAGACATGTACAAGTATATCTATACAAGTTTTTTTTTTGTTGATGACGCTTCCAACCGTCCTGTTTTTCGCGCATTCATTTGCCGTGGCTTTTGATCACTTCGGATCATTAGTTATTTTACAACTCCGTTGCACTTACTCATCTTATCTTACAACTCCGTTGCACTTACTCATCTTATCTTACATACTGTAATTTACTGTATTCTTAATCTCGTTTAACGTGTGTAACGTCTTTAAAAGCCTATCATTATGTTTATTGTGACAGTTTATAAACGCTACTCTCTGATTATTGCATACCCGCATTTTAAGTTAAGCTTCAAATATTGTTAGTTGCCGCTCTAAGCCTTTGTCCTTACATTTCATGGTTTTTGAGGCAATATCTCGTGTGCATGAGCATCATTGCGACGTTTTTCGTGTTAGTCAGGTTAGTTGGACATAGCCGACCATTCGATCCCTGACCTTTGCTTTTTTCAGAATGACTGTGTTGGGGAATGAATTCAAAAATTTCTTGGATGTAGTTGATAGTTGTTTTTTCCTCAACGATGGTGAGTTACATCGTTTACGTAATTCATACCACTTATTATTGTTTTCAGCACGACTAATTTCTGGTATAAGATATTAAAGATTTTAACATAACGGTTTACTGCAAGGACATGGGCGATAAAGGCACGTGACGTTGGTTTGTCTTTTTGGTTAATACAATACTGCTCTATAGTACTACCGTAGTTTGTAAATCTTTATATTTGGATGTTTCATTTCCAAAACGAGATGGATGTATGAGGCAAATCTAAAAGTCGAACTCTTCACTAGTAGATGCAACGTATGCAAGTTGATCTGTACGTTATCGTTTTGTCATGTTTAAAGTACATCGAGATGGTGGTGAGTGATATTCCAATCACCGTCAACATATGGCAAACTAATTTTAGAAAATTCCACTCATAAGCATTGTCGTTGGTTTACATTTTGGTTAAGATTGACAAGTAAAGAAATATGAATGGCTCAAATTATTAAGTGGCTGTTGACATCAATATATTAGAAAATTATAATTTACTGCAAAAGTTAGATATGTGTAAACATTAGCTGTAAAAATCAAATTTGATTTTATTTGACATAAACATTTGTGCTTAAGTAGCTTTACCTGTCGTAATTACAATAAACTATCTAAAAGAGTACACATAACTTGTGCATACTTTTAAAGACAAAATTAAAGGAGTCCTTCAAATTTTTTTAAGTGTGAGATCCCAGATCTGGCCGGTAAGGGTGTATAACTGATATGTGTCATTTGCAATGACCAATATTAATTGCAGTATTTAGATTTTGTGAATTCCGTTAGGAATTGATTTAAAATGAAAGTAAATATACTTTGCATCCATAAGCCGAGGAATTATGGGCATCTACTGGTAAAAATATTACATCAACCATATTAGATTTGCTAGTGACTTGACAAAACGATGCTCATTTGGAAGGACAGAAGTTTAAGTTGGTTATTGACAGTTTTCATCAAGATAATTGCAGCTCAACATATTTTGAAGTCGGTTATTGTCGTATGCAAACATTTTTCAATATTGTGCTTAAATTATTTTGTTTTTCCGCCAGCAAAGAATTTATGGAATTAGAATGTCTTTTGGTGACATTTTTTGAGGGCCATCATAAAAACGTTGTTGGAATTTCTATTCCATACAATAAGGAATGGCTATAAATCCGATTTGAAACCTCAATATTCTGAAAGGCATTCAACTATTGTTGTTTACTAATTGATTTTTGGTTACAATTTTCTTTTGTTTTATGTAACGCTGTTAATTTCTTACGTATAAAATCGTTTATAGAAATGGTTTCAAGTCGTTTTAGACACGACATACTCTGTAATATGCGTTGTTGCTTTTTATCTAGTCGAAGTTATAAGTTAATGCATACTGCAAAACAAATGTTTGGTTTTCGCAGTAGAATTTATTGAAAACAAAATACATAATCTTTTAGCTTGGAACGACACGATGGATTTCCAGCTATATTTAGCCGTTATAAAACTAGGTGAATAGCATATGTTTGTTCTGTCCCAACCTTTTGTTGCTAGGATTGGCGTTCCAATCCGACAGTTGTTCGTTATCCTTAATCTAAACAACATGGCAATGAAGTTGGTCACGGGCGACTGTAGGCTCGCTCTAAATGTATGTTCTGTGGTTGTATGAATAGACACGTACGAGATGTTGGAGTTGGCAAATCAAGTGGTTAGTAATTTTCATTTAATTTAAATACATCTAATTTTTTCTTTTACAGGGCAACAATGCTTAAATAATAACGTTTTTATAACGACATTTTTGCAGCAGCTTTTTGATAACTACATTTAAATAATTACGCTTAATTACAACGTTTCAACTTTCAACTAGTGATGGTTTTTTATTCTATAATCTGCTGGTACGATATAAGAAACAGTATGCAGGGATTTTTATCTAAATCCGAGATATGATGGTTCAATTTATGACAAACCGAACATGTGATTTTTTCCAATGCTCTACCCGAAGGTACTACATTGACCAGGAAGCGAGTTTTTTTTACCTGGAAAATTTGGAATTTTGCCAAACCCTTGCTGTTCAAGCAAGGTAGGGATCTTTAACGTGCGTGACAACACTCACACACGGGATCTCCATTTTACCTCTCATCTGAACGAGGGTGTATTTTTGTGAAAAATGCTCGCCTAAAATATTTCAAGCGGACCGTGTAACGGATTCGAACCCGGGACCTTGGGCGTAGTAGTCACACACATACCACTACGCCACGGAGCCGCCAATTTTATGATAAACCGCTGTTTGTTTGATGTAACTCGAAGAGATTCCATTTCCAAATTGTTTATGAAAATTTAATGGTATTTTCCTGTCGACATATACAGAGACGAAGCCAACTCAAGAATGACGGTGTTCATTTAAGTTTGTATAACCCCAATTACACTACACAAACTTCCTGGCGAGTGGTGTTCTATGGTGTAAGAATTTTCTTTTCTGTTTTTGTTCTTCCATGAATCTATGGTTATTAAAATTAGTTTAGATCAAATTAAATAACTTCACGTTTCCAGGCCATAAAATATGTAAATTATGTTATGGTAAGAAGATCTAGTTTTTGTTTGATGATAATACTGAAGTGTAGTTGATGTGGTAGACTATACATTCTAAAGATCTAACAAAATTTTTTGAAACCCTTCTTAATTAATAAATACAATTAACGTATCTTATAATGCTTATAGTTCAGATCTGAAAGATATGCAAATTTTCACAAACTATGGCTGTAGGATTTTAAACCACCGTCATTTTAAGTTCATAACAAATGCATAATTTATTTCTATTCTGATAAAAATATTTGATATTTTTGTGTAAATGTTCCAAAAGAATGTAGTTATCTTTATTTAAAGAGAAATATTTCTGGTTTTCGTTGTTCGGTCTTATGATTTCAGTAGGTAATTATGCTAAAAGTATGACGAACGCCTGTCTAAAATATTCTCAGTAAAAGTGTACGGTTAATGATAAAAAGTTTATACTAAAAAATTTTCATAATCATTAGAGCGTCCATGTAGGTGTGAGTTCAAGTATACATGATCTGTACATTTAAGTTTTGCGTTCTTTTCCTTTTGTGCTGGTATCTTGTTATTTAACATTTATAAAACTCACTGAAGTTTACAGTTAGTTTGGAAGTCTTCTTAAAGCTCCTTATTACTGATTTAAATTTCATCTTTTTGGATTACGACTTTCAGAGAGGGTGCGTTTGTTGACCCCATTTTTAAATACAATCGTATCCATGCAGATTTCATTCAAACTGGTGTCTAGATTGCCGCAAAGAAATCAAGAAACTGTTCCACCTTGACTGAACGTTTGTTATTATTCTACGAGTAATTAAATCTTTTGTTCCTCTGCAAATTTCTTTTATTTTTTCTCGAGTAGTGTTAAATCGTGTATGTCATAACTACAAATCAATTTTAGTTTAAGCTAGTGGTCTTTTTTATTAAAAATTGCAAAATTACTTTACACTTCTCATTATTGAAATTAGGTTGGACATTTTATAGTAACCTTAATTCTACAAAAAATGTTTGAATGTGATTACTGCTGATATGGACTACAAAAAGATAAAATGGACAAACCTGGAAGACATATTGTCATTATATTGTGAAATCTAATTTTTTATCTGAAATATTGCAAAGATTAACTTTTTCATATAACTTTTTTGTATCGTTTATGGTTTTTCAGATACATGGTGTTTTTAAAAAGACAGCAGGACAATGAACGTCTGTACCGTAAATTAGTTGTCATTTCAACAAATGATGTCCAGAGTGAGAGAAATTTGTTTCTTCTCAATAAAGGGGAAAAAAAGCTCTATTTGTTATGAAATTCGAAGATGTACTGTTTTGGTGAAGACCTACATCACATTTACTGCATTTAAATTGCGTATCTTTATATAAGACTGGCCGCATCGTATTTGATTTTTATAGTAAATGATAATGTGATCTGTTCGTTCATATTTTGGCACACCGTCTATTTTGGACAAATGGCAAATCCTTTTATTATCTTTCTCGAATATTTCCAAAATTCCCGATGTTATACTACAAGGGAAGGATAGATGATCCAACCCTCCTCCATTGAATCTATGAAGTTGCCACGCATTATTTTCAGCCATATCTTGAGTATGGCACAAAAGTGAAAAATATTACTACTTGTCTCTTATGGATTCGTCTTATAAAAACTTATATTCTGGTCGGCCCTGTCGACACCTCCCATATTCGTGTAGTAATGTTTGACGATATATAGCTATTGAACAGAAATATTCGTATTTGTTCTTTCTGAGAATATCTGGAAGCGCTTGCCAAAGGATAGATAGGATGAGAATTAGACGCAACAGACACGATGTTGTCATTCTATTTACATGCTACTATATTTTCCACATTGGCCGAGGCAGAAAAAGGTTCTTTCTATTTTCTACAATTCGGGGTTAGATGGTAGTATACTGCAAGGAATTTGTTTGTCTCCAAAAGTGCACATAGCTTTTATGCTTGTGTACTTTTAGGAGGATCACTGAAGTAAAGAGATTATCAAACAATAAGTGGTAAGGCAGCTTTATTTTCTGTGTTAAAACATAGAAAATATTAAAACGACACCAGCATCGAGTCAATATCTTAATATCTTTCAGAAATGTTTGTGGTGGTACCTTCGCAGGGCTCACAGCGTTCCACATACTCGGTTGAATTTGTGCTCATCCACATTCTATGGTCCATATTATCAGTTTACCTGTTATAAACTGCTTTGTGCCAGGCTTTCCAAAATAAGGTATAATAGATTCGCCAACAGGTGCAATAAATTGTGGATTGAGCAAATGCTGCAGCAGTGGCTCTATTTTAGAAAATTTATCATCTTTTTCAAGATTTGCATTGTTAATGCAATGAATATTTGCATCATACGATTGAATCCTGTTACGCTTCATTTGGACCTGTAACGATTTTATTTTAGTAGTTTATCATAAGGGATTTCTAATCATTAATTTAAAGTATAATACACAGAGTTGTGTAAAATAGTTTTAGCATCTAGGGGTATTGCACATATTATTCAGCTGAAAATAGCTCATGTATTTTCGGACTTTTTAGAATTAGTTGTTATTATTAAATAAATGTCCCAGCCAGGGCCGCGTCACCATGGTGGCAAGTGCGTTCACTGGACATGTGGCACATCAGAAAAGCGGTAATATTTAGTAAGGGGAGTGGTGAAAAGGTGGTTTTTACTACAAATATGTCTGCTACGGTGAAGCTGTTGCCACTGTTGCGGTTACAACAAAAGTAAGAGAAAACAATTAATTGGGGTATGTGGGTTGTACAAAGCGCGATTATAACTTCCTTGTTTAAATGGTATAAGGTACTGTAACGAAAGCACCGGATCGCGGCTTAGTTATTTTTAGCACATTTCATCAGCTTTCATTCGCCGCACGTCTATAAATCTTAACCGCTATCAGCCGACAAAAGGCGCAGCTTTCAGATACCGCCGTCGAAGAAGGCCGCCTGTATTTTATCAATTGTCGGTCAACTTCCAGTCTCCAAAACATTCTAGAAGCGACCGTAAGTTATATAAAGGCGCACGTTAGTGTTAGAAAAGGGTGTCCGTTTTGATGGTAAGTCGCGTGTACATCAGAAATAAATATTCAAAATAAATTTAGTTGTTACTTATCAGTAGATATAAATTACTTATAGTAAAATATAAATCGTAGAAATTAAGTGTAAATATCAATTACGTTAAATAAATTGAGATCTTGTAAAATTGAAGTTACGCAGACGGTACAGTACTGAGATAACATATTATCTCAGATTATAAAAAATGATGAAGCGTAAAGCTCTCCGGCGTTCATTACAAAAAAAAGGGTGACCAAAGAACAAGAAAAAAGAGAAAAAGATGCGATTTTCAAATGTGTGAAAACTGAAGGATCGGTCCCGTTTACGAGTTATGGTATAAGTACTACTTTTCAAATAAGTGCGAGCAGTGAGAGATGCGTATGTCAGGCTATGGCTGTAGTGTTCCCTCATATACTATTGATGATATCTGCAAGGATAGTCTTGAGGTCGTATACCCTTTACCTATTTCAAATACTCTTAAGTGACGATCCAGGTAAATGACCAGATACACTTTCACATGCAGAAATAAAGCTTTTGGTTGGAAATAGTTCTTTTCAAGTTGAGGGATATCTATATCCAAAAAATGAGAAGGATAGAGAATTCGATCATTTTTATTCGTGCACTTTTGGTAATCGGCGAAACATGCGGATGGAAGTGGTCTTTGTATTCAGTATCTAAAGATTGTGTATTTTACTTTTATTGCAAGTTATTTACTTCAAAAACAACACTTTCACGGAAACTGGTACAAATGGCTGACAACACTATCTCTCCTGTTATGAAAAAAGCGAAATGCACAATAATAGTTTTAAAACATTTCAAGTCTGGCAATCGCTTTAAAGAACAGAATCACAATTGCTAATCAAGGACTATCTCTATCTAGGCAAAATTTAGCTTTTCGTAGAGGATCAAATCAGTTATTTGTACAAGACGACAGACATTTTTTAAAAACAATAGAAACAATATCACATTTCGATGCAACGTTACATTAACACATCTGTAGGATTCAAACAGCTAAGGAAACGAAGAAATACATGCCCACATATTTAGGTGACAAGATTCAAAATGAGATTATAGCTTTCACTTTCGTCTTCGAAGTGTATGGGTCACTTCGAAAATTACGTTGGCAAAGGGTCACTTCCGCCAAACTGAAACTTCTCCTTCAGGTTATCTACCAACTTCCGATCGCTGAAACAAGGATTCTGACTGGCGAACAGTCGTATAAGTTCATCAGTTTTTATTTCCCTTTTAATCTCTGGAAGAACAACCCATGGTCGCTTTTTTCCAATTACTTTAGCGGTGAGCTCCTTGCAGTCCCATCCGACCTCGGACTACAACTTCCCGGCGTCCTCAGAACCAGCATACTCGACGATAACACTCCCTCTACGAGTCCCTTCGAGCTCCGACAACAACAAACCCATCTCGAGCGGGATCGACCTTCTTCTTAAAGGTCACCATGGCATTCATTTCCTGACTTTGCGTCGACTCGAACAGCAAATATCAGCGTAGCCCCCGCAACTGATGCGGCGTATGATGCCTTACTCAGCACCGACGCCTCCTATCTCCTGGAACCCTACTGACCTGAAACATCCCGATCTCGGCTGCACCTCTCTTTTGTAATGCTTGCTCTCCCATTATCCTACATGCAAAGCATTATCGGTGTAACTACACCAATCAGTTGACTCGCAACGTCGCGGATTTCGTCCGCATCGTTTCGAATCACCTTCCTGTCGTTAACGACAATCGCAATGGAAGCCGCCGGCATCTTCTTGCAGATGAGGGCGTGCACCTATCTCGTTTTAAACTTCAAGCGTTCCAGCTTGTCGATGTTGCTCGTAGCAATGATTTCGTTACTGCCAGTCGACGTCTTCCACTTATGTCTTGATATTGAAGGCAATTCCAGCGCAGCAACATCCACAAGGGGCTCCATCTTTCCCGAACCAGCTGCCGTAGGCGCAGGCTCCGTCTCCGACATCACGACCTCCTCCTCAGTCTCAACCATCACATCCTTTAGCATAATCTTCAAACTCTTTCCAACAGCACGCTCGACCAACTGACGGAATATGTCATGTCGCCGCTCCTTGGCAGTGGTTTGTCATCTCGATAGGCTAGCATGATTCTTAGAACCGGGTGTTTTCACAAGAGTAACAAGAACCAACAACTAACAAGAACAAAAACAGACAAAAAACTCAACACTATATGCTAAGCACAATAAAGAACTCGCTGTCGCGACGCTCAAAGGACGCAAAGTTAAAAACACCAAACAGCCTCTCGATATTCAAAATTCAAACCCTGAATTTAAATTTCAAATTCAAGCACTAATTCCTTTTAAGAGTTCAACTATAAACTTTTTCAAACGGGCAAGTGTAATTTGCGAGTATAATTAGTGCTAATGGTATTAAGCACTTTAACGTTATAATGTTTTATTGAGTTTTAATGCAGAATTTGTAATATTTATGATATTTATTTAATTTGAATAGGACTTGGTTTCTGGTTTTAAGGTTGTTGGTTTATTCTACGTAAACTAAGAAAAAATTTTACAATTTATTTGGAAATTCCATGCGGTTTTAACTCGATTTACACGACTTTGTTATAAAAACTCAAAACTTATTACAAACGCATTTGAAATTATTTATTGGGTTCCAATTTATAGGGTTTTGATTTATTAAATTGAACTTTAATTTTGTTTTGCTCAGTTGTAATACACTACATTTTGATTTCCTAATACACCTCTCGAAGGTACTATGTGGGTCAGGAAGAAAGTATTTTTTAACTGGAAATTTTGAATTTTGCCGAATCCTTGCTGTTCCAAACAAGGTAGCGATCTTTAACGTGCGTGACAACATACACACGGAACCTACATTTTACCTCTCGTCCGAACGAGGGCGTATTTTTGTGAAAAATGTTCATCTAACATTTTTCAAGCGGACCGTGTCGGGATCGAACCCGGGACTTTGAGCATAGTAGTAACACATATACAAACTACACCACGGAGCCGCCTTCAGTTGTAAAACACTACATTTGATTTTTTCAATCTTCCATCCGAAGGTGCTACATTGGATGGGAAGCGAGTTTTTATTACATGGAAATTTTTTATTTTGTCGAACTCATGCTGTTTCAAGCAAGGTAGTGGCGCTTAACGTGCGTGACAACTTTCACACACTGGATCTCCATTTTACCTCTCATTCGAACGAGGGAGTAAATTTGTGAAAAATGTTTGATTCACATTTCGCAAGCGAACCGTGTCGGGATTCGAACCTTCGACTTTCTGCATAGTAGTAACACGCATACCAACTACGCCACGGAACCACTTTCGGTTGTATTAGACTACATTTGATTTTTACAATGCTTCACTCGAAGGTGTTACACCGGCTAGTAAGCGAGATTTTTACCTGGAAATTTTGATTTTGCCAACATTCACTCACGACCTCCAGTTTACCTCTCATCCGAATAAGGGCGTACTTTTGTGAAAAATGCTCGTCTAACATTTTTCAAGCGGGCCGTGTGGGGATTCGAAACCGGGATCTTGAGCATAGTAGTTACGCGCATATCGACTACGCCACGGAACCGCCGTCAGTTGTAATACAGTATTCTTAAAAGATGCAAGCATGCAATGAACGTTGCATTAGAGTCTTCGCCAAAGTGTTAAATAAAATTTTACAGTTTACACATAGTTAGTAAGAAGTATAATGTACTTAGAACAACTCTCCCACGATCACATCAAAAGATTACAGAAGGAGAAGAAATGATATATTAAGGAAACTGTTCCTAGCAAGGGGATGTAGGCGACATGAATACTGATAGGCAAGAAAGTGCAACACCGATACAGAACTCTAACGAGTTTTTGGTTTTCTCAGCCAGTAATGTGGGTAAACATGGATTTTTGTTCCTATCTAGCATACGAGCAATTGCATAAATCATCTAATAGAAATTTAATTTTTGTTTATTTGTTGATTTACTTCGGTCTATTGTTATATCTATTCATTGGTGTTGGGAAACACGAACAATCTTCCCACGGTTACAAGATATGAAGAGAATTGAATCTTTACTCCTTATAAGGATTCTTATAGATGGTTAAAAATTTACAAAATGGATTCTACACCTCCATATCGAGATTTACATGTAAAAAAAATGTCGATTTTGTTCTCGTACGTAGGTAGCTTATCTACTTAACGATTTAACTTTCTTTCTAGTATTTTTAAGAATATAATATATTAGATTAGGTAAGTCTCTTGTAATTAGAACTGTGAATGCGTAGTATAGTTCTTTCTTCGCATAATAAGGTCAAGTGTCAAGTTTATACTGTCGAGAGAGGCTCTTGAAAATTACATGTATTCAGAAATCACGCTAGACTTTTATTAACATAACTGTACTGAAGATAAGATATGCGACAGTTTACTGTTTGTCCTCTTTCTTTACTTATCATAAATTCTTCAGGGTATGTCGTTTCTAATATGCTTTGCTCTAACCAAGTCCCGTTTATTGTCTTTCTCTCTTTTACGTTTTAATTACGTCAATTGTGTACGCGGAAGTGTATCCAGAATTGAAACGTAAATTAATGAAGTGAATGCATTCTTTCATGATTTTACTATATGCCATAAGTAAATTACATGGATATATTGTATAATCCCTTTATGATAATTTGGAGATACCTGAATATTTTTGTAGGTGTTCTCTGCTTTCGGAGGTTTCGGAAGTATGCTTCAAAAGATTGGAGTTTATTTAGTACGCTAGATAGTTTTTGGGCCTCTTGGAGCGTTTTTTTAAAAAGGCTTTCTTCCAGAAAACTCTTCTATCAATTTTATTTAATTACAATATGAATTTAATAACAAGTACGTCATGTTCATTAACGTACTGAAATCAAAAATATTCTAAGTTGACAATCACTATTTAATTTAACTAAAATTAGGATGAGTAGCTTGATCAACCAACAATGTTAAAGTTGTAAAGCACGAGACTGACCGACCCTCCTGGGCTTCTCAAGGTATTTATGCTATCCCTGCTTTTACATCACTTGTGGGAAACGCAGATCTCATATCTGCTGCTTCTTTATTCAATACTAAGTATTACTTCTTAGTAATCTAAATTCTAACAATAAGTTTCTTATAATCTATTGTGACCTGCACCTGCAGAGTCATGTTACGTCTAGAATACAAATTAGTTGCATCCATTGTCATGTCTGGTTTATGAACTTCCATTAGCCTTTTGTAATATGTTCTTCATTGTAACAATCTATTCTTTAGATTCAATAGTTCCATTTGATTATGCCTATATACTAATTTGGGGGATATGCAACTCGCTTTTACATAAGAATCTAACCAACGACCAGGCGAGCCCGTCTTTCGTTATGTAATATTAAGTAAATTAAAAAATGCCTTTTTACACTTACTTTTTCAACGTACGGCCTTTTCGATGTTAATTTTATTTATAGTGCGGAGTTTTAGCAGATTTATCTGCAAAGCAAAATAAATTAACGCGTTATTGTAAATAAGTTTAGTACCAGTAAGTATTTATGTATAATTTTGATAAGTTTTTGAACTTCGCCATTACTTAATTAAATATTTAATGTTCCAAATTATTTGGTGTTTGATATTTTCATAACTTGACGTATACGTTAACAGTTGGAAATTTAATTTACCTCAAATAATTTAGTTTGAAGGTTTTCCTATAAAAGCAATATCCACGGCTAGAACTGAAATTTGTAGTTGGTCACTGACGAATGGATAGCGTTATTGGACATGTTCACTAACAGTCCATCTTAAAACAGACAGGTGACCTGAAAATATTCGAATGTAAACGTAAGCCAAACTCTATCCATTTTACTCCAACTTGATTTGAATGTGAAAGATATCTACTTACTTCCTTCATTTATTCACGTTAGGAAGTTAACAGTTTTGCACCTTTGTTTGGCATACAACTTTAATAGGAATCGAACATTCGACTTGATTGAGGACGTGATTTCGTTCTAGTTATATTTCATTTATTCAACTGGAAATGTTATATGTACAATGTTGCTGTTGTGTTATATAGTTTAAGAGCTTCCAGTCGTATACGCTTTTATCTACTACGTGTTCTTGCAGTTCTGAATATTTTTATGTAAATTACAAGCACACATACCCTTACTTCAGAGCACGCACACATGTGTAAGTAGAGTTTATTTTCTATAAATTTACAAAAATTATCTCGGTAGAGTAATCGTCGAAGCAAATTCTATGGTGAATTTAAATATTCGTTATTTTTTAAGATGTTACAGACTGGATTTATGGTATGTTGGTAATAAGATGAAACAATTCGCGTGGTTGCTGGGTCAGGTTTCTCTGGATATACTGATTGACGTAGTAATTTGGCGCCCAAAAAATGCAGAGGATACGTTAAAAGCTATTGGTCTGCTGTAGCCACGTTCTAATTGGTGTGTTTGTTAATCAAGGCTTGTACTTTGCACCTATCTCTGCAGAACTGGGTATTTCTCAAAATTCCCTGATTTTAATTGTTGCTCCGTCATTCAATCTCACACGTAGACTTCAATATTTCGCCGCATTTTCTTTGAATTTCCAAATATTTATTGCATTTTGGTCACGTTTTTGTTTGTGTCGACCATGGTTCAAACTTTATCAAATCGCGGACCGCCTGTTATTTATTTGTTACTCCAAATATGTTGAATTTTTATGCAAATATGATATTCCTAGTCACGTGCTCATCTTTCTAATAATGACGTATTTGAATGCGTTTGCTTATTTATGCGTTGATATTTTTAATGAAATCATTAAATAGCTAGAATGCCAGGTTGTTTATCTTTCCCGATTACGTGTTTATTTTGAGGCAATCCGTTGCGTTTAAAACCTTATCTTTACTCGTTTCTTTCCAATTCTGGACTTGTATATTTAACTTAAACGTATTATACGACGTACACATTATTATTTTAGCTAAATAGTATTTGATTATTGCAAAATGAGCTTCTTTCTTTTGAATTAAATTGGTTATAATTTATATACAGTGTGCTCGCTATTGAGCTTTTGTAAAATAGTCGATTTATTCCTATTTAATGGTGGAATTGTTTGGTTTTCTTAATGTTAATTATATTTACATTTATCTTACGAGCCATATGAATTAATCTACCCTCAAACTACTATCTTTATACATATATATATATATATATATATATATATATATATATATATATATATATATCAAAGAATAAAGTTTATTGGCAAGTGACTCAATATTAGCCACAAGGGCATCCTGTCGACGCGTTTCGCCCTAATTGGGGCTCATCAGGACAGGAGTAGCAAAGATGTAATATGTAACACGAACACATTATGGGAAGTACAGCATCACCTAGCTCACAATTTGTGCCTTCGTGCTGTTTCACCTGACTTTGCAGGTTTTATCAACAGTCGGCACGGAGGAGATCCGGTTCAACTGCCTTTTTCCATAGCCAATGATTATAATTATAAAGAATAAGTAAATTTAATGAGTCTTAAAATAATATCAAAGAATAAAGTTTATTGGCAAGTGACTCAATATTAGCCATCCTGTCGACGCGTTTCGCCCTAATTGGGGCTCATCAGGACAGGAGTAGCAAAGATGTAATATGTAACACGAACACATTATGGGAAGTACAGCATCAGCTAGTTCACAATTTGTGCCTTCGTGCTGTTTCACCTGACTTTGCAGGTTTTATCAACAGTCGGCACGGAGGAGATCCGGTTCAACTGCCTTTTTCCATAGCCAATGATTATAATTATAAAGAATAAGTAAATTTAATGAGTCTTAAAATAATATCAACATGCTGTTAAATAATGAAACTTAGTAACCTTGTTTGTAGATTTATCAGAATGAATTAAAGCGTTATAACTATCTTTAAAAGAGTACAATTTTTCATACTCGCCTTGATAAATAAGTTTAAGGATCGGAAGGTTTGGCTTAGTTGCTAATCATTTTGTTGCTAGTTAAAGCATTATTCCCAGTTGCCGTGGTACTGGCGAACCTTTAAATGGTTTAAAGTTTAAAATTTTGCTTTTACTGCTGCTGTAAGGCTAAAAAACAGGTCTTCAACTTGATCCTCGCGACAATCAGACGTACTTAACGATTCCATTTCAAATTGTGCGTTATCAAATTCTGCATACAACGACTTCACTTTTAATACTCTGCATTCTAATTCAAATAGTTTATCCCTACTACCATATGTACTTAAAAAGTTACAAATCGTTTGCGGGGGTGTTTTAATTTGACGACCTCTTCTTTGAATAAATGTTCTCAAAATATTGGCTTCGCTTCCTGTTATTTTTTGAATTAGAATGCGAGATTTAAATACCACAGAAACAAATTAGTTAATGCGATCACTATAAATAAATGATAATATGATTTATTAATTGATCAATTAACATACGAATAAATTTTCGGTGTTCAGATGCTTCTGTTAAATATGCCGCTTTAAATGTCGTACGTGTGAATGCACTCGAATAATTGTTTATCTGTATTTTCCTGCTTCTCAGGGATACCAAAGTACTTTCAAAATGTTTTAAGCATATTCTTTAAATATAAATATATTATCAACAAGCACGAGTGGTGTCTATTTGAAATTAAAGTAAAATGATTAGGGACTTACGGACTACGTAGACTAATTTGTCCGGGTCTGCAAATCGTTTCTTCTGTGCTGCTACTTGACGAATTGTTTGATACCAGCCACGATTCTCGGTTTTAAGGATGTTTTTGTTATTGTGTTTCAACTATGATGCATACTACCCAATATACGTGTTTAAATCCAATACGGAATTTTTTCGCCTGCATCCGGATCTAAGGCACAATTATTATGTTGGTTATAAATGCTTATATCTTTATCATCTCTTCATGCTTATAATTGTGAATTAAGTGGACTGTAATGGGTTTTATTGGATCTATTAGCATTATAAGTTTAATGCGTATACTACACAAAATATACATACGACAATGGTCGTTGCAGAGAAAGATGCGTTCTCTCCGAATAACCTGACGAATATTAACTGTTACTATTCTAGTTCCAGTATAAAAGAACGCTCTTACTCGCTAACCTCCGTTATGTCCTTTAGCTAGCTAAAAACAAACAGTTCATATTAAGATAAACGAATTTCAAAAAGGTAGATCACCGTGTACGTAGCGGAAGCTGACAAATATTATAATCTAGATTTTTCGCGCAAAATTGATAGCCACTATATGGTTTACACATCCCTGGTGTAGCTTCCAAGATAATAGTTGAAAACTGTTTTTATATTCAAATTGTAAATATTGTTGGTATAAAAAATTGAGGTTGAAGTTATTTTAGATGTTCGAGATTTCTTATATCATAATAACAAGCCCAGGGTAAAGTTAGGATGGAAAACGGCTTTTAGAAATAGAAAACTCTTGAAAGACTTTTAGCTAACTGGGTTTTGACGCGCGGTCGCATGTGATTGGGTTAGTGGATTTATTAAACTTGGAACATAAAATAATGGACGCCACCTAAACTTTTTATAATGCAACTGACTTAATCAATTTGCAGAGAAGGAAAATTTGGAAACCTAAATTATCACCAGCCTCATTAAATACAAAGTTTGATTACCACAAATATGTTTTTCGCCTAACGTATATGAAAATGAATCATATTTGCCCTAAAAATGTGACTGAAAGTAAACCTTTGCGGTCCTAGGGCCGTTAAACTCATAACAGCATGATTTTGTAGGTTTTTCACAATCTAGACACCCATGACTATCATTGAGATTCATTTATTGCGACTTTGACGTTTCAAATAATTTTTCATTTAACCTCGGCGTCGGTGTAGTGTTAATGAGAGTTTCGAATAAATGAATTACCAGTTAATGTAGATAGACCGTCAACGTCATCGATAAAATAAGTCACCATGCTACCAGCACCTCATATACTTACCAAGTGCTTACAAATTTTATTATTACTATCCATAATAATGCTCAAGGGATAATTAATATCAATTACTATAATAAATAAATACGTCAAATGTTATTAACCTTCTTTATTTTGTGTTATTTTTTCTATTTTTTTTTCTTTAATGTTAGGCGAAAAACAGTTGTGTGTCACACAGGCAAAAATAATAACTGCGGGCTGCTAATGCTCACTTTCTGCCCTTGTGGCACAATATACTATACTTACTTCTGTTGTTCTTCTTCAATGGACTGACGAAATTCTAGGACTGCTCTGAAACATAAACACTACCAACAAAGATACCATTTATATCTTATAATCCTGTACAAACACAAAATCCTTATTTTCAGTTTCAATTAATTTTTATTGTATCATTATATGAATTTATAGCGAGTGGAATCTTTCAACTATCTTAGCAGTTTAAAGGAATTTAATAATTTTCAATAATACACTAAAGTCGAAAATAATTCTATATTCCTTTAAACAGATTACGAGCCATCTTTAATATAAATTAATACAAACAAAATTCTTATTAGCGTATATTCTATGTTTTACACAGAAGGCGTAAAACATTAAATTCAAAGTTTAATTACTATGAAATCTTAATATGATTTCTGATTTTAATAGTTAATAGTCTGGGGTAGCGCTACAAAAGACTTTACACTTTTTAGAATTACTCATTTTCAACAAAATTATTAAATATTTATTTACTTAACCTTCACTTTATAGTTTTAGGCTTTGTTTGGAGAACATCTTGACATGTAGTTTGAGATAAACAAGATAAACAGTATCATTAAATTTGAATATTGAACTTGATTTTATAATCAACAAGTATCAATTACTTATCTGGACAAAATACTTTTTGTATAAAGCCGACAAAGTTTATGTATAATTTATGAACTTGACACATCATCAATTATATACAAATTTAGAAAGAGGATAACCCTTTTAACAAAGTATATGACAAAAATTATTCATGAACAAACAAATAGTTCATTCCATACAACAGTATGTGGTAGTTTATAACTTTTCTACAAGTCACTACATTTATACGGGATGAGTCATCGTAAAACGCAGAATAATCTTAAATAATTAAACGGTCTTACCAAGCGACAGCAATGACCTGTTAACCTTCAAACCATCTGTTGATCTGCATTCTTAAATGCGGACAGTAAATCCAAGTTTGTCCAATGTAACAACATACAAATTTATATCATACTTGAGTTCCATGAAAGTGAAACTAATTTGAACGTAAACTAAGTTGCACCGTGATAAATTTCATTATACATTTAGATTAATTTCATATTCACGCAAACCGTTGCGAAGATAGAGTTATAATTAGCACGTGAGTTGCATCAGACAACTCTTTATCATCTGACTTCTCTGTTTCGACGTCTTCGCCAGAAAAACTTAATTTCTGGCGCCATATTGACTGTCTAATAACAGCAAGCGACCTTTCACTTCAACAAGAAAACGAAAAGTGACTATCTGTCACGAACAGACGATCGAACTGGAATATTTTAGATACTGTAATTAAAGAACTAAGAGCACGTAAAAATGGCTTGTAAATATGTTATCAGCTGGAACCACATAATACGTTGCAGATTGCAATTCCGAATGAAATTGTAGTGTACCTTGAAAATTTGTTGGGTTATTAAATCTACAAGAGTACTAGAATCAATAATAGAATAAAACGTTGTTGAGTAAATACTAAAATAGCGAATTTATAGCGGTACTGTCGACAAATAATATTGCTAGAAATTTTAAATGTTACAATATCGTAAAGTATGCCTAAATAGGACTTTTGAAGAAAACAGTGTAACGCAATGTTGGGGTTGCATTTAGATAATAAAATGAAAGGAGTTTAGTTGAATTCTTTTTTTTTTGTAGTTTTCACCGTGACAATCTTCTTCAATTTTTCAATATAACGAAAAATATATTAATCTTTATTTTTTCTATCTATTCAATTTAACACATTACAGCTTAGACTGGTAAATTAGATTTAGTTTATACGGTGGAATGCAATGCGGATGCCTAAACTGATGTTTTTTTTAGCAGAAATGTGAATGCAATTGAGTACAAAATTTTCCTTACACAATTTGTTTCGATTTAGGCATTACTGCAGTTTAGAAATCTGCAATTTGGACAGTAAATTTCATAGACCAAATCAAACGTGTTTCATTTTGCTTCAAATATAATTAGGTTGGTCTAATTGTTATTAATATGATAGCAATTTGAGGTGCATTTGCTTGTTTTAGTGGTAATATAATATTTTATTCGGATGTTTATTCATTTTACATAGGTTTTTAAAAACAACAAATAAATCATGAAGCTCTCTTTGTAAACTCTACGATTTTAGCAATTAATTTGTTGGCTCGGGCTAATGAAGAATATTTTGCTACAGTAAGTTTTTGGCGAATTCACACATCTAGTCTAGAAGAATAAATTTCGATTTTCAATTCCGAGTAATTGAATCTTTCAGCTTATTAACGGCTCAAAGCAGCTTTTCAGTTTCATTTAATCCACACTTTCTGAAAGTTTGATCTGAGTGTAACTTTAGGTATTATCCTTTCTATCCGTTGCAAATCTCTTAAAAAGGTAGGCAGTTTAAGAAGGTTTTCTTGTATTCCATCATTCTGGAGTGATAAATAAACATAAGAAAATGTCGTCTGTCTATCCTGCATAAGTTCTATTTAGTGTGTCTGGTTATTCAAATGCACCGTCTTCGCACCATTAAAATTTATAATACCTACATCTAGTCAAATATGAAATCCTTCTTGGTAGATATTGATCATGCGGAATGTATAATTATGATTTCTTATTGGTTGGAGAGTTGTTCTTTTGAGTTTTTTTGCTATAATTTTATAAGGTTTCACTTTGTGTTCTAAATACTGCCACCCTTTATGCTACATCTATGGACTGTATTCTCAAAAATTAATTTACTTTGTCCGTTGCTTTTTACTTACCCACTATTAGCATTCACTGTTTTTTTAGAGTACTTGAATCCATTTTTGAAACGCGTAGTGCTTTTAAGAAGTTTTTGAAACGGTGATTGTAAGTAACTAAGATCGTAAATGCGTTTCAAAGGCTTTTCTTTTGCTTTATCTATAGCTGCGCGGATTATCTCATAAGCCTTCAAAGGTATTAACCTTTTACATAAATTGTGAAAGTGAAACTTTAAAATAACTGAACAGAAACGGTGTGTTAACCTCTAAAAGTTTCTTTTTACAACTTGTATTTATTTTAAATTTAACTTTTATGCATATGAGGGTGCGTAAGGTCTATGCTCATTTTTTTCTAAAGCTTTTTAAAAGATTTCTTTTTCTAAAATTTTTAATACCGCCTTATTTTTAACATAATTGATAAACTTTTCCCTCGCTAAATAAAGATGTCCATTTTATATATCAGTTTGGATGTACTTTAATTGTACTCTCCTTTGGTGCTTTTTAGACTTTGATATTCGATTTGTGGTGGTTGTTTTAATCGTTGATCTTGATTTATTTGTTGTTATACAGTATACGAATAAACCTTAAATATTTTATTTTGTACATCTTCTAGTCTACTTTAAAAAGTAGCTTCATCAAATATATATTGTTCAGTGTTTCTATCGAAAATTATTGTTAGATAGACGATTTTGCATATAACATCAAGCTGAAGATGCCGGGCGTCGAGAAATCGAATGGCATACCCTCCGCTCAATCTCCTGAGATTAACTCAATTAGTCGAATTGATTGTAGAATGTTGTGACAGTTTGATTAAAGATATCCTGTTTACGCTCTGTCTATTTCAAAAGAGCCGGAATCGACTGGCACCTTATAACCTTACCGATATATAAGCAGCGATCTACAAACACAAGGACATTATTTTATTTTGTTGTTTATAGAAGTAGACAAACGCATGTGCATCATTCGTCGAAGTTAAATCACGCACGCAATTTAAATATTAAATAATTAGGTCTAGTGCAGTACACAAAGTTCAAGAAAATTTATTAAAATTGTTAACTAATTTGTGGGATTATACTGAATATGAGTAAAACTTTGTAGATTACTTATATAGTTCAATACAGTCATCATTATTACATAAATTATTGGAAGTTTGTTTCACGTTGTATGCTACAGTGAACCAAACTAAAGTTCCAAGTTATTATCTGAATTTAAATCAAAGAAAACAGTTGCAGGGATGGCTTATAAGTAAGGGAAACCTCCAATAATGCGAACGACTAGTCTGAACGATTAATTTAAGGGTAGAGCATGAGAGTGGTTTTAGGCCAATATTTTGCGTCAGATAACAAAACAAAGGGCACCACAACACCTATAAGAACTAGTAAATCCCTATAAAGATGGTAATAGTACTTGATGCAGAGACCCACGCGTCACTGCGACTATAAATACCAATAGCATATAAAGCACTATTCCTAATCAAAACCACTAAAATCTCTGCAGAATGCACTTTTGAACTTATTTTTATGGTTAACCTGAAAGAAAATACAAACTCTTTAATTATTATATGAATGACCTTTTAGTAGAGCCTCAGCAATTTTTAAATAAAAGATTATTTGGGTTTAACTTGAGAATATATTGTAAACTTAAATTTCTTTTTATATATGTCTCAAACACAGGTTTTGCTAAAACATCTTTAATTGGGCAATCAATTCTTGTTATTACAAAACAAGGATAATCCTTTTGGATTAGTGATATTTCTACTACCATCTAAATATGTACTCACAATCTCAGTGCTTCAGATCTGACCTACTGATGACATTTGCAATACTAATTTTAACTAAGTATAATTTCATTTTATATATCTTTTACAAAATAACAGTTCAAATGAACTGAAGCATTTTTCAACTAGGTTATGTTTGGAAATGACAATCTGAATTATCTTTCTTTTACCAAATAAAATAAATCACTGTTGGACAATTTACATTAATTTTTAAAGCATAACACTGAGAGTACTAAAAATTCTCAAAACTACAAAATTCATCTATTGTTTACTTAAGTCTACATGGCTGCTCTTGCAATACATTAAATGTCAATTTACAAATTTCTTTGTTCCATTTATATCAAGACATTGATGAAAGCATACATACATCGACTATAAATAAAGGAAAGACACTTACGGATTGATAATTCTTCGCTTAATGGAAATAACTAGAGCTTTCAATCAACATCTATTGAACTGAATTTAACACCAACACGAAACGACGCAAGACCATAAAATATCCGTTTCAATTCAAAATTATGGACCACCATTTGAATTTTAACGAACCTTATTTTTAATTTGTTTCATATTCAATCTGCATACTTGTTTAGACTGCTATCTAAAATTTAAACTCTTGCTACATAATTTCAGATTTAGGTCTTTTACATAACATTGAAAATCTAAATTACTATTGTATTTTGCTGCGTTAAAAGTTTACAATATTTTAGCGTAAAACGCACATTGCTAACACAAACTTACTACCGATTAATTAGAACATGACCATCACACGTTGTGGTAACGAAAGTGAGAATGCTCGCATTCTTCTATACAAAAGGGGCTTTAAAAGGCGTATTTTTAGAACAACGTGTGACTTTATTTTGAAATGTATATAATTATATTTCATTTCAATAGTTTCTGTATTAGTAAATCTCACCAATAGAGTTGTGCTTTTCTTTAAGAAATATACTTTTTAGGTTACTTTTATTTTCGATCTAAAGTAAAATTATTTTTGTATCTTATATTGTTCATACTCTGAGGTTATAAAATTCATTATGGCGGTTGTAAAGGTTAGAAATGATACCATCATTATAATTTCGTTCTAAATTATAACAGTTTTATGATTCATTTGTTTTGATTAATAATGTTTTGTGCTGGCGCCAATGATCTGATCGTCTGAGCGCAAAGACAGGTCACATACAAATTGTGCTGACTGATATAAATAAGAAATCTCAGTTTCTGAGCTTAGTCAACCTATTTTCTTAATTCATTCCTGCGCAATTTACCGAAAATGTTTCGAATTATTTTATGAAGAGAAGATCCATTTCTTAGAGAGTATTTCGTACTTAGTATCCAAACAATCAACATGTAACTTGAGTATGTTAGCTACCTTTGGGAATAAGTTATCGAACAGACTGAAAACAGTCAACCATGTTCGGATAATAGTCTACCAAGTTGGTTGGTTTTAATTTTAGGGGCACATGGTTCCCGGATCGGCAACTTTATGTTGGACATAAGCGAATTGGGAGTTTCGAAGACAAAGTAGCGGGATTTAATTGTGTCCGCATTAGCTGCAGTCAATTACCACTCATCAGGTATTTATGAAAACCCCTGAAGCTGTACCCGAGAATTTTGTAAATAACTACATTTTGAATTCATTGCCTGAACTGATTTGATAAAACGTACCATTAGTACGTTTGTGTGATGAGGTTAAGAATTTAGTTTCATTTTGGTATATTTGATTTTTAATACTCACTTAAAAATGTCTATCGTATATTTGTAATGAACACGTGTGTGTAGTACAGTTGAAAACACAATAGTGTATAATAGTACACTATTGTATTTGTTTTTTCAGTTCATGTGAAGGTATAGTTATAGTTTTGTAATTAATTATTTTGCAATTGCACAACTCGCTTCTAATACCGTATACCTATTCCAATCGCCCTGATCTTTATTCTTGATGGTTTGGTTTAAGGTTTTTCAGAGTTCACTGTGGAGAAGCTCGAACGACTTTCTCCAATATAGAACTCGACGGGTTCTCTTTCTCTAAGCGGAAATGCCTTTTTATGAGATGAGTCGATTAGCCCTCTCATATCCACTCCCAGGCGTTGCCTTAGAATCGCTGGGAAAACATCTTGGATTCCTGCTTTGGATGGGTATTGGCTTATCACAAACCATCTCTCACTTTATCATGGTGTGATCTAATGTAGAAATAGCTGTTGCGACCTTCCATCCTGACATTCTCTTCAATAACCCTCTGGAGGCCATTGTTATGTCAATTACCTCCTGTGAATTCTACTGACAAACGTTGACTCTGTTTTCGTATTTACTATCTTGAGATCTGTGGTTGCCAGATATCTAGAAGGGCTTCCCCACGTATATTAACATTAGAGCTGCCCCACATAGTGTGGTGAGTGTTTTAATCACTTTATCGCTATTTACAAACCCCTCTCGTATATGTAATTAGTCTGTGGAAGTCATGCGTGGGAGGAATGTTCCTATTATCATAAGGGAAATAAGTGCTACTTATAACTAAGGATTGTTTAGCTCTACTTACCTTGAACTCCATAATCCTTGCTGTAACGTCCCTTGCCCCATCTGGGGCAAAACTATCAGATTCAATTTCTTGTACGCCAAGATACAGGTTCTGGGGCGGTCCTCTACGTTGCTTGATAGATGATTGAACGCGGCAACGTTTAGGCATCTTATGCAGGTTCTGGGGCTGTCCTCTACGTTACTTGATAGAAGATTGAACGCGGCAACGTTTAAGCCTCTTATTCTGTTTCTAAAAATGTATGGCTCCTGTATTAGTGCTTCCAATTCTTCTTCGCATCCAGGAAGCGAAACATTTTCCCAGTTGCTTCCAGGCCGTGTTGAAGATTGCTCTGACTTACCTCTACCTGCGTCATTGTTTTGGCTCAAGTTTTTAATTTTTGTTTCTTAAGCCTGCATGATTTACTTGAACATCTCGGCAAGTTGGGGCCTCTGGCGTACTGCTGCGCTCCAAGCCAACACACTGCGTACGGCAAGAGTAGCCAGCTCGAAATATAGCAGCTACTCGGAACTTTCCAACTGCTGCACTATGTCCTTGTTCACCATGAAGGTCAGGCGCGACACACCCGGACTTTTATTGTTTTCGACGTTTCCACTTGGCAATGTCTAGAGCCTTGTTTTGGTGTTCCAACACATGTCTAAGTCGATCCATGTCAAGCTATTTACATTTTAATCAAAAGCCCACTCTCTCCGGCCAAGAAGCCTCGGTCGAAGGTAGTAGGCTCAAGATAAGTACTATGAGCTGAAGTCCCAGAAGACACTGGGTAGATGTTTCATCCTGAGCGGACACTAAGAACCACTCCGGCGCGTAATTCCAGTCATATTATATTAACACACCTGTCCGTGTTAAAACGAAAACAAAAATTTTCCACTAAATGAAATGCCTAACTCGAACATACTATAGGTTTACAACTATCGAAAGTAGTTGTAAGGTGATATTTTATTATTTGAAGAAGATGTTCAAATATCTTTAAAGTTGGGGAACGAATGTAATACTCTATTGTGTACTACATTGTTGCACATTTAATCGCGGGTTTTTTTTTAATTTAAAAATAGCTTTTAGCTGTTTTTCCTAGAACATGCAACCTTTGTGTTAGGTTTCTCAAATATACGATCCAATCATCCATTAAGTAGTGTTCAGTCCTGAAACTAGTTATTCGCGTTTTTTATTCTGACCTAACTTACACATTTCTTTGAAATTCCCACAGTTTGCAGCTTTCATTATCTGTCTGCAATTGTCCGATTTAGGTCTACATTTACCTCTCTTTTTTCTACTTCAGTTTGTAATATAGCCCGCACTATTCCCCAAAAACGCCTTACCAACGTATCCTGTCTTTGTGTCTTCTTTTTTTTTGTTTTTCACTGATATCTTTATTTCCCTACTATTTCTATAACCTCTTTTCTTTTTCCACATTTACTATTATTTAATGTTACTAAGATCAGAATACTTTAAAATACAATATACGAGATGAAATATAGGAAAAGAATTACAATATACGTTCATAAAATAGTAGATATGCCTGTGCCTCTAAGACCTTTTTTTCAGGCACTTCTGAAATATCAGAATCGCCGACGTAATACCACTTTCCTGGTGGGATTTCAACGTTAGCTTCACGGCTTTTACATTGCGTAGACGAGAAATGTTTTTTTGTTTGGGTAATAAAGCCCAACGGTAATTATCGTTTTCTAATGGAGGTCTTATTTTTACATAGGAATCACAATGTCCGCCATGAATTGAGCCGCTATGTTGCACAACACAATATAATGTATATAGCACCTTAGTTTGATTAAATTTGAGCGTTTGGGGTTTATGGCATTGTTTGGAGCAAAAAGGCGTTAAATCTAGTAACATGGGGAAGGAAACATAATTATTCACCTTTGCAGATCGTAGTCTTAAGACCTGGAATCGCTTCAAGTGTAAAATCAGTTCAGCAGGCGGTTTGTTGACTAGAAGTTGCTTCGTGGCATTAGTGTATACAATCCTTTTATCGGTGCTACCATCATGTCTTTTGGTGTACAAATCACAGCTTACTTTATTACTTCCAGTGAGTAATTCGCATGCCGTAAATTGGTGTTTTGATACTGTAGTAGGACCCCATGAATCATAATATGCATTGACCAGTCGGAACAACCGTGTGTACAATCTATTCCCTTATTATCGTTTAAGAAGGATGATATATTTTCGTCTAATGAACATATTTTTGGTGAATCTTTTGTTCTATTTTGATTAATTTTGTTTGATTCTTTTTATGGCTTAATACAAACGTATGTTGATTTTCCGGTATTGGCAAACTTAAACCAAGGAAGAACTCATATTGTCTTGTAATGTGCTTACAATCCTGGCACTGTATTGTATTGCATAATGCACCTTGAAAAACTTGTTCTATAGGTAATGATAACTCAGATGTTTGTTGCTTATGGAATTTTCTGGTTTTGTGATTTTTTAGAACCTTTGAAGGCTGATAGATCCGATTTTTCTAGAATTGGTTCTAGATAATTTCCAGGATTCTCATCACGTAATGTTTGTAGTAAATGCCGCAATAATTAGTGTTGCTGTCCTCCACTGTACTGTGGGATTATTTGTGTAAGGCTCGTAAATAACATGTTAGGATTATACATTTCATGTGTATCACTTTGTAGTTATTTTAACGTTTGTGCAAAGGCAAGTGTTATAGGTCGTCTTTTATTTACGGCTCCGTCATGTGAGTCTAAAGTTAATGAATCTTATCATCTGAGCTTAAGATGCCACTAGGTAGAAGAAAGTGATTGTCAGGCTCTGGAGTTTCAAGGAGTAACTCTAATAAATAATGAGTTTGTTCAAGAGCTTGCATAACCGAAATGTAAAACAGGAGTTGCCTAAATTGGTTAAATCACGCGTGCTTAAAAAATTAGATAATACACATCGGGCGCCATTCTTTGGTTTGCAGGAATCTGTACGTTTCTTCAAATATTCAGTGACCTTCAGCAATTTTTTATTGTATGTAATGTTCACTTCAGCATCGCAGTTAGAACACCACACTGACCAAAAGGCTGTATTTACACTCAAAGAGTGAATATCGGGTTTTGGAGTGGTAAATTGATGTAAGATTTGTTTATTTTTAGAGCGGCCCCAAGTTTGGTGTCCGCATTGAAGACACATCTATAAGGAAACATTGAATTCAGAATCATCATACGATATAATATGACCAGAATGGGATCCACATTTATCAAGTTTAATATTGAGATGAGTATTCTGCAATAACTTTTTAATCTTAGAAAAGTCTATTGCTTTGTTTATATGAGGACATTTGACATTTGACTTTTGCTGTTCCAAGCAAGGTAGGGATCTTTAACGTGCGTGACAACACTCACACACGGGACCTCCATTTTACCTCTCATCCGAACGAGGGTGTATTTTTGTGAAAAATGCTCGCCTAACATTTTTCAAGCGGACCGTGTCGGCATTCGAACCAGGGACCCGTAGTAGTCACACATATCACTACGCCACGGAGCCCCCCTCCCCACATATTTTGCTGCGGTTCCCGAGTTAGTAGCACATGCTACGGCATGTGAAGGGGCAAGAGTGACAATACAGGTTAAGTTCCACATTACAGCTTTGCCGCATTTCCAAGGGACTAAACTGATCCCGTCTGGTCGTTTGTTATCGTCTCAGAATATATGATTGGGTTCTAGGATGGAAGGTGTGTCAGCGGAGACTAAAGCTCGTTTAATAATATCATTTACAGCCATGTGTCTGGGAATGCGTCCAGCACTGAATCGGCAGCTTAGACCGTGAATTCCTAGTTCACATACGGATATACCACAAATACATGTATGTTGTGTTTATAGCTTTATGCCGAGTCTTAGGCCGACAGCGATTCTGAAGGATTGATTGTCGAGCAGAATTCCTATAGAAGACAGTGCTTGTAACCATGCGTCCTAGTGTTTAGATGAAACACCTCGAATACGGACCTTGTCGGTGATAGTAATAGCCGATGTAAGCAAATTGTTAAAGGCGATTTCAAGCAAAGGTAAATCCCAGTTTTTTTGAATATTTTTGTTATGACTGATATCAGATTGAGTTGTTTTTGACAACCATATCTTTTCACCAGCTAGATGTAAATCATTATGTGAGATACTTAAGAATTTGGAGCATGTTTTATAAACCAGAGGTGTGGATTTGTGGAAGGAAGATAAGAATGCTGGCAGCGAAAGGGATATAGATGAGCCAATGCCCAAGCCTCCCTTTTTTATAGGGATGGTGGCTTGTGACCATTCTTTAGAAGTAAGTTTAATATTAATAAGTTTTTTGAGCATGTCACGTAACATGTTATCGAATTGTGATAGCATGATTTCGTATTTCCAGGTAGGACTGCACCTGAGTAAGTAAATTATTTAGGAATTGCAAGGCAATTTTTGATGAAGACATATGGAATGTGAGTTGGGATTTTAATATGTTATAAACGAGATCAGATACGTGACAGTGTCTGAATCTTCTCATGTACGCAATTAGGAATTGACTCTAAACAGAGGAGAGCTCCAAGTAGGATCTAGTTTTCCTTATCAGGAATCTGGATATTGGGAGAAATTTTGTTGAATTTTTTGGGATGTCGTCACTGTAAGTGGGTGAAGTGTATAGCAATTCACATTTGTCAAAGTTTAGATCGAGGCCTAGTGTTTTTGAAATTCTTATTATGTATTTAAGTTATCGTTCTTGTTTCTACGTTTGTTGTCTTCGAACATAGCCGCTGTTCTTGCTTGTTAGCTACAATTCGGTTCCCCTTCTATTGTTTTGTAAATATATAGCGTATTTCACCGATATTCAATATTGTACGTTTATACGATCTAATAGGGGTGTTATTTTTCCAATATAAAAAATTTTTCTTGAATTGTTTCTGTTTTGGTATGATATTTATGTTTAACAGGAGATTGATTATTGTATTTGTTAATCGTTACGATGAATGCTTTCTTTCATTCTTGAATGTTATTTTACCAACATCTAGATTACTAAGCTATGTTAATTGTCTTTATATAATGTGCAACGAAAAGAAAAAAAACTGTTTTATTTGCAGTCTCGGCAATAGTTTTGGCCAATATAAATTTATATTAGTGTAAAGCTTAAATTTTGATAGTTTGTCGTTTCCTTAGTGGCAGAAGATAAGGCTTTTACTGTTCATTTAGGGTTTTCAGTCCTCGCATAGATTTCGTCCTTAATCATATTCAGATGCTAGTTCAGATAATAAGGATACATACATGTTACTATTGAACTGAAAAGATTTGTTGTTCGTTGAATTTTAAAAGAAGTTACAAAGTTATTTTTCATACAGCTTTTCTATGTAAACTTGTTGTAAGGGTCGTATATGCCAATGGATGCAAAATGCTTAAATCATCTCCTCGCCTTTTATTTTTGGAAAAATTTTGTTATCTCTACATTCGCCATATTCCATATTGCGAAAAGCAGTAATTAATAGTTTAACAGGATTGCTGTACCACAATTGTAGAAACGCGGAAAAGATAGGAAAGGGAAGGGTGATATTAAAGCGCCAGTGCTGTGTTTTGCTAGCCGAAAATCATACATAAACCGTTCAACTTTAATTATAATTAAAATTGTTGGTTACGTCATACAACGCATATTGTGGTTAGGATGGAAAATTGAATCAAATAACACGTAAAATGTACATTGATTTATTTAGTATCAAATCTGTCTCCTTTTTCCAATTAAATTTTCTATTTCGCGTTTCCTGTTTTCTGTTCGTTTGTTACATGAAAGATGATACCGTCGATGTCTGTTGTAGTCGGAGTATTGGACAGTCTACTACTATGGAACGTGTTCGTTATTGATTGCATTTGCGCTGAAAGATTGAGTTATTGCGTGTCCCTTATCACAAAGAGTTGAAGTGTCGGAATAAAATTTAATCACACCCTTTTATCTGTTTACTGTGGAAAACTGGGTTTAGCCATTAAAAATACTGAAACAGTAATTAGAAAATGCCTTTGTTACTTCTGAAAACATAATGGCGAGTTTTCTAGTATTTTCTTATATCGAGCTATGTGTTGCGTGCGTTTTTTGTTATCTTTGTTGGTATATCTTTCCTTCGTAACTAACACCGAGCTTCTAAAACCTCAACTCTAAAATTATGCCGGATACCACATTTTGTGTATCCGAGAATTTACGTTCATTATTCGCTCATATTTCATTCTTTAAAGATATCGCGGTATAAATCGTGATTGAACTCTTTAGGGAATATTATTTTCTTTTGTCGTCGAATTGCTTTTACGTTATCGAAAGATCACACGCACGCATTTTATATCGAATTTACTCTTTCCGAATGACGGAAATTCAAGGCTGCTTCAAAGGTACTTCGGCATTTGTTCTATTTTAAACTGTTTGTGTTTACTAAATTTTTTATTACTAGTAATCAGTTAAAATCTTAGGGACTTCATCGTTGAAACTAACCGATTACACTATTTTGTATAAGTGAAACCTACTGGAAGGAATGAAGCGCGTGCCAATGCAGAAGCATGCTAGAATCGACGGAAGAATTCTAAATATTCTCTTATTTTGGCAGGAATTTATTGTTCAATTTATAAACATAATGAATTACGGATTTAACTTTGAAAGTTAATCTTATTAAAGGGCGTTTCAGAATGTTTTTCGATTTTAATACGTGAAAATAAAACACTAGTTTTACTTCAAACTTTTATTTATGACAAACAACCATTTTTAAATGCGCAGCAACCGCTTCTGCACACTCAGCTAGCCTGGTACTGAAATCTTCAATTACTCGTTGTTAAATGCTGTAACAAAATTATGATAGCTGATTAGGAGAGAAAAATGGACATGTATATAATGAATAAATGATAATAAACAAAACAAATAATTATTGCTTCAAACACTTACCTTTTTTAACCACTAGCGAAACGAAGCACATTTATTGATACCGGCCGTTCAAACGGAAAGCGATAGTTGACTGTATGATGGCGTCCGTCTAATACGGAATACGAAAGTCGACTGTATTCTTGTCTTCTCCATGGCAGGTGATAAAGGTTCTTGCACAGGCGAAGGACAGCAAAGTTTATCGCTACCGCAGCACTTACGATAGGCGTCGTGATTGAAGCAATTACACGGTACATGCAATGACATTTGAAATATACCAGGCAGAGGTAAATAATCAACAAATTCTAAACGCCATAGCAAATTAAGAGGCAACCTATTTACCATATAAACGAAACATACCGCCTACTATAATGCAAGGCATTTTAACCCTTCACTGCATAATTTTTGTAATTGGGATGAAAAAATTGAAAGAATGTTGGTTTTTGTGTTTTATTTAAGGGAAAACTATTTAAAAAAATTAAAACAACAGTTTCAAAAAAATAGACATAATTTTTTGTATTGTATCATGTATGATACATTGTGTCAATGTTCTTACATTTAATTAACATGGAAAGATTTATAACAATTAGTATTTTTGTTTAAACATAAATGTACTCCGCATTTTTACACTGTATGTAAGATAAATGATTGCATGTCAGTAACTTGCATCTCTGTCTACTGGTTTCACCACTGGGATGTGGAAAATACTATCCATTCTTACATCTTTTGGCGGAACGTGCACAGTTAGTCCTTTTTTCTTTTTTGACATCAACTGTTGCTTCACTGATTCAGCTGAGGTTCTGCCAGCCTTTTGTTTATATTGTAGAAAGCCCACATAGTGCGACCTCTGATCTAAACCTAGAGAAAGATAAAACTTTTTCCCCTTCGTGCAACTCTTCATTGGTTCCCCTTTCCACGTGCACCTTCCTATATAGGAGCCAAGCATTTGCAAGAACCATATCTACTATGTGGTAGAATATCCAAAAATTCCATTTCTTACTTCGAATTAGTATTTTATATCTACCCAATATACTGTCCAGTAAGTCGACGCCCTCCCATATGCATATTGTATTCTTTTTTAATATATGGGCAAGCTATGCCAACTTTTCCTTTTTTAGATTTATCAAACCTTTTTATAGTACTACAAGGATTATAGTTTGCAAAATTTGAAACAAATGTGACAATTTTATTGTCTTTCCATGCAAGAGTCAAGATATCTACGCCATCCAAACTTCCAACATATTCGACACTGTGACCTTTTTTTTTTCGTATCTTTTTCTGGTGGTAACTTACAATCGATAATTATATTTCTTCGTATAGTGCCCAAACACAATATTCCTTCTTTGAATAAATAATCTACTAGCGGTAGTGTACTATAGTAGTTATCAAAATACAGACGATAATTTTTACCACGTTCAATATTTCTGCAAAGCCTTACGACCACATTTCCAGTTGCACTTAAGTCAGGTTCATTTGGCAGAACTAAATTTTCTTTTCCAGAATATAACTCAAAATTATAACCATAGCCTGATATTCCACAAATAACAAAGAATTTTAAGATCCATTTGTGTGGCTTTAGTGGTAAGTATTGCTTGAGAAAATGACATGACTTGCAGGAATACAGTTGTTCATCTACAGAGAAACATCTTTTATGAGGAATAGAAGAAAACCGCTTGTTCGCTTCAGTTAGCAAGGGTCTGATTTTATGTAATCGGTAGTGGTTCGGAGCATTTACTGGCAGCATTTTCTCGTTGTCATTGAAGTGGATGAATTGTCGTACTTTTTCGAATTTATTTAGACTCATACAAATTCTAGTGATCTCATTACCAGTAACTTAACCCCAATAAGATCGTACACTACGTGCATGAACTAAAGACATTATAATGCAAATTCCAATATAGTTTCATATTTCATCCTTGGTCAACAGCGCTGGTTTACTAGGATCTTTCTGAAAGCTGAATAAGTCGGACTGTTCAACAATATTAGACATAATATCTGGAGTAAACAGTAGTTGAAAAAACTGTATGGAGTACTCAACTCCAGAACGGCTGCAGCTAATCTATCATTTCCTAAAAATTTCATTTGCTCTTTGTTCAACTCTAGATGTTTTCTTTTCCATACAACCTTATATTATGCTATCTTAGAACATAAAAGAATTTGTTCATCACTCTTTGTAGAAGATTGTTCTGAAATCGTATTTTCAGCTACAGTAGCATCCACTTCTACACTACTTGTAACTAGTAGAAAAGAATTGTCTGCCGGTTCATCAGTATTTACATTCATTTCCGGCAGCCAACCTTCCTCTATTTGAGGGGTATAATCACGATCACAGAAGCTATGTTATCATTTTCTTCAAAATCATCATCACTTTCAGGTCCATTTATCATCCATTTATCAGTAAATCAACTTTTGCTAGGTAACAAAGCGGGACATTTACGGCCAGAGGACAAAGGCGCGTGAGCCAGGCGACCCTCGACCCGCAAGATTCCATCACGAATAGAAGGGACAACTTGCGAAAACTCTTTTTTAAAGGGGATCCGGAATGAATGGCCTCAAGCTCGATAGCAAGATAAGATTGTTGAGTATACGCAAGCAAAGGGATCAAAGCATTGTGCAATTCAGAAGACGATAGAGGTCTGGAATACTTTTCGAGCAGGTGACGTAGATTATGACGAAAACTGAGAACCAAGCAACAATGCGTGTAATAAAGGGAAAGGAAAAGCGATTCTCTAGAATTGATTGAATCCAACAGGACGTTACGACAGCGGATAAAACAATAGAGCATTGTTCAGTGAGAACTTCGGAGTATCTGAAGGCTGAATATGTGGACTGTAATTTTCGAAAGACTAATACAAGGTTGGTGAAGCCGCCCATCATAAAGAACATTGGCACAAGTCGGTAGGGAGTAAACCACGTGACCCGACATGGGCATGGATCTCGGTGGAGGGGATGTGATGCCAAGAAGCGCGAGACATGTTTTCCTGAATGTAAGTAACACGATTGGCGATGAAAGTCTTCCAACGCTGCGGCGGGGAGCGAATCTACGAAAGTACTACTATGGAGTCAAACCAACACTAAATTTTATGAAATGTAAGGTTAGAATCAAAGGTTTTGAGCACAAAGATTAATAATTTGGATGCCAATGCGGCGGCCAACAATTCGAGCCGGGGCAAAGAGATTGTACGAAGAGGGGCGACCTTAGACTTGGCGGATACTAAGCGAACCTCAACAGCGGAAGGGGTATCAAAGCGAAAATAAACAACAGAACAGTAGCAACGTTCGGAAGCGTCAGCAAAGCAGTGACCTTCGTACGTAGTAAACTGTAGCGGGATTAGCAAACGGGGTAAAGCGAAATCCGAAAGAAGCGGCAACTCATACAAGTATCTCCCACAAACGGAGGAAGTCGGGGAGAGGGGAAGCATCCGATTCTAATTTTAACGGCCATAAACGTTGAATTAAGTGTTTTACCAGAAATGGTAGGGGGGATAAAAGTCCCATGGGCAGAAAATACGGGTTAAGTTGGAAAGTAGGTCGCGTTTGGTACAGAAGGTGCTTAGTGGCTGAACTAGTGAACAAAAATTATCTGAGGTGAGGTTCTATTGAAGATCTAGAACTTTTAGGAATTGAGTTATCAGGATCTTCAAAGGTGCGGGGTTGCGCGAATTGCTGTGTAGCGGAAAGATCTTTTAATAGTTCGAGATGGTTACTTGACCATTTATGAAGTTTGAAACCACCAAGTTTTAAAAGAGCAATTAGTTGATTGCGTAGATCGGGGGTTGATTCAATAGAATCTCCACCAGTAGCTATGTCATCAATATAGGTATGGTGACGAAGAGCGAAAGCGGCTAGGGGATAAGAATTGCCTTCGTTTACGGCCAACTAAAGAAGCGTACGTATGGCAAGAAAAGGAGCACAATTGATTCCATAAGTAACGGTATTTAATTAAAAATCCTGAATGGGCTCCTCGGGGGAGAAGCTCCAAACAACTCGTTGATAGTCACACTGAGCGGGATTAACAAGAATTTGTCTGTACATCTGATGAATATCGGCAGTGACAACGTAAGGATGTAATCGAAATTGTAACAAAATTGCGGTAATATCTGGTTGCAGCTTCGGCTTAACAAACAAGTGATCGGTTAAAGACGATTGAGACAGAGTTTTAGCGGAAGCATTGAAAACAACTCGTAGCTTCATACTTATGCTTTCTGGTTTCATAACGCAATGATGCGGGATGTAATAAGAAAAGTCCGAATGAGACCCATCAATAACAGATTGCATGTGTTGAGAATCCAGACATTCACGCATGAACGAAACGTACTGTTCGTAAACACGAGGTTGCTTAAGTAAACGATTTTCTAAAGAAACAAATCGCTATAAGGCAAGGTTACGACTACCTAAAAAAATTGTTGTTGATCTCTAAAAGGCAGTGAGACGACATATCGACCTTGTTCATTGCGGCGAAACGTATCAACAAAATGTTTTTCAACAAGTGTTTCCTCAGGCGTGAAAGGTTTATAGTTGCTGCTGCCATTGGAAGAGTATGTAAATCTGTAGTACTATGGTTGGTGGTATTTAGAAATTGGCTATTTAAACATTCATTTTGAACACTTCCGTTCATTTCAACTAAGTCGTCATTAGTGTTAGAAGCAAAATTGTCAGTTGATACATCATTTATTGTATTTCTCTCCAGCCCCATTGAGTCGCAAACGCCAAAGCCCTTAATGACAGGTGAATCTTTTACAAAATTTCAATTACAAGCAAATCATTTTCATCAAGTTCTTTTGTCGAAACCACCTGCCCCACCAGTCCTTTTATCAAGTTTTGTCTGCAATAAAAATAAATCTTATTTTAAAGCTTCATTGGCATAGAAGAATGCAGTAGAACTAAAACTAAGCTTCGTGCTATAAAACTGTCACAATTGATTAGACTCAGTATCGTTCTTCCTCGAAGATTTTGTCATGATACATCTCGAATAAAGGCTGTGCCTATTACTAGTGATTAAACGAATGGAAACAGTATAGTCCCTGACATCAGTCCATGATTTTCTTCTTGATTGCTTTGTAATGGTAAGACCATATTGTTCAAATAGCTGATTTTTACTTTTCTCGCGTTTTTTTCTTCTCTTTGAGCATTTAAAGATAATTAAAGTTTGTAACACCGAAAAAGGACTATGAGGTAGGAAAACTTTCTGCATAGAAACACCAATAATCCAAAACAACGTCAAAAATGCCAATAAATAAAACATAGAGTACATGATAATACAATGAAAGTTTTACAAGTGATGCTAGGATTAATAAAATAGTCCTTATGAAACAGATTTTTACAGGAGTTGTATCTTTTATTTTAAAAATCCTGTAATGCAGGACGTGTATTACAAGTCTTTTATGAAATAGGGCCCTGGACTCCTCGGTGGCCAGTTGATGTCTTCTCGTCGGCTAATTACTTTTCAGAGAATAAATCGTGAACATCAGCTAATGAGTTATTTGTGACGTGAGAAGTGTCTCCATCTTGCTGTAAAAATGTATTATTTACCCAATGTAGTACCTTCGGGTGAACAATGGGGGACGTGACCGCAGGCGTAGCGGCCCTTATTCAAACTATAATGTAGAAATGTATTGCCATTGTAGCTAATCAGGTTTAGAACTTTTGCATCCCATAATTAAGGGTTTATAGCAATATCGATCGGAATTAACGGTCTAAGCGCGACTATGGTTATCCTCAAAAAAGTATGGGCGGACATACTCGTTGACTGAATGTGCCAGCCCAAACGGCAACCTTTGGCGAGTGTATTGGTTTCTGATGTGGTTCCAGTAGATTTTCTCAAGCCCAATATCTACAATTGTATTTACTCAAGCACTCACTGGCGTGAAACTTAGATTAATCGAGAACCTTATTTTATTGAAACTACTAAAACGATTTGTATTTTTTCTGCAGAATTCGATTCGTTTAGCATAATCATCAGCCTTCATCTCTTGCACAACTGTTTGTAGGGGTGAAAATGTAAATCTTTGTGAACAATGCGATGTAGCGTGGATTTGTTTAGCAGCGCGCAATCATAGACTGTTGTGAATCGTCCATTACAGATTGGCGAACGCGTGATGTTCTTTTGCGCCATGTTGCTTTATTCAGCATTGAGTTCCAATCCCTTCAAACTTGCAGCCCCAATGCTTGATTGATTTCGCACTGGGAACATTTTCCGTGTTCCCTAAATGAAATTGTGTCTTGTAAAGACGCCATATAGCAGTGTAAGAATAGTTGTTGTTATAAAACTTTTACACATAAATTACACGCTGCAGTCTCTTGAACCGATTCATTGATACTAAACTGCACAAGCCCGCTAAGCATTTGACGCCACTCTTCTTCCTCGCTATCTGCGTTTGGAGCGTAACGATCAAATCAAAAACGAAAAACTTTCTGAAGCAACCTTTATTAAACTTTTGAATTGAATTTGAATGTGTTGTCGCTCCTGTTACTAAAGGTGTTACATATGAGTTTGATACGTGTAGTTCTGACCCCACAAAATCTAGTCGGTAGTTCAAATAGAACTCGGTGAAGTACCCAACCAAAAATTCTGGGTTTCGATAAAGTACCACAACGCGCGACTGTACCAAAAAGAATGGTTGCCGACTTACTCAGTGGGAAGGGTAATGTGTGTTTGAAAAGGGTCCTGGAATGCTATCTTGTTGGAAATCCAGTCTTAATCGACATGTATCATGGACGCCACCTTATCTCGAAATACGGGAATACTTAGGGAAAAGCCCCAAAAGAAGTAACAGCAGACTACCAAAACCCGAGACCAAGAAAGTGATTTTGGGCAAAAATTCACACGGAAAATAATCGAGTACATTAATGCTAAAACCAACCTAAAATAAACGTTAAAAATAAGGACACTAAATACCTATTTAAAAACTGCTAGCTAAAAAGAAGGTTTCTAAAATCAAATACTATGGTATCTGTATATTAATCACAATAATTACAATATATGTTATTACATCAAGGTCGGAACTATTATCTTTACATTGGTTATGAAAAACACCAATACAGGAAGTTTTTACTGTATTACATAATTATGTTTTTACGTCCGTTACAAAACTCGCGTTTTTAAAAATTATTTTCCGTTCATAGAGTGTGTGGTTATTGAATCGATCAAAAAGCGTTAAAAAAAGTGTCCTAGCGGTTCATTTTTTCACGCTTTTGCGTTAAAAAAAGAGTTATAGCGTGTCATTTGTTAACTCAATTAAAAATGTTTTTGCAAACGTAGTGTGCTTCGAATGCTTCGCGCTATGTCATCAATTAATCATGTAAACTCTCAAAACTGTTCTTAAACGATTTGAGATAGCTACCTGTAGAAGATATTATTTCTATAAACCCACTAAATGTTGACAATTTGAATGCTAATATAGCACCTTTAACTTCGCCTTCACTACAATTTATTAATGCTCAAAATTGTATATTTAATATTAGTGTTAATAAATAAATAACAATGAATGACGATTTTATTGAATTTATTTATCTACGGACGTAGAAAAAGTTTTGTATGAAACTCTTGAGTAAACTAACTTTTTTCACTCGTAGGATTTGCCGCACTCGTCTTTGGCTCCTGCGGTCAAATTTTCCAACTCGTGAAAAATAGTATTAATTTACTCACTTATTGCATAAAAACTATTTCATCACAAGTACATATAAACATCTTTAAGTAAAAAAATATACCGAAAATATCAAAAATTACTTATCTAACGGAAAGCGTTTTCGGCGAATAAAATTACTTTTTAAGTTCGTTTACTAATAACATGAGCGTACTGTGAACATGTAGTTAAAAAAAGGTCATTAATTTACAATTACTTATTAGAAAATGCTTTCGGCAAACAAAATTACTTTCTAGTTTTTATACTAATAATCATAACGTATTGTGAGCACGTTTATTAATTCACGTAGTTAAGGGAAGTTCAATAATTTACTGTTTCTGTAGGTTATAGTTTCAGAAGTTATTTCATAAATACCTGGAGTAATTCGGCTATAAATACCTTTGGAAACAGTTAACATTAATGATGTTCAGAACTTAATTGGTTCTAATCAGATCATATATAACTTCTAGGGCTTTGTTAAAAAGTTAGTTTTTCTTAATTAACATGCCTTTTTCCTAACACGAAATTGTCTATATAAGGGAACCAATTGTTCCTGAAATTAAAACTCACCTTGGTTGGGTACTATTTCAAGTATTATTGGCTAATCGCCTTAATCAATTCGATACCTCATCATTTAAAAGTTAACTGTTCCTACTCAAGTTTACATGTTATGTCATTCAATAGTGATGACGAGGTACTCAAGAAAAAATTATCTTCAATCCATACATGTTATTATCTTCGGCAGAATTCGGACAAATAAATTAAAACTGCAAATTAAATTATTTTGTTTGTTTTTCTCCATATAACATAAAAAATTATGTTACTGAAATATTAACTTGACGGGAGATTTTTCATTTTCTGAATCAGTTTATAAACCTTCTTAGTTTCAAGACGATGGGGTTATAGTCGCCAACGTTATACATTATTCATCGAAATAAGTGAATCAAAACTACACTACTTTAGAATACAAAGTAACAATGCTGTCATTCTTAACCTTAAAACCGTTATAATAACCTTGACAACCTTTGAGTATGAACGATGTGAGATACGAAAACAATCTTTCCTAAATCAAGAATGCATGTAAAATAAAATTGAATTTCTTAAAGGAAGTAACCCAACCCCATTAGCGAAATTTACCGATTCTGAATGTATTAAAGTGAAATATGATTATAAACATTTCAAAGGAATGTTACAAGTTTAGTATGTTTATTGTGTGTACATAGAATCAAGAAAACAAAAATCCTAATGCAGTTGATTTTTCATTTTGTAATATTTGTACTTAACAACATCTTTATAAAGTTCGGTGCTGGATTGTAAATCATAAAGCCAAAATTTTGGTTAAATAGTATTGTTGCTTTCCTATACATCACATTTTTTCTGATAATTGTTAAGCGATTGTTCAAATGCAATACTTTATTTATAATTGAATCATTGAATGGAAAGAGGTACACTTTACTAAACCACATTTTTGTCTGTAAATGAACAAAATACTTTTGTTACGGTATCGTTTTACTAACCATAGATATTTAACTGCGCAATATTTTACACGATACCGAAGTAACTAAAAACTAATTACCAATAACAAAAGTGTGGTTCTTATTGTGTTGTTGTTGGATTACTCATTTCAATATGTAAATAACCACTGTAACACTACGTCATTTCTTGACTAGGAAGAAAGATGATTGATAATGATGTTTATATGCACGTTACCATAGCAATATAAGTTAGATACAAACCGGGAGCCTAAGCTCAAAAGTATGTTAAGAAATACATTCTATAGAAAAAGTTGTTTTTTTATTGTAATTATTTTGCAACTATATATTTTTTTACACTAATCAATAGTACAACACAACTACAAGTTAGGTTACTGATAGAAAGAGGTTTATTTATTTAAAAAACCAACGTCTGTTGCGAATAGCAAAACCGTTTGGGTAAAGATTGGAAGGTATATGCCGCATGTTATAATAATACGTCACTAATATCATTGCAGTTCAATTTTAGTACTTCGGTTGTGTTAAATCTCTACTGATGGTGATGATGCGGTGGATGCGTAACGAACTATTTAAACTTAAACATATTGACATCGTTTTTCCTCTTTTGATAGCTCAGCGGCAAATATACTGTATCTTTTTGCACTTTTTCTAAATCTATCGAATAATTATCCATTGTATGGCTTTTTATTTGTTTACTTGCTTCGTGTGGTCTGTTTTTGTATATTCGCTTTTTTTTCCATTAAATTCAAAATATCCTTTGTCATCCATGGTTTCTTATTTTCTTTTTATTTGTATCCCAGAATGTCTGGCCCCAGTATCTAAGCTGGAGTTACTGTTACCTTATTCTGCTTCTACTTCCTTAGCATACGAAAATTTCCGGATGTCTTTCAACAAATCGTTTTACTTTTTTCGCAGATGTTTTATAGTTATCTTTATATTTTAGGTTCTCTAAGTCAAAGTGCCTTTTTGTTCCTTTTTTCAAATTTTTAAATTAAAGCGCAGCGTTCATAATACTACGTTGTGGTCAATGTTTATATCTGCTTCTGGGTAGCTTTTTCAGTCTTTGACTTGATTTCTAAACTATTGTGAAACAAGAATGTAATCTATTTAATATCTCCCTACGTGTCCTGGCATTTACCACGTATATTGTCTTCTAGCATGATGATGAAATCATGTCATTGCTCTTGTCTACAGCCCATTTTCCCTGTCCTTTCTTGTGTCTAAACCAAATAAACTGCTTCTTCCGTACCCGCACCTAACGCTGCACTAAAATCTTCCGTAATTATTAAATTTTCATGTCCTTTTACGAATCTTAGTACGTATTCGATATCTTTGTAGATCACTTCACCTTTTCATCACTATAGCGAGAGGCGGACATGTAAACTTGTATTATTACCGGTTTAAATTCTAATCTAGTCGTGATTACTCCTTCGTTCTTTTGTAAGTGGTTTTCTACACAATGTCTCTATATTTTTCGTAATAACTAATCTTCGAATTTCTTTTTCATGTTCCTATATGAATTACCCTAAAGTCTCCGTTTAAAAAATCCGCCGCCTCTGGTCACTGAACTTTGGTAATTTCTACTATGCCTAATGCTAACCTATCCATTTCAATTTTCAAATTCTTTAGCTTACCTACTTGCTTCCAACCTTTCACGTTTCCACTCCCAGATGTCTTTGGTTTATCTTTTCTTCTTATTGAGATTGTCTATCATATTCTCCCAAGTAGTCCCGTCCCCGAAATTCGAATGGGGTCTATTTTACCCTAGAGAATGCCGCCATTTTGAAAACGTTTTTGGTACGCTGTGTACTTGGGAAGCAGTGTGATGGTTTCCCGTTGCCTTACACATTACAGTAGTGTCTTAGAATGTCACACCGACCCCTATAGTTTCTGCCACTCTATGTTCCGAAGAAGTTGCTGCTCACTTTTAAGAACCGGTCGTAGTAGAGACCCCACTAATTTGGTTAAACCTATAGTTTGGCTATTTAGCTCACTCAAACGCGTAAACCATTCTACCCGCTTTAGTATTCTTGAACTTCTTCAAGGTGCAGGTCCGTTCAAAACGGAAGTTTTTAGCATCTTTAGTGTATCTTTTAGTTTATTTTTAAGGGAACTTCATCTTTTGTAGTTAACGAATACATCTAATGTTTTATTTACAATATTGAATATAACGACACAGGACTAACTATTCAAACATTGATAAAATTGGTGTTGTTCCTACACACGAATATTTTCGTTCTTCGTGATGAAATTTTACATTTCTTACTTTCTTTTCACGGCCATTTGAGTATTCATTAACAACTTCAACGAATTCACCACCCTGTGGAATTTTATTGTGAGTTTTTAAGAAACTGTAGTAAACAAATGACTGAGAACAAACCGTAAAGTATTTCTTTGTTAATTTCAGTTTTATGTAAATATTAGGATTGTGGTTAAAAATTAGTTTGAGGTAATTAAGAAGTGTATTAATTATTTTTGCAAAGATTTTTGTACTGTATAAATCCTTCGGGATATGTTGGATAAATATTGTTTTCTTTGCCGGTTGGTTATTCTTTTTGTAACGTGTTTTTTTAATTAGAGGTGGGTAAATAAACTTTCTCTCTCGAGGTTTCTTTTCCTTTCTTTGTGACCGACACCTCTCTGTGACTTTTTAGTTAGCACGGCACTTTTTGAATTATTTTTTTTTTGTTGCGGTACATGATACAAACTATTTTCTTTGCTTGCTTTACCACTTTCTTATCCGCACAGATTACCGTAACAAATTCATGAATATAACTGTTTGCAATTTAACAATTTGTATGAACAACATGAAGGGAATAGAATTGGAAACTGTTCCTTACCCTTTATGATTAGTTTATTTATGTCATTGTATGAAATTGAGTTAAATGAAAACGCTAGATTCTTCTCAAGAATATGATTACTTGGCGGTTTGGCCATTTTTGATATTTGTAAATCAAATATTGAGAACTTCATGTAAGGACTAAATTCAAAAGTTAGAAGCATGAAATTCACATACAACCCAGGTGATAATAAACAAACATAAAGGGGCTACGTGGACAACACCAAGCACGTCTCTAGAAATTGTGTTAGGCCTTTCAATTCTTTCCAGTTGGATCAAGTGAGAAGCTTTGACGACGTACCTCAGACCCTCGATACAAGTGGATGATGGAGCAGTTGGAAGTGACTTTTCGCATTTTGCTATTAAATGAGAGAACCGAAGGACAAATTAAGATTACCATAGCAGGTTACTTTCACAATCCCTTTGAAAGAAAAATGAGCGCAAAATAACACAATTTTCCGTATGTTGTGGTTTGTTTTGTACTTTTCTTAATCTTTCTTGGGTATTAAACCACAGAGTATTTAAAATTGTCTTTATTTACGTTTCCGTCCATGACCTAGGATCGTTGTCAAAATAATAAAAAATTTAAGTTTGACATTTATGACACAAATTGAAGGTGACTTTGATTTATTAATTTTTGATTTGAATACATTAGGTGAAAATACAATTTCCCTCAGGACTCAATATTATACTACACCGACGGTTCTCGTATATCGGATACGGGATTTTCTGGGGCAGGGAGGTACCTTGAAAGTAAAGAGCTGCTTCGAAGTTATTCTCTAGGTCGATACACTACGGTCTTGCAAGTTTGGGTTTATGTAATACTGAAGGTGGTGCTAATACAAGAAATAAGAGAGAAAGAAGGGTTGAAAATTTTCATCTGTTCAGATGGCCAAGCAGCACTTCAAGGGATCTACTCATTTGCTCACTTCACTGGTTAAGAAGTGTGGAAATAGCTTTGAGAAATTAACTACTGGAAAATATGTATAGCTCTTATGACTGTAACAGACTGCAGTGTGGATGCAAATTAGATATTTGGCGGGTTACCTATACTGGGTACAGATGCCTCCGTTTTAGGACCTGAAACATGCATATTTTGAACCAGAAAATTAATGATGTCCAAAATAAGATTATTGGCGTATGGGAAATGAGGTGGCAAAGAGGGAATGGGTGCTGGCAGTCAAGGTGTAATGATAGTCCGGTCGAAGAAATCTAAATTGACTTTGTTATTCAATACAGACAAGACAACACTATATGTGTTGAGATGTGTCCTCACTGATTTTGGAGACATCATTCTGGGGTCGAATTCTATCCTGCGCGCCCGATTTGCGAAAGGAAGGAGAAAACCGCTTCCCGCTTTATGGGAAAATGTGAAGAATATTTGAGATTACGTCATATGGTTCTGGGTTCGGGTATCGCAGACAAACTAAATTGTCTGGTGCAGTGGTTCATTAGGGCTTACGTCGTGAGTAGATATCTTCGGAGGGGTTTTGAAACTATTGTTTTATTGTGCCATATTTAATGTGATAATGGCGTTCTTACTAATGTTATGGTTAATTGTCAAAATATGTTTTTGGTCTTTAAACGATTTCGTGCTTAAGGTGTTTTTATGGTGTTTGATTTGTACTTTGTTCCTATTTATGATTTGGAACAATTTTTGTTTACTTTTCCCGTGAGCATGTAAATTCTGCTTTATCAGGCGCAACTGAGATTGCCGAATTGATATCTCGATAACCTTAAGCTTTCCTGTCGCTATTTATATTGTAATTCTCTAGTAACAAGTGCGAAGGTATTCAACATATATTTTTAAAATAAAATACAATGGTTGTTTACTTTGTAAAAATAATTAAATTTGGTGTCGGTTTATAGTTTTGGATGTGCTTCATAGACTGAAAGCACCTGCATATTTTGTAAATTGCTCTTCATTCATGCTTGTTTACGAAAGTCTTTGACGCCTTTGCTTAGTGCAATCAAAATCTAATTTAAAGTTTGTTTTATGCTATACAAACTTGAACCGAAACTAAATCATGTTTTCTAAATATCCACTTTTAGGAAAATAAGTGGTTTATTTAAACTGAATTAATTATATATAAAGTCAATTAACCAAGAAATGTTTTTAACCATCTTCTTTAAGAGAAACTTCTGAAACTGAGACAAATAATTACCGTAGATTCTAAAATTAAGCATGTTGCCCCGAAGTTATTAATTTAAACTTAATGAAAACTTTTCCGAAAATTTTAAGACTTATAATACCTAGATAGGGAATGCCATTTTGTTGGCTAATCAGTTTTTCTTTTAACAATAGGCATTAAAATTTGGTCAGGAAGAAATTTCTGCAGGCCCTTACAATTTATTTTTTCCTGTTTCATGAAAGACAAAACGAATAGTATATAGTGAAGTTTATCTTGGTTAACAGTGAACGCGAATTTTAAAACATCTGTATCAGTTTCCATCTTGAACTTTCTTGAATGAAACGATTTCTTTATTGCCAAAGTTCTACAAGTTTCCTAGTAAAGTCGTGTTGCTACCGTAATTAGCATCAATGTCTTTTTAGCACAATAAACTTATATGCTTGAAGTATATTTTCTAAATGGTTTTCTATTTAGTGAAATTTGGGGATACAATCAACCTCTTATGTTTCAAGAGTTTTCTAAAACACCCTCCAAGCTTGGCAGCGATATCAAAGAATTTGTAAACGTGTATTACAATTTGTTAGTGTACTTCGTGAAACTGTCATTCATAATAAAGGGTTTTGCGAGGCCAACTGTACGTACCGAAGACGTGTTTTTGTTTGCATTCATATAAGAAATTACCATGCTTAATGACATTTGTTTTTTTTCTCTAATACTTCACGCGACAGTACTACACTGGCCAGGAAGCGATTTTTTTACCTGAAAATTTTGAATTTTGCCGAACTCTTGCTATTTCAAGCAAGTATGGATCTTTAACTTGCATGACAAATTCACGCATGGGACCTACATTTGACCTCTCATCCGAACAAGGGCGTATTTTGTGAAAAATGCTTGTCTAACATTTTTCAAGTGGACCGTGTCGAGATTCGAACCTGGGACCTTGTGCTTAATGACATTTACTTTTTTTTCTAATATTTTACGCGACAGTACTACACTGGCCAGGAAGCGATTTTTTACCTGAAAATTTTGAATTTTGCCGAATTCTTGCTATTTCAAGCAAGTATGGATCTTTAACTTGCATGACAAATTCACGCATGGGACCTACATTTGACCTCTCATCCGAACAAGGGCGTATTTTGTGAAAAATGCTTGCCTAACATTTTTCAAGTGGACCGTGTCTGGATTTGAACTACGCCACGGAGCCGCCTTCATGCTGTTTGACACTACATTTGATTTTTCAATGCTCCACCCGAAGGTACTACGTTGACCAGGAAGTGAGTTTTTTTTACCTGGAAATTTTGAATTTTATCGAACCCTTGCTGTTTCAAGCAAGGTAGGGATGTTTAACGTGCGTGACAACATTCACACACAGGACCTATATTTTACCTCTTGTCCGAACGAGGACGTACTTTGTGAAAAATACTCGCAAACGGACCGTGTCGGGATTGGAACCCGGGACCTTGGGCATTGCCACTCGCATACCAACTACGCCACGGGGCCGCCTCATGCTTTTTGACGTACTGTACTGCCAGTGGTTTGTCATTAATCTAATCTATAACGACTTGCTAAATTTAACTTCTTTAGGCAGAGCGTGGTTTCGTATTTTGGGTAACCTAGATTCCCAAAATATGCATCTGTATAGCGCTGGTAATCCGCACTGACTTATAAATTGATGTTTGGATATCAGTTTCGTGTAGACGAATAATTGGGTCTATTATTCAATTTTTCCGCCAATGCAGGGTCTTCAGGATAATGAACGTTTACATGGCTATTTTCAAGAATACTGTGCTACAGCACTTATCATACAAGTATTTCCGACTTTTTCAGCATGTACCTTGATGGCTGTCCAGTTGTTACGTGAGAAATTGAGTTTATGTTACTTACTTATTTTTGCTCTACAGGAGCCGGATTTAAATCGGTAAATCAGTGCACCAGCTAGATTTCTACTAAATACCTTGAGAGGTCTTTAAACTCTGCTTATGTTTGCCTTTGATAGCTAACCCACGTGAAGAAGACACAAATGAAGCTTACCCGGAAGGTGGATGTCTCGAGTAACAGTTTAGAGGCTGCTGGAGGATGATGAAGCCTCGCTTACACCCTTATTAACTTCTTCTACTAGTCTACTATAAAGAAAATGAAAGTCCACGTCTTGTATATCTAACCTATATTGTACAACATGATTATAACAGCGAATGACTACAAACAAAATCTATGATCTACCCATAGTTGACCAAATATGCGTGTAGCTAAAAAGCAGCTTAATATTATCAAACGATAGAAATCCAACTAATTTCATTTTTACATATAAATTATACGAATGCATAAGTGAGCGCTTTATGCGAAGTCGTTATGTTAAGTATGCTTTAAATAAACGTGCATTTACATTACTAGTCCTTAATAATAATAAGCTCCACACATTATTATTACTATTACCATCAAAAACAATTATTAATTACAACAGGACAGCATGTGTGGATTATAAGAGGGATAACAAAAATTTAACTGACTTACACTTTTTTTGTTCTCCTCAAAGCTAGGTCGACTTCCAGTGCCGGACTCGTTGCAGGTAAAAATCCAACTTATTGTTGTACAAAAGCACCCAACACGGGCAACTTCCACGTTTACTTCAAGTTTTCACTAGCAGTTCTGGGATTTGGATACAGTCACCTTTACTACCTGGTTCTCAACCTTGTTCCGCACCGGGATGGTGGTCTGCTTGTTGACTCGAAGCTCTGCTGACTGATGTCTAGTATCAAATAACTGATGAATGAATGAATTCCTTTTTTTACTATGTGACAGGCCGCCCTGTTATAACTCGTTAATTATTAATTTTAAGGTATTCTTGTTATTTATAGACTGAGGGATAAATGTATGTTGGTAGAAGCGTTTAGCATAGAATGTTTCGTATGGATGGACACTAAGATTTAACTGCAGGGGGTTGTGCGGTCTTCGGACGATTGAAAAGTAGGTAGTAAAGGCAGACGTTTAACAGGTAAAGATGTTGATAGTTAAATCTAATCGTACCGAAGGTGTTTGGAATAAAGTCGGGAATCGTGTGAATGCATCATTAAATAAGCATTGTATATATCGGTTGATAACAATGATGTTACAAGAAAGTAGTTTTAGAGCGGGTATAAAACATTAAGGTCTACAATATTTGATAAGCACGCGTTAACGTGGTGAATACTAACGTTTAAAATTATATGGTTACCGATGGTGAGATAAGATTGTGGGATACCACCTGCATCCGGAAGTTTGTGTTAAAAATTGGTGTGCCGTTAACCTCGACATCAGCTGCTAGTGAAAAAGCTGCCATCAGGGGTAGGATTATACTGATTTTGTGACGTCGATTGTGCGTCAAAGGGTGAGTGAAAAGATTATTGTCGTGATTTTACGACGTTTGACTTAAACGAATTATTTACACGATCTAGAATAGGGTTTATGGTAATAAGTTACTAATTTAGTTTATTATGGGGTTAATTTGCTTATTTGTAATTAATAAAGTGTTCGTTAAATTCAATATTAATTGTTCACTCAACGAACTTGTGTTTTATTTCCATAATCAGTGTTGTATGAGGATCCGAAACTAATATTTGTAATATTTATAAACTAAATATTTTGCGCCTTGGGATTATTAAAATTGTTTAGTGTTTTTGCACTAGTACAATATCAAGTTAATGAGGCAGCTCAAAGGTGAGGTATGCCCCCTTTGTCTGTCACAACTTTTCGTCAGTTTTTGTAAGTTCTACAGCGTAGGGTCATTGCATGCTCTTTTTCCTTCTCGCGGATTGTACGTCTAAACTATTCTAATTTCGAGGTTAATGCCGTTCTGTCCGTGTAAACTGTTGTTTTGTTCCCACGATTTTACGTTTAATACTGAAAGCTGCTTATTTTGTTTTGTCTGTTTGTGTGAGTCTAAGGCTTTTGAGGTATATCTTTCATAGTTGATCGTTCTTGAACTCGTGTGAATGTGTACAAAAATTTTTAAAATCATGGTTATTTTCCGATTGTCTATCTGTAATTTTTCACAAATTTAATGCGAAGGGGTGTAAAGTACCGATATTTATTGTTGTTTGTATTTAATGTAATGGCCGCTTTCCTATGTTAGTTCTACATCCCAAATTAATGTCATATTGGAATGACGACGTTATTAAATGTAAATTTCCAAAGCTTCTCAATTTTACTTGCTACTTTCATGATAAAAGCTCATTTAACTAACTAATTTTAATAAATGTGTTCTACTACTTAATGTTTCTCTAATTAACGCGCAATCTTTACACAGTATGGTCTGTTTAGTGTCTCTTTACTTAAATGAATAGGATATCCAGAACCCTCATAAATAATTTCAAGAATTTGTTTAAAGATTTGCAAAGAAGTGATCTAGCATAACACCTGAAATATTGTAAATTGGTTTTGACAACATAGAAAGAATTTGTGTAGTAATCCAAACAGTAGCGACTTTTCCAACATTTGCTCTTGTTCATATTTTTTTCAATAAAATTGGTTAAACGTCACATCGTTAAAATCGTAAGTGGAAGTTTTAAGCAAAAGGTAAATGTTTTCTGTTTTATGATCAGTCGTGATCGACATAATTTTAGTACTTCAGTGTAATTAATGTTTTACTTTTTTTTTACTGCAAATACTAGCTAATAACCTTGATGCTTTGAAACCTGCAAAAGCTGCAACAAATAATTGTTGACGTTAGTTTACTGTATTGATGGTACCAGTGTGAACCAAACCTTCCAGTAAGTACAAGAGTTTTAAGTAAATAATCTGACATTGAATTTTTTTATAGATACGTTTGAATGTCGCAGCTTGTACTTCGATTAATTGTTAGTGTAGCTCAATGACGTACATGAGAAAATAATTGCTGCGTTTGTAAAGTGTCAGAACATAGCAACAACTGAGCATCTGACCACTAGGTTTGGGGTCAGTTGTCAGTAGCAAGCAACTTACCACAAGGTTTGGGATAGTTGTCAGCAGCAGACAAATGCTAGGCTAGAACATTATATATTAAAATTATTCTATGCTCCACCCAAAGATACTATATTGGCCAGGAGATGAGTTTTTACCTGGGAATTTAGAATTTAGCCGCACTCTTGCCTCGCCAAGTTTGGCAGGAATTTTTACGTGCGTGATAACACCACTGACCCACACGACTTACATTTAACCTGTTATAACGCGTGTATTTTTCTGAAAATTGCTGGTCTAGCATTGCTCAAGCGATCTATATTATGAATCGGAATCGGACCTATCTAATCCACAACATCACCTACCGGTTAGAACTAGTTGTGATGAATATCATAGGGATTATAAATTATCAATTTATGTCATTCAAATCACAATCATGACAGACATGAAGTTTGTGTTTTTAGATGAAATTGATTTTTACATCGAACTACGCCTCTTTGGCGTTAATACATCTGTCATCATACGTTAGACAAAAGAGTTTTTCCATGAGATGAAGAATTTGTTTTTCTTGTTTTACGTGTTTTTCTTCTTGAAATTTTAGATTTGTATGTTTATTAAATGAGACTAATACCATGGTTTTTTGCTGTAATGTATCTGCCATCTTTCATTAGGCAATTCCTCTTCACGGCGATAAAAATCTGTTTGTCGTTTGTTAGGGTTTGCGTTGAACCCCTGTACTGAAACAATATGTTTCTTGCAGCTGTGGCAGATGTTAAAAGTTATTTTTCTATATTGGATGAAACAGACCTAGAAAACGAACGTAAATGTATGATTCACTTATGAAGTATGTCTTATCTCTGTTGGGATCTCTTAAATCGACAGATATCCGACTTAGAGTCCCCGTGTAATCAGCACGAAAATGTAGATTTTTTCTTTAAATGAGTAACTCATTCTGAAGCAGTGTTTGGAAGATCATGTTTGGGAGATAATTATATACCGGTGGTCTTTTGTGGGTTTATTTTCAACGGTTTAAAATTTTAATAAAAAGCAAAAGCACATCTATCAAGTAGTTTCAAGTTGCGCCGCAAGGTGAAAGCCATTACAATACAGCAAGTCGCTTATTCTTGGCTTAGTACTAAGGTAGGTATTGGACAAAGATGATAGTGATCTAGTAATAATATAATAGTTACCTTAAAATTTAACATTTTCGACAGATATTAACGTACTTTAGGACATTCAGGGAACGTGATAATGTCACAAGCTTACTGTTTTTCAGTTACTCTTTAGTAGGTAAGCTATAGACGTACGAGCATAAAATACCTCAAATATACATGTATTTTCCCATAAGATCCAAGTGCATTTTGCGCATTTTTTGGTAGATACAAAGTCATTTATTCCTCCATATTGTGGGACTATATGGTGGGGGGCTAGTCAAAACATATTAGTGTGTGGTATTAAATATCGATTCTATGTTATTACATAATAATTGAAGTTAGTCCACGCCGGAATAGAAACATTCTTAAGCATAAAAAACGTACTTGTTAGGTCTGTTTAGAGTAACAGATAACAATATTTAATAAGCTATTCAGAAATATGTTGAAAATTTACTAACATTATCATACTCCATGCTTTGGAAAAATTAATGGAATTAAGTTTTAGTACGTAATTGTACATATGTTTTATTTTGTAAATTTTAAAATTTTAAATAAAAGTTTCTGTTAATATTTATTTTCTAAAACACAATAAATCTTTTATGTATACTTATACATATATATTAAGGAAAATTAACCGATTTACTACATGGTGATATTTGTAGAATCGTTATTTAAAAATGGTCAAAATAACCAAACATTTTGTGAACAAGTCCATGTGATGAATGCAATGTTACTGAAGTATCATGCGACAAGCACGTGCCTGACCAAAATGTAAAAAACCAACATCAACATAATCTGTAACATATGGTCAAAAAAATTACCAAATATATATATATATATATATATATATATATATATATAATAAATGTAATAACGGGTTTATTGGTCCAATTTTTTAATCAAACTCTTTGTTTTTTCGCCAAGCTTTCGGTTTATTTTTTAAATCTTCATCAGGGTCCTATGTAAGAGAAGTTATTAACATCAACTATACTAAGAAATTACAAATACTTACACAACATAGTTTAAAAATAAATAAATATACATGTAGCAGATTTATGGTATAGCTGACACATTTATAAAACAACGCTATAATTCCTACATTTAAAATATTTAAACAAACATTTAACGTCCATCATTAAAGTAAAACAAGTGTATGCTAGACACATTTGTCACAGAATAATTTATCACGTACCAGTTCAACATGAACCAGCGCACTTATATAAGTGGGACAACAGATGAAACGTGGGAAATCCAATCGAATTAGGATGGATAGGCACAGAGAAATCAAGTACAAAGACAGATTTTTCCTAGAAATGACTCACATTAATACATCTAAAGATGTCCTTAATTTTAACTCTGATACGAATAATTTAAACTCTATATATTCGTATTTGTTAAATTTTAGAATCCTCAACAACAGTAACAATAATTCGATTTGATCAACGCGAGTGACTGGGTAGTACATTAATCGTTATAGTTTTTCTTTTGTTGGTTTTCATTAATTGTTTAAGGAGCGTGTCGGATCTAATGAATCAGTGCCATGTAACTAGTGCCTATCCATCCTCATTCGATTGGATTTACCACATTTCATTTGTTGTCCCACTTATATACGTGCGCTTGTTTGTGTTGAACGGGTACGTGATAAATTATTCTGTGACAAATGTGTCTAGCATACACTTGTTTTACTTTAATGATGGACGTTAAATGTTTGTTTAAATATTTTAAATGTAGGAATTATAGTGTTGTTTTATAAATGTGTCAGCTATTCAGCTATACCCTAAATCTGCTACATATATATTTATTTATTTTTAAACTATTTAGTACTCATGTTTTGTAAGTATTTGTAATTTCTTAATATAGTTGATGTTCATAACTTCTCTTACATAGGACCCTGATGAAGATTTAAAAAATAAATCGTAAGCTTGGCAAAAAAACAAAGACTTTGATTAAAAAATTGGACCCATAAACTCGTTATTACATTTATTATAATTAAATCCTTGGTCGTTATCAACACGAACAATTATATATAATTAGTTAGTGTTGCATCTTGAAATTCCGAACTAAAAAGTGAAGGAGCCACCAATTCAGATTCTTCGATAGTGGTCCATGATTTTGAGGAATCAATTTGAGTGTTTTTAGCTGCTGCTGCTGCTTTGCTCTTGCGCTTCCCTTTGCCTCTACTGCGCCTTCTTTTACTTTTACTGCGTCTTCTGGAACGCTTCCTTCTGGATTTCTTAGATTTACTTCGGCGCCTTTTATATTTCTACGATAATAGGGTTATTTAGGGATATATAGGGTCACAAGGGTTGTACACTTCACGTAAACGACACCAAAGTCTAGAAAATTAAACATTTTTATCAAAAAGAGTACGCAATTCGCCAATTATACAAAAAGCAAATATCAAACACACTGTATAGGAATCACAACCCACTTTAATTAATAAAGGGAAACTCATTCTTCAAGAATTTAACCACATTTAGTAAGATAAATAACTTTGTACGCAATCCAATTCATTTTTAAGAATAGCAATGCATTCATAGACTTTAAATAAATACGCATCAGGAACATCGAAACTCAAACAAACATGAAACTAATTTTTTTTAAAACACGGCGCATGAATGCTCTTTCAAAACAAACATGTTTTATAAACACAGGAAGTAAATAAACGCATTTAATTTACGTCATCATAAAATTTACTTACGTGATCTTCAATATAAAATCAACACATGAACCCAACAGATTACGAAAACAAAAATAAGGAGCAATACGTTTGACTACGTGATATTTCAAGTAATAAATTCCTATACAAATAAGAGGACGTGACTTGAGAAGGCACAAAGTTTCATGGTCAACAAAATCCACAATACAAAATTTGATGTCTACGTGATTTGCAAAAGCGTTGCAACGAAATTTAGGATGGTAGCTCCATGAAAATCTGAAGGTTTGCTCGATAAGACAAGCGCAACGCCTCAATCAACAAGATAAACTTGGTAAACCAAATATAGCAGGTGGATAGGCGTACCGTTAAATAGCGCACGAGCTGATAAAGGATGAGTTTTTATACAACCAAGGCACGCTTTGTACTAGTCTGAAACAAGATAATACGCGAAATTAAACCAAATTAAAGAATAATATTTAAGTGAAAGTTGGTGATAGAAAATTTCAAAACTAGTACAAGTGCAAATATACAACAGAATTTTACCGTTGACATTTAAAACGGCACTAGGTATTGAACCAATTATTGAACTAATTGAACTAAACTAAGGGTTGAACTAAGTAAACGATTAAGTATTCAACTGGGTGTTTAACCAAGCTGTACTACGCGATTGAATAAACAACTACCAAACAAAATCATCAAGAAAATCTAACTGAAAACAATCCAAGGGTACTGGTCAACAGCACGCAGTGGCAGTTCTAAGAATTGGGGTGCATGCAGAGACGCGCATTCACAACCAGGAGTTCAACAGGGAAAAACAACAGGTCAGAGATAAAATTCATTAATAGCATAATGCATTAATTTCTTTTTGAACATTTAAACGTTGCATGTACTGAGATATTTATGTAAAAGGTCATCAAAAATTTTTGTTGATACTTTGAAATTACGTAAACGGGAAAGATTATTGAACGTTCAACGCACTTCCAGTAGTATACAGAGTTATTTTTGCTGGCTTTAAACCGATTTAAGGGAGTCACAATTTGGGGACAAATTGATTTATATTGTTACTTTCATTCAGAGGTTTTCTTAAATAGCAAATAATATTATAAAGTTTGTGAAGCTACAAATTGTACATATTTTGGTTATTATATAAATTTTGGGTAATTTTGTTTACCTCATTCAGGTAGAAAGTGTTAGAGAAAAGAGGGGCAAAAACTTCTTTGTTATCGTATCGTTGTGGACTCCGTGTGGGGTTAAACTGAGCTGGTCGAGGCATATAAAACTAATTGTGTGATATTTAATGTAATCAGTTTCCTTCAAATTTTAGATATCCACATGGATTATCCATATTTTGAAACAAGTATAATAAGCGATGAAATGTAAATACAAATTTAAGGCACACTCGTAGTACTGCAGTGGAATACAATTGTACAGTTATTGCGTTTGTTTTATCACCTCTTAGATTTTCATGTACATTCAAAGCATAAACAGTATATCAAATTTTCAAGATAAGATTTCTAAGTTTGCAAACATCCTTATTTATAAACAAGAATTACACTGTACTATTGTAGAAACTTTTCTTATACCATTTCAATTTAATTAGAATCATTATCCAAAAAAACTATGCCAAGTACACTCACACTCTTAATATAAGTTTTTAGTTGTGAAATATTTATATCCCTTTTCATATAATTGTTCACCGCCTACAACACTCAGTTATCATAGCACCTAAAATAAATATTTACATATAATGTATAAGCTTAGCTAACTGCTGCCCCAGTAGGTCCAAATTAAAAGCGCTGCGATGTATAAGAAACCATCTAGAGTATTTTGTGATCAGGCGTCATGCCAATTTATACCGTAATTTAATATTTTCTTTGATGTTAAACGAACCACATCGGTAGTAACATGAAACTCGCTTAGGGATTTACAGAATTTGTTTGAACTTCTGCGATTTTGTGGAATTTGTTTTTCCCAAGAAGAGGGTTTCGGGTCTACCATAGGGAAACGAGCAAATCAACATCAAAGTTTGATTTCCTGTCGTAAATCTGCCTAGGCGTACCTCATGATGGGTTACTGACGCTTTTCTTTTATAGTAAGATGAAGGATATTTTTAGCCAGCTTTATATCTTGATTTTAGAGTGGAAACAACAGCTTGCTGGAATCTTCAGTAGTTTGGATATGATTGCAGTGACAATAAGTCTGTATTTGACGGATTGCATCAGGACCTGAAACGTATTGCTTTTCCTACTAGTAGCTTTAATAAAAGAATTTTAAACGTATAATTTACTTTTATAATCCTGCTGTAATGTTTCACGTTGATCTTTGTAATAATGCTAACTTAATAAGGGACGTATAAATCGAGTCGTATTTGTTTCTTATACAAGATTAGACTTTAATATTTTATGTTAATTGTTGCAATTTTGTCCAATTGACATTTGTTGAAAATTAAAATGTGGACCCTCGTAACAGCTTTTTGTAAGTTTCACGCTGTGCATTTTATCCCTGCAAAATTCTTGTACTGAACGTCAATAAATATATCATAATCTCAAAAATTCTACTTTTGGGTTTGCTGCACATAATTTTACCATTAAATCATTGTTTCCGCGACCCTCCATCATGTTGTCCATACTGAATATTTGTCCAATTGAAACATGACGCTGTTTTATCATTTTGTTACGCGCCACCTCCCTCCTCAATTCGTTTTTATAAATAATTGATAACTTAGGCTATTGCTTGATTTTACGAAATAAGGTGCCATCGATTTAGTAGTATGTGGTTTTGACGATTCAATTTTGTATTTCTTAGCAACCGTTTTAACCTCGTGGTAACTGCTGCAACAGTACTTTTCCACGATATTTGTGGGTCGTGTGACGTTTTTGGTTAATCACGACGCGTGTGGCAGGAAGCAGACTAACATTCACTTGTAATCCAGCATTCATTCTCTTGCTGGTAGTGTATTGAAGCAAACTTATCTTTTTCTTAACTACTCACGAGTAAGTGAGTGCATTACAGTCATGTGGTGACGTGTTAGCGTACTTCTCTTATCTAACCTTTCCTTCACCTTTTAGTAAAAAGAAGCACTATCGCCAAAGCAATTTGACCTAAAGAGGCGTCTAAATTGAAAAGATTCCCGCATATGATAAAAATAAAAATAACTTACAAATCTCGACTAAAAAGGGGTAAGTTAACTATTTTAATTGAACAACGTTTTTATTATCAACTTCAACAATAATTCACGTGACAATTAGTGCCCATCCAATTACTGATGTCATACTCTTTAAGATCCAATACGTAAGAGCCAACGTTGGCTTTCAACATAGCAAACTGTTACGTACAGTTTTGACCCCGAAAATCTAACTCTTACGTCACAAGAAGGTCGGTGAAGTACCTCGCTAAAAATTCTGTTTGGATAAAGTACCGAAAAGCTCGGCTGTACTAACGGGGTGTGGTGGACGGCTAACTCAGTGGGAACGACTGTGTAAGTGTTCGAGAGGGTCCTAGGATAACGCCGTGTGGGAGATACCAGAATTAATAATACGAGGATACCAAAACTCAAGATCCGTAAAGTGATTCTGGCCTAAAATTACACGAGGAATAATTATTGGGTTTCAAAATTTGTATTAATAAATACCTGATGGATAAACGTGAGTTACGTTTTGGGCCTTGTGAGCTGCCTTTTTAAAAAGTCTTCTTACAAAACTTTTTGTAACAAATTTATTTATTAAACAGCAGTTACATATGGAATTTTGACAAACTGTGTAAAAAAGTCGAAATTAATAGTAATTGGAGTTAATATGTCGTGAGTAACTTAAGCAAACAACAGTAAAAGCTGAAATACTCAAGACTGACATTTGATTTAGGGTTTCCATGGTGTTTATGTTGTCCCTGTCCCTCACATGTCTGTGGGAACTGCTGAGCTCATATCTGCTTATTTCTTTATTCAATTCATTTAATACAAAGTAATAATCTTAATTCTAATAATTGCGGTTTCTTAACCGTTTGTGATCTGCATCTGCAATATCACTTACGTCTGGAATACAATGTATTCATATCCGTTCTCACAACTTGCTTGTGAACTTTGCTACGTATCTAGACGTAGCCCAAAGGAACGTAAATACCAGGCTAACTACCAAACGCGGAGAGTGGGGCGATTCAGCTAAATACAAAAAAAGCACATCGCCTACGATTATCTATTAACAATAAGAATAAATAAGGGATTCTGTACAAACAAGCAAAAGAAGTATAAGCGTTACTATTTCAAAGCAAACAATTATGTGATATGAACAATTTAGTACTTTAGATACGAAGTGCGCATCTCGTATTTTACACAAAATAAAACTAATCAGTAGAAAATAAACATGTGAGATCTTTTGCTAAGCGTTTTTAAAATTGCACATAATGCCTTTCGTAAAATAAACTAATCAGTAGAAAAGAATTAACGTGTGAGAGCTTTTGTCAAACATTCTTTTAAATTGTACATAATACCTTTTGCAAAATAAACTAATCAGTAGAAAAGAATAAGCGTGTGGAAACCTTCGTCAAACATTTTTAACAATGGTATATCACACTTGTAGAGCGATAATATCGATTCGCAGCAACAAACAATAGTCCTACAGTGTCACGTTTCTTATCACGTAACTACATCAAACGCTGATAAGGAATATTTCCTTGATATACACAAAAGAAAACAAGTTGTATATTTGTATGTATCGGTGTACTTAGCTTGCACGCCATCGGGAGTGAATCAGCACCGCATCGCCACGGTCGTCGGGATCTATTTACCCTGTTACCGTAACGGCATTAGTGATCTACATCCAACGGCAGTTGATCTGTGGCAAAGAACAGTTGGGCCTACATAAAAAGAACCAATTTGGCCTCCAGCTGAGAGTTAAAAAGAATCTGATTAGGATGGGTAAGCGCGGAAAAACTCACCGATGCGCGCAAAATACCTTCTACTTGTCGAACAAAAAAACGCGCATCGCTGTTGAAGTACTGGGACGAGTAATGTAGAAAATATTTCAACGCACAAGCTGCAGAATCAAATTAAAAATTGGTTCAAATAACACGAATTCGAACTGCAATCCTCGCGTTATCAAAGCGCGATTAGCAAACTGGAAAACATGCTATCTAATAATAGTAGGGTCCATTATTTCGACAAGTCTTTAGATGGGAAACACAAGAGAGAGCAATTATACGTTATCGGAATATTTAACAAATTAACGGATACCTAAAACAAGGTATTGACTATTTAGTTTACCGAATAAATTTTCGTTTTAAAAGCAAAATGAATTTGAGTTAAAATTATGTTAAAGCGGCTTATTCTGAATAGGTACACGGTATAGGGTATTGTTGGAGAATTTAGGAATAGAAGTGGAATTTATTTGAGCGGGTAATGATTTAACCAGGGAAAAAAAGGTATTTAATTTATGTTGAAAAATAAACGTAACAACTTTTCTTTATTTATCCTTGAATTACAGTGTTGCACCTAACTTAAATTTCTTTATAATTTCTTAATAATTCCTATTTAATGTACATTTATAGATTTGGGGGATATGTAACTCGTGTAACATGTTAAAATCTTGGGGAAAATTTTAGTATGTAACTGCGCTGTCGCTACATTAAATTATGCTGATTTGGTTTTACAATTCGTTTTAACTATTAAACAGTTAATATAAATACTAATATCATTGTGGTATTCTTCCTTATTAGGTATTTTGTGATTAGCAATTCGTGTTTCGCTATTGGTTCTTATTTTTATTGCTTCTCAAGTCAGGTGTGTTTGAAGGTGTACATTGTTACTTTTGAGTTGTATGTCTGGTCAGGTGTTTCCGCAAGCGTACGGAATTGCGGGGTTAGAGACATAAAACAATGAATAGCAGAATTTTATTTTTGATATTTATACATACTGGCATGGTGCAAAATAATGTATTAGATTGGAGACTTTCGTTTAAAAGGAAGGATTGGTTCATGGATATTATAAATTCGCTTATTAACTTCGGTAGTACAAAGAGTGATAATTATATTAAACGTGAGTGCAAAACTAACTATTGGTTTTTATAACGGGTCTCTTAAAAGGTAGAGCGATTCTATTCTTTTGATTCAGGTATGTTTTCAGTGGCTGTACTCTACTCTTAAATAAATATGCATTAATCTACTTAAATGGAAGTCCGGCCATATTAGCTGCATGTCAGATGTTTGCAATTGCAGTGTGTGCATTTATTAGAATGTATTGTCCTTGTGATATGTATACGTTTTTCAGAGATTTAGCAAACGGCTTGCTTTTACAAGCGTATGGTTTTACTTGGATGTACAAGATTTTCCACAGTCATTTTAAGATTAACGACATTAAATTGTGTTGCTGTTAGTTTTACAGACTATTAAAAGTTCCGCACCTTTGCGTGCCGCTTTAACATCCAAATGTTTGTTGGCGGTACAGACTGGCCTATACGTAAGTTTTAAGTTTATTACCTTTGTTTCGGCCAAGTGAAATAAGTTTTAAAATTGGAGGGTTTGCAGCTGCTTTCGGCAGACTTTTATTTTTATAAAATTAACTATACTTTACTTTTCATTAAAGTTTACAAAAAACTTTCCTATTTGTTGTCCACATGCTAAATTTTATCATGAAACAAACAATTTGTGCTGTCCTTGACTCCTGTATTTGCGATCCAAACAAGCCAGCCCTGTCTAATTGGAGTAACATTTGTTGTAAATAATTTAATTGTTTCAGCATGTCTTAAAAATTGAATGACTTTTGATCCTTAAACTTATTTTTAAATTAAAAATGCTTATAAAAGAAATATTTTAGTAAACATATTTTCCACTTTAAATATCGAATTTTTATTTCTGAGTGCGAATGATTTTTTAAAGAAAATATCTATTGTCAGAACGCAAAAAGTGTTCTTTCTTTAATAATTTTATTATGTTGTTTATTATTGAAGTTTAAAAATTGTGTTTAGATGCACTCTAGCCGTGGGTCATTGTTGAGGAGGGTTAGTAATTACAATTTTTTTGTTCACAACAGAAGGTTTCTGCGTTTCTCTTGTGGTTTCTGCTTTGTGTGTATTTTCATAAACGCATTGGCGCCTAAATTCTTTTTTGTCAACAAAATCGCCCATGACTCTAGCTCGTCTCTCCGCATAAGGTAATTCTTAACTTTAACCCGCAAGTAACAAGTGTTTCTATAATTTTGTAGCCACCCTTTAACTTTTCGTACTTAGGCTCATCTCTGATTTTTAGGAACCCCAAGTGTCTATATTAGCGTTTGACGCTTTGGGACAAACTTTGTAAGAAACGTAATTGTAGATACATTGAAAGCTACTAAAGTTAATCATTCCCTAGAACCAATCCAGTCGTTTTAGCTAGATCCCATTGGAATTTTGGGATTTCGTTAAAAAGTTGAATGTGTCTCAATTAAAATGCTTTTCATCATGAAGTTATCACTACCTAAAGAACCAATTCTTGCTATAAGTAAAATTCGTCAATTCCGAACTCTATTGGCTAATCACATTAAGTTCGATACCTAATTATTAAAATTTTTATGTGTTACCTCATTCAGTGCTTTTGATGAAGAACCCAGCAAGCGTATGCGAAAACGACTCTAAAACATCTTAGGTAGAATTTGGAAAATGAATTAAGACAGCAAATGAAATCATTTCTATTACTTTTCTCTATCTATCATACGTAAAATTATCTTGATAAACCAATAACTTGAACCAAAGAACATGTTTTACCGTTTCCTGAATCGGCATAATTAGGGGTATGGATATTCTTCGTCCCATGAAGATGATGTCATAGGGTCCAACTTTATACATTATTAATCAAAACAGTTGAATTATGAAACTGCAATAATTTAGAATACAAAGTAACGATGATATCATTCCTAATCTTGAAATCACCATAATGATTTACAATCTTTTAGTATGAACAATTTCAAAATTACAGCGTAAACTTTCGTTATACTTCCTTAGATCAAGAATGCGTGTAAACTAAAAACTGTATTTCTTAAAAGAATTAACCCTAACCCTTTTAGTGGGATTTACCAATACAGAAACATTTAAAATGAAATATGATTATAAACATTTTAAAGGAGTGTTACAAAACCATCAGCAGAGATTCACATTTTACTATTTCTGGTTTGGCGTCTGCATACAGACATAAATGTATTAGAGACATTATTACCACAATTGCGTGATAAATGGATACTGTAATTAGATGACTGGTAATGAAGAACGTCAAAAACATTTTAATATTTGACGTGGTTTCACTCCGCCTTATAAAAATAAACAATTAAGTAATCGGTAAACGCCATGGTTTTTAAGTATCCCGCATAACATAACTGATATATTGATGACTTTTTTTTTCAGCAATTTCATTACCCAGATCTATCGAACTGCATAACTTTATTTTGAATTAAATTTCGTTATACACAATTCTTGCTTAATATTAAAGCTTAAATTATAGATGTGTTAATTTGCGATATAATATTATTCGGTTTAATTACAGCGTTAATTATTGTAAATGATTCGATTATTTAAATCTGTTAATGCGGTTTTACTGGAACATGATTGAATAATATTTCAGACATTTCAAATTGCGAACTATAGTTATCCCACAAAAAATGCGACTAATTTTACACACGTCTGAATTTAAAAATATATAATAACATTGCTAAACGGAAAACGTTGAGTTTAAAAATCTAGTAACACATATAGCAGTGTACGTAGCCGTATTGAAAACTTTTTTTTAGAAAACTGCGAGTGAGAATTATTTCTATTTATTTTGGGTTTGGGTGTATTTTCATGCAAAGGAAAACAATTCTACAGTACTAGTAATATGAACGGAATATAGAGTTGAGTTTTAGTTGATGCTGACTCACGTGAAAATTAATTTACTCTAAGCAATCCGTTAGCGCTTGTGTGTTAAAGAAAACTTAAAACGGACCAATGTATTGTCAGATATTTTGCGTTTGAATTTCAATGAGATTCTGCGATGCGAAAATCACCGTAAATTATTAAACGTGAAACCAGTTAATGGAATAGCAATTGGTATCACTACTTTAAGCTCGAAGTAATTTAGTGCAGCAGGTATTCCGTAATCAATTTGTGCCCACATGAATTAATTTATATGTTCTGATTAAAATATAGGATACTCGATTTACTAATTGGTGTAATCTGAATTTTAAACTTCAAACTGCACATATATTTTTGAAAAGGAGTCTGTGGTGGTATTTCCTTTATAATTGTTAATAATAGATTACATGTATTAATAACCGCTTTACTTATTTTAAACATTTAGAACTTGTTCATTATTTTCCTCCGCTCGGTATTTAAATATCATTGCATTACCGTGTCATTACTTCAAACACCGCGCCTGAGTATTAAGTGCCGCAATATCTATAAAATATGCTCTTCGCATGTGCAAGAACTTTTTATCACCTTGTAGAAGACACGAAGTATTGTAGTATCGTTTTTCGTTGTAGACGGCCGCAAAATTACATGTACTACGCTTCGCCATATTGAATAGTCTATTTTCGTATCCCGTTCTGTACGGCCGCAATGCAATAAATGTGTATCGCTTCGCTACTTTACAAGGGTAAGTGTTCCAAGTAACTGTTTGTTTATTATTATCACGCATTTTCGTATACATGTTCTTTTCTCTACCTCTGTTAGCTATCGAAATTACCGCAAAAATAAACAGGTAGTTTGAGGTGACCATTCTAGGGAGGGTCTGTTTTGTTGAACGGTCTAACTTTTCGTACGAAATACTTTTTGCAAGCATTTAGAAGCGCGAGTAAATTTTAAAGAAAGCGGCCCGATTTTGATTTGTTGTCCAACAATATCTTTTTGTATCGATAAAAGTTTAAGCGAAAGAATAAGCCTAATTGTGACTGCATAGCTAAGAAGTGAAAATACGGGCCATAAAATTAATCTAGCAGCTTGTTCGAACCCAGAAAGACAAGCTGACGGGTCTGCGAAAGAAGAGGATTTCTTGATTATCGTTTATCTGGCACATATTTATCAAGATCATTCATTGAATTTGACAGAAATTTCCCGGGTTAAGCATTGACGAAAAAATTGTTAAAGCGTAATTTAAAACTAACAGATTAAATAGTTCTGAGTAGTTCGCTTATTTTTTTATTTAAAACGAATCGATAGTATTTTATTCCTTTCTATACAATATTGTTGAATTTTTTTTTAGTACGTACAGCTGTGGGAATCTGAAAAGGAAGTGTAGCCTAATACTGAATCAAAATGAGGGTAGGTAGGCATTTTATCTGAAAGTAGTTTGCAGAATGTAGAGCTGAAATTACAGGCCAAAAGAAGATCGTGTCAGTTTATATGCATCTTTAAGTGAAGAACTTCTTGCAATGACCATCCAAAATCTTTTTCGCCAAACTCTTCTTACGTCCTGCTATCATATCCACTACGTTCTCCTTATACCATTGCGTAAGAGCGGGGTGTATAGTTATAGGGTGTCCAAAGCGTCAGAAAAAGTAAGATCACGCTTTAAGTGTAGGAGATGGAGAAAAAGGTTAAATATGAAAGTTGTTTATATGCAAGAAGACCATTGTTTAAAATTATTCTGGCATATGCAGAATGTCACAATTATAAAGTAACGTAACTTATTTCTTTTTTTTAAATAGGACACCTTATATATTTGACTTTACCTCTTAATTTAATGTTAATAGAGAATAATTGTATACCCATTTCTAAAATAAAGAAAAGTAAGATAGTGCCCAATCATGACCTTTTATCAATTTTAGATAAAGGCCCTCTTTCAAACGCGAATACAAAACAGGTGTTAGATAGAGGACTTGTATTATCAATGAGCAACCAAATATGATTTGATGAATGAAAGCCAGACCTGAAATAGTGAAAGGACACAAACTAAAGCGTGTTGTGTAGTTTAGAAGTATTATGAATTTAGAATAATCAAAAATAGTAATTGAATCACTTATTTACAATTCTGCTGGAAAATTTAGTAGTACGAAAATTGAACGCAACAAATCCCCTTCCCTCTCCAGCAAAATTTAAAGTCCGGCTAGGAAACAAAACAGATGAGTAACTAACTCAACAACAAAACGAACCGAAAGGAAAACAAAAAAATTACATCCGGCTCGAAAGACTAATAACTTTAGGACTATAAGAGAGAATCGGTTGGAACTATCCGAAGTGAACGCAAAGAAAGTAACACCCGAAGAATGAGAAAGAAAAAGAAGAGTTACGGGGCAAAATGAGCAATCAACGAGGACTAAGATAGAACTGCAACGGCACTGTATGAAATCGTCAGTAGACGGACGTCTCTAATAGAGAAACAGTAAAGTTTTCTAACCTCAAGAAATGGTTTCACGCGAAAAATCAAAAGAAAAGAAGCGAGGAAGCAAACCAGCAGTAATTGCCAAGCAAGACAAAACTCTCAAGCCTCAAGTATGCCAAGGAACAACGAGAGAGCTGAGAAAAACAAGATATTTCAATCTGTTGTAACAAGGAGTCGTCTCAAATGGACAATCAAGGAAAATAATAACTATTATACCCCAAAATTCGACTAAGTTACAGTAACCGAAGAAAATGAGAAAGATCTAGAAAGCATACCACAGGAAGCGGATAGAAAATCAAACTAAGCCAGTACGAGGATCGACAACAAGTAAAACCTGGTAAAGGAAAAGGATAGTGAACTTTAGAAGAAAGAAAGAAGAACCCGAAAGATATGAGCACAAGGTTTTTTCTTTGTTTCTTGAACACAAGGTAAACTGATTTTCAACGTTATGTTAACTCGATTTGAAATGTTTATTCAGGCTTTGTATAAAAGTTTAAGTTATTATTTCATCTTATTAACTAATATAACGATGAAAAATCTGTTTGCCTTGTGCAATTACTCCTTTTTTCGTAACTACATCTTTTTACTCGTCAGCACTGTAAATTGTCCTTGTCTACACAATTAATTATTTTACACTATCTAAAATACGTTCAAGAATAATCAATTTTTAGATACCTTAGAAATTATTTTAAATATACAAAATTTATATTAGTAAATTCTTCTGTCACCAGTAATCCGGCCGGTAGCACACAAAACTGATCAGCTGTTATCACCTTTAAAGTCTACCGTTTAGAACTTTTTGTTTTTGATCATTCCAGCAATTTTACCTGTTCTGATACTGATTAAATTAGAGATACTATTAAAAGGCAATATTTGGAGTTAGTACTTGAAAGTAGAGTAGTAACATTTAAAACCAATACTTAGAGTTCTGAAAAATAATCTCACATTACTCAAACTATCCCACCAAAAAGATTTATACGTGCAATTCTCCAGGATTGGCCAACATAAATCGAAAATACTCACAAATATTGGAGTCTGCTATGTCAACACGATATTCCTTTTACAAATTATTTTTAATTTTACTGCATCCACTGTCTTCATAAAGGAAAATAATAAAAATAATTCTTTAGTTTTTAATAAATTAACCTCAAAATTGCACATCACAAACACGCTAAAGGAATTTACCATCTAAAGAATATCAACAAAGCTGATCCAAGTCGCGTACACCATTGACAATAGAAATAGTTCATTTGCATGAAGACACACACACTTGATTGACGCAGTATATCTAAATATACAAATTACACCTTTACTTTCAACTTAAAATTTTACTTATTTATTTTGCATTTATCAGGTAGACCAGCTAGAAACTTCAAATCCTATCAAAATTTGCATTTATTTGTCTTTCTAGGCAAGTGTTAATTTTATTAAATAGTATAAGGACCTTTCGAAAATTTACGTGACGGAAATCATACATTAATTTGTAATCATAAATATACGTCATTCTTCAGAATAAAAAATTCTATTGTGTGATAAATTATTCTTGATGACATACGTTGCTGTTGATCGCCCGGGGTCGTTCACCTAATAAAAGGTGCTATGTTGGATATTTCAAATTGTCCGTCGTCTAATTATTTTTGCTGACTCTCGAATTAATAAATCTACTGGAATCATCTATCATATTTATAATAATACGAAATATCCTTTTACAAGCAATTTTTTAAATACAAATTAGTACGTCCACAACAACTTTCCCTTAAAAACAATGTCTCAACTACTAAATTAATACAATTAACTTCTTTTCGACACATATCTTATATACTACATATACAGTCCAGAATATGTTTAAAACTGTGATGATCACTCGCTTATTCTACACAAATCCTGATCTCATAATTATCATTCATGAACAACTCAATAATTAAATTTTCATTAATATGTACAAAATGTATCTTATTAAGTCATGTAGTTTACTATTCTCCCTTTTAAAACCGTATTTAACTTATCTGAATTTAGCTAGTTTCAATAATCACCTTGTATATTGGCGAAAACCTGTATCGTAAGTTTGCCAAATCCTTTAAATTAAATTATCTTGACTTTTACACCCACTTTTATTCGTAAATTTTAAATCTTACGAATACGTTTTTTATACAAATAAATATTTACATAATTGGAATTTTCACGAATTTTCTCGAGTCTACGACGTCGGATGGTAATTAAATGAGGCAGCATGACCTTTCCATGACCTTTAATCAAATAAATATATATGCGTGTATATATATTGCTGTGAACTGACGAGGTCCGGTGTTGAGTGTCAAATTTTTTCCGTGAACTGCCCGAATAAAAGATGCATATGTTGAAAGTTTCAAATTTGTCCGCTGTCTAATTATTTCTACTAGCTCTCCTCAAATATAACCACTGTAATCATATAACAGACTTATAATAATCCAATATATCCTTTTGCAAACAATTAATGCCTTTACAACAGCTTTGTCTTTGGAACAAGATCTTAAACATCGAAAAAATATAAATTCTTTGCAATACAAATTTTATCTACTAAAAATAGAGTTCAAATCTTTTCACAACAGCTATGTTTTACGGTCAATATCTTAAAAATAACATCGATAAAAAGTATAACTTCTGGATAATCACTCATTTATTCTACACAAATCTTATATACTAGAATTAGAGTTCAAAATCTTTTTTTAGAACTAGGATGAGTACACACAGATTTTAATCTTGCAATTTTCATTCAAAAACAACTCCCTAGTTAAATCTTACTTGATATGTATAAAATTTATAAAAATAATTCGTATAATTTAATCCCCTCCCACTTTGAAAACCGCATTTAAACATATCTGATATCAGTTAAGTTCAATTATTTTCTTATATAGTGGCAAAATCCTGTATCGTAGGCTACTTACTCTTACTCTTACTCTTAATTAAATTATTGATTTGTACATACAACTTTCACTGAAGGGCTTGTCCACAGAAAATCTCAACTAACTACTTTACAAATATAAGCCCTTTTAGGAATTTAAACAAGATAGCTTTATTTAACCATAACAAATCTGCCTGGTGTTGCTTTTTTCCACAACATAATTATCAATCCATGCTCTAAAATCATTCAAATCGTTTTGAGAATAACCTATAATAAACCATTATAAATTATTCACTTCAGAGTATCCAAAAACCTTTTAACGTCGGTTATTTTAATAAAAATAGTTTATCTTCCATAATAACTTTCACCACTACAGGTTAAGTGGAACTTTAACTACTGATTAGCATGAAAACGTTTGAATCAGGACTCTCGTTTCATTCAACAACCTCTTTTGACGTCACGACTTTTCGCGATCAACCCTAAACCTTCTAATTGGTTTGTTCTTTAAGGTATGTTATACAACATTCGAAGATTTATCGTTCTACTGCCTCAAGCTATATAATAATTGATGTCGTTTACCTATCTTAACAGTATTCAAGTGTTTATTGCTTTAATTAGCCTTATTTTATCGCTTTCGCGAATTGTATCGTCGCTCTAGGTTATTTACTTTATTTACTTTGTTCTATTTTAGCATTTGATGAACACGCTCCACACTACTTAAGAATATAATCCTTTTATTTGAAATACCAACGTACGTTTGTTATTGAATGAAAAAAATCTTTTAGAATATGCAATTTTAACCAAAGCTGGACTTGCATTTGCGAGTATCTTATACGTAAAATTGAGCATTTTTCTAGATACAATGCTTTTGTGAAAGAATACGAATGAAACTCTTTTAAAAAACGCTTGTTTCTGTTGAACGTAAACACAATCTTTCGTTATTAAATTATCTAATTAAGGATGAAGACTATTTAATCGCGGGTTTTTGCATTGATACATTTCTTATACGGGCACTTCACAAACATTTCCCCTATTTAAATAAATATCTAAATAATTGTATTTTTCTTGAATTTTTTCGAATTTGCTCGAGTATACGACATTGAATGTGAATGAGATGATGCCATATGACCTCTCCAGGATCTCTAATCACATCGGTATATACTATACACATATATAAAGTAATAAGATATATCTGCAAATCCAGCTTTCAAGGAAATCATAAAAGTGAATTAACCTATACAAATCGATCTAAATATTTGCGTAGCCATTAACAAAACCGATACTTGATTGTTTTATAAAAGGTAGAAACACCCATTGGTCGGTTGTGGGCTTTTAGGCCTCTTCAGAATAAAATAGTGTTTAACCCTTATGACACGATCAAAGCTATAGACATCAATATAAATAAGAAATAATTTCTGTGCGTTGTAAAAATATACATTAAACGCCATCTGATGACTATCTCAAGCAATAGGCCATGAAGGTAACGGAGTTTTAGCAAACCGTATCGCAAGGATTTAAAAAATGGCCATACAGATACGTCCTGCCATTTGAGATTTGAATGTTTTACCAGCATATTTTAATGCATGATAAGATGAAAAACCTGAGAGATCAAATTTGGAGAAAAGAAGTTCCATAGATTTTCTCGCATACACATGCACGCGTACACATACACACTCGCATTCACAAACACGACCGAAATGAGAACTCTTTAACACATATTTAGTAATAATGTTGCATGAAGTTCTGGGTTTGAGGTCTGCTCCTTTGTGTAACTTATCTATAGAAATTCATTTATTGTCTCCTGTTTTCTCAAAAGATTATTTATAAATAAGAAAGGTTAATTACAATATTGCTTTTAGTTTAAATGATGAAAGCTTTCTTGAACCTTCATTAAAAGCAATACACATTCTTTCAATATTATTTTCTCACTAAAATGTTTAAAACTGAGTTTCTTCGAAATATTGTGTATGACCATGGTGGAATTGTTCATAACTTCCTACCAAATTCCTGTCTTCGTCGATTGGGTGCGGCAAATATTAGTTAATTCACAATGTCACTACCCTTCTGTATAGAAGATTAAATACGTATTCCTAAGGTTAATTTCATCATTTTCTATGCTGTAAGTTCATAACTGGCTATAACGAGGGTTAGGATTTAAAGGATGGCCATATCTTGTTAGAAGCAAAAGCTTTTGAATATAGCTGTATTATAATCTCCAAAGCACGCAAAGCAGAAGCTCACAGGATTTAATTTTTATCAGCTGCTTATAATTTTGTATGAACACAACGGAGCGGTTTTGGGGTTAAAGAAGAAAACAACGAGAATAATGGTCCAGTTGTTTTTACGTGAATTCCAACTACGAATCTTAGATTAGCGCGAAGCCCTTAGGAATATTGATTGAACGATAATTGAATTTGAATAAGTTTAGCTTTTACGTAAGTAACACTACCTGATTAATTTGTAGATTTTCTCTCTAAAATCTTAAACTGCATTAGGTTTTACTTAGATTAGTTAGAGAACTCGGTCTGCAAACGTTAACTCACGTATATTACGTAACATATCTTACTGCTGCCAGAAACAATTTTCAGGGAATTGTAATAAACCCGAGAAATAATTTAATAAGTGCTGAAACTCTTCCATTATTGTATTATTTGGAGTGTCCGGATATAATATTGTTATCGCTTGTCTACGTGTACTTTTCTAATGTTTTCTTTTGTTTCAGGACACGCAGCACCAAGAACTTATGATCAGGACAACCGGTACGGGTGTTATTAAAATTCTATCGCCAACCTTTTTATATTCCAATCTATAGCTCTTCTCTAGATATGGTTTTAGCGAAATTGTGTAGTCTATTCTTATTCGTGTGTGCTTTTTCTGTAATCGGGGCTCGCGATCTAAAAAATCCAATTTATTCCAACGAATTCGCGGTACACATTCCAGAAGGGAAGGAAGTTGCAGATGAGATCGCCGCCAAGCACGGATTTGTAAATCATGGACAGGTATGTTTTAGATTTATAGATTCGCTTGATATATAGCTTAGAGCCGAAAAAGGTTTGGTTTTTTAGCATAAAACAGTTCAACGAGAGCGTGACTATTGTACAATTCAATTGTGAGATTTGCTTATTTTATTTTGAAAAGAATCATTTTCTCTAATTTTAGTTATTTAAAAACAAACAAGAACTGGGATGTCAATAATAATTTTGTATTTACTGTGCTTTATCATAATTTTGCCATTCCTATTGCATCTTTGTGTGAATAATGAACGGTTTGTAAGGAGAATGCACCTACAGTAAAAATGACTGGCTAAAAACTGATAATAACAGAAGCTTTAATAAATATTCTTGCTTATTCTTAGTCAGCAAATTGATCGTATGGATCCCATGAATGCTACTGTTTCTACAAATTGAGTTTTATAATATGTAATAATTATAATAATAATAATAACTGAAGTATTTATGTTTCTTCCACGATCATTGTGTATAAATCATCATTTTGTTTTCGACCTTACTTATGGTCGGTTTGAAGCAGCTTTAACTTCTTTTCTATTCTTTGTTAATCTAAAAAGTTCTACATACCCTTCACAACCTAAATTTCTAACATTTTGACTAATATAGCTTTAGAACAGGGCTGAAGCCTTTGAAAATGGTAAAAAGTGGAAAAAAATAATAGTAAGATGAAACTGATTGGAAAAGGAAGAGAATATAACAAAAATGAAGGGAAAAATAATTTACGGGCGATCTGAGGTTGGGAAGTGGAAGAGGGTCGGTTTTTAAGGGTAGAAAACGGTTTATCTCGATTTCCGGCAAAACTACAAGTCCTATGGAAAAAGTTAAATGGCAATGTTGAAGGTAATAAAAAGATCAACAACTTTTGTATTTACACTTTTTTCACATAACCTTAAAATTTATGTGAAAAATTCAAATAACCAAGTTTTTGGTTTTTTATTTTTATCTTTTACAAAAAAATTTCTTGTTTCACCAAATTTGATGAAAACGTAGTTTTTTTATACCCCAAACAGACTAATTTTTTGATTTAAAATATTTATTTGTTCACCTTATTTTGACTTAATATCGAAAAACTGCCCTAATTTTCGATCCAAAAACCACCCTAATTTTCAATCGAAAATTCTCACGTCAAAATATCTGCTTTTTAAAAAAGTCGGTGGGCTTCTTGTTCGTTGAAATCTTTACTTTCTGATGGTGTAAAAAAATATACTTTACTATGATAAATTTTCGCAAAAAATGCAAAGAAACGAAAAAAGCTCGAATCCGAAAATTTTTTGTAAAAGATAAAAATAAAAAACCAAAAACGTGGTTATTTGAATTTTTCACATAAATTTTGAGGTTATGTGAAAAGGTGTAAATACAAAAGTTGTAGATATTTTTATTACCTACAACTTTGCCATTTAACTTTTTTCCATAGGACTTGTAGTTTTGCCGGAAATCAAGATAAACTGTTTTCTACCCTTAAAAACTCACCCTCTTCCACTTCCCAACCTCAGATCGCCCGTAAATTATTTTTCCTTTCATTTTTGTCATATTTTCTTCCATTTCCAATGAGTTTCTTCCTACTATTGTTGTTTTTTTGTTTTCAAAAATTTTCTACCCTGGTCTACTTGGTCTAGGTCTTCCTATACTCTCCTATCTTTTTCTTATCTACCTGGCTCTACATAAATATTAGCAACCTGATGGTTGTTTAAGAACTCCAACATGTTTATATGATTCCATTTATAAGGAAATGAAATATTACCTGTTTATCCCCTTCAAAAAAAGGAAAAGTGTTAAATTATATGGCCGCTAACTAATTGTGAGTTATGTCTTGGAGATGTTTATTAAATTATAGGTTATGGTAAGGCTTGAGCAACGAATCGCTACCAACATGCCAGACCGCTAACTAATTGTGAGTTGTGCCATGGTGACATTTAATTAACTGATTTTTATTTATTTTATTTTTTGTTTTGTTTTCGAACTTACTTAATGTCGGTTTGACACAGCTCTAAATTCTTTTGTATTCTGAACTAGTCTAAAAAGGTCTACATACCCTTCACAACCTATCTCTCTAATAATTTGACTAATATAGCTTTGTCTAGGTCTTTGTACTCACATATAACCAATTTAATGTCATACACACTAATCGCCTATAATAATACAATTCACTCATTATTTTTATTTGGTAGTCTATAATCTAAGACCTTACTAAATAGTCTCTCGTGTCCTAACTGGTGCATTATCATTCTATCTCTAGCAACCTTTAATTCTTGTTACATACAGGGTTCTTCACCTATCCTTCTATAAACTTCCTTATTTATTACTCTTTGTCCAACTAATCTTTAACATTCTCTTATAACACCAAGTTTCAAAAGCTTCTATTTTTTTATCCACCTCTTTAATTGTTCAAGCCTCACTACCGTATAATAGAATGCTCCATACGTACGACTTTAAGAAACTTTTTCTATAATTTAAACTAATACTATTTGTTATTAGTAAGTCTTTCTTTTTTAAAAACATTTTTCTAGCTTGAGCTATTCTAGCTACTATTTTCCTTCTGCTACGTCAGTCCTTTGTAATTATACTACCTAAATAGCAAAATTCGTCTCCTCTAACTCGGTATTACCTATTTTTAATTTTGGGTTTAGAGCTAGGCTGTAACTCACTTGTCATTATCTTTGTCTTTGCCGAGTTAATTTTCATAGTATAGTTACTCTGTAGTATCTCAACTAAAATATTTAAAAACTCTCCTAACTTTTTTCTAAACTTTGCTATAATGGCTATATCATCTGCAAAACGTAACATGTCTATTTTCTGTCCCTGTACACTAATACCTATCTCTTTTCTCTCTCTAGCTAAGTGCAAAGCTTCCTCAATACAAACATTCACAGTCAAACGAGATAGTACGCAGCCCTGTCTAACACCAGTTTTAATCTTAGCTTCCTTTTCTATTTCATTAAATCTAATTGCTACGCTTTGGTTTTTATATAGACTGTAAATAATTTTTCTATCCCTATGATAAATTCCTATTTTTTGCAAAACCCTGAACATAACAATCCAATTAACCCTAAGAAATGCTTTTTCTAAATCTAGAAACGCGAAATGAGTCTTTTTATTTTTTGTAACCTTTTTTCGATAATTACCCTAATCATTAGTATTGGTTCTCTGTCTTTACGAAAACCATACTTCTTCGCCTAAATAATTCTCAGTCAATGCTTCTACTCTATTTTTAATTATTATTGTTAGTATTTTGGAAGCGTGGGAAATTAAACTAACCGTTCTAAAATCTCACACCTATCAGCTTCTGACTTTTTGGGATTGGGATACAAATATTTTTTCGAAATCTATTGGGATCTCACTTGTGTCATATATTACTTTTACTAGTTCATATAATATGTCTCATGTTTTCTGACTTGCATATTTTATTAATTCTACGGGTATATCGTTTATCCCTAGCGTTTTCTTTAGTTTAAGATCCCTAACGCTCTATCAAATTCCTCTCTTAATATTGAGAAATCTATTTCTACATCTTTTCTTGGTCATTCTCTAACTTATCTATATCAGCTCCCTTATATAAATCTTCCAAATATCTTTTCCATCTATCTGTTACCTCAACTTTATTTATTAGAAGCTTATTATTTTCATCTTTAATACCATTATATTTTTTTCTATCTTCCCTGAAAAACCTTTTAACTGCCCGGTAACCCTTGTCTGTCTTACCTACTCTCAAATCATCTTGTATTCCCTAACAATTCTCGTCCATCCATTTATTTCTAGCTTTTTTACACTATTTTTAACTCTATTATACTTTTGCTTACTTTCACTATCCAATCCTCTGAAAGGTTTAGCTTTCTTCTATTTTCTATTAAATCTTATATCTCCTTTGTTATACCCAGGGCTTTCTCGCTTCTACTTTTTATTACCTATAGTCTGTGTTGCGATATCATGTACAGCCCTTTTTATTACTTTTCTTCTATTTTCTGAGTTTCCTCCTATAGCTATCTTTTTGATCTTATTATCTATACTTGTTTATATTCCTCTTTTACCTCACTATCATTAAGCTTAACCTAGACCCATCCCTCTCTTTGAGCCTTTCTCAATTTTTTGAATGTTAGTTTACACTTCATATTAACTAAGTTATGATCGCTTTGTATGTCAGCCCCTGTATAACTATGACAGTTTCTAACTTGGTTTCTAAATCTTTGTTTAACTAAAATATAATCTATTTGGTATCTAGCTCTATGACCTGACGCTTTCCAGGTATATCTTCTTATAAAATGTTGTTTGAATAGGGTGTTTACAGTTACTAATCTATGTTCCTGGCAAAACTCAACTAATCTTTTTCCTTTATCATTTCGTCTGCCATACCCAAATTTTCCTACCATTTTTTCCTGACTACCTTCTCCCACCGACGCATTAAAATCGCCCTTACCTAGTAAATTCTCATCTCCCTTTACTTTTCTCACTATACTATTTATATCCTTGTACACCTTTTCTACTTCCTCATCCTCGTACTGAGTTGTACTGAGCTGTACTAAAACAGTGTCTGTGGGTTTCGTACTCAATCTAACCATAATTATTCTATCACTAAATTGTAGGTACTCGTTAACTTTACGTCCTAATCTTTTATCTAACACTATTCCTACCCTGTCTGTCCATTAGTTGAAGAAGTTGCAATTATTCTATAATTATCTTTCCAAAAGTCATTACTCTCTGGCCATCTCACTTCACTAATACCTAAAATGTCCAGTTTTCCTTTTCTCATTTCGACTAATAAATTCGTTAACTTATCTACTCTGACTTTATACTGCAAGTCCTTATCACTAAATCAAACCGTTGTTTTAAATTCTTACGATGACGAGCCCCAAGTACCTCCTCCCTGAGATCCGAATGAGCAGGTGTATTACCTGTGGACAAGAATTTTACTTTGGAGCTCTCCAACATACATTGTTCGTGTTTTAGGAAATATTGTGGTAGGTTTTCATATCATTCCACAACGCAGTTTTTAAAGATTTCAGCAAAAAGCCGTATTCGTCACGGCCAACCCCCAGCATTATTGTAAATTATTGAGGATTGCCCGAGACCAACTGACTCTCCTCCAATATCTTTTAACCAGCACGGCTGCTGGCCCGTGCTGCGCCTTTTAATCGCCTTTTACGATAAGCAGGCTTTCTGTAATAGTAATCTTTGTGCCCTACTATAGGAACCATCGTGTATTAGTTATTTCTATTACTCTGACCTTGACATAGCATACCTACTATAAAAATAGTTACATTTTTATCTACCTGGTTACTCCACTGTAATTTGCCTAGAAAATGCAAACGTCGTTTTTCATGTTCAACATTCTTCTAAGGAATTATAATCATGAGACATTTAAATACAGTCTATAAGGTAAAGAAAAGTTGTCGTTCCTGATCCTCTATAAACTGCGCATATTTACAAATATTGTTTTTCTCCTAATATAAAAATTCTGTGTTTTTAACATTATTTAATTTTTTGCAACACATCCTTTTGTACAAAACAAAATTTTACTACGTATAGTGATTAAAGTTTGAAATCTTCCTTTTTATTATAAATCTTTACCTCTAATCAGTTTCTGGAAATTTGTCTTATAAAAACACATGCCAAGGTTTCTCTGGGGCAACATTCTAAGTAATTAATTTAGAAACACTTATTTCAAACTTTTCACAAAGATGGTCCTCAGTAAATTATTCATTATGTGCATATTTTGCTACTTTGGAATGTTTATACTATTAATTGAGATTTATTATTAATCATAATGGCTTTTTTCGGTGTTATCAGTTTAATAAGACAGTTAATGCTTTCCAACAGAACACAAATTGCCGTACAATGTACAAGTGTGATAAATAAAAAAGACGGTACTTCACTTACTTATTTACTTACTTACTCTTGGTTCGGATGAGATACTTTTGGAAGGCATGGAATTTCTTTTTTCTCTTCATCGCATCTCAATCACTCTTATTTTAGTTCATCTTAGTTCGTTAATTAGTTTTGACGCTCCTCAGTTTATCGTGTTATTTATTTTGATATTTTTAACGAATGTTTGTTTTTAAGAAGCTAGAAAAAAGATGGACCTTTTAATGCACATTAAGCACGTAGTAAGAAGGTGTATGAAAAATGTCAAAAGTTCGTGTTCGTGTATTTAGTTTCCCAAAATATAAACCATTAAACCAGGAATGGCTGCATGCTATTTCGTGCCTAAAGATATCCTTTGGTTTGTATCGCAAGATAGAAAACTAAGCTTGTCTTTTGTAAAAACAATAATAGCGCAAATGGCCCACTCATTGTTGAAGATAACTCAAACTTTAGAAATAATCTAAATAAAGGCGTACTTCGTCATCTTGAAGCATTGTTTGTTCAATTGGTTTGGATGTTTGTAATTTTTTTCAAAGACTACTTGAGGATATTTTTGTAACAGCCTCATTTTGCATATTAGCCTGTTACTATGCTGTAATAATGATTTTCAATTAATTTCCCGTTAGGATACTTACAAATATGGATTAAGATTATTAGAATATTTTCTTTGTTTTGTGTTACTATTTATTCTTTAGTGGAAATATTTATTTAATAGTGTGTCGTTTTGGAATTTAAATTAATGCTGTTATTTTCTCTACATTTGGAAATTAAGAGTCCATAGCATAATAAGTAAGATTGTTTATGTTTCTAGAATATTTTAAAGTTCTTTAAGTTATTTTGTTGGTAATTGTCATTTAACGATTGTGGTGCAGGGGCGTATTTTCAGAGAGTGTAAATTTCCAAAACATGCAGCAATGGTGGCGCTGTTTCTGCAAAGCAAATTCTATTTTATGAAAGGATTAGATTTTCAAGTAATTCTAATTTGAATTTCAGTGAGAGAATAATTTATCTTTTAGGATACGAGGGTTCTCTATATTGTACATGTAATTATCTTTGTAAATTCAGGTTATAGTATATTTTGTTGAAGGTGTTCCACCCATGGCTTGAATCGCATTCTTTGAGGTTGAATAGGTCATTAAAGTTACAAAAGTATTTTTAACAGTTTTTGGGTGGCAATTTTTTTTTCTTTTGGAATGAAAAGCAAGTGTTTGCATGGGCTCATCTAAAGGTGTAAACCTAAAAATATTAATTGCAATATAATAGATTCTGTTAGACGAGTCCTGGACCACAACACAATAAAAATTTGAGAGCAGAAATATTGTTTATTCTTAACTTGTTAACAGGCTTGTTTGCTGCTTTAAATTTGTGTGTGTTACTTGAAAAATTGTGTTCTAACAAGACTAAAAAAATCATTAACATTTTGACATGCTTGCATAAAACTATGACAAGTGGGAAAATTATTTAAAACTACTAGGTAAATGTACCACTAGTCATCCTCTAAGATTACATAAAGTAAAAACACAAACATTATCTTTTAAACTCAAGTTTATAGTTCTGAATGTGTAGGCAGACTGTTAGTCGTCGTAACAGCCTTCCTTCTTGTAGTAGAGTATAATAACTTGAACTACCCACTAATTTTTCTTTACGTCTAGGACCGCTAACATACATGTCTCACAAATATTCCATCAAGAGTTTCAATGTTAGCTTGTCGAACCTGTCCACTTGGAATAGCTCTAACGTTAATTACAATGTCTTTTTTCAAGTATTGCGATTTTACTTCTCATCAACTATTATAAATACAGCTCCATATTTCAGGGGTTCAAATTTATTTAATCCGCCTGGCTAAGTCAGGCAAATATTTTAGAATCAACGTTTCCAAAATGAGTTGTCCAACGCTTGTGTTGTTTTCCAGTTATTCGTACGATTAAGTGATCATCGATAAATTCACCATTCGGTGTCTGCACATTTCAACTTCCAAGGAAGAAGTGTAGTGTAAATGCTTAATCATAACTTAATTGTATAGAAATATAGATTAAGGGCCCAGAATTAACAATATTCTGAACTTCCAATAGCGAATTTCATGGTGGACGTGTTGGGAGAATTAATTGCTCGCAGTGTTTTTTACCGAGTGAATCAACTTTTACCAGCTTTTTCCCATATGGGAAAGTGCTGGAGGATAAAATTAAATTTTATTTTAGCTTCTGGAAAGGTTTCTTCCTGAAGCTGGTTGATATTTAATTTGTAAAGTTATTATCTGCGCCCCTGAAGTTTACGCCATTATCACCGTATATTTCTTTTGGACAACCTTTTTGGCAACAAAGTTACTTAGAACTATAGTCTGTGGACAGTGAATGAGCTATATCGATGTGAATGGCACGACTCGTTAAACACGTAATCAGGACCCTACATCTTTCTTCTGTTCGCCATCCAACACATACACATATTGGCCCAAGGTAATCAACGCCGATAAACGTAAACGGTCGTATAAATGGTGTCAATCTTGCGTACGGTACTTCAGCCATTTCTAGGTATACGGGCGATCTTAACTGGTTCTTGCATGTATGACACATTGTTTATCTTTTTCAAGCATGCACGAAGAAAAGGAATGTCTTAAAACTGCCTAAGCTCATTAACAAGCGTTTCATTATTGTGATAATGAAATTTGCGGTTATAATGGACTATTATGAATCGGGTAATATGACTATCTTTGGACAATAGTATTGGCCGTTTTGTGTTACATCCAATTCCAACGGCAGCATCTGTACTACTTATTCTAAGAACGCCACTATGATCTAAGTACGATGATCGATTATAAATCGGGCACGACTTTTCTATTAGGACTATTTTTGTTGGGACTGTTAATTCACATTGCTGCCTAAGTACAGTAATTTCATTCAGATAACCTTGCAATTGAGCTTAGCGGTATAACGTGTTCTCCGATTTTGTGTATTCTTCAGAGGTAATCGGTCCCTTAATAACCGGTGCAGGCCGTGACTGATTATATACGCCAGTGAACGGTCTAGACATAACCAATTTGAAAAACGATGTATCGGTATTCTATTTGTAATTTTTTAAATAATGCGGCTTTATCTTTTTTTCAGAAATTATCTTCTTATCGTGTTGTTCAACCGGCCACTCTGTCGGGTTTTCTAATGAAAATGATGGATATTTAAGCGCTCTGCTGAATTGAATTTTAAAAATTTTGATCATTTAGTGCCTCATCGGCAACATTGAATACTGATGGAATCCATCTCCATTCTATCATATTAGTAAGTTCTAAAATTTTACCTACTCGAAATGCTACAGTGTCTGAAACTTGATTTGTTCAGACCTCAACCAACATAGCATAGTTTTGAATCTGACCATATTACGCGACGACTGATTTTGATTGTATATGTGTCTCACACACGGACCTATAATAAAATGGACATGGTACTCGTATCCAAATGCGCAGAAATGACTGTCGGCAAAATAATTATGACGAGAGGGTTGCGGCGTGAAGGGAAGTAGACCAAACACACAGACCTATAATAAATGAAATGATAAGTCGGATTTATTTTTCTTTTTTACTTTGCATACGAAGCATTGTCGACTCATTCTTTCGTGTAAACAACACAAAAATATAATTAAATTAAAAATAACAGCAAAAAACACAAAATTCGATCGCTTGTATAAAACACAAGCAAATAACAGCCGATCCTTTGCTTGCAAAGAATCAACTTATTCGGATGCCAAATTTATACGTTCGAGTAATTTCGGGAAGGATTTCGTTTAGTTCGTACTTATATTGGTAGATGCGCGAGAGTAACTTTGCCTTCATTTTTACGACATACGAGCTATGTCCATTTATTATAGGTCCGTGATCTCACATAAAGTTTTTGCCAAACGTGCATCAAATAACGCAGTTTGTAGTTTGGTGCGTGGAATTGAAATAATTTTTTAGGGTGCAACTATTGTCTTTGCTCTTGTCAAACAACTCTAATTACTGAATCCACAATTAATACGAAAATACGCAACGGCAGTATACGTATTCTCACTCACTTCTACAAAAACGTGTTGCTCTACTAACTTGTAATCCGAATAGCATTTTTAAATTTTTAATATTTTTATGCATGGAAGGATACGCGACGACTGATTTTGATTGTATGCGTGCCTCATATAATTTTTTTCGCAAACGTGCAACGAGTAAGGTAGCTTGCAGTTCAAGGCGTGGAATTGAAATAATTGTTTGGGGTGCAACTTTTGTCTTTGCTTTTATCAAACAGCCCTAATTACCGAATCCATAATTAATACGAATATACGCAACGGCAGCATACGCATACTCACTCGGATCCACAAAAACGTGTAGCTCTACTGACTTGTAAACCGAATAGCATTTTTAAATGTTTAATTTTTTATATCTAGAAGGATACGAATCCATTTAAACCATTTTCTATACAAGGTAGGTGAAATCTCATCACAATCGATGCCTGGACTTCCAAATTTCGTGCAGCAGTGTTTTAAAGTATATTAAATATGATGCAAGTATACAAGGGGATCAAATATTGACATCCATGAACGTAGAACTTCACGGTTTTATGTGGCCATATGAATTTTCTTTATTAGCTTTGTTGTATATCGAACGATAAGTAAAGCTATCTGATTGTGCGCACCGCCACATTCACAAAATTGTTTCATTAGAAGGTTCTTTCTGAAGATTTAGATTTTTGATATTTGTGACTGAATTTTCACCGAAGGTAGCTATAACTGCATCTGAATTTGAAGCCCAATTTCTGATTTCACATCCTCCTTCGGCGTGTATGAATTTAATTTCACTGACTAATTTTATAGTACCGGGGATCGTATCGACACTGACCAGAAATCATTCAAGTAGTCGTTCTTCGCCATCGCTTCAACAGCCTCTGGGTATGCGGTTGCATATTTAAGTGCATTAAAATTTTTAATATAATGTGTAGAGCACGGAGAGCATGTTGCCTCAAAGGTCATGACCTGCATTAGTCAGGTAGATACTGGTGATCATGGCGCCACAAAAATCGTCCTACCTGTTGGTCTGGTTTACGCATTAAGATCTAGAGAAATTTTTATCAAACCTCTGCTTGTAATAGAGCTTGTAGAAAAACTTAAAGACATGGCGAGTTTTGTGCCACAACGTAATAAAAATTTAAGAGCTGAAGTATTATTTATTTTTTAAACTTGTTAATAGACTTATTCACTGCTTTAAATTTTTATGTGAGTTGCTTGAAAAGTTGTGTTCTAACAAAACTAAAAAATCATTTACATTTTTGTCATGCATGCACAAAGCTATGAAAACAAGTGGGAAAATAATATAAAAGTACTAGATAAATGCACCACTAGTCATCCCCTAGGATTCCATAAAGTAAAAAACAAATAATAACTATTAAACTAAAGTTTGTAACTCTAAATATACAGGGTGAATGGTATCGTTCGTGCAAAAATGAACTGGGAGATAGTACACTTAATTTGCAACAAAAATTGTTAATATGACCCCTGCCCTGTCTCGATTGGTTTAGGAGATATGGTTTTTTTTAGTCTGTTTCTTAATAACGCGATTTCTTGCAGTAAAAGTTAAATTTCTCGGCTTCTTAAAATTTGCATGTTACTTATTTAAAATTGATTTTGTTATTAAAGGCATTGGGCTAACATTGACTAGTTTTATATGGTATCTTTACTTTGTTTTACAGGTATGTTGGGGCTAAAGAATCCACTTAAGAGTAGTCTAGCTGGGTAACGTTAAAGTAAACCGTTTAGTTTATTGGGTTACTTGTCAGGAATCGGTATGCGTTTGTTACTCTCGTTGTAATACTACGTCCCCCAGTGCTGTTCTGACTGGGAATGATTGCCTACGTAGCATATTTATTTAATCAACGTAGCATTTTTTCTAAATTTGTCAAGAAATTAAAAAAATCAAATAATTTTGTTTTGCCATATCGGTTGCAATACTCACTGGAACCGTTGTGAATATTTTGCTTACTACTATTTCTAGTATTCTCTCTAGTATTTTTATTTGGAAGTTTGTAACTTGGCGCAATTAGCCGCTATTTAATAGAAATAATTATACCAGTCGTTGACATCTCAGTTTCATACATTTTTACGGTTTGAGTTTTTAGTTTTACCGCACCATATACTAGACCTCGACAGATTTGCCGAACTACATCTTATACGTGCAGCAATGACTGTGACATTTATGGCATGAACTTGGTAATACTTCTATAATTTTCTTAACACTGTGGAATGCGAAGTAATACTAATCGATTTGCATTAAATTGGCAGCTGTGTTCTTTTATATGTTCCAATCCTTCTCTTAACTTTGTGACTTATTTTAACTGAGTCTTACCACATCAATGACTTTTGTTAAGCCTATCTATTTTGACGTTCCTCAACTAGTATTGTAAGTTTTTACCAAGAGAAGTTGGAAGTGCCGTACAGCTAAGTATCTTTCATTTTTGTATTTTGTAGATAATAATTTTGGAAGAGAAATTTTGATGTTATATACTTCAGTTATACAGTCATTTTTCCTTTACTTAGTTTGTATTGAAAATACGAATGTTGTTATATATCAAGTTCAACCTCGTAATTTGACTTGAGTTAGTCACCAATCATTAGTTCACTTTTAGGGATTCATTTTTTTAATGTGCTACGTGGTCGTCTGCGCTTTTAATGGTAACGATCAGTGGCTGACTTAATTGCCCAGCGTGTCGCTTTATATACAAGTTTATTCTCCACAATTCCGATTTGGTCACTTATCCATGTAAAGGTAATTTGTTTTCCTAGCTTGGTTGTGCTCATGTTAAACTAAAAACCTGCTAAGTTGAAGGATAAGGTGTAAGCGAATTTTTAATGCCCTCCAAATTTCTGACCGATTTTCTACAGACTAGGAGTGTGGTAGTTGTGTTTAGAGTCAATGCAAGAGGGCTTGCCGTATTGCATAGATTTTTCAGCATAAGCGCTAGAAAATGTTTAGAGTGACCGGTCTTGTACATCGCCTGTACATTCAAGTAGATTAGCTATAGGCGTATGAGGTAAAGTCGATCGTTTTACATGTATTTTTCCATAGGAAAATTTAAAGAACTAACAAATTTGTTTTTTCGAACTTTAGATTTTAGATGGAAAAATACATGTAAAATGAACGTTTTTTAATCTCATACGCGTATAACTTATCTACTCCACCAACTTTTGAGCCTGATTTTAAATCTTCGACATCTTTAAAAATATGTGATATTAAGAATAAGGGTGCATGATTTGTTTTGTTGGGTATGTGCAATCTTGATAAATCGAATGTAACAACATTTCGACTCTATTGTTATTACATAGCGCTAATGGAAGGCGATTGTAGTTGACATATGTCCTGCGGTTTCTTAGTTTTGGCGTTCAAATCGTATAGGTTATGTAGGTATTGGAATACTTTTTTAATTAATTAGTTCTTTAGAGTTGTAGCCATAACTTAAGAACAGAGCAGTGCAGCCCTTCTGTATGTTAAAGCATGGATGCTTATGTTGCAGGTACTTGCTAGATCCGAGTTTGTATTTTAAGTTGCTTCAGACCGATTGTTCCAACAAATGAGTGTCTAATGTAGCCATATTCAATGCAATAAAGAATTATTTAACAGAATATTTAACTAAACTCCTACCTGTATCCAAATTCAATGGTACCAACTTTGAAGAGTGAGAAAGCGTTTTTATTCAAAGTTTTCTTTTCTGATAGAATGATTTTATAGGATTTTGTTTGGAATAACTTTTTCAAGAACGAAGTGTGCTATAAAAAGCCGAATTTACGATTTTCATCTTGTGCAGACAGAATGTGGGTTAATGAGCACAAATAGGTTTCAAAGAGGTTTTCAGACGTACATTTACAGCAGTAAAACAGTTTAAAACTCGCATTATCTCGCTTTTCAATTATAATATAAGGCGGTAAATTAACAACGCCACACTAAGAAATTCACCGTTATTTATAGATAATGCTAGTTTAGAAATGCTGAAATCGTTCATTAGTATAACGCAGATAGCTATGCTTTTATAGTATAATAATTTTTGAGCTTAATGCTTAAGAATTAGTGTCTGCTTCATGCTTACGAATAAATTGAATATATTCTGTAAAGATACAATTAGGTTTAATTGTTTTGCTATAGACGTAATTGCATCTCTAATGTTACGCCGAGCATGTAAAATTAAAAACAATTTTTCAAGAAAATGGGCATTTAAGTATAAACGAAGCCTGTGTAGGAAACAGCTTGAATTAGATGTTTCTTCAGTATAATGGAGAAATACAACCGAGGAATCGTTGTAGTTTATTAATGAGGGTAAAGTCAATTACAAACACAAATTTTCTCATTATTTCTGCCCTCAACTAGCAAATTTCCAATTATATTACTGCCAGTTTCACGACCACCTGAGTTACCCTGTCGTCTATTTAATATTGAGGACTTTATCGATTAGTGTTTAATTATAGTGATTCTGTTGATAATTTAATAGATTAGTATATTAATTAATCTGACGGTTTTGTGGAAAAACTGATTTAATACTTTGAAGATGGGAATCATATTTTAACATGGTTTTAAATTCACATTTACATATTTGTTAATTGAGGTAATACGGTAGACTTACAAGAAAGTATCTCTCTTGTGCTATTCAAGGTGTAAGGCAGCTTATGGAATAATAGAAAACATGTAGAATTTATAAGACGAATACCTTCTGCTGAATAAATGTGTATGCATTTGATACAAATGTGTTACGTGTGAAGTGTTAAATTATTAAATTTAGAATTGCCAAAATGAGACGGAAACCCCGTAACAAATAAGGATGCATCCGCAAAACTCAGTGGTGCGGAAGTAGATACCTATAAAAACAATTGTAAGGAAAGTGAACAATCAAATATGTATCTAGGTAGTTTCAAGCTACGTTACCAATAACCTTACCTTACCTTACCTTACCTTGAAAGGCTTTCAATTGGTCAAGTTTAAGGGCGCCAGTTCATCTAATCTAATCTAGTGAGAATATCTTTAAGATGAGCAACCCGGTGGGATTTTTGTCACACTACCCTCTTGGAGAAATGGATTTTCTGCTACAAAATGTCACCTGTATGTTTGAACAAATAGAACAACATCTCTCAACTCACAAGTGACCTAAATCTATTTTATAGTAGTATTATTTCATTATTCCTGTGAACAGGTATGCATATGACAATTTTAAATTTACTTACATTAATATTCACGTCAGCGACCTATGGATAAATACATAGAAAAAAATTATGTTAAAATTGCATTATCAGTTCATTGTTAATGAATCAATCTTTAAAACTAAATATCACAACGAGTTGCGGTTAAACTTACAATGTCCCGATCTAATAAGTTTAAGTATTTAACACTATGTTGTACGTTCATAATTTATAAAACAATCATCATACATAAATGCCCTTAAACACAACCTCTAATTCTAAGAAAGTACGACTTACAGTTACGCCTTCAGCTGAAATAGTTCGTAACCGGAACGTGTTATATGTTTGATTTTGTTATTTATGTCGGACAGAATACAGTTCTACTACCTGCTTTGGTAATACACTTAAATGCAGGCTTGTGACTTAATTGGAATTATACCAGGTTATAGGCAAATAAGGATATTTTTGTGGTTTAGTGAATTGCGTGAAGGTAGCGGTCATTTTGAACACTTGTTGTGAAATCAATTCATGTGCGTAATGTGACTCAGGATAACGCATGTATAGGCAAGTTATTTCTTATAAACAAGTAACAATACAGCAGTGCTATAAGTTTTACTCAAGTTGATCGGGCAATAAAAATCTATAGGTTTTTGTTTAGCCAATCAATCTCTATCACCTCCTCAATTTAATGCCACTCTGTATAAACAATCAGGATTCAAAACTTCTTCCCATAACAATAGGGGTGCCACAAGGGTCTGTGTTAAGACGAATAAAGTTTATGCTCCCACATTAATGATCTACCTATATAGCTAAGTAATTGTGTTAGATTGCTATATACCGAGGACACCATTGTTTTAGTAGTTTGTCTAAATAAAAGCCAAGTAGAAGACGATGCTATAAGGGTTAGAAGTTATATTGAAAACTAGTTTGCTATAAACAAGCTAAAACCGAATCTCAACGAAACTTAAACCTAATATTCTCAAGTAATGAAATTAGTCAAACTGCTAGGCATCACACTGCTTGATGCATTAAACTTGAAGCAACACGTCATTATCACGTTCATTATGTTGTCTCTTAATACAATTAAATCAGACTATCTAATTCCTCATTATTAGTATAATATCACTGGCTGTATCTTTATGTATTAACTTACGGAATACTTGTGTGGAGACAAGTGACCTGTAATAATGTTATTCTGCCTTCAAAAAGAGCAATATGTATACTAACGGAGTCAGATCTAGGAGTTTATATAAAAAGCTGTTCACTAACTTAAAAATAATGTTTGACCTGTGTTAAAAATTCATAAGAATATAATATACTATATAGTTCATTCTGATATTCACTCACGGTACAAGATAACAACAACAAATAAAATTAATATTGTTCTCTACAAGTTACGCAGTGACATCAAAAACCTTAGTTATAAAAAATTTAAGTCTAAGGTAAATAGTCTACTAATTCATGTATAGAGGAGTACCTAAATGCAAGGTTAAGTGATATGTAATTAAGTTTCAGATATATTTAGAATTATTTTTAGATCGTTTACTTGCCAACTTCTAACTAACAAAATAATCAGCTGTATTCTGATCACAACAATACATACATGTTTTGAATTTATTGCTTAGTTTAAAGGCGTTTGTCAAATCGCGACTATTATCGATATTGAAATCGTTAAAATTAGAACCTAAAGTAGACCACGTTATCGGGGAGTGTTGTGAAAATTTGCCAACAACAACAACGTGGGGTGGGGGTGGGGGCACACAGTAAACTCCCCTTCCGCCACGTACCTTCATTTATTATGATAGTTAGAGTAAAAAGTTATAGATGTTTTTTCCCTATTTCAAATTTCAAAAAGATAGTAAGATGATCTAATTTGTTTTTATATGTAAATAAGTGAGGTTATGTTTTTTAAATGGGAGCCACAATTGCTTATGGTTCAGGTGGAAATATATTTTTTTCTCTCTTTCTAATGATGTACAGGGTCCGTCACGAGGAGCCGAGTCGATATGTATATGAGAAATTACTAGTTTTCTTAAAATTTGTATACTGGAGTTTTCCGAAAGGCTCGTTCTGGCCAAAATACTTTCAATTTTCTGCTATTTCCGGTTATACCGGATATGGAACCTCAACTTCGTTATTTAAAATGGATTACTCAGATTTTTATTGAATTTTTGAAATCTGCGCTAAATTGCAATGTAACTTTATTAAGACATCATATGCCTTAAGTGCGTCATTTTCAAGTTTTTTCCACTGTTTTTAGTACATTGAGTCCTTCACATAAAAATTTATTGTTTCGACATCCAAGCGGGTCAGGTCAAATATTTTCTAAATTTTTCACAAACAAGACATGTAGCTTTCCAAATCTTTGCAAATCTTTCGAAAAAATTATATAGCGTGCTAGGAAATTGGTGCCAAATTAGTTAGTTTTGGTTTGAAGAAAAACAAAAGCTCTAAATACAATTGAGGTTTGATACACCACAAACCAAAAATGTTTGCTATTCTCGACGCTACATACCATGGGTGCACATTGTATCATTTTCGTAATTAATAACATATGACAGCATTATGAGGAAAAGTAAGGATAACTTTTATTAATGCTAAAATCATCTAAATTCGTTACTATAGTGAATTTCAAATAGTTTTGACGATTCCATGCAAATGCGAGCAACCTTCCTTAGTTTGTAAATATAAGTGCTTTATTATAAAATGATCGTTTTATGAATATTTTCGGAAAGTTTTATTACCTAAGGCAACAAAAATATTTACAAAGTATAACAGCGTCTGCTAGTGCAATCAACGGATTTTAAATCTCTTATACGTTCCGTAGGTTAAACCATTATTTTGTTTTTTCCTCGCACATATAAACTGCAATCTATTATATAGGTATTTTAATGAAGAATCATACGCCATTACTTTATGCCATACTTATTGGGCTTACTGGGTAATACGAAATGGACACCGCCCGCGAAATCCTAGTAATTATTCATCTGCAGTTAGATAAGATGATAATATACAGGAAATCCTATTATAGAAAAATTCCATATTTCAGGTATATGTGTGAAAGGATCATTTACCTTTCTCTCTTCCTTGTCTTTTTCGTCAAATCTAAGATAATTTATCAAATAATTAAAACGTTCACAACTCGCTCACGCTTTATAGAAAGTTCAAGGTATACAGTTATCAAACATATGCTTTGAAGATAAACGATCGTCTTTTTTAGCATTACATTTGATTTTCCAATGCTCCACTCGATGGTACTACATTGGCCAGGAAGCGAGTTTTTTACCTTGAATGTTTGAATTTTTCCGAACCCTTGTTGTTCCAAGTAAGGTAGGGATCGTTAACGTGCGTGACAACACACACGCACACACACACATACACACACACACACGCGCGCGAGACCTGCATTTTACTTCTCATCCGAATGAGATCGTATTTTTGTGAAAAATGCTCGTCTAACATTTATCAAGCGGACCGTGAGTTGCATATCCCTTAAATCCAATATATGTATAATTAAATGGAATTATTGGATCATAAAGAAACTTACAACATTGTATAGTTCATGGATAGATAATAAAAAGTTAACAAGAAAAAACAGAAAAACAAAATATAAAATTAATCCAACTGCAGCAAATGTTCGAACTGGTTGCTTCCAACTTACAAACATTTATTCTTCCTAAAATCCCACCATGAATAGTCTTCCTAATTCTTGCGGATAAAGTGATCGAATTGCATTACGGGCTCTGTCCTTGGTAATCTCCAAAGAAGAAATCTAAGGGAGTCATATCGGGCGAGCGGGGAGGCTATTTATAGGGCCCGTTGTTTGCCATCCAACGTTAAAGAAAGTTATTTACAAGGAAACTACTATGAGGTGGAACTCCGTCGTGTTGATACCACAGCTGATTCCGATTAAGATTTAACGGATTTAAATATTTGTAAAATTTCGAGATATCTTCTCCTGAAATAAATAACCAAAAGGTTGAATAATATTTGTCTTCCATTTTTCAGTATAAGCTTACCATTCAAATTTTTATTATAAATATGTACCGCTAGAACACCGTTATTTTTTATTGCAGCAAAAACATAACTCCAATGATCCTGAACCTTTCACGAAATATGTGAAGCTTAGTATCATTTCAGTAATGAGAATTACGCCGAATAAACATTCCATTTTTCTTAAATTTCGCCTCATCCATCTAAATTCTCATCTTCACCAGTTTTAACTAAGATATATTTACAAAAGTCGAGTCTTTTTTGCCCTCAAATTGTGTATAATTCGATAGAATACGGATGGAACATACGTTTTTTAGACTTCTGTGAATACTTCCCTGAGATATTCCTAAATCTCTTTCCGCGCATGTTAAGGAATTTTCAGCATACTCTCTGAAATATCCCAATACTGTAACTTCATTATCTTCTTTGTCTAGGACAGGGTTAATTCTTTTAGGTTTTCCAACAAACTGTCCGTGGATATTACAATTATGAATGAGTCGCGCCAGCATGTCGTGCATGGCTTTTGGTCTCTCCGGATATCTCAAACGAAAGGTTTCGCAAGCTCTTTTAATTACCTTGTTACATTCTCCATATGTTACTAATAAATTCAAATAATCTTCATTACTAAATTCTAAACGGAACATGATTAACACTCTTGCCACACCCAAAGATCAAATTATTTGTATTTTGTGAGTTTGACACTTTAGCTTTTGTTACTTGTTGGTTCCTTCAAACCAAAGCTAACCGATAATTTAAAATTTTCTTATAACTACGTAAATTTCGGTATTTTTAAGTTTCTAACAATTCATTTTATATATGGGATGTAATCACAAAATCCTGTTACTTTTCTGCATAGAATCCAAGAGTGAAGAGAAAATGGAAGTTATCATTTGAAAAAACTAAGTTTCCGAACTTTTGCGATGAAATTTGGCACCAATTTCCAAGCACCCTGTAAAAATTTTCGACGAGTTTTCAAAGATTTGGAAAGCTACATGTCTTATTTGTGAAAAATCTTGAAAATATTTTACCTGATGCGCTTGGATATCGAAAAAGTAAATTTGTATATGTACTCAATCTACTAAAAACAGTGAAAAAACTGTAGTAACTTGAAAATGACGCACTTTAGAGATATATAACGTTACATTGCAATTTAGCATAGATTTCAAAAATTCAATATAAATCGGAGGAATCCATTTAAAATAACGAAGTTGTGGTCCAATTCCGATATAATCGTAAGTAGCAGAAAATTGAAAATATTTTGGCCAAAGCAAGTCTTTCGGTAATCTCCAGCAAACAAATTTTTCGGAAACTGGTTCTAGTAGTTTTTCCCATACACATATCGACTAAGCTCGTCGTGTTGGGCCTTGTACTGCAGTGTCCATGTTTAACAATAATTTTTTGCAAACATTCATTTTTATGAAATACGAAAACTTCGAATTTAATAAGTTAATGCTTCAACTGGTTTTACGAATCAAGTAGCTACGATGCAGAACAAGCAATTGATGTTACGTTCTTAAAATTGCTGAAATTAGATCGTACTATAAATTTGTGTTTTTAGATTATTATCTTGTAAACCTATGGGCCGCAGCGGATTTGTACTTTAAAAGATACATGGAACAATATTCTACTCCGCTGTCTGCAATCTAGCAAATTTGAAAATAATCTTAAAGCGTATGGTGCATTTACTAAAGTTGCAAGCCCCTGTGCTACTTCTAAGGAAAAGGCGAGGTTTACTCCCTATATGGCTATTTTATTATGAATACATTATATCCAGTAGAAAGAAGTAGATAGTCAATGACGGGATTTTATCGTTGGTATCTTAATAAATGTGAAGGGGATTCATAATTTTGGATAACCGTTACATCTACTGGCAAGACAATTCACTAGTGATGAAATATTCAATGGACACAACAAAATATTGTATTCTCAAGAAAATCTGAAACATCCGTGAATCCATAGATCAACATCAATTTGGTATTAAGTGTTGATGCGAATATTTTGTGGAAAAATAATTGGGCATTTTTCTTACAATGGCAATTTGACTGCTGAAAATCTTTTAAATTTTTAGGAAACTAACTGGAAAAATATTTGGACGAAATATCGTTTAACACTCATCGCAGACTAAAGTATTTCCAAAACGACTGTGCACCTGCATCTAATGCCAGATTTGTGTAGCTACATGTAACTGATCGTTTTGAGCATGTTTTTAGCAAAATGAAAATTGGTTAGTCTGCTTGGACATCACAACGTACGCCGTTATATTTTACTTATGAGGCGAGATAGGTTTAGGGTCTTTGGGAGCTTCTTTTTAAAAATATTTTATTTCCAAATTTACACTCCTATCAAGTATATTTTAATTTATACAGAAATTACAAGTGATTTCAACAAATGGTTACGATATATTCATTAACGTTTAAAATTAAAAATAATCAAAGTTATTTTTACTAATTAATTAATTAAAACTAAACTGAGTAGCTTTAAAAACCAACAATGTTAAAGTTGTGCAGCTCGAGACTGACTGGCCATCTTGGGTTCCTGAGGGTATTTATGCTATTCCTGCTCTTACATTACTTTGTGGGAAATGCAGATCTCATGTCTGCTATTTTTTGATACAATACAAAGTATTACATTTTAATAATCTTAATTCTAACAATTGCTATCTTATTGTTTACTGTGACCTGCACCTGCAGTGTCATATTATGCCTGGAACACAATGTAACTGTTTCCGTTTTCATGTCTGGTTTGTGAACTTTCATTAACCTTTTATTATGTCCTTCAATTATACAATGTAACAATAATTCTTAAGTCTTAATAATTCGTTTAAATATACATATATATTGATTTGGGGGATATGTAACTGGCGATTTAAAAATTAACCGTATTCCACTACACCTCAAGCGCTTGAGAATTTAATTCCTAGAATCCAAGCAGCAAAAACACTTCGTATCAATAGAAAGCAATTATGTGAGCTATGCCTTCAACAAAACTTCGAATTTCTGACGTAGTAATAATATTGTGAAAGTTTGTACATAATTTATTTTTGATATTTGTGGTACGTCAGGTATAAATATTTTATTATTAATTCAAAGTTTTTTATTTCATAAAAATGAATTTTTTCGACCAGTTTTGTGTTAAACATGTTCATTGTAGTTATACGTAGGAAAGAAGAAAAAATTCCTTTCTACCTGAACTACCACCAACTGTGGTGCCTATTTAAAAAAACAGGACCGCACTTATTTACTCTACGATGACCAAAGTCGTTTTAAAACAAATAAGAACATCTTATTCTTATTTTGAAATAGTGTAGAAAATACCTACAACTTTTTACCCTATTTATCACAATGAATAAACCGCAAGGCAAAACAAAGAAATAAAAATTTCGTTATTTTGTTATAAAACTTTTGTTACACCCTGCGTGTTACCTTTCTTTCATAGCTGCATTTGGCATTAAAAACTGCACTGCTTTTCTTATGTAGCTATTTCTCTAATATTTCAAATAATCGAGTTACCCATACAACGTGAAAGAAATAGGACACCTTGTATAACTATTATGTGTAGCTGTGTGATAGCGTAAAATTTAATTGATCGTTTACATGCAAGCTTGTCGCTGAAACTATTTGTATTTGATTAAATTGTAGAAATTTATGCTTTCATAAATAAGTTGAAGTACGCGCCCAACCAGTTTCAAGACAGAAAACCTGATGACGAATAAATAAGTGCACTTAAATCTTATGATTATTATAAACAACTACAAGGGTTGGTTGTGAAATATTTTCAACTAACGTTGATTGTGCAAAAGGATATATTGAAGTTCGACAAATGTTTAAGTGCTGGGGGAACTTGGCAGCCAAAGGGCGCTTATCCCCCTTCACATACCCCCTACGTGTGATTTTCCAATGCTCCGCCCGAAGGTACCACATTGGCCAGGAAGCGAGTTTTTTTTACCTGGAAAATTTTGAAATTTATCGGACCCTTGCTGTTCTAAGCAAGGTAGGGATCTTTAAAGTGCGTAACAACACTCACACACCAGACCTAACATTTTTTAAGCGGACCGTGTCGGGATTCGAACCCGGGACATTGTACATAGTAGTCACACGCATATCAACTACGCCACGAAGCATCCCCCCCTTCATACCCACATTTTTTTTTTCTAATGCTCCACCCGAAGGTACTACATTAACCAGCAAGCGATTTTTTTTTACCTGGAAACTTTGAATTTTGGCGAACCCTTGCTGTCGCAAGCAAGGTAGAGATCTTTAACGTGCGTGACAACACTCACACACGGGACCTCCATTTTACCTCTCATCCGAACGAGGGCGTATTTTTGTGAAAAATGCTCGCCTAACATTTTTCAAGCGGACCGTGTCGAGATTTGAACCCGGGACTAACTATACCACGTAGCCCCCCTTCACATATTACTTAATATCGGGGAAATAGGATATATAACTAGGTATATAACTTTTTGAAGCTTTGAGGCGATTGTTGCGCTTTTTGGCTTCACCAAATTTTATTTTAATAATAGAATCGCAAGATTTTTAAATCCAGCATGGAAAGCTTTGTCCCATTCTTAATTTAGTTAAGTTATTATGTAAAGTTTGTGGTTACAATTTTCCACGAGCTAGAAGTGAAGAACTTCAAATATATTGCATCTATTTCGCACAAGCACGCATTTTCTCGCGTCTTTAACTTCCTGTGACCTTTCCTTTAATTACCTAATAAACATCTAGTGTTCCGTGAAAGTGTAGGTTCACTCACTTCGCCGCCAACATTTGATTAAACATGGAACAAACTAATCCCATTGCTACCCTGATCTCCTGAAGACGAGCAGAGGGTGCCTTTGGCTCCAGCCGTTGGCTTATTTTTATTGATTGCTTTACCCATTTGACAGCAATAATAACAACCAAATTTGGGGACGTAATAAAATACGCCCGGGGATACTCAATAATTGATGTCACGGAAAAAGTAATATTTCGCGCTCTAACAAAGTGGCAGTTCAAAACATAAAATGTTGAACGTGAAATAAAAAAAATAATTTTAAGTTCGCTCTTTCTTATCGTAATGTAATTGTTAGCAATTACGTCATGCACATTTTACGTTCGTCGAGTAACTATCGTCTTCTAAATCAAAAACATAAATTCTATCATCTAAACTAAAAACATATTTCAAATTTGCACTTAAATAATATTCCTCAACTGTATTTACATCTTACAATTCTGACATTTTAGACCTCTAGCGATTTATTTTTATCTTTCCTAATGTATTGCATAATACCTTCAAATAAAAACAAGACGGCTTCCTTTTAGTGGAAGTGTTTTATTAAAATAATTGCTTTAACACAGTTCAATTAAAATTGTGATTCTGAGAGTGTCAGCGGGAAATTATATTTGAAAGAAAATTTTATATAAATAAGACCTGTAATATGCCATGCAGAATAATATTTATATCTACATTAAGAGTGTTTTAATAAGTCTTATCAAATTTAAGTTTTTATCAATAATACCAAATCTACCTAAGTGTCATTAGTAATTTTCCCTCTATTTAAAAATCGTTTCTAATGATAAATATTCCGATTTTTCTTCTCAAAATATCGATCTGTTTTAATTATATGAATTGAAAACTAGAAAAATCTTGTCTTAGAAGAAAAAATGGTTTTAATTTTGTTTGGTTAATAAATAAATGTAGTTAACTGTCTTTACTAACTGTAATATCTATTTTTTAACTTAATCTTATTTAGGATACCAATATAGATTACGTGCAGGTCAGTTTAGATACAATTACCTTTGCTATTTTAAAACTAAAAATGCAACCAACTCATTTCCTGTCTAATACAATTAAAAATTTCCCTCAAAAACTAACTTCTAGTTATACCTTATGTAAATTATATCACATAGTACCTCCATTAACTTGTAAATTGCAGGATTTTAATTGTAAATTTGAAAAATCATGGCATGTATAAGATTTATAACCTTTTTCTTTACTGTTAACGATTAACGACAGATGTAACTGTTGTCTAATTATGAATATATATATATATATATATATATATATATATATATATATATATATATATATATATTATCTTCTCTATCGTTAATCGAATTAAAAATTTTCTTGAGACGTTATCTTCCTACATAAATATATCTCACCCTAAAGCTTTCATGTTGTTAACTTCTACTTAAATTCAATTTATACTTTTTCGACTTATCGTATTGGTTATAACTGTATCTTATTCTTGAACATTGAAGTATTTCAAACCTAGTCATGTAATAGCTTATTCAGTTCTAAAAGATGGATTCCTCGTTCCTGGTTACAAAAATATTTATTATTCATCCCTATTCTCAAATAATTCCATTTCTTTTAAATTTCCATCTTTTGTCTTATTATTATTCCTCGACCCGCGACAGTCTTTTATCATGGTTGTTGATATATCTTTCATTTGAACAACTCAGCGAATCTTTAGGACTTATACTAGCTAATATCAGGTAGTTGCTTTGCTATTTGCATACATATAGGATTGTGACTTAAGCCTCTGTTGTAAAAAGTCAATTTCCACAGTTGAGACTACAAGGGGACGTCTGCAAACATTATTTAAGTTTTTCGTGCATGTGAACTGTCGTATAAAGATACTTTTTCTTTTTATTTATCTTTATTTTTAAGCTTGGAGGTGACTGAACTGTATCAAACAAGAAAGAACAGCAGCTATGTTCAAATACAACGAGCACAGGAACAAGAAGAAAATTGTTCAAAGCGTATGCGTGGAGCACAGCACAGTACGTCTATGAAATAGGTGCAGTAGGAAAAGCAGACGGTAAGAGATAGAAGCCTTCTGGAATGTTGTGCTTCAGATGTATGGGTATGGTATCATGGGCAGACAAAGTTAATAATAAATAGTTATAGAAATAGTAGAGGAATAAAGATATTTGTGGAAAACAAAAAATAGGAGGTATCGAAAGGCAGGATACTTTCTAAGGCATTTCTGGGGAATAGTTCGGTATACATTACAAGCAGAGATAGAAAAAAAGAGGTAGTTGTAGAGCGAGATCAGACTCTCGCATGCAGATTGTGATAAATGCAGACTGTGCAAATTTCAGGGAAATGTGAAGGTTAGTTCGGAATAGAAAACAATGATGGTACGCGTCTAACCAGTTCAGGACTCAGGACCTAATGATGATGATGCTTTCTGTCTACTTGAATAATCCTTATTATGGTTTTAATACGTTTTCAGCATTTTTGTTCTTTAGACATTTAGATGTGATAGTCGGAAATATCGTTCTGTTGCAGTTTTCCATAATATTTTGTAATTTAAATGTATTTATTTAAGTATAGTTAAGTATAGTTTAGATATGAGCTCCATAAAACGTTTAACTTAGATTGCTCTAATTATTTCAGTACTTCTCTGCTACTGCTTTTATGGCATCGGTGTTTTCTAAAAAGGACTTTATGAAATGAAGCTAGTTATGGTTTTAACAACAGCGTTTAACTGTAAGTGAGATCAAAAGTTTTCTCTCGGAATACCCTTACAATGTCTAAGTGGCTGATGACGAAGAAGTATGTCAAAAAGACGTTTCGAACAGTCCAACAATTTCATTTACTAAATATAATTTCAGTAAAAGCTTTCTATAATATCGTTCACATTTGTAGCATGTAACTAACCAATCGCAGGCTTTCCTGCAGATACAAGCTCTGAGCTAATATATTAGATACTGTGGTTTGCGTGCGTTTGTACTTATTGTATTTACCTGGCACAGGCAATACACTTTGAACATGATTTTATGTAGTGTTTTAATAATTAGCACTCACTTTGAAGGCGAATGAACCGATATTTACTTTACTCTCTGAAACAGTAGCTACAAATAAAATAACCGTTACTATCGATTAGCATTGCTTCTGACTACTTTCGCGTAATTTACTTGTCGATATTGCTCGAGTGGCTTTGATCTCGAAGCAATAAAAATCAGAGTTAAAGCGTTTCTACTGGAATTTATTTACACTCATGAATGTTTCGTTCGAAATGCTTTCCAACAAATAGAAGTTTGTCCTTAGATGCTTTTTATTTTCTTACGGTAATGTAGAGTCCATTTTTGAAAACAATTGCATTGCAGTTTATCTCAGAATTGCAGACGGGTGGAAAAACGACTTTGTATATTTTATTAGTCGTATTACTAGTGCAGCAACGACACCATGGGTATATAATAAATAAGAAGATCCAGCTCTTCTACAATCGATATGTTTTTTTGCAAAGTAATACAAAACTTGTCCATTTCCACGCGTGGCCGGGTCAGAAAAGTCCAATGGTACAGCTTGCCTGTCGTAAGAAGCTACGCAAGCGGTTCAACACGCTCTACACGGCAAATAAACCTACATGCACACCCGCACGCGTGCACACGCGCACACACACTTCACTCACATGCACGCCACTGTTTCATTTTTTTAGTTTTTTCGCATCACGCATCCGTTCTTTTTTGAACTCATTCCCATTTCTTTTCCTTTGGCCGGTTTTGCTTGCTGTCTGTCATCGTGATGACTTTCTATCCTCTTTCTGTGATATTTCTTTTAGGCATTTCTCCTGTTCCTTAGAAACTACGACTTGGCCGACTTTTCGGTCTGTTAGCTATGCTTTTCTATGATTTTCCGTTTTGGACCATTCCCTGTTACCACAGTATATTTTTCTCTCATCTCAATTGTCATTCCCTGGCATACCTAAAACTTGGCAGTTTTATCCTTTTTTTGTTTTTGCTGCTGGTTTTCTTCCTAATTTTGTTTCTTATTATTTGGAGTTTTTTCGGGTAAGTTTTCGTGAGATTTGAAAACTGTAGTATTTTTTTTTTTGTAAAAAAAGTCCCATAACAACCTTTGCAATGTTGATGTCGTTCCACATTTGTCTTCGTTGATTGCCCATCTTACCTTTTTTCTCTTTTATTTTTTTTCCTTTTCTTCTTTTGGTTTTTGTTTCCTTGGAATCACTTCAGTTAGTGTTCCGAATAGTTTTCTTTCTGGTAGTCCTGAAGTTAGATCACTAATGTTGGGCTTTGAACCGGATGATTTTTTGTCTCTTTCTATTAAGTTAGTTTTTGGCTCGCTTTTAAATTGGTTGATCCTCTGCTTTTATTTTTACCCTAACCATTCAATGTGCTAGGAGTATTTGTTTCGGTCATTTTCTTCTTTAAATAATTAAATATCACTGTACCATTATTTTCGAATCTATTATGTTCATGTTCTTACTTTTAATAATTAAATACCACGTTACCACTATTCTCGATTATTCTAAACCTACAGTATATTTGACTTACACAACCCACTTTACACAGCCTCTTTTTGATACTTTAAATTGTGGTTTTGTTTATTTAAGCATATTGTTTATTTTCAAGCTGAAGATGTGGTAATTGAAATAGTGTATAAATCGCTCTCTGAACTTTATTACTTTTGCTTAGTTCTCGCAAACCATCTTCCTCGGTAGATGTTCAATAATTAATGCGAGCAATTACACGAATATTCTTCGTTTTTTATTGACTTGCCCGTGTATTTTGTAGGCACCCGTTTGGCGATTCATCAGTAACCTTTTATATGTTTTAGCTCATTTAAGGTAGGCTGGACCGAAGTTATACGTGGGTTGCCAACTTGACATACTATAATTTAGAATAAACGACAATAGCGCAGATGTGATATTTAATTATTTAAAAAGTGAATATATTTTAAAGTAGGAAAATGAACGGCACAGCTTGAACGTTGATACGATTCTCAGAAGCTCGGAACTACTGCAGTTTAAGTCACTCTCGTAGTAAGTCTTCAAAATAAAGTCTTATGAACTTGTACAGATAGAAGATGCCGTAATCATTCTTGAAATGCGAATATTTTTGGCCTTTTCATTGCTCTTTGCAAACTTCCTTCCACCACATTACTGTCCATGATTACACGTTTTGCAAAATAATTCAGTCAATTTAAACATGAAAACGGCGTGAACGCTGCATCAAATCGGGTGTTTTTATTGTATGATATGTTGTTTGTAATGTAATGACAATGCGGAATCCAAGTTTTGATCTCGGCAGACGACCGGGTCACTCTCAAAAATAAAAAAAAGAACTCAAACATTTTGATCTTTTTTCAGTTTTGGCCAAGCAGTATGCACCGAAATATCGTTCACACGTTTTAACAAACGCTTGTTTTCTCGATTTTTCAACGAAATATTGGACGCCTGAAGAGTTTGTATCCCTTTCGCCTTTACCTTCACCAGGTTACTCTCATTTAAACTTCTGCCACAAATAAAACACAAATTTGCAGAAGTCCCGGTCTACGACAATTTTAAATAAAGGAGTATAACTGGTCACACTCGAGGTAGTAGTCCACCTTACAAACATTTTGAAACTTAATCTGGAAGACCTTTGGTTGTGTGGTCTTCAATGATCGAAGAGGAGAGCCTCAGAACAATACCTGAAAAATAAGGAGAAATTTATTAACATTTTGTAAAAATTCAATTTTTTGGCGATTTTTTAAAACTTTTGTATAGCAATTCCATTCGGTACCATGTTCGCCGACCTAGAGTAAATTGAAACGAAAAAATTGGCCCGCCCACCCACGGTGTATATTTTTGTCCTTCCCACGCGTATAAATAAAAATACAAATAATCTCATTTTTTGCTCAAGTAGTTGAAGGTTACCTCGGAGTTCCCTGAGACGCCAAGAGAGCCAACTGAGAGGGAGGGCGAAAGTTTTCAAGCAGGGCCTTTAGAAACTTGAATGGTACTGAAAATTATGAATTTTGCTAAAATTCGCGTAACTTGCAAAATTGGCAAAATTTTGAAAGCTGTATCTCCAAAATTATCGGTCCTATAAAAACCATTCTGGCATACAATTGTTGCAAAGTTAATCCACTTTAAAAATGAATCTCACAATCTTTGTTAAGAAACCAGTGCTTCCGGGTTAAAATCGACCAAATCTGAATAAAGATCAAAATTTGTGAGTATGTTTTTATTTTTGAGAATGACACTGTCGTCTGCCGGGTCGAAAACTTGTATTTAAAATTGCCTTTACATTATTAACAACATATCAAAAAACCTAAAAACACCCGATTTGATGCAGACTGAACTAGAGTGATACTCTTTGTTCATCTGCAACGGAAACCTACCATTTTCAAAATAACATTGTGGTAGAAGCTGTAGAATTTGTCTTTAATCGCGGAGGTTTCCATACCGTAGCCCGTTTCCTTTAACTTCTTGCTTTGTAGTTAGTGCATTGTTTTCAACACGTACAAATACAATATTTCGCCGTGAACGATATTGATTTAGGAGAATATTGGGAAAGTTGAATCGTCGTAGGATTGGATACAATTCAAATTGCCTTATTATTTCCGACGTTAAAGGACTTTGGAAGCGGTTGACTCTGTTTTATTCCTCAGTTTCGAACAAGCCACTGGAAGGTTCACACATTGTCCACCTGGTTTTTGCTTTCAAGGTGACATCTCTGAAAAATTACTTATATAAAACATTACCACAATTCGTAAATAGATAACCTATGTTATTTCTAAAACAAAAAACGGATTTTTACATATATTTCGCCATAAGAAATTCTAAGGTCCATTCTGCTCATTTTTATACCCTTTACTGTCAACTTTTCAAGGATCACGAATGCCATTATGGCCAGTCCATTGTTTTCACTTTCTCGACATTAAAAGTTACTTGCGTATCTATTAAATACTACACTAATATTACGGCAAAAACATACCCACATGTTTAATCCGACAGAGCGTCAAATACTTTTTAATTATTATTTCTTAAACAGCCGAATTCTAACTGGTTAAAAACCTTCCGGATATCGACGATACAAATTTTTTAATTTTTGCTTTAGACAGTTTTAAAGATTTAATGAGGAACTATTTTTGATTTTTTAATTGATGTATTTGTCTGTACAGGGTGATGCATTAAGTTTGAGCAATCTCTAAATAATTTTGAAAGTTTTGATAGAATCAATTCCAAAATTTGCTCTCTTATGTTTTTGGTATGAGAATTACGAATTTGAAGCTTATTTTGGCAATGCTTATAGAACATGCTAGTTACAGCCTATTTCTCACTAAATTAAAACTTCGCTTAGTTCAAATACGGTTGAAATAAATGAAAAATATGAAAGGTCGTTCTCTTTTACACAAAAAGCTGAAATGTAGTTTTGCTCGATCAAATTTTATTGGATTAGAGACGGCTTGAAAATATTTACATTTATATCCAAATCAAAGCGAACCCAATCACAAACTGTTTAGAAGTCTTTACAACCGTCTATGCGACACGTGATCTTTTCGTCCTAAATGTGGCAATTGCACTACTCCTATACAGAATTTATTACTTCGGATTTTCCAGCGTACCTACGATTTACCCAATTTTTACAAGATAAACAAAATACAAATCAAAATATTCTTTTCGCCGGCGCAGCAACGTTTACTAGGCGAGGTGTTTTTAATTGGAAAAACAATTATTTGTGGGATTTCGAGATTCCACGTGCTTTAACAGAAAAACATTTTGAAGATGTGGTTAAAGTAAATACATAGGTGTGGTGTGATATCTTTTTGAACTGCAACTCTATCTAAATGCAGTTCTGTACTTAAACTTATTTGAACACCACGTAAACAAGCTTGTAGAAGATATTTCACTTACCGCAAGACAAAACTTGTGGTTTATGCATGAAGGGCTCCACCACATTTTTCTCTGGTAGTGCGCGCATTTTCTCATCGCTGGACTGGGGGTGGAAGTGAATTTGTTTGGCCAGCGGGAATTCCAGGTTTAAATCCCTTGAACTTTTCAATATGTTCACAAAAGAAAGGTATTGCAACAGATTAAATACAAGAATCCGCGACTGCGTTTAAAAATAACAGTCTTGTTTACTTGTTGATGATCTTGAAGAAAGCGCATTGTAAAACGTATTGAGATGGATGGTGGACATTTTGAACAAATACTTTGAATTTGTATTGTTATCGTTTCTGATTGTTATTATTATTCGCTTTTTTTGTTATCTTTACTCTGCATAGTTTTTAATTTAAAAGTCTAAAAATTAGACATGTAAAATGCATTGAACAATTTAAAAGCTAATAATTCGAAAACCAACAAAACTACATAATCATACAAGAATAGCTTTTTATGTAAAATAAAACCATCCATATTGTGTATTTATTTCAATTGTAGTTCAATAGACCAAGAAGTTTGCTTTTGATTTAGTGCAGAAACTGCATGTAATTAGCGCATTCTATGAGCAAAGTCAGCTTTATCTTCGTAATTCTCATGATAGAAAACATAAAGGAGCAAATTTTCGAACTAATCCCATCAAAACTTCCAAAAGTATTTAGAGATTTCAAAATTAATTTTCAACTCTGAACACACAGTATCTCTTAAACCAATGATATTGATATAATGAATGTTGGGCTAAATCGTAATGTTTTAGTGTGTAGTTAGGGATGGACACGAACCGAACAGGTTCGAGGTTGGGTTCGATTTTTCGAACCGAACCGAACCGAACCGGACATTTTATTTTCGAACAGATACCTCGAACCGGACCGGCAAATTTTTCGAACCGAACCGAACCTAGCTAAAGGTTCGGTCCGGTTCGGTTCGAAGGGTTCGATTTTTTAAATAAAAATTTGGTTTAAAAATTAATTTTCACTGAAAACATGTCAATCTTAATTTCTCCCAAATGCACATTTTAAAAATCTTTAGTCGCAAGCATTTAAGAAATAGAACGATTTTCTAATGTACATGGTCATCGAGTTTTAAGTCAATAGGTAAAAAATGTAATAGGTATTAGTGTTACATATCTAACAAATTTTGTCATCGAGGGACGTTTGTAGATCAAAAAATTCTAGATTTGTTCGATTTGTTTAATGCTCCTTATTTCAAATTGTTGCTTGTTTATAACTAGTATTAGATATTAAAAAAACTTGAAATGATTTTGAAAATTTGGTTTTAAAAACAAACTTATTTTATTTAATGAACAGAAGTCGTGTTTAAAACCATCTTAAACATATACAAGCCGACGTCACGGTCTAGAGACTACAGACGTTTTCAGAATAAAAGAAACAATTTAATTCTTAATTAAGTATGTATTACTAATCTATCATTTTGGATTTTTACTTTTGTATGAAAACCAGCCCTCTATTAATATTAAAAAATGTGACCTTGTAGCAAAAACTAATCTCCTTTTCCTTTTGTACATAATCGCTCAACAAACGGTGTTATAAAACGCACGGTACCATAATATTTACTGTTTATTTAGTGTGGCCATTACCACCAACGTCTTTAAAAGTAGCCGATACTCCAGAAGAATGACCCCGAACTTTCTCCTAAAACCGAGGGTTGAAGTTTAGGACTCATGGCGGCATAAACTTTTCAATCATGCCGACATAAAATAACACAGTATAATGCAAATAATAAGCAGACAATGCCCGTGCCTTAAATACTGTTATATTTTATTATGAAAACCTAAACGCTGTTTGAGGTAGATTTACGATTCTTTCCGAGAACTATCTGATATTGTCTATTAAAAGAAATAATAATAATAATAAAAATAACCTGACAAATAGCTTTTTGTTTGTACTGTATAAGAAATCAGCAACACTTTATTGTCTTGCTACTCTTTTTATACTAACGAAAACTAAAATAAAAGTAATCGCAAAGATCGTGTGATATCGTTCTTGCACGGTAAAATGACATTAGTAAAAATCATCAATTATTAACACATTCTATATTTTAGAGGTGGCTTTCACTATTAACCTAATTGTAATTACGCTTTGTTAAAGATAGTACGTATTGAAAAATCAAACCTGGACAAATAGTATTAATATGATTTACGCTACTAAATTCTAAAGCAAATTAATGTTGGGTTTATTTGAAAGGAGCAACTACTAAATATAAAAATTACATTAAACATTTAAATTGTTGTAGTTGAACGCACTAATTGTTTAAAATATAAAAATGTCGAACCGGTTCGGTTCGATTTGAGGTTCGGTTCGTTTTTTTCGAACCGAACCGAACCGGAATATATTTTTTCGAACCGAACCGGACTAAAAAGTTTTCGAACCGAACCGAACCTAGGGCAAGGTTCGGTTCGAATCCATCACTATGTGTAGTATCTCTATTTTAAACATTACTCACTCTTAATGAATCATCCTTTATATGGTACAGGCGCCAACTTTATGCGTTTATCAACAGGCGCTGCATGGGATAATGGAATTATTTGGAATTGCGTCGCGACATGAGGGCAGACACATGTCTGCTGCGTCTTAATGAGTGGAGTTTTGTAAACGCCATAGTATTACACAAACACTCACTGTGTAGACTCCTAGCACGGATACATTCTGTTCTATCTGTGTTTGATAGGTTAGTTAATATAACAAGAAATTGTGTTTATCATCCAAATAACTTTTGCTGTGTGTGTGCAGATTACACATTTAAAAAACAACGGCGATATTTAATTCCCCAAGTTAAAAAATGTTATGAATTGTATTTTGACTGTAAAGTAGAGACTCCAGATAATAACTGGGCCCACATACTGGATAACACGTGTAAGACATCTGACTGTTTGAGTTTGAGGTTATAGGCACATGAGCTTTGCCATACCCATAGTGCACGAATCTTGAGATCATTCATCCGAATGCTTTGCATCGCAAAGAGCAAGCAAATAAGTTGTAAATCCAAGCATGCAGTAACGCATCCAAACTTGTCATCTGCTATGTGGCCAGTACCTCACTGAGAGAACTGTACGGAATCACATTCTCCAACAGATCTAAGTGTAGAAGACGAATTAGATGATGCGGAAGATATCGACACGATGAGCTGAATTATGTAATTTTTGAAGCAAATGCAGCCTCATTTGAACCTCATCTTGTAACTCGAGGCGAATTAAATAACCTTTTCCGCCACTTGACACTGTCCAGAACCCAGGCCAAACTTTTAGAGTCTAGGCGGAAAGACAGGAATCTCTTTCAGAGGATCCCTAAAGTTTGTGTTTTTCGTAACTGTCAGTAATAGCGTCAAGTATTCTTTTCTGTAGATAATGATTTAGTGCTTTGCATCAATATTTGCGGTTTGATAAATGCAACTGATCATAAACGTGAAGCAATACAATGGAAAGTATTCATTGACTTTTCGAAAATAAGCTTGAAGACTGTCGTTTTACACAATGGAAACAAATTTTCTTCTGTGCCATTAGCTTTTGAATTCAACAGGAAGGAAATATGAAAATATGACAATCCTGTTGAAAAAGCTTTAACACAACAAATTTGATTGGACAACATGTTGCGATTTAAAAATTGTTGCGTTGTTGATGGGTCTACAGTTCGGCTATACTAAATTTGGTTGTTTTTGTGTAAACGATATAGCTGTGATAAGAAAGAACATTACATCAAAAGGAAATGGCCGAAACGAGAATTGCATACGTCTGGACAAAAAAATGTTTGCATCCATCGCTGATCGATTCTAATGTGATTCTCTTACCTTCACTTCTTATTAAGTTAGGACTTTCAAAAATTTTATTAAGGCGGCGAATAGATACGGTGCTGTGTTTCTTTATTTAAAGAAAAATATTTCTTTCTCTAAATGATTCTAAAGTAAAGGTAGGAATTTTAGTGGATCCCCAAATAGAGATAGAGAATTTAAAGATTCGTTAAACCAAGTTCAATAACAGCATGCAGGTCTTTAAAATGTGTTATCCAAAATTTTTCAGGAAATTATAATACTCCTAACTATCATGAAATTGCAATTGAACGGTTACGGTCATATAACGATATGGTGTGTAATATGTACCTAAGATTGCATTTGTTGTATATTTTTAAGCAAATGTTTATAACGCTTAGTTTGAATAAGTACAACATTTTAATCACAAAAGAGTTTAACAAAGTTACTTGTATCGCGTTGGCGTTACGTTAAATAAAAACCGGGTGCAAAAAGAGGAAAATTAATCTTAAACGGACAAATTAATATTGATATACCCTGTATATTCTGATTTCAGGAATAACAGTGTTCATTAAGCATGACGGTTGAAAAAATTTTTAGTTTTATAAAGGATAATAAACTTAAAAACCACAAAAACATAGTTGTATTTCTGTGCAATACATAAATGAACGTAACTCAGGTCAGTAACGTATCTACAAATACGAAAACAGATTTAAATATTACGCATGTCACATAAAATTAAGAAAGCTTTTGTACGCCGTTCATTAGAAGTAATTCAATTTAATAATACACCGAAACAATTGCATCTATGTTTACAAAGTAACGAGACAAAATCAAAATGAGTTTATTAGAATGTAGTTAAATACAAAGTACGAACCGATGATTTAATGAAATCAACAGATATTAGGTTACGAGCCAAACATCATAAAATACAACGTTACAATTTATCAACCCAGTCACATAAGGAAAAATACATATTCCACATTCAATAGGAATGTTTACAATGATATCCTCCCATTATATGAAAAGTGGGAGAAATGATAGAAACTAGACAGTGGCCGAAAACAATTAATTACTCTCAAACCAGTAACGAATAGACATGTAAAAGGTTATCATAGATAAGGGAAGCCGAAGAGCCTCATTCGCTAAAAAGTAGCAATCGGGCGTACAACATGACGATCTACAGATAATCGACAAAAACCCGAAATTGACTTTGGACATGATAGTTCCATGCCTCTGATGGGAAATCAAATAATTTTAACGTGGATTCTCTCTGGTTAAATGGATGGTTTTAATTATATTTGCGCACAATTATAAGGTTAGTATAGATATTTATATATTGTTCTTTTGTTTTATGGTGGCATGTATTTATGAAACCTATTTAGTTGGACATTAGACGTGTAAAACTTCCTTCCATGTTGAAAGTTATATTGTTTACTTTATTAGATTTAGGAAAGCTGGACATTGGAATTAGAGTTAAGCAAGTAAAGGATTAGTTATAGGAAGATTGTTATGCTACTTGCATTGAATTAGATGTAGGTAAAGTTTTGTATATACCTGTTTTCAGAAACATTGTTATGCAACTTGTGTTGAAATTTATTGAAGTAACCTTAAAATTTTATATCTACTTGTTTACAGGAATAATAATATGATATTTTATTGTAGATAGAGGAGACGCCGTGAAATTTTGTTTTTCTTGATTGAATATATTGATTCATTGTGAGGAATTCTATTCCACCATGAGTCTTAAAATCCCCCAAGGATTTCTCATTGTCCACAGGCTTATCGTTAGACCAGACGAGTTGGCGCCCATAAATTTGACAGTGTTGATAGCCTTTTAAGGTGAGTGTAATTGGTAACGTAGCTTGAAATTGCACCTAGTTAAGTGGTAAATTATTCGATATTTTGTTCCATTTCATTATTTTTATAGGGACTCGCTCCCACACCCCTGAGGTTAGCCGGTGCACCCTTAATTTGATACGGGATTCTCGCCCCTTCTGGCCAATTTCAAATTTAATACTTTAACGATTCATACACCCGTAACATGCTGCTTTACGTATAGTATCAATTAATTAAACTACCAATTTATTGATCAGGCACATTTCAGTTGTTTTAGTATATGCTTGCAAAATTTTTAACTTTAAGGATTGCAGTTGGTTTCGCAACTGTTGATTTTACACCAACGTCGACAAAATGGTTATCTGTTATTTAGTGAACGAACTTGTATATTCTTGTGTGCTTTTGTGCTATTTTCTAAGCATTGCTTTGAGCTGTACCGGATGTGGTCTATACTATAGAAGTATCTTTGAACAACAAGCCCAGAAAAAGGTAATGTATTCTAAAAGTTAAGTCGTTGTACGTTTTCTTTAACATTCTCGGAAATTACCTTTTACAACTTTCCACAAAATCGTAGATAACTATATTTATGGGTTTACTCGCGAAACACGTTTAAAACTAAAAATTTATGTACAATTGATCCTAGTTTTCTTGGTTGACCTAAATCACTATTATCCAGAGTGCTGTAACTTTAGTAGCGGAGCGTGACTTCTAGAACGCCAAGCAATTTCTGAAGAAATTTAATGTTTTCTTAAATACAGAGTTGCCTCCGTAGATCTCTTCAGTTTACTTTTCAGTTATCCCATTTGATGTGAATTCTACTTATTCACCTTTAATACCTCGGAAATTATGTGTTTGTTGTCGTACTTTGTGAAAGTTCAGTTGTAGCTTTGAATGCAGCCTAAGCTTGTGAAAAGTTCATTGCAGAAGTACAGTAATACTTAATTTATTAGATGCAACTCCTCCAACTCGGTTAATTTATACATTTCTTACATTTATAAATAATTTTCAGCTGTCTATTTTACAAGCGAGCCTTTTCCACACTAAAGTCGCCCGTTTTTAAGTGTAAAATGAGTCCCATGATAACAGAACTCCAATTTTTCTCATGCTTTAGGTAAATAATAATGTACATTCCTAGTTTTTCAACATAGATGGGTCCCCTGTTGCCCATACAACGTTACATGCTACGTCTTTTATATTTATACTTTTTTTAGAACCGTAAAGGTTTTTCTAATTAATAATGCAGTGTTTGTATTCCGTGATTGTCCCAACTCTAAAATTTGAAGTTACATTATGAATGCAACCTTGGTTTTGCACGATTTTTAGCTGCTGGCGTTCCTAAGTAGTTACGGATTGCAGTCAGTCAGTTTTATATCATTCTTGTTTTGTAATTAGTCTTTCAAGTTGTATTATTCTGCCCTTTTGTAGAGACTTAAGCTATTGGATCAGGTATAGTAAGGACACTGTTTTGAAAATGATTACTTTTGAAGCCATTAAAAAGCGTAATGTATTTTGAAATATTCACAAACAACCTTTGCAATTATAAATAAGCTGGTGCTAATAATAAAAAGGCACAGGTTTTGATTTTGCCGCGTGAAGATTTTAACAGAACGCTTATATTCTGTAGAATATTTTTTCAACTTATAATTTTAAAATCCCAAACTGAATTTTTTTATTTTGAATTTTAAAAGAATTTGGTTATATATGCTTTAACGATGGAACGCAAATTTAAATTTGTTTTTACCATACTAATCAACTAATTTATTAAAAAGTTTAAAGTGTTTTTATTTAATTTTTGTATGTATGTTTATTTTTAATTTCAGAGTATAAGGCAATGTTCGCTAAAGTTCATTTTACTGTGAAAACAGTTTTTATAGTTTTATGGATATTGTTAGTAGAACAACGTTTATTTAAGATAACATTTTGTCTTTGTTAAATTTAAATTATGAGCCTTCTTTAAGATGTTATCAGTTTCTCTGAAACAATAGTGGATGGAATAACTATTTATTTATTAACAGTTTTTAGATATGTAGGTTAAACGCTTACCACTGACGTATTAAAAATAGATTGACTAGATGGCGAAAAACTTAATTTGACGTTTTTGTTTCGTAAGTTTAACACAAATCCTGTTACTATGGTGTGCGTTCACAACAAAGATGCCAAGTATATTCACCAGATTACTATCCTCTTGCAACGATAGAGAAGTGGACATTGTATGCGCAAATGATGATAATAAACAACGATTACTTCAAAGCACTTACCTTGTAAATATAGCGAAGCGTAGCACATTTATTTATTACGGCCGTCCAACACGGGAAGTGGTAGTAGAATAGGTCACGAACCTCTCTCTGGCAGCTGATAAGATAGGTCTTTCACATGCGAAGACACAGCATAGTTGATCGGTATTTGCGGCACTTAAAATACACAGGCGTGGTCTTTGAAGTAATTTTACGGTACATACAATGACATTTGAATATACCGAGCGGAGGTAAATAATTAACAAATTCTAAATGTTTAAAATAAGTAAAGCCGTGAATTATATATAATTATAAGCGGATCGTACCGCCCACTAAAATGCAAGGCATTTTAAAAGAAAATAATTAAAAGGAGTGGGGCGAAATGAAAAAGCGAAGAAAAAAGATTTACAAAAAAAATTTTTACAATGAGGGCAACGGACAACGCTTCAGCTCGCCATGAGCAGTGTAACAACCCAAACGACACCATCCGTTCCAGGATGCACAGCCACAACACGGCCAAGGGTCCAACGAAGGGGATAAACATTAGCGACCTTAATCAGCACTAAGGTGCCCAACTCAACTTGACACGATGTGTGCCACTTGGAGCGCTGTTGTAGCGAGTGCAAATACTCCTTGGACCAACGGGACCAATAATCCTGTTGAATTCGCTGGAGCAATTGCCAATAGAGAGGTGATTAAGCGAAAAGTGAGAAAGGGCGGGCTCTGGAATGACAGTTAAAGGGGCCAAAGTTAAAAAATTACCGAGCATAAGACAGCTCAGATTATGAGGTCATTGCTGAAAGAGGTGAGAGGACGTGAGTTCAAGATGGCCTCAATCTCGATAGCAAAATAAGATTGTTGACTATACGCAAGCAAAGGAATCAAACCATTGTGCAATTCAAAAGATGACAAAGGTTCGGAATACTTTTCGAGTGGGTGACGTAGATTATGAGGAAAACGGAGAATCCAAGCCACAATGCCCGTAATAAAGGTAAAGGAAGAGTGATTTTCTAGAATTGATTGAATCCAACAGGAGGTTACGACAGCGGGTAAAGCAATAGAGCGTTGTTCAGTGAGAACTTCAGGAGCGGAATATGCGGACTGTAATTTTTGAAGGACCGGTACAAGGTTGGTAAAGCCGCCCACCATAAAGAACATTGGCACAAGTCGGTAAGGAGTAAACCACGCAACCCGACATCGGCAGGATTCTCGGTGGAGGGGATGTGATGCTAAGAGGCGCGAGACGTGTTTTCCTGAATGTAAGCAACACGATTGGCAACGAAAGTCTTCCAACGTTGCGACCGGGAACAAATCCACGAAAGTACTACCTTGGAGTCAGACCAACAGTAAATTTTATGAAATGCAAGGTTAGAATCAAAGGTTTTGAGCACAAAGATTAATAATTTGGATGCCAATGCGGCGGCCAACAATTCGAGCCGGGGCAGAAAGATTGTACGAAGAGGAGCGACTTTAGACTTGGCGCACACTAAGCGAACCTCAACGGCGGAAGGGGTAACAAAGCAAAAATAAACCACAGCACAGTAGCCACGTTCGGATGCGTTGGCAAAGCAGTGAACTTCGCACGTAGTAAACTATGGCGGGATTAGCAAGCGGGGTAATGCGTAATTCGAAAGAAGCGGTGACTCATGCAAGTATCTCTCCCACAAACGGAGGTCTGCAGGAGGGGCAGCATCCCATTCTCATTTTAACGACTATGAACGTTGAATTAAGTGTTTTACCAGGAAAGTAAGGTTGGATAAAAGTCCCATAGGGTCGAAAATACGGGCTATGTTGGAAAGTAGGTTGCGCTTGGTACAGGAGGTACTTATAGTGGCTGCGTTGAGTGTCAGGAGCCTCAAAGGAGCGGGGTTGCGTGAATTGCTGCGTAACAGAAAGATCTTTTAATAATTCGGGATGGTTACTCGACCATTTATGAAGTTCGAAACCACCAAGTTTTAAAAGAGCAATTAGTTGATTTTGTAGAGCGAGGGTTGATTCAATAGAATCTCCACCACTAGCGACATGGTCGATGTAAGTATGGTGGCGAAGAGCGAAAGCCTGCTAACGGATAAGAATTCCCTTCGTCTACGGCCAACTGCAGGAGTGTGCATATGGCAAATAAAGGAGCACAATTGATTCCATAAGTAACTGTATTTAATTTAAAGTCCTGAATGGGCTGCTAAGGGAAGAAGCATCAAACAATTCCTTGATAATTACACTGAGCGGAATTAACAAGAATTTGTCTGTACATCTGATGAATATCGGCAGTAACAACATAAGGATCTAGACGAAATTGTAACAAAATTGCGGTAATATCTTGTTGCAGCTTCGGTCTAACAAATAAGAAAAGTCCGAATGAGACCAACTAACAACAGATTGCATATACTCACGCATAAACGAAACGTGCGATTCGTAAACACGAGGTTGCTTAAGGAGACGATTTCCTAAAGAAGCAAATCGTTGTAAGGCAATATCACGACTACATGGAAAATGGTGCTTGATCTCTAAACGGCAGTGAGACGACATATCGACCTTTTTTGTTGCGGCGAAACGTATCAACAAAATGTTTTTCACCTAGAGTTTCTTCAGGCGCAAAAGGCTGAACGGCGGGGACAGCTTCGACTTCCCAGAATGTAGCGACAATATCTTTCAATGGGGAAGTAAAATCTGTCATACAAAACAAGCTGTTAGTTTAGAAGCGGGCGAGGAAGGTATGCTTCCCATTAAAACATATCCAAAAATAATGTTAATAGCAACAGGTTGATCGCTAGCACCCTGGATGCGACCGTCTAATAACACTTAGTAATAAATTAATAGGCCCAGATTGAGCAAAGAGCGGATCGGCTAGCTTAAGGTTAGCCAGATGACTGAAATGTTCAGAAGAAATATTAGAAGTAGGTAAATTTTCACAAATTTTGGGAAATACTACAGCTTGGAAATTAATGATCGCTGAAGAAGCACCCATTAGTTTGAGCGGGGGACGGCGACAGCGCCATGCAGAGCTGCAGAGCGCAAGGATCATAAACCCGAATCGAGTAAACCGCGAAATTTTTGAAGCAATCAGCAATTTCCACTTGTACGGTGGAAAGTAAAACGACTGAAGTTTGGAATTAAATCGAACGACATTCGAAGTTGACGGGTCACTACAGCTAAACGAAGTCGATGATTACTCAGAGGCAAGAGGAGCGGAAGGCTTGTAGCGGTCTTAAATAGCTTAACTAGTACAAAGTGAAACTTTAGGGCGGCAGTGTCCGGGCTCAAGCGAGTTTGGTTACTAGCAGCGAAAGCGAGTTTAGAGGAAACGCGATCGAAGTGCAATAAGGAATGATGATGTTGATTCATTGGCGGTAAGAAAAAGTAGACTTACATTTATTTAAAATGTGATAATTGCTAAGGCAATTAATTCAAAGTTGTTTTTTGCAACATTGTAGCGATCTTGCGAAGAAAGTTTGACGAAATCATTACAACGATAAAGATTGTGATCTTGTTTACAAAGCGGACATTTTAACATTAGCCTTGTCTGTACTAACATGGAAACGGCGAAGCGAAACCTAAACAGGTTGCTGGAATGAATAACTTTGTTTAAATCGGTTTTATGATTTACCGACAAATTCGATAAAGATTTACAAGTTTTTTCCAGATAAACAATTAACCTTTTATAGGATGGGATAGCAGTAGGATCTTGATGCAACTCAAAACTACGGGCAGTGTGTACATCAAGGCGATTTAAGATCATTTGCACAAGAATAAAATCTCATTGCTCTCTAGGCAAATCAAATTTCTTAAGCGCTTGTATATTATCGGCAAAGGCATCAACTAATTTTGGCAAACCGGTGGGGTTATCAGAATTCAATTTGGGAAATTTATCTATATTGTCCTATAGAGCGGAGGTAATGTAGTGAATATTACTATATTTTTCGCGAAGTTTATTGTAGGCAAGAGGCTAATTGGTCTCTGTAAGGTTAAAGTTCTTAATGGTTAAGAGTGCGGAACCTTTTAGTACTGATTAAAGATAGGAAAATTTATCCACGTTTGACAGATTGTTATTAAGATGAACTAAACTATCAAAGCGATCAATACAGCTTTCAAAAAAACAATCTCAACTGTAGGGAGGGTCAGCGACGGAAGAAACACTCTCGACTTAAAAGTATCTAGCGGAGCGGACACAGTAGCCTGAGACGAAAAAGATTGACTAGGAAACAACTTGAAATAGAGCGCTTTGATTAGAAAGAAATTGTTATCGAAGCGATTTCGAATAGCGTCTTTCGTTTCAAACTGTTCATCGGCGTCATCTGCAGAAGCAATTATACCGACTCTGAAATTATGCTTGGCAAAGAAACTTTTTCGTACTGTTTCAAGATATTAATATTGCGCGCGAAACAAATCTAAAAGAATTGGTTCAACTGCATATTTCTGAGCGATTTCATACATTTCATGGAAAGAGAATCGAAATATTACGTGAGAAATAAGTACGTTTTAATTTCTCTGTCATAATTAAAATTAAGCAAATGCAAAAAAGGACATACGAAATGAAACCGATACCTCGGTGTTTTAATTGGCTAATGCGGCGTTAATAAATATGTAAGCCTCGTACAAAATGCTGGTACCAAACCAGATATCAAAAAATAGTAGTAAACAACTCAAACTAAAGAAATGAGGTTAGTAAACTTGCCATATTCTACACCTGATTAACAGAAAAATAGTCAAACCGGTAATTCCAAATGCGAAATATGCGTAAGGTTGATGATTAATGTAGTAAAATTCCAAAAATGAAGTTTGCCATTCCCTCAAAATTTAGTATCTTACTACACTTGAACGAAAGTGTAAAAAAATCGATCAACCATCAGGCAATAGAATAAAGATAAATACAAAGGCACGTACGATGCTTTGATAAGCGGTAACCCACCGTAAATGTAATTGTATTTAATTACTTGCAGGCTGGGCGGTGTGATGCTATATGAATATATTATCATTTAGAATTTGTACTTTAATATTCACATCCGGTGAGAAGTGATCAAGGTAAATTAATGCTGCGGCGGTATTTCGATAATTAACAGTGGTAGAGAAAAGTGGACATTGTATACGTAAATGATGATAATAAACAACGATTACTTCAAAGCACTTACCTTGTACATATAGCGAAGCGTAGCACATTTATTTATTGCTGCCGTCCAGGACGGGAAGCGATAGTAGAATAGGTCGCGTCTTCTCCCTGGCAGGTGAAAAGATAGTTCTTACATATGCGAAGACAGCATAGTTTATCGGTATTCGCGGTACTTAAAATACGCAGGCGCAGTGTTTGAAGTAATTTCACGGTACATACAATAACATGTGAATTTATCGGGCGGAGGTAAATAATTACCAAATTTTAGATGTTTAAAATAAGGCAAGCGATTAATTATACATAATTATAAACGGAACACTATATGTAATTTATTTACAGAATTAACACGGGAACGCGTTAATTAAGCACTAACAAGAACAAAGGTTAATATATTCCTATACATATACAGGGTGTCTCAAAATTGCTGGGAAATAAAACTGCCACGTATTGTAGACGTCAAAATAAATCGATTGTACCCAATTTACCTATATAACAAATTGCACCGTTTGTCCGTGAGAAGAGTTCAAATACAAATTCAGTTGGCCGTGGACACAAAGACAACACTTTTTTTTACAAGTGTTCAATGTGTGCTCCACCTTCATTATGCAGAGGTCAATTCGACGTATGAAATTGACAGGCAGCCATCTTAAAGCATCACCGTTTTCGGGTAATGCGTTTACATCATTTTGAATTCTCTTCCACAATTGTTCGGGATTATTAATTTGAACCTTGTACACTTGTGTTATTAACGCTCCACAGTTGAAGAAGTCGCAAGGATTTAAGTCGGGAGAATAATTCTAATTCGAACTGCTTGCTAGTCCAGACTTAAATATTCCTAGAGAAAATATTAAAAAGTACTTTGTATAAAATACAATAAAGCCGTTTAAGTCTACATTTTTGCATACTCTTGAAGCAGGAGATGAAAAAGGAAGAATAGTATTCTGTTTGTGGACTATTGGAGAATATCTGGAAAATGGGAACTTTTTAAGGAAAATTGTGTTCAATGACGAGGTCACGTTTACAGCAAATGGGGTGGTGTTGTCCCAAAATTCACGGTATTGGTCTTCTGAAAATCATAACTGAGTCTTAAACGCAAAAAGGTACCATTCCCAAAAAATAAATGTATCGTGCGGAATACTTGATGATAGAGTTATTGGTCCTTCTTCTTTGAGGGTAATTTGAATGAACATCTATTTTTGAACTTACCACTTTTGGATCGCATGAATTTGAAATTTCAGTTTGCATAACTCACTAACGAAGAAGAAATGGCTGAACGAAAATATTGTAAATAGGTGGATATGACCAAACAATTTTCTTATTAAATTTCAGCCAAGCTCACCAGACTTGACGCATCTCGACTTTTTCTTTGCGGCGTCATTAAGCAAAAAATTTATAAGTCAAAAACAACAGTAGGCAGAGGAACTACATGCTAAAGTAACTGATACATGTGCAAGTGTTACCTACAGAGCAACTGAGAATCGTAATCACGAACGTACGAGAAAGGTACAAGTGCATTGAAATACACGGCGGGTTGGTGCAAGCAACAATAATTTGATTAGCCTTCTTTGGCTTCAATAATTTTGTTGACTATTGTTACGAACAAAAATAAGTTATTAATGTTTTATTCCATGGCTTGCTTCGTCAGACGAACTAAATGCATATCAAAAATGTGATATTTACTTTTGTCACAGAATTGTTAACGTGCAATATTTTTTTATGAAATTTGGTACATTTCGGTTTCAGAGGGCGATTAATTCAGTTGTGAATTAGATTTCTTGAAAAAAATTACTAAACGTTTTCGTTATTTGCGTCTCTAATAAATTACCTAGTAGCCCTTGGTTTCTGTAACAAAAGTGTAACAGTTTGTCCTAAAGCAGTTTTTTCGTACTGCAATCAAAGGAAAATCGCCCTTTTAAGTGGGTCACACTGTATTTTCAACAATTTATCCCTTATGGTATTTTGCACATTCCAAACGAATAACTGTAGGACTAAATATTCGCAGTGGTATTTCAGACTGCTCTAGTGGTAAATTAACTGGAAGTTGAAGACTATATCCTGTTAGCAATTTTTTATCCTAATTGCTAGTAACTTAGTGATAGTCGGTCTGTTTTGATAAATTTCATCCGATGCACGCTCTAAAAGTGCTTTTAAATGTATGTAACGCCGGTGCGTTACTTAAGTACATATTAATGTGTAGAAATAAATTAATACAATTTCAGTTTGTTCGATGAGCTTCGGCTAAAAATCACCCTAAAAATTTATAAAAGCTTAGGAAGCTTACAATTTATAAAGGGGCCATTCAATAGCGTATTAAATTAGGACAAATATATAAACCAAAAAGCACCTAGTATATTTTATACAACCAGTAATGGAAACCAGGGGCATCATCATTCACAATAATATTTATATATATATATATATATATATATATATATATATATATTGCTGTGATATACTCCTGTGAATGCGGGAACTGGGTCCTTTCAACAAAAATTCTAGTCCCACCGATTGGGCGTCATAAACTGCTGTGATCCTGTTTTCGCCTCGGCTGCTCACCTAATTTTATAAACCTCCTCATTCATAAAATTAAACAACACATTCCTACCACAAACATCAACGTTAACTCTATTTACATCAATATTCAGAATACATTAAATTTTCAAATTAAATTTCAGCATAAAATTCAGTTTTAAAAAGAATTTCAAGATTAATTTTATTATCACTTTAACGTGCATCCAGAATTAAAGTCCTTGTTGGATGCCTACTAATTAATATAACAATATAAGCAGACCGGAGTCTGAGTATAAAGGGAGCATCTACCACCCCCTATACGTTAATTAACCAGGTTCGTCTAATTGAGCTCAAAGACATACCCATATTTTCATCATAATTCAGAACATCAATACTAAATACCCCTTTCTACTTAAACAAGCAAATTTCATCTTAAAATTAAAATTTTATGGTTAGTACAATTTCACTAATGTCCATTTTGAGTAAATCAGTTATAAAGTTATTCAACACACACCAAAATGTCAAACAAAATAGTATAATTTACCTGAAGGTTACTGTCTTCGTAGCTTTAATGTACATCGTCCCTTTAGTTAATCACACCATTCTAACAGGATTATATTTACGGCTTTTAATTCTCAACGCTTTTAAAATTTTCTCCATCACCATTTATTTAAAGTTGTTTCTGGGCTTTTCCGGAACTCATCTGTGTATATCTGACCCTTGTTTCGTGGATCCAGACACGTATTTGAACCATTTAATTATTAACACCCCCGAAAAATAGCAAAGAAATTCATGCGTCTTTCACCAATATACGCCAAAACTGCCTACTTTTGTGTATACATTTGTCGTTGTAAATTTTGCTAATTGGTACAGTGATACTAAATTTTATTACCTTGTATCTAAGTGCACTGAAGTACATTCATGTTAGCACGTAAATAACAAACTATTTTGAATCACTAAAATATACGAGCAAAATTTTAAATTATTTTATCAAACTAAAATGCACTGTTTAACATCTTGAATCAAGTCGCGGATGTAAGAGCTTTTAACGCATCGAATAGTCAAAAGTCTAAGAGAGCTTGTTTATATTCACCTCGGTATATATAGCAAAAAGCCTGTCTGTCGGTCTGTTCCCCAAAACGGGTAATTCTAAAGAATTTCTCATTCTCTGTTTCCAGTCCGTCGCTCGCGCGTCGGTTTTTACGAATTTTTCACTCGCCCTATTTAAATCTCAGAAATTCACTCGGCACGCAAACATGTCCGAGAAAACTAATTAATTTTGTATAGAAATTGTTGTTTCTACCTCTGATATTTGCATCCTATTTTCAACCAATTGTGACCCTCGTGACGTTGCTTAAATCACGCCTTTTACTATATGTGTCTTTGCTTGACGCATTTTCTCTTTCCTTTTCTAACCTGTTCGTATTGGTGCAAATTGATATTCTTTATTATCGATTATATTTTAGTCCATGTGGACTATCTGGGTTAAATAACCCCGTATCGCACATTCTCGTGAATATTAAGCCCCGGTTTCTCCAAGATTTTTTGAAACCATTTGTTATCTACACAATTTTCGCCGTACGTGATATTTAAACTACGCAGGTGTTCAAAATAATATTAATTCTCAGAGCTTTTAAATAAACCCTGTTTTGTATTTCGTGCTAAAGCCTCTGACCGTTTCCAATATCCTTAGAATCGACATGTTTATCTAAACAAATTAAACTGAAATTGCCTTTTAAAATACGCAGGTGTGTTCAAACATCCTACTTCTAACTAACACTTCTAGGATTTGCTTTTTATTGGGTTTTACAAGTTTCTATAGATATTATCTGTTACTAACGATTCAATTAACTTCAATTAAAATTGACTTCTATCCTTTCATTTTTAGCGAATACAAGTTAAATATTAATTATTATGTGTACACTTTGTTTTATACCGGTTACTTAAAATAGGGTTAATTAATATAAATTTTGCACGTAATTTCCATTTGTTTAGGAATAATTACATTACACGCAGAGCTTTTTTAATACTGCTTCTTTTGATATAAAGCGTCTTGTACATGATTTAAATCTCTTATGTTTAATGAAACTAATAAATTTTTATGCTTCACGGTTCTAATAACCCGTATTATCTAATAATATTCATTATACACGGTGATTAAAATTATTTGATGTGATTATTTAATTTTCTACCCTGGTCTAAATATGAGTATTTTCCCCCTATTTGAATACAAATAATCCCACTTATTTGAATGCAAATATAAAGCATTTAGACAAAATTACAAAAAAATTGCCTATCTCTCTCTACCCTTATCTATCTAACTTACCTACCTTGTCTCCAATCCCCAAAAAAAAATATTTACACCTACCTATATCCCTATCCTATTCCTAACTCTCACTTAATTTTATAAACTGAAATTATCCCTAACTTCATCCTACTTATCCATCTAATCCTATATACATCCTATATACCTATCCTATTCTTAACTTTTAACTAATCTTCACTATACTTTACTTCCCCCTACCTAATCCTATATACCTATCCTACTCTTACTCTATTCCTAACTCTCCACTAATCTTATATGAAATATCTATACTTAACCTATCTTATTTTCTTCCTACATTTCCTCTTTATTCTCATCCTAAACCTATTTCTACTTATCTCCCATATTTATCCTATACCTAGCTTTATTTTCTATAACCACTTACTTCTACTCTTCTATCTACACCTATTCTATCCCTATCCTATTTAAATCTAACTCTCTTCTTGACCCTCCATGTCTTTCTTCTTACCATCCTAATACTCTTCATCCCTATCTCTCCCCCTTCTATATCTATACTTAAATTCCTTATTATCTCACATACAATAAACTTATCATCCCTATTATCCTGACTCTTAAATACTGCTTCTTCTTCAGTCCCTGCATTTGTCTGTTTCTCATTTACAATTTTTTTCCTTTCTGCCGACAAACCAAACGATACTACTTTAAAATTATCGATTTTTCCCTCTACGGAAAATCCTATGTACCTTCTAGAATTCTTATGTAATGGAATCCGCCAGAATGAATTCCTTAAATCTACTTTATTAAAAACAAACTTGCCACTTAACCTCCTCAAATTTAATTCGGCCTTCACCTGCTCCCGATATGCTGCTGTTGCTTCTACCCCCACTAATTCTGCATGTTTTTGTACTAAAGCTTGAACCTCTACTATCCTATCCTCTGGACATCTTATTGTGTTGATCTGTTTAACTTCATCATCCTCTAACTCTACTACATTAATACTAAACCCCGTGTCATCCTCTGTGACTTCATAACTGCCCTTCCATGGCACTACCCTATCCTTAATCCTTATTACCTTCCGTTCCATATCTATCAACACCCCTAACTTCATCATACAGTCAACACCTAAAATGCTCTGAAACTTCAGTCCAGGTACAATTACAAACTCCTGTTCACAGCTTAAACCTCCTATATCTATCCTAAGCACCACAACACTATTTACTACAGCAAACTTCTTTTATTTGAGCTACTAAATGACTACGCTTTATAGGCATAATTCTATCACAAACCTTATCCCTAATTTTGCTGACGAATTCCTCCGATATTAAACTCGCCTCTGCCCCTGTATCAAGTAATACTTCTACATTATTCTCAAAAATTTCTAAATTAATAATTGGCAAACATAATTTTTCCTCAGTTTCTGGCTCTACTTCCTCCTCAATTTTGAAAAATTCACGTGGATGTTCATATACATTTACACTGAAATCTAGTGGTCTGTCGCGTTCTAAAAATCCTGTCCAGGTCTGTTTTCCCTACTCGGTCCTGGTCTAGCCATCACCTCAGCGTATGTCCTAGGCGTTTCCACACGTTCCGTGTCTGTATTAGCAGTCCCCCTCATGTCCGGTGAACTATTCATTCTGGTAGGTCCCGGTCTCGGTGCAGGTCCCCTTCCTAAACTATTACTTCTAACGTATGGTCGTCGCTGTTCCCAATTCTGTCGCTGGTATCCGTAACTATTCTCCCGTCTAGCGTAGTTGTCCCTTCTATTGTCAAACCTAACTGTGTTGATCTGTCTTTCCCTATTATCCCGAGGTCGTCCACTACTTACGTCGTCGTACCTCTGCAGGTATTCCAAAAACATTTCTCTGTCCACTATGTTCTGTAGTGCTACGTGCTGTCTTTATGTCTACCTCGAAGTGTCGTGATAAATACTTAATAATTTGTCGGTCCGTCAGTGGTGGGTTCAGTTGCTTTGCTATGCTATACTTGCGTATAGCATATTGCTCCCTACTTCCTGAAAATTCTCCCTTAAAATTTCCTGTGATTAAGTCGTCTCGTACCTGGTCTTGTCTGTGGTCACTCCAGTAGTGCTTTAAAATTTGTTTTCAAAGTCCTGATACGTGTCTATGTCCTGTCCTACTAAATTGTACCATGCTTCCGCGTTGTCCTTTAATAAAGCCTTTATCGTATTCAGTTTAGTCTGTTCGTCAAATAAATTTCCCACTAGATGTCTTACACTATTAATAAAAATCTGTGGATTTACCCTGTTATCGCCATAAAACTTCATGTGTTGGTCCAATGATACTCCACCTGTAGAAAATCTGGGACCATCCCCGTTAAATTTGACATGTTGTATTTAATACTACTAACTTCGCGTTCTACCCTGCCTAACTGATCCCTACATGAGTCCGTCACTTCAGTCATTTTACATTAATCTCTTCTTCACAGAAAATGCGTACTTCGGACTTTAAATGTCCCATTTCCTGTCGAAGACCTGTAATATCACGCTCATTTTTATCAACCCTATTTTCAACTTCCCCATCTTTACGGTAAGACTATTTTAAATTCTGAAAATTCTCTCGTCGATTTTTCTATTTTATCCCTAATTCCTGATTTAATTGGTCAAATTTCCAATTTGAGTCCTCTCTCGCTCTATTCGATTCATCGCTTAGCTGTTCTAATTTTCTATTGGATTCCTCCCTAGCTAATCGCATTTCCTCTAACATTCTCATCATTAACTCATTTCCTTGATCCCTGATTCCGTCCTCGACTGATCTCTACTGCCTCCAGCTTCTTCCATTTTCGAATTTTTCCCACACAATGCACTATCGTCACTTCCAATTTCCACTCCTTGACTCCTTAACCACTCCTTTCTCTGCATACGTTCTAATCACTCCACACACTCTAAAATACTCTTAAATTTATACACACACAGAAACTCTCTCTCAGATCGCCAGTTTCCTGGAATAAAATCACAAAATTTTATTTGGAACTCGAGCCCTCACGTTGTGGTCGCCATATACTGCTGTGATATACTCCTGTGAATGCGGGAACTGGGTCCTTTCAACAAAAAAATTCTAGTCCCACCGATTGGGCGTCATAAACTGCTGTGATCCTGTTTTCGCCTCGGCTGCTCACCTAATATTATAAACCTCCTCATTCATAAAATTAAACAACACATTCCTACCACAAACATCAACGTTAACTCTATTTACATCAATATTCAGAATACATGAAATTTTCATATTAAATTTCAGCTTAAAATTCAGTTTTAAAAAGAATTTCAAGATTAATTTTATTATCACTTTAACGTGCATCCAGAATTAAAGTCCTTGTTGGATGCCTACTAATTAATATAACAATATAAGCAGACCGGAGTCTGAGTATAAAGGAGCATCTACCACCCCTTTACGTTAATTAACCAGGTTCGTCTAATTGAGCTCAAAGACATACCCATATTTTCATCATAATTCAGAACATCAATACTAAATACCCTTTCTACTTAAACAAGCAAATTTCATCTTAAAATTAAAATTTTATGGTTAGTACAATTTCACTAATGTCCATTTAAAGTAAATCAATTATAAAGTTATTCAACACACACAAAATGTCAAACAAAATAGTATAATTTACCTGAAGGTTACTGTCCTCGTAGCTTTAATGTACATCGTCCCTTTAGTTAATCACACCATTCCAACAGGATTATATTTACGGCTTCTAATTCTCAACGCTTTTAAAATTTTCTCCATCACCATTTATTTAAAGTTGTTTCTGGGCTTTTCCGGAACTCATCTGTGTATATCTGACCCTTGTTTCGTGGATCCAGACACGTATTTGAACCATTTAATTATTAACACCCCGAAAAATAGCAAAGAAATTCATGCGTCTTTCACCAATATACGCCAAAACTGCCTACTTTTGTGTATACATTTGTCGTTGTAAATTTTGCTAATTGGTACAGTGATACTAAATTTTATTACCTTGTATCTAAGTGCACTGAAGTACATTCATGTTAGCACGTAAATAACAAACTATTTTGAATCACTAAAATATACGAGCAAAATTTTAAATTATTTTATCAAACTAAAATGCACTGTTTAACATCTTGAATCAAGTCGCGGATGTAAGAGCTTTTAACGCATCGAATAGTCAAAAGTCTAAGAGAGCTTGTTTATATTCACCTCGGTATATATAGCAAAAGCCTGTCTGTCGGTCTGTTCCCCAAAACGGGTAATTCTAAAGAATTTCTCATTCTCTGTTCCCAGTCCGTCGCTCGCGCGTCGGTTTTACGAATTTTCACTCGCCCCATTTAAATCTCAGAAATTCACACGGCACGCAAACATGTCCGAGAAAAACTAATTAATTTTGTACAGAAATTGTTGTTTCTACCTCTGATATTTGCATCCTATTTTCAACCAATTGTGACCCTCGTGACGTTGCTTAAATCACGCCTTTTACTATATGTGTCTTTGCTTGACGCATTTTCTCTTTCCTTTTCTAACCTGTTCGTATTGGTGCAAATTGATATTCTTTATTATCGATTATATTTTAGTCCATGTGGACTATCTGGGTTAAATAACCCCGTATCGCACATTCTCGTGAATATTAAGCCCCGGTTTCTCCAAGATTCTTTGAAACCATTTGTTATCTACACAATTTTCGCCGTACGTGATATTTAAACTACGCAGGTGTTCAAAATAATATTAATTCTCAGAGCTTTTAAATAAACCCTGTTTTGTATTTCGTGCTAAAGCATCTGACCGTTTCCAATATCCTTAGAATCGACATGTTTATCTAAACAAATTAAACTGAAATTGCCTTTTAAAATACGCAGGTGTGTTCAAACATCCTACTTCTAACTAACACTTCTAGGATTTGCTTTTATTGGGTTTTACAAGTTTCTATAGATATTATCTGTTACTAACGATTCAATTAACTTCAATTAAAATTGACTTCTATCCTTTCATTTTAGCGAATACAAGTTAAATATTAATTATTATGTGTACACTTTGTTTTATACCGGTTACTTAAAATAGGGTTAATTAATATAAATTTTGCACGTAATTTCCATTTGTTTAGAATAATTACATTACACGCAGAGCTTTTAATACTGCTTCTTTTGATATAAAGCGTCTTGTACATGATTTAAATCTCTTATGTTTAATGAAACTAATAAATTTTTATGCTTCACGGTTTTAATAACGCGTATTATCTAATAATATTCATTATACACGGTGATTAAAATTATTTGATGTGATTATTTAATTTTCTACCCTGGTCTAAATATGGGTAATATATATATATATATATATATATATATATATATATATATATATATATATATCTCCACAGTATCATAAAACGTCATAAAATTAATGCATTCACACGGACAAATGATGCAGCTGTCGGTATTAAACCGAAATACCATTGACCTCTACCTTAAGACAAACCGTGTGAACAAGAAATCGGGTAATTCTATAGAACATTATAACTTATAAACACAGACAGATCATAATAGAGGTGATCATCATTCATGCAAGTTTTTTATCTTTAGTTATTCAGTTGACAAGCAACCACATCTCAGCAGCTAAAAAGCTGAATAATTTAAGTGACTGTAGTTTTAACTCGAGTTTATTAGTGAAACAAGTTTGCAAACGTTATCGTTGATTTGAAAAAATTGCCATTACATACGAACTTGTTCCTGTGTGGACTATTTCTTTTAACACCAGTTGAATTAGTAAATTGCTTACAATCCCATTTTTGTTGTGCAGAAGAAAAAGATCCTGCGAGCCTTGTACAAGATCAAGAAGCTGAAATTGAATATTTGTTTTCCACCTGCTACGTATTTTATGCTGACGCATATTTTATAATTGGTTATATAAATTCATTCTAACTAAGAAGACTTTTACATTGGTGCACGCTTAGCTAAAAGCGTAAGGTAAACAAGAAATTCTTATATAGAAAAACCCCGCAATTGTATTTGCATAAATTTTTATATGTAGGTTAATTTGGTTGGTTGCATACCTATAATTATTAAATTTAGGATGTTATTTTTCTTCTACATACATGCATACTTGACCAATTAGTGATAGGGCTTAGTTTATTTGTATTGTTGTGTTTGTTAAATATTGTGATATTCATGTGTGGGTAATATAGTGATGTGATAAAGAGGTCACGAGAATCACGGAAACCCAAATTCCATAAATAAAATCACCCAAATAGAAAGAAGACGGAAAAAATTGAAATTTACAAAGATTCATAGTGAGACACTGTATAAAAATAAGCGTATTGTAAATACAGAATCACTAAAATAGAAAGCATATTTTTCCGTTATGAAACAAATCACATTGCATGGTTTCCGTGTGTTTAAATAAATATTTTAAAATATAAAATAAAGTCATTTAAATTCCTCCGTGTTTAAAACAAACGATATTTGTGTGTGCGTAGAATGTGCGTTAGAACATGATTCATTACCATCTGCAAAGTATAAACAAAGCCTTATTAAAGATGCGTGTAGATGTAACATTTTAATTCACTTTATGAATTTTAAACAAATCATTCTGGAACGTTCGTGATTTATAAAAGAATACGTCAATTACTAAGAAATACTTTAAACGTCATTATACGAATAAACGTTTATTCAAGGAACTTGCGCGATGATTGAAAAACCTATAAAATCGATTTTATAGTTTTCTGCATCACTATAAAATAGGATGCGACGCAACCATCAACTTCGTATTTTACACAAAGATTGACGACGTTTTATGATCCTCGTAAATCATTCGGTCGCATAGATTGACGCTAATTCGATCATTAAAACAATGACATTTTTGTAAATTCTTACATCAGCGGTGACTGATTTTTGAGATAGATCCCGAAGGATCTGTAGAATGATGACGTAGTTAAAATTTTAATATAAAAGTCAGAACTTGATTATCAAGATTCATTCAAAAAGTAATTCGCGATAAGTGACCAACTAATATGTATCGTTGAATAAAGATTTGAAAGCATAAGTTTGAGCAATTTATAATATTACGATATGCAATAAGCACCTTAGAACTTTTCATAAATATGAAACTTATAAATTTGAGTAGTTTCAAACAGAAGTTATCCAATGCGATTATAAGATGAAGCATCATTTGTTTTGTAAAATTATTATGAAAGTTGAACGTTTTTCGATTCAAAAGCTATTCCAAAGTTAATTAATTAAAAATAGAAGATGCACATTAAAAAATTAATATTCTAAATGAAGATTTAACAGAAAATGGGTTATCTTATACACTGAGATTTTAACGTCAATGTGAAATGGAATCAGGAGGTATTTAATATCATTAATTTGGAGATGAAATTTTGATAAGTGCTATTTTTCGCAATTATAAAACTTTTGGTTGTCTGTATGTTAATTATAAAAATAATTGAATATTTCGTAAATTAAATGTATAATAAGTTCACATCTTTTTCTAATTGTAAAGCGGATGATTTGCAGGGAATTTTGAGGTCGAAGTTAGAAGCATTTTGACCTTTAATGAAATATCTGTAAAACGTTTTTGGCCAAATAAATAAGCGTGGTACTTAGGGATATTCAAATTAACCAGCAGTTAACTATATGCACCTTTTTACAAAGATTAGGCAAGGAATTTTTTAATAATTTAGTAACTCCTTGGAATTATATTCTGTATGAAATTAAGCGGAAAACTGTTTTATACATTTTTGTATGAAAAAAAATGTTTTTGAATGTATAGATGTTTTCTTGGAATTGCTGTGTTTTATTCCATTTTGTAAATTCCATAACGTCCGTTAAGCTAGCCAGGCGAAGTATAGAAATGGATAGTAAGATAATAATATCAAATTTACTCATTTTGTACCACAGCATTCTTTTAACGACGCCTCACGCGAGGCGTTGTTACAGAAATAGGTTAGGTCAACGACTTGAAGTTTTCTTATTATTTGTGTTTATTTTAAATTAGTAGATGAGAAAAGTGTACACAAGGCTCCATCAACCTATTGTGCAGAAAAACCATTTAAATCGTTTCTTAGAACACGCATCTTCTAGCGAAATTGAAATCAATTGGGTTGGCGCTTAACGGATTTTTTATTAGACAGAAAGTTCAAAGACGTTCCTAGGTAGGTGTTAGTGAAAGTGTTGAAGTTTGTATAACCCTACAAAAATTCCATTTGCTTTTATAGAACCCACCGTCACCACCAAAAGCTAGCTGATGCATTAATTACTGTTACGTCTCCTTGGTACAGTAAATTAAATTCAGATAACTATCGTCAATTCAGTAATCTAACACATTTAATGCCCAGTGTTTTACGGGTGCGCAAATAAAACAGCCGTAATCAACTTTCAATATTGCCAGTAATATAAGTATTTGCACAGAGTTTGCGCCCTATTGAATGTTGGATATACACTCGGGCAGGTTTAATGGTTATTTACATTTCTGAACAGTTTTATTTATGTGCTCTTTCCAACGTAGGTTCTTATTGAAAGTCACGTCAAAAATTTGATGCAAATTACTGTTGCTGTATGTGTGTCTTAGTTTACAGGACTGTACACCGTGGGTTTTTCTTTTAAAGACAAATAAAAACTGTGCTGGCACATTCTTTTTCTACGCAATTTATAGCCGTTTACAGTGTAAATTCTACGTCATCTATCAAGTCCAAAGAGTAAATAGTGGATAAATCATTTACATTTCTTTATTTGTGCACATTTAGTAGTATTTTTGATGCTATTGCAGAGTGTCACGCTTAGTGTTGATCCCTGTGGTATGCAGTTTTCTAGAATTTGGGACTGTGAAAGTCTGGAACCTGACAACAAAGGATCGTTCTCTTAAGAAACTTTGTACTAACCGAGGTTCGCTACCTCTAAGCCTCCAATGGCGAATCTGCCGAAGAACAGGCTTACGTTCATTTGGAAATTCGTAGAGAATTTGGTGATGAATATCGTTTGGTTTGTTTGCAGGAACCTAGAATATTTTTCATTTCTTTGATGTTATAATCAAGTTGCATTTGTAGAGATGGTTTTATGTATAGAAATGTCTTATCATAATTTGTACCACAACTAATCTTTGAATATGTTGCAAGTGTTTCAGCTTATCCAACTCGTCTATTATTATTTAGTGTACCGGTATTAGAGATGTTGGAAGCTGATCGAATTGTCTTTCTTGAATGGTTCTTACTTCATACATCTTTATTATTACATCACAATTTCAAATTGATCGTATTTACACCTACCATGGTTCTTTGGTACTATTCCTTCTCATATTTCATTAATCGTATTCTTATTCTTATATTTTACTTATTGGCATATACGTTTTACAAAAGTAAGCCTCCTTTATTTCCCAGTTCAATTACCTACGTTTAACGCGTTGTTGCGTGAGTGTACCGTAACTCAATAACGGCTGCAATAGATTAAATTAAGCTAATTATGATGTCTGTATTTATATTATACCTTGTATGCTAATTAGGTTAAAGGTGTGAAAAATTAAATACCTATTGATGGTAATTTCCAAGATGGATGAGACTTTACGCACTTGCTAATTACTACATAAATATGTTAACAGTATTCGTATAATTTTGCTAAGGGTGTGCATGAAAATTACCTTTAGAAGAACGAACACAACTGTTAACTAAACAAGATTTACAAACTGAATTAAGTTCTTTGGTTCCGGCAATAAATTAACCTTCTACATTGAGGTTCAAATGTCCGCCCGCCGCTACCGCCCCTAGAATGGTTAATGCTTTTCCTGTGTAATTTGGGCTGCTTGTTGACTGTTTTTGACAGGAATTTGACAGCTGAAAGCATAAAATAACACTTGAGCGCTATTTTGAAACTTATTTTCTTATGGCAAAGAAGTTGGCGCTGTAAGGGACTGAGCATGTACTGAAAGTCTAACGCAGTTTGACTTTTGATTGTCTTTGGAGGCACATAGTAGATGAAAAAAATCGATATCGTCGCCTTCCCAAAAGGTGCATAACATGGAGGGAGGTGAGGGAAATCACGCACGGGAGTTGTTTACTTAATCGCTCGTATCCCAATAACGATTCTAGATGGAGCGATGTTTTAAATACCATTCCTTGCACAAAATAATGTTTTACAAAAAAATTCTGAGCTATAATGCCGAATCTATAAACGTAATCACAAAAATTCAAATGTTAGTAAATATTTAACTTTTAAGGGGTGATTTCATATTGTAGGTGAGGAACTACTTAGTACATTTAACAATAACTAAATAAACGTAATGTGTATTATTTACTTACATCACACCCTGTTTAGTAAGTACATTTTAATCCTTATTATTAGTAAAAGATCACTATACCTCTTCTTTTTGTTAGTTTTCTTCGTCTCCGTCACAAGCGTTGAAAGGGTTTTTGCATCTGCCATTACACTTGCAGTAAGAGCAGCAAGCTGAGCTATGAGAAAAACAACCACCTTTTACAATTGCAGGGCTTAATTAAAGAAGAGGGTGTTGCAGGAAGCAACATCAGTAATGGGCGCAGTTTGTTATTTTTGTCTTTGAAATATCTAAAGTTAGTTAAATCTAAAGGTTCGATAAATGCATTCAGAGAGTTTTCCAGAGGTGTAGTTGCGCTGAACACTTCAGGATATGTAGCCGAAAGCTGTCTGATGTATAGGGCATTTTGACAAGATTACTTATAGCAGATGAAGTAGTTAAGAATTGAATGAAATGGCTGTCATCACATGTGGTATCTTTCTTTTTTATGAGGTTTAGGTACAGCAACTCTAGCTTGCTAAACATATCTTCTGTAATTGACTGTACAGACAGTGGCCATAATACATCATACGAGTATTGGTTTTCTTAGCATATTTAAATGCAGGATTTTTAGTGCTTATCTTGCTTGTAGTGTCGCATCCTGTTAGTGCATGTAATGCAGATAATACTTTACGAAAGGCTTCTCCTAAATTTTCAGGTGCTATGTGACATCCCAAACCTCTTTTACCTCCGGTCCCAAGTTTCTGCCACAAACCCTTACAATTATAGTGTTTAAACTCATGCCAGAACCATACTCCTAACACAAACACATCAGTATCTGGACTGTGTATGATCACATGATGAACTACAGAATTTGATTTCAGGCAGTCTTTCACATGAAGAAACATTCGTGTATCAGTTTCAATGTGATTACTACCGAGGTTTAGCTGTGGTAATATCTTTTGGTCGTTTCCTTTAGAAAAACGCAAACTTTTATTGGAAAAGCAACCGGATATGTAAGTTTTTTCCAGTGGGGACATGTATTTGGTTCAAAATGAATGTAGAAATGTATTGAGTAAGATTTTTTTACTTTCTGGTAATAATAAGTAACGTGACCACTGTGTTGGTATTTTTGTTAAATCATTATGAATCTTAACAATGAGGGAAAGTTTGTTACCTGCTCTAATTTGGTGTTCTATATTTTTTATTGAATTATTTCGATGATAGTCGTAAACAACATCAAAATGCAAAACATTCCATTTTAAAAATAACTGAATTTGGTATACTATGAATGCATACCATACCGTCATAAATGTGCGCCTGACTTTCAAGTTTATCAAGATTTTCCAAAGTTTCGCTACACCTGCGCTCAAAATCTAATAAATTCATCAAATCTGCCTTTATACTTTTTTTTAGATGCCCATTTTCATTTGAGAGGCTTGGAGGGTATGATATTAACTCATGTTTCATTAATTTTTCTATGTAAAAGTTTTTCAGAGTGGCTAGCATTATCGTTTGGCTTATGTTTGCTTCAACTGAAACGTGTTTTTGGGTTTGTTTTCCCCAGTTCAGCTAATGTATTGAATGACAAAACTTTATTTCTTTATATAGGGGCATATAAACTTTTAATCATTTTAATTATTCGGTCATTTTTGAACTTATCGTACAATACTCATCCATGTTCACTTAGGTTTAAGAGGAAAGAAGCAGCCTTTTCCGTTGCTAATGTTCCACTAACAATATTTCTTAGCGGGGTGTTTGATTCTGAAAAAGGATTGTTATGGTTTATAAAAAATTTTACTATACTTTGCACGTCCTGTTCATCTTTTTCAATTCGAGTGCTACTCCACTCTTTATGTCTGTTGCTTAAATCCTCTGTTGGAACTTGATTCATATTACAGAAATTTAAAAGAGTAAGGGATACATTCGCCTTGTGGTGGTAGAGTAGACACCACTTTCGCATTGCTGACTGATTAGATGTTATACCAATCAAACTCGCTTAAACCTTGGATGATTGAATAAGGGATTGTTCCAGAGCATGGTCGGCAGCAACATTGTTAAATTTTCCCGGGTGTCTCTTTCCAGAAAAGTAGCCTTGGTGAAATGCTGTCACAAGTTCCGAAGGTTTGTTGGACATGTCTTCTAAATACATTATACAAACTTGAACATAATTGTAGTGATTGAACAATAAAAAGTAAGGAATCATTTTTGAAACAACCTGTACATGAAGACCCCAGTTCCCATCTCGGTCACTAATAATAGCTCAACTATTTTACAATACCCATTCCAAAACTCGAAGGTTTCGTTCTTTTCCGCCTTTTCTTCTAAGAAATCCATGAAACCGTTGAAAAGTTGCAATGCCTGTTTTTTAAAAGGTCAAAAACTGCAGATGCGTCTTCCTCAATATTCGTTACAGATAATTGCAATCTCCTTACTAGGTCCTTGATGTGCGCAAATTCTTCATTCTGCAGAGTTTGTTCCAAAACTGCTTTAATTGCAACCTCCTGCATGCTTCGTACATAAGCTTATGCACACGAATACCTCGATTGTAATGTGTTCCTCGCAATACAGTCTTGGTTGTGTTTTCCCCATAAATGCTACTTTCTACTATAATATCGACAAAGCCAGAATCCATCAAATACTGACCAATAATGTATAACTAGTTTTTTGCAAGATGAAACGTTCCTATTCTTAAAAAAAGATGTTCAAACCCAGTAGTTTGTAAATGAACTAGTTTAGCAAGTAAGTACACATCCATGTCACAACTGAGAACTGCGTACTTCTGTCCCAACTGAACACTCAACTTTAAAAAATTGCACATCACTGTATACATCGCATCATTAGTGGTTGGTGGAGATGGAAACAGTGTGCAGAATCCGATGTTTTTCAATGACATGACCGTTGCTGAATGCTGATATAACCTGGTTAAAGGGAGTCCATCCCGGATATGCAGCATTTTTCGGCAATATAAGCTCATTGTTTTTGACCCAAGGTCTAGTCTTGATAACACCCATTTATATCATTGTAACTGGTATTATGATTTTTAGAATCAATTTCACTCTCAGATAGTTTTGGGAACAAGTTAGGCTTTTTGATGACTGGGGGACATTTTCTCATAACTTAACAATGAAGTAGTTCTGGTATTTCGCAGTACATTTCAGTTACAGGAATTTTTTCAAAATGAATTTGTTCTTGGATTATTTCATCAGAGACTTGGTAAAGGACCATAGCCGTTACATGTGTAGTGTCTTTGTCATCATATGTATCTTCTTTAAAATCGTCATTGTATATTACCCCGTGAATAAACAGATTACAATCACGAATTAGGTTGGTACATGTACATCATTCTTGCTAGTATTTACTATTTGAGTCAGAGCGTGGTCATTAAGTCTGGTGATGGTCCTATAGCTTCTACAGTTCCCCAACCTATTTAATAAACTTTTAATGCATTTTGATCTTGTTAGTGATTGATCATTGAGCTAAAGCCACATGCTTTGGTGCCATTTCACAATCGTTTATTAAATAGTGTAAATCCATATTTATTGAAATATACTTTCGTTTCAAATCATCTGTAAAAACTTTATCTTTTCGTACCACCTGGCTAAAGAATAATTCCAAGAAGAAGAAAACTGAAACGCGCCAAATGCCTTTTCAATAGCGGAATCATTGCATAAAAACCCATTTAAACCAAAATTAATGTTCTTAGCATCTTCTTGCAGGGTTTCTGTGTTTACGTATTTTTCCGGCTTGTGGAATCTTTTGGAATCTTTTTAAAATTGTATTTCTTTTATCTTATTTATAGTTTGTAACATTGTAATTGAAAATAAATATGTAAGAAAGAGCAAACTAAACAACTTCAACAACGGAATGTTCTAAGTATTGGAAACGCATTTAGCATTTACTGACTGACTGATAAGCAAAATAATGTGAAAATGTAAATATTGGAAATAGGTCGGGGTCAAATAACGCCACATTCATCTGCCTTTTGCAAATCAAGTTCTCCTTTCACCTTTCTTTTTTCAATTACGAAGACCAATGGTATTATGTATTAAACTGAGCGCTTTTAAATTACATTAGAACAGTTAGACCAAAATGGCCTTTTGTTGTTTTTATTTTTTTATTAAGACGCAATTGAAATGATCGGCGTTTTACGAGAACACGGGTTGAGTATATGAAAACTCTTTGCCTGGGTACATAATATTATTCATACTATTTTAATCCTAATTTTTTTTTAGGCCCAAAATGCATCGACTCACGGGGATTTATCTCGGTATCCCGACAGGCCAGTCCGCCCCTGCCCTGGACTCAATTCGTCTTAACTAGATCGTAGTGGAACGTTTGGGACTTTGTTAAAAAGTTAGATATTTTTAATTAACGCGCCTCTCCAACATGAAGTTGTCTACTGAAAGAAACAAGGTCTTTCTGAAAGTATAATTCGCCATCCTGGTAGGATATAATTTTGAACTCTATTGACTAATGACATTAATCAATTCGATACTTAATTATCAAAGGTTAACTGTACTCACTCAAATTTGCATGTTATGTTTATTGTCAATGGTCTTGACAAAGTGCTCAATAAAAAATTACCTTCTTCCTTAAAAAAACGAAATCATCTTTAGCAGAATTCGGAAAAATGAATTAAGACTGCAAATTGAAATTACTTTTGTTATTTTGCTCTATATAACATATACAAAATTAGCTTATTGAAACATTAACTTGAAACCGACAAAGATATTTATTATTTCCTGCATTAGCATAATATAGCGTGTGGATATTCTTTGTTTCAAGACGACGATGTCATAGGCGCCAGGGTTATGCATTATTAATCAAAACAAATGAATCTTACAACTGCACTAATTTAGAATACAAAGTAAGAATTATATCATTCTTAACGTTAAAACCACAATAATGAAATGGACAACCTTTGAGAATGGACAATGTAAGATTACAAAAATAATTCTTTTTCAGATTAAGAATGCATTTAAACAAAAAATTGTAGTTTTCAATCAAATAACCCTAACCCTGTTGGTGGAATTTACCAATACCGAAAGTGTTAAAGTATTAAAATAAAATATGATTATAAACATTTCAAAGGAATGTTACAAATGCTTACACCAAATAGTTGAATAGAAGAAGATAGAAGCGCTTAGAATTAAAAAATGACCGTATTGTTGTTCAAAATATTTTGCATTACAATTTTTATTTTGCATGCAAAGAAGCTAATTATCGAAGAATTTTTTCCATTTAGGAGACGTTATATTGGAAATTCCGTTTTAAACACCTTTATAGCATCTTCTAGTATTGAAAATCGTTGACCATCAAGTTAACTTTTAATTTTTGGAAATATAAAGTCATTAAGTCAAGACTGTACGGAGGACGAGTTATTACGTTTATCGTCTGACTACTTAAATAATTCATTATTTGCTATGCTGAGTGAGAAATTGTGTTGTCCTGATCCAGAATGATGTAACATTTCCTGTTTTCCCATTTCAGAGAATATTTGTGGTAAACTGATAGATATAAACCATTCTTTAATTCACATTTATGCAATCTTACAAAGGAATAGAAGCCACCTATATGGTTTTTAGGTGAAAACAAACAATCACTTTCTAGGAGACACTGCGGCAACGAGTAACTTTTGTTGTTTTGTTCACCTTGGAACATAAAACAGTTGATTGCTGTTTTCGTCTTAGGTTGTAACGTATTTTTTTTTCGTAGTTACACTTCGTCCATTAATATAAAATAAAACAGCAATAATATAAAAATATAATTTGTAAAATTCCGTACAATAAAAATAATACATAAAATTTATAACAGCATATAGACTCCTTTACCTTTGAGGTCTAAGATTCGTTACTAAGCTTCGTCGAGTTGTCAATTTAATCACTTCTCTATCAGCGTTCGAACGGATAAGCTGCTCCGCAGCGTAGAAAAGTCAAGATGTTTTCCAGGCACATGGCCTGCTGTCGAGTTCGTAAAAGGAGAAATTGAAGTCACCATCATTAAAACAGTTGGTATAAATTAATTAAATAAATTATATTAATATTTTCCTCTTAGTGCAATATCAAATACATGCAATATCACATAACCATATGATATGAGAATATCATATACAATATCCTATAAGTTTATCATATCAGTAATATCAAAGAGTTAATTTCAAGAAAATTTAGTTTGGGATTTGGAATACTAAATTTTATACAATGTACAATCAAGGAGAAGTTGGTTTCGTTAAATACTGTTTTTATTCAGAAGAGTTCTCACAATTCCAGCAATAATTTCGTACGTATTCACGTGGCTTCTATTTGTGCATCGCAGAATGCAGCTGTTAATGGAATTTCCGACAGCTGAGGTGATAGTCCGATTTCTTTTGTTCGCAGCAGTATTTCTACACGTGAGTGTTTTTAGCATTTAATCACTTTCATTATTATTTAAATTGCAATAAGAAAATATAAGATTGAACTTTAGTCACGTAAAATTCGTTTAAGGAAAGAAAGAATTACGTAATAGATTCATTGCTTGTCAGAATGATTGCACATACATATAACCTTGACTAAGCTAAAAGTTGTTAGTGACATATTATGTCAAATAAAAAAACAAATATTTAGCTGTCCAATTTAGACCTCACATGTCATGTTACGTTAATTTAAAATATGTTTAATAATTTTGAGGTCATGTACTTTGATTTTAATTAACATGAGGAATTCTTTTAATACCTATTAAGTAAAAGTAACTTTAGGTTGATACATGCTGGTTTATCTGAACTTAGGTAATTAAATTTGATTGTTAAAGTCAACGTAGTATTACTATGACTTGAAGAATATGTTATATGAATAATTAAGAGAACTCGAACTTTACATAAAATTTATTAAGAAAGACTCATTTAGAGATCTTTATGTTATTGAATATAAATCCTTATTATATTTCTGTTCTATAAAAAAAAATTATTAGTTGAAAATATTATAGTAAAACGAATCAAGAAGTTTAATCAAATAGAATCTATTTTATTTGCATGACTCTTTTATTATTTAATATACAAGTAAAATTTACAAGTCATCCCTGATCAGAAATTGTGTGTAATGATAACAAATATCCTGGGTGTATACTTTTGAAACTTAAATTCTATTATTTTATTTTTGGTAAATATTTTTGAGGACACAAACGGTGTCGTCCATGTTGTGCATTTGTCTGTTCACAGGTCAAGTCGAGACATCTGTATGACATCTGGTGTTTGAGATTTTGGTAAGTGTTTTAAAAGAGTGAAATTCAAGTTTTATGGCTATATTAGTGGTGTTGATATAAGGTTTCCGCATTCCCCTAATACAAGCACAGTTAATTTTTGTAGGTTGTTGTATTGAAAAATACGGTGGCGCTCATTATTTATATTTTTGGTCATTTGACAACCCATGGCCCCAGCTCATGATCTACTCAGAGCTAACACTTTACTAGCCGTTTATGTCTAAAGAGCTTTTCTTTCCTCAAGCCGTTTTCCATCCAACTTTACCTTGAGCTTTCATTGTTAATAAGAAATTCTCGACCTTGTGATATCAGATAAGGGTTTAGGAAATATAAAGGTGCAATTTGTTATCTGATAGTCACGAAGGTAAAACTTATTTTTGTTTTCAAGGTTAATGTGCGTATATCAATTCTCGGCTCCACTAAGGTTGTCTTATATCAAATTTGGTGTTCTTGAACTAAATCGTTTAAGTTTTTTGGCACCATTTAACACAAGTTTTTAATTGCACTGGAGTTAAAATACTTGCATGATAGCGTAAAATTTAAATAGTTTCTTTAACGTGGATGCCAGTGTAGCTCAAGCTCCATAGACGTTTCATGCCTATCTACCATTTTCGTTTGTTGAACACCATCAACGTTTTCTGGTGTTTTCGATGTTGTTGGTCGATCATACGAAATTCTTTAAGGCTACAGCAATCATAGTTAAATTCTTGGTATCGCTGAAACACAGATACTTTTGCAGGTATCTCATCACCAACAGCAGTTTCTTACTCACCGACGCACTCCTTTTCACTTTTTTTGTTGAAGATAGCACTAAATTCTTGTTAAAAAATGTTCACAATTTAAATTCAGGTGTCTTTGTATACTATTTGTGACGTACTGAATTGACGTTACGTTTCTGAATTAATTTTACTCTACAGGGAGCGGAGTGTTGTTGCTGTAAATTAGTGGGTTCTATGAAAACAAATATATTACTTTTAGGTGTATACGAATTCCAACAATTCTACTAAATACTTTGACGCTTACCTTGAAAGGTCTCTAAACTGACTTTACCTATGTAAAGCTTTTGACTGCCAACCCACCTGAAGAAAACCCCAAATAAAACGCGGAAGGTGGATATTCCGGGTAACAGTATAGTGGTTATCACTGTGATTGAGGTCGATGGAGCCTAGCTTACACTTTTTTAACTTCTACTAGTCTACTATAAAAAATGAAAAGCTTCCTAGATCGCGTCATACACAACCTCATATTGTGAAACATTAATTAATAACAGCCGTACATGTGGTCTAGAATATGCGTGTAGCTAAAAATGCAATCAATTTAGTTCTCAAAAACCCGTCTACTTCTAGTGCAGGATTCGTCGCAGGTTAAAATCTAACTTAATAGTTGCACAAAAATACCCAACACGAAGAACTACCACGTTAACTACAGGTGTTTAAAATAGTTCGTACTTGCATTCGCACAACCCGTTTTCGCTAACAGTTTCGGGATTTGAATACCACATTAACTACATAATTCTCCACCTCGATGGTGGTCCGATTCTTCATTCGAAGCTCTACCGATTGATGTCTTGTATTGAATAACTGATCAATGAATGAGCGAATCCCTCCCTTTTATTATCGGTCGGTTTTTATGTTCTTCGTCCCAGAGTCAGTGTATGCTTTCGTTTTCACGGATTCTGCGTCTAAACCACCCTAATTCCGAGATCAACGTCGTTCTGTCCGTGTGAAGGGTCATTTTGTTCCCACGCTCCTACATTTAGTACAGAAAGCTGCGTTATTCGTTATTAATTTTGTGGCTGCTTGTGGGAGTTTGTGGTTTATTTGGGGAGTATCTCCATTTTTGAAGATTCTTGGGTTCTTGTGAATATATAGAGATAACTTTATTATGCCGATTATTTCCCCAGTGTCGATCTGTAATTTTCTGAATTTAGTATGAGCTGTGTAAAGTCCCGACTTTATTACTGCTTGTATGTAATGTACTAGATGATTTACTGTTTATCCTTTTCCTAGTTTATTATCATATTAGAATAGTAACGTTGTTAAATGCAATTCACTAAAGCTTTTAATTTTACAGGTTGCTTTCATGTGATAAAACTCATTTAATTAACAGAAATTAATAAACTCATTTCCACTACTTAATGTTTTCTTATATAATGCGCTAGCCTTACATATTAACTACAAAGTTATTCTGTAATCAAACAGTGTAATACATATCCACTCTGTCACTCTTGTTTGACACGAATGTCAAAATTAATGAGTTTTTATAGGTCAAGAATACTAAAGACACTTTCGCCACATTCCGAAACTTAGTAACCTCCTTCGTATACGAGAAGGGGTTTTATTGAAGAAACACCTTTTGTACATTTAATACTTTTGGAACAACCTAAATAAAATGAAAATAGTTTTAGAACGTAACTCTGATCCCCTATTTCAATAGCGATAGTGGTTTAAAACCTCATTTCCGTTTCGAATAATGTGAAAATTCGTCAAATGCAGACATCCTTGCTCGTCGAGATATTGCAGACAAGTTCATGTAGCACAACTACGCATTTATTTCTAAAATAAGTCACATTAAAACCTACGTGCGTTCTTGGGAGATGTAAAGTTACTATCATTTTAATCGGATCCTATTCTTTTTTTGTTTCGTTGTATGTGAAAGAAAATTGTAGCGGCAGTTAATCCGAAAAAGATAAAAGTACTTTAGCAAGTTGCTTTAACTTCCAGCTAATTTGATTCTCTCAATTACTGTTTCCTCGATTATCACTTCACTTGGAAATTTTTTGTAGGTTGGTGCAAGAAAATTGTTTTAGTAGTAACAGGTTTACCCCACTAAATCACCCCTAGACTACTCCAGTGCAATGCGGAATTTTTGTGTTACTTAAACATCTAAGAAAGCACTTTGCAGTTTTGATTTGTAGATCCCACTGTTTGTCCTTATACTGCATTAACGATTCTCCAAGGTAATGTCAAATTGTATCTTTCCACAAGTTCTGCTGTTACTCCATACTACGATCTCAACAGAGTAATTTTAATTAAGTAGCAAATCGAATTAATATCAAGGGCTGTATTTTACACTACAGAACGCGTCAAGTTACCTCGTTAACAATCATGTCTGCCTTTGCCATCCTTACTGCCGAAAGAAAGGTTGTTCCCATAAATCGATTTACCACTAAATCGGTTCCTCTAAATAAGCTTTCTCGATCCGATATAATATTGAGGGTACCGTTCTAAAATAGGCTTATCCCTATCACATTTCTGGATGCATCGAATAAATAAATCGTGTTATCTTAAGCAAGCTGAATCCTTTCAGATAGGAAATGGAATTTGCTTTTCATTTTTTCGGAGTTTTTAATTTTATTTTTAAGCAAAATGCTATCCTATTGCTTCTCCACGCTTAATTAAATTGAAGTATCATTTTTCTTAATTAACTTTTATTTTCTCAGGAATAATAATTAAATTTTATTGCCTTCTTTGCAGGGACTATAGCAAATAATTTTATTAGTATTCGTTTAATGTTTTGCTTTTGAACTAATTATTCGTTTCATAATGGCTGAATTAACTACGAGTACTCAGATATAATTTTAGGTATACGTTTTAAAGTTGCGTACAGAGTCTGAAAGTTTGGCGTTATTGATACATAGGACGTCGCGGTACAGCATTGCCTATTTTCTGCTTGGTATGTTAATGAAATATAAAATACCGACTTGGGTATTAAAATAAACAAAACTAAGGCAAATGTGACAGAGGTGCAATAAAATAATAATGGGAATGTGTTTAATAAATCTGGAATAAGAAAGATTGGAAATAAAGGAGTTTTGTTGTTGCTTAGATGTTGGATTCAATTGAAATGAAAGGAATATAAACACTAGAATAATCTCAGGAAAGAAAGCCGTTGACCCAGAAGTGCGATATTCAAATCTAAAGTAGGTTTAGATATTTGGAAAAGATTGTTGATATAGCCTTTGTTTACAGCTTTGTATACAAATGTGAAACATGGACATTATACAAAGACCAAGTTAGTGGGATATATGGTTTTGAGACTCAGTACTCGAAAAGCTTGCTTAAGGTCAACGAAACAGATAAAGTCAGTAACTGCCGTTTTAGGTATCATTTAATAATATTGACAGCATAATTTAAAAAATATGATAGAATAATACGTCATATTTTGAGAAATGAATTATGTAAACTCGATTAAGAAAGATGTAGTGATAGATAGCTACAAGGCACCAGAGTTGGCAAAATAAGAAATAGTGGAGAAGCCAAATATGAGGTTGATATAGCGGAAGAAAGAGAAGAAACTGGAATTTAATAAATTCTGTTATTTAGGTTTTTAGGGTAACAGGCATTTTACAATATTTTCAATTTTGAAGTTTTAAACATACTTGTATCTGAGGAACACTTTGTAGAAATGTATCAATAATCACATTATGAATAGTTTTAACTTATTAACTTTATATGTTAATAGGCTTGTATAGTGCAACGAACTTCAATTTATCGTTCTCTATTCGGTTCAATATATATTCACAATTATTTACAGAGTAACCTTGTAGCTACCCAACAGGAACCTAATGCAGAGGATCATGCAAAATATAGAAAGTAGGGTGGAGGAGATTGTTTAAAATAGCGACGTGGAGAAGGGCGGGCAGTAATCGCTGGTCGTTGAGGCCGTTAAGGGTTGCTTGAAGCGACGCGTGGGTTTGTTTGCGACCATTTAGTCCAGTTTTATAAAATCACAACATTGTAATTATAGTTAGAGGTGTTAAATGATAGTGAGATAGTACACGGAGCAATTCCGGTTGTGTTTATCTTCGTTAACATAGTAATATTTAAGTGGTAGAGAATCCAGTAGTATGTAAACAAAAATTAAATTTCTGCTTGAAGTTGAGGCTTCACCGCTGCTACAATTTGCAGGAAGTCGTTGCGCGAAACGATTTACCGTTAACGTCAAGCCACCTGGTCGGGACTTGAAATTGACTTATGTTTTTATGTTGTATAAGATTATTTTACTTGTATTCTGAGATCTCGCATTAATGTTAGTAGATGGACGTCGATCTTGTATTAGCTTAATATTGTAGTAACAATATAGCCGGTGTTGACTGCGGACCTTGATTGTACTTTATGCGCAACGTTTGGTGGTTGCTATTATACAGAGTGATAGAAAAGTCCCGGAACGGTCAAATATTTTGGGAAATACTCATCGCATCAAAAAAAGAAAAAATACGTGTTCAATATTTTTTTAAAAGCTATCCAATGACACCAAAATTGAACCCCTATCCCCACCCCCTGGGGTTAGGGGTGGGACAACTTTAAAAGTTTAAGTGGAAACTCCCATTTGATATTGCAGATTCGGATTCGCCACAAAATGTTAGTCATAATTTTTTTAGGTTTTTTGCAGATGGCGCTGCAATCGACAAAAATTAACTATTTCTAGAAGAATTGATGGATCAGAAAATAAAAGAAGTAAAATAATAAATGAAATAAATATTTATTTTATACATAACGAAATTACCGCCGAAGGTGTTCAAATTGACCACCTCTCTGCTCTTGGCAAAGTGCTAACCGATAATACATTTATTCATAAAGTGTTTCCAATACTTGTTGAGTTATTGAATTTGAAACATTGCGTATTCTCTCTTTTAGTTCATCAATATTTGCCGGTTTTGTCTCATAAACTTTACTTTTTAAATAACCCCAATAAAAGAAGTCAAGAGAAGTTAAATCAGGTGACCTTGGTGGCCATTCTAATGCACCTCTTCGTCCAATCTACCTTTCTGGGAAAACATTATTTAGAAAATTTCGAACAAGAACAGCGTAATGTGGTGGAGCTCCATCTTGTTGAAACCATACATGGCCAAATGCATTTCCAACAATTTCTTGTATAGCAGGAATTATTTGTTCATTTAACATGTGCAAATACTTTTCAGCAGTCACGTTTCCGTCAATAAAAATTGGCCCTACAATTTTATTACACAAAATTCCTGCCCAGACATTGACTTTTTGCTGATACTGGGTATGAGAATTTCTCATCCAATGAGGATTTTCATCAGCCCAATATCTCATATTATGCCGATTTACAGAACCATTTAATTCCCAAGTAGCTTCATCAGAGAAGCAAGTCCAAAAAAAAGTCTATTATTATTATCATACCGTTGCATTATCGTTTCGCAAAACTCAAGTCTACGATCAAAATCATTTTCTAAAACTTCTTGTACAAGATTAATTTTATAGGGATGATATCTGTGCAGCTTCATAACCTTAAGAAGTGAATGATGACTCGCTCCTACCTGTTGAGCTACTTTTCTACTCGATGTATGACAGTTTTCTTGAAAATGCAGTAACACCTCTAATGCTTTCTGATCATTTGTCGCGCTTTTAGGTCTTCCAGATCTTGGTTCATCCTTCACCGAACCAGTTCGCTCAAAACGATTCACTGTTCGACTCACAGTAGATTTAGAAATCGGTTGACGTTCCGCATTGACTTCATTGAATAAATCTGCGACTCGCTGCAATGATCTTTCTTTATCTCCATACCCTCGCATCATCAGGACAATTATTCTTTCTCTTTTAGACAGAGACATCACGAAATAATATCAAAAGCTAGTAACGAAATGAATACTAAAAATGAATGTAATTCTGACATTTTTCGATTTCAAATGTTTTTGTACCCTATTTTGGTTTTGTCAATTACAACGCCTTCTATCATCTAAAATGGCTTGTATCGTAGGTCAATTTTGGGTAATTTATCCTGCGGAATCCGAATCTGCAATAACAAATGGGGGTTTCCACTTAAACTTTTAAAGTTGCCCCACCCCTACCCCCAGGGGGTGGAGGTGGGGGTTCAATTTTGGTGTCATTGGATAGCTTTTAAAAAATATTGAACACGTATTTTTTCTTTTTTTGATGCGATGAGTATTTCCCAAAATATTTTACCGTTCCGGGACTTTTCTACCACTCTGTATAAGCTTTTGGTAGTAATTAGGTTAGGTAGCGACGAACTTTAGTTTGATTCGTTTACAGTTAAATAGTGATTATTCTTAATAATTAACGAGGGTTCATTAGTTTTATACGAACATTTATTATTTTTCATTAAAACGGTATGGACACTTGTAGATTTTCTTTAGTTCAGAAGCGTATGTTTTCTTAATAGTTATCATCAAGAACCCCCGCCCAGCTGTGCATAGACGTGCCTTTTATATTTGACGCTCAACCGTATGGCAGATAAATTTAAGAAAATAGTTCAATACGTTATAAGAACAGTTATTTCGTAGAAAAGGAAGACAGTAAAAGTGACGGTCGAAGGTATCCGCTAAAATTTATCGTAAAACGAGTTAATGATGGGGGAAGGGAACTGTAAAGAAGGATGGTAATAATGACGAAAATGAACCAAGGATCTCTGGACTAGAAAATGTTAAATGAATTAACGTTAGGGATGGCGGCTATTCGAGAATTGATAGGAAAACTTGTGGATTGTACAAAGGGGAATGTGGAATCTGTGCATGGAAGAGACAGCTCCCAGGTCGTAAGTAGTTAACAAAACATATCAACAAATATGAGAGAGCGTGAACGTAATTGGTTCGCAGATTGGAAAGACATAGGTGAAAATTCGCTTTTTTAATGCTGAGGGTCCAGCACACCCCATGGTTTTCCTCAATAAATTAAAAACTTTATGAGGCGACGCGGAAATACCCCGCGAAAAACGGGTACGAGTAGCGGTGAATTGCCTTCGCGGCATGGCCTTACATATGATTTTCCAATGCTCCACTCGAAGGTACTACATTGGCCAGGAAGCTAGTTTTTTTTTACCTGGAAAATTTGGAATTTTGCCGAACCCTTGCTGTTCCAAGCAAGGTTGGGATCTTTAACGTGCGTGACAACACTCACACACGGGATCTCCATTTTACCTCTCATCTGAACGAGCGGACCGTGTCGGGATTCGAACCCGTGACCTTGGCTTCGCGGCATGGCCGCTGGTTGGGCAATTTTAAGGGTGTCATCTTTTTATAATTTTGAAGATTTTGAACGAGCCTTTTGTCAGAGGTATTGGAACGCGGCTCATGAAAGCGAGTCCTTGAAACCTAAATTAATAAATTGGAACGCGAAAATCACGCAGAATAATTTTTAAAATCCGCGAAACAGGCAACTTATTGTTAGGGATAGTATGCCGGAAAAAGACATAGTTGAAATGCTTAGTTCACATTTTCCAGCGGAAATAAGCAGGGGTATCCTAAATTCCGGATATTCTAAAATTGAAGATGTCGAGCTCTTTTTTCAAAAAATCGATAAAACATACGAGGCGGATTCCAGAAATTGAACACAACCATCAAGGTTTATACCTCGCAATAACGAGCCCAACAATGAAAGTAGTGATTTGTGACGTGAGTCTAGAGATCGTAGATCCGCGAATAGGTGGCACCTCGTCAACAAACGAAGGCGCGATGTCCACGATTTTCAATCGCGACCCTATAAATGTCTTACTATCGGACAACACAGTCGCGGAAATCAGTAGTGCGAGAATATCAATGTTTCCGGGACTACCCATGATTAAAATAAAAATCAATGATGTTGAGATACCTGCCATACTGGATTCGGGCGCCCACTATAACTGTGTGTCGCCTTTGTTGTATGAGGAACTGGTGAAAATAGGAATAAATATGCCGTGTTTTCCGGTAACAAACCTTGAAGTTTCAGGGGCGATAGGAAATAGCACTAGCAAGGTGCGCAAACACGAATTGGGGGAGCTGGAAATTCCTTGCATAGTCGTGCCTGGACTGTCAAGAAAAATGATAATGGGTTGTGGGTTTTTACGCGAATAAGTCAGTTTACAAATAAGTGGCGGAAAGTATACGGTAAAATTCGACGAATGTGTTACCGAGGCTACTCCGCAATTGAACGAAATCGCAGAGGAAGCGTGGTTAGCTGAAAACGAATCTAAAAAAGTTTATACTGTTTTCAGGTTTTATACGGAGGAAGATCGTAGGTAGATGGCATTTTCTGCTGAAATGTTCGATCTGCTACAACAGGGCAAACTGTTGGAAATATTAAACGAAAATAGTTATCATCAAGAACCCTTGCCCAGCTGTGCATAGGCGGCCCTTTTATAACTTTAATATACTGAAATGCCACTACAGAGATCACTGATGGTAATTACTACAATTGTTATTAACACTAACTTATTTCTTAACATGAAGATCATTATACTGTGCTTATTACTAAATGCGACTATTTATCTATACAAGCACTAAATTATTTGGACATTAAACGATTCATACTTTGATTTAAATTGAATTGACCATCGGGTCTTACAGTTTATACGGTGCGTCCATAAACTCTCTTACCAAACGGAAGCCATACATACTATACATGATTTTATGTAGATTAACCCAAATTACCTTAATCCAAAAAGGCATCCAAAGGGAGCTAGAGTTTTTGAAGATAGCGCCTTTAAATCATTTCTTTAAAAATATCTTAAAAATGCTGTCATTTAAAGTTGACACAATGATTAATCCCATATTGACAATTCGACTACTGTAAGTGCGCTTTTTTATTAAGATCACAATCGTCCACTTTGTGGTGGCGAATAGACATTTTGAATTACAATTTTTTATCTTGAAATTTTTAACATATCTTACGTCAAATTTGAAAACTTTAAAGCTTTTTTCATTTCGATGTGCTCTTATTTGAAATGGCTAGCACGCATGGTTTTTGGGAAAAATCAATTTAAACTTTTGTGTTTACAGCATAAAATCTCACTTGATTACTAGAAATACCAAGTTGCTTTTGACTAGCAACAATCCGAATATGCTAATATACATTTAGTCAATTTGAAATTTCGGCCACTGTATATAGATCTGTAATTAAGTTTGCAACATCTCGTTTGGGGGATTTAATAAACCAACAGCATCTAATAGCATAACGGTTCCAAGTTTACAACAGATGCTCTTCGACTACAATCTGTTTGAATATTTAAAACTATTCTTCTCTGTAAAGATAATCTAATTCTTGCAAAAATTATATGATTATTTCTAATTTCATGCAAGCATATTCAATTCCTTGCCATAGCTGATCATAAGTTTCTATTGGAACAACATAAAAGAATGACTTCAAGTACCCCTTAATAAAGAAATCACACGGGTTCAGATCTGGTGATCGTGAATGCCACTTGGACCACTTCTTCTTATCCATTGGTTTCTACAAACAACGTACTTGACATGCGGATAAGGGTAATGTGAAGGTAATGGCAAAGAATATATCTATTTATAATACAAATTATAATAACATCTTAAACTAAGGTTTATCTGCATAAATAAATAGCTGTAGTGATAATTTATTTTTCAATTTTTTTAATTTTTGATGATTTCCATTTTATTAGTACGTGAGTTATGTATCCCCCAATTTATATATGTATTATAAAAGAGAAAGTATTAGGAATTATAAGAAATTGTTAAAGAAATTATTAAACAAGTGCAACAATGTAATTCAAGGATAATTAAATAAAAGTTATTAACAGTTGTATTCCAGACGATAGTGATACTGCGGGTGGCAGGTCACGGACGGTTAGGAACCGTGATTACCTAGATAGTAAGATTGTTACATTGTATCATGAATAGTATTAAGAAATAAGCAGATATGAGCTCTGCAAGTTCCCACAGACATGTGAGGGGCAGGGACAACATAAATACCCCGGGAGCCCTGAGACCAGTCAGTCAGTCTACAGTATTTCAGCTTTAACGTTGTAGTTTGCTTAGGCTGCTGAAAATATTAAACTCCAATTATTATTTAAATTTAGACTTAGAGTGTTTTAATCCAGTTTGTCAAAATTCAATTGTAATTTCTGTTTAGGTAAATAAATGTTGCTACGAAGAATAGGAAGAAGTTTTTAAAAAGACAGCTCCCAAGGCCCGATACGTAACTTGTGTAGTAATTTATTTTAAATTCAATCCAAGTTTTTTTATTAATTCATTTATTGAATCTGAAATATACAGGGCAAGCCCTAATTACATATTTCATATAAATAAAATAAAAATATTTCTGTATATACTCTAACTTGTACTAATTGTATTAAAATATATATTATACTAAGTGTTTATTACGGGTAAATATGTGTAAAATCGGTGTTTAAACTCTCGTGTACACACTTCTAAATACGTGTGTATGCGTGTATGTGTGTATGTGTGTATATATACGTGTGTGTGTGTTTGTTAAAGTTCTGTGTGTGTGAGTGTGTGTGCGTATGGGCGGGCGAGCGTGCACGCGCGCGGGTGCGTGCGTGCTTACGTCCGTGTGTGTATATGTGTGTATAGGGTAAGTATGTAGCTTTGATTCAAACACCGTTCTTGCAAAATCTTTCTGAATATAAATAAATTACTGTAGAAGAATTTGATTGAGCTGTTTTCTATACATAGATAACATTTTTATGATTGGAGAGTTACCCCTAAGTTCTGTTTTGAAATTGGGTATTTAAAATAGATTCCTAAAACGATTAGAATGCACAGGAACATAGAAATGTATTTTGCGTACTATATATGGCCAATCAATATAAATTTAAATCCTTATACGAAAACAGAAGTTCCATTAACTTTCGTGGATGTGAAATTTTGTTGATCATTTGTGTATGTAGTGTGTCCAGTAAATGTTCCAAAATGTTTTTATAATATAAATATTTGTTAAATTTTTTTTGGACTGCTTTAATTATTTGAGAATCTATAGCTGTCCCCGGATCCCACACGATAATAACAATTTTAACTTGGATCAAACTAGTGAATTGTACAACATTTTTATACATTCAGTGTTTGTAAAGGGCTTTAATTTCGTACGATAAAGCATAACATTTTATACGCATTAACTGTGACACTTTTAATATGGCTTATGAAACTTGAGTTTGCGGTATATCTGACTCCCAAGTCCCTTTCGATTTCTATCACATTAAGCAATGATTGTGATACATAATAATTAAAACACTAGCTTAGATTTACTTAACCTGTAAATCAGTTTTTCACACTTTTCTGCATTAAAACTCAAGTTTATTAATATTACACTAGCGTTTTATAGGATCAAAGTCAGTTTGTAATAACTACAATTAGTGAGGTTTTATATTTCTTTATATATTTTCAAATCATCAGTAAACAGGAGATATTGACTACAACTTTGCAGCGTGGAAGATCATTAATAAAAGTTAGAAATAATAGGGGACCAAGATTACTGCCCTGTGGCACTCAAGATGTCGTCTCGGAAAGAAGGGTTGGGAGTTAAATCTATTAAATGTTACATATGATTTTCTGTGATCTAAATAAGTTTTGAAAAATCCTAACGTTGGCATGGAGAATCCATAGGCTGTTAATTTGTGTTGCAGACTACCATGGTCGACCCTATCGAACGCTTCAGCTATGTCTTGTATAAATTACATTCACCTGCTCTTTCCTATCTAATATTTTGCTAATGAAATCCGTAAAGACTACTAAATACGTGGCGATAGATTGATTCGGCAGATATCCATGTGGAAGTAGATTAATAGAGGATTTTACGTTATTATTAATACGCTTATAAATTATGTGCTCGAAAACTGGCCAAACAGAAAAGAATCGATATAAGCCTATAATTGTCAGTATTAAATGCCGCACCTAATTTATGTATTGGTGCAACATTAACCAGCCTCTACTGATCCGGAAAAATCTTTGTTTTTAGAAACTGATTGAGCAAAGCACAGTGGATGTTTTACAATATTAGCACACCTCTTCAAAAGACCATTTTTAATGCTTTGGACACTACGTACACGTCTTAATCACCACCTCAATTAGCTTAACGATGTTGCATTAGAAAGTTGTGCTTGTATGTTTTTTTAATATGGGCTGCTCTTAATCTCAACAGGGCTGTAAATTGTGATGTATTTAAAACTTAATTGCGGTTAAAAACATTGAATTATATTTAACATTGATATTAGATTTTGCTCTTGATATATCGTAACACATTACGTTTGGAAGCTTCAAGTGCAGTAGCAAGAATCTTGTCCTACTTCCGAGGAATGACTGAAGTTTCAAGGCTTTAATTTAGTCCTCAATTTTGCATTTACTCTGACGTGTTCTCATAAATGATTCAAATTTACAGTACATAAATATATGTATTAAACTAATCGTAGGTGTATATTATGGATGTTGGGAATGCTTTAGTTGTGAATCGTTTTTAAAACCCTGCCTTATAAAGTTGCAATTGTACATAATAATGTATTTTTGATTAGGACTAGCAGTCATGAAGGAGACGGTTTTGATTGGATTATATTACTTACCTAGTAAATCTTAGACAGGTTATATAAACCCTTTAGTACACAAATTACAAATTTATGTTTAATTGAAATGCTTTAGTATAGAATGTGGGACAATGCATCTGTGACATTTGGTGCATGCATATGTTATGGCAGTTTCGAGATTATTGTGTAACCCATATGCATTTCCAAACTTGTTTGTCGTATAGCTATGTCAATAGAAGTGCTTAATTGGTTTCCACATTGTTGAGATATTGCTGTTAACGCGAAAAATTTGTATAAGAATTAATGGTTATAATATCCTATTTTATACGTATATGTATTTGTCGTTATAGTTTCAAAGAAATGAGATTCGTGCTTTAACCAAATTTACTATTTATAGCAGCAAATGAAATTTTTCTATTTAATTTTTTTACAGAATGTTTCTACGTTTTAGTAGAAACGTATGGTTAGACATCGGTATTAGCAAGGGAACTAGCGGATGCGCTAATTAAATTTTTATATATATATAATGCTGTGATAAGGGGTTGTTTTAGGGGTGTATTGAGTAGTAAGGGTCGCGTAGTAACTGTAAATAACAATGGGAATCAGAAAACTGCATTTATTTTGCAGGAAAATAAATAATTCGCACATTATGTAAATAGAAAGCATTTAACACCCTGTATATAGACCGTAATTAACTTTAATCAATGCCAGTAAGCATATCTTCTAATAATAGAACGCGTATTCAGCAGAGAAATAATCATACAGGTAATTAAACTACGTTGAGGAGTGTTCAACAAGTTATAAAATAAATACGCAGAAGATAAGATAAAACCTAATAAATCTTCATGCAATTACGCTGGAACAATAAGCGCTTTGATAAGAAAATGCACTTTCAAATAAATACATAAACGAAAACAGCAATCGTGTTACATCATTTATTTTGTACAATTATCCAAAAGCTTAATCTACACAAAACAACAGACGTAAGTTCCTACATGATAACAAGAGCAAATAACAGTATGATACGAAAATCCAAAATAGTTTCATCAGAAATTAGCTTGAAAATACTGGGAATATTAAAAACAAACGTGGCTGGTTACAACACTCTGCAACGCTGCTTGGAAAGCCAATCCAAATGTAGTGGAAAAAAGCTATATAACGCCCACAGGTGATAAGGCAGAACAGTCTCAACTTGAAGCACGTCGAATCCACAACACTTTTAATCAAATATGTACGCGTCAGATAAATAAAATTTATATTATAGTGAAAATAGTGCTGAATAAGAATTACGTGAAAAAGCTTTTGCCGTTTTGCAGAAAACGGCTTCTGGCTCAATTCTGGGCTACTTCTAATACGAAGTCTAGAATTCTGGTCTACTTATAATCCGCGTCTAAAACAATTCTAATCCAAGATACTAAGTCTGGTGTTCAGAAATTAATAATACTAAGTAACCCTCGAATTCAAGTGGTATTTAAGAGAAGAGGTTCAAAGCATATACAGAGAAATATAGAATAAAGCACGAGGTGATTTTGGAAACAAGGGGCAACCGTACTGAAATATTGGTTCAGCGTATGTTAAGGAGTACAAAGAAGAGCATTGGTTTTCGATTGAAGATAACAAGGGGATGTTGATCCACAACACGAAACAACTTATCAGGAGATTACAGGTTAGAACTACCTAGTTTTAAGGAATCTTTTCTAATTTAAATTTTAACACTGAATTTATTAAATTTCTCTAAAGTTTGTAAGGAGTTAACAAGAACATTGAATACGTTGAAACTTACGTAAAAATCGTAAAAAGGTCTCGAACGTTCCAGATTTTTTTGTAAAGGTGTTGTTTTTTGGTGACTTTATATTAAATTAAAAGGATATAAATTTTGAGATAAATAATCCATATAATATTAATTGATTGAAGGGTGTATTTAGAAAATTACAAAAATTGTGAAGTGTAAATATTATTTCCTTTTATTATATGAATGTTGATTGACTTCGTTTTATCAATTCAAACATTTAAACCCCTGTTTTGTCGAGAATCTACCCCTAGTAATAAAATAATGCTTTGTAAAAAGAACCACGACCAATCCTCATAGCTCTGCCCTTGGCATAGACCCCTAGCATAGTCGGAAGATAATTGCGTTCCATCATTTTAAGGGAATCCTTCCTTAAACGTTACTGGTCACATTTGGGGATATAAAAATAACCCCTAACTATTTAACCCCACCAGTAAGAAAACATGTTATAAACCTGCCGGTTTCAGCTTTCTTAAGCATCTTCAGAGCGAATTAGTTTCCAACCCTATGAGGTAATCGACGCTATTATACTGATATAATTTCGAAGCGATCTCTGTACTATGGCAAAAGTAAATAATACCGTCATCAGGTAGTAAAACACCAACATTACTAAGTGTGGAAGTACAAACATTGAATCGAAGCTACATCGTCTTTCTATAGATGGCTATTCAAGTATATCTGGCTTTTGAGATTTGCGGAATGTTACAGCAAAATTTATTTGCAAACGTAACAAACCTTCTCGTGGCGACACTCGGTTCTTGCTCCAAAGGCAATTCATAATGATAAAAGACAAGTTATTTGCTGTCCGCAATAAGAAATTGTGTAGAACAATATATAAAATAAGATGTATCTGTAAACAAACTCGTATGAAAATAATAAGAGCTTATTGACGAATACAAATCGGGGTAATAGTTGTATAGCTATTAACAAAACAATAGCTTTATTACTTCACAGGGGAGGAAACATCCACTAACCGGTCGATTTCAGCTTTCTTAAGCATCTTCAGAGCGAATTATTTTCCAACCCTATGAGGTAATCGACGCTATTTTACTGATATAATTTCGAAGCAATCTCTGTACTATGGCAAAAGTAAATAATACCGCCATCAGGTGGTAAAACACCAACACTAAGTCTTAAGTCTAAAAAAAAGTATAACTACTAGATACTGAGTCCATAAAATCCCTCTTTCTAATTAGTACTTCACAAACTTTTCCCTATTTTAATCATGCTATGTACAAATTTGTGGCTGTTAGCATGTATAATTTTAATAATCCTTCTTTCCTCGTAGGTAGCTGCTCAGATACATTTAATACGATAATATGATGGTCAAATTTAATCGAAATTCGATTTCATAAAAAATTTAAATTATCTACTTTCAGAAAAAAATCTACCTACCAAATTCCTATGGAATCTAACCCACTAAAGTACATAAAACAAGCACTAATGTCTTTTTAAAAGATTTATCATTAATTATGTTGATTGTTTTCTTCTCTTCTTATGTCTTAAGATTGTCTTCTCCATGTCCAAAACGTACAATTAAACTTCATATCTTCTTTCCCAAAATCCATATCGGTATCCTTCAATTATTCGACCATCAACAGTGTTTGAAAATCGATATCGTATTCTTCTGTTTCAATTAAAGTTTATTTTGCAGGAATCTACTACCATTCATCAGTTAAACTTACTCCATTTTCAGTTCGAATCTGAGTTCTTCATACTCAAATTAAAATCACTTTCAACGTCGATTGTTAAAATACCTTTTTATTAACAGATACTTTTAAACGTGTAATAACACTAAAGTGAACTGAAATTTATTTAACTTTTACAACTGACAATTCATAATTAACCCTATTGCCTTTCTGATCGGTTTATATAGTATAAACTTCCTACGTCGTTAAGAACTATAACTCTCTATAAATTTGTGATTGGTTTTTACAATCGCACTCTTGTGGATGACGCAATTTTCCTGAAAAGGGCTAACGATGATACTTAGTTAGGACATTATCATATCTAAATTGCTGTTAGCTTTGATTTATTACATCGTTGAATGTTTTACGATAATTTCTAATTGATGTAGTTTTAAAAATGATTGTTGAAATGCTTATCTGTGATCTTCGTTGATAGCTGTCATTGCGGGTTTTATAATCGTTATCCATTGATTTATGGATCGTTAAACGCCTTATCTCACATTATAGTCCCTTAATTGGAATATCCATTCATGTTATTTTGGTACTTGGTGAATGAATCTAGATTTTCGAATAATCTAGAAAAGTGAAATACGCGACGTACATGCTTTGCATTAAATTTTTAATCCTGCTATGAATTGAACTTAAAGCGTTTTAAATGGTAATAAATGCTTTTTAATTAGGAAGATTTCCACGGATTTTTACTTACGTGCTATTCACTATTTATACTCGTAGATACTATTATGCAAGATGGCTAAAATTTGTATATCACAGATTATCGTACTTAGGATACAATATACAATTATTGAATTATGAGTATTGAATAAATTACTTTACTTTTTTCTGATTTTGAGTGTTGCGTGTACACGGTATGGTGCTCAATGACTTTTATATGACCCTTTAACAATAAATATGTATATATACCTTTAGAATGTATGACTAGTGTGGGTCGCAGACCTAGTTAACAAACAATAAAACGGTTATGTATGCTGTATATGTGTATATTGAAGTAACTACAAATATTGCGTGCAGAAGTGCGGATTGTTTATTTTCACATGTATATCACGGAAAATATTATCTTTTGGACGTGCAGTCCCCTCTATTTACATGATAATTAATCCTGGGATTTGTGTATTATATATAGTATTGAAATTTTTTCCGGCATATGTGATATTTAAAATTGTCAGACAAATAAAGAAATTTAATAAAGCTTTTAAAGACTAGTGTTGCATATAATTTTCAATAGTTTTAGCCTTATTAGCGTCATATCAGAACAATAAGGTAATAGCAAACTTGCACTACGTCTGACTTGAAAGATAGTAGAATGTTTGAACTTCTGCCCTGAAAATTCAGGTTAAATAAAATGTGTGCTGCAGTTCATCAGAAATAACAAGATAGTTTGTACAACTATCCATACAGATTAAAACTTATCTTTGTTCTTTGCTAGAAATTACTTAAAAACGTTTCTCATCAAGTAAATTATCCTAAATATAACAAATGCTTTAACTAATGCAAACTTGTTGTGTATGAAATTCAACTTATGTAATATTTACAAAATAATTTATTTGGGTTCTAACAATAGAACTTTAGAATTTGAAATCTAATTCACGAAGTATTTATGAACTGACATTGATAGATTTACTTAGCTTTAAACATTACGACATTGATGATGATAATGTGTGTCAAAGATGTGATTTATCCACTATTTACAAACAGATGATATATGGATTTAAAATTTAGTATTGACTGATGTCTTCAACCCCATATGAATACAAATAGGTCGCAAATTACATTATAAAACTTAAACATTAAGATTTGATTAACTACCTTAAGTATACAATATCGTAAAGATTAAAGTGTAGAAAATTTCATTAATGTAGGTCTGTACATATAGCTTATGAAAGTGACTTATACAAATTTCTAGTGTAAAAACAGTCATAGAAGGTAAAGGATTAGAACTTAGTTATTCTTCAGAATCATCAGCACAAATTTTATTTAAACAAAATTTCCAAGGTATGGGTCTAAACATTTTGCTATTTTACAAGGCAGGTGTATTATAGGTCTGTCGTTATCTAGTTATTCCCATATAAGGTGACTAAGACTGAATATGATACAATATCAAATGCAATTTTAGTCTTTAAAAGCTTACCAATTTTCCTTATTTGTTTGGTAATTCTAAATAGCGTATACGCTGGGGAAAGTTTCAATAAGACAAATATTACAGCAACCTCACGATTGAAGATCCTACACAAAGAAAAATAAAATATCATAGGAGGAATTTTGTTCTGTGACTCCAGTGAATAAGCAGTCAGCATGCAGTCTAAAAAATAATCAAATTAAGCGAAATTAAATCAAAAACGAACTTAGAAAGTTTTTCAAACTGATATTTAAAGTTGTTTAATAAAACATAATGGTAAGCATTTATTTTAACTTATATATAATTTTATAGAGTTTCTGGGTATACTTGGCAATTCTTGATAATCATGGCAATTTTGGAGAATTTTAAATATTTTGGTACTTTTTGTAGTAAATTGAGAATTTTGGTAAATTTTTGGTGGATTTTATGGTTTTGCAAATAATACTTTGAAAAATGATGTAGAATTTGGATAATTATTTGAAAATATATGGCAGTACAAAAATTTTTAATTCCATTATTTAATACTACGTTTGGAAGAAAGATATTGACACTGGTACAGTACAGAACAATTTCCGAGGCATATCTTCATTTTTGCTGATCGATGACAACATCTGATTACAAGACATTACAAACGAGGTAGGAAATTTATTCCACTTTTAATATTTAATGAACATGCTTATTAATTGTTTGGCTAATGCCTATTTTTGAACTTTGAATATTAATTGCCATATGTAAAGTGAATTTTTACACTCAATTGTTCTTAAAACTATTAATATTACTAAAAGAGGATTATTTCAGCGCGTTAACTAAAGTTCAGAAGTAAAGAACATCTTTAAACCACTGTGTAAGAGAACCAGTTATACAAATTAATAAAACTAGATTATTTAAACTGGGTAATAACTTGAATAACAATTCATTCTTTCGTACTCATTTGGCACCATTAAAATTTACTCATCGATAACTTGTTATAACGAATCTTATACTTCATGCAACTGTACCTACATGACTATCGTTAAAAATTTTATGTCAAACGCATTTAGCTTTCAATCTGTAGGTTCTACAAATTTTGCACCAGGAGTTTCCGAATCTACCAGCTGCCAGCTAGCACATGTATAGTTAAACTGTTTATCTTAGAGTTTGTTTCCATTCCTTGCATTAGGGAGAAGTATAGAATAACAATATATATATATATATATATATATATATATATATATGAATTGTTTTATTGCGGGTTTTAGGTCTGCTGGTAAGTAGGTATATAAACTCTTTCTTTAACTGCCTAAATTTTCGGATTTATTTTTGAATCCTTGATCACGGGCTTTCTATAATTACATAAAAATGAATGGGCTAAACTACACATAGAATCTGTATAAACTTACAAAATTGAGATTAATAAAATGATTGCATCTAAATTAAAATGTAGTCGTAAAAGTAGTTTGCATTTGGCTAAGGTGTAAAATTAAAAATTTGTATATTCTATTGAAGCATTTAAAATGTCTTTTTTGAAGTTTTTATAAAAACAGTATGTCACAATTTGTTTATTTATCTGTATGAGCAAGTGTATGAATGCATGGAAGCGTATGTGTGTGAACGATTTGGCATGAATATGGAGGTAGTGTTTAAATTTTATTTGTATATATACCCATAAAACGCATATTTATACACAACAAAATTTTTACGTGCATACACATATATACATATATAAATACACATAAACATATACAAATACATACATACAATCGCACATAAACATACAAAAAAAAATACGTATACACATTCACACATAAATATACATCTATATACCTATACATACATACATAAATACACATATATATATATACACATACATACACACATATAAACATACACACACATACTATATATATATACACACACATACATACATATCATACATATATACATACACATATATACATACACATACATACATACACACATGCACATACATACACATAAATACATATACATATACACACATACACATATATACACATATAATGTATATACATACACATATACGCACAATATAAAAACAATTTATCTAATATATAATTTAAGTTTTAAAGTTAAGTAGGTAAGTATGTATGTGTATGTATATATGTATATATGTGTATGTATGTATGTATGTATGTATGTATGTATATATGTATGTATGTGTGTGTATATATGTATATGTATGTGTGTGTATGTTTATATGTGTGTATGTATGTGTATATATATATATATATGTGTATTTATGTATGTATGTATAGGTATATAGATGTATATTTATGTGTGAATGTGTATACGTATTTTTTTTTTGTATGTTTATGTGCGATTGTATGTATGTGTTTGTATATGTTTATGTGTATTTATATATGTATATATGTGTATGCACGTAAAAATTTTGTTGTGTATAAATATGCGTTTTATGGGTATATATACAAATAAAATTTAAACACTACCTCCATATTCATGCCAAATCGTTCACACACATACGCTTCCATGCATTCATACACTTGCTCATACAGATAAATAAACAAATTGTGACATACTGTTTTTATAAAAACTTCAAAAAAGACATTTTAAATGCTTCAATAGAATATACAAATTTTTAATTTTACACCTTAGCCAAATGCAAACTACTTTTACGACTACATTTTAATTTAGATGCAATCATTTTATTAATCTCAATTTTGTAAGTTTATACAGATTCTATGTGTAGTTTAGCCCATTCATTTTTATGTAATTATAGAAAGCCTGTGATCAAGGATTCAAAATTAAATCCGAAAATTTAGGCAGTTAAAGAAAGAGTTTATATACCTACTTACCAGCAGACCTAAAACCCGCAATAAAAACAATTCATATGATTATAGCAAGGTCGTTACTATAAAAGTTTTATATATATATATATATATATATATATATATATATATATATATATATATATCACAGCTGTGTTATCGGACGTTATATCTGTTAATAATATAAATTCTTTAGTTGTTGATTTTCTTCTTTGGGAATATGTTCGTCCACTAATTAATAAGAAAAACGCTCATTTATGAATTTGTCGACGTTTCGGGTAATTTATTCCCTTAATCATGACCTATGAATATTCGTTATAATACAAATTTATATAACTGGTGTTACTTACAATCTATGCGAGCTTAATTTGTTATAAAAAGCAGTAATTCAGAAAATCATAATAAATTAATGACACTGACATTTAAAAAACAATTTGTAACATAAAACTCTAGTCATATAAATAAAATTATCTTTAAACTTACACTGTACTACACTATTTACAAATGGTTTAAATTCACATAAGTTACAAGTATTTATAGTAAGAATGATGTTTAACAAGTTAACAACATGCCATAACTGAAAATAATTATAAAAAACGTTTATTTTTAGAATCCTTTCATATCCAAAACAACAATAATACAATAAATTTTAAAACAGATATAGACAATTTAAACACAGTGTATTCACTACTATACAAATTAAGTAGGCGCAATAATAATAAATAGAGTTAAACTAAATTTTCAAGTTCTCTCACCAGGTATAATGTAAAATTTAATAAATATACAAAATCATCAGCCATATAATTGTTTATACTTATCAGTTATGGCATGTTGTTAACTTGTTAAACATCATTCTTACTATAAATTCTTGTAACTTATGTGAATTTAAACCATTTGTAAATAGTGTAGTACAGTGTAAGTTTAAAGATAATTTTATTTATATGACTAGAGTTTTATGTTACAAATTGTTTTTTAAATGTCAGTGTCATTAATTTATTATGGTTTTCTGAATTACTGATTTTTAACAAATAAAGCTCGCATAGATTGTAAGTAACACCAGTTATATAAATTTGTATTATAACGAATATTCATAGGTCATGATTAAGGGAATAAATTACCCGAAACGTCGACAAATTTATAGATGAGCGTTTTTCTTATTAATTAGTGGACAAACATATTCCCAAAGAAGAAAATCAACAACTAAAGAATTTATATTATATATATATATATATATATATATATATATATATATTGTTGTGATACTGTAGCAATACCCCTGTACGCCCTTTTTGTGAATTAAAAAGGTAAAATTTTTAATCTGTCAATTTTTGATTTCTAACGTATAATTTTAATTGCGTCGGCTAGCTCAGTTTTTAATTACGCACGGAGCTTGCGACAATACTACAAACAAAGAGTTTAAATTTTACCTTCTACCTGTTCTAATCTTTAAACCAAAACACCATTAAGCATACATTATGATAATGTTCTCAAAAATATTTAAAACGTATGAAAAGTTTAAGAATTTTCCAAATCGAACTTTCATTGAAAAAAATTAATAATTATCATTCCCAAAGATGATCAAAAAGCCAGCAAAATCACTATTATTATTATTAACTGAAGCTCCTTGAACGTTCATTCACTTCTTTAAATATTTACGTAATTTACAACGTGTACTCAAAAAAAAAAGATGCTTGCCGACCCTCACATAAATTATCATGAAAGCAATTTTTGGAGTATTTAAATTAGAAATATCCAATGAAATGTTAATTTTTAAATCATTCAGTTTAGAAATGTACAACGAAATATTCACAAATAAAATAATAAAACATTCAGATTGGCTAACCTGTTGTTATCAGCTCGAATCAGTCCCGGGTTCAACTGCTTTAGATATTGTCTGCATCCCTCTTAGCATAGCCTCAAATTACTCTAGTGTCCTCCGTTAAACTCCTTGACAATTCATAGTTGAAGTAAATGCTTGTTGCATTTCCTCATTTGATCCAGTAATTATATAGAATCGTCATCCAGTAATTATTTAGAGTCCTTTTTATTAATGTTAATATTAGAATTAAAATTAAAACAACTTTTAGTTACTTACGCTTTTGAAGGGTAAAACGACAAACCTAATTTTCCATAATTACAATAGCATTACTTAATACTTCACAGTAAATCACTTCACGTAAATATCTTCGTTTTACTGGATGTGAACTAAGCCTTACTTCATGTTGAAAATGATTTGTTTACAAATCAGGTCGTATTTAAATGCATCGTCTATCTATTGACAAGCGCAGAGTTCGTTGTTATGCATGATACTTCTTTCATACCAGGTTTTTGGTTATTCCATCGTATTATATTGTATGTTAACATTCACGCGTTGCTTTTGTCACGTACCATTTCGAGTTGATAGCATTGATTCCCTTGAATTTTCATACTTCTAGATAAGTAAACCATTGTTTGTTCATATAAATTTGGTGAACTTTGATTTTATTCACCATGCCTTGCTCGTTTCCAATAAATCAAGTGTTAAGCTTTCTAGTCATGTAGACTTAATACAATTTATGCATTAAATTATATGCGTTTGCTATCTTACGCATTTTTAAACCTGCTTGTTTTAATTGGGATCCTTGACGTAATAATGATGCGTTATCCGTGCGTGTCGCGTTTCAGCTTGCGTTTACGTTGTTTAACGACTTGCGAATTTGTTTATTTAAATAAATCTTCAAAAATATTTTTCATTAACTAAATTAATTATGATTATGGTTTATATACTGGGCGTTGTCATTTACTTTACAGCCTAATCATCGTATTTCTTGTTTTCTTCAGAAAACTCTCGTTTTCTGAGCCCTCATGTATTTTATATGAAGTGCACTATACTATTGGTCCTAACTACCCTTAAATGACCTTATTAACACAGCAATATATATATATATATATAGTAACAGGTTTTTAGGTGTACTGGTTAATGAAGTGTACTCTTTATTATAAACCAGCAGACCTAGAAACCTGTTACTATATATATTATATTTTATAACTGCAAGGTCGTTATACCACAAATATATATAACATACATATATATATATATATATATATATATATATATTGCTATGATATTACTTGAACAATCGAGCCCCAGCGTTGGACCGATATAAAATTGCTATGATATTTGCCCCACGTTGGGCATGTCATAAAATTGCTGTGATACTTGACTTTAGGATTAATGAACCCCTACGGTGGGTGTCATAAATTGCTATGTTTTGCCCTATTATTATTTGGAGCCCCAATGTTATGAAATGTTAAATTAGGATTTTTACCCAGACTAGCTTACTGAATAGATCTTATTGAATCAAATAAAGCAATTCTATAATACACAATATAATAGTTGATAATATTTATAACACTCAAAATTTCTCTTTTTGTACAGAATATCTGCATATACCAGATTTATGTTTTTCTGAAAGCCAGCAAAAAATATATTTTAATTATTCTGGGATCTTCGAACGTTCCAAAATACCTATTTTATTTTCATAAATCTTTAAGTGACTCTTTTTGATGACTTTACAAATATAAAATGTGGCAAATATTAAATCAAAACACTTTTAAATAATAAAGTGTATTATGATTGCTAACCTGGAATGGGTTCTGTAGTTCCATCCTAGTCTATGATCTGCATCCCCTTTCTATGACCGCTTTGCTTATTGATATGCCGGCCCCATATAAGAATCGCCTCCCATAAATCGCTTCCAATTAAAATCGTACCAAATCGGAATATGTCCAAGTTAGAATACGTTCATTTTAAATTATTTCCAAAATTAGAGTATGGTCAAAGTTAGAAGTCCCAAATTAAAGTCGTCTCAATTTAATATCCCAAATTAAAGTCGAAATTTAAATCCAAACTTAAGATCTAAACTTAAGATCAAATTTAAAATCCCTGTTTAATTAATATTAGAAATGAATTTAATTAAGTCGTTTTACTTACGTCTATTTACAGATCGGCTTATTTTCGTTGCACAAATTCTCGCACTTTTAACTCTGATTTATTTTGCTTTATACTTCACTGTTTACGTAAGTTTTTAACACCTTTGAACATAGTGGTTGCTTAGTTTGAATATGGACTAAAATGTCGCTCCGTTACTATCGTATATATAAGCCCTACCTCCAATTGATTTCATTGGCTTGTTGACATTTTAGGACGATACCTCTACCTTATCTCACATACCTTGGAATTTTTACCCATTACTTAGCTTACATCTTTCAATGCATGCCTTGTCTGTCACGTCAGCATCCCGCATATCGTCGTATTATTCGAGAATTTCAACTTTTGACTTTTATTAAATCACGTATTTGGATGTTTGTTAATTTTATCGTCAAATTGAATTGCCTGGTGCTTGTTTATTTTTACAGAATATTGGTTTTCTGAACAAATGTTTTTCTGCCCGTAACGTAGCGATTTTCTAATAATTAATTATTTAGAATGCGTGTACGATGACATTTTTGACGCAATTGTTAAATGTTTGCAATGTCAATTTATCTATGCTTCCTGGTGATTTAATTTTTGTGCAATTTGTTGCGTTTTAAAATCTTATCTTGTAAACTACACTTAGACATCGTTATGTTCTTATGCATTTAATCTATTGTATTTTATATACAGTATCCTCTCAATTAACAATATGTAGAGTGACCGTTTTACTCTTATGATTTCTGGAATTATGTGCTTTTCTTAAAGTGGAAGTTCTTTATATTTATTTTACGACCCCCATGACTTAACCTACCCCTAAACTACCCTATTCATATAATGAAAAGAAATATTGTTTACGATCTTTAAAAAATATTTAATTGCACTCTTCAATCAATCAATTTCTGGGTGTTAATTTAGCCTATAAATCTTACCCCTTGCTCTATTTATAAATTGTATACCTTGAATGCCAAGTATTTAAATACTGAGCTTATGCATTTTTGAATATTTTTGAATTATAAGCAATCAATTTTTGGTAAAATTTCAAATTGCTACACTTTATTTATTAAGTTATCGATTAAATTTGAAAACACATTCTTTCGTGCTATTGTTTAGTTACTTCCTGCGAACTCATGCATGCGCACGCGCACATGCGGACTTGCGTACGCTCCTTCTAGACACGTAAGCACGCATGCACGCGCGCTCACGCATGCACGCGCGCACGCATGTATTTGCGCACACGCGCGCGTGTACGCACACACAAACACGCACGAACACAGACACGCAGGCACATGCACGCACATATACGCACACACGTTCAGGTATAGGTTACGATTCTATTTTTCATTAAAATTTGAGTTCTTTGTGTGGATAAGACACCAATTCACATATATATTCCACTATATTCTCAAGAGAATCGAAGGAATTATATATTTTTATTCAGTTCGCCACAATTGTGATGTTTCCTTGATTTAATTAAAACGCTTCAATCGAACTAACTGACAAGTAAATGTAAACGATGTTCAAATAAAATGAGAATTTAGAATGCTGAAATACATTAGACTTCTGTTTGTTCAACAAGAGTCAGCAAATGCAAATTTGAAATTCATGACTATATAGTTCCGTGCTACTTGTCAGAGCTCGTTACGACTATGATTAATTAAAGAGCTTTTGTATTCACATTATTTAAAGAGAAAATTATTTTTGTTATTCAATAGTAGTTGCACTTAATAATGCCAAAGGTTTTTAGATGGTATGTTTAGTGTTCACATATTTCGTATAATCGACGTCAATTGTTTAGTTTTCATTCCAAGTAGCTCTAGTCCCGCTACAAACCTACACTATGATCAGCCGCATTGTAGTGTTCAACAATCCATAAGATTTGTTCGCAGCTAGTATCGAGTACAAAATTTAAGTAGTTTAATAAGTTTGGTTTATCTAGAATCTTTTATTTTCTAGTAAAACATGTGGTAAAAAGGAAGTATTTTACATTTCGCCAGTTTATACTCTTGTATCTAGTACTGATTTGTTCACGTTTATATACGGGGTGCGGTAGGAAAACCTACTTACTTTAAAAATGAATAACACCAATGATATAAGACATATGTGTTTAATTCTTTGTTCCATGTTACAGAGAGACGAATATTTAAAAAATTATATGCATTGAGATAATAGAGTTTTGAAACTTCTCTTCGCACTATCCAACATATCGGCCAGTACGTTGTGGATAACAGTTTCAATATTATTCTTCAGTTGAGCCATGGTCATTGGACAGTCGGTGTGAACTAGGGATTTCAGATAGTTATTAAAGGATTTTCACAAAATTTCATTTTTGCAGCGATCGATAGAAAAGAGCTTATAAAAGACTCTTTATTTTTTTTGCGATGTGGATTTAATTTGTTAACCACGGAGGACTAAAGCTGACGTTACTACTACCTATAACTGACAATTTATTTCCAGAAGTAAGGAAATTAAGGTTTTTTTTAGGATGTTTAAAAAATTTAGTAGATTCATTTTTTACGAAAAGAGAAAAGTACAAATAGACGAGATTCTTATGTATGATGTGTGTATGATACAAGCTACTGATTCACGTAGGTTGAATTAATTAGAAAATCTGCAAAAGTTATTCTTGCACTACTTAAAAAAATAAACAGTGCAACGAAAGCTATTATATTCTGTTTACTTATATGGAAACATTTCAGAAAGAAATAAATTTAAATACAGCCATTTATTAGAGATTATGCTTTACCCCCAACGTACGAAATCTTTTAATTACTAGTGGGGGTTACAAAGATTTTGATCGATGAACCAAAGACATAAAATGATTTGCATTATTTTAGAAAGTTAATTTTCACTTACTGTTTTAATTGAAGTGCCTAGTTGGTTGCTGATTAAGAACTCTCAATGTTTAATAGATGGGCGGGTTTTACAACAAAACAGTTGGATCGCGTGGTTTTTATAAAATGTTAACATTAGAATATACAGGAGATTTTGGTAGTCATCTGCGTTGGTGCATCGCATAATAGGTGGACTATGTGGTAGAGCATGTTGAACACAGCAACAAGTACGCCTATCTTTCTGTATTACTCCTTGACGTGTGACCAAGCCTCATACTTTAAAACGTGATTAAGCAATTTTATTATTATTAATGTCAGTATAATATGTAGTGTGTCTAAAAAGTCAGCAAATGTTTCACAGAATAAAGAAAACGAAAGGTATGAACAAATTATCTTTATTGGCCTTAATTGCCTGGAACACAACATATACTTTTAATAACGTTCATAAAACTTCTGGAAACTGGTAGCAAACATGATTGCTGTCGCTCATTCTTAGATGGTTGATACGTCTTCAAAATGCGCACCTTTTATGGCCATCCTGAGATGCGGAAACAGAAGGTAATGTACAGGCACCAGTTCAAGGAAGTGCGGTGTATGTTTGAAATGTTTGTTGAGAATGCATTGTATAAGATACTGTCGTTTGTAATATTGTTAAGAGTTTCCAGTTTTTTAAAAAGATATTTAAGCTATTTTGGCTCTCCTTTCATATTCAAACCAACACCGATGGCATATCTGTTCCACCATGCATAATAATAAAGCAACTTCCACTTGCTCTTTATTTGTATTGTTACGAGCTACTATTAGGCAACCCGTCAAACACACATGCGCCTTAAGCAATATATATACTACAGAAGCCTAGAATTTTATAGCATATACTGCAGTATAAATCATTCTTTTAATTCAGGGCATATATATATATATATATATATATATTGCTGTGTTCCCTCTTGAATTACCTGGTCCGTCGTCTTTCTCCTATTAATCGCCTCGGCTGCTCCTCTTCTAGATAACTTCCATTCTCAATCATAAAAATTAAACAACACATTCCTACCACAAACATCAACGTTAACTCTATTTACATCAATATTCAGAATACATTAAATTTTCAAATTAAATTTGAACATAAAATTCAGTTTTAAAAAGAATTTCCGGATTAATTTTATTATCATTTTACTGTGCATCCAAAATTAAAGTCCTTGTTGGATGCCTACTAATTAATATAACAAGATAAGCAGACCGAGTCTGAGTATAAAGGAGTATCTACCACCCCTTTACGTTAATTAACCAGGTTTGTCTAATTGAGCTCAAAGACCTACCCAAAATTTCATCCTATTCCCGAACATCAAACCAAAATACCCTTTTACTTAAACAAGCAAATTTCATCTTAAAATTAAATTTTATGGTTAGAAAATTCCACTAATGTCCATTTAAAGTAAATCAATTATAAAGTCATTCAATACACACAAAAATGTCAAACAAAATAGTACAATTTACCTGAAGGTTATTGTCCTCGTAGCTTCAGTGTACTCGTCCCTTTTGTAAATCACACCATTCCAACCGGATTCTATTTACAGCTTCAAGTTATCAACGCTTTAAAATGTTCTTCATCACCATTAATTTAAAGTTGTTTCTAGGCTTTTCCGGAACTCATCTGTGTATATCTGCCTCTGGTTCAGTGGATGCAGACACATTTACGAACCATTTAGTCATTAACACCCCGAAAAATAGCAAAGAAATTCATACTTCCTTTTACCAATATTACCAATATACGCCAAAACTGCCTACTTTTGGGTATACATTTGTCGTTGTAAATTTTACTAATTGGTACCGTGATAATAAACTTTTATTACCTTGTATCTAAGTGCACTGAAGTACATTCATGTTAGCACGTAAAATAACCAACTATTTTGAGTCACTAAAATATACTAGCACACTTTAAATTATTTAATCAAACTAAAAGCACTGTTTAAAATCAAGTCGCGGATGCACGAGCTTTTAACGCATCGAATCGTCGAAAGTCTCAGAGTCTAAGAGAGAAACACATATTCCCGCCTGTATATATAGCGAATAGCCGACACGTCGCTTTGTTCCCTAAAACGGGTAATTCCAACGAATTCCTCATTCTACGTTCCCAGTCTGTAGCCTGCACGTCGATTTTATGAATTTAGTCCTCACCCCATTGAGATCTCAGAAAATTTCAACACGGCTCGCAAAGTTGTCCGAGAAAAACTAATTACTTTTATACAGAAATTGTTGTTCTACCTCTGATATATGCATCCTATTTCCAACCAATCGCAACCCCCTGACGTTGTTTAAATCCCGCCTTTTAAAATATGTGTCTTTGCTTGACGCATTTTCTCTTTCCTTCTCTAACCTGTTCGTATTGGTGCAACTTGACACTCTTCATTATCGATTATATTTTAGTCCACGCGGACTGTTATCTGGGTTTAATAAACCCGTATCGCACATTCTCGTAAATACTAAGTCCCGGTTTCTCCAAGATTCTTTGAAACATTAATTATTTGCCAAATTTACGCAGAATGAGCTTTTTTAAAAATACGCAGGTGTTCTGTATTTCCTGCTAAAGCATCTGATCGTTTCCAATATCCTTAGAATCAATATGTTTATCCAAACAAATTAACTTGAAATTGCCTTTTAAAACACGCAGGTGTTTTCAAACGTAACATTTTAAATACCCTTCTACGATTTGCGTTTTATTGGGTTTTACAAGTTTTATGCTTATTATTAATAATGGTTCAATTAACTCCAATTAAAATAATAGCCTTTAATTTTTAGTGAATCCTAACTAAATATTAGTTATTGTATGTACACTTTGTTTTACTACCGGTTACTTAAAATAGGGTTAATTAATATAAACTTTGCACGTAATTTCCATTTGTTTAGGAATAATTAAATTATCCACTGCGCTTTTCAATACTGCTTCTTTTGATGTAAAGCGTCTTATAGATAATTTAAATTTCTTATTTTTACTGAAACGACCGAGTTTATTTATGCTTCAAGGTTTTAATAAAGCGTATTATTTAATGAAATTCCTTATACACGGTAATTAAAATTATTTGATTTGATTATTTAATTTTCTACCCTGGTCTAAATATGAGTATTTTCCCCCTATTTGAATACAAATAATCCCACTTATTTGAATGCAAATATCAAATATTTAGACTGCCAAAAAATCTTTACAAAATTTTGCCTATCTCTCTCTATCCTTATCTATCTAACTTACCTACTTTGTCTCCAATCCAAAAAGAAAATATTTACACCTACCTATATCCCTATCCTATTCCTAACTCTCACCTACTTCTATAAACTGAACTTATCTTTAACTTCATCCTACTTATCCATCTAATCCTATATACATCCTATATACCTATCCTATTCCTAACTTTTAACTACTCTTCACTATACTTTACTTCCCCCTACCTAATCCTATATGCCTATCCTACTCTTACTCTATTCCTAACTCTCCACTAATCTTATATAAAATATCTATACTTAACCTATCTTATTATCTTCCTACATTTACTCTTTATCCTCATCCAAAACCTATTCCTAATTATCTCCCATATGTGTCCTATATCTAGCTTTATTTTCTATAACCACTTACTTCTACTCTTCTATCTACACCTATTCTATCCCTATCCTATTTAAATCTAACTCTCTTCTTGACCCTCCATGTCTTTCTTCTTACCATCCTAATACTCTTCATCCCTATCTCTCCCCCTTCTATATCTATACTTAACATCTCTATTATCTCACATACAATAAACTTATCATCCCTCTTATCCTGACTCTTACATATTGCTTCTTCTTCATGCCCTACACTTGTCTGTTTCTCATTTATTATTGTTTCCCTTTCTGCCGACAAACCAAACGATACTACTTTACAATTATCGATTTTTCCCTCTATGGAAAACCCTACGTACCTTCTAGAATTTTTGTGTAATGGAATCCGCCAGAATGAATCCCTTAAATCTACTTTATTAAAAACAAACTTGCCATCTTTACTTAATTTCGCCTTCACCTGCTCCTGATATGCTGCTTCTACCCCCACTACTTCTGCATGTTTTTGTATTAAAGCTTGAACCTCTACTTTCCTTTCCTCTGGACATCTTATCGTGTTGATCTGTTTAACTTCATCATCCTCTAACTCTATTACATTAATACTAAACCCCGTGTCATCCTCTGTGACTTCATAACTGCCCTTCCATGGCACTACCCTATCTTTAATCCTTACTACCTTCCTTTCCATATCTATCAAAACCCCTAACTTCATCATACAGTCAACACCTAAAATGCTCTGAAACTTCAGTCCAGGTACAATTACAAACTCCTGTTCACAGCTTAAACCTCCTATATCTATCCTAAGCACCACAACACTATTTACTACAGCAAACTTCTTTTTATTTGGAGCTACTAAATGGCTACGTTTTATAGGCATAATTCTATCACAAACCTTATCCCTAATTTTGCTGACGAATTCCTCCGATATTAAACTCGCCTCTGCCCCTGTATCAAGTAATACTTCTACATTATTTTCAAAATTTCTAAATTAATAATTGGCAAACATAATTTTCTACAGTTTCTGGCTCAACTTCCTCCTCAATTTTGAAAAATTCACGTGGATGTTCGTATACATTTACACAGAAATCTAGTGGTCTGTCGCGTTCTAAAAATCCTGTCTCATCCTGTTTTCCGTGCTTGGTCCTGGTTGTCCTTCTACAACCTGTGCGTACGTCCTCCTCGTGTTAATATCCGTGTCCCTGTCTCTATTCGGCGTGCTGGTCACAGTCCTGTTTACTTCCGGTAAACTGTTCTGTCTCGTGTAACTAGGTCTTGGCGTCGGTCCCCTAGTCGCACTATTGCTCCTGTATTCCTGTCCTCGTCGTTCCCAATTCGGTCGAAAATTTCTGTTGTAGTCAGGCCGTCTCGGATAATTCGGTGTCCTGTTGTCAAACCTAACTGTGTTAACGTTTCGTTCTCGTATCTCTCTTGTCCGTCCAACACATACATCGTCATATCTCTGTAAATACTCTAAAATGTCTCCCGTTCTGTGATGTTTTGTAAGGCCACGTGTTGTCTAATTTCCAGTTCAAAATGTCGTGATAGGTACTTGATAATCTGTCTGTCCGTCAATGGTGGATTCAGTTGTTTGGCCACACTGTACTTGCGGATGGCATATTGCTCCCTAGAACCTGCAAACTCTCCCTTAAATTTTCCTGTAATCAAGTCGTCCCTAATCTGATCCTGTTTGTGATCACTCCAGTAATGTTGTAAAATTTGTTTTCAAAGTCCTGATACGTGTCTATGTCCTGTCCTACTAAATTGTACCATGCTTCCGCGTTGTCCTTTAATAAAGCCTTTATCGTATTTAGTTTAGTCTGTTCGTCAAATAAATTTCCCACTAGATTTCTTACACTATTAATAAAAATTTGTGGATTTACCCTGTTATCACCATAAAACTTCATGTGTTGGTCCAATGATACTCCACCTGTATAAAATCTGGGACCATCCCCGTTAAATTTGACATGTTGTATTTAATACTACTAACTTCGCGTTCTACCCTGCCTAACTGATCCCTACATGAGTCCGTTACTTCAGTCATTTTACGTTTATTTCTTCTTCACAGAAAATGCGTACTTCGGACCTTAAATGTCCCATTTCCTGTCGAAGACCTGTAATATCACGCTAATTTTTTCAACCCTATTTTCAACTTCCCCATCTTTATGGTAAGACTATTTTAAACTCTTTAAATTCTTTAGTCGACTGCTCAATTTTCCCGCTTATCTGCTCTAATTTTGGTTGGACTCCTCCCTAGCTCTATTAGATTCATCGCTTAGCAGCTCTAATTTTCTGTTAGACTCCTCCATCGCTCTATTCGATTCTTCCTAGCTAATCGCATTTCCTCTAACATTCTCATCATTAACTCATTTCCTGTTTCTCCTGATTCCGTCCTCGACTGATCTCTACTGCCTCCAGCTTCTTCCATTTTCGAAATTTTCTCACACAATGCACTATCGTCACTTCCAATTTCCACTCCTTGACTCCTTAACCACTCTTTTCTCTGCATACGTTCTAATCACTCACACACACTCTAAAATACTCTTAAATTTATACACACACAGAAACTCTCTCTCTCAGATCGCCAGTTTCCTGGAATAAAATAACAAAATTTTTATTTGGAACTCGAGCCCTCACGTTGTGGTCGCCAAAGATGCTGTGTTCCTCTTGAATTACCTGGTCCGTCGTCTTTCTCATATTAATCGCCTCGGCTGCTCCTCTTCTAGATAACTTCCATTCTCAATCATAAAAATTAAACAACACATTCCTACCACAAACATCAACGTTAACTCTATTTACATCAATATTCAGAATACATTAAATTTTCAAATTAAATTTGAACATAAAATTCAGTTTTAAAAGAATTTCCGGATTAATTTTATTATCATTTTACTGTGCATCCAAAATTAAAGTCCTTGTTGGATGCCTACTAATTAATATAACAAGATAAGCAGACCGGAGTCTGAGTATAAAGGAGCATCTACCACCCTTTACGTTAATTAACCAGGTTTGTCTAATTGAGCTCAAAGACCTACCCAAATTTCATCCTATTCCCGAACATCAAACAAAATACCCTTTTACTTAAACAAGCAAATTTCATCTTAAAATTAAATTTTTATGGTTAGAAAAATTCCACTAATGTCCATTTAAAGTAAATCAATTATAAAGTCATTCAATACACACAAAAATGTCAAACAAAATAGTACAATTTACCTGAAGGTTATTGTCCTCGTAGCTTCAGTGTACTCGTCCCTTTTGTAAATCACACCATTCCAACCGGATTCTATTTACAGCTTCAAGTTATCAACGCTTTAAAATGTTCTTCATCACCATTAATTTAAAGTTGTTTCTAGGCTTTTCCGGAACTCATCTGTGTATATCTGCCTCTGGTTCAGTGGATGCAGACACATTTACGAACCATTTAGTCATTAACACCCCGAAAAATAGCAAAGAAATTCATACTTCCTTTTACCAATATTACCAATATACGCCAAAACTGCCTACTTTTGGGTATACATTTGTCGTTGTAAATTTTACTAATTGGTACCGTGATAATAAACTTTTATTACCTTGTATCTAAGTGCACTGAAGTACATTCATGTTAGCACGTAAAATAACCAACTATTTTGAGTCACTAAAATATACTAGCACACTTTAAATTATTTAATCAAACTAAAAGCACTGTTTAAAATCAAGTCGCGGATGCACGAGCTTTTAACGCATCGAATCGTCGAAAGTCTCAGAGTCTAAGAGAGAAACACATATTCCCGCCTGTATATATAGCGAATAGCCGACACGTCGCTTTGTTCCTAAAGCGGGTAATTCCAACGAATTCCTCATTCTACGTTCCCAGTCTGTAGCCTGCACGTCGATTTTTATGAATTTAGTCCTCACCCCATTGAGATCTCAGAAAATTTCAACACGGCTCGCAAAGTTGTCCGAGAAAAACTAATTACTTTTATACAGAAATTGTTGTTCTACCTCTGATATATGCATCCTATTTCCAACCAATCGCAACCCCCTGACGTTGTTTAAATCCCGCCTTTTAAAATATGTGTCTTTGCTTGACGCATTTTCTCTTTCCTTCTCTAACCTGTTCGTATTGGTGCAACTTGACACTCTTCATTATCGATTATATTTTAGTCCACGCGGACTGTTATCTGGGTTTAATAAACCCGTATCGCACATTCTCGTAAATACTAAGTCCCGGTTTCTCCAAGATTCTTTGAAACATTAATTATTTGCCAAATTTACGCAGAATGAGCTTTTTAAAATACGCAGGTGTTCTGTATTTCCTGCTAAAGCATCTGATCGTTTCCAATATCCTTAGAATCAATATGTTTATCCAAACAAATTAACTTGAAATTGCCTTTTAAAAACACGCAGGTGTTTTCAAACGTAACATTTTAAATACCCTTCTACGATTTGCGTTTTATTGGGTTTTTACAAGTTTTATGCTTATTATTAATAATGGTTCAATTAACTCCAATTAAAAATAATAGCCTTTAATTTTAGTGAATCCTAACTAAATATTAGTTATTGTATGTACACTTTGTTTTACTACCGGTTACTTAAAATAGGGTTAATTAATATAAAATTTGCACGCAATTTCCATTTGTTTAGGAATAATTAAATTATCCACTGCGCTTTTCAATACTGCTTCTTTTGATGTAAAGCGTCTTATAGATAATTTAAATTTCTTACTTTTACTGAAACGACCGAGTTTATTTATGCTTCAAGGCTTTAATAAAGCGTATTATTTAATGAAATTCCTTATACACGGTAATTAAAATTATTTGATTTGATTATTTAATTTTCTACCCTGGTCTAAATATGAGTAATATATATATATATATATATATATATATATATATATATATATATATAAGACCGCTGATGAAGTACAGAGTTAGTCTATATCAGAATGTCGAATATAAATTATATCGTGTAAAGTTAAATACTTGAGCTTTTGGGAGTCCAAGAGTATACATAAATGTTATATTATGTGTCTAATGTACATGCAGCTTGTAGAATACATAAATAGACAAAAGTGTAATAAATAAATAGTTGTGTTAGTGTTGTTAATGGACCTATGGTTAAGAAGTTAGTTTAAGAAAATATTGGTGCTTGTAAATTAATTAGTGTGATAGTGCTTCATTGTTAATTGGACTGAAAACATCTCTAAATAAAGCATATACTGTTAATTAGACTTGTGAACAGTGAGTAATAAAGACTTGTTATTACTCGTTTTAAATTAGTGAAACGCGTTAATAGTAGCCCGCTACAGTATTTTGCTCAGTATCCTCATGATGGTCACCCCGTCCGATATTTTTTAATATTGTCTTTATATCTACTAATTCGATTTGTAAGTAACATCCAACACACCTCAAGTGTACCGGAATTAGCTCTTGCAAATTACTTTGGATACCGGGCCATGCTTAAAAATATTATAAGGGCAAAGAATCTGGTGTTTGAGCAATCGTAATGTCCCACTACAGTTAATTATGTATTAGATTAATAGTTCTACATAAACTATCCACGTTTCATACAAATGGAATTTGCTATGGTGCACAACTATTTAATTTGGAAGTTAAACCGTATTTATGACTTTGGCTAAAATGTGTTTCTATATAGCTCTGAATTTTATAAAAGACTGTTCTATGATTAAATGAAGCTATTTGTCACTGTTAATTTCAAGCTAGAAGTTAAATAATGAAAATTATTAATAATGATATTCCGTTTCATTTTAATTGCTTAAGTAAAGCCCCATTTAATATTACACATTGACCGTCTGGCTGGCGTCTGTTACAGAATTTATATAGGGACAGCATACGGTTGGCCTTAATAATTCAGCACGTTGCGTAGGTGTTAATTATTTTCATTCCAGGTAAACGGAAGCTTTGGTAATTTATAATCAAATACAACCGCTTTACAGTTGGTTATGGCACTCAAATCATGTACTAGAATTTGCTCTAAAGAGGGGTTTTTAAAATTTTGTATAAGCAATTAATTTCTCTCATTCAGAATTTGTTTAAATAAATGTTCTCGGATGGTATTTATTTAATTAATTCATTTATTCTTTAACGAATGGCACTTTTGTAAGTTTTAATATGAAGTCGTAGCATAATACTGTGGCTTCGGCCAACAAAAACCTTTGAATCAATCTTCTTAGTGACACTGTAACCAAAACTCAATCAACTCTCAATTTAGATGCCGCTCAAACTACAGCAGCAGTCACCACCAGCTATGTGTATCTAACTTTATAAACAAAAAGTAACGGTACTGACACTAGTACCAAACATTTAAGGACGTTTGACAATAATTGAATTACAGGAATTGTCTGTAAACTTCTACGACGAAAAATATTACACCATCTGATAAAATTACTACACTCTCACTAAAAGAAAGTTTTTGATCAAACTCAACAATGTCGTCATGAACTAGAAACGTAGCAGCAGTAATCCAACAGAAATAACTGCTGGTACTAAGAATCTTTAACACGTCTTGTACAACCTCGGAAAACATTTGAAGACATGCAAGAGCGGTTATTTACATTTAAGTTACAGTATTATTGGATTTTGACTAGGTAGGGTGGCAAGTGGCCTATCCATTGCTGCTGCTATCTATCAATTTGCCTATACGAATGACCAAACCTTATCCAGTCAACTCGTAAAGCGGAAACAGTTACCCAACAGTGTATAGCCATGTGTATGCTGCTGGTTACTACCTCTGTAACTCTTGTACTCCTAAACAAAAAGTTCTAAATTTTCAGTATTTACAATATAATACCAGCATAAATTATTAAAGGGATATGCTAAATATGCCGGATGTGTGGATGAGGTCTGCTGTATATAGTTAAAGTTTACGTTCTTATTTAAAAATTTAACAAATGATTAAAGAAATCCTAACGTACTAAAAAGTACGTTCTAAATTTTCATAGAATGATAGACTAACGTTTGTGTCGCATCTCGTCGCTCATTAACTATTTATCTAGTTTTATATGAATTTATGACTATTGATCCTACTGCATTTTCCCGTGCTTCATCATCATCATCATCATCATCAGGTCTTCAGTCCTAGAATTGGTTGGACGCGTACCGTCATTGTTTACTAGTCTGAACCACCTACACATTTCCCTGCAATTTTCACAGTCTGTATCTATCACTATCTGTGTGCGAAAGTCTGATCTCGGTCTACCTCTACCTATCTTTTCCTATCTCTGCTTGTAGTATATCCCGTACTATTCTCCAGAAATGCCTTGGAACGTATCCTGTCCTTCTATTTCTCCTATTTTTTTATTTTCCACAGATATCTTTATTTCTCTACAATTTCTACAACATATTTGTTATTAACTTTGTCTGACCATGCTCCCATTCCTCATACATCTTAAGCAAAACATTCCAGAAGGCTTCTATCTCTTTCTGTCTGCTTTTCCTACTGCCCCTATTTCATAGATGTACTGTGCTGTGCTCCACACTATGCTTCGAACAGTTTTCTTCTTGTATCTATGTTCGTTGTCTTTAAACATAGCTGCTGTTTTTTCTTGTTTGCTGCAGTTCGGTCACCTTCTATTGTTTTACAGTTATATACTCTATTTCTCCGATATTTAGTGTAATGTGAAGGGGGGTAAGCAGCCTTTGGCTGCTAAGTTCCCCCAGCACCTGTACCTTTGTCGAATTAAGTATTTCCAATTTATCCTTTCGAACAATCAACATTAGTTGAAGTAGAAGTCACTAATTTTCGCTTACCTTCGATAAATATTTTTATAATAATATTGCTTTAAAGCAGATCTTATTTATATATAGCTTACAATCATCAAGCTCGGTATAGAAATAATTTCACCAAAAGCATAAGGAAAACCTTAGGCTATATTCTTGAAACATAAAAACTTTAAGCATTTCCAATATTTATCAACAATAGTTGCTTATAACCAAACTTTTGTTGTATCAAATAATGTAAACTTTTAAGAATACCAAGTTAATTAGAGTTTTAGCTAATCACTACTTGAAATTTAACAATTTAATATTACACCGTTGATAGGTAAGCAATTATCTTAATGTTTATGACGTGCCATTACATCCGCGACCAAACAAACAAGACTGTTTGATTTGCACAATCGTAAACGTTTCTCTGTTCACAAACAACGAATATTTGTTATCTTCCTAGCGCTTACCTCGTATCAAGGACAAATGTCTGACCTAAAATTTCATTACCAGACTGCATAATTTTCTGCAGCATACCATGAATCCAAAAATAATTGAAAATTTGCAAAATTCCTCCTAATAATACTGCATCAGATAAAGCGCATTAATTCGAATTCATAATGACTGGTTCCCTTCACTAATCTAATCTTGAACAGCTTTCATATTTCTGGGTACTTTTATTAATCAAGGAACATCACTCAATGAACCAGGCTAACCGCCTAACCACGGCTATCGTAATTCCTTGCCACATGTTCCCTACTTAACAAACGGCCGACGGATGAATCCGATTGATGTTTTAAAGGAGTGACTGGGAATTTGAAATACAGGTGGCACTATGAATTGAAAGGAGAGGTATTTATTAAAGATACTTGAATTATGATATGGGTTTATTATAAACCATTCTAGTGGATACTTCATGCAAAAATTAATATTTAACCAATAGCGAGTATGGATTAAGTGTATAATGGCACTAGAATAGAGGTGTGTATTTTTAATATAATTATCAGTAAAATAATTGATAAGGTTCAGAAACGGTATCAACTTTAAATTGCAAATAATGGCGGATTATTTAAAATTTGATATTTTTTGTTTTTATTGTGGACTTTGTTTTTGTAGCCAAAAATGAAATTAGTTTTATTAAGTTCTAATAAATATCATATGATGCACGATTATATTAAGAAGAAAAAATTTCTTAAAACGTCCAAAAAATTGTGCGGTATTAATTTAAAATTTTGAGATTAGGTTAGATCACTAATTTGCAAAAACTTAATTCATTTTATGAAGTTACAATGCAAGTATTTAAATTACCATGCAAAATAGTTCATACCTTATTCAATATGTTAAGTAACAAAAAAATAATGGCAAATTATTTTTTTAAAATTTTAACCATGTTGGCCATGACAAATAAAATTTGAAAATGGATTCTTAATGAGCTCTTGAACATGAACCATTTTGCTAATTTAACTTTCTCTCTTTCTCTAAAAATGCACACTCATCTATCATATCTCCAATCCAAAAACAAAGCAATCCTTAATAATATACACCATTCCCTACCAAAATCGCCCCACTCGTAAACTAATCCTACAACAAATAATAATTCCCATCCTAAGTTACGCAATAGACTCCTGGTATCCTCTTACAACACCTCATTCCCGTAGAAACCTTAATCCAATCATAAGACCTTTTTCTACTATTTTCCACAAGAGCCTTTAGAACATCCCCCACCTCAGCATTATACACAATTTTGAAACAACTACCCCTAAACATCCTGCTCCACTCCAAAATACAACTTCGAAACCTAATGAAAAGAAGACCAATACAATTGAATGATCGCATCCCACAACCCACAGAATACCAAATAATGACAATGACATACATAAACAACTTAATTACTGAATCTCTAACACACAGCTGGCAAGACCAATGGAAAAACGAAATTACAGGTAGACACACATACGACATTTTCCCAGATACCACGAACATTCCTGAACATATATATCCCCTACTCCAACAGATCCACTATTCAATTCCTAACCGGACACTGCAAATTCCGACAAAAAATACACTCCTTCCAACTAATTCCCTCTTTTTACTGTCCCTGCTTGAACCAAAACATTACTGAAATTCCCCACCACTTAATATACTTATGCCCCAACTCCATTCCTCACCAAACACACAAAACATGCGATTCAACGTGATTCCTTTACCCCACTACCTGACATCAACTTCTTCGCAACTAACTATCCTCTCCATTTTGACCATTTCCTAAATGAAATGCTTATCACGAAACTTCCGGTTCAATAATAGTTTCCCCTCCACACCAATATCCCTACCTCCACAACACTACACTACACATCAACTTCTCTGCCAACAGCCCAAGATTAACTCGACAATTAAAAAAAAACCTCAAGACTATCAACGTACTACATCGAAAACTGATATATATTACAAATTTATTGTAATTTATGTTATTTGTAAAATGTCTGTTCATATCCGCTAGTTTAGGCCTTTGGCCCAGGAATAGTGTACAACAATAAATAAACAAACAAACCCATATTGGACCTACAAAATCCGTCCACCCTGTATGTCCATAGTGAGTTGAATAAATATATATGTAAGTTCTGTAAGTTACATTATGTATATGAGTAAAGTACGTACATTTGTATGTATGCATGTATGTAATATAATTTTTAAGCTCTTTTTATTATGTGTTTTAAATAAAATGGTGATTATAAACATTTTCATTACAACCAATAATTATTTTTCTTTACTTATTTTGATGTATTTTATACACGGTTTTTTATACAGGCAGTTTTGGAACGTATCTACCGTGTAAAACAGAATCCAATGTTTAAACTTACTATTTTACATCACGTGCATAGATGAGGATTGATGGTTCTTTTGGAGAACGTATATTTTTCTCTTAGCATGCTTTTCGTATAACTTATAATACAAATAAATTATGTACGTCGGATGCATCAAAAATGTTTACCCGAAAGTTTTTCGAACTCACACAACTTTTGACAAACGCGGCAACATGAAAACTGCATTTGTTGTATACGATGTGTATGCCAGTTGAAATCTCAAGAGTAACAGTTATGCACTGCTTGCTTTTATATTTCTGCATTTTCCTTATTTTTCTTATGTTCGACCGACTTGTAGTAAGCAACTAAATCGTGAGCCTTGCATGATGTTGCTTTCATTATTAGCTTTATCATACATAAGTGTATTATTTTTCGCACTTGCTAACAAATGGTATTTATTTTTTCGTAGGCGAAAATTAATCAAGTTTCAATATATACCTCAATGTTCTTTCTGAATTTTCTCAGGTGTACGTTTTACTCCGTATCTAAAGCTCTCGTCGCAGATAACCACACCGCAAATCCAATTTATGTTACAAAACCGACTTGAGTCAATATGAGAAGTGTGGATGCGGTATAATTGTATCATCGGTTACCGAGATGCCGGGTTATCCCAGTGTACCTAAGTTATCTGCTAAATTAATAGACAAAAACTTGCCTTAGGGATGGACGTGGTCAGTCGCTCACTTGATTAAGTCAAAACTTAGGTAGTTCTTGGTTTTCTCTGTGCTGCTTTAGTAATTACATTTGGTAATATCGTTGTCAAGAGGTAGATTGGGAAGTTTAACGCAAAGCGAGTGAAAAGCAAATAACCTGTATGGCTAATAACGTTCTCATAGTAACTTGCTTTATCGTTTCAAGTATTTTACTTTATTGAGTGTGAGTTTGTTAAATGGGATATGCATAGTTGCTGTGTTTATTTTCCATCAGTAAGGTAATAGGGCATTTTCTAGGTTAGTAGTGATAGGTTTCACATCGAAAAGAATTCCCACTCATGAAGTTTGAGTAGTTCATAGGCTACTATAGCTATTCAACTTACAAAGAGCTTATATTATTTTTTTACAATTTTTCTTAAGAATAGCCCAAAAACACATATTTGCAATTTTACTGTTAATAATTTTTTTCACTAATCTGGTGTAACTTTTAATTTATATTTGATTCTCATCTGTTTCTAGTTTATTTTTGACATTTATTTGTATGTAAATTTTACAAGAGCAACAGTTCTCAGTTGTATTAACGTAGAGTTTTATGTCAAAATAAATTTTTATCACATTTTAGGACATGTTATTTACCAACTCAAGGTCGTAGTTCGAGGTAAGCTTATATGAAATTGCTGGTGGTGATATCGTAACGCACTTTTTTACCGTTCATTATTCCGTCTGACACAAGTTTAATTATTCACAATTATTTAAAGACAATCCTTAATATACTCAAATACCACAGAGATCACTAATGATAATTACTAACCATGTTTACTGGCATTAAATTCTCTCTTTACACTGAGATTATGCTGTATTTTGTACTAAATTCAACAGCGTAATTTATCTACATCATCATCATCATTGGGTCTTCAGTCCTGAAACTGGTTAGACGCGTACCATCATTGTTTCCTATTCTGAACTAACCTACAGATTTCCCCGAAATTTCCACAGTCTGCATCTATCACTATCTGATCTAGGTCTACATCCGCCTCTTTTTTCCTATCTCTGCTTGACATATATTCCATACTATTCCCCAAAAATGCCTTAGAACGTATTCTGCCCTTCTATTTCTCATATTTTTTTCCCAAAGATATCCTTGTTCCCTTACTGTTTCTATAACCTATTTGTTATTACCATTGTCTGTCCATCCTCAAACATCTGAAGCACGGCATTTCAAAGGCCGCTACTGTTCTTCTGTCTGCTTTTCAAACTGCTCGTATTTCGTAGGCATATTGTCTGTGCTGTGCTTCACACATACGCTTTCAACAACTTTTTGTTCTGTTTGTTGTCTTTCATCATAGGCGCCGTTCTTTCTTGTTAGATGCAGTTCGGTCACCTTCTATTGTTTTACAATTATATACCCTATTTCTCCGACATTCAGTGGCTGCGAAGGGGGGTAAGCAGTCTGTGGCTGCCAAGTTCCCCCAGCACTTGAACATTTACCGATTTAATATTTTTCCAATATGTCTTTTCGCACAGTCAACATTAGTTGCAGATATTTCACAACAAACAACTAGTTATTTATAATAATCATCAGATTTGTCTGCGCTTATTTTTTCGTCATTGGGTTTCCCGTCTCAAAACTGGTTGGACATGTACTTGCACTTATTTCTTTTCTAAACTAACCTACATGGTTCCCTGAAATTCTCACACAGCAATACAGCTCGGTTCCCCTTATATTGTTTTCTAATATTATGCCCTATTTCACAGAGATTTATTGAAGGGGTTAAGCAACCTGTGGCTGCCAAGATCCCCCAACACTTAGACATTTGCCGAAATAATAGTTTTCCAGTAAATGCTTTCACGCAATTATTGGATGAATTGTTGAAAAAACACGTTTGATGTCTATATAAATTAAGCGCTTGTGTAGATAAATTGCGTGAAAGCAGTAAATGCTTTAATTTATTTAATTTATTTCATAATGCTTGCGAGCTCATTCGCTAACCCAAAATGAACTCCCTGTTGTATCATATAGTTTATAAATGTAACTAAAATAACTTTTAGTGACTTTTAGAAATTACGAGGTGATTCTAAATTCATCTCTTTTGTTTACCGTTTATTACTTTTAAATACACCCTTGTAACTGTCAATCATGTTATTCCTCGCCCAGTGGCCTATTTCGTTCAATTCCAGATTGTTGGGCATTATTGTTACAATATGATGCATTAATCGAAATCCATGAATGATTAAGAAATATTCCGAGAAATTTTTACGGTGTTAAGTGCCATTGATGATTTAAAAATAAAGTATGGTATTAAACTAATGATTGACACAAAGTACAGAATATTATGTAGTCTTAATTTTTGTCAACAACTCGACAGTTTTAAACAATTTTATCTGTTTCACCTTTGAATTTTTTTGTGGCACTTTTGCTCAGGATCAAAATATGCCCATTGTTGAGGTGGCGATCTATTTTGCTAAAAAAATACGAAACCAAAATTTGATAAATATCCCTGTCGACTAAAGCCTTTCATTTGGTTAAAATAGAAAGTGAGGAACTCACACTCGGGAAAATGTGAGATAAATATAAACATTTTAAAATTTCAATTTTAATTAACTAGCTAACAAGATTTAAAAGACAATCTTTCTTCAACGATGGATAAATATATTTTATCGGTTGTAATATTTAATAAAAGCACTTGGGTTTTCTATAAACTGCATAGAATTGATCGTACGAGAACTTATTTAAATCAATGCATGGGAATGGAAATAGAAATACTGGAGATGGTATATAAGGGTCGTTCAATAAATCCTTAGAATATCCAAGAGATGGCGCTTGTAGTACCGAAAATAAATTTTTCACAGAAGTCAGCTGTTAGAGTTTTAGCCGTATCCATCACGTAGTTTCATTTTTGTTGTTGATTGAAGTAAAAACTTTCATTTGATTATAACAATGGATAAAAGTGAGTTTCGAGCAGTGATTAAACACTTGTATTTAAAAGGGTTAACGGCAAAAGAAATCAAAGCTGAGTTGGATGAAGTTCACGGCACATGTGCTCCTGTGTTTGCAACTGTTTACAATTGGATGAATGAGTTTAAACGTGGCTGTACATCCACAAAAGATGAACATCGTTCCGGATGCCTTGTGGAAGTGTCTACCCCTGAAATGATTGATAGGATCCAAGATATGATTTTAAATGATCGACGAATAAAAGTGCCCAAAATAGTTGAAGCCACAGGCATATCGCAAGGCACAGTCGCTTCAATTTTGCACAAAAAATTGGCTGCGAAAAAAATCGCGTTTGCTCACAGTGGAGAACAAACGCAATCGTGTGGTCGATTCCAATTATTATAACATCCACCGTATTCGCCAGATTTGGCCCCCGGTAACTTTTGCTTATTTCCCAACTTGACGAAATGGCTTGGCGGACAAAGGTTTACGTCTAACGAGAAGGTCATCGCCCAAACAAATGCCTAATTTGAGGAGCTTCCGAAATTCTATTTTTTGGACGGCTTAAAAAATTTGGAAAAACGCTTAGAAAAATGTATAGAGCTGAAGGGAGATTATATTGAAAATAAAAAAATCTACCCAAAAAGAATGTTTGTTCTACTTTTTTCTAAGGACTTATTGAACGATCCTCGTACATTGGAATATTCTTTTATGATCAAATTTAATTATATTGCTCTTACGATCAATTTTAAGGATAACAGATTCCCTTCTAGACGTGGTGCTAATACTTAGAGATTATTCTAAATGTTTTAAAAACTGACATTTGTTATGTTTTGTGAGGATGCAGCATGGAAACTCGTCTTCATAACGTGGTATTTCGAGCTGTTAAAATGTTAAATTTTACGGCCAAAAGTGGTTCAATAGAATATCTGTCTTCAAACTGGGGAGAAAGTTAAACGATAACGAGCTCAAAACACTTGGAGAAGCTACGTTTGTACCTTTTACCTCCATCATCATTAGGTATTCAGTCCTGAAACTGGTTAGACGCGTACCCTCATTGTTTCCTATTCTGAACTAACCTACAGATTTCCCTGAAATTTGCACAGTCTGCATCTATCACTATCTGATCTAGGTCTACATCCACCTTTTTTTTTTCCTATCCCTGCTTGTCATATATCCCATACTATTCCCCAAAAATGCCTTAGAACGTATTCTGCCTTTCTATTTTCCTAATTTTTTTTTCAAAGATATCCTTGTTCCCCTACTGTTTCTATAACCTATTTGTTATTACCTTTGTCTGTCCATCCTCATTCATGTGAAGCACGGCATTTCAAAGGCTGCTACTGTTCTTCTGTCTGCTTTTCAGACTGCCCGTATTTCATAGGCATACTGTCTGTGCTGTGCTTCACACATATGCTTTCAACAACTTTTTGTTCTGTCTTTGTTGTCTTTCATCATAGGCGCTGTTCTTTCCTGTTAGATGCAGTTCGGTCCTCTTCTATTGTTTTACAATTATATACCCTATTTCTCCGACATTCAGTGGTTGTGAAGGGGGGTAAGCAGCCTGTGGCTGCCAAGTTCCCCCAGCACTTGAACATTTACCGATTTAATATTTTTTCCAATATATCTTTTCGCACAGTCAACATTAGTTGCAGATATTTCACAACCAACACCTGTAGTTGTTTATAATAATCATAAGCTTTATCTGCGCTTATTTTTTCGTCATTGGGGTTTCCGTCTCAATACTGGTTGGACACGTACCTGCACTTATTTATTTTCTAAACTAGCCTACATAGTGTCCTGGAATTCTCAGACAGCAATACAGCTTGGTTCCCCTTCTATTATTTTGTATGCCCTATTTCACCGAGACTTATTGAAGGGGGTTAAGCAGCTTCTGGCTGCCAAGATCTCCCAACACTTAGACATTTACTGACATAATAGTTTTCCAGTAAATGCTTTCATGCAATTACCATTATTCGAGAATATTGCCCACTTAATGCTTGTAGTTGACTATAATAATCATCATGTTTAAGTGCAGTTACTTTTTTCGTCAATAATTTATCCATCTTGGGACTGGTTGGATGCGTAGCTGCATTGATTTCTATTTTGAACTAGCCTACACATTTCCCTGAAACTCCTACAAGCCTACATCTTTCACTATCTGTGTGCAGTAGTCTAACCTAGGTCTACCTCTTCTTCTCCTTTTTTCTATCTCTGCTTCTAGCATATGCCGTAGTATGTGGCCTATTATCCTATCTCTCCTATTTTTGACAGTTTTCCACGTATTTCTTTTTTCCCCTATCATTTTAGTACCTCTTCGTTCTTAACGTTGTCTGTCCATAATATCTTCATCATTCGTCTGTAGCACCGCATTTCAAAGGCTTCTACTTTTTTCTTGTCCGCTTCTCCTACTGGACAGGCTTCACAGCCGTACAGTGCTGTGCCCCATACATATGTTTTAAGCAATCTTTTCCTTGTTTCTATCTTTGTTGTCTTTGAACACAGTAGTTGCTTTTTCTTGTTAAATGTAGCACGATCTTGTGCTAATCTTTGTTTTATATCTTTTGTGTTTTTTCCATCCTGCGTTATTTGGCTTCCTAGGTAGCAGAAATCCTTAACCCCTTGTAAGTTTGTGTTACATATTTGTATTCTTGTTTTTGATTTATTTTTGCCTCCTTTGCATACTAGAACTTTAGTTTTAGTTTTGTTAATTTTCATACCGTATCTCTCTGTTAGAACCATTTCCATTTCATTAAGAGCAGCTTCTAACTTCCTTGCTAGTTGCTAGTACCGCTATATCATCTGCAAATCTAAGCATATCAACTTTTTGTCCGTGCATAGTAATTCCAAATGTCTACCTGCATTTAACAGTATTCATTGCCTCTTCAATGTACAAGTTAAAAACTAATGGGGATAGGGCACATCCCTATCTCACCCCATTGCTAATGTTTACTTCTTTACGTTCATGCTCTAATTCTATTACTCCTGTTTGCTCTTTTTATAAGCTATGTACTATTCGTCTATCCCTATAACTCATTCCAATCTTTTTGAGTATTTCGAACATTTTTTTCGATTTTACATTGTCGAATGCTTTTTCCAGATCTACAAACCCTGTATACACGCTTTCCCCTTTTCCTATTGTTTTCTCCATTATCACTCTCAGAGCTAAGAGAGCCTCCCGTGTTCCCTGTTTCGCCTAAACCCAAATTGGTCTTCTCCTAGTATTTCTTCAGCCTGTTTTTCCTTTCGTATTTGTACAATTCCAGTTAATATTTTTAACACGTGTGCTGTCAAGCTTATTGTTCGAAAATTTTTACATCTATCCGCCCCTTTCTTTTTTGGTATAGTTACTATGATGTTACGTTTGAAATCTTTTGGTATCTCGCCTGTTTCATACATATAGCTTACAAGTTGGAAAAGATGTTCTGTTATTGCTTGACAAGCGGCTTTTAGAGTTTCTGCTTGCACCTTATCTGTACCCGGCGCCTTACCATTTTTGAGACCCTTTAGTGCTAATTCAAATTTATCTCTAAGTATAGGATATCCCAAGTCACCATTTTCAATGTCTGATCCCTGTTCTTATGCAGTTAGTTCTTCTCCTGCATATAAATTCCCTATATATTCTTGCCATCTACCCACTTTTTCTACATTTTTTATAATGACGTTCCTCCCGCGTCCCTTATATTTTTGCTATACGGTTTTATATCCCTAAAATTGATTCTAATTAGTTTGTATGCTTCATCTGTTTTTCCTACTGCCATTTTAGTTTGTACCTCTTTGCACTTTTTATCAATCCATTGTTCTTTAGCTTTCCTGCATTTGCGAATAATTTTCTATTTTATGGCTTTGTATCTCTGTTTTCCTGTTTCGTCTGATTTATTTTTGTATTTTCGTCTTTCTTCTATTAAATTCAGGATATCCTTTGTTATCCATAGTTTCTTATTTTCTTTTTGTGTATACCCCAGAATATCTCTAGCCGCCATGTCGAGGCTGGATTTAAAGTTTTTCCATTCTGTTTCTATTTCCTTAGTATCAGATATTTTCCCGATATCTTTGAGCAATTCATTTGACCTTTTTTCGAATCTTTCTTGAATATCTTTATTGTTTAGTGTCTTTAGATGCAAGTGCCTTTTCCGTTTCTTTTTTTCAAATTTTTAAATTTAAGTGCGGCCTTCATTATTACGTTGTTGTGGTTAGTGTCTATATCTGCTTCTGGGTAGCTTCTACAGTCTTTTACTTGATTCCTAAACCGTTGTCTAACAATAATGTAATCTATTTGATATGTTTCTATATCTCCTGGCATCTTCCACGTATCGTCTTCTAGCATGATGTTGAAATAATGTGTTTGTAATGATTAAATTGTTCTTGTCGCAAAATTTTACGAGCGTCTTTCCTCTATCGTTTCTAGTGCCTAAACCTAATAAACCTGCTACCGCTTCTTCCCTACTCTCACCTACCACTGCATTGAAATTCCCCGTAATTATTAAATTTTCATGTCCTTTTACGTGTCTTAATATGTCTTCGATATCTTTGAAGATCGCTTCTACCTCCTTGTCACTGTAGCCAGAGGTGGGCATGTATTACTGTGTTTTTCGGTTTAGATTCTAATCTAACCACGAGTATTCTTTCGTTCTTTTGTAAGTAATTTTCTACACAGCAACAATTTTTCAATAATCGTGTTCTTGTAAGCTTTTTTAGTAATATTAGAAATCACTTTCGTTTTAATCATCCCAGATGCGCGATTTTTATTGCTTCGTTGAGCAGGTTCCAAAAAACAAAAGGAAAATGTCAACTTTTCATCCAAATTCCTATTTTCGGAATTATTCCAACGTGCACGAACTATAGCGACAAAAACGTCACCTTTGTGAGAAAATGTTTACTTTTTCAGATCCTGCATGCTCTTCTTCGTCTTTAACCGGATAATATTTTTCTGCTGTTTTGCTAATGTAAAACCATTTTCCGTCCACATGAATCCGATCATGCATTACGAAGAATTAAGGAGCTTCTACATTTAAGCTTTCCGTTTTCAACATTGAGGAACGATGTTTGAGTCTTTCAATTGCATTGACGTCTTTGAGAAAAGGTTTGGCTGCATTTTGAGGTTGTCGAAAAATACTGGATTTCAACCCATTATGAACCGTAGATTTTGGTACCTTGATAGAAGCTGTCAACGAACGATTATGGTACTGACTTTATTATATCTGGGCGAAAATTTTTTGATTTCCTACCAATGCGTCCTTTAATACGTGCTATATCAACGCTGTACAATTTGAGTAAGGTCTGCTACACTTGCGGCCACGTCCCCAATACCCACCTGAAAGTATTACATTGGATTTAAACGCATACTTCATATAGATCCGACTTCAAAATTAATTAATCGCTAAATATAATTTATAAACTAAACGGTAGATGGTGAAATTGACTGATACTCTCGTTCTCGAAGTCGGACTGGAACTGTGAGTGAGGTGATGCCGTATTTATAAGTGTTGTTGTTCTATTGTTGGAACGTGTAGTTGTTTGGTTTGCTGTATGCGTAAGTGTTATTTTGATTGTTCTTTCGTACTATGTGGAGAATTTTTTTCTGATTTGCCATTGACTTAATTAGTGATTACATTGCTCTGAAGATCCATTTGTATATATCTTTATAGTTTTAGTACGTCGAGTTTCTTCCTTTGCATATGTGGATCAAAACATGTTACCATTAGGAAAAACCTTTGAAATTACAGAAACGTCAGAAAAGCAAGAAACTTATCATAGTAAAAATATGACGATATAAAAAGAAAACTTCACAACAATATAACGAACATGTAGGTCAACAACAATTAGAGATTCGAGAATTTTAACACACTGCGAACTAAGATTTATACTACACGTACCGATAATAGAACAATAACACGCTAGGCATATCTACAGCACCTGTAAATACAGCACCTTATTACCCTATATCAAAGCACACGTGCTGAACATAGAACAAAGGCCTAGAAAATCAAAATCTCCAACTTATTTTTTGTGCCACCCTAAAAATAGCTAATGTATTGGATGCCCATTCCACTAACCTTTTTTCAACATACCCTACATAGGGGAAGAAAGCATTTAAATACGATTGTGAATCCAGCAGAATTCAGTACACTTAGTGCTCACCATAGCCAAAGGACTCAACTACAGTGCTCACCATAGCCTGTCAACTACTTCAGCAAGCAGTGCTAACCATAGCCTGCTTAATTTCCGACCAGTTATACTGCCCGCCGTCGCACCTGGGGCACGTCGCAATAGTTCAGTATCGTAAACCACGTATAGTTGTGCTCCCCATAGCCTGCTTAATTCTGACCAGTTACGCTATCTGACGCCGTACCTGAGGCACGCCGCATCAATTCATTCAGTAGATCAGTAGTCAAATTACGTATGGGCAGGAAACCCCATTCCACCCACCAAGCCAACCGGAAGCAGATGCAGAACGACCATCTTCAACACTCACAAGGGCTGCGGCGAGAATCCATCCAAGCCGCCCCCATAGTGATAACGTCTCGAGAGGTCGTTCATTGTGATGACGCCGAATGCGTCTGCGAACTCTACCTCCGGGATAGCACCCCGGTAGAGTTTAGTGGCAACACACTCGACGAGGCCAAGGCATCACTACTCCCGAAGCCTTCCGAAGAGTCCCGTAGACGCCGCTGGACCTCTTCAAACTATAAATACTTTATAACTATCGTTATTCAAGTTCTTACTCAGCCTCACAAGTAAATCACGAGGCTTTCCGAAGAATTCTGAAGCCTACCGAAGACTTCTGAATCCCTTAATATTGTATATATGTTCAATGTATAGTTCTTATGTTCAGATCATAATTCTTTATAACTTCACGTTGTCTCACAAGTAAAACGCAAAGCCTTTCAAAGAGTTCCGAAGACCGCCGAAGACGTCTGAACCTCTTCAAACTATAAATACTTTCTAACTACTGTTATTCAAGTTCTCACTCAGCCTCACCCAGAAATCCCGCGGTCTTCCGAAGAGTTCTGAAGACTACCGAAGACCTCTGGACCTCTCCTAACTGTGTATATTTTTGTTTACTTAGTGTTTAAGTTTCTACTTGGTTTCACGAGCAACAACTACAAAGCCTTCCGAAGATTACCGAAGATTACCGAAGATTTCCGAAGTGCTTCAAACTACATAAACTGTTCATTTTAACTGTTTAACTTGTATATCTGTGTACTTATGAACTTTCTTTTGTTTGTTTGCTTCTGCATATTAAACATAACAGTGTTAAGTCTACATACTTTTAGACGCCGCCCACTCGTACGATAACACCTTCTAATTTTGGGGATAAGATCGAGGTCTTTAAAACCAATAGTTGCAGAATTCATTTCAAATATGGTCATTAAGAGAAACATCAACTTATTGATGAACAGAGTAGTTTGGACCGTATGTGCATGCACTACCTTCAGTGTTCGGTATTTAAAAAATAGTATGACTGATTAGGCTGCCGCATTTATTGCTCCAGCCAACATATATAGAACTCTTAGAATCTTATAACCAACCCCCTTCGTAATGATTTTCAAAACATGTCCATTTGTAATTTTTATTTTCAATTTATTCCCATACATCAAGTTCCGGAAAACATCAATTTCCACTTGTTCACTGTTAAACTAAATTTTACTGTTATATAAGACCAAATTGGAAAACTTTAAGATAAGTTCTTAATTATTTTATTTTTTTCCACATTGAATATACTGAGAGGTGATGTTTCGTTAAAACAATTTTAAATTTGATTAAACATCTCGGCTAAATTTCATAAAACCTGTAAAATAAATAAATTATTTATTTTCTCTATATCGAATGTCGTTATCTAGAAAGTTTTTCAAACTCACACAATTTTTGACAAACCAAATTAGATAACGACATGGAAGATGCATTTGCGGTTGTGGGATATAATGTCAGTTGAAATCTCAAGAGAAACAATCGGAATATATACGCTACTTGCTATTCCGTCTTGTATTTCCAATATTGTTCCTACTTTGACAGGCAATCTTTTGTAACAAGCAACTTCACGCGAGCTTTGTACGATGTTGCATTCATTGCTAACGTGATCCATCTCGATTCAGTACTCCGACGTTGGTGTTTCTGTTTACTCGTATGAGTGTATTATTGCATTCAAAATTTGCGAATACTCGATATCAAATAATTTTGTTTTTGTACTGAAGTAGCTGAAATGTTTGATCAAACTATAATTTTTCATATATACCACAATACCCGTAGAGCACTTACTCAAGTGCTCTTGTTACTTCCATATCTAAAGCTTTCGTCGCAGGTGAACACATCACAAATTCAATTTATGTTACAAAACGAGCTTCAGTCAATACGAGAAGTGTGGATGCAGTATAGTTGTATCATCGTCTGGAATGTTGGTTATCTAAAACCTGGTATATTCTTCTGAAATAATCGACAAAACATGCCTTATCGTGGACATACTGAGTCTCTCATTTGATAAATGTAACTCTTTGGCATTCTTGGGTAATTATGTGAATGTTATGTTTAGGAAATCAATTAGAGAAGCATCTACTAGAAAAGCGGGTAAAGATTAAGATTTTTGTCTTGCAATAACGTTACCGTTGTTAATGCATTAAAATTGATACTATTGTGACCATTCATAAGAATTTTCAAGTTTTGAAATAGTTGCTTTTTATCTTATGGTCCAGTCAAATTGTCACAAAAATGCCCGAATGGTTACATTAATTAGGGTAGTTTCAATTTTTTGATATGTTGAATGGGTTGGTACCCTGTTGAAAAATTCATGTTTTCTAATTCCCTCGCCTCCGTGGACTCCGCCATTATAAAAAAAAACTGCCACATTTTTGAACTTGTCCCGGTTTTTTAAAAATATTTCCCAATATAATCTTAGTACAAAAAATATATACGTAGCCTTTTTAAACTAGAGTAAATTATTTACAATTTGAGACCATGAAAAGTTTCGGCCTGTAATACTTCCCGAGATAGAGCAATTTGAATTTTGAGAATTTTTCTCAAAAATGTGAAGTATAGGTTTCCAGTCGGTTTTTCCTTGATAGATCAAATAAATAGTGATAGTTTGTTATATAAATAGTCCAGTCAACAAATGACAAAAAGTATTTATTTTTTTGGGATTTGGGCATCCACTATTTTGAAAACGCCATCCTGTGTTTAAGATAAAATGTCGAGATCGTAAACTCTCATCATGCGACATATCGTTGGATAGATAATGGAAAAAGACTATTTATTGTGAAAACTAGACTTCTCTATCTATTACCATTTCAAATGGCCGTCATTTGAAGTATTTAACGTGAAAAACACATTTTTGGCGACCATTTGAATATTCATAAATTTGGATGTACAAAAGGCTACCATGTTTTAAATAGTTTTAATAAGTTGTAAAGAAAAGACGTAGTAAGTGAATAGTGTTTATTAAAAACAATAAAGTTTAAATGCAGTTAGGTTGTTCGTCAACCATATCAATTGCTTCTTGAGCATCTTTCTCTTCAGGCTCGTCGTCCAATACGACTGGCATTGCATTTTCGCAAGACTGTCCATTGCAATGTTTACACAGTAAAGAACAGTGGAATCCAGTTTTCCTACATCCTCATGCAGTCAGGCACCCTAAAAAGAAGAAAACACATTCAATGGCAACATGTAGTAATAAAGAATTTATTTATTTTGTACCCTTTTTGCAAGTACATGAAATGCATTGAAGGAGGGACTCTGGTGCTGGATCTTTCTTCTGTTTTTTAGGGAAGAGACCTAATTGAGTGTGCATCCAGCCTCATTTTAAAGGGTCTTTTTCATACTCTCTGTATGTTTGTTGCGGTTTGCTTTGTATTTTTCTTAATCTTTCTTGGGTATTAAACCACTCAGTTTTTAAAATTGTCTTTATTTAGGTTTCGATCTATGACCTAGGATCGTTGTCAGAACGATCCTAGGTCATGGATCGAAACGTAAAGACAATTTTAAAAACTCTGAGTGGTTTAATCTCCAAGGTCTTTTTTATTTCCCAGCCATGTTTGCACCTGGTGGTAACATCGCATGGCATGTAGTTGAGCAGCATCTGTAGTTTGTGGCAATCTAGCGAGGTTAGATTTAGTTTTGGCTGCAGCTTTAACAAATGTGTGGTACCGTAGTTCATCTAGTTTTTTTGAGTAGCTGCATCACCCCCATACAAAGTAACTAGAACATTTTCCCTACTTGTGCAACTTTATTTGTTGTTGATTTAGGATTAAGGAATGATGAAACTTTATTCTGGATGTTTTAAAAATAAAGTGATAAATTTGTTTTTTGCCTGGCCAAACAGCGCCGATGTAGTGTCGTACCCACTAATAGCATGAATAAATAAACGTACATCAGTGAATTTATGATTGAATGATGTGGTTGAGTAATAGCTATCTGACGTATTTTCTCTTTCACACTTTTGGAAAAAAGATTACTGTGTGTTGGCGTCAATGCAGTGAGGAGGACGAGAAGATCAATGTCCTTTCCAACCACACGCACAGAGTTATACTTAGTAGCAACGGAAATGGCAGTGTTCACAATCATAAGGTCAGCATCTTCAGCTGCCTGCTGTACGTAGATGTTACTACGCCCAAGGTCCCGGGTTCGAATCCCGACACGGTCCGTTTAAAAAATGTTAGGCGAGCATTTTTCACAAAACTACACCCTCGTTCGGATGAGAGGCAAAATGGAGGTCCAGTGTGTGAGTGTTGTCACGCACGTTAAAGATCCCTAACTTGCTTGGAACAGCAAGGGTTCGTCCAAATACCAAATTTTCCAGGTCAAAAAAAACTCGCTTGCTGGCCAATGTAGTACCTTCGGGTGGAGCATTGGAAAATCACATGTAATGTACGTAGATGTTGGCTTTTTGTAAGGTATTCTTGAGTAAATCAATAAATAGTTTCTTATTGCTTTTATTTGCAAGGAAATTTCCTGGTGTACTTAAACCCTCACCGTATAGTATCGACTGTTTTGCATTGGCATTATGTATAATCTGCAAACTAACGGATGTTATGTTTTAGAAGCTTATGTGAATTTAAACCTTTTTGCTTTTAATAAATAATGTAAAAACATTAAGTTATGTTAATATTCGCTTACTACGTCTTCTCTTTAAAACATTTTAAAACATTTAAAACATTGTAGCCTTTTGTACATCTAAATTTATGAATTTTCAAATTGTTGCCAAAAAATGTGTATTTTTATGTTGAAAACTTCAAATGGCGGCCATTTTGAAATGGTAATACATAGAGAGGTCTAATTTTCACAAGAAATAGTCTTTTTCCATTATCTATCCAACGATGTGTCACATAATGGGAGTTTATGACTTCGACATTTTATCTTAAACATAAGGTGGCGTCTTCCAAAATGGTGAATGCCCAGATCTCAAAAAATGAATACTTTTTTGTCATTTCTTGACTGCACTTTTTATATAACAAACTATCACCATTTACTTGATGTTTCAAGTAAAAACAGACTGAAAATCTGTACTTTCACATTTCTGAGAAAAATTCTCAAAATTCAAATTGCTCTATCTCGGGAAGTATTACAGCTCAACACTTTTTTATGGTCTCAAATTGTAGATAATTTACTCTAGTTTAAAAGAGCTAGCTACGTATATATTTTCTGTACTAAGAATACATTTGGAGATATTTTGAAAAAACTGGAACAAGTTCAAAAATTTGATAGTTTTTTTAAGATGGATGGCGCTTGCGGAGGCGGGGGGAATTAGAAAACTTGAATTTTTCAACAGGGTACCAACCCACACAACATATCAAAAAACTGAAATTATCCTAATTAATGGTAAACATTTATGACAATTTGACTGGGCTATTATAACTCTGAAATAAACAAAGTTTAACTGGCAAATCAAGTGGTATTTATTAGCAAGAGCACTAGCAGTCTTTTATACTCTAAACGTTTCTACTATTACAGAAGTTGCAAAAAAAGGTAGTTTCCAAAATGTGTCTGTTTTTTTGACAATAACCGGAGTACTTCTTACCAATCGGATAATACTTATGCGTTTAGGGGTAACAACGCACTAAAGTTTTTAACCGAATTGGTCCACAGCGACCTGAGAAATTCCTTTCCAAAATTTTTTCATTTATTTGTGATAACTTTTTGGGAATTCAAAAATGACATTTTTATAGAAAAAGTTTAATGTTGGGGAATATTCCAAAAATTGCGGGAAAATTCAGTCAGATATTCCATTTTTAATTTGCTGAAAAGAAATTATTTTTATGGAAATTTATTGTAAGACACGAACACGATCCTTATGAGATTTTCATGCTATTGTCTCTATATGTACTTTGTACAAGAGGAGTTGAGATAGACACGCATGATTATCTATATCACGTCTGTTATTATCTAGATGTGATCATAATGTTTTTAATGAGTTGCATTAAGATACCATTATCAAATAATTTAGTAGGTATAGACTGATATGTTTGTAATGTTTACATAATTGCTTAGTAATTAGAGTGTGTTAATTTAACGCATACCAAGAAAGACACGTTTATTTATTTCAGTGCATTACACCAGTTACGTATTTTTTAAGGTGTTGAATATACGAGGCTTACTAGAGGATGGTGTTCATCCGAGAACCTCCACCTCCACCGCCTCCTCACAGCGCCACCACTACCGCGCCACCACCTCCTCACAGCGGCACCTCCACCGCGTCACCGCCTCCTTACAGCGTCTCCTCACTGCGCCACGGCGCCACCGATCTAACCTAGGTAAGAGTTTTCTTCGACTAACCACTTTAGCCGATCTAGAATTTCCTGGGCAATCTAACCCTGATGAATTGTTTAAATCAAACCACCCTTACAAAGTTTTCTGCGGGATAATTTTAAGAAACATAATAAAACGCATAGACAAAAGTTAGAAATTTATTTACTGTAATATTTACAACTGATGCGTGTTGTTAGTCAACTAGTATTTTGCAGGCAGCAAAATATTAGCAGTCCAGTGAACACCACGGGGAGGTCACACGCACACTTCGTTCACCAGGATAGAAGGGGGAGGGATTTGGAAAACGGGTAGGTAGGGGGAAAGAGCTTAAAAATTATATAATCTTAAAACTACTATATACATAAACAACTTATAACTATATAAAATAGAAATTATCAATTTTTCGGTGGCCCCAGGCATACGTATTAACAGTTCCGGGGATAATAAAACTTTTATCGTCATCCCCGGATAAGCTAATTTTATTGATAAGTTTAGTAAATAGCTCATGTTTAGAGCTCCTAATAGAAGTCATTGTATGTCTGAGAGCACCTGTATTATTCTGTACAATATCTTTAAAACTATTTGCATCAATATCATTTACAACACTACGACTAACGCCTTTGATCTTTCTAATAATGTCTTTTTCTGTGATCATACAGTAGGATTTGGCTCTAGTACCCACAAACTCTAGAACCAAATCCCCATTATATGCATCCTTAAACTTACCCACCACCTTCTTATTTACTAATGGAATATTAAACTTATTATCTACAGGATAGTCACTGGTATCAAAATATTCTAACTTATTGTTAATATCGCCATAAAAGTCTTCGGTTTTCACACTATAAACTAAGGAATCAGTATCTGTATAAAGTAGGCGAATTTGATCGTCATACATGTACCGCATCACATTATAGTGGAAGTCATACATTAGGTCTAGTATCGAGAATCCTGCATAAATGGGTTTAACATAAGTCACTTTCACCCGGTCCATTTGTATGATAATCAAATTCTCACTGAGCACTGTACAGCTATGAAAGTTTGGGCGGGCGATCAAACTACTTGCACACAAATAATTTCTTTCCGGCTTTCAACGAGTTACAATTTTCGCATTCACGCGATTGTCCACATTCTCCATGGTTTTCCCGAAAATCGCGTTGTTCATCAATTTAAAGAAGTTTTTTTTCAAACGCACTTTTCGCCCGTGTCCTCAACCCCGGTTTCAACCATGGAGACTTCTCGAATTCCGTAAGTCGGTGTATCGCCGTGAGCCGGAGTCCACTTTTTAAACACTGCTGGAGGTTTCTGTAGTGGATCACATAGTTCTTTTTGTCTTCCAGGGTGGCGAGTAGTTTTGGGTTCTTAGAGTTTTTACAGGGGGAGTTTTAGTTTCCGGGCAGAAAGGCAAATCGTTGTGAGGACCATGCAATTCTTCGGGGTACTCGAGGTCTACTTCCAAAATGTAACCCATCTCGTAAGTGTTGGGGATATTCATAATTTCCCGTCTGATTTGCTCGATTTGATTTTTAGGTAACCACCTAAACCCGCCAATGGGTAAATGCTGGCTTATAGCCTAACCATCATCATTATTGTTGTCGAGGTATGTTAGATAGCTGGATGGAGTGGTAGCATCATAATCCTGCAGGTATTTGTTGTTGGCTCTGGCGTACCTTCCGCTGCATTGCGTAAGACCTCCCCTTATGCCGACTTTCACAAAATTGTGCATGCCAATATCAGTCAACAGTTCTAATTTGATATTTGTAAACTCCAACATTGCGTCCCAACTAAGGCTTGAGGCTGTCATGTACTGACAAGGGTCGAGGTCATGCAGACGTTTCTAAAGTTTTCAAAAAAGTCGGTCAACAACAGGACATCAGTCTTCAAGTACATATCGCTGTATTTCCCGAGAGTTTCCATACCGAAAGTTTTCCAAACTTTCAGGGCGCGCCCGTACTCGGCGAACTAGATGTCGGAAGATGTTAAGCGGTTGTAAAACGCATCCCTTGCGGGTAACAACTTTTCCTCCAAAACGGCTGCATCGGTAACGTAGTCGTACGGGAACACGCCTTTTTCTTGAACCAGTTTGAACCTGTGGTCCTCGAGGAAATACTTGTGTAGTTCTACAAACTGATCGGGGTCTAAATTCTTCGCAAGTTTGTCCAGGGAGGATGCCATGAACCGTAACGAGTCGATGAATCGGAGTTGAATGCAGCCTGCATCGTCGTCTTCATCATCCTCCTTATCTTCGCCATCCAATCTAACATTTTTTGTGAAAGAAATGTATCTTTCCTTATTATTTGGTATGACGCTGACAGTCTCTTGATCACTCCTCAGCTCTTAACGACAAAGTGGGCATCATAACCACTTAAGTTATGGAAAATAACAGGAATAAACGTCGGTACCTTATACTTTAAGTTGCAATGGTTATGAGCCGCGAAGCGGAATTTCCCATGTAGGTGGTTGTGGTCGCGTACCCTCTCTTCTCCTAAAGGGTTTTTGCATATACCACAGTCGACAACCATATAAAAAAAAGCTTGTTTAAAGGTTCGAGCGGTGCAATGGGAACATTGGTTTTCAATATGCATCCTAACCGGCGGGCCTCGTTTTTCATCTTCTCTACAAACACTCTAGCTGCATCAGGACTCCTGTATATTTCAAACTTCGATAACACTTAATGTAGTATGTGAAGCTATAAGGGGTATGCTCCTGCACATTGTTTGTAAACGAAGTTGAGGTGTCTGGAACAACAGAGCTTATAGGTTTTAGTAACGACTCGAAATCCGCGTATATTGCAAAAGGTGTTCGCATCTGCTTATGTATGTTTTTAAATTCCACAATGTTGTTGAAAGCATTTGGCATTTTGGTAACAACGTGGTTACACTCATGCTCCGAATGCTTCCGAAGCTCCTTTTTGTCTCGGAAGTAGACCAAGCACCCATCACACAACCACACATGCATATGATTTTTAGATAGTTGGCTACCGACCAATTTCTCCAGACTTTTTATTCAGGAATAGTGGTTGTTTGCACCATCTTGCAAGTACAACAAGTTGATAGGGCGAGGTTTCTTGTTCTTTGTGAAATGCAGCGGTCCCACGATTGACTTGCCTTCCACTCCAAAGACGTTAATGCTGACGTCGTTCTAGTTATTTTAGAGCGAATTTATCTCCATCAGGATAGTGAAATTGCCTTATAGAGTGAAATTGCCTCATAGGGTGAAATTGTCTCATAGAGTGAAATTGCCTCATAGAATGATTTTGCTTCCACCAGTATTGGTTAGCATGGTTAGGAATTATATAAGAAAACGAAGTAGTGGATACAGTAAAGAAGCTTTAGATAAAGCTATAGAAGAAGCTCAACTGGGTAAATCAAGTATTTACTCCATCAGTACAAAATACCACATACCGAAAGAGACGTTAAGCTATCGCCGCAAACAGCAACAAAAGCAGGTACACACTCGAAGCAATATGGAGACTGCGAAACATAAAAATTACAATACCTATACAGAATTATGATAACTTTGCTATTGCTTGTGCAAAAGAGGATGGTATACATGGTCCATTGTTCCCGTCCAATATAAGGGCAATATTTGCCGGACCATCGAGTTGTGGAAAAACTAACGCTCTAATATCTCTCATTTTACACGAGAATGGACTTAGACGGTTAATAGTTTGGAAAGTTGTACGGGAATTTTTTCAAAATGAGCAGTAATGCCGACGACAATTTTTAAATCCGATAACATACAATTAAACATCTCGTAGGAATACCCAAGTTTCACTTTCAAAGAACTCTACTGACCTCGTATGAATAATTATAGCTAGATCATTAACAACGTTGATAAGCTTATAAGTGGTTTATGACGTCTGACTATTACCTTAATAGGTATTTTGTAAATCCCAACAAGGTTACCCATTATGATAATTAACAAAAGCTAATACTTTGCAAAAGTAGACTTCAGAGTTACACCAAACTGCTTTTCTGCTGGCTCTTGCGGACAGTGCAATCAATATTCCGTACATTTTGAAAGAGAATTGTAGAATTATTTTAGAATACCCATAGATAGTGTTTGAGCAATATGTAGCTTATTTAGTTTCACAGTAATATAGTTGCTGAAATACGGTATTTGAAACTTGTCGAATCAGAAACAACAAAATCATCGTGGTAGTAGTTGTAGTATAAATACGGTAGAGGTTGTGTAATTTAAATTTGAATAAATATGTATGAAAGAATCTAAAATTTTATTTTGTTTACAGGTGAGTTGCCGATAATTCCATTTCAACCTTTATTTGACCGAATCGTAAGTATAAAAATTGGTTATTTATAACCTTCTAGCCTAGGTATAAACGAACTCATGTGATCACGACCTAACAATAATTCATTAATGAAAAATATTGATAACTTTGAAACGCGTTTCTCCGACTGGTATTTAAATATTTTCTATTTTTTGTCGTTTGTAGAATCAACTATTCTAGTATTTTTCAGCGACTGGTGATAGTAAACAACTTAAACTACCATATCGTTTACTGTATCAAATTTTACAGTTTTTTGGGTAACTAGTCTGAAAAATAGTATTTTGCTGCATGAGAAACAATTTTCTAGACGAGCCAAAAACTAGTCCTAGAGGAACAAGAGTCGCGTCAATAAACTTTTCCTGAACCAAAGATGGCTTTCAATTGAACAAGCCTCGTAATATATATTCCTTTAGTAGGTATATTTTTGATGTACATTTGCACACACCTGTTTATGCAAGATCCACTCCCTTCATGGTATTTTACAAACAGAATCAAAAGAATTGGTATAAAATTTACTATAGTCCTTTACTGAATTTTACAGAAAAATGCCGTTTATGTAGTTGTACGATACAAAAGAAGAGCTTAGAGAACATAGATTTAAAAATCTTACACACTTGGGTGTGTGGTAATATCTAACCAACCCTTCTCAAATAAAAAGATCATTATTTTCTTTTTTAATTAATAAAATAAGATATAGAACAGTTTATATACCGAATCTTAAAAAAACTACAATAAAATATCCTTTTTGGACTTTATATGTGGAAAAGAGGTAGATATATTTTATCAACCTAATCACCTTTTTATTAGATGTTGTTCTCTGTCTCATACCACTTTATGCAGGGTGTTCCACAAAAGAAAAGACTCCAAGCTAGGTTAGCCCTGATATTGTTATTTTCAATGTAATTTTTTCTATATGGGCTATGTGTGTGTGCAGGAGATAGATCTACATTAACCTAATCACCTTGCTAATTACACGCCATTCTTTGTCCTTGCTTGTCATGCTGCACATTTAGGGACATTGGATATTGCTAGTAGATACAGTAGGTACCAAATATTTCACAATTTATGGATGAAGTAGCACTATTAGCAGACGTATTTAATATACCGGTGACAGCATGTTTGCAAGACATAATCCTCTGAATCCTTTTGGTGGACGTGTTGTAAGCAATACACAGGCAAATCCTTTTAGAATATTAGCACATATATATATTTTTTAATTAACCCTTTTGCAAATACCTCTTATTCTCCCATTACAAATACATAGGCAAATCCTTCAACAATATTTGCACATATATGTGTTTTTAATTAACCCTAAAGTAAGCCATGTTACAAAATATTTGCACACAGTAATTTTTTAAGCCCTTTAAATAACATATACCACTATGCAAGAACCTCGTAAATAATCGGTAAATCAGACGACTCTTTTTTTCGGCTAGGTCAGGGTAGTCCGATATGGTTTAATGTTAAATTTTGCTTAACTTAACTTAACCGCATGAAAAATGTTAGGCGAACATTTTTCACAAAAATACTCCTTTGATCGGATGAGAGATCCCGTGTGTGAGCATGGTCACGCACGTTAAAGATCCCTACCTCGCTGGGACCAGCAAGTGTTTGTAGAAATTCAAAAATTCTAGGTAAAAAAACTCGCCCCGTGGTCAATGTAGGACCTTCGGGTGGAACATTGAAATATCAAATGTAAGGGGTTATCACTGCAAATGTTAGTTTTATTGAATGGAATATGAACTTTAAAAATTACGCATGTAACAACAAAATGGAGACTTTGCTGTTTTATGGACGGTTAGACATATAAACCATAGATGGATTTGTTTTTTTTTTTAAATTAGAAACATGTTAATTGAATGTTATTTCATAAAAAGATTTTTATTAACCTAATAATTTATTTTGATGGTACGATAAAAATAGAGTAGAAGCTTTGACTGAGAATTATTTAGGCGAAGACCAATATGGTTTTCGTAAAGACAGAGAGACTAGAGAACCGATACTAATGATTAGGGTAATTATCGAAAAAAGGTTACAAAAAAATAAAAAGACTCATTTCGCGTTTGTAGATTTAGAAAAAGCATTTGATATGGTTAATTGGATTGTTATGTTTAGGGTTTTGCAAAAAATAGGAATCTCTCATAGGGATAGAAAAATTATTTACAGTCTATATAAAAACCAAAGCGTAGTAATTAGATTTGATGAAATAGAAAAGGAAGCTAAGATTAGAAATGGTGTTAGACAGGGTTGTATACTGTCTCCCTTGATTTTTAATGTTTATATTGAGGAAGCTTTAATTTTAGCTAGAGAGAGAAAAGAGATAGTTATTAGTGTACAGGGACAGAAAATAGACATGTTACGTTTTGCAGATGATATAGCCATTATAGCAGAGTCTAGAAAAGAGTTAGGAGAGTTTTTAAATATTTTAAATGAGATACTACAGTGTAACTATAGTATGAGAATTAGCTCAGTAAAGACAAAGATAATGACAAGCGAGTTACAGCCTAGTTCTAAACTAAAATTAAAAATAGGTAATACCGAGTTAGAGGAGGTAGATGAATTTTGCTATTTAGGTAGTATAAGTACAAAGGATGGACGTAGCAGAAGGGATATAGTAGCTAGAATAGCTCAAGCTAGAAAAATGTTTTTAAAAAAGAAAAACTTACTAATAGCTAATAGTATTAGTTTAGAGAATAGAAAAAGTTTCTTAAAGTCGTACGTTTGGAGCGTTCTATTATACAGTAGTGAGACTTGGACAATTAAAGAGGTAGATAAGAAAAAGATAGAAGCTTTTGAAACTTGGTGTTATAGGGGAATGTTAAAGATTAGTTGGACAGATAGAGTAACAAACGAGGAAGTTTATAGAAGGATAGGTGAGGAACCCTGTATGTGGAAACAATTGAAGGTCAGGAGAAATAGAATGATAGGGCACCAGTTAAGACATGAGGGACTATTTAGTAAAGTCTTAGATTATAGACTACCAAATAAAAATAGAGTAGGAAGGCCTAGAGAAAGCTGTATTAGTCAAATTATTAGAGATTTAGGTTGTGAAGGGTATGTAGACTTTTTTAGACTAGCTCAGAATAGAAAAGATTTTAGAGTTGCGTCAAACCGACTTTAAGTAAGTTCGAAAACAAAACAAAAAAAACATAAAAATAAAAATCAGTTAACTAAATGTCCCCATGACATAACTCACAATTAGTTAGCGGTCTGGCATGTTGGTAGCGTTTCGTTGCTTAAGCCTTACTATAACTTATAATTTAATAAACGTCACCACGACATAACTCACAATTAGGTAGCGGTCTGGCATGTTGGCAGCGATTCGTTGCTTAAGCCTTACTATAACATATAATTTAACACTTTTCCTTTTTTGAAGCGGATAACCAGGTTATATTTCATTTCCTTAAAAATGGTAATCATGTAAACATGTTAGAGTTCTTTAACAACCATCAGGTTGCTAATATCTATGTAGAGCTAGGTGGATAGGAAAAAGATAGGGATATAGGAAGACCTAGACCAAACTATATTAGTCAAATTATTAGAAATTTAGGTTGTGAAGGGTATGTAGAGCTTTTTAGATTAGCACACAATAGAAAAGAAGTTAGAGCTGCGTCAAACAGACCTTATGTAAGGTCGAAAACAAAATGATGATGATGTACGATATTTGTGTACAAAGTCAACTAAAATAACTTGTTTGGGGTTAGCAAATTCACGTAAAGAATTTGTGATTATATAAAAAGGAGAATAAACATACTGAATATTCAGGAGGTTTAGTACGGTATTAAAGATGGTATGTTAAATTAGATGACTTCTAGTAGGACTGGTTATTCTCAAGATATGTAAATAAAAGGCATAACCTTAACCTCCGTAAATAGTAATTCCAGGGAAAATATTTAATATAGGATTTGTTGATAAACTGTTCTCGTCTGTTTAAAATTTGCGTATTAAGGAAGTGATGTAGAAAATGAATGTGTATTGTGTGTTTAAAATGTTGTTTTGAGAAGAATATTTTTGGACACATTATATTAGAATTTAACTCAACTATTTGTCTCATTGGTGGTATTTGATTATGGGTATTCTGGTAGTTAGTGAGCTAGGTGCGAGGCATATATAGAACTTTAACTTGTATTCCATCTATAACATAGCAGGTTCCCCCAACATCAGAGTTTTTCAGAGCGGAGATCACAGAAATAGACACACACATAAGATAATTGTACAAGACAAGTTGATTGATACTAAAGTATTAGGTAATGGGCTAAAATAATAGCTTAGTCCTTTATGAATCTCCAAATGATCATTTCAAATCGAGCTAGCAATTGTAAGATGGAAAATATAAGGTCCCGGACAAGATTCGAACCTGTATCTTAGACTCTTGCGGTTCATGCGTTTTATATGTATATTGATGTGATAAGGGGTCACGTAAAGATCATTGAGCACTATTCCCTGTACATACAACACATCAAAACCAGAAACAAATAAAAAACTTCTAAATACTATAATGCTCTAAATACTCATACTTATAATTGGAATCACTCTGTATATTGTACTCCAAGTGCGAAAGCCAGTAAAATATTTGTGCTTCTGACAGTGCTGCTCTTTAAAGCATTCCATTAAAAAACGTATAAAATAACACAAAACGTGCAATTGTGTATTTTAAATGAAATAGTCTCTCTCCGGGAAAAATCTAGATTGTTCAAGAGATTTTAAACTTTATACATCGAGCAGCAAAACACATAATTCAAATAAGACCCGAGCAATGACAGCTAACAGACAAGCAGTTTAACGATTAGGAACTATAACAAAACATTTAACGAGATAATAAATCAAAGATAACAGCAATTTGGTTACGATAAAGGTGTAAAATGTCAATTAAGTATCGCCGCAAGCCTAGGATATCAATTTCCGGGGAAATTTGATTAGCCGCATTAATGAAACCGACTCGTAAAGATATTACTCCATTGCAAAATAATGGTTTTCTAAAAATTAATAAAACGACGTTGAAAATTATGGCTACTTTAAGCAGATGCGTGAACTGGTTTTGAAGTTAATAATAAAACTGGGTTGTGAATAAACAAAGATAAATTCTTGCAAGATAATTTAATTTAAGCGGAAAAGTACGATATGGCTTTTTAAATGCAATTGATGGAAAAAATTGGTTGAATGATTCTGACATGGATTTGCGAAAGAATACGTGGAGTTTAATTGCACGATTTGGATATGCAGACAAACTTACACTATAAGCAAGAGAAACGAACAATCAGCATAATCCAACGGTGAAAGCAAGTATATCATTGTTTTTAAATCTTTGTAAAAAACGTTTTGTTTGTTCTATTTATTTAAGTAGGTTAGATTATATACGAATTTGGGGCGTCAGTGGGTAATTTAAAAATGTTATAAGGTCGAGTTTTCGGTAACACTTGACCATTAAAAAGCGATTTATTGAATTTATTTGATCAGCTACGTTTGATATCGATTTAAGAAACATTTTTAAAAATTATCCATTCTCATTTCTAAAAATTTGTACATAATGGAGGATTTGTGAAATACTAATTAGAAAGAAAGATTTTATGGACTGTATTTTAGTATCTATTAGTCGTATAATTTTTTATACTTAAGATGCGTTGACAATATTGAACTATATTCGTAGATTTTAATGTTTGTATGTAAGTTTTTTTTGATAATGCGTCTTAAAGAAAGATGTATGTGGATGTAGCAATTGTTATTAGAAGGATTGTTTTTTAACGAACATTTGATGTCATTATAAGTTTGATGTTGGATTTTAGTCGGTTTATTTAAATTAAGCTATCAAGGTAATTCTTTCATCTTCAGGCAATAATTCACAGCACTTTTATTGGTCGCATCAGCTACAGAATCCAGCAATATATATATATATATATATATATATATATATATATAAGAGTATATAAGGTTACAAGGGAGAAATACTTCATATAAATATCATAAAAACCACGAAAACCAAACGTTGAAACCATTATGCAAAAGCAAATTCAAATCACCCTGTATAAAATCAAGTTAATTAAAGGAATCACATTCAGTAATAACGTAACTACATTCATCGAGATAAATAATTGCGGACGCAATTCAATCATTTTTAAAACATTTTAAACATTCTAAGCTCAAAAATAAATACCAATTCCGCATATTTGAAGAAAGATAACAGTAAAGTGAAATTTCTTTCAAGACGCATTAGCGTAAGAAAAACATCAATGCGTGTAAATTATACCAGTTGGTAGTAAACAAACTTTTTATAACAAACATATTTCATAACGCAAGAGGTCAATAAGCGCAAGTAAAAAGGGGTATAGATACGGAAGCGAAAGCGTACGTACGGTTTGAAATATATGTAAGTTGCCACATTTAGTAAAACCCAACATAGGTAAACAAAATATGGACATTAAAATTAAGAATAACGTGCAGTTTCAAGCATACATGATATAATATTTGTTAACGAATTCCAATACAAAGTTCTGATGTACGTGCAAATTTAAACGTATAGAGTATGCAATATTGAATAAAACCCAACAGGTTGGAAATATCACACATAATTGCAACGCCTTTGCCACGGTCTAATAACAGATAGCGGGCTGTCAACCAATAAGGGCACGTTGAACGTTTGGGCAGAAATTTGTCTATAAAACCAACCAGAGCAGATAAGCGAGAGGCATTCCATAATCGACCCGCTGACTGTAATTGTTGGAACAAAATTATTAGGTGAAAGAAATTTAGTGAAAGTGACAAGTAATAGAAAATGAAATATAATAGAAATTTAAAATGACAAGTGAAGTACATAGTAAAAGTGCGTGTTGAAATAAGTGTGTAGAAAACTCTACCGTTGATATAAAACGTAAGTCTAGATTTAATTAATATAAACAAAATCTTTACAATTTATTTAGGGCTCTAAGTACGGACACAATAAATGGGAAACTAAATCAGAACTAAATTATGACGTTAAAGCTTAATTACTGTGTTAAAACTCTACATAATAGATGGTATAATACACGACGTACAGTGTTAGTATTTCAAATCATTGGACAAACGACTCCAAGTTGCTGGTAAACATTTCGAAGTACTGGGGAGCACGCTAAGCTGCGGGTTAACGACTCGAAACCACTGAACAAATACTCGATTTTGGTCAGGAAGCTGTAGTGAGAAACAACAGGAGGAACATAAGGTCGGGATTAGTTTTTTAATTTATAGTATGTTACATTTATTATTTTAAAATTTGCTGAGCTTAAAATTTGCATGTAATTTAAATCTTTTGTGCAGAAGGTCAACAAAATTTTGGTTGGTACCTAGAAGTACGTTTTGAAAGCGGAATAGTTCTTTGAACGTTCAACGAAATATTCATGGTAAAATACAGTTCTTTTTGCTGGCTTACTTAATATAAAAAGGTGTAAAAAGGGTTATAATCTTCGTTATGAACAAATTTGATAGGAATGTTTATTTTAATGCGGATTCAAAAGTTATGTAAATAGTACATTGTAAATTTTCTTCGCCTATTATACAAATTTTGGTGAATTTTGCTTGTCTTATTCAGGCATATGGAGTGTTAGAAGGGAGTGGGTAAAAATTGTCTGTTATCATATCGTCGTTCACTCTGTGCAGGGTATCAATGAGCTAGTCGAGGAATAAATTTAATTGTGTTAAGTTTAAATTATTTTAAAGGTACAAAGAGGTGGCGATCAGCAGGCAATTGTTCGTTGTACATCTGATGAAGGGAGATATCGTAGCATATATATATATATATATATATATATATATATATAAATTTACGGGGGAAACTGGAAAACTTTTGAAATACTGGATTACTGGACAGCGGCGGCGTTTTACACTTTTAATCAAAATGAATGGTTATGGTTTCAATGTTCATTATTGCTACTGTAAGAATCTATGACATTATCAAATTACACAAACTCTGTATTACATTAGCTAAGAATTGCTTCGTTCGTTATATTCTATTGTAATTCTATTGCTTAATTTTGAAGTAGTTTTCCAACAACACGTATATTTTTTTTATTTTTCTTTGTATTCTCGTAGTTTTCTGAACTACTTAGTAAAATCTCATGCTTTGTGCAGTACAATCGATAGTCTGGTTTTTCTATAATGGCGATTTGCTCTTAAAAGCTTTCGTAGGTCATAGAACAATACACAATGAGTCTCAGGTTCTATATTATATTAAATAGAATCGAAGTTTTTATACGAGACGGCCTTGTCTGATAATGAATAACAAACAGAAAATGATATGTTGTAGGTTGAATGTTGTCTTCACAATAGTATACTAATATAACTGAGGCAGTTGCATTTAAATTTCTCATATAATATAAAACTAAAAAAATATTTTGAACTACAATAGTACTCAATCACAATGGGATTTTAAAGCTCTAAATACTTTTGAGAGGAATGTTATATTGATTGGTCCAGAAGTTAATTGCTGAGTTATTTTATTGATTACTACATATATAAAATTAATCCTTAAGACAATGCTAAAATTAGCAAATGTACGTTTCACAACTGGTAAAGAATCTAATTCTCTCATGTGTGCCGCTAACGCTGTGTGATAATTCCTTTGTTCAATTGTATGTAAATTTCAGCCCATCAAATGCCACAAGAATAACTCGGGAAAAGAATTGTTTGAATAATAGTCGTAAACCTGAACTTTTTCTCCAAAAATATTGCAAAGTATTGCGCTGGGTTAATATGTACAAGCGCCAACAAGTGCTATAATTTAAATTCATTTTGGTTAGACCAATCAGCACATTCTAGTTATTTTCGTAATCAAGTAATTGCGCCATGAAGCAAATAGCTAGTACCTCAAACGTAACATTTAAATAGTTTTATGGTTAAGAAGTGATCGACCAATGTAGATTTTTTATAAAAACACTTAAACTGATTATTCCATTAGAAATAGCTAGTACCTTTACATGTGATTTTCCAGTGCTCCACTCGAAGGTCTTACATTGGCCAGGAAGCGAGTTTTTTTTACCTGGAAAATTTGGAATTTTGCCGAACCCTTGCTGTTTCAAGCAAGGTAGGGATCTTTAACGTGCGTGACAACACTCACACACGGGACCTCCATTTTACCTCTCATCCGAACGAGGGTGTATTTTTGTGAAAAATAGTCGCCTAACATTTTTCAAGCGGACCGTATCGGGATTTGAACCCGGGACCTTGGGCGAAGTAGTCACACACATACCACTACGCCATGGAGCCGCCTTAATAGCTAGTACCAACAGACGACAACCTTTAACAGCTTATGCCATTTGGTTAAAGCGTTATAGACCATACCATATAAAGGTGTTAATTTAACCCGAATACGTTTCTTTTCATAGTAACATTGAAAGCGATTTTACCATGAAGCAAATAACTAGTGGTAGCAAGAACCATAATTCGCGCTTGTCTAAATACGAATAATAATAATATATAAATAATACGGTTCAAATGTTATCTTCGTTTTGGTTTAAAAGTCATAGACTATTCTATGTTGAGGCTAAGTAAATTCTAATCCTTCTTCCTTTTGATGACATAGTTGAAAATGATTGGAGCATAAAGAAAATAAGCAATGTCAATACGCGATAGTTGGCGCCATTTTGGTTAAGAAGCTGTACACCATTCTACATAGAGCAAGCTAAGCTAACACGAGACCCGATTTTTTAATAGTAACGTTGAAAGTGATTGCACCATAAAGGAAATATCAAGCGCAAACTAGCGCCATCTTTTAAACCGTCATCGCTATTTTGGCTAAGGGGTTATATCGACTGTTATATAAGTAGGTGGTTCTATGATTCAAATAGGTAGCAATCTTGCAAGAATTGCTAATAAAAAAATCTGGTGCCACTCCTATTTTGAAATTATAGCCCTGTATTTATAGGGAGGCTAACATATTACGTACCCCTCACTTCCTATATTTTTTTTTACAATACGATACTGTTAAATGGGCTTTAATAGTAATACCAGGGTACTACCTATATATTGCAGGACACACTACTGCAGCACATAAATTAATATAAATATAATATTAATATAATATTAATAATATTAATATAAATATAAATATATATTTACATTACATTACGTTACATTACACCACTCGCGGTATTCCCCTTCGGAGTAACCAAATCCAGAACTTCTTTCTGGAAGGATATGCAGAATATAGCTCTGGACTACTACAGTACTTCTACTTCTAGCACCATTTACAATCTTTCTCCACATCCTTCGGTACCTACGCACTTCCTTTGCCTCTGCAACATTCATCCATTGCTTTAGCATGATCTTTTGTTCCTCGACTTCTCACGTCTCGTTCTTTCAGAACCTCTTCTACTATAACCAACCATTTTTTACGCGATCTGCCTCTACAGCTCTATCAGTCATCTTACTTGCATATATGCGCTTGGTAAATCTATCCTCATTCATTCTTTCTACATGTCCAAACCATCTAAGTATGCTTCGCTCGCTCAACTCCTTAAGGGTCACGTGCGCCCCACACTCTGCTCTGACCTATTCATTTGACACCTTGTCTCTCAATGTTTTTCCGCAGACACTTGTTAGGAACTTCATTTCTGCAGCATTTACACGACTAACATACTTCTTCTGCTAAACCGAAGTTTCACTATCATACAGAACGATAGGCACAAACACATTGTTGTAAATGGTCAGCTTTGCATTTATACTCAATTCTTCATTCTTGTTCACTGCCCACATACTTCCAGTCACGTTTCTTCCAGCATTGACCCTTCTCTCTATTTTATCATCCAGGTTTCCATTAGTCAAAAACTTTCTACCAAGGTACACGAAGTCATTCACTTTCTCTATCGTGTCATTGTTCATTCTAAATACAAAGTCATCAATTCTGCCATTCTGTTAAAAATCATTACTTTTGTCTTATTTACATTCACTTTCAATTGCATATTTTCACATGCTTTGGACAACCTGTGAAGTATTCGTTGCAAATCTTGTGACGAATCAGACAACAACACTGCGTCATCCGCATACAACAACACACTGACATTTGTTTCACCAATTTTCGCTCCTTCCATTTCTTCGCAAGCCTGCCTGATACATTTATCTATAAATACATTAAACTGCCATGGAAACATCACACAGCCTTGTCCTACACCTTTCACAATGTCAAAGTATTGCCCCCATGTTACCATTCACACGTGCACACGCTCTACTGCCTTCGTACATCGCTCCGATAGATTTTATCAAGCACTGGCTTACACCGTTTTCACGCAGCGCCTTCCATAATTTACTTCTGTTTACAGAGTCGTACGCCTTTTCCAGATCTACAAATGCTGCATTGATTTTCTTTCTGACATGCATACACTTTTCGACAATTTGTTGCATTGCGAACATCTGATCCACACATTTTCTTACAGGCATAAAACTACATTGAACGTTCCATATCTTGCTCTGCGTTCTCTTGCGGACTCTTTCAATCACAATTTTTTCATACACTTTACTGGGTACACTCTACAGACTTATCCCACGATAATTTTTTGCATTCGTACTTGCTGCCTTTATTTTTGTGCAAAGAGATAATCATAGCACTCTTTCAATCTTCGGACACCTTCGCTTGTTCTTTACACAACTCTATCAGTTTGCGCAAACATTCAATCAGCAACCGGACCCATACTTAAGCATTTCACTTGTTATTCCATCAACACCTGCCGCGTTGCTATTGTTCAGAGTTCTCACCGCCTTCCGCACTTCATCTGCACTACATTCAAACTTTATACTAATATCTACGTTTTTGACTAGTACATTACTATTCTCTTCATCAACCACAGAATCATCTGTATCCTTCTTGCTACCACCATACAGCGTTTAAAAATACTCTTTCCAGCAGCTTCTCACACTCGTTTTGTCCCAAACAATTTCATTTCTACTCAGCATTTTTTCACTCTCCTTCTCCCTCAGTAGCTCTGTGCTTGTCTTCACTACTTCTTTCGCATATCGCCTTTTCTCTTTGTATACTTCCTGAAGTAGCTCTCTTAACTCAACATCTTTTTCTGCAATCATTCTCTTATACGCCACTTTCTTTTCCCCGACTACCTTTTTGACGTCATCGCTCCACCATGCATTTTTATTACATGTACCAATCATTGTCGTTCCACATACTTACAAACCACATTTTATGACGCTGTTCTTCAAACAATCCCATGCTTTTTCCACATCTTCAGATTTCAGAGCATTTTCCCATTCGTGTTTGCAGTCATACAACTCCTTCTCTAACATAGTAGTGTACTTTCTTTGAGTTGATTCTTCCAACAAGCGTTCTACTTTCACTCTTGATTGTTTCACATTCTGCTTTCTTCTCCACACGCACTTTCGGCTAAGATCAATTCTGGACAAAACCAGAAAATGATCGGTTCCGCATTCAGACTCTCATTACTCGGGTGTCTTTTACCAGTTGTCTTAGACTGTCATCAATTACAACCAAATCAATTATACTTCTCGGATTTCTCCTTTGCTATGTGTAGTTGTGTATGCCCTTGTGTTTATACTATGTATTTGATACAAACAGTTCTCTTTCCATGCATATACTCACTAACATATCTCCATTTTCGTTCGTTCTTGGATCGCCAACAGACCTACAACATGTTCAGCATTTTCTTTGTGTACTCCGACCCAACTATTCATATCGCCTAGTAGAACCATACGGTCATTTGTTTCACGTTTGTCTAATACATTTTCCAACTCATGACAAAACTGCTTACACTCTCTATCGTCGTTCACCTGAGCATAACATGCTACTAAAAAGATCTTTTTGAAGCCCACTTTTATTCTAACCCACAAGATGCGGAAAGAAACCAATTAATATTGTTTTATGCACGCTTTTGCTTGATCATTTAAAATTGGGTAGGAGAGTTGATAATCTGTGTGAAATTGGATGGTAGAGGGGCTAGAAAATGGGGTGTAATCAGGAATAAGCGTGATACTGAGCAAAATGTCATCGGTGTGTCTAGCAATAGGGGAGGCGGTCAATTGTTCTTTTTAGGAATGTATGAGTGAATGTTGGATAAAGGATTTTATGAAAGTCGTCATTGTCTTGTAGTCAACGTGGTGTAGAATACATTCGTGCAGGTGGTGCGGTTGTGTTTTAGATTACGAAGTTGAACTGATGCATGAAGGAGGAATTTTTAGGACGGAACTTTAAGTAGAGTGTGTAGTGCACGGTTGGGGATGGTTCTGAAGGCTTTGTTGCTAGGAGAATAAAGGAACGAATTATAGCATTTAATATTTTTGGCGAGTGGAGGATTGCTTGGGAGTACCAGGAGTTGATCCCATATCGGATAATGAAAATAATTATTTAATTTAGGATGAGTTTTCGAGTGAGGTGAATAAGATGGGTAGATTTTGGTAGGGAGTGGTACAGGTTGTTTAGGATCGATTTAGTCTTGGCAGGTAGGTTGTATAAGTGGGTAAATTTTTGGTTAGTTCGAGATGGATACCCAAGTAGGAAGCGAAATCATGGAAAGCTAGTAGAGTTCCTAAGATGTGAATTTAAGACTATGACATGTAAATAATTTTTTGAAATTTAGTAGATGCTTTGGTTCAAACTATCCATGAGCAACAGCGTTTCGGGATAAGAATTTAAAGTGTCCAGCTATCCGAGCAACCAAAATCTTCGAAATCACTTTTAAGAAAGGCGTTCATAAATTTGGGAATAACTTATGTTTAAAGTAAGAAAGGGATACTACTGAGTAACAGTCTTTTCGTATCTACTTCAGAGAGCTAGGAACTGCTGTTTGTAGATTAGTCAAAATTAATTTTTTGTAGAGTACAAAATTTGCCGAAGTACCTGCGAATGGCCCAAGAACTATTCCAAATATCCTAAAAGTGAATAATTTTCGTTACTGTAAATTGCAAATTATGCAATCAATTTTTCCTGGAGATCACAAAAGCATGAAATTTTTTTGAGTATATGGTAAAATCAGATAACGAAGATGAGAAATGTTTGTTGAGAAGTTTTTTTTTGTATTATAAAACCATTATAACCCAAGTATCGGTAATGGGTTATATTTGTAAAAATCAGATTCTATATCGAAAACTCTACCCTTAAAAGGAGAAAATGTGGGCTAGTATTTTGGACAATGGAGACTTGAATGCAGGTAAATATTTGGATCGTCTAAGAGACTAGGTAGTTTCAGTTGTTTAAGTTCTCAATATAAATCAAAAAGTATTTTGTGTTTACAAGATGGCTGCTTAGCACATAATGCAAAAATACTACAATGGTTTTGTCTGCCATTTTTTCCAAATCTCATCAATAGTGGAGGATTCGTGTTACCTTAAACTTTTTCCTTGGTCGCTAATAACCTATCGAACTTACTGGTATGCAGAAGAATGTGTTCGTAATTTGTAGAAGCGACGGGCGAAAATAGCTGATTACGTAAAGATGAAGTGCTTTCAAATATACAAAGGGTATTTTATTACAAATTTTTTCCAACATCTTATAAAAGTAACATTTTGGAAAATATTTAATGCTTTTTTTTGTTTATTTTGTTTATGTTATAATCTCATATGTTTGTAGCTGTTGTTTTTGTTCTTTTCCGAACGGTTGTCGAACATTGTATATAAAAAATTCGTCATTGCGCATGGAACTGTTTGTTAATTGATTGAATAACATGACATTTAAGTGTACCAATATTAACTGCTATTACACCTTTAGGTTAACTTTCATAGTTTTAACGCATCTACACATAGTGTCTATTTGTGGCTGAAAGCGTAGGTTTTTCCTACGTTTTAACTTTCTTACATATAATGTTGGTTTACTTATATAAACTACAACATTGATAAGTTGTATGTTTCTCTCAATTTAATATATTTTCTTTCTTTCGACCTCCAATTACTATTCCGCCAACCCTTGATTACGTTTTTCCATATTTGTGTACTTTGTTTGGCATTTAAGTTTGTGGATATTTTACATAAAATTAATGTTAGTATTGAACATGAAAGCTGTATATGTTTGAATATCTTTTCCGCTTATTTGACACATTTTACTCAAGCTACACTGGACTTATGTGAATTTTTTACTCAAAAACACACTTGAATATTCCAATGCTCCATCCGAAGGCAGTACATTGACCAGCAGGCGAGTTCTTTTTACGTAGGGGTTTATAATGTACCAAAATCCTTGCCATACCAAGCAAGGTAGGGGTCTTTAACATGCAACAGTCATACGCAGGACCAACATTTTACCTCTCAGCCGAACAAGAAAGTATTTATCTGGAAAATACTCGCCTAACATTTTTTAAGCGGTCCATGTCGTGAATCAAACTCTGGATCTTGGGGTTAGTAGTCACACGTCAACCTATCTAAACCAGGGAGTCGGACCTAGACAAAAGCCGCCATGTTTTCGTATAAAAAAAACCTTAAAGCTGAGTATATACAAATTGCTGAGCTTGTTTCTAACGTCTCTGATGGTATTTGAATATTTTCAATCGCTATCTTTTAATTCCACGATAATATTCAAATTGCAAAGAAAAAAATGCACTTATTTTACAGATTTAAATAGTAAAATTTTTGTTATGCGGTCTAGCAAGACAACGATAAAAATGGATACTTGTGCACAGAAACAGGGTGCGTATACTGCATAATAGTGAGTACATGGAGTTAAATTAACTGCCAATATAAAGTAGGACAAAATGAGGATCATTGATTTTTCACACCTTGATAAATAATATTACAGTGAGACTTTCGCCGTGTCCTTGTTAAATTTTGAATATCATTGATATTTATTTGAAATATAGTTCTCGAAATACTATGCTTTGCCATCCGCAGTTTATTTGAAGCTCTACAGAAGAATACGGTTAATAAATTACAACAGGAATAATTACTCTCAGTGTAAACCAATCAGTTATAATATAACTTGTTTGGTAAACTATTCATTCGATTATACATGAGGTATTGATTGCTAACTGATTTAATATGCATCAACTGATTCAAATCTTAAAAACGAAATTGCTTTTTACGGTTTACTCCAGAACGGTTTCCTACCCTGAATTGGAAATGAAGTCTTTTTTATTAAAATGCTGATACCTAATATTAATGTCTACATTGTACACTTACTAATTCAAAACGTTAATAATATTTTGGGACGGTAGACTGGAAAAAGTATTTAAAATATTAAAAAGTTGCAAGTTTTTTTCATGGCTGGACACCTGTTGTCATAACAATCTCAATTTGTGACGTGGAAAATGTGGGAAGTCTTGTGAAAAAGTTATGAGCATAACCAAAAAGATCACCATCATAATTCACACCGGTGACTATAGTTATCGTAGCGTTTTTATCGTGTTATCTGAAAGATATGGGTCAACGCGTAGATTTTGAGATATTCATCATATTCGTATCCATCGTATATTTAATTGATTTTGCTTTTCTATCCATTTTAATATTATTTTAGTTTGCCAGAATCTCATTGTTTGTAATTTTGTTTACCCGGCTTTTTTATTCCTTGTCTAAAGCGTAGTTTGAACGCCTCCAACCGTTCCTCTTTCAAACAAGTCTCATATTTATACATAGATATGCTTTACACGAAAAACTCATTTCTTTAATTCATTTTACATCTCGCGCATTAGTTTGCAATCGATTAAATATATTTGAAATTATTTTCTTGATTTAAATCTTTTTCACATACTTTCATAATTAGTTGCATGCTGTTCACTATCAATAACCAGTTCTTTTGCTTTCTTTGCGTTACCCTTCGTGCTTATTTTTCTGGGGGTACGTTAGAATTTGGGAGTGGTTACTTTACATCCTCTATGATACGGGGTAGTCACTAGTGTGGTAATGCGAACTACGAAATTGAAATAGTTTTCTGTTGTTTCTTTTACAACTCGTATTTTTAATCGATGCATTTTTAATCTGTTCTAAATGTTACTGCAAAGTTGGATAAGAGCAATATTTTTGCATTAATTCCCTTTCTATCATTTGCTGTCTCCTGCTATTTCAATTCCCAAATTTTTGGTCATTGCTTCCGTCATTCCAATCTTCTTTCTACACGTTTTTAAAAACATTTCAGACGACTATGCCTTTGAATACTTTTTCTATATCTTTTACGAATACCACATCTTTATGAAATCACAAATGTTCTTTCATGCCATGCTCATTTACTTTATATATAATGTTTTAGTTGGTATTTTAACATGATGTGGAACGGAAGTGATGTTTGAAGTGAGTCCTATTTCTTTGCCCTCTTCTTATGTTTTCTTGGTTCTTTTAAAGAATTTCTCATTCTACTCTCTTGTTTCATGTCTCGTTACAGAGAGTTCCTAATTTAAATTCTTTCTCAACTCGGAATATATTCTATTTGTGCTGCATCTCTTTCTGCAGCTTTCTGCTACATTCCTTTCAAAACTTTTTCGTATTCATTTTCTCTTATTATATATTCTAACCATTCTGATTCTTATTTCTATATCTGCTAGTTAATTTTAAGATTGTAATTAGAGACAAATACTGAAATACACAATTCCGAACCATATAGAGAAAAATGACATGAACACAAGGAAATAATAAACCTTTCTATCATCGCAAAAAACCTGTTACTTGTAACGGTATATAATGAACAGTTGGCGTATAGCTGTGACTTTAAGCGTCGCATCCTGTCTATATCTGCATAAATCAAAAACTTAACACTGTCAAATATGACTGACAAAAATGCCACACGTAATTGAAAGCTAGGTTGATGTACGGTTGCATACATGAATTCGATTTGTATATCTTTCCTGTTGTAATCACTTATCGGAGTGACGCAGTTGGTTAGTGCATCGGCTATGAAAGCCGAAGGTAGAAGTTCGAATCGTGTCCGGGACCTTATATTGTCCATCTTTCAATTACTAGCTCGATTTGAAATGATGATTTAGGCTTACCATAAAAGTCATAAGTTATTACTTCTTCTTATGCAAATCAGTTTGCCCTATGCAATTATTATTAAATATTTTATATAAATAATGGCATTAGTTTTGTCATTAATTTAAAGGGGGTGAAGAAAACTATAAGACAAACAAAAGTTGTTCATAAAACTGGTATCTAAAGCAAACAGTTTAGCTACAAATGGACACACGAGAAAAGTATTAAAATTGTTTTTAAACCAACGGAATATTGACTAGGTCACAAATATAATATACAATTACATCATGCTTTAAAGTCGACCAATTAAGTTGCGCCCTTCATCAAACTTAAATTAATGAAATAAAATGCATTTTTGCTGCCAAATGAAATAACTCAAGGCACTTTAGAAATTTTTTTCTAAAATTCTCACGTTTAGATAATAAGCACAACAATAAATAATATTCCATAATGCTGCTGTGGTCAACTCTATTGGGTGTCTGATGTAATTTTGCGTTGTTACGCTTAAGCGTTTATGCAGAATACGATATCCTACTGTAAGTTGAATGTACTTTTTCATTACATAGCTTGTAGTCGGGGTTAGATGTAAGTGTGTGTTGCTGTTGTGTGTTTCACCGGCGTGCTTATATAATGCACTTAAACGTGGTGTTGGAACCTAATTGTAATTGGAACCCGGTAATTGGAGTTTTTGTCGCGTTAGTAGCTTAATGAGTTGTTTTTTGAAAATACTAAAACCCGAGAATTATACCAACAACGAACTTGCAGATGCGGTGTAAATTTCGAACACTTATTGTTAGCGGCAGTCCGATGTTTCCTAGAATCGATATAGGTAGAACCGTAACTCGCCTAAATAACTCTAGCTTGATCATTTCAGCAGAGTAATTGTAATTAAGTTGTAAAACCAACGAAAAAATACATTTTCAGACTTCTCAGATTCATACTAATTGTTAAATCATTTCAGTGCGTTATGTGATTCTAGATAGCGCTTGCACACGTATGTTGTTTCTTATAAAACATATGACAAAACAGCAGTCCTAAAACTTTTACTTAAGTTGACCCCAATAATAAAAACAAATTAAATATATATATATATATATATATATATATATATATATATATATATATATATATATATATATATATATAATGATCTTGATGAAAATGGTATAATTGTACTTGGGATATTGTAGTGTAATTTCAAACTAAATAGTATTTTGCATATATTCAATTAATTATCTGACGTTTCGGCAAGGGTTGTTGCCTTTTTCAAAGATACTACAAAATTATACAGTATTGAATGGACATTAAAATTATAACATAGGTACTTACTTAATTACTAATGCATAAGTATTAGAAAGTTGCCTCACACATGTGGATTAGTGTTGGTTAAAACATAAACAAAAATTATAAAAAATAAATTTTAAATTAAATGTCTTATTGACATATTTGTTAAGTTTGACACAGACTGACTGGAATTCTTGATTTTAAATTTTACATGGGTGCATGTAAATCTTAACTGTAATTGAACTATTGCTTTTTTGTGTAATTCTATATAAATTAGAGTATATTGGATGTAGATTTTGAGTGTCTTGTCTAAAGTTCATCGAATTAACCTCATTTTGTATATAATAAGCTTCTAAAAAAAGTCTCATTTTGTAGTTGTTTTCAGAATCTAAAATTTCAATATCTTTATAATTTGGAATATGTTGGGTTATATTAATATGTTGAGAGAGAGCACAATTCTCTTTTCCTAATTTTATATCTGACTTATGTTGTGTAAGTCTATTTTTTAACCACTGGGTGGTGTTACCTACATACGTCTGATTGCATGAACAAGTTATTTTATAAATAATATTGCTACTTAATAATTTGTTAGGTTTGTCTTTGAGTTTTGTAAAAAGGTTTCTTACAGATTTTTCATAACTAAATCCTATAGTTAGGTTATGTTGTTTTAAAATTCTAGCTAATAAAGGAGTTAATGTTTGTATAAAAGGTAATTTTTTGTATAAAATGCTATTGGGTCTAGTTTCAGTACTGTTAAAATGGATGTTTGTGTATAGTAATTTCTTTAGTAATTGTTTGGGATAACCATTATTACATAGCGTAAATTCTAAAGTTTTTAGATTAGTTTTTTTGAATTGTGGTTCAGAGATTATTTCTATTCTGTGTTTAAGTGCCAAAGCTGTATTTATTTTGTGGTGAAATGAATGATTGGAATAGTAATTAAGGTATCTACCTGAGTTAGAAGGCTTATTATAGTAATCAAATAGCAGTTTGTTGGATGAATCTCGGATGACAAAAGTATCTAAAAAGGAATTTTTCTTTCTTTTTCAAGTTCATACGTGAACTTTAAGTGTACATTGAAATTATTGAAATGGTCTAAAATGTATTGTATTTTATCTGGTGGTGCAGAACAAATGATATCATCAACATATTTTACTAAAAATACCATATCGAAATCTAAATTAGGTAAGATTGAGTTTAATAGATGATCCATAACCATTTGTGCTATGATAGGAGATAATGGGGAACCCATTGGAGTACCAAATTTTTGTCGATAGAATATATTTTGAAAGACAAAATAGGTATTATTGAAAATTAGTGAGAAGGAGGCAAGAAATAGGGTTTTTGACAAGTTGGTATGCGGTTTGATTACATCCCAGTTTTTTGTGATTATATCTACAGCCAAGTCTAGAGGTATATTTGTAAATAGTGAAGAAACATCTAATGAAAGTAAGATGTGGTTCTTAGGTAGTTGAAATTGACGGAATTGATTTACAAACGTAAATGAATCTTTGGTATTATATCCTTCTAAAGGAAACGATGTTTGTAGAATTTTTGCAAAGAAGACTGCTAAATTATAGGTTGGTGTATTTACTGTAGAAATTATTGGTCGTAATGGAAAGTTTTCTATATGAATCTTTGGAAGCCCATAATATTTGCCTGGTATGGAATTGGTATTGGATAACTGTTTTTTTTTTGGGAATCTGTAATCAAATGTTTGGAATGTAACATTTTGATGTGGTCATTACATTTTTTCTGAATCATAAAAGTGGGATCTTTTTGAATTTGTTGATAGGTGTGATCATCTTTCAGTAATTGTACAGATTTTTTAACGTAATCATTTTTATTTAAAATTACAGTGACTGCTCCTTTATCAGCTTTTGTAATAAAAATATCTGAATTTTCTTTAAGAAACTTCTTTACTTTGATATATAATTTTGATTCTAAATTGCGGTTAATTTTATTTTTTGTATTACTAACAAAATTTGTAATGCAATTTGTGACCTTAGCTCTTAAATTATTCTTTTCTTCTTGTAAAAGTTCATTGTTGTCTAAAATGTTTTCGATATTAGCTAATAGTTTTCCCATGTTAATATCATTGAAGTTAATATCTAAACTAAACTTGGGTCCCAATGATAAAAAGTTATTTATATCATTAGGTATTGCTTTATCACTTAAATTAACGATCCATTTACTATTATCATTGAAAAAATTTTTACATCCGGTATTGGTATTATTTAGTGATTGAAACTTTATTAATAGAATTTGTTTTTGTTTTTCAAACAACTTTTTATAGGACAAAACTTGTCTTCGTTCAAATTCTAAAAATATGTCAGGTGTCAAAGATTCTTGAAGAGAATTTTTCAAAGAGGTTAATTTATTCTTCCAAAAAGCTATATTGGAATGTGTAATTTCTATTTCAAAATTTAGCATAGTAATATTAGACCTGGTTATAAATTTAGTGATCCTTTTGTTGACATGATGGTTTGTGTGAGTTAATAAATGCAATCAGACGTATGTAGGTAACACCACCCAGTGGTTAAAAAATAGACTTACACAACATAAGTTAGATATAAAATTACGAAAAAAGGATTGTGCTCTCTCTCAACATATTAATATAACCCAACATATTCCAAATTATAAAGATATTGAAATTTTAGATTCTGAAAACAACTACAAAATGAGACTTTTTTTTAGAAGCTTATTATATACAAAATGAGGTTAATTCGATGAACTTTAGACAAGACACTCAAAATCTACATCCAATATACTCTAATTTATATAGAATTACACAAAAAAAGCAATAGTTCAATTACAGTTAAGATTTACATGCACCCATGTAAAATTTAAAATCAAGAATTCCAGTCAGTCTATGTGTCAAACTTAACAAATATGTCAATAAGGCATTTAATTTAAAATTTATTTTTTATAATTTTTGTTTATGTTTTAACCAACACTAATCCACATGTGTGAGGCAACTTTTCTAATACTTATGCATTAGTAATTAAGTAAGTACCTATGTTATAATTTTAATGTCCATTCAATACTGTATAATTTTGTAGTATCTTTGAAAAAGGCAACAACCCTTGCCGAAACGTCAGATAATTAATTGAATATATGCAAAATACTATTTAGTTTATTTTTGGACTACAATATCCCAAGTACAATTATACCATTTTCATCAAGATCATTATATATTAAACAGTCCATATTAAGAAGACATATATATATATATATATATAATACTTCTTCTTTGTAGTTATAAGATGAAATGAAAACCCAACTTTTTTATGTAAAGTTGAATTACCATTTCAAGTCGAACTGGCAATTAAAAACGTCAAAAGAACCGCTGCAGCAGGATTTGAACCCGCGACCAATGATTTGCCGGATCAACGCTCTAACCAACTGAGCTATGCAGCCAATTGTTTAGAATGTGTTAGAATTTATACTACTGAAGCTTGTTCTTATTTCGATTTTCAATTACGTCTTGCATTTTTAAGGAAATTGATTCAAGTTATATACATAATTCATGTACGAATAACTTGATCCTCCTATTTTGCTGCGTTCGGATAATACAAAGATGTAAGTATATTATTAAATAGCAAAGAAGAATATTCCACATTTGGAATACAAATGCATGTTTGTTAATATACATTAACAGTTATAAGATGAAATGATAACCCAACTTTTTTATGTAAAGTGGAATTACCATTTCAAACCGAACTGGTAATTGAAAACCGTTAAAGGAACAGCTGCAGCAGGATTTGAACCTGCGACCATTGATTTGCCGTATCAACGCTCTAACCAACTGAGCTATGCAGTCAATTGTTTAGAATTTATACTACTGAAGCTTGTTCTTATTTCGATTTCCAATTACGTCTTGCATTTTTAAGGAAATTGCATTTGCACTCCAAATGTGGATTATTCTTCTTCGCTATTTAATAATATACTTACATCATTTTGGAAAGTTTGATATGCTAGTGTTTTTCGGAATGCAATGAAGATGCACAAGATGGCTAGTGACTTTGATTTTCTTCGATTCCCTGAAAGAAGACGACCATTTCCAGATATTTCTGCTGGGTTGCGATATAATGTAAGATTGCACCGATCATTTATAGAACCTAGCCTTATACATATAATGTGCGACTCAGAGATAAAGAACTACAAGAAATTACTGCTTTGGGAAAAAACCAGAACAAGTGAAGTCGGTCTTTACGAAATATATAAAAAGAGAGACGGAAATTTCGAAAACTTTCGTTTTTCGAGTTTTATAAAAAATATAAGTTTAAAGACTATAGAACCAGAAAGATTCATCAACTTCGTCTTAACGACTGTCAGAGCAGGTTAAAGTTTTGTCAGTGGCATCTAAGAAAATGCGAAGACAATCAGATCTGACGCAAGATATCATCTGGACTGATGAGGTTTCTATTAGTAGCGCAGGTATATTTTTAATAGATATAATGCATATAATTGGGTCCAGCAAAATCCGCATATTACTGTTTCTCAGCAAAATCAAGTAAGATATAGTTTTAGTGTTTGTAGGGTATATTCAGAGCAAGATTTGTAGGGTCCTACATATTTGTGGGTAATCTTACGGCGCAACATTATTTGGAAATCTTAAGATAATTTATTGAACCCGCTGTGGACTATTTGCCCCTGATCCAAAGAACCGCTTATTATCCACAAGATGGCCCATCTGGCCATAATGCAAGAATTATTAGTCGGGGTTATTGTTCGGTGGCCACCAAAATCAACCGATATAACACCTTTGGGATAGAATAAAGAATTTAACTTTTAAACAGCGGGTCGATTCTCGGCAAACTTTAGAAGCGGTAGTACGACATGCCTTAAATTTAATATCACCCGTATAATTAACTATTGCGGTTAATCATACGAGGAAGGAATACCTTTTGTGGGTAAATCAAGATGGTGGCCTTTGAACATTTAGTGTAGGTTTTGTTGTGTTATTACACTTTTTTTGTTTAACTATTATATCTGTATTTTTAATGTGACATAGTTTTTATAAATCTTACAATGAGCTTTGAAAATATTTTCTTTTAATATCAAAACCATCTTAGCTAATTAACAAAAAACAGTATTTCTGCTTGTAGATGTCAAACGATAGGCAGAGGACTCGTCAAATAGGTAATTAAAATCACGTTTTTCTTCAATTGTGCCAGTTTGAGAACTCAAAGATATAGAGTATTATCATCTTGCTGGGAAAAAATTTTCAATTTAATAAGTTAGTAAAATATGGACTGTTCTATAAGAAAAGTAGTTACACACATTGTAATAGTATTAGTTTTAAATAAAAACGAGGGTAATTAAAAACTTTTTGTAAGTTTATTACCCTTTATCCTCGTGAGTATCAGCTATATACTAAAACTCTCTATTTTTAATCTGATGTCACTAGGTCGAGATTTTCTTCTTTATACTCCAAGCCCAGGGTAATGTCAGATGGAAAACGGCTTTAGACAAAGAAAACTCTTAGGGGTTAAACGGCTAGTAGAGTGTTAGCTCTGGGTAGATCATGAGCATGGGTCATGGGTGGATAATCGACCAAAATATTTTTAATAGGCGCCACCGTATTTTTAATACAAGTGCCAACAAAATTTAACTGTGTTTGTATAAGGGAATGCGGAAACCTTATCTTAACACCACTATCATAGCCATAAAATTTGAATTTCACTCTTTATCACACACTTACCAAAACCTCAACCACCAGATGTCAAACAGTTGTCTCAGCTTTACCTGTGAACAAACAAAACACCACATGGACACTATTTGTGTCTTCAAAAGCATATGCCAAAAATAGAATAAATGAATTTAAACATCTGTGAAATACTAAAGGGATTCATTTTCATTACTCTGTCTTTTTACTTAATGAGGGTTTGCTCTAGTTTTCTTTTTCTTAATTTAAATGTAGAATAATAAAACTTCATTCAAATGAAACAAAATGAATTCTATTCATATGTAGAAATCGGATATATATATACATGTGACTGCAATATATATGCTTACTATCTTGTCATTAATTTTTTATAAAAGAATTTTAGTCAAGTTTAACCTTCTAAATAAATATTTATAAATTAATCATTTCTATAAAATTTTAGTTTAAGCAAACATATCATAATTTATTTGTTCATATCACAAGATTTTATTTTTACTATAATCATTGAAGCGCTTCCTTGACCATTTACAACAAAGATTGATCATCAGAAAATAACGATCATAAAACGCAACTACTCAAATTTAACTGTTGTCTACACAAAAAATATACACGAATATCAGCACCAATAAAAGTTTTTACATGACCTGAATTGTTTTTAAGCAAAATGTGAAAATTAAATCAAGACTGCATCTGGCGTCTAGATTAGGAAACAGAATCTATACTATTTTTTATCTGACACAAGTTGTCATTCTAAATATCTTGACACACATTGAATGCGTGTACAAGTAACTGATAAACTAAATATTTATTCGGTGTGTTATTAACTTTAAAAACTACTTTAAATTTGTGTTATTCTAATAATCAACGTAGGAAATCTCATAATAATTTATAATACTTTCAAAGTTACGGAAAGTTTCAAACACTCACGTGTATCCAAATAAATTGCAGGTGCAAAATCATGACGTCAGCTGTTGTATTTTTCCAGCGTATTAATCATCTGTAAGTTTGAAGTACCAAGATTCTTTGTATAATAAACCATTTCTATACGGCGTATTAAATAGATAGAACGAAACCATAACTGCCTGCTTTAAATTACTGCGACGAAAATTTATTATAATTTAACATTGAAAATTGTTGTTGTAGATATGTCCATTAGATATTGCATGTCTTAAATGATGTATATTATTGTTCCATGTTCTCAACTCAAGTTCTTCTTTCTGACTCTATTAGACGCCTCGTGTTTTAGTCGAGCCATCTTGACTTTTATCTCTAGTCTACAAAAGCGACTTGATTCTTCGACGTTGGAAACAAAAGTGCTCATAATTAACTGGACTACGCTTGGCAACAAGCCACAGAATATAAATCTCCTAGATTCTATGTGTTATTGGGAATATTATACTTTACTTTTTATTGGCTGAATATTTACGAATTAAATGCTTTAAAATTTATCTGTTTTATTATTAATTTATTAGGCTTGGTGCAACAAGAAAAAAAATACGTTACACAGCCTCTTCCCAAGAGAAAAAATTCGAGGTATGGAAGAATTTTTTCTAAAAAAAATTTTTGACTGAAACTTCAAAATTACTCTTATTAACTGTATAAACCTCTAACAACTCACAACAAAACAACACAAACTTTAACTATAACTAACGATGAGTTTAACAAAAAAAATCAGAATCATTCACTAATTGATTAATGCATGGGATTGAGTGATTAGTAACTGCGCGTACTACGCGCCTATAAAGGGACAAATTCGGGAAGTCATAATCAGTATATACGTCAATCAGTTAAGAATATTTAGGGGAATCTAACACTCAGTGGATGCATGTCATCTATAGTTACAAACGCAACAACCATATCAAAAAAAATTTTACCTCAAGCGAAAAATATTTTACTATAAATCAGAACCGTAATAAACAAAATTCATAGTATGACAAAATTACTACTAAACAAAAATCTGTACAACGAATACTCTTCTCTAATTTACTATATCTGTCTTAAGGATTTATGTACATAACTTTCCAAGTGCTAATTACATTTAAACTAATCGATGAATTTAATAAGTACCAAAAGCTGTTATTTACGAAGTCCATTCACGAAACAAATCTCTAATACTCGAGAAACAGACAAAGTATTAACAATACTTATTTATCAACAAGATACCTTTGATCTTTGAGTGAGCACCTCACAACATTATCTGTACGACTACTATGCTACAGACTCAACTATATCTCTCAAAATCCTACAACATCAGTGATTCATCACCAAAGAACTCCAAAACCACTAATAAATCATACTTTGAGCCTACTGGGAGACATCCACCAGCAACTCACAAAAAAAACTCTTCATGAACTCTCTTAGCTCATGTACACTCTCAATAAAGAATAAGCACATCAGGCCTAGTCTCAAACTACTAAACCAAAACTCAAGCATTCCTTTAATGCTTAATACTCTATCACACTCTAACTATATAACTATACTCAACACTTTACTAAACACTCTCTATAATCTCCATCATGTACCTCATAACTGAATACGCACCTCTTCACCGAATACATATTCATCTCTACATACTTGCAACATCTCTCAACATATGCTGCACTCTCAAACACCTCAAAAAAAAACATATCATCATTCAAAATCCATAAACATATCCTTGTCGTCATCAAAAATTATCATTTAACACATCCTTGTCGTCATTTAACACATCTTTGTCGTCATCAAAAATTATCATTTAACACATGCAACATCTAAATCAACAAACATATTAAGCTCTATTACTACTAAAACAAAAATTACTTTAAACAAACCAAAAAAAAATTTCACTAACTTTAATCTTGTCCTACTTAAGAATTTAAAACATGGACCAAAAGGAATTACTACTGACATCAACTATAATTAGAAGTACTTAAGGATCAGAAACATTTTTATCATCTTCATTTTCACCTTCATCTGTCGCAGAATATGGCTTTAAGTCTTTGACATGCCATCGACCCGCCTTAGAACCATCTATATTACTCAACTCATAAACTAAATTAGTAATCTTTCTCCTAACCACACATAAAACAAACTTTGGTGCGAGTTTAGCAGTGAATTTATCGCCTGCACTCGATAAAACCTTGTTCACTCTCCACACCTTATCACCAACCTCAAAGCACACATTTCTTCTTCTCAAATTATACTGGCGACTTGCTCGCTCATAAGCTGCATGTAAGTTGCCATGCACCTCTTTAAAGATATCGAAGAGCCCTTGTCGATCCGAGACATATAATGGTCGGCTACCTGGAATAAATTCAATATCGTCTTTGGGTATATAACCACCACTGTAGAATCTTCCGCTTACTGGAACACTACGACCAAAAAGTAAAAAATTAGGGGTGTAACCTGTAGAGTGATGTTTTGATGAATTAATAGCATATTGAATTTGAGGTAGTTCTGAATCCCATGAATCGTGTGTATCGACATACGAACGAATAGCAGTACCCACAGTCTTGTTAATCCTCTCCACAAAATTACACTGCGGAGAATAAACTGTATTATACCATATTTTCTGAATATCGTATTTATTACAAAGGGTTTTAAAATTCTACCTGAAAATTGAGGTCCATTGTCACATATAACGAATTGTGGGACGCCAAATACTAGAAAAACTTTTTCTTCCATAAAACGTTGTATGCTGTGAGCTTTTGCACTTCGTAGAGGATGTAACAATGTATATTTAGTGAACCAATCACCCACTACTAATAACCATTTATGTCCAAGTTTTGAGCGTGGAAACGGACCCATCAAATCTAGTGCTATTGTCTGAAAGGGAAACTTTACTTCTTTCTCTTTACCCATTAAACCAAGGGGACCAACGTTCGATGACTTTTGAGCGCCGCATGTTAAACACTTCTTACAAAATCGGAGTACATCTATATTCATTTTAGGCCAATAATAACGTTCCTGTATTCTCGAATTAGTCTTAGCAAAACCAAAGTGCCCTGCTACTGAAGGAACATGACAAGAGCGAATGATTTCCTCTCGTTGAGCTATAGGTACCAAATATTTCCATTCATTTAAATTTGAAGATACGGGAAGATTGGAGGGAAGAAATTTAAGTACAAAATTATTTTCCACCTTCCATTGAGGGTAACTTTCTGGAGAAGACAAAATTTTATTCTTTAATGAAACGTACCACGGGTCTAATTTCTCTAAATTAACTTCAATTAAGTCGACACTAGGATTGTCCGGAGGGGTTGCACGACTAAGACAATCGGGCACAACATTAAATTTACCTTTTCTATGAACCAGATCGAACGTATGTTGTTTCAAACGTACTGCCCACCTGGCTAATTTACCAGTCGGATTTTGAATATTATTTAACCACAACAAAGAAAAGTGATCTGTCACTACTGTAAAGCGGGTACCTTCAACCCATGGTCTAAATTTCTCAATCGCAAAGATTACTGCCAGACATTCTCTTTCAGTAACCGAATAATTCCTTTCAGCTCGATTTAGCGTTTTACTCGCATACGAAATCACATGTTCAATATCATCAATTTTCTGAATCAAAACAGCTCCTAATCCGGTGTCACTGGCATCACATTCGATGATGAATGGGAGCGAATAATCCGGCTGCGATAATAACGGAGCAGAAACTAGAGATTGTTTAATCTGTATAAACGACGCTTCAGCCTCAGGATTCCAAATAACTCCTTGTCCTTTCTTTTCTTCTTAATAAGATCATTGATAGACGACACTAACGAAGAGAAGTTTCGGATGAACCGACGGTACCAACTGCACATACCCAAAAATCGTTTAACTTCTGTCGTAGTCTTCGGACGTGGAAAGTTTACCATAGCTGAGATCTTATCAGGATCAGCACGAAGAGAGTTAGAGCCAACTATGTGACCAAGGAACTTTAAAGATTTTTGAAAACTCACATTTCTTCAAATTAATCGTCAGATTTGCTTCCTTGAGACGTTCTCTAACATCTGCAAGAAGCTCTAGGTGTTCTTCAAATGTAGAAGACACTAGTATCACATCGTCAAGGTAGCAAAAAACATGAGGTTCATAACGTGGTCCAAATATAGCATCCACAAGCCTTTGTTGGGTTTGAGCTGCATTTCGAAGTCCAAAAGGTACACAAGTGAAACGATATTGACCTCTAGAAACAATGCTGAAAGCAGTTTTGTCTTTAGAACTTTCCGAAAGAGGATTTGCCAAAAACTTTTCTCATATCTAAACTAGAAATATAGTTAGCACCCGTAATAAATTAAGAATCCTATCTATGTTTGCCATAGGGTAACTATCATGCTTAGTGACATCATTTAACATTCGTCCATCGAAGCAAAATCTATACTCGTCACTGGACTTCTTTTAACCAATAATACTGGAGAACAATACGGACTAACGCAAGGTTCTACCACTCTAACTTTAACATATCATCTAGTTCTCTATTCAATATTTCGTTCATATATGGCGACATAACGTACGGCTTCCTACGAACTGGCTTGGAGTCGCCTGTATCAATGAACATCTCGATTTTATTAGTACGGCCCAATCTATTCTCACTACTTATCTCATTATACGTATCTATAACTGCTTGAGCTTGCTTTCGACGCTCAGTCGACAATTCTTCTAAACTAAATAAACTATCTTTATAATTTAAAGGCAAGGACGACTGTCCAACATAAGAGATATGATTTCCATATCATCGCCAATATACCAAGAATTGTTTTAAAGTCAGCAACTAGACCAAACAATTTAGCAAAATCAGTCCCAAAGATGAAGGCATGAGGCAAAGAAGGTACAACTAACGCGTTCAAAATACGACATTCCGATCCGATACGGATAGGTAAATCAACTGAACCTTCTACCAATATTAACGAACCATCTGCAGTCGATACTCCTTTCTTTTCAGATGTAAAACATTCAACTTCATTTTTCAATCACTGGAACGGCGAGGGAACCTATTATCGATGTAGTACATCCAGAATCAAATAAACCTGTAATATCCATGTCGAATAACTTTACCATCACATATGGGCGATTATCATAAGGCTTTTTCTCAAACAATGCATTAGCTTTAGGTGGAACTCTACTCCTGCAAAATTTCTAACTACCTGAAGCCATCGCGACCACTCCTCTTTACAACATAGACCTTCTCGAGCACACAACATATCTGTAGCCTCTTGTCTAAACCCAGGGGAATCGTTATTCAACTTCTGTTCCTTTACTCGTTGAGTTGGACACGACGGACAAGTGATACTAGTCACTCCTTTACGACCACAACCATAACAAAACAATCTCTTGAAAGATCTACAGACACTGAAAGTATGTCCATAACGTGAACAATTCCAACATACCAATTTATGCTTAATAAATGAGTTACCTACTCCACTCTTTTCTGTCATTGGGGTAGCAGAATTAAGAACTTGTACTGGGAATGTGAAGATGTAGGGTATAAACACGACTTGAAGCATTCTGAAATGAACTAGGGGTTTTGTTTCTAAAACGTGGATTAAAATAATTAATAGGCTGCTTGTGACTATATGGTGCAACTGAAACAGACTTATGTTTACTTAAAGAAGCTTCTTCTAACTTCTTACACAGTTTAACTAACGTACTAATATCCTCTATCTCTGTAAGAGCAAGATGCTGAATGAAATATGGCAATAAATTTTTCTTGACTATTCTAACTTTAGTGTGTTCTGCAGGAATAATAGGTAATCGGTTAAACAAATTTTCCATATTAGCAATGAACAATACAACTGATTCACCATTCCTCTGTAATCTATTTTGATTTTTTCCCAAATATCGTCTTCAGGATGTGCTGGCAAGAAATCTTCCTTTAGTCTACTAACCAACGAACTCCAATCTGTTAATGAACTACGAACGCAACGATACCATACTAAGGCATCACCAGTAAACAATTCAACTGCAGAATTAAACAATTCCATTTCAGATACCTTTCGGGACTGTGCAATGTCACTAATGTTTTCTAAAAATTGATATAAGAGAGATGGGTTTCCTGAATATTTTATCGACCAAGATCCAATAGGGACTGACTGTGTGACATATGTAACCGTTGGAATGGGCACATTAGATGCAGCAATAGGATTTATATTAATATCTTTATGATTTGAACTCGTATCTTTATTTAATTTCTCATGCAGATCTGCTTCCACAACAAGAATAGTAGCCAAACTTTCATTTTTAAATAACACAATTTCCTCAAAATTTTCTTTAGTGAGCTTTAACCGTTGAATTCTACCTGTAAGATGTACTAATCTTGACCTTATCCTTTTAAAAATTGACTCAGCGGGATCATCCATAAATTCTAACAAAACATTTTTAACTGACTCTATACTAGACTCAATCTCTTCTTTCTCTACTTTGAAATCTACTTTATAACTTGAAGGATCTATCAAACAACCTGGTTTATCTGTTTCTTTGGCCAACAACCTTGCTAAAATTTTCCTTTTATCTGAAACTGGTCTTGAATTTTCAATGCCTCTAATGTTCAATTCATATTCTAACTCATTTTTAAGTAAATGTACGATGCTATAAGTTTCTGCCATAATTAAATATCTGAATATCTCTAACGTAACTCAATTATAAAATTTTGAAGATGAAATCTCAAACAAACGAATGTCCTAACTATATAAAGAAGAACTCACTATAAACTGTAACAAACTTTAACAAAATGAAACTAAAAGAAGACGTTACTAATATCAAAGCAAACCTCAGTCGGTGAATATAAGTGTGATGAAAATAACTACTAAATGTTCCAGCCTCTAAGTGAAATTATTCGAGCCTCTAACTGAAATTCGAGTCTCTAAATGAAATTCGAGCCTCTAAATGAAATTCCAGCCTCTAAATGAATTTCCAGCCCCACGTTGCGAGCGCAAGTGTAATAGTATTAGTTTTAAATAAAAACGAGGGTAATTAAAAACTTTTTGTAAGTTTATTACCCTTTATCCTCGTGAGTATCAGCTATATACTTAAACTCTCTATTTTTAATCTGATGTCACTAGGTCGAGATTTTCTTCTTTATACTCCAAGCCCAGGGTAATGTCAGATGGAAAACGGCTTTAGACAAAGAAAACTCTTAGGGGTTAAACGGCTAGTAGAGTGTTAGCTCTGGGTAGATCATGAGCATGGGTCATGGGTGGATAATCGACCAAAAATATTTTTAATAGGCGCCACCGTATTTTTAATACAAGTGCCAACAAAATTTAACTGTGTTTGTATAAGGTGAATGCGGAAACCTTATCTTAACACCACTATCATAGCCATAAAATTTGAATTTCACTCTTTATCACACACTTACCAAAACCTCAACCACCAGATGTCAAACAGTTGTCTCAGCTTTACCTGTGAACAAACAAAAACACCACATGGACACTATTTGTGTCTTCAAAAGCATATGCCAAAAATAGAATAAATGAATTTAAACATCTGTGAAATACTAAAGGGATTCATTTTCATTACTCTGTCTTTTTACTTAATGAGGGTTTGCTCTAGTTTTCTTTTCTTAATTTAAATGTAGAATAATAAAACTTCATTCAAATGAAACAAAATGAATTCTATTCATATGTAGAAATCGGATATATATACATGTGACTGCAATATATATGCTTACTATCTTGTCATTAATTTTTTATAAAAGAATTTTAGTCAAGTTTAACCTTCTAAATAAATATTTATAAATTAATCATTTCTATAAAATTTTAGTTTAAGCAAACATATCATAATTTATTTGTTCATATCACAAGATTTTATTTTTACTATAATCATTGAAGCGCTTCCTTGACCATTTACAACAAAGATTGATCATCAGAAAAATAACGATCATAAAACGCAACTACTCAAATTTAACTGTTGTCTACACAAAAAAATATACACGAATATCAGCACCAATAAAAAGTTTTTACATGACCTGAATTGTTTTTTAAGCAAAATGTGAAAATTAAATCAAGACTGCATCTGGCGTCTAGATTAGGAAACAGAATCTATACTATTTTTTATCTGACACAAGTTGTCATTCTAAATATCTTGACACACATTGAATGCGTGTACAAGTAACTGATAAACTAAATATTTATTCGGTGTGTTATTAACTTTAAAAAACTACTTTAAATTTGTGTTATTCTAATAATCAACGTAGGAAATCTCATAATAATTTATAATACTTTCAAAGTTACGGAAAGTTTCAAACACTCACGTGTATCCAAATAAATTGCAGGTGCAAAATCATGACGTCAGCTGTTGTATTTTTCCAGCGTATTAATCATCTGTAAGTTTGAAGTACCAAGATTCTTTGTATAATAAACCATTTCTATACGGCGTATTAAATAGATAGAACGAAACCATAACTGCCTGCTTTAAATTACTGCGACGAAAATTTATTATAATTTAACATTGAAAATTGTTGTTGTAGATATGTCCATTAGATATTGCATGTCTTAAATGATGTATATTATTGTTCCATGTTCTCAACTCAAGTTCTTCTTTCTGACTCTATTAGACGCCTCGTGTTTTAGTCGAGCCATCTTGACTTTTATCTCTAGTCTACAAAAAGCGACTTGATTCTTCGACGTTGGAAACAAAAGTGCTCATAATTAACTGGACTACGCTTGGCAACAAGCCACAGAATATAAATCTCCTAGATTCTATGTGTTATTGGGAATATTATACTTTACTTTTTATTGGCTGAATGTTTACGAATTAAATGCTTTAAAATTTATCTGTTTTATTATTAATTTATTAGGCTTGGTGCAACAAGAAAAAAAATACGTTACAACATATGTAGATTTGTATAATTTTTCAATTGTCATCATCAGTCCCGGTGGCGTAATTGGAAAACACATCGACCGCGAAAACCGAAGATACTGGTTAAAATCCTGTCTGAGATCTTATACTTTCCATTATTCAATTACTAGCTCGATTTGCAATGATCATTTAGGCTTTGCATGCAAGTTTAAATTATTATTTTATCTTATTAAGTATATATATATATATATATATATATATATATATATATATATCAATCTTTTTTGTAATAACGACCTCCTTTTAGATAATTGATTATAATTATGTTAGCGGGTATTAGGTCTGCTGGGGTAAAAGAAAACTCTTTTTTATGGCCTAAATTTTCGCATTTATTTAATGCTTTCTCAAAGGCAATAACTAAGTATATAAATAAGTATATACGATATAGAAATTTCAAGTGAAGTTAAACTTGTTTTGTACTACAGACCATAACTCAAATGGAACGAGTCAAGGTATCCAAAAGGCTATTTAAAACGTTAATCATATTAATTGTGTATCAAAACAAATAATTGAAGTACTAAATTTAAACTACATTTTATGGTATTTAAGCCGAAAGTAAGAACAATTTAGTGTGTATTCTGTTTACAAGTGAGAAACTTAAAACAAACAAAGCTGAAGTAACTACAAAGACACTTAACAAGATATTGATCAATAATTTATTGGTTACTTGACAAAATTTTAATTTTCAAACAAGTATTGAACTAATTAACGTTGACATGACTACGCGTAATTTATAATAATGCATGGAATAACAAGCTGTGAAAGATGATTTAGATATAAAAGCATTATTGAAAAATATAATGTTGAGAAACAACATTCAGAGATGAAGATATAACTGAACTTCATCAAAGAAGATTAAATATCTCATATAAAAAAAAAAGAAAATATAAAAGAAAAGATTAAAATTTGAATCGAACACGAATATAGTTTTACTAAACGTATAGGAATTATTGAAATACATATCTAAATAGAAGAGAATCGTAAAAAATTAATACAAACCCGAAATGAAGAGCTTGATAGCCACAACCACTTCTCGCGAAGTAATGCTGCACGGCGGTTCCGCGAGAAGACTAATTGGTGATGTGTTGCAGTGCATATATTTATTTTTCCATGTATATATTAATTTGAAAATAAATATTTTTGCCTCAAAAAAAAAAAAAACATACATACACACATACACACATATATACACATATATACACATACATACACACACATACACATATATACATACATACACACACATACCACATACACACACACACACACACATATATATATATATATATATACATATACATATATATATATATATATACTTATACATATACATATACATACATACATATATATACACATACATACACACACACACACACACACATAGATACATACAAAACATGTACACAAATACACACACACGTATACATAAAAAATCTAAAACAAATCGTATTTAATTACTATTTAAATATATATATTTTTTATGTATACGTGTGTGTATTTGTGTACATGTTTTGTATGTATCTATATGTGTGTGTGTGTGTGTGTGTATGTTATGTATATATATAGTATGTATATATATGTATAGTTATTATAGTATGTATATGTATATGTATATATGTATGTGTGTATGTATATGTTGTGTATGATGATGTTATATATGTGTGTATGTATGTATGTATGTATGTATATGTGTATGTGTATATATGTATATATGTATGTATATGTGTATGCATGTATATGTGTATATATGTATATATGTGTGTATATGTATGTATGTATGTGTGTGTGTGTGTATATATATATATATATATATATATGTGTATATGTATGTGTGAACATGTCTATATAGGTAAATTATTTTACGTATATAAATATATATCTCATTGAAAATGTATTTATGTGTATGAGTATACATATATGTATATTAGTGCATATACATTTACATAATGTTCAAATATACATTATGTATATGACACCGTTTATTTGCACATGTACGTTTCTCTTTTATTCTAATTCTTTAACAAAATCAACCTTTGCGCCTATTCATTAGAATTCTGTCAAAAATTTTATTTATGTCAAGCCAATATTTTATTTATACTTAAAAATTTTTTATTCAATTCAATTTTATAACGTTATATAAAGGAACCTAGTTTAAATTTTATTTATGGAAGCTAATTTTTATTAACCTCAATGTAAGTAACGCTTATTAACACCATTGTCTTTATTATTGTTGTATTACTTTTTTAGTTATTGCCTTTGAGAAAGCATTAAATAAATGCGAAAATTTAGGCCATAAAAAAGAGTTTTCTTTTACCCCAGCAGACCTAATACCCGCTAACATAATTATAATCATATATATATATATATATATATATATATATATATATATATATATATATATATATATATATATATATATACACATAATATACATAATATACAATAATATACATAATACACAACTTGGGGCTACTTTAAATTTTCTATCTTTGTATTTCAGTGCCTTTCTATACTCTCTAGAATACTAATATGCATCAAAATATATTGAAAAGTATTTTGTATTCAGGACTTCATTATTTATTAATAAAGTTGTATGCAATGTAGGTCGTCAAACTCCAAAACCATAATTCACGTACAATTTTGAAACTTGGTATCTGGTGTGCAGGTGTTGAAGGCTTCATCAAGAATAGATTAACGTTGCCTCAGAATTGAAGTTTGGAGCGTCAGACGAATATATAAGTGCTCGGTGATTTAGTGTCATGGATTATGAGATGCGACATATATCATGGAAATTATCTCATTTTATTTTCCGTTCTACAATTTGCAACATACATTTCAAGCGGGTTGAAAACTTTTCATTAGGATACGCTGTAACTTTAATATCATCTGTACTCTACTCACTACGTACTAATTTACTGTATAAGGCTTGTATGGTGTTTAATTAAGAATTTTTTTAATTATCTGCGAAGGAAATTACTTCCCGCTTTTGTTTCAGGGTAGACACTTTCAGAGTTTTATTGCTCGCTCGTAATTTGTGTCATTCAAATTTGGGGTAATTAAATTAGGGTTTAGGTGGCTTTTGTTAGCTATGCGACGTGTACATTTAAGATGAATATAAAATTACATTTGGTACTATGTAGTTTCTTGCATGAAATTTTTTGTTCATTATTTAGAGTGCTGTTTAAGAGCTGTCATTTGTGTTTTCATAAAAATTGCTGGAGTTGATACATTTTTAATGAGGATTTTAATTTAGAGTTGGAATACTTTTAATGCACTCAGTATCTAAAGTACCTAGTTTTTAAAATAAAGGATATAAAATAAATGCGAGTAATCAGTAAGATGTTACTTACACACGAACAGAAAACCTTTCTATATACTTTTTATTATTCTCTATTCGATTTATTATAAGTCGATTTACTTTGAAATACAAAGAAGCCTTAATGTACTGACATGCCGCTCATCAATGCTGATTATCACTACGATGTTTACCAAATCCTACATTCTTCTTAACATGACGATTAGCTATTTATTACTATGTAATTAATCTAGACAAGCACTTATTTATATACATGCTAAACATACTTATTTTAAAGCTTTATCCCATAATGTATATCGTAATATTCCTGAAGTCATACTTCCATTCAAACTGACTGCTTCTCCTTTATATATCTACTATAATTGCTCTTGAACCTTTAGATTTTTCGTTTTATATTGATTCTTTAAACGCACCCTTGTAGCTGTCAATCAATCGTTTATTGGTTTAATGACTTTGTCCCTTTCGATTCTAGACTCTTCAACGCCTTTGTTACAGTATTAATAAAAACAAATGTTCATTAAAAACGAATTATGTAACTACTCTTCTAAAACTAACACAAATGTCGAGAAAACCTAACTATAATGTTTATAACATAGGAATATAATTTGTTGAAGAGTCCAATATGTTTGCGGATGTATTAAGTATAACTACTTAAAACAGATTGAGAATAAAAATATCATTTAAAATATAATTTTTTTGCAACACTAGCGAGAGCAACTAAATGTTTTTGGTTATAATAAAAAGAAAACAGCATTTGTAATAAATCGGTAAAATCTATAAAGGTATGAATATTATTTTATTGTATGTGGTTAGAAAACACAAAAGTTTGGTCTAAGTTTGTTTCATTGCTATTGCCTTTCTAGCACAAAGTGCAATCGCGTCATTATATTTCAACAAGGAAGTGTACTTGATTTTGTGCTTTATTTCTTAAAGCTAATTTTTCGCAAAGAAATAACTTGTCTTTGGTTGTCTCGCAATGAAGATTTTTCATCAGAAGCATTTGCGGTTTGGCAATTGCTGTTTATGTAGTTACTTAGCACATTTTTAATAACTGTGATACCAATTTTGATTGCAATCGCCTATTGAAATATTTTAATAAATGTGATCGTTCAGAATCCATTTATTGGCGTTACAATCTCTCCTCAGCGACTTACTTCTGTGGTACTTACTTTGACGAGGGAAAACTCGTGTATATTGTGAAGTGAGCAATCAATATTGACCTTTCAAGAACTTTAAACTTCTATAGTGCAAATTTAAATCGAGCCCCAGCGTTGGGCCGTCAAAATTGCCGTGGAACCTTCAAATTCTCACCCCACGAATTGGGCCAACATAGAATTTTTCTGAAAAAAAAAATGTTTCTTACACTACCTTTTGGAACGCCTGCTTATTTCTGCTCACTCTGGCTAGCTCAGTAATCGGCTTCTTCTTGCATACCTACCATCCTAAGTACCTTACTTTCTCACAAACACAGTCAAATGAAATTACCATTCAAATAATGCCACAAAACATACAACCTTTTTATTTACACATATTAACAAGTTTCCATTATTAATAAAATATTTACACTTTGGTACATACAGTTTGCTACAGTTTGTTACCACCTCAATCATTAAATACTTCAAAGTCCTTGATTTTAGTATATCTCAACAAATTTTATTTTATCCGAGTAAATGGGCCCGTCGTGCAACCCTAGATTGATGTTATTCTGGTCTATTTTGAGCTCATTATAACCCAGTTCCTCTAAATGCTTTTAAACCTTGCATTTTTATTAAAAATAAATCTAAAGACCCGTTTACTCCTTACAACAGCGTGTTAGATTATCAATAAACATTTTGTATCATCAATATACCGTTTTAAATAATCAATCTTAATTGTCCTGTACATCTACCCCTTTAAATGAGTATTTATGGTAATAAATACACCCCCAATAAGTCAAAACACTCAAACACAAAAATATCAACACAAATGTTTATACAAAAAGTAGGAAATTAATTTTCTTTACCTGGGGCAGGCTTCATCCCTCGTCACCTCTGAAGATGGCTACCAGAAACCCTTGTCGTTGAGTAGTCCATATACTTTGATTATGCCTGGATCCAACTGATCCCCGCTATCCAAATCTCTGCCACCACCATTAATTTTCTCCTCAGATATTTGCCTTGTCCAAACTTGACATTCCATACCAAGTAAGTACACTTCATGCATACTAGTTAAGCTTTAAAATTCGCTTACCCAAGTACCATCAGTCAATTGAGTCGTGTAGTAACGGCACCTTTTGTCTAGACCTTAGCACCCACTCGTGCAATATCACTTTTACTACTTTTGCGGTACGTTACTACATCTTTACATATTTTCAAACAGGATGTTGTATGCTACTTTACCGAATACACAATAATTAATACACGCAAGAGCATATACTATCAATTACGTTGAAGATCTAAGCGCGATCTCAGATCTAAGGGAAAGAGAACTTTAATATTTTTTTCCGAGTATTTATACGCATTTCACACCCCTCAAGGAACCTCTCTTTATTGAAAAGCTTATTTTTAAAGTCACTTCCACAAATTTTGGAACGTAACGTCTGAAAAATTCCGAGATCATCATAATGTTACCCTGAAATTTGTTTAATACCTCAACGGACGCGCGTTTTTCAAAACTGCGTCACCCTAAACCAATGATATAGTTTTCCCCCGTCATAACGCTCCACCTATCAGCTATCTTTCTCCGTTCCACCCATATTTATTGTCTCTTTTAGAAACCCCTCTCAAGCTACAGAAAATCGATATTGTTGTTGGCCTTCACATTTTTTCTTGTATTTTATACGTGACTTGTAACCAACGCTTTCTTATACGTTTCTCTGTCTGTTTTACATTATAGATCGTTCTTTTCACTAAGTCTTTAAGGCACTTGTTATTGTTAGCAGTTTGTCAAACCGACTGTTGCAAACAATATTTAGAATTTTGTGCTAACGTTCAATCGAGTTCGATGAACCTGACCTTTAACTAACAGGTGTTTTTTCAAAGCAACTTGTTGTTTAAAATAACAATTCCGAGTTTAACCATTCTTAGGATTTGTAAACGAACGTTTTCGTTTATGTAAATATGCGTTTAAATTATTGATTTTCTATACTTGAAAGCTCCACTTCTGCTTCCATGCTCTCGATTAAAAATTATTACAATTTAATTATGCGTATCCTTGAGTTTTTATGTACTCTAACGCTTCTTCCCTTTGTGCAATTTTAACATTCTAATTTAGAATTACAAAATATGTTAATAACTGTCCGTCTTCTATCTAAACTGATTAATTTGGCGCGTAAATAAATTGTTCCTATTTTCTATATACACAGTTGATAAAATTGTATTGTCTAGACCTATTTAACCTATAATTCCAATTTTCAGTCAGTAGATTAGCGAACTTTATATAGTCCCAAATTGGTTAAAATTTGAACCACGAGCTTATGACAAATGAGCAGTTGGTTTTTTAGACACCATCTAATTAAAATAGTATGTTATATTTATCTGCTTTGTGACATGTTTGGACTATATTGTTTATTTCAAATAATAGTTGTTAACGTTTCTTTTGTATAACGGGGTACATCGAAATAAAGGATATATAATGTGCTTTTTTAATGACGTTAACAGAATAAGTAGTTGGGTAAGGTAAGGTAAATATTAGCCTAAACAGAGCAGTAAATTATAACCTCAGAAGCTAATCAGGAATAAAGGTTTTGAATATTAATGTTTTACTACAAAATCTAAGTCAGTCATACACTTGATTAATATAACGTTGCAAGGCGGATTGCAGATATATCTAACAATTTGAGCAAACATTGTCGACGTATCATATACTTATAGGAAACAATTTCACAGAACATGACGAAGTTTGCCTCTTTAAAAAAGCATAATGAGTAACACCCGACTTTACGGAATCACTTTATGTGAAACGGCGCCATATACAATAGAATTTCTCTTCGACGCTTCGCCTGTATATATAGGCAGAGAAGGCATCAGGTGGTAACGTGTTTTTCCTTTCAAAAATATTTCCCATTGACAAAATAGCGCCTGCAAAGTTATTCTCATAACAACTGCAAAAGTATTCTCAGAGTAACACCTGCAAACCAGAGCAATTAAGAAAGCAAACGCGGACTTTCACTAAGTATGCCCGTGTGAAAACAATGTTTGTTCCGACTCAAAATCGACCTCGATAGGAGAAAAAGAAGCGTTCGCTCCTGTCGTATCTAGAAAGCACCCTGAACAGCCTAGCGTAAATTTGCCACATTCGCCTCAACATCAAAACCTCGTGAGGATAACTCATATTGTAACTCGACCTTGTGTAGTCTATTGATGTCGATCCGCCAATGTGCCATTTTAACGCAATAAAAGCATATCTAAGCCAACAGAACAAGTTAAAATACAACCGAAGGAAAAATTGAAATCCACGAGAACAAAAATTACTGGAAATAATAAAATAGAGTCTAGAAATCTTAATAGAAATGGGCACCAGTGTTTTAAAAAACTTGAATTGCCAGCGGATGCGAAATTCTGGTAACTAGGTATAAAGAAGAATCTACAGAAAATCGCCAAGTACCCGACAAGGAACAATAAAACAAACGCAAACAAAGATTTTTATCAGGACGAAACGGTATGTGCATAGAAAATTTGGCACCAAACGTTAAGTAAAAATAGAGGTTCCCAAAAAATCGAGGACAAACTTCTAAGTAAAAAATAACGGGTCAGAAATCCAGCAAATTTTAAGTAAAAGAGAAAGGTTTCGAACTAACGGTTTGTAATAAATCTACTTACTGAGGAAGAAAAAAATGTTTGTTCAAATTGTTAAGTATATCTGGAACCCGCCTTGCAACAGTATATTAGCCAAATGTATGACGAGTGGTCTATTTATTATAGACAACCATAGAGATTTAGTATTTCAATCTACAATACCGGGAACAGTAGCAGGTGGACAGTATATATCGCACGTGAACACCTGTGCGACAACGAAGCGCAATAGCAGTATATTTCGCAGTAACTGAATTGATAACCAACAATTTAAAGCAAACACTTAAACGTATTTATCGGAGCGATGCTGGTGTGCAATTTATTTCAGGGAATCCATAAGGCGAAGTTTTGTAATCAAAACAAATTAACATAGAATAGATTCCATATATTTAACGTTGTTGCTAAATACTTAATGTGATACTTGAATAAGTAATCATTTCAATTTAAAAAGGTAGTCGACCTCGTTAATGAAAATTCGTATCTTCGTGAATACAATAGCTAATACGCGATTAATCAGAAAATCTACGATGCAGAAATTGTACGTAACAAAATATATATTTGGGTACTTTTTACTACAGCAATCCAATCTGTATACGCAACAACATAAAGGCGATCTACAGTCTGCCTTTGAAGCATTATTAACGTTTTTGGGGTGTTAATAGTTATGAAGTTACACATGTTGTCAAGCATAAGGCTACACTGGTCAACAGTTCGAGCTTCCGTTGGGCAATGTCGTGTTCACAAACGGGGTGTTTATTACATTTTATGCATGAAGACTTAAAAGAAAACAAAAAAGGAGGAACAATTATTTTATTAACGTTAACTCTACACACTAAAGGTTACAGCATATTTTGGAATAGCTTTTCACAATCTTTGATCTAATTAAAAAAAATTTATCTAGGATTTTGTAAGGTTTGCTATGATTGTTATAGCCAGCTCGCATACTTGTTGCAAATAAAGACGTGGGATAATGATAATTAGATTTTGCTATGCATTTCATTTAATATGCGGAAAGTAGCGTAGCAGCAGGACTTAACAATAGTTAACTCAGTCTACACTTTATCAGAAATGACTTCTCCGGAAAGACTATATAAAAAAAAGCTTAAAGAATAAATGTACATTGATTAACCACTTTATAAATTATAACCGCTGGATGGGACGGATTTGATTGGTTCTGTCAGCTTCATTCGTTGGAGACCTAGGAGATGGAGGCTACAACTTTTGATTATTTATTAGAAGCTTCCTTTATAAATTCATGTACATTTATAAAGGTACTGAAAAAGAACTGCGCCAGAAGTCACTAAAACAAGTCAAGTTTTTTAGCGAACCAGTTGATTGGTAGAGAATAAGGAGATCTAAGTTAATTATCAGAATGTAGACATCAAGATTGTCCAAATTCAGTAAAGCGTCCTAAAAAAGAGTGAAGTTGATGATGGTTCAAAACAAAGCGAGGTGTAGCAGTTAAAATCTGCACAAACATGTATTGTGATATTATTAGAGAGTCGGGAAATGCACGAGAATGATAAAGTTAAGACCAGTTAAAACATTGTAACATTTTTGTTTCTTTTTAATATTCTAGAATAAAGATATCTGGGGCCATCACGCTGAAAGTTTCCCATTTCAGACAAAAATTGTGTACAAACTTTGCTCATTTAACTGCGTTTATATACCTTATTCTTTCTGTAAGCCCCAAATATAGTATTACCAAAATGTTTGAGTATTCTTGAATTTTGATTCCCACTGCTGACAAATTATGGTATTGCCTTTCTGGGAATATATACTGAAACAAAATATATACCCAAGTGACAACAGATATTCATTAAAGTAAAGTTGCTTTTAGTACATTTACTTTTAACTGCTGAGGAGCTATCTTCTTAAATAATTTTATGTATTTTACTAATTACGAATTTTGTACCCTTGTTTTAGCAGTAGGGTTTAGCAAATATTCGCATTTACTTCTAGACTGACTTCACTTTGTGCCATGCCGCTATCCGTCTAAGTTAATAATACTTTTGTTTAATTAACAAAAAAGCTTAATTAGTGCGTTGTTACGCAAACTGAGTTTGGGAGAAAGGAAAACCGCAAGGATGTACATAAAGGGCTGGGGGAGATTTTCTGTGCTTCTAATTCTCGCGTTATCTAGATTGATAAGGGTGTAGAGTGGAAAACCAAGTTGCTTAAGCAGCACTGACGTTTATAACACCAATATCTAATAAGCGACTATCTGTGTTGTGTTAATAATTGAATAGATCGTTTCCTACACCTTACTTTGTCATGCACGTTGAAACACGCACGCTTACTCAACTTACTAGCTTTGTAGTGAAGGAATTTTAGGTGTACACAAGATAAATATAAATTAGTCAGTTCCTTGCAAAATCATGAACATATAACAGGTAAGATTTTGTTTAAAAATATTTGTAGCTGTGTTTAACGCAGTAACTTTCAATTATTTTAAACTTCCATATCCATGTATTGAAATTTTGAAGATTACAATATTCATTGAATGACATAAAAGTTGCCTTTTATTAAAGGCACCTTGATCAAGTCAACGACATTCAAAATTCCTTTCGAATTACGTAGCAAAATATCCAAATTTTCGAAATTCTTGTTTCACCTTGAAAACTATAAATATTCAAAATAGCGTTAAGATTTTCAACAAATGTAAATCGCGCCAACGAGTTTTATTTATAAAATGAGTTTTCTGTCTCTACGGGACTGATTTCCCTTCGCACGGGAAGCTCTTTTGCCCCGGGAACCCCTTTCGCCTCAGAAACCATTTCTCCGCGGACCCTTTTGCTCACAGTTTCGCTTTGGTACGCCCACGCGTTCTCCCGCTTGTACTCGAAGCAACTTTCTTTAAGTATCGATTCTTCATCGCGTTCTCGCGCTTCGCGCTTAACTAATTATTTGAAGGTTGCTTTAGCTTTTTATGAAATAAATAGCGACATTATGGATTTTATTTACTGTATGAAAGTAGGTAATTATTTTGTGTCTAAGTATTAATTAAAATTATAAACAATATTACTTCCACTTGTGAGATTAAAAAATCTATGTTCCATAGTCAAACGTTTTAAAATACATGGTTCCGAGCGTCCCTGTACCTTAGTATATTTTGCGAAAAGGATTGTGATGTTTGTTGCAAGATTGTGTCAGATGTCCTTTTAAATGAATAAACATGTACGATGGTGTGAGAACTCGCGTATATCAAATTTGATGTAATTTTTTAAAATTAGACTTTATATATTGGAAATTGTGACGGAATGGAAGGTCAGATCGATTTTTAGGCTTCCCATTATAGATTAGACGCTTTTCCGTATCATATTTGTATATTGAAAATTGAAAATGATATTTCAGGTACTTAACGCTATTTTAACCATTGTCGTGCATGCCCGTTCGTTGATAGTCAGAAGTTTCTCAATACTCAAGACCTTTTACGTTTAAAACTGTACAGTAATCATATAGCATGAAATATTAGCCCTCCACTATGTACCAACTATTTAATAGCGGAATATTTTAGATTTGGTAACTTATATGACGTATAATCAAGAAATGTGAAACCTTAAGCGAAAATCGACGCGAGCGCGATTTTCGTATAAAAAATTTTTAAAAAAATAATCAGGACGACTTCCGTAAGGTAGATCTCGTCAGTTTTCTTTTGAAAATTTAAAAAATACGCCCGACCTCTGCATCGAACCCGGAACCCCATGCATGCTATCCAACAGTATTAGCACTGAGCTATCGCGTCAGACGTTTGTTGAAATGTCGAGCTTTTTACGCATGTATTTTCGTACGTCACGCAAAAATGCTTCGATTTACCGAGATATTCAGGATGCAATGTAACTATTCGGGCGGGTAAGATCATATCCGTCGACGAAATTTAGTATTTTGTGCTTTAAAATATAAAACCTCTATATTTTAAATAGGTACGAAATCAGATTCTAAATCGATTTTGGATGCTTACAATGCATATTACACATTTTATAGCGCCATAATTTTCGTTTTCGGAAAAAATTGTGATAGCTTAGATTATGATGCTAACGCTTCGAATACGTTTCGCTTGCGTTTGCGCGCCAATTTTGAAAGCAGCCGAATATTTACATGTAACTTTACTTGATTTTTCTAAAAATGGACCTTCTACGTGAAAACGCCGTCGAATTCAGATTCTAATTCGATTACTGAATCTCCACGTGTATATTAGATATTTTAGAAAGCCTCGAAGCGAATTTTGCAAATTCGTTTTTCTACCTCGCGCTCATTTAGATCGACACCTTGCCAGCTCTTTTGCATTGCACTTTCGCTTCTCACGTTGGTGAAAATCGTATTTTTTTACAGTCAGCGCGCGATATAACCGCAGACCAAAAATAGCCGACCCATGAAAATATTTCGTTTCCCGTCACAAAACCATGTTTATCCCACGAAAAACTTAATTCCCCGTCTCACTACCTGCCTTCCGCCCCATCCGCAAACTCTTTTCGGAAGAGATACGCGATTAGCCTCCCATCGGATTTTTCAACTATCCGAGCAGAGCCAGCTGTTAAATCTTATAGTATTGTGATGTAGGTTAAATTTAACTCAACACTGTGGTAGTGCATTATTCCGGGTTCGTATCCCGACACGGTCCGCTTGAAAAATGTTAGGCGAGCATTTTTCCCAAAAATACACCCTCGTTCGGATGAGAGGTAAAATGGAGGTCCCGTGTGTGAGTATTGTCACACACGTTAAAGATCCCTACCTTGCTTGGAACAGCAAGAGTTCGGCAAAATTCCAAATTTTCCAGGTAAAAAAAACTGGCTTCCTGGCCAATGTAGTATCTTCGGGTGAAGCATTGGATAATCACATGTAAGGTAGTGCATTATTGTTGATCTTGCCTTTAGTATCGTTATTAAAGCTTGCTTAAATTTCCATTAAGTTTATATTTGTAGTAACTTAATTGTTCTAATGCTAGTGGCTTACTTTATTTGCCAACTCTTCTGTTTAAAAATTGGCTTCGACCGAGAATGCACCAGATAGGAAGGCTGCTTTTACTTCTGTTTGTTACGGATGAAATGTGCATGAAGTTGATAAATTTTATTTACCCTGAAAGGGTAGGGACCCTGTAACAATATAAAGGTTGCATCGGCTAACTGCAGTGGTGCGAGAGTGGGTTTCTATGGACAAATGAGAAAAGAAAATAAAGAAAAATTAAGAAATATAAAATTAATAAAGAACATGTGTTAAATACAAAAATTTTACGTTGTATCGCACTTGCCCCGAAAAAGTTTTATTATTCTTTTGTCAAAATCGAGGGCCGTAAAACCGTTGGTTCCAGCAATTTTTGAATGTTTTCTCTACACAGAAGACGGTTTATTCTGCATAAAACTCCCTTGTTTCCGTTGTAATAAAATAATATTGTAAAAACAAAATACTGCTTTCAAATAAGATACCATCACTGGAATAGCTGGATATCCTTTAGAATTGGCAGACCTTACCGATTTTATAAGTAAATTGAAATAAAATTTAACCTAGACTTAAATTCTATTAACATACAATAATTCCCATATAAAGTTACAACTATACTCTCCAGAAACAAATTTTTAACCTCAAATCTGGCCAGGTATTGCTAAAAGAAAACTCATAAAATGAGCTTAAATCTAAGCCATTGATGAAACTATTCGCCATTCCAAATTTTTTCTGTTTTCATATAAAATTATAAAACATTCATAAATCCTAATTATTTCAAATGTCGTTCATAATATACAAAAAAAAAAACACTTAAACACCAACTTTTACTTTATTCTTTCATTGTCCATTCCAAAATTCTTGTACTTTTACTGACCTACATTTCACTAATAAATCTGGTATTTAAAATCAATATCCACGCCTTCCGTCTCTAATGAATAATGAATAATTATTTTCACGTTTAGTTTGATTGCTTATTTCGTAAATAACAAACAATAGACATTGTTTCCCGTAAGACGAGCGGGCCAGTAAGAAAGGAACGAAATTAATAATGGAATATTTGACCGAATTATGTGTAATGAAGGAAGGGAAAGAAACAGAAAGAAAACGAATGTCAAACTAAGCAGTCGGAAATGGGAAGCTAAAAACGAAACAACAGGACACAACCCAATTTGCCTTTTGTAGAGTATCTGCATCTGAAAGAATAATTAAACACAAAAACACATGTAACATCTAACTTTAATAAGTAACATCTATGAATTTAGATAACAAACGATATTAAATTGCTGATTTAAGCACAAACATCTAAATTCTTCGATACACACGTACTGATATATAATATTAATTATATCTAGTAACAATCAAGCTGAAGGGTGTTTTGTAAATAAAATAACTGCTACGTTATACACCCCTTAAACATTGCTGCACAATTTAGGATCACAAAACTAAGTGGCATTTAACCACTCTAATTAATAAAAATACAAAGATATCATTTATAAATAGAACGAGCATTGGCTTACTTTGGCTAGGACAAGTTCGGTCCAAATAGAGCCTACTAACACATAAGAAACAAAGTACATATTTACTATAATGTCTTTAGGCCCAATCAACACTAACAGCTAATCAAATATCACAACTGATAGATAGCTCTCAAGTTTGCACAGGGCGACATTAGTTTTATGTCATTAAATTGGGGATGCGATAGAGATTGATTGGCTAAACAAAAAACGTATAAGACATTTTACTCTAGTTATTTATCAACCTAAAACCATCATCAAACTACACTAAATCTATATACTAATAATGACAGTATTTAGTAGACAACAATGTGTTACTCATTATTTCCAAATATTTACCTACTAGCCAGCAAATCCACGTATCGTAAGTAAATGAAGCAATCGTACCTGTTGGAATTTAATTATGCTTGTTCACCTAAGTTTTGTAGGGTCTTAGGTAACTGCAAGGTTCTTGTCTCATTATAACTTTATCTGCATACATTATAATTTGAATAAGGGCCGCTATGCTTGCGACCACGTCCCCAATGCTCCACCCCAAGGTAATGTAATACATTGAAAATTCATCTGCATACAACTGCAGCCAAACAAAATGTGTGGTAACGACAATGTGAAATGTTTACAGCCTAGCAAGCATTAGTTCAAAGAACCTAAGAAATGGAGCCTAAAATTCAAAGAATATTGATTACAAACTGAGCTGAAAGTATTAACATTTCTATTAAAGGAACATCATCTTTCGATTACGCAGTAATCATATAAACAGGAGTAAGTTACCATTATAAGCTTTTTGTATCTGCCCAATTGGGTTAATAATATTTATCATAGAAGAAACAACGCAAACTAGCGCATGAAATATGGTAAACTCGTTCAACTAATATATTTCTAAAATTGTTTTCTGAACAATAGTCACAGAAATTCCATATAGAATAGAAATAAGTTTGAGCATATTTCTATCTATCACGGATAACAAAGCCGCTTTACCTAATTACAATTAAACTAGCAACATTTAGGAAATTCTTACCATCCACATGCCTAAATAAAAAACAAGAACGTATAATATAAACATGTGGACCTGTGAATTAAATAAGGGACGATCTTCAGTGGTTGCCCAACTCAGCTAAATTGAAATAATAAAATGTAGCAAACTTGTTTACTGAAATCGGTAGAAATTGAAATGGTTTTTAAACTAAGGAAGCAGTAAATTTACAAATACGAAATGGAACGTAATAATATAGTAGTTCATAAATGCATATAAAAATTCTTGAGCATACAAACTATCTGCTCACTGCGTAATTCCAGGGTAACCAAGAACACCATTGCTTGCTTGTGCTCATTCTTTCAGTCCCCCAAAAACAGAAAACTCCCTTGGACTAAACAAGCCATAAAGTTTCAATTTAATGGAGAGGGCTACACCCCTCTGTTTTCAAACACGCGCTCGTTTATGAAACTACCCTGCAACTTGCACTTTTACATGTTGATCGCCGCACATTCCTTTCAGGCATTCAATAAAAAAATTTTGGAAGCTCTGTACTATTAACCTAAATTCTAAATGCGCGTATTTTTACATTTTTATGTTGATGTATTGCCAGTTTATAATTAATTTATTATTCATTTTTCCATCGAATGCAACCACAGACATTCAATCTCCACTGTCTCGATTTCGGAAGAGTGTGCAATTAAAGTATCAAAACGTGAATGCCTGTTAGTTGTTTTCGGGTGTTTAGTTATTTATGTTCTAACTGCTTAATACATTGTAATTATATTGTATGAAAGAGATTAAATTACTTGTAACCTTATACTTGTATATTTTCCTAACATAGCGTCTGGTCATTGTATTAAAGTATATCTGTGTTTTCTTTATGGTAATTGCAACTGTGTACTATTAATAGTTATTTATTATACAAGGGAAAAAGTACTAGATTTTAGCTCGAGGTGTGTTTGTCTCCCGACGCGAAACGGAGGGAGGCAAAACACCGAGAGTTAAAATCTTACATTTTTACCCGTGTATAATACACTATTTTTTTCTGTGACAGGCAAAACGGTGATTTAATATTGAAAAAAATATTACAATATATTAAAGTCAAAAATCAATCGATGTCAAATATCTGTCAATTTAATTCTGCGAGTGGTTTCAAAAATTGCTTACTTAAGTTGTTTATATCGGTTGTTTTGAACGCGACGAAGTTATGATACTATGTTATGTTACACTGGAATGTTGCAAGTTTGTACCCGGCTTTAAATAAAATATCTTCGTATTCTTACTTATTTGCACATACCCGGGAAAAAAGTTTAATTTTTTTCCGGGGAAAAAGTAAATTCGTAAAAAGGGACATTTTGTTACCTATCAAGAAACATTGTGTCAAATTTTTTTTCCGTCACAGAAAAAATGTAATTTGTTCGACTAAAATTTCTAGAGTTTATATTTGGGATGCATATATTAACAAATTTACTGTTATATGCTTAGTAATTTTTAAAGCTTTCTTGAAAAAATTACATGTTTGCACTATGAAATTTTACGGTTTTTTTTATTTGTTTGCATTTTTGTGGTTTAAAGTAATTTATGGCACCGAGCTGAGTTTCGATATGTATCTAACAGAAATAAAACGATTATATTTGTGGTTTCAAGTTTATAATTTGAATAAGAATACTGATTTTACAGCACTATTATCCATGATATTAAAATTATACAGGACCCTTCAATAACAAGTTTGTCATTCAAGATTAATTCCAATTTACCAATTTAATTTTTATTTCTAGCGTAACGCAATGCGTTACATACTGCTCAAAACGAAACGCATATGTCTACTTTTTAGTCCAGCACGAAATGCAGAAGTTGCAGTTTCAATTAAATGGAAGCTTGTAGGTTGCGAACGGTGGAAGCACGCAATTATAGGTAAAACCGTCAAAATTAACTGGTTTGCACTTTTAAGTACTTTGCGAAATGTTGTTTTACGAACATGTTTACCCATTAAATCAAATTTACCTAACAGTCTCTCTTTCATGTAAGCGATATTAGTTGGTGATAATATCGCCGTTTCTCAGCAGCAGAATGTCTGTGTGAGTAAATTTCTTGACAACTTATTTAAATCACATAATACGTCCAACCTCCGATATATATCTTTTTAGCGCACACATAATCTATTATTAATCATTAATAAATTCCCTTCTAACATAAAAACCTAAGTTTGTTTCTAAAATGTACGGGGTTGTTTAATTTATTGCAGATGTTTAAGGTTTTTCTGTTTCCAGATAATTTATTTTTCGAATGCTTCAGTTTTATAAGATTTCTATTGAGTTTTCTTCGCTGAAGTTTTAAGAAATTTATGCCTTTATTGTAAGTAAAGAATTGTGTAGATACTCCGCGCTAATGAAGATGGAACTCGTTTGAAACAATAGCTATAAAAATTCCCTTGATAGTTTTCGATTGCGACAAAGGTATTTCACGGAAATAATAAATTCTGTTGGAGTATTCCTTCGAATAAAAGTGATAATGTTTCCGAAATCTGTATTGTAGACACAAGGGCTTGTCGAGCACAGTTAAAAGGGTGCTAAGACAATATATATTGACGGTCGTGCGTGGCCCTTGTTACAGAAGCTTTTTGCTTTTATTTCATATGATATTAGTAGGTAACCCATGTAGAGCTTTTGCGTGGGTCACATACCAGAATATCTCGTTGTGATTGTTAGCCTCGTTTTTCACCGAAAATAATCGGATTAGCCTATAACACCCTTCATTTTTCCACTTTCTCGGTTTTTACGTTCGCTCCTCTCATATAAAAGTCTTAGTTACAGTTGAATTATGTAACAATGCTTTTGTTTCCTGCTTTCGTTTCTGTATTTCGTATGATTGTGAATTATAACTTGAGATAGAAGCGAAGTTTATCGTATTGATTTAATATTGCAATCTTGAGTGTAATGGGGTATAATGCAAATCTCATAAAACGTTGATTTCGTATAGGTTATTGTGTGGTTTCGAGATGCGAGGCCAAAGCAATGTTTATCAATATTGTGAATAAATTGATAGCTTAGAGATTTTGGTGCTACTTACGAAACCTTTTCATTTTATGAAAAATTGAAAGTTACCTAATACAAGGAGCTGGAGGATTTTGAACTCTTTAATTTTCTAACCCTTAATAGAAACGAAAAATCAGGAACGAAATTTGCATAAATAAAACAACGGTTAAGAGCTTTTCTGTAAAGCTGGCAATGTGCACCTCCATTTGGGCTGGTTAGAAATTATATCAGCGTATTACTTTGTGCATTACTGCATACTAGAATGCGTATGTCGCCATTTTCATGTAAGTGTTGTTTCTTATGGTAGTGATTTGATATTGATCTCTATTTGTACAATCGGATATCAAATATTCCCAAAAAGCTTTATATGCGTTAGTCTCGTAACCATCTTTTCACTTGATTAAACTTGTTTCAAAATAGTTATGTCATTTCGGCTTCTTTTTAGGCGGATTGTGTATTTGTTTATTTATTTAATTACCTATATTACCTATATTGCTTCCTATACACCACGCACTTACGGAACTAATAGAGATATTCGGAAGCGAATCTCCACCCATATCTATGGGTTTATACATTACATGTGATTTTCAATTCTCCACCTGAAGGTACTACATTGTCCAGGAAGCGAGTTTTTTTTACCTGGAAAATTTGGAATTTTGCCGAACCCTTGCTGTTCCAAGCAAGGTAGGGTTCTTTAACGTGCGTGACCACACTCACACACGGGACCTCCATTTTACCTCTCATCCGAACGAGGGTGTATTTTTGTGAAACATGGGTTTATACAACCTAATTTCTGTTAGTCTATAGATTTTGAATTTTTTCGGCTAAACAGGTTTGTCCTGACTTCGAAATCCTGGATTTCATATTTCGTTGGTTCTATATAAACGACTTGCTTTTTTTTAAAACACTGAAAGATTTTTCTACCTTAAGTGTACGATATTATGGATTGTTTGTGTATATCTATTTTATGTGCCGAAACAAGAGGCCAAATTAATGAAATCATATACGTATTTATTAATGTGTTGCACTGCTAAGGGTGTTCAAGATCCTTTATTCGGCATTAGTGTCCGATTTAAGAAATACTATATTATAGGTGTACTATATCGCGTGGGAGGAAATGTTGTAAGTTTTATGACTGTGGGATTGATTTTTCCGAAGCTTCTGGGAATTGCCTGATTTGTTATCACTATCTTTGAGAGAAGGGTTTATTTGATATTTGTTTTTTTTATCTCTGCCTTTCGTTGGACAATGAAAAGTTGGTAAATTCGTTCAATTCTATGTAAAGAGTAAACGGTATTTAACTATAGGCAGATGAAAACTTCAACATTGTTTAAAGATTGGTCGAATCTGGAAAAGCTTAACGTTGCTTAAATATTGATTGAAGCTAGACTAATTCGCAATAACTTTGACTTATGGCAAGTGATTTGTTGTCCATTTTAGCACATCTAGTGTTGAAATAAATATCGTTAAGGCGAAACTGGTGTTGGCATATGCATGATTATTGCCCAACCTTGTAGAGACCTTATAATTCTTTTGTCCTTGCTTATTAAATTTAGGGGGACATCAGAAAAGCACTTCTTTAAAAATTTTATATTGGTTTAAAAATAGGAAACAAAGTATACACTAGTGAAAATAGGGATTGTTTGCAATCGTCTAAGAGCTGCACAGCATTCAATTACATAGTGGTTTACTAGATTATTGTTCTATTCGTATATTAATAGTGCGATTATTAGAAATGCACTTTCTAAACAATGTGTTTGTAAACAGTTTCTAGTTAAAATATTTAATTTGTAAAGTATTAGAAATGTAACATTAAAAATGTTCGGAGAGGGTTAGGTACAGTGTCACGGTAATTCTGATGAAATCTTACAAAGGTGGGTTTTTTAGGGTAGATACGGTGACTTATTGCACCTCGGCTAATAAAGACTCTTCTGCAGGGGTGGATCTTGATTCTTGCAAGTAGGTTCTTAAGAACCCGAACAGACCTACAAGTAAATACAGTTCAAAAGGCTCCAGAGACTTGATTAAAATGCCGAAGAACTACGAACCCGCAAGTCAAAATGGTTTCGGATAATATCACACCTAAAGAGCAAAATAACTATAATCACTGTAACTACTACAATCATATAACTATATTTCAAATTAACGGAATTACAAGCACGAGCTTATTATCTGGAATTAAATACACACCACAGTGGCAATGCAGGTATAAACGTATTTTAATAATACATATAAAGGGTAATATAAACTGGTATCCTACTAAAAGCAACGAATTTACAGTATATTTCGCCTTTTGGTGAGTACAAATTGACATGAAACTAGCCGCAAAATGTTTCTCGCTAGTAAGTAAGTAAATTTCAAAACACACAGGAGGAATGCCTTAAAATAATACACAAATGTTTTTTCACCTACAGGTAGCCATAAATATTAATTAATGTAAATGATTACTCACTAGAAAGTGACATAAATTAAGCATACCTGGACGATGCAATTAATAGCTAGTGGATCACCGTGCTTCAGTTCTGATCTTTAACATGAGTGAACACACGAGCAGGTGGTAGAATACCAAGAGTTTGATATAATAACAACACAATAATATAACCAGCATATTGTGTAACGCAACACACTGCAACGGTTTTTCCTTAGAGGCTCCTGCCCCACTCATGGGCGCTAGTGAGACGAAGTCTTCCGACATAACTACACTGAGAAAAGTGATTTGGTTGATTCAACCAATTCTGTTGTTTTGAAGAGTAAAGCATTTGATCAAGTATTTTTTAGTCGTTCTAAACGAAACTATATTCACTGAACCGCTTGCAGATGGTTAAACTAACATCAAAAATTAGTTGACTTAAATTTGTTTGTTTGAATGCATAGTAATAATTGGTTGATAAAAGAATGCAAAAGTGAATTTCATTCAACATCAGTCGTATTTAATACAAACTAATATTGTCAACAAATTTCATATTTTAGTCCAATACTACATTAATGTTGAAAAAAATCCATTTTAGTTAAATGAATGCTGGAAAAAGTGTCAAATGAACACGTTTTCTAACAAATTTAATATTGAAACAAACGTCTCTAGCTTCTTGATTTAAATAAACTACGATTGCTAAATCAAACGTCGACGTTATTCGTTGAATGCAACGGTATTGTACGTCACCGATGCTACGTATTGGAAATACAGCGCGCACATTATATCTTTAATATACCGGTAACCTTCGACTGCGACACGTCAAAATGGCGTCAAGCGTTACTTCGCATTGTTTATTGTGTTAGTTTCCATAAAAGTATTTCAACTAACTGTAAAAATACGTGAAAGATAAATTTAGTACGCTGTACTATGTGTAAACAAAATCTTTTCGTCTAAAAACACGTAAGTACATTTCTATAAATTAGTCTTATTGCCCATAACTAAAGCAGTTGTTTTTAGCATTCAACTATATAAGCGAATGTCTAACTTCAAAGACCCATTGCAACCTCAAGGAATAAACAAAACTTTCAATAATCAGTGTCAGTTTTATAAAATTGCAGTGGAAGCTTATGCAGGATGAACTAGGGTTAATGTAACATTCAAGGTGAGATTTGATTCAATATACAACTTGATAATGTGACTGAATGAAGTTATTTTAAATCAATATTTTTTTAAAATCTGTTAGGGATGAACAAACTCATTTGTTGATCGCCAAGTTGTATTAAAAAAATTTGATTAAAATAATTGAATTAAATCAGAATCGATCAAGCTGGATATTGAATCAAACTACCTTGGATGTTTAAACCAACTAATTCTATTTCTAAACAATGTACAACGCAACGAAATGATTGATTTGACAGCTAAATGTTTCAATTCAACACAATAAAAGTTAGATTAAACCACAAATGTTATTATTTGAACCCTTATTAGCCACTTAGCTTAATAATTATTATCTGCTCAATATATGGGTTAGTTAAACCAATGACGCTTTTTGGTTAGTTGAAAAATTTGAATAGTTTGTTTTAATGCTACAAACCCTTTCAAGTATTTGCTTCAATGATTTTTATATGTAAGTGGGATATTCAACGTGTTGATTTAACACAACAGCTTATTTGATAAAAGTATTAAATAATTCAAATCAATCCTACAAGCAATTGAAGTAACGATACCTAACATTCAAGTTACATTAATAGCGATTTGAGTAAATGCCATAATTATTGTGGTACAAATTTAGGTTTGTTTGCTTCAAAATCGGTTTTCCAACATTTTATTATGTTCTATTTAATGCATATAGATCATTGTTTATATACAAACCAAAATTCTAATTGAATCAACTAATTTTCAGTTGAAGCAACTAAATCCTTTTCTCAGTGTAGGGGTCTATTCCTTGGGTAGAGCTATGAGAAATGGGGGGGCAAGTCGAAATCTGTTTGTAGGTCAAACTTAATCTAAAACAAATAGGCGCCACCAAGTCCGGACTTATTCAGGATAATAGCATGGCATCTTTCTAAGGGCGGACGTGGAGACCCAAAGAAAAAAAAAGATCGCCTTTTATGACAAAAACCTGTCTTAATAAAATAAGACGCTGTTCCTGTAAGAAATTATAATAGTTAGGTTAATAAAAAATGGAACACTATTTGTGTCCCGCAAATATACATAAAGAAGTAGTAAAAAGATATTTTCAATATAAAGTTGGCATCAAAATTCTACTCTTAAGGATGTTAGCTTTCTGTGGATAGGTTTGATCATATTTGATCAAAATAAAAAACTTTAATCTTGAACCAATTGTTTACTAAAAAGAATCTCTTTTAAAATAAAATGAATTGCATACACGCTTAAGTTTACGAAAGTTGTATGCCAACTGTACATCCCATAATTTAACAAAGCAAAATCACGTTCCATAATTGCGGTGACCCATCATCTCATTTGGTACAAGGGCATATTTTATCTAGTCGACCGAGGCCATTTCCCTTGAACAAAACAAAATCTCGTTACCATGGCAACTGTCACTGTCAAATTTTACTTCAAAAAGTTGAAGCATTGTCGTTCAGTGAATTTTGAAAACAAAAGCATGTCGAATGTAAATGTGAAAATCGATATATTAGGGTATCGAGTGTCATCATTAAATACCTGTATTTGAAGGAGTTTAGTATAAGGAGATTTACAAAGGTATGCTAAATACACTTGGCGATCAATGCCTATTATATGCGACTCTGAAAAATTGGAATGTGTCATTCAAAAGAAGAAAACTTTCAGTCCAAGATGAGAAACGATCAGGAAGGCCTGTTTCGGTGCCACCTCCAAAAATATTGGCGCAGTTCATGACATGGTATTATCAGACCGTCAAAATGGGCTGAAACATATAGTTGAGACGCTAAAGATAATTCATATGAACGCATCTATCATATATGCCTTGTTTGTGCCCCTGTTATAATTTAAAAGCTAACGGTTTAGCTAACCGCTTGCCTGAATATAGGGCGCAAAATACTACACACCATTTACAAATGAAATATTATAGTTTAGGTTACAAGTTAACAACATAATTAATTATTAACTCTACTTAGCTTCTAATTAAATGCATAGTTGCATGCTGTATATCAAGTACAATGTTTAAACAGCACTCAGGGCTCATTATAGGCGTGGTTGCCATTCTGGCTTAAATTTTGTGTTACGAACTGGTTGCTTACTTTCCTAATCCCTTAAACAAGTACATAGATATGCTAAGGTACTATAAGGGATAGGTATAGGAATCAACGGGTTCAATTGCACAACATTCTATAGAGCATTTCCGCACAAGTTATTTAAAATATGTGGTCACGTCGAGATTCCCATCATGGCGACGCTTCCAATAACTTAAAAACCCACCATCGCTTGTACGTTACGTGTCCTGATTGGTCGAAAGACATATCCACTCCACGACCGTGAGAATCGTCATTACTACAAAATTACACGATAATAAAGAGTCATTCTCCCAAAACATCGCCGAGGAACACCTAGACCACATTCAATATGCGTAATGCCCTAAATAATATTAATACAATAATCTCCTAAAATTGATTATTTACCAAAATACATTGTGAAGCGCTTGTTAACGCGCAACAATCTTGTATATTTTATTACTATACTATTTTATTACTATTACTTTACTATTGTGTATAAGGCTTTTTAACTTAATTTTGTTCCAAAATATCTACAAAAATCAGTCTTCCGAAATAAATACACTTCTTTATAACCCTTTATTTTCAAATAAGAAGTTTTGCCACTCGTAATATTTTTTTTGTAAATACATTTTTAAATCGTAGATTTAGTGTGGTGTTATTATGTAATTTTCAAGTTCGATCAAATGGAGTTTTCTACTTCTACTGTTCTTAATAAGATAATGAAGATAATATGATTCTTATAACTTTTAAAATGGGAATTCTTTTAATTTTGTTCTTAGAACGTATTTATTTTTAATATTTATCAGATGTATGTGGAACTTGTTTTGTTGTCTAATCTGGAAATTTTTGGGGTTAAGCTGACGCGCTATGATCCATAATAATTTTTACAGTGACCCTAATATTCAATTGGGAAGTATTGGCAACTGATTTTGCACACACTGAAGCAAAGAACGTAGTGGAGTTTCCCATACAATTGATGCCAGAATTGGAGTAAGATTCAAATATGAGTTTCTAGAATTTCAGTCTTGCAATTTGCCAGTAAAATAAATAAAATTTCATTACCCAAATATTGCCCGTTCTTTTTCATCATCATCATTGGGTCTTCAGTCCTGAAACTGGTTAGACGCGTACCATCATTGTTTTATAATTTAGGTACGCTGTGTACTTGGGAGGTAATGTGGTTCTTTTTATATCATTAATTTGTCCTGTACTTATTTCTCTTGTGGTTGTTATAGTTTCGTTTATATTCAGCGTTTATTCATAATTTTGTTGTCTTACTTTAGGCTTGTTCTAGGAAATATGTCTGTGAGCATATTTTGACGTGCCGTGTTTTGTTCTTAAATATTTTTTGTATGTTTGTTATGGTTAGTTATACATTCTTCTTTCTCTTCTTTGGGAATGAAACAACATAAAGTTTTACTTGTATAAAGTGCGATTATTTTTATAATCTATTTCTCATAACGTATGAAAATAGTGCGAAACTAAAGCCACTAAACTTTTTCTTCAAAAAATCCCGTATATGCAATACGCTAGTTATACACATATCTAACGAAAAAGATGTATTCTGCAGTTTTTGTTATGCAGCACGAATAATACTACCGTCTCGCGTTAGGTTAGGTAAAGTTTGTTTTTTATTTGCCCCCAGATTTGTAACTAGATTGAAATTTAGTTATTGTAACGAGTACTTTGCTTTTTTGAATGTATCTTATTTGTCAAAATAAAAATAAAAGGGTATGTTTTTAATTTAAATATTATAATATTACCCTTTCACTTTAGTTATCATAGACTAGTTGTTAAATTTTTCTGGCGATGCCATCTTTGCTATCAGAGTCGGAGATTTTTGGAAGTCACCGATTGTTAGTTGTTTAAATTCAAGTATAGAGGGAGGATGGAAAATGTTTTGTATTTATTAATACCTCATGATTCGCCTAAAATTTAAGAACTTTGTTGGTTGTTTTGCAGAGAGAAATCCGGCAATCTGATGAGCTGCATCCATAGCGAAACTGGTCGTTCGCTTGTCTCTTTGTAAAATAACCACCAATTAAATATTTGTTCACTATGCTTTCACTACTTTCCTAATACAAGATAAAATAATTTATTAGCCACGAACGTTGTCAGAAGCAGCTATTTAATGGCGCGTCCACACTATGCCACTATATGTCAAATGGCACGGTTATTTGGCAAAGCCGAAAATGATGTAAACGTAGCCGATGGCTCGTGGCAATTGGCAAATTTGTGACAAGTGGTATGCCAACCCGCGTTCGAGCGTTGGTCTAATTTAAAGGAAGTCCCGTCAGAACAAGTTCTGGGGATGTATCAACTAGCTTCATGCGGCCTCAGTTGTGATTCAAACTCCGGTCGAGATGCTGCATTTATGTTTTCACGGTCTACTTTGTTTATGAATTTACGGCATTAAATATATCTACATTGTTTTATATTTTATTACGGAGTGGACTAACGATAAAGCGATAAATTTGATTGATTTGTACCGAGACCGTCCCATTTTGTAGGACTGTCGTTTGCAGAAGTTTAAAAACAGCAATAAAAGAATGGACGCGTTATTGGAAATAGCAGTAAGTTTTGGAGTAGAAAAAGATGAAATTGAAAGAAATCTCAAGAACTCGGTGTGCCATTTTTGCGGAAATTTAAAAAAATCCAATAACCGAAGCAAGAAGTACTTTAATGGTTTTGCCTCAATAGCATGTTGTTTCTCAAAGATCGTAATCAACCAAGAAGAATAACGGATACGCACACTCGGGTAATATAAAATTTTTGTGCTTTATTCAGAAATTTGCAATGAATTACATAATTAAAATTAAAATAGAAAAATTAATAATTACAATAATTATTTTTCGTAATGAAAAGCATCATTTCTTTAGGGAAAGCCAAAAAATTCAGCGAATGCAATTCTAATCAAATGTGAATCATTACTACTTCTTGAAGTTTTCGGAATATTGACCAATGCTTGGTTGAAGGTGCTTGTGTCCGATGTCCTGTATTTTTCCTTTGCCTGTAGTCAAAGAATCGGAATCGAATGACTCACATAGATTGTGTATCGCTTTAGAGATTTTCACAAAAAATTATGTGGATATAGTATTGCTACAACTACTTTCTTATCGTGTTCTGGTTGTAGCAAGATACTCCCTACTAAACCAATTGTCCTGGGTTCGAATCCCGACATGAACTGCTTGAAAAATGTTAAGAGAGCATTTTTCATAAAAATTCGCCCTCGTTCGGATGAGAGGTAAAATGTAGGTCTCGTATGTCAGTGTTGTGACGCACGTTAAAGATCACCACCTTGCTTGGAACAGCAAGGGTTCGGCAAAATTCAAAATTACCAAACAAAAAAAACTTGCTTCCTCGCCAATGTAGTACCTTCGGATGGAGCATTGGAAAATCAAACGTAGTGTAACAAGATAGGTCTCTGTAGTATGTGGTATTATCTCGAATGACTTTTGAGACACTACGTGTTCTGCAAGCAATAGTTAAATATTTTTTGTTTTGAACCCTTTAATTGTGTTTAGGAAAGGGTTTCATAATTTTTTTAAAAATGGAAACGCATCAATAGTAACAAAAATGAACGGTGTAGCAATGTTTTCTGTAGGGGAAGTACAGAAGAGTGAGGGAGATGCATTGTGTTATCCTCACGGCATTTTGTTGATTTATGTTTCACTAAATTAAATACACCCCATCTAATAATCAGCTTGGCTTCCAACATTTCAGGAACAGCAAAGAGCATGATACTAAAGAACCTCGTATAATTGAAATACTCTGTTCATTGTCAATCAGTGCTTGCAAAGTGGCGTGCTTCTTGTCGAAAGCGCCAATGCACTTACTAAAATGCTGTTTATCACGAAATTCTTTTGATATTGTTTTCCATACAAGTTCATTTTATGGAATCTGAACCGTACTTCTTGTATGTATTTAAATATAGCACTGTTGTTTTTGTAACATATTTAGCTATTCGTGTGGACCCTCGCTTTTAAAAAACCTTAATCTCTCACCCCTCCCAATTCTTTCATGAAAATAATGTGATGTACCTAAATGATTAGAATACGTCAAAGAATGCGGAGGTAACTGAAGGTAAGACACAGAATGTCGAGCAATTGGAAGAGCTCAGTTAAAAAACATATAAAACCTGTATTCAAGACCTTACATGTGATTTTCCAATTCTCCAGCCAAAGGTACTACATTTGCCAGGAAGCGAGTTTTTTTATCCTGGAAAATTTGGAATTTTGCCGAACCCTTGCTGTTCCAAGCAAGGTAGGGATCTTTAATGTGCGCGACAACACTCACACACGGGACCTCCATTTTACCTCTCATCCGAACGCGGGCGTATTTTTGTGAAAAATGCTCGCCTAACATTTTTCAAGCGGACCGTGTCGGGATTCGAACCCGGAACCTTGGGCGCAGTAGTCACACATATACCACTACGCCACGGAGCCCCCTAGTATTCAAGACTTTATATGTGATTTTTCAATGCTCCACCCGAAGGTACTACATTGGCCAGGAAGCGATTTTTTTTACCTAGAAAATTTAGAATTTTGCCGAACCCTTGCCGTTCCAAGCAAGGTAGGGATTTTTAACGTGCGTGACAACACTCACACACAGGACCACCATGTTACCTCTCATCCGAACGAGGGTGTATTGTTGTGAAAAATGCTCGCCTAGCATTTTTCAAACGGACCCTGTTGGGATTCGAACCCGGGACCTTGGAGTATTTAAGACCCTGAACATAATCGTTGGCACCTACCTTTCTATTATAAAAGATGTGCAAAAACGTAACGCATTGAAATATAAATACACTACTTTTGGAGAACAATACGGTTGCGAATCAGAGACCTTCCATCACAGCATTCCCAAAAATGGCCAACCATCGCAAAGTTTTATTTGAATCAGAGATGGCGGAAATTTAACAATTCTAATTCATTCCCCATCTCAATTACAGTTACAATTCGCTCCATTATAATACCATCCTTTTCTTCCTTTTCAGTACCTGAATTTATTTCTTGTTTCTTTCCAATTTTTCAACACCCTCGGTATTTCGGTGACACTTCGACGATATGCGAACAGCCTGTGGCAAATCTCATTCAGTTTTCATAGGGCTATAGTGACAGTGAATCCATAGATAGCATTTTGATGGAAATATAGTTATGCAACTTTACAAACATTTAATTTGTTTTCTAGAAAAATGCAACAAAGCCTTGTGTCCTACATAAATAGACATTGTTTTCTTCACAACTATTATGCAAAATATTTTACATAATTGTTTTAATTTTTACTTTTATTTATGCTTATCTTAACGTAATTTTGTAAAACGCTGACTATGGCATCACAAATATCCAGAATTATTTTTGAGATTATTTGCTTCGAAATTTTGAACATGTAATGTAATTAGTGGTGGGAATCTCCTATTGATAAAAATTGCAAAGCTACTGCTAGACGAGTTAAGTTTCGGGCCTTGAGAGCTGCGTTTTTAAAAACACTTCCAAACTTCTTAACAAATTTATTTGGTTGATACAGAATTTAATGTGGAATTTTACAAACTTGAATTAAAATTACTCTAAGTCGAAAAAAAGAATTAAATGAACTATTTTGAGTAGCCTAAGCAACTGCAATGTTAAAGCTGAATACTTTGACTGACTGCCGGGTCTTGGAGCTCACGAGCTTTTTATAATGTCCCTACCCCCTCACATGGCTGTGGGAACTTGCGGAGCTCGTGCCTGCTTATTCTTAATTCAATTCATTATTACAATGTTATAATCTTACTTTCTAGGTAATTGCGGTATCTTGACCGTCTGTGACCTGCCACCTGCAGTGTCACCGTCGTTTCGGATACAAAGTATTGCATCCGTTCTCATGAACTGTTAATAAACTTTATAAATTGTCCTTGTATTACATTGTTGCACTTCACTTAGCATTTTCTTAACACTTTCTAATAATTTTCTATTAATTCCTATTTTATAATACATACATAATTGGGGGATATATAACTGACGTTTATCCGCAGAAATAGCTCTTCTAAAAAAAGCATTTTCCTTATTGATTTTTAGTGCAATCAAATCAGAAACACTTCAAAATCATCTCTATTCATCCGAAAAAAGTTTTTAAAATCACTTTCAGATCTTTACTTAAAGAATAAGTTCGTCTAAATCCTGCAATTGTGAATCCTTCATAAGTCACATGTTCTGTCCATATCATACTTTATTTTAATGACGTCGTATGCGCCGCCGTTTACGATGTTTTTCTTCACTCTCAAGCGCTTAGTAAATCCTCTTCGATGAACATTGTGCGAGTAAATGCCAACACAGATATGAACGCTTCTTATTTTCACATGACTCTGCCGATTATCTGTGTTAACTAGCCTTGCGATTCGACATGTAACGGGCTAATGTGAAGGCGTCATAATGTATGAATTTTTCGCTCACATCCTTTTTTGTCTCAGAACAATTTCTTCTTAAAATAACCCAGTAAAACAAGAAATGTTTCTCATCGGCTTTACAAGGTTGTACAGCTTTGCGAAGTGTCTAATAAAATTTTGTATTAGCCCTTCCAAAACAATATATGCACTTCGTGAAGGTTGTAAAGATGAGTAGATAAACTACCTATGTTCTAAAACAAAATCTAGACACAACCGAATATTTTACATGTAAAATGCCGCGTTTTCATTGAAAAATCTAAGGTTCGCTTTGCAAATTGTTGTACTCTGCAAGGTCATTCATTCGAAGATCACGTGATAAATCATGGGCAAACTGTCCGTTTTCAAGTTTAAACATACACCACTTCCACCCTATTGTTGTCTCGACCAATGAAAGAGCTTAAAAAACAACAATTCTGGACATATAACCAAGCAATTTGGACATAACGAAACAATTTGGACGTATGGCGAAACAATTTTGGACATATCGAATTAATTTGGACATGTGGCGAAACAATTTGGACGTATGTTCCAATTGTTTTGTCATGTTTAAATTGCTTGATTATTTATCCAAAATTGTTGCTTTTTAAGCTCTCGCATTGGTCGAGATTTGAATAGGGTGGAAGTGGTGTTGGTTTGTACTTTGAACTTGAAAAGTGAAAGTGAATTGCAACCATGGTGATGTCACGTACTCTTCGAATAAATGATCTTCAAGGGTACAGAAATTTCAAAACGAACCTTAGCTTTTTCCACGAAAATACGGTATTTTACATGTAAAATGAGCGGTTGTGTCTCGATTTTGTTATAGAACATAGGTTAGTTTATCTACTAGGATGTTTTGTGAGTTTAAAAATCTTCGAGTTTAAATTGGTAGATTTGTGTTTTAAGTTGTTTGTGTATTTCTTTCTCGAATGAGATGCTTCACTAAATAAATAATCTTCAGATTTGCCATTCATCATTGCAAATTGTGCTATATAATTTTTAACGTTTATTCATTAGCAATGATGTCATGAGCTCAGCATCTAAATTATTCCTTTAATTGTTCAAATAATAAGAACTTTTTCCTTTTTATAGTTTTTCACATTTCAAGCATTCTATAATACATACGTTTTGTGAAATTATTTCCATAACTGCATATGCTAAGTTTTCACTAAGAAAAAGTAGACTGTTCACACTTGAAAAAGATCCACTATGTAATAACTCAAATTCAAGACTCGGTTTACAGCACAAAGTGGAATTGTCTTTAGAAAAATTTTATCACGCAACGTCAAGCGGAGGGAACTCTTTCCTTGAAGTTAAGACTTTCATTGCTTTTCTTAGTTGCAGTAGTAGTTATAAAACAGGTTTACATATAAAAGTGTCCTATAACTTTCTAGTTTCTTTTTTGATACAAAGGATCATAAAGCAAAACTGTCGTAAAAACCACAGTCGTTAATTGTGTTATAAAGCAGCAAATATCAAAATTTCTTTGTAATCTGTCGGTTTATTGCTATTATATAGATCAATATCGTAGTTTTCCATGAGCACTGTGAAAGTGCCGAAATTTATACTTTTTTTACACATTTTGTAGAATTAAATAAGTTTAAATAAACCTTTTAAATATTCAGGACGAATTTCCTGACTGTTATGTGCAATGATGAAAGGAATCATTTTTGGGGGTTGATAATTCGGTGCACTTGCGAAATTTTAGTTGGAAATTTGTGTGCTCAGTTTTGTGCAAAGTTTTATGACGAGTTTTTATATGTGTATAATATTTTCGTGTTGTGAATTTTTGTTTACGATCTCAGTTTTTGATATAAAAAATTTTATGATAGCAGAATACAGATTAATGACGTTTGGATTGTATTCATTGACCGTGTTTAATGGTACTGGGCGGTTTTTTATTTAAAGCAAGTTCACGTGAAATAGTGTAACGTAGCACACCTGTTTTACAAGCAACTTGTATTTTATAATAATTATTACAATTTAAGAAAGACTAAGCGTGTTCTCAATATTAACCCTGTTACGGCTTTGTATTAGTACAAATGCAAGTGCTTGAGATGCTCTCTGTAACATTAACAGCCAGATAATAACTAGATGCTTACTTGAAAAAACCTGAATCAGCGCCAACATCGAGGTCGCGACCACACCTAAAGCAACCACTTCCACCACCTTCAATCTACTTTCTAACACCAATTGCTAAGAGCAGAAGAATCTCCCATTCGCCGCGACCCAACCTCGCTCGCGAACCTCATCAAAGTGCTCTATCACATCCTAGCACCACAAAACCAAACGTATCAAGACCAAGTCTCAGACTCGCCGACGGTTACCACATTTAAACAAATTAGCATCATCAAAACCGACATCTCTAAGTTTCTGCTCAGAGAAAGTAATAATATCAACAAACTGAATGCCTTTTACCTCTTAGCTAAATTTGAAGAACACACCCTTTTGCCAGTGAAGAAACCAGCCAAAACGCGATTACCATCGCCAAATTACAACCGACTGAAAAGAACCCAGATGTCGTCTTACAGCTAAGTAGAGAGACTTCAGGCACTCACAACGATATTCTTACACAAACACGAACACATTTAATTTACACCGTCGCAACACTATCAAAGCGTACATCCCAACGCGCACCTCCTACCTGACCCAATCGAACACAGTTAAGTCCACCTCTTTAGACACTACTCCCGCCATACGAATGAATGTCATTAGAACCGGCCTACACCTTTCTCTTCTGAATATCAGTATCAAAGGTATAGTCAGTCCAAATCAATCAGCAGTTACAATCGTAATACACAAACCTTCCGGCGTCAAACTCATATCATACCTTAACCAACAATCTTGCATAAATCATGTTTCAAAACCTCAAACTGCTCTAATTAATAATTTTCGACCCTAACTCACCTTGACACACTACAACCACGGACACTCTAAACTACATCTCCCTACAACACCTCATTTCAGAAAACGATTATAGACAGGGAATCTTCACTGCCATCCGTCGATCCAAGAACGATCGGACAACCTAATTGTTAATGTTTGACCACGACTATGCGCAATTTTCAATGTATACACTGTAACAATTTTATTTTCGATAATAAATCCTTCCATATAATTACAAGAATAATGTAACAATTTTATTAATAACAATAATAATTTGCATTCAATTTCAAAAGTAATACGTTAAGCCTGCATCGTCCTTTAATAATCTACTTATATTTACATGGGTGATTCTACAAATATGAGCTATTTAGACAATTGCATGTGGAAATAGTCAAACATTTCTAGAAAGACCTGAATCTTGGTGTATAGCACAAATATTTGATCCTGATTACATTTTATGATCAGCAGAGCTGAATTTAAATTTTTCCAAAATCTAGAGGATTTTAAAAATTCAATCAGCCATGCTAATGACATGTTGTCCATTCTAATGACACATATTTATATTTATTATATATTACTTCACTGGGACTTGTCCTGTTTGTATCTCATAGTTTTAATAAATAAATAAATAAATCTGTGTCTGTGTCTATAATAAGCGGAATACATAAAATAATTTCAAAAATTTTATTAATAGTAATATTATTATTTTTAACTTAACACAAATAGGAATGAAAGTGCGAAATTGTTTTTTTTTATTACCAGAATCAAATGAGGCAAACTAAACTTCTGATAAGTTGTACTGTGATTATAATTAAACTCCAAGCATAAAACTGTATTATTTTTACATCTATCACAGAATCTTTGAAGGCAAACCTCATTTTGAGTAGAACATGTTAGGCTTTTAACCATGTCTTCAGCATCGTTTACACGAATAACATTTAAAATGTAAAACCTTTTTAGTCTGATATTTTCGCGTTTAACGCATAAACAAATGTCTCGAGCACTTAATTTTGGTTGCACTACCCAGAAGGGACGCAGTCTACAAAATAATGAATAGCTAATTTTCAAGTTCTCACATTGAATAAATTTAGTATGCAGATTTTGCATGGTGTCTGTCATGAAACGTTTTTGCTGCACAAGTCTTCGTTTCACTTTGAAATCTTTTTTTCCTGGACAAAGTATTGAATTTTCATTACTATTCCAAAAAGAAACCACCTTGCCTTTCACGTATTGTTTTCTTTGTGTTAACATTCTGTCAAATGTCAAAGATTTGCTTTGCTTTTGTTAGCAATAAATAGTTTATGTGGAAGAAAATATTGACATTCTTTCAACAGCCTATACTTTTTAGCATTCTCCCATTAATCGCCTTGGTGAAGATTTGTTTTTCTTATTGCGTTTTGAAAGAATTGAAAAAAGTACTTAACTCAGTTTGTAAATCTTCCCCAAATAGAAGTTCCTCTTTAATAATAGTAGAATCAATTGAATTCTTGTTCAATAATCTATTTACTTTAGAGTTAGGTGTCAGTGAAAGCGAATCCTTAATTTACTTGGTCTTTTTTTCTAGTCTTTGCCAACGTTTTTTATACTTTGCTGCTATTTTTCTTATTTTTTCGTTTTCCTTTTGCATGAATTCTAATTTTCTATAAGCCTTAGCTCTATCACGCCTAACTGCTTTCCGTCCCCCTTTTTTCTGACTACTATCTCGTACAGTTGTTCATATCATTAATTGATTTTAACTGTCCTGCCTTTTTTGCTTTCAGGTATATTTCATGTTTTTGTTCTTTTAGGTTCTGCAACTTTTTACTATCTGCTTTTATGCGCTCTCTTCTTTTCATCTCGCATTCTCTCTTTCTTTTCGCCCTTTCTTCATTACTCAACACTTTACACTTAGCCATTTTTCTAATACTGCAAAAAAATTGTTCTCAAGTATTAATTTTGTTAAACACTGCTCAGGTATTGTATGATATATATCTATATATTTCATCAAACAAAGGACTTCAAATAACAAAATCCTGAAACAGTGTCATTAGAATGGACACAAGTTATTAGCATGGATATAGTACGTCCATGCTAATGACTAAGCATGTGCTCATGCTAATGACAAAAATCAAGATGGTAGGCATTTTTAATCCCAGGTGTTATGTTTAAGAAACTACAAATTCATGTTGATTATTTACGTATCATATGGTACTTACCTAGCCACAGTAGTAGATTGTAATTATTTTCCAACTTTGTTAAAACTTGACCATGCTAATGACACCTAATTTATGAACTATCAAACTTGTTGACACATTTATTATAACTAGGACCACAATGAACAACAAACAAGCAGGTCAACTTCACTCTCAGAATGGTTGTTGAACAAGACTGATATATGCAGTGATGTATAGCTTAAAACATAAATTCCATAGCTTTGGTTGATATTTAAAAAATGTCCATGCTAATGACAGAAACCTTGAGGGACATCCTTGGTGTCCTATTTGTGGCACTAGATAGAATAAAATAAACACAAAAATGGTTTCCCTTATTCTGATTTATATTAGTTCACTAATATAAATGATACAGTAACAACAATTTTAGCTATAAATATATATTGAACATTTCATAATTTAGGTTCACATGAGGGACAGCCACGCTAATGACAATTTGATTAAATTTTTTTTTATAATTACATAAGGGGAAGTTTAAGAAATGTTTAAAACATAGACACTATTACTGAAGATATTTACAATAATATAAGAATAAAGTGGTTTTAAAAAATACTCGTATACCAGTATAATAACCCAGGGACATTAATATGGCTTGTAATTGTAGAATCACCCAGATATCTGTGTCGTATACAGCTATTTACAAGCACATCTCTGTTTGATTGTTCCCCTCCTGACGGCGCGGCCGCCCGAGCACGTGATAAGATAGTCGGCCACAAGTGATAGAAATATCAACATGTACCCTCGACTGCAGGCCGGCAATATGCGAATCCATTTCAATTAGTGAGGACATCTTCGAATAACGGTCGGTAATGTATATATTGTGCGAACTTGTTTAATTTGAGATAATTTATTTAGCGCGACAAGTAGGATGCAACTTTTAAGACACATAAGGACACAGTAAAGTATACACATGTAAGATGCTACCTTTGGAAGGCGGCGTAATTCAACTTCGTGATTACGACTGCTGTAGAATGTAAGGTTACAGGATATGATTCGACACGTGGAACGAAGTCATTATAGAAGCTGTTTTGGATGAATTTGTTTCAAATTACACACGCCGTTATCGTTGCTTGAAAAAACGGGGATCCCGTCTTTCTTTGTTACAATGCGACAAATGCAGTTTTGGTTCGTAGATAGCTATAAGTTCTTTTTATGTGTTTCAAAACTAGGAACACGTTAACTTGCTTTGATGCGTAATACAAGTACGTTGTAAAAGTTTCAACTAATTGCTGAGCTGGATTTACCAGTAGTAAAACTAAAGTTCACTTATTTAATGTTTTAAAAAACAACACGCTTTGCTCAATATGAATCGTCGGTAACGTCAACAGGTGTTACTGACGTCATATATTTTTCTGCTTTGTACTGCTGACAGATGTTATTTTGAAAGCAAATGCTTTGGACAGCTTTAGTACAATATATGTAAACATGTCTATTTTTGTGATCAGCTTTATCTACATTAAAATTTGTATACGTAATTTAGAAAACTCAAATGCTAACATTGTTAGAAGCTATTAATTTGTTATCTTCCTGAACAGATCTGCACAGGTTAGAATCCTATTTGTACAACAAGTTCATGTTTTAAAGTAAGTGTTTGATTGAAAATTATTAAGACAAACATGAAAGTTGAAAGTTTTAGATTGATACAGTTAATGATTAAATTTTTTGTTACAAGTCACATTATTTTAAAAGAGATTTTTTTAGTAAACAATTGGTTCAAGATTAAAGATTTTTTATTTTGATCAAGTGTGATCAAATCTAATAACATAAAGCTAAAACCCTTATGAGTAAGAAATTGATGCCAATTTTATATTGGAAATACCTTTTTACTACTTCTTTATGTATTTTTGCTGGACACAAATGGTGTTCCACTTTTTGATTTATTTAACTATTACAATTTCTTACAGGAGCTGCGTCTTATTTTATTAAGACAGGTTTTTGTCAGCGAAGGCGATCCTTTTTTCTTTGGGTCTCCACGTCCGCCCTTAGAAACACGCTATGCAATTATCATAATTACATCAGGACTTGGTGGCGCCTATTTGGTTTAGTTTAGGTTTGATCTGCAAACAGATTTCGACTTACCCCCCCACTTCTCATAGCTCTACCCAAGGAATAGACCCCTAGTTGTGTCGGAAGATTTTTGGAACAATATGTATCACTGGCGCCCATGAGTGAGGCCAGCTACATATATAAAAAATTATTTGTTCCGATAAGAAAAATATTCGTTTCAACACATACTTATTTATAGGATACAAAGCGACTTGGTTGCAATCATCCGATGCTATAGTTGTTAGTACTATAGTGACTTAGCCAAGATCTGCCACTCCACGATAACCTGTGGTCGCTGCGCTAACCAACATGCTATCGAAGACTGTCCAAAATCTCCGACTGTAGCATCAACCTGTAGTAAGTGCTATAGACTCCACCGACAACACAACTACTTTGTGACTAGTCCCGACTGCCCAGTGTACAGACAGGCACTTGAAGTAACTAAATTACTTACCGACTATGAATTATAAACCTTTATTTAGAAGATTGCTGTACTTTCCTTCCCAAACCCATTCTTTCATCCAAACAATTCAAGTTAACCTGCAACATTCTAGGGTCGCTACCTTAGAATTAGTCAGATGCATCTAGAAAACAATTTTTCCTTATTACTATTTCAAGAGCCTTCCTCATAAACAATAAAATCTCTAAACGACACCTTAACCCAAGAACCTACATCTATTCCACCCTTCTAATCCTGACTTTACTACCTCCATCATCATCACGAATTCTTCCATAGACGCCATGTACATATCTTCACTTTCTTTCTCACAAATAGTTACAACAGGAATTCGTTGAAAGTTCAGCTCATCTTTCCTTATATCTTTCCACTTTCAATTAAGCAACCATGCTATCACGTACTTACATCAGATGGACACTATCCTTGCAAGAATTGGCAACACACCCACAATAATCTGCACAGACAGTAACACTAAATCGACACTGGCGCAATGCGAGCATATAAGAACGTGGCACGCTACTAGACCACTCATACTACAAAAACATGTGATCTCCTTAAACGAGCTTTTCTCTCATGATATGATCATCTAAATCTCCCGACAACCCAAAAATTCAACAGACCAATAGCCCTCCGTCCGACCCTACACAAACTTCTTGGGTGCATTATATTAAATAAGATACAATACCACAGTAATCATTCTCTAATTTCAGTTAACCAACAAGCTTTGATAAAGGCCACATTGCACTATTCACTTATTAATTTTTACAGTCAAATCTTGACACAAATATAGATTTTTATTCCGCCTTCGATCTTCTGTGTTGGATCAACATCGAGGCGCTCCGTAGCGTAGTTGGTATGCGTGTGATTACTACGCCCAAAGTCCCGGGTTCGAATCCCGACATGGTCCGCTTGAAAAATGTTAGACGAGCATTTTTCCTACAAATACGCCCTCGTTCGGATGAGAGGTAAAATGGAGGTCCTGTGTGTGAGTGTTGTCACGCACGTTAAAGATCCATACCTTGCTTGGAACAGCAAGGATGTGGCAAAATTCAAAATTTTTCAATTAAAGAAAACTCGCTTCCTGGCCAATGTAGTACCTTCGGATGGAGCATTGGAAAATCACATGTAAAGTGATTCAACATCTTAACTCAACTAAAACTCGCTAATGTCCCATTCCACATTTTTTACATAATAAAAATCTACTTAACCCTAAGCTTCAACTTCTATTCCATTTCCAAATCCTTAACTAAAGGATGCCTCTAAAGATTTGTCCTATCTGCGAACCTATGGAACTTTGATATCAACGCCTTATAAATCCTTAACATTCCTAGCATTGAAATTTTTACTTATGCTGACGCTCTTATAGTCGAAACCATGAAAGAAGTTGTCTGCGTCATCACTTGCATTCGTATGAATTAAGTTGAAAATTTTAAGTCATTGTAGCATCTTTTTCATAAATACCCAATAAATTTCAGATTCGGAAGTTTCCGTCAAGCTTTTGAAACTTTAAAAAGTATATTCCATTTACAAAAAAAAAACTAAGAAAGATATCCTATTTTAAAGAAAAGGCATAATTTTACCAGATGTTAGCCTGTTAAGTATAAAGTTCGAAACATACGGCACATACTCTTCTCTGTCGTTTTCCCAGATGAACGTGTTCACCTATGTCTTTATTTAAAACACGTACAAATCGTTTTACTATCTTTATCGTATACATTAGTTAAGCTTTTAAATAATCTTAAACGTATGTTTTGAATCGAGTTATACACCTATGACGTAGAGGACTTCTTTCATGGTTTCTACTATACCAATCTTACTCACGACAATTCGCGTTCCTCACTTGAATTCTCTCCCACATCCTAAATAGCCTCGTTAAATCCTGGTCTGTCCAAAACAAACAACACTCCTCTCTTAAAAATCCAACTACTTTTAAAACGCCACTTCGACCTTCGCCATAGTCCTAAAATACACATCTTAGGAACTTCGTTAAGCTTCTCTGACATTTCCTACTTGGGTAACCGTCTCGAAATCCGACTAGAAATACATCCCATTTATCCAACCCTCTAAAATTAAATTGATCTTAAATAACCTGCATCACTTTCTGTCAAAATCCATCCATCTTACTCAACCCGCTGGAAAGTTTATCGTAAATCAAATAATTATTTCCATTATTTGATACGGTTTGACTCCTGGTACCCCCAAAGAACAACCCCTCACTCGCGAAGTATATTAAATCCTATAATTCGTTCCTTCCTTCTCTACGCAAGGTAGCTATAAAGAAACCAACACCATCAGAAGTCGCGTTTATTTTTTTTCTTGTATATATTTCTGTAAATATTTTTTTATATATTTTAGACAGTGTAGACTGGAATGGGCCATAGACTTTAGTTTGGAATCAATAAATGAATTACATAAACAAAAAATAATTATATGAAATATCCTGATTTTATTGATCACGGATATTGGGTTTGTATTAAATGCCTGAAAGCAGCTTAACAATACAGTTAAACTAAAGACACTACTAAATTCGTCTATGTAAATTTATATACACCACCACGTATTTATGTACATTAAAGGTATTTATTTTAACACTTTATACAATAATTTACATCGTACTTTCGAATTCACACTTCGATTGAAACTGATCGTTCTGCGGATACGCGCGGCACAATAAAGCGAAAAATCATTACCATTTTGCATGCTTTGTACTAGTTCTCTAAAGTGCATACTTGTTGTAATTCAATTTTTGTTGGTCTAGTGGCGTTATGGTTATCGATTCTAGGCACTTCGACCGTCTTTGATTCAATACTTTGTAGCTGTTCATAAAAGAATTATGTATCAGTTAAACATACTTTTTCCTTGTTTTAATACTGATGACACTGTTTCTATACCTTATCAGAGTGAGTAAGGACAATATCTCCTAATACCTATTGATTAATTACGTCGGTGAAGGTAGCGTCCACTGTCTACCGGCCGCTAAATATAGATACGCCTACCAATCCCCGCCACTACAAAACCACGCCTGCTGAACTGAACAACCATTCTTATTGTTCAATTGGTTTTTTATATTAACCCAATTATCCGTACGCATTTCAAATCTAAGGGTGATTGACGCTAAATAATTGTGAGATTCCTATATTATTTTTACGTGTTTATTTTAAGCAGTTGTTCTTCTAAATTGAAATACATGTAATTTTCTTAACTTGTTTAAAACCTGCGCCCTTAAAACTTGTTAGGCAGTTAAAGAAAGTGCACTAAAACAACACATTCCTTTTGGTCGCCCCGATGCGCTAATTTTTTCGAACTTGCATAAGAATACCTTAAGAAAACTTAAAAATATTTCTTCATAGCTTCTGTAAGACCTGCGCTCTTGATACTTGTTATTCAGTTAGGGTAGGTATACTAAAACAACACATAAATTTTACAGAAACGTGTTCGCCCCGGTTCGCAAACTTTTCCCAACTTTACTAACGACAACTTAAGAAAATTAAAATTTTTATTATTCTTAGCTTCTGTAAAGCTTACGCTTTTGAAACTTGTTACGGAGCTAGTGTGGGTGTACTAAAACAACACAAATCTTGTATAAAAACGTGTTCGCACCGGTTCGCTATTTTTTTGAATTTTTGTATAAACATCTTAAAAAATTGAAAAGATTTTTTTTTAGCTTCTGCAAGACTTTCGCTTTTGAAACTTGGTAGGCAGTTAGTGTAGGTGTACTACAACAACGCATATCTTTTGTAGAAACGTGTTCGCCCCGGTTCACAAATTTTTCCTAATTTGCATAAAAACACCTTACAAAAATTAAACATATCTTTTCTTAGCTTCTGTAAGACCTGCTATCTTGAAACTTAGTAAGCAGTTAGATAATTGTACTAAAACAACTTTTTGTAAGGTATTTGTTGTGTTAGTACACCTATCCTAGCTGCTTACCAAGTTTCAGGAGCGTAGGTCTTACAGAAGCTATAAAAAAAAATGTTATTTTCTTAAAGGGTTTTTACGCAAATTCAGAAAGATCTGTGAATCGAGGCGAACACATTTCTGCATAAGGTATGCGCTGTGTACACCTATATTAGGTGCCTAACAAGTTTCAAAAGCGAACCGTGGCGAACACGTTTCTATAAAAGGTATGTGTTGTTTTAGTGCACCTACCCTAGCAGCCTCGCAAGTTTTAAGTGCGCAGGTTTTACACAAGTTAATAAAACTACATGTATTTTGATTTAGAAGAGCAACTACTTAAAATATTCACTTAAGAATAATATTGGAATCTCAAAATTATTTAGTTTCAATAACCCATAGATTTGATATGCGTTAAGAAAACTGGGTCAATATAAGAAACATAATTGAACGAACAATAGGAATGCTTGTTCAGTTCGGTAGGCGTGGTTTTGTAGTGATGGGAATCGGTAGGCGTATCCATATTTAGCGGTCGCAAGATAGTGGCCGCTACGTTCACTGACGTAATTAATTGTGTTTTTAATCATCAAATTTCTCCAGTTTGGTATATAAAATATTAATGTGTTCATTTTTGCCGTTCACTTCACTCTTAAGTAGCTCCTAAAGCGCCTCAACAGGTCACTTCGTAATTTACAACTGTACACATATCTGAAATATGTAACATAAATTTGCAAAATCTTGAACGACCTTTCGATAAATAAATTGCATAATTAATCATACAACGAAAATCGTTTTATTTTCGAATATAAGTTAATTAATTAGACTTGTTGCGAACAAATATGGCACAAAACTATGTAGATGCGAATTTTAAACAGCTTAGTTGATTCTACTTAGATAAATAGAACGTTGATTCATGTAGTATTTTGAATTTTCAGCACTTCGTATGATCATTACTATTTACATTTCAATTAACCCGATTGAAATATTTTAATTAGGCCGAATAAATATCTAGATTGTGTTGGATAAGTTTCTAGGATTACTTCGAATCTCTTGATGTGAATTGTAATTTTATCGACACGGCGAGAAATTATTACCTTAGTGTTTTAATGGAAAATGAAATTGCTTTCACATGTTTGTTCCTGTGGGAAAATCTGTAGTATTTGAAAAGTATATGAAGGTTGGCAATACAGATAGAAGGTGTCGACTATGATTTTACGAGTTACATCTAAAAATGCTTTATTTCGGTCAACGTGTCTAGTTTTAAAAAAATTTATGAACAGATGTTCATTCAAAATTTATTTTAAAAACTTTTAGTAATGTATTAAAATTGTAAAGAAATTTCCTAGAATATATTCTTGGTTAATCAAGCTCAGTTTTTTACGCAATAGGAAATATCTAATATCTATGGTGCGTGTACGCTCCTTCGTTCTATAGCAGTATCGACCGATATAAAAGCTAACAGATATATGGCTTATCGGGAGGTTAGGTAGGATTTTATTATCTGGAATATGTTAAATGGCTTATTTGAGATGATTTAGGATGATTAGCCACCAAAGGAAGTCAAAGACCGGACGAAAGTCTATGAGGACTGCTAGTACGTATTTTAACTGGGACGTTTGCACCGTGGGTGTAAAAGAATAGATGGATTGCTCTGCACTGTGTCCTTTTTGTAAAGCCATGCTGGTTGTGTAAGAGAAGTGAATGTTGGTCTATGTGGAATTCGAGTTTTTTAAGGACGATTGTTTCAAGAAGCTTGCCTAAGATTGGAAGTAGAGCAATAGAGCGATAGCATTTGGGAACGTCAGGTGGTTTGTTGGGTTTTAAAATGAATGTGATGGACGCTGTTTTTAGGTTGTTGAGGAACGTACTGAATGGTAAGCATTTCCATTTCCTGAACAGGAAGAGAACGGATTATCGTTAGATTGGTCAGGATTTCTGTAGGATAAGGTTGTTTGTTTGGTCTGAGACCGGGTCTTTATGTAGGTTTAATTTGATAATTAGAAATCTAGCTAAGTATATACCAGTGTCTGTGTCGTTTACAGGGGACGTGAGGCAGTTATTGATTAAGAGTTGCTGAGTAAGTGAATGCACATCATAGGTGATGAAGTGAATGCAGCGTCCAATAGGATGGAAAGAGCGTTATGGAAGATGACAAACTGAGTGCAAGGGTGAGAAATTAGGATTTGCGGAGATTTAGATTTTACTAACCTACGGTATAATTTTCAGTGGTCCATGCAAGTTTTGGTTAAGATTGACAAGTAATGTTGTTTCTTGGTTGCATTTATTATTTCTTTATAACGTTCTTTTTTCTCGTATTATTCGACTGTTAATGGAGCTATCAGGGTGATATCTCGCTCTTTGCAATATGTGCCTGGAAATTGACAGGGATTGCCTTGCTGATAAAAGTTCTTGCCACCACTAACTGGATAGTTCTGCAAGACATGTGGATTTGCGGTGTGGTTTTGTTGGCTGTAGAGTGGTTGTTGTTAACTACGAGTGTAGTCAATTTGTTAGAGTCAGAATTGGCGTATGTAATGGAGGGAATTTTGGGAGTCACGTTTCGCGTCGAACGTTATAAGAGAGAGTTCCAAGAGTTGTTTCGGTGGATGATTTCGTTGTGTGTCGAATGTGCTAGGGTTGTGATCACTGACTTGAAGGGTATAAGAGTTTGTCCAGGAGGTGATAAAATCTGTGGCTGTGGAAATGGCTATAGTTACGTCAATATTGGATGTATAATATAAAGATTCTCAGATAGGGATATGTGAAAGTAAATTTAGGATATTTAGGTGATGTTGAAGAATAAATCTTTCGACTTGCCTCTACCTTCGTCAGTTTTTTCGTTGAACTACAGAGGCGTTTTGATTTTTGCATTGGCGCATATTAAAATATGTTTATTGCCATTCTTCGTGATAATATGCTCCAGATGATGTAGGTAAGTTTATAAGTTGATTCGATATTGGAAGTAGGGGGAAACAAGAAAGCTGGTACCTGCTTGCCAGTGTGCTTCAACGATCGTTATCGGAGGAGTGGATAACGGGTCGATGTAGACGGCTTCCATTTAGGGATCTGCGATTACTGTTGCTCGAGTTTGGATTAGGAGGATTCGAGTGTGCGTAGTAGGTGCGGGAGTTTGGCGGGAGGTTGAGGATTTTGTTGTGAATTTGATATGGTTCCTACATAAGAGAGATTGTTAAGACTGTTTTCTTTGTAGGGTACGGATTTTGATAAGTTGATGGAGCGGGACTGGCGAATTTATTGGATAGGGTGTTTAATATCCATAATCAGTACGTAATTTCGTCATTTCTAACGCTTATTTGTAGACAGGACAGTCAAGGCTGGTGGAAAATGGTAGTGAGGACTCTTAATGTGAGAGCAGTTTGTGCAGGACGGAGCGCTTGTAGATGGTTGGGATAAGTTTCGGGTAACGTGCGGTCCAGTGCAAAGGCCTCAGGCTGTTTTAGATCAGCAGACTTTCGCACAGTGACAAAACTGCTGACAATTACATCAACATGTCCCTCATCATACAAAACGTGTAACCAACGAATACAGGTGGTGGTCGTCACAATGGCGTGAAACGTTTGGGATTATGTAGTCGGTTAGGTAGTTTTTGGGTGGTGGATGGCCAAGGAAATTTCGTTACAGAATTATTCTTTTGTAATTAGGAGGTGTAATGTGTTTTGATGAAGTATGTAATTTAGGACATCTGTGGTTGGGTTTTCCTTATCGAGATTGAACGATGTAGGTTTATTTTGGATTGGGAAAGTGTATGGAGCAGAAGATTTGATTGAGGGAGGAAATGAGGTTCACGTTGCGGGTTTGTTGGTGCGTATTGTAACTAGGTTTTAGTTGGGCGTATGCTGCAATTATTCAGTGAGCAGGGGGCGATGGAAGCATGTTGGTCTTTATTACTTGAACTTCAGTGATAACCATAAAAACCTCCCTAGTAGGTAGTTCGTTGTGCTCTCGAAATCCTTATTGCTGATATTCTTTGGCAGCTATTCGGTTACACGGTGCTATTGCACGGTCAATCTTTCCTAGTTGGTTTTAGGATTCCTTAATCTCAATGCTATCAAATATTCTAACAAAGTGTATGCGGCAATTTAAATATGTGTAAAGGTTCCTACTATTTCTTAATAGGTTGTGTAACTAACACCTGTCTAGCTATTTTTCATATTTTCAGAAAGGTTTAGAGCTCAAACTGTTGTTTATTATACTCGGCGCATATTTTTGTTAGGTATCTATTGTCTACTTGAGAATCTCTGAGCGGATGCTTTGTTAAGTGCTTCATTTATTTGTTCTGAACATTTTAGCGATTATGTGTAACTAGTTTGCGGTAAGTAGACGATATCAGTTTGTAAATCTATTAAAGAGTGAATATTTTCTTCCACGATCTGTTGAAATAAGTCATCGACGATTGCCGTTTGAAACTCCGAGCAACTCCTGTTTTTTAGTTTCAAATCGCTTATAGTAACTATTTGATTATCATAATTTCATCTTCTCCGTTTTCACGAACGTTCATTATTTCTTTTTTCACTCGCAATATTTCTTTTTTGGGGGTTTGAAATTTCTTCCGACCATCAGAAGACTGATTTTTGATTTACCTTAGTCCCCTTGATTGCAATTACTTGCATATGTATCCGTATTAACTTTTCTATAAGTTATTTTGGCGAGTCACCCTCGCTATTATGTCCTACATTTTATTTTATTCTTTCGACCGTAGTCACTGTGTCGCTCATTTTGTTCGTGTGGTTTATGATTTCAAACTGAAATCTAGGCTAATTTCAAAGAATATGCATTTAGTAATGGTTTTTCTGGAGCTAAATCACTTAATACAGACGAGTTTTTAATTTTGGACAATGGTATATCCATTATAAAGTGGTATTGTCCTTTTAGAATAAGATTGAACTATTTCATTTATTTATTAATTACCTTATATCTCGATATTCACTCCACCAGAGTTTTATTAATTCCCTCTTCCTTCTATTCGAGAATTAGCGTAAGGCGACGCATTAAACTATGCCTGTACCGCATCCCTTCATGTCGTCTTTCACCACATCAAACAAATTTTCAGATGCGTTGGGATTGACATTTTGTAGAACACTGCAATCGTAGATTGTTGTCAGATTTGCTCTATGACTGTTTACCGTTATGTTTTTCCATGACATTACTGTTATTGCTGCATTGGTTTGCGTATACGTATATCATAACCCAATATTTATTACTTAATGATTTGCTCGGCTGTCACTAGAGTATATCCACCACTTGTTCATTCCTTATTTGATGCATGTGGTTTATAAAGAAACTTATTTTTTGTATTGTTTTACTGAATCAGTTATACTTTTGTACATCTATCTATGCATATCAATACTCGTAGGGTATTTCTTTAGCGAATCTTTGTTAAATGCTTCGTTTCTTCTTATTTGCTTAATTATTACCTAATTTCATTTTTTGTGTTAACGTCATGTCATGTTCGATCGGTTTACCTAAAACTTGTTTGTTTACTAAGTGCTTGAATGGTGTCTGCTTTTTCAAATACTGCGATTTTACCACGTCTGAAGCTTTTCTGTTCTTACTTTTTCTTCCACAAAGAAGCAATGTATATTCGAATGTTCTCTTTGTAGACGGTGGCCTCTAGATGAAGAATATAAAAGTGATTCTAATCGGAAAGATATAAGTAAGGGGGCTTCATCCAAAGGTTAGTACCTTGTTTGTACTTGGTGACGAAAGTGAATCATATGAGACTCGTATTCCTTGATCTGAACTTTGAGCCAGCATCTACATTACTGAGTACACGTACACGTATCAGATACCCCGTTTCAGGTGAAATTAACCTAATCGAACCCAACTTAATCTAACCTAACACACAATTTTTTTAACGAATAATATATTTATGCAATGCAGTACTTTATGTTCTCCGAGTATGCTGTACTTGATTAAACAATGAATAAAATTGTTTATATCTAACTTCCGCAACATTTTAGAGCGAACGCTTATAAAACATAATTTTTTTTAGTTGTGGCGAAAATTATATCAGTTAGACGTTTTGAATAGGTGTCGCATCGACCCTAATCTATCTGATTCTTGGGGTAGCAGAAGCATATTTGGTTTTCCGAGAATAGCTCTTTTTTTCGTATAATATGATTTATAGAACAGTTTCTTAGTTATGGCACAATTAGGTTACATTGAAGTTTTTTCTTGATCATCAGCAGAGCGGCAGTTTTTTAGAAAATAGGCTTCAAGTACATATGTAGATGTGCAGCTGCATGTGCAACTGTATATGGTTGAAACCAATTCAACTCCTTTAATAAGCTGCACATGTTCTAGAAATTGTTTTCTTAAATTGTAACTAAATACGGACTTATTTGGTTGTTTTAAATATTATTTTCTTGGTTTTCTTGATTCCCAATTGCTTTATATGTATATGTAATTCTATCTTTTTCTAACAAATTGAAGGTATTCGGTCGTTTTCTCTACATCATCATTAAGTAGTTTTGATTGTGCTCAAAAGTTATTGATCAGGATCTTTTTCTTGTGAGCAATGTATTTTAGTAAACAAGTTTCTGAAATTAACTTCACTTATTAATTTATTTCTAGTTTTACTAGAGAAGTGAGTATTTTATTACAAATTTCTGTAGGTATGAGTTATGTATTCTACATGGTTAGCACAACATAGATAGTATAACGGTCGATTTTACACATTTAGGATTCTACATATGACTTTCCACTGCTCCACCCGAAGGTACTACAATGGCCAGGAAGCTAGTTTTTAACCCTGAAATTTTGAATTTTGCCGACCCCTTGCTATTCCGAGCAAAGTAGAGATTTTTAACGTGCTCGACAACACTCACACACGGGACCTAGATTTTATCTATCAACCGGAGGAGGACGTTTTTTTGTGAATAACGCTCGCCTAAAATTTTTCAAGCGTTCCGTGTTGGGAATCGAATCCAGGACCTTCCGATCAGTGGTCATACACGAGCCTGTCTGTTCCATTTATGACCACTGTCATACTTATTTTTGTAGTATTTGCAAGGAGATGAGCACACACCAGCATCACTATTTGCTATTATGGCTAATGCTTCAAACGAGAAGGTACAGTATTGCCCGAAATAAACAGTACTGAAACTATGTTGGCGGTGTTTTTATGCGTGCGCTGTCACACTCAAGTTAGCTAGTATAGACCTGTCAAGTAAACCTCAAACAAGTAATTAGTAGGGCCTAATTGTTAAAAATGGTGTTAAGTACAGAGGAGAAAGTGTTTCTGGTAGAGCATTATTTTCGTTCATACGGAATCGGCCGACATAATGGTGCAAGTTTGCTATACGTGTCTGATCAATTCACACAAAGGTTTAATAAACGTTCTCCAAGTAATGCTGTAATTTTGAAGGTTATTGAAAAGTTTAGAAATACAGGTAGTGTATTGTGCCAACGAAAAGGAAACTCGGGCGTCCCAGGACAGTTAACAACAACAATAACCATGAACGTGTTTTTGAGCAAATCTTAGAAAATCCGAAAGTCAGCCAGGCAAGGACAGCGTTACAACTTGATTTAAAAGAACTTCCTTTCAAAGAATCCTGAAGGAGCTGGGTACATTTTCGTATGTGATTCAGGTACATCAACAACTACATCCTCGGGATTATCGCAGTAGAGTGGAATATTGCGCCAGAATTCTCGCGTTACAGTATGAAAATCCTGAATTTTTGAAAAATGTTTGGTTTTCAGACGAAGCACATTTTCACTTGTCAGGCTATGTGAATCGTCGCACAAATCGATTTCTGGGCTTTGCCAGACCCGATGAGGTTCAAGAGGTTCCTTTACATAGTGAAAAAGTGAGTGTCTGGTGTGCTGTTTCCGGACACGGAATCATTGGTCCGTACTTTATCGAAGAGAATGGTAGGCAAGTCACACTTAATCAACAGAGGTACAGACAAATTTTAACACGATTTATCCCTGATCTACGTCAATTCTGTCGTGCACGTAACTTGGCATTTCGAAGGATGCCGTTAGAGTCTTTTTCGCAGCCCTGAGACAACCCTTATTCAATAACATGACCAGAAACTTAGAACATCGTTATGAAGTCTGTCTCGAACGAGGAGGTGCACATTTAGAACATATAATAAAGTGTCAATAATATGTATTTTTTAAATATACAAAACAATTACAATTTCAGTACTGTTTATTTCGGGCAATACTGTATTAGTTGTGTAGATTACCGTTTGAGGAAAGTGCTAGTGGGAAGTAACTGAGAGAATACTTCAACGACATCGTTGACTGTAAAATCTATACAATAATCCAAATACAGTTCGTAAATGCCCTTGTACTAGAACAGTTAGCAATTTAGATTCCATGATCATAAACGTGATGGGACGGGAGTGTCTATAATAACTAAAAGATTGTCACTAAAGAAGTGAAGAAAGTAAACAAAAATAGAATTGCATATCTTATCTTGAAACGAATTTTTATTGTTTTAGGCTGGATGGACGCCAGTGAAACTAAAGTGAAACGAATTTTTTTAAATGGACGCCAGTGCACAAAAATTTTCCGCTTCCTTCACAGAGATTCGAAGAAAAGGCCATCTTCCGACATAGCTAGGGGTCTATTCCTGGGTAGAGCAATAAGAAGTGGGGGGGCAGTCGAATTTTTATTTTCAAACAAAAACTAAACAAAGTTAAATAGGCGCCACCAAGTCCTGAGATAATCACGATAAGAGCAAAGCACAATTATAAGGGCGGACGTGGAAACCCAAAGATTAAACGATCGCCTTCGTTAACAAAAATCTGTCTTATAAAAATAAGACGCAGCTCCTGTAAGAAATTACAAAGATTAAATAAAAAAAATGTAGAACACCATTTGTGTCCTATAAAAGTATCGAAAATAAAAAATGTATATCCAATATGATGTTGGCACAAAATTATTACCCAAAAATTCTACCTTTATGTTATCAGATTTAATCGCATTTGACCAAAATAAAAGTCTCAAAGTTTAACTAATTGTTTACTGAAGTAAAAAAAACTTGCTTTTAAAAATTCATAACTTTTTAACATGTAAAAATTCTCAACAATAATGTTTATAACAAAATCAAAATTTTGTCTTTTTAAAGCAAATGACTGCTCTCTAAACATAAGCTTGTTTTAAATATTTAATCAAAAAAAATTTGTAAACAATGCATTGAACTATCATTTCTATCCTGGGCAGATCTTATCAGGTAGATTACAGTTTCATAATTATAACGCAGCGTGTATTTAAATTTTGCAATGAAGTGAAATAAACTTCCATGTACATAAGAAATTAAAAGTAAACAAAAGTTCACTGCTATTACTTATCAAGTACTTTTTGTATTAAGTATATAAATTTTGATAACCTCAAAATTTTGTATGAACACAAATGCAAACACTTTGCAATTGTCACTAAACGAATTAAAATTTTTATACTAAGTTTTTATAATTTATATGTGAATAAAAGCTAACTTCAAGATTGAAGAATGTTTAATTTGAATTTTAGGAAAGCTACACGAAGCGTCTGCTTTCACGGCAAATATCTTTAAAATGTTACTACATCACAAAAAAAAGTATAACGTCGAAACTGTACTTCGAAATTTATCTGAAGTTTGAATGTGAACAAAGCCTACAAATATATGAACCTAACCTAACAAAATTTTTTTTCTACAGTTTGTAAAACCAGTTTAACAATAATCAAAAGTAAAACAGGTCATATGGTCATAAACATGATGCAAATTTCGTGTTTTTTATATGACCGTCTGTTTATCAAAGACATACGACATTCTAAACACATGCAAAATTTCTTAAATTTAATAACGAACCAAACTGCAGCTGATTTTTATAGACAAATCCCATCACAAATTTCATCAGCTCCAAACAAAACCATAAACCATTTCTTGGGGCAACAGCAATCACGAACAATCCTTGTACAGAACAATGCAACTTACAAAAACAAAATTCTCACTTGTACTTCACTATTGTTTTTCGTAGGCCCGCTAAATAAATGAAACAAAATTAAATTAAGTTCGTAAAATGTATATATTACAAACCGTTAGTAGAAGTTATTGAAATTTATTTAAGTCTACCATGACTTGAACCACTCACACAAATAATTTAATCGAAGGTCGGAAGCCTCTACTCTGGAAAACATTTTGATGAATTGATAGCTAGGCTGCGACTAACGAACAAAACTAGAAACGAATGATAGCGACTATTCAAAGACTCGCGGTTAGAGGTGGGGAGGTACGAAAGCAACAAGATTGCTAGAGATGCTCGACGAAATAACTTTGTCACACAGATATTTTACTACAAGAAGATTATTAAAACAAAGCGTTTCATTATGTACTATATGGAACATTAATAAAGAATAAGGCACGCTTGGCGCATTATACTTGTAATTCAATGCGAATAAATACTGATCAAATTAAACATGCTACAATCTTTTATCCAGAAATTATTTAAATGTCAATAATTTTTTTATAATCAAATTTGAGAAACTGTCTGATATTCTTAGCGTTGAAATAAGCATCGATAGTATTCGCAACACAAAACATACGTTTGAAGCATATTTTTAAACTGAAGTGTGCTTCTTAATGGAATATACGCTCCATGTTCTTATGTGAACAATTTTCGAAAGCACTGTATAATCCTAGCAGTGGCACTGTTTAAGAGTGCATTACACCTTGTTAGCGTATTTCGATAAAATAGTTTTGTGACGCATAAAGAAGGTGCTGGTAGGCACGCTGTACGTACTGAAGAATTGGTTAAAGACTTTTGTCAACATATGGAACAAGAGTCTTCAAAATCTTCAAAGCGCTTACGCAAGAAATTGTGTTTTTTATTACACCCGCTGCACAATAGAAACTTGCACTTCAATAAGATACAGTCATGTCCTCCCTTTTGCCAACAGACGATCCTATATATCTTTACTACTGCCAGTGGTATGTTAATACTGTAACTAACAACAGTTCTTTATATAACTTACACAAGCCTTCTTACTCGTAGCTACAGTGTAAGTTTAATGTATTAAGGGCACTTTATTCCATCTAATTACTAACAATACTAATTTCATTAAGCTGCAATATTGTATTCTTAATTATGATAATCCTCTTGTAATTCACAGTGAAAGCACTATTAATTTATATTACGAACTATTAATTTATGTCGACCACAAAATGTAATAATTTATACCACAAAGATCTATTTATCTTAACACTTAGTCTAATTTATATCACGATCTAGTAATCCATAGTGTACTCAATCGAAACATGGAATCGAACTGATTAATAGCAGCAAAGCGCGACCTTATATATTTAATTTAATTGTTCTCGAATTTTCTAAATACAAAGTAGATTCTCGATTTGACCAGATTGGCGTCCTGAATGTTCCCATTCTAAGCTTTACAATGCCTTAAGTGCGCCCGCTGGTACCTGCCAATCGTCTTTTATGTATAAAGATGCCTCCTGGTACCAAATGTATTGTTTCAAAAAGTAGACTTCCAGACGCCTTGTAACAATAATTTACTTAATGAAGACCTGTTAATTTAACACTTTTTCCCGTCGAAGGTTTGTTATATTTTTCGGAGCGAATGAATTGAAAGTATGCGTTGTTGCTCTGCATATTTCTATTGAACCCTCCTTCTAAAATCGGTTTTTGGATGGCAGACGAATAATTAGCCCGTTGTTTTCTATTTTATCGTCAATACAGAGCGGTACAGAACCAACATTTTGAATGAATTGTGCAGCGATTTTAGAATTTTGGACTTTATTCAGCATGTTTATTTTCAACAATACTCTGTAGCAACACACACGACACAAAAACTAGAGTTTTTCTTCGGGAGTTGATAACAGGTTGATGAGTTTGCATTTAGTTAGAGTTTTCTATGTAGTTACCTGAATTGCCCACTTAAAACAAGTGTTACCTTACTTAAAAATTAGTTTAGTCAGAACCCCTGTAAATAATTTGCAATAACTACAACAGGAAATTGTGGTAGAGTTTGTTAGCATACTCTAGAAATGTAACAAAATGGTTTTCGGGGCAAGAGAAGAAGAAGAAATTTGTGTAGTGAGCGAGGTTGGGACATTTACTTTAGTTTAGCTTTCTATTATAATTAAAACGTGATTGATCTTTTAATAAGAATCTTATTAATCTTTTAATAGGTTTAGCTTTTTAACCTAATTATGGCAACTGGGTGACGTTAAAGGTCGCGAGGTTAATACCTGAAGTGAATGTTATAATCTAAACAAACGTTTGTATTTCATGACCATCCCTGACCAAGATGATTTTTAGCATAGCCAAGCTAACCTAATGTAGTTGTGATAAAGAAAATAATTTTTTTGACAGTAATTTTGAGTAGTAAGTGGAGGAGTAGCCTACCCCTTCGGAATTGAGCGCTTAAAAAATGCGTCACTGTACAACCTTACGGGTAGTGTTTTTGTTGGGATTTTTTCGATTTTTTGAACTTTTATCAATTAATGCTTTTGAAATGCGATTTTTAAGATTTTATAGTGTTTTTCTAATCTGGCATTACTTCACGGAAAGAATATTTCCAGAATGATTAACTAGGTCAACATAGAAGTAGATTTTACAACCACCGTCTTAATTAAATGTTATTTGTAAAGAAAATTAGTTCAGATGTTTGCAAAGTAAAACATTCACGTCTTTGAGGAGACTCAGAATCACTCTGTTAAAAGTAAGCTTTCGCGACTACCCTCTTTCATTAAGACAAGGAGCTAAGAAACCCCTCAAACATAAATATAAAAAGAAATGAACCAACAAGCTCTTTCAGTGGATATTAATGAAGTAAAAGATAACAGCACGTGCAACTATTCATTCTTACAGTTTTTTTATATATTTGAAAGAGCCCAACGACAAACGACATTCGTATAATAGAAAAATAGAATCCACGCAAGTGTTACTGAATTATCCCGAAGGATTCTTTATTACGACAGGCGGCAGCGCATTGCTTCGACGAGTGAAACAAAAATTCATTTGATTTGAACGTGGAAAGTATACAAAAAGGAAGCATTACCCGAGGCGTATTAAATTAAATTAGGTATATTTTTCAGTCTGTAGCCTTAGTATTTCATGGGGCGCCATGACTTATATCGACAATCTCAATTTGTGTCTCTGTCCTTTAAATTAAATTGAAAGCAAGACATGAAAAATAGGTAAGTATTAGAACGCACTGAAGCCGAAAATTGCCACTTGTAGTCTTATTTCCAGGAGAGTAATTATTTCCAAATCTGCCTTGCTGGTGCTATATTTATTCTTTTATCAGATTACCGACATTGAAAGTTTTAAAAGTTATTTTCCCAATAACAGTGGGTAAAACTTTGTATTTGCCAGGAAATTGTGTTTGCAGGGGACTAAGAAAGATTGGTCTGCGGAGTTTCCCGCCCGCAAGATTTATTTTGAAGCTTAGAATTTATGCAGTTTGTGGTTGTGTTTCTCTATTTCCTGCTTTGATGATAGCTAGTGCGAATGGCTTTTAACCTTTGTGACACATGAGCACTTTATGAAATTGCTCTATTATCCTATGGAAATACGTCTGTTTTGTTTGACACGCAAACGCCGCTTTTCTAACCCTTATTTGAACGTATTCAGTGTTTTCAGATAACTGCATGCAAAGTTAGTGCCACAATACCGTGAACGTTTTTGTCAACAGAGGCATAAAAAGGAACACCATATTAAAATCCATAAATCTAAATTTCTTTGTGCGAAGAATATTTGCACTTTCAATTCGTTATTGAGAAAACTTCTTCTCATATATCTTGGAATATTTCAAACATACGTAGAAGCTAAAACATGATGCTGCCAATTGTAAATTTGTTGTGAAATCTTGTGTGAAATTAAATTGTCTTTTCTCTATAAACTCAAATTTAGATGTTTGCTTATGAATAAATACTGTTCATAAGCTGTAATTTATAAAGTATAAAACTAAGAAGATAATAATATAAGCAACTTTAAGAGTAGATGGGTTGTTCTAAAAATTGTGATGTCTTTATCCTAGCCCAGACGCTTGGCATTATTTAGTAAATATTGTGCTTTAAAGGATAGTGTTAAGTAATAAATTTAGGAACTTTTTTATTATCAAATGTCTGTTTAATAAACACGTAGTATGTTGGAGTTATATTTTTTTATATCCATTCGTCATTAATTTATTAGGAAAAAATAATTCCTGGCTGCGTACACAATATTTTTTTAATAAAATTCAAAAGAGAGTATTCTCGTGTAAAAATATAATATTTAAAATGTTTAAATTTATCAGCCATTTTTGACTATTAATCATTGTAGGTTCTTAACTGTTATTACATTTTTCTCTTTTACCTGCGCGTCCTTGCCTTTTCAATTGCATCTAATTCAGTGTTAAGAAAACTGTATAACTTGTAGGAAACATTTTTAAAACACTTCTAAAGGATTGTTTTGTCATTCAGACTTCGTGCGTTTTCACTTAGCGCGTACATATGTGGGCAGTTGTCGCCATAATGTATCGGTGTATATTCATGCAAATTAATACTTATTACCTCACCGGATATCCCCTGCGGTTATATCTGACAAACCGTCGATTGAATATCATTATTTGGTAATTCGCAGGATAAAGATTTTTTGACGAAAGGATGTTGGCCGTGTGTCATACTTTAAATTATGTCCATTCTTACAGTTTACATAACTGCTGAGAATAAGGAATTTAACAAGTTCAACTTTGACGTTACTCTTCGTATTTGAAAACATTACACATCAAGTTCCTATTGTGTTATTGCAGAGTTCAAATAACCTCTGTCCATTTTATTTGCCATTTGTGTCTTGGATATTGTCCTACTGTTCCCTATGTCTTTCTCTCTTTCCCGGTTTTGTGTGTAGCTCTTGGGATCTTAACCTCATCCTTAGATAACTTTTCCATTATTTTTCTAACTTATCTCAGTATTTTTTATTACCATTCTGTCTTGCTTGTTTTTTTTTATTTGTTGTGGCGTATGTATTAATTATACCTAGCTTTGTTTGCATATTGGAGACTTATAAATCTATTGGTGACTGTAAGATTTTCTTGTCCACAACAGAGGTCGTTAATAGTAACCATAAGTCTTTCCTATTTTCCTGATAGTTTTGCTCTTGAACATCTTTGGTATCCAAAGTCTACTGTGTTCTTGTCTGTTATTCGTATTTCTTGTAGAGACAATGCCCATATTTTTCGTTTGTGTGGTTCTAATTCTAATTTACATAGTATATCCTCTCTAATGACAGTATTAATGTTTAACGTGTCTTCAAAAACGATGCAGGGGCCACAGTTTCTGTCAATGCAATTCGTTACACAGCAAATCTCAATCAATTTTAATTATCAAAAATTGATGATATCGACGCAGATGATCTGTATTTTCAACAAGACGGTGTCACATGACATACAGTTCATGAAACAAACAATTTGGCGAAGAAAAACTTTTGTGAAGTCATTATTTCAAGAAACTTTCCAGACAATTGGTTCTCAATGTTATGCGATTTAACATCAGTGGACATTTTTGTATGGAATTATGTAAAGTGGAGGTGTTGTGCCAACAACCCACAAATACTTAATGTGTTGCAAGACAACATCGAACGCGTAGTAATTGCTAAAAGTACAACCTATTTATGCGAGAGAGTAATCGAAAATTGTGTCGGAGAAATCCATGCTACAGCACGGAATCGTGGCGGTCATCTAAGTGATGTTATAGTTTATACTGAATAAAAAAGGCATCCGAATTGTTCATAACTGTTTTGTTTTATTTCACTTAAAAGTTTTAGCCCTGTTAATGAAAAACCCATTCATCATCATTAGGTCTTCAGTCCTGGAACTGGTTAGACGCGTACCATCATTGTTTCCTATTCTAAACTAACCTACAGATTTCCCTGAAATTTGCACAGTCTGCAACTATCACTATCTGATCTAGGTCTACATCTACCTCTCTTTTCCTATCTCTGCTTGTAATATATCACATACTATTCCCCAAAAATGCCTTAGAACTTTTTCCGCCCTTAGATTTCTCTTTTTCCCCAGATATCCTTGTTCCCTTACTATTTCTATAACCTATTTGTTATTATCTTTGTCTGTCCATGCTATCGTCCTCATACATCTGGAGCACAGCATTTCAAAAGGCTGCTACCGTATTTCTGTCTGCGTTTCAGACTGCCCGTATTTCATAGGCATATTGTGCTGTGCTCCACCCATACGCTTTTCTTCTTGTTCTATGTTTGTTATCTTTCCTCATAGCCGCTGTTCTTTCTTGTTAGACGCAGTTCGGTCACCTTCTATTCTTTTACAGTTATATATACCCTATTTCTCCGACCTTCAGTGGTTGTGAAGGGAGGTAAGCAGCCTGTGGCTGCCAAGTTCCCCCAACACTTAACCATTTACCGATTTAATATATTTTCCAATATATCTTTTCGCACAGTTAACATTAGTTGCAGATATTTCGCAACCAACAACTAGTTGTTTATACTAATCATCAGATTTGTCTGCGCTTATTTTTTCGTCATTAGGTTTTCCGTCTCAAAACTGTTTGGACACGTACCTGCACTTATTTATATTTTGAGCTAGCCTACATAGTTCCCTGGAATTCTCACACAGCATGTGTATTCAGCTCGTTCCTCTTCTATTATTTTCTAATTTTATGCCCTATTTCACCGAGATTCAGTGAAGGGGTTAATCAACCTGTGGCTACCAAGATCCCCGAACACTTAGACATTTGCCGAAATAATGGTTTTCCAGTAAATCCTTTCACACACTTAACATTATTCGAAAATATTGCCCAACCAATTGTAACGGGCATTTTTAATGGATTAACCTTTCTGCAACTACTATCTCTATGTTTTATATTTATTAACTCGTGTGTATTAATTTAAAAGTAGATTAATTGAAGATTAATTTTCATTAATAAATAAATTGCCAGGAACGGATTGTAAATTGGATTATTCGAAATTACTAGCCAACTTATTGAAGTGATAAACCGCTGTAATTAATTATAAGATATGATTGCGGCATTTCACGTTTTGTATGTTGCTTATGTTATTATACCAGTTGAGATAAGAAGTCGATAAGCGGTTGTAATAGCGAGCAGTTTGTAGTTTGTGTTTGGTTCCGATGTTTTACGTTCAAAATACTGTTTCTTTGTGGCTTTATTAATTGTGTTGGGAGTTGTAGTTTGTTCCTCGTGGATATAGATTGTTTACGTTGAGAGGACTGTTTACTGTTTGCTTTTGCTTTGAAGAGAGTTGGAAAAATGCGATGTTGTTTGTTGAACCCAAGCTCGTTTTTCACTAAATAAACTGTGTTAAAATACAAAGAACTGTATATAATTTGTTATAACGTGCTTATAATGTGTATTTAAAGTGGTTTTGCGTATTAGGAATATTTACTCGTTCGGGGTACCCAATGTGAAATCTGCAAAATCGCTCTTTTTATTGTGAACCTATCTTCATTTTTACGAGGTCGTTCTAAATGTCTATGTGGTTGGCGCGGAGTTTGAATTGGTAATCATAACCTATTCAATTATATTCCTAGGTGTTTAATTCTTGTATAATGTTGGACGAAGAACATTTGACGGACTTGCTTAGTGTTTGCACGTGCTTTACTAATTGTGTTTTTGTTGATTTATCTTTTTATATTGGAACTGTTTGTGCAAATTTCGTTATTCAAAAACATTAGATTTTTCTTTGTTACCATAGGTAGCAAATAAAACACCTCACGTTACTGTTAGTTTTAATGCATTACATCGTGCCTTGAAAGCCCGTAATTCTAAATTTTTATTACCATTTTTTTTCCTTCGATTTGTGTTACAAAATATTTCGAAATTATTGTCTCAGGAAATAGAATTAACAAGAAATTTATCAATGCTACATAGTTCCGACGCGTGATAATGTCTGCTGCTAACACCAGTGAAATACGTAGGTGTGATTAGTGTAACGTGTGATAAGTTCCATCAACACCCTCACAATCAAGGGTGAAGTGCTTCGCTAGTGCAGGACCTCGTGAATCCCACACTTCAAATGCAAGGGAGCGTTCCTGAAGGACTGTTTGTAAGTTGAACTATTTCATACTTATTATTACTTTAAATATCTATCCGTGTTTTGCCATATCTTCGTCGTTCTGATACCTTTCCCAATAGACTTGCCTGCGATTAAGAAAAAAAAAAGAAAAAAAAATCAATACTGCTGAATTACTCATATCAATTGTGTCTCATCTATTTATCTTTTGTTAATATTTTGTCTGATTTATGTTTAATTGGTGTGTGAGGAAACGTTTCTGCTACTCCCCAATATTACCTCGCTTTGTACTAGAAATTTTTGTATTGCTTTTACCGTTGTTATATTATATAGATTACCTAAACAGTTTTTCTTTACATTCTACCAAGTACTGAACAATCTATGCTTTTTCTTTATTTCAGGGTTGCAGGACTAATCTTTTTTATTGCAGGTTTGCTATTCTGATTTCTTTTATTGCAGGTGCTGTTACTGATTCCTTACCGCCGCATACATCATATGTCAGTCTGCTTTCTACAACCCCCCCTACTCTCCGATTGAGCCGGGTCATTTCTTTGACTTTCTTTGTGTTACGTAGCATAAATTTGGCGCCCAACGTGGCTGCCACGAAAAAAACGTAACAGAGATTGAGCATGAGACTCTTAATCTCAGGGTTGTGGGTTCGAGCCCCACGTTGGGCGCCACTGTTTTGCCTAAACCCAAATTGGTCTTCTCCTAGTATTTCTTCCGCCCGTTTTTCAATTCGTCTTTGCACAATTCTAGTTAATATTTTTGACACGTGTGCTGTCAAACTTATTGTTCGGAAATTTTCACATCTATCCGGGCCTTTCTTTTTTGGTATAGTTACTATGATGCTACGTTTGAAATCTTTGGGTATCTCGCCTGTCTCATACATATAGCTTACAAGTTGGAAGAGACGTTCAGTTACTGCTTGTCCAGCGGCTTTTAGAGTTTCTGCTTGCACCTTATCTGTACCCGGCGCCTTACCATTTTTCAGACTCTTTAACGCTAATTCATCTCTAAGTAAAGGATATCCCAAGTCATCATTTTCAATGTCTGATTCCTGTTCTAATGCAGTTAGTTCCTCTCCTGCATATAAATTCCCTATATATTCTTGCCATCTATCCACTTTATCTACATTTTCTATAATGACGTTTCCTCCCGTGTCCTTTATATTTTTACTATACAGTTTCATATCCCTAAAATTGATTCTAATTTGTATGCTTCATCTGTTTTTCCTATTTCCATCTTAGTTTGTATTTCTTTGCAATTTTCATCAATTCATTGTTCTTTAGCTTTCCTGCATTTGCGATATAATTTCCAATTTTATGGTTTTGTATCTCTGTTTTCTTGTTTCACCTGACTTATTTTTGTATTTTCGCCTTTCTTCTATTAAATTCAGGATATCCTTTGTAATCCATGGTTTCTTTTTTTTGTGTATACCCCAGAATATCTCTGGCCTACTACCGCTTCTTCCCTATTCTCACCTACCACTACATTGAAATCTCCCGTAATTATTAAATTTTCATGTCTTTTTACGTGTTTTAATATGTATTCGATATCTTTGTAGATCGCTTCTACCTCCTCAACACTGTAGCTAGAGGTGGGCATGTATACTTGTATTATTACTGTGTTTACCGGTTTAGATTCTAATCTAACCACGAGCACTCTTTTGTTTTTTTGTAAGTAATTTTCTACGCAGTATCCTATCTTTTTCCGCATAACTATCCCCACACCCAAATTTCCTTCCTCTGCTCCTGTATGAATTACCCTGAAGTTTCCACTCCAAAAATCCCCCGCTTCTGGCCACCGAACTTCGCTAATCCCTACTATGTCTAGTGATAACCTATTCATTTCGATTTTTAGGTTCTCTAGCTTACCTACTTGCTTCATACTTCTAACATTTCACGCTCCGACTTGCAGAATGTTCCCGACTCTTATTTTTAACTTTCCGATCGCATCCTCCGAAGTAGTCCCTTCCCGGAGATCCGAATGGGGGACTAGTTTAACTCCGGAATCTTTTACCCCAGAGAATGCCATCATATTTGTTACAATTTAAGTACGCTGTGTACTTGAGAGATAATGTGATGGTGTCCCGTTGCTTTCCACATCGCGGTAGTGTGTCTTAGACTGCCATACCGATCCCTATGTCTCTGCCAATCTAAGTACCGAAAGAGCCGCCGCCCTCTTTCGGGGACCTGTCTTAGTCTGGTTCCTCACTAACGACCCTACTACTTTGGTTGGACCTGTAGTTTGACTCTTTAGCTCATTAGAACACGCAAGCCATTTCACCTGTTCTGGTAATTTAGAACTTCGGCAAGGTGCAGGACCATTCGAAATGGGAAACCCATTATTATTAAAAATTTAGAATTCCCTATTTTACTCCGTGCAGTTTCGTATAACAAGGATTAGGTCAGAGAAGAAGTTTATCACGTACCTCTGGAATTAGTACGTACGACGTAAGTTGAGCTTTCAGAATCCCGTGGTCATTATAGTGTTCATCGACTGTGGCTGCACCAACCTACAAGGCGAATATACTAAACATCTATTTACAAATTTACGCGTACAAATGGTTCATAAAACAGATACGTAACAGTATTCTTTATGCTTGATATTATATAATCAATACCTTGTATTGATTTTCCTTCTTGACTAGTTAGTGTCTGAGGATGGCTTTATCGAGGATATAGCAGGGTCAAAGGGTGTTGCAAAGAAAGCTCTCGATCTAACTCGGGGTCTATTCCTGCGGAGGCATGAGATGGTCGGGGTATTTCTGAGATTGAACTTTTCGTTAAATAATCTAGGGCGCCACTGCGTCAATAAATCTGACTGAAAAAAATATTCTCGTTTTAAGGATAGACGCAGTTAAACCTTAAGGGAATTACTTGTGCCTGATTTTAGTCTTTTTATTTTTTAGTAACCTAATTTCTTTCTATGTAATTAGTCTACCACGGTTAGATGGGTCTCTTATTTCTCTTATTAAACTTTTATAAATAAAACTATCACGAAACTTGACTAATATCTAATGAAATTTGTTTCGGTGTTCTTATGTACAAGAATGAAGAAATATGTTTCACATTATAGATACGAACTAGTATGAAATTTAATACTGGTAAAATTTACTGAATTGGCAAAAACTCACAGTTATTAACCTGTCACAAAAAAATTACCCACTACATTATTAAATCAGTTATATGCTGTCATCATAGATCTTTGATTCGGCTTACATCAATTGTTCTTAAATTTAAGGTTTAATGTTTCTAATTCCTTTTTAGTGAATTTACTTTATATCAAGAATTACTTTACTATAAAACGTATTGAAATCGTAAGTGCAATGTGTTTTCAACATACATAAAACTTCTTAGTACTTCTTCACAGATCTGTTTACCTTGGTTTACAAATTTCTGTTATATTTTCAATGCTAAATAAATTAGTTCTCGTAATTACTTTATTTGTTATTGAACTTGAGTGCAATACTTTTCCGGATTAAATAAAGAAAATTCATAATTTTAATTATTTGCAGTAATGTCAAGTGTAAGCAAAAATTATGCTATAATGAAATCCAAATGATAAAAGTCCAATCAACTTCCTTGTAAAACAAATTTAAAAACGCTACCATTTTAGTTTTAAATATCCGCTTGTCAAGTTATTCAGAACATCTGTTGTCAGGTCGAGTCCTTATGCTAACGGTTACCCTAGCAACTAACTGTACTTTTTAAACTTTATTGTAACAAGTACCTTGTCGAGGCCACATGTGTTAGCTTGCGGTTGTTGGACAAACAAGTAACGTCAGCGAACTTTCCAGATCTGCACCTTACAAAGCGTAAGCTTGAGCTTCTTCTTTCAAACTAACGACAAATTAAATGCATTACAGCGTATTACACTGAATCATTATAGGGCACCATTTTCATCAATTTGTTGTGCAATCCATCGAAATAAATCGAAGTATAAAATCAATTCATAAAACGAGCTATTCAATATGCATCATTTGTGACTTTTCATTAACCCATTCCAAGGCGAGATTATTTAACGGTAAACTGAGCAATTAAACATGATGTTTGAAGTCGTATATCCGTAATCATATAAATTGTGAATTAATGAAATTAAAAATTGGTAAATGTGTCAGTTATCGTTATCGGTATAGGTGAGGGTGAGGGGGAGGGTGAGGGTGAGGGTGAGCTCTATATTAAAATCATTTAGTCTACCTTAATAATTATTTGACTTGCTTACCGTTATTAGAAATAAACAAAAGTCAAGTGCATTCTGCACTTGATTACGCTGCCACGTTTATGGCCACGCTTTGATTGCTAGCTCTGATCTTATTGATCTCTATGATGCTTTTAACTGCAGCGAGTGGTCGAGCCAGACTGACCCTTCTGTCGACAGGATGCGCACAAGGCGCAAAAATCGTTCGATATTGGAAATGCTATTCAAATGACCAACGTTTAAAAATAGAGCCTTCACTATTATTATTAATTAATATATGCCTCGTGACCCAATCACGAGGTACTGATCTGAACTTTTATTAACATCATAAAATTAATTGTTTATATGAATAAAGTGTGCAGTGTATTTTATAATTAAATTTATAAGCGTTTATAATCGTCAAAACAAAATTGTTACAGTATAGCCATTTATTTATTTATGCTTAATATCTTTGGGATTAAGATTTTACTATTTCTTTAGACCTAGTCTTAGTAATGCCTTTCATACTGTTACATCCTGTGCTTTCTAATAAGTTTGGCCGGCTGTTGACTTTGTTTTAGCATCGCATTGTATCACTACTATTTGCCATAGCACATCCCTAGCCACAAATTTTTGCTTTTGTTGTGTTTCTCGGGGTCTTGTCATCTTTTAGACCGCCTATGTGCATGATTCCTTCAGCAGCTCTATTCTGCGCAATCAATTAGTAGTAACTATTTACTTTTTTCTACTGCTCAATCTAATTACGCATAACAGGCATTCCCAAATTGCCATATTAAGAATTGTAGTGTCTTAAAATAAAAATCTGTTCAAATGTACAGTGAACGTTCTTTACATCATTAAGTTTTATAATTTTAGAGCTTTGTCGTTTTACATTTGGTTGGGTAAGGTGCATGTAAAATGAGTTTCCTTAGTCGAATTTCAAATTATACGTAATGCAACGAGGGAATACATTTTGTGCATTATAACCTTAAAGTAACTCGAGCGAAAATGCATTAGAATCTTGGATTCTTTTCTGTTTGGAAAATAAGACCCTGTATTGCATATTTTTCTATTTTTAATTCGAGGATATTGAAAGGTTATATTATAAGATTGAGATTTATATGATACTTTGACATTCACCAGGCAGGAAATGAGAACCGAAACTTTAAAGGAGCAGCACTAATTTGATTATACAACTGGGTTGAAGTTCCCTGAAACTTTGAAATTTACAGATGTAAATTTATGTAGTTCGTATATGTGTCTGTAAAGATGCAAATTGAAGATGAAGTTGTTTATAATGCGCTTCTCTTTACGATTTGCACTACACGCTAAACAGAAAGGCGATCAACGTAGTGTGTGAATGCTCGTTCAAACGGATTGCGTGACACACACACCAGTAAACTTCATACATTATTTATGTACTTATTGTGTATCAGTTTGGAAGTGGTTTCAGTAACATTTTGTTTCAAAAGTACAGTTTTCAAAGATTTCTGAATACTTAAATGTTTATTATAACTTCTGACGCGTAAACTAGAAGTTATTAGTTATCTCATCAAATAGTTTCTAAAAAATGTATTATTTGTTGTCTGATGGAAAAACCATACCAACGTGGGAGGCATTACAAACCAAGGTGTAAAGTTGCTTTTTTCGCAATCAAAACATTCCTTTATAACACTCTTTTATTGCAACTTCTACAAGAAAATATTTTCATAATATATAAATAAATTCGAAAGTTTGATATGAGAGACAAAAATGTCAATTGGAATGATATAAGTTCCAATCCTGTTCCTGGCCTTAAATTTACATTCTTTCAGTTACCAACTCGATTTAAAATGATTGCTTAGGGTTTGTATAAAAATGCCTCAATTATAATATCAGCATACCAGTATGTGCTTGACTATTCCGATTCTTTGGGTTTAAGGTTTACATAAAATTACTAACTATCGGTATAATGATATTTAATTCATGAATACTATATAGCTAGACGTTTTGGCTGTATATTTCATAGTCCTTTTCTTACGGCATTAATTCTGAAAAGTTTATAACATGTGCACTAATTGTTAATATTACTATGAATTTGTAAACTTACCATTGAATGGAAAGTATTGACATTAATTTAAACATACCATTTGTTTTACAAATAGACCACATTTAAAACATTTAAACTAAAACATACATGTGGAGCTAACTCTTTGTCAATATTTTATAAAAAAAATTCAAAATTTTAGTTTCACGAATTTTTGCTAAATCCAATTGCATTCTGTTAATTTTAATACATTGATGTACCTTAAATATAATGCTGATAAATGTTATCAACTTTAACAACTTGAAGGTTGTTACGGTATTCCATGCAGAAAAAGTTAGTATAGAAAATCGCCCTCACTGAATACCGCAACAAAACAGAAGGGTATACTAGAAATCCAAAGAATTGGATTTCGTGCTAGCTCAAAAACGTCCTACAGCGGTGTGGGTCCTACAGAAAGAAAAATGAGAAACCTCAGTAACCCGATTTATTATCAATCTTTACCAAGCATAGTCCCAAAAGGAATATTTATAAAGAAAAAACGAACATTTGCGTAGTCATTCTGTCACAACGTAATATAAATAAAAGTGTCACTTACATATAACACAAAATATACATTTAAACCAATATAGATGTAAAATCTTAGAATCAAAATGATATTTACATTTATACTTAGATAATGTTTCAAACCCTAAATATATACAAAAAGAAAATTAGACAGAAATATACAGTATTTTTATCTGCTCTTTGAAGTGCACTTCGTAAATTAAGAACGTAACATTAAACTTATATAACGTAACCCGAAGTAAACGAACCAGGTGTTCACTTACTCTAATTTAGAATTTAGTATGCAAGGTGTTGGCAATAACATTAATGCACAAAGAAAGGGAAACAGTAAAAGAGCTCTAACGTGAGCTCGGTTTATACTAATTGTGACTTGAAGAATAAGTCTATAATTTCTTGTGCACTATGAACGTAACTTTGTAACGTGTTGTCTGTAATTTATTGGATAATAATGAGTACGAAACTACTGAACCAGTAAAAGAAATGTCTATCTTCGAGGTCAGCAACGAAAGAAAAGTAAGCAGAATGACTGTACCTTATTAGAACCAGCTTTCCGCCTCTCTGGTACCATATTAAAGAATTTGGAAATGCGGGCTGCACCGTCGATGGATTGGGCACTTAATCAACCAATTTATCTAGGTTAGAATATCTTAATATTGCGCTTACATTTCTTTTCGCTAAAAGGATGCTCTATCGAATAGGACACTTTCAAAAGCTCAGCTTGTATTTATATAGATCGAAAACAACGTGTTTTGTTTAAAAACAATTCCCATTATAAAGTGTGAAGTATTCTGAGAACCGTCGCTGAAGTCTTTTCAGTAGAACGGCTGCAAAACATTCGAAGAACTGAGTGGGTTGCAAAGAAAGCCTAATTAGTGATAACGTAACGACTTCCAAACGCGAACATTTAAGAGAAAACAAAAAGCCGCTTTGATAGAACATGTCTTAGTATAGATAGCAAACCCATTACAAGTGATCATTTACTAGGCAGATGATTAACTTATTTCGAAGAATGTATAAAGCGAAATTATTTTAATCTTTTACAGAGAACCATAACAGTATTTAATGCAGGTCGTTGTTTATTTCAGAGAATTTGCAATAACCGGCTTTTTAAAAGTATTTACCTTATTTCAAGGAATTTATTTATTCTTTGCACAGCAAAGAGGATTATTATGGAATAGGTAGTAATTTTCAAGGATGTACTAAGAACTACGACGAAATTTTACAGGTTTAGACAGTACTCATTCAATTGACAGGAAGTGGAGCTTGTTAATTGATAATTCGCATGATTTAAGTTAGAAATTTTAGGTCGTTCTAAATAAACATAGTTTGAATTTAATATTTATGCAGAAATAGGTCGCTTGCAGGAATTTAACGTAACAAAATGATAATTGCTTTGCATAATGTTTCTATTATCGTCTGATGTTTTTTTATATTAAATAATTTTGTGTTGTGTTTGTTACTGATATTTTTAATTTTTATTATTATTATATACTATTTTTCTGTTTATTTTATCAAATTAAAATAAATTTTAATGAGGTTTTTAATATTAGTTATATCATTAAACGCTGCTGAATTTTTCATTATGTTAATTATTTTCAATATACCTCTTTTTGTTTTGAGAATTATTGTTTTATTATATACAAATTTGTGAGTGGTTTGCAATTCATGTTTTGTGAGCACAGTTTGATTACTTTTATCGTGTTTGTGCCCATAGAGTCCTTTCTCTATGTGCTGTTTACTTTGTCCAACGTATTCACGGTTGCAATTAGTTTGGCTTGGTATTTATGCAGCATGAGTATTCTATACTTAGGCGTTGTATTTTTTAGACTATTGGAACAATTTTTAGTTGAGTTGAATCTCTTATGCGCCATTACAATATTATAAAGCTTAAATAGTTTTTGCAACTGTTCCGACGAACCTGTTATATAAGGATGGTTACATATTTCGTCAATCAAAAAATCGAAGAATATTTTTGTTAAGATGTAAATCTGAAATAGTTACTCATGCATTTCAAAAGTTTAATGTAAATATCGATTTTAGCAATGTGATCCTTGAATGGAAATTTATAAATAATATATTTAGTAAGTTTAAGAATAACGCGTTAAATCTTGTTTTAAAATACAAGTACTTGATAGGAAAATTTTCGAAATTGAAAGGTCTCTACAAAAAATACTGCCTTGTAATGCGTCCAACGAACTAATAAGAGCTCAACTAGTAAAATACGCAAATATGTTTACAAAAATAAAAGAAGTTGAAGCTTTAATCAGAATCGACAATTTAACCAGAAAAACTATTACAACAAAAAAAGCATGGATAGAAAATTTGTCGGATCACACAATAACAAATTATGTAAATGAGATATTTAGCCTGAATCCTATTTTGCATCACCAACAGAGGACCGTTCATTTACATTTCCAATGCTCCACCGGAAGGTACTACATTGGCCAGGAGGCGAGTTTTTTGTTGCCTGGAAATTTAGAATTTTGCCGAACCCTTGCCGTTCCAGGCAAGGTAGGGATCTTTAACGTGCGTGACAACACTCACACACGGGACCTCCATTTAACCTCTCATCCGAACGAGGGCGTAATTTTTGTGAAAAATGCTCACCTGTCATTTTTCAAGCAGTCGGCCGTGTCGGGATTTGAACCCAGGACCTTGGGATCCGTAGTCTTACGCTTACTACATTGATCCACGGCGACGCCTACCAATAGAGGACCATAACATACTTCCTTACCCCGAAATAATTGCCAACATAGAACAAGGACTAATAAGCCTATCCAGTGACAAAAAGAATTAAGTTCGGGGACTGTTTGCTGTAACATCACGACTAATCACAGAAATAAGTTAAAAATAAAAAGAATAACCTCTACAAAATGAATCAGGACATTAATAGAAAAATTTTAGAAACAAAACAGTTTTTAAAATATAATTGGTATTGGTATTAAAACCTGTCATTATGCACGAAAAAACGTATGATAAGAAAATCATGGAATTCTTCAGGACCCAGCAACGTATACACCATTGAAGCACAATCCTACTAATAATTAGTAAAATATAAACAATGATATAGTAAAAACATGCACAAATAAAAGGTATATTTCTCCAAAAACTGGTAAGGAATTAACAATAAATAACGCGTTGCCATCTAGGTTATACGGACTGTTAAAACTACATAGTGGATATACCAAATAGACCAATTGTGTCGTCAGTTCAATTTTTTTAAAATATTTTTAAAAGAATATTGTATAAAAATAATTACTATGTAAAAGGTTATTGGCATTTTAAGAATAAAATTAAAGATACCATACCTGAAAACTATGTGTTAATCTCACTGGATGTGGTGGCGTTGTATACAAATGTACCGGCTGAACTGCCATTATAATTAATAGAAAAAATTGGAACAAAATTAAACTACTTACTGATATGCCATTAGTTGAAATAAAAAACAGTGTTTATAAGCAGATAAACTAATGTGCCTTGGGGATAACCCTATCTAGCGTTATATGGTACTAGAAGACTGAAATTTTAGAAAAAATGGTATAGACCATTTTTCCTACGGTATGTAGATGATTGTATATCTGCTATCCCACCTGATAAAGAAGACTACGTGAAAAATATATTGAGCGATTACAACAAAGATTTCCAATTTATGTTTGAAATTGAGAATCAAAATTCAATAAACTTTTTGGGCACGACTCTCCATAGGGTTAATCAAAAAATAAGAACTGAGTGGTACACAATATAAACGTGGTAGGGCAGATACCTTAACTTTTATTCGCAGTACTCAATAGCTCATAAGAGAACAGTAACAATAAGCTTAACAGATATGGCGATTAAGTTATGCGACCCAGAATTCAGGGACAAGGCTATTACAAAAGCCAAGCATACTTTCAGGAAAAACAATTATTCCAAGCAATTTATTGATAATGCATTTTAAAAATCATGTGCAAATATGATAATAACACTATAAACACTGAAAACTAAACAACTGGAAAATATGTAACCATACCTTACATACAACGTTTGGCGGAACAGTTTAAAACTATTTAAACGTTATACTATTGTAATGGTGCATAAAGGGTTTAACTTAACTAAAAATTGTTTCAGTGGTATAAAAGATAAAACACATAAGGATAAAAAAACACATGCCATGTATAAAATACCGTACCAAACTAATTGCAACAGTGTATACTTTGAAAACCAAACCGGACCTAGAAAATAGACCCAATGGGCACAAACACGATAAAACTAATCAAACTCTGCTTGCAAAATATGAATTACAAACTAATCACAATTTTGCATATAATAAAACAAAAATTCTCAAAACCGAGGTATGCCAAAAAAGAGAAACACTGGAAATTATTTACGTAATAAAAAATTCAGCAGCGGTTAATGATGAAACATATCAGAAACCTTGGTAAAATTTATTTTAATTTAATAAAATAAACAGACAACAGTAATACAAAAATAATAATAACAAAATTTTAAATATTAGTAACAAATATGACACGAAATTATTTAATATAGAAAACATCCGGCCATAACAAAAAGATGATTCAGAAGCAATTATCACTTGTACAACCTTAAAGCTGTTAATTTTGATAATATTTATCAGCATTATATTTAAGGTACATCAATGTATTAAAATTAACAGAATGCAATTAGATTCAGGACAAACAACAGTATTAAAATTCATGAAATTAAATGTTGTGAAGTGTTTTTATAAAATATTGACAAATGGTGTGTTTCAATTACTGTAGATAATTTCCATCCAATGGTAAGTTTGAAAATTACTACATTCACAACAGCTTTCTTGTACAAACAATATCTTAAATATAACATCTGAAACACAACTTCCTCTTATCACAAATCTTATACACTAAAAATAGAGTTCAAAATTTCTATCACAGTTTTGCCTTACGAACAATAACTCAAAATTTGACATAAAAAAAGATATATAACTTCTAGATGATCACTTACTTATACTAAAAATAGAGTCCAAAAATCTGTCTATAACTACATGTACAATATTTATCAAAATAAATCGGATAATTTAATAACCTTAAAATTCGTGTTTAAACATATCTGATCAGTTAGGTTTAATTATTTTATTATATACTGGCGAAAACCTGCACAGGAGGCTTGCCACTCCTCAAACAAATTATCTGCTTGTACAGACACTCTACTCTAAATTCAAATACTAGCACACAAAAAATCTTAACTAAATACTTTATAAATGCGAGTCCTTTTAAGAATTTAAACAATATAATTTTATTTTAGTGTGACGAATCTGCTTGTTGTTGCCTTTGTCTAGCAGGTAGTCTTTCTATCCAGATTTCAAACTGGTTCAAATTGTTTTAAAAATACCATTAAATACCAAACATTCCCTCCAATCATATATGCTTTTATTCCAATTAAGAAACTTGCAGTAGTTCCAAGATTATATAATGATCGATTCTCTATTTTGAAACCATTGTAAGTACTTGAAATAATCTTATTTACTTTTGAGCATTCAAAACACTTTTTTCGTCACTATTGCTATAAAATCGTCTACATAATAATTTTTACTACCAGTATAATACATGTTAGATCGACTTTAACTACGCAACGTATCGAATGATTGACATCGTGACGTTTCAATCAGGACTACCATCCGTTCTCAACACCATTGGGTTATATAAAAGCTAGCCCTTGTGACGTCAGCTTCTAGATTCTTCTGTGTTTTTTCCGAACCTCCTTATAGGTTTATTTTTGAAGGCGAATGTTATATCATATCTCGTGTTGTTGCCTCGAGCTATACAGTAATTGATGTCGTTTACCTATCTTATCAATATTCAACATTTTATTACTCTATCTAACTTTATTTTTATTTTTGCGTTATCTTATTTTATTGCTTTTGCGAATTTTATTTTTGCTCAGAACTATTTTACGTCATTTATTTTGTTTTATTTTAACTTAGCAGCTGGTTGTTCTAGAATACGGTCATTACACTTTCCTTACTATTTAGAGATATGATTTAAGACTTAATATGCTTCGTCGTACGTTTGTTATTAAATGAAAATATGAAAATTACAGTATTATACATGCAGTTTTACACAAATTAAGCCTTTACGATCGTTTTATTATTTGGAAAATGAAAATCTTTTAGAACATGTTCAGGCACTTACGCGTATTTTATAAACACGGCTTTAATAACAAAATGTGGATAAAACTCTTTGAAAAACACTCTCCTACCCGCAGAATATTATAAATAATTATTTTTATTTTAGAACACGATTCCTTCTTCATTAAGTTATATAATACGAATGAGAAATCTTTTCAATCACAGTCCCTAAGCATTTAAACTTCCTATACATGGCGATTTCATAAATATGTTTTTCTGTACAAATAAATATCTGCATAATTGTGCTTTTTCTTGAATTTTTTCAAATTTGCGGTGTTGGATATCTGTGAGATGATGCAATTTGAATAGAGATTATTCGCCATAAGTCGTACTGCAAAAAGCAGTTATATGATAAAGTTAGTTTTAAATAGCGAGCTATTCTGCGGTTTCTTTTTATATAAATAAACAATTCAGAAATACGTGCACTTAAATAGTTAATGTAGATGCACTTGTGCGTCGAATCGCACGTGAATGGGAATATCATTCCGTGTGCGATAGACGCACTGATACCGGTAAAATGAGCGGTTAGTTACACTATCACTTATCTTGGACGCTTTTTCTACTTGCCATAGTTGAGAGGCGTCAAATCGTCTGTCACAGCAATCTCATTTGATACTATCCCTACACGAAAGGCGGTTATTCGGCATAGGCCTCTTTTGCTTCGATTCCCTAAATTTTATCACTTTGCATGTTACCTTTCTTTAAAATACCTTAGAAATACTTATTAATTCTATCATAATTAAAGAAACTTCCCAAAATCAAATGTCTCTTTCAAATACAATTCCATCACTGGTGTAGCTGCGTATCCTTTGGAATAACCTAAGTTTTATTGTAAACTCTTAAATATGTACGAATAAAATTCAACTTAAACTTAAGCTTTATTAACATTAAAAAATTTCAATATTCATACAAATATAAGGGAACTTTGCATTTTAACCTCCTCTGGCCACGTGTTGCTAAAACAAAAAAAAAATTAAAGAGACCTTAAATATAATTCATCAGTAAATTCATTTCTACAACTTTTTCTGTTTTTAATATTAAATTACACGACATTTATAAATTTCAGTTTCTGGAAATGTCATTAATAACAAACGTCGAAAACATTTAAATGCAACTATTCCTTTCGATTTTTGTAGTGCCCGATACATATATACTTTAAACTCTACATTATGCTTCAATTTAATCGGCACTCGTTCCGTCAGTAAATCGTTGACCAACAGAATGTCCAGAAACATCAGTTTTCTAATATTTCCTTATTTTAATTTTTCTTCCTTCAAACAACAGCTCCTTTGACTCAACATAACACACAATTCCAAATTAAAGAAGGGGTGAAACCTCCAAGCCCCATCGCCGTAACCGGTCATAACGACGATGAGTCCACAACCATGCGAATTGAAGATACCTTGCCTGAACAAGAATAAGTTCCAAAATTTGTTGCACGCCGTGTTTATTATCCTTGTGGAACATCTGTATTAATTTTTTTCCTTGAAACTGCGTTTTTTTCAACGTCCCTCTTAACTTCATAACATCATATCAACCACCAACCCCGCGGTCACTTCCGCCTTGTCGTTACTCGCTCGTCTATCTACACTTTGGATGTTTTATTATTACCGGTTTGCGAATAATTGATTCTCATTCTCCGTTGGATATCTTACTGTTGTATTTTTTCCCACTCCGTCGTATGTTTAATCCGGGATTTTTTTGTTACAATACAGCCTTTTTATTGAGTTTATGGAATAAATCTCGGGCAAAGTACTTGTTTTATCATTTGGTTTACTTATGTAGTATTCGTGTTTCCTTCTATCGTGGCAATATAAAATGTCTACATTGTAACATATTGAATGAAATGATTAAATTATATCTGCAATCTGATACTCGTGACTTTTACTACTCAGCGTCGGGTTTTTGTATTGTAGTGCTACTATGTATTGAAGCTATGTAGCATTGAATTTAATTTATTTAATTAACATTTATAAAAGCTCTTTCATATTTGAGATGCATATTAATGAATTCACTGTTATTTCATAATGTTAAACCGTTTTTTCAATGACATTATTTCGCTAAGAAAGTTTACTGAACCAAATATTAGATTCACCCTTTTTGTGGATCAAATTAATTTATAAATTTGAGTTCCCGCCTAATATGTATTTTACCATAAATAACTTTCTGATTTTGTTGTTTGAATTTATTACTAACTGTCTTAATTTGAAATTATATTTTCCAAAAACTAACGCATAAAAATGCCATGCTTAATTATTTTTAGCTATTCATGAAATCTACTATACAAGGTGCGTCATATTTAATTTGTCCATTAAACTTTACAAAAAAATTTTTATTCATTTAATTTTGTATCTAGTGGAACGAGCCCGTGTTACAGCACATGTTTGCTTGATGCGATTTTTCAAAAATATATGGCAATTTAACATTCTGATGTAATTTAGTGTAGCAGTAAATCAAACTATACTGCTTTTTCTCACAATACATACACTATTATCGGGCATGTCCATAGTCCCACATGCAGTTGCTAGCGTTTAATTATAGTCGTTCGACTATAACCAAACACAACTTGAAAATTTTGACCAAAGTCATAACTATAATGCTGCAACGCTCACTAAAGCGAGAGCGCATTATTTACTCCTGTACAGAGGAAATAGATGTATGCATGCACGTACTTCTCTATATTTTCAATTATTTTGCGGCCAGATATCTTTTTGATAACCTAGGGTTGTGAGTGATCATTTCTTTTACGTTTCTTTTGGCTTAATTAAGCTATATTTGCACGTTTGAAAATAATGATTCCTTTTCGATAAAGCCTCTTTACAAAATGGAACTTATTTGACTTGTCGACACTTATTCTTATTTTAAAAGCTAAAACGCCAAATTCAGTACCTATTGCTATCAAAGCATTACTAAAGCAAAGCGCAATAAATTGCAATAAAAGACGTCAGGTGGGATGGCTGTAAATTCTCCCTTTGAATAAATTACGCGATCTCTGCAGAGCTAAAAATGTTCCGTAACACCAGCAATTGTTGCTTTCTGAACTATTAAAGTTGAGTGGGTATTTCAGAGAGGATGTTTGTTTTATTCCGCGGAAACTTTGAGTATACTCATAACTACTTGAAATTTAGTTTTAGGAGAAATCAAATAACTTCTAAAATTCTTGTGTTCTTTTATACTTGTTTTGTGAGCGAACGAAATTTCGTTATAAATACTTTAGCTCTTGGATTTGTTTGAACTACTGATTGTTTCGACCCTATCGCCTTTGGGTATTTGTAGGTGCTGTTTTACGGATATCGAAATTATTAATCAACTGAACGCGGTAACTGGAAATCAATCCTCTCTTGGAAATTAGATACCCGAAAACTCGGACAATGGTAATTACTTAAATTAGTTAGAATTTATGCTCTTGAATGCTTGTAGAATAGCCTGATGTTATAGTGCCTTGAGATACTGTAGGGATTTTTTATTTAGTAGTTGCTGCAATTCTGGACATTGGTGAATTTGCAAGTTTTTTGTATGTTATGCTTTTGATAAGGACATTATGCACAATGTTACTCATCATCTAGGTAGATACGTTCAACTGTAGCCTGCTAAATATTTTCATTCGATTTATGATTCTATTTAAATATTCCCACGCTTCCACTTCGACTTCTGTGTAACTACCTGTTACAGCAGACGCCCCTGATCACGTTTTATAATTTTATAAATCGATTTGTATCTATAAAACCTATTCTAATGCAATTGAAATAACTGCTTGATCAACACCCAATAAAATGTTATTAGTGTATTTAGTTTAAGTCAAAGTACTTTAATCTATCCTTATTGGTTGATATAACTCGTTATCTGCAATCTTTGCTGTCTGAAAGAATATGTTTGCTTTATTTAAAAGTAGTAATATATATAAGTTTGAATAGAAGAGCTTTTCAACATGTGTGTTTAACAAAAGCGATTGTATTCGCATTTTCCTGTTCTCTTTATCTATTCATGCATTACAACGACTTTAGAAGTGTTCTTTTGACATGTGGTACCCTAATATTTCAATTGATTATTATATCTTTTCCTAAACTGGGTTCACGTTGATCCTGCCTTTTGTCATCGCATGTACTTTCTGCGTTGCTAAATCTATTACTCCTAGAGCATTCTTCTTAATCTTGTTTGGAAATTAAACCTAGGTCATGGATCGAAACGTAAATAAAGATGATTTTAAAAGCTATAAGTGGTTTAATTCTCAAACAAGATTAAGAAGAATACTAAACAAACCACAAAAAACATACAGGGAGTATTCCTAGAGCGATGCACGTCTTTCACGAGAAGCTAATATCCTTGGTGCATCGGTAAGTTCTTACGTGTTTATTTATACTAGTAGGGTTCTCTCTTTTTTTAGCTTTCTTACGTAGTTTCAATTGCTCTTCTGGGTAGGCCCGCAGTTTAAGCTATGGTCCTGACTACCGTGAAGACAATCCCTCAGTAAGCGATTTAATTACCTACCAGTCACATAGAAAGGAACAAGTTTCTACGTCAAGATTTTGTAACTGCCCAATTAGGTTTATAATATTTTATCACAGAAGCCGCGCGAGCCAATACTTGGAATATAGAGGACTCGTTCAACGAACGTATCATAACATTGTTTTCTGAAGAGTGCTTGACGGAAAGTACATCATAGAATCGCAACAACTTTTGAACTAATTTCTAGCATTCAAAGATATCACAAACGTTTTATCTAATGACAATTAAAATAGGGCATCTAATTATAATGAATATCGAGTACTAATGTATCATAAACGGCTTGTATAATTGGGTAATTTATCAAACGTGAAGGTAAACATTTATTAAAATAAGATATAGAGGGTGTAAAATGCAGAAAATGTTCAAACTACGATATGGAACGTAATAAACCATTATTGTCTTTAGGTGATCAACATGTTTCAATTTTTTCTGAAATATCACTAAGTAGTTTGTATAACTTTGTTCTACTTTTCTAGCTTTTTACAATGATTTTAAAATATCGTGTTGTATTTTATGATCCTAGAAAAATGCCTATAGGCCGTTACATGAACCTCATATCAACATTTATTTATTCAATTAAAATTTTTTTACCGCGTAAGGCATCCCTATTGTAAATAATCGATTACTACGTACTCACTGTAATATACCAAGGTCAGAAAAATCTCTATATTTCACTGGCGTTCTTGGATCTCCTTATGGTTGATGTAACGTCTAGTAGAGGGTACATTATACAGTGAGTTCCGTATCTTTTTAAAAGACGAGTGTAGAATTGCATGTCAATTTGCATCGATATTCAGCTTTTTATTTATTAATTATGCAGGTATGGAAAATGTAGCTTAGTATATTAGTAAAAGACTATTGAATACTTGTATGTACATATGAATTATGGTGTTGATCAGAGAATATTTTTAAAAAATTATTGAATATTTGAATAGGTGTTCATTATGGAGATAGCGCAAATTTTAACTAAAAAGTCGTTAGTTTTTGATAAAAGTATAGAGTCATATTTTTTGTCTAACTTTAGAAGTGGTGGTGTACTTGCGCACTGACTAGCAGTAAGTAATTATTATAGAACAAGGAGAATTATTTTCCTTTTATTTTATTATTGTATTCAGACTGAGTTTGTACTGAAATTTGCAGGTCTAATATAGGTTAAGTGCACTGGAGTGCAAAGTTTTATTTCCAGGATCAGAACATTATAATTGATGTGGAAGGAGATCCGAAAACCCCAGCTAATTCTTCTTGTACTCTGTTCAAAATCGGCCAAATTTAACTAAAATCTTGCAATCTGGAACAGGGAGTTTATAATTAAACGGGAAAAGATACGTAGATAAGTTATTTAGTGAAAACAAGCTAGGGAAAAACGTAAAGCAAAGGAAACTTACTTGGAATAAGCACCTTTCGAGAAGAGAGGAACATGACAGAGTAAGTTGCCTGGACAACCGGTGGTTTGGCGCCATATTTATTATAACATAGAAATAAAAGTAAATCCCTTCAAGGTAAATGTGTATTATAACGTAGATTTTTTAAGAACTGCTACGGTGCTCCCGATCCATTCAGAACGAAGTACGCTCAAGTTAGAATATAAACGTATCGCAATTTTTACACGTAACAAATTTCAACCTGGATGTCACACTATGACGTATGTGTCTTTACTAAAATTTTATTTGTCTTTTCATTTCCATATAAAACAAATCATGAACAGACAAAGTTAAAACAAAAGGATACTATAAATGGTAGGGGAAGAAAGAAATATGTGGAAAACATTAAAATAAATTAGGATAGATATGACACTCACTAAGGCATGGGGGAATACTGCGGGATTTATTAGAGTCAGAGAAAAGAAAAAAAGAGAGGCGGAGGTAGACCTAGATTAGACTATTGCATACAGATACTGCAAGATGTGGGCTGTGGGAATCTCAGGGAAAGGTGTATGTTACCTTAGAATAAGAAACAATGGAGGAACGCGTCTTACCAGTTCCAGGACGGAAACCTAATGATGAAAGAGTAATTGTATTTAAACCTGATGATTATCGTAAACAACTACCGATGATGGTTTTGCAATTTTCTCAGCAAATGTTGATTTTGCGAAAGAAATAATTGGAAAATTATTGATTCGGCAAATGTTTAAATGGTGGCTTATTTTGATTACTTGCACCCCTTCGCCTATTATTGAATATCGGTGAAATAGGTTATATTTTTAGAAAACATTAGAAAAAGTAGAAAACGTGTATATGTGTTTGTAAATCTGAAAAAAGCATTCAACAGTGTCAAATGAAAAAAAAAGTTTGAAATACTCAAAAAATATTGGAATGAGTTATAGGGATAGACAGATAGTACATAGATTATACAAAGAGCAAACAGCGGTAATTGAAGTAGAGCAGGAACTTGGAGAAGTATATATTAGGAAAGGGGTGAGACAGGGATGTGGGCTTCTCGCATTAATTTTTAACTTATATATCGAGAAGGCTATGAATAGTGTTAAATGCATGAAAACATTTGGAGTTACTGTACAGGGACAGACCATCGATATTAGATTTGTAGATGATATAGCGGTATTAGCATCTAGCAAGGAAGAGTTAGAAGCAGCTCTTGATGAAATGGAAACAGTACTGGCAGAGAGATGCGGTCTGAAAATCAACACAAATAAAGTTAAAGTAGGGTATGTAAAGGAGTCAAAAACCAGAATAGGAAATAGGAAATGAGAACTGACAAGAGGTTAAGGATTTCTGCTCCCTTAGTAAACAAGCTAGCGCAAGAGGAGCAAAATGCAAAAAATATAAAGAAAAGTTAGCACAATGCCGTACTGCTATCGAAAAGAAAAGGCAGCTGCTATGTTTGAAGACAATTAACATAGAGAATAGAAAAAATTTGTTGAAAGCATATGTGTGAAGCACAGCACTGTTCGGTTGTGAAACGTGGACAGTATGAGAAACGGACAGGAAAAAAGTAGAAGCCATTGAAATGTGGTGCTCCAGACGTATGATTCTGAGCTAATTTACACATTTCTCTGACATTTACACAGCCTACATCTTTCACTCTCTGTGTGCAATAGTCCAACTTTGGTCTACCTCTACCTCTCTTTTTATAATCTCTGCTTCTATCATATTCCGCACTATTCCCTCATGCTTTAGTAGGTGACCTATCACCCAGTCTCTCCTATTTTTTACTGTATTCAACATGTTTCTTTCTTCCTTTACCATATCTAGAAACTCTGTGTTCTTGACTTTGTGTGTCCATGATATTTCCTCATACGTATGTAACACCACATTTCAAAGGCTTTTCATGTTCGCTTCTCCTACCGTCCAAATTTTACAGCCATGCAGTGCTATGCTCCACACATATGCTTTTAGTAATATTTTCCTAGTTTCTATGTTTGCTGTCTTTGAACATTAGTAGTTGCTTTTTCTTGTTAAATGCAGCACTGCCTTGTACTAACCTTTGTTTTCTTTTACACGTTTTCATTTTGTGTTATTTGGTTTTGTATGGAATTCTTAATCTCTCGTTTTCTATTTCTATTATGGTTTTTGACTAGTTTTATCTTCCTTTACATATTAGAAATTTAGTTTTATTTTTGTTGATTTTCATACCATATCTCTCTTAAATCTGTTTCCATTTTATTAAAAGCTGCTTTTAACTCTTCCTTGCTAGATGCTGATACCGTTATATCATTTGCAAACCTAAGCATATCAATATTTTGTCCCTGCATGATAATTCCAAATGTTGTCCTGCATTTGATAGTATTCATTGCCTCTTCGATGTACAAGCTAAAAATTAGCGGGCATAGGGCATAGCCCTGTCTCGCCCCTTTCCTGATAATTACTTTTCTACGTTCCTGCTCTAATCTATTACAGTTGTTTGCTCTTTGTATAAGCTATGTACTATCCATCTATCCCTATAATTCATTCCAATCTTTTTGAGTATTTCGAACATTTTTTCTCATTTTACATTGTCAATCGCTTTTTCCAGTTCTACAAACTGTATATACACACTTTCTCGCTTTTCTATTGCTTTCTCCATTATCGCACTTAAGCTAAAATGGCCTTAGCTGTTCCGCTGCTTTACCTAAACCTAAATTAATCTTCTCCTAGTATTTTTACAGCCAGTTATTCCTACTGCCTTTATACAATTCTTGTGCTGTCAAACGTGTTGTTCGAAAATTTTCACATCTATCCGGACGCCTCTTTTTTGTTATAGTGACTATAATGTTATGTTTGAAATCTTTGGGTATCTCGCTTATCTCATGTATATGTCTTACAAGTTGGAAAATACGTTCTGTTACTGCTTGTATAGCGGCTTTTGGAGTTTTTGCTTGCACCTTATCTGTATCCGGCGCCTTACCATTTTTCAGACCCTTTAATGCTAATTCAAATTCATCTCTAAGTATAGGATATCCCGTCATCATTTTTAATGTCTGATAACTGTTCTAATGCTGTTAGTTCCTCTCCTGCATATAAATTCCCTGGCACCTTACCTTTTTTCAGATCCTTTAATGCTAATTGAAAATCATCCCTAAGTATGTGATAGCCCGAGCCATACTTTTCAATGTCTGATTGCTTGTCTTGGTGCTGCCAGTTCCTGTCCTGCATATATATTCCCTATATATTCTTGCCATCTAACCACTCTCTCTACATTCTTTATAATGATGTTTCCTCCCGCGCACCTTATATTTCTGCTATACGTTTTATAATCCTAAAACTCATTCTTATTTGTATGCTTTGTCTGTCTTTTCTATTTCCACCTTAGTTTGTATCTCTTTGCACTTTTCATCAATCCATGTTTCGTTAGCTTTTCTGCATTTGTGAATAATTTCCCATTTTATGGCATTGTATATTGCTTTCTTGCTTCGTCTGGTCTGTTTTGGTATTTTCGCATTGCTTCTATTAAATTCAGAATATCCTTTGCTACCCATGGATTCTCAGAATATCTCTAACTCGGGCCGCCATATCTATACTGAATTTAATGCTATTCCAATATGTCTCTGCTTCCTTAGTATGAGAAATTTTCCCGATATCTTTCAGCAATTAGTTTGACTTTTTCTCAAATTTTTTGGAAGTCTTTATCTTTTAGCTTCTCACAAAGTGCCCTTTTCAGTTCCTTTCTTCAAATTTTTCAATTTAAGCGCGATTTTTATAATTATGTTGTGGTCAATGTCTATATCTGCTTTTGGGTAGCTTCTACAGTCTTTTACTTGATTCCTAAACCGTTGCCTAACAAGAATGTAATTTATTTGATATCTTCCATCTCTCCCGGCATCTTCCACGTGTATATTCTTCTAGCATGATGTTGAAGTAAATGTGTTTGTAATTGTTAAATTGTTTTTGTGTTGCTGTCTAAACCAAATAAACCTATTACCACTTTCCCTATCCTTACCTACTGCTGCATTAAAATTTCTCGTAATTATTAAAATTTCATGTCTTTTTACAAATTTTAGTATGACTTCAATATCTTTATAGAGCGCTTCTACATCTTCCTCACTGTAGTTAGAGGAGGACATGTATACTTGTATTATTATTGTATTTACCGGTTTAGATTCTAAATTTACCACGAGTACTTTTTCGTTCTTTGGTAAGTAGTTTCCTACACAGTGTCCTATCTTTTTCCGCAGAACCACCGCCACACCCATATTTACTTCCTCTGATCCTGTTTGAATTGCCCTAAGATCAACGCTCCGCAAATCCTCCGCCTCTTATCACCGAACTTCGCTAATTCCTACTATGTCTAATGTTAACCTATCAAATTCCATTTTTAAATTCTCTAGCTTGCCCACTTGCTTCATGCTTCTGACATTCCACGCTTCGACTAGCAGGATATTCCCGGCTGCGTTTTAAACATTTCCATCACATCCTCCGAAGTAATCCTCTCCCGGAGATCCGAATGGGAGATTATTTTAACTCCGAAATCTTCTTCCCAGACGATGCCATCATCTAAATAACAATTGCAGTACATGTGCCCTTGGGAGGTAATGTGGTGGTTTCCCGTTACCTTCCACATCGCAGTAGTGTGTTTTAGAATACCATGCCGGTTCCTATGGTTTCTGCCAATTTAAGTACCGAAAAAGCTGCTGCCCTGTTTTGGGAACCTGTCTTAGTCTGGTTCCTCACTAAAAACCCCACCTAACTTGGGCAAACCTATGCTTCGGCTCTTTAACTCACCGAAACCCGCGAGCAATTCTACCCGTTCAAGTATTCTAGAACATCTTCAAGGAGTAGATCCATTCGTAGCTTTAACAATAAATATATTCAAAAGTGAAGAGACCAAATATTATGAATTCTGCATATAATTCATGGTAAAACGTTACTAATTATGGTGTATAATGTGTATACATTTGGTTGTTTCAATTAATGCCTCTTATACTGTTTCCCTTTTGTAGGTAACTAAGGATATTGTAATCTAATTGTTTAAAGTTGACTACATAATTAGTGTGAAATGTATACCGATCGCGTACAAATGTTATTATTGGAATGACAGTTGGACTTATACTTTGCGAAAGTTTAACATTAAAGAGAAATGTGCTCTTACTCTTTTTCTCGGTTATCAAGCGAGCATACATTGATTTGAGCTATCATTCGTCCTAAAAGTTTGAAGGTGCTTTTAACGCAGTTTTTATTGTTTATCTTAAAGCATTGAATAGAATTTGATTGTCACATTATAAAGCCAATGAAGGATACTCTGTTTGTAATCTTTTATTCATATTATCTTTTACAAACTGACGGGGAAGGCTGTAGCCATTATCCTTATAAAACGTCAAGACACATTCTAAGAAGCTTTTTAAATGTAAATTTTTTATTTTTATTTGCATTGTTCTGGTGAATTTTCATATGATTGACATATAATATTTCTACATTTAGAATTTTGTATTTGGTATGAAGTTGAAAATAGGAAAATGTATTTTATTTCTGTTATAGGCGTATGTTTAAATATTATACGCCACTTAACAACATTTTTGCGTCTAGTTAGAGCCATTTACGATATAGTCTTTATATAGGGCTATTCATTAGGAACGGGCAATCTCTAAAACAGAGGTACCAGATATCAAAATATTGCGATTTAACCCAACATGCATTTATACCAATATCGCTCGTTTAAAAAATACAAGGTGTACAAAGTTGAAAATTTATTTTGAAGTATTTCAATAACTTTAATAATTTCGTAGGATTAACTCAAAAATTTGAACTTTTATGTTTTTTGGCTTGAGAATTTGTTACATTCATTTTCCGACAGTAAAACCACACCCTTATTGATTCGCTATTCACTTACGTATGTTGTGTTACTACTCGAACAACATCCTGTATATTTTACCGTTTTACAATAAGTACGCTTCCTAACGATTTTCATTTAAACCAATTTGCTGCGAATTTGAAAAGCTTATTCTATAAGTTAAATAATCAATACCTTGTTTTAGGTATCCGTGAACTTGCTACACATTATGATAGCGTATAATTACTTTCTAGATTACTTCAATCTACAGACTCGTTGACATAATATATTGAACTATCCGATAAACCGTGTTTCGAGTTTTCTAATCACCTGTTTGTGTGGTTTGATAACACGAGTTTTACTTTGAACTCTGGTTATTTCAAAACGAATCAATATGCATTTTCCTTTCTGAACACGACAAAAGTACTCGTTGTTATCGTTGTATTTTTCGTTTCTGTTTTTTTTGTTTGTTTATGGGATTTCGCGCACACAATATTGTGTGGTAAGTATTTCTGGTTTTAAGAAAAATGAACTTTGCGGCGACAATAAAGTAATTGTACCTGTAATTATTCCAGCTTCACCAGTTGGATTGCCGCCCTTTTTTGTGATGGGAGGACACCCCCAAGGCGGGATCACGCAACCCTTTGTTTTGCCCCGTCATTAGCCACGGTAGGAGCCAGTCCTACGTTGTAAACTCGAGGGTGAGTGTTTAGCCACCATTTTATTATATGGGGTTAGGTAGTTGTTGATTGACCTTGTTCCGCGTAAATGACTGTGTTGCTGTGAGGAGTTGTGTGGTCCAGAGTAGAATGTTTACTGATTACTTCCTGTGATAATTTTAGATAGTTACTTCTGTATTTACTATAAGGATTTGGAGCTTGGGTTGGAGGGGGGGATTTTGTTCTTTTCTTTCTTTTGGTAAGTAACTTAGGGTCGGAATCTAAAAACTACAGTTTGCCATTTTGAGAAGAATTTTTTGTGTTTTCATTTGTTTTGGCACTACTGTGCTGGTATAACAGGTTTGTTTTTTGTTTAATTATAGTTTTTTTTGTTTTGAGAGGATTATTGAATGAGTGCGAGTATGTTTTTTTTTATTTTAGTCCGTCCTTTATTTTTATAAGTGAAATACCCCGCCTACCCATCGATTGAACCCGGTCATACTTACTTTTGGTTTTTTTTTTGGAGGCTACGTCCATGTACGTAGCAAATTGCGAAGTTTATTTTGAAATTGTTTTTAGAGGTCGCGAGTTACAGTTTTTTTAGTCTGTTGAACTGCGTTGTAAATGAATGAAAAATATGAAAGGTCATTCTATTTTACACAAAAAATGTACTCTTGTTGATTTTTGAGTTATTAGTTATTAAATGGTTTAATATGTTTTTGTTATGAAAGTTTTATTTTTTTAAATTACAAATGCATGGTAAAAATAGCAAACAAAAACTAATAACGATAACAGTAACGATAACATTAAAAAATTTCAAAGTAACTATTCGAAAATCCACCATCCACCTCAATACATTTTACAATGTGTTTTCTTTATGAACTCCCTATATCTGTTAAAACGTACAACATTTGTATAACGCATGTTGGCCTAAATCGTAATATTTTCGTGTCTAGTATTTCGAAGTAGAGATTGCCCATTCTTAGTGAATCGCCCCGTATTGCAACAGTTTCTAATTTCTTATTTCCAGTGTTATTTTCGGTCGTTTGCTCTTCAACACACCACTTATTTTACAACCTGCATTCGCCGCCGTCTTCCTTTCGCTACCCTGTTGAGAACGGTCACCTTAACCTCCTCTCCTCTTATGGTACAACTTAGCTAATATAAGGGGGGCTTTACATCACCCCCTTATTTATTTTTTTCATTTTTTTATACACGAGCAAAAAAAGTCAATAAACTTAATAACTACAGGCGCTACAAATGAAATTTTAGGCTAAGTAAAAAAGAAAAAGTAAAAAGTATTATAACGCTAGCTTCGGTTTATACTAATTGTGACTTTGAAGAATAATTACACAATCACTTCTGCCTTGTGAAAATAAATTTGTAACGCGAGTTACATATCCCCCAAATCCATATATGTATAATTAAATAGAAATTATTAAGAAATTGCTAAGAAACTTAAGTTAGATGCAACATTGTAATTCAAAGATAAATAAAGAAAAGTTTAATGAAAGTTCACAAGGAAGTTGTGCGAACGGATGTGAATACATTGTATTCTAGACGTAAGTGATACTGCAGGTGCAGGTCACATACGGTTAAGAAACCGCAATTATTAGAATTAAGATTGTTACATTGTATAAATTAATTGAATAAAGAAATAAGGAGACATGAACTCTGAAGTTCCCACAGACATGTGAGGGGCAGGGACAACGTAAATACCCCAGGAGCCCCAAATTAAATCAATCAGTCTTGAGCCTCTCAGCATTTACATTGTTGGTTGCTTAGACTACTCGCCCTAATTTAACTTTAATTATTAGTAATTTCGACTTAGTATAATTTGTAGTTTGTCAAAATTCCACATGTAATTTTTGTTAAATAAATATTTGTTACAAAAAGTTTTGGAAGAAGACTTTTTAAAAAGGCACCTCCCAAGGCACAAAACGCAACTGGCACAGTCTGTAATCTATTGTGCAACCACGAGTAAAAAACACTTACATGGTTAACAACCAGCAAAATAAGTGTATATCTTCCACAAGACTATCAAGAAAAAAGAAAACAGAATAAATGTACCTTACAATAAGCTGTCTGCCTTTGGTTCCGTCGTAAAGGATTTGGAAGTGCATGCTGCACTTGCCAACAGACTATAACACCAAGTAAAACAAAACATCTTAGCACCGCGACTTACAGCGTTTCTTTTTCGATAAAAGGACGTTGTATAGGGTGATCCCCCTTTCAAAGCTCAGGCTGTATTGATAAGGATTGACAAAAACGTGTTTGCATTTATAAAAATAATTCCCACCTTTACAATGTTAAATATTCTGCGAACACCACCTGCTAGATATTTTCTAACCAACACCTGCAAAGTATTCTTAGAACAATAGCCAATTAACGCAAACGATAGGCCTCGATATACTATAATGATTTCCACTGAAACTGTTGTGAGAAAACGGCGTCTGTTTAAATGGTTAAATAACTTTACAATCCTCGTTGCATCATTATGACGTGGAATGTATAACAGGTTGCCTAACTGTAATAGAAACGACAGCGATTTATTATATCGAACTACAATACTTAGAATGAATTAATGAGGGGACGGTTTATTGCTCGTTAACTTGAGCGAGTTCAACACTTGCATGATAACAAAATAGTATTTCTTAATACCATTAGAAGCTTTTATATTTTTACAGTGCAGGTGGTTTATAACATATTGCAACGAATTTATAAAGCAAAGTTGTTTAATGATAGGCAGATGTTTGTTTTATTCCGGGAATGTATCACGCGTGCTTGTATTTTTTGCAAAGCAAAGCAACTATTATAGAATGAACACTCAACGCAATTTCATAGAACGTTTTAAATAAGTATTTATTTCGATTGAACTTGTTAAATGGCAGTTCGTATGATTTGAAATACCATAAACAGGTTAACGTCGTTTAGATTAGAATCTTTAGAATGCACTTATTAAAAAGAAATAAAACAAGATAGTTGCAAATCAAAATTTATATGAAGGATGCAGAAAGAAGCCGATTGCATAGATTTAACGTGACAAGTTGAATGCCTTGATGCACTTATGTAAATACTTATGAAAAAAATATATATTTAAAAGGAAATTTACTTATTCTGATTAATAGAAATATCTTACTGAAATTCCTTTATTATCGTTGGATATTTCGCAGTTATGAACAGTGTATAGTAGTCGCGAGTTTTATGTACGTTTGTAATAGGTATTGCACTAGGGTTTCTACATCTTCTCTTATGCGTAGTTCTATCCAGATGTTGAGTTATTAGAAGTAGTGTCGCCTCTCCCCTTCCTTTTTGTATGTTTTTTTTCTGAACCGTATGGATAACAAATCTACGACCACTTTTATGCCTCTGCAGAGTCCATGCCCGAGCCATGCCGCGGTCACACTTTTTCCATTTTTTTAAACAAATTTAATTTTCCTTGTGGGGCTAGTTGGTTAAGAAATTTATTTCACTGGCACACAAACTTGGCGCGATTTTGTTTCCAGTACCCCTATATGTGTTAGCTTTTTTAACATTTAAATAAATCTAACTAAACAAAAAAATTCGTTTCAATGCATTGTAGTAGCACAGTTACTTCATTTCAGTTATTGAACTGTATTAATTTATCATCTATTTCACGTGTCGCTCATAAATCACACTCACCTGTGATTTTTTAGAGATGTTGCATTTCCTATTATTAGCAGTCCCTCTTCTTTTCTAACACCTTGAATAACCATTTTTATTTGAGCATACTTCCTTTCAATTTTCTAATCAACTTGATATGATTTGGTCAATGTATACCGAAACTATCACATATTTTTGTATTACTTCTAGTTGCAATTAACTATCACTAACCTGTTTTGCGTTTTTTTGTTGTTTTATTGTTTGTGATAAAACCCACACCCTGTGCCTCAGTTGGTCACCTGACTTCACTGAACTCTAGCACATGTATTTGTAACCTAGGTATTCATAGCTACAAATTATTCACCTTTCCTCCCATTCAGATACTCCGAACTTTTCATACGCTGATCCTTCTTCATTTCAGTTGCTTCTTCCTTTTTCTGTATTCCTTATGATATTTTGTCCTTCCTAGAATTTAAATAATAACGGCCTGTGTAATAGGGCGTGATTGTGAAATTTGAGGTTTATACAATTTTATGTCACCGTATTTGATATATGGTTATGCATCTTTGGAAACATGAAATATATATTGTTTTTCTTTGCCGATTGCCACCATGCGGGACAAAAGAATCCGTAGGTAGATTTAAGGATACGGTAAGAACAGTTGTCCCAGTTATTATGCTGTTACGACAGACAGGGAAATTTCTAGTAATATTCTTACCCACTTTCAGGTGGAAATGAGTGCAGTATCATTGATGATCAAGTTGTTATATATTCAAAAATGTACGATGGGGAAACTTTCTGAAACGTTAAATTTTCGCTTAAGCAGTAAAACTACACAACATTTAAGTTATCTTCCTTATACTGAGAATTTATTGCGTATTCTTAGATTTATCTTTAATTTCCTTTTACACAGTTTTAATATCCGCGTTTTTAATTACGTAAGAGTTAATTACCTAATGAAATCCTTACTTCGAATAATTCTTTTATTTGCATTTGAGTTTGCCATCGTCGAGCTGTTGCTTCCGCTTAATTCATTAATTCAGTGCACCCTAAGGGACCGTAAAAATCTACTTAATCAGATCATTTGGTATTATGCTGCCACATAATAATAAAATGTCACGTCTTTAAAGTCAACGAACGCATCATTCAAAACAATGAAGCTCTTGAATTTAGCCATCCTTTGGTAACGACCTCTATAACGATATAACTTCGCTAAACATTAGTTACGGGTATAAAATCAATGTGAATGTTCCCGTTAAGAATGTAGAGTGTGTTTAGATTTGCTCTCCAATTTTGTAGAAACGTTACTGTTATTAGGTTTTTACTGTTTTTGCTGAAACTTAATGTTTATTCAGAAAACAGTTAACATTAGTATGCGTGCCATTAACGCTTTCCGCCTACACGTTTTCCTTTGTAGTGCAGCAGATCTTTACCTTTTAGGAAATGAAATTATGTATTGTGATTTCAGTACTTCTTCAAATATTTGCTTCAGTCCTTGTGACGTTCATGCTCTTGTTCAAAATTAGTAAACGATTTATACATTTTCTTTCTGATTTACTGCAAGTTTTCGCCGTTTCGGATTTGTATAGATTTGAATAATAAGTTGCTGATTAATAATAGATAGGATGGCGTGGAGGTGAATTGTTAGTTAACGAAGTGGCGTTTGACGATCTATAGAAAAAAATAATTTTAAAAAGTAAAATTTTAATTGGATTTGAGGTAGTTTTACTAAATTGAAAAAATGCTACATGTATTCAAATACAATATGCAATTTGGTCAATAACATATCAGTTTTTGACGACTTCCTTGTAATGTTCAAAATGTTTTTTGATGCCTCGGTAATAAAAGTCTGTTAATCTTCACAGTATACTACCTTCGTACGTGCACAAAGAGTGCAATTTTTACATATATTTTCTTATGGAAAAATTTAAGGTCCGTTTTGCACATTTTTGTACCAAGCATTGAAATCCCCATAAGGACGATCCGTGCATCAATTCAAGTCACTTTTCAGCCCAACATTCTGACGGGAGAGTTTATTACATTCGGTTTTTAAGAATAGGATAACACTAATATAAACTACATACAATTGTATTGAGGATAATATATTTACAATTAATACTCTACATTTGCAATAAGTATTATATTTCTTCTTGCTCCATAATCGAATAATGTCCAACGGGTAGTGTTGCGTACGAACCAGGAAGTAAGTGGCGTTTGTCATTGTGCGGACTTAGGGCAATCTTCTCCTGAGCGATAGTGTGAACTTGATGCTTGGATGATTGAAATAGATTCTACCTTAGAAATACTTCCTTGTAATCTTCTATACAGTCGACATAATCCTCAAATGTAATTCTATTCTTTATCACCGATATTTTAATCCCTTTAATTTTGTTGTAACAGCAAAGTCTCTGATGCCAGGTGATTCTTCCTCTTCTCGTAAGAGTTCAGCTTCTTCTTCCTCGGCTGTTGTAAAAATCCTCGTCGCATACATCTTTGATCGTAACCGAATACAATCTGTCATAAGTCGCCCATTATTTTCGTCTTTCATCATCCACAATACTTTTTGTTAATTACCGGAATTCCATAATTGTTGTTGGAAGGATAGTCGGAAGTATCGAAGCGTTGCTGACAGTCCCGCTTCATAGTTTCATAAGGATCCTGATTTATTATTTTATAAATTAGACTATCCGTATCTGGGTAAAGAACTTCGCACTCATCTCCAAAGGCTGCGTTCATATATCCATAGTTAAAATCGTAGATTGTCAAATTGGCTATATCGAGGATACACACACCAACATATATAAGTTTATTAAAATAAATTTCCGATTTGAGAAGTTCCACTGCCACAAGGTTTCATCGAAGATTGTGACATTTTTTAATAACAGGCTGGATATCCTGGCTTCGGCTCCATATCTACCATCCCAGTTTTGCACAAGTTTCACATTACAATTAATACGTATATTCTCCATCCTTTTCCCCAAAGACTGCATTATTCATTAGCTTGAACAAATTCTTCTCAAATGCATTCCTTGCTCGTTTCCGAAGTTCAATATTGAGGTCAATGTAAGATTTTACAGGTTGAGTCTAAATAATAGTTGAAATTGAAGGCGCAGCTGTTAATATTTACGTTCTAAAAGTGTATCGTTTCAACTATTAGAACCTATTCGCGGCGTAGTTTTTACGTTGTCCTAAAAGTTTTCTATGTGGATTGCACTGCTTTAAGATACATTTCTGAAAGTTGTTTCAGGAAGTTAGCGCTTGCTATGCTTACCATTTTTTGTAGATCTATTGTAGTCTTTTTGCAGATACAGATATAATTGTAAGAAATATCGTATATTGTAACGTGTATAAATGCCATCTTTACATATTATTTCCATCTTATTATTCCAGTTATAAACATTAAGCCATTGATTATTGTTCACCTTCACTACAACATAAGCGATAAGTATTGTTCGTTGCCATTCAAGACGTTCGTTTGGTTATTTGTAAGCGAATATCTCACGTTGCGCGAATACTCACGGTCAGTGGTAGTGATTAGGCAAGTTTTGATAGTTAACGATCATTAGATTTCCGGTCTTTGTTTCGATAGCAATGAATTTTTATCGGAGAAAGATTTTGAAGCTTGCCTGGCGGTGGTTGATTATGGAACTCGGTTCGTTTCAATAATTTAATTCATTCTTATCAATGGTGAGTTACATCTTTTCAGTAATGTTACTTATTCATTATTTTCAGCGCACCTAATTTGGGACTTTAATATAGTTTTAGCATAAATTGTTTATTGTAAGATGATACGCACCAGAAACCTACTTGCGGTCTTGGGTTATTATGAAGTGCCTACTTCAGTGGTTTTTATATGATCTGTTCATGAACGTATATTGGACGTTTCATACAAAATTTAATGGATTCATAAGATGGTAAGATGAAGCTTGGAGTCTTGATTTTCTTTGTAAGATGGTTGTACGTCACATGTACTGGTCTGAAAGCTAGTTTTTATCGTGTTTGAAAGTACATCCACAAGGCGGTAAGTGATATTTCAACTTTCTATTCGTGTTATTTGCGGTGTCGACATATGGCTGTCGTATTGTAGAAAAATCCACTTTATAATATTTGGATTTGTTTACATTTTGTGTTAAATTTAACAAGTAGAAAATGTGATTATTCGGATTGTTGTGGTTATTTGAGATTAAAGATTATTAGATAATTATAATTTAGAATACAACGTTACACTTAGTACATTTTAGTTTCACAATTCGGTTTAGTTTGATGTAAGCATTTCTACTTATGTAGCTTCATGTATTATAAAATGAGGAAAATATTTTATGAGCATTAATGTGGTTTCTGTTTACGCTTATAAATGACATTATGATAATGCTTAATAATATCCAGAAAATTCATTAATTTTGGTTACCTAAATAAAATCGTTCATACTGTTTCTGTAGTGGGCCTTTTAGATCAGGCTAGTATTATTAATTACATAAGCATGTGACATTTTCATAACTGATATTAGGGTCATTCTATAACAATGAGAACTTGAAGTCATATTTAGATATATACTCAGTTAGGTTAAACCTGAATAGATATTGTTAATATTCAGGTTAATTTTTAATTAGAATTGGTTTGCAACGAAAAAAGTGTACTCATTTAGAAATTTTATATATTAGAAAGGCTTGAATTTTTATATACTTGAGTTATAAGAAATTGTTTGTTTGCTATATTGTTATCAATGATTGTCTCGAATATAACTCTAAACTAGATCTTGACATTTTTTTCCTCTTATAATCATTTGAGGTTTGAGTTTAAGAATTTAACGAGAGGGAGAAATATACTTCTAACTGAAAGAATTTAATAAATTGAAGTATGTGTTTATTGAATGCTGCACATCTGAAGTGTAGTGTGACAAATTAATAGGACTCATAGTAAGCTCTGCGCACCTTTGTTTGGTTATATATGTTGTTACATTATTTCTTTAGTTTTCTATTTTTTAGACGAAAACTTATTTTTATTATAGATAGTCTTTTGTGTTGTGTAGCAACGGTTACATAACGGTCCGGTTGATTTAGGGTTTCTACACCTCCCCTAGGGCTGTTATTTTTTATTTACAGTGCATATGTGTAATGGTACCTAACACTTCTTAGTCTTGACCATCTTTTATAAGTCAATTAGACCCCCACCCCTCATTGCTCTTCGCTAAAGTAGACTTCAGAGTTAGACCAAACTGCTTTTCTGCTGCCTCTTGCGGACAGTGCAATCAATATTCCGTACATTTTGAAAGGGAATTGTAGAATTATTTTAGGATACCCATTGATAATGTTTGAGCAATATATAGCTTATTTAGATTGACAGTAATACATTTACTGGAATACGGTATTTGAAACTTGTTGATTCAGAAACAACAAAATCACAGTGGTAGTAGTTGTAGTATAAATACGGTTGGGGTTGCGTAATTTAAATTTGCATAAATATGTCTAAAAGAATCTAAAATTTTATTTTGTTTACAGGTGAGTTGCCGATAATTCCACTTTAACCTATATTTAACCGAATCGTAAGTATAAAAATTGGTCATTTATAACCGTCTAGCCTAGGTATAAACGTACTCATGTGATGACGACCTACTAATTCATTAATGAAAAATATCGATAACTTTGAAACGTTTTTCTCCGACTGGTCTAATATTTAAATATTTTCTATTTTTTGTCGTTTGTAGTAATTTTCAGCGACTGGTGATAGTAAACAACTTAAACTACCATATCGTTTACTGTATCGAATTTTACAGTTTTTTGGGTAACTAGTCTGAAAAATAGTATTTTGCTGCATGAGAAACAATTTTCGAGACGAGCCGAAGACGAGTCCTCGAGATACAGGAGCCGCCTAAATGAGATCTATAGATAGGTTGTATAATTTCTTTTGCAAGTGTGGTTTACTTTAAAATAATTTGTAGCGGTTTTCCTTGGAACAGAAGCTACTGATTTTGGTACTATCAACGAAAGCAACTATTATTGAGGTAGCATGCCTACTTTTGGATGTAAACGTTTGTTATAAAAAAAATTATTTTGTCAAAAGAATGAAGTTAGTTTAAACAGGTCGAGAGCTATAACGGGTATAGCGTTCGCATGGTGTATCAGCCTTGAGGTGTTCGTGAAAGTATATGGAAAAGAATAAGAACAAAATTGTCGTGGACTCGTCTGTCAAAGGTGTATGAAATGTAAATTTTGCAACGGATAGAAATGATGTGCTGAACAAAAATGACTAAATATGATGGTGACTTACAAGAGCAGGAAAAGATTAATTAATTTTTAAATGCATTACAAAAAAACGAACGAAATAGGACGTTGCTTAAAAAGCTCTTGTATAGCTAAAAGTTCTGCCAAAGAAACGGTAGAAGCGAAGACAGAAATAGCTTGCAAAGGAAAATTACTTCTAGATGAGCACAAAAATGCTTCGTTATACGCTACGCCCTGGAGTGTTTAAAACCATCATGCAAGTGTAGGTACGAAATTGACCAGGAGGTGCAAGTACTAAACCTATTTAAAAATAATTCAAAATAGCTTGTGGACAGTTCTAAAGAAAAGTAAATTAAATCTTCATAACGCAAGAAATACAGCATAGGAGGTTTCACAGCTTCTTTAACGTAGCACTCGGCGTTCATATTGCCTTGAATGAACACCAAATGGTGCATATGTTTTTCAACAGAAGATTTAACATTTGCACGTTCCTCACGTCTTCGTCTGACTCTCATGCGACCAACATACATACCTAAACAGAATCGGGGTTCTTCACTGAATACCCGTATGCCACTTCAAGTTCCAGTGCAATCGCAAACTGCATAATTCTGCTCTATACGTTGCTGGCGCTGTTGGGCCGTAAGCGGAAACACAAGTTGTGGTCGATAGAATCAAAAGCCGAAAGCCCTAAATCGGCGATAAACTTTGTGAAGAGGTACAGGACGACCTTCTTTACCTAACCAGTGATCAGTAATTGACTTGGTACAAGAGAATCTATCTCTGAGGCCCATTAGGCAAAGATGGCGGTCTTGCTCCTCAATAGATTGTCTTCGGCCACCCTTTCCTTCTTTACGACAATTCCTGACCCTTTCTAATCCATAATTGATAACAACGCATAATTGTGAATTGGTTCCGGTTAAATTGATTTGCAATTTTCCGAACGAAAAGCTACCTTCACGCAACCCAACAATTCGACCTCTATCGAATTCGGTCAACTGGTGGTAATTTTTGCGTTGCCGCAATTTAGGTATAATCACGCCCTCAAAACACGAAAATCAACTAAAGTTTAACAGATACAACACAAAATTCAACAAAATCTTGCAAGAACTACAACAGATGATAATGTTAAAAAGAAATGACAGAAGTGTTAGATATACCAATACCATTTGATTTATCGCAACGAAATTAATCAATTACTACCTTTGAGTAGTTAAACATATCTGCTAACCTTGATCAAAAAAAATTCCAACGCTTCTTGGTATTGCAATTTCCATGCCACTGAGTATAGTTTATTGAACGATTGTTTTGCTAATTTAATGTACGATTATGTATGGAGTTGTTTATTAGTACTAGCTAGAAGTTTAAGTTTAATGGTTTCTTGCTCAATTTGAAGATTTATTAACTTATTCTTAAGTTGAGTTTCATTTTGCAATTGTATTTGTTATTCCAACTTCTTCTTCTCATAGTCTGCTATAACAAGCCTTTTGTCTATAAGTACCTCAGACTTTTTGGCCCAATGGGAGGATGATAGATCCCTCACTGTAGTTGTCGAACGCTTGCGACAACTTAGTAAAACTTTTTGTTTTGGTGGAGTCTGTTCGTAAAGATCCTATACAAACACTGACTAAGAACAAGTGCCATCTTGACAACAATTTCATTAATTCTTATGTTTAAAAATTACACTGTAAGGTCTCTTAAACTTTTGTGTTAGGAGCGTCCTTAATGCACTTGCTTTTTAAAATTGTAGTGGATTTTTTGATGAATATGTTTGTTGAATACAATGTGTTACAGGTATGATGCGTTAAATTATTAAATTTTCAATTGCCCATAAGCAGCGGGAATCCCGTAACAAACCAAGGGGCACCGGCTAACTGCGGTGGTGCGGAAGAAATGGAACAAAAATCGAAAATATAACAATTAACTCGGTTTAATTTCAAGCTTCGTTATCAGTAACACTTACTTGGAAGCATTTCAACCTGTCTTACATTATGGGCTCCACTCGTCTAATCTAGTCTAGTGAGCATCCTCTGGATGACGAATATTCGTGGTGGAATGGAGTTCGTTTTACAAAATGCTGTGCAATATTTATAAATAAAGAAAACAATGAATTTCAGCTTACTGCGTCGCCTACATCTATTTTAATACAGCACTATCTCATTTTTTTCTCTACACAAGTACACATACAAAATTTTAAAGTTACTTAAACCGATTCAAATATTAGCGACATAACAATATTTCTGTAAACAAATACACACTCAGAATTGTGAAATTGCATAAATCAGTTTATACGTATTCGTATTATATATATATATATATATATATATATATATATATATTACTGCAAACTTCAGGGTTGCACTCAATATTACAAAAAGCTCCACTTTCTGGATGTCATTTAATTTCTACAATTTCCTGAGTCTGTTAAAGACTGCTTAAAAATCCTTAGAATGCTACTACTACGGTCCCACGATTTGGGCGCCAAAAATACTGGGAACTCTTCCCTAAAAATACAAAAAGCCTCCACTTTCTGGGCGTCATAAATACTGCGAAAACTTCTCGAATTTGAACTCTGGTTCTGATGAAGTCCTTCGTTTATGGGGGCGAAAATGCTACCAACCTTCGGTGCTACTTATATACCTAAAAAGCTTACAAATTTCTGCTTCGCAATAGTTTTGCCACGGCTCCTCAGTTGTTTTCTGCAATTCAACTAACTATAAAAAAATAGCTGCTACGATAAATCACATACATTTATTACATACTCAAAAACAAAATACGCCCCAAATCACAAGTAAACTGCTCGTTCACACATTCTTTAAACATTATATACATCCCTTTTTAAATAATACATTTCGAGAACAATAATTATCCCAGATTAATTACTTCCAATTGATTATCAGAGAAAGTAACAGGGCTTTACCATTTGTTTTACATTAACCTTAGTTTAATAAGAGCTCATAGTAAACCTTAGCCTCTCGTGCTAATATTTGTACATCAATCAGCAAAAAGTCCCTTTTACCTTGTACAAAGAAAAACAAATATTATTAATATCATAAACACTTTCTTAACATGAATTCCCACATAAAAATACAGTAAAATAATACAACAGAGAAAGTTCAATCCGTAACTCTTCTCAAGTTTGTCCTTTTGTTCATAAATTATACCCACAATGCACAAAAGTCATTAAACACCAGTTTATACACATAGGTAATAGGAAACAACAGTTACCTGGATACTATCCCTGCGTACGACCTGCTATCATTCCTTCAGAAACTGCGGCATACAGGAACACCCAAATCTGACTTTCAATAACCATAACTGCCAACTGCAACCATTTGACCATGACATCAACTCATCTACCGCATTGAAGATGCATCCAAATTTCCCAAGCTTTGCTACTAATACCATGGACTGTTGATACACAACCAAATTGGCCAACCACTGACATCTGTTCCAATTCCATTTGTATACTTTTGCACACTTAGTTCAAATTAAAATTAAAACAATCTTTACTTACGTAGAGTACTCTTTTATTCAACTCGTTAAAGTATTTTACTCTTTTAGCTCATCAGCTGGTTGCAGACTACGAGAAAGCTTTACGCTATTCGACCTCGGAGACTAACAGAGCCCCACACCCATCTCTTGGTGTTTATATATTCTTTTTTCCCCTTCAAAACATGTTAGAATTCTTCAAACTTTGAACAATACAAACATTCAATTTCTACGTACACTTCCAACGGTTACCCAAATCTTAAAACACTCACTCTAACGTACACAAACAACTTCAACAGACACCGTTGTCCAATAATGTCCTAACGCACGTTCAAAATTCCTTGTAATTTCTCTAACCGTCACGATTTTTCAAAACATTTCCTTGAAAATGCCTTACCGGTAACAAACGCGGCGCGCATTACTAACGATTTTCGACCAAGTCCAATAACCCACTCACACAAGTTAACGTTTAAAATACACCTCTAATAGAACACATTTTATCCCCATCTCGCTCACATACACGCTAAAATCACCTTTCTCTTATTTTGTTCTTACTCCACTAAACCTTGTATTCTTAATCTATCTCACTTCTACACATGCCATCAAATAACCTCTCTTTGTTTCTTTGTCGGCAATTAGTAACCGCCAACCGTTTTCCCACTTTAGCTCAACGAACTCTAACGTTCAAACTATGTCTATGTTAGCACGTGTTATATCCTTCCTTCTTGTATCCATGCTATCTAGTAACCCCTCTTTGTTTTACTTGTTGGCAAGTTTTCTTGTAGCGGAAGAAATCACCCTCTTCAATTCAAGCTTCATATCTTTTTAAGGAGACTATAGATCTATCTTTAATTGACTGCGGTAACCAACTCTACTTAGAATTTGCGACGGTTCCACTTGTTTATTTAATTTAATACTAAAAAGGCTGTTTCAAAACACTTTCACAACTTCTCGCAAATAATCCAACGACGAACCGTGTTTGTAAACTAAACGCTTTGAAATCTTAGCAACGCTTTTGTAAATACACATCCACCCTTGCTATAATTTAAATATGAAGGTTAAATTAATTTATAATATGAAACTTAGATGCTCGCTTCTGCCCTTTCACGTTCTAAAAGCTTTTGGAAAATATTCTTATACTTAAATACGACTGTTAAAATATGTTTATAACTATCAAATTTCAAACGCTATCTTAAATGCGGAATGTTGATATTGCAACACATGCTAAAGGATTATGAAAATTAACTTTTAGCTTCGTAAAATATTACGGTAGAATTATTAATTTCTACACTAACGACTTTAAAGTCGTTTCAAAAATTTTATTTATATTTTCACATGTCGAATCACAAAGTAAATTTCAAAAATGACTGCATAATGCCCTTTTAACCCCCAAATATCACTGTAATATATGCACGTATTATACGTATGCGTTTTCAATTAGCCATAATATCTTGATGATTCAACTATAATAATTTACACTACATCCCAAAATTTCATTTAAACATGCAATTTATAAGTTTTATATCTGTAATAAAATTAACACTCTACACTATTGGTGGTCATCATGTATAAATGCAACCAATGAAACAATAAAAGAAGTTTCTACTTAATTACTGAGCTTACAGTTGAGCCTTATTCTAGATAAAGAATACCATGGAGCCAGGGTTGAATTAATCTTCTATCGGGTTCATTGTTTCCAACCTTTGTTGCCTTGGAACCAATCCGTCCCAATTCTTTCAACGTTGTTGGATTTTGTCGAAAATCCTTAGATCTCAATACGTGTTACTACTCCCAAAGGGGTGTACTTGATTAACCTCGCAACGGTTACCCTCACGTTATTCTCAAATGTGTTCTCGTCAATGACTCGTTAATAATTAATTCATTTTTCCCGTCGGGTGTCTAACTACAGTCATTTGTCGCACTCTGCGTGCCTTGGGGGAGTGAGGGGGTTATGTCGTGATACAAACTTCGAATTGAGCTTATGGAATGAATCACGTGAAAGATGCGTGCTTTCATATGATTTACTTAGGTGAACGTCACGCGGTTAGCGTTACCCCATGCCTTCAGCAATATAAATAAATACACTTAAGCATCGTACATTATATTGTATGATATTAAATTATCTAGAACCTGACGTTTGTGAGTTTTACTAAATAAGCACCTGTGTTTTTAGTAATTGCAATAACTTTACTTTTATCTTGTCATGCTACGTTGTAAACTATAGCTGTAATTCTTTCGGTGTATTATTAAATAGAATTAATTCGTATGAATTATGTTCAAAGTTTTCTTAATTTTATGTGAAAAATGCGTGACGTTGAAATCTGTTTTTCTTTTTTTGCAGCTTCTACATATTTTATGAACTTGAGCTACATTTAAATATGTATTACACAGAAATAAAATTACACATCTATGGTTTTATGGCCTGAATTCCCTTCAACAGAAGTAAAAATTTATTGATCGTCTAAATAAACACTATTATTCAAGAAATCAGAATATATAGGGTAAATCAATATCTATTTTGTCTGTTTACGATTAATTTTCAGTATCGATGTCCCCAATATTGCTTGCATACGAATCTAATCCAAACACAATTTTTGTATTCATTATTGATAACAAAAGCTCTTGATTGGGATCTGTTGGTATGTTCTTTTTCTTTTCTCCTATCATTTCGTCAGCTATTTATTTTCGAACCTTTTTCTTCTTATTATCATAAAACTTTTTTAACAAGTATGTACTCCTGTTATACAAATTTGGGGTAGGGCACAGTATTATTCAGTTACCTTATGCTAAGCGTCAATTTTTTCTCGAACAGAAACTTGGTCGTTTTTTTATTTTCAATCGCATGCTTATATTTTACTACAAGTGCGTGTTAGACTTCTTTTTTACTGCACGTGAAGTTCTTGGACGCATTACGTTTATATTTTGCACCTAATGTATTAACATCTATTATTTTTAATTAAATTTTTTTACTTTACGATTTATAGTACTCAAATAACTCTATATTTGGAGGTTAGACTTGGTCATCGTTTACCCGCGAATGTTTAGTTCATGAAGGTTTATTTAAGTAAACGAGCAATGTTTTCTTACAAAATTACATTTCTTGCAATTTTGCCAAATAACTGTATAGGTTTAGCAATGGCATACTTAAATCGGGACGGTGCAACATTTATTCCTAAGTAACCCTTAAAATTTCAGTAATGCTTAGTAATTCAGCACCTAAGATACACACGGTGCAAATGGCCCTTATAAACCAATTGTCTACAATCAATGCGAGTTACATATCCCCCAATTAGGATATATATGTATTCAAATGGAATTATTAAATCTTAAGTTAGATTGTTACAGTCTATAAATTGAAGGACATATTACAAAGGGTTAATGGAAGTTCATAAACCAAACATGAGAACGGATGTGAATACTTTGTATTCCAGACGTAACATGACACTACAGGTGCTGGTCACCATAGATTATAAGGAACTTATTGTTAGAATTAAGAATACTAAGAAGTAATACTTTGTATCAAATAAAGAAATAGCAGACATGAGATCTGCAGTTCCCATACGCAATGTGAGGAGCAGGGATAGCATAAATCCTCGAGAGCCCAAGATAACCCGTCAGTCTCGAGCTTCACAACTTTTACATTGTTGGTTGTTCAAGCTACTCACCGTAATTTTAATTATTAATTATTAGTAATATTTGACTTAGAATATTTTTGGAATTAAGACCTTAATGAAAATAACGTCGAAGTTGTTAAAAAATCATTATTTTAATTCTGTATAAAATAAATTTGATAGAAGAGTTTTTTGAAGAAGCTTTTTTAAAAAGCCGCTCCAAGAGACACCCAAATTCTATCTCGCGCAAACTTTAAGAGAAACAAGCTATGTTTAAACAAATTGTATAGGAAATTTAATATACACAAGCGCGCCTGGATGTGTTGGCAACACAATTACCTTATATGAGTTATTGATTTGAGCTTATACTAACTATGCAAAATATTTATATTTGCTACACTAATGACATTCTTATTTTCGATTGCCAATACCTTTTTTATAATGAACGAGGTGTGGGCAAATATTTTTACAACTTGCAGGGTACGTACAAATTACACCATCACATAGTTTTAAATCCCCGATTACTAGTAACTTAACAAATTTCACTCTGCAAAGTGAAGTTTTCCCTTTGTAAGTTCTTTCAACCCAAAGTAATAAAATCACGTAGTGGACAGGCGAAATATAGAATTTCCGGTTTGTCATGTGAGATGATGCATGAAACATCAAGATTTCAGCCTTTTGGCATGCTGTCATCATGGATTTTATGATGGACTCGTTCTATATATTTCCTGGGTTAACTTAAATGAAATTTATATCAGTATTTGCATAAATTATTGTAGCATTTTATCTTACGTTGTTTTTAAGAAATTGCATTTGCTTATTAAGAGGTTTGTGGTCATATATCAATACTCAATCAAATTCATTTAAAAACATGATACAATTCAATAGCAATAAATAATGGTGTTAGGAACTCCGCCCATTCAATTGCAGTAAAATTCGCACAAAACCTTCAATTGTGTCGTAAAACGGTGTAAAACACGAAAAGAGAATCTAATCCATTTCGGCGGCTAAAACTTTTGGGATTTGGGATATAAAGCAATTCGGCGGGTTTTCCGCTATGAGGAAAGATTGATGTCTCACTTCGGTGACCGCATATGCTGTCCCACGCATTAAATCGATACAGTCGTATTGCCGGATATCTCCCGGAGCGCGTGAAATATGACCAGTCATATACGCCGTGGGTTAACGTTTGCTATATAAGAAAATCCTGGCTCGTTTATTTAAGCAAGCAAAACTAGAAAATTTTTTGCTGATGTGAGAAAAATCTTTAGAAAATATGCGACTGCAAACATTTGGCCAACAAGAAAATGGGGCAACGAGAAAACACTACGCTTTTGCCAGATGACGTAGTAAATTGCGTTATGTTCCTTGTATTGATATATTATTAGTTATTTGATTTAGTTATTTGTCTCTTGAAAAGACACAGCAACGATTTATTCTCTTCTGAACTACAGAGGAAAGTAGTACTGTAAACCTGTCAGCGTTTACATTTAAACAAATAGTATAGGAAAATGTAGAATATTCGATAAAATGCAACTTGCTTAGTTTTGATGGTTGAATTGCTTTCAAACGAAGATTGATAAACCCTTCCCGAAACATGGACTGTAGTCAAAAGTACGCTACTGCACTTTTGAGCAGTGAAGTATTTATTAAACATAATGGTGCTTTATATGTATAGTTTTTCAGAAAGGGATATATTTATTGGTCTTAGGGCAGTAAAATAGATTCATACATATTTTATTAATGCTTGCGTGATTAGAGTTAATTTATCTTTAAAGTACTGCATTGGACAGAACAAGATACTTTGGTATTTATTTTAGTGACGTTGTTTAAAGGTATAGTCACGCATATGTTTAATTCGAATTTTATGATGTGGTGATATGATGCCCACTGGTGTTTTTATCCCACGCAGTCGCACTTTTTCTCTGTTTACAGTTCTCAGCAAATCAGACGATGTAGATACGTTAATGCTCAGGTTTCAGATTTTCAACTCGTTCATAATTACGATACAATTTTATCGCTGCAGGGCAAAGCTAGAGAAACTTTTGCACAAAAGGTAACCTGAGTCCTATTGCACTTGTTACGTTCAAAACCCTACAAGTAATTTTTCTGCTTTCATTTGTAAAACGCCCTAAAATTTTTCAACAAGCTCGATTTCCTACCATTTGAAATTAGTGTTATTTAATAAAATTTCTCAAGTAATTCTATAAAATTTTGCCTTATAAAATCAAACAGCTACTTAGGAAACTCTAGGTTACAAAGCAGTTGCAATATTTCCTACCACCTGCAGTGACTCCATTTTAATTAAAAGCTGTATGTAAATGCACAGCTTTCTTTTAAAAGATAAGACCACCTACCACCTGTCTACATCTGCTTACAGTGGGTTTGTTGTCTATAAGTATACTGTTATTCTGCAGGTGTTAAGATGTTACAATGTAACAAGATTGTTTTCTTTTGTCTAAAAATCCTTTGATAATTGCGTTATTTGCTTGTTGGGAAGCTGTTACAGCTTGTATTTCGGCAGCTGTTGTTTGGGAATTCTGCACACTTGGTTCTTCGGCGATATCTTTGAAAGTCAAAATACCTACTCCAATACATGATTCTGTCCTTATGAAATAAAGACCGTGCTTTGAAAGGTAGATTAAACACAACATCTTCTTACCGAAGATACATGTTGTAAATTCGCGCTACTAAAAATGCTTTCTGTGCTAGTAAGAGTAAAGTTGGTGGTTCCAGCATCCAGCGAACGGAAATATGCAGCCGCATTATCCCAGTCCTAAGATGATACCAACAAGAAGCCGATAGCTCAAGGTACAGTTATCTGTTTTCGTAATTTTTTTATGCTGCTGTGAAGAATAGACTTTTCATTTGCTGTTATTACTTACGATTATCTAATAAATTGGCGCCACCACGTTACAAAACTTACATACACAATGTACGAACGACTATGTAATTATTCTATAAATTAAAAATTTGTTAATCAAAGTTTACGTTAGAGTCCGTTTTTAACTGTTTCTTTTGTCTTTTTCACGTAAACAACTTACTTATAAATTTAAAAGCAATTGACACTTGATTAAGTTAAGTTAGGGTATATAAGTTTAATGTTACCGTATTTCTTGAGGAGGTGCACTTCACAATGCAGCGTGTAAATATAACTTATGTATATTTCTTTTCCTAGAAGTACTGAATAGTTTATGTTTTATTTTCTTTTGTATATATTTAAAGTACATAGTACATACTTGTACATAGAAGAGGCAATGAATACTGTCAAATGCAGGAAGACATTTGGAATTACTATGCAGGGACAAAAATTGATATGCTTAGATTTGCAGATGATATAGCAGTATTAGCGTCTAGCAAGGAAGAGTTAGAAGCTGCTCTTAATGAAATGGAAACGGTTCTAACAGAGAGATACGGTATGAAAATTAACAAAACTAAAACTAAAGTTCTACTATGCAAAGGTGGGGATAATAAATCAAAAACAAGAATACAAGTATGTAGCACGAACTTACAAGAGGTTAAGGATTTCTGCTACCTAGGAAGCCAAATAACGCAAGATGGGAAAAGCAAAAAAGATATAAAACAAAGATTAGCACAAGGTCGTGCTACATTTAACAAGAAAAAGCAACTACTGTGCTCAAAGACCACAAACATAGAAACAAGGAAAAGATTGCTTAAAACATATGTGTGGAGCACAGCACTGTACGGCTGTGAAGCCTGGACAGTAGGAGAAGCGGACAAGAAAAAGGTAGAAGCCTTTGAAATGTGGTGCTACAGACGTATGATGAAGATATCATGGACAGACAAAGTTAAGAACGAAGAGGTACTAAAAATGGTAGGGAAGAAAGAAATATGTGGAAAACGGTAAAAATAGGAGAGATAGGATGATAGGCCACATACTACGGCATGAGGGAATAGTGCGGAATATATTAGAAGCAGAGATAGGAAAAAAGAGAAGAAGAGGCAGACCTAGGTTAGACTACTGTACACAGATAGTAAAAGATGTAGGCTGCAGGAATTTCAGGGAGATGTGTAGGCTAGCCCAGAATAGAAATCAATGGAGGTACGCATCCAACCAATCCCAAAATGGATAAACTAATGACGAGAAAATAACTGTGCTTAAACACGATGACTATAAGTAACTACAAGAATTGGTTGGACAACATTCTCAAATAATGTTAAGTGTTTGAAAGGATTTACTGGAAAACCATTATTTCGGCAAATATCTAAGTGTTGGGGGATCTTGGTAGTCACAGGTTGCTTAACCCCCTTCACTGAATCTCGGTGAAATAGGGCATAAAATTAGAAAACAATAGAAGGGGAACGAGCTGTATACACAGTCTTTTGAAATGCTGTGCTTCAGATGTATGAGGACGATAGCATGGACAGACAAAGATAATAACAAATAGGTTATAGAAATAGTAGGGAAACAAGGATATCTGGGGAAAAAGATAAGAGAAATAGAAGGGCAGAATACGTTCTAAAAGATTTTTGGGTAATAGTATGGGATATATTACAAGCAGAGATAGGAAAAAAGAGGTAGATGTTGACCTAGATCAGATAGTGATAGATGCAGACTGTGCAAATTTCAGGGAAATCTGTAGGTTAGTTCAGAATAGGAAACAATGATGGTACGCGTCTAACCAGTTCTAGGACTGAAGACCTAATGATGATGATATTTAAAGTAAACCATTAAGTAAGTATGTAGATTATAAGATGTTATATTTACTTAACAATTTTATATTTTTATGTTATGACGCTTTGTTTACCATCAAATAACAAACGATTACGCAAATTATTTGACTCTTTGTTATGTTGTAAATGCCTTTCGAGATTGGAAGTTGAAAATGTAGTTTCACAGAGGTTTCCAATGTGTTCTTTTTTATTTCACCCACGTCTCTCTACGACGTTTTTCAGCTAGCCCAAATTCTACCATTCTGTCCCTGTTTTGTTGCGGTATTCGGCGTAAACGATTTCTTTACTTACTTTTACTGTTTTCTTTCGTATTTGCGCGGAATACCGTAACAAACTCGAAAAGTGAAAGGTTTGTCACGATGACGTCATATGGTCCTGGAACGAATGATTTTGAATGGTACAAAAATTTACAAGATGAACCTTAGATTTACTTATGGAAAAATTGTCGTGGTGGAAAGTGTATTAAGCGGTTGCCTTTCTTTAATTCTTCGAAGACTACTGGCAAACAAATGGTTGTGCATCATTCAGAATTGACCGTTCTACGTTCCTTTAAAGTAACGATTGCAATATTGTATCGATTTTATTTTACGTTACAGCTCTTTTAGTCCCTCGTTCGTATGTAACAGTTCTTATGTTACATTACCATGTATTTACTGCTTACATTTTGCATACTAGTTCATGTATTTGAATTAACGTCTTTATTTTACGTAAGAATGTATCAATTTTCATTAATATAAGACGCTCAGTTTATATTTCATCACCTTGTATTTGATATGAATAATTTTACCTTGCATTGGGAAAGTAATTCGAGCACAGAAGAACGAAGATAACCAACAATTTTACATTAACTTTTGTTCTATGCTCGATTTACCTTCCCAATGCCAGGCAAAATTACTCATATCTATTTAGCTGAAACGCATTGGTTTCCGTTGAACAACCTCCTCGTTTTGCATTGGGTGTAGTACCTTCTTAGAAGGTCCGCCAGTGCATTCGGTCATTCATTTATTTTTATTTTATATTTGATGCTTTCATAAAGCATTGTTTACATTGCATTATTTAATTTAAAGCAATTGTCTTGGCGATTTCACGACTTCAAAGATTACTTCGCGAGTTCATTATACGTTTGTGAGCGCATCTGTCGCGCAAGGTTATTTTATTATCGCCCATGCTGCTCGTCGATTACGAGTTAGTGTCCTTCTTGACACCTACTTGTCCAGAATGTTTATCTACAAGTATGCGATTCGCATCCCTATATTCATTCAACGGAAATGAGTTCAAGCTTGTAGCGTATTTTTTTTCCTAGTTACATTTAGTACAATAAAATAAAAATAAAACAGCTGTATTTTAAAGTATTTAATTTGTGAATTATCATCCAATAAAAATTAATATATAATATTCGTAATAACACATAGATTCTTGTATATATATATACTCTAAAGTTCGTTACCAAGCGCTGTCAAGTTGTCAGTCGGCACTTTATTCTCAACGTTCGAGAGTGCAAGCCGCTTTTGCAGACGAGGTAAAATCGAAATGGCCCTGTCGAAACACATGGCTTCCAACAAAGTTAGGAAAAAGTAGAGAATATGGAACCCCTTTTGGACATCATTTGAGACAGTTGGTATATATTAATACAATAGATTATACTAATATTTTTCATCTTAGTGCAATATCTTAAGGACATATCTTCAACAACATTTTCGATAATAAACTAAAACAAATTTTCATGGCAGTAATTTAAAGCAAGGATTTATGGTTTCGTTCTATTCAATTTAATACGCAGTAAAGTAAACGCTCATTCTACATGGGATCTCGGTATTTCAAACCGATGATTAATGTCACACACAGATATTACGATGGAAGGGTTCAACAGCTGACGTCAAGGTCTGGCACCTGCTGTACATTTTTGATGCACGTGAGTGTTTATAACTTTTGATAGCTTTGAAATTATAGTAAATTATTATGAATTATCCAACATTGATTATTTGAGTAACGTAAATATAAAGTAGTTTTTTTAGAAGTCAGCAACATTAACGAATAAGTATCTTGTTTGCCAGTTTGTTTGCACATGTACGCAAACAGTGTATTTTAAGAAATTCTGAATGACAACCTATGTCAGACAAAAAATATTGTAGATACCGTTTTCCAATCTAGACGCCATATGCTGTCTTGATTAATTTTACATTATGTTTAAAGACTTTCAGGTCATGTAAAGGCACTTTCATTGGTGTAGGAAATTCGTGTGTTTTTTGTAGATTACAATTAAATTAGAATATTTGCATTTTACAATGTCTGCTCTTTGATAATTAATTTTGTTGTAATAATCAAGGAAGTACTTCAATGATTAAAAGAAACTTATGTGTTATGAACAATTAATAAATTATATGTCTATCTAATTAAATCTTATAGAAATGATCTACACATAGATCTTAATTTTGAATGTAAAACTTCATTAGCATTATTATGAAAAATTATGAGAAACATACAAATTTAAATATTGCAGTCACATGTATATAATCAGAAATTTATCCTAATAGAATCCCTTTTGTTTTTGAAAGACGTTTTATTATTCAACATTTAAAAAAAGTGCAAGTCCTCCCGGAATAGAAAGTGTGTGTAATGAAAATGAATTCCCTCAGTATATTTTAGATGCCTAAATTCTATTATTCTATTTTTGGCAAATGTTTTTGAGGACACAAATGGTGTCCATGTTGTGCTTTTGTTTGTTCACAGGTAAAGCGGAGACATCTGTATGACATTTGGTGATTGAGGTCTTGGTAAGTGTGTCCGAAAGAGTGAAATTCAAGTTTTATGGCTATGTTAGTGGTGTTAAGATAAGGTTTCCGCATTCCCCTTATACAAGCACAGTTAAATTTTGTTGGTTATTGTATTAAAAAATACGGTGGCGCTCATTAAATATATTTTTGGTCTTTTATTCACCCATGACCCAAGCTCATGATCTACCCAGAGCTAACACTCGACTAGCCGTTTATATCTTAAGAGTTTTTCTTTGTCTCAAGCCATTTTCCATCCGACATTACCTTGGGCTTAAAAGAAAAAGAAGAAATTCTCGACCCCGTGATATCAGATTAAGGTTTAGAAAATTGGGAGGTTTGATTTATAGCTGATAGTCACGAGGATAAAGAAATATAAAATAACAAAAATAATTTTATAGTACAAGCTTTCTATTGTAATGCCTAATCGAAACAAAGGTAATGCGCAACAAATATGTAATCGCCACAAATAGGCTATAAAAATAGCTGTCAAGCTTTTATGAAATACAATTTAGTCGAAATTTAAGACAAATTAAGTGATGTAAAACATGAAGAGTCTGGTATCAACGTTCATGCTGCTTTTACGAAATGCAGGATGTTCGTTTCAAAATTTTCTATACCTAGAAAAATTTATATAGTGTTATCTTCACCGGCTGGTTTCAGAACGCATTTCTTTGGCGTGTCAGTCCACTTCAAGTTGCTATGTTCTGTTTAACTCCAAGGATGTCTAAGCATTGTTAACATACGAGTCATTTTAACGGGTAAGTGACCAATATTATTATTACCGAATGGGATTGCACTCTACATGTAGCCGTAAGGGTCTTGGTCTTCAAGAAGATTTCTGTTTATACACATTTTACCTCCTTAAAATATATTTAATGCATGAGTATTAATTGTCCTGAAAATTATATAGTAGATATGCTATGTCCATTTATTATGAACCCCAAAATATCATTTACGTGTTAGCCTTGTAGTAATCAATTATTTTATGAAACAGACTTTTCTTCACTAAATTTTAGTTACTTTAATGCAGTTATTAATAGAAACATCTTACTTGTTGTCTATAACATAAATTTATAAAAACTTAATTAATTTTAAGAACACGTTATACGATTTGATTCTTCTTAATATATTAGAGAAATTGTGTTACAACTGATGGCTTATCTGAACTCGATTTTTTTTATAAAGACAAAATTATTAGGAGCATGATTATATAAAAATTAATTGTTCTAAGAATACTTTATTTTAATGATTCATGTGCACTACTTTCAGATCTGATTACTGATACTTAAATATTCATTAATTCAATTATTGTTAATTATAAAATTATTTAAGCTGTGTATTGAAAAGAAATTGTATGCTCTCTAATGCATATTTCTTATTACGTTCAAACTGATGAAATTTTCTTGATGTTATTATATACACTCTTTTCCGACTGACCTTAAATACTTTATACACATAGTAACATTTTGTGCAATTTTTGGTGCTAAAATTTAATCACAATAGAAGTTTATTTTTGGAGCAGTCATTTATTTTGCCTTAAGGTACAATTATTTTACAAAAAGGTTTGTGCATTATGATGAATATATGTAAAAAAAAATTTATCCAACTTTAGTCTGGCATCATTATGCATATTTCATAAAAACAATTATTTAAGTGATCTTTTCTTTTGACCATTCGATACAAGCCAGTTTTTGAACGATTTGCTACGTGCATCGACGTAGCCTAAAGAAAAAAAAACAGAAAGAAGATGACCGGGCTCAACTGGTGAGTAGGCGGGGTCTTACACATGCAAAATAGAAGCCTGAAAAAATATATACTTACTCATGCACAATTAAACATATACAAGCGAAAAATCTCTAATTAAAAAAAATTATGTACAAAAGCTCCATAGTACCAACAAATGAACAATCCATAAGTACACGTTATACATATTTACAAAATAAAAAAATCATTTTTAACATGACGAGCTGCCGTTTTTAGGTACCTACCCCTATACATTATTTAGCAACAATGCAACAAAAAAACTTAACCGCAACACTAAAAAACCACAGCTTGTAAATATAAAAATTACATGTGCCACATTGGCAGTACAATGTCTTAACTAATAATGCAAATTTATAACTCAGAAAAAGGAATCAAGGTAAACTAACAGTTATAAATCATCATCGCGATCATGCAATTTGCCTACATACAAATAAGTGAAGAAAATTATCCCAATAAATGCAATATTATTACTACTTCCGACTATCTCACATCACAGTAATCACACTCACCCTCGAGTTGCTGCCGTCGTACCGACTCCTACCGTCTCTACTGGCGCGTGATCCCGCATTTGGGGCTGTCCTCTCATCATAACAAGGGGCGGCAATCCATCGTAGCTTTAGGGCCACCGGAAGAAGCTAGAATAGTTATAGACGACTTAATTTATTGTCGTCGAAAAGTATTCTTTTGTAAAACATGATTACTTGCTACGCTGTATTGCGTGCGCGAACTTTCCACAAGGAAAACAGAACCAACAAAAATATGGCAAATGCTTTCGTTTTGTTTATCGAAAAGAAAGTGAATATTAATTTTGTTTCATTAAATAACCAGAGCTCCCAGTAATATTGGTGTTATCAACTTTGATTAGCAAACTTGCAACACGGTTTTATCGGATAGCTCAATACTTTATTTCAACGAGTTTCCGATTGCAATATTTGAGAAAGTACTTACACGCTATCGCAAGGTATAACGAGTTCACGGGTACCTAACAGAGTATTGACTATTTAATTTATAGCATGAACTTTACGTTTTAAGGCAACTCGATTTGAAATTGAAAATTACTAGAAAGTGGGCTTATTATAGGAAGGTCTAATACACCGGGTGTTGGTGCAGCCTAAATTATCATTTCAAATTGAGCTATAATTGAAAGATGAAAAATATAAGGCTTCGAATAGAATTCGAACCTGTAACGTTCAGTTTTAGTCGCCGACACGCTAACAAATTGAGACACCGGATCCGATAGGTGCAAATGGAAAGATAAACATACATCAATCTAACTTTTAATTACGTTTGACATTTTTGTCAATCATACCTAGCAGTGTCAAGTTTTTGACCTATTTGAGGTGTAAACATGAGGCGGCGCTCAAATTAGCGGCTAAAGCAAAGTGTTACGCAATTTTTGGGCAGCCACGTTGGGCGCCAAAATTTATGTTACGTTGTTCTTGTAGCCGTGCGTAACAACAAGAGATCACGGAATGACCGGGCTCAATCGGAGATTAGGGGGGGTTGTAGGAAGCAAACTGACCTATAATGTATACGGCGGTAAGGAGTTAGTGACAGTACCTGTAAGAAAAATAATTAAGCAAACCTGAAAAACAAAAGATTAAGCATAAATTATTCAGTACTTTGTAGATGTAAGGAAACTGTTTTGGAAAAAAACTATATATTATAATCACGATAAAAGCATTACAAAAAAAAATTTTTGATTACAAAGTGAGGTAATATTGGGGAGTAGCAGAAACTTTTCCTCACACACCAATTAAGCATAAATCAGATAAAATGTTGACAAAAGATAAATAGATAAAACACAATTGGTATGAGTAATTCAGTAATATTGATTGTTTTTTTGTTTTCTTTCTTTTTTTTTAAATATTCAAAATAGCATGCAAGTCTATGGTAAAAGGTATCAGTACGACGAAGAGTATTGCAAAACAAACGGATAGATATTTACAGTAATGACAAGTATGAAATAGTTCAACTTACAGAAAGTCCTTCAGGAACGCTTCCTTGCATTGGAAGTGTGGGATTCACGATGCCCTGCACTAACGAAGCACCACACCCCCGACTGTGAGGGTGTTGATGGAATTTCTTACACTTTACACTAATCACTAATCACTGGTGCTAGCAGCAGACATCATCACGCTGATGGAACCAGGCAGCATTGATAAACTTCTGGTTAATTCCACTTCCTGAGACACTAATTCCGAAATATTTTGTAACACAAATTGTAAAGAAAAATAGTAATAAGAATTTAGAACCACGTGCTTTCAAGGCACGATGTAATGCATGTCATCTGATAAGTTCTTGCAGTATACTAACAGTAATGTGAGGTGTTTTATTTGCTACATATGGTAACAAAGAAAAATCTAATGCTTTTGAATAACGAAAATCACGCAAGCCATGATCCATTTCAGATTCTTTGTTGGTCGAAAATTCAGAAAACTACAGTATCACAGCAACAAAAACAATTAGTAAAACTACGCGTACCACTAAGTAAAACCGTCAGTCAAATGATGTATGCGGCGGTCGAGTAAACACATTCTACAGTTAAAAAGTACTACTCAAATCGTGCCGTGTTTTTCATGTTTTTAACGTACTTCACATATAGAAACGAAGAACAAAACAACACTCCTTATCTGTTTATTCGTTTCCAAGCAAAACAGCAAACAGTAACTTTTACGTAATCAATAAATATCAACCAAGCACGAAAGTAACTACGTAACATAATTAACATATAGTCACAAAGGACAAACTAGAACTCTACAGTTAATCAGAACTTGTTGCTATCACGACCGCTTATCGACTATCAACTAGATTGGTATAATAACATAAGGAATAACATTTATATCAGCGGTTAGACAAGAAACGATGCAATTTATTTATTAATTGAAAATCAAATATAGAAATTATCTACTTTTAAAGTAATACCGACGAGTTAAATTGCCTACAAATCTGAATTATTCTGAAGTATTTTCTTTATACAAACAGCGATCTCAAAGAAACGATTTATTTTTAAGTACGTTAACAGAAAGGAAGCGAAAAATGTTTAACTATTAAAAATGCCCGTTACAAATTCCCCCCTAGCAAAATAAAGACGTCGGGGTGAAAGAAAAAAAGAAAAACGACAGACAAGGAACCCAAACAAAAAAAAATTTTTTTTATCCGGTTCGAAGGACCAATACTAGTATAAGAAAAAGAACATTTTTTTTTCAAAAGAAGACAAAGTCATCTATCGCAACCAACAACGACAGAATAGGTAAAGAAAGCATTAAGTAAACACCCAATGAGGATTAAAGGTTTTAGCTACTTTCAAAATCGTCAAAAGACGGATGTCCCCAAAAGGGACATTTCTGTTTTCCACCTCAAAGAAAAGTTTTGGTTTCCCGCGGAGAAACCAAGAGAAAAGAAAAAAACGAGGAAGAAAACTCGTAGCCAAACTGTCACCCTCAAGTGTGCAGCAAAGAAAAAACCAAGACAAAGCAAAGGACAAAGGCAAGCTAGTACACCATCTAGAATACTTCCAACTGAGGTAACACAAATTCGTATGAAACGATTACTCAAGCAGAGTTTGGCTAACAGACCTACAGAGGCGACCAAGTCGAAATTCCTAAAGGAAAAGAAAATAGATCTGAAGCCTGCCTCAGGGAATGGATGTAGAAAGCGACTATACTAGTCAAATATTGAACAAATGGTAGAACTAGCCAAAAGAAAAAGTCACAGGATGGCTTAGCTACAAAAATATGAATAGGAATACGAAACAACAAACGATACCAATCCAATCAGAACCAACACACAAAAAAAAAATTCCGGCTTGAAGGACCAAAATGTCAGACACAACTAAGAGTAAAGAAATCCACAGGGAAAGATAGGTAAATAGTAGCAATCGAAGAGGACCAAGGTGTAAAGGCATAAACGCTGCCAACTGATTCGTCAAAGGACGGATGTCTCTTTAGAAAAGAGACAGCACAGTTTCCAACCTCAAGAAATTGGTTTCGCGCGCAGAAACCAAAAGAAAAGAAAGTAGCGAGGAAGGAAACCTACAGCAATAGCCAACATAAGACACAAGTGTCAAGCCTCAAGTAAGCTAGGGAACGACAAACGGAAAACTGGAAAAAGCAACGAAAGGCCTCAACTGTGGTACTGCCAATAGACCCAAAAGTCGACTAAGTCGTGCGTCCTAAAGGACATAAAGTAGGCCTAAGAGCAACTACCACAGGAGCAGATACAACGAGTGATCGAAGTCAGTACATCAACTAACCGCAAAGAAAACCAGTCAGGAAAAAAAATGGACAGGAATGTGGAATGAAAGAAAATCCGGAAAAAGTAGAAGAAAAAAATTAAAGTCATCACACAGTACTACGAAATATGTAAAATATCACAGATAGAGCTAATGAGTTGAAGGAATCGTGTAACGTAGGGAGACGAGTGGATTACGGACGAAATTTGCGGCGCTTGCGTCGCCAAAAGGACAACAGATCTAGATCGGGGACATTAGGATTGTATTTAAGTGAGGTAGCAAAAGTGACGTGAAGAAAAGAAAGAAAAAGGTGGTGTAAAGAAAACTTGGGCGCCAGTGTTTTCCAGAACCAAATTACCAGCGAAAACACAACTCTGATAATCCACACAAAAAAAATTACAATCAAGGAATTTCTACATAGCGAAGGAAAAAGATTCAAGACTACACCCCTCAAAAAAAAATCGGGCTCCTCAAAAAAAAAATCGAGCCCCTCAAAAAAATAAATCGAGCCCTCCACGTTGGGCGCCAAAAATTCCTGTTACGTTTTTTTGTCGTGGCCTCACGTTGGGCGCCAAAAATACCTGTTACGTTTTTTTCGAGGCAGCCACGTTGGGCGCCAAAATGTATGTTACGTAACACAAAGAAAGTCAAAGCAAAAGAAGCCGTATTTTCAACGTAATTAACATCTATGAACAAAGAACAACTGCAAAACTACGCTAATCTGTAGATATAAAATAGTTGTTACCATAACATCTGAGCGCCTCTTATCTCGGCTTCGATAAATAACATAAGGAACCAAAATTTATAAGACGAATAATTCAATTTATTTATTAATGTAAATCAACCGTTATACAACCAGCTATACAAAACGATGTATTTTAAGTACGTTAACAGAAAGGAAGCGAAAAATGTTTAACTATTAAAAATGCCGGTTACAAAAGTATTTAATACAAATACAGGTAATTGCACATAGCAAACTGATTATCAATACTATGATATTAGTTAATAAGACGAAATTATAATTTAGGTTTTTTTGCAAAGCCTGATCATTTTAAATCGAGATAAAAATTGAAACGTGAAAAGTATAAGGCATCGGACAGGAATCGAACCTGTAACCTTCGACTTTGATTGCCGACACTCTAACCTATTCAGCCACCGGGACCGGTGAGTTCAGTTGGAATTTTACATTGTGTGCCCTACTATACATCAATCTAACTTTCACTTACGTTTGGCATATTTGTCAACGACATCTGAATACACAACTTCACATCATATTATTAAAAAATACACGTGAGTCAAGCTTACAATTGCCAGAATAGATGACGAAACTTTCCTTCGCCAATTGCCTACTACTTAATTTTATTATCAACTGTCCTTCACCTCTAAGAGTTTTCTATTCTGAATTTCAGCTATGCAAACACTTCAATTGACTAGATTGTTACTTTATAAGCATCAAAATTAATCAAGAGGTGTTTTGAAAAGGAAAATAAACAGAAATCTTCACGTGAGACTTAACTAGCGAAAATATTAAAAATGAGTAGCAAGAATTACTTATTTGTCAATCAGTTTTATGAAGATAAGTGGACAAGACTGTTATTATAGATTATAATGTTTCAATGGTTCACAGTTTGACCCCTATACAACAATAATATATAATTTGCAGAGGCGAATTAACCCAATAACGAAACGTTCGAATGTTACTTGTCTGAATAGTTTGACCTTTTGACAAAATTAATTAAAGCCGGACTGCGAAGGTTTCTGGGTCTGCACTTTTTGCGATTATTAATGCCAATCTATTTGAATACTTCTCTATACGATTTGGTTTAAAATTGTTTGTGTCGATGAATTATAGGGCAACGTATTATCACCATACGCCTGTAGAGTTTTATACTTTGACATAATGCTATTTAGTAATTTTTGTAACAATTTTAATAATCAAAAATGCAGCGACTTACTTTCGCATTTAGTTTCGACCTCTTGAAGTAATTTATTATAGAACAGTGTTTATAATATTAATCTAAAATATTGCATTTTTGTTTATGCGAAAAACGTAGATTACCAAAACTGGAAACTGATCAGTGTAATATACATTGACGTGATAAAGGGGTCACAAGAGGTCATTGAAACTGAAATTCTACAAATAAAGCCCACTTAAACATAAAAGAATCCGGAAAAAATAGATATTTCCAAAAATTCAAGGTTCACCATGTATAATACAAATATACTTTTTACCAAGCGGAAAACGCAAGATATGTCTGTATAAATACACCCTGTATAAAAAGCGTATTGTAAATACGTAGCAATTAATATGTACAATACCGAAAACCCAAATTTAAGCTGTGCTTGTAAATAATCGCTCTTTGATAAATACAAAGCCATTTATTTTCACTTATTAATTATTAATACATTTTCAATGCATATAAAAAAGCTCTTTATTTGCTGTAAATAGCATAGAATAGTGCTAGCTTTACGCATTTTGCGTAAGAAACTACAGTCAATCTTGTTAAAGACAAAACGCTTTAATCTGAAGTATGTGTTAGATTGTTTGTTAAAATGTTTCCTGCCATTATAACTCTTATGTAAGTTCCTAGTGGTTTTATTTAAATTGAGCTAGCAAAATAATTACGCCAATATTTCTATTTATCCACTTCAATCCACAGTAATATATATATATATATATATATATATATATATCATATATATCATTAAGTCTTCAGTCCTGAAACTGGTTAGACGCGTACCCTCATTGTTTCTTTTTCTGAACTAACCTACACATTTCCCTGAAATTTGCACAGTCTGCTTCTATCACTATCTGATCTAGTTTTATTGCATTTATGCAGACTGAAAAACCGTAAACGAGTTCTAAGGTATAAAGTTTCATCTACTTTAAGAATACTAAATAGCTTCATTCCGCTTTAAAAATATCATTTAAAACAAGTTATAGCGTGCAAAAATATGAAAGCATCCTTTGATTGAAAGAACTGTGTGTTAACAGTCATCCAATTTAAGAATAGTCTTTAAAACCATCATTTATTAAACGTTATTTATTCCAAAACGTAATACATTACATGCCTTCTTTGAAACTCAAATATTTTTAGACTCTTCGAAAACAATAGATCAATTTGTTTGTAAAGGACAGCAAATTATCCTAAGTGAATGACCTTCAATTAAGTGATTTATGGAACGCGATAACACCGGTAAAGACTATAAACCAAATAAGATAACATGTTTCGACGTCTACAAGTTTTTATAGCTCATAAAGCTCATAAAATTATAATAGGGAGAGAGACGCCAACTATTAGCTCCATTTATTAATAAGAGATGGTAAAATGTATGATTGCAATAAATCTTAAACTGACAGGGCATTAAAGGTTAAAGCACACGAAAGTACAGTTATTTAATACATCATAGTGTAACAATTTTATTTTTTGGTTACTAAATCCATCCATAAAAGTTCAAAAATTATAAAACGCTTTTATTAAAATAATAAGTAAGATACATTTAACAAGTTTGGTAATACGCTAAAGCTGTATCTATATGTAGCATTCTATGTATAGTCAAATATCTGTGCCTTCGATAACTGTTCGCAAGCGCGTTTTGGTTGAAAGCCCCCACCGGGAACACGCCGTCGTCCGGGCGAGCGTGATAACCAGTCGGCTGTGCGAGATTGTAGAGTCAAGATGTACGAACGAACGCATGCCGCCAATTTGCGGTTACATTTTAAGCAGTCGAGATCCATCTTTAAATAGCGCGCGCAAATAACCACAATAAAAGCAACTTTGAAAACAACTATTCCAACCACTGATGTAAAACCACTTTGTATTACAGTCTGTAGGAAGTAACTTTGATGATGGAAAATTTGACTAATTTGTAGAAGACCATATTACTACAAAACGTAAAGATGTTATTTGATGAGACACGGGGTTCAACATATTGCAGCAGCTGATGGAAGCATGGTGATTACGTTTGATATTACAACACCTCTTCACAGCTACAAAACGCAGCTTTGGTTCGTAGATAACTTTAAGAAATTTTCTGTGTTTCAAATTAGAAACAGGCTATTTTGTTTAGTGCATAAAAGCACGAATATTATAAAATTTCAATTATTTGTTGTGCTGGAATTTTCCAGTGTTAAAATTATAATTCACAATTTTTAATGGTTTAAGAAACCATACACGTGATTCATTTTGTACTGTTGGTAACAGCGACAGGTGTTTTTGACGTCACTTGTTTGTCTGCAATATACTGCTGACACATGTGTTCTAGTAAACATATGCTTTGAACAGCGTTTGCCTTAGTTGAGTAAACAAGAATATTTTTGTGATCTGTTTTTTTATTAGAAATTGAAACTAACACAAATAATTTAGATAAGGAGACTTGAGTAACTATGTTTTAAATTGTAACTCGCTCGAACAGATCTGCACGGGTCGGAGCTTTCTTTTTTGTAACAAGTTCACATTAAGTTTTAAAATGTTTGATTATCAACTATTTTGATAAACCTTAATTTAAAACCCATGAACTCATTTAATTATTTATGAAATTTTGTTGCATTGAATTTGGTTTTAAAAGAGAATCTTTTGAGTAAATTATTGGTTCAAGATTAAAGTTTTTTATTTTGATCAAATATGGTCAAAACTAACTACAGGAAACTAATATCTTTAAGAGTGGAATTTTGATGTCAACTTATATAGGAGATATTTTTTTAAATATTTTTTTAGGTATGTTTGTGGTACACAAATAGTGTTCCACCCTTCTATTAAGCTAATTATTACCATTTCTTACAGGAGCAGCGTCTTATTCAGTTAAGACGGGTTTCTGTCATCGAAGGCGATTTTTTTTCTTTGGGTTTCCACGTCCGCCCCTAGAAATATACCACGCTATTATCATAAATAAGTCAGGACTTGGTGGCGCCTATTTGTTTTGGATTAAGTTCAACTTACAATCAGAATTCGACTTACCCCCCCATTTCTCATAGCTCTACCCAAGGAATAGACCCCTAGTTATGTCGGAAGACTTCGTTACACTTGCTCATAACGTGAGGCCAGCTATATATAAGAAGAATTAGTTTCACTGGCTTCCCATAAACGTAGGGCAGGTGCCTCAAAAAAACTATATACGTTTCAATGGGATGAGTCAGACCTCCTAGAATGTAATCGTATTACGTTTTGCCTTACTAATGGGTTTTTACTCCTATGTTGCCAACTGAAAAGCACAAGGATAATTAACGAGGATTTCCTGATGATGTAAAGAGCCCAAGGTTAGTTTAGATGGAAAACGGCTCGTAGATAAGGAAACCTCCAAAGGCTAAGCGGCTAGTCGAGTGATTTGCATGAGTTGTGGTCGGGGTTGGATTACGACCAAAAACGTATTTACAATTTTATTATATAAAGCTAGTAGATAATGAGGAGAATTCATTCAACGTAACTCATTCAACATTCAGTACTTCATAGAACTGTTACTGAATTGCTTTTTATGAAGTAATGCATTTTATTGCTCTAATATAAAGGATAACTGAACTTGGTGCTAGGTCTCCTGATATTTTAATTTATTAAAATAACGTATTTTCGAAAAATGATGCCGTAAACTTCGGCATATGAAAAGTTATTAAAATGGAAACAGGAATTTTTCGATGCATTTAGTTCTAAATGGAAAAGATCCTTAGATATCAATTATATTCAAAAACATGTGGTAATGGAGATATGAATACCTGCAAAATTTTGACGATCCGAAACGCTAGTATAACTTTGTTTAAAATCCATAGAGAGACAATTTGTGTATTATTAAGTAGATCAAGCTAGTATAAGTTTTTGTTTTGCTTATAAAAATTACTTCTGAGTGAATAATCTTTTTAGTAATTTTGAGGTCAGATCTCGAGGTGGTTTGATCTTTACAAAAAGTCTGCTCAAGGTTGCTGATGGGCTACACTGAGGCGGGTTACTAGGAGAACATTTTATTAATACATCTTGATGGTAGCTTGGAACAGGGCGTCGAGGTGAGACACCGAAGGTACCAGCACATCAAGCTCGCAGATGTCGGAACCCAACATCCTTGCGGCGGGAACATTTATCGCTGATCTGGCAAATGAAAACGGGCATATTTGGGTAAGAATTTACATCAGTAGAAGCATATATATATATATATATATATATATATATATATATATATATTGTAACGTATTTTTTTTCTAGTTACATTTAGTACAATAAAATTAAAATAAAACAGCTATAATTTAAAATATTTAATTTGTGAATTATCATCCAATAAAAATTAGTATATAATATTCATAATAACGCCTAGATTCTTATACGTTTATACTCTAAAGTTCGTTACCAAGCTCTGTCAAGTTGGCAGTCGGCACTTCATTCTCAGCGTTCGAAAGTGCAACCTGCTTTGCAGAAGAGGTGAAGTCGAGATGGCCCTGTGTAAACACGTGGCTTCTAACAAACTTAGAAAAAGTAGAGGATTGGTAAATTCTTGGTGTCTGGAGGTCGAGCCTAATAGCGGTTGCGTGAGCATGATTTTCGATAAGCTTCGCTCCGAACAATTTAGTTGATCCCGACAGGCCTAAGAAGATGGAACCCCCTTTGGACATCATTTAGACAGTTGGTATATATTAATTCAATAGATTATACTAATATTTTTCATCTTAGTGCAATATCTAAAGGACTTATTTTAAATAATATCTCCGATAATAAATTAAAATAATTTCTGAAGGCATTATTTTAAAACAAGAATTTATGGTTTCGTTCTATTTAATTTAACATGCAGTAACGTGGAAGCCGATTTCACATGTGTTCCTTATATTTCAACCTTACCGATGAACAATATTAAACAAGGAGATTATGATGGAAATTTCCGACAGCTGAGGTCAAGGTCCAGCACTTTTAGTTCATTTTCGATGCACGTGAGTGTTCTTTAGCATTTAATAACTTTGAAAATACAGTAAATTATTATGAATTATCTAACATTAAATATTTGAGTAACGTAAAGAGAAAATAGTTTTTGAGGAATCAGTAAATTAAAGAAAATGTTGCTTGTTTGTCAGAATGTTTGCACATGTACGCAAATAGTGTATTTTATAAAGTTCTGAATGACAATCTATGTCAGATAAAAAATATATAGATTCAGTTTTCCTATCTAGACGCCATATGCTGTCTTGATTTAATTTATAATATGTTTAAAGATTTTGAGGTCATGTACAGGCACTTTCATTGACATATGAAATTTGCGTATTTATTATAGAATATAAATAAATTAGAATAATTACATTTTACAAAGTCTGCACTTTGATAATTAATTTCTGTTGTAATGATCAAGGAAGTACTTCGCTGATTAAAAAAATTTTATGTATTTTGAATAACTTATAAATTATACGACTATCAAATTAAATTTTATGGAAAAGATCTATTCAGAGATCTTCTTACTTTTGAATGCAAAACTTCATTAGAATTATTATGAGAAAATTTTATAAAGATACAAACTTAAACATTGCAGTTGTACATATATAATCAGAAATTTATCCAAATAGAATCCTTTTTGTTTTTGAAAGACGTTTTATTATTTAACATTCAAAAATTGCAAGTCCTCCCGGAATAGAAAGAGTGTGAAATGAAAACAAATTCCTTCAGTATATTTTAGATGCCTAAATTCTATTATTTTATTTTTGGCAAATGTTTTTGAGGACACAAATGGTGTCCATGTTGTGCTTCTGTTTGTTCACAGGTAAAGCTGAGACATCTGTATGACATCTGGTGGTTGAGGTCTTGGTAAGTGTGTCTTAAAGAGTGAAATTCAGGTTTTATGGCTATGTTAGTGGTGTTCAGATAAGGTTTCCGCATTCCCTTTATACAAGCACAGTTAAATTTTGTTGGTTATTGTATTGAAAAATACGGTGGCGCTCATTAAAAATATTTTTGGTCTTTTATTCACCCATGACCCAAGCTCATGATCTACCCAGAGCTAACACTCGACTAGCCGTTTATATCTTAAGAGTTTTTCTTTGTCTCAAGCCATTTTCCGTCCAACAGTACCTTGGGCTTACAAGAAAAAGAAGAAATTCTCGACCTTATGATATCAGATTAAGGGTTAGAAAATTGGAAGGTTTAATTTATAGCTGATAGTCACGAGGGTAAAGCTTATAATGAATAATAAAGAAAGTATCTCATTATAAGAAAATATTTTTATATTACAATATATATATATATATATATATATATATATATATATATATATATATTTCTACGATATCGCCGCTTGCCAGATGTATAACGACTAATTGTCTGCTGATCGCCACCTCTCTGTGCCTCTTAAATAATTTAAAATTAACATAATTTAATTTATGCCCTGACTAGCTCAGTGATACCCCGGACGAAGTGAACGACGATATGATAACAGAAAATTTTTATCCACTTCCCTCTAACACTCCGTACATCTGAATAATACAAGCGAAATTTACCAAATTTGTATAATAAGCGAAGAAAATTTACAATGAACAACTCTACGTCCTTTTTAATATCATTTACTATTTACATAACTTTTAAATCAAAATAAATATAAACACTCTTATCAAATTTGTTCATTACCAAATTTATAACCCTTTTTAAACCTTTTTATAGCAATTAAAGCCAGCAAAAAGAATTTTATTTTACTGTGAATGGGTTCGTTGAACGTTCAAATAACTATTCCTTTTTTTTAACGTACTTTTATGTACCAACCAAATTTTTGTTGACCTTTTGCACCAAATATCTAAATTACATGCAAGTTTTAAGTTCATCAAATATTTAAAATTATAAATGTAACATACTATGAAGTGAAAAGATAATTTTGACCTGATACTTTTCCTGCTGCTTCTTATTAGAGTTCCTGATCCAAATCGGTTGCTTGTTTAGTGGTTTCGAATCATTGACCCGCCGCTTGAGGTGTATTCCTGCACTTCGAACTACTTTCCAGCAACTTGTGGCCGGTTGTCCAATGATTTAAGGTACTAACCCTGTACTTCTAGATTTATACCATTTATTTAAAGTTTTATCCCAGTATTTTAGTGTTTTAGTGTCGTAATTTACTCTTATTTATTTAATTATTTAGTTGGTGTTTAGTTTAACGCTCAGTATTTAGTTGATTAATTAGTGTCCGTACTTAGAATCGATTTTAATTTCTCATATTTGGAGTCGATTTAGATGAACGTCATTATATAGTTTCCCGAACTTAGGGTGGATTTTAATTTCCCATACATAGAGTGGATTTCAATTTCCCATACTTAGAGCCGTTTTATATTAACCACAGAGTTTTATACACACGTATTTCAATCGCGTACTTTTACTGTTTTCCAATTGGAATGGTCAATTAATATGACTTTCACTTATAACCTTTAATTTAACTTCACTAAATTGAAATTTACATGATACTTTTGTTTCGACTATTACAGCCCGTGCGTCGATTATGGAATGAATGTCCTTTATCTGCTTAGGTTCGTTTTATAGACAAATTTGTTCCCTTCTTTTATCTTAATCTGTTAGGTTTTATTCGGTATTGCTTATTACAGACGCTTGATTTTGCACGTACATTAGAGCTTTGTATTATGGAATTTGGTATTTTTGTACCTTTCACCTGAATGTAGTTTTAATTTTAGTATCCATACTTTGTTTACATATGCTGGGTTTTATTAAATGTGGCAATTCCTACATTTTAAACGGCACGTACGCTTTCGCCTCAATTCTTCATACTTTATGAAATATGCCCGCTTTTAAATGTTTGCCTATACAAACTGGTATACATTATATGCGTTTTATTGACTTAGATTTCTTACGCAAATGCATCTAGGTCGAGTTTATTTTACTTTAAATATGCGGAATTTGTATTTATTTTGAGCTTACGAATGTTTTAAATGTTTTAAAATGAATTGGGTTGCGTCCGCAATTATTTGTTTTGATGAATGTGGTTAAGTTATTACTAAATGTGCTTCCTTGAATTAACTAGCTGGTTAGTGATTTTATACAGGGTGATTTGTATCTGCTTTTGTATAATGAACGAATTATTTACTTTTTATGAAATGTTAGGTTTTCTTGACTTTTATAATGTTAACATGAAGTATTCCTTCCTCCCTTGTGACCTTATAGACCCTATTATCATAGCAATGTATATATATATATATATATATATATATATATATATATATTCAGATATTTTAAAAGTAATTTTGATATAATAAACGCCGATGTATATCGATTTTATATGCTAATGTAGTTAATATTAATAATACACGAAAAATAAAAATAATGTTTGGTATATTTTATAATGTTTTCTTTTTGTTGTTCCGTGCCCAGCCAAATTACACTTTAAGTATGTAGAGATACGATCATTGGAATGCCTACGAGTTTTTCGCACGTACAGTATTTGGAAGCTGAAATTTTATGTGTAATTTGGTGTGCATAAATGCCTTTCTCTTAAAATAACAATGTTGTGTTAAACCTGTAAAACCCTGTTACGCACGAAAGCACCGCAATATAAGAGGGTAGTCGCTTAATGTGTTTTACTTAACCACAAATTGAAAGAGTCATTATCTGTTAACAACCGTACGTCACGAGCTTCAAAGTTATGATAATTATAGGGAGGATTAGAAGAATGAGGTACGTTTTGCTACTGTTATTTGCGATGAGCACGTGAGGTTTCCTAAAATTTGTGTGGGTTTATAGTTACCTATTCTTATTACTACCAAAATATATAAATATACTAGCCGATTGTGTACACGTTTTTAATAAAAATGCAAGTGTATGAGCGTATACAAATTTTACACGTTCATGTTGTTTAGATTTTCAATCAATATTATGTTATTTTTGAAGATGTGTGAGCATATTGAAGCCGTTCTATTTCATATAAATAATATTTCATTAAGTATTTCACATTCGTAATAAAATGTCTCTAGTATAGATGAGGTTGATCGGAAAAACAAAGTTATATTCATTTCAGAACGTAATGCTTCAGTGTTGCTTTAGTATTACAACGCATAAGCTTGTTCGAGCCTCATTTATAGAAGTCGTCTTCTGTTTATGGATAAAACCTAATGAATAAAAAATGTAAAACATTCATGATTTTCAACAATAAAGTCAATTTCAAAAATGTAATACATTTTTTCTCGTTATATTTATACCAATGTTATTCTATCCAGTTCGTACTTACACTGTTTTCCGCATTTGGATTCTGTCATTATTGAATATAACGAAGTGAGCGCTTTACTTGACACGAAAACAGGTTCAAGTGTGGTAGAATTTCAGTGTTTTTGTGCAATCGAAAACAATGAAATTTTATGCTTAGGAGTATATACCGAAAATATGATTGTCGAAAGCTACACTAATATTTTAACAAAACTATCTATTAAAAATTAGACAACACCGTATCTGGAATCGCCATGATGGTGCCTCTGCACATATTGCCGTGCGGAAGATCGTTGAAAAACAGGTTTGACGGTAGATGGATTGCCAAAAACGTACCATTTCATAGGTATGTCCATTTGTCGGATTTACGTACATTGGGTAACTTTATACGAGGGGATTCACAACGTCATAGTAATATTTTAACTGATGTTTAACAAAGGACGTAGAATGATATCTACGCATAAAAAATTACTTCTTAAAAAATCTTCAGTCCTGGAACTGGTTAGACGCGTACCATCATTGTCTTCTATTCTGAACTAACGTATACATTTCCCTGAAATTTGCACAGTCTGCATATGTCACTATCTGATTTAGGTCTACATCTACCTCCTTTTTCCTATTTCTGCTTGTAATATATCCCATACTATTCCCAAATAATGACCTAGAAGGTATTCTGCCCTTCTATTTCTCCAATTTTTTTGCACAGATATCCTTGTTCCCCTACATTTGTATAACCTATTACATCTGAAGCACAGCATTCCAAAAGGCTGCTACTGTTTTTCTGTCTGCTTTTCCTACTGCCCGTATTTCATAGGCATACTATGGTGTGCTCCACACATAGCTTTCAATAATTTTCTTCTTGTTTCTATGTTTGTTGTCTTTCTTCACAGTCTCTGTTCTTTCTTGATTGCTTTACAATTGTATACCCTATTTCTTCGACACTCAGTGGTTGGGGGGAAGCAGCCTGTGGCTGACAAGTTCCCCCAGCACTTGAACATTTACCGACTTAATATTTTTTCCAATATACCTTTCGCACATTTAACATTAGTTACAGATATTTCACAACCAACACCTGTAGTTGTTTTTAATAATCATCTCATTTATCGGCGCTTATTTTTACGTCATTATTTTTTCTGTTTCAAACTGGTTGGACACATACCTGCACTTATTTATATTCTGAGCTAGCCTACAAAGTTTTCTGAAATTCTCACACGTCCTTTATACAGATCGGTTTCGTTTTATTATTTTCTAGTTTTATGCCCTATTTCACCGAGATTCAGTGAAGGAAGTTAAGCAGCCTGTGGCTGCCAAGATCCCTCAACACTTAAACATTTGCCGCATGAATAGTTTTCCAGTAAATCCTTTCACACAATTAACATTATTCGAGAATATTGCCCAACCAATACTTGTAGTTGCTTATAATAATCATCATGTTTAAGTACATTTACTTTTTTCGTCATTAATTTATCCATCTTGGGACTGGTTGGATGCATACCTCCATTGATTTCTATTCTGAGATAGTCTACACATTTTCCTGAAATTCCTACAGCCTACATCTTTCACTATCTGTGTGCAGTAGTCTAACCTAGGTTTACCTCTACTTCTCTTTTTCCTATCTCTGCTTCTAATATATTGCGCATCTTAAAAAATAACCATTTTTAATTTAAATGGGTGATTTGTACATGCAAAATAACATGCGACACTCCACAGAAACTAAATTTTCCAGGAACCGACTTTATTTTTTTCTAATCAGCAGGATACATTTATCCAATGAAGGCGTGATCACCCATAAAATTCTCAATTTTTGGTGAATATTTACTTTAACCGATGTTTAAAAAGGAGAGTATAGTAATTATTTATGCAAACAACTTTGTAGAGTAGTTTGATAAACATTAACGCCAATATTTTCGTATTTGTACTACTGCATCACCAATATGTTGACGTGACTGCCCTGCACTATCAATGTTTGCATTAACGTCATACACTTTATCTAATAAGACACTCCACATAACAAACAGAGTATATCCTAACCCGATTAATAGCATTAGCTTTAAATAACTACAAAACAATAACTTTCACAGCATTTAGCAAAAACACTATTCCAAATGAGGATCTAAAATATCCAAGCACTGACTTAATTAAGCACGCATACTACTGTAAACAATACGGTTTAGGGAACACAAAGTTAAGCTAATGACCCGTGTTATTATAAGCAGTGCCAGTGATACGAACACTTTAATATACCTGAGGTAGGTCATCAGTTTAATTTAGTTATTCTCAATGCATTTTCTCTGTATCACCATAACTTATTGTAGTGTAGTCAAAATTAATACGCCATTTTTCTTCATTGTTAATCAACTATTACAGAAATAGTCAAACATCACTTTTTGAATATGAACATTTAAAGCTTGTCGTGACTTGCTGATTAGAAAAAATAAAGTCGGTTTCTAGAAAACACCCTTTTTGTGATCTGCCACTTCCTTACTTTACACGTACATGTACAAACACTTTTGACGACATCCGTTATTTTTTAAGAAATAATTACTGTAGGCGTAAATATCAATCTACGTCTCTTTCGTAAACATCTCTTACAATATTTCTATGAATTTGTGAATCGGCCTGTATAGGGTATTATTAAAAATCGTGTCACTCTAAATACAGTAACCACCCAAAAGAAAAAATACGGAAAAATCAATTTAAACAATCATTTCAGTCTTTAACACAATCAATGCTCAAAAAGAGGCACAAAACAGTTTGTGGAAAAGTATAAGCGTTTAGAATGTAATGGTGAACAACATGAACAACTTTTAAAATAAATAAACGAATTTGTTACTTAACCATAAAATTGTTGAACACCTAAAATGAAAATGAATAATTTTACCTGGCATGGGGAAAGTAATTCGAGCTTAGGGAACGAAAATCAATATAAATTGTTAGTTATTTTGCAAAAAGAAAAGCCCGTGACGGATTCACTGTTCTTGCAGATCATCAAACGGACGCATCTCTTTTTGCAAAACAACCAACTAGGTTCTGGGATAATACACAAATTAAGGTGTATTTATAGTGCAAATATTTCTTATGCGCCCTTTATACTCGAATATAAGCAACTAACTATCGACGACTGTTTCCAGTCTACGACGTGATAGTGTAGATGGCATTGCCAGGCAAAATTTTAACAGCGAGTCAAAAGATAAGATGAAAAATGAAATAAGTGACCTGTTACCTACTTAACACTGGCAGACCTTCTAAGAAGATACTGCACCCAGTGCTAAACGAGGAAGTTGGTCGATGGTAACCAATACGTTTCCAATTAAATATTATATATTAATTAATTAAGTAGGAAACAGATCATTTGTTTATTTCATTTTTCATTTTGTCTTTTGACTCGCTATTAAAATTTTGTCTGGGAATGCCACCTACACTATCACCTTGTAGACTGAAAACAGTGTTCGATAGTTAGTTGGTTATATTCGAGAATAGAGGGCGCGTGAAAAACATTTGCACTATAAATACACCTTAATTTGTGTATTACGTCAGAACAGTTGGTTGTTTTGCAAAAAGAGATGCGTCCGTCTGATGATCTGCAAGAACAGTAAAACCTGTCACGGGCTTTTCTTTTTACAAAATAACCAACAATTTATATTGATTTTCGTTCCCTATGCTCGAATTACTTTCCCTATGCGAAGTAAAATTATTTATTAATATTTAATTGGAAACGTATTGGTTTTCGTCGACCAATTTCCTCGTTTAGCACTGGGTGCAGTATCTTCTTAGAAGATTCGCCAGTGTTAAGTGGGTAACAGGTCATTTGTTTATTTCACCTAAAATGAAATTTAATCTTTGATTTCTTCTTTTAGCAGAACAGACTTGTAAATATTGTTATATATATTTTGATATGTAGATCCTGAACAATAGTCTTGGTCTGCTCCCGATTGACTATGTATACCTCCTGATTATGGATTCGCTTACACAAAAAACCATTTATCATTGCATAATTCTTGAATCCGGGTTCAATCTCTAACCTCCTCTTAATGACCTCCAACTCTGTTCCTGGTTTCTCAAGATCTCTTCTTGCCCGTATACTGATCCATCTTGTAACAAATTATTGATCGCTATTAATATGTCTGACGGATTTTTGTGTTGATTCTCTCCATTGCGACTAAAAGCATCCGCTATAAAATTATTCTCGCTCTTAATATACCTAATTTCAAAGTCAAATTCTTGCAATAACAAACCCCATCCATACGCTCGGTTATTCGAAAACCTGGTGTTCATTAGCACATATAACGCAGAATGATGTTTCGATTACAAAATGTCTGCTTACCAAATAAAATTTCAACTTACTAACCTACAAGTTACATAGTATAATTTCCCTATTTGCAATGAAGAGAGTAACTAAAATTCTTTATTCAAATATATTAAACTAATACTAATATTATATATATATATATATATATTATATATATATATATATATATATATATAATACTAATATTTATACCTATCACTATTATTATTTACACCTATTAACCCTAACTGTTTCGATTCCCTGCTTGAACCTAACCCTCTTTTTAATTATGATCATTATCCTGCTAACATGCCTTGCCACCTTGATCCTGATCTTTTTTCCTATCACTATCATGATGTGCGTCACTCTTTCCTTGTATACTAACTTCATCATGCCTTTTTTCATCTTTATATCTGCTTGACTCTCTTTAAAGAATGCCTTCGATACTAAACTCGCCTCTACTCCTGAATCGAGCAACGATGCTACACAGTGATTTAAAATTTTGGCCTCTACTACCGGCAAACAAATTTTCTCTACTTCTTCTGGTTCAATTTCTTCTTCTATGTCCATAAATTCTCGCGGATGTTTTATATTTACATACGTGAATTTCTAGTGGTTAAAATTTTTAATCTGTCAATTTTTGATTTTTTATATATATATATATAATTTTAATTGCGTCGGCTAGCTCAGTTTTTAATTTCGCACGGAGTTTGCGACAATACGACAAACAAAGACTTTAAATTTACCTTGTACCTCTACTTTCTGTTTTAATCTTTAAACTAAAACACCATTAAGCAAAAATTATTATAATGCTCTAAAAAATATTTACAAAGTATGAAAAGTTTAATAATTTTCTAAATAGAACTTTCTTTTAATAATTGAATAAAAAAATCAATAATTATCATTCCCAAAGTTGTTCAAAAAGCCAGCAAAAATCACCGCTATTATTATTAACTGAAGCCCCATGAACGTTCATTCAACTTCTTTAAATATTTACTTAATTTATAACGTGTATTCAAAAAAAGAGATCCTTGCCGACCCCTCACATAAATTATCATGAAAACAATTTTTAAATTATTTAAATTGGAAATATTCAACGAAATGTTAATTTTTAAATTATTTAGATTAGAAATCTACAACGAAATATTCACAAATAAAAATAATAAAACATTCAAATTGGCTAACCTGTTGTTTCCAGCTCGAATCAGTCCCTGTACTAACTGTTTCCGTATTCAGCTTACTGATTTAATACTCCCAACGTTAAATCTGCTTTGGACATGGTCTGTATTATTCTTATCATGACTTTAAATTATTCTAGCGTCCTTTGCTAAACTTCTTGGTAATTAATAGTTGAAGTAAATGCTTGATGCATTTCCTTATTTGATTCAGAAACGTTATCCAGTAATTATTCAAAATCGTTGTCCAGTAATTATTTAGAGTCGCTATCCAGTAATTATTTAGAGTTCTTTTTAGTAATGTTAATATTAGAATTTAAATTAAAACAACTTTTAGTTACTTACGTTTTTGAAGAGTTAAAATGACAAACCTCCTTATTTTCCATAATTACCATTGTATTATTTCATACTTCACAATAAATCACTTCGTGTAACTATTTTCCTTTGAAGCGATGCGAACTAAGCCTTACTTCATGTTGAACTGATTTGTTTACAAATCGGTCGTATTTAAATGCATCGTCTATCTATTGACAAGCGCAGAGTTCGTTGTTATTCATGATTCTTTCATACCAGGTTTCTGGCAATTTTATCGTATTTTATGGTATATTGAAATTAACGCGTTGCTTTTGTCACGTACCATTTCGAGTTAATAGCATTGATTCCTTGGATTTTTATACTTCTAGATAGGTAGACCATTGTTTGTTCAAATAAATTTGGTGAACTTTGATTTTATCCACCATGCCTTGTTTATTTCCAATATATCAAGTGTCGATTTTAAGCTTTCTAGTCACGTAGACTTTATATAATTTATGTATTAAATTATATGCGTTTGCTATCTTACGCATTATGAAACCTGCTTGTTTTAATTGGGATTCTTGGCGTAATAGTGATGCGTTATCCATGCGTGTCGCGTTTCAGCTTGCGTTTATGTTGTTTTACGACTTGCGAATTTGTTTATTCAAATAAATCTTTAAAATATTTTTCATTACCTAAATTAATTATGATTAGTGTATACAACAAAACGGCCCTTACTCAAAAAACCCGCCTCGTATTTAATTCGAAACGGATTGAAGTTTAGCACATAAAATAAAAAAGGTCAAACCCGTAATTTAAACGTAGGTAACGCATTTAAAATGTGAAGTATAAATCATAAAATTTAGTGCTATTGATTTTTTAGCTTAATTTATTGGTTCTTGACAGCGTAATACATTTGCAATTTTATTCGTTATTTTAAAGGTTAATGAGCTAAAATAGTTATACAACAAAATCTACTCGGATTCAGAGCATATTTCACTTGTGCTACAGCAAATTTGTCGAGAATTCATCAATATTAATATCTGACAAGGCGATTAGCTACCAACAAGCATGACAGAGTTTATCCACTTCCTAAGAAAAGAACGTCCTTGCAATTGAGTCGGAGAAATACTTTTATTTTTGTTATGTAATTCCCTTCTGTATCTATTTAGATTGCATTTCCGATTAAGTGAAAAAACATTTTCCCGATTAAATAAATTACTTTATGAGATATATGAAGACTGAAAGCGCTCAAATAATCACTGATCAAATATTATTCAGAGTGATTCACAACTTCAAAGAAATATTTTAACTGATGCTTAGGAAAGGAATGTAGATTGGCATTTATGCATAAAAAATTATTTCCTAAAAACTAATAACTTAAAATTTAAATGATGTTTCTATAAGTCCATACCCGTACGTGTAAAGTGAAGAGGCGACACACTACAGAAAGTGTATTTGCTAGGAATCGACTTTTTTTTCTAATCAACAGGTTACTTTACCCAGTGGTGTTGTGAATCACGCGTGAAATTTTCAACTTTGCGGGAACACCTACTTTAACTGATGTTTAAAAAGGGAGTAGAGTAGTTTTTTATGCAAAAGATATGATTTCTTAAAAAATTAAAAACTTTAAACCAATGTTTATAGAATGCGTGAACTTACGTAGTCACCAATTCTGACTGCTTACAAAAGGTGCTCAAAATACATGCCATTTTATTGAATACACAACCGCGCTCTTCTGTTCCAGTTTCGTAGATTAGTTTGATGAACATTAACTTTATAGCTTTGTATTCGTTCCACTGTATCACCAGTACGTTGACGTAACTGCTCCTTATTATCAAAGTTCGCATTAATTGTCACACACTATATTTTTTAAGATCCTCCACAAACAAACAAACTAAACCCTAACTCTATCGATAACACAAATTTTAAATAACAACAAAGGAATAGCTTACACCGAATTTCGCAGAAACATTTCAAATGAGTATAATATATCCAAGGACTGCACTTATGCACGCCGGTAAATGTTACAGTTTAACGGACACAAAGCAGACAAATGACCAGTGTTGTTATAAGCAGTGCCAGTGATACGAACGCTGTAATAATACATTAGGTAAATCATCAATGTAATTTAAGTATTTTTAATGCATTTCTCTGTATCAGCATAACTAATTGTAGTGTAATGGATTATTTTGTCTGGCATTGGGAAAGTAATTCGAACATAGTGAACGAAAATTAATATAAATTGTTGATTATTTTGAAAAGAGAAAATCCAATGACCGGTTTTGCTGTTATTGCAGCTCGTCAGATTGATCCATTTCTTTCTTCAAAACAACCAGCCAAGTGCTTGAAATTATACCACAAAACATGGTGTATTAATATGTACAAAATGTTCCTCATGCGCCTTCTATACTCGAATGGAGACAACTAACTTCGTTGATGATAGTATAGATGGCATTGTTAGACAAAATTTTAATTACTAGTCAAGAGACGAGATGGAAAAATAAATAAACAAATCACCGATTACCTACCTAACACTTACGGACCTTCTATAAAGTACTATTCCCGATGCTAAATGAGGAAGTTGGTCAACGGAAACTAATATGATTCCAGCTACATGTTAATGAATAATTTTGTCTAGCATTGGGTAATTCGAGCATAGTCAACTAAAATTAATATAAATTGTTGAAAAGAGAAAAATCCAATGACTGGTTTCGCTGTTATTGCAGCTTGTTAGATTGGCCTGTTTCTCTCTTCAAAACAACCAAACAAGTTCTTGAACACAAGCTTGTACATATCAACACACCATGATTTGTGAATAATTTCAAGAACTTAGTTGGATGTTTTGAAGAGAGAAATGGACCAATCTGACGAGCTGCAATAACAGCGAAACCGGTTATTGGATTTTTCTCTTTCTAAAATAACCAACAATTTATATTAATTTTGGTTCTCATATGCTCGAATTACTTTTCCAATGCCAGACAAAATTATGCATTACCTGTAGCTAGAAACGTATTAGTTTCCGTTGACCAACTTCCTCATTTAGCATTGGGTGTAGTACTTTCCTAGAAGGTCCGCCAGTGTTAAATTGGTAATCACTCATTTGTTTATTTATTACTGTATTGTAATTAAAATTAATACGCAATTAATTCTTTCTGATTGTTAATCAACCAATGCAGAACTCGTCCAGCATTACTTTTTGCATTTGAACACTTAATGCTTGTGGAGAGCTTCTTTACTGTAACTAAAAGTAAACTATGACGCTAATTTTATTAAATTCTTTTACAAAACTGCCACAGAAGAGCGCGTTATATATTCAACCAAATGGAAGGCAGTTTCAATACTTTTTGTAAGCTGTAAGATTTGGTGAGTACGTAAGTACACAAATTTCATAAACTTTTGTTTGGAGTTTTTAATGTTCAAGAAATCATATTTTTGCATAAATAATTACTCTACGCCCTTTTTTATACATTAGCTTTTAACGTTAAAACGCATAGGTCAAACAGAAATAGATAGGGCAGTTAAGTGTGAACCCGTACAAATCATGATTACGTAAAAATGACAAAAGAAACGTAGAAATACCGGACTAAATACAAATGCAGAGAGTGAGGTGGTTCACATAAACAAGAAATGTATATCGCTATCGGTTTTTTGTGTTGACAATTAAAAAATGTAAGTTTTTATTTAAAAAAAAAAATAATAAAAAGTTGTATTGTAAAGGACAATTTTATTAATTGATCCACAAAGTGTGCATTTCGTAGCTTAGCATAAGTGACACCTAGTACATTTAGAGCGATTTTAATATCAACACGTATGGTCTTTTTTAACGCACTAGCATCACTTGCTGACAAACAACAACCCTTTGGTATGCAAAAAAGGAAACAAGGTCATATACCTTCACGTGCCGGAATACTCAACTTGCAGCCAAATTATCGAAGGCGAATCAGCTAAATATCGCCACGGTAGTCAGGACCCGTTAATGCCGTGACCATACTCGCAATAACGGGCTTATGCAAAAGAGCATTCGGGGCTACGTAACAAAAAATAATTTGGCCCACGTAGAAGGGCACTTGAGTCTACGTAGAACAGCACTGCCTACATAGAAGAGCACGGCCTACGAAAAAAACTGCATCCAGGATACAGCCTATGTAAAGAAGCGTGCATTGTTCTTGAAATAACAGAATTTCTATTAAAAATAAATGTGCTTTGCAAACTACCTGATACTTCTATGCCTGAAAATGGAAATATGAAGTGGAATGATGAGTTTTTGACTAGAGTTAATTCCAATGTAGTCAAGATTTTAAATAGTAATTATAAACAGACAGGTGGCCAAAAGAAGAATTTGAAAATTCAAACCGCAAGTACAAATTTGTTTTAAACCTAGAAATTCATTGGTATATTAAGTAGATTAAGCTAGAATAAGTTTTTAATATTATTTTATTTATAAGATTTATTTGGAAATGAATAATTTGATTTCAAAAACTTTGAGGTCAGGCCGAGCTGTTTCGATCCTTACAAAGATATCGGTACAGCGTCATTGATCGACTACGATGACCCGGCTAATAATAAAACGCTGTAAGTCGTTGTAGCAGTAAAATAAATATTTAAATAAGTTACAACGTGCATAACAAAAAAATTTTGTATACAGATAGTTCACAGACTTAAATTCTACGAACATCAGTGTAGATATCTCTTTTAAATAGTGAAAATGGCCGATATTTGTGATAGTGACAGTTTTGACAGTTCGATTTTTAAAAATGAATCCGAAGCAGACAACCTAAAGAAGAATCTTTGTTACTTACCCTACAAATATCCAACTGACAACCGTTTGGCTACCTTCATTAAAAACACAGGCTGGAATGTATCAACACAGGATAAAAATGAGGTAGGTCCTTGCTTACAAAATACTGATAGAACTAAGATTGTAGAGAATCGCGTACTTAGAAATAGAAATGATCAATTTTTATCTGTAAAACATCTATATGAAGATAATTCACAGCCAAATGAAGTGATTAAATCGGAACAGGAGATTAATATCGAAACTGCTAGTTTGCAATCCACTAGGAAAGCTGCTGGCAGAACGTTTAACAAACGGATAAAATGGAGTAAAGACATGAATACTGAAGTTATGCGCTCCTTTTATTTAATAAATAATTGCGAAGAAATACCACTTCCAGGCTGGAGAGCATTGTTTTACCAAAATTTTATTGTAAAGTTTCCACATTTATGTGTAAGTGAACAAAACCTTGTAGATAGAAAGAATGTAATCATTAGAAAGAAATACTTAAGTCCAACCGAACTCACACAGTTAAAAGAAGAAATCAGTAGGTCTTTGCGCAATGATAAATTGGAAACAGAAATCCAAAACCGAAATACCCCTATTAAACATTTTAACTGTGTCAAACCAGTGGAATATATTGATGAAGGGGTTTATGATAATTTACTAAGCAGTATAAAACTTTTTGAAAACACCTACCCATTAGACCGACCTAAAATACCAATATTAATATTTAGAAGCATGACGAACGAATTAATAAACAAGATAGATGCAGCGCTGGCCAAATTTCTACAACCAGGTTATAATTTAGAAACTTTACACTTAGCAATTTATTCGGCTGCATATACCTGCATAAATCTAAACGGCCAACATGTAAGCGATAGTTTATATGCAGACAAATATAAAAATCAGATGGAACCAAAATGGAAAACCAGACTTTTACAACAAATTGATGGTTATCGCTCGAAAATCGACATCATCACAGAATATTTTAAAGGTATTAATACGAAAAGGTTCAACGCAAAATTAAAACATCATAACAGAAGCTAATTTACAAGTAAATAATAACTTAAGAGAAGTGCTTACTGAATATAGGGATTTCTTAAGACAAAAACTCCATGTAAAAGCCTCCAGACTTCGGCGTTACAATGAATGCACAAAACGGAAAACACAAAATTTTAAATTTCAGCGATCACAAAAACTTTTTTATCAAAATTTAGAAAATCCTACTACCCACATTAAAAATAATTGTATAGACAGGCAACATTTTACAGATTTTTGGAAAAAGCTCTGGGAGAACACAGGAACGACCAATATCCAATCACCGATTTTAAAACCAATAAAAGATAATTCGAAATTAATACCTCAAATGAAAGAGATTCATATAAGTAAAACTGACGTTGAAGATGCGCTTAAAAACTGTACTAATTGGAAGGCTCCTGGTCTTGATAAGATACACAAATTTTGGTTGAAGACATTTGCCTCTACTCATATACCTATTACAAAATGCTTCAATGATCTATTGGATAATCCGTCCACAATTCCACAATTTCTAATGGTTGGTAAAACAATACTTATTTATAAAAATGGTAACCGCTTAGATCCCAGTAGTTATAGGCCCATTACTTGCCTTTCAGTGCTTTACAAACTCTTGACGTCCATTTTACAAAATAAAAAATATCAACATTGTGTATCCAACAAAATTTTAGCGAACGAGCAAAAGGGTTGCACACTAAAAACGCTTGGAGCGAAAGAACAATTAGTCATAGATGCAATTATAATGGGCAATGCTAAAAACCAAAAACGCAATCTCCATGTTGGCTATGTGGATTATTCAAAAGCGTATGATAGTATACCTCACGATTGGCTTATAGAAATTTTAAAAATTTACAAAATTAGTTCAAAAGTGGTAAATTTATTAAACTATATAATAAACTTTTGGAGTATCCGTTTAAACTTACAAGATGGGTTTTATACCGATATTCATATAAAACGAGGTATTTTCCAAGGTGATTCTTTAAGCCCTTTATGGTTTTGCTTGACTATAAATCCACTCTCAACTCTGCTAAACTCAACAAGTGCAGGCTATCGATTGGAAATACAAAATGGAATGACTAAATTTAACCATCTGATGTTTATGGATGACTTGAAACTATATGCCGAAACACACGATCAACTCCACTCTCTAATAAAAACAACTAAACTATTTAATGATCAAATTGGAATGTCTTTTGGCACTGACAAATGTGCTACAATAAGTATAATTAAGGGTAATGTAGTTAAACAAACAAAATCAATCGAAAATTTCAAATCCATGTACACCACAGATGAATACAAGTACCTTGGTTTTTATCAAAATAAAACTTTAGACCATACAAAACTAAAATCAAAATTAAAAGAAGAATATTCCAAACGTCTTACGAAATTACTTAACACAAAGCTATACTCAAAAAATTTAATCATTGCCATTAATACATGGGCAATATCTAGCCTTAATTATTCATTTGGTATTATAAAATGGAGTAATACAGATTTAGATGAGCTAGATAGACTGACACGTAGATTACTGAGAAAGTTTAGATATCTTCATCCAAATTCAGCAATGGAAAGGTTGTACTTACCAAGAAGGCTAGGTGGACGGGGTTTGTGCAATATTTCAAATACATGCAAAGAACAAACAAATTCTATCAAAACTATTTTTAAATTCAGATAATGACAGACTCAAAATACTCAAAAAGCACGACAAAAACTTTTCTGCACTAAATCTTCAAAATTGCACCGAATCCATTGTGTCCAATTTTTCAGATCAACTAGAAGCGTGGAAGGAAAAGACGTTACACGGAAAATACCCTAAATCATTAGAAGAACCTGAAATAAACAAGAAACTATCACTTAAATGGACTACACTTGGGTACCTTTATAGTGAAACTGAAGGATTCTTAATGACTATTCAAGATGGAGTGATAAGAACGAAAACTACGAAAACATATTCTTTGCATGGATGTTACTGACAAATGCCGCAAATGTGATCAAGTGGGTGAAACAATTCAACACATTACTGCTGGATGCCCCAAACTAGCAGAAAGCGCTTACCTAGGAAGACACAACCAATTTGCCAAAGTAATTCATCGACAGTTAGCCATCAACTATAATTTAATTCAAAGCCCTCCGCCATTTTATAAATATTCACCATGTGCAGTTCTTGAAGATGAAAAGACATTGTTATACTGGGATCGACCAATACTTACAGACCATACAATTGCTTTTAATAGACCTGACATACTATGTATTGACAAATTAAAAAGAACAGGTCACATAATTGATATTGCAACCCCTTTACCACATAATGTTATAAAAACCGAAAAACATAAAATTGAAAAATACACGGACTTGGCCATAGAAGTGAAACGCTTGTGGAATTTAAATTCAGTGAAAATAAGCCCTCTAGTAATTGCTGTCGATGGAGTAACCAGCAAAAACATGGAAAAATACTTACTTAACCTTTCACTACCTTCTGAGTTACATACTGTTTGCCAAAAGGCCACGATACTTCAAACATGCAACATCGTACGCAAGTTCTTAAATTAGTGGCCGGGTTAAATTATCCTTCCACTAGTTAAGTTTACCATAGCTACATGTAGTTATGAGAATGATTAGATAATAATTATAATAATAATAATAGAAAATATTTGAATTATCCAGAACATTTTTATTGGAAATTTTGTGAGTCTGAAATGTTTAGGGGTTTTCAAATAGTTAACGAGGATTAATTGAAGATTATTTTAATACGTAATAAGGTAAATTTTCTGTCTGAACTTAAGCTGTAAATTGTATCTACAGGCGTTATTTATATCTGTATGTGTATAAAGGAAAGTTGTATTCCAATGTATAGAATATTGTTCATAGCCGTTTTTTGAGATCTGTGTTACATTTAATTTTCATAAAATTCACAACATATGTTTCGCTGAGCTAACCAAGCAGGGAAAAGGGTACGGTAAGGTAAATATTCATATTTTCTATTGCGTCCTTGTATTAATCAGACCAGCTATACCCCGCTTCACAGTTATATATATATATATATATATATATATATATATATATATATATATATATATATATCATTAATAATTAATGGACTGGTCAGTCTTATAGTATAATATACATGTACATATTATTATGGGAAATAGTCCAAATCAAACAACAGAAACTGATTGAAAATTTAATCAACACTTAACGTTTCGGTACATTTTTTCGCACCTTTTTCAAAGGCTAAAATGGAAACAAAAAATTCGAAATTAGCAAGAAATACATAACCTGTCGCTAACTACTTACATTGATCAATTATATTAAAGGAAATTGAAAACAAATTACTGCACGATTCGCATAATAAATGTAGGTCAAAAATTAAAAATTACCTGAAGGGCAACGTCATGCCACGATGGCGGTTAAAAAGTAAAGACAAAGTTGATAATGACAAATTCTATAGGAGTGACAGAACACGTTCCGAAAATGGCATTGATTACATAACCTGAAGGAAGATATCTAACGTTGTTTAAAAATGTCATTACTATATAAAGCAGAATAGACGTTATGCACCCTATCAATATCAATCTTATTATTGATAGGATTAATTTCACTATTAATATAAAAAGATTCGATGAAAAGCCTAGTTTTGTAATTGGTTTTGTTCTCCAAAATGATGGGGTCTTCGAAAAGTGGTGTATGGCTGGTTGCCGCAACATGAGCAGACAATGCACATTTAGTGGAGTTAATCCTGCAATCACTCCTGTGCTGGGTTAAACGACTCTTTAGCCACTGGCTAGTCTGACCAATGTAACTGTTACGTCGTCATCGAACAATTCGGTATTTTGTGACAATAAATACTTTGTGCGTGCATCCTACAGTTTGAGTGAAACATTTTATATACCGGCAATAACAGTGCATAAAGTGACAGTCGTACTCGAGCCTTTAAAGAAGCAAGTCGCCTTCGAACCCTTGAAAAAGGACGGTTGTGTTAGAGCTTTCAAAGCGAGACCGACACCATTTTCGTGCGTGTTTCTGGTTCTCCGTAAAAGCTTTTGTGCGTGAAAGTGTCTATTGCCCCAGCGGCGCAGGACTTAAGGTATTTATACCCTTTTACTAAGTAGTTTGATGTAGTCTTTTTTTGTTATTACATAACCGCTCCACCATTATCGTTATTGCTATAAAAGCAATTGGTCCTTCATTATAATTTGCATATTTTATCACACATTTATATCAACCTCCTTAACCCCAATCAATCATTGGTCCAAACGATCCGAATTCACCAGTCTTATGGTTTATACACATGTCCTAAATTAAATATTATTGTGCATTTCAGCGAGCTTTTAATTAAGTAAATATTTTAGCTTTTAAATTTGTGTTTCAAGCCCATATTTAGCGGGTTAAAATGTGTAAACATTATTTATACTGTCTTTAGATTAAATTAAGCGATTTCGCCGTAATTGAAACCAGCAAGCGTTTTAATTACAAAGAAATTCATCATATAAAATTTGTCAGTTTTCAGTTTTAAATTCATTTTAGCGGCATAAAACAGAAAGCAACCTGAAAACTATAAATCGCTTTATACTTCTTAAACAAGAAAGGTAAAGGGATTTGCTTTGTATTTAAAAGCTATTGCACGTTTTGTATTACAATATTGAAAATATCTGCAGAGGAATAAGGTTGTAAAGTTGCATCTTTCGGCAAATATGTTAAGCCACATGTTTTAAACGTTTCTGTGAGCTTTTGATGGTAAGCCGCTCGGGTTGTTAAGCGGTACATCTTATATTCACGCTTTTGTTTGACGAACCGTTAGTCATAAAACGTGATTTATTGGTTATACCCTATTTTACATTTTCGTGCTTTGAACAATCATAATATTTTAACATTTTTCGCGTACATCTGAGCGTTACGGTTTTATAGCATTTAGTGTAGATCTTTCAAAATAACAAAATAACTATGGCTCCGAAGAAGGCACATGTGGTAGAACTCAATTACTGAAAACACGGATTTTAGAAATCTTTGAGCTTTGTAAGACTATACAAAGTGACCCAACTTTAAAGACATTGTTCCTTATTCAAACAAGGGAATACATGACCTTTATGCAAATTTCAATACAATTTTAGTCGCTGTCTTGGCCTCATGTGACGAGGTAGACTCATTAACTTACAACGCTGTACGGAAGGAAGTAGATTCCGCTTATTTTTCATACTGCTGCATCTCGATACGATGCAAGAAATGAAAGCACCACAAATCATCGAAAATGCTCCAAGCAGCACGGTATCAAAATTGTTACCGTTAAAGCTCCAAATTTTTAATAATGAGGTAACTGAATTTTCATCTTTCATCGATTTATTTGACAGCCTGGTCTATAATAACGCGTCGCTGTCCAATATCGAAAAATTAAATTATCTTATCAGTTGTTGTACCGGGAGTCTTTAAGAATCGTTAAATCTGTACCCATTTCGGGGATAATTTTATTATTTCCTATAACGCCTTGCGTGAGAGATTTAGCAATCCGCGTTTATTGGCAACTTTGCATTGGAAAGCAATGAAAGACTTTCTACCTTTAAAATCAGAAGACCCTAAGAAACTTAGGGCACTTATTGATTGTTTTTCGGAGAACCTTGCTGTTCTAACTAACTTAAAGTTTCCCACTGAACATTGGAACTTTATTCTGGTCGATTTGCTTTTAGAAAAACTTGATCCGTTCACTAGAAAACGCTTCGAACTCCAATCGGATCCGAAGCAAATACCCAATTTCGAGATTTGAGATATTTTTAACCCAACAATGTGCAGCGTTGAAACCTTTTCTTCAACCGCACCTGTTTCTTATTCGACGACTGTCCATACATCGCACACATCAGGTGCCTAAGAAATCCTCAGCGTTTCAATTTAAACCAAAGGTTTCTTCTAACGTAGTTTCACTGGACACACCAAGTAGCTCCAGTGACTCAAATAATTCATTTTCGCACCATTGTCCTTCCTGCAAGGGCAATCACTTAATTTACAGATGTCAATCGTTTCTAAAGAAAACTCCGACAGAACGTTTCGACATTGTCAAACGCTTACGCCTTTGTTTAAATTGCTTACGAACAGACCATGCGTCCATGCAATGCAAATCTTATAATTCCTGTCGAACTTGCGCCAAGCCGCATCATACCTTGCTACATTTTGAATCGCAACCTGCTTCTAGCCGTTCAGCTGAACCGACCGCTACACACATGCATAAAAATGCCAATAGGACGCAGTCAGCCTCTCCTATTCCGGCAAATGTTTTGTCTTCACAGACGAATTCAAATCTTGGGGTTACTGTCTTACTCTCCACTGCTGTTGTGGAAGTTCAAGATCGTTCTGGTAGATACAAACCGATCAGGGTACTTTTAGACCCTGGCTCCCAAGCTAGCTTTATTCGAGACGATTGCGTGAGCAAACTTTGGCTTCCACGCATACGTTCTCAAGTTCCGATTTATGGACTTGGGCAGACAACTTCAGCAGTCAATAGGGGTGCCGTCAGCTGCACCATTCGCTCTATGTTAGACTCTGAAAAATCTCTAGAAGTCACAACTTTGTGCTTTCGTCAATATCTGGCAAATTACCTAGCGTTGAAGTTCCTAATAATTGGGAACACTTATGCGGCCTGCACTTTGCAGACCCGACCTGGAACTCTCCAGGAACCATTGACATGCTCCTCGGAGCAGATGTTTATCCGTTCATCATCAATGGCGGTGTTATACATGGCAAATTTCTTCAGCCTGCCGCCATAAATACAATTTTTGGTTGGACTATTATTGGTCCCACAAAAGCTTGCAGTCTGATACTGTCCAAGCATTTTTACTTCTGTAGAAGATCCTATCGACCAGACCCTAAGGCGGTTTTGGGAGATAGAAGAGTTGCCATCAAGCCTTATACTTCTCCAGAAGAAGAAAAGGCAGATTTGATTTTGAAAACACGTTTTCTCGTGACCCTAGCGGTCGTTTTATTGTTGCGTTACCGTTCAACGATACTTTGCCCGTTTTGATAATGTCCTTTGACATGGCTAAAAACGACTATTTTCGTTGGAGCGCAAATTGCATGCTCAACCGGAGCTACGCGCACAATACAACAATTTCATGCAGGACTATCTTGATGCGGGTCATATGGCATTACTCGATTCTCCGCCCGTTGGGAACGATAATTATTTTTACCCCATCACCCTGTGTTTAAAGAAGAAGGTCATACTTCTAAAATTCGTGTGGTTTTGACGCCTCTGCAAAGGCTAAAAACAACGTGTCACTTAATGACACTCAATTGGCTGGACCTAGTCTCCAAAATGACATTTCGTCAATCTTACTTAAATTTCGCTCTCATCGTTTCGTTTTACTTGTGATGTTCGCCAAATGTATCGACAAATTTTGGTTACCGAAAACATCGAAAGTTTCAATTAATTGTTTGGCGGTTCTCCGCAGAAGAACCCATTCAGACTTATCAGCTTAATACAGTGACCTATGGTATTAAGTCATCGCCTTATCTAGCATTAAAGACTCTTCAGCAATTAGCCATTGACGAAGGCAAAGGTTTCCGTTAGCCGCTGAGGCTATACGGTCAAATCTATATATTGATGATTTCGTCGCCGGTGGAGATTCTATACAATCGGCCCGCGAAATTAAAGATCAACTTATCCGACTTTTACATTTGGCTGGTTTTGAACTTCGAAAATGGAGTTCTAATTCAGTTTCTATTTTGGAAGGCATTCCGTCAGATTTTTGCCAATATACTTCTCCGATTTCGATTCTGACGAATCAATAAAAATATTAGGTCTTCAATGGTCACCTACAGAAGATATTTTCTCGTTTCGGGTTAAACCATTAAACCAAATATGTACAAAGCGCAACATACTTTCACAAGTTGCCAGAATATATGATCCATTAGGATTTTTAGCCCCACTAACACTTTTTGCAAAACGCCTAATCCAGCATCTGTGGATGTTAGGTTTAAATTGGGATGACATCCCACCAGCAGACATTTCGTCTCAATGGCAGCAATATCAAGAAGAGTTGCCGTTATTATCGTCATTAAAGTTACCACGTTGTTTACCCCCTTCGGATCCTTTTACTTGTCATTTGCATGGGTTTTGCGATGCTAGCGAGGTAGGGTATGCAGCGGTAGTGTATTTTCAGTTCATAAATCAAACTACTGGAGAAATAACTGTACAATTTGTAACCGCTAAAACAAAAGTAGCTCCAATTAAGCGCATTTCAATTCCACGTTTGGAATTATGTGCCGCCGTTTTATTAACCGATTTACTTTCTTTTACCATTCGTTCTTATCAAGGCTTGATTGACATTTCCGATGTTTCAGCGTGGAGTGATTCTACGGTCGCTCTCACTTGGATACGTTCTCCACCTTTTCGTTGGAAAACTTTTGTGGCAAACCGTGTTAGCCACATTCAAGAAATCATTGCACCTAGCCGATGGTTTTATATTAAATCTTCGCATAATCCGGCTGATCCTGCATCTCGGGGATTAATGCCAAGCGCGGTTATTTCATGTTCGCTATGGTGGGCGGGGCCTGAATGGCTTCACTACCCTAGTGACTCGTGGCCGCCTCAACCAACATTGTCAACCTCAATTGCTGAGGTAACTACGGAAAAGAAGATCCTAACATTTGTCGCTCAAACAGATCCAAACGTCATTGACATTTTACTAAGTCGCTTTTCATCGTTATATAAAATCCAAGGCATCGTGGCTTACATTTATAGATTTTCTAAACCCATGGCTCAACGTCATACGGGTCCCTTAACAGACATTGAACTACACAATGCTCTCATGATTATCGTTCGGCATGTACAAAATGTTACATTTTAAAGGAAATAGCTTCGATTAAGGCAAACCGTAAATTACCTAAAAGCTTGCGAAAACTTTCTCCATTTGTTGATCCACAAAACATCTTAAGAGTAGGTGGGCGCTTGACACATTCTTCGCTTTCCTATTCCGAAAAGTTTCCTGCGTTATTGCCTCAGCGGCACCGATTAACCGAACTTATCATTCTGTCAACTCATGAAAGGTATTGCCATCCCGGTGTTAATACCACAGCGTATCTTATCCAACAGAATTTCTGGATCCTTTCTATTAAACATTCAATCAGAAATTATTTATCATCCTGTCATAGATGTTTTCGTACCAAACCGGTCCTGGTAACTCCTCCTATGGGAGACCTACCGGCAGCACGTATTACCCAAATCAAACCGTTCAGTATTGTTGGTGTTGATTTTGCTGGCCCTCTTTAATAAAGGCTAACCGCCTGCGAGGCTCTAAAACTCTTAAGGCCTATATTTGTATTTTTGTTTGTTTTGCCACTAAGGCAGCACATATTGAACTTGTTTCGGATTTGTCGGCAGACGCGTTTCTTGCCGCTTTGCGACGATTTATAGCACGTCGAGGACGCTGTTCTCAAATATTTAGCGATTGCGGTACTAATTTTGTAGGTGCCTATCGTCAGCTTACGAGTTATCTGCATAGTGCAGTAACCTCAGAAAGGATAAAGTGGTCGTTTAATCCACCTAGCGCCCCTCACTTCGGTGGCTTGTGGGAAAGCGGTGTTAAGTCGGTAAAGACACACCTATCTCGCGTAATCGGCGAACAAAAACTTACCTTTGAGGAACTGTACACAGTTCTTACACAAATTGAATCTGTGCTAAATTCAAGGCCACTCTGCGCTTTGAGTTCGGATCCAAATGACTTGCGTTGCCTAACACCAGGTCATTTCCTAACTATGGAGCCTCTTTCTGCACCACCAGATGAGGACCATTTAACCAACGTTGTACCATTAAAAGCAGGTGGAAACTCCTGCAAAACTCCACCAAGATTTTTGGGCTCGCTGGAGCCATGAGTACTTACATACTCTGAACCAGAAGGTTAAATGGCACTCTAAGGTAGGTGTCCGACAAGTGGAAAAGGACACTATTGTCCTCGTCAAGGACGACCAGCTTTCTCCACTTCAATGGAAGTTTGGTCGTATTATTAATACTTTTCCCGGTGCGGACGGTATTATACGTGTCGCTGAAGTCAAAACGGCACATGGCACACTAAAACGACCTTTGGTCAAACTAGCGCCGCTACCGGTATTTTAATTTTATTTTTATGTTTAGATGTATATACACATTTTTTACATGTATAGTAGTATATTATTTTTACATATTTGCTTATTTACATATATATTTTTATTCTTTGCATAGTTGGTAATATCGCTCGCTGTAGTGCACCACCCTATCTTTCGTTACCTCCTTTCCTAGCAAGGTCAAATCCCATGTGATTTCCTTCACCCAACCTACTTCCTCCTTTTCAAAATTCTATGAATTTGGTGGGCGGTATGTTACGTCGTCATCGAACAATTCGGTATTTTGTGACAATAAATACTTTGTGCGTGCATCCTACAGTTTGAGTGAAACATTTTATATACCGGCAATAACAGTGCATAAAGTGACAGTCGTACTCGAGCCTTTAAAGAAGCAAGTCGCCTTCGAACCCTTGAAAAAGGACGGTTGTGTTAGAGCTTTCAAAGCGAGACCGACACCATTTTCGTGCGTGTTTCTGGTTCTCCGTAAAAGCTTTTGTGCGTGAAAGTGTCTATTGCCCCAGCGGCGCAGGACTTAAGGTATTTATACCCTTTACTAAGTAGTTTGATGTAGTTTTTGTTTGTTATTACATAACCGCTCCACCATTATCGTTATTGCTATAAAAGCAATTGGTCCTTCATTATAATTTGCATATTTTTATCACACATTTATATCAACCTCCTTAACCCCAATCAATCAGTAACTATTGTTGCAACTGCACGTGATCTTGTAGACAACATTGCTATTTAACAATTTTGGAGTACGATCCTTTAATTTGGTAAACAAATTCTGGATAGAAAAATTATATTCATAAACAATGGCGATCTTAGGTTGTCTAAGTAGTCGTACTAAAAGTAGAGATAACTTCTGTATAAACGGAAGCTTTTTGTACGTAATATCAGTTTCTGAAAGGTTTACTTTTAAGAAGTTGCCATATAACAATCTAGCATATAGAACATTTACAACATTGTTTCTTTCAAACATAAAATAATTTGTAAGAAGTACTTATAATAAAAAATTGTTCCTTTATTTTAAATTTACAGAACTAAATTTCTTCTTTTATGGATGGTTTACCTGGTTATGATTATTCCTACCCTTGTAAGATTTGTTTTGGCAAAAAGAAGTCTTTGACATATAATCCATTAAAAGGTGAGAGTATTTCCAACTCTGAACACAAACTTTCCTGGCAAAAATCCTCACAAAAAAATATATGATTAACACCTATTATTCTACCTTAAATTAAATACAAATACTCCAATATCAGTTATAAATAAATCTAAAAGTAATACTTGCAGAATCCCCAAAAACGTTCTTCATAATTAAATATTTTCTTATTTTAAATTGATATCAAAACAGCTTACAAGATTTTCCGTATTTAAAATCTCCATTTCAAACAGCAGTTACCAAGGTACATTATGCTTAAATCTTTCTTTAAGTTATTTAATAAAATTTTTAAAATAGCATTATATTGAAGAATTTTCCGTCTTCCTTGTAATTAATAAATTTAATTTTTTTTGTAATTTGCGTTTAAAACACTACTTCAATATACATTGTAAGAGCGTAATTTTAAGCTACAGTATGCTTACTGAATACTTCAAATATTATCTTCGTAAAGCAACAACTCGCGATTTAAATCAAAATAACATTTCGAATTTAAGAATTGACTGAATCGAATGAATCCGTTCCTAATAAACGCTTCCTTATATATACAAATTATCTATTTGCTAGAACCTAATAGAATGTGCGCGATTCCATTCGAAATAATAAAAGGTCTATCTTACGTAATTGTCTTGGAAATTCTCATTAGCGTTCAAATTTCTTGAGTTTTATTACCTTGTTGTCTGGTTCCAGTTATGAGTGACGCGCACTGTTTGTCCCACGTTAATACATATACGATTATTGTGGCGTATCGCTTCTCTAAAGCAGTGAATGCGAAGGGTAATAAATAATTTTTAACAGTTTTTTGATGTATTTTACGGGTTTTTTTTTGTTGATCGAGCCGCTTTTTGGAATAAATGTTTCATTTTGTAGTTCTAAATATTCATGACTCATCCCTTTATATTCCAAATATTCTAGAAATTTCTTTATTTTAAATAAATTTTTGTATTCCACGGGGTAATTAATTTAAACTTTAGTTGCTTTTTAATGCCAAAGCGGTTGCATTTTATAGAAAATCTTTGCGTTTAGCATCAAAACGTGTTTTTAATACACCTATTAAGGTTAGAATTGGGGTTTTAAATACACGAAATTACTTATTTTTATCCAACTGCGTAAAGCTAGTACTATTCTATGATATTTATAGCAAATGAAATCATTTTTATCAAAAATGTAGTGATAATTAATAAGTGAAAATAATTGGCTTTGTATTTATTTATCTTAAAATGATCGATTTGAGTGCGTTTTACGGTATCCTACAATTAATTATTTTTACTATGCTGCTTACGTTACTTGCTATGTATTTACAAAATGCTTATATCATACAGGGTGATTATTTGTACACGGGGAATTTAATTTTCCTTTTGTACCTCAATGAATAAAAGTACGCTTGTATAATACAGGGTGCAACCATAAATTTACGGAAATTTCTATTTTTCTGATTTTTTTATATCTTGGTGGGATTTATTTGTAGAATTTGGGTTTCAATGACCTCTCGTCACCCCTTATCACGTCAATATATATTGTAGTGGATTTAAATGGTTAAATTTGGGTATAAGCAATGCATTTTCAAACACCCTGTATAGAGGAAACAACCATAATTTAAAGTAACAAGTATTACCATAATTTTATAAGAAGGGATTAAAAATTTGTAGGTTCGTAAAGAAAATAAATTGTATAAGCCAATAGAAATTATTAATTAATTTAATTCAGTTTAATTCAAAGGGTTATAACGTCAGAAAACGCCTTAAAGCATGAAAAATCGATAATTCCAAGGCGAAACGCCTTACTAACAAACAAACAGACGGCGAAAATAGGAAATACCTTGAAACGCAAACTCCCAGAAATGTTATTTTAAAACGATCGTTAATTGAACACTTGCATGTTTTGGAAAGGTCATCCTCCCCTTATTTGCGTAGATAACAAACAAGCATTCACTTCGCTAGGCACGTATACAACTCCACTTGGGGTAGATATCAAGCGGACAGGAATATTGATTTTCTACCATTCAAGCACGGTTAGAAGGAAACATCCAATATGCATAAGAGAGGAATAGAGTTAATACAGGCGGGGTTTTAATACGTCACTGAAATATATCATTGGTCGAAATAGTTAGTTGTACAACAGACGAGCACGGGACAGATGAATGTGAATTTTTCGGAAAATAGCGTAGCGACGAGCTAAATTTCAGGATGTTTGAAAACGGTTATACAAAATTTGAAGAGTTAGTTCAATTAAATATTTCGCGTTAAGAAAGGTTGGAGAGGTTACATTTGAAATCGTATAAATTTCTCTTTTGACTTCTTTAATTTGCATCGCTTACGACGTACCAACAATCGACTAACGAGCTTGTAAGTATTAAAATTTATAAATTAAATAATACAGTGTTAGATGGTTGTGGCCTGATACTTTGAACGCGGATAGTGTCGAGTTTATATTTAACTAAGGTACAACGTATACTGTAACAAGCTCGTAACGTAAATTAAATTATGCAATAATAACAAGTGTAATATACTTGGATTTGGATATTGAGTTGGATCTTGAACGAGTAGCTTGCAGCGCAACGTAGATGGTGTTCATCTATAAATAGCTGGAGGCGGCAAGCAGCGCATTACCACTAGATCGAGGGTTCAGGAACTTAATACATCGTCAACAGAGATGGAATCTTCAAGTTTTTCCAGGTAACGAATTAGAATTTGCTGTTTTTTATAAACTGTGGAGATTATTTGTGATGTGTGAGAGTGAATTTTGATGGTATTTTTTTTTTATTTTGCGTATTGAAAAGAATACGCATAACTAACTTTTATTATGGTATTTGAATATAAATCTAAAGGTGTACATAAAGCTTATCAACGTTCCTCATGAATTTAATTTTTATTGTTAAGAGTACATGGGTTTTTTGTGTTTGTAGTAAGAGTATGCAAAGTAGAAAGCATACATTAAAAAAAACTGGGTTATCATGAGCTCACCATACTCCAGAGTGTAATAATTAGAAAAAATATAAATAAGGTATTATGTGGGGCCCATTTACTCCTGTTACATTAAATGTGTTTGATATTTCAATTTAAAAACAAGGAATTTACAAAGATATCATTTATCGAGTTGTAACTTGAGCACCGAAATGTACATAATCTTGAATTATTATTTGTAAATAGTGGTAAATAAATATTGTATGATTGTTGTATTATTTTGTGGTTTTATTGAGAGTGTGAGTGAACGGTAGAGAGTATGATAGTAAATCTAGGTATCCAAGAGGAAGCCCAACTGAGCTAGCCAGGGAGCTGTTGAAGAAAGTAATGTGATGAAGCAGGAATTCGGGTAAGAAATTTTTTTTTTTAAATTTTCCATTTTGTGAAATTTTCGATTTTAGTAAATTAGATAATTTTCGAATCTACTAAGGACTAGAACGAAGTTACACGGCAATTTATGACGGCCCAACGTTGGGGCTCGAATGTTTTTTTTACTCTGGTGAGGCTTTTATCAGAGTTACACGGCAATTTATGACGCCCAATCTGTGGGGCTCGAATGATCTGTAGAAAGTACCAATTCCTGTGACCAAAAGGCACATTCCATGGCAATATATATATATATATATATATATATATATATATATATATATTACTAGCTCGATTTGAAATGATCATTTGGGCTTTGCATAAAGGTCTAACTTATTATTTCATCTTATTCACTATATAATATATATTATATATATATATATATATATATATATATATATGTATTTATATTACAGTTAATAAGATGAAATAATAACTTAGAGTTTTATGCAAAGCTCAAGTGATCATTTCAAATAGAGCTAGTAGTTGAAAGATGGAAAATATAAGGTCCCGGACAGAACTTGAACCTGTACCTTAAGATTTCCGGGCCCATGCGTTTTCCAATTATGCCACCGGGATGAATAACGACAATTGACAAATTGACAAATACAAATCATGTACACAACCATACATCAATCTAACTTTCAACTACGTTTGGTATTATAAAGAAAGACGTAGAACCTTACACTTTAAAAGCAGAAACCGTACTGCCTACTTGAATGAATTTGTTTCTACTCGTAAAGTGTATTTCTATCAATGCAGAATCACGAAGAATGTATAAAAGCTATAAAAACACGTACAAATTAAATTAAGGGCGGCATAAGAACATTGAAAAATAGGTGTGAGTATTGGATTCTAAAGTTAATAAGAATCGCAACTCCGGTCTTATTAGTAATAAATTAATTCGATTGGTCGTCATTTGATGTGGAATGACTGTATTATTTCCTGAAATGAAAGAATGTGTGAGAAATCCCAACAATATTGATATTTACAAAATGTCAAAACATTGTAACAGCTTTGAGAAACTTACGACTAGCATCTTAATTTTCTTTTGCTCGTGATTACTTTGGTCTGATTTCTGTAAATATATTAGTTTTAGGATAGGATTTAATAATATGGGAAATATTACTATTGAAAATTTTTGAAATTTGTTTTTGGCCTGCATATACGCCATTTTCTCGTCTTGAGAACAGATTCAGTTGTTGATTAGTTGTCTGTTAAATGCTGGTGACGTAGGTCTAAAATATTTTTTTAACCGATGTGGTGAAGTTCAAGTAAGCTTTAATGGTAGAGGGGCCCTCAAGTAATTTGCGCGCAGAGTAATGTTAGTCAGTGCCAATTTTTACCATGGGTATTCCGATACAACGATGGTTGAATAGTGCTGTTAGTTACGACAAGTAAGAATATACCCATAAGTTTTTCCCACAATTATACTCCCCGTTACTGAATCAAATTTTAATGTAAGGCAGTTGGATATTGCAATCGATGCTGGAATTTTCTCAAAAGTAAACATGAGTTTGAGATCTTTTTATGCCATTACTCATCGAAGTAACTACCGCAAGGTTGTTGCTCAGCAAATCTCATAACTGCTTACAATTTTGAAAAGGTATTCGGATTTTACTTTATCTTTATTGCAATTGATGCTATTTGATCTAATTACGTCGATGGTATGATTCCATAAGCCGTAAAGCATAATGTGTTTATACATGAAATTATTACCTAGCGTTTGTGACTATGACCCACAATATAAATGTCAGCATATGCAGAAAACTTGCTGTACTTTCGAATGCAAAAACTATAAATGTGAATCTTTAGCTCAAAAGGCAGTGAAAACTGTATTTTGTTTACCAAAGTGTGTTGGTTACTCTTTGTTTTTAAATAGTCTCTTGTCACATCAATGTCGAACAGTTTGGATGTGCTTAAAATGTTTACTTGTTAGCACCAAGTAAACGTCCTGTGCTTCTCAAACGATATTTTCTCTATGTGTGTGATAATCGTTGACCCCATGTAGCTCAAAAGGTTCACCGTGTGCTCTTGTATATGCTGAAAAGTCGTGAATATCCACTTGAGACGTCTTTCCGCAATTTCTGTATGTGTGATGTATCTAATAAGATAATAGTTTTGGAAACATTTGCAAGTGTTTCTCCAGCAAGAAGTCTGTTGGTCATTCACCGGTTAAAGACCCATGCTGAATGTTCATAAATATTTCGTTTAAATTGATTGTGTGAAAGCAGTTTCGCAACTTTTAAATGCGTTTATGGTGAACAATCCTTGCATTAACTATACTGCAGTTCCAACATTTAATGCTTAATTTACCAGTTACTCTTGAGTAGCGTATTTTTTTTATTCGAAACACTTGGCAGAACTTTTTCGCCTTTTATAATACTCTTAACGTATTGACTTACAGAATCCAGTAGTTAATTTGGATTTTTATTAGATAAGATAACAATGTTAGCGCACAGTTCTTGCTCTTTGCACCCTGCAGTTTAGTGTTCTTGTTTTTGTGTTTGATATATTAACGTATCTGAAGCTTAAGACTTGGATTGAGATTTATATACGCAAGATTTCCTTCTATATAACAGTGTTGTAACTCTATAAGGAATTTAATTAGAACTTAGCTTGTTGTCAAAGGCTTCTCAAAATCATTTTCTAACCTTGATGTTTGCTGTGTCGTCTAGATGCCATTAAAACTCGTATACCACAAACAGGCGTTTCCAAAGCCATAATAGCTCGTTTAATCAGAATAGAACTAAAGTAAAGCAGAAGCTGGGCTGTTTGTAACTACTTTGGCGTCAAGCACTACATTAATTGAAAGCTGCTGCTAATTAGAGTCATTACCTTTACTCGATCTAGCGTTTGTCGTAATGATGAAGCAAACACGTGTCAAGCCCACACTATTACTAAGTAATTTGCATTTTGAATACCTACCAAACAGTTCGAAGAATACTATTTACTGAAATACAAAGGATCTTGTATAACCACGTAAACGATGGAAAAATGTGATCAAAGAGGTTCTTAATGGAAATTTAAATTGGAAAATTGCCCTTTTGAATTAACTAACTGACAGTCTTTATCGAGTATTCCGCTATCGAGGAAATATAAACAAATCATCGCACCATCCTTTTACTCAGTTAATGGAATTTTTTAGAAAATTGGAAAGCACAACTGCAATTCAGTGTATATCAGTAACACGCTGTAACACAAGGCATTGTATAACATTACTGCGGTTGTGCTTATTGTTAAAAACCAGGTTTTTTGCTTTTATAAAAGAGTAATGTTGTTGAAAGTAAAATGAAAGTGTCGTTATACTAGTTTGATCTCTAATTTATACTGATGTTGTTTAAAACATTCGATTTTAAGTTTGGCGCAAATGAAATACATTTAGTGATTTTCTGATATTTCGATGAAGTTGTTAACGTTTTATATTACTATAGTTACAGTTTAATATGCTTGAAAATTGAATACAGATGCTTTGGATAAGCAAAAACAAAAATAAATTGGTAACCACAGATTGTATTGGCTAGACAAACATTAACTAATAGAAACGTAGTATTTTAACAATTTTAGAAATGGAGATATAAACTATAATCAAACCCCATGCGAATCCCATCATCATACACGTGCATTTTCTAATAGATCTGTTTACCACACTAACAGAGGCGTTCCAGAAAACGGTTTCTGTGAAGCCAGCTACAGTATTACGTTCCCTAAGGTATGCATTTAAATTTAGAGCCACAGAGCCAGTTTATAAGCTAAAGGAAAACTAGTTGCAGGTCGTGGTACATGATTTTGAATACAAATGGTATATTAAAGTATAACACGCTCGTGTTACTTTGAATAAAATAGTAACAATAAAATTATTAAATTTGAATGGATAGGACGAAAATGAACGCACCTTGTGTAAGTTTTTACGAACAATGAATGTTAATTAAGCATGATTATGTAATTCTTTTGTTTCTAAAAATGTTACTTCAATTAGGGCGAAATGTATAACCAAAAGCAATAAGATAAATTTTCTTAAAATAAATTGGGACGCTTAATACAATAAAAAAATAACGCATTAGTCGTTAATCGGGATAAACCTCATGAGAAATTTAATCCGCACAAACGAATAAATGTGTAAATTGTTGATAAAAAGATTCTTGAAAACGTACAACATCATTCATTAATAAGTACGTTGAATAAAGCCATAGATGATCCATTCATATCGTAGAAACAACTAAAATGCGAAGCAATATCTGAGACATGGCTTGACGTTAATGACATATGAAAATTGAAGTGTTCAAAACTCCGATGGTAAGACGTGGCGAAACAAAGAAAACGTGTAACCAAGTTTAGCATTATGAAAAAATATAGAACACAAGAAGTACAAGTAACTTCACAAAGAACAGACGTGTACCGTTGGAGGGGGAGGGAGAACTAATAAAACTAAATGGAGGACAATGCCACAACAGTTAGATACTACACGACAACAAGATGATGCCGATAAGGGAACGACCACAAGGGTGTACACACGAGCAAGTATCGCTGAATTCAACCTGAAATCCAATTTGGTTTTGATCAGAGAAGCGTATGATTCGGATAAAGCGAGCTCTCACAACGTATGGATTTGAATTCAGTCAAGAGGAAATAACCTGTAAAATTATCAAATGCACCAGAAACCCACTGACGCTTATTGAATTTTTTCAAAAGTCCACTTGAGATCTGGGACGCGCAAGGTGTATATTGTTAGTAGTTTAAATTTGCATGTTATGCGTTGATATCACGGTGATAGCCAGCTTTCCTGATATACTATATGACAGGTTAGTTTAAGACAATAGCGAGTAAGGGGAAAGAACTCTTCTGTATTGGTGGTGGTTCGTGATTATTGCTAATTGCGGCGTTTGTAAAAATTTGGGCTAAAACACCATTTGAAAATAAATATTATAAATAACAGTATCGAATTTTATGTGCTTCAATGTTAGCATTTTCTTTAATTAATTATCCATTCTAGAATGTAAGTGTATATCTGGCCAGCGTACGTAGAAAATTAGTTTTTTTTGTTTGTGTTTTTGGAAATTGTCAACAAACTGATGTTATTTGATTTTGTCATTGAAGTGTGGTTTTATTTCATTTTTGTACGAGAAAATCTAAAAAGCGTCTGGGGATTTGTTTTTGTTTGTAACCCAGTGAAAAATATAACTATATTCTGCCAAGCTAGGACTGGGAGCTAGCAAACATGAAAAGAACGTAAAAAAGCGTAAAGTATTTGAACTTAATTGTAGAGAGAAAACAAAAACCCAAAGGCAAAGGAGACATATTCGTAGTAATCGGCTTCCGTGTAGGGGAATATCGACAGAGTTGCCGAGACAGTCGATTTGGCGCCCGCTAATTGTGACGGCAAATAAGGCATTTCAAGTTACGTGTTCATTGTAGCGTAGTTTTTGTAATTCAACTATGCTACTTATATTTTTGCAATTATCTTTGTTTGAACCTACTCCCGCACCACTGTAGTTAACCAGTGCATTCTGTAAACTGTTACATGTTCCCGCTCCTTCAGGGCAAATCTAAATTTGCGCGTACAAAAGGAACGCGAACAATCTAATTTATAGCGACAGCATTTAATTCTGTTAATAGAAAACATCAGTTAGCATTTTTTTATTATTACATTACACGTGACACATTTATAAACTTTCGTAAGTGGCATATTTAATAGGCCAGGGCTTCAACAACGTTTCTACATTTATACTCTAGGATTTTCCGAAATATTGGCATCATGCCAATTTCACAACTGGTTGCATGCAATTTTGTCAACTTAGTCGAGGTAGTAAACAATAGAACTGATAGTTGCAAACTAGGAATATCAATGATGAAATGAGCAGTAGAAATATGAAGTAGAAATTAAAACCTACTTAATAACTACCGGAAACAAAAATATAGGTACTAGTAGTCTAGGAAATAACCGCGATTAATCGAGCGTAAAGTTATTGCTCGCTTGGCTAGTAATACATTAAATAAAGTAGGAAAACTTCGTGTGTTGGAATTCCAACATGTAGTAGGACAAGATACAGCAATAGCTTCTAGCAAAGACTAAGAACAACAGTGAAATCTTACAAATAGCGTAATTAACAACAGCACAAACGTGAATCCGTGAAACCTAGAGCACCAGTTGATGACGAATAGATACCAGGCTACAACGTTAAAGTGCAAGTACTATATTCCACCATTACAAGACAAGACAAATAATGAAGCATAAACAAAGGGGAAACTATTAAAATATACGGCATGGATATTTTCACCTTTTAACAAATACTTGACAGCGACCCAAATTTGTTGAGTTGTTACGCGATACCCTATAGACTATAAATACTAAATTAGCAAAATGCCAGTATGTGATCGTTTAACATTTTTACTTTTTGAGAATTTACCAACATCGAAAGTCTCTGCTTATATTTAGTTACGCCAAAAAATTATACAATTAATTATATAATTATAATAGTACTGCTGCCAGTAGTGATATTATTAATAATTTAAAATTGATTAGGATATTGCATTTATTTAATATTTGCTTGCGTTCCAATTACTACAATTAATATATCGCATCAGTGAAAAGAATATTTGCTAAAGTTTCTGTACGAGCCTTGTGAAAAGAGGGGTTTTAAGCATACTGTGATTAAACAGAGATTCTGCTATATGTAGATAAAAATATGGAAAGGTTGTATAATGAGAAAATGATTAACCTGCAAGTAGTTAATACAGAAAGTGTGCTTTCGACTAATGACTAGTCATCCACAGTGTTGTTTTCCTGCAAGAAAGTGACAAGCTAATATAAAATATTTTCCTACAGAAATTCTACTAAAACATCCTTGTAGGACAGACATTTTCCATCAACAATTAAAATATGCTGTATAATGTATAATGTATGATGTAATGTGTGGTATATGATGCATGATGTATGATGTATGATGTATGATGTATGATGTATGATGTATGATGTATGATGTATGATGTATGATGTATGATGTATGATGTATGATGTATGATGTATGATGTATGATGTATGATGTATGATGTATGATGTATGATGTATGATGTATGATGTATGATGTATGATGTATGATGTATGATGTATGATGTATGATGTATGATGTATGATGTATGATGTATGATGTATGATGTATGATGTATGATGTATGATGTATGATGTATGATGTATGATGTATGATGTATGGTGTATGGTGTATGGTGTATGGTGCATGGTGCATGGTGCATGATGCATGATGTATGATGTATGATGTATGATGTATGATGTATGATGTATGATGTATGATGTATGATGTATGATGTATGATGTATGATGTATGATGTATGATGTATGATGTATGAGGCATGATGCATGATGTATGATGTATGGTGTATGATGTATGATCTTTGATGTATTATGTATGGTGTATGATGCATGATATTTAATGTATCATGTACCATATATGATGGATGATGTATGGTGTATGATGTATTATGGATGATGATGCATGATGCATGGTTCTGGTTCATGGTGCATGGTGAATAATGCATGATGCATGATCTATGATGCGTGATGCCTAATGCATAATCCATAATGCATAATCCATAATGTATAGTCCACAATGCATAATCCATAATGCATAACCATGATGCAAGATGCATGATGCATGATATATGATTAATGATGCATAATGCAATTGAAATATGCTGTATAATGTGTGTATGATATATAGAGTATAATACATAGTGTATGATGTATAATGCATAACACATAACGTATACCGTATAACGTATAACGTATAACGTATAACGTATAACGTATAACGTATAACGTATAACGTATAACGTATAACGTATAACGTATAACGTATAACGTATAACGTATAACGTATAACGTATAACGTATAACGTATAACGTATAACGTATAACGTATAACGTATAACGTATAACGTATAACGTATAACGTATAACGTATAACGTATAACGTATAACGTATAACGTATAACGTATAACGTATAACGTATAACGTATAACGTATAACGTATAACGTATAACGTATAACGTATAACGTATAACGTATAACGTATAACGTATAACGTATAACGTATAACGTATAACGTATAACGTATAACGTATAACGTATAACGAACGTATAACGTATAACGTATAACGTATAACGTATAACGTATAACGTATAACGTATAACGTATAACGTATAACGTATAACGTATAACGTATAACGTATAACGTATAACGTATAACGTATAACGTATAACGTATAACGTATAACGTATAACGTATAACGTATACGATAACGTATAACGTATAACGTATAACGTATAACGTATAACGTATAACGTATAACGTATAACGTATAACGTATAACGTATAAACGTATAACATAACGTATAACATATAACGTATAACTGTAGCGTATAACGTGTAACGTATAACGTATAATCTATAACGTATAACATATAACGTATAGCATATAACGTTTAACGTAAAACGTATAACGTATAACGTATAACGTATTACGTATTAAGTATTACGTATTACGTATAACGTATAACGTATAACGTATAACGTATAACGTATAACGTATAGCGCATAGCGTATAGCGTATAGTGTAAAACGTGTAACGTATAACGTATAATCTATAACGTATAACGTATAACATATAACGTATAACGTATAACGTACATTGTATAATGTATATTGTGTGTATTTTGTTGCATGGTGCATTGTCCATGATGCATGAAGCATGATTAATGATGAATTATGTATGATGAATGATGCATGTTGCATAATGCATAATCCATAGTGCATAATCCATAATGAAATACCATGATGCGTGGTGCATCATGCAATTGAAATATGCTGTACAGTGTATAATGTATAGTGTATAATGTATAATGTATAATGTATAATGTATAATGTATAATGTATAATGTATAATGTATAATGTATAATGTATAATGTATAATGTATAATGTATAATGTATAATGTATAATGTATAATGTATAATGTATAATGTATAATGTATAATGTATAATGTATAATGTATAATGTATAATGTATAATGTATAATGTATAATGTATAATGTATAATGTATAATGTATAATGTATAATGTATAATAGTATAATGTATAATGTATAATGTATAATGTATAATGTATAATGTATAATATATAATATATAATATATAATATATAATATATAATTTATAATGTATAATGTATAATGTATAATGTATAATGTATAATGTATAATGTATAATGTATAATGTATAATGTATAATGTATAATGCATAATGCATAATGCATAATGCATAATGCATAATGCATAATGCATAATGCATAATGCATAATGCATAATGCATCATGCATAATGCATAATGCATAATGCATAATGCATAATGCATAATGCATCATGCATCATGCATCATGCATCATGCATCATGCATCATGCATGATGCATGATGCATGATGCATGATGCATGATGCATGATGCATGATGCATGATGCATGATGCATGATGCATGACGCATGACGCATGACGCATGACGCATGACGCATGACGCATGACGTAAGACGTAAGACGTAAGACGTATGGCGTATGACGTATGACGTATGACGTATGACGTAAGACGTAAGACGTAAGACGTATGACGTATGACGTATGACGTATGGCGTATGACGTATGACGTATGAAGTAAGACGTATGACGTATGACGTATGACGTATGACGTATGGCGTATGACGTATGACGTATGACGTATGACGTATGGCGTATGACGTATGGCGTATGTCGTATGGCGTGTGACATGTGACGCGTGACGCGTGACGCGTGACGGATGACGCATGACGCATGACGCATGGCGAATGACGCATGACGTATGACGTATAACGTATAACGTATAACGTATAACGTATAACGTATAATGTATAATGTATAGTGTTTAAGATATAGTGTATAATGTATAATGTATAATGTCTGATGTATGATATATGATGTGTGATGTGTGATGTGTGATGTGTGATGTGTGATGTGTGATGTGTGATGTTGTGATGTGTGATGTATGATGTATGATGTATGATGTGTAATGTGTGATGTGTGATGTATGATGTATGATGTAGGGTGTACGATGTACGATGCATGATGCACGTTGCATGATGTATAATGTATAATGTATTATTTTCTACTAATTCGATTGCTAGGTTAAATTCCTTACTTCGTTGCCATAAAAAATTATATACTTCAGGTGTTTGAAAACTTGTTGTGAAGTCATTAAAATCTCAAGATAGTCGTTTAAAATAGCATTTTTTTATTAGCAATTGTAAATAAATACGTTATTATTCTGAAATATATCAATTCTTTCAAGTTGTTTTATAAACACGGCTCGTTGTTCGTTTTCGTTTTGTTAAGTATCTGTCTTTCTTGACATAAATTCCGTTCTTATGAGTCGCTTTGATAATTTTATCACTTCCATTCCATCCCCCGAGAAGTTCGTATTAGGGTCGTTGATGCGTAAAATTTAAGGATTTGAATACCGCCTTTCTCTTTTGCTACGTATCATAACGTAGCCGGAAGAAAACGTAAATATACCAGGCTAGCTACCAATGCGGAGAGGGGAGGGGTTCCTAGCAACACAAAAATAATACATCGCCAACAATTTTCTATTTACAATAAAAAAACACAAATATAGAAATTTCTATCGAAACAGCAAAACAAAATTAACTTAGGTTACTATTTAATAAAACAATTTTACTCTATGGACAAATTCACTAATTGTTCCTTGAAGTACGCAATTCGTTGCTAACATGCAATAAATCTAATCAGTACCAAGAATAAAGCTGATACATTCGTATAAGCGGATGGGTTAATTTAAAAAAACATTAAATTTAGAAACCTTTCTAGTAAGGATTTTACTATACGAAGCATTTGTTATAACTTTAATCAGTAAATAAAAGGATACTGCTGATACTTTTGTATAAACAGATGGGTTAAGTACAAAAAGCAAACGCATTAAAGCATAATGTTCATGCTAGCCCTCAAAGATTACTCTTCTGGCGAAAAAGTAGACCATAAGTCCTTTATATCCAGTTACACGCATCTGGAATGTGATAACGATCATTCCATTATCGAGAAAAGGAAACAAAAGTACCCATGTCTCATAGAACATCCAAGAGACTGGATTAACCTCGTACGTATCTGCAGGTCAAAAAACCCAAATAAGGTGATTAAAATGGATATCTATGATTTTCTCGAGTCTTCTGCTCTCCTGAAAATAGTATTCCAACAAAGGAAAACAAACTAAACCGGATATAAAAAAGCCACTGGCCAAATTCGATACAAGACACGCTTGAGTGAAGATGAGTCATTTCATGCCCCCAACTTTTTACGTAAGGAAAAACATGGATGAAAAATATCAATTAACCAGGTGAATCCTATTAGTAGAGAAAAAAAATAAAATTTTTTTCGAGTTACTGCCTTACATAAGTCAAACTTTTCACGACTTCTACAGAAATTTAGTAACGACTGAAGACACAAGACACGATTTGCCGGACGCATCTGACTCTGAAGAAGATTGACAGTAAATATTATTATAATATGCATCACACTACTTATATCCTTTACTTTTTATCAATAAAGTTTTGTGAAAAGAGCTTATAACTACTTTTTTTCTCACACCATAAGAGAAAATTTAGCCTTTTTGTAAAATATAGTAATACCTATGCTATTCTAAGCAGCATTAATTCACTCAATTTCAACAATAAATAAATACAATTCTAGGTTAGTGAATAGTATGAATATAAAGACTCATTTTTCTCAATATTGAATTTTTAAATATATATTCTTTTTCCCATACACCATGCTATTGTTGATAAACACCGAATAAATGATGTTATTGCTTGGTAGTATATACTATATAATACAATAGTACGTATACATTGGTCCCGTTCTACGTAAGAGTGAAAACAATCCCCGACGACAATATTATCCACTATTCCAATAAAGGACGTTACACTGTAGTAGAAAATTATAATTTATAGTATAATATCGAGGGTCCCAGAGAATTCAGACCCATTTTGACGGTTAATAATTTTTTACAAGGAAAGGATAAAAGGGTACGATTTTCTATAGTTAAGTCTATTTATTTTTTTCGTACATTTTGTCGCTACTTTTTATGTAGGATGTATCTGAAATATGGAAATATTGAATATAAAAATTTATAAATACCTAATAAATCTTATTATCGAAAATGACCAGTGATGTACTCAAGACAAAACTCATGTCAACAACAAAAAACACCCGGTAATATAAACATTAAGTTGACATGTTTTGGGAGATTATTGAACAAATGACCCTCTGGGCAAACTGCCACCGCTCTAACTAAAGAAAGCTGTGAGCAATGTAGACGCGGTATCACAGTTATATAAATTTTTACGAATATTTTTTGAATAGTGTTTCTGGTTGTAACATTAATTTGTATTTTCTTGGTTTTGCGGTACTTTATGTCATGCGAATGTATTATATTTCTCAAATTTATTTTATAATGCCTTTTTAGTTTAGTATTATATACACTTTTTCCTACATTTTCTTTAAATTGTGACAAATATGAAATTTCTTTTTGGAGTAAGAATCTTTTTGGCATGTTTCTGTTGTGCTTTTATAGGACCATTATCATTGATGTGCTTGTATCGTACAATAATATTATTTATCTGGAATTACAATGACATTCATGGATTAGTGATCCTACCATAGTGATACCAAATGAAATAAAAAAACGCCCAAGGAAACATACGACTGGGTAGAAAAACAAATATGCATTATTAACTATTTTGGATTTGCATTTTATAATTTTTATATTAATTCTTGTTCTTTTTTCAGGTAAGCCATACAGCTCGTGTTTTTATCAATTTTTCGAAGTGTTTGTAAGTAGTTCTCTATTAAATACTCCCTGTATATTTGTTGTAATTTGTTTTGTATTTTTCTTAATTTTCTTTGGGAATAAAATCACTCATAGTTGTTATAATCGTCTGTATTTACGTTTCGATCCATGATCTAGGATCGTTGTTAAAATAATAAAAATTTCAAGTTTGACATTTATTACATAAATTGAAGGAGACTGATTTATTAATGTTTGATATATATGGCTTGAATACATCAGGTGAAAATTCTAAAGTTTAGAAGAATCAGTGCCAACACAAATTGAAGACACTCATTCTTCTAGACTTTAAAATTTTCACCTAGTGTATTCAAACCAAATATATCAAACATTAATAAATCAAAATCACCTTCAATTCATGTAATAAATGTCAAACTTGAAATTTTTATTACTTTGACAACGACCTAGGGGTCATAGATCGAAACTATGAGTGGTTTAACGCCCAAAGAATATTAAGAAAATTGTTCTCTTTTCTTTTAAGAATAGGCCTTAAGTCGTCTACGTTAGAGATAAGTTGATTTTAATTTTACGTCAAAAACTTTTGTACTATATTCTTACAATCTTGGCACATGATCTAAGTGCATCGCATCGTTAAATACAGCTAGTAATAAGTAGTATATTATATACCTAACAGGAATAGCTTAACATTCATGGACGACGGGCGTGAAGTTTGCTTGTCGAGGCGCAAGCCGAGACAAGCAACACGGGGTTCGGGAATGTTGCTTTTCCTACGTGGTATACATACTATTTTTCCGCAAATCGTTAAAGAACGACAGAAATTAAAACATCTAATTTTAAAAAGAATGAATAGTTTTATTTCTAAATAAACGGTGCCGTGCCGTGAAATTGTTTGCAAAATTTGTTGCGTACTTGGAAATGTATCATGATATGTAATTATCAAACTTAACGCTTTGGATGTTCATTACTGGTGTTTTCGAAAGTATTGAAAGTACCAGCACGAAATGATAATGAGTGATGATGAATTATCCATTCTTGGAAACCCTTCTGAACTAGCAGAGACAGTAAATACCGTCGCATTAGATTTACTACCAAAAAATCAAGAGAGACTAGCAAATATGCTTACAATCGTTTTATGGACTATCGTAAGAATAAAAATGTAAGTGCGCAAAAAATTTCTTGATAGTGCTGAAATGAACATTTTTTTACAGCTATTTTTCGTTGCTTGGCAACGCCTAGAGATATGAAAATAAGAAACTTTTCTTCAAGAAATTTGATCAAAAATGTTAAAATTTCTGAACGATTTGGGGAAAATATTTTTGTCACTAGGTTATTATTGTGTTTTTACTGCTTAGTTAGTACTATTTGGCCCCCGGGCAGCAATAGATGTGTATTCCCTCGAGCGACTTACAAACCGTCGGATCAAAGGCCCTCAGGTTTGTAGTATCGTCGCCCTCAAGGCATAAACATCTAATTGATACCTTTGGCACATAAATAACTATTGAATGTTTTTAATTCTTAATACATTTTTATAGAGTTTATTTTGTTTGGCGCACATATACTTTATTGCAATAGTAGCAAACTGGTTTGTACACTACATCTCGGAAAGGAAAATTGGAAGAAAAATTTAGAAATTTTAGAACTAGTCCTGAAAAAAGCCGTGCCCAAACCAAGAATTACGATGGAGTATTGGGCACGAAAAGAAGGAAAAATAAAACCTAAACAAAACAATCCAGGGTGGGATGTTAGAACCTGACCAACTCTGGCTAACTGGTTGCGGTAGCATGAGCAGTGCTTGGAGTTTTAGTTCGTAATTTAGTATATTAAATATATTTGAAATAGATCGGTTTTATTAAAAAACTTACATCTGAAACCCACGGTTTTCAAACTAATACTGTCATATGTTCAGCAGGAAAATTTTCATAATAAAATTTGTTTTTGACACAGATTACCAAAATTGCTAAAATAACGATCACAGACATGTGTTGCACTTCATCGTATTTGTGCATTAAAATGCAGTGCTATGTTTGGAGCTTACGCGCGAGAATTTTGAAGTTATTCCATAAGAATGAATGGGTCGGATGAGCCGATAAGAATAATGTACGGTCGCATCTTTCATGTGAGAATTCTTTCAGTTATTTATTTTAACAAACCTTTTCTGCTAAAGAAAACTTTTTCGGCAAAAAAAACACCATAGATGTTTAAGTTGCAATACACAAAGGTCTAGGAATTAACGTGTTACGGGTGAAGTTGACGTTACGTTATAAATTTTGATTTGCCCAGAAGAGGTAGAAATCCTTAACCATTTTAAGGGTGCACCAGAGTGGGTGTAAAAGGTACAAAAAAAGAGTCTCGTTTTAACAATCCATCTGATATTTCCCTACACGGAAAACGGTTATTTCTAAATAGGTCTGCATGGCTTTTGATTTTTTTAATCTGCCACCTCATACTTTACTTTTTCTACAATTCCTTAATAACACTCAATCTTAATCAAATTAAAGAAGCTTTAAAATGGACGGCCTCCCAAGTTCGACTTCATCATTGGGGTGACTGGGTATCCTTTCACAAGTTTGTGTAGTATTACGTATATTATAAAGAAATCTAAATAAAATCCAACATAAACTTAATCTATTCTAGCACTGAATTTATGAAATATAAATACACATATGTTGATCTTAAAACAAAGAAACAATCATAATGTTCTAGCATCAAACTCGCCATATATTACGTAAGAAATCCTAAAAACAAATATTAATTCAGTAAATAATTTTACCAAACAAATTGTTCGGGTTTCCACTATTGATATACAGGATTTTCTGAGTATTATTGCTGAAAATGCCATTAATAACAGTACACAGAAAACAGTTCGATACCAACTTCTCCGTTTATCATTCAGTTATTCATTGAAAACACTATATTTTCACTCTAGCTAATAATGTGCTCCACAAATAAAGCTTAACTTTAAAAATTAATACGTTCATATTTCCAAATATTTCGAAATGTTCAAACTTTATTTTTCGACAACATTATACTTAAGTTTATGTAAGACTAGTCTCGTGCAATTTCACTCGTCTTTCAATAGTACAACCAAATAACCATTTAGCATATTCTTATTTTCTACTACATAAATATAAATCATTTACAACTTACATTTAAATCCACATGTAGATATTTATAAATCATAAACAAATGATTAAACTTTACTTACGGCTTAATGTTCAGGTCATGTACAAAAATTTAGGGATGTTCCGAAACTCCAGTCCTTCATTCATTTATTTCATGTTAGCAACTTCTTTAGCACAAAATAGCACCCACTTCTATAATCTGTACCCTTACATTTGAGTTTTCCAATGCTCCACCCGAAGGTATACGTTGCCCAGGAAGCGATTTTTTTACCTGTAAATTTTGAATTTACAAACCCTTGCTATTCCAAGCAAGGTAGAGATCTTTAACGTGCGCGATAATATTCAACCCGCGGTAACTACATTTTACCTCTCATCCGAGCAAGGGCGTATTTTTGTGAAAAATGCTCGCCTAATATTTTTCAAGCGGTCCGTGTTGGCATATAAACCTGAGAGCTTAGGTTCATTAATCACGCGCGAACCAAGTAAGCCACTGTCGCCGTTTGAGCTGTGCTCGCAGGTTACTTTTTGTTTCCGGTGTACACACGACCCTCAAAATTTCCGCTTACGGGTTAATGTGCTTGGTCCAAATGTTGTAAGTGACGTTAAACAAAAGTTCGTGCGCCGTTTTCTCTTCGGGAAAGTCCACGCCGACATCTTGGAGATGTATTACCTTCAACTTCTGTGCTATTAACATAAAACTTATGTACTTCCGTTTTTTGTCGGACGTAATCGTTATATAGCATTTCTCCTTGTAATGCATGCCAACCGCGGTCAAAATTCCGTTCACAAAATGCAACATATTTTATCTATTCTGAATATAGAGTATCACGTACTTCCTTTGTGACCTGTATTACCCTTGAACGTCGGAACGGGCGACACCTGTCCATTAAAATTATCTTTCCGTGAGAAACGCATACTTGCCTCTTTATAATTTGGTACGTAATACATAACATTTGGATGTTTTTGATTCCAGTTGTTAAATAAGTCATTGTCCTGGATTATTCCGCTTTAAAATGGAGGTAAAACAAATAATATTTTCGCTTTTGGAGTTATATGTTATTATCTGATTAAATTTTATAGAAACAAGAAAAAATGAAATATCATGCTTAATTATCATTCGCTATTCGTAAAATATAAATATATAGGGTATGTCCGCATTTATTCTGTCCATTCAAAATTAATTTTTACTATCGTATAGTGTTAGTATCATAAATAACGCGAATGCTATACAAACGTGTTTAAATTTGTTGCACTGCGTATAGGTGTAGCTGTTGTTTGTGTAAAATATGCCTAACGATTACACAATTTACGTCCATATTATGTGATGATTTTTTCCCATTGAATGAATACTGTTTAATTTTTTGAAGTGCTTGGTTTTTAATTTTAAACAAGTTGTATGTTTATAATGAATAAATTTCAAACAAACACATCTGAAAATAAATTGAATTGTGCATAACACAAGGATCAAAAACGCTAGGGAGCCCGTTATTCACACGCCAGTGCGATAGTGATTATTTTAGTTAATATACATAGGTCTGTTTTTGTTTAGTAGTTAATATTTAACCCCGGGAGACAAAATCTTTCACAGTTACAAATCCGGAATTTTCTGCCAATGCTAGTGGCATTAAACAAGATCAGCACCTTTAACGTGCTGGACTACATAGATGCATTATTTGGAAAATATTTCGTCTTATTTTTTTAGAGTGTCGTGTTTTAAAATCGAACAGAAGGCTTCTGGATTAATCTCTATTATTGTTGCAATCATTTACCGGCACTAGAAAGAAATTCAGTTCATCCAGCGATTTTTTTCGCGTTGCTGTACTTAATGACAAATGTCTGAATCACCTTAACAACAGTAGATCAAAATACGAGAAGGTGGTCCGATAAGTACTTAGCCTACAAAAGAAAAACGAAAATTTTGGTAAAGTGGCCATTTATTTCTCAACATAGTCTCCTTTTAGCTGGATACGCTTGACCCAGCGATACTCCAACTTCTTTAACCCGTTTGAAAAATACGTTTACTCTAGGTCTGCAAAGTAGGCATCCGTAGCGGCGATGACCTCCTCATTTGACCTAAATTTCTGCCCGGCGAAGTGACTTTTCAAGTTTGGAAAAAAGAAGTCGCACGGGGCCTAATCTCGATAACACGGTGGATGATGAGGCATTAGTTCGTAGCCGAATTCGACCAATTTGGCCGTGGTGAGGGCGGTTGCGTTGTTTACATTCCAATCATGAGTCACCAGGATTATGTTCGTTATAATATGTTGTGCAGTGTATATCGTCTTTAACGGATACTTTAATACTTGAGGGTGATACGAAAATCCTGAGTGCAGATCCGGTTTCAGGGACCAAAAATACACAAAAGGCACATCAGATATCAGGAAACAAAAATCGTATCTGTCTGAGTTATGTACAGTCGCGTATCCATAGTTTTTGATTTTAAGGCGAATATCATACTAAGTGGTCTGTTTCTGGTTTATAAAGTGCATTTCTCGAATAAGACGGACAACCTAAGTTGACATATATTATACACGATGGCATACAATGAGAGAGCTTGCTTCATATAATAACAACTCCCAAGCGATTCAACTAATTGGACATCACATACCAGATGCAACTGGCGACTAAATTATAAATTACTCAGTTGGGATGTACCTTTCACTACCAATTACTGAGTGATACTACAAACCAATTTTGAACTCCATTACTAGTGCATAGGTGAACATGCATTATTCATTAGTTGAATCCACCTAGGGAAAATATTATATATCATATATTACGGAATTGAAAGTAGTTCAATATGGTAATAATAATTTATACAGATATCTCGGAGTCACGATAATTAGAATAAACGTTCCTACCCAAGCTACATTTTCAAAGTTTTTTCTGCATCTCAACGAAATATAACTTTCTAGTTCTTCTATAACTTTATAAAAGTATCAACAGCAAAATTAGCAATCTTGTGAATATCCGCTTCAGACTTTGACATTACTTTTAAATTGTACAATCAAGTTCAAGTTCCGAAATTACTAAAAGCTTTATGCGATTGACTTGTTCTTTTAGGGGCAATGAGACACTGGCTTGGTTTTATTGGGCGTGTTAGTTTGCACGTTTTGAAATAGTAATCCACGTTATGTCGTGAAGGTGTCACTCAAGCAGTTGCACGAAATTTTGACTTGAATAGTTTTTAATATGACACGGTCCAAACTTGAAACACGCATTATTAATCAACTACAAAATCACGGAAAATTAACATGTCTTAATTTTTTAGGCAAATTTTAGCAAAAATCATAAAAGTAGATAAGCTACCTTCAAAGGAGCACAGAAAACAGATTTTCAAATGTATTTTCTCGTTAGAAAATCTAAGGTGCAAAAAGAACGTTTTTATTACATACAAAGTTCATTCATCCAAAAGCTCAGTCTACTCAGTTATTTATATGAATAACAAAGCTTACTATACAATGGAGCTTTTAAAGCTTATAAGTCCATAATATGTGACACCAAGAATGGTCCATGCTAGAATTAAGTATACGAGATGAATCAACTGCTGGAACTAAATGGTCTTGTGAGCTATAAAAGCTTCTTTGTATACTGAGCTTTGGTGTTCATATACATAATTGAATAGATTCAGCTTTTGGATGAATGAACATTGTACCTGATAAAAATGCTCTTTTTGGGCCAAAGATTTTCTTATGAAAAAATACCAGTAAAAATCAGTTTTCTGCTTGTACGAAGATAGCTTACCGTTTTTAAGAGAGTTAGTCTTGAATACAATCACAATTCCTACCATTCATATTGCACATGCACTGAGTGCGTGAAGATTTCTCCACAACGAGTACATTTATGGGTTAATGTGTAAAGAATCACTTTAACGAGAGTAGAAAGTTTCGCAAACGGACGTGTAGACACCAACACGTTGAACTATCCTTAACTATGTAACATAGTTAGGAAGTGGGGTAAACCAAGCTTCTTATAAACCAATGCGTTAATAACATTGTTCGACCAAAATCCTTCATAGTTTAGAAACCGATACAACTTAGCTGCCAGATCAATCCGAACTTTATACGAGGACGCCCGATGGCTCCACTAACGCCAAAGAAACTTATTATAGTGTAGTGCATTCTCGTAGACGGCTACTATCGAAATTTCAGCCGAATTCAACTCGTGGATTTGTATTGATCGCCAGTGAAAGCGGGCGTGTCCGCGGATTTTAGTAAAATGTAAAAGGAGCAATATCGGTCGGTGATTCGATTTTTATTTTTGGAAGGGAAATCGCGCAGCGAAATCAAACAGCGCTTAGATGTTGTGTACGGTGACTCTTCTCCTTCGATAGCGCCCGTCAAAAATTGCGTTTCAACGTGGTCGCATATCGGTTTTTGACGAGCCACGTTTAGGTGACCCAAAAAGGCTACCACGGAGGATAACACGACAAAATCCACGATCTCATATTGGCAGTCCTTATATTTGATTTTCCAATGCTCCACCCGAAGGTACTACATTGGCCAGGAAGCGAGTTTTTTTTACCTGGAAAATTTGGAATTTTGCCGAACCCTTGCTGTTCTAAGCAAGGTAGTTGTCTTTAACGTGCGTGACAACACTCACACACGGGACCTCCATTTTACCTCACATCCGAACGAGGGTGTATTTTTGTGAAAAATGCTCGCCTAACATTTTTCAAGCGGACTGTGTCGGAATTCGAACCCGGGACCTTGCGCGTAGTAGTCACACACATACCAATAATTACGCCACGGAGCCGCCTCGTATTGGCAGACGTTACATGTGATTTTCCAATGCTCCACCCGAAGGTACTACATTGGCCAGGAAGCGAGTCTTTTTTTACCTGGAAAATTTGGAATTTTGCCAAACCCTTGCTTTAACGTGCGTGATAAACACACATACGGGACCTCCATTTTACCTCTCATCAGAACGAGGGTGCATTTTTGTGAAAAATGCTCGCTTAACATTTTTCAAGCGGACCGTGTCGGGATTCGAACCCGGTACCTTGGGCGTAGTAGTCACACATATACCAACTACGCCGGAACCGCTTCGTATTGGCAGACCATACATGTGGTTTTGAATATATTGCATATGGGTTTGTTGAATAGCAAGCCCACATTGCATTCAAATACTCTTGGTGGTAACTGGCAACAATGTTCTTCCAAAAAAATTTATAAAGGCTACAAAATTAAATCGATGGGAGGAGAGAACAAAAAACTTTCTATTGTGGTAAAGTATTTCGGTACACAATTGAGTACAAAGAAACGGAACAGGGGGGGTCGTTTAGCCAGCTTTCCTACCCCCACACCTATTTTTGAAATATATTTAGAAGAGTGGAGGTATAAAATACTATGTCGAGAAGAAGGAAGGTACAAAATATTATAATTGCGGTACATGTACGTACAAAACGGGTACAAAATTTTGAGAACGATTTTAAAGCAATCGGAGCAAGTGCGAGGACCGTAGTTTAGCCTCCCCCCCCCCCCCCGCTCAATTTTTAAATATATCGAGTAAGGTAAGTACAAAATATTTTAATTAAAGTACATTTCGGTACAAAATGTGTACATAATCGATATTTATAGCAACTGAGGGCTGAGGGGGCTGGCGAAATTGGCCTGGTATTTATTGTATTTATAACAAGCTAGAACTGCACAATACTATATCTTATGTAAGTTATGGTTTTAAAACCATTGTCATATACATTAAACCAAAAAAATAATATCTTAAAACACTGATGAATATTATTAAATAAATTTCATTAAAGACTTCAATTCCAATAAAATTGTCTGTCATTGAGTACTGCATCCATAGCTCAATGAGCTGCCGCATTTATATAAAATAATTGTTGTTTGATTTAAGAATATTAACAATTGTTTTGAAGAAGCGAACATTTGCATATTGTAATTGATCGCTTATTACATTAAATAAATATGTAATTCGGCGGGTGAAAAATTCAAATGCCTTATTACCCAACAATAGCGGACTTTCTAAGAACGGACTGCACCTAATATCGATGGAGAAATTGGCCGTCAGTGACCAAATGCCTCTAGAGAAATAGTAACATTTTGTCTGGCAGGAGAGAGTTCCACAAACAGAGTAGACAAAAATTAATTTGTTGGCAATTTATAGAGAGAATAACCAGTGACCGGTTCCAGCAGGATGGTGCTACAGCACAGAATGCCCGTCGTTCACGCACTATTCTTTAGGAGATGTTCCATGGGAAGGTGATCTCCTTGCGCGAGACGATTAAGTGGCTCCCGCGCTCTCCAGATTTAAGGCCATGCGATTATGATCTGTGGGGTTACTTCAAGGCCGAGGTTTTTAAAGTTCGTCCTAGAACCTTGGATGACCTGAAGACTACAATTGAGGAAGAAATCGTGCAGATAACCCCCGCCACACTCGAGAAAGTCATGCAAAACTTCCAAGAAAGGCTCAATATGTGTGTTGCCCGCCAAGGTCATCATTTGATGGATATTATTTTAAAAACATAGCTTAAAAAAAACTACATAATATATCCTTTCCACGATATAAAGCTTTTCTGGAATATATCATTTAGTTTTGTTTTGCCAGCTTTTTGAAATGTGGGAGGTTTCCGTGCCCCACCCTATACTTACGGTTCTGTGGTGATCCTTGAAGAAGACACTAATCACTAGAAAACCGACTAATTTGTTTTAATAGTATTAAATATTGGCTTTTTTCCATTAAAAAGTTCTTATTTTTTAAAATCAAAAACGTTCACTTCTTTTTCACTCCACTTCACTTACTACGGAACAAGGTATACTCTATGCGACTTAATACTGAATAGTAGTGCCTATCCTATAACTTGACTTAAATTTACTTAAAACTCACCGTGACGCGAATATTACGTGTTTCTGCATTATCGTGCAGGTACATTTGTAACCCTGTTATAGTAAACTCTTCCCTTAACAGTCACATAGTGCGTAATTAGATAATACAGTTAAATTAAATACAATGTTGTAGTACTTTAATTAAAAGAGGCACAAAAGAATTTCAGCATTAGATGTGGTTCGACCTGTTTTGGTAGTAGGTAACACTTGATCGTGAGGTTGGGATAAGACAATGATTAATCTAGAATAATAATGTGACGGCTTATTGAAGGTGGTGTAAGCTCTAAATATAGCGGTGCAAGGCGGTGCAAGCTATCCTCTAACTGGTGCACATATATTTTTTTGAAATTCGAATGTAGGGCAGGCTAGCGTCATTCTAACCGCCCTCGACAAAAGACCCTGTAGCTAATTTTCTGGAGTGGTGCAAGCTCTAAATTTAGTGGTGCAAGGTGGTGCAAGCTTTCCTCTATCTGGTGCACATATCATTTTTTTGAAATTCAAATGGAGGGGGCTAGCGTCATTCTAGCCCCCTTCGAGAAAAGACCCTATATCTATGTTAGAAATATATGAGGTTTTCTCTTTTGACGATACTAGGCGGTTTATCGAAACTTTGCATACACGTGAAAGATAATACCCGTCCTAGTATCTACAACAATAAAATTAAACGAGTCGCGTTTGATACTTCGTAACGTATGGTAGATGCACGGCCTTGTGCGCCACATTTAGCGGTTCGTACCTGTATTCCCTTAGCGGGACTCAATTTTTTTGTGCTACGCAATATTGAAGAGCTTTTCTACAATTGTTGGGTAAGTGTTTACACTGTTCCGATTAATTGCATTTTATTATTATCGAAATTGTAAAACCTCAGCATATTATTGTTATTATCAGTTTGGTTTTCACCTTTCACACAAAACAGTCCACTCAGCTATCGAAAATTTGCACTTGATGAGCAATCTGGAGAATTTCCCAATGCAGGATTTTTTACATCCATTGCTTATCATACAAGTTTTGGTCACTTCGTATCGCTGGATTTAAAACTGGGATTTAATAATTTTAGAATATTAAATTGGGGATTTAAATTCTTATTTTGTAGTCAAAATTAATTGACCGCGTTAACCGAATTATAATATATATAATTTATGTGATTACAAACATTGTTTGCTATCAAAACTGGAATTTTGTGCTAATCGTATTTTTAACACTTGCATTACAAGTTTTGTTTACAATCCCTTATCAGCTTACTAATTGCCGACTTATTCTTAACATTTGTTAAATTCCTTAAAATGGAACCTGATAGGGAAACCCTCGCTTACTTTAAAAAATTAACTAATCGTAAAGAGCGATATTGGCGTCGTTTACAAGATTGCCATGATCTATTTAAGGATTTACCTACACAGCTCGAACAATTCAAAGTCCGTGTTACTCAAATTGATGAGACGCGTAATCAATTTTTAGGAATTCTTGATGAACTTGCATCGTTATCTGACACTCACGCAACCTTGGCTATAGACACCGTAACCCTGGAATCAAATTTTAATTCCATATATTTTAATACTTTGTCCGTCGCCGGTTGCTATAGTTCATCAGTAGCGCCTAACATAACCGCACTTAATACCGCCGGTAAACAGTCAAATGTACATTTGCCTGAAATAAAAATTAATAAGTTTCTTGGTAAACCCGAACAATTCTCTTCTTTCAAATCACTTTATGATAGCTTAATTCACAATAACAATTCCTTATCGGATATCGAAAAGTTTACATACTTAATCTCTTATCTTGAAAATACGCCTTTGAAAGTAGTTCAAAGCGTACGATTCTCACCAGAAAATTATTTGATAGCTTATAATCTTCTTGTTCAACGTTACACGAACAAACGTTTAATCGCCAATCATTATCTGTCAAAAATATTTTCAATGTCTAAACTAAAAACTGATTCGGAACATTCCCTCAGTAACTTGTGTGAAACGTTACAGGCTAACGTTTCTGCACTAATGGACATGAAATTAAACCATTTGTCCAATTACATATTTTATATTTTTCTTTGGAGTTGTTAGATTCAAAAACGCGACAAGAATTTGAAAAGGATTATTTAGAACAAGAATTTCCTTCATTTGAGGACCTATTGCATTTTTTGCGTAACAAATGTTCAATCTCCGCAATGATTGGAAGTAGTACTGCTTGTTCGTTAAAAATATTCCTAACGCACCTAAAAAATCTATTTCACGCTATTTTGAAGCAAGCGATAAACGTATAGCTATGGCTACACAACAAATTAATGTTATCGCACCCAAAGCAGCGATAATTTTTTGTCCTGCTTGCAACGAAAACCATAAATTTATTAATTGTCCACAGTTATTGGCACTTTCGCCTAAAGATAGACATGAAAAAGTGAAGCAACTACGCAGATGTTACGCATGTTTAGCGCCACATAATGTTGCTTCCTGTCGATCCAAATATCAATGCCGTCATTGCGGTAGCAAAAAGCATAATTCACTACTGCATTTTAACCATACAATCGTACAGTGTGGACCCACTGCGTCACACCCTGATAAGGATAACAGTTTAGTTCCCAGTAATTCGAATAGTTTAGAGGAAACTCCCTCTGCCCCTATTTCTTTGGTTCATTCTATTGCCAATGAAAAGGGAACTGTTGCGCTTTTAGCCACAGCACAAGTATGGATTTTATCTTGCGATAATAATTGGCATCGCTGTCGCCTAGTTTTAGACACCGGGTCCCACTCCAATTTCATTACTGTTTCTTTGGCAAACAGACTAGGTTTGAAACGTAAAAAATGTCCTCTCGAGATACGCGGGGTGGGAGAATCTGTGTTAGACAATGTAGGCGGTCTTGTTGATTGTAAAATTTCGTCGCTAAGCCATGGCGCTTACCTTAATTTTCAAGCTGTAGTCTTGCCTCGCATTACCGCTGAGCTACCTACCGCAACGTTACCGGTTCAGCTTAAACAGCAATTTTCGTCGCTGCAATTAGCTGACCCAGATTTTTACATAAAATCCCCCGTAGACATTTTGTTGGGGGTACAATCCGTCTTAGATATTACCCCCACCGAACCGTCATATTTGAAAAGAAATCCCACTGCGGTTCTTACGGCGTTTGGTTGGGTAATCATGGGTGAGGTACCCACGTTAGTTCATGCCCCTGCTAATGTTTCTTTACACGTTAGTGTGTCGGAGGAACTTTCGCTCAACGAAACAATACGTGCTTTTTGGGAATCGGAAGAAATAATTTTCCCACCAATATTTTCACCGGAAGAAAGTATTTGCGAACAATATTTTAAATCCACAACAGAACGCACCGACTGCGGTCGATATATGGTTCGTTTACCCTTTAAAGAAAATATTTCTCGCGAATTAGGATCAACTAGAGCGCTCGCTGTAAATCGCTTCATGAAACTGGAAATGAGGTTCCAGCATGATAAAGAATATCATAAATTATATTCGGAAAATATGTCTGAATACATTTCCCAGAATCATTTGACCCTGCTCTAGTTTCATCTCCTATATTATGACTCACCACGGAGTTGTAAAGAAAATGTCACTTGGTACACAAGTTCGTGTTGTGTTTAGTCCCGCTGATAAGGACATAAATAATTTAAGCCTTAACAATATTCTTTTAGCGGGGCCTAAATTACAAGCTGATATTAGTTTGGTTATCACAAGATTTCGTATTCCGCAAATTGCACTAACATGTGACATTCGACAAATGTTTCGTTCCATATTAATTCATCCCGATGACAGAAAATTCTTACGTATTTTCTGGCGGTTTAATCCAAGTGATCCCTTAACCGAATGGGAACATACTCGTGTAATATTTGCTGCTACTTGTAGCCCGTTTCTTGCTCTTCGCGTTTTAAAACAATTGTTAGAGGATGAGGGCGGTCGCTACCACGGGCCGCTAATGCCTTGCTATGTCCACATACGTGGACGATATTTTGACAGGTGCTGATACTGTAGAAGAAGCACTACTTCTCAAATCAGAATTAACTGATTTATTAAGGTTGGGCGGATTCGAACTTGGCAAATGGGCAAGCTCTAATACATCCGTAGTTAGTGCTTCTAATAACAATATTTTAGCCTTACCCGATACGAATATTGATTCACCTATTTTAAAAGTTTTGGGTCTTTGCTGGGACGTTCAAACAGATGTTCTGAAATGCAAAATTCAACATGTTGTGGACACGCCCCCAAAAAGGGGAATTCTTTCTCGTATTGCTCGAACATACGACATGAATGGTTACATTAGTCCATTTACTTTCGTTCTTAAGTCCCTTATTCAACAATTATGGATATTAAAAATAGGTTGGGACGATGATCTTCCTTGCAAAATACTTCAAAAGTGGCAACAAATACACTTAGAATTGCGCTTTCTGGAAAATATAGCCATACCTCGCTGTATTTGGAAACCAGGTGATATACAGGCTCGTCTTGTAGGGTTTTCCGACGCAAGTGCACTTGGTATGGCCACGGTTGTATATTTAAGAATAGTAATTGACGATAAACTTTTTATTCATTTAATAGCTTCGAAAACACGTGTTGCTCCACTCAAGACGTGGACTATTCCGCGTCTTGAACTAGGCGTTGCTTGCCTCTTATCTAAATTAATGAAACATACTGCTTTGGTTTTTGATAATTTTCGTTTGTTAAACCCGATTTGTTTCACTGATTCTACTAATACGTTGTCGTGGATTCGTAGTCCTCCATATAAATTAAAAACATTCTTTGCCAATAGAGTTGTTCAAATTCACGAAAACCAACCCACTGCTACTTGGAGATATGTCCCTAGCGCGGATAACCCTGCTGATCCCGCTAGTCGCGGTTTGATGCCGTCCGAACTCGTAAATTGTAGTATTTGGTGGAATGGTCCTAATTTTATGTATACCAATTATACAAATTGGCCCAAGACTAATTTCACGGTCGATCCTGATGAATCGATTCAGCTTCCTGAATGTGTTCTACTGATCACAAATGAAGTGGAACAATTCACACAAGTTTTACAGCGTTTTTCTAATTTATTGAAAGTGCAAAGAATATTTGCTTATGTTTTAAGATTTAAACATAACTGTCTTGCTCGAGTACGCACGTTTCGGTCGCTTACTGGTCATCTCACTGCTTCTGAATACCACGATGCTCTTCTTTTCCTTATTAGAATCACTCAACACGAGTACTTTCATACCGATATTTTACTTTTAGAAAACGGCCAAACGAGCACAAAAAAACTTCGTGCGTTGTCACCTTTTCTTTCTCCCATGGGTTTTATAATGGTGTGGGGCCGTTTGCGCCATTCGAGCCTCCCAAGTATGACTAAACACCCTTACTTAGTTCCTAAAGAAAGTCGACTAGCTACATTGCTATGTGATTATTATCATATTTATTCCGGTCACGGAGGTATTCGTTTGGTACACTCACTAATAAACAGAACTTATTGGATTCGGTCTATTAGACAATTAATTAGAAGTAGGATTTTCCGTTGCCTTACTTGTTATAGATTTAAAGCAGAACCAATTCAACCTCCGATGGCCGACCTACCCCTTTATCGTTTGGAGCCCGGGAAATGCTTTACCCATACTGGCCTGGATTTTGCGGGTCCGTTTAATGTAAAATTGTTTTTGCTACGCACCGCTAGATACAATAAAGTGTACATAGCATTATTTATATGTATGGTATCTCGCGCCATTCATATCGAGGTGGTTACGGCACTAACTACAGAGGCTTTCCTTGCTTCTTTAGATCGATTTATTTCACGACGCGGATTACCGACCAACGTTTACTCAGACCAAGGTAGAAATTTTCGTGGCGCCGCTCGTGAAATATCCGAAATTGCTAAATTATTTGATATTTCTAATCCGGATGCCGCCCATTATTTGGCCAGTAGAGGTATAAAGTGGTGCTTTAATCCTCCCTACGCACCCCATTTTGGCGGGTTATGGGAGGCTGGGATCAAAAGCGCAAAATACCACTTAAAACGAATAGTAGGTAACGCTGCCCTCTCCCTTGAAGAATTTATCACTACTATTACGAGGATTGAAGGTATTTTAAATTCTCGCTCCTTTTGTACACTTTCTGCTTCACTGGACGAGGGGGTAATCGATGCCCTTACTCCAGCACATTTTTTGACCGGTGGTCCCATTTTATCCAGAGCTGAAATTGACTAAACTAAAGTTCCCGTTAACAGACTTAATCGCTGGCAGCTCGCCCAACAATTAGTTCAGTCGTTTTGGCGGCGCTGGTCAAAAGAATACCTTCACAGTCTTCAGCATAGACCAAAATGGACTACGCCCACGCGAAAGTTACAGGTGGGCGACATTGTTTTTTACTATACTCCTGAATCCCTACCCCCTACTTGTTGGCCTTTGGCAAAAATAGTACAGCTGATACCAGGAGATGACGGAGTTGTGAGAGTTGTACGACTTAGGACACCTTCTGGTGAAAAGGTGCGCACTGTTGACAAAGTCGTACCGCTCCCTCCTCAATAGTTACATTAGCACATTATTCAGTTTACTTTTTTTTTTATGTTTAGCAAACGATGTTTTTAGTTACATTTTTTCCTTTTTTTTTTCTTTCTCTTTTCCTTGCATTTAAACAAAATTATCATTTTGGGTGGGGGGTATGTTAGAAATATATGAGGTTTTCTCTTTTGACGATACTAGGCGGTTTATCGAAACTTTGCATACACGTGAAAGATAATACCCGTCCTAGTATCTACAACAATAAAATTAAACGAGTCGCGTTTGATACTTCGTAACGTATGGTAGATGCACGGCCTTGTGCGCCACATTTAGCGGTTCGTACCTGTATTCCCTTAGCGGGACTCAATTTTTTTGTGCTACGCAATATTGAAGAGCTTTTCTACAATTGTTGGGTAAGTGTTTACACTGTTCCGATTAATTGCATTTTATTATTATCGAAATTGTAAAACCTCAGCATATTATTGTTATTATCAGTTTGGTTTTCACCTTTCACACAAAACAGTCCACTCAGCTATCGAAAATTTGCACTTGATGAGCAATCTGGAGAATTTCCCAATGCAGGATTTTTTACATCCATTGCTTATCATACAATCTAATGTTCTGAAGTGGTGCAAGCTCTAAATTTAGTGGTGCAAGGTGGTGCAAGCTTTCCTCTCTCTGGTGCACATATGATTTTTTTGAAATTCAAATGGAGGGGGGGCAGCGTCATTCTAGCCCCCCTCATAAATTGCGATAACAGTATCACTAAGATACTACATATAGTGTATAGAGTGTATAGTGTATAGTGTATAGAGTGTATAGTGTATAGAGCTGAGTGTTACTTACAAATCATAGATCTACTATTAATTATACGCCTCTGAGTAGTTTCAGAAAGTTTTTCATTGGATATCGCACGCAACTACTTAATCATTAATGCTTCCTTCAAACCAGAACAATTTGATTATTAATTAAATTTAAATAGAGTTCAATATTAATTTTTAGAAAAGTAAGTGTAAGAATTTGAAAATAACCAAGATTTGACACTTAAATTAATGATCAAACGCATATTAATTCGTTGTAGCATAATTTACTTTTTATGGAATAACAATTTCATCAGTACCATTCTCTTGAACAATTATTTGAACATAGTAAGTATCCGAAAATATCTTTTGACTGCAAATTGATGTCAATATTACTCAGAATGGAATATTCTGTAAAAAGCTCAAGGCAGCTGTATGTAGTTTAGATGATTAATTACAGATTGTCTATAGATGGCTTACTGTGCCTCATTTGCTCGAAATGTTTTTAGTATTGGTTTTAGTCTGTTCATTTTTGGTAAATCATCGTCTCCCTGTAAAATGCTAGTGCAGCCACGAGACTATACTCGGATTTATAGGGGATTTAAGCTAAAAATAAGCTTTTAATCCCATAAATGGGCTAAATAAAAACTTAATCTGGCTTAATTCTTATTATTCTAATAAAATTTACATACTACTTAACAATTATACAGAATAGTCTGTAATCATGAATTCATGTCACCATTATCCGATAGTGTTGGTCATTTTAGCATTCTAGATTAACTAAGGGTGGTATTAACTATAACTAGCAGATTTTGCGTCGTACGTGCTTTGTATTATATCGGCGCCAATTAACTTGTACAGGATAGCAAAAGTGCGGCTTAGAGCTAAACTAGGTTAACTGTCTGAATCTGAGGGGTCTAATTTGACTAATTAAGCATGCCGGCTGTATTGTTTCCAACGGGGATCAATAACTGTTTTGGGTTAACTGCCGCCGTTATAAACTATTGTATTATGCATAACTTTCCATGAGTTTACTACCACCGCAACTTGAGCATTGGAATATTATAATTTAGAAAGAGCACGGTTGCCTGAACTTTAATAAAGGCGTAATCGCGTAATCCACGTTCTTCGCGTACAAACACTAAATTTCTGTTTGTAACTTCTTATGTGCTTAATTTTATTCCACCCTCTTTCATATAATTTCCTTTAAGTTTAAATGTTTATTAGGATTTGCTTGAGGGACGTGATCAAACTATTATACTGAAAACCATACAACTAGGTATACAGTATGTGCATCGCGCTAGCGCCTTACGTAAGTCAACATTATTATTACAAAAAATGTATTAATTCTAGTTCTTTAAATGAATTTTAGGTAGTTTACAATATATAACTTAGCTACTTCAATGTAATATTAAATTAGAACACAGAAAAAGGCAGGAAAGCACCTAATATGTTAAATACAAACGTGGATAAATATCGGTACTTTACACTCTTTGTATATATCTAGAAAAATACTGGCCGATCTCTGTGAACCACCGAGCATAAGAAAGCTTATTTGTACACGTTGCAACCTACCCTTTTCCAGTTGTATTGAAAAGGATATGTGCACGACCGGGTACAAATAAATTACCGTGGTACAGATAGACTAGTCCGTTTTTGGTTGCGGAGGCTGCAAAAGACCTAAAATCTCAAGGTAAAGACAAGGAAATGTTGAAAAGGTATAACCTTATGAAAAAGTTATTACAAAAAAAATATCGAAACGCAGATTTGTGGAATAGAAATGCTAGTTGAAAAATATGCTGTTATAAAGATAATTGATATTAATTTTCTGATAATCCTGAATCGACTAACATTTGTAAAATATTAGATATATCAAATACTTTTTATATCAACTAGATAACCAAATATTTCATGAAACTTTTAATTTTACAAACCGTTTGTTAATTTACTTCTTTTAGTAATTTAGAAATATAAGTAATAACAAAACTTGTATTACTTTGATAATGTAACATTCAGCACTACTAGTTTGAAAAAGCGTTAAACTTACTTTTTACCATGTTTTCAAAAAGTGGTTATGTGACAGCAGGCGAGTAGACGGTGAACCGTAGACAGACCCTCTCGGTGAGATGGCTAACAAGAATTGTTGTTGAACATTGCTGGATAAGTACGCCAAAAATCTCAAGTACTTAGGTATCTTGTAATTTATATTCGCGTCGATGGGGCATTGGACAATGGAATTAGTCAATAAATGGGCGATGAATAAATTTCACTCTTCAATGAAAGTTGGAGTTTAAATAGATAGAATGAGGTGACCTAACGTGTCGATTGCGACATTTGTACTTATAAAGGTAAACTGGAAATTAAGATGTGAGTAGAACATGAACTTTCGGTTTGTTTATGATTTATAATTATGTACATGTGGGTTTCAAATGTAAACGGCTTGTATTGTATCTATGTCGTTGGAAATTAATGTTCCGTTAAATAGTTAGCCTGTTGAACTATGAAATACTGAACAAATTAGTTACGTTTAAATTTAAGCATAATATTATCGTGAAAGGAAATTCGATCATTCTAAAAGAGTAATAAATATGTAAATGTCAGCTCATTTGTAGAATTATTGTTAGTTGAAGACTGACAGCTCAGTATTTTGAAAGGGACAATGGAATGGTTAAAGAAAAGTTTGTATTTTCTTGTTTTTATATGTATTGTTGTTAAGGCATTTCCAAATAAATGGTATATAAAATATCGTATAGAACAATCTAGAAAACTAGAATATTGGCATGGTAGTGTTATTTACGAATTAATACTTCTTTTTAAGAATTTCTGTTAATAATACGAGACCAGTTGGATGTTACGTTGGGTTTGTTTTTTAAGGTTAATCTACGTGCATTTATATTTCTGGAATTTACTGTTAAAAATTTAAGCTTAGGTGGATTTTTGTTTGGAGGTATTTAAGTTATTGAGTGGCTTTAAGGTATGATAGAGAAAGGTAACGTATGGTGTGACGAGATATTAGAACACCGGAAGCAAGGAGAGCTATCCGGAGTGACCGTCTTCTGGGAAGCGAAAATATCGAAGGGATTGCTGAGAGAAGGCGGTTTAGCGCCCCTTTTTGACAACCAGTAAAGCTTTTGTAAGCTAAGCTGTACTTGTAAAGTAGTTTTGTATTTTGGCCATTTTACATGTTTATTTTTATTATGTTTATCATTTTTTTGTATACATTCCCATACCGCTATAGTTGGATGGTACACCCTTAAAGTTGTTATGGGGTTCCCGCCTCTTCTGAGCTAATAGAAAGTTTCGGAGGCGGTTGAAGTAATCTGAAAGGTACATAGTTCGACATATAGGTAGTGCGATTTAGCAAGAGGTACAATTCCGAATATTAATACTCAAGTAATGTGAAATAAATAGCTATTTGAGTTATTAAAAGAAAATTACCATAATGTCTATATAAATTAGGATAGAAGTCCGTTCGTGTCTGCGTAAATAAATTAACGGTACACAGTTATTAATGAATATAGTATGAGTGTCGTGTTTAGAAGAATTTAGTGTAGTGAATATCGGAGTAATCATAATCAGTGGTCTCTGTAGCGGCACTTCAACACATCATGGATTTTCTGTAAGTATTTGTGAATAATCCGGCTTGTATTGGGCAATAAATTGAAGATTGTTACAATATTGATATTGAGCAAGTTATCAAAAGAAGACATGTTCTCTTAGTACAGGACATTTATGATCTTTAATTGCAGCCTGCCCACATGTCAGTCTGCTATAAAATGGAACCAACTGGAATACAATAATAATCATATTCAACTCTCCATCACACAGTGCAAATGTCTCTTGTCATTTATAGTCTGCGTTATCTTTATTCTTCATATTTTTCTCTTGTTTGTTTTCTCTTCTTTTCTATTTAAATTTTTATCATCTTTTCAACTCTTTTTGCTTTTTTTATTTATATTTCTTAATTTTGCTTGGGGATTATTTGTTGTTTTTGCGTCATCTTATAATAATCTCTTTGAGCTTCTGGCATTTAATAGTGTTTCTTTTTGTTATTTTGTTCGCACAGGTTATTTATAGGCTACGGATAGAAAAGTGCATAACAGATGAATCACGAGAACTGAAAGAAAAGTTAGTGCGTAGTTGGTATGTTGCTTGGTTATGGTATTCATTTATCTTATTAATATTAGTTTCTATTAAATCTACTGGAGTGAGGGTTTTTAAAAGAATAGTTAGTTTGTATCCAAAATTTTAATGGTTTGTTTGCCGATTCAATTTAAATACTTTAAAACGGTTTTCGGTGTGTTAAAAGTATTTATTCTTTTGTTTGGACATGGACTTTTAAGAATCGTCTAAATTTGCTATTTCCATGTTAAACAATTCAGCAGTATGAATGTTATTTGATTAATTAAGAAAGTTTTCTGATTTTTATGCATTAGCTAAGTTATCAAATTGTACTTCATTAGTTAAAACTGTAACACATTGCCTTCGTGAACAGGAAAAGGAAGAAAAATTCATGAAGTTTAGAGCTAGTCCCACAGAAGGTGGTCTTAAACATTAGGAAATGGGATAAGAGTAACGTACAAAGAAAAAAAGGGTTAAAGAAAAAATATGAAAATAAAATCTCGTATAAAATAATCCAGGCGCAGGGTAGCGATCGGATGGAAAAAACTTCCTGGTCCTGCGTGGACAAGAAAAACCTAGACACAATAAGAATTAATTATTCGGAAGACGCCTGGGATAATAACAGTAAAGCAGCTAGCTTTGTGATCTCACTGAGAAGTGTGATTACCTACCTATCGCCTGAAAAAAGAATAAATTACAAAATAATAAGGAATTAAATCAAAGGAAAAATAACACAGAAATTACCCAGAAATGACTGGCTTGGGCAGCAAAGTATGTCTTACATCTCATAAAATAATACACTCCTGAGTAAACAAACTAGTTACTATAATAATATTAATGAGACAAAATGGAATAACATATTCAAATTAAACATGTACGCAGGGTCCAATGATTATTTTGGACACAAAACTTGACAACTTATTAAGTAGGAGTTAGGTTAAAACAGTTGTATTCTGGAGTATACTGTTGAGCTCAACAGTCGATATGTGAAGTGAAGATTGTGTCACTCGTTAGTGTTACTCTAGTTCTTATCAATACCTAAGATTACCTATATGACATTTCGGAGGGACATAAAAATGCAGAAAACAAAAGAAAATAATCACTTCTTAAAATGGCGTGCTGAAATTTTTACATCACTTCGAAGAAAAGCAATACAAGAAAAATTTACAACATCAAAAACCATAAGTAAAATCACTATTATAAGCTTATATACATAAATTTGCAGTAACGAATGATCCTTAAATAATACAATTGTCGTTTGTTGCTAAGCTACAATTAAAGTTTAGACATCATAAATCATGATAAATATCTTGTTTCGACAGTTACAGTTACATTGACTCCTTACTACCAATCAGATCTTTATGTACAAACTAAATTACACTAGAGAAGGTGGATCTAGAGTGAAGCGCGCCGTCCAAAATTCCAGCAGTTGGCCACATGTCACAGGGAACTTTGCATTTGACGTTAACCACCTGTTCCGTGTTGAAGATGTTAGCAGAATAGTGAATAGTGTGGTTGATCTTCTAAATCCGACACTAGATTTGATTTTCCAATGATCCGTTATTACATTGACCAGGAAGCGCTTTTTTGTTTAGCTGGAAATTTTGAATTTTGCCGAAGTCTTGCTGTTCCAAGCAAGGTAGGAATCTTTAACGTGCGTGACAACACTCACACATGGGATCTACATTATACCTATTATCCGAACAAGGGCGTATTTTTGTGAAAAATGCTCGTCCAACATTTTTCAAACAGACCGTGTCGGGATTCGAACCCGAGACCTTGGGCATAGTAGCTACACTCATACCAACTACGCCACAGAGCCGTCTTTTCTAAATTCGATAGCGGTACTCTGCATACCGAGAAAGAAAAGAAAGCTGTTCCGGCAGTCCGTTTTTAGAGACAGTATAGCATAACACAAATAAGGGTGACCTTGAATTGGGTGCAAACTATCTACAACGGTATTTCCCCTGTTTTTAATTTACAAACAAAGTATCAGCTCAGAACAGCAATAAGAAAATTTACGAGTAGGAGCATATCAGGTCAGAAAACAAACGGAGCCACACAGTAACAGTCAACAATGTAATCATAATCCAAACTAAAAATAAGCCCAAACTCGTCGCATATATATTAGCGATAATGCAAGGTCGCCTGACATATCGATGAGATTTACTTTATAGCTTTGGGCAAGTTTGTTGAATAAGGATGGAAATATCGCTCTGCGTGTATACAGATCCAAAAAAGGACGGTTCTGGTACATATAAATATGAGTAAAATAGAAATTTAGTCGTTGCAAAATAATACTTTTCAACCTACAAGTTTTAAGCGAATGCAACTGCCAAAGACGTAAAGTTTGCGATGTAAATGAACTTTAGATTATTATTTTATGTAGTAATATACGAGGGACTTTTCTTCAACCTCCGACCACACACGGTTAACGTTAGACAAGCGGCAAGCGACCCCTGTGCACAGTAAACGTCTTCGCATCTTCCCCTTCGCACGATCTGTTAGTCTAGTTTATTATGGCGTTCTGAGCTGAGTTGCAGCCACGTAAACATGGCTATCGCAATTGATTCTTCCGTACATTTTACTTTCCAATGCTCCATCCGAGGGCATGCAATTGGCCAGAAGCTAGTATTTTTTACCTGGAAATTTTAATTTTGCCGAACTCTTGCTATTTCTAGTAAGGGAGAGATATTTAGCGTGCGTGATAACACTGATACACGGGACCTACATTTTACCTCTCATTCGAACGAGGGTGTTTTTTTGTGAAAAATGTTCGCGTAACAATTTTCAAGCGGTCCGTGTCGGAAATCGATCAGTAGCATACGTGAACCTATCTGACCCACTGAGCCGCCTAATTGGTTCTCTCTCCAATCGCATTGCCTGCGTAGTTCATGTAGTCCGAAACTACGATTAACGCATCTACTTATTGCGAAATTTTACAGCGTGACATGATGACTTCTGAGGTTGTTTTGATCCATGACAACGCCTGTTCTCCGAGTGCTGGTGCAACTCAACGGCTACTTCAGTAAATTTAATGCGATTTGTTCGATCACGCATATACAGTCCCGACCTAGCGCCGAATAATTTCCATATTTTTTATGAACTGAAGAAATGGCTAGAAGCGCAGCGCGGGCATTCCAACGAGGACCTTCAAAATAACATCAACAGTCATTTTAATTCATGCGCGGCATCATTTTCTACACATGGTATTGAAAAACTTGTCCACGCGTACGATAAATGCCTTAATATCCAAGGTGATTATGTTGGTACATAACTGTTAGTAATAAAATCATTTAATGATATACTGTTGTCTTTTTTTACAGCGCGCATTGGAGGTTGAAAAAGCGCCCCTGATATTTCAAAATTGCATTGACGTCAGCTTGCGAATTACTATTTTTTTAGTAGTCTGCTAACTGTAAAATTACAACTTTAATACGTGCATAAATCACCGTATTAGAATAAAAATATTAGTTTGCGATATGAAAGCATGGACACTGACAGGGAATTATTCCTTGTAAGTTTATTGTTTATTTGTGATGATGGCATTCTTCAGTTGAGCTCCTATTACAGTCGGTGTTATCAAAAAGCAAGGCCGTTGCCAGTGTTGCCATTATAGAATTTCAGTCGACAGTCGATCGACAAGAAATCATCGTTCAAGTCTATTACATTCAGGTCAGAATCGGTATAGTTTAGCGAATGGCGATAACGTACAAGTCAGCCAAACTTGACGCACTAATAAGGGACCGTTACTTGGTTGGTTCGTTGACTTCTATTCCAATTATTATACTTATACGATCGTGTACGCTTAAATTTGTGCGATAGTAATATCGAATTTGGCAAAATCGAAAAGAAAACGGTTTGACAGTTTAGTTTTGATATAAACAAGTTAGAAATTGGAAAAAGTGAAAACGATCAAGTTGAGGTTGTTAAAAATATACTTGATACTTTGCCGTTTCACTGGAGATTTTTGAAGTATTCTAAAAAGGTTTTTAATGAAATTTGTCAAATTGCTATCGTCTTCAAGCTCATAAAATATTTTACCAAGATCTATAGTCAAATGTTAAACGATTGAATAATTGCGTTGAACTAGTTACTACCTTTGCGAAAATTATACTGGTAAATTTTTGATATTTATGTTTCTGGTTCAAAAATAGTGCTCTTCGTTGTACTCTAAAAGCATTTTCAGAAATGCCTAATTGGTAATTATATTCTAGAGCTTAATCTTTTTTCTGAATTGCTGAATGCGGTTTGATATCAGTTTGTGTAAACAGATGCTCATCTGCACAATAAATAAGTGTTAAGCTATTTCATCTTGGTAGATTATTCAGACTGATTTACTTTTCACTTTTCAGGAAAAGTATTACTAAATTTAATTCTTTGTACTGCCAGAAAACATAGTTGTTCTGGATGTTGCCTCACCAGCAAGACAAGTTTTTAAGTCATTGATGTGCACGCCTCTTAACTTTTATCAGCCGAAAAGAACAGAATTATTGCTGAAAAATGCTCGCGATCTAAACCTATTTTTCTTTAAATATTATTAACTTCAAAATTATGCTCTAATCAAACTGTTTAATATTCTTCCACTTTATATATTTTTTTAAGAACATGAATGTCAAAAATTATTAATTTTTATAAATCAAGCATTTGTTCACTACGCTGCTACCAGATTCCAAAATTTTAGCAACTGCCCTTGCAATACATTAAGGTTGTTGTGCTATTTCGGGGGTTACGTTGTCTTTATACCCAATCATTCTAAAATTTGATTAACTCTGTTGATATTTGAAAATCACGATTAATTAATAATCAAACTTCGGTAAACAAATGGGAGTGTGTGTAGAGCAACTGCCACTTAGCTACTCCACACGATGATGCCTTGTTGTGTAAACCCATTTAATAGGAATCTGATAGTAAGTTAATTCGGTAACCAAGATTGAAATTAACCTTGTGATTGTAACATGATATAATCAAAATTGTTTACTGAAAATAATCTTAAATGAGTTTCCTCATTCGGCGCTAATCGTAACTGACAATATAAAGGAATTCGCCCCATAAGCACTTTAGAAACTTTTTCCGCAAATGGCGATTAAAATCGTTTGCATTTACTCACTTTCGGGTAACTCTTTCAAACCGCATCCAGAAACGTTCCGAAAGGTCTCAAATTTAATTAATTTAATAGAAACCAAATAAGATTTAATAAAAGGTTCTACATGGCATAAAATTATTAAGAATATCGCGCTAAAGCTTCTGGATGGCAACTTTCCTAACATTTAATTTTCTGCTGAGTTACCTGTCATCATTAGCGAAGGTATTGGTAAAATGAGGTAATAAGCGTTTCCTAATCTACTAAATCTATTGCATGTGTTTCAGAGGAATTTTAGGCTTAGTGTTAAATCCTTATACGTATAGACACGGTATGAGGTTGTACTAATGACAGCGAAAACTCTATTCGGAAACTCTATGCTTAAGTTTGTTTAATGGTTTATTTTGCTTTAAACTGAATTTTACCGTCTAGCAACCCTTATGACTTGATTAGGAAGCAATTGGTTAGCACGTCGGCAATCAATTTGAATGTTACAGGTTCGAATCCTGTCCGAGACCTGGTTTTCCATCTTTCAATTACTAGCTCGTTTTGAAATGATTATTTGGGATTTGCGTAAAGGTCTAAGAATTTGGTATTTCATCTTATTAACTAATACCATAGTATTGTAATCAACCTGCCTTGTGCAATTAGCCAAGAATTATATATATATTGTGATGTTATGTAATGTTCTATATAATATCCAAGGTTAGACGCACTTATTTACTACTCATATTTATGAAATATCCTATTTAAAACTAATGATAAACAAGATCGTACAAAATTAATTACTGAACTAATATCGAATGCTATTTCAGTGTGATAGAGCTTTTTGAGATTTCAAATAGGTGTTTATTTAATTTAATTTATAAAAATCAAACGTAATTCCATTTGAGGAAGCTTCTGTGGATTGTATAAAATGTTTATGTTCACTATTTGAATGGACACTACTGTTTGTAAAAGTAAGACATACCACAAGATCTAAAAAATAAGTCATTTAGCATGTTTTAATAGAAATAAGTAGTTATAGGATGTAAAATTAATGTTTGTTTAATGTATGTTCACTATATGTATGTTTATTATATATAAATTAGGTACCATAATATTTGAAACACAATTCATTAGTATTATTAGAAAATAATTATAAGTAAATGGAAAATTGAAAACAAGATGTAACAAATGGAAAGTAGGACCAAGTGATCCAAATGAAAGGTTTTGAAAGAGTGATTAGAGATGTTTGTAAATAATTGATCAAGGAGTGTAATTTTAATTAACTTTATAGATGTAGTAGGCAAATGAATGAGAGATCTCCTAGGTGATAAGAAATAAATAAAAAGGGCTTATAAAATTTGTAATTTACAGAATAGATGTGTTTTACCTGCTCTCGTTTTTTTATTCAAGTATTAAGAGCTGAAGCTAGTTAAAAGAGGTTTTTGTGCAACGTGTAATAAATGTAAAAGGTTTATACAACCATAAGTAGTCCTGAAGATTATTTGTTCTTCCAATGAAATGTGTTTGGCTTCCAAGCTGATGTAAATTGAGGTACCGAGAGCTAAAAATCGTCCAGGAGATTCCATTATTCTGAACAGTGTTCCCGCAGTGATAGTTTGAACTAGTCCTAAATTAGATAGCCGATTCTGAGTATCATTTTTCATTATAATATCCTTTTAGTATTTCTAAAGCCTAAAATTAAAGCGTGAAATTTTAAATACAAAATATTAAAACTTAAAATTTAACAGGTAATCGTGCACTTCCAAAGTTTGGTGGTCTATTTGCAGTCCTAGGTCCATTATTGTAAACGCAGACGGACTTCAATGGAATTACAGGTATAAAACAACTTAGTTCTTATATTTGTAACACTTAAAAAGCTGTATTATTCATTGAAATCTAAAAATCTTATCAAAAGTTAAGCATTCTAACTTTGTTTATTTTCTGAATACAAATGGTAGTAAAGATCACACCCAGTTTAGAGCAAGTATATTAAAAATTAACTAGAGGGGGCTGTATCTGGCAGTGGTTAATATATAGTCATACAGTTTTGTACCCACACTGTTTGTTTATAGTTATTTAAATTCATTAAAAACCTGAGATAAGTTTCAATAAGCCGTGGCATATTATTGGTTCACAACAAAATTTACTTTTATCCATTTATTAAATATAATATAACAAAGAAAAGGCCCAAATATAAATACGGATAAATATTAAGGAAACGTAACATACATACGACGACGAGACATATTATATTATGTGGCAATCCCAACTTGGAGCTGTTTGTTTGTGAGATTATATAGGATAAAAACTTGGTGGGGCCACGGAATAATTACATTAAAAATAGAAATTTGGTATTTGCTGTGTATATAGTTATTTTAGAGCGTGTTTTATATTATTATCATTGGAGTTTTTGTGTATAGAAAGAGCACAAAAATTCAGGTAAAATTTATCTATTTATATTGTTAGAACTACGGTGTACAGAATGTCAGAAGAAAAATTAATAACTAGGTCAGGTAGGATCTATGGAATAGACACGATGGTAGTAGACAGGACGCGTGAGACAGGGCAAGGTGAAGCATCAACAGTCGAGCATGTGGAGCCGGAGGTCGTAGTAGGAGGTTTGTCGGAAGATCAAGAGATGGTACAAACTGAAGAAACAATTAGCAACAAGGATATCGTTAGTTTTTTTAAAAATTTTCAGACCATGCTGCAGGGGTCGATTGCAGATAACAAAGCATTTCAGATCAGGAGCGAGGCGTCGTTGTTGGAATTACAAGGATCGATTGCAGAGGTAAAGATTTCTCAGGCCGAAACTAAGGACAAGTTAGAGGGTATGGATTCGAAGATCGAGGCGTTTAAAGTGGAAATGTTGGAGAGTTTTGGAAAATTTAGGGGTGAAGTTCAAATAGAAATGGATACTAGGATGCAGGTGATTGAAGGAAATGTTTCTGCGGGGATGGATGTGTTAAGGGGAGAGTTGAAAGAGGTGGATCAAATTCATACCAGAAATTATAAATGCCTGGAAAATACTGTGAAGGGACAAAAAGAGGAAAGTATCCTTAGTCGACAGGATATTATAGGTCATATTAGAGCTTGCAAGGACGAGACGGAAGAGGTTCGACGAAATACAATTATACTCGGGGGTCAAATGCAGGAGAAAATTGATGTGGTAGAGGGATGTTTTAAGGAGATGCAAACTAAGATCCAGGATGTTGAAAGGGTTCGGTTGATGGATCAGGGTGGTAAGTTTCATTTAGGGAAAGAGATGCTGCCTAAATTTGAAGGCAAGATTGGTGAGCAACCGATGGTTTTTCTGAGTAAGCTGGATGAGATGGTTGAAGGTGAGCCAGAACGACTTCGTCTACAAATTGTAAATGCTACGTTGGGTGGACATGCGGAGAAATGGAATAGTATTGTTAAACAACAGTACGACACGTATGAGGGTTTCAGAAGGTTATTTATCGAGCAATACTGGGGCTATACACAACAATCTAACATTCGAACAAATTTAACGACAGGAAAATATCATATTTCGATGGGCACACGTGAGAATTACGTTATTGATAAGTATAATTTGGCACAATATTTAACTCCGAAATTAAACGAGGATGAAATCGTTATTCTGCTCTCACGACATATGGAAGTTGAAGTAACTCGTGCAGTAGCGATTCAAAACATCAAAACGTTGAAAGATTTTCTGGAGATTATGAGGAATTATGATTGGGCTAGGTCGATGGAGAAACCTCGAGAGGCGCAGGAGAGCAAAAACTGGGATAGGGGACGCACGATACATGAAAGGAATGGATATCACAACACATATGACAACAGGCAAGGTAACAGGTTTTATGACAGGAATTACTACGAATATGGAAATGGAACGAACAGGCAGGGTTATCAAGGATATAATAGTAATGGCTGGAACAGGGAGCATCGATATAATTATCCTTCACGAGAATTTGGAAGATACCAAGGAAATTATAACAAAAATGTACAGAATGACCCAGGACCGAGAGATTTTGAAGACAAGAATAGAGCTACACGACCAGTATATAATGAAAAGGCAAATGTTAATAATATAAAAGTTCTACAAGAAAAAGGGGAAGATTTGAATAAAATCGAGATAGTCGAGGTTCATGAACCTTCCCTGATGAAAAAAAAACGCCGAATTTATAAGAGTAGAAGAGTTTGATTTGGGTGCGATGAAAAGTTCTAGTTATGTTAATGTTATTTTAGATACTAAGTGTTTTAAGAAAGATTTACCGTTCATTTATTTAGTTATAAGTAGTTGTAAATACGTTGGTTTAATTGATACCGGTTCACAGTTGTCGTTAGTTAAAGAGGAAATAATTTTTAAACATAGGGAGGTATTCGAGGGAAAGATAATTAATATCAAAAAGATTAATTTAATATCTGCAATTAATGAAAAATTGGAGGAGATAGATAGGGCAGTAAGAATGTCGATAATTGTAGGAGGAACTAGGCTGGGGGGTGCGTTATTTTTAATGGTAGAGAAGTTAGGGGTTGATATTATAATAGGAATTGATATAATAGAGGAGTTTGGCTTGATTATTGATGGGAACGATAAGAATGTGCAGATTAAAATAGGTAGAGATATATGGGTGGAACCTTATGTCAGAAGGGATGTATTAAGGAATGGAGATTTAATTGACGAGAATAGATTAGGGATAGATATGATTTGTAATACAGAAGGAAATGAGGGAATTAGGTTATGTTCTGTTTTTGATAATAAAGTGTTGGTACAGGATCAGATAGGACTAGTAGGGGTTAAAATATGGAAGCAATTAGAAGAAGAATTAAACAAACACGTCGGATTATGGGATGATGAGCCTAGAATAGCAAAGAATTATGTACATAAGTTAGAGGTAAAAGAAGAAAGTAGTTTTCATTCGAAAGTTTACCCGATACCTTACCATTTAAGAAATAAAGTTAAAGAAGAAATTAAAATTATGATTAGAGATGGTATAATTGAGCCAGCGAGGACTGCCTACGTGAGTCCAATTGTTGTCGTACCCAAAGCTAATAAAGATAGTATTAGAATTTGTTTAGATGCTAGAAAACTTAATGCAAATACTAAACCTCAATTTGAACAACCTCTGTCACTTGATAGCATGTTATATAGGATTAACGAGAAGAAAATATTCAGCAAGTTAGATCTAAAGAATTCCTTTTGGCTTATTCCATTACATGAAAGTAGTAGAAATTATACCGGATTTAGTATGGAGGGAGAGATATATAGATTTAGGGTAGTTCCGTTTGGTTTATCAACGAGTTCTGCAGCTTTAGTCAGAGCTATGCAAAAATTATTAAACGAATATGAAGAATTTTGCACACATTATGTCGATGACATTTTAATCTTTTCAAAAGATGTAGATGAACACTTAATACATTTACAGAAGGTACTAGAGAAACTAGACGAGGGAGGACTTAAGCTAAATATTAGGAAGTGTGAATTTTTCAAGACTAGGGTAGAATATTTAGGGTTTGAAATAGGTGTTGATAGTGTTAGAATTAGCGATAAACGTTTAGAAGAACTTAAAAAGTTAGAGAAACCAAGAAACATCAAAACTTTGAGGGGATTTTAGGAGTTTTGAACTATTACAAACGATTCATTCCGGGATATTCAAATTTATGTATTCCGTTGCTTCAACTTTTAAAGAAAAATGAAAGATGGAAGTGGACACAAGAAAGGGATGAAGCTTTCCAGAAATTGAAGGAAGTATTTCACGAAGAGCTGTCTTTAAGATACCCAAATTTCCAAGAAAGATTTATTTTAAGAACAGATTCATCAAAATTTGCAATAGGGGCTGAATTGGTACAAGTACAACAGGGGATAGAAGTGCCTGTGTGTTTTATATCTAGAGTTTTGAAGGATTGCGAGACCAGATATTCGTTAGCAGAAAAAGAAATGCTGGCGATAATTTATTCAGTGAAGAAATTGCGGTTTTATTTATTAGGCAATAGATTTCTAATCGAGACGGATAACTCTGCGATTTCGTTTCTAAAGAAGAAGGAATTTTCAAACAGTCGTCTTTACAGATGGGCATTGATACTACAGGAATATGATTTCAATATACAACATAAACCTGGCAAAGAAAATGTAACGGCCGATTTCTTTAGTAGAAAGGGTAACAATGAAGATATCGTGAAGACAAAAGGAATATTTGATCGCATTACAAGTATTTGGAGAGGAAGGTCGTTGGACGAACGAAAGATTTCGCAATATGCAGCAAGACGAGGAAACTAGAAGAATGTAGGGGTTTTTGTTTAGTTAGAAATTTATTAGTTAAAAGAATAGGGGATGAAGAGTTGTTGGTTCTAACAAGGGAGATAGCAACAGAATTAGTGAAAGAAATTCATATTACGTATGGGCACATTGGCATGAGAAAAACCTTTTTGGTATTTAGAGAAGCATTTTACTGTAAAAATGACATTTCCATTATCAAAACATGTATAAATCGTTGTCAAGTATGTTTAATAGGGAAAGAGAAGAACCGCGTACTACAAAATACTCCGTTGAACATAAAAGCAGCTCAACCACTGGATATCGTGGCACTCGATTACTTGAGTAATCTAATACCAGGGCAAAATGGCTATAGGCATATTTTGGTGCTAGTCGACATATTTTCAAAGTACGTTAAAGTATATCCGGCAAGAAAATGTAATTCTAACCATATATTGAACAGTATTAGAAGATTTAGTAATCAGGTGGGACAAATGAAGAAAATTTTAATGGACAATGCTACATATTGTACAAACCAAAGAATCAGAAGCAAGCTAAGAGAAATGGGAATACGAGTTGGATTTTGCAGTATCAGACACCCACAAGCAAATCCTTGCGAAAGGTACATAAAGGAAGTCATCAAATATTTAAGAATATCGGTACAAGGGCAACACAATGGATGGGTGAAGTGTTTGCCACAAATAGAAAACTATTTAAATTATGTTCCTAGTTCGGTTACCAAAGTTTGTCCGATTACATTAATGAAAGGAATTATACCAGGAAGGCCATGGAGGGATCAGTCTGAAATGGAGGACATGATCGAGTTGTTAAATCTTGCAAGAAGACGTGCAGAAACCATGCAACGGAGAGAATTGGAAAAACGTTGTAAACGAATAAAGAAAAGAACAAATTTTGTACTTGGAGATTTAGTGTTAGTTAAAAGATTGAGAGTTTCCAACTGGGATAAGAATATTTGTGCTAAATTGGCATTTCCGTATGAGGGCCCTTACAAAATTAAAGAGGTTCTTGCACACGGTAATACTTTTGAACTCGAAAACGCCAGGGGAGAATCTCGTGGACGTTTCCATTTAGAAAATTTGTACCCTTTTATACAATAAATAAACACACACACACACACACAGAACATACAACGAGGGGTTAGTAAATTACAAGTATTAATCTTACCTACTAAATGTTTCTACACATAACTACAAAACTTAAAACTAGGGTTATCATTTAGAAGATAAAATTTAATTAAACATTGGAAGTAAAGTCATGAGTTGAATACTTAAAAGTAATAGTGATTTAATAAAATAAATATAAAAGGCGTTCAAATCAGTTGATATTTAGAAGTAATAATAAAAATTTTTATATTTATTTTATGAAAACAGGTGGGGCTATGTGATGTTATGTAATGTTCTATATAATATCCAAGGTTAGACGCACTTATTTACTACTCATATTTATGAAATATCCTATTTAAAACTAATGATAAACAAGATCGTACAAAATTAATTACTGAACTAATATCGAATGCTATTTCAGTGTGATAGAGCTTTTTGAGATTTCAAATAGATGTTTATTTAATTTAATTTATAAAAATCAAACGTAATTCCATTTGAGGAAGCTTCTGTGGATTGTATAAAATGTTTATGTTCACTATTTGAATGGACACTACTGTTTGTAAAAGTAAGACATACCACAAGATCTAAAAAATAAGTCATTTAGCATGTTTTAATAGAAATAGGTAGTTATAGGATGTAAAATTAATGTTTGTTTAATGTATGTTTACTATATGTATGTTTATTATATATAAATTAGGTACCATAATATTTGAAACACAATTCATTAGTATTATTAGAAAATAATTATAAGTAAATGGAAAATTGAAAACAAGATGTAACAAATGGAAAGTAGGACCAAGTGATCCAAATGAAAGGTTTTGAAAGAGTGATTAGAGATGTTTGTAAATAATTGATCAAGGAGTGTAATTTTAATTAACTTTATAGATGTAGTAGGCAAATGAATGAGAGATCTTCTAGGTGATAAGAAATAAATAAAAAGGGCTTATAAAATTTGTAATTTACAGAATAGATGTGTTTTACCTGCTCTCGTTTTTTTATTCAAGTATTAAGAGCTGAAGCTAGTTAAAAGAGGTTTTTGTGCAACGTGTAATAAATGTAAAAGGTTTATACAACCATAAGTAGTCCTGAAGATTATTTGTTCTTTCAATGAAATGTGTTTGGCTTCCAAGCTGATGTAAATTGAGGTACCGAGAGCTAAAAATCGTCCAGGAGATTCCATTATTCTGAACAGTGTTCCCGCAGTGATAGTTTGAACGAGTCCTAAATTAGATAGCCGATTCTGAGTATCATTTTTCATTATAATATCCTTTTAGTATTTCTAAAGCCTAAAATTAAAGCGTGAAATTTTAAATACAAAATATTAAAACTTAAAATTTAACAGGTAATCGTGCACTTCAAAGTTTGGTGGTCTATTTGCAGTCCTAGGTCCATTATTGTAAACGCAGACGGACTTCAATGGAATTACAGGTATAAAACAACTTAGTTCTTATATTTGTAACACTTAAAAAGCTGTATTATTCATTGAAATCTAAAAATCTTATCAAAAGTTAAGCATTCTAACTTTGTTTATTTTCTGAATACAAATGGTAGTAAAGATCACACCCAGTTTAGAGCAAGTATATTAAAAATTAACTAGAGGGGGCTGTATCTGGCAGTGGTTAATATATAGTCATACAGTTTTGTACCCACACTGTTTGTTTATAGTTATTTAAATTCATTAAAAACCTGAGATAAGTTTCAATAAGCCGTGGCATATTATTGGTTCACAACAAAATTTACTTTTATCCATTTATTAAATATAATATAACAAAGAAAAGGCCCAAATATAAATACGGATAAATATTAAGGAAACGTAACATACATACGACGACGAGACATATTATATTATGATATATATATATATATATATATATATATATATATATATATTGCTGTGCCGAACCTATACGTTATGAGACACAAATTATGCTGTGACTTGGGTACAGCCGAGCTTTTTCTTGCCTGGCTAGTTCAGCGGAAAATACGTTGTGGATTTTAACAAAAAAAATGAGACAGAAATTTCAAGAAACGTCTGTGAACTGTCTTCTAAGCATTCAAACATCTCTCCTTCATACACATTATCTAAAGAATCTTTTACATTCAAAATAACACTTATAAAAACAATTTGCAGCTTAAGCTTACACAGAAATATTAATCTAATGATTACGTACTTGTTAAAATAATCTTCACCTAATCCTTGTTAATAATTACAGAACCCAAATATCTCTTATGTGAGATATAAAATTTTGTTTAAAGTTTCGGGTTAATCTAGCTATCTTTTTATTACCTCGTTTATCAGTGTAATTGGCCAACGACGCTGGACAGATAATTTAGTAAAGGTCAAAAAGCTTCGAACCCTGATCTCAAAATTTCCGGAAATGATCCCCTCTGCTAATAATTTTTATAAAATTAAAATTTTATTCTAGCCTAATTCACCCAGATATCCTATTGGGTTACAAAAAATTAAACAAAATTATACTTGCAATTGGTATTGTTAAATACTCCTTTATAGCGCTTATAAAAATATCATTTCCATTGTAATTAACGGCATTCAATACTTTCTGGTTTTATTTCAGATCTCTATTTCCAATCAATCTAAAGGTAGAAATATGAGCTTGCAAAATGTATTGATTTTTAATGGATTAAAATTAGTAGTTGCTTTTGTACCAAGATTGTTCATGCCAAAGATCGTTTAATTTTCGTAGTATTCTTAACAATAATTATGATTTATAATTATTCAAAGTTCTATGTTACATATTGCATTTCGTAAAATGAATTATAAATTACTCAGAACTTATACTTTCGAATTCAAAAATGAATTAATCCTCCGTTCTAATTATTTCCGTCTTATTTACTAAAATATCCTCAATACGTCATTTTTTCTTATCTTCTAGCTTTGTTTTGAAGCATGACATACTGATTGATGTAATAATAATCCTGATTTCGCGTTTTAATGAGCTATTAGTGTGAAGCTATCGCGGTCGTAAAAATTTATCATTCTTTATTAATGCACGATGCAGACCGCTGCTATATCTTTTTTTCTGTAATAGGTAGAGCCATTGAACTCGTCATCTCAGTTTTATGGCTTTTCCCCATAGCAACGCGCTCTTTAAATTGGAGCGTTTATTTATTTATGAGAAGAAATGAGCTATTCCTAGCATGTTTACAGATGATTTACGACTTTATCGAAATGTCTCGAAATCGTAGTTTATTTAGGCAAATAAATATAGTATTTTCGTTTTTTATTAAATGATATAATTTGTTTTAGAATTAACCCGATACAGGCTTCTTTGAAAGAATGCTATTCTTTATAAAACTCAAAGTGGTATTTTTAACGAGAATGAATATTTAATTTTTGTTTTAAATAATATATTTACACACGGAAAATATGTATTGCTTTACAAATGCGTCAAATTGATATTATTTTAAACGAGTTCTACTGTAAATGCAATGGGAACTTGTTATTACAAAGCATAGAATAATTATCTACGTGGCTGAAATGAATGGCTTTTGTATTTATATTTTATATTCGTTTCACGATGTTTTTATTTTACCCTAAATGAAGAACAACTTTCATTGTTCAGAAGAAAAATATTCATACACGTATTTGAATGCTTTATTTTTACAGGTTAAAAAGATTGGGCTTCGCTTTTATGCTATATTTAAAATGGTTTTTTTAGAAAGTGTTATTTTACATGGTAATCTTATTTTATGTGCTATTGGAGCACGCTTATGCGTGAAAATTAAATATAGGGAAATTTTACTTTACTCCGTCTGTCTTTTCCCTGGGTGGTTTTTTATTGATTTTGACGTTCAATGATCTCTCGTGACCTCATTCTCACAACAGTATATATATATATAATATATATATATATATATATATATATATATAGGTGTGTGTGTTGCTGTGAATTGTATGTAGCTACGAAAATATGTTTTTTTATGCTGAGCTTCAATATAAGAAAACAAAATTCTTCAAACTTTGATCAAATTTTTTTCTCCATTTTGTACCATAATAATTGCATGGGTAAATCAGTTTTCAGTTCCTCTGTGTCACTTTTATTACATTAATTAACTCCACGATTTTGCTTTACATTTAAATTATTCATATCTCGATAGAATTTACTTTAATACTTCGAATTTTACTTCATAAGTTTAAACAATTGTTTTAACCAATATTCAAACGTCGAGCATGACCTTGCATGCGTTGCTTACAATTCGTAGTTACCAACATAAAGTATTGTCGGCAATTACTTTATGAATAGATCGACTATTATGAATGACAGATCTTGAATGAATTTATTAATAATTTACTGACTTTATATAATAAAATCTTCAATACGTTACACGTTCTAGAGAATTTCTATACGTTCTAATTGATCTGGCTCATCAATATGATGTAATCTACACGTTTATTAGGTCGTAAAATTTTTATTTATCTTAGTTAATTGACGTGGTTACAAGAATCAATGGAAATGCTTGTTCCTTATCTCGCTTGATTGTAATTTATATGGTATTGAAAAGCCTTATCGTACTCTACTAATTGTGCCGTTCATTTATATTGCTTGTTATCGTGCTAAATAATTACCTGTCATTTGTGTTTTATGGTCTTTACACGTCTTATCTTCTAAATTATAGTCATAATGAGTGTTATCGCATTTTATAGTATCTCACTAATTGGTCTGTTATAGCAAGAGATAAGCGTTGTGTTATTTGCTTATTAATTTTTGACTACTGAACTGGTTTTTCAACATTAGAACAATTTAGAAAGCTTGAAGTAGCTTCCTTTAAAAACATAAGATTTCACGGTAAGTATTATAAATGTTTTTTTAATGGAAAGGAACAATGTTTTCAGTTAGAGTACTTTTGATAGAAGTTTTGCGTTGCATTCAAATTGTTAGTTTTCAGTGGAGAATGAATATTTACTTTATAGAATTTGTTGGAAAATAAGGGGTTTTATTATCAAGGAATGACTTGTTTTCTTTACGTACATACTAAAAATAAATTATACTAAGCCTATCGTAATACGAAAATATTGTATAAGGTATTTCTTTACAGAAAATTATGTATTAGTCCTTTTGATTTTCTTTGGTTTTGGGGTCATTTTATTTACACGGGCTTGTTGATCTCTTATGACCTCTTTATCGCATCATATTATATATATATATATATATATATATATATATATAAGGTGTATGCTATTTAATGGTACGCAGCAGAACTGCAAATTCATAAGGTAAAAATATTGAAATTTGGTGAAACTTACTTCACCCAAAAGTTGCTAATAACCGAGATACAAGATGTCAAAATTTTAATTTGCATTTCGTTTTTTCTTAATAATTTATCAACTGGCTACAACTATATCAAGAACCACAAAGCAAGAACACACGAACAGTAACATTTAATAAAAAAAGATGACATCTTTTAACAATAAATGTTCACAATAATTACAATTTACTTCAATACCTTTGACAACCCGTTTTCTGAACGACTGTCTTGTCTGAAATAATAACTGTTCGTCTCGAAACAGGTGACAGTAATCGCAATTTTATGCCATAGTTCTTTTTGAGTATTCACTGCTTTCTTATACACGAGCGACTTCACATATCACCATAAACAAAAATCAAGCAGATTGAAATCAGGACTTCGAGACGACAAGTGCATCTGTCTTCCACGGTATATCGAGCGATGAAGAAATTGAATATTTAGGCAGTCTTTGACAAGTTTAGAAAAGTGTGACAGGGCTCCATGCCGTATGTACACCATGCTTTGTCTTAGTTCTAGAGAAAGTCATAAAAATATTAAGGTAATCGAATTTGCAGAAAATTAAGGTATATTTCGTAGTTTAAATTAGGAGGTAATTCAAAAGGATACAATACATAATTATCAATAATGCCACACCAAACGCTAATTTTGAATTCATGCTGGAAACATGTATGAACAATTCTCCATATATTCAAAAAATCTTTCTGTTACACACATTATCTAAGAAATTTACAGCTTAAGTATAGAAAGAAACAATATTTTATCACTACATACGTATTAATGCAATCTTCGCCTAATCCTTGTTATTTATTAGAAAACTCCAAATATTTCATGTAAGTGACAAAATTTTCTTTAAAATTTTTATGGATAATTTAAATATTCTTATTTTACATCGTTTCAATGTAGTTGATCAAATACGTCCAGCAGAAAATTCTGTAAGTCAAAACACCTCGAACTTTGACCTCAAAATTCCTAAATAAAACTATCCATTTAATAACAATTTGTGTACGAAAATGAAAACTTATTCTAGCTTAATCTATTTAATAATACACAAAGGTCTTTATAGGTTTAAAGTAAAGTTATACATGTGCTTTGGGTCGTCAGATTTTTGCCAATATTCTTATCTTTATCATGTCTTTGGTTTAATTGCCATGTAGCATATCGTTTTCATTGGAATTAGCTGCATCGAAACTTTTCTGGTTACAAATTTTTAGATTTTCATTTTTAATTAATCTCCATACGTTGAAATATTTTACATCAGTCTCGAAAAGTACTTTTTACAGATTAAAGTAGCATGGGACCTTGCACTAAGATACCTTGTTATTTATATTGGAGCAATAAGTCGTTGTACTCCATAAAATAATTATCTATCAATGATCAAATGTCTCATAACTTTTGTTCAAAACTTCTATGTTAAATCTTGCATGTCGAAAGAATGAATGAATCGCTCGCATTTTTTCCTCCTTTATATAATATAATAATCGTAATACGTCATCGTTCTTCGATTTTTCATTACATTTTCAAAGGTGAGTAATCCCCATGATGAAATAATTACCTACAATATTACGTTCTTATCTCTGTTACGAGCTGTCGGTTTAAATTTATGATTATCATTAAGAGTTTCTCATCCTTTATTAGTTAATATCTGTGAATATCTTCCCAACTACAAAGCACTCGATACCATTTAAAAACGCGTTCAGTTCATTTCATAAGAAGATTAAAAAATTTCATTCCACTCCTGGAAATTCAAATAACTTTATTCTATGTGTAAGTTGCAATTTTATGTTTGTTTATGTACTTTGCACGGCAATAATTTTCATTTTTCAATATTATTGTATGTAAATATTTGTTCTCTAAAGATTTTCAGGTTTGATATATTGATTTGTTCGAGCAGGAGAGTTTATATTCTATCAACTGGAATAGTCGAGGAAGTGGTTACTTTTATTTAGATAGGAGGTTCTGCGTCTGTTGCTTGATTCAATATTTACGTTTAATTTTATTTTGTACTAGTCAGAGATTATGAGCGTAAATCTGTTAGAGTAAGTGAAAAGTTTTTCTTGTTAGGGTAAATTTTTGAGAAACTTTGGTACAATGGAAGGAGGAAAATGCATTAAACAATTGATTAGATCAGAAGAGGTGCTTATTGGGTCTGGTGATAGTTTTCTAATCTGTGAAGCTGAAAGGAAAGGATTGTAGATCTAGATAATGAAACAAAAAATGAGGTACGAGTACAAACTGAACGAAGTATGATGGACTTGATCAACTTAATGAAAAGTATAGTTTAGAGATTTTGAGAAAAATCAAGAAAAACCCAGTTGGGAAGCAAAACAAAATCTGACAGCATTGAGTCAAGAATTGTCATGAATTAAAACTAAGATCCAGTCGGGACTTGAATGTTTTAAGCCAAAAATTTGATCAGAAATTTGAGAAAAACCGGAAAAAATTTAATCTGGATCAAAATAAAATCTGGAAGCGTTAAACGAAGAATTCTGTCACGAATTAAAGCAAGATCGGGAAGAATTCAGACCGAAATTAAAATAGATTAATGTAGGTTAAGTAATTTTGCATTTCCCATTAGACCAGATGTTCAAGCAGTTGTTAATTCGAGTATGTCAGAGGTAAAACAGAAATAAAAAGTATGTTCGATAATGTTGGTCGTATTATGGATAATCTACAAGAAACTGTAGAAAAAACGAGCAAAATATGGTATTTAGTGAAGTTTGCAATAATCTTAATAAACTGGAGGTAGAAGAAGATAAATTGAAAAAAGTCACGTACATAATGTTAAGTATAATAGTAATGTTATTCCCTTAGAACAACTTCAAAGTTTTATGGGGATGGGAAAATCAATTCTAAAATATTTTTAAATAACTTAAAAGTTATAGTAGCAGCCACTGGGGATGTGCAACAGAAATTAAATACCGTACGATCAATACTAAAGGGCAATGCGAAAATTTAGTTTAGTTTGATAGAGACGGAGATAGAGTTGTTTGAAGAATTTGAATGGAAATTTTTCAACTATTACTGGGGGAACGATGTACAATACAAAGTCAGGGACAACTTATTAATGGGAAGATTAAACAGTCACTTTGGGCAGAAAATGGAACAGCATTCCAAAAAAAAATATAGTATAGCATGACAATTAGACACAGCAAATCATTGTGAACAATACGTGACACTATTGGACGTTACAGACAGGGGTTTATACTTCGAGTACCTCAGGAGACACGGCAATTTGGTACAAATACGACGAATGGGGAATAGAGACAAGGGCAACCACATAACTAATCTTAGATTAAACATGCACACATGACGACAAAATAATTGAACGAACTCTAGAAACTAGCAACAGGAATGCCCATGATCATGACAGACATACGGGACAAAGGGGATACTTGAGACAGGAACGCAAAATGGAAAACACTAGGCATTAACGCATTGCGGAAGACACGAGAAGGGGTATGAACCAACCTACTTACTCGGACGTAGTTAGCCGGCCAGTACCTTCGATGAGACCGGATTTTCAGTAAAGACGAGCCTTCAGCGTAAACAAGTATAAACATCAGCAAGAATTCATTAGTTTGATATGAAAGATGAAAAGGAAATTAGTTAAAAAAATGTGTTGCCGATTATAGGCATAGTAATTGAAAATAAGGTGGTTAAAGCGTTAGTTGATACTGATACGGAAGCCAGTTTGATCATTGAGAATTATATGATACAACATAAATCTTTGTGAATGGGAAATATGATAGCTATGAAGAAAAACAATTTAATTGTGCCGAGCAATAAAAGGTTTGCAACAATTAATCGTATGGTAATTTTGAACCTGAAAATAGGGCGTGTTGTAGAGCAACATGGATTTTTGATAGTACCAAGTCTGAGGCTAGAATGTGTAATTGGGATGGATTTAATAAATAAATCAATAACAAAGTTTAATGCCAAGAGCAAAACAATTATAATTGGGGATTATTGTATGGGATGGGATGGTGAATTAAGCATCAATGAAGAAATTGATTGCGTTATTGTTAATTATATTGAAGATGAAGGCGCAGATAAATAAAGTTGGATTTATTAGCTGTCCTGATAAAGTTAAGGAACAAATTGTCACGGTTCTACAAAGTATCCTGAATTAATTGGTTCAGAACCTAGAATTGCTAGAGGTTATGCGCCTATATTAGAACCTTTTCAATCGAAAGTGTATCCTATACCAGAGGCGTATAGGACACAAGTTAATCTCGAAATAAAGAATATATTAGAGAGGGGTATCACAGAGACCCATTTTGTAAATCCGCTTGTGGTAGTGAAAAAGAATAATTGCAGTATTCGTCTATGTTTTGATGTGAGAAAAATAAATCAACGAACAAACCATAATATCATAGGCCTCCCACCATGGACTCCATTTTAGCTAAATTAGGGGAGATCTAATATTTTCAAAACTAGACTTGCGAAACTCATTTTGGTTGATTTTTTTAGAAAGAGAGTTTAGAAAATATGCAGGTTTTTCGGTTGAAGGTAAAAGTTATCAGTTTCAAGTCGTTCCTTATGACTTGGCTTCATCTACTGCAGCCCTCGTTGAAGCAGTGGACTATATTTTGAGACTATGAAAATTTTTGCATCTACTACGTGGACGATATTCTGCTTTCAAGCGAAAAGTTAGATTAGCATTTGGTATATTTGGAAAGAGTTTTGTTAGAATTAAATGTTGCTGGATTTCGTTTGAATTTTGGGAAATGTGAATTTTTCCAAAAAGAGTGAATTTTTTTTTGTTTTCAAATAAACCTAGAAGGTAGATCATTAACAAAATTTATGAGGGATACAACATATGTGGTTAAAGACACGGTAGTAAATAGAATACGAGGGAAATTCCACAGTAATCTTATCTATCCTTAGAAATTGGAAGTAGGGGAATAAAGAGGATGAAAATTAAAATAATACAAAATTTTTTATTTCAGTGGAGAGGAGTTCCTGCGAAAAATTCACCCTGATAAATTGTAAAAGAGTAAACTTTTATAAAGAATGCTCAGTATACAAGGATATTTTACACATCATCCACGCAGTATCAAGGAAAATTATTAATAAGAAGGCTTGTTTGTTTTCACTAAATTAAATTGAAAATTGCATTAATGTTGGAAGTCATGTGATTGTTAACTTTGTTATGCAGCTGCATCAATTGTTAACATAAAAGTACATTTTATATTAGTAAATACTTTACGCATATCTTTCGTTCGTTCATCAAGAAAAAATGCTTTACATGAAAGACTAGTTAGTTTTCAACAAACCAAATTGAAAACTGTATTAATTTTGGAAGACATGTAATTGTCAACTTCATCATGTGACACTATCAAATCTTAATATAAAAGTACGATAAGGGAGTTGTGACGTAAACGTTTTTTATTTTATTGAATAAAACGAACGCTTGCACGATAACAGCGATATCAGAACCAACATGTGATACACTGGGTGTGCATAATACCTACTTAATATGATAGGAATTTGCATATCGCAAATGACGTCTAGTTTCCATTTATCAGAGCGCTTGACGAATGAAATGTATGCTATGAATGGAGACGTTTCTTTTTAATTACTTTTTAAATCAAAGGTTGTACTATAATATGCGTACGCACTCCAAGTAAGTCCTATTAATTAAAATGACTGAAGTGCGCCTGGATGTAGGCGATTAGACAATGTTGCAGGGTATCTAAAAATAACAACTCAAATAGAATAATCTTTTGCGGAAAATTGCGATAATAAATGCAAATACCTATACATTATAGTATGATTATTTAGGACATGAAATATTTGGTGAAAATAGGAGCCAATAAATTAAACTGATGAAAACAAGTATTCGTGCAAGGGGTTCCAAAGCAGCAGTAATATATTAAGGATAAATATAATATTAGCCAAGATTTTAATTACATTACAAGATTTACCATTTAAAACACGCACACTCACACGCACACACGCACGTACGCACGCAAGCGCGCACGCACGCGCGCATACACACGCACGCATGCAAAAAAAAACAAACATCAAGATATTGGAAAACATATTTAGTCAAAATAATAACTTATATTTCGGTGAAAACAATATTTTACTTTACTTGTTTATCTGTTTATGTATACATAGTATTTCGTTTTATTAATTAAGGATATTAATTTGTTTAAACCAACTCTTCATACTAAGCTAGTATAAATAGCTTCACCGTAAGCAATTATTTTGTAAACTACATAGTTTATTTACATCTGATCTATGTTTTAGTTATTGCCTGAGAAGAAGCATATACGAAAATTTAGGTTATAAAAAGATTTTTTTAATAACTAACTGTTCTAGAACCTGCTATCTTCAACAATAATCATTTTAAAAGGTCATTATACATTATACCGGAAAGTTACAATACGCCTATGGATCTAAGCTGCGTGGCTTTCGTATTACGTTAAGCAGAAAAATTAACATTCAAAATGTAGCTTTGGCAGGATATAAAAGCTTAGTTCACTCTAATTTTATTACTTTATCGCATTTTTCCATAAAGTGGCTGTTCAATTTTCGTTAAAAGCACAGAACCTCAAACGTGATCGCCTAATTAATGCAAATAGATTAAACTTCCTGTGAAACTTCTAGGCAAAATAATGGTAATTGCTAATGAAAGTTAATTAATGTGGTGGCTTCATATACTGGCCAAACTAATAATAAACGGCTCTCTTAAATTTAGGTTTGTCACTTCTGTCCTGTTATGACAAGATAAATTGTTTTAACTTTACGTAGCCTGAGGGAGCCACACGATTGATTGATAATATTACAATCGTTTGAATGGATATGTTCCTTAAACCACTTTCTTATTATTTTACAAATAAAATATCTGTCTATATTATAAGGGTAAAAACATTACATTTAGATAAGTGGTCGAATATATAAACCGTTTCGTTTTAATCGCGGTTTTAATCACGTCAAAACAACCAAGTGTGGTGCCTATATCGTCGCCCAAAATGATAATAGCCGAAGAAGTCTCTAACTAGGGATCCTATTTTTATCAAGAGTGGAGGTGTAAAATATTTGGACACTATCTTGTTCCTGCAAGCAATGAACACTAGCTTTGTCAGCGTAGGAAATCATTGCATTAACGGTCTTTAAAGTTATCCCAAAATGTACAATTAAGAAATGACGAACATGTCCGTTTTAGTAAAGTATTCAGAAAGTAGACTCGTTCCGATTAGGTCGCGGGGGGTTTCTAAAAAAGGGAGACACGATAAGAAGTACGAACAAAACTCTTGACACTACGAATTGGAGCTTTGAATGTTTGAATACTAAAACTTTTGGTAGATTAGAAGAAAAATGAGATAAATAGGTTAGAGACTTAGGATAAAAATACAAGTAAGGTTCAACATAAAGAAATAAAGAACTTTTAGTTCGGGGGCTATACCCTACATTTGATTTTACAATGCTCCACCTTAAGGCACTGCATTGGCCAGGAAGTCATTTTTTTACCTAGAAATTTTGAATTTTGCCCAACCTTTACTGTTCCAAACAAAATAAAGACGTTTGACGTGCGTGACAACACTTACACGGGACCTACATTTTACCTTTCATCCGAACGAGGGCGCATTTTTGTGAAAAATGCTCGCCTAATATTTTTCAAGCGGATCGTGTAGAGATTCGAACCCAGGATCTTGGGCGTAGGACCTGGGGACTATACCCCTACATCTAATTTTCGAATGCTCTACCTTAAGGTACTGCATTGGCCAGGAAGCCAGTTTATTACCTGGAAATTTTGAATTTTCCGAACCCTTGCTTTTCCAAGCAAGATACGGATCTATAACGTGCGTCACATCATCATCGTCATCATCATCATCATAAATTTATTAGGAGCTATACCTGAGTCTGGAACCCGTCTTAGCTGTACATTTTTAGGTAAATAAGTACATTTGTATAATGAAACAAAATGCAATTTGTAATTTAGCTTGATTCTGTTGTTGGGGCTTTGTATCCCTACCTTTATTGTCTGAGAAGCACGTGGGTGTGTACTGTAGGTATGGGAGCTGGAGCTTTAAAAGTGTCGATTGGGAATGTAGGTATGTTTGTGTTATGTGTATTTTAGTGTCGAGGAAATTGAATGGGTAGTTTTGTCTGTAGGATTTTGTTGAGTAAGTGATTTAAAGCATGGGAATGACTAGAAACCAGGAATTTTATGTTCGGGATGGGAGCGAATGGCTCAAGGGATACTGCAGTTTTTATTTCAGGTTGAAATTGGGATGTGAGTGGGCAGGAGTACATGAGGTGCATAGGGGTTTTTTGGGATTGGTTGTTGCAAGGACAGAATGGGGATGGGATTATGCGGAAGTTATCGTGGCCGGATAGGAACTGGTTGGTGGGTGAGCCGGAAAGAGCGATGTGAGGTGGGATGACTGTGATATTTGGCAGTATGTCAAAGGTATATCGACCGGTGGACAAAGAGGATCAAAGGTGTTGTCATGTGTACAGAAAGGACTTATAGATTAGGGATTTGGTTTTGGTTTTCGGAAGGTTACAGTAATCTTCTGGTGGTAGGATTCTGTCATGGAGGATAATAGGAAAGTTATTCTTTAGGTTTCGAATTTGTAAAGCAGAATGGAGTTGAATCTCAATTGATGGGATTAAGAGCGAGATACACAGGGTTGAAATAGAGGTAGTTCTATAGGCTCTGGAGGTGTAGAGTAGGAATGGTCTAATGATGGTGTTCAGAGTTCGTCTCGAGGATGTAGCGGTTGAAGGAAGCCAGTAGTCTACAGCATATCGAATGATCCCAATTATAATTTGTTTAAGGCTTAACCTTCTAGTTTGCATGGTTAGGTGGATTGATATAGGTAGGACATGGAGTCGTTGGAGGGTAACACAAGTTTTAGTACGGAGTTTGGAAAGGTGGGTGTTTGTTTTTAGGCGGGTGTCTATGTTAAGTCCAAGATAGGTGGATGATTGGGGGAAGTGGATGAGGGTATTAAGAATATGGGCTCAGTTGGGCAACTAACGTTGCTTGTCCTTTATCAAATTCCCAAGTCCACATGTGTATGTTATAGTTTCTGGATTCTTATCTAGGTACGTGGTTGAAAAGAATTTTGTTAATGTTGCTAATTTACTTGTAACTAGGTAAAGCGGCTGTGTTATCTTTGAAAGATAGAAATATGCTCAAATATATTTCTATTCATATAGAGTTTTTGTGATTATTCTTCAGAAAACAATTTTATAAATACATTGGTTGAATGATTTCCCAATATCTCTAGCGTTAGTTCCTGTTGGTTCTTCTATGATGAATATTATCAACCTGATCGGGCAGTTACAAATCCTTATGATGAAAAGTGTGCTTTCTCTTTTTACGTGACTTGCAGGTAATTGGAGGGGGTGTTACTTTAATAGAAATGTTAATATTTTTATTCCGGTTTCGAACTAATATTCTTTGGATTTTACGCTATATTTCTTAAGTTTTATGCTTACTTGACCGTACTACAGAAATTTTACATTGCCGTTACCAAATATTTTGCTTGGACGTTGTTGTAAACAGATGAAGATAGGATGAGATTGGGACCTTGAAGTTACCTAAGACACACGAAAGCGTACGTCAACGAACATCATTAAATACCAACAGACAACTGCTTTATTTACTTACGATACGTAGATTTGCTGGTAGTAGATAAATATTTAGAGATAATGCGCAACGCATTGTTTTCTACTTAATACTATCATTATTAGAATAACGATTCAGTGTAGTTTGGTATGATAATGTTTTTATATTGATGGATAACTGTGTTAATTGGTTTCGCAATTGTAGATAGATTTGATAATTATTCATCAGTTGCATCAATGACTAATTATTGGTGGTGATTGGTTAAATGCGTCTAAGCGCACTGTTGTAAATATTTATTTTGTGTACTAGGTTTAGTAACTACTAGCGATGTGAGCTCGTTATCGTCAGCGTACATCTAGCAAGTAATTAGATAAGATTTATTTATATGCTTATTTAGGATTATTGGTGTATTTAGAATTTGAAATTGTTTTACGCATGTCGTCTAGTTTTCCATGTATCATCGAGTTCAAAAGTACCAATCTAAAGCCGTCGTGTTATTGTGGAACCAAGAATTAAGGTGCTTGTCTTTAAAGTAGCAATTTAATATTGTTTGCTATCTAAATTTATAGCAGTTGCTTACTAGAGTAATATTTTACATGTTTTTGTATTTAATTATCCATTCAGGTACAGATGTCCTACAAAATATTAATTGCGTCGTGTGTCTTGTTGTTTCGTTCTTTAGACCCCCCAGTCTCCGTCTGTGTTTAGCGCGGCATTTGTTTTCTTTTACTTTCTTTTCTTTTCCTTGTTACACGTAATTCGGGCGAGTATTGTCTTACGAGTAACGTGCTTTTTGGTTTTCTAAATTTATAATCTTATACTTTAGCTTTCTCTAAAATATAGTAAAAACGCTCAATAAATTTTGTCGTATCAAAAAAGAAAATTTGTAAAATAAAATGTTTTGCCTAAATACGACCCCATCACTAGGAAGACTGAATATCATTTTACCATGACCTTCTTTTATCTAGTTCATAAATAAATGCAAACAAAGTCCATCCTACACTTATTTTCTATTGACATTAAATAATTGCAATATATATATATATATATATATATATATATATATTGCAATTATTTAATGTCAATAGAAAATAAGTGTAGGATGGACTTTGTTATATATTTATATATATATATATATATATATATATATATATATATAGATCGTTAATGGACTGGTTAGCTTAATTATTTTTGTAACAAGATGGTAGTATACTGGGTAAGATAAATGTATGATAAATATTGGGGATACAGTCAGATTTCTCTAGAAGACAACCCTATAAATAAAAAAACCGACACACAAAATTTAAACAATATTTATTTCTGCCTTATGACAATAATAAAGAATAAAAATAATTTCAAACTTCTATAAAACTACCACACTGTACAGACTTATAACACCTTTGGTACAATACGATTAAGTGTATTTATAAGTACTAGTATAACACATTTTAGTTTCTATTTTTATTTTTATCAACTAGACCTATAATAACTATTTTACTTTAGTTCATTTAATATCTTTGCTACATTAACTTTAACTGTAATTTTACAAATGTTTATAAGAAACTTTTAAATGTGCACGTATGAACAGAAAACCTGTCCATGTCATATAGATGTCATATTATGTTTGTATAATTGTAAACTTTATAATCGTAAGTAACTTACATAAATGTTAAATAATAGATTTTTAGTATCCTGATGAAGAAAATAAACGATTTTCGAAAGCTTAAAATAGTTAAAAGAAGTTTATTCTAAATACATACCCAATCTGACTGCATCCTCAATATTTATTTTAAATATATATTATAAGAACAGTCAATATTACTAATTTATATATATATATATATATATATATATATATACATACAAATATTCTTTCCTTAAAGAAAAACTAATTTCTTAACATCAAACTGACCTGGTAATAGTAAATACAAGAAAACCTAAACAAATTAATGCTACCATTATTAAATCGATTTTAGGAATATTGCTAGTTACATTCTGAATCCCATTTCTGGAAATGTCAGCAATAACAAATGTGTCGGTCAATATAGCTTAAAAATTACCAACTTGTTCACTTCATAACTGAAATCATACCACGTAAAAAACCCACCTTAAAAATTATCATGCGCATCCTAATTAAGCATTAAAGAATGTTCTAATTTTATCTTCATACACTAGCATACTTAAAATTAAACAAACACCAGGTCTAGGCACTAGCCCATTACCACTCAAATAGTCTAGCACACCAATTGGATTAGCATTATTTTAATTTCCTATGAAACAACAGAAACCATCTATAATTCGCATTTTTATATGAGTAACTTATTTCTACTTTTTATTTACAACAGTTTAATGTTATGTACCCTGAATAAGGAAATCCAAGGAAACCAATGGTTCACCTTCCTAGTAGAACATTAACTCAATACAATAACAAATTCCCGTTTCTGGACGATAAACCCTCAAATTCAACCCTTAAAATTTTTTACGATGCCATAATTATATTATGGAGTTTATTTCACCGGCGTGACAGGAAAATCCACGTACACGTGCAGTGATTTATTGCCCTTCTACAATTGAAACCACATCACGGCCGCGTGCGTAACACCTCCAACTCCCTCGTGACCTACATCTTGTGTGGTTACATTTTAACTTCTCTGTTTGAATATAACTTTCAACTTGTCAAGCTTAGTTGTTACCTCACATTCTCCCTTCTACAAAATCATATTAATTGCGGTCAGTATCCGTTAGTATAGTATAATAATTTTAATGTATGCTTACGTGGAAGGTTATTGCGCGACAATTGTCTATTTTTAACTATCCTTTTCATGGGAAATGCATGCGTATTGTCTTGTAGCATTTAAAGTTATTTGCATTTGCGGTTTTAAAATAAGTGATCGTCCTGGATTATTACGTTTACAATACATTTAGCAGAATGAACTTTATAGAAACAAAATTTGAAAAATCATGTTTAATTAAAGATAAATTATTCGTGAAATTTAATAAACAGGGTGCGTTCATATTTATTCTATCTCCTCAAGATTAAATTTTTCCATTCCCATCTAATTTATAGCTAGCAAAACGCAACGCGTTGCAAAACAAACTTCCTTTTCCATACCCGCATCCAAACCTAACCACTTCTTTCTAGTAGGCACCTGTCTTTAGGCGCATTATATTGAAGATTAATTTGAAAATAATAATTAATAGATTGGGTATAGAAGTGAATCTGCCGTATGCAATTTATTGCTCCGAGCTTTAAATAGCGGAGCGCTACTGAACACTTCTAAAAACGCCTCTGAAAGTGAATCATAAAAAAGGGTTTACAGTTTCATGCCAATTCCGACCCTACAGATCTCTCTTTGTCTACCTGCACAATTTCTCATTATTAGGCAGCGCATTAAGTCTACATAACAAGGTAAGCTAAACCGAGTTAAACCTAGGAAATCTCCTCTTTACCGGGCTCACACATATTGGGAGATAATTGTGGACCCTCGCGAAGTTAACAGATTTATAATTACGATAGAACTAATTTCTCTGCAGAATCCTAAACGAGTGCTCGCCTGCAAATACCGTTTATTAATTAACTGATTTCGAACGGATTTTCCTCTTTGTCTGATTCCGTGTTGTTTGAAACTTCCCAAAACCCTGAGCCTTGATTAAAATGTTAAAACGTTATTTGGATTTGAAGTAATTTTGACGTCAATAAGCACCTCTCCAGAACGAATGTGATGAAGCGTTTTCAAGATTCTACGAAGTTAAATCTTCGTTATTGAATTTTATTAAAGCACTCGTTTTCGTTTACTTTATTTAAACTGTAGATATTGATTTTGTGTTACGCGATTCATTTGATTTATGTCCTAAAGCCGTATTTAAATATTCTATTTTATAAGCGCTTTCTGTTAGCATTTTCGTACTTATGGGAAAAAAATTAGCTACCGTATTTTTATAGGAATTGATAAATGATTATTCGCAGATTAGTTGCGTAAGAATGTCGAATTTTTTTTATTCAGTCAGCACCACGAATATAACCTTGTCTAAGTGACAAGGTGGCTGTCGTATTTTTCTTCTACAGTTGCATACGAAAAACTGAAAGTTTACAGTTTGAATGTTTCACAAAACTGTAGAAATGGAATTGCAAATACACACCTACTGTGCAACAGTGAGTACCAGTGTTATCATTGCAACACAATATATAAAATAACCTAGCTCAAATGTGGCTTCCTCGTTCTTTTTTCAAACGTCTGTGGAGAAAAATATCCAATAGTTGTCTGGGTGTAATGTCATATGATAGCTTGCTATTTTTTCTGTAGAGAAAAGAAGTTACAAAAACATACCCGATAGCATTTCCAGAACTTAGGTTCTTTTTCCCAGACGTATGAGCTAAATTAGAAAGACTTAATCTCCGGGATTATCTTACGACGTTGTGTGCAGTATTTGTAGTTACCTTTAGATTGTGTAGCCATGCACTTCATATGTTGTATAATTTCTGCAGCTGTGGAAAAGTGCTTAACTTACTTGTCAGCTATGCACACCCCTACTGCAGTATCGGTTACAATTGTGCTAGTTTCAATATCACTTTGCGTTAGTTTTGGCATCTGGTTCATTCGTTACCATTTTCTGCCAACATTATGTACAAGGTAGTATTTATGTTTTCTATTTTATTTATTTTATTTTGGTGTTAAACTAAACCTATACCTTTGGCACATCCTAGTTGTGCAGTTGAAAGAAATATATACAAATAAATAACATTTTTAAATATGTAAGTATTTAAAATAAAGAAGAAGAAAAAAGATTTGGTAATGGACTTGCAGTGGAACTTTCCGTCCCATTCTTTGTTGCCGCCAAACTGGTTGTGTTGATGTTAAATATCAAAGGTAAAAGGTGCGCATGAATGTAGATTAGCGAGTTTGAGTTTCGTGTGAGTGTATTTCTTTGTGGGTGCAGGTGTTGGTATGGGGTTGAGATTGATGCTGTATATATGTTAGTAACTCGAATTTGTGGGTATCGGGGGTTGTGTGATGAGGATTTCATTCAGGAAGTGATTTCGTTTTGGTGGATGATAGGTTACAAGGAAGTTGACGCTTGGAAGAGGAGAGAATGAGTCTCTCCTACTGATTCCTGTTTTAAATATGGTTTGGAGCAGAGCAGTAAGTGTGCAGGTGTAAACTAGGTGCTCGGGTGTTTTAGATACAGTGTGATTGGCGCATGGACGAAATGAGGATCGAATCAGGTTAAAGTAGTGATCTTTATTTCGGAAGTTACCATGTCCGGCAAGGACTTGGACAGTGGGTCTACGGGAAAAGGGATGTGTACTGGGATGTCAATGATGGAGGGGAAGATTTCTTGGGTATATCTGTTTGAAGTGGGTGGGACAACATATCCTGCCATGAGTGTAGGAGGGAATTGTGGATATGGGATTTGACATCCGTGATAGGTAACATGCGATAGTCGTTGTACTGTAATGTGCGCTCGTATAGGATATTGATCTTTTGAGTTTAAGGTTTCGTATATGGATTATGAATTGCAAGGGGATTTCTATTGGTGGTATCAGGAGAAAGGTGTGTAGGACGGCTGTGAAAGTGATGCGGTATGCTATCGAGGTGTATAGCAGGAATGGTCTAATGATTGAGTTAAGTGAGCGTTGGGATAATAGTGAGGTTAAAGGAAGTCGGAAGTCTACAGCGTAGCGGATGTTCGGGATGATGATTTGGTTAACTATAAGTCTGCGGATGTGTTTTATTTATGTTTTTAGTTTTATTTATTTATAAAGAAGGGTACCAAACGGGAAACTAGGAGTTTCCAATACCGGTACTACTAAATTACATTGCTGCATAAGAATTAAGAAAAAAGAATTAACGAAAAATATACAAAAAATTATAACGATGAAAAATGAAGAGTAATAAGGTATATAATAACGGTAATGCAACATAATATAATCTATATCTAATAAGGATATCTACACTACAAGAGTCGCATTTAAAAATACCTAAAATTCAAAAACCTGCAACTGAGAATATCTACATCACTGCATGATTCGTTATGGTTCGGCATAATTCTTATAAAGGAGTTCATAAATTGATACTTTTAAAAGCTTCCAGGCTCAAAAACAGTGAATGATTTTTGACTGAATAAGTAGGAATAGAATAACTGAAGGAAGCAACAGCGGAATTTGAGTCGGTAATACCATGCAAAATTTTATAAAGGAAAATATATTCAGTTAACAACCGTCTTTCTGAAAGTGAACACCGATTATAAAAATTCGGATTGGAATTATAAGTTGAGAAATGGGGGGAAGTTCTGTTGTGTAATATGATGGGTCGGGTTTTCTTGAGATTGTGGATTTGGACAAATGCATGCAGTGTGAGTTCTATTGGGGAGATTTGTAATAGAGTTTGTAGGGCGAAATTTGATATGGTACGGGTTGCCCTCGAGTATAGTAGAAAGGGTCTGATGATTGAGTTAAGTTTATTTCGAAGGTGAGATTATGAGGAGCCACTAGTCTGCTGCGTAACAAATAGTAGGTTTTATGATCTGGTGGAGTATAAGTCTGCGAGTGTTGTTTGTCAAGTGTACTGATTTTGGAAGAGAGTGATGTAAGCTATGTATGATTAGTTTGATTTTGTACCGCAGTTTCGTTATATATACAGGTTTTCAGTCAAGTGTCAATATGGAGGCCTAGTTATACTGCGGATCGGGAGAAGGTAAGTTGAGAATTTAAAATATGGACTTTGGGGGCTACCTTGGAGGTCAAAAAATCTTTTCAAGAGGAGCGTTTTGGATTTTGAAGGAGAAATGGGTTGCTTACCTAGAAGGGACCATGTTTCAACTGATTTCATAAAGATGGAGACTGTGTGTTCTAAGAATGCATGAATGCCTGCATGAATTAGGAAAGCAAGATTATCTGCGTAGGCGTAGGTGGATGTATTAGGGATATTGAAATCAATGACTGACTTAATGGATAAGTTTCATATGGTATGGAATAATCTGGAGCGTTGGGGATAGCCTTGGGGTAAGGGTTTGGTGATGAAGTAATAAATAATTGGTGAATATGGTGGGCGTTCGGAATGTGAGAAATGATTGAATTAAATGGAAGAGGTTGCTTGGGAAATTGCCGAGACGAAGTTGGTTGTGGAAGATTGGCCATTGGACATCGAAGACTGATTGAAGGTCAATGACCACAGCAGTTATATATTTGTGGTTGGAGGTCCGGGCTGAGATGATTAAGGAATGTTCGGTACTACGACCAGGACGAAATCCTTACTGATTGGGGGTAGGAGATAAATTTGTTCTATATGGGCGTTAATTTTGGAAAGTTTCGAGTAATTTACCGAGAGCAGGCAAGAGTTGGGATCGTCTGGGGGTTTATTAAGTTTAAGGATAAGGGTCATGTTGGCTGGCGGACTTAAATGTGTTTGGGAAAATTCCTTGGGCTAGGCATTTTTTAAACAGGAGGTGGAGGTTTCTTTGAAGAGGGACCAGGATTTTTGGATTATGGAATTGGTTATGAGGTCTGGACCGGTGGCTCAATTTGGTTCAACTTTTGTAACTAGGGTGCCTAAGAAGGCCATATCTAGTTCGAGGTTGAGGAGAAGGGATTCTGGCGGTGTTTAAGAGTTAGTAATGGTGGGCTGTTGCAGCTCGGATGCGACATCTTTTGTTACAGAAGGAATGGCGTATTCATCAGTGTGGCCATTAGTTGTTGAAGGACGGGAGGGTAGGTTATTTTGGTGCAGAAAGAATTTGTGGGTTTGTCTGTTTGTTGCTGGTCAATAATTTTGTTGTAGTAACGCTTCCTGGTGGTAATGATCAGTTGTTTATATTATCTTCTGTCTGTGAGTGCTTTAATTAGGTTTTGGTCGGTGTTGGTGCGTTTTGCTCTTTGTAATCTGTGTCTGGTGCAGTCCTGGCGGTTGTGAGGTCGTGGATCCACCATCGTGTAGACCGTGTAGAGTGGTGTTTCATAGGGATGCTAGTCGAGGCTGCAATGTGTATGTGTTGGATAATGAGTTTGGCAAGCATGCGTGGGTTTGAAACGACGTAGGTGATTATCGAGGATGTGAAGATTAGGTTGGCAAGGGTTTCAAGGTATTGGATCCAATCTGCTTTTTGCGTGTTATAAGATTGGGATTGATGGTGACTTCTTGATGTTAAGTTCGGTAGAATTTCAAAGGTGATGGGAATACGATTACTGTTATGAAGAATATGGAAGGTTGACCAGGAATTTATGAGGTTGGAGGTGATGGTAAGATCCATGTTGGATTGATTCAGTGGGGATGTGGGGATTGGTGAAGCACGGATATGGTGGTGGTATATAAAGTCTTCTGATGCTATTTCGTTACTGTCCGTGCGGTTGTTGTACCAAAGCGTAGATTTTGCGTTGACGTCCATGTTTATAGTTGTGATTTATTTCCAAATAGGATTAGTATGTGAGTTAGGTGGTGTAGGTAAATATACTCATTGTTGCTAAATTGCAGGTATGCGGAGATAATAATTGTGGAACCGACCCTCTAGTGTTTTTTAATGATTGCGATCAGTGAAGTGGAGAGAAAAGCAAGGTAGGCGGCGTCAAAAAGGAGTATGTCATAATAATGGCCGAAATTAGATTTGGGTTGGGTGGGTTAGGATGTGTATAGGATCGTGCGTTGGGTGGTAATTAGGTAATTTGTTATGAATGAAGAATGTTTTTTGAAGTAGGGCAGGATGTATATTGTTGTGTTGGATAACACTTAGAAGTTCAAGAATATGAGTCACCATATCTTCGAGAACAACCCTATTGTATTACAATATTAATCACCATTTTTATCGCTAGACAGATATGATTGAATTACGATACCTATGAATAACCCTTTCTTATTGCTAAACAGATCTGAGGTCGCTTTAATAAAAATCGAATAAGCGTAATTTCCAAAGTGTTTTAATGTATTATTCAATTACTGTTACAATATTGTAGATTAATATACTTAAATATACGTCTATAAACTAACCGAAAACAGAATCTATCTATTCATGAATGTAATTACCGGTATTTTATTTTTAATTTCTTGGAGATGCACAAATCACAAGTGGTTCACACTAACTGTATACAAGAATTGTTATATTGTATTTTTTTTGCCTATCTTTTCTTGTCCTGATGGAACCCCTTACAAAAATGGGCGAAACGTCGACCTTAGTTTATAAGATTACACGGTCCCAACCCGGAACCATAAATGAAAGCCTCCGAAAATATCTTATAAAATTAGATACATCAAGAATTTTCATTTAATTCGTGCTTTTTTTTACTTTGCATTTTATATTTGGAATGCTTAAACTAAATTTAAATTATTTCCAAGGTCTGTTATCTCTTCAAGTTGTAAATAGTTTTCTAAAAGATCTTTACTGAAAATATAAACTGAAAAAATTGTCGTTGAGAATGAATGAGGACAAATTGGTTCCAACTCTTCATGCCCTCTTGAAGATAGTGAGAGATTGTCAGTTGTCGATTTTCAAGACTTACATCCGCATCTGGAATTATCGGCTACGCTTGCCTTTTTGAAGGTAACTATTAACCACCCATTTCTATTGAATTAAGTTTTAGTGCAAATGATTTAAAATAATCTTTATGGACTGACCAATGTACAACCTCAACGGTGAGTAAGTACATGTACAACATTCCTTCAAAATCCAGCTAAACGTTGGTTCGGCGTCGTATTGTAGCTTATGACGAAAAGCAAATGTTTGTGTTATTGCTAACAGAAAACTCGATGATCTTCTATAGATAGAAAGCTAAAATCGCAAATCGATTGAGATTGTTTAACAAAGATAGCGATGTTGAGTTTTGTTGGATTTTCAAAGTATTCGTGCATGGACCCTCTATAAATCTTTGGATCGGGCGTGAATTGTAATATGGCGAAAATATTCAATAAGATAAAAGAGAAACGCGTATTTGTCTATGAAGATAACGCTCTTTGTTCTCATCTTGTACAAACACAGCTCAAATTGCTACTGACAACAGCCTGTTATCTATGTTGCGCTTTTTTGCGGGAATGAGATTAAAAATACAGATATCACAGCTGCATACCACAAATTTGTTTCTGGTAAAATGAGTATTACGATCTAAATTTAAATTTCCCTGCGGGGGGAACTTAACAGTAACTTACAGTGGTGCGGTAGTGGATTCTTATGGTAGTTTAATTAAATAATTGTTTGAAATGGCTGACATACAAACTACTAGGTTACAATAATTACTTACCATGAAAGGCTTTTTCTACTATCGCAATTAATAGACTCCAAATCATCTTTTCTTAGCAATCCTTTCGATATTATTCCTACACGGAAGATAGTTATTCCGGATAGGTCTCCTTTGCTCTTGGTTTTCTAGTTTTATCACATTATATGTTACATTTTTCTAAAATTCCATAAAAAACACCCATTAAATTTTGATCAAATTAAAGAGAATTGTAGAATAATATGCTGTTCGCAAATACGATTCCATCACTGGTGTGACTGGATACCCTTTCACAAATTAGTCTGTTTACCTAGTTTCTAAATAAGTTCAAATAAAATTCAATCTAAGCTTATCCTCTATTAACATAAAATATTTGCAATGTAAATACAAATAAACGTTCCTAAAAGAGAAATCTAATTTCCTAAAATTCAACTTGCCAGGTATTCCATCATTGTTCAATCAAAATCTCTATGTGCATGTTTTAATATTTTAAAATGTTCCAAACTTCTTAGCACGATAACATTATGTTTAAATTTAATGAACACTAGTTACGTCGCTAAGCCGTCGTTCAGCACTAAACGCTTTCACGTTTGATTCATTTCCTACCACATGAATACTATCTGTTTACATTGAAAATTCACATATACATAATTAAAAAATTTGAACATAAAAACTCATTACGCACTGTTTAATAATACCTTTAACACAAGGATGTCTAGAAACCATCAGTATGTTCATTTTTCATTCTTCTCCGCTAACACAGCTTCCTTAACACAACCAATACAACGCAAAATTTAAGTTATCGAAGGGATGAACTCCTTAGGTTCTGTTATGCCTTTTGATTCCACTAAATTTTATTTTAATACTTAGATGTAGGAGAATTTTTAATCTTGGCATAGGATAATTTTTCTCCCACTTTTAATTAAATATTTGAATGTGATATTCATGAATAGAGTTTCTCACAAACCCAAGAACGATCATCTAATAATTTATACCATATAAAACGTACGCGCTCACGTTCCCATGCTATAGGACTGTGATGTGGTTAAAACGGTCTGCCTCGAAGCATGAAATGGTGGGGTATTACAGCTCGTAGGAACGAGGCAGCTTAAAGTAAGGGACTTTAATTTTGGCTATCGAAAAGATTGGATGTGTGTGCGCGCGGTAGTTTGGAGAAGTGATTCTCCTCGTGTTCTTGTAACTTCCCTCTACCTTAAAAAAACAATCTTGTATTCCGCGTGTTTTGCTAGCCTAATTCAAAACATTTGTTTATATTTACGTCTATAAACTGTGTTTCGTTCAACTTTCAACTTTGTTCCCCCTTACTATTTGCTAGTATGACTAAATCTTGGCGTTTCTAAATAATTTTCTGAACTTTACTATCTGAACTTAACTTTCAACTGTCGTGCTTAGTTGTTATATCACATTTCGTTCTCTATAAAATTTTACTAATTTCGGTCAGCATCCGTTAATACAATGTAATAATTTTAATCTATGCTTTGGTACAAAGTTACTGTCCGACAACGGTCTATTGTTAGTCATCTTTCTATTTGAAACGCAATCGTAGCGTATTACTTGCTACATTTAAAGTTATCTGTATTGGTGGTTTTAAAATTAGTCATGGTCCTGGATCATAGCGTTTAGAATGTGTTTAAAAGAAATAATGTTATACCTTACTAGCTGAATGATCCTTATAGGAACAAAATTTGGAATATCACACTTAATTAAGATAAATAATTAGTGAAATCTAGTATACAAGACATGCTCATATTTAGTCTGTTCATCCAAATTTACCAATTTTTTTTCTTTCCCATCTAACATATAGCTAACTCAACGCAACTCGTTATAAAGTCTTTGTTTTGAATTTTGAAGAATAATTCTTAAATAGAATTGTGTTATTTAGTGCTGACCAAAACTTTGAATAAGTAGAAAAATTCTTAAATGAACGGTGTTTTTGATCTTCAACTATAGAATATATAATATCTGGTTGACTATTACGAGACAAAATCTTTCGTGTATGGTACTGTTTCGGCAAGTAGTTACTAAATAGCTAACTACTTTGATACTCATTTGGCAAGGACACTTTTGTTTACGTGAAAAGTAATGCTAAAATTCCAATGAAACTGTCCTTATTTCACTACATGTGGACAACTTCCTACAACAAGAAAATGCCAGTCGAACTACTTGAATAAAGTGGCCTACTGTTAATCTGGTGTTAGGAGAAAATTTTATAGTAAGTGAATTTAGATATTATCTGAATACCTATAAAAAGAAAAAATACATTTTGCGTTCATTTGCTAAAAACATTCTAATCAACATCTTCATGAATTTTACATTTATTTTAATTTTACGTTATATTCAACTGGGATATAATTAATTAGAGCGCCATGATCCTCAACGTGAAATACGTAATTTATTAAATCTAAAAGCACCTGAAAGTAATAAAAGTCTTACTGTATAAAATTGAGTAATCGCTTGCTGCTTTGTTAAGTCATCTACCCTATATTAATTTTAATTACAAGCACTTTACGAAAATTATACTTTAAAATAACCATGATAAATTACAAATTACATTAACAAAGACTTTCTAACTCTACATTAATCAAATGTTTGTCCTGAATCTAAAGAATAATTTTAATAACAAGTTTACTTTGCAAATACAACATGGCACTGCTTTTCTTTTATATGTTGACACATAACACACAACAGCTGGAAAGCATTTACGTAAAATTTTTTTTTTGTACAAATTGGCAAGTAGAGACGACTGAAATTTCATTTTTGGCTTATTTCGAAAGTTCTGTCTACAACTAGGTCGTTAAAATCTTGGTTTTCACAAATTAATATTGAAAAGCATGTATTAAATTCTAAGAAGTAATACACATAGAGGGGTAGGTGTCTTTTAATCTAACCTCTATTTGAGGCGGGTTCTTAATTGGATAAGCAGTTTTAAATGGGAACTCCTTAGTCGTGTACAAATTGTAACTTGACAATTTACACTGAAAGAAAAGTATTGTAAAATGTAGTACAATCATGGTGAATTTTACTACAATTTGTGGTTTCATGTGAACTAGGAACAAATTATTGTAATATTCAGCAAGGTTTGTAGTAAATTATTATATGAGCTACCAACATACACTAGAGTTATTTTTCAGCTAAAAGTGTAGTAAAATGTTAAGTATTGTATATGGTAGCATTTAATACATTAACATTGTAATATTTAAATGTTTCTGTAATTACTATTACAACCTGAAATTGCAATTTTACCACTCTGAATTTCAATATTTACCATTTTATATTGTTACTGTAAGACATTGAAGCACACACTAAGAAAAAAATGTTTAATTTAACCAAATTGTATTTTACTAAAACAAATATAAATGTCACATAGCCACAAAAAGAATATTATTCCAAGAAGACATTTTGTTCACGAAAGGTTAACCATTCTTTATAGTAACCAAACACTTTTGTGAATTTGAACGGTTTGCTTTTCAGGCTTAACGATGGTTTCTTTACAAATTTCAATATCAGTTCGCATTTTAACACATAATTTATTACAATTATTGATACCACTACTTTAATAATTCCAAATAAATCATTTTGTATAAATAAAACATAATGCAAGCAAGGTAGTCGTACATATTTTACGCATTGTTCATGAATAGTCCCGATACAGTTCATGGCATTGCTGTTCATTGCCGTTCTTGTAAAGCTTGACTTATCATTTTTTTAAAACTGGACTTAATCTATAAAAATTATAATATTTAAAAAGAAAACTATAAATGGGGTACCTACTTACTTGTTTTAAATTGTATAAAACAACTTCACTTTAATAACATTTTTGAACCATAATGGTTCAATTGCCGTTAGAATAATACAGTCCCAGTCGTTTTGATTAATGTGAAATTTTATTCAATATTATTTCAAGTTGTGCTGGAGGTGCACAACGTTAAGACGATTTACCAACATAATAGTAACAGCAGACGTCTAATTAACGTTTAGCTTGATATATTCACAGCGCTAGTACCTGTATAATTATGAGTAATCGAGTAAAGTATCAACGCAGCTAGTTTGCAATTTAGTATGCTGGCGTTCACTAGCAATCGTAAATAATTCGCTTGCGCGAACGCCTACGCCATTTTGTTGATTGTTACGATACGGTACGGTAAAAATTCACTCAGTGCTGCGACATTTAATCACTAAATGTGTTGAATATTACAATACTTGTTTCAAATATTTTACATATGAATTATTAACCTTAATATATTAAAAATTGATACTAAAATAGTGAATTTTACTAGAATGTTTTAGATACAAATTTATATGAAAAATTATTACACTGACTTTCAAATATTTAAGTTATTATTATTCTGTAAGCAAAAAGCTTATTAATAATCACTAAAATTGTAGTAAAATTATCTAGCCTACTTTTTTGAGTGTAGTCTGATGTCAAAGTGACAATCAATAAAAACTTTCAACGGATATTTTAATTCGGTAAAACGTTTACAATTTAAACTTGAATTTAAAAAACGAATACGTGATTGAATTTATCTATGAAAATGTTTAAAAGGTGATTCTTGTTCACTTTAATAGTACCTTTGTCTGTGGTGACTGATTTACTTAACTTTTTTTAACCCTCCTTAGAACATAACTGAATTTCATCAATAGTTTGGAGCGTTTTTAATTACCTGAAATAATCTTTCTATATTTTCTTGTAAAAACCGTAAACTTGATGTTACAATAATATTTTAATTGAAATAGATGTATATATTTTTTTACTCTTATCATTATTACAAAAAAATACTATTGTTTCCCACATTTAAAAAGGCTTGATTCTGGTAGTAGTGACCATATGATTTTTAGATTATTGAGAGTAAATAGCTTCTAAAATTATTCACTTGATGAGTAGATGTACCTGAGAGTGTAAGCGATACCCGAATATTTGGGTACAATTATTATACTAGTTGATTTATTAAATAATTTGCTTAGAGACTCAAATAGCAGTGTCATTTGCATTTTAAAGTTGTTTTTTTCTAGCTTGGCGTTAACATTTTTCCGAGATGAATGTTTGTGCTTATTTACGTTTTTTTATCGAAGAGGTTGCTACACCTCCCTCTAGATGTTTTCCTGTTAAAGAGTAATCTTATAGTTGTAGTGGCGCACGATAAAAAATCCGTATCCCCATCCCCTGCTCGTCTCTAAAAACCGTTGAAGTTAGAGTTTAGTGTTAGTCCGGATGTCCCCAAAAGTCGTGTAGTTTATACGGATTAACTTTTCATTTCTTGTCTGATTTTTGTGAGAGTGTATATACACGAGTCGTCCCCCTTCGTTATATACCGCTTGTTATATAAATGTTCTCCCGCTTGGTTGTACGCCCCTTGTTTTATAAATCTTTAAATAACAAAGAAGTTTCGTTACAAATTTATTACTTCCAGTTTTCTAGGCATTTTAAGTTAGTTATATACACGCAAGTAATTTATTTAATTAAGATTATGTAAACGAGGGGTGGCATTTATTACCTTCCTCATCTATCTTGTCGATTTGGCAAAACCTTTTCTTATAAGCAGTAGCAAACATCTTTGTCAAAATGAAATAGTACTTGCTGAAACTGGACCTCACTAATTTTTATAACTTTTACACAAAATAATCCTCACAGTCCTGATTATTTTTAGACATTGTTTGGTGTTTCTCGGTTACCAGATTGCCATAAAAAAAAGCAAAACTGAGTACTCGTACTGATCACATTTGTTAATATTTTATGGTTTTTGGATTTTATCACAGTCCTGCCATATTAGAAAGGCATAAGGCTTTTGGTTTATAAAATCTTCATTGCTTATAATTTTTCGTCTCTTAGTCAAAGTCCCCAAGGAAAATGAATTGCTTCCTTCTTCAGTAATGACAATAAATTCACATACTAACATTTGCGGTTATTGTAGTAGAGTTATCAAAATAAGGGAATATCATTTTATCGGGAATGCGTAAAAAGGATATTGTTCTTTAAAAGACGAATTATAAGGGTGCAGCATTGAAGCGCTCTTCAGCTACACATTTAAACATACCAAGCGGATAGGTGCCGCAACCATTACGCTCCTACAAAGGTACCACACGCAAACGCTTCATAGACATAGCGCTACCGCAAAGTTGCCAAATCAAAGAAGCTACGTGTTAAATGCCAATGTCAAAATGTACTACAATAAATAAAAATCAAAGCACCTCAATTAGGACCAGGAAAACGAAAACTATATAATGGACGTTTATATTTATAAAAGGCTAATACAAGGATAGGAAAGGGAACTATTTAATAGACGTCTATTGTTATAACCATTTCGAATGAGCAGGTGAAATGGCTTGCCTGTTCTAATGAGCTAAAAAGCCAAACTACAGGTTCAACCAAAGTAGTAGGGTCATTAGTGACCCTACGACAGGTCCCCGAAAGAGGACAGCGGCTCTTTTAGTACTTAGATTGGCAGAGACTATAGAGGTCGGTATGGCAGTCTAAAACACACTTCCGCCATGTGAAAGGCAACGGAGACCACCACATTACCTCCCTAGTACACGGCGTACTTAAATTGTAATAAAAATTATGGCATTCTCTGGGGTAAAAGATTCCGGAGTTAAAATAGTCCCCTATTCGGATCTCCGGGAGGGGACTACTTCGGAGGATGCGATCGAAAAGTTCAGAATAAGAGTCGGGAACATTTTGCGAGTCGGAGCGTGGAATGTTAGAAGTATGAAGCAAGTAGGTAAGCTAGAGAACCTAAAAATTGAAATGAATAGGTTAGCACTATAGTAGGGATCAGCAAAGTTTGGTGGCCAGAGGCGGGGGATTTTTAGAATGTAGACTTCAGGGTAATTCCTACAAGAGTAGAGGAAGGAAATTTGGGTGTGGAGATAGTTATGCGAAAAACGATAGGACACTGTGTAAAAAATTACTTCCCAAAAAAAACCAAATGAGTACCCATGGTTAGATTAGAATCTAAAGCAGTAAACACAGTAACACTATAGGTATACGTGCCAACCTCTAGCTACAGTGACGAAGACGTAGAAGCGATCTACAAAGATATCGAAGACATACTAAGATACGTAAAAGAGCATGAAAATTTAATAATTACGAGGGATTTTAATGCAGTGATAGGTGAGGGTAGGGAAGGAGCCATAATAGGTTTATTTGGTTTAGGCACGGGAAATGACAGGGGAACTAGGCTGGAAGAATTTTGCGACAAGAACAACTTAACCATCACAAATACATTATTTCAACATCATGATGTTAGAGGACGATGCACGTGGAAGGTGCCAGGGGATATAGGAAGATATCAAATAGATTACATTCTTGTTAGACAACGGTTTAGAAATCAAGTAAAAGACTGTAGAAGCTACCCGGAAGCAGATATAGACACTGACCCCAACATCGTAATTATGAAGGCCACACTTAAATTTAAAAATCTGAAAAAGAGGAACGGAAAAAAGCACTTTCACTTTGAGAAGCTAATAGATAAAGATACCCCGAAAGATTTGAAAAAAGTCCATTGAATTGTGAAAGACATAGGGAACATTTCTGATACTAAGGAAGTAGAAACAGAATGGAGTAACATTAAATCCAGCTTAGACACGGCGGCCAGAGATGTTCTGGGGTATACACAAAAAGAAAACAAGAAATCATGGATAATAAAGGATATCCTGAATTTAATAGAAGAAAGACGAAAATACAAAAATAAATCAGACGAAACAGGAAAAAAGAGATACAAAGCCATAAAATGGGAAATAATTCGCAAATGCAGGAAAGCTAAAGAAAAATGGATTGATGAAAAGTATAAAGAGATACAAACTAAGATGGAAGTAGGAAAGATAGATGAAGCACACAAATTAATTAGAATCAATTTTAGGGATATAAAACCGTGTAACAAAAATATAAGAGGCGCGGGGGGAAACGTCATTTTAGAAAATGTAGAGAAAGTGGGTAGATGGCAAGAATATATAGGAAATTTATATGCAGGAGAGGAACTAACTGCATTAGAACAGGAATCAGACATTGAAAATGATGACTTGGGATATCCTATACTTAGAGATGAGTTTGAATTAGCATTAAAGGGTCTGAAAAATGGACAGGCTTCGCGTATAGATAAGGTGCAAGCAGAAACTCTAAAACCCATTAGACAAGCGGTAATAGAACGTCTCTTCCAACTTGTAAGGTATATGTATGAGATAGGCGAGATACCCAAAGATTTCAAACGTAACATCATAGTAACTATGCCCAAAAAAAAGGCGCGGATAGATGTGAAAATTTTCGAATAATGAGTTTGACAGCTCAGTGTCAAAAATATTAACTAGAATTGTACAATGAAGAATGGAAAAACGAACTGAAGAAATACTAGGAGATGATCAATTTGGGTTTAGGCGAAACATGGGAACGCGAGAGGCTATTTTAGCTCTTAGAGTGATAATGGAGAAAACAATAGAAACAAGGGAAAGCATCTATATAGGGATTGTAGATCTGGTAAAAGCATTCGACAATGTAAAATGGAAAAAAATGTTTAAAATACTCAAAAAGATTGGAATGAGTTTTAGGGCTAGATGGATAGTACATTGCTTATACAAAGAGCAAATAGCGGTAATAGAATTAGACCAAGATAGTAGAGAAGTAAATATTAGGAAAGAGGTGAGACATGGATGTGCTTTATCCGCATTAATTTTAACCTGTACATAGAAGAAGCAATGAATACTGTCAAATGCAGGAAGATATTTGGAATTAATATGCAGGGACAAAAGATTGATATGCTTAGATTTGCAGATGATATAGCGGTATTAGCATCTAGCAAAGAAGAGTTAGAAGCTGCTCTTAATAAAATGGAAACGGGTCTAACAAAGAGATACGGTATGAAAATTAACAATAATAAAAATAAAGTACTAGTATGCAAAGAAGGGGAAAATAAATCAAAAACAAGAATACAAATAGGTAACAAGAATTGACAAGAGGTTAAGGATTTCTGCTACCTAGGAAGCCAAATAACGCAAGATGGGAAAAGTGTAAAAGATATAAAACAAAGATTAGCTACATTGAGCAAGAAAAATCAACTACTGTGTTCAAAGACAACAAACATAGAAACAAAAGCACTGTACGGCTGTGAAGCCTGGACAGTAGGAAAAGTAGACAATAAAAAGGTAGAAGCCTTTGAAATGTGGTGCTACAGATGTATGATGAAGATATCATGGACAGACAAAGTTAAAAACAAGGAGGTACTAAAAATGGTAGGGGAAGAAAGAAATATGTGGAAAACGGTAAAAAAATAGGAGACATAGGAGGATAGGCCGCATACTATGGCATGAGGGAATAGTGCGGAATATACTAGAAGCAGAGATAGGAAAAAAGGGAAGTAGAGGTAGACCTAGGTTAGACTATTGCACACAAATAGTGAAAGATGTAGGCTGTAGGAATTTCAGGGAAATGTGTAGACTAGCTCAGAATGCAAATCAATGGAGGTGCGCATCCCACCAGTCCCAAGATGGAAAAACTAATGACGAAAAAAATAACTGTACTTAAACATGATTATTATAAGCAACTACAGGTATTGATTGTGCAATATTCTCGAATAATGTTAATTGTGTGAAAGGATTTACTGGAAAACTATTAATTCGGCAAATGTCTAAGTGTTTCTTGTCAGCCACAGGCTGCTTAACCCCCATCACATACTACTGAATCTCAGTGAAATAAGGCATGTATTTAGAAAACAATAGGAGGGGAACCGAGCTGTGTATAAGCTGTGTGAGAATTTCAAGGAACTGTGTAGGCTAGCTCAGAATACAAATAAGCGAAGGTACGTGTCCAACCAGTTTTGAGACAGAAAACCTAAAGACGAAAAAATAAGCGCAGATAAATCTGATAATTATTATAAACAACGGCAGGTGTTGGTTGTGAAATATCTGCAACTAATGTTGACTACGAAAAGATATATTGGAAAAAATATTAAATCGGCAAATGTTCAAGTTGTTTGGTGTATCCTGTGTGATTTTCTACTATACTCTTACCAAAGACTGCAGGCGTTCCTTCCTCCAGATTTCCCTTTAAGGATTAATTTCTGCCAGTGGTACCTAAATAGGCTAGCAGTAAACCCCAATTTTGATTGTAAAATCCTTTTTACGGACTAAGCCAATTTTTACGGAATTCTATTATAAATTTTCACAACAACCATATATTGGCTGAAAATAATCCACATGGAATTGTAGACACACATTTTCAAGTGCAGTTGTCATTCAATGTATGGGGTGATATAATTGGGGATCATTTGATTGGTCCTTTCTTTTTGCCTGGTCGACTTACTGGTCACTTATACAGGTATATTTTGCAGCACGAATTGCTTTTATTACTCGAAAACCTACCTCTTTTGCTGAAAACAAGTGGATAGGACGGGGTGGACCTTAGTCATGGCCCCCTAGATTCCCCGACTTAAATAGCCTAGTTTTTTTTTCCTATGGGCGCATATCAAATCTCTAGTGTATACAACACCAGTGAATGACGTTGATGATTTATTAATTCGAATTATAGCTGCATTTGAAACAGTAAGAAATAGTCCGTCGGTGTTCGAAAGAGTACGGGCATCAATCAGAAGAAAAGTGGGCGCATGTACAAAGGCTGCAGGAGGTCACTTTCAACATTTGCTTTAACATAATTTCCTTGTTATAGTTAGTATTTAGGTTTTTGGATTGTAAATTTTTTGTATTGTAAATACTTGCTAGTCGCAGTAAAGTGTTTCCTATTATTTTCCTAAATAACGGTCACAGATACGAAAAAACCTGCAAGAGATCAAAAAGTTTCCAAACAAAACAGAAAATTTATGTTGTGTTTTAAAATCTACCAGTGGTGCAACTCAATAAAGTTTAGGGGAGAGAAAAAGGCGCATGAATGTCCGTCGAAAAACTATGACTCTGTATTCTCAGAAACTTTCGACGTGCCCAATGATGTAAGCCCTATAGCGTAACCTATATTCTACATTTGATCTTAATATTTCAAAACTACTGGAGCTGTAAAGAGAAATCCAAAAAGATTTCGATACTTCAACACCCTGTAGAACGGAAACAAAACGTTTGCGGACCAATGTATATATAAATTTTTAGTCATAAAATTCGCCAAAGAAACAAACACACACACACACACACACACACACACACACATATATATATATATATATATATATATATATATATTGCTATGATAAGGGGATATTTAGGGGTATATTGAGTCATGGTGGTTACCCAATGCATGTAAATAGTACTAGGAGTTAGAAAACCGTATTTATTTAAAATTAAAAATAGGTAATTTTTATATTATGCAAAGAGCAAACATTTAACACTCTGTATAAGGATCGCAATTGACTTTAATTAATGCCAAGTAGCATTTTATTCAACAATACACACACATGCCGCAAAAGAAATAACTCTACACGCAATCAAACTTGCCCTAAACCAAAAATATTGACAGATTGCAAAATTAAAATCGTGAAATTCGGTAAAAACCTAGAAAATCATAATACAATTCACATTAAACAAGCGATAAGGAAAGCAGATAACATAGCATCCTGATAAGAAACGTATTCTTCAAAATAAATACGCTTCGAAAACGCAGAAATGTAAACAGAAGTATGTTCATTTACGTCACTTTGTATATGTGATTTTCTACATGAAGTTAATGCAGATCCTAAAGTGTTATTTTGACAAACAACACCATAAGTGAAAATTACGTGCCAAGCAAATTAGAAATTCCTGTAACAACATCAAAATAGACGCTATAAAATAAATACAAACCAGAAATATACGATTAACTACGTGATCAACGAGTCGTTCTATAAGGTAATATCAGCGATGAACCTGTAAAAGGTCCAAGAATATTCAGAACAACTGATGGTTGGTCGTACACTTTGAACACCAGCTCAGATAAACCAATGAATTTAAATGGGGTGTAGGCGATATATAAGGTGCAAGTTTGATAAGCGGGCAGTCTTAATGTGAACCACGTACAAGCTGCGTCACTGTTACTGAAAAATTTACGCGACGAATAATATTTCAAATTGAATAATAAAAATTTTGTGCAAAGTGATGTTATAAAATATTTTGAATTAATTAATATTGAAAATATATGAAACAACGTTTGGCCGTTTGCCAGAAAACGGCTCTAATGATACTCTAAGAAAGTTATAAGAAATCTAAGAAAACATAATAATTCTAAGACAATTCCAATGATACTCTAAGGAAATTCTATGTACAATATTCGAAGCAAATAATAAGAATAAATTCAAAGGACATTACAGCGTTATGAAAATCTAAGGCAGATCACATTAAACGGGGTAAAACTTGGAGACGAAGCACCTTAACTAAAAGCAATATTGGGCTACTGATCCACAGCACGCAGCTGAAAGACGTTCAAGGAAAACTACAGGTCAGAACTATCTAGCCTAAGGCATTATTTACTATTTATTATATTTGAATATTGATCACATTAAAGCATTATTTTCTTTTTAATATTTTTGAACATATTTTAAACTTGAATAATTTATGTAAAGGGTCAACAAAAATTTATTTTGATATGTGAAAAATTTCGTAAACAAGGAAAAACCTTGAACGTTCAGAGAAATCTTTAGTAGAGTACAAACGACATTTTGACGACTTTAAATAAAAAAGGGAGCTTTAAATTTTGGAGTTAAATAATTTAAAATGTATTGTTATTTGATTCAGGGGTTAATTTTATCATACAGTCAAACAGATTAAGCTTTTCTCATTATACAAATATTAATCGACTTCGTTTTATCATTCAAATCAGATAAAGTTTTAGAGAAAAGGGGGTAAACTATTTGATTATCGTAACGTTGTGCACTCTGTGTGAGTTAAACTGGGCTAGCCGAGGCAAAATTTAAAATTTCAGGAGATTAAAATACACAGAGCGGAGTGGTGGTGATCAAAGAAGACTATTTGAATAATTACATTGACGTACAGCGTTGTGTGTGTGTATGTGTGTGTGTGTGTGTGTGTGTGTGTGTGTGTGGGTGCGTGGGTGCGTGCGTGCGTGCGTGGGTGGGTGCGCGTGCGCGTGTGCGTGTGCGTGTGTGTGTGGTTTTTTTTACAGTTGCAATATTTTTATTTCAACATAAATAAGTTACATTACTAATAAATACATGCACTGCACTCTCAATACCAATATCTTCCCGTGGAATCGCAATTAAGCATAACTTCACGAGAAGTGGTTGCTGCTCATACGCTCTTCTTTGAGGATTAGATTAGCTAGAATGAGTGTGTGTGCGCGCGCGTGCGTGCGTACGTGCGTGCGTGCGTGCGTGCGTGCGTACGTGCGCGTGTGTGTTAGTGTGTGTGTTAATCTAATGTAACGAAAAGAAATAATTGTAGGACAAGCGTTCACTTGCAAAAGAAAAATTAAATACGTGTCGAACTCGTTTAGAATACTTGGGAATGATATTTTAACTTACCTATATTGTTGAAAACGTCAAGATATTAACGTAATCAATAAATTCTGCAATGACAAAATGAGTAGTTACCTCATTAACTGCTGGTTATCTAACGTAATAAAGTGTGAAGAGCTTTTAATATATAAATTTGTCCTGTACAGAAGTGCTTCCTCTTCCGGTGGGTTGACAATTTGAATGTTCTTATGACGATGTATCATAAAAAGCTTTTACGAAAGCGTCGACCTATTAGTCTTCGATGAAGCTGGGATAAGTAGTGTGCTTCAAATTTGTTTTTACTATATACTCAATAAATATCTTTCTGAATTTCTAGTCACAATTCCAGCTTATTCTGAAACACGTAATACGGTCTGGTCTGTTTATTGAAATTGCTAGATTAAACGGTAGAGAAGCGTTAGCATTCGCTTAAAGTATACAATAAAATTTCGAAATAGGTGCTTACTGACGGAAATTCAATCCACTACAGGTAGTTTGCTCAGTATTAGCTAGATTTGACCTCAATAAGTTAGCGGTTACCCCATGGCTTTGAATTATCTTATCCAATGTTCAAGTTGATCGTAACCGCTTTAATAGCGTGTTTGTTTCATAATCAATATATTATCTACGACGTTCGCTTTCCGTGTACAACTATGCCACTTTCATTTAAAATGCGAAAGGGATTTATTACAAAATGATTTCTTACTTTCTACCAAATGTTGCAGGATATTTATTATTCTCCCTAAATTTTCCGTTGTAAGAAATCAAGGTAACTTATGAATTATGTTCTCCTTTCTAGCAAACGTGATCGCAACTGTAATCATTTGCTGGCTAAGCATTAAAGTTATTATTTGAGTTTTGTTCTAAAAAATTTTCCAATAACTGGGAGTACGTTTTTATAAGCTTGTGTGTATTGAAAATGTATGAATCTAATGGGTTGGAGCTAAGATGAATTTTCGTTTTTCCCCTACCTACTGACTTCAGCGCCTAAGTTTGTGATAGGTAGACTTGTAGCTTTATAATTTTTGCAAAGTACATAAAATTTACAAAAAGTTCACCAAAGTATCAATTCATACTTAGCACATACTGATAATGAAATTTCAGAGACAGAGTACACTCACCTCAGCTTACTTTTTAAAAACATGCATTTAAACAAAAATATCCTGTAAATTGCTGTATTTGAATTAATTAAATCAAACTACCATAAAATTTAACTCTAAAATTATTAAATATACAAAGCACATATCTAGTAGTCCTATATGAAAAACATTAACCGTAAAACTTATAAGCTAATCTAACCTTGAATGTACTAGTCTTGAATTATATCCGATTGATATTCAAACAAAGTTACACACAACTGACCGGCAGTAAAAATCCAAAACTAAATTCGTAGCAAATTTTATTACAGCAGCAATAAAACAATTAGACTATGATTAATATTCTCAGTAAAGTTAGAAATGATCCAGTGAAGCCATGACAGCATTAATAATCGAACAAATTTTTGCATTACTATTTAAAATTTTCCATTGAAACGATTTTGAAATCTAAGGGTTGTACTTAGAATACTACGTAGAGTATTACCCTGCGCCCTAAAATAACTCCATTACCAAATTAATTCAAACATGCAAATTTTACGCACGATTTCTAATCGGCTGAGTCAAACTACACTTTAATTACACTTTTCAACATAAAATATTTTTATTTTTACTTACTCGTAGCACTTTATATATTTTAAATCTTCTCTGGTTCACTGAAAATGCAACTATTCCTTCTCTAAGTGAATCTGCTACTATTTGCAATGTATAATTCAGATTGCCAAGCCATTTGTTCCAGGTAATTTTTATTCCACGCCTCGTGCTAAACTTGGTAAAAGACACATATTCCTTATCCAATAAGTCACATTCCCTATAAAAGCTTATTTGTTGAGGAGGTAGAACCAGAAGAAAGTGAGAAAAATTGTTTGCCGATTATTGAAGTAAAAATTTTTAATCATAGTGTAGGTTCCTTGCTCGATTCAGGAGCAGAGGCGAGTTTAGTATCGGAGGAATTTGCGATAGAATTATGCCAATTAAGGGAGTCATTTAGTAGCTCCGAATAAAAAGAGGTTCGCTGTAGTGAATAGCGTTGTGGTACTGAATATAAAAATCGGTTTATTAAGCTGTGAACAGGAATTTGTTATTGTTTCTGGACTTAAATTTAAGAGTATCTTAGGTATGGATTGGATGATGAAGTTAGGTTTGATAATTGATGTGAAGAAATTAGTAAAAGTTAGGGATATGGTATTGCTCTGACAGGAGAGTTTTGAAGTCACAGAAGATGACGAGGGTGTAAGTGTTAATTTAATGGATTTGGATGAGGTGGAAGTTAGAGAATTTGATACTGTTAAATGTCCACAAGATAAGTTAGAAGAAGTTCAAGCATTGTTAAAGAAACATTCGGAGTTAGTAGGGGTTGAAGCGAGCACAGCACTAGGGTACGAACACGCTTTGGAAGTAGATAATTCCAAACCTTTTAATTCAAAAACATATCCGATACCTGCAACATATAGGGGCAAGTAAATCTAGAATTAACGAAAATGTTGAGTGATGGCATAATTGAATTTTTAAATACACATTTTTTGAACCCGTTGGTTGTAGTCAAAAAGAAGGATAATAGCATTCGTTTGTGTTTACATGCAAGGAAAATTAATCAACGGGCTAAGCCGCAAATTCATTGTCCACCATCCATGGACGCACTGTTAACGAGGTTAAGTGGCAAACTTATTTTTAGTAAGTTTGATTTGAGGAATTCTTTGTGGTTGATTCCGCTACATAAAAATTCTAGAAGGTACACAGGATTTTCTGTAGAGGGAAAAATGTATAATTTTAAGATATGGTTTGTCTGAAGCAACTATAATAGCGGGTAAAGCCAATGAGTATATAATATTCCGTGAAGTAGGTGCACATATAGAGATTGAGATAGGAGAAAAGGTAAAAGTTTCTGTCATCAAATATGTAGGACGAAGAACTTTCAGGATTAAGAAGAGAGTTCGGTTCATGTAGTGCATAGGTATATATAGTAGTTGACATAGGTGTAAATTATATAGTAGTTGATATAGGTCTAAATTATATAGTAGTTGATATAGGTGTAAAGATTAGTAATATAGGAATAACTAATAATGAATTGGTATGAATAATAGTCGATACTGCTATAAATGAAATAGTAGTTGATATAGGTGTAAAGATTAGGGATATAGGTATAAATAATAGTTGAGAGGTATAAATAGTAATGATAGGTATGAATAATAGTTGATGTAGGTATAAATAATAGTGGATAGGTATGAACAATAGTTGATATTGGGGTAAAATTTAGTGATATAGGTGTATATAGTAGTTGATATAGGTATAAATAGTAGTGATAAATATGAATAATAGTGGGTAATAATACATACAAATAATTAATAATTTTAGGGATATTTGAATGCAAATGAAATTTGTATTCAAATAGGGGGAGTATATTGTGAAATTTATAGGTTAAAAAGGGTTAGATAGGTCATTATATAATTTATTATTGTCACATGTAATTACAACTGATTATTAATTTGAAACGATTTCCAATACTGTAGTGTAGCAATTAACAATTTTAAAGTAAGCTTTAGAGTTAATTGTGCTTCATTTTTAGCGTGTGTAGATATCCTCATAGTACTTTCAGAATGTTTAAATGATAGGGAGCACAACCATTTAATTTTAAGTATTAATTGCAAATAACAGGTATAAGAAGTGTAAATATTCTTAACGTAGAGTGTAAAAACCGAGCATTTGAAATTATAGCAGATTGGATGCATAGTAGTCAAAAACTTTTCAGATTCTTTTAGCGTAAAAAATCAATAATTCTGTCATAATCAAGGAGGGTGAAATATTAATGTTCATAAATTAAAAGGAGTTATAGATGTAAATATTCTTTGCGTGCATCTTTTATCATAGTTTAGTAGGAACCTTTAACATTTGTGTAACCTTTCAAAGTTATAACGTATATTGTTGAAAACAAGTTCCTAGTAGTAGTTTATATCAAAGTTTTCTCGATAGCGTGGTGGTATTGAAAGTTCTCTGAGTAGCGTTGTAAACACGATATCCGTTGCTAAATTCCTCCGTAGGCAGAAAGAGAATGTGCTCACATAACATGTCTATTCTACGAATGGTAGTTATCAGATAAACGGGCAGGGAGCGATATAAGATAAGGAGAGATTATTATTAGCATTCATTAGAGTGGGATAAAAGATTTCCTATGTTAAGGGTTCGTTTGACTTTGAAAGAAACTGTGGGACAAGGAAAGAATGGATTTAATATGTACGAATGAGATGCCGTATGTTCTATAACTATCATTGGAAGATTGTAATATTTAGTGGGGAATAAAAGAGATAACGTACAAGTACAAACTGCTACAAATAAATAGAAATGGGGTATCAGATACAATATATGTGTAAATGAGACAGGATTACTTGGAAGATTGCTTGGAGAGGGCTATTGCGTCAAGGACAAGGGCAAATTGCAAAGAAATAAGGGATGGAAGATTGTGTGTGTTAGATGGAAGGAGACATAGTTCTGTAGAAGGGATGTTATAGTAAACGGCTAGAGAGTAGTGGCTTGGATTCGACGAAGATGATGTCAGTTGGAGCGCGAAACTCGTGCCTTCGTAGAAATTAATGTTTGTAAAGTCAAAATTTTGAGGATTTCGACGACGGTTGATATTAGGGTAGAAATTTACAGGGAATTGATGAAGGCTAAACAAGTATTTTTCGAAATTAGAGCAGTTGAGTATTTTGTTGTGAGGGGATATTAGAAAATTGTTAACCGTTTGAAATTTACCAAGAAGACTGTTGTGTATCAACGGAGTTGCGAGTAATTTGAAGCGTTAGGGTCGCAAAAATGGGTTATATAAAAACCAGCAGGAGGTAGTAGAGCTTTTCCTCTCTCTTTCTTTTGATTTTCATCAACGCGTCTGCGAATAGTAGTGAACAAGTAATAATATAATACTTGAAATAAAAGTTATGCACAAGTTGGTGTAAAATATTTTGTACTAGCAGTATTTGAATTAATGCAAAGATATCTCCGATGCATACGTTATGCAAGTAAGTACCAACTGCTTTTTATATGGTTGTTGGTGCAAGGCATGCACAAAAATGCAGCAGTGATTGTTTATGGATCGATTTGGTGGTGTATCTATGGTAAATTGGACCAGTAGCAGAGTTGGTGGGGTCTGGCTGTACCGTCAAGTGGTAATAGAGAAAATAGAATAGCAGCGTGCGGTCTTAAATAGTACAATTTGGGGAGGTTTCAGAACGTGTAGTCATTGATGAGGGCAACAGTCATGAATGGTATGATTATGCACGCATGTGTGATGGTGCAATCCAGGTAACAGATTTTTTGTGTATGATTGTTTTGTGGATTTATTTTGTGTATAATGACATTTTTTGCCTTATGGGTATATTTCTATAAATTTAATGGACTAAGAGGTACTGAATAAACTTTTATGATGTATTATTTGACCATATTTTTATGTGGGAATTTTATATGTGTAAAATAATTTATGTAATATTTGTGTACGTACAAGGTAAAACGGACTTACGGTATTTGGCTGTGGTAAAATTAGCACGAGTGTTTATAGGTTTTACTGTGAGCTTTTATTAAAACTGGGGTAACGTAAGGGGTATGAAAAGGCCCTGTTACTTTAAAATAAAATTTAATCTTTGGATAAAAAAATTTAATCATTAAATTTTTGGAAAAATGTGTTATTTCAGAGTTGAATATTTGTAATTTAATCTACCTCTGAAATAAGGATTGATGAGGATTTTTGGCGTAGTTTGTTGTTATGAATAATTGTTACTGTAGACGCGTTTGCTTTTTAGTACGGTTGTAACGTTTTTTTTACGCAGTTACACTTTGCTTATTAATCTAAAATAATATCGCAATAAAATAAAAATATAATTTATAAATTTTTGATCACTAAAAATAATTCATAAAATTTACAATAGCATATGCGCTCCTCCACTTTATAGGTCTAAGTTCCTACAATAAGCTTCGTCAAGTTGTCATTTCGTGTCACTTTTCTATCAGCGTCTGAACAGGTAAGCTGCTATCAGCGGCATAGAAAGTCAAGATGTTAGACAGGCACATGGCCTGTAATACGGTCCGCAAGAAGATTGAATTGTTTTAACCTTCGTGCCGGAATGTGGTTCTTGGCAGTTGTAGCGTGCAGATTTCATTTTGTGTTCCACCTGTAGCTGCTCAATCGATTCCTGCTGGCCGAAGTATTAGAGGTTCCCCCATCATTAAAACAGTTGGTATAATTAATTAAATAAATTTTATTGATGTTTTCCTCATAGTGCAATATCAAGGAAGTAAGTAATAGTATGGATACAGTTAAAATCATGGAAGTAATATTATGGATATAGTTAATATCGTAATTGTCGTATATTATGCTGAAAAGAAAATTTAGTTTGAGATTCGAAATACAAGAAATTTATAGGATGTACTTAAGGAGGAATTGGTTTGGTTCAATAATGTTTTGTTCAGAAGATTTCTCATAGTTCCAGCGATAAATTCATTCGTAATCATGTTTCCTGTTTGTGCATCGCAGATGGTTATGGAATATCCCACATCTGATGTCATAGTTCAATTTCTTTTGGTCGTACTGTACTTCGACACGTGAGTGATATTTAGTCTTTAATCACATTTTTAATTATTTAAAAGTTTTACGAAAGATAGCAGGTTGAAGCTTTACCTTGATTTAAGTAACTTAAAAATTATTTAGTAAAAGAAAGATTCCATTATAAATTTGTAACCTTGCAAAATTTTTAAAGATGGCTATGCAGTTTGCTTATCGTAATTATTTCACAAACAGATAGCTTTAGCTACCCTGAAAAAGTTGTTATTGACATATGATGTCAAAAATATCTAATTATCCAATTTAAATATCACATGTTATTCTACTCTAATTTAAAAGTATATTTAGCAATTTTGAGGTCATGTAATTTGATTCTTAAACAACGTGATGATTCTTTTTATACTATTAAGTAAAACTAACTCTATGTTGAAAGATATAGTTTTATGAGAACTTAAATAATTAAATTTAATTGTGAAGTCAACGTAGTACTACAGATGGCTAAAGATTAATATATGTAATATGAATTATTAAAAGAGCTTATACTTTTTAGTAAATTTATTCAGAAATATTCAATTTACAGATCTTTATGTTTTTTGAATACAAAACTATATTAATTTTCTGTTCTATAAATATGTTAAATCAAATCAAGTGAATTTAATTGAATAGAATCCATTTTTGCATAACTCTTTTATTATTAAAAAATTCAAGTAAGATTTATTGGTCATTCATGAGCAAACATTGTGTGTTATGATAACAAATACCCTGGGTGTATACTTTTGGAACCTAAATTCTATTACATTATTTTTGGTAAATATTTTTGAGGACACAAACGGTGTCCATGTTGTGCATTTGTTTGTTCACAGGTTGAGTCGAGACATCTGTAAGACATCTGGTAATTGAGATTTTGGTAAGTGCTTTACAAAGGTGAAATTCAGGTTTTGTGGCTATATTAGTGGTGTAGATTTAAGGTTTCCGCATTCCCCTAATACAAGCACAGATAATTTTTGTAGGTTGTTGTATTGAAAAATACGGTGGCGCTTATCTATATTTTTGGTCAATTGACAACCCATGACCCAAGCTCATGATCTATCCAGAGTTAACACTTTACTAGCCGTTTATGTCTAAAGAGTTTTTCTTTTCCTCAAGCCGTTTTCCATCCAACTTTACCTTGGGCTTTCATTGCTAATAAGAAATTCTCGACCTTGTGATATCAGGTAAGGGTTTATGATTTATGGTGGTCCAATTTACTATCTGATATTCACGAAGGTTTATTTTTGTTTTCACGGTAGTATATTTCAGATAGCAACCGAGCAGCTGTGGCCAACTTCTCTGATGAAGGTACGATTTGGGGATTTATAGCAAAAAACTGACAGTAGTTTTGGCGTCCATTAAGGAAGTTTATCATCAAAGAACCGGTTCAACTTCAGAGAATTATGGCTACCCTAGTGCGGGGCTTCAATCCAAGAAAACTTCAGAACAAAATGGCGTCCAACTGGTGGGTCCGTAGTAGTAGCAGTTAAGTTTTTTATTTTAGCAGTCTTCAATCCAAGTAAACTTCAGAACAAAATATTTGTGGGACACGAATCATCTAGCTAAACCTCAGAGCTATATATATATATATATATATATATATATATATATATATATATATATAACAAAATCAAACTTTGGAAGTCGCAAATTCTTATCTGCATTGGTCGGAAAAGTGCCGAATCCGGCACTGTAAAGAACAATCAAATTTTGTGTATACTCAACACAAACTACAAAATTTCAGTGCTGTATTACTTATACAGCACTAGGACTGTTTCATAGATACAAGCAACGAAACAATGCTTCCGATGCAAATGATTTGATAATTCTAATATGCAAACAACAACAAGCTTAGTGTATAACTTACAATACCTAATAATTAATGTCTCCTTATATGTTTATATTGTTCGATGCATCCTGATTTTTAAAATTTGATATTTAATGTTTCTTGACAGGTAACAAAATGTCACTTTTTATGAATTTACTTTTTCCCAGGGAAAAAGTGAGTACTTTTTTTCCGATTATGTGCAAATAAGTAAGAACCCCAAGATATTTAATTTAAAGCCGGGTCCACAATTGTAACATTCGGGTGTAACATAACATCGTATCATAACTTCGTCGCGTTCTACACAACCGATATATACAACTTAAGTAAGCAAATTTTGAAACCACTTGCAGAATTAAATTGACAAATATTTGAATACTTTATAGGTTTCTTTAGCAACACAAGTCTAACTGTCCCTATAAGTACAACAACCTACTCGTTTGGAACTTCAAATTTGACATCGATTGATTTTTTGACTTTAATATATTGTAATATTTTTTTCAATATTAAATCATCGTTTTGCCTGTCACAGAAAAAATAGTGTATTATACACGGGTAAAAATGTAAGAGTTTAACTTTCGATGTTTTGTCTCCCTCCGCTTCGCGTCGGGAGACAAACATACCTCGAGCTAAAATCTAGTACTCTTTTCCTTTGTATAATAAATAACTATAATTATAGCATTAGATGCAGCTTGTAGGCCACTTCCCCTCTGTCGTGTGGATAGTGTAATCTATGATTTTACCGCGATTTGCTTTCGAGTACTTTGTGTTGTGTGTGCTGCACTGTTGTACAGTAAAGTTGTTGTACCAAGTTGTATAAGGCAGGTGTTCGTATCTATTGTGCTATATACATATTAACGCTCGAGTTCCTCAAATGGTCGACCGCTCTTCGTCCTGTCATTGCTGCCGCCGCTGAAGGTTGCAGTTTATTACTGGTAAGTACTTCAAGGTGCCGCTTTTTAAACTTTGCTCATATTTGCACGTCCACTATTCTCCACCATACGTGGTTATCAAAGTTAGCGCACGTAAAACACTTCTCTTTTGGTTTTTACCAAGAAATAAATGCTTGAATAAATTAATTTGTGTGCATGATTATTTAGAAAACTTTTATTTACAAAATGACCCATTAAAAGTTATTTGATTAGTAATGTCTCTACAGAATTGTCTAATTAGAGCAGGACTATCACTACTTATTCATAAAGAACCTTAGAACTATCATTACTTAAATCATTATGATATATCATCCGACAATTCCTATATTTGAGGAAAGCAGATATCACAGTAATAAGTTATTTTGCAGCTCTGCAAAATTGTTCTCTTCCAATTTTTCACCTGGCGATCAATAAGTATGCATTACTCTACAACATACCATGTTGCTGTAAGTAATCTTAGACTGCTCGAGTTATTTACCAACCAATCAGATTTGAAGTAGAATAGAGTTGTTTAATAAATATGAATATGTTTAAGACATTATAATTGAAAATAGTGTGAGCACACAATTTCGTATCACAATAGACATAAAACCGAAGTTTCAACTTGAGGAGCTTAGCGAATGGCGTCAACGAAGCAACTAACGGAGTGTAAATATTCTTTTTACGGTATTAAGTAGAAGCAGTTGAAAGCACAATTTGCTTGGATTCTTTATAAATTTTTAGCACTTTCAAAGTTAAATTTCTAACGAAACTGTGAAATCTTTACCTAGTGTTTTAAGTGAACATATTTTATTAAACTTTTTGTTGTTCCTAGGAAACTTATTTTATAAACGTAGAGCTATTTTAGTCACAGGATTTTAATAGCGTATCTCTGAAGAAATTTAATATCACTGCAGAGTAACACTATAAGGTAGAGCTTACAGTTTATTTGAAAACCGTGTATGATAGTTAACTTCGCTACTGTCGAATTGTTCAGTTCAGCGTGTAACTCCATTGCAGTTCATACACACATATAGAAAATTGAATTTCATTTGTGTACTGCATTCATGTAGGAGGGTATACAACTTTAAGTGGAAAAATTCAAATTTATAACGAAACAAAAGAGCAATATAAATGGTAGAGAGCACTGTACTATGAAAACACAACTTCCAAGGGCCATTACGTATCCCACATAATTGCTCTAAAAACTTGTGTACATGATTTTGTACTTTACTGCGATTTACAGTGCGAATATAACGTGCTGTTTTTCGTTTGGAATTCGTTTAGTAGTTTGTAGATCTGAAGTGGCTTTACATTTTTGTTTTTCTTTCTATGCGCCATTGTGATTTTATTTTTATATGCTCAAATTGCTACAAAACTTGTATCTGCTTGAAAATTTGATGTTTTGTTTATTTTTACTGAAAAGAATGTACATTAGACGGTCTTTTCATAAAACTGATAATTTGTTTGTTCTCCCAATATTAACTTTTGCAATTACACCATAATGTACATCTTAAAACAAAGTGATGTTATAAGCAGTTTAATATTTTCATGCTTATAAATATTAATAATATTGTGGAACGGACTGTATATCTTTTTTAATAAAAAACTTTTTAGAGGCGAATTAAATGTCTTATGCTGGTAGGTTTGTAAATATTTTCGTTTATTAAACTGCAATGTTTATCAAAAGTAAAACGTTTGTCTGATTGTGATACAATTAATTATTTCACTACCATAAAAATGACTGAAAGTTTGCTTCTTTTGAAATATGTACTTTGTATATAGAAGCTAAGATTTTGTACTTGGTTGTTGCAGCGTATGCCATTTCATGTATATTTCTGCACTCAACTTGGCGACAAAAATTAGATGGTTTAGATGGTTTTCAAATAGAAATAGTTTGTAGAAATTTAACGTGGTGGCATTGTACATAATTTTTGACAAAAAAATCATTTAACTTACATCTTAAATGCACCGTTTTATTAATTTTAATAAAAAAAATTGTCACATATATTCTCTCTACTCTACAATTAACTCAAAAACAACAAAATATGCAAAGTACCCAAACGTTAATTTTTTTTAATTTAATTTTATATGGCATATATGCTACAATGGGCATTACAGCATATATTTTTTAAGGAGAGACCTTAATTTTGCTTAGATATTGCATTACTGTTTAGCAGAGGAAATAAGTGGGTTAATAGACCACCAACTACAACGTAATTGTTTACTTTTTATACAAATCGATTAATTTAGAAGAGATTTATGAACACACAGTTCACAAAAAAGTAATATTTTGGTGTTCATCAAAATATTATTAGAATTAAACCTTAGTTCCTACAAAATTTAAATGATAATTTACGGTTCAAAATCTTAAGAAACATAAACCATTAATAGTTAAATTTCTACCTAGATCCCAAATGTATGAGTAGATGGATGACAGGGGAATCATGACCCTATTTCCTCCAGCATCCTCATTTCCTCACACATTTTACATGTAAATTCCCATAAGGAGGATTGGAGGAGGAGGAACTCCTTCTTTGCTCTCCTCCTTGCTCGGACACCCCCATATCAACCATTTTGATTACGTCACACCCGCATTCTTTCCACCCGCGAAATAAATCTTTCTCCACATTTCCACCCACGAGATAAATCTATATTGTTTGGTATCAATTAATATTAGAATTTTCTCAGCTACCTGAATTTCTAGGAATTTTTTAGATAGCATAATCCTCCAGGGGCTACCCCAATTTTAAATTTTTTTACCGCTAACATTCTGAACCAAATAGTTTTCTACGACTAGCCATTTCCACCCACGAGATAAATGTACCTTGTTTGGTGTCAATTAATATTAGAATTTTCTCAGCTACCCGAATTTCTACGAATTTTTCAGATATCATCATCCCCCAGGGAGTTACCCTCATTTTAAGATTTTTTCCTGGTAGCAATTTTTGTCCGTCCGCATAAGTTCTTTAGCCATGCGATACGTCAAATTGATCTAGAATTTTACGCACAATCCGAATCTGTCAACAGATTTGAAATAGGACCACCTCTTACCGTTTTACACACATACCTTCTAGCGAGCATACCGCCACCGCACCACTACTCGCTTTTAATGCCATACCATACTTTCTATCTTGTTTAGCTGATCTTTCGAGATAAATATTTCTTGTTTGGAATCAATTAATATTAGATTTTTTTCAACTACCCGAATTTTTAGAAATTTTTTAGATTGCATCATCCCCCAGGGAGCTACCCCCATTTTAAGATTTTTTACCGGTAGCGATTTCTGACCGTCCTTATAAATTCTCTAGTCATGCGACACATCAAATTAGTCTATAATTTTACGCAGAATCCGAATATGTAAATAGATTTAAAATCGGGCCATCCCTTTCCGTTTTACACACACGCCCTCTAAATTATAACTTTCCTACAGCTCATACCTAAAAGAAAATTTAAAAACCATTTTTAAAACTTTTTTATTACAGACATTTTTTACTAATACAGTTTAAATTTTGTAAACCATATTTTTAAATACATATTCACAATTTTTATTCTTAACCTAGAACTCCTCACATCGGCTTATACTTATTAATATTTATTTCTAAATAGAGCAACTTTTCCAAAGACCAACCGGACCCACGTGTTGCAAATTCCTCTGATTTTGTTCTCCTGGTTTTGCTTAAGACCTCGTACATATTTTCCAGATTACTAGAAGACGTTATAACCATATTTTTTGTGTTAAAGGATTTCACATCGGTAGTCTCTTCTCCCATTTTTGTGTAGACGCTGTAGAGTTCGCAATTAACTTTTATTGCTGTATGTTGTGTTCTTTTTACATTAAGTAATCGAATAAACCGCTTTTTCTGCTTCCAAAGAAACTCGGACACTCCATCGTCGACACTGGCGCTCTTTATGCGGTAGCTAGCCATACGGTTGTTTCGTGCAAAACCCTTTAACAGCTGGCGGAGATGAACCTTTACGGATTAATGGCATACCGTGCTGTGTTTTCCTGTGCCACAGTAAGTTGTCCATTCTCGTAAAAGCGATACCGCTAGACCCACAATTTAAGTACTTTGCTGCTGACGGATGTATAAGCTTAACCCTGGACGATGTTACACTACGACAGTTGTTCTGGTGCCGTTTGAGGCATTTTTCCTGGTATAGGAAGCACCACAAGAGTTGCAATTAAAAATACTTTCGGATGATACTTTTCTTCGACTAGCCTCCATGGATAGCGCCATGGTTTATATACATTTTGGAAACAATCGAAGATTGCCGAAGACACTCGAAGAGTGCACAAGCGCGGTCATTAAACCAATTAGCATGAATACCAAGTATTCCGTACTTTCGTAGGTTGCTCATTTCCTAGAGCCAAATCTTCCGCATAGCGGTCGGTAGCACGTAATTATTTCTAGAGCCGGCAAGTACTCGATACCACCCAAATAGAGAATTAAATGCTCGATGTCTGTTAACTTCCGATTCCCTCGTAAAAGGTAGAAAAAACTCGGTCAATCATCCATCTAACTTATACTTCGACCCGCTCCCGTTCTGATAATTTCCAAACATTTTTCAAACGACAATGGTTTCAGGAAATTTTATACTTCCGACTTATAGATCTCTCGGAGGCTGGTCGAAGAAAAATGTCATCCGAAAGCATTTTTAATTGCAACTCTTGTGGTGCTACCTATACCAGGAAAAATGCTCTCAAACGACACCAGAACAAATGTCGTGGTGTAGCATCGTCCAGGGTTTAGCTTATACATCCGTCAGCGGCAAAGTACTTACACTGTGGGTCTTGCGGTATCGCTTTTTTGAGAATAGACAACTTACTGCGGCACAAGGAAAAACAGCACGGTATGTCATTAAGCCGTAAACTTTCAGCTCCGCCAGCTGTTAAAGGGTCTTGTACGAAACAACCGTATGGCCAGCTATCGCATAAAGAACACCAGTGTCGACGATGGAGTGTTCGAGTTTCTTTGGAAGCAGAAAGAGCGGTTTATTCAATTACTTAATGAAAAAAGAACACAACATACAGCCATAAAAGCTAATTGCGAACTCTACAGAATCTACACAAAAATGGGAGAAAAGACTACCGATGTGAAATCCTTTAACACAAAAAATATGGTTATAACGTCTTCTAGTAATCTGGAAAATATGTACGAGGTCTTAAACGAAAACATGTAAACACCAACTTTATACCCAATTAATTAATAAAATTAGTGTGTCGGGCGAATATGACCAGCTTGACGTTATTCCCGGAAGCATATCAACCTACGCATGGGGGCATAAAGATATAAGATAGTTGCTATATTTGTATATATTTTATTGTGTTTCCTTGTACAAACAATTAAGGTAGGTCAGTAAGCACTATTAAATTAGCTATTAATTGACTTGCATTCAACGTACTTTCCTTCTGTAATTAATGTATTTGTTTGGAGAAGAAATACGCTGTAAAAGGAATTATACACTGCTTTCACATGTAATTTGAGTAATCCATAATCGTCAAGAAATTATTTCAGATACGAATTGTATTTTCCAAATACCTATTTAGCATTGACTACATAATTATGTTATGACGTGTTAGAAATTAATTCGTAAAACCAAAAAATTGATAAAATTTTTACTGTTTAAAATTTTAAAAGTCGTGGTTTTGAATACTCTAAAAACAATACGTTACTGTTTGAAAATGGTTTTAAATATTAAACACTTATGGCTTATAAGGGGTTCATTTCTAAAATTCTCACGGTTTTAGATCTTCGAGAAATGGTTGGTTAAAGCATATGTCATAGATGAGCAAAAATTTAGAGGTTTGGGTCGTTAAAAGGTGTAACTTTGTAATAGGTGGTCAGATTTTAAATCTATTTGCATATTTGGATTTTGCGTAAAATTTCAGACTAATTTGATGTGTCGGATACTAAAAAATTTTTAAAGAACGGCCAAGAAATCGCCACCAGCTTAAAATCTTAAAACGAGAGTAGCTCCCTGGGGGATGCTACAATCTAAAAAATTCTTAGAAATTCGAGTAGCTGAGAAAAATCTAATATTAATTGATACCAAACAAGGTACATTTATCTCGTGGGTGGAAATGTGGAGAAAGATTTATCTCGCAGAGGGTATATGTGTAAAACTGTAAGGGTTGGTCCTGTTTTAAATCTGTTGACAGATTTGGATTCTGAGTAAAATTATAGACTAATTTGATGTACTACATGACTAAAAAATTTATAAGGACGGTCAGAAATCGCTACCAGCAAAAAATCTTAAAATGATGGTAGCTCCCTGGGGGATGATGCTATCTGAAAATTTTTTAGAAATTCAGGAAGCTGAGAAAAATCTTATATAAATTGATATCAAACAAGATAGGTTTATCTCAAAAGATGCAATGGTTAGTCGAAGAAAACTATTTGATTCAGAATGTTAGCGGTAAAAAAATCTTAAAATTGGGGTAGCTCCCTGGGGGATGACGCTATCTAAAAAAAATCCTTAAAATTCAGGTAGCTGAGAACCGAGCAAGGAGGAGAGCAAGGAGGAAGTCCCTCCTCCTCAAATCCTGCTTATGGGAATTGACATGTATAATGTGTGATGAAATGAGGATGCTGGAGGAAATGAGGTGCTGATTCGCCTGTATTTGCTCTACTTGTATGAAACATTTTTTTGTTTTCCAACTACATCGGATGAACATACGCCTCGCAAAAAAAAGGTTAAACGTGCAAGCTTATTTCACTATCGCTAATTTACAATAAAGAATAAATGCCTACTTTATTAAATGTTACTAGCCATTATTAAAGGCTTACATAAAAAACCTGCAATAACAAAAATCGTTTCCTTGCTTTATTCCACCAGAACTTGAATAAATAACAATCACTGTATAATTAAGATGGATGCTTAAAAATAAATTTTGCGGATTTTTCTAAGACTTCACAAACGATTCCTTTAAACAATCTATCACTACATAAGAATTCACAGGCCGACTTTTTAGGCGATTTTTATGGTCAGTATTTACAAGAGGTATCTATAAGCGATATTTACAAGGGCATTTACCCATCAATGAAGAAAATCAAACTCGTTAACCACAACAGCCCACTGCTATACGACGATTGCTTGTTGTCCTCACCTCATGCCTCATCTTCATTATATCATATCTTGCGAGCAACTGACTGTAGTGTTCTCTTGGGGGCTTCAGTAGAGGTGATTAAAACAAAGTCGAAGACCATTTCACATATTTAATTTAATTATCACTTTAAGTGCAGTACAACTGTTACATCTGAGGGTTAGACTTATAATGTTCTTATTCTATATTAGTTCTTAACTGCTAACAATAATTATGCAATTATGCTTACTTACTAATTCAAATTACACCTAGCCTAGAGTTCGTTGCACGTGTACTTCCTATCGATTGTCTTCCTGTACAATTCCGCACTTTGCCCTTCCTATAACAAGTCACTCACCTTTTAAATGCATAAAACTTAATTCAATGTAATAACTATAAATTATTATGATATTCGGCTATTACACCATCACAGACCACGAATGATATATAATTGTTATTCGACCTCACAAACCAAACGCTGTCGTGATGTATCATTAAAGGTCAGACGTTACATATAATATGTAAATAACAGCCCACTACACAATATTTTTATAGGCGTGAATGGATATGATTTGTAGACAATACTAAAATGCTAATTAAGTTTATTATTAATAATGAACTGCCATTAGTAAATATTAAATGCTTTAACAATGCAAATAGCTTAATATACCCTGACTCCATCATCTTCCTCTTCCTTCATCCTTCTCCCTTAATTTCTTAATTTCAACCTTTAATGTGGACTACTACCTTAAATCTAAGAATAAAAACAAAATAAAATATTTATTGAAAGTTATATGTACATCTGTTACTGTTATTAAATTTATTATATACATATCGTCTTAACTAGAAACCGTTGTGGTATCTGGAATATTTTAAATTGATTGTATGCGATCCCCTAAGCAATTGAATGAATGAATCTCTCACGTATACATCTTCTAGGTATTGATTGGGGTGGCATATAATTATTTTCAATAATATTAAATAGTATTCTTCTTAATCTTCTTTGGGAATTAAACCACTCATAGTTTTTAAAATCATTTTATTTACGTTTCGATTCATGACCTAGGATCGTTGTCAAAATAATAAAAACTTTTATCCATAACCTAGGATCGTTGTCAAAATAATTAAAACTTTTATTATTTTGACAACGATCCTAGGTCATGGATCGAAACGTAAATAAAAATGATTTTAAAAACTATGAGTGGTTTAATTCACAAGAAGATTAAGAAGAATACTAAACAAACCACAACAAACATACAAGGAGTATTTAATATTGAATAGTTTGTATTGCTGCTGTCATTCAACAAATGGTGGCTTATTTGACTGTCACTTTCCAGTAAAGTTAATTCGCTGTTTATCTCACGCATTTCCAGTTACGTTTGTTACATCATTCACAAATTTTTCATAAAATTTTTGGAAATCTCTACAATTCAACTTTTCCATTTTATAACATTAATTGTCGCAATCGACCATCTTAAAGCATTCGGGTTCGGTAGCAAAAACACTTTGGTTTTTCTCAATTTTTAAAATGAAGGAATTTCTTTGCTTCCTTGTCACGCATGGCAGTTCCTTATTATTCTAGCTCTTAACCTTATCTAACGTAATACGCAAGTCTCGATAAGAAAAATTACGCATGCAATTGTGTTATAGTGGGTTTTCTGTGTTACTGTGATTCACATCTCTTCTAGTACCTTCCATCTTCCACCTAACACTTCTCCTCTTTTATATCCCACTAGCCGGATTTAATGTACTCGTTTATCAAATGAAGTTTAAACTAATTAGTATTCAATTTGAAGGTATTTCCCAACAAGACTAACTGTTCAATATTCTCTGAATGTACATTAAACTGGGAGGCGTTCTTTAACATAATACTTTTCATGAATCATTTGTTTTACATAGTAACTAGATCTATGGAAAAATTACGGCATACGTTCTTTTTCAAATCAACCGAAGTTGTCGAAAGTACCCTCAAACAAAGTCGGTGATTGCCAGTAGTGCGGCCCGGCGCGTCAGGAGTGCGGTCCGGCGCTGCCCGATACGTGGACAGGGTACGGCCCGGCGCGGCTAGGTGCACAACTAGGAGTGCGGCCTAGTGCGGAACCCGACTCGTATCTTCTTCTTTTTAAATCTATTTCTCCCAATTCTAGTTTTCTTTTCTTAATTGATATAGTAGGAACCACGAAAGAAGTCCTCTACGTCTTAGGTGCCTAACTCAATTCAAAACATACGTTTAAGATTATTTAATAGCTAACTAATATGTACAGGATTTTTCACGACGATCGTGCATTAGACATTTCTCAGAAAGTACAAGAGATAGAAGTATGAAATTTTATATATAGTGATTGTTCGACATGCCGAGTTGATCTAAAATGTTTTCGTTTTGATAGCACTTCCGGTTGTACTGGAAGTTGATATTATCTTTGTTATTTTAAATGGAACACCCTACTTCATACCGAGATTTTTATTTCTTTGTTTCATGGGAAATTTAATTTACAATCAAACCATTTGTCTATGTTTATCATCGTTTCAAAATAAGAAATGCATAATGTCCTTGAATTATTTGACATTTTGAATTATGGTACTGTTTTTACATTTCGTCGCAGAAAGGCCTTCTTTCAAGCGTCGGAACTCGGACATGTTTGCCTTTCAATGTATCGCCTGTCAATACTGACGGCAGCTACGCTGAATAACACATTTCCGATTTTCATTTTAAGCTACTCTATATAATTCTTTATTTGCAGTTTTTATACCTTATTGAAATTTAAAACGCGTTTCAAAGTTATACTGAAACGTATAATAGAAATTTTTATTGAAAATGTTTGATAAACGGTACAAGGAAAAGTTTCAACATTTTCTTAAAGTATACGGTAAAATTTTGACAGAAATGATTACTGACTAAAGTTTGATATACCTATAGGCAGTTTCTCCAGTAACATCTAGTAAACTTATTATTCCTAACGCTTACCCTGTGACTTGAAATTATCTTTTCAGTTTGTTTTCAAAGAGGCCGTTTTAGTGGCGTGTATTTTATATTATCCACGATCCTTAGCTTTCCTACATTACATCTGTCGTACATCTGTCGTGATTTTGACACTAGAGAAGTTGATTTCTACTCCCAGTCGTGAAAAAATATCATTATGCAAACTTAATAAATGCGTTAAAGAATCCCCTGTTTATAAATGAAGTACAATACTATTCAACAGTGCATATCATTACTTTTTTTTTAAATAATTTGGATATTATTTGTATAAAATACCGAGTTAGAGGAGGTAGATGAATTTTGCTATTTAGGTAGTATAATTACAAAGGACGGACGTAGCAGAAGGGATATAGTAGCTAGAATAACTCAAGCTAGAAAAATGTTTTTAAAAAAGAATGACTTACTAATAGCTAATAGTATTAGTTTAGATAATAGAAAAAGTTTTTTAAAGTCATACGTATGGAGCATTCTATTATACGGTAGCGAGACTTGGACAATTAAAGAGGTAGATAAGAAAAAGATAGAAGCTTCTGAAACTTGGCGTTATAGAAGAATGTTAAAGATTAGTTATTAGTTGGACAGATAGAGTAACAAATGAGAAAAATTATAGAAGGATAGGCGAGGAACCCTGTATGTGGAAACAATTAAAGGTCAGGAGAGATAGAATGATAGGACAGCAGTTGAAACATGAGGAACTATTTGGTGAGGTCTTAGATTATAGACTACTAAATAAAAATAGAGTAGGAAGACCTAGACAAAGCTGTATTAGTCAAATATTAGTCAAATTATTAGAGATTTAGGTTATGAAGTGTATGTAGACCTTTTTAGACTAGCTCAGAATAAAAAGAATGAGCTGCGTCAAACCGACCTTAAGTAAATTCGAAAACAAAACAAATAAAAATAAATAAATAAAAATCAATTAACTAAATGTTATCATGACATAACTCACGATTAGTTAGCGGTTTGCATGTTGGCAGCGATTCGTTGCTTAAGCCTTACCATAACATATAATTTAACACTTTTCCTTTTTTGGAGGGCATAACCAGGTAATATTTCATTTCCTTGTAAATGGGAATCATGTAAACATGTTGGAGTTCTTTAACAACCATAAGGTTGCTAATATCTATGTAGAGCCAGGTAGATAAGAAAAAGATAGAAAAGTATAGGAACACCTGGACCAAGTTATATTAGTCAAATTTATTAGAAATTTAGGTTGTGAAGGGTATGTAGAACTTTTTAGATTAGCACAGAATAGAAAAGAAGTCAGAGCTACGTCAAACCGACCTTAAGTAAGGCCGAAAACAAAATGATGATGATTGTATAAAATAAAATGTTCTTGCCACGTGCACGTGTCAAATATTCAAATAAAACAAATTACAATAAAATGTGAACGTGCAAATATCTCTTATTTTCTTGCAGAACGCTTTCCATTAAATTATTAGTCATAATCAATGCATCTAAAAAAATTTTAACAATAAAAACGAGAAAATAATAAATTAACTATACAGTGTAGACACTGATTACAATACACAATACAAAAATAAAAACGTATGGATGAAATACAGCATACTTGCAGGACAAAAATTAATTCAATAGCCAATTCGGATGTTCGAATAAGTGGAGTGCATTTGGCTCTGATAACTGAGTGCTGTGCACTAGTGAAGGAAACCCGCAAGGTTGACGATAAGATAAGCCAATCAGATATTAGAATCTTTTTTATAGCGGAAATAATTTTTGTTTAAGCAAATTTGGTTATTTAAATTGGACGGATGTTTAGATGCTTTTTCTTGTATTTCTAAATCTTCCAACAGTTATAGACGGGTCAAATTACTGTACGTGACATGATAAATAAGTTTGCTATTATTATACGGCCCGAACGAACGGCTATTAAAATGAATGTGAAAACAAAATTCTGAAAATGAAGATCGATTTAAATGTTCCTTCAATCTTACTTCTAAGGGTCTGGAATTGCGGTCAACATAAGTGGCATTACAAGAATTGTAGAAAAGCTTGTATCTACCACTTTTAGATGAAATAGGTATGGTACTTTTGTTGTTGATAAGGGAAGACTGAAGAGAATTAGAGGTTTTATAAGCAATGCGATTGTCTTTGCAATATTTTTTAAATAAATTGTGTGTTTTACTGTTTAAATGTTGATTAATAAAAGAAATGAAATTTTTTGTTGGTGTTGGCAGAAGTAGATGAATAAGCTTTAGCTTTTTCTTTTTGAATTAAAATTTTTGAATTAATTTCTCAATAATGTTGGGATCGTAACCGTTTTTTGTGGCAATATAGTTATGTTTATACAGAAACCAAATTCCTTTTAAAAAATTCCAAAGAGTTGCTCTCGCAAAATCAAGCTTACAAGGCAATCTTATCTAACAACCCTCGCATTCCAAAAATTCATAAGGGAGATATCCTTATCAGACCGGTAGTTTCTTTTGCCAATACTCCAGTTTCCATCTTATCATCTTTCATCCACAAGTCAGTTATGTCTTGGACCAACTATACTCCTAAATACTCCATTAAAAATAACATTCGTCTAATTAACAAGTTATAAAATCTTATTTTATCTGAAAATTTTTTAACGATTTCGTCCAACATTAGGTCTTCAATCTTTAGATGTTCAAAGTTTGTTTAGTTTATTTCCTTGCGCAGAGACCATGCCATTGGTTAAAAATCTCTTAAAAAGTCTGATGTTAGTTCCGATAATACCAAGACTACGCTCAATTTTCTTCAATTCCGCCTTTCGCAAGAAATCTTTGTTTTCAGCGACACGTACTACAGCTGGGCTAACTATGGGTATCTATCTATCGCCGATGGTAGCCGAACTGTACTTGGATGGACTCTAACAATATTATATTCCCCATAATTCGGAAATTCTACGGTGGTTTCGCTATTTTGACGACTGTCTGGTTTTAATAGATGATAACAACGATACCGCTCTTCTCTCTTTTACATAAAATCAATTCCAACAACCCGCATTAAATCTTCACCGTTGAATTTTAGAACAACAGTTTACACTTCTTAGATTTAACTATAAGGAAAACGTATACTAATGTGTTTGACTTCCCCAATTTCAGGAAAAAAAAACTTAGACCTATCTTGCCATTCCAGTCAATTCTATTCACCTTTGGCAATATAAGCCAGCTGCTTTCAACGCTTACGTCCACATATTTCTGAATGTACCTTAATTTATAAAATGACACGGTCCCAACCCGGAACCATAAATATTTATACCTATGCGGGAGTCAGTAATTCAAAAATAAGTCAACATACTTAAATATATTACCACAAAAAACGGTTACAATACCAGTATTATTGAAAAATTGATTAAAAATTTAAATTCATTACGAAAACTAAAGTTTCTTTATCTACTTTTGCCAGCCCCAAACATAAAATTTGTTTCTGTTCCTTTTATTGATCAACATTTATCCAATACAATACATAATTTATTTAAAAACTTATAAAACCTCTAATTCTCATCAGCCTTCCCTTGTCAACATCAAAGTTACATTTCTTTTAAAAATGGTATATACTAGCTTTTCTGCAATTTTTGTAATGCCACTTATGTTGGTCCCACTTCTAGACTTTTATAAATAAGAATGAAGGAACATTTAAATCTACCTTCTCAATCGATATTTGGTTTCACATTTAATTTAATAGCCACTCTCATTCGAGCCGTATAACAATTGTTACGTTCATTTATGGCCAATGAATTAAAAAGCACGTCGATTCCGTTTCTACTCTTCCATACGTCAATAACATCCTATATATTTTACCTGTTTATAATAAATACGCTTCCCAATAATTTTCAATTTCAATCTATCTACTCTAAAACGACGAGTTTACGCTATAAATTCTATTGTTGGCACCTTGTTTTGAGTATCCGTTAACTGGCTACACATTATTATAGCGTAAAATTAATCATTATACTACTACCATCGAAAGACTCGTTGAAATAGTTGGTTCGGCGACTTATAGATAATTTATAAGTGCCTTAGTTCGCGCCAAAAGTATCGTTGTGCATTCGAAATAAATACTGATAGTGCGCGATAAACAGAACTACATTTATCTTGTAACGAACACCTGGTTCGCAAGAGTGCATTAATATAGAAAACGTGGATCGTGTGTGACCGCAGAGTACTTAAGAAGTGCCTAAACTTTTGTTTTACCGCTTAAAAACATAATATAAACCGCAACTGTGTGTTCGTGGATTGTGCGTGCCAAAATATCCTATAGCACCGAAAGCCAAGAAGTTCTGGTGAGTTTTTGACTTTGTTTATATGAATTTATGCAAACAATTAACATTAAACATTTATACTGTAACTTGTACAATACAACCGCCTTATCGCTTTCCAATTTAGTCCCTCAATATTGTATCCTGATAATTTCTTTATACACTAAATTGTTTAATCCACCCGCTTATTTAAATAATTACGTGGAGGAAGTTACGCCTCTCCATTAAATTGGTCCTTAGAGCTCGCATGTCCCAGCAAAAAAGAAAAATTAGTTTACTAGTGCTTGCAGTTAAATTTTGAACTCTCTTTTCCTATATTATTACAATGGAAGATAAAATAAAATTGTTACACAAGAAGAAGGAAAGTGTATTTCAGCGGCTTACAGCATTATATGATTGTTTAAAAAATATTTCTTCATTTGAGTCACGAGCAAATGAAAATTTTATGGCAGATAGCGAAACGATAGATGAATTAAGGTCAAGGTTTGAATCTATTGTGGATAAGATAAATGAATACCAATTATTATTGAAACCGGAATTTCAACCTGATTATCAAAGTTTAAATGCATTTGAGGAAATGTATAGTAGAATTATACGCGCGCGTAATAATATAATTCAATTTAAACCACCGCATCAAGGGGCTCTACCCCTAAAATTTCGATTCCCTTACCGCCTATAGAAATCCCGTATTTTAACGGTGAAATCTTAAAATGGGATGTATTTTACCAGTCTTTTAAGACTAATATTCACCTAAACCCTCAACTTACTGATGGTCAGAGGGTACAATACCTTATGGGTAAATTAAAAGATACCGCCCTGCAGATAACTGCAGGTATAGTGCCCTGTGCTGAAACTTACAGTATATTGTGGGATAGCTTGGTAAAAAAGTACCAGGATAAACGTACGCTAGGTGCACACTATTTAAATAATATCTTTGAATTAAAAAATTGTCCACGATCCGCTAACAATTTAAATACATTTATTGAAAAATATTCTGCGTCTATTGCAGCGCTGTTACAGGTGGGAATTACCGACCTGCAAGATTTTATATTTTTGCATTGGGGTTTAAAGAAACTAGATGCAGAAACCGCACATGCGTTTGAATTGTCCGTTCGAAATACGGAAATCATTTTAAAATATACCAATGTCCGCAGTTTAAAAATATGAATTCACCGCAAAACAGATTTGAAATTATTAAATCCAAAAATGGATGCGTTAATTGTTTAAGCGTAACGCACACCCTTTCTTGGTGTAATTCAAGGCATTTTTGTAATTATTGTCAAAATAGGCATCATAGTTTACTTTGTTTTAAGAAGAAATCGGACAAAAATGTCCATTCTAATACTCGTGATTTATCACAAAGAACGCCCGTAAGTTCTCTTGCCAAGAATAATAATAATATTTCAAATTCCGCTATCTCACCCGGTACAAGTTCTCAGGTAGAACCTGCTATTACCGTAGCATTTAATTCTGAATCAAAGTCTAATCCTATAATATTATTAGCTACCGCACAAATATATGCAACTGGTTCTGACGGCAAACGCAAAATTATTCGTTGTTTGCTGGATAACGGTTCACAAAACAATTTAATAACTGTAGAGGGTTATAAATTACTCAACTTGTCTATAGAACCCCTTAACAATTCATTCATAAAAGGTATTGGTTCAACTCAAAGACCAATACGAGGCTACGCTTATCTTAATATTGAATCACGTGTGTATAATCACAAATATTATATACAAGTACTAGTAGTTGACACTATTACAGATAAATTGCCAGCATATTTTATTGGTAACTGTAATATGCAATTTCTTAACAATGTTCCGCTTGCAGACCTTTCATGGAATATTCCTGGAGGCATAGAGCTAGTAATTGGGGCACAATTATTTCCATATATCTACTTAGGTAACCGCATTGATTGTGGTCCCGCTACACCGCCCGCTGTACAAACCGTATTTGGTTATGTTTTCATGGGAGATATTCCCTCTCGCAGTGTCAATGCCGACCATTCTTACGCTTCTTTTACCGCATTAACTTTAAATAATATTGAAGCTTCTTTGCATAAATTTTGGGAATTAGAGGAAGTTTACGTTAAACGTTTCCTTAGTCCCGAGGAAACGCTATGTGAAAATCTATACACTTCATCGGTCGAAAGAGACCCGACGGGCCGCTACTCTGTTGCCCTTCCATTTTGTAAAGATCCCTCCGCTTTAGGCAGTTCCTATACTGTCGCATATCATCGCTTTTTATCCTTAGAACGTAAGCTCAAACAAGAACCAGTCTTGTTTGAAAATTATAATCAAATAATTAGTGAATATCTAACTAAGGGCTATGTCTCAGAAGTACAAACTTCTAATGATACACACGATGGTTATTATATACCACATCATCCTGTTATGCGCCCGGACAAGTCTACCACAAAAGTACGTGTAGTTCTTGACGCCAGTAGTCAAACGCATACTGGCTATTCGTTAAATGACATCCTTTATAGTGGGCCTAATTTGCAGGCGGATTTGTTTTAGCTTCTGTTGAATTTTCGCTTATTCCCAATAGCTTTAACAGCGGACATAGGTCAGATGTACTTGCAGATAATTGTACCACATTTTCACCGCAAATATTTAAAATTTTTATTCCGTTTCACAAGCGAAGAAAAAATACGAACTTTTCAATTTAATCGTCTCCCTTTCGGGTTAAAATCTAGCCCATACATAGCTATGCGCACCATTCACCAATTAGTTTCTGCTGAAGCTAAACGTTTCCCAAATGCAGCACAAATAGCTACGTCTAAACTGTACATGGACGATCTGGTTTGCTCTGCACTTGATTATGAAACCGCTATTAAACTGGCTCAGGAACTTATTACTTTATTTAAGTCCGGAGGTTTTGATTTAATTAAATGGGTTTCAAATTCACCCGAGTTATTGGCTAGCCTTCCAGACTCCCACCGCGCTTCCGTAAGTTTTTCTGACGATGGTAACTTAAAATTCTGGGACTTTCATGGTTGCCGTCGCTCGATTTATTTAAGATCACCATTTCTGATACTGAGGGTAAATGTACGAAACGTACAATTTTGTCTTTATCGCCCGCTTATTTGATGTACTTGGTTTAATTTCGCCTACAATTTTATATGCGAAATTGCTTATTAAAGAATTGTGGAACATTAAAATTGATTGGGATGATATCCTCCAGACGTGATTGTCCAACGCTTTAATTTATTACGTCAGGAAGTTCATTTACTTTCACAATTAAATATTCCACGCCATGTTGGTGTTCTAAAAAATTCTGTTGTGAATCTCGTAGCATTCTCTGACGCTAGTTTAAACGCCTATGGTTGTGTTATTTACATGCATACTACGGATTCTCTCGGAAATATTAAAGTTCGATTGCTTTGTTCAAAATCAAAGGTATCACCGGTTAAAATAATTACTTTATGCCGGCTAGAATTGTGCGCAATTGTTTTAATGTCTAATCTTATTAAAAGAGTTTATGATACTTATATTGATCAAATACCTATTACAGGTATCTACGAATTTTCGGACTCCACTATAGCATTATCGTGGATCCATTCTTCACCGCATAAATGGTCAATATTTGTAAGTAACCGCATAGCACAATGTCATAAAATTTACATCCTCGTCATTTTATCATATTTCTGGAAAAGAAAATTCTAGCGACAGTTTGTTGCGAGGCATGTTGCCCTCTCAATTAATAGTTAACAAACTATGGTGGCATGGCCCACAGTGGTTGCATTTTCCTATATCAGAATGGCCAATTAAGCCATTTAGTTCTAATAACACTGATAATTTGCCTGAACGTAAATCAAATACTTTGATCGCCTTTGTTCAATGTGAACAACCAGTATTATATATTTTGGCTCAACACTGTTCCTCATGGGTCAAACTACTTAGGGTAGTAGTGTATGTACTCCGCTTTATTAAAAAACTTCCGCTTTGTAACGAAATGAAAGCATCAGACCTAATTATTGCTGAAAATATGTTATTCAGTCAATTCAACTTGAGCATTTTGTGATGAAATTAGCAAGCTAAGTAACTCTAAATTATGCTCCAAAAAGTTTAAGAATCTTTGCCCGTTTTTGGACGAAGACAAGATTTTACGAATACAAGGACGATTATCTAATTCCGATCTCCCTTTTGAAACTAAGCATCCCGCTTTATTGCCTAAAAATGATCATATCGTTAATCTCATTATCGATTATTATCATAAAGTAAATTGTCATACGGGTCCAAATTTGTTGATGTCCATTTTACGACAACGTTTTGGATACTTTCCGCTAGAAGTATTGTTAGAAAACGAGTATACCAATGTAACTCCTGTTTTCGTTTATCGCCTGTTCATCCCGTACCAAAAATGGCTGATCTGCCTTTATGTCGAGTACAAGAAACAAAGGCATTTGTACATACTGGCGTCGATTATGCAGGTCCAATTAAAATTACGCTAACGCGACGGCGAGGTTTTCGATCACAGAAGGCCTCCATTTGTCTTTTTGTGTGTCTGACCACTAAGGCGATACACATAGAATTAGTCTCCGACTTGTCTTCTGATTGTTTTCTGGCCGCCTTGAAAAGATTTATATCACGCCGCGGTCCTGTTGCTTGTTTATATTCGGACAACGGGACAAATTTTATTGGTGCCAAGACACAATTAGAGGAATTATATACGTTTTTGGTATCCGCAAATTATCAAACCGCTTTCAAAAATGAACTTGCAATTCACCGTATTGAGTGGAAAATGATTCCTCCACGAGCCCCTCATTTAGGAGGTATGTGGGAGTCAAATATAAAGAGTTGCAAGACGCATCTATTTCGAGTAATTGGAAGTCAACTATTATCATATGAAGAGTTACTGACTGTCCTTACTCAAATAGAATGTCTGTTAAATTCCAGACTTCTTTGTTTATTATCATCAGACCCTCACCCTGAGGTTCTCACACCTGCTCATTTTTTAATGTCTACGCCCTTACAATGTTTACCCGCCTTTGATTTACCAAGTGAAAATATTAACTTGGTCAATCGCAAAAACAGTTCCTTTAAACGAGCAATTGTGAAACTTTGCCCGTTGCCCACCCAATAATTAACTACTATTATACTTACCCGCATTTCTTCAACCGCATTTATTCATCCGCTTATAAAGGTTTAGTTTAATAGCATTATGCTTTACCGCTTACATAAACTCTTGTACTACTTGTGTATTGAGCAAGCACTGAGTTTTTTGTTATTTTTTTTTATTAATTAATTTTTTTGTTCCATTCCTTTGAAGGTTTCCTACTTTCAAAGCGGGGTTCCATTCCTTTTCCATTCCTTTGAAAGTTTCCTACTTTCAAGGCGGGGAGTATGGTTCGGCGACTTATAGATAATTTATAAGTGCCTTAGTTCGCGCCAAAACTATCGTTGTGCATTCGAAATAAATACTGATAGTGCGCGATAAACAGAACTACATTTATCTTGTAACGAACATCTGGTTCGCAAGAGTGCATTAATATAGAAAACGTGGATTGTGTGTGACCGCAGAGTACTTAAGAAGTGCCTAAACTTTTGTTTTACCGCTTAAAAACATAATATAAACCGCAACTGTGTGTTCGTGGATTGTGCGTGCCAAAATATCCTATAGCACCGAAAGCCAAGAAGTTCTGGTGAGTTTTTGACTTTGTTTATATGAATTTATGCAAACAATTAACATTAAACATTTATACTGTAACTTGTACAATACAACCGCCTTATCGCTTTCCAATTTAGTCCCGCAATATTGTATCCTGATAATTTCTTTATACACTAAATTGTTTAATCCACCCGCTTATTTAATTAATTACGTGGAGGAAGTTACGCCCCTCCAATAGTGTTTTGTATTATTTGATAAAGCTCGGGTCGAGTTTTCTAATCTCCTTTTTGGTATGTTGATAACGAGAGGATTGAAGCTGGAATTCTTGTTATTTAAAACAATTTTCAATTTGATTCTGCAGTTCGTCCTTATATGTAATTTTCTAAACTAATCGTTCTATTACTCCAAGAGCGATGCACGTTTTTTCTTTATGAGAAGTGTAGATTTTGGGTGTATCGCTCTTAGTTGGAGGCCAAATTGTTGTACGTAAGCCGATTATTCTTCTTATGTAGAACCGACCGCTCTGGTATGTGTTCCGCTGTTGCAGAGAGTGTCGCAGCGCTCAACATCTGTCAACCGTGGTGACGCTACATCTGGACCCCAGCACCCAGACGTTTCGCTGTCTCACCTCCGTGGAGATGCATTGGGCACACGATAATAGCTGGCACTTAGAGGTATGTTGTATTAGTGTTCCCATATATCGGGAGCACTCCTTTTCTTCATACTTTTGTTGATCGTGCGTTGCTGGTGCTCCATAGTACTTCTCCACATGATTAATAGAATTTGTTCGACCGTAAATAAAATTATTTCTTACTTTAACACATGCGTCGCTGGTATTATGAGCAAGCATAAGCAGTAATTTTTCTTTTCTTTCTTTTGTTAATGAATACTAAATGTCAAACGAATTGCGTACTTCGTACCTAAACTTCTAAAATTTGTTCTTTATAATACAACTATTTATTTATTTTTTTTGTTGATGCAAATCGAATTTTTTTTATTGTTTACTGTAAATAGAAAATCGATGACCATGTATTTTTTTGTGTTTCTAGGAATCCCCCCTCTCGCATTGGTAGTTAGCCCGGTATTCCTACGTTTATGTTCTGCTTCCTGATCGTGATTCGTGCGGGTTCGCACTTTAAATATCTTTTTTTTTATTAAACCCGTACTCTGCATAATGTAGCACAATGTAGCAGTATTAATTTTTTATTGCGAACGAAAATTGTTACACATTTTGGGTTCCAAGGCGTTGGGCACCAGTGTAATGGGTTTAATTATTTAGAGAATGCGCTTTGAGATCTTGCCCCTATGGATAAGATAGATCAACAACTCAGAATTTTAAAGAGATTTAAAATTTTTACGTGTGCGAGATGGAACTATAAAAACCTACTGTGCCGGCGGCTCACTTGGCTATTATCCCATGGGGGGGTTATGAGAAGGACAGGGGTGAAATATTCTTTGTTAAACGAAAAACAAAATAAATTGAAGTTGCGTCACTGTATCTAGCAAGTATTAAAAATATATAATTTTAGGGTAGACTCAGAAACCCTATCGCATTAGATAATTTAAAAATTTTTAACTTACCCTTTTAAGAAAATTGAACATATTAATATCTCAGTGTATCTATTATATAATACACTATTTGTATCAAATTATAAGAAGAAATAAATAATTTCACATGTATTTGATATATAAAAAATCATTAATTAAACAAAATTACATTTCTTAACATCTATATGAGCATTAGATTTGATAATCACCTATAAATTCAATCAAAAACTGTAATTCAAATAGTCTTAAAATATTTATTAGTGAAAATTTTAAATATACCAAATTTAGAGCAAATACTATTTTCAAGAAAACATATATTCTAAGTAAAAAATATTGAATAATCAACAAAAAATTATAATTCTGACTCATCTGGACACCTGGTCTTACAGACTGCTGCTAACTGGGCATCAATTGCTTTCAGTGGTTAGCGCATGGGCATACATGATTTTCCCCCTGACTTTAAATAATAGTTGGTAGTACTCGTTGAAATCTACAAGATGGCATACAGGGGTTGATTTTAAACAACTTTCGGACATTTATACCTTTCTCCCGGCACCCTTCAATTATGATGACGTATTTTCTGTAAACTTTTTGATGTTATGGATGCACGCTATTTATGTATATGTATATTGGCTATAGATAAAACTGGATCTTCTTGATTATACGTGGGCCAAAAATTTGAAGAAAATTGAATGATTGTTCTCGACCATTATTATACATAAGTAACAAAGCGCACTCTTTTGTTTTTATTGGAGATAAACCGCTTTCTGAAAAAAAATTTTTGAGCGATTATACTCTCAAAAAACTGATGCCCAACAAAAATTACAGTAAATATTTAATTACAAATTTTCTTAGATAGACGCGTTGTAGAAAGTGGTTTAGTATTTTGGATCACAAATTCAGAATATTGTAACAGTAATTGAGAAGTATATGGAACATTCTGGAAAGTATGTTTATGCGGTTTTTACTAAAGCGGCCTAATATCTGTCTAGTGATAAGACAAGAAGATTCTCAGATATCGTAATTCAATCATAATACAATCCTATCTGTCTAGTATAAGAATAGATAATTGACAGGTATCGTAATACAATAGGGTTGTTCTCGAAAGGTTTAATGACTCACATTCTAGATATTTTTAATTATGGTCCGGTATAGTTCGTAGGATACTCAAAGCTTGACACCTCAGTGCAAACATCAACGCAGTTACCTCCTGACGGTCATTCCAGCCGCTAGCTGTCGTGGCTGCTTCAAATTGTTTGAAATACGTCCCATCAAGGGTAGGAGGTGCTACATTGAACTTCAATGACGACGGTTCGTCTTTCTTGTCATTCTTAAATTCTGATGTGTACTGTTGTATCACCGAGGTTGAGAGCTTTTGTGCTTATACTGTTAGGGAATTAATCCGTTCTTCCACTTTACGTGAGTTTTCTAACAACTGTTTTTCTGTTTTCGTATTTGTAAACCGCCGGAAAATTTGCCTTCTAGCTTTTCTACAGATTTTGTACTTTTTTTTTAAACTTTTCTAATTGTTCAACACTTTTTTTGCGGTTTTTGTAGCTTCCTGTGTAAACTCTTCTCAGTTGACTGTAATTTTTTTTGTAGTTTTTCTGAAAAGCTTGCGGTGGTTTCCTATAATTTCTCTGTAAAAATCGTGTTACTTTTTCCAATTTGTCTGCGATTTGGTTAAGGTTTACTGCCAGGCTTGCAGCGTTTTGTTCTTGATTCTCCGCATTTTCTTGCAATTTTTCTGTGAAGCTTTCCAGTAGTTTTAAGTAATTCTCCTCCATGTCGGACTTCAAGTCCTTTGAAAAGAAAAGGATTTCGCTGCCCATACTCTGTTGTTGACTATGAGTGATAGGCATGCAAAAGAAGCTCGTTCAAGTGTCCTTTTCGCTAGAACCGCACACACTAAACACCAGTGTAAGACATTTTCCAATTGTCCTGTGACCTTTATTTCCAATAAATACAAATCTAATGATTATATTTCACAATCACGAATATTTACAGTCTTGATTACATTAAGGCTAGCTTAAACACTATTTGTAGGCAGTAATCCTTTTTTAAATACGACGAATTAAACCGAACAAGAAACGAAGTATGGAATGTGGTTGCGTCAACCCTGCGCATCCATTTGAATTACTATATTTACGAAATCTTAACAGATAAACCAAGCAAAATTCTTGTTAAATAAAATTAGACGATTTTTGACGACACTCCATTATCGGAGCACAGAATTAATTTTGTAAATTGGCTTTTCACATTGGTAAATCTTTGAGCAGTACCTATTTATCATTCACGATAATATTGTGAGTCCTGCTACTTTATGTTTAACTGTGTTACCTCTGTGAGCTGAGTTCAAATGTGAGGCACTGATTTGATATTTATTTATTTAATTTTCGAAGTATTATATACCTTTGTGTAATTAAGTACGAATTTTCTTACAAATTTATCACATTCTTAGAGCGACAAGTTGCCGCAAAACGATTCACTTGGAAACTTAATTTTTTTCTAGGTATTATTCAATATTAATAGACTTTTTATTAATATTATAATTTCTTCTGCTAGTTTTTACTTTTGAAATTAAGGTATTCATACTGTAACAAAGCGGTATAAAAGCCGGGTTTAATATTCCCTTAAATATTAATAACTCTGCTCCGAACTGAATAACTTCCTTTTTTAACAAAAACTCACTGCAGTAGATGAACTGTTTACTGAGTTTATACTTGAAAATATTTTCGATTACCAAACTATAACGCTAATGAGGAAGTAGAAGTTTCTACTCAATAATAGTGCAACTATGATTTCATTATGGCGAAGACGTTGCGGTTCTATAAGCTGCATCTCATGAAATGAGAATATGAACTTTATATAAGCAAACCTTTTGTGCTTGGTAGTTGGTTGTAACTTTGAAAGTAGAATATTATGTTGTAGTGCATCCTATTCAGTGATGAAACTAAAACTTTCAAAGTTTTCTTTTGAATGAATTAGAGTAATTGCTCGTAATTCATAAGTTCTTCCAACTTCGTTCGAATTTATTTCAAAAGTTTGTGTTACCTATTGAAATCTTGCTCGCCATGGCGTAACTTCAAATTTTCGATGCAAATTCGATACAAAAATTAAATTAAATATTACTTTTGAACTCAATTGTCAAACTTTATTTGATTACGAGCAGTTCGGCATAGATTCATATTTCTATTGCTAAAGATTACTGTAAAATATAGGATTGTTGTTTAAATGCCAATCCAGCAGATTTATGAAGAACTACGTACACGTAGAACATAACACGCATGTTTTCCGAGTAACACTCGTCAACTAGAGTATGATATCATTATCAATACGTAAAGCAGAAAGATCTTGCAAATTCTATTACTGAATTGCCACATGCTGCCATAGTAGTACAAAACAACCAAAATGACTGTACAATTTGAGTTTGACATAACAACCATGTCCAAGATGAGGAATTGACTCTTATTTAAAATACATAAAGATTGTTTACGGAATATATGAGGTTGCAGGAGAAACAGGCATACATTAACCTTGTTATTTACACATAATTCTTTGTCTGTGCTGTCACTCATTCAACCACGTGATCGCTAATGTTATTAATCCTTTCGCTAGACCTGCTTGCCAAATTTTAGCACATCTAGTGTCATTGATGTTGTATATTTCACAATTTACGGATGACATCATCTCTTTAGCCCTTTTTCTGGATTTGTTTAAATTGGTTACATATTCTGAGGGAAAGATATATCTACATTTGGTATCTAGTCTTACTTGTGCATTTACTACCACGTTACGTGAACTTTATTTTTTTTCCTAATATGTTAGCAAATATTCGCCCATCTTCTAGTATGAAATTAACCCCTTCTTGCTTCTTTACCTCATAAATACGTGACCTGTTACGTGATTAAACGCTTAACCCTTTTACATTGTTACACAGTATACGCACTGAATATTGCTAAAAGAAGGTGTAATGTTTTTCGTATGCTTAACCTGTGTATAATGCTAAATTTTTGGTATATAATTGGCTATTGCTAATGTATTTTTTTATTTGTTTCAACGTTTCAGTAGTTTGCTAACGTGAAATTTAAGTAGAACTGGCTTCCCCAGAAAGTAACCGTGAGTAAGGTGTGTGTGTGTGTGCGTGTGTTTGTGTGTTTGTGTGCGCGGACTTGAGGGCATGTGTTATGTGCGCGTGTGTGTATGGGTGAGGGTTGTGTGTATGTCTGTTGTGTATGTGATGTTGATATCCGTGATATGTTCCCCTCTAGGACCAGGACCATCGGCCGCCGGATATCCCAGTCGTCACCGAAGAACGCTCAACGGATATTGTCTTATCAATCCGGATCATGGGCAACCGGAAATTCAGATGTTGAAAAGGCCATGTAAACGTGTGAATAAGTGTTTGTGTTTGTGCAGTGTTTGAGAGGTGTTAGTGTTTGTGTATGTATGTGTGTGTTTGTGCATGTTTGTGTGTTACTTGCGCCTTGTATCCTTCCCCCCTTCCCCACCCCAGTACTAGGACCATCGACAGCCGGAAATCCAGTCTTCGCGGAAGAATATTAACTTGTGTTTATGTTTGCCCATGTTACCAAAATAGATTGAATTGGTCTAATTTTGTACAGGTTTGAACTTATACTATTACATTAAAAACTAGGTTCTTTCAGAGGAAAGGATTTGTTTGTTGTATTATTAGCCTCAGGTATGTGTAAGTTTGGTTCATAAAATTTGGCGTTAGTAAAAAGTAAAGAAATTCCCTATTCTACTACTGAAGATTAACTTATACTACTACTGCTAGTTATTATTTGTTAGAGACGGGGTTGCTAATATGTAGGAGCATGCAAATTCTACATATTAAGGGGTTGGGTTGTCTCAAAGTCGAGTCGATGTTTTGATTTTGTTGCTTCTGGTTATCAAGAGCGGAGCTCTTTTAATTCCAGGAGTTCGGTCTCCAGTTTCCGGGGCAGAGCTCCGGTCCGAGGAGAGGTGGTACTTTTATGTCTCTGTACGGGTAGTTTTGTTTGTATCCTTTATCCGTTAAGATAACGTTGGTGGTAAGTGCCGTGTTTTTTTTGTGCGAGTGCATTTAAGTGTGGAAAAAGGTTTTTGTTCCAAATCATCGCGTGTAGTGTCTTGTTGAATAATGTTTGTCTATTGTGCGTGAACGTACGGTTGTAAGTCATTACACTCAAACACTAGATGTTCCGGTGTTCCTATTTCTCCGCACCTGCATATGTTGTTGTCAACTAAATTCATGCGTTCTCTGTATGTTAGGTAGGGTCCGTGACCTGTTAGGTAATGAATAAATCATTGACTCGGCACCAGGTATTTGGCTTTCAGGCGGTCTTTGATATTTGGGATCGTTGCATATACCCTTCTATCGGGTGTGCTTTGATCCCAACGTGTCTGCCATTCTGCGCGTATGTAGTACTTTATTTCGCTTTTTGTCGTGGGCAGTTGGTTTGTGTTTAAGATGCGTTGTAGTTCTTGGTTGTCATTGTGTGTAAAATAGTACATTGCAGCTCGCTGTTTCACTACTACGTCCAAATGCATAGTTCCCACCAGTACATGAAGTGCATGATGTGCGGTAGTCCCATAAGCCTCCGTCAGTCGCTGTAAAACACTTCGTTGTGTACTGTTAATTTTTTGTCTAGGTTTGATTGTGTTAAGGCAATGTCCCCAAGCGCTCGTGGCATATGATACCATAGCTCCGAGCACGCTGTTGAGATAAAGCCTTGCGCAATTAAATGGTACTTTGTAAGTCCTTTGGGCCAGCGTTGCACTTGCACACACGGTGTTTGTATGTGCAAAATAATTCTGTTTTTCGTCTAATGTTAAGCCCAGATATTTTGTGTTTTGTGATCTACTTATATTTACACCTTCTAGTTTGATGGTGGGGTCGCTTGCCAGGATTCCCTTCATCACAAGGTATGTAGTTTTTGTGGTGTTATGGTTATTTTGTTGGTTTTGCAGTAACTTTGTGTTTGGGTTAGGGCGATGTTAGCTTTACGTTCGATGTTTCTTCTTGAATTGCCTTCAACCACCAGCAAGATGTCGTCGGCGTATGCAATCATCGACAACACTTCGTCAACGGTGTCCAGCTTTTCCAGGAGTGCATCTGTTACAATATTCCAAAATAGTGACCCCATACGGAGTCCTGCGGGCAACCCTTGTTTATATGTTTGGTAATGCTCTCCGTGCCTTGTAGGGTTACGTACCTGTCCCTGCAGTAGCTCTTGAAGGAATGGTACAGTTGTGATGGACAGTTTATGGTCGTAAGTCTGGTAAAAAGTGAAGGCCACCAAAGGTTATTAAATGCGTCTTCTAGGTCCACTAATATTAATAGGACGTATTTTTATGTGATTGCTTGATGGTTTGTATGGCTTGGTTTATGGCGTCCGCGGTCGATTTGTTTTTTGTGAAGCCGTATTGTCTTGGGTGTACTCCTGTGGATTTGTCTGTGGTCCTTGCATTCGTTTACATAATAGTTTTTCGTACTTTTTCCTGGGGTGTTTAAAAGGTATATGTGTTGTTAAGAGCCTGACTGTTTAGGGTCTTTACCTTTCCTTTAGGAATAATCACGATATTCTCTTATTTGCCAGATGTTTGGAAAAACAGCTTGTCTTATGCATTCATTGTACAGTGCTGTTGGCGTCGGTGTTAATTTATCTTGGAGCGCTATGCCAATCTCCGGTCTGGGGGCGTTCCTGCTCTTCGATTGTCATAGAGTGTATCTCTTCATTTTTGTGAAATAATATTGCTAATGCAGGAATTTTAACGTCATTTTATTTAACTTTTAAAAGTGTTTAGAAGTAATATTATAGTTACCAACTGTAAATTTCGAAGAGGACAGCCACCTTAATAATTAGTTTATTCCTAACAGAACATTATTTAGATACGCTGGTTGCCTGCCATGGACACGCATATATTATCTTAGGACTCAAATAGTTTTCCGGCCAGGCAAGCTTCCTTTATTTATAAAATCCCTCTAACTACCCTAAATTTATATTTTCATGCCTCGATGCAGAAGGTGATGTGCTGCCAGGTCAGATTGTTTACGATCTAGGAATCTGAAAATAGAGAAAAGCGTGATAAATGTTATAAAAGAAATATGTTGTTTATGTATGTATACAATTTTTTTACTTTACAGACGTCCAATGTGTTACCTATAGGGATCTACATTTTTATATGACATATTTGCCAATATTTAATTTTTGCGGTTTATTTACACAATACCAAAAAACGACAAAGAGTTTCAATAAGTAAATTGTCATAATACGAAAATTTTGTTGCATATGCATTCGTAAACATACTTTGCATTTGTCGTTTATCATTGTAAGAGTTACAACTATGCGATCCTGCCTTTTTTTATCCAACTGTACAAGGTGATTCTCAACTTCATATAAATATTTTAACTGATGCCTACGAATGGGCCATAAATTGGTATTTACGCAAAAAAAAATTTTTTTTAAAACAAACATTCAGCCGCATGTTTTCAGGGTACGTATAACTGTAATGGGGCTACCACCTTATACTGTAATTGAAATTCCTTGGTGGGTGACCTCCGGTATGATTTTCATGCTGTATGACAAATCCATCGCAAAAATTTATGTTATGGTTAGTGGTTTAAAGTTTACAGACTCACAAATCAATGTGTTTTATTATTATCAGTGTCAATAATACCGACGGACGCTTCAAATAATGTTTAATTTATTACTTATTAGTAAACTGCATTTTTGAGTTTCAATACAAACATAGAGTGTTCTACTTTACATGTAGCGAGCTTGTAAAATGCTACTTTCAAAACAAACATCTTTGATGCTTCCTACTAAATTAAAACTTATAGTAACAAATGTTTACTGTCATTTTATTCTTTTAACTTTATGAGTGTTTTCAACACTAATATCAAAAAGGAAATGTAACTGCCAATCATAGGCTGCTCGCTTGTTAAGTAGCATTTGACAAATTCGCTACCTGTAAAATAGGACATCCATTGTTTGTATGAAAACTCAAAAAATTACTGTTTATTGACTAACGAATAAACATTATCTGGAGTGCCCGTTGGTGTAATTGGAATTTCCTATAATAAAACATCATTTCGTGGGTTTGTAATCTTTAAACCGTAGCATGAACATTAAACCGGAGGTCGCTCACCAAGGAATTTCAATTAGGGCATGTGTTAGGTAGCCTAATTACTTTTCTACGTACTCTAGAGCATTAGTTTAAATACCAATTTATGGTTCATTCTTATCAACGGTTAAAATATTGCTCTAAAGTTGTGAATCACCCTGCATATAAAACATTTGAATAGTGAAAGTGGGAAGAATGGAAAACAAATATTTAAAAATGTAGGTAGTTGACATTTACGAAAAACTTAATTCTTCTGGATTATTTTCTTACGTTAATTAGATTTTTGTAAGGTATTCTACTTAATATAATTTCGTATGGAGGTTGCAAGGAGTACGGGATTTATGGCCGCATGTTCTAATTAATCAATGTACTAGGAAATCTCATTTAAATTTCGTTACGTGTAGAATTCTTTCTTATTTTGTGAAGCAAATATGATTGGAAATGTGGAAGATTTATAATTCGACATATAAATCGTAGGATATAACAGAGATTTCAGTTAAAGTATTAACCCACAAGTAAAATGATTACATTAAAGTAAACACATTTAATGGCTATATGAATTAACTGCTTGTGTAGATAAAATATGTAGTCCAATTTGGTAGTAAATATAGCGTAATTGTCCTGTTAGATACAAATTAATGCAGTAAACATTGATAGTAATTAAAGTATCGGTACGCTAGCGTATGGATATCGCAAGTACCAATGTAGGTAATTTCTGGAAAATACTGCGGAATGATTAGTTTTGCACTTTTTATGTATAGTAAAATTTTATATTTACCAGCAGTACTGTGGTTATTACATATGGCTACCTAGCAACATGAGACTAGGTTTAGATTGATTCAAAATTATTGAAATATATGATTTTAAAAAAGTAGTGGGCCAAAGTACGCTGTATACAAGGTGATCCACAACTTCCTAGAAATATTTTAACTGATGCTTAAGAAAGGGACGTAGATTGATATTTACACATAAAAAATTATTTTTAAAAACTAACGACTTAAAATTGAAACAGATATTTCTTAAAATGTTTATTCGAGTAGGTGTGAAGTAAAGAAGCGACACACTACAGAAAGTGTATTTGTGAGGAACCGTTTTTATTGTAACCGGCAGGTTACTTTACCCAATGAAGTTGTGAATCACGCATAAGGTTTTCAACTTTGTGAAAAGTCTACTTTAACTGATGTTTAAAAAGTGGAGTAGAGTAATTATGTATGCAAAATATAGGATTTGATTTTTAAAATTAAAAGCTTCAAACAAATATATATAGAAATGTGTGTACTTAGTATTCAAGTTAATGTAGTTACTCCCTAATTCTAATTACTCTACAAAAGGTGTTCAAAATGCCCTCCATTTTGTTGAATGCACAAAGATGCTCTTCCGTGCCAGTATTGTACAATAGTTTGATAAACATTAATATCATAGTTTTGTGTTAGTTCTTCTGCATCATCAGTACATTGACGTAACTGCTCCACATTATTACTGTTTACATCAATGTCATAAGCTTCATCTTTTAAAACACCCCATAAAACAAACAAACTAAACCCATTCCCTATTTATAACATAACTTTAAATAACCACAAAAGAATAGCTTACACAGCATTTCGTATAAACAATCAATGTAGTTTAACTATTCTCAATGCATTTTCCGTATCAGTATAACTTATTGTAGTGTATTTAAAATAAATATGCAATTTCTTCTGATTATTTATTCATCTATACAGAACTGGCCCAGCATCACTTTTTTGCATTTGAACACTTAAGGCTCGTAGTAGATTGCTTGTTTACTGTAACCAGAAGTAAACTATAATTCAAATATTAATTAAACTCTTTTGCAAAACTGGCGTAAAATGGCATGTTTGAGAATTCAACCAAACGGAGAACATTTGGAATACTTTTTGCAAGCAGTAAGAATTGGCGTGTAGCTACCTTAATATATGAGTACATAAGTACACACATTTCTATATACAACATTTGTTAAAAGTTTCTAATTTTTAAGAAATCATATTTTTTGCATAAATGTTCATCGACTTCCTTTTTAAACATTAGTTAAAATAGGTATTCTCACAAAGTTAAGAACCTTATGCGTGATTTACAACTTCATTGGGTAAAGTGACCTGCTGATTAGAAAAAGAGAAGTGGGTTCCTTACAAATACACTCTCTGTGGTGTGTCGCCTCTTTACTTTACATGTATTCGTACAGACATTTTCACAGCATGCATTAAAATTTTAAGTTTTTTTAAGAAATAATTTTTTATGCGTAAGTATCAATCTACGTTTCTTTATTAAGTATCGGTTAAAACATATCTATGAAATTGAAAAGTACAAAAACTTTAAACCAAACCCATACAATAATCATATAATTCATTATTTTATTTGACGACTATAGTCATTCTCAAGTACACTTAAACAAACTCTCTACATGTCATATAAATACATAAAAACAATAAAAACTAATTCAGTTTTAGGAAATACATAAATGAAGTGACAGTTGTAAATAAATTAAGAGTCTTGTCAAAATACAAGTTTAAAGTTTTTCTACTTTCCAATTTAATAGTTAAAACCCATTGTATAGATATGGACTACAAATACGATTTTATATCTATGAAGTTGTGAATCATCTTATATAAACCTTTACTAGAGTATCCTACGTACCTAGACGTAGCCGGAAGAAAAGTAAATACCAGGCTAACTACCAGACGCGGAGAGTGGGGGATTCACCTACATACCAAAAAAAACCAAAAAAACACATCACCCACGATTATCTATTTACAAGAAGAATAAATAAAGGATTCTGTACAAAACAAGCAAAAAGAATTAATTAAGCGTTATTATTTCAAAGCAAACAATTATGTGATACGAACAATTTAGTACTTTAGATACGAAGTGCGCATCTCGTATTTTACACAAAATAAAATTAATCAGTAGAAAATAAACATATGAGAGCTTTTGTCAAGTGTTTTTAAAATTGCACATAATACTTTTTGTAAAATAAACTAATCAGTAGAAAAGAATTAACGTGTGAGAGCTTTTGTCAAAAATTCTTTTAACTTGTACTTAATACTGTTTGAAAAATAAACTAATCAGTAGAAAAGAATAAGCGGGTGGGGGACTTGGGTCAAACATTTTTAACAATGGTACATCACACCTGTAGAGCGATAATATTGATCCGTAGCAACAAACAATAGTCCTACAGTGTCACGTTTCTTATCACATAACTACACCCAACGCTGATGAGGAATATGTCCTTGATATACACAAACGAAAACAAGTTGTATACCTGTATGTGTCTGGATACTTAGCTTGCACGCCTTCGGGATTGAATCAGCACCAAATTACCCCGATTATCGGGATCTATTTACCCTATTACCATAACGGCTCTAGCAATCTACAGGCAACGGCAGTCGATTTGTGGCAAAGAACAGTTGGGCCTACATAAAAAAGGAACCAATTTGGCCTCCAGCTAAGAGCTAAAAAAAAAATCTGATTAGAATGTGTACGCGCGGAAAAACTCACCGATACACGCAAGATACCTCCTACATGTTTAACAAAAAAACGTGCATCGCTTTTGAAGTACTGGGACTAGTAATGTAGAAAATATTTCAACGCACAAGCTGCAGAATCAAATTAAAAATTGCTTCAAATAACACCAGTTCTAACTACAATCCTCGCGTTATCAAAGCGCGATTATCAAACTGGAAAACACGCTATCAAATAATAGTAGGATCCAATATCTTGACAAGTCTTTAGACAGGAAACTCAAGAGAAAGCAATTATACGTTATCGGAATGTTAAACAAATTACCGGATACCTAAAACAAGGTATTGGCTATTTAATTTATAGAATAAATTTTCGTTTTAAAAGCAAAATGGATTTGAGTTAAAATTATGTTAAAGCGGGCTTATTCTGAACAGGTACACTACATAGGATATGGTTGGAGAAACTAAAGAATAGAAATGGAATTTATTCGAGCGGGTAATGACAACCAGGGGAAAAAAGGGTATTTAATTTATGTTGAAAAATAAACGTAACAAGTAATTAACCACAAAATCACGTATACCATAATAACTATTTTTTGCTATACCGGATAGTCAGAACAAAGCAGAAAAGTAGCAAAAATGAAAATCGATGGAAGTGAATTCTGATATATCGTGAATGTAAACTGTGAAATGCATTCTCTTTACTTTGCATCCTTGTACGTGACAAACCCTTGTTTATAATACCGATAACATTCTTTCATCATTTGTTACCTAAGAGGAATAATATTTTATACATCTTTGTGACAGTGGATGCCATATTGTTACGTTATTGAGTATGTTTACGAAACATTTTATTTAGAAGTGTGGAATATACATTTATGTAAAATCTGGGTTAAGATCAGAATACCTCATTTTTAAATTTGTTTCCACATACCATTATGAAAGCCATACGCCATCTAGTTTAACCGTCTCATTATCTTGCATAGCTTGCTTCCTAAAGCAGTTATTGCAAAGTTCTTATTTTCCTTTTATAGGTTGAGCAGGGTTTAAATCACAAAGAAAAATGTTTGTTATTATAATTTAGATCGAGATAAATGAAGATTCAGCTGTGTGTATGTGTAAATATGGAAAGGCTGTAGGGTGAAAAAATGATTAACTGAACGCTAACTACTTTTTCATTCTAGAACTTTTCCCTGCAACTATAATTTAGTCACGGATTATATAAATTTCAATGTTTAAATGGCTCTAGTACCGGTTTTGTATGTCATCGATTATGTGATGAACTCCTTGTTTATCGTGAACTGCTGTGGCTAATGAATTTGCGTCATTCTTTTTTGAAAAGATTCAGCCACTACTTACGTAGCAGGTTTACTTTTGAGAAATACAAAATCGTGCTTTATTTGTCATGGTCAGATTTCTAGTACAACTTCAGAGAACATTATTTTAAATGCGTAACACTGTGCGTTTCGCAAGACTTGGGTTAGATGGGAAACACATAGTATTAAATCTTAAATGGACTAATTTGTTGATGAAACACCCTATAGAATCTTAAGTTCATATAAAATAGTGTTTAGAAACCCAGACTTGTAATTAAATTCGGATTTTTATTCCAATTATACTAAAAGCAATAAAGATAATCGTTTTATTTCTGCAAATACACACGGAAGCTCGAAAAATTGTTTATAAATTAATTTAAAACCATAAGGATGTAACTAAACCAATTATATTTTAACCATAAAATTTTAATATAAAGGCGGCCATAAAAACTTCAGAATTGTTAAGAAATTCATTCAAATGCACCTGAAATAGAAGCTTTTGAAGTTTTACAGTAGAATATAATCTTAATAGACATGGCTGTAATTATCATGAAGGGAAAACCGCACTCTTGGTGTTAACTAGACATTGACAAGCAGAATACAGAATATAGTATTACATAGAGAAGGCCATCGTGTCAGGATAATAAACTGAAAGCGTGGGGTTAATGAAACAATACTCTATACAATGTTGCATTTAGACGCTGAGCAATGAAAATACACACGTCCAGGGTTACCAATAAATAACGTAATTTTTTATACATTAGACTACAACATGAAATACATTTACATAAATTACAGTATAATAGGGACTTTTTACGTGTTATTTGTCATAAACTTAATAGTAATTTTGTGCAATAATATGAAAAACCTCGGACAATATACGAAACAGAAAGAGAATTGATAGGATAAAGTCAATTGAGATTGAATCAGTAAGACAGTTTTATACAAATCGGTCACCTGAACACATCAAAAATGTAGAAAGACAAAAAAGCCGGAGTGAGGTCTTAATGTATATCCCCCAGAGGGGTTAATTTAAGGGGATTAGGGAATTAATAATAATAATAATAATAATAATAATAATAATAATAATAGCAATAGCCTTTATTTCCATTTTCTTTAGTCAAATAAGTAACGAAAAATAGTATGTTGTAATCTTAACCTGTAAGTTCAACAAGCCCATAACGGACTAGATGGTTTTCAACTTGAACCTTAGAAAAGAATAATTAAATTTATAATAAACAACTATAAACTATGGACCATAATTAACAATGTTACTTCTAATTCTAATTCTAATTAAGTTACAATAAATTTTAATAAAATACTACTATACATTTTCCCCTATATACTCTATGATTTTGGTGCTAATATTTTTCAACATATAACCCACAGCAATACCTGCGATTTTAAAGTAGCTCCGATAATAATTTTTTTTTAATTTTATTTTGAAATTTCTATAAGTGCATTGTTTTAAGTGTTCTGGCAACTTATTATATATAAAATGTACTTGATTTTGAAAATATCTTTTAAATAGTGATGTGCGATATAGTGGAGGCGTCAGAATCCCTTTTGTTCTGATGTTAATATTGTGCACATCACTTCTGTAATGTAATTGTTTGTGCAAGTAAGGAGTTTGAGTAATTATAATTTTGTGGAAGAAACATGCCGTTAGTAAATATCTTCTAGATTTCATACTTAGCCATTGTAAATCCTTTAGTTTGTGAGAAATTCAACATATTGACAACTCTCTTTACCTGGTAGGTTGAAACAGCACTAGTTCTCTCCAAATGGAACTTATCGACTTGCAGGCAGAAGGTGCATTAAAAGCAGACTTTGTTACTAAAACTATGTTGAATTTCTATGCAGATCTGAACTCAACAAAATTTCCACAGTCGCAAGACTGCAAAAAAAATGTGTGTGTTTTTTGCCTCCACAGAACTTTTCTACCATGAAAATCAACAAATCAAAAAACAGGTCATTTCTGACTGATGCCAACTTACAGTCTGTGTTGCGCATTAGTACCAGCAATTTGATACCAAATTTTAATAAACTTGTTGATGATTGTGGACAACTGCATAGTTCCGATTGATATATGCATTTCTTTTTTGGGGGAATAAAAAAATTATTCAATGAGATTGTTGTGGTTTTATGTAAAAAATTGACACGACGGCACGCGAAACATTTTGAACACACATATGCGGCCTTCCAAGAAAAAAGTTTGCCCATGCATGATTTACTGCAAACGTAATTTATTCTCATTTTTAGATTTCTAAATTTCTAAACGTGGATGTAAAGATAGTATGAGGAAAATAGTTTTCATGAAATGTATGAAATATTAAAGTATTTTATCTTAATGGCCGTAACCGTAGACGCATTGTTGGATTGAATCCCAATTTTTTAACCCAGTGACCCCAAACGCAGGCCGCCCCGGGACCAAACTTATCTCGCGGACCCGAACTGACGCGGTAAATCCAAATGACCCAGTGATTCGAAATGATCCAGTAACGCAAAATATTTCGATGGTTCAAAACGATTCAAAGACCTAAACTATTTTGTAAATGCAAATTGAATAGGGAATTTGCGGCACAGAGTAATTTTGTTTGCCGTGATTCATCATTATTTCTTTATCTGTGTAAAAGTAAAATTTAGAAAAAACAGGAATTGTTTCCACACCTTTTTAAAATAATGCTTAGTGTTTACTTGTTTAGACAATGACAATAATAAATTAGTCTTTTATGGTGGAACATAAGTAGGTTATTATTTGGATTTGCTGGGATTTGTATTGTAATTGTAATGTAAAGTAATTATTCGCATTTAAACCCAATGTAGTGTCTTCGGGTGGAGCATTGGGGATGTGGTCGCAAGTGTAAGGATCCTTACTTAAATTATACGGTCCAACTTTGCGTTGACGTACATCTAATTTGAATGCAGGTTTAGAGTTTGTCTAGCAACATGTTTAGACTTGTAAAACGTATTTAGAAATGTTATTGTGAGACAAAAATATTTTTTACCAGATAATATACAGTTATTAATGATCTAGTACTGTTTTAAACTTAGGCCGTGGTAGCTAGCAAACTGGTATTTTAAAATAAAATTAGTATCAGAACCAAGATATATTTACAATAGAATTATCATAATTTTGCAATCCTTAATAACTGCTTCTAAATTTGAGACCGTTTTACGATTAAGTGCTTCAGTACTGTTCGTTTAGTACCAAATCGCAACTAAGTATATGGAATTTCATATTATTTTGCTAATTTTCTGTGTATAATGAATAAGCCAACTGTTAAATAATTGGATTGAATGGTTTCAATTCATATCTCAACGCCGTGCTTAAGAGCTCATCACAGCAGGTTACCCACCATCTGCTGTAAAAGTGCGGGTTGGGGTGTGGTAGCGTAGGGCGTGACGAAATGTCGAGATGCAGATATTCATTAGAAAAGGATATGAAATTTAGTACTCCACCTACTTGGCTTATGAAGTACTAGGGAGCGCATATAGAGGGCAGTGTTGTGGAACTTATTAGTCCAGGTATAGACCTCACAGATATGTTAATTATACATACATATTCTCTAACATTTATAACCAGTGAAAACATTTGAAATTCCGATATGTAATGAAAAAACATTAGTTTATTATTATTACTTTAGTACATTTTACGTGTATTAGAGAAGTTACTTAACTAAACATGATTTGTAAATTCTAATTAATCGTAAGAATTTTTATCACATTATTCCTTATTACGACACAAGGCTAAATATGAGCGAAATATTACTGGTGGCTTTTTTAAATGTATTCCAAAACATTAATTGAACTTAGGCATAAAAATTAAACAGTTCTGTGTTAATTCTTTTTTACAAGTCTTGCACTGCCCTCATTCTTTCACCACATTACAACCCAGTTTTTCATCAACTATGTGGTATATTATTTCAAAATTTTTTAAAAAAATATAGAAACTATCGCAATGCAGTCTTTCATTATCATTTATCACAAAACTGTGGGAATACCTATTATCTACTTCACTATCTGGGAAGCTCAACAAAGATTTATTAAAATCCAAGGTTACGAAGGACGAAATCTCATTTCTATAATTGCTGAGGCGCTAAATAATACCTTTAATGATAATTATAAATAGATTTGCGGGCAATTACGACTATAGTCGAAAATTCTTATATAGTTTGATCTCAATAGATACAGCATTTTCTGTGTTTGTTGTGGTTTGTTTTGTATAGCATTTATTCAAACCATTTCTGTTTTACAATAGTGTGTGACATGGAAGTTCTGAATTTTTCTACGGCAGCACATTGCAGGTGAATTTTTCTAAAAAATGCTAACATTTGATTTATATGATAAATAAAGTGAATTGTAGTGTGCAATTTTGATGAAAATTCATAAAAACTATTCACACATTTGGGAAAGTAACCGGTTTTGTTTATATCGCTCTCTTATCAGCAAAAAAATATTTTTTGCAGTTAAAAAAACTTAAATGATTTTCCCACATAGACAATTATTTTATAAGTAACTTTTATTAAAACCGTTTTTAATTTGGGTGCCTAATAGGAAAAAAATTTGGATCTTTAGGAATTTCAAGATTGCCGCTACTGTGATGGGCTTTTAAGTTCTTAAAGCAGCATCTTGAATAAATTAGGCCCCAAACGAGAGCGATTAGATATATAAATACAAACATTATTAACAAGGGAATTTTCGAATTCAACTTTACCTCAGTTGTTGCATTAATTTAGCTTTGGATAGACGCTGAATGAAGGGTTTCTTTTATGGGAATGTTTAACACGCACAAACGTGCTTGGCATTTTAACTGAAATATAAATAATGAATTTTGTAGGGCAAACGAAGACTTTCCTACACAGCATGCAAATGGCAAACATTGCAAATGTTAACACTTGTAAATTCTATTTACTGTAATGAATTCGTTCAATGATGTTAGTGAAATGATGTACGTCACAGATGTTGTTGTGCAAGTGTTATATATTACATTGTCACGAGTAATTGTCTTCGAAACGCTTAGAGCTTAATTAAATAAAACGGGATGTATAACTTTTAAGGCTTGTATTCCTTGAACATTGCTATATTACACTTGTTTATAGGAACAGTTAGGCAACACTGTATTCTAGAAGGGAAATGTAATTTATCTCTCGATTCATACAGATTCAAACATTTTATTTTTTATTAAATGTTTTCGCTTTCACTTAGTTTGTACATATTTTACAAAGCGTTTAACCTGACACTTTCGACATAGCAGAAAATATTTAATAAGCCAAATATGCTACAACTGTAACGAAAGTGTGTTTTTTTTCTGAGCACAAAAGCTTTTGGCTTGACCGAAAAAATAAGCAACATTTAACACAGGGTTAACAAGACAAAAGAAAATCGCCTTCCCGCCAGGGTACTAGTAATTAAATATAATAGCTCGTGTAAGATAAAAAATAAACAAGGAAAACTGCCAGAAAATTAACTCTTAAAACTTTGTGTGGATTTCTTGTGGATATAAATGAACCCAGGGTAAAAGAATTATAACAAAGGGTTCTAGAAAGAAGGAAACATCCGAGATGCGACAGTCAGCTGAGTGATTAAACTTCGCAGCATGAAACAATCACGAGTAGACAAAAATAAAAGAAATAGCGCTACGGCATCTAATTAATTAACTGAAGATAGGAAATTATCCCAAGGGAAGACGCGGAAACCCTTACAACGCAACAATGTTAACTTTATAAACAATATATAAAGTTAATTTACCATACTTTACTTACTTTGGACCGATGCAACGGGAGCGTTAACCTGGCCCTTCCGCAATGTCTGATGGTGCTAGCGCAGCTTAATTATAACGCACCCCTTAGCAAAGGTAGCGCAGCAAAGTAACCGTATTTAGAGGACTAAATCAGGTGGGGGGTAAATTAACGTTATCCGCCCATGTTGGAAATACTTAGAGTGCTAGCGCAGATTACTTAGACCTAGCGCAACCTAGCGCACCCGAAATAATAGCTAGCGCAGGCATACGCATCCAACGTTCTTCAGATTCTTGTTCAAAAAACCTTCTATCTTCAACACCTCGTTTGAAACAGGTTTTGCACAACAGAAGGTTTTGATATTTTACATAACAGTTTTCATTGTTATGTAAAGTAGCTTTGCATATGGAACAAATTTTGATGTCAGTTGAATTCAAGTTTAGTTGACAAGACGAACACATGTGATGATCTCATGCAAATAATTTTGAAAATGAAATTTGCTATTATGCTTAGATGCTATATAAATCTTGTCAAAATTTATTTGACGAAAATGCACATTTTAATGTAGGAGTTGTAGTAGAGTAGGAGTAGGAGGAGCGTTTGTGAACTGACCATAGTGTTCTACGCATAGACAAATAACAAAAAGAGACTATAGTGCGTTTAACGAACAGATTCAGTAATTAAAATAATAGGATGGGCTTAGTTGCGCAGTACAAACTGAGCATAAGCTTGATTTACAGCGACCCTGTTGATCCATGTTACACGTAATTAATTGTAAATAACCTACACAAATGTAATAAGTATTGAAAAATACTGTTTTTGAAAAAAAAAGTACAAGAGCAAAAACTACGAAAGACGAGTGAACAAAAAATAAAGCAAAGACAAACACGAAAAACTAATTGACATTTGTAGGTTAATGTTACAAATTGAAATGTGTGGTTGTTTAAATCCGGCCAACCAATACATAATCTTTATTTAAACTTGGCGCTGATTTATGGGCGGAGCATTTACTGAATCTGTTCGTTAAACGCACTAAAGTTATTTAAGTGGAGCTATTGGGCACAACCCAGCCGCGCTGTTAGACAAGGATCGACAATACTGAAATTGTAATCTTTAATCTAGGGTTGATAATGATGTGCGCATCCTTGTTTTGTTCATGCAAACAACAGAGTAAGAAACTAAGTTTAACCGGCTAGTTCAATTTCGTGTTTGTTTGGCTTTTTTCACATTAAGGTTATGCTCATGTTCTCTGCTTATGTTATACTTGTCGCGTGGTTGGATGTTGGAGTCCTATATTTTTTGTTTTGTTTATTATGGTAGATTCAGTAGATTGTAGATCGAAATTGACTTTTAATACTTTAAATTTTTTGGAGCTACCCAGAGGATTAATATAGAACCGACTAGGGTAAGAAAAAACATATGTAACGGAATTCTAACCTGTAACTATAAATAGGATACGTTTTCTAGCTATGTTATTTCTTCAGGCTGCCCGAATAGTATGATTTCTGTTCGCGCTGGTATGACGAATAATATTTTTTGTAAGGTTCATTTTGCGGACTGTATATAGCAGACAAAATTTAAATCAAACAATAAATATTCACTTCCCATCTGTAATCAACTTCTTGATATGTTGTGATTTAAGGTTAAGGATTGGAAAACAAAGGAATCACTCGATTATCCGTACACCGACCACAGAATAAGCACCAAAACTAAACTTTTCACTTAAACCAAAGAAACAATAATTCCACAAAAAAATCTAATTTCTACTTAGCAATCCGAATGGTTGTTGGTTTCATGGTTAATTCTCTAAAACTACTAAATTGTACAACAGGTTTGAAAGGTGCATACGACAACTTTTACTCTATCTAGTCAAACCTGAATGAATAAATATTTTAATAAAATAAATAACATGTGGCTAAAACAATATCTAAATAAAAAGTTACGATGAATTGGTTTTAGAGTTATCTATATTTCAGAAGGTTTTTCATTTATTTTAATAATTTTATTAATCAAATCGAATACATTATTTTTTATTATAGTTATCATTTTTTATCCAGTTGTATTATTTAGAGCACCTTTATAATAAACCTACGTTTCTGTTAGCTTCTAAAATTATGGATATAATTTTATCTGTACCTACTACAAAGTCATCTGAAAAATATTTACCCGGCATTTAAATACGCATTTTCTTTCATAAAATAACTCCTACAAAACTTTATTTTGATTTCAGTAGCACTAAATTATAATAATTCCTATCAGCTGTTCAATGGCCCCATTTACAGGATCTCAATTTGCCATTTTTACATTTCACCTGTAAATATGTTAGCAAAGGGAGACTACGTTGCTACAATGAGTATAACAGATTTGAGCAAGCTAAAACATTTTTAAGCGAATTCCAATTTATTAATAACCGTAAATTATAAATAATATAAAGTATGCTTAATACAATATTTGCAATTTAAAAACTGCAAAATGTGCTTTTTGTTGTAGCCGATTTATAGACGCAGGTTTACCATGAATAATTGGAACCAACTAACTGTAATAGATTTTCTGTGCTTGCGCTAGCTATCTCTTGGGGTGCGCTAGGTTGCGCTAGGTTGCGCTGACCCTATGTAATCTGCACCAGCCGTATGATTTATTTCCTCCAGCATGGTGGGGGGCTAACGTTAACTTAGCCTCCCCCCCCCCAGATAAAAAGCTAAAATAATGAAGTTTGTATGCCTGCGCTAACTATTATTTGTGGTGCGCTAGGTTGCGCTAGGTCTAAGTAATCTGCGCTAGCACTCTTAAGTATTTCCAACTGGGGTCTAACGTTAATTTGGCCCTCCCAACCGACTTAGTCCTCTAAATACGGTAATTTTGCTGCGCTAGCTTTACTAAGGGGTGCGCTAGGTTGCGTTAGGTATAATTAAGCTGCGCTAGTATTTTTAGCACAATCAGACATCGGGGAGGGGGCAGGTTAACGCTCCCCGATGGAACCTCTGTTTCGAAACTTTTTATTGGACTGTATCGGAAAATGTAACATAATACCGCCTAATCTGATGACACTTTTGTGTCTCAGCATAAATAGTATAAGTTTTTCACATAGTATCCGGATCCTGATAATAAACCAACGTAAACAACTTTTGTTTACTCTTAATTGAATGCTATCACCTCATTTAAATTTACTTTAGCTTTTCTAAAATTGAGAACATTATGGGTTGAGTCACCTTAAATTAAACACATACAACTCAAATCACAAATTCTTTAGTATTTAAAATACTTCAAAATTTAATTTATATGTACAAACGTGGAAATCAAAATATATATTCATTAAAAACTAAAGGAGTGCGAAAAACATAACCATGAACATGCTCTTCCATTAAATAAACAATGCTCCAATTCAGCTTATCAAAAATAGCATTTTAGTTAACTCCTCTCAAAATAATAATTTTTGTTTCACAATATATTATATTAATAGTTAAATATTATATAAAAACTTTGCACATCACTGGTGCACATCACTAGAGCAACCAACATTTTTTTTTAAATTTACAAATTATCTCAATGAAAACAAATCACATTTAGCATATTTACGCCATGTTTATTGTTTGACAATTGGCCTTATTCAAAAACCACTTGAAATACTCAGTGTGCAATTGGTCTCGGCTTGGACCAATCTCGCATTGAACTGCATATAGGGTGATTTATTTTTTCTCGATCCAGTAAGATTAACCAAAACACGTGTATGAAGGTATTTCTATTTTAAAAACAACACAGAACAACAGATAAATGGAACAACTAAAAGTACAACTCGCAAATAAAATGGCTTGCGCTAAGTCTGTAACAAATGCTTAAATCTAATAACAAACAAGTAAACGTATACAATAATATCAAACACAATTACATGGAATTAACATAAGTCAATTTGGTGCTTTCTTCGCGGATAACCGCCTGTCATCAATTTTTCAATTTTTATTGTTTTTGTAAATAGAAAAATCGATGACGATATATTTTTCTTGTATATGTGAATCTCCCCACTCTCCGAGTTTGTAGTTAGTCCGGTCCATCTAATTTTCCTTTAGGTTTTTTTAGGCACGCCTAAACGTTATCAATTATGACGCCCCCTTCCGTTTACGTCTAAGTACGTAAAGCTGCTTCTAACTCTTCTTTGCTAGATGCTAATACCGCTATATTATTCGCAAATCTAAACATGTCAATCTTTTGTCCCTGCATAATAATTCCAAATGTCTTTCTGCATTTGACAGTATTCATTGCCTCTTCGATGTGCAAGTTAAAAATCAACGAGGATAGACCACATCCCTGTCTCACGCCTTTTCTAATATTTACTTCTCAACGTTCCTGCTCTAATTCTATTACTGCCGTTTGCTCTTTGTATAAGTTATGTATTATCTGTCTATCATTAAAATTCATTCCAATCTTTTTGAGTATTTCGAACACTTTTTTTCATTTTAAATTGTCGAAGGCTTTTTCCAGATCAGCAAACCCTACACACACGCTTTCTCCTTTTTCTATTGTCTTCTCCATTATCACCCTCAGAGCTAAAATAGCCTTTCGTGTACCCCTGTTTTGCTTATATATAAAGACAAAGGTCACAGCCCAATTCGCAAATCGTCCAAATAATTTAACTATCAAAACAATTCATACTTAATCAATTTTAAAATCAATATTCAATCTTTGTTAACCCAAAATGCTCAAAAATTAAGCACCATTCCAAAATAATCAATTTCAAAGCATAATGCAAAATTATTAGTACTACAGCAATACGGCACTGAACCAAAAGGAGTCAGCTTTGACTTCGGTTGGTTTTTTTTTCTGAGAAAGATAAAAATGATCATCATCATCATTGGGTCTTCAGTCCTGGAACTGGTTAGACGTGTACCATCATTGTTTCCTATTCTGAACTAACCTACAGATTTCGCTGAAATTTGCACAGTCTGCATCTATAACTAGGTCTACATCTACCTCTTTTTTCCTATCTCTGCTTGTAATATATCCCATACTATTCCCCAAAAATGCCTTAGAACGTATTCTGCCCTTCTATTTCTCTTATCTTTTTCCCCAGATATCCTTGTTCCCCTACTATTTCTATAACCTATTTGTTATTATCTTTGTCTGTCCATGCTATCGTCCTCATACATCTGAAGCACAGCATTTCAAAAGGCTGCTACCGTTTTTTTTTCTACGTTTCAGACAGCTCGTATTTCATAGGTATACTGTGCTGTGCTCCACACATATGCTTTCAACTATTTTCTTCTTATTCTATGTTTGTTGTCTTTCCTCATAGGCGCTATTCTTTCTTGTTAGATGCAGTTCGGTCACCTTCTATTGTTTTACAATTATATACCTTATTTCTCCGACCTTCAGTGGTTGTGAAGGGAGGTAAGCAGCCTGTACCTGCTAAGTTCCCCAACACTTAACCATTTACCGATTTAATATATTTTCCAATATATCTTTTCGCACAGTCAACATTAGTTGCAGATATTTCGCAACCAACAACTAGTTGTTTGTACTAATCATCAGGTACATATGCGCTTATTTTTTCGTCATTAGGTTTTCCGTCTCAAAACTGGTTGGACACGTACCTGCACTTATTTATATTCTGAGCTAGCCTACATAGCTCCCTGAAATTCTCGCACAGCATGTGTATACAGCTCGTTCCCTTTCTATTGTTTTCTAATTTTATGCCCTATTTCACCGAGATTCAGTGAAGGGGGTTAAGCAACCTGTGACTACCAAGATCCCCCAACACTTGGACATTTGCAGAAATAATGGTTTACCAGTAAATCCTTTCACACCCTTAACATTATTCGAGAATATTGCCCAACCAATTCTTGTAGTTACTTATAATAATCATCATGTTTAAGCACAGTTATTTTTTCGTCATTAGTGTATCCCATCTTGGGATTGGTTGGATGCGTACCTCCATTGATTTCTATTCTGGGCTAGCCTACACATCTCCTGAAACCTCTACAGCCTACATCTTTTACTATCTGTGCAGTAGTCTAACCTAGGTCTGTCTCTTCTTCTCTTTTTTCCTATCTCTGCTTCTAATATATTCAGCACTATTCCCTCATGTCGTAGTATGTGGCCTATCATGCTATCTCTCCTCTTTTTTACCGTTTTCCACATATTTCTTTCTTCCGCTACCATTTTTAGTACCTCTTCGTTCTTAACTTTGTCTGTCCATGATATCTTCATCATTCGTCTGTAGCACCACATTTCAAAGGTTTCTACCTATTTTCTTGTCCGCTTCTCCTACCGTCCAGTCTTCACAGCCGTACAGTGCTGTGCTCCACACATATGTTTTAAGCAATCTTTTCTTTGTTTCTATGTTTATGGTCTTTGAGCACAGTAGTTGCTTTTTCTTGTTAAATGTAGCACGACCTTGTGCTAATCTTGGTTTTATATCTTTTGTGCTTTTCCCATCTTGCGTTATTTGGCTTCCTAGGTAGCAGAAATCCTTAACCTCTTGTAAGTTCGTGCTACATACTTGTATTCTTGTGTTTGATTTATTTTCCCCACCTTTGCATACTAGAACTTCAGTTTTAGTTTTAATTTTCATACCGTATCTCTCTGTTAGAACCGTTTCCATTTCATTAAGAGCAGCTTCTAACTCTTCCTTGCTAGACGCTAATACTGCTATATCATCTGCAAATCTAAGCATATAAATTTTTTGTCCCTGCATAGTAATTCCAAATGTCTTCCCGCATTTGACAGTATTTATTGCCTCTTTTATGTACAAGTTAAAAATCAATGGGATAGGGCACATCCCTGTCTCACCCCTTTCCTAATGTTTACTTCTCTACGTTCCTGCTCTAATTCTATTACTGCTGTTTGCTCTTTGTATAAGCTATGTACTATTCGTCTATCTCTATAACTCATTCCAATCTTTTTGAGTATTTCAAACATTTTTTTCCATTTTACATTGTCGAATGCTTTTTCCAGATCTACAATCCCTATATACACGCTTTCTCCATTATCACTCTCAGCGCTACAATAGCCTCCCGTGTTCCCCTGTTTTGCCTAAACCCTAGTATTTCTTCCGCCCGTTTTTCCATTCGTCTTTGCACAATTTTAGTTAATATTTTCGACACGTGTGCTGTCAAACTTAATGTTCGAAAATTTTCACATCTATCCGCGCCTTTCTTTTTTGGTATAGTTACTATGATGCTACGTACCCGGCGCCTTACCATTTTTCAGACTCTTTAATGCTAATTCAAACTCATCTCTAAGTATAGGATATCCCAAGTCATCATTTTCAATGTCTGATTCCTGTTCTAATGCAGTTAGTTCCTCTCTAGCATATAAATTCCCTATATATTTTGGCATCTACCCACTTTCTCTACGTTTTCTATGATGACGTTTCCTTGTGCGTCCCTTATATTTTTGCTATACGGTTTTATATCCCTAAAATTCATTCTAATTAATTTGTATGCTCCGTCTGTCTTTCTTATTTCCATCTTCGTTTGTACCTCTTTGCAATTTTCATCAATCCATTGTTCTTTAGCTTTTCTGCATTTTCGAATAATTTCCCATTTTATGGCTTTGTATCTCTGTTTTCCTGTTTCGTCTGATTTATTTTTGTATTTTCGTCTTTCTTCTATTAAATTCAGGATATCCTTTGTTATCTATGGTTTCTTATTTTCTTTTTGTGTATACCCCAGAATATCTCTGGCCGCCATGTCTAGGCTGATGGGGCATAAAATATTTGTTTGCTCCAGTCATTTGTAAGTCGAAGTGATTCTACCTTTGCGTGCCCTAGCTAGAGGTATTCATCAACGAAATTTTTGTAATTTTGAAAAAGTGCGGAATTTTTTGAAAACCTGCCTTCTAAGTTAAAGAACCGTTTACGTGCGATATAGAAAGAGTCACCTAGTTTTTATGTTCCGTAGGAGATGTTAATGGGAGATCAACCTGATAAATGCCATCCTAGAGTATCTTAGTGGTGTTTAAGAATATCGATTCAACTTGTTGATCTTCTACGAAATGCAGAACATCTTGGGATATTTCTTCCAAATTCCAAAATTTTTCGATAAGACACCCTATTGCAGGTACCTCTCGATTACGGGTAAACGGGGAGACGTTATGCGACAGATGTGAGACATTACACATTAAGGATTGTTGGGGTACGTTTCCAGCAATGACCCACCCCAGCAAGGTGTTTTGCATGACTGGGAGACTAATTCCTAAATTATGAATGTCGGGTAGCAAAATTTCGTAATAAAAATCCGCTCCTATTGAGAGATCCATTTGAGAAGGATAGTCATAGGTGGGGTCCGCCAGCGGCATGTCGATTGGAAAGTTCAATTTTTTCTTATTCTAATTGAACTTGGGGTAACTTATGAGTGATCGTTGGGAGTACAGAACAGGTAAACTGAGTAGTACGTTGATGACGTGAAGCGTTAAATTTACTCTTTCGTTGCAAAGAGTATCGTTTTGAGAAATTCCTGACAAACCCACCGCCGCTTGAGTAAGCGTAAGTCCTAGCTTGTGAGCTAGAGCCTTAGCAATGAAGGAATTTTGACTGCAATTATCCAACAATGCCTTTGCTAAATTGCGGTTTCCATTACTAACGCAAACATCCACCTGTGCGGTGGGGAGCAGCACGTAAATGTGTTCTTGAGAAATAGACAACAATGTCAAAATATTTTTAGGGGGGCTCACTTGTGGATGTGAGCTATCTTGAGATGAGAAAGCTTCTTGCTGACTGCATCCGAGGATAGTCGGCCTTGAATTCCAAATTCAAACCTTGTCGATTGATGAGAGCATTGATTTTACCTGCACTATTAGGCGCAGTGCGACGGAAGGTCGATGTACGTGCGACATTCATCGCGCTGTTAGAAGTACATAGGAGAGTGTGATGTTTTCCAGAGCAGTGGTAACACCGATCTGACTTTCAGTTTTGGGAGCTGTGTGATGTCCCAAAACAATTGTAACAATATCCACACTTGCGAATAAAGTTCTGCTTAGATGCTGGAGACAGGCTTTAAACTCGCCGCAAGAATAAATCTTGCGCCTATGTTGCCTTGTTGCATATGTGCGTCCTTTCATTACTGACATGTAAAGAAGTCCTTAATATTCTTTTAGAGGAAGATTGTCTATATTTGGCAGATTTTCTAAAACTAAACACCTGCGCTCTAAAAACTTTAGGAAGGTCGATGTACGTTCGACATTCATCGCGCTGTTAGAATTACAAAGTGTGATGTTTTCCAAAGCAGTGGTTACACCGACCTGAACCGCAGTTTTGGGAGACGTGTGATGTTCCAAGACAATTATAACAATATCCACGCTTGCGAATAACGTTTTGTTTAGATGCTAGAGACAGATTTTTAAACTCGCCTTAAGAATAAATCTTGTGCCTATGTTGCCTTGTTGCCTATCTGCGGCTTTTCATTACTGACATGTAAAGAAGTCCTTAACATTATTTTATGGGGAAGATTGTCTGTAGTAGAGAGATTTTCTAAATCTAAACATCTGCGCTCTAAAAACTTTAAGAATTCGTCGGGTTTTGGCAAATGATCTAAATTTCTGTCTTACTCAAAGGCCTTACGTGAGCCATAATCTAGCATTTTTTCTAGTAAATACAAAACCAAAACCTGCCACAATTGTGCGTCAGTGTAATTTAAGTTTCTGAGGGAATCTATGGAACGTTTAACATTTATACAAAAGTCACGCAAGTTCTGCGAAGTGCATTTTGTGATTGGAGGGCTGTCGAATAGTTGTGAAAAGTGGGTGATTATGCGTCAGTGAATTTTGATACCGTTTTTCTAAGATTTCTATGGCCGTACCGAAGTTAGAATCCATGACTGACAAATTATTTACCAATTTTAAAGGCTCCTCTTTAAGGAACTCCTTCAAATACATAAACCGCTGAACGTTTGAGAGAGATAGAGAGAGAGAGAGAGAAGATATAGAGAGAGGATTGTCCTTTATTAGTGCCTTGAATAATTCATGAAGAAACGGCCATTCGGCGATGTCACCTATAAACGACTGGCAAACGAACCGAATTCGCTACGGGTGTAGCAACGTGTTTATTTTTGATAAGGAGCGCAGGATTGCTTGACGTTAACGCAGGATTTCGAAATGTTCTTTGTAGCTTGGAAATGAAACCTATAAACTTTGATTCCCAATCATCGCGATTTTCGTTTGGATCATGCGTATCTAAAGATTTCCCAACTATCATTTCAATTTGATCTTGAGTGTCATTGTATTTTTGAAATGCGTTTGATACAAGAGTTTGTCAATTGCACAATTCCTCTAGTGAGAGAGTATCTTTATCGTGTGCTTCAAAAAAATTGCTACTGCGGATCAACATGCCCATGGCAGAAGCTCTAAGTCTTTTAAGAGTTTCTAGTTCGGTCATATTTGTAACATAAACTGTGCTAATCTTACTTGCCCAAGTGGTGAAAATTTAAAGACGAAAAATGTAATTTCGAGGATTGACTCAATGCCAAAATCCGGCTCGAAGGGCCATTAAATGTTTGGCACTTGACTTTATTCAAAAACCACTCGTAACACCCAGTGTGCAATTGGTCTCGGCTTAGACCAATCTCGCATTAAACTGCATATAGGGTGATTCATTTTTCTTCTCGAGCCAGTAGGATTAACCAAAGCACGTGTATGAAGGTATTTCTATTTTTAAAAAAAAACACAGAACAACAGTTAAATGGAACAACTAAAAGTACTCGCATTAAAATGGCTTGCGCTAAGTCTTGTAACAAATACTTAAATCTAATAACAAACAAGCAAACGTATATAATAATATCAAAACAATTATATTGAGAAAACATAAGTCAGTTATTAAACAGGCAAATAACATATAAAGTTATAACTGGAAAAGAAGAGGCTGTGTGTTGCTCTTAATTATCACATAACTAGCTTTCCTTAAATTTGTTAATGACGAATTAAAACCTTGTTTGACTTCATGAGGCATTGCTGCTTCATAAACAACTTAATCGCACAAAAATGCACGTTTCTTTAAAACACACAAAAGTGACTGTACTAAATTTTGTATATGCAGTTTTAGAGTCAAGTCAAGGCTTACTTCAAATGCAAACAAGAAGAACAATCAACCATAAATACCTGTCACAAATAAATCCATGTCTCGGGCCTTTTCGGCATTCAAAGGTATAAGCTTAGCAAAAGAGCATTTCATTTTTCATATTTTATAAGCTGGTATTAAAAACCAAAATACATAGAGCATATATCCAACCTTCGTGTAGTCTATGAACGAGTAGTGGGAAACGTCATGTGTTAAACATCTATTTAATCTTCGTGGAGTTTATAGTTTATTGAGCTAAAGAGACACAAAGTGTAAACTGACATGTGCAAAATTAATTCATTTTTTACTTGACATAACGCATTCGACAGTAATTGTCTTATTTACTTTCGGGTAATGTGATCTTATTATTTAACATTAATTGGACGATAACCTTTAAATGAAGTAAAACTAATACGCATTCGTTAACATTTATAAATCAGCACCAGTTTGTTTAAACTTTAATTTTTATCAGAATTTTAGTTTTGCAATTTAGGAACGAGTGCAAGAATTACCTTGACCTAAGTATAATTTGTTTTCACTATTTATATCACTACAAAGAAGTTTTAGCAAGGTTCTTTAGCATACAGGCATAATAAATTTAAGGCATGAGCTTATTTAGCAACATGTCTACAACACAATTTGTACTTCATTTAATTAGAACAATACATGTCGGTAAAACATGTAGTTTTACGGAAAGTAGAATTTATTTAACTAACAGAAAAATTTCTAAACACGGGTTGAATATGAATTTTAACCTGATTATTGCACGAACAATAACAACCCAAATTTCGGCATGTTATACACATTATAAATGATTCGGTTTAACAAAACGACATAAACCACAATTGTGAGACATATTGGATTTCCATGAACTCACTCTGCTTTGCAGAATAAATGCTCCATCATAAAAAATCCATGCCGGGACTAATCTTTATCTAAGCCTTATGCAATCGCAAACAGCTGTGACAGTCATTGTTGTCTGCTCTAACCAGCGACTCGGTGGCTCAGTTGGTATGCGCGTGATTTCTCTGGCCCCAGATTTCTGGTTCAAATTCCGACACAGTCCGCTTGAAAAATATTAGGCAAACATTTTTCACAAAAATACGCCGTTCGGATGAGAGATAAAATGTAGGTCTCATGTGTAAGTATTTTCACGCACGTTAAAGATCTTTACCTTGTTTGGAACCGTAACGGTTCGACAAAATTCAAAATTTTCAGGTTATAAAAACTCGCTTCCTGGCCAATGTAGTACCTTCGGGTGGAACATTGAAAAATCAAGTGTAGTGTCTACTCCAACCAAACGACGACAAAAACAGTTACTATTTATTAATATGCACCATCAAAAATAATATCAGGAACTAATCAGGGGTAGTTCACGCCCCAACAATTGCTTTTGCTTTCTTGTTAATAACTAAAAACTTTAATAAACTTTAACAACCATCTCATTCAACGGATTAATTTACATGGAGTGGAAATTAAATTTCTGTAATCAGGCCCACTCGATTGTCTGACTATATAAATTACAATGCTAGCCTCAGTGACCAGGAATGAAGCAAGGTTCGTTCCATAGTTAGGATCAAAACTGAAAACGCTACCTTAGGTTCACATTTTAAATTGGTGGTACCTACCTCCGCAGATGTAATAATTATTTCAATTAGAAATATAATTTCCTTATGTGATTTTATCGACAAAAATATTAAAGACAATATTTCAAAAGATTTATATTGAAGATTACTGCATAATTTAATACAAAAATATGTGTGGGTAATAAAATTGTTACAAACCCTAAATTTGAACTCGAGCATTCTTATAACTGAGCGTTAACAGTATTATGTAATTTTAAAGATGCATTGTAATAGTGTAACATGCCATTTAGCTGACGCCTAGCCATGTTACAACACATCCGCTTTTCACCTATTTAATTCGATCTTACAACGATTAGAATTCTTATTCTGTCTATTCACAATATCTTATATTACATAAAGAGTCCCTAATATTAATCTTATATAACGTTTGATGGTTAAACATTAACAGTTTTCCTTGATTTATATTTAAAAACAGTTTATTTGTAACAAGTATTTGTTTACGTTTTATAGATAATTATCTTATTGGCCTATTTAAATGAAACGCTCTGTGTGACATAACTGTTGTGGTTTTGAGAGATTGAGAAATTGTCGGTTAAACCGCTGATTGGTTGTTCCCTTTCCTAACCTGTTAATACATTTACGTGTACCTTGAAATCCTTTCTTTTCGTTTTATCTACCAAACGGACAACTCGGAAAAAGCAAAATGGTGTCCTATACTATCCGGATCTACCTGTAAGGACATTTACCTGAAGCAGTCTTGTCTTTATTATGTTTATAAGCTCGCCCTTTAACTTAAAGACGCGCTTCAATTATGGGACTTCAATGTGGGGATGATTTCAATTTTTGGGTGAATTCAATTATATGGATTTAACTTTGTAATGGACTTCTTTTTATAAGATGGACTTCTATCTTTAGCACGAGTTTCTACTAATGGAAACGTCTTTCAAATGATATATTTAATGTAGTAATTTTTTTAATTTTTTTGGACAGGTATTCATATCGTCATGTCGCCTAATATGCAAAACTGAGTAAAATCAAGACGTGAATTAAGGGTAACAATTTACGTTTATTGGTTATTCTACTATTCTATGTCCAGGTATGAGATTTTACTTTATAATTAAATTATCCGTCAGATAGTGTCTGTACAATGAGGTTCCTGTAATAGTTTTATCTTATCTAAGCGTCAAAGCAAACTATATATTACCGTAACTAATGGAAATTTTGTTAAATATACCGTTACCTGTTTATTATGTTTACCTAATTAGACTTACTAAATATGCAACCTGGTACTAAACTGCAAACTGAAGGTTTCATGAAACTTTTTGGGTACTAAAGGTGTAATTAATAATAACTTAATGTAAATAGCTTACTATATCTTACTTTAACAAACTTAGAACAATTCATTTTATTTTGTCAAAACCTGTTGTAAACTTAAATTCAATGTACACTTGCGTTGCTAGATGTGTTTCTTACAGTTATGTCGTTATAGTTTCTCAGTAAGTATTGGTATAAAGTCATTTAGTGTCGCCTCACAACTAAGTCATTACTCGAAACCCTAATGATTTTGGTCTCTTGCGATCACCGCAACCCTGAAGGTCGAACTAGCTCTGTTAAAGTATGTCCTCATACTTAATCGTGTGTGTTCTATGTCCTCTACTCATGTAGAAGGAATACGGCACAATAGTCTTGCAACAAAGTTATTGCATTCAAAACTTCAATTACCACGTGTACAAAATGTACTAGAAAATGAGAGGTTATGGGTATCGTGCTGAAACACCTGCTATTTTAGAATAACAGACTTAGCCGTATCTCTGACAGACCTAGTTGCAAATGTACCAGATAAAAAATTGTGGAAATTTGAACGTGGTCAGTTTTTAGTACTACAGTGCCTGGATTTTTACTTAAACGAAAATTGGCCAAACCGGGATAATCTGATTTTTCAGAACAAGAAGTTGAAAGTCTGATAAGTAAAATCATAAATGTATTTAAATAAAAACCCGAAGATACTGAAAAGAGGCACTTCAATGATACTTACCGTAATACTAATTCAATTATTGTTGAAAAGGCTGCACACGCGCGCGCATTTGGTAGCAACAAATAAAATTCACAATTATGTAAAGTTTTACCATTGTCAAGATACGTGCATTTTCGTGATTTTTATTCCAAATACGCTTTTCAAAGGTGAATAATATCCAGTCTATAATTTTAAATTGTATTTATTTTTACGCTTTTTGCGTATTTTCCGTGTGTATTTTTATTACATAAAGCGATTCGGCGTTTCAGGAACGGATCTACTCTACATTAGATTTTCCAATGCTCCACCCGAAGGTACTACATTGACCAGGAAACGTGTTTGTTTTACCTGAAAATTTTTAATTTTGCCGAACCCTTGCTGTTGCAAGCAAGGTATGGATCTTTAACATGCGTGACAACACTCACACACTGGACCTCCATTTTACCTCTCATCCGAACGAGGGCGTATTTTTGTGCAAAAATTTTTAAGCGGTCTGTGTCGGGATGTGAACGGAACCGTTCTACCTTACATGTGATTTTCCAATGCTCTACCCGAACGTACTACATTGGCCAGGAAACGAGTTTTTTTTACCTGGAAAATTTGAAATTTTGCCGAACCCTTGCTGTTCCAAGCTAGGTAGGAATCTTTAACGTGCTTGACAACACTCACACACGGGACCTCCATTTTACCTCTCATCCGAACGAGGGCGTATTTTTGTGAAAAAATTTTCAAGCGGATCGTGTCGGGATATGAACGGAACCGATCTACCTTACATGTGATTTTCCAATGCTCCACCCAAAGGTACTACATTGGCCAGGAAGCGAGTTTTTATTACCTGGAAAATTTAGAATTTTACCGAACCCTAGCTCTTCCAAGCAAAGGTAGGAATCTCTAACGTGCGTGACAACACTCGCACACGGGACTTCCATTTTACCTCTCATCCGAACGAGGGCGTATTTTTACGAAAATTTTTCAAGCGGACCGTGTCGGGATGTGAACGGAGCCGATCTACCTTACATGTGATTTTCCATTGTTCCACCCGAAGGTACTACATTGGCAAGGAAGCAAGTTTCTTTTACCTGGAAAATTTGGAATTTTGCCTAACCCTTGCTGTTCCAAGCAAGAGGGATCTCTAACGTGCGTGACAATACTCACACACGGGACCTCCATTTCACCTCTCATCCGAACGAGGGTGTATTTTTGTGAAAAATGATCGCCTAACATTTTTCAAGCAGACCGTGTCGGGATTCGAATTCGGGACCTTGGACGTAGTAGTCACACACATACCAATTACGATACGGAGCCGCCGGAACCGATCTACCACAAATTAAACCTATCTGAAGCAGCATATTACGCCTTGATCTTACTAAACGTTCAAATTTTTAACAATTATCTTCAAATTATTAAGGAGTTGCTGAACTAATATTACTACACAACTTTATTATTTTATTATGCCTTCTAAAATAAAATATCAATTTATTAAAATCATCAATTAAAGTAACAATTCTATTTCTTGGCATATTTATGATAAAACTGAAACCCGCTATCTATCTTTTGCACTGGTAAGTCAAAGACGTACTATCTACTACAAACGAGAGCCTAGCTGATAGAGGGTAAACGGCATTAGAAGAAGTTATTAGCGTGACACGTCATAGTTCGGGCATGATCCCTGTAGTAGGCACGAGAGTGGTCGCGGGTTTGTTGTTTACTTGATTAAATAACACGTGGTTATGGGGAAGGAAATTCACCAATACCTTTAGTACTCCTATGAAAAGATGAAACAACGCATAAGGGGAGAGGTAGAAAGGACACTAAACCAAACACTCTGAGGACACTCAGCGGTTCCCACTAAAAGGGACTGCACCTGAAGAGGAAAGTTATAGCTAGTACATATAATGGAATCACTATTTGTGATCCAAGATTAACAATAATGTATTAGAATAATTGGAACTTACTCACTTTCAATGTTTTGTGTAAGACAACCAAAAATAATAATTACCCAATAAAGTATTTGTGTTTTTCAAATTAAATACATTTTTATTTTTAATTACAGGTATATAAGTTTTACAAGAATGATTCTTAATGGCCCAGCTTAGATTCAAAATAAAGACTGAGTTCATTCATTTAATTTAACTAGCAACCTTAATGGGGCACCAATCCAGATATAAATATAGTTAAGCTTGAAATAAACAATAACCCCACTATAAAATCGCTTCCCATATCAGCTTTCAGATCTGAATTTTATAGGGATAATTAATAAAAATTTTTAAATGCTTGAGACCAACCCAAAAATATTAATAAATTGTTTGTGTTAACTTTTCATTTGGTATAAGTCTTGTATCAAAAGTAAATTATTCCAAACGTATGCATGGCAAAATATTCTTACGTATTTTTAACTCAACTAAATGTTGAATGGAACAAACAATTTAGCTATCCAAAAACAATTTTTTTAAGAGAATAGATGCTTTTTCATTACATGATACTTTCCTCAAAAGGAAAATAATCCAAGGATTAACCAGCTAATTTATTAAGCAACTAATGAGCAACACTTTATGAATTTTCAAAACATTGAACCTTAATTCTGTATCTAAATTTATTCATTACTTGAACTAAATCAGATATTAAATATGCGCCAACATATTTGTAACAATTCAGATTATAAACAAGACTTTAATAGCCACACATAATTCGTTTAATCTGAATAAACTATAATCGTTGAACTACTTTGCCAAACAGCAATGATTAAGATCAAATTCGAATTGTGTGCGATGGATGATGTTTATAACTAACATCTTGAGCTTTCATTTAATAATTCGACGTGTACTTGATGTTTTACATGTATTTAAAACGCCATTACAACCAACAGTTGTTCCAACATTAACTAATCATTTTATTTTTCCTAACTTAAAACTGCAAATAAACAGTGTTACTAATAATTAAAAGCAAACTTCTTACGAACCATCAACGAAGAGATCACTTACGGAACTAACCAAAATCCATGTTACTAAATTCAGAGGACAATTCTCAGATTGTACCCTTTACGTAAAGGTTTAAGCATATTCATGAGATCTTAGAAAGACACGCATCTCTTAATATACGTTTCCAGAAAACGTTCGTTATAGGCACAGGCGTAAAAAGACACCGGTACGAATGTATTTAAAACGATACACAGGTTTATAATACAGGCTGTTTTAGCGCTTATATATAACTCAACCACAATATGTGTAAGTATAGCTTGAAGGTTTATAATTTATCCAAAACTAATAACAGAACCGTAAAAAACAAAGTAATCGGTTATGATAATTTAGACCAGAAACTTTTCAAATTGAGGAGTGTGCCATTTATACGTACTCTATTATTTTAAATAAACTTTGAAAGCAACATCATGAAACTTGCAAGTGATATGATAACAACAATTAAAACAACGATTAAAGAAAAGCACAATCAGGTGTCATAAACTATTTATGTTCAATATGTGATTCTCTGTTTCTTTTGCATGCTCAAGTCGTTCGACGCAATTTCAAAGTTCTGCTGGAACTTTCATAACGGCCTCGTTAATTCCTTGAATTCACTGGTCTCTATTATTTCTTTCTAATTTATAAACCAATTCCTTTGATCGACCCGAAACATGGCAATCTATTGATGTAGTATCTGGAGATCTGACAGACCCCAAATTGGTCCGTTACGCCCAATCCACCTGCGAGTATATTCATTACCTAAATATTTCCTCGTTGCACATCTCGTATTGGCTGGGCATTTATCGTGTTGGATACTATTCAGAACCTGACATTTAATGAGTTGTCGAATAGATCGAATAGATATGGTGTGTTTCATGGCTCAGTGCAAAGTTTTATGGCATGACAGAGAAGGTGAGTGAAATCATTTTAGCGAAATACGCCAGTATCCAAAGCTTGTCTGTTTTCAAAATGTTTGTATTTTTCTTGACTTTTATTCGTTTAACACGTCTTTTATGAGTAAATAATATCTATTCAATTTTTTATACCTTGAGTGTATATTCCTTGTGTATTCTTACGTCTAGCAGCCACAACCGTTAAACATAGTGTTTAGCAAAAAAAGGCGTATGTTTTAGGAAAATCCAGTGGATTGAAAGTTGCTTGTTATATTAAATTAGAGTACCTAGTATGTGTATAAAAAGTAGAAAATTTGCATTTTCTCGAGAAAATGAGAAAGTTGTAATGGAGAAAGTTTCAAACTAGTCCGTTCAGTTTCAATGAATTCGCAACTACATTCAACCATTGCGTTTCAGTCAGTTGTTATAATTTACAAAGGGCAACTTTAATTTTTAACAGGTACTTAGCCAAATTTTAATGAATCTTATTTATATTCTGTATTATAATCCACTTTTTGCAGCTATGAAAATGGAACAATATAACGGGTTTAGACTTTGAAATAATTTCAAAAATGATTTTTAGCATTGCATCAGCTGCGATTTCTTCTAATATATTAACGTTTTGTGTTTCTTGCCAATTTGCAACACTTTCAGCTTAGAATAGAAGACACTTCATTATCTAGGACAATAATTCAAAACAATAATTTACAACAAGAACTATTTTGACAAAATATTAAATAAGACGATAAAAAGTACTTTATCAAAACTTTAACTCACTAATTATGCGGATGACTTTTCTTGATGTCTGTACATAGTTGCAAACACAATCGTATTTAAACATGTCTACTCAAAACCCATTATTGACCTACCTTGAGTCTTTTCTATTCGACAAGTTGTCGATGTTTTATAAATGCCTTTAGTATAAAATGCTAATTTTTAATATCGTTTGGATCTTGATTGCAACAATAGCATGAAAGTATGTGAGATAACATAAATGCGGTGACAACTAAAACAATTCAAAATGTTAATTGTTTAACGAATACACAATTTACTAATTAGAAATCAAATTCAAAGTAAAACACAAAGTATTCGGCGTGAAGGACCAAATGAGGACGTGTTTATATTGAAATATCATAGAAATAAGGAAATAGTTTCTTTGATCGCTAATGCGTTCCAGACGAAATGGTCCTGATCAGTAGCTTCGTTAATTTCCATTTGTAAATTTAGTAGACTGTGTTGAATTGTTAATAATATGAATTATAAAGTTGCTCCGCACGTTCATCTATGCATCTAACGAAAGAAGTTTATTTTAAATATTTACAAATTACCAATGTAATATACGCTTCATTTTAACACTGTTATTACAAGTCACACGTGTGTTAACAAGTAACAACTTCGTGCGAAATATATAATTAAGTCGGAGCAGGGATTATAACATGAAGGATAAACAGAAAAGAAATTCGACGTGCACGAAGGAATGGTTTTCGTTTTAGCTTGATGATTCTCTATCTCATTATGCAGTCAACGTAAGAAATTGGCCGAACTAGAAACTATTCTGGAATATGAATAGGTCATAGTGGTGTAATAGCATGGTTCCCGATATTTTCCGTTCTTACTCCTCTTGATTGTTATTTCTGAGGTTACATGAAACGAGCTGTTTTATACTCAAAAATCACTAGAAACGCACCGATGGAAAGAGTCGTAGATTCAGCAGAGAGCATTAGGTTATTTCGTGTCAGACTCGAGTTGTGCATTGATGTAATCGAAACCATTTTGAACAATATTTATAATATAAAAGCTTTTGTGTTATTAATAGTAATTTATTGCTTAGTTCTAACCCTAATTGTATTAAATGTTTAGTCAGCGATAATAAATGCCATGGTGGTTTACAATAAAACGATTATGAACTAAAAAGTGTGTAAAACAAAAAATTGGCTTTTTAAAAATGATACTTTTAAAATTTGGAAACCGTTGTTTTTAAATAATAAACTGTATTGGAGACATCGCTTAATCTACCCTTTACCAGAATAATACAGCTGAATGTAAACGAGGCATCTCTACACAAAGGATAATTGGTAGTCACCTTGTGGCGTGGCATGTTCCGATGAACTTGATTGACAGTTTACAAAAGGTTGTATTTAAGAACTTTATTATGCTTACAATAGGAATGTTCTAGATGTTATTTGCATAATTCTGGTGCACTCCCAGTATGCTCTAGAACAATAGAATTAATCCTTGTGGCGTGACATCTTCGGATAGACTTGATTGACAGTTTACACGAAGTTGCATTTAAGAACTTTATTAAGCTTACGATAGGAACCTTTAAAATGTTATTTGAATAGCTCTGGTGCTTTTAAAATTCTCTAGAACAATAGAATCATCTATCACGGAATAAATGTCCAAAGCGAGTGGAAAAACTCCGATAAAGAAATTGGCTAGCTGGGATTAAAACCACGCAGGCATGTGCGTGGAATTAAGGATTATAGAGCCAATCTTAAAGAGGGAGAAGACGCTACACAACCAATAGGATACTTTCAAATGAAGGAGGAAACTAAACGAAAATTATTAAATTCTACTATCTAAAAATATTCATGATGTACTTTAGTTTTTCTTTTGACATTTTCGGTACACTAGTCTTCACTAAGCTCTTACACATCCAAAATAAGTGAAATACGCTTTTGTTCTCACACGAAATTAAACAACCACAAAACAAGAACAAACTGGAACAAACAACGAAACCCTTGACAACGCATTGATAAAAAGCAATCAAATATTTTATAAATAATAATGGAATTATGCACAGAATTAACTCTCTACTTTTCGATCTGCTATTTTTGGAACAACCTATCTTGGAGGTGAAAGCGATACGTCTATAAATTCCTAAATAAAAACAAACAATTCAAAGGTCAATAGAAATAAATTGAAAATTGTAATTTTTTAATGTCTTTTTTGAACTAAACATAAATTTTATAGGCATGAGGTAGAAATCACACAACTAAAATTTTGTATGCTACTTTGTGCTACTTAGAAATGAACTGGTACTTTTAATTATATCATTTTGTTAATGAACTCAGTCTTTTAACAAAGATAGGCACTTCATCACTATGCACGCACTTCGTTCATAAAAGTGTTTCTTTTAGCAACAATGAAAACTTAATTAATAAAGTAAAGTTATTACAACGATTGATTCTTTAAAAAGCGTTAAATCAGTAACATCGAATAACAAGTATCCATATTAATAACGGCTAATCGAAATTTGACATACATATTTGAATAAAATATTTTACAAAAAGCACGTAACTTATGAAGAAAGACCGAATTTGTGAGAACCCAAATTAAGATAAAGTAATATATCTCCAGGCGCGTGAAAAAAAAATACCTATCTTCCGTGAAAGTAGTCCAGATGCCGCATAATATCACTCAGCACTGTACAAAATAATTTCAATTAATCGTTATCGCTTACGTGCTTAATATCCATGTTAACTATTCTTGTCTGTACTTCAACACTTCCAAAATCAAATAAATACAGCATAAAAAAAATCAAGGTGATGCGGTCTTCATTTATTTTTCTTGCCAAATTTTGATAAAAAGCAAACACACAGTTTTACAATTAAATTTTTGTATTCGAGCGTATTATCAAAAATCGTACATTAATAGTTGCGTTTAAATTCTGAGTGTTATAAAAAAGAATTGTAAATTTGTAAATATTTAAAAACTCACTGCTGATCGAATACATAACGAAATTAAGCCATCACTTAATATCAAATGCCACACGTTGTCTCTGGGCCTCTTTATCGCTGCCAGGTGCGAGTTCAGATTCAAGATGCGACGCACATAGAGTGCACACCAATGGTTCGTATTCATATTCCAGTAGACGCTTCCGTTCGTTAAGATTGACTTGAATAACACTTCGGACAAACAACTTTTTATCTAAGTGAAGACTTCGATGGGAATTATGCCGCATGCGCTGTACATTTAAGATTGACTCTATGCTGATTTTGTAAACTGTATTGTTTAAACTTTATGTTCATATACAATCCTCGTTGAACAGTATTGGTATCTGACAAGTGCAAACCCGCCCTAGAGTCGCTTCAGAACCATATTCAAATGTACCAAAGATGTAGCCTAAATCATAATGAGTTTTCCAGCTCAAGATAAATAAAAAGAGGGGTGCTTAAGCCTCATGGAAACGTATTCGCACATTTCTTTAATAACCATCCTCTCAACCGTATAAATAGAAACATGTCAAAAAATATTTTCTAATCCTCAAGTTATTGAATTTATATGAAATATAACTATATAAAAATTAATCAGCTGATTTCACATTAAGAGCATTGGCTACCTCAAAGTCGCTCCCAGGGCGCAACACAAATTGAAGACACTCATTCTTCTAAACTTTAAAAATTTACTTCTAATGTATTCAAACCAAATATATCAAACCTTAATAAATCAAAGTCGCCTTCAATTTATGTCATAAATATCAAACTTGAAATTTTAATTATTTTGACAATGATCCTAGATCATAGATCGAAACGATTTTAACAACTATGAGTGGTTTAATTCCTAAAGAAGATCAAGAACAATGTCTATAAGATTTATTCTGTGATTTTGATCATTTATCAGTCGCTGTTCGAATCTACGTGTTGGATTTCTTTCTGTGTTGGGGTTATTAATTATTACTCCTTTGTCTTTCACTTTATGAAATAGTAAAGCAATTTTGTTATCTTCAACATTGTCATTTGATCTGAATTATACAACACGTCTACCATTAAAACATCAAAAACCTGATACGCACCCACAAACTTATCCATATTATTTTTTAATTAAATTTGACAGGTGCAGTTGACACATCAAGCGTTCAAATTCGTGTATACCGTGTGACAGCATCCGATTGTTATATAAGAGACGTTATGCATTTGCTGCGCTATTCAATCTGAACACGTTCAAGAAATCGATGCCTTCTGTCCTGTTCTATAGTTTAGAACTACCCAAATTAACCACACTAAAACCGCCTCCAAAACGATAAGGGACATCTTGCAAACGACCCATATCATACCGTGATATAACAAACAAGACAACAAGTAGTAAACTAAGAAAATCAAACAAATTTGAGTCGTTTACACCAAAATATTTCAAAAAGTTGTTATTAATGAAAAGTTTAATTTAACAACAGGTGACAGGATAAGATATACGGTACACCGTTTTACATTGATCATTTTATTCAAATTTACTCGAAATTTTCACAAATTTCTTCACTGTTTATATCTTTTATAAATGAAAGTTCTCGCTTTCCTCACTTAAAGTACAAAGTTCTTACAAATTTGATTTGTTGAAGGTAAAAAAATCTATTTTTACAGGTATACGCATGTCTGGCTTGCATGCCTAAAAATTTCATGCATTGGACCCTCTTTTAGTTGCTACATTTATATTTATTATATCATCAAACACGCAAGAAGTGTATTGCAAAGTACACTTGATGTCTATTGTTAAGGAACCCATCCTGCATATATTAAATATGGTACTGTTCTTTCTTTGTTTTTTTTTATGTATTCAAGTAGTTACAATTGAAAATTGTTTGTTAGGTCCAGTATTCATTCCTACATCTATCAACTGTGATCACTAACTTCTTTTGAAGAAAATTATTTCCTCAGAGGTTTGCTACGGTTACTAGCTACGCTGTCAGTTCGCTATGGTTTAACAATTATTAAAAAGATTGCTTTGGCTGAGTTCATTATTTAATTGATTTTGATAACATTTAGTGATTTGTGTTTTAGAAATTGGCTATTTAAATCCACTTGGAAACAATTCTTTTTTTTGATTCACTTCCGTAGCATACGAATTAAGTCAAACAATAATTGAAATTCTTATTGAAACTTATGTTTTTTGTCATTATAAACATTTAATATTCCATTCCACAAAATACATAATAAACATAATAAAACTATCTTTAAAAGTCCCGAACAGTGCTGGTAACTCAAAACCGCATTTATATAATGCGTCATAATCTATTTAATTTTTCAAAAAAAAAATCATGTAGGATAATGATCAAAACAAAATCGTTGTGTAACCAAATAGGCGTCGCCGAGGATCAATGTAGTAAGCGTAAGACTACGGATCCCAAGGTCCCGGGTTCAAATCCCGACACGGCCGACTGCTTGAAAAATGGCAGGTGAGCATTTTTCACAAAAATTACGCCCTCGTTCGGATGAGAGGTTAAATGGAGGTCCCGTGTGTGAGTGTTGTCACGCACGTTAAAGATCCCTACCTTGCCTGGAACGGCAAGGGTTCGGCAAAATTCTAAATTTCCAGGCAACAAAAAACTCGCCTCCTGGCCAATGTAGTACCTACAGGTGGAGCATTGGAAATGTAAATGAACTGTAAATGAACTGTGTAACCAAATAAAGTGTTATAACTTTTTATTTAAAAATACAGATTACAGTGATGTATCTGAACTGGTATTATTTCCGTTAATGTGTGTAGTGAATAATTATAAAAATGTTGTATAGTATGAAACAAACACTAAAGCAAACTATAATTATCAAGTAGCAATTAGTAACATTTACTAACTGACGATTGAAATTAAATAATTAACATTGAATATTGAATAAAAATGTATTCAAACGATGAAGATAGGGATGTGCTATGCACATTCTTTCAGTGTTGCGTAGCAGCTTGAATGCATAGCAAAGATACATGTATCAAAATTTTTAGCTTCACAGAACACTTTTTGGAAAGCCAAAAAACTTAGAGAATACGAAAAGTTCAAGACACCGCGTTTCAAAACACGCTCATCATATAGAAATGTGGATAAAAGCATTATAGGGTACGAAGTTTGTAACACATGTACTTCTGCTTGTGAACGGTTGCTACAATTTAATGTAATCGTAAAACTATTAGATAAACATTGGTAAAGTAGATGTAGCCCGAATAACTGCCTTATATATGAATGATACTGCAAGGAAACTGACATTCCATAGATTGTTTCAGGCTAAACTTAGTAATGATGTTTACGTTACCAAGAAAACCCTTTAGACTGACGAGTCTTGTTTTACAAATAGTGCTGCATTTGGTGCAATAACATTCACTGTTATTTAGATGTTAATCCGCGCATTGTGAGACTAACTGGACATCATATTGATTCTCGATTTACATTTGGGGCAATGTAGTTGGAAGTAGATTGATAAGACCATATTTTTTTAAAGGCAACTATGTCTAAGAACGTCTCCATTCTTTGGCTACATTTTTGCAAGATTTCTTTAGAACGTCTTAGTATGTTGCAATGTTTTTGCTATTTTCTACAAGGTGGCGTACCATATTACACATAGTATTATTGAATCTGTTACGTTAGTTACCTGAGCTTAATTTATTCTACAAAAGGAACTCAACAGTAAATATTGCGTCAGCTAGTTTTCAGTGGGGAGAAGTGGGTTCTATAAAAGCAGAGACAAATATTTTAGGGTTATATTTTTACTAAATACTCTTTCAATTAATTACCCGGAAAGGTTTTTTAACTTGATGTCTAATAAAAAGCCGTTGAGCGATAACCTACCCGAATTTCAGTCTCCCTAGAAGATGGATATTTCAAGAGACTGTTTCAATGTTTTTTACTGCAATACAGGTTGATGGAGCTTTATGTACTTTTCTCGCCTTCTACTAATTTAAAATAAACACAAATAATAAGAAAACTCAAAGTTGTTCACCTAACCTATATTTTCCAAACATGAATATAACAGTATATAACAAACCCAACAAAACGAAAAACTAATCTGTATCTTTAATTGGTCGAATATACGTGTATCTAGAAGAAATGGAAAATCTTAAATTTATTAATTATTGGTATCCAACCAAATTATCTGGTACGTATAAACTATGCAAATACAATGGTGGTGCTTTTCCGTATAAGACTTTCTTGTTTACAATACGCTTTTAACTAAACGTGTACCACGTAAAAAATTAGTGACTTACAGATTTGTTGATGTTGTACAAAACTCAAGCGAGCTTGTCGTGTAGTACGAAGGAGGTTACATGTATTTCAAAAATCCAGCTTTTTGTTGAACGGGGCATCCACATTCACATGTAACTGCAATTTTTAAATCCGTTTTTACATACGCGTTTGGGAACTTGTTTCATCGACAATCCCTAGTTTGAACTACTGGCGCTTGAATTACTTAACCTTTAACACGCTCCGACGATGGTTGCGTATCAATCGAACCCAAAGCCCTCCAACTGAAGATAAAGGGCTCAATTTGTCAGTATTTATACGTTATAATGTCCCAAGGAATTACCCAATTTCTCTCGTTCACATGGATAATGCGTTTAAAGCTGTTCACTTTTTGGGTTTAATGTCAGTCTATTTAGGTATACGGTTATCTGGTTCTCAACCTTTTGAAGATAGCATAGTTTTTATGTTCGGAACGAAATCTTTATGATTGTAAATTTACTACTTTTTCTCTATTGTGGTAATTTATTATTGCTTCGGTTTTTTAAAACTCGTGTGAATGTTTACGAATACACTGCTTAGATGAGTAATTTGCCGGAAATCTGTGTGTATTTTTCTAATTTAATACACAGAGAGTCTAAAGTCTCGGTCTTTATTGTTGGTTGTATAAAAATGTACTAGGTGCTTTACTATTTATTTCTGTATTCTACTTTAACATTATAATGAAATAGCCAAGTTATTAAAGTAAACTTCTAAAGTTTGTATCAGTTTTTAAGGATATTTTCGCGCAAAACTAATTTAGCTAACTAAAATTAATACATTTTCTCCTGTTATCTACTTTTTGCTTAAATAACACACCAGCGTTACAAATGGTTTAATGATCAATTTGATGACAATTAGATTAGTATCAGTTAAACTTCGCTGTCCTGCTAGGTAACCCGACTATATTAGTGTGGAATATTTCTTTTGGGATATACCAAAGGAATGAAATTTACAAACAGCCGGTTGCTATTTTAGAAGAATTAACTTCAGAATCACAGAGATTAGTTATAATATCAGCTTTGATTTTTTTTTAGCAATGTAACTAGTGATATCGTTAAACCGGTAAATTGTTTATCGAGGAAAATGGTGGACTTTTGAGGTCTGCTTTGATTTATAAACGTATTTTACTTTTATAATTGCGTTTACTTACTCTGTTTGTTTTAGTACACTTTGCCTTTCTATGTTTTGTTCTTACAGTTGTTGTGTTTGTGAAAATTAGAATTTTTATGAACATTCTCAAATTTGTTTGTGTAATTGACATATAGAGCATTTCTATTTTCTGGTTAATTGAAAATTTGCGATGTTCGATTTACTTAACAATTAGTATTTATTATCAAATGCTATACGTCAATACGTTCATTTTATTATTACATTGTAACACCCTTTTTTGACGAGATTAATAAGTACGTAGATTCTTTGCTATACTACACTTAATGTACCGATTATTTAATTCCTTAATATTAATTACTATTTAAGCGTTGATGTATTATACAATTAGGGCTCGAATATTATTAAAATGAATAATAGAGGCACATGCTTTATCGTATGATTGTTTGAACTTTGCTCAGTATGACGAGTAACGTAAGGTCGTTTCTTTAGTTCGTCTTGAAAGAGGTAGCATAGCTTTTGAAAAATATCGATCGGCAATATGCGTACCGCCATTTCGATTTGTACCGTTAGACGGGTAGGTCACGTATAAGATTTAGTTTTCTGTTAGCGGTAATCAGGCAAAATTATTTCATTTTCAATTAACGCGCCTTTTTGTCTTTTCTAAATGATAGTATTAAGAAGATCCTAATAGTTAAATATAACGTCTTGCAATACGTCGTTCCAGTTTGTTTGTTGGTGGAAGGTGAATAAAAAATTTAATTAAGGAGGTAGCGTTCAAAAGGAAAACAGAGTAATTATTTAATTCTTTGGTAATTTGCAGTTCCGGAAAATTTCTGTAGGAAGTTATTTGTTTGCTTGTTTCAATTTGAAACACATGCTTCTGCCGGTTGTTTTGTGAACTTCCACATTTGTTCCACAATTTAAGGTAACGGTTTGAAGTTTGATAAAGAAGTCAGTATCACTTTATACCAGAAAGTTAACCTAGCATTTATTTGTTTATATTATGATGCAATAAATATTTCAACTCAAGTTATTAATGTTTACGATTAAAGTAATATTTGGAACTTAAAACTGATTTGTATTGTAAAAGCTAAGCGAATAATTATTAAAAATTGATATCTCAAACTTAAGTAAATAAGCAACAGAATTCATACCTTTGGTTACGATTTAGTATAGCTTTTCGTGTCATATTTCTAAGACATTGTTTAACTTTCAACTTATGTGTAACTTATATTTCTACAACTTGCAGCATAGTTGTGATCCTGGACATGCAAATCTGCATAGCAAAGAACGTTTTAAATATCGTGTAAAAAGTTACTGTTTTTATATGCATTTAGTAGGGAAAGTATACTCTTAAATCTGTTGCCGCTTTCTGAAAGTTTTTGTTTTTTATGAATATTTATTGTATATTTTGCAAATGAAATTATTTAACATAAAGAAGATTGCAGATTTATTAAATGAATAACTTAAATTAAAATTATTGTTTATTTTGGACACGTACATCGAAAATAGGGGAACAACACATGTTTTTGGTCTATATTCCCAAATAGATGAGATATTAATTATTACCTATTGATAATCATTTTTACAGTATTTTCTTTCAGTTCTGGTCAGTTATAATACTTGTTTTTTTATATTAGTAAGAGTTTAAAACGGCAAGCTTTTTTGTGGTTTGGTCTGGTTTGTGGTTTGCTAACAGATGTATTTTATTTACAGGAAGCGTCTATGTGTTGTTTCTTTTGTAATAGCAAAGTAGTAAAAGCACGCCTGCTGTCCTTTCTTTGTTTTAGCTATATCGTTTATTACAAGTGCTGCGCATTCCTTTTTGATACGTGTTCACACAGCGAATTCGATGTTTTTTTGTGGGGATTTCCAAGTTCTTTCTTATAGTACTTGGTGACGCCCTATTTAGTGTCGTTCTATTTTAGTTTTTATTTTGTGTTGCATGAAATATAGCTATTTAAGACACATGACCATTTCTCATTGCCTTGCGCAGTAATAGATCCCTAGCCACGTCAGAAGGCTGCCTTTCCGTTAACCGCTTCTCTTAGCATAGGGTTTTTGTAATCACCCAACCACTTCAGGGCGAGATTACGTATTACATTTCAACATGAATAATATAATAGTTTAGAATTACTCTTATAATTAGTTTTTGTTTTACAATCATGATCTTCCTACTTGCTTATATAATGTTTAAAATTACATTTTTCTGACATGAATGGAAAGTAATCCACCTTCCTGTATTCAGAAAAAATCATATCTCTCTGTTTTAAATAAAAAAAAAATTAATTTTGTAGCCTTAAAAAAATTGATCGCCATGTTTCGAAAATAAATGGCTGTAAATATTTTTATGTCCGCCATGCAGTAAATTTTGAATGAAAGTATGTCGAATGTAAAGGTATCAAGCTATCATCAAATACCTGCGATTTGTGACGATAGGTGGTACGTCAATTCTTTAAGTAAAACTGTAAGAAGCAGCATAACTCCGTTCAAAAATATGAACAGCAATTACATTTATCAAGTATTAAAATTTCGCATTCTATTACTAACGTAGTACAATACATATGGAAGCATATATTACTACCCTACTTCACGTCTTCAATTTAATACTTTCCGTGCGGCATATTACTGAATTCATTAATTATATGAAATAGTGGAACGTATTCTTTAATGGTTCAGTTTGATGCATTTAATAAATAAGTATATTTATTTTCACTTATCAATACATTTTTGATAAAAATGTTTTTCATTTGCTGTAAATAGCATAGAACAGTACTAGCTTAAGGCATTTAGCATAAAAACTACAATCAATCTTATTTAAAACCATAATTTTAATATTAAAACACGTTTTGACGTAAAAGCAAATGTTTCTATAAAAATGCACCCTCTTTGCATTAAAAAGCAATTAAAGTATAGATTAATTACCGTCAATTCGTATGAACTCATTAATAAGTAAACGTTGCTTCCAAGAAGCGGCTCGAACATTATAAAAACCGCATAAAATCCATAAAATAATCGATAAAAATTGATTATATTTCGCATTAGTATGCGACGCAACAATAATCGTATATGTGTTAAAGTAGGACGAACAGCGCGCGTCACTAATAACTGGAACGAGATAATGAGGTAATAAAACTCAACAAATTTGAACGCTAATGAGGATTTCCAAGAAAATTACATAAGATAGACGTTTACTATTTAGAATGGAATCACGCAAAGTTTACTACATTCTGGAAATAGATAAATTAGTATATATAAGGAAGCGTTTATTAAAAACGATAATTCAGTCGATTCTTAAATTCGATCTCCAAATGTTATTTTGATTTAAGTCGCGAGCGTTGTTTTGCGAAGATAATATTTGAAGTATGCAGTAAGCATACTGTAATTTATTAATTACATTGTTACAATGAATATAGAAGTGATATTTTAAAAGCAAATTACATAAAAAGATGGAAATTATTAAATTACAATGAAGAGAGAAAATTTTCAAATAAAACATATTAAGCGTTAATTATACACTTGGATACAACTACCACAATTAACTTTAACGTTAATTATATACTTGACTACATAGTTGTATACATCCGACCTATGCAGAAACAACCTGAATCGTGTAGACCATCTATTCTTGAAACGAGAATGTTCACACAGCACTTAAGCTATTAACCTCACTCGGATTTTACCTAAAAGTCCGAGGTAAGCAACTGAAAAAGGAGCGGTCTCGCCACGTGCTGTGTATCATGGAACAATATATTTGCCACAAACAATACCGTTAAGCCATTACAAAACAGAACGATTTTTGTAGAGCGTGCTAAGGTCAAACAATAACCTTCTATCATAGACGTCAATTTAAACGTCAGAATCGATTGTGGTTGTTTCTAACATGCAGCAATCTAACAAGGGGATCCTAACATGCGAGATAAATACTAACCCGTGATTGGTCAATACCAAGACATAAAAGGAATTTTATTTTCTTAACAGCACATATACCTGACGACTGCTAGACTACTAAGAACAATAATTGGTGAACTTAGAATAATAATAGACTACCGTATAAAATTGAATTAAAGGATTATATTAGGTTACAACATGATATATTTTTCCTGCAAGGTATCATTTCAATGAATTAAACAGACGTTAATTGGTATTAACCAGACAGTAGGAAAAGACATGAAAATAAAAAAAAAGGAATGATGTCTTGATTTCTCTGAATAATCAATAAAAAAAAAGAAATTTTTTGAGCATTGTGTATTTCGAAAGACAATGAAATACATGACTATATCTATTTGATTTTTTTTCTAAAAACTTTATTAGAAAAACCTTTAATCTTGGTCATTAGAAGTAAAATCCAATATAAAACGCTTTCTACTAAAACTAAAACGTTTATTTTCGGTTAATTTAATACTCTAATAGACACGTGTTAAAAAATTTAATTTATTTCAGTTCAGCGTACACATTCACGAGTATTGAATTTGAAAGCATCAGTAACTAATGTTATCAGAATTAAATACAAACGTTACTAGCCGAACGTAGATTTAATTTTCCCTCTGTTTGTTGCATTAATTTGGACTTTTGACAGGTGATGGAATGAAGGGTTCTCTTTGATTTGAATGCCCAAGCACGCACAAACGTGCCTAGTATCTTAACTGAAATATAGATAATGAATTTGGCTTTTGAATGAAAACACGAAAATGGAAGAAATATATATACAACATGCAAAGGGCACTCATCACTGTAAATGTTAACACCTTTACGCCGGTATAAAATTGTATGTAGCGGAACAAGCCATTAGTGTAGGTTCGAACTGGTAATATGTTAAGGCAATGCAAATAGGCATTCGATTGTCAATTTGATTGGCATATAAAAATTGCGCAACAGTACAATTTCGATTTAAAGTAGTTAATTTACGAATCGAACACAACGAGATATGCGTGCTTGCATTTTTCTAATGCCAATGTTTGAAGCCTTGTAAAATATAGGGCATAACTAAATCAAATTGAGTATATAATTTCTATGAATTAGTATTTTTCCAACTTGCCATTTATATAGCTGTAAGACTTGTATTCCATTTATACATAGTTCGTACAAAATGTAGCTTATTATTGCGAAGATAATTTACATTGTTGAAAGTTGTCGCCTAGGTTCCAGATTTTCTGTACAGGTTGTTGGGTTCACCTCGTTTATTTTTTATCACACAACACTTTCCCGAAATACTAACTACCCCAAACTATTGCATCTGAAAGCAAAATTATCAAGACGTTACTATCATGACAACACAATTTATTAGGGACCTATATTTACATATGGGAACTACTGGTATATGCAAGTATTCTAGATTTAGTAAATTCTGACATGAGCATTATGTTGTAATATTGACGCCGAACAATAGAATTTAAAGTCAAAGCCATTGAACGAACATTGGATTGATTGAAAGCTACAAAGATCGAATATACCGCGAAGACTAGATTTCTGGTATAATGTAGACGCTTTATAATTCGACGTATAAGTCGTACGACATTTAGGTAAGAGTGGCTAAAATTAATACGTTTAATGTTTACATATATTACGATGCAACTGTTTGTGTAGCTTGTGTAGATAAATTAGTAATAAATATAGTGTCAGCGTTGCGTTAATAGAGAAGTCAATGTAGTAAACATTGTGTGTATTAATGACAGGTATAAAGATATGTAGCAACATTTCAGTGGGTTAAGTGTTCTCTATAAATATTTGTGAATAATTAGGCTGATATTAGTTCTTATAAAGAACAGTAATTTGAAGATCATTACAATATAAATAAATTCCTTGTAGTACCTGACAAAATTACTACACGTCAGTGGATATCTTTAATCTATTGATGATTGATTAAAACAACGCATCTACTATGTAAGTTGTAATTTTTGTAATCTAATTTATTCAATCTTTAATGAAAGCCACGCGTTTTAAATACATAGTTTTAACACTATTTTTTATTTAAAAAATCTAATTTTTTAACTAGGTACAACCTGTATACGAACTTATTTTTAGTGAAAATATTAAGTCGAAAATATTTTTGCTATGGCTATAATGCTCTGGAACTATCTCCCCTTCCTTCTCTTTGTAAAATTGATTTATATAAAAATATGCGTTATACGACATTTTTACTAGTGTATTGTTGACAAAACGTTTTAAAGAGGAAGTTAGAGGGAGATTTTTTCTTGTCAACTAAGTGCACGGTTGAAATAGATGAAATAAAACGGAATGGGACAACTCACCACGGCCGACTCGCTGCGGCCGGCTCGCCGCGGCCGGCTCGCCGCGACCGAATGGCCAGCTCGCCACGGCCGACTGGCCGCCGGTAGACTCGCCTCCGTATCACCTCATCGCCGTACCTACTCGTCGAGATGCCAACTCGCCGCCAGGCCAACTCGCCGCCATGCCAACTACAAACTACAAGCTTAAAGCACCTTTTATAACTTAAGTGATCTACATAATTTTGTTGTATACATAAATGGTAATGCTTCAACACCTACACTTGAAGTAGCTGCTGAATTATGTTTATTTCAGACATAAGTTTGGAGAACTTTATTTGCAAACTAGCTTTTGAAGGCGGCTTTGCCAATAACCCTTCGGATACAGTAAAGAAATTTACCAACACAGTAACAATTGCTAAAGAAAACTACATAGTCGCAGTAAAAACATTATATTCCTTGCCGACAACCTTCAGAATACACTAAACAAATGTACAAACCTCAATAACAATTGAAAACAAACTACCACAGTAACAAACAACATTCCTCAAAAACCTGACCAACATTCATCAAAATACACATGGACACCAAAAAAGTTACAGCTTCCGTTTTCCTGTCAGTAAACATTCTAAATTATATTATAAGTTGATAAGTACAGACCATTATTACACAAGATAACAGAATACCAAATTATGATACCAATTTGTTAAACAAAATCGTTTGGTGAGATTAGTCAAAATTAAGAAACCCTGGAATTTTAAATTGTGCAACAACCAAAAATGGCTCCCATAAGAAACAAGAAAGTCGTTGATGGTCAGGTAAAGACCAAACGTTTTTTAACAATGTATCATAGATTCCTGTAATCAGAAAAATAGGTGTATCAGACTGTACAAAAACCCAAAATGGGTCCAATAAGAAAATGATGATGGTCAGGTATGAACATAATGTTTTTTTAACAATGTATCATACATTCTTGTAATCAGAAGAAATGGTAAATCAAAACTACTATGTATATGTCGTCGCATGTATTGAAAATAAATTGGCAATTTATATTCTAGTATGCATAATGTTCAAGGAGTGCAATTTAATAATAGGAAGTTGGAGATGGTTTCCAAGGGGCTGAAAAAACAAATGACGTTTTTTAATATATCATTAGAAGATATTGGTATACCACTGTAAACTATTTTTTATTAATTAAAGAGGTAGATAAGAAAAAGATCGAAGCTTTTGAAACTTGGTGTTATAGGAGAATGTTGAAGATTAGTTGGACAGATAGAGTAACAAATGAGGAATTTTATAGAAGGATTGGTGAGGAACCCTGTATGTCGAAACAATTAAAGATCGGGAGAGATAGAATGATAGGACACCAGTTAAGACATGAAGGACTATTTTTAGTAAGGTTTTAGATTATAGACTACCAAATAAAAATTTAGTAGGAATACCTAGACAAAGCTATGTTAGTCAAATTATTAGAGAATTGAAAAGAATTTAAAGCTGCGTTTAACCGACCTTAAGTAAGTTTGAAAACAAAAAAAAAATAAATATATAAAAATCAGTTAACTAAATGTCACTATGACATAACTCACAATTAGTTAGCGGTCTGGCATGTTGGTAGCGATTCGTTGCTTAAGCCATACCATAACATACAATCGTCTATGAGCAATTACGGCGTAGTTGTTCGTTCGATCAGCTCCGTTTAGTGTACCCTGGTATACATTCCACATTTCATGGGGGAATAAAGGAGGACAGCGACTGTTTCCACGCCTGTTTCTTCGTCCGATGTAATTGTCTTCAAACCAATCAAGTATAACTTCTAGTTCGTCGGGTAAAATTTCTGACAATGACTGAATTGCTTCGTCCAAATCAGGTATTGGAACACACGCCAAAGCATTAATCATTCTTGCGTTTAAAGCAAATTCCGCATCATTGTTATAATTATTAAGTGCACTGAACAAAGATGTTTTTCATATTGGAAACCCAATGAAAGAAACATTCGTGCAATTGCGCATCAGGATAGTGAAGAGATAAACTTTGAATTACTGCAATCTCAAAATCACATGTTACGGTATCCGGCTGTAATTCCGGGTCCAAAGCCAGTACCATACCAAACAGTTGGTCAAACGTGGCTCTTTCTTTACTTGGTAGAAGAGCGTAGAAAAGTGGGTGCGCTTCCCTATTTTTTATTGACAAAATCACGTACACTTGTGAAAATAACATAGAAGCTATTTTATATGTCCCATCCACAAACCAAACCTTGCAATTTCGAAACTCTTGAAGATTCCTTTCTCTGTCAAAGGTTAGTATTCTATTTGGTTCTGGACCACTGTCAGAAAGCAAAAAATTTGTCTGTACGCCTCTTCTGCTTTCAAAAATTTTGTATCGTTCCGGAATTACTAATGACAACAAATCTCTTGGATTTACTAGTGCGTCAGTAAAGGCTCTTCTTTTCTGCCGTATGGTTCTTCAATGCTGCTCGATTTGGAAGTGCTCCCTGACAAGGTTCAGATATATTGATAACACACATATTAATAACCTGAGACGTAGTTTCTAATGTTTCTTCGGGTCGGTGTTTTATTCTGGTAATTACCTTGTCGTCTTCAATTTTAGCAGCATTTGCACCATGAGAATGGAGATTGATTGCTCTAATAACTTCCCCATTCGCAACATGAATTATAGATTTGCAATGACCTGTTCTTTCACAACGCCAAAATTATATGAAACCATCTGATGATGTTTTATCAAATACACCCATCATGTATGTATTTTGCTTTACCTCGAGACATCATATCTGCTTCCACATTTCGACAGAAAAATGCAACTGTTTGATTATTTTCAAACTAAATCCTTTTATACTTTTACAGAAGTATTGTATCAGGACAAGTTTGAAAGAAATGTTTTTTCCCAGAAGAGGAGAGAAATTGGCTAACTGGGGTTAAAACCGCGAAGGCATGAGCGTGGGCTTAAGAATAATAGAGCCAATCTAAACAAAGGAGAAGTCGCCACATAACAAGCAGTACACCTTCAAATGAAAGATGAAACTATACGAAAATTACTAAATTCTACTATCTAGAAATATTCATGACATACGTTAATAATTCTTTTAACAATTTCGGTACACTGGTCTTCACTGTCTACACATCCAAAATAAGTGAAATACTTTTTGCTCTCACATTAAATTAAACAACCGCAAAACAAGAACAAACTGGAACAAACTACTGATTAATAAAAAACAATCAGTTATTTGACAAATAATGGAATTGCACACATGAAGTATTAAAACAGAATTAATTAACTCCCTACTTTTCAATCTGCCATTTCTGGAACATCCTATCTTGGAGGTGAAAGCGATGCGTCTTTAAATTCCTAAATGAAAACAAACAATTTAATGGTCAATAGAAATAAATTGGAAATTGTAATTTCTTTAATATCTTCTTTGAACTAAACATAAATTTTATATACATAGAGTTAAAATCACACAACTAAAATTTTTTTATGCTGATGCTGAGGAATCTGTATCTTTTATGCTACTTACAAATGAACTGGTACTTTTACCTACTTTATTTTGTTAATGAAATCAGTCTCTTAACAAAAAGAATACTTTTGTCACGATGCACGTATTTCGCTCATAAAAGTCTTTCTTTTGGCAACAATGAAAACTTAATAGAATAAAGTTACTACAGCGATTGATTCTCTAAAAGGTGTTAAAACAATAACATCAAGTAACAAGTATCCATATTAATAATGGGTAATCGAAATTTGACCTGCACATTTTAATAAAATGGCAGTCTTAAAATATTTTACAAAAAGCACGCGACTCCAGTATGAAAAAAGACCAAATTTGTGAGAACACGAATTAAAATAAAGTAATATTTCTCCAGGTGCGAAAAGAAAAATACTTATCGTCGGTGGAAGTAGTCCAGATGCAGCATAATATCACCGAGCACTGTACAAAATAACTTCAACTAATCGTTATCGCTTACGTCCTTAATATCCATGTTAACTATTTTTGTCTATACCTCAACATTTCCAAAATCAAATAAATTCAGCATAAATAAAAATCAAGGTGATACGGCCTCCATCTATTATTCTTGCAAAATTACGATAAGAAGCAAACACAGTTTCACTGTATTTAGAAAAAATCATATATCTCTGTTTTAAATAAAAAAAAATTAATATTGCAGTTTTAAAAAAATGATCGTCATGGTTTGAAAATTAATGAATATAAATATTTTTTATGTCCGCCATGCCAATCAGAATGATAAATGATCGGATTGTGTACAATTTGAGATACGTTAGCAAATATCAAATCTAAAAGGACTTCTAAGGTGCACTTGTCATTGCCCACTTCGTATCGCCTATGTTTTTGAGATACCAGTGGAAAGAAGACTTAAAATTCTCAACTTGTATGTTTCCTTTGTTCTTAATCTATTTTGTCACACTGCATTTGATTTTCTAATGCTTCACAACACTTACACACGGGACCTCCATTTTACCTCTCACCCGAACGAGGTCGTATTTTTGTGAACAATGATCGCCCAACATTTTTCAACCGAACTGTGTCGGTATTCGAACCCAGGACCTTAGGCGTAGTCGTCACACGCATACCAACCACGCTAAGGAACCGCCTGCTATTTTGTCACAGTGCACCTTTTGGCTTTATTGTGCGTGAGTGTGCATGCTCAAAGTATTGATAACGTCTTCTCCCCCAATGTAGCACCTTCGGGTGTAGAATTGGAGACGTGACCGCAAGTATAGCGGCCCTTACATTATTCTGCAGTCTTGTCCTGATGACTTCCCAAACAAAAATGACTTCATTATATTCTAAATTGCACAGTTTCAACTTGGAAGAATTCTTCTTACAGTATTACGAACTTTTTACACAAAATAAATAAATGAATCAGCATGTTTGATGATATTCATTTTTGACATTTTAGGAATATTTTTAAAAATTTATTTCATAATGGTTGCTGTAGATGTAGCTAGCAGCATCTAACCCTTTCTGATGTAACTACCAGATTATGGAACACATTGATGATAAATCTATTCGGTAGTTTCTGCAGATTTTTCTTTATTTTGTTTAAATGCCTGTTGTAGATTTTACTGGTAGTTAGTTACTGTATCACTTTGTTGTTGTCTATGGTATATAAATGATAAAATGATTCTTATTAGCGTTTAGGAAGAGATTATATTTTCTTCGCACATGGTTTTTACGGTAGTACCTTTGTTGCTATTAAACTCACAAATCATAATGATTACGCGTGCCAACTATTTCTTTTCTACGATCGGAAGTATGTTTTCAAAAATAATCGTTTGCTTATTTTCTGTGATTCTCAATAATGGCATTTTTGACGTCAACATAGGAATTACAAAGGTTTGTACGAAACGTCCTGAAATATTTATAAATAGATTGATTTATTTTGTTATTTTGTACAATTTCATAGCGAATAAAAATTACAATTAACTTGTATGTGTTAATCAGTCTTAAAAATATAATAACTGGGAGTTCGATCTATATATTTCAATTAAGTACTTCTCAAGTAGTTAATCATGGGTTCCTGCTGAAAACCAATAATGTCCTTAAGTTCTCACTATACGCTATCAAAAATATGAACTTCCTGTTTTCTCGCTTAGGAAGGAAACCACATTTGATGTATAGTTAGTACGTGAAATTGCCTTCTAACGCTGCCATAATCCGGAACAGGACGAAATCCAAAAGCCCTTGACATTAGAGAACCCTGTATTAAAGGATTTTGGCTTAAAGGACTTTCCAGTAGTTCTACCCAGCTCTAGACACAAAAACAGCAAAGCTGACATTTAAATCGTTATTCTCGGAAATTCGATTTTTTCTATAACAACTCATCCATTTTCAACAGGAAGTTATCTTTATTTGTCCTGATTGGCTGAAATTGTTTTTAATTTAATTTTAAAGTTGTATGAATCTATTCAAAGGCAAAGATTTGAAGCTGAAACGTATTTTCTGACGAAATAGTTGAGTTCATAATATTCAAGCTCAAAGTTTAGTAATAATTTACTTTTTGTAGGGTACTGCTCAAGGCATCGTTTGATTCAACGGGCATACGTTTAATTAATATAAATTACAAAAGTTTTTATGTTCCGTTTTGATTTTCTTTCACAATTATAATATAAAGTTTCTTTTGCGAAATACGCTTGAGTTCACTGGGGTCGATAAGTGTATTTTAAACGGAAAAAGTATATTATTTTCAATGACTAAATCCCGCTACCGTCAAGGAACGTTAAGCTGATTTGCTGAGCTTTTACGAACTTGTTTTTGATTCAGTCTTCCAGCTATGATAAATGTTGCAGTAAAATTATGGACTTTGTGATGTCATTTTACGCTTTGTTTTTTTTCTCGTAAACAAAGACAATATAAGTTCATTGTAATACAATACTTTCCTTTAGATACATTTATTGTGATTTATGATTAAAATGAAAACTGTATTTCTAACAATTGTCAGTTTTAAATAATATTTTGCCGTTTGTCAACTGCACTACTGGCTTATCTCACTTTATGGACAGAGACTATGCCGTTATGATCATTCAGATATCTATACGCTACAAAAGGTGGACGGAAGTTACAAAATCGATTCTGGTATGTGGTTTAAATTGTATATGTTTAGTCGTTTGCAGTATGTTTTATTTAATGATTTTAACTTGGGATGTATGTAGCCTTATCGGGAGTTCCACAAGCATCTAATCTGGGCCACCTTTTGTTTCTTCTATATATCAATGATGTATCTAATCTTCTGTCCTGCAAAAAATTAATATATGTAGACGATTTGAGGATATTTATTTACTAATATTAACATAATTCAATACTGTGAAACTTTACATAATCAACTGATCCCAATTCAAAAATAGTGTGACGAAAATAGTCTACAACTTTTGACGTTCCTTTTAAACGTTTATAATTATATTTCATTTTAATGGTTTCTGTATTAGTAAATCGCACAAATAGGGTTAGGCAATTTCATTTAAGAAATATAATTTTTAGGTTACATGCATTTTGGTTTAAGGTAGAATTATTTCTGTATCATATATTGTTCATACGCAAAAGTTGTCAAATGTATTATGGCTGTTTTTATAGAAATTATATCATCATCGTGATTTCGTTCTAAATTATTACAGTTCTATGATACATTTCTTTTGATTAATAATGTATTACGCTGGTGCGCCGATGATCTCATCGTCTGAGTATGAAGATTTCACAGGCAGATTTTTGCCGATTCCAATAAATAAAAATTCTCTTCTGCTGTTTTAGTCAACCAATCCGTAAGTTAATTATACATATTTGTTAGATAGAGAAAACACAAGGTATTTTTCAAATTTCAGACGTAATTCATTTGCACGAAGTTTGCCGAAGATAGCTCCAATTATTTTATGAAGAAAAAGTCATTTCTTATAACATTTCCTACTTACTATCCAAACAATCAAGCGGCAACTTGAATAGGTTAACTACCTTTGGGAATAAGTTATCGAACAGACTAAAAGTGCTTAACCATCTTCGGGTAATACCCTACCAAGTTGTTTGTTTTTAATTGTAGGGGCACATTGGTTCCCACATCGACAATTTTATGTTGGACATAAGCGTGTTGCGAGTTTCAAAGTCAACCTAAATAGAGGCTTTTAATGGTGTCCGCGTTAGCTACAGTAAACAATCATTCATCAAGTGTTTATTAATTCGAAAGTATACCCGCGAAAATTTGTAAATAACTGAACATTTTTCATTTACTGCATAAACTGATAAAACGTACCTACAGTATGTCTGCGTGGTTAGATTACGAATTCAGTTAAGAAACTTCTGATATATCTTATTTTCAGTGTTTGCTTAAACATGTCTACCGTTTAATTGTAAGTAACATGTGTATGTAATACCGTTGAAAACACAATCGTGTATAATAGCGTATTGACATGCTTATATTTTTCTTTTCTCAATTAACGTAAAGGTATAGTTACAATTTTGTTGTAATAGATTATCTTGCAATTACCTATAGGCGTGATTGAAACTTCAGGTCATTCAACATTTGATTTTAGAAACCTTTCAGCTAGCAGTTTTAAATAGGTATATTATTGTTCTTATGGTTAAAGTTTGTTTTATGTTGTAGCATTAGTGTACTTAACGATTTCTCAGATAAGTTTTAAGCCAGAATCACTCTTCTGATCTTATATTTTGGCACCTTCTTGTTTTTCTTTCTTGGCTTTTTTAAAAACCCTACGGGATTAGGTGGCATCTATCATCTATCATACTTCATACCCGATAGCTTTCTGGAACCCTTTTCAAAAACTTACACCACCCGTCCTACTGAATTAGTCGGCAACCATTTTTATTAGTACAGTCGAGATTTTCTGTATTTTACCGAAACGGATTTTTAGCTAAGTATTTCACCAGGCATCTCCGTAGCGTAGTTGATTTGTGTGTGACTACTAACCCCAAGGTACCGGCTTCAATTCCCTATACAGATCGTTTGAAAAATGTTAAGCGAGCATTTTTCAGACAAATACGCCCTCGTTCGAATAAAAGATAAAACGTACGCTCCGTGTGTGAGTGTTGTCACGCACGTGAAAGAGCCCTACCTTACCTGGAATACCAAGGGTTCGGCTAAATTCAAAAGTTTTAGGTTAAAAAAACCCGCTTCGTGGCCAAAGTAGTACCTTTCGTTGGAGCATTAGAAAATCAAATGTAGGGAACACTTCACCAAGTTTTTGTGGATTATCGGCTAGATGTTTTAGGGCCACAACTGAACGTAACAAACTTAATGTTTTCAAATGCAAGAAAACTTCAACCTATTCTGTATTATTACACTTGTAATTCTGCATAGTCAGTACTTCTGATGCAAAACTCAGCTACACTACTCACTATAATATAACGTATACATCGGTCATGAGTATGTTAGGGTAGTAAGAACTTGTAAATCGTTTGCAAATCTCCTAACATCGAAATCATTATTTTTTGCGCTTATGCGATCAAAACTAGAGTATGGTACTATATTATGGTTCCCGTATGAGTGAGAGGGGACTGAAAATGTTCAAAGAAAGTTCTTGAAATTTGTGTATTTTAGAAGTTAGGGATCGTACCATGAATTGGCACCGAATCAACCTATTTTCTAGATTTAATATAAAACGTTTTGAACTCTGACGAGTAATTCTCAGGTTGACATTCTTGCATAAGTTGATGCACAATAAGATAGACGGTCTGCAGATGATGCCCCTAATTAGTATTCATGTACCACGAACTGGCAATAGAACTAGCTCTACTTTTTACTGTTGTTCAGTTCGTACAAATTCACTGTTGTAGTCTCAATTAAATTCCATGTGTAATAGCTTTAAAATGTTTGCGCTATTAACCACTGTTTGCTAGGAACTTTAAAAGCCATTGCTAGCAATCAATTTTAAGTTATGCATAAACATCCATTTTTGTTCAATTTTGTTACTGCATTGTAATAATAATTTATTTTTACCTGGAAAATTAAGGATGGAACTGAAACCCCTTGCTCTGGTAGGTCAAAGGCGTATTACCTAACACAAAAGAGAACCTACGTGACATATGGTAAACGGTTTTAAAAGGAGGTAAAGCGCAGCCACGGCATAGCTCAAGTACGGCCCCTGCAGTAAGCACGAGAGTGGTCATACGTTTGTTGTTTACACGATTATCTAACAAGTGTATTGGAAGGGAAGGTGCTACTACTTCTAATACTCCTTCATAAAGATGCGGCAATGCACAAATAGAGAGGGAGTAACCCTTATGCTTAGAAAGACAAAACAAGCACCTTGAAGGCACTCAATAACGGTTTCCACTAAGAAGGATTGCACCCGAAATGGAAAAGGTTAGTAAATACAATGAGATCACCAACATAAGCAATATTGATATTAGAAGAATTAATACTTTGGTAACTTACAATACCTTGTGTAAGACAAACAAAGCTAATAAGGGTATTACTCAATAAAGTATTTCTATTTCTCAAATAAAATAAAATTTTGACTTTCTATTCCAGGTCTTGTGTAGAGCAAGAGGATGAGGTTTGAAATATGGTACGGTGGCGGGTTTTGACATTTAAAGCACTAAAACGTTTGATTTTTACAGTAAGATAAAGTGTTTCTATACTTCCGAAAATTGCTATGGTAATGTATGGTTATATTGACGGTTGGCGATAAATAACTATTATATCATCTGCATATAACTTATTATTACTCTTATTCAAAATAATTCTAACGAAAATTAATTTTTATTTGATGAATTGCCATATTCAGCATACTGCATGTTTAGGTGGTTTCTCACAAATGTTTTAACATTTCACTACTTATACTCTATTGTGAGTTACATAATTTTTGCGAATAAATCTAAAAAGAAATTAAAGAACAAAATGATTTATGTACCTTGAGCAACGCTCTCCATTTTACTTGCACTGTAAACCGACGATAAATTATAGTTTAAAAGTTCATTCTTTAGTTAATAAAAATTGAGAGGTACCCTTTACGATTATTTGTTCTGTTGGATTTTTGATACCTAAAAATAGAGTAACAGTAGAACTTTACGAGGACTATTAATTTTTACATACTTACGTTTTGTTTTATTTCGATGGTTGTGTTTAATGACATTGACAGGTCAGTAGATATCTTGGTAAATTAAGGAGTCGTAGCGTTAATCATTAAAGTTGTGAATCAATTATATTTTTGTCAGTGCTCGAACACTAAAAGCATTTGGTCAATAGATTTTCATTTGTTGTATTCTAATTTTAGGCACAGCGTCGAGTCCTTAAGCTGTCAACGTGGCAACATCAGGTAAGCAGCGCCTAATCTATGTTTCATTCAGTCTGTGTACCATTGTTTTTGTAATATTTCTTTTGGTGACATTTATTTTATTACATTGTTCCTCCGGCATATTCTTTCTTATGAGTTTCTACATCTTTGCGTAGGAATTTTCCTTTTGGTTGTTCATAATTAGGATGTTTATAGATTCTTTAGTTTTATATTCACGGTCGCGATCAGTTCTTCTCCGGGTTAGACAAGCTAGACCAAAATCTATTAGCGAATTTCCTTTATTACTTAGCCGTTCGATATTTACTTTTGCATTGGGCTGTTATTTTTATCCACAGGAATCACCTCGATATTGTCAAGACTACTCTTGGTAATAATAAGAAAGGTTCAAAGAGTGGTTATGCATTCCCTAGAAAAATAGAAAAGATTTCAATTTTAATACCGAGATTGATGTTACACTACGTGCTCTCGCCTCAGTAATTATTCAATATTTTGGGAAAAGCAATAACACCCAGTATTTTTTATTATTTAAAAATCGTGCTATTTTTATGATAGGTGTCGCCTTTTTGAGTATTTTTTAAACATTTATTATAAGCACTTGAAACATTGAATGTTTCTATAAGAAATCGCGTTTCATGGACTCCTAAACATTTTTTAATAAGGTAACAATACCAATAGATGATACTATTAAAAAAAAATACTGAAAAAAGCTGAAATTTTCAATACTAATTTATTATATTGAAAAAGAAAAACTTATTGCAAAATTCCTTGAGGTTAAAGTTATCTGTTAACGTTGATATTTTGGTTCTAACTTAAATCTTGTGCAAAAAAATACATGTCCTATTTGATGCTATCTTAAATACCTATGGGTGGTATTTCTGAACGTACAAGAGCCAATAGGTGACAATTTTTATCCAATAGTTGACACAATAAAATAAATTTCGAAAGTTCTGTGATAGGCAAAGAATATTTAAAAACAACTTATTCTTTCTCCCCTGCTCAAAATTTCTGGTTCAGGTACTTTACCAATTACTTGGTCAGCAGAAATAGAAGAAATATCCTGTTCATTTGTTATAAACTTTTGTTTTGTCTTGACCGTATTCAAGTCCCATTACTTAAATATATATCTTCTCCTGCACAACATACAAATATACAAATTTTGATTGATGGCGTTTTCCACCTAAAAACTCACACAATACAAAATCACTTTACAATAGATTTTGGAAGTTAATAGCTTGATATGGAACATTGTCATTTTTATTATCAATATAATCCAAATCTTCATCCCATGTGGAAGACTCAACACTTTCTACAGATACCGACTCTTAAGTTGTCGATTCGATGTCATCTTGTTTAGTTTGTCTGTTTTTACCGATTTTTCCTTTGTTCATTTTTTATGTTCTTCGGCAGTTTTCTTTCTTTTGGAACTTCTTTTCGCTTTTATTCTCTTTCTTCATTTTTCATAGTTTGCTGTCCAATTTATCTTCTTTTTTTTTCTGAAAATACCCAATAACTTGAGGTGATGTGAGGAATTTTGTCTCTTTTTGTCCTTTTAGTGGTAATACTGGGTTTACTTCCAGGCCAAAATGGTACCCGTTTAAATTGAGTCTAAATAGTTAAATCCATATTGCTGGTTCTAGTTTAATAAGTGGTTAGTAATTGAAGTCTATATGGTTCTGGATGTGCTACGGGGTTATTAGATTTGCGGTTTTGGAATAACTTGACTATCATATTCTCCAGGTATTGAAGGTTCTGCTGTGGTGCTTTTATTTACCTGTGATTAAGTTGCGATATCTTTGGATAACGGTAGATCATTCACAATATTTTCTGTTGTATGTAAATTTGGTGAATTATTTTCGAATTTTGACGATAAACTTTTTAAATATTCTTGTAGGCAACGTCAAACAAAAGGAATGTGGCTGTTGGGACAAGCAGGGTGGTTTTTACCTGTTTTGAAGCAGAATTTGCGACAGGAAAAAGAGACTCAATTAGAGGTTGTTGAACAGACTGCACGTTTAATAAATACATTAGCACATGTAATTTATGTGATTAACCTTAACATAAAAATTTGGTTTGGCGATATGGAATGCTTGTCCAGTATGGGGTGGTAATAAGATTAAGTGATGCTCGAGCAGAAATTACAACTATAAAAAAGGAGTCAATTGGTACCAGAAGATGGAGCAAAGGACGCAACGAGCGGAAAAGGTATGTGCGTACGTGTTTTGTATTTGAAACTGTTATGCCTAAGTTTATTTCTTTAGTTATGAGTTCTTAAAATACGGAGTTCTAGATTATTTTGAAGGTGCTGGCAGAGGCAGCCGTTTCCTGTTGTAGTGAGGTCATATTAATAAAACTATTTATTAGGAACCTGTTTCCATGAGTATTTTTCTTTCCCTCTTAGGTAACAGTACGGTTACAGCTTACTTTTCCAACTCTAAATAATTCTTTTTCCAGATTTTATAGAAAGACCGGTCATCTTTGGATCCCTTTCTATCGTTTTCAGTAATTTTTCTTCGCCAAACTCCTTTTCCAAATAACAAAGAAATGCCCTAGTTTCATTTATATCTTTTTTTACTGCTGGTTGAATATATAGCAGCAAATTTACAGCTCGGGAATTCCAAGATAATAAACCACACTTCTTAAATCCGTTTTGTATTATTAAAGAATCAACTTCCTTAAAAACTTTCTAAAAAATGGGGGATCTTTTCTTTTTAACTCTTTTCCCGTATGAGACATTCTCCAATCTTGAACGTTTTCTCTCCATTTCGATTTCAAACTATGACGTACTGCATTGTTCATAGGTTGTGTTGGATGAGTTGCGTTTGGATATAATCCTATTAGTTCAATCCCAATTTTTCTAAAAAAACTCTGACAGATGTAGAGAAATGTATGCAGAATGATTATCAAGGAAGAAGGCAACGGGACAGTCAATTTTTTATAGGAAACCACGGATAGAAAATGTTAGTTGTATATTCACAGAACCGCTCTTGGGTCATCCGCCCATATTCTGACCTTCCTATTGATCAATTTGTTGGAACTGCTTCAACAATATTTAAGGATATTCTTTTGTACTGGTTGAAAATCATCGGTGGACACAACTTTCCAGCCGCTTTGGCGGTAAGCAGTATGGTTAGTTTCCTTTTCATCATTTGCCCCTGCTAAATAGACTGACTTGCTGCCTCTTTTAGCTAATAGTTTGCCACCTTAGAGGTTCATGTAGAAAGCAGATTAATCTGCGTTAAAAACTCTGAACGGATATTTTTATTACATCTTTTAGGCTATTTTCTTTAACATAGGACCATACATCTTCATACCATTGAGCTAAGTTCTCACTGGTTACATTTGCTTGGGTGCGAACTAAGGTTTGATATTGTAATGGAATTTTTCTCTCGCTATATATACATCTATATATATTTTCTGAGGATGGCCTTTATTGAGGATGTAGTGGGGCCAAGCTGGTGTGCGAAAGAAAAATAGCATGCTCTTGGTCTAAACTCGGGGTCTATTCCTGCGGAGGCATGAGATGGTCGGGGTATTTTCTGAGACTAAACCTGTCTTTGAATAAACTAGGGCGCCACTGCGTCAATAAAGTTAACACAAAAATTCATCCTAAGGATAGACGCAGATAAACCTTAAGGGAATAATATCTACCTGAATTTAGGAATGAAATAACATAATTTCTTTACTTATTTTTATCTCAATCAAAACGGAGAGGTTACTTATCTCATTTATTGAGTTGGAAGTAAAACGATTGTTAGTTTTGACTAGTATCTAATAAAATTTGTTTTTTTTTATTTATGTACAAAAAAATTAAAAAGTTACAGTGTAAATACTATGGCACGAAAGTGAGTGCTGATGAAAATGTTAAGTAGCCAAAAATCACAGTTATTAACAGGTTAGACCTGTCATAAAAAATTATTCAAAATTTTACTACATTATTTATCTGCTGTAATCGGAGATCTTTGATATAGCTCAAAAAATTTTGTTTATTTTTTACTTTAGTCTTTCTAAGGTTTTTACTGAATTATTTCTATATCATGAATTATCTCAATACAAATTTGCTTAGTAACATAAGTGTCATCTGGAAACAAACATGGAAAACTTTACTCTTATCATAACATATGCTGTTTTGAGGTGTTGTTCTTAACAAATATTTAAGAAACGAATATGACGACATAAAAAATTTGCCAATTCATCTAAACTACACCAAATAAAAATACGATTTGTTTCAACAAGATATCGTTCAAACTTGTATAAGGTTATCATAAAGTAAGGGATATATTTTAAATTATGATAACTTTTTAACAAATTAAGTTAATAACAAGAAATAAATGAAATGTAATTGCTTATGAAATGGGATTTAGTATGCCCAAAACAGGTTACGGCAATTGCTCAATATGACCTCCATTTTGTTGTTGTAAGATCACCATCCTTACCTCCAAATTGTACACAACATTTCGTAACATTTCTGGTTGAATTGTACCAATTTGCTCCGTAATACTGTCTTTTAATTCTTGTAGCGTAGTTGGTCGTCTTCTAAACACTAAACTTTTTAAATAACCCCACAGCCAGTATTCCGCTGGGTTTATATCAGGTGATCTTGGTGGCCATGAATTTACGAAATGTCTGCTTAACACGCGATCTTGAAAAACGTTGGTTAACAATTCTTTGACTGGTCGAAAAATGTGCGGAGGTGCTCCATCCTGCATAAAAATGATATTTTCAATTCCGTAGTGCTCGTTTTGCAGCTGTGGAATAACATAATTTTGTAACATTTGCAAGTATCGTTCACCATTTACAGTTACAGATACGGCTTGTCCATTCTGCATTTCCTCGTAGAAATACGGACCAATAATAAAATCAGCTGTAAAACCGCACCAAACGGTGACTTTCATGTCATGAAGACCTTTTTGAACGATTTGTTGCGGATTTTCTGCAGACCAGATTCTACAGTTTTGAGTATTGACTCCACCATTCAGAGTAAAATGTGTCTCATCTGTCCATAAAATACGGGATAACCATTCGGGTTCAATTTCCATCTGAGCCATTACTCGAGAAGAAAAATCGTACCTAGTAACCAAATCTGCGTCCTTTAATTCAAACAGCATTTTCAGTTTATATGGATACATGTTTAGAATTTTGCGTAAAATTTTCCAAATCGTGGTATACGGCATTTGCAATCGCTTGGATATCGCATTTGCACTGCTGATTGCTTCTGGTTATGTCTTGATTTTCATGAAGAACCTCTGCAACTTGGACATCACTAATTATTGGTCTTCCTGATCTTGGTAAGTCAGTTACAGACTCTGTTCTTTCAAATTTTTGTATCAAATTGCGGTACGCTTTCACTTGACAGGGTCCCGCTCTCAAACCCATTCTCGTGCGAAATCTTCGTAATCCAGCGGTGTAATTTCTGCCGGATTCATAATAGCACTGAACTAAACCAATTCTTGTTTGTAAATCCATGTTATTACAGTTGAGTCGTTTGAACTCAACGTTTACTTGAGTTTTAATTTCAAAATAAAACTTCAAATTGAATAATTTCGTTTTGACACTAGTGTCAACAATTGTTATGACAACGCTTTTGTTTCTCATAGATACGGTAAAATCCCATTCATTAAGCAACTGGATTTCGTTTATTTTATGTTACTAACTTAATTTATTAAAAAGTTGTAATGATTTAAAATATATCCCTTACTTTATGATAACCTAGTATATCAAAAATTCTTAATTTCGTACTTCCTAACTAATTACTTTCAGTTTAGCTAACTCAGCTTCTCCAACAAAACGTTGCTCACTCGCGTGTTGATTCCTCTGGATCACAAACAAAGTAATTGTACTCACCAAAGCTTCACGGCATTAAGTAATAGCAATAAAATACAGAACACTTGTTTAACAGCGCATCTAGAGTCCGCCATCTTTTCTTAGGATCCACGAAAGATTGTTTTGCAAAACTAAAAATTACATCTTGAGTTACAATGATTGGTATTGAAATGAGAATCTATGTTATTTTTCTAATCCATAAATTATATATCTAAAGCTACTTGCTAAAAATTAATACTTCCTTTAATAATAATTAAAACGTAATATTTTGAATAACAAACCGTTTTATAAATACTTAATCTTAGTTAGAACTACGTTCTAACAGAGCTCGTTGCTATGGCTTCAACGCAAAGCTAAGTGCAATTTGCTCGAATGGAGCTTTCTTCCACTCATGACGGCACCAAAAACTCACACACCACCTTTTTAAAAAACGTGTCTAGCGACTACATGCCAACGACAAAAATTGTCTTCTACGTTTTATTTCAACACGCATGACTATACAACCACGACTGCACTAAAATTGAAACACATTAGCAGCGACTTTCTCGCCTAAATTCCGGCAACCCACACAGCACTAAGTGCACCACGTATTTGCCTAAAACTAAAGTGTTACAATATATCGTATCTGATATTCTAGCATTTCAGTTTATACCATTTTTTTCTCCCGGTGATTTTTCAAAACCCAACTCATTTGCTAGGTTACCAACACTGGTCAAGGAAGTACTTTTTGTTTTTGGAAAGACAGCTCTGACCCGAGAAATCACCCACTCTTTTAGGATACTTTCTTGTTCAGGAGAAAATAGACTACTTGGACCCATCGTTTTTCCCACTGGCACCTTACCTTGTACCTTATATAATAAAGTAACTTTTGGCATTTCATATTCTTTAGCAGCAACCTTAACAGATTTGCCTTTTTTAACTTCATCTATAGTTCAAGGATGCTTTTTTGCGAGTATTTTAAAATCTTTATTTTCATGTTATGACATCTGTAAAACAAAACAGGAACTTCTTCGATACAATATGAAACCCAGTAACCAATAGGTGACACCCTATGGCATCTATATGTTTCCGCCACAATCACATTCTAAGCTGTATAATGTTATTTTATTGAACATAACACAGAAACAAAAATAAAGAACCAACTTACCTTTTAATGATTTTACTAAGAACAACATATAAAACACACTCAAATTTACTACTTCAGAGAAGGATGCTGTTTACTGCTCTACAGCACAAAACAAAATGAAACAACTGATTCATCACTTCAAGAATATGAAGTTAAACAATGTTGCCACGTCATGTATTTTAGTAAGAATGTTTCTGGACCTTCATAATACAGGTTTATTGTGGGGCGTCATCTATGGCATTGACAATTAGGGATGTCAACTATTGGTGGTCTTACCTTAATTAAGGAAAATTTTAAATAAAATTTGAATATATAGAGGAATTGAAATTGGTACAAAGCCAGCTTTTTTTATTGTTTGATTACTCTGCTTCTAGTTTCTACACAATGGGATTTACTAAATGGAATCATGGTTGTTTATTAATGCATTTTTGTTTGAGTTCGATAACTCTTTTTGAAAATGTTCTGAACACGGATTCGTTCTACTCCTATTTGTGTTTGTAACAAAGAGACGTATTTTCCTTTTTTCACGTCGTGTTTAAAACTTTATTGCTTTCAATTTTTACAAACATACCTGTTCAAATAAATATCGAAACCTTTTGTGCTCCGTTGAGATCTACAGCGCGTCGCGCATATGCAAGAACAGGAGAAAATTGAATATTCGGATTAATATTTGTATTCCGTGGGGTATACAAAGCGACATACAATACTTGGTCATTGTTTCACATATCAACGCCTCTACAGAGAACTTCGATGTTAAAATTATATTTGGAGAAAAATTCATATTTGTTATGGAATTTAAATTGACATTTTATGCAAAAGTGCGTCGTTTAATTTAGTAAATTTTTAGATTGCCTTTAGGGCGTTAGAAATTGAAGGAAATGAAACGAGGGTAGTAGGTATTTATCGGAAATCTGTTGAATGACAATATTGTCGTAAGGGAAATTAAGAAAGTTTGGTGCTGTTTAGTGTATTCAACAAATTTTAAACATCTAACAGCACTTCAGTTAAGTTAGTTACTATTTATACACAAATTTTGTCTCAATTTTATTAGGAATTTTGTGGTATAACGGTATTTGTTGATATCCTAAACCTATGGGGAGAAGTGTATAGTTGATTAGTTTGTAAGAACTAGAAGTTTTTGTTGCTTTTACTGTATCGAATACAACATTGGTAGAGTAGAAAAACTAGTTGACCCTGCTGGTTTCTAATATTTTCAGTACCTACAAAAAAGCTTATACTTTTTTGCGGTTATAGTCTTTGCATTTTTTGCCAAATTTCTAGTATCTAAAATGTATTAGAAATTTTAAATGTCCCTACTGCTTTACTTCTTTTCGACTACTTTCTTTTCGTTTATTTCTCTGGATTTTACTCTTTTGACGGAAGAATCTTACAAGGTTTGGACTTCTTCTTGTTCATTCCAATTGTCTTTTCCCTTTTCATCACTTGTGTAGTTCTCATATGTTTTTCTGTTAATATGCCAACTCTTAACTATTTTGTGTCATTTTTTACATATTCTTTACCATCAACAACCTACTAGTAACCTGTCTGCGTATAAATTACAGAAATTGCATTTCAATTTTGTCCTTTCTATCTCTTAAACTTGTTTAATTACCGTAGGTACTTCAGACGTTCTTCATGACTTCATGAACACTTATGTATTGCATTCCCTTGCTATCGTTTTTGTTATATAAATTTCTAATTAGATATTTATTTCTATGAATGCTTATTCAATATTTTATAATATATCTTTAAAAACTTAATTTCTAAAATCTCGTCTATGTGAAACTTTTTATTTCGAAGAGGTTAAGACATTAGTAGAGTTATGAACTTAATACTGTATAACGCGTTTTTGTTACGTTAAATAGAAACCAGATGCAAAAAAGAAAATTAATCTTAAACGGATAAAACTAATATTGATATACCGTGCATATTTCAGATTTCATAAATAATAGTGTTCATTAAAGACGACATTTCATTATATTTTTAGTTCTATTAAATGAAATTCAGATCGTATGTTTAAAAACCACAAAGACATAGTCTTTTCGTGGAATACATATTTGAACGTATCTCAGGTCCATGGATTATTTCAAAACCACGAAACGGGAAATAAAATATTTATAGCAATGAAATTATTAATATGCATGTTCTCTGCCATAAATAATCCCAAATATAAGGGAGCTTTTTACAAATATTAGTAAAATTAGAGAATTAATAGTACACAAATACACGTCTGAGTATAATACAAAGTAAATCCCAGATAATAGCATAAACATATTCGAACAATGTAGTAATTACTTAAAAATACAGGCACTTATTAATGAAACTTACAGAGATCAAGTTACAAATAATTTATTTAATACAAAGTAAGAATGTTTTTAATGTATTTATTCAGATTGATGATAAAATACAACAGCCATGGTCACATGAATTAGCATGTTGGAACTGTATGAGTTCACGCTGGATTTATGTGACAGAAATGTTATACAAGGAAAGTGAGGAGGAATGACAGGCGCGAGATAGTGGACGGAATACCATGAATTTTATTATTCGCAAGCTATAAACAAAAGCACATGTGAGTGTGATCGTTGAGAGGTTAGTCGAGTACTCCCCTTTAGTTATCGGTTAACAAACTTAGTGAGCTCCTGCAGATTATCGACACCTCACTAACAAATTTGGACGGTTTGGTTCCATGCAAGATAAATTGGAAATTATAATCCAATGGAATGCTAATTTAATCGTGACTCTATGGAACTCTTTGGCCACTCGAAGGCGTGACTGTAAGTCATAACTCATTAGAAATTGTTGTTTTTGTTGGCGGCATTTAGACATGGTATTTGTTTCTTAATAGTGTTGTAAATTATTATAATTTGAATGATCAAGGTTATAGTTAATTGCATATGAAGTGATTATGAAATTTTACCATTCTGTGTGTGTTGTGTGTGTGTAGCGCGGTGCGTGTGTGGGTATGTGTTTGTTACAGGAATATCGTTATGTCGCTTATGTTTAAATTAATGTAAGTATACCTGTTTACAGGAATAATGAAAAATGTCGTCTTAAAATAGATTCAGGTAAGGCAGTGAGCGGAAATTGGTTTTCTTTGTGTATACATATAGGATAGCACTTCAGAAAAAGAACTCCATCTATCAGTAGGTTAAAGAAATTATAATCCTCATGAATACTCGTCATTCAAGGGATTCTTACTAGACTAGGCGTGTGGCCGCCAATAATTTACGATAAGTTGAAAGCCTTCCAAGGTAAGTGTTATAGGTAACGGAGCTTGAAGTTGCATTTACTTATTTGGTAAATTATTCGATTTTTTTTGTTCCATTTATTTAAACTCACGCGTCACTGTAGTTGGCCAGTGTACCCTTATTTTGTTACGGGATTCCGTCCCGTACCTCCTGGTCAAGTCCAAATAAAAAAATGTAATGCTTTATATACCGAAAACATAAAATTTTAGACTCCACCATGGAATGATTTGTGATTTTAAATTGTTTCATAATAATAATTTTCATACCTTAGGTGTGAAGTTTTTTTTAAGTTTAAAATTTCCTAAATTATTTTTAGTTTTTTTAATTAGTAGATGAAACGTAAATTTTAATTGAAGGAATTATGTTGTGAGAAATAATAACTCTAGATGTTTTAAAATGAAAATTGACTAATTGTGACTAGAAAAGCTAAACTGTAAAAATTTTTAAAATGGAATTTGCTTATTGGGTAAATCTTTTATTAAAAACTGAACTGATTTGCGAATTACAAGTTTAACTTTGTAGATACAAACTGTGTAAGGATAACTAAATTAAGAAACATTTTGAGAAAAATAGTTGACACAAACCAAGGTATAGGAGGAATTTGAATATCCATTTGAATTTATGTATGACATTTACGACAGTTAAGACAATATTAGGACAATTCAAGGGTAGTGTTTTAGGTTTAACTCAAATTAATTTTCTGGAAAATTTTGGTAAGGTCCAATCTAAAATAGCATATTGTTATTCTCAATTAGCGCGAAGCATATCTAATGATGAAAATGTCGACGAATGCAGAAATCAGTTACAGGTAAAATTTGAAAGTTTAATTGAAAATTCTAAAAAAGACAGATAATATTTTTAAGATTAGGGAAGAAATAAAAGGTAGAAACACCAAAAATTTTTATATTAGATGTAGAAATTGAAAATAAAATATATATTTTAAATAAAACAGATACAAAATTGAATAATGTATAAAATAATTAGGTGAAATTTCAAGTTACGTTACCATTAATGCATTATTATATATTAGTCTAGTCTAGTGAGAATCCCCGGACGAGAAATTTCTGGGGATTTTGTTACCTCGACTGGTGGAATAGGTTACTTTTTACAAAAATGCTACCCTATATGTATACAGAAAGAAAACAAGGAATTTCCGCTCACCGCGTTACCTAAATCTATTTTAATACAACATAATTTCATTATTCCCTTAAACAAATATAAGTACAAATTTTTAAAGTTAATTATATTAATTTAAACATCAGCGACATAACTATATTCCTGTAAACAAATACACACAGGGAATGGTAAAAATTTATAATCGATTCATATATAATTAACCGTAACTTTGATGATTTAATTATATTAATTTATATCACTTTCCAATTTCTTAATTAAAACTTGCAATGTCCAGATTTTATATACCTAATAATTTAACAATATATTTTAACTATGAGTGGGCGTTGTATAATTTTATCAACATTTTACGAAACAATCATCATGTATAAATGCCACCAACTAAAAATTTAGTTTGCCATCTGGTTTTTATTTCCAATTTGTATTGCTTGGAACAAAACCGTCCAAATTTGTTAGTGTTGTGGGTTCTGTCGATAACCAGCGGAATCTCACCACGTTAACGCCCGTTTGGTAATTGATAATCAAAAGTGTGTGCTCGACTAACCTCTCAACGATCACACTCACGTGTTTTTGTTTATGACTTGTGGATGATTAAATTCATGGTTTTCCGTCCACTATTTCGCGTTTGTCATTTCTCCCATTTTTTATGCATCGAGGGGTTATGTTATTGCGTGACATTTCTATTACGGGAATCAAGCGTGAACTTATATGATTCTATCGTGCGAAGTCATGTGACCACAGCTATAGCATTTTCTCATCAATCTGCATAAATACATTAAAAACTTATTTGCTTTGTATTGAACGCTGTAATAAATTATCTGTAACTTGATCTCTATGAATTTCATAAAGAAACGTCTGTATTTTTAAATAATTACTACACTGTCCGAATATGTTTATGCTATTGTCTGGGGTTTACTTTGTATTATGCCCAGACGTGTGTTTCTGTTATATTAATTCTATGTGATTTTACTGAAATTTGTAAAAAAGTTATTTGATATTTGGGATAATTATGGTATGGCACATGCATATTAATAATTTCATTGTTATAAATATTTTGTTTTGAAATAACACAGGAAAACTACGCCTTTGTGGTTTTTAAATGTATGGCCTGAATTTCTTTTAATAGAACTAAATATATATTTTATTGTTATGCTTAATGAACACTTATTATTGATAAAATCAGAAATATACAGTATACATCAATATTAATTTTGTCCGTTTAAGATTAATTTTCTTTTTTTCATTCGGTTTCTATTAAACATAACGCCAACGCGTTACAACCGATTATTTGAAAATTTTAAGAGGTAAACTAAGTGAGTGCTAAGTCCAAATATTTCTTTATTTTGCCCAATTGTAATAAATTTTGAATAATAATATTAAAATTCAATTTAGTTGAAGAGTTGTGGGAGTTTTGGGAAATTGTTATACGAAGAATGCAGATTCAGTTAATTTAACATTTCTAATTTGTTCTACATTAAGCAATGTGGATTTTTACAAAGATAAAATTCTTTTGTCATGTATGATACTATCATACCCAGTTAAGTATCTTTACCTGAAATACACATCCATAGTTAAGAGAGTTGTGTGTATCAACTATAGCAATCACAGATTGATAAAATTCTATATATGCACATCGTTGTAGAAAATGATTTACTTGAGTCGCTAATCGCAGATAAGTATTACGTTCAAAAAAATTTGGAAAAGGGAGTTGTTTGTGGCTATCAACACACCAAGGGTAAGTGCGGGTAACGTAAACACATACATGCTGAACGAGAAGTCCCTTTACGTGTTATTAGCATAGGGCAGTTATACATGTAGATAAACAGTGTTACGAAAACACAAAAATTTATGGACATTTTAATATTGTATCCACAAAGGTTCAAAGTTAATTGTTCATTTATTAACAACGTTTGTTTTTATCCCTCCATGCTCGATGTAAATGTTGATGCGTCGCCACGTTCCTGTGTTTATCCGCTGCAGCATAACAGGGGTAACCGTTTGGAATGCTGTGCGAACTCTATTTTTCAGTGGATCGTCGTTCATGTATCGTAGTCTACGAACCTCTTCTTTTATTATCCCCCAGAGTGCATTGTCCGGTGTATGAGATCCGAACTCCGTGGACGCCATGGCAATTGTGCAGAAAGGTCTCGTGATCTAAGTCCAATCCAGCGGTTTGGTACCAGTTTATTCAGCCTTGTACGTAGACTCAGTAAAATGTGGTGGAGCACCGTCTTGTCGAAGCATAACAATGTCGAGTACATTCCTCTAGCCACTAATTCCGGAAGCACCAACGTGTTATAATTATATGCGAGTAAACTGTGCTGGTTTACAGAACCATCAAAAAATATTATCCAAGCAGATGATCAGATGTCATTCCTGTCCAAATCATAACATGTGTTGTAATGTACTCAATTTCCTCATAAAAGTGCAGTTTGCTTAAAAAAGATATCACGATTTTGCAGCTGTGTGCGAGAACATTTTTTGAACATTTGCATGAGGGAAGCGTAAGCTTCTTCGCATGTGATCTTGCATAGTCGATCGCTTGATGCCTATTTCTGCCGACCGATGACGAATTGACTTTATCGGCGACCGTGCACTTAATTCCGCCACATCAGCACAAGCCTCGATGAGAGTCCTGCGGCTCCAGCTACGTGGTGCATCACCAACATCTCTCTTTGCAAAGGCTTTTTTCTCCCATGCGAATAACATTGGTCGTGACGGCTGCGGTTTTCCAAAACGCAAGCGAAATCCCCAAAATGTCTCCCATTGCCTTTTTTGTATTCTGGCATTCGCAAACCAACCCAGAAGTCACCAAACGCTCCTTAACACTGAAAACACATATCTGACATGGTTTAATTATTTCTACTGACATTTTTTCTTCCCCCACAATCACTACCGATGTAATCGTGTCATGCGCATCTACATTTTTAACTATCTTATGCTAATAACATGTAAAGGGACTTCTCGGCCAAGGTGTAGAAAGAGAGAAAATTCAAACTATAAATAATCTATATTTACAGTAAATCTGTCATATTGTGGGCTTCACAGCAAAACAAAACATTTTATACTTGCAGCAGATTTTTGTACTGTTGTGCTATGTAATGGAATTTGGAAATACAGTAATTGGATATGATTAGACAATTTTTGAAACCATTTTTCAAGTTTCGCAGTAGTACCGAAAGATTCTTTTGCGTGCATTACGAATTGTGTTATTGTATTTCACGAAACCGAGTCTTTTATATCTAATAACAACCAACCCTACGTACATATGAAGCTTTTAATGTGGTTTGTTAACGTGTGGAGCAAGAACTTACAAAGCTTATAAAGCGTATATCTCAAGAAATCGGCATTCTAAATCCCACTTCTCAAAATACCCTTAGTAACAATACATAGACAGGTTAAACACGCCAACTTTTTTTTATTATTTCATTATCCATTCAAAATACTAAATTTTCATTTCTTAACTAGCATTAACTTCCACCAATAAAGCTTACTATTAAAATCAATTCGCCCATATTTCTTAATATTTTCAAATGTTCAACTTCCCTTTCCGATAATATCCTGCTTAAGGTTAACTAAGACTAGTTCCGCAGCTAATTCATCGTACAATTAATTTCACATTTGATTAATTTCCTATTATATAAATAAATATCTTTGACGTTTAAAATTTAAATGTACATAATTATAAATTATAGAATAAAAGCCGATAGCTTACTCACTGATTAAATTCTAATTTCTAAAGCTGATAGTTTACTCACTGTTTAAATTCTAATTTCCTCTTTAAAACTTTCAGGATGTTCAGAATCGTCCAACATTTTAATTTTTGTTCTCTACAGCTAATACAACTCTTTTAACACAATACAACACAAAATCCAAATTGTTAGAAGGGCGAACTCTCTAGGTCCTAACCGCCTTTACCCGGTCGTCACGACGTTAGTTCCACGAACCCGTGATTGAAACATACCCTGCCTGTGCAAGCGAAGTTAAAAAAAGATTGCACTCCGCATGCGTTTTCTCTGACGTCTATGTTCTCATTTTGAATCTGTGTTTTTCACTTTTGAACTTCCCTCCCGCCCTTTTACTACTCGCTTGTATTACTACATTTTGACGTTTCTAAGTAAAAATCGGAACTTAACTTTTAACATGGTGCTTAATTGTTATATCATATTTCCTTCTCTATAAAAAATCGTTCTCAGAATGTAACATTTTATCTATAATGAATTAGAGGATATTGTCACGTTACCTTGTATATAATTTTTATTATTGTTGTGGTATGGTATTGTTTTAATGTCCTTGATGGTTGGAATGGAAGACGTTTGTTTATTGTAAATTGTCTTTTCATGGTAAATGCATACGTGGTGGCTTGTAATATTAAGACATGTTTTCATTTGCGGTTTTAAAATAAATCATCGTCCTGGATGCATAAGTTTATACTGCATTTAAAAGAAATAATGTTATATCTTATTATCTGAATTACTTTTATAGAAATAAAGTTTGAAATATCATGCTCAATTAATATTAATTTGTCTTGAAATCTACTAGCGAGGGTGCGTCCATATTTAGTCTGTCTATCGTAATTCAATTTTTAATATCTTTTAATCTTATCTGATTTATAGTTCAATTAACGCGAACGCTTTACAAACGTTTTTTATTTTATGACCATTTTTAGTATACCGAGTAAAGTAAAGTTTTTACGTGAGTATTACATGCATTTAGGAATTACGAATTTGTCAGTCTAGGTAAAAAATGCACATCTATGCTTGTATTCTGGTTGTCCTAAAATAAATGACCCCAGAGCTGATTTGCATAAGGTTAAAGTTAAAACAAAATATATGGCTATGCTATTTTGAAAGATGAAATTTTAGTGTCCCTTTTGTAGATAATCTTTGTTTAGAAAGATTGAATCTTAAGGTTTAGATGATTTAATTTTTTTATACTAACGGAAGTTTAGTATCACAAGCAAACAATGCTTTTATGAATTGTCTTTGCTTTGTTATTGCATCGTGTATATTTCTCCTATTATATTATATTTTTTTATTTAGGTTAATGTGAACTCCTTTGCTCAATTCACTGATGGATTGGATGTTTATGTTTAATTTAGAAACTTACTTAATTGTTCATAATTTTACTGTTGAGTGATAAACATATAGGACCGTATCTACAGTTTGTCAAATACACTTGATTAAAACATCCTTTATTAATCAATTTAAATGTATACAAAGCTTCGAAATTAAATGTACATGGATGGCGTTTACGTTAGTTATATATCCCGAAGCGGTTACAGACTACAATTTAGTTTGTTTGGATAATCGTTTGAACGCATGGACAGGTTGATTTTGCCATTTGCGATTGAAACATTTTTAATCAAATCCCTGTTTTTGATGGTAATTGAAGAATATGCTCATTGTCTTTGTAATCGTTGGAGAGCAATTTTTATTTTAGATGCATAATAAGTACGTTGCAAATAAATGCTAATTAAAAAGGTTTCGAATCGCTTGCTGGAAAAAATTAAAAGCTAATCGAAGTTTTGTTTTTTCTTTTAGATTAATATTGAAAAGTACAAACACTTCAATCGTGACTATGAAAAGTTAATTTGAAGGAGTGTGTTTCTCAATAAAATATGTTGTGGTAAAATTGGTTTTAAATTCGAAAGCAGCCTCACAAAGAAACTACAAAATTAAAAGTATGTACATTTACATTTATAAGAGGCTTATTCATAAAGTAGAGCTGGGGACGAATTCTAACATGCTGAATGTGTTACCAGACAACAACCCTTATATTACCAAACAACAACCCTCGCACAAACTTAATTCATTTTGCTCTATCAGCCCAAAACTTACTTCCCTTTGTACTGTATACAGCACGTGTGGTATGGACTCGAAAATTTCTTCGTTCTGTTCTATATGCCCCACATGTAAAGGATGCGCAAGACTTAATTCCTTCTGTGAGCAAAACAACTACTCTCAAAACTCAATTCCATTTACGCAAGCCACGTCTACAGTCAATAGGGTACGGTATATGTAAGCTTCTCCGAATCGGCCCGAATCAGTGCTTGTGATTTTTATCTAAGAACCAGTACTAATAACACTCTTGTGATTGTTATTTAAGAGTCGTCTAGTTTTACGCTTACTTAAATTATCTTTACACAGTCAGTGATTGTTATCCTGACGAACACACCACTATTTATTTTACGGTCAATGGTTGTTATCCTGACAAGCACACAATGATTCCATATTATACAGTCGGTAATTGTTACCCTGACCAACTCTATTACTGGCTTACACTCAGACATACCAGAACATCACTTCTACGATGCTGTCAACCCCAGCTAGGTTTTGCCAACGGATTCACTGTATACCACCATGAAGTCAATAGAATGTGGAAGTTAACTTCGCCGCCGCCACCGGCAGCCACTTCATAAGTTTCCGTATCTTTTTTTGCTGGGATCAATCATTAGTTCCATAATAACCTTTCATTAGGTTAAGTTTGTATATACATATATTGCGAAATATACTCGACGTCTATTTTCTCTTTGATCTGTCTACGATATTAATACGCACTCGTCTTGATCATGTATTTGTTATTAACTGACTTGATGCATGAAGATGCCCGAATTGCTTTGCTAGCTCTGTCTAAATGAAACCACGAGAATCGAACATCAATCCTATAATGACATCAAATATTAGTTAACAAACAATTTTTTACGTAACAGTAGCTACATCCACATACATCTTTTCTCTAACAAACAATATCCTCAAAGAAAATGCTAACATACAAACATTAAAATTCACAAATGGAGTCCAATATCATCAACATATCTTAAGCCTAAAAATAGGATTTTTAAAACTACTCGATAATTGCTCATATTAAAATAGAATCCATAAAATCTCTCTTTTTAATTAGTATTTCACAAATTTTCCCGTACGTAAGTCACACCATACTGTACAAATGTTTTAGAAATAGAGATGGATAATTTTTAACAAGTCCTCTTCAATCGAAATCAAGCAGCTGATCAGGTATGTTCAATAAATCTTTTAATACCAGCCAAACTCGCCAAAATTTGACCACACTTAAATTAAATTTTAAATTATCCTCTTGCCAAGAAGCTTTACACACAAAATTCTTATTTAATCTAATCTGCTTAAATACCTAAAGTAAAACTGTATATTAAAGGATTACAAAACAATGATATTCTTGTTTTTACTGTGAAATTAAGCTGGTTGTCGTAAACTTGTCCATGTCTAAAATCATTAATTAAACTTCCACATTCATATCGTTCCATTCTTTCCCAAATCCATATCAGCATCGTTCAATCACTTCGTATTCTTCCGTTTAAATTAAAACTACCTTGCAGGAATTTATTACCATTCAAGTTAAAACTGTTTTGCAGGCATTTATTGATGTTCGTTCAGAAACTAATTCCATTATACACTTCAAAATCTTAGTTCTTCGTAAGCTCAAATTTAAATCATCTTTCAATGTCGATTGTTGTACTTTTATAGTTTCAAAAACACATTATCGGTTTACTGATATTTTTAAACGTATGGTAAGACACCGACGTGAACCCAACTCAGTTAACCTCAATTAACCCTGATTGCATTCTTCAATCGGTGTATATAATATACATATTGCTACATCATAAAAATCTAGAAACATCTATCTGTTTATATTCATGTGGATGTTGTAATTATCCCCGAATGTGAATTTAATTAGTACACGATACGCGCTTTTTTATCTATACTGCTGTTATTTTTGATATATTACCTCGGTAAATGTTTCATATAGTTCTTAATTGGACTGACCATTCATCCTTACTGAATGAACGTTAAAATGTTTATCTGTTATCTTGATTAATATTCCTCATTCGTTTATTTTACTACCTGTAATCTATTTGATTTATGGGTTTTGCTACTCGATGAATGTACATTTGAAATTTCTGGAATAATCTCCAAACGAAAGGCTTTTTCTATTAAAAATACACTACTGCGCGTTTTGCATTAAATACTTTTAATTTTATCGTGCAATGAGCTAAACGCTTTTTAAATGGTATGCCGCACCTTTTTGATTAGGAGGATTTTCACGGATTTTTACTTACGTAATCTGTTCTATTCTTATTAAAGATACGATTAAGTTATGCAACATGGATGTAACCTGTATATCACGGGGTCTTTCGCACTGTATACATAGTGTTTTTATTCTAAAAATGAGTATTTAGAAAAGTTTCTACAATTGCCCTAGTATTTACAAAGATTCTTTATTTTCTCAGGTTGGGCGTGTTGTATTTACACGGAATAGTGCTCAATGACCCTTACATGACCCCTTATATCATTATATATATATATATATATATATATATATATATATATTATCTATGATAACGCCGCACGTCGATGTAATTAACGTTCAGTTTTCTGCTGCCTGCCCCGCTCTGTGTTTATAAATAACCTAAAATTTAAATATGCCCCGACTAGCTCAGTCTAATCCACACAGAGTGTACGACGTTACGATAACAAAGAATTTACCCTCCTTTTTGTATAACACTTTTCTGCTTGAATGAGAAAAACGAAATTGACCAAGATTTGTAGAATGACAAAAAAAATTATATACACTTTACAACTTGATAATATGATTCACTATTCGACAAAATACACTCCTGAATCAAAGTAATAATGATATCAATTTGTTTATCCCGAAAATTATAGCTCTCTTTAGTCAGTTTAAAATCAGCAAAAATGGCATGGTATACTTGTGGAAATACCCTTGAAGTTCAATGACTTTCCCTTTTTACGTAAATTTTCACGTATAAAAAGATCTTTGATGACCCCTTACACAAATATTCCGGTATAATAAAATAAAAGCAAATGTTCAATAAAAAAGAAAATAATGTCTTATGCCACTAGATAGTATTCTGATCTGTAGTTTTTCTTGCTTATCTTTTTGTTTTCCCTATTCATGGATCCGCCGCTGCGTGCTTCCGGCTAGTACCCCCGACCGCCAACCAGTTGAGTTCACTTGTTGATTTTATAGTACCGCTTGACCAAACGCCCTTTCAATGCTTAGATAGATCCTCCTTTTAGTGCTTCGATGCGTAGATGCAAACCAATGTTTTTATGCAAATTTAGATCGATGTATATTTAAATTCGGATTTATTTACAAATTTATATTTATGCACCAATTTAAATTTTTTTCAGATTTGTACTTAGATTTTTCCTAGAGCCGTTTTTCAGTTAACGGCAAAACTTACCTGGTATATTTTCACTATTATTTAAAAAAACTTTGCCTAACTAACAAAAATTGTAACAGAAAAACTTAATCTGTTACAATATATTGATTCAAGCAACAATTATTGATAGCATTGTATCTAGTTTTAAACAGCATCCATATGCTAAGTAAGGAAATCTTATGCCAAATGCAGATTCAATTTTATTCCTCGTCCAGATATGCAATTCATTGTAGAGCTGTTCCGCTCTAGTTTACGGGTTTAACAATGGAGTCATTAAAAAAATTTTGATTGCATTACCACTATATCCTATTAAAAGACTATTTTAGAAATTGTTATTTTCAAATTTTACTTTTAGGCTACTTTGATTAAAAATAGTGCTATCATGACTTGAACCTGAAAAGTAATTTTTTCCGGTTTCTAAAAATTTCTGCGTCGTCACTTCCAGACAGAATTCTAATTTGTGTACAATCTGTAACACCAATCACATTAGGAAAATGAGCAATTTCATAAAAAGCTTATAGACTTCGGTCTTGAGCATTTTGTGTTGTTGGAAGTTTTATAAATTGCCTATAAAGACTTGTTACAGCAATTGAAGCTTTCTTTACAATTCTTCCAGCAATTGTTGAATGGATACTCATAAAATCTGCTACCATGTCCAAATGAGTACCCGTTGCATAATAGCGCAAAGTTGTAAGTAGCTGATTTATAGGATATGCAGATTAATTTGTATCAAAGAGATATTCCGATTGAGTATTTCGAACATTTTTTTCCATTTTACATTATCGAATGCTTTTTCCAGATCTACAAACTCTATTTACACGCTTTCCTCTTTTTCTATTGTTTTCGTGATTACCACCGGCAGAGCTAAAATAGCCTCCCGTTTTTCCATTTGTCTTTGTACAAGTCTAGTTAATATTTTGGACACGTTCTGTCAAGGTTATTGTTCGAAAATTTTCACATCTATCCGAGCCTCTCTTTTTTGGTATAGTGATTATGATGTTACGTTTGAAATCTTGGGTATGTCGCCTGTCTCATACATATAGCTTACAAGTTGGAAGAGACGTTATTGCTTGTCCAGCGGTTTTTAGAGTTTCTACCTGTACCTTATCTGTACCCGGCGCCTTACCATTTTTCAGACCCTCTAATGCTAATTCAAACTCATCTCTAAGTATAGGATATCCCACTTCATCCTTTTCAATGTCTGATTCCTATTCTAATGCCGTTAGTTCCTCTCCTGCAAATAAATTCCCTATATATTCTTGCCATCTAACCACCTTCTCTGCATTTTGTATAATGACGTTTCCTCCCGCGTCCTTTATATTTTTGCCATATGGTTTATATCCCCAAAATTTATTCTAATTCGTTTATATACTTCGTCTTCCTATTTCCATTTTAGTTTGCACTTTTCATCATTCCATCGTTCTTTAGTTATCCTGCATTTGCGAATAATTTCCCATTTTATGCCTTTGTATCTGTTTTCCTGTTTCATCTGATCTATCTTTGTATTTTTGCCTTTCTTCTATTAAATTCAGGATATCCTTTGTTATCCATGGTTTCTTATTTTCTTTTTGTGTATACTCCGGAATATTTCTGGCCGCACTGTCTAAGTTGGATTTGATGTTATTCCATTCTGTTTCTACTTTTTTTGTAACAGATATTTTCCCGATATCTTTCAGCAATTTATTTGACTTTTTTCAAATATTTCGTGGATATCTTTATCTTTTAGTTTCTTAAAGTCAAAGTGCCTTATTCCGTATTTTTTTTTCAAATAGTTAAATTTAAGAGCGGCCTGCATAATTATGATGTTGTAGTCAGTGTCTATATCTGCTTCTGGGTAGCTTCTACTGTCTTTTACTTAATTCCTAAACCGTTGTCTAATAAGAATGTAATCTATTTGATATCTTCCTATATCCCCTGGCATCTTCCACGTGTATCGTCTTCTAGCATGATGTTGAAATAATGTGTTTCTGATAGTTAAATTGTTTTGGTTACAAAATTCTACCAGTCTATTTCCCCTGTCGTTTTTCGTGCTTAAGCCAAATAAACCTACTACTCCTCCTTCCATTCCCTCACCTACCACTGCATTAAAATTCCCCGTAATTATTAAATTTTCATGTTCTTTTACGTATCTTAGTATGTCTTCGATATCTTTGTAGATCGTTTCTACCTGTTCCTCACTGTGGCTAGAGGTGAGCATGTATATTTGTATTATTTCTGTATTTACTGGTTTAGATTCTAATTTAATAATGAGAACTCTTTTGTTCTTTTGTAAGTAGTTTTCTACACAGTGCACTATGTTCTTTCGCATAACTATACTCACACCAGAATTTCCTTCCTCTGGTCCTGTATGAATTACCCTATAGTCTCCACTCCAAAAATCCCCCGCCTCTGGCCTTCGAACTTTGCTGATTCCTACTATGTCTGTGCTAACCTATCCATTTCAATTTTTAAGTTCTCTAGCTTACCTACTTGCTTCATACTTCTGATATTCCACGCTCCGACTCGCAGAATGTTCCCGATTCTTTTTCTAAATTTTTTAATTACATCCTCCGAAGTAATCTCCTCCCGGAGATCCGAATGGGGGACTATTTTACCTCCGGAATCTTTTACCCTAGAGGATGCCATAATATTAAATACAATTTAAGTACATTGTGTACTTGGAAATAATGTGATGGTTTTCCGTTGCCTTCCACAACGCGGTAGTGTGTCTTAGAATGCCATACCGACCCCTATGGTCTCTCCCAATCTAAGTACCGAAAGAGCCACTGCCCTTTTTCGGGAACCTGCCTTAGTGTGGTTCCTCACCTTACTGCTTTGGTTGAACTTGTAGTATCATTCTTTACGTTGCTGGAACGCCGAAGCCATTCCACCCGTTTTTGTAATCTAATACTTGTTCAAGATGCAGGTCCATTCGGAATGGATCTAACGTATGCAAAATTATTTTACTGCAACACCATAATTTAGCATGTGAAGCTTTTTCGCTTCAAGCCGATGATGCCATAAACGCTAACGTTGTTATTATTCGAAACAAATGAATCATAAAACTGCACCAATGTAGAATATAAAGTAATCATGGCATACTTCTAAACCTTAAAACTGTCATAATGAAGTTGACCAATTTAAGTATGAACAATATAAGATTATAAAAATGATCCTTTCTTATACTAAGAATGCATGTAGACTAAAATTTTTATTTTTTAAAGGGAATAACCCTTTATGTTTGTTGTGCTTTGTATTGTATTTTTCTTAACCTTTTTTGGGGATTAAACCATTCAGAGTTTTTAAAATTGTCTTTATTTGCGTTTAGATCCATGACCTAGATCGTTGTCAGAATAATAAAAATTTTGAAGTTTGATATTTATGACACAAATTGAAGGTGATTTTGTTTTATTAATTTTTGATTTGAATACGTTAGGTGAAAATTTTAAAGTTTAGAAAAATGAGTGCCTTCAATTTGTATTGCGTCCTGGCAGCGGTTTTTTAGTTAGTCAATCCGCTTAACGTGAATTGTGAACGTGAATTTCGTCTGCAATTTATTGCTGAATTAACAAAAAAAAGTGTTCCTCTTCTAAAACAGTAGCACAAGTAAAGCAAACAGACAAGCTGTACTTTCAGCTATCGGCATCTCTGGTACCATGTTAGGAATACGGAAGTGCGCGATACACTCGTCTACGACTGGGTGCTGGATCAAACAATTTAATTATATTAGTACACTACGTCCAACAACGCATTTTAGAATCGCGACATACCCTGCTCAAAGGACGTTGAATAGAATTAGAATCGATTACATAAGAGAAAAGTCGAATAAATAAGAGGGTCCTTCTAAAGTTCAACTTGTATTTATACAAATTGAAAACGGCGGGGTATGTAACATAAAACCAATGAAATTTGCATTTAAAATCAATGTACATTACCTCTATTGCCACTTTAGTAAAATAAAACAAATACTTTCACTTCAATTCTGTATCGCATAAATACGAACAATGGATCTTTTCAGTTCACAAATGCATAATTAATTATTCTAATCATAAAAACTCATTCTACTCAAAGCTAAATTTCAATCTTTAAAACCTTCTGTTGTCCGGAGACCTCCAGTATTCTTCTTTTCCCGCCCTTCAAACAACAAGTACCTGGGCCCAACATAACCCAAAATTCCAAATTAATGGCAGGGTGAACTGTTCAAGTCCCAACTTTTTTAACCGGTAACAACGACGATAATTCCACACACATATGCATTGAAAATATCTTGCCCGTGCAAGTGTTCAAAAATTTGTCGTATACCGCGGTTATTGTTTCTACGGCAAAATCTACACTTTCTTGAAGCAGCGTTTTGCTTAACCTTTTACTTCTAACTTAACCTCATATCAACCGTCCACTCACGCTATTGCGTCCGTCTTGCGTTTTCATATCACTACATTTTCGATGTTTTCGGATTCTAGGTTCACAAATAATTCATTTTTCATTCCTCCCCGCCGGATTCAAGGAATGTACATTATTTACATTATTGTTGAAAAGCAGCTGAACTGGTTTAAAAATTATTTAAACATGGTCTTATTAACACCTGAAGAACAATTCGATATGATTCATGTTTATTATGTTGAAGACCGAAATCTAAGTAACGCATCGATCGCTTATTTTGAAAAATATCGATAATGAAATCAACCATATGAAAATTATTTTTTGAGACTAATCAGAAATATAGAGGAATTTGGACAACTAAATGCAAAACGATTAAAATATGGTACTAGATTACATTTAGAAAATCAAGAAACCATTATTCTGTACCCTACCTTTTTCCAAGTGTATTGAAAATGATAGGTGCACGACAGGGTGTAAATAAATTACCATTGCAAAGCTAGACTCGACCTTTTTTGGTTGCGGAGATCGCAAAAGGCTTAGAATCTCGGGGGATAATTAAGGAAACCTTGAAGCGCTCTAATCTTATAAAGAAGTTATTACAAAGAAAATATTGCAACCCATATTTGTGGAATAGAAATACTTCAGTAGGTATTATATTACGAAAAATTTAATTTGTAATATTTTGTTAACAAGACAAAAAAAAATTAACTTAACAAGACTTTGGACATAAGTCAAATATAGTAGCAAATCACAAAGCTTTTTGTTTGATCATATTATTTTTAAATCAAATACTTGTAGGCTTAAGGCCATATGTTCTTTCGTTCTTAAAGTTAAATGTACATTTCATAGCAAAAACACATGTTTAACATATAAAGTTAATACAAACATATTCTGTATAAAGGTAACAGTGGTATTAATTTCAAGATAACCCTGAACTGGCTAACATTTGTAAAATGTTAGGTGTATCTAACACTTTTAATATAACTTAATTAACCAACCGTTTCACGAAACTTTCGGCTTTACAGACAGTCTATTAACTTACTTCTCTTTGAAATTTAGAGACATATGTAATGACAAAGTTGTATTACTTTAATGATGTAAATATTAGCACAACTAATTTGGAAAAGCACTAAATCTACTTTTCTCCAATTATAAAATCGGTGAATCAAAACAAGCCCTTTTATAGTAAAGATAACTACATAGTAAAAATTTGTTACCTATCTGTATTCATAGGCTTAAAGTCTACAAAGTCACCTATTGGTTCTTGAACCAAGGAAGTACAGCTAGCCAAAATCACCAGTAAAAAAACAATTAAAACTGATAGGAGTAACATCCGGGCGCATGAGAGAGGTTATATATAAATTCCATTCCGCAAAAAAAAATTTTATTTATCTCATTATCAATTAGTAGTCCCTCTAACGAACAGCATTAGAGAAGACCAGAGAAAATTTAATAAAAAGGAAAACCCTAAAACCAGGTTGTGTTAAGAAAGATATTTCCACGTACTTACAAAAAACTAAAATTATATCTGAGAATATTTTATCATCATTTGCTTTAATGATGGGCGTTCAGGTATCGATACAGTATTGGACTATTCACCATTTTTCTTATAGGAATATTTTTTAAAAATTCAAAGATTTTAATATATGACATACCGTGCAGGACAGGTAAGATATTTTTCCTCGGATGTTAAACTAGAAATGATATACTAACACTAGCAAAATAGAGGATTCTTAACCCACTGTATTTTAAATCATACGCAGTGCTTTCTTATGCTTAGTGTCATCTACTACTGAGTAGGCAATTTATCTCTCATTAAGTTCTTTTGTAATCTGTTCAGTAGATGTCTAACACTTCAGAACAAATTGCTATTACAATTTCTGAATTACCAACGAAAATTTAACTTACCTTTTGAGAAGCACATGTGTTTCAGATCACCTGCTCTGTGTTAGTATTGCAAATAATTTTGATTTTATTGGGACCGATCGACTTTTTCAGAAAAATATTTGATATTCATTTTAGTTTAACAGGTAAGCAGATTAGATGACTTAACTTGTGTTATGCAATAGTCACAATAAGAGTTTATACAGGCCAGGCCGCATGTTTTAAAATACGTTGGGCAGTTGTGATTTCGAACAAGATTGCAATAATAAACAAGAGATGTGATTAGTGTTATAAGAGTAAAACATTCGGTTGTAGAACACTCTTGCTTGACCTTTGGTTTTTGCAAGTAATTTTAGTTTTGGACGATTTTTAGATGGCTGCAATGAAAAGATATAACCCTAACCACACGAAGGATGCTGAAGAATTGATGCGTATTTTAAAAAATATAGAAGAAGAAGAACGTTTAGCTCAACAAGTGGATAAAGCTAGCGCAATTGAACTTGTGCTACACTTTCAGAACGATGGAAATGATTCGGATAAGGATGATGGTATAAGCGATTTTGATTTTGATAAGAGTGGAAGAGGCGTGCTTTCACAAACAATGGATGTTTGAATGGTTACCATGAATAACCTTCACGAAGAAAAAACTGATTTTCTGGTTCAAAACTCCGATCATTCAGAATGTGCAGCTCAAGTTGTGGATAAAAATAAATTATATCTGAAGAAAAGTCGTCTTGAAACAAATTCGAAAATAATTCGTATGTTGCAAATGCAAGCCGCAAACCAAGATAAAAAAGATGTGCCGTATTTGGCAAGAAAGAACTCTCGAAAAAGGAAATGCTGTTAACACTTCTGAAGATATCAACGTACAACCATCTGTTGTTGTGGAGTGGAAAAAAATGATGTGAAGCCAATTGATGTGTTTAAACTACTTTTCTATGAGAACTTTATGGCCTTTATTTGTCGAGAAACAGTCAAATATGCTTCACATAACGCAGGCAGATTACATTATCAGTTGAAGACTTATACAAATACTTTGATATTTTAATACTTTCCGGATATCATTCCTTACCTTCTCGTAAGATGTACTGGGAATATCGAAATGACTCTCATTCACACTTGGTAAGTAATACTATCAGCCGAAATCGGTTCGAACAAATTCATCGATTTCTACATTTCAACGACAATACTACAATTGACTGAAATGATAGGATATACAAAGTTCGTCTTATAATAGATCATCTGAATAACTATTTTCAAAAATTTATTGATTTCATGCCGTTTAAGTTCTCTGTTGATGAAGCAATGGAGCCATATTATGGTCACCATTGTATGAAACAGTTTATTAGGGGCAAACCAATAAGATTTGGTTTTCAATTTTGGTGTGGCTATTTAGTAAAATTTTATCCATATACTGGAAATGAAGATAAAGAACAAGGAAGCATATTAGGTAACTTCGCGACTGAAATGTTGTATATAGGAGTTTTGCCAGAAAATTCCACAAAACTTATCGACAATTTCTTTACCTCCTTGCTTCTTCTTATAAAATTAAAATCTGTAAGCATCAATTGTATTGGTACTATTCACAAGGATAGAGTCGAACGAACTCCACTCAAGGATTTGCAAAAAGAATCTAGAGGAACTTGTCATGTTCTACAAGATGAAGAAGCAGGACTAACGCATGTTAGTTGGCACGAAGACGTATTTTCAAAAAGCTCTTGCAATAGGTGGTCAGAAACGACAGAAAAGTTGTATCTGTACCACAACCAAAAGCTATTCGATTATATAAACACAGAATGGGTGGTGTTGACCTGTTTGATAAATTACGAGGGCTATACTGTATACGTATGGGATCTAAAAAATGGCATTTTCCGATTTTTAGATTTTGTCTAAATGGAGCAATTGTCAATAATTGGTTATTATATCGTCATGTTAAAAACATGTCCTTCCTAGAATCCTACAGGCAAATTGTAGAGGCACTGTTAGTCGCGTCTGATTTTGAACGTCTTTGAGGAATACGGCCAAAAACTTCTAAGCGAGCAAGTGAAATACGATTAGACGATATGGGTCATAGTGTGGATAAAATTGAAAAGCAGCGTCGCTGTGGCAAATGTGAAAAATGCACCAAATACAAATGTGTTAAATGCAGTGTGGGACTACATCCAGACTATTGTATTTTTTAAATACCATACGTCGTAGTTGTTAGTCAAGCAATATCATTCCAATACTTATACAAATATTATAATACAGTATGGGGCTTGCTTATACCAATTTTTTAGATAACACGAACCCTATTACTGCCCAACGTATTATACTTCATACGATTGAAAAAAATGGATTTCGCTATTAAATTTCAAATTTCAATAATTGTGAACGCTAACTAACTACAATGTGGATTTTATGATTTTGTAAGCAAAATGTAATTTTGAGCATTAATGGGTTAATGAAGAGGGAGAGAGAGCAATTGTCTGTAATGATTTTTATTATAGAAGTTTATATACACCCCAGTTGTGTATGGGTGAGATTTAACTGCCAATGAATTAAAGGAAAATATTATCTAAATTCAACAACACGAGAAAATTAACATACTGGATAAAACATATAAAATAAATGTATTAGAATTATGAGCATGATACTTTATTTAAATAAAGCGTATACTATAAGAGAGAACTAACCACATATAGACAACTTTAGTAACACCCACACAAAGGATTTATTAGGTGGTAGCTTGTGAGATAAAATTTACATAAAAATAGACATTTGGAGAGCTAATTCATTGGATTTGCGAAACTGTAACTTGACATTGCTGCAGGAAAAAATGTTACGTTACAATTTAATCAGTAAATGTTAATTGGTACACAGATTTTTATTGTTTTTATTATTTTAGGTAAATGAGAATCGATCAAAATTCACCAGAGAAATTTCTCTCAACTTAAATTTTCCCCAAACAACTGTTTGCAGAACATTAAATTCCTTAATTTACAAACCCTACAAAAAACATGTTAACCAAACTTCATGTCTTAGCGTTTTTGTTACTGGTTGCTTGAGTAAACTAATAAAGACATATACTTTGTAAGAAGAATCATTTGGACTGATAAATATAATTTTACTAACCTAGATGTTATTAATCGTAAAAATGAGTAAATATGGTCGATGGATAATCCAAGGGAAAACGTCAAGTTAGAAATTAGAATACTTTTGGTTTGAATTGGTTTGATTAGCAGCAGATTACTAGGCCCTCTTATTTACGAAGGGACGTTAAACTCGCACCAATACCTTCAGTCCTTAAAAGGACCTGTATTTAAATTTTAGACGATGTTTTACCAATCGAACTTCAGAACCTTTGGTGGCAGCAAGACGGCATTCCACCACATAGTGGTGTTCTGGTTTGGAATTTCTAGTATAACATTTTTCCAAATGAATATAGGTGCTATTGAATGGCCCGCGCGATGTCCGGACTTAGGTCCAGTGGACTATTTTTATGGGGTACAATTACGAATATTGTGTACAAGCAGCGATACTAAAATGTAGACCAATTGCACGATTACGTGGTAGCAACGTGCAGAGTATTCCTGGTCCAATTATTCAGCGAGCTGTTCAAGTGTAACGAAACGAACCCGGATGAGTGCTGAACAAGACGGTTATCTTTTTCAATATCTAATATAGATAAATAATTGTGTTACGTGTAGCGACGTAGTCTAAAAAAAAGAAAACAAAGAAAGAAGGACCGTGCTCAATCGGTGAGTAGGCGGGGTACTTCACATGCAAAATAAAGGGAAGCCTGCAATAAAAATATACCCACTCATGCACAACTAAACATATACAAACGAAAAACCTCTAATTAATAAAAAAAATCATGTACAAAATCACAATAGTATCAAACAATGAACAATTTATAACTACACGTTATACATATCAACAAAATCAAAAGAAAATATTTTTAATATGGCGAGATGCCGTTTTTAGGTACCTACCCCTTACATTATTTAGCAACAATGCAACAAAAAAAGTCAAACGCAACACTAAAAACCACAGCTCTAAATGATTGTAAATATAAAACTACATATGCCACATTGGCAGTACAATATCTTAACTAATAAAGAAAATTTATAACTCAGACAAAAGGAACCAAGGTAAACTAACAATTATAAATCATCCTTGCGAGCATGCAATTGCCGACATACAACGTTCACTTGCCTGTAACGTGTGCATGAATGATCCTCGGCTGTTGATACAAGATTTTATTTATTACTTCAATCTCTAGAGAGACCTTATCATCAAGGCTAAACAGTGGGTTCTTTGTTTTATCCATGCGATAGCATACACATGGAAATAATTTACCTAACAAGTACTTCACTGATTCAATTTGGAATAAGACAACAAAATGTGATATAATTACGTATAATAATTGTAATTGAACTAATAAGAGTAATCAAACTTTGGATTGATTTAGTAAAATAGAAAAATAAATAAATAAATCTTTAACCAATTTCAATTCTCTTAGTACTCTAACAAATCATAAAAATTTTACTTCAGTAAATTTTTCCCTCTTTTCTTTTAATAACTACAGAGTATCAAAAAGTTAATAAAATAAACCGACCTGATATGAGCTCATGATCGGGGCTTTTACAAGATAAAATTACAACGTATCTAATTCAAACATTAATGTGCTATTAGCATTTAAACATTTGTGAAATAAACAATTATTATAAGTTTTTCTTTTATAACAATTTAAACGGATATACACATAAATACCTGAATAAAGTATTACCAAAGTTCTTGACCTCGACCACACGTCAAGACAAACCGCAATCAGTTAAACTACCAACAGATGGTGGACATTATGGCGAGCACCCGAACTCCTCTAAACCAAAGAATATTAACCCAGGAAAAGCAAGTCTTCCAGGACTCAATCCAAGATGTATAAACAGTGTAAACCAGCTCAATATCTCTGCTGATATTTTCCCATTTACTCGTTTCACAGTAATTGAACAAGTATTCAAATTCGTTTAAATGGCAACATAACAAAGGCCATGTTGAAGTGAGCAACAAGTTTTTAGAAATTAAATTAATTTATTACAACAGATAACCTTATTTTAACATCATTGTATAATAAATAAAATCAGCTTACCCTTAGCCGGTAATTTAATTTATTTTTAAAAGGAAAAGCTTCCCACAATCAAACCAACATTTGCAAAATAACACGCTTCTTTGTGTCCATCTTCCACCAAAAGTTGAATAAGGTAGCCCAACCTCAATAAGTGGGATTGCGCAGAATACCACAACACGCCTTTTAATATCTACCCAACAGAATTTTGACTATTAATACAAAGAAAACTGCTTCTCCGGTTTACTTATAACCCAAATGCAGGTAAAGGAAGTTGGCTAACTTTTAGATTCGTAAAAGTAAAAACGAACTGTTACACTATAAGTGAAGAAAATGATCCCAGTAATTGCAATATTACTGTTTCCGACTATCTCACATCACGGTAGTCAGTTTAAGGCCACCAAGTTTGGCTACCAAATGGTGTCAATTAGTATATACACACTCATCCTGGAGTTGCTGCTGTCGGAGCGGTTCCTACCGCCTCTAATGACATGGCGAAGCAGAGGGGCGCGTGATCCCACCTTGGTGTTGTTCTTTCATCACAACAAGGGGCGGCAATCCATCGTGGCTTTAGGGCCACCGGAAGAAGCACGCTGTATTGCGTGCGCGATATTTCCACAAGGAAAACGGAACCAACAAAAATATATGACACATGTTTTCGTTTTGTATATCGAAAAGAAAGTGAGTATTAATTTTGTTTAACTAAATAAGCAGAGCTTCAAGTAATATTGGTGTTATCAAACGTGATTAGCAAACTTGAAACACGGTTTTATCGGATAGTTCAATACCTTATATCAACGAGTTTCCGATTGAAACAATAGAGAAAGTACTTGCACGCTATCGCAAGGTGTAACGAGTTTACGGATACCTAAAACAGGTATTGACTATTTAATTTATAGCATAAACTTTTCGTTTTAGAGCAGATAGATTTGAAATTGAAAATTACTAGAAAGCGGGCTTATTATAGGAAGGTCTAATCTACCGGGTGTTGTTGCAGGATCTGGCAGAATTTAAATAAATGAACAATGAAGTAAAAGGATGTAGGTTTTTAATTCATTGACAGTAAATGAACTTAACAACCTTAATATTTAAAAAGACCTATTTCCATGTAATTGTATCCAGAAGGGACGATCCTTTACATACCTTAAAAATGAAATTTAGTAATTTTATTGTTAAATTGTTAAATTATTTAATTAATCTACCTATCTTTGTTGTTACTATGACGATAAAATGTTTATTTTATTATTTGCTTCGCTATTTGTCTATAGATAGGCTTGTTTGCACTTTTTAAATGACGAAACAATGCTTTGTCGAATGACATAAATTTGAATTGACCGATATAAAAGATAACAAAGTTGATGATCAGGAGACAAGAAACAGAACATGGCTTTTAAAATTTGTAACAACGATCTTGTAAAGCAGGAAAAGTTGCCTCAAAGAGGTTCTTTCATATTTCTGGAAACTGCTTAAATAAACTGATTAAAAAATAAAAACGAAAAACGCATATTTTAGTTTTTCCAAAAATATCAAAAAACGAATTTTTTGATAGTTTCTCAGCGGTATATTGTTAAACGTACAAATACCCAACTATGCCAAATTTAAACTAGCCACCCGTCTCTTACAGTTTCTGAGATTGTCACCTTTCAAACATATAGCCATTGTATGAATAAAACTATTTGTGAATTGTATATTTGGCAAGTTTCTTTTATATTAGCACAGCTGTGGGCTATTTTGGTCAAAATAATTATCCGGCTTAAAATTTCTTCACAAAGTGTTAGATTGGATACTAAACTTCTCTATAAGTTTAAATTTCTCCAAATGGGTGTCTAGCAACCCCCACAAAAACACCTCCTTTCCGCAAAGAAATGTTCGTCGCTCTCTCACATCCGGGATTCAAAAAATTTGAAAAGAATACTTTTATGAATTAGGAAGCTTACATAATTTCGTAAAATATGAAATTATTTGGCCGCAATCGCTTTCTCCAGTAAACGTGAAATTTCGCACGCGAAATTTTCGCGCGTAAAATTTCAGTAGGCTACTTTTTTTATAAAAAGTGAAAGTTTCAACATTTATATAATATATTTTTAAAAATTATATTAGGGCATTGAAAGTCAATATATACACTGTTTTTTGTATTTTTCAAAGTAATAAATAGTAATAAATTTTACATCATAAATCCAAGATTTGTGGAATTTTTTATATTTTTTTACTCACCTTCAAAACAAATTTAATAAGTTTCGATTTAATTGATGAACGCTGAAAATTTAACTTTGAGGTTTATCTCAAAGTAGTGAATTTGATAATATTCCACTGGGAGAAAATACCAACATATTGAAAATTATGAAATTTCGCCCTATGATTAATATTTTTTTCAAGATGAAGAAAAATGATGAAGGAATTAAAATTTCTTGTCTGTTTTGTGAATATAATTCATTGAACTATTAATACTTATTATCCCATGATTGTGATATCCAAAATCAGAATGGTATGGAAAATTTCGGAGAAAATTCTATAAATGTGTCTTCTTTGCCTTTTTTTAAATTAATATTACGTCCTTGAACAAATTTTTTTGAATTTTATGCGACTAGAAATGAAGGTAAAACTCCAAACTATACATTGCCACTATTCATATGCATTAATACCTGTCCAGGTAGAGGGGGGGATTCCAAACAATATTTCATATAGCATTCACAAGCGACGGGTCGCCGGCCGAGTTTTCTTTGTTAGTGTATGTGTGTGTATATATATGTAACATAGTTGCGTGTGCATTCCTGTATGTTATATATGGGACTTACGCACAGCTGATCGTTTTTTTATTGTTATTGCCGGCAGAAAAACAATAAAATTTCAAAAAGTACTAAAATATTGGAAAATCGTGTTGAAAATCGTTATTTTTTTCCAACTGAATGCTGGTAATCTCGTAATTTTTGGGATTTGATATTAAGGTATGATTTTATTATTGGAATTATTTATATTTGCTGATCTCAACAGCAGAGTGTATTTTTAGTGCAGTCAATACGGTATATCAAATGAATACGATAATTTTTTTAACAACAAACAATCGGGCTGGAACAGGATGCATCCAAGGTGAATGATTGGTCTACTCGGGGGTCTTTGGGGTCGCTGATGTTAATCAGGCGGTTAGATTTTTAAGACCATGTGTGATATGTAAGAATTTTTTTTTACAAATGCCTTATTGGCTTTATCACAAATTGACCAATTTATTATATTTTTGTGTGGGAAGAGGGAGTTTCCCATGAATTACTTCCTGATTACATATTTTTTTCTCGTCGAATGGATCCTGTTTCAACCCGATCGATTGCTGGTTAATAAAATAAGATACAAAATTCCGTATTGAATTCTGTCACTACTTTGTTTTTATTTCGGAAAAACAACTGCTAATAGTTTTTATTCAATTTTAGCAAGATGTCAATTGCTAATAACTGTTTCATATGCCAAGGAGATCTCATAAGTAATGGAAAAACTGTTGTAGTGCAACGTAGTTTTTGAACTTTACTGGAATGTAGCAAAGGTACAAGCGATGGTCACTTCAGATTTCTATCAACTCGAGATTTAATAGAATTTCATGAGGCATGTCGAAGAAAATATATAGCGAAAAAAAATTACAGATTCTGCTACCCAAACTAGACACTGGTGAAAATCTCACATTAAGTCCGAAGAAAAAGAAACTTAGAAAATCAACGGAAGGATTTGATTTCAAGAAAAACTGTTTCATTTGTGGATTAGAGGCTGTTAAGACAAAAGGAACTCAAAGAGATTAAACAACAGCGAATTATCTATAATGTTACATCCGAAAGATTTGTAGAAAATGTCATCAAAATGATTAAGCATAACATGAGTCACGACAGCACTGCCAAACAGGTTCAAAAGAGGATATGCTTGGTTGATTTGGTAGCTGTGGAAGCAAAATATCATAAAAACTGCTATAAGCTAAAAATCTTTGACGTTCTCAAAAATAGAGCACCACGAACAAATGTTGTCGGAAGACCAAAAAGCGAATTTGTAGATGACAAATAACAGAAAATGTTTGATTTTATTGAGTATAGCGGAGATTCACAGTTCACTCTCCAATAATTAATGACCACAATGGGCAAAATATTACTTGTTGCTTTTTCTTTCAATAATTAAATACAGTTTTTGCTTTTTCTTGTTAGCACCTTATCTAGATACAATGAAATATCGCTTATTAGAAAAATATGGGAGTGAGAATGTCAGAATTACTTCGAGTAAGGGGGGGTGTTACCTACGTAACATTTGAAGATGGTGATTACAAGCTAGTGCGTGAGCACTGGAAAAATAAAGACCTGAACGCGGAAGAAGTGAGAGTGAAAATTTTGAAAAATTCTGCGGCAATACTAATAAATGATATCTGGTCAAGGAATTGTGACAAAGAATTTTATCCACCAGCTAATGCCTTGCTACAAGATGCTATAGAAGTAATTCCTGAATCATTTCGTAATTTAATTTACGAAATTACTCTGAAAAAGTGGCGAATAAGAAAACGATCAGCAAATTGACTGCTATATGTCATTCCATAATCTCCATTACACGTCCAAAATCATTTTTATCAACTCTTCAAGTTGGAATTGCTGTCATGTTACATCGGAAATTTGGATCGAAACGCATAATATATATTTTGTACAATCTTGCAGCTTGTGCTAATTACAACGAAGCGACGAAATATCAGAATAGCGCTTTGATGGCTAAATCTTATACTATGAAAAAATGGTACTTTAGCCAATTTGTTTTTGACAACGCTGATTTCAATACGAATACCCTTGGCGGAAAATATACTATGCACAGTATGGCAGAAATACGACACCACAAGACTGAACCAATAAAGCGACTGAAAAAGTACCGAAAATAAAAGAGATAACTGATAAACATGAATTAGATTGTTGTCACTACGAAAACATCAACACGTCCGGATATGAAGTAATATCAGTTGAAAAACTAACGATTTGAGATGCAAATGATTTCAATATTTCAAATGCAGGTATATTATGGTTTTTTTTAGCAAAAGTCGTCCTGAAAACTCAAAAAAATTTTTGGCTGGAATGGATTTATGTCAGAACTCACTGACAATATGGAGTTTTCAAAAAATAAAATAATAGGTTTACCTTTTGTTAATAAACCACCGTCGAATTCAAGTACAATATTCACTTTATTGAAATATGCAGCAATGAAAGCCAAGGAGCAGGACGTATTTAAATGGTTTGTCACTTTTGACCAACCAATGTTTCAAAAGGCTTTTGAAATAGTCAAAAATTACAATGGCCAAGATAAAATTTTTGATGACGGGAGACTCGGCGGATTTCATCTACTCCTGTCTTTCATGGGTTGCATATGTCACGGCCGGGAGTGGAATCGAAGAAGCACTTTCAATTTGCCAAGCTCGATGCTCTGTCAAAAAAAAAATGCTGACTGGCCATGCTTATGCTCGCGCTGTTAGAGGACATACAATGCTCATGTTGTCTTTGGTTAAAATAATTTTCTCAGAAATTGAAATTTCAGACAATGAAAAGCAAAATTTGGATGATGTTTTGAAGGAAAGTCTACTATTTTGCAACGTTCCAGTTACAAAATGTCTCAACTCTACATAAAAGATTTTTATCCAAAATGGAAGATATCGCTAATCGAGGTAAATCATCCAAACTTTGGATTACTTACTTAAAAATGGTTATACTGGTAAAATTTTTCATGAGAACCGAAAAAATGGGTGATATGAGAATGCAGGTGAGAATATTTTTTCAAATGTTACCATACTTTCATTCAACTGGACATCATCACTATGCAAAATCAGCTAATATTTATATTCATGAAATGAAATCGTTCATAAGTAAAATGGACAAGAAAATCGAAGAAATCAAATTCAACGAAATAGACGGGCAACAGGCTCCTTTGTTTTCAGAATTTTCAAAGTTTATGGATGACGTATTTTGTACTGTACATCATATTAATTCATTTTGGTCAAGAAACTTCACTGATATGACAATTGAGCAAGATTCAATGAGCGTGATAAAAACCTAGGGTGGAATCATTGGCGGAAGTATCCCTGATAGCACCCAAACGAAATTCATTCTTGGAATGCCATTTGCTGTAGACGTTTGCACAAGTGTTGAAGATTATTGTAATGTTACAGTTACATCAAGCGAGCAGCATATTGATGCACGTGACAGTCGAATCCAACGTCATAATGAGGACGTACAAAAATTAGATGTATTTTTCCAAAACCACTTTCCATTCACACCTGAGATAAAATCGATTGCCAGCGGAGTGATTGGTTTAAATGTTGTAAATGCATGTGATGCTTTTGAGAGAGGACTGGCTATATTGAATAAGTTGATCGGTACGCAGTTCAAAGATATCAAGTGTTGTAAGAAAGATTATGTGGTTAATCTTGCGGCTAAGACAATGAAAATCAAGGTGATCGACAAATAACAATTGATCCATATATGTTTTTCCAAAGAATATGTGTCGTAAAAAGAGGACAAGATTTATCACTTTCTTTCCATTACGAGCTATCTCCGTATCCACTATCTCTTTTTGTCGCGGGATAACGGGAAAACTGTAAAGTCAATTCCCTATAAGTTGTTCGCACCGGTAAATTTTAAAATTAAGAATGATCAAACAGTGTTTGTCGTAGATGGCGGAATGATACTTCACCAAATTCCTTGGAAAGAAAATGAAACTTTTGATAAAATTCTGAATAGATACGTTTCATATGTCAAACACCAATTTCCAGCATCAGTTGTTGTCTGATGGTTACGATGATTTATCGAATAGTATTAAAGGAACTGAAAGAATTATTAGAGTGGATAAAAATCGTTGTGCAGATATATCATTCCCCAAAAATATGAAAAATTTGTTTAAAATATCAACAACAAGAAATTGTTTATTACTTTTTTTATCAAAGAAGCTGAAAGACAGTGATATCTCAGTAGTACAAGATGTTGACGATATCGATCTACTCATCGTAAAAACTGCAAACAACGAATAAGAGAAAAGTCTTGTGATTTTATGTGAAGATATTGACGAACTTCTAATTTTAACGACTTTGGCACCAGCGGACAGAGCAATGTATTTTCTAAAATTGGGAAAAGGTAAAGAAAACAGGAAAGTTTTCTCATGTAAAAATCTGGATCACATGCCATTTTACAAAGAAAACATTCTATTTTTACATGCCATGACTGACTGTGATTCGACATCCACCTTCCATTTTAGAGGGAATAAATAATACTGTTTATAAACTATTTGAAAATGAAAAAATAAGTCGACAGATCAAAGACGCAGCGGAAATATTTAAGAAAAACGATCAATCCAAAGAGTCTATTGCAGAAAATGGAGCTTCTTGTATTCTAAAAATTTACAACGCTCGGTTAAAAGACAATTGTCTAAATAACTTTAGACATACAACTTTTTTGAAAAAAGTAAAAAATAGAGGCGTCAACTTATCATCATTACCTCCCACCGCAGGTGCAGCTACACAACATTGTTATAGAGTGTATTTACAAGTACAAGAATGGTTATCAAGTGATTTACCACCAGAAGAGTGGGATTGGAAGAAGGAAGAAATTTTAACTTCAGTAATGATGACAAAGCCATCAGCACTAGATTTTGTTCTAAGAATGATTTTTTGTAATTGTAAAAAGGGTTGCGGAAGTGCTTGATCATGTAAGAAAGCTGAGCTATTTTGTTATGAAGCTTGTGGTAATTGGAGGGAACATGGATGTTCAAATCGTTCTTTTGTCGAAGATGAAGAAGAACATTACAACGAAGATATAACGTCTGCTGGAGATGAAAACAAATTTATAAATGATATTATATGTCAATATGAATTTGAATAAAAAGTCATTTAACAAACAATACAGTGGTATTATGTAATAGTATACAATGTACAAAAAAGGGGTTTCTCACATTTTATAACATTCTTCTTAAAACAACGCATTTTAGCGAAATACTTAATAATCAAAAGTTGTAGAGAGGAAAATATTCTATTTTTATTAGGTTTTTTTCCAAATATACTTTGAACTCCGCTCACTAGAGCACGTTAAAACTCTATATGTATGTATTTTTTAATTTTTTCGGGTTTTTCTAGGAAAATACACACTCTAGAGGAAAAACACAAGAGAGCAAATTTGTGGAGCGGAAAATTTCCGATTTTTATGTTGATTTTGTTCTAAATTTTCATTTAAACTACTGCCGCTAGAGCGCGTTAAATATTGATATATATTTTTTCAATTTTCCGCGTTTTTCTCAGAAAATACACACTCTAGAGGAAAAACACAAGAGAGCAAATTTGTAGAGCAGAAAGTTTCCAATTTTCATGTGGATTTTGTTCTAATTTTAATATAAACTACTGCCGCTAAGGTGTGTTAAATAATGATATATATATATATATATATATATATATATATATATAATTGTGTAGGTTATATGTAAAAATGTATCAATAAGTCGTAATTTTAAAGTTGCATAGTGTGGAAGCTTTGCAGTGCATAAAAACTCAGGAATAATGCGAGGACAAGGTGCTTTGGTATTCTAAGGTTGTAAATCGAGCACATCAAATAATAGGGGGAAAGCTTTTGTTTACAGAGTATAAAATCAATAATTTAAGCATGCTTTAATTCCATATAAGTAACATGTAGTACGAAAAGCTTTGCAGTATATAAAATCGATAATGTAAACGCGTATGTTCATTTAACTAACAAAGCGTCCGTTAAAAACAAATTTCTAGGAAGTCTACCGGCTAAACAACTTGGGAAAATACAACTTCAAACTGGCAAACAATTCATTGAAAGGACTTTCAGATTAATAAACAATTCGAGAAATTACAATGTACGTTGAAACATAATTCTTTAGAAATTTGGGCTAACGACCGAAGCGAAGGTTGAAAAACATCAGGTTGTTGTAAAACAGAGCAATATATTCCGGAGGCAGAATATAAGTAGTACAGAGTAGAAGAAGATGAAAGATATCAGACGTTGTACAAAACAGCCGTTTAAAGCACGCGATAATTTGTAGAGGTCAACAACAATATTGATTTTAAGTTGCTATAGTGACAAAGACGGCAAATATGGGGTAGACGAGGATAATAGAATCGGAAGATAGATCTGAACGGGGGAAATGTGTTTTGATTGGTTGAAAGCGATTGGCGCGAGAAACTTTTCTCTGAGAGAGTTGAAACCGTTGAGCATTCTACTCAGTATTTCGGACTAAAGCTATGATGGGGTGAGAAAATTCTTAGTTTCGAAAGATCGTTGTGTTTTGAAGCGAGGCAATTTCAAGAATCGGTTAAGGCGGAGGTGAATTCCTGTGAAAATAGGTGACGGGGGGTAGGCTTGGAGGCTTAGAAATACACTAGGAGACGTAGTGAGGCTCTTATTTCTTTTGTTCGCTTCAGACCTACATGGTGTAACATCAAAGCTGAAAATTTATAAATCGGGCGATAGTGCAGTCCGTTATTTAATTTACAAGTGTTTAAAAGCACGAGTTGGTGCTATTTCATGAATGGGGCTGTAAGTTTAAGTACTCATAAAGAACAAGAGATGTTACAAAGGTAAGCGAGCCAAGTTATTTTTTGGAACGGGGGTGCTGGTCGTATGGTATATCCAGAAGTCAACAAACATATGTGGACGATTATATGGGTAGCTGTACTGAAGGCGTCTACTTAGAATTGGATGTACAAGTGGAAATGAGTTTGTTGTCCATGTAGCAGAGGGAAGTTTGATGTAATTCAACGATAAGAGCATACACCAGGTAAAGAAATTTGTTTTTTTTGTTATTGTTTGAACATTTGTGCTGGTATTTTGTGTTAGAGTGATTTGACGTATTTGGTGAAAATTTTATGAACAGAAAATTTATTTTGAGGGTTATATGAAAAAGACAATTTGATTTTATTATTTGAAGGCATAAATACATGGCGAATAATTTTGAGGTGAAGAGTACACGGGTGTTTAGAGTAGTTTAAAAAAAACGGAATTTTTTATGCATTCAGAGTAAGAAGGTTTATACTGAGCTCACCATAGACCAGGGTAAATTTTAATTTAGGGTTTCAAGATAGGCCAATCTACTTCAACTGAATATAAAGAAGTGTTGAAATAAATTAAATTTAGGAAATTTAGAAGGATTTAATTGTTGATATTGTGAAAATTTATGGAGATGTTTTATATCCATTTTGTAAGTATTGAGCTGGTGTGACGTAACTTTTGACTTCTGGAAATAAAAAGGTTGTATGTTTTGTGAAATTATTTGCTTGGTAATTTTTTATTAGTAGTCTAAATGATAGAGAGTATGTATAGAATGGGTAAGTATCTCTGAAGAAGCTGCAAGCAGAGCTAGCCGCGGTATGCCGCGGTATGCTTTTCAAGAGATTTTGGAATTAACATTTTTTTTAAAATAAAATTTCGTAGGTGTTAACTTTATTTTTCAACATGACTTCACAACAATTTTTATGACATCAATTCGTAGGGCATGATTACCAAATAGAAGTCCAGAGCATTTTATGGCTCTCAACGGTAGGGCTCAAATTTAATCCCAAAGGACACTGCAATATATATATATATATATATATATATATATATTGCAGTGTCCTTTGGGATTATATATATATATATATATATATATATATATTCAATTTTCCGCGTTTTTCTCGGAAAATACACACTCTAGAGAAAAAACACAAGAAAGTAAAATTGTAGAGCAGAAGCTTTCTGATTTTTTATTTACATACTACTTTATCGATATCTTGTATAAATAACGAATTATAGCCAAAAATGGCGTTTTTGGGGAGAAAAGGTGATTTTGGGGGTTGCTAACCCCCAATTTGGAGAAATTTGAATTTTTAGGGGAGTATAGAACCCAATCTAATACTTCGTGAAGAAAATTTAAACCCGGTTAATTTTTATGAGGCATACTACGATATAGGTCTCCCACGACTGGGTTATATGTACAATTTATACATCTTTTGAGACAAAGAGATGGTATCCTGTAGTTTAAAAATTTGACGTAATAGACAAAAGTTGCGTTTATTTTGTGACCCATAGGCCAAAAGTTTGTCAAAAGCAAGCCACAGCTATAAGACAACGGAATGGCTGTTTTCTTGTGTTATCTTATTATTCCTGTTTAAAGTAGTAAAAGTAGTATAGTGTTAATTAAACTGGAATTGCCTGTCGGCATGTAACTTGACTTCTTTAAAAACTTTGTTAGATTGAATTTAAAACGCAACCCAATATAAAGAGAATTTTGAAGTAAGTACGCTTAGAAAGATAGATTATCGATTTCGAACACATATAATAAAAAAAGTAACATTTTATTTCTTATGGCGTCGCTTACTGTGAATATTCCAATTTTGTTTTAATCCATTTGGATAGACAATTGTCTAATACGTTATACAAAATCGTCCGTCGGGGAGTTTATACGCTGGTATTGTTTTAGCCAAACTATTATTTTGTTCGAACCACTTGTGTGAAGAATACTCACAATTTTCCATTTAATAACACTAATTTTCATGTCATTTAAGAAACTGCTGTCAATTTATATACATATTAGTAGCTATAAATTATAGCTTGTTGTCATAAATTGACACTATAATAACAACTTTATCTGAAAAAACCGCCCTAATTGTCGTTTTTGTGTCGTATTTTTTTTTACATACTACATGTTATGATGGATAGGTAATAAGAGACTGGTTTACAAAGTTATTGAATTTTACTTTCAAAGTTTTGACACTGATTGATGAAGTAGGATGAAACTGAACAGTTTAAAAATTATGTCACCACTTTATGTTATCATATTATCAATCATAATAAGTTTCTAACACCATTTATTTCTTGTTTCAGATTGGAAGTTTAAAGGAATTTTATTTGTTCAATCATCAACATGTTCATAAGCGTTCGCTGCAGGCCAACGATTTCTACCACGAGTCGCTGCTATCTGAACCAAAGGTAAGTAGAAACGCTTACAAATCGCTAATTTTGCATTCTCTTTGGTCGCCTCGTTCTTCTCAATTTAAAAAATTACCGTGGAACAGAGCTTATTTTTATTGCCACCAATGGTGCGGCAAGATAAACCGACGTACTAAATAATTCATTATTTTTAAATTTATAGTAGATTTTTTCGCAGTGGATTTCTGCAATGTTTGCCATCGCTAAAGCCGTTGATACCCAAGATTCAAACTAATTTTAGTAACCCTAAAAGCAATAGCGTGATTTATGAGGTGGAGAAAATTTAATTCCATCATTTGCATGCGTTGTTTAACTAGCGATTTCCGTTTTATTTAATTTTTGCAGATTGAAAATTTTAGTACTTAATTACATGGATGTACCAGTGCGTATTCGTATTTTACGAATTACCAACAAAATCGTTTAAAACTTCCCTAAAGTGGTATTTTTAAAACATGTATGAGAGCAGCTTAAGCGCAAAATTAACTTGTGTTTTTGTTTAGGCCAAAAGGTTTTATTGCCACTGATATTCCCAGTGTTTAAACTGAATTCGATGAAAAGTCGCCTTTAAAATTAGTTATTTATTTAGTGAACCTGTTTAATAGGATTAGATTTAGTATTTTTTAAGCGAATATAGAGAAAGTCTTTGAAATTTCTGTTCGTTACCGACGATTTACTTCTCCAACTTCTGTGGGAATTGTAATGTTTTATCTGTTCTGTTTTAAAATAGTGGGCGTTAGTCAGTCTATTAAAAGAGTAAAAGAAATTTAGTTTTCAGAGAAAATTTCAGTTATTTAGTAAAACGCTGTTCCGAGCATGATTTTTAAGAAGCTCAAAACCGGTAGTTTTGAAGACTTTTTACATGTTTTGGCGACCGTGACAGGACGGAAAGTGCTGACACACTATAAACTGAGAATTGATCCGTGGATGATAAAACAAAAATGGCTACTTTAGAGGGTTTTAAAATCAGCATAGTGCAATGCGTGTCCAATTTACTAAATCTGTTACTAGTTTGGATGCGGCATTGGCCCAGAATGCACATTTAATAAATATTAGAGAATTGGTGTGCAAGTTTGAGGATGGTCAACGTTAATGTTTAAAGTTGATGAACAAATTACGGCTGATGAAAATTTGTCGGAGGAAAAATTCATCGAAGAAATGGAGTCTCAGTGTAGATACAGAAACATTTTGATAGCAAAGCAACATCTTGTTCAAGTACGCGCAGCTGCACCGCAAAATGGTTGCGGTAGAACGAAAATTTAAGTTCCCGCATTTGGAAATAAAAATGTTCGATTCGGACGTTAAGTCATGGTTATGTTTTTGGGGTTAATTTTCTAAAATTCATGAACACCTTACTATGCCTAACGCCGATTAGTTTCAATATTTGCTTCAAGCACTGAGTCTGGTTTGAAGGCGCGAGAGATTTGCAAAAGTTCCCTGCTACAGCCGAAAGTTATCCTTTGCTAGTTGAGCATTTAAAAAACCGGTTTGGACGTCACGATGTCTTAATCGAGGTGTATATGCGTGAATTGTTGCGTCTTTTGTTAACGCGATACAACCGAAAGAAAGAACTTTCTGACCGTTCTGTACGACCGATTGGAATCGCAGTTACGTGCGCTAGAAACTTTAGGAATCATTACAGACAAGTGCTTTGTATTGTTCAATCCTGTAGTGGAATCCTACCTCCCTGAAGAGGTCTTGAGAAATTGGGATATGAAGCATAAAGCAGGAAATGATCATGATACCTCTAAGCGGTTAAAGGATCTCATGGAATTTTTGCGGGAAGAGGTTGCAGGGGAAGAACGTGTTTTGTTAGCAAGAAGTAGTTTTGAATTTGTGACGAAATCAATTAATAAAGTCGAACGTTGTCGAACTGAAGATGTCTCCACAGCCGTAGATATGTTATCGTTAGACGAATCGAACAAAAAAGAAAAGTGTTTGGATTTTTTGTGGTAAACAGCGTTTATGCCATGATTGTTTTAAAGCACCTTCTTTGACGCTAGAAGACAAAAAGAAACTCATCAGTGAAAAGAAATTATGTTTTCTGTGTTTAAAATCGGGTCATTTTTCAAAGAGATGCCGAACTAATGTCAGATGCCCATTATACTGCGCGACCGTATAATCCGGATCCCTAATAATAAATTGAAAACGACGTATTTTTATGAAAATTCCAAAAACACATCAATTTTAGTTTTTTCTTGCGGTTTTATTGCTTATAGTTTTAGTTCTGTAGATTCATCCCCTAAGGTAGGGGGATCAACAAAATGATCAACAAAACAGTTAAAATTCGTAGAATTTGCATTAGTTCATTGTAGTTTGATGTTTCGAAATTATGGTTAATTTAATCGAAACTCAAAGGATTGAAATTTTAATTTATCTTGGTTATGGTAATCTTACAAGGACTCACAATGATGTGTGCGCATTGTTCAATGCAAAATACCCAAATCGTCAGATAACGCGTTAAAAGGTTGGAAAAATATTTGTTTACGCCTTGCCTAATATAAAATAAAAGCATGCTCCTCTTATCTGTCGACTACGATTTGTTATTCGCGCATCGCCAAGGTGAGCGCTGGTTACAACAATAAGATAAGTCAGTCGACACAGCTCTCTCTTAGAACACAGTCCATTATTAAATGTCACACTCGCGCCGGTTTGTCGGCATTAATTATTAATTAGTTAACAACGTGAGCACCGCTATTTCCCTTCCTTCACCAACCCTCTCCTGTCTAACCAATTATGTATTTAGTGGTGAGTGTAAAGTGATAATTGAACACGGGGTAAGTTTTTTATGCAACCATATTTATTACACATTTTATTATAAACATTTTATTACGCATTTTTTGCTATTGTGAACCAGCCGCTACGCTAAGGCGTGAACATACCTTATTTTTTTGGCACCTTCGACCCGTATGCGTGATAAAATTGTCGTCGTGGTTTTTGGAGGAGCTTGCTTTAGGTTAAATTATTACAAAGTTGCTCTTAAAAGTATTTGAAATAAATTCACTCTTATCGAATTGTTAACCTCGTAATTGAGTTTGACCTGCATGTTGATAAACGGTTATCAGCACAGGTGTGTTTGTTTATATTTGCATTCAATTTTAATTATAAAATACTCTTCAATTCGATTACATATTTACGTGTAGTTTAAGCTATTCTGAAAATGTCTTTCGACAGCATTTCTTTGCAAGCTCAACAAGAAGCCTTATTTGGTCGCTTGCAAGGCATTTGGGATTATGCTGTTTCCGCAAATGTAAGTAAATTAAACTTATTAGAAGCAAAATGCAAAGGCTTCCGATTATTGAAAATGCTCTCGAAAAACTACAGGTAGCAATAATAGAATTCAACGCTACTAAACCTGACCCGAAACTACATATAAAATTAAATCTAGCAGCTTTCGACGACTTATTTGACGTAGTTCGTGCAAAATATTTAGAATTGAAAGAAAATTCTACAAAATCGGTTTCTGCGGATGCTCTGGCATTTAAGGGCCCATCTGTTGAATGTTTAAAACCCTAGAAATTCCTGTTTTGATGGTTCCATTGATAAGTGGAATAATTTCATTACTACTTACCGCAGTGTTGTACACGAAAACAAATCTATTCCAGTCTCATTAAAATATTTATATTTTAGATCGTACCTCGAGAAGGAAGCATTAAGTGTCGTCTCTGATCTAGCGTTAGATCCCAATTTGTATGAGCAAGCATTTAAAAACTGGTAGATCGGTACGATTCTCCACGCAGAATTGTTAATTTTATTTGAATAAAATTCTTCAATTTAAATCTACTGGTTCCTTATCAAATTTCATAAATACACATTTCAACGCAGTAAGCACTTTGAAATCTGCCCCCGACGTTGAAGATTTGTCGGACTTTATTTTATTTTCTCTATGTTATCGTAATTTGGATCCTAAATTACAACATGCATTTGATGCACGCGCGGATTCTAATGTGCCGACTTGTGCTAAGTTGTTCGAATTTTTAACTGCGCAGAATAAAACCTCAGAAATGCACGAAGATGTTCAAGCCTTAAAACCTGTCAACGTAAATATGCCACCGCGCTTCAAATATAATCTAAATAAGTCTTTTTTTGTAAAAGAATCCACTAACGATGCGCAAGTTAAATGCGATCGTAATTCGTGTCCCTATTGTAATGAAGGGCATACAATTTACGCGTGCAAAAACTTTCAAAAATTAAATGTTTCCGATAGATACACCGCGGTAAAAAGAATGGTGCGTTGTTTCAAATGTTTAGGCAATCATATTAAGGGCTGCAACTCTAAAGGAAGATGCAGGTTATGTAGCTCGAGATATCATCACACCTTTTTGCATAATGCGTCGCCTGTCTCGACTTCGGGACCTATAACCCCTGTGACCCCTTCCACATCCGATATGAAAGAAACAGTTTCTACATGCAATGTCTCTAACAATCCTAAAAATTATACAGTGCTTTTAGGAACGATCCAAGCTAAGATTCGGGACATCAATGGCGATTTTCAACCTGTAAGGTGCGTGCTTGATTCAGGGTCCCAAATCAATGCGATCACTTCTGCTTGCGTGCAACGTTTGGGTCTTAAATATGTTCGCAATAACAGTAAGGTGTGTGGACTAGCCAATGCCGCAGTTAATTCTAAAGGGCTAGTCGATTGTTTTCTACTTTCCAATTATGCAGATCAACGAATAAATTTTTGTGCCTCTATTCTTCCAAAACTTACAGGTAATATTCCTGGTTGTTCTTTACCACGTGGAATTTATGAACGATTTAAACATTTACCCTTGGCTGACCCTAATTTCCATGTATCCGCTCCGGTAGAAATATTATTAGGAGCGGACATATGTTGTAGAATATTATTTTCGGATAACGCAAATAACCGTCTTGGTAAACCTCTAGCGATTGACACTATTTTTGGATACGTGTTAATGGGACAGGTGCCTTCTCCGCAAGGACCGTCAAACGCTACTTCGCTTTGTATAATGTCGCAACCTCTTGAAAGCGAAGTAAAAAATTTTTGGGCGCTCGAAGAAGTCTCGCAACCTCCTGCTGTGAATATTGACGACAATTATTGTGAAGCACATTTTGTTAGTACCCACTCTCGCGATGAAACTGGTCGTTATATTGTAGCCCTACCCTTCAAGGATAATGCCGAACCTCTAGGGCGCAATCGTGAAATTGCTTATAACAGTTATCTAAATTTAGAACGGCGACTTCGCAATTCAACCGAAAATCAAAAGGTTTATGATTCATTTCTCAAGGAATATCTATCCCTAAATCACATGAATGTTGCTCTGCAACCCTCCGATTATATTTTACCACACCACGGCATTCATAAAACCACAAGTAGTACTACTAAACTACGAGTGGTGTTTAACGGATCTGCTAATGATTCGACCGGTAAGTCCCTCAATCAACGTCTTTACGCTGGTCCAAAACTGCAATCAGGTTTGCCCGAAATAATATTTTTATTTCGTTCCCACAAAATAGCACTTTGTGCTGACATACGTATGATGTACCGCCAAATTTTAGTACGTACACAAGATAGAATATACCAACATATATTCTGGCGACCCTCCCTCGACAGCGGAGTTCAAGAGTACGAATTGAACACGCTTACTTATGGTCTTACACCATCCTCTTTTATTGCGCAACGCGTGTTAAAACAATTGGTGATCGACGAAGGACAACAATTTCCTCTAGCATCTGTGGCCTTGCTGAATCACACGTATATGGACGATGTGATTTCAGGAGCCAAGTCCGTTGCGGCAGCTCAGCAGCTGCAATCTGAATTAATAAAATTGCTGTCTGTTGGCCAATTTCAGTTAAGAAAGTGGTCCAGCAATGACAACTCTCTTTAAATCAATTCCAGGAATCTGAATTAGAACCCTCCGTAGCATTTTCTGATGAAATCTCTGGTATCAAAATATTAGGACTAGTTTGGAACCCGAATTCTGATAATTTCACTTACTATGTTGTTCCTTTCGAAGGGAATATTTTAAAACGTTCCTTTCTTTCCTATATGGCTAAAATTTTCGACCCTCTCGGCTGGTTGACTCCGGTGGTGTTCTTAATGAAACATCTTTTACAGCAATTATGGGTACAACGTTTAGGTTGGGACGACACGCCGGACACCGACTGGTGTTTGAAGTGGGAGAAAATTTGTTCCCGCCTTACTGAATTATCAAATTTGAAAATTCCTCGCTGTTTGTTTTTAGACTCGGGACAGTACCGACTTTTAGGGTTTTGCGATGCCAGTGAGAAAGGTTATGCTGCATGTGTTTTTCTACATGGCACGACTTCAGATAACACGAATTGCCATCTCCTACAAGCTAAAAGTAAAATTTCACCCTTAAAATTTCTTTCAATGCCCCGTATGGAATTATTAGGTGCTGTTTTGTTATCTCGGCTAGTATATTCTATAATCTCTAATAAATTTCCTTATCCCTTGAAGGAAATAAGATTATTCACCGATTCTCAAGTGGTACTAGCGTGGATTAACACTCCTTCGTATTTATTAAAAACATTTGTTGCCAACCGCGTGGAAATTATTTTAGAATACACTGCCATTCAACAGTGGTACCATATTTCTGGTGAAAACAACCCTGCCGATATGGCTTCTCGTGGTCTTATTGCGCACCAGTTGATTGACAACGATATCTGGTGGCATGGCCCATCTAACTGTAGCGATCTAATTACGGCTTCCAGGAATTTGGAATCTCCCCCTTCTCTAGAAATTCTTCCAGAAATAAAATCTCCCCCTAATATATTAGTTACTTCTACACAAAAAAGTTGCACTCAATTTTTGGATAAATTTTCTTCTCTCACCTTGCTCCAGCGTACTGTGGCATATGTAAACCGTTTTATTTACAATTGCAAGAACTCCGATAAAAAGTTATCAGGCTCTCTTTCTTTTGATGAATTGCATATCTCATTGATAACTATCATAAGAGTTACGCAACAGCAGTTCTACGCCGAAGAAATAAATCAACTAAATTTAAACAAGGGTTGTTCTAAACAACTCCAAAAATTGTCCCCCTTTATTGATTCGCTAGGTCTTGTTAGGGTGGGCGGACGTTTGCGTCACTCCCTGTTGTCTTATGATAACAGACATCCCTTTCTATTACCGAAACAAGCCACTTTATCGCGATTATTGTGTGATAATTATCACCTTTTATCTATGCATTCAGGTGCATTCATGACGCAATCACTTATTCAGCGAAAATTCTGGATTATTGGAATACGTTCCTTAGTTCGTCAGAGGATCCACAAATGCGTTGTTTGTTCGCGCTTCCGTGCGACAACTGCTCAACCGTTCATGGCCGATTTACCCCCTTTCCGTGTTCAACTGTCCAGAACATTTACTCATGTGGGAGTAGATTTCGCCGGCCCATTTATGATCAAGTCTTCTAATCGTCGTAATGCCCCGGTGTCTAAAACTTATTTATGCATATTTATTTGTATGTGCACCAGAGCGGTGCACCTCGAGGTAGTGTCAAAGTTATCTACCGAAGCGTTTTTAGCTTGTCTGACAAGGTTTACAGCTCGTAGAGGAATTCCTGATGTTGTTTACTCAGATCAGGGTAGAAACTTTCTTGGTGCCTCGCGGTCCCTCAAGGAAGCTGTCATATTCCTTAAATCCAACAACGATAACATTTTCGCCGCTTTAGCCTCCCGCCATATCAAGTGGCAAATTAATCCTCCATACGCCCCAAATTTTGGCGGAATTTGGGAGTCTGGAGTGAAATCGGCAAAAGCCTTATTAGTTCGTACTTTAGGTACACGCCCTCAAACTTTTGAGGAACTATGTACAATTTTTTCTAGGGTTGAAGCCATACTCAATAGTCGCCCTCTTTGCCAGTCTTCCGATCCTAATGACGGTACAGATTATCTGTCGCCCGGTCATTTTTTAATAGGCGGTCTCCTTTTATCTCTACCTGAAATTACTATTCCGGAGGAAATAACTTTGCGTTCCCGTTGGCAGCGATTGTGTCAGGTTACTCAATCCATTTGGCGTCGGTGGTCCAACGAGTATCTTCACCAACTCACTCAACGTAACAAATGGCACTGCCCCACCATGTTGCACAAGGTAAATGATGTGGTCATAATTAAAAATTTAAATACTGCCCCCTTATGTTGGCTTCTTGGCCGTATTGAAAAGTTGTTTTTTGGTCGTGACGGTATACCACGAGTAGCATCTGTAAAAACCGCTGCAGGTTTATTTACACGTCCAATAAGTAAGCTTATTATCCTCCCTTTGAATGAATAAATTTTTATTTTTGTTATTTTCTCTCTTATTTATGTTCCGTTTAATTTTAAAATTTTTAAGGTTGTATTAAAGTTTTGTTTTAATTTGCCTAGCAACCTTAACATTTCTAGGGTGTATTTTTAAATGATTTATTTTATTTTGGTATAAAACTTGTTCAGTTTTAGATGGGCGGTTATGTTTACGCCTTGCCTAATATAAAATAAAAGCATGCTCCTCTTATCTGTCGACTACGATTTGTTATTCGCGCATCGCCAAGGTGAGCGCTGGTTACAACAATAAGATAAGTCAGTCGACACAGCTCTCTCTTAGAACACAGTCCATTATTAAATGTCACACTCGCGCCGGTTTGTCGGCATTAATTATTAATTAGTTAACAACGTGAGCACCGCTATTTCCCTTCCTTCACCAACCCTCTCCTGTCTAACCAATTATGTATTTAGTGGTGAGTGTAAAGTGATAATTGAACACGGGGTAAGTTTTTTATGCAACCATATTTATTACACATTTTATTATAAACATTTTATTACGCATTTTTTGCTATTGTGAACCAGCCGCTACGCTAAGGCGTGAACAATATTCAAAAAATTTTTTGTAGTGTAAAACATGTGCCTAAAACTGGTCATCAAAAAGTCAATAATGATATTAGGTTAGAAGTTCTTTTGAAAGTAAAAGAGACTCCACATTTGTCGACACGATCACTTGCTGTGGAAAACGAAATTAGTCAGATTTCAGTGCATAAGATTCTAAAGAAGGAAACGTTTCATCTCTTCAAAATTCAAACAGTTCAAGAACTGAACGAATACGATTGTGTTAGACGACTGCAATTTTGTAAAGTGGTTATGCACATGCAAGCAAACAATCCAAATGTTTATCGTCTCATTGTATTTTCCGACAAAACAACTTTCACTGTAAATGGAGACGTTAATCGACAAAATTGTCGTTACTGGAGTCGAGAGAATCCTCACTGGATGCGAGAAACTCACACTCAATACCCTCAAAAGATAAATGTGTGGGTAGGAATAACATTCGACAGTATATTAGGACCATACTTTTTCGATCGCACCCTCACTGGAGAAATATACCTCAATTTCCTTCAAAATGATTTACTACTTGCTCTTGTTGCACTTGAACCCGATGAAGAGAATCCAGATCTCCTTAATAGAGTTTGGTTTCAACAAGATGGTGCACTGCTGCATTTCGCGCGACCTGTTTGTGAATTTCTAGATGCTAATTTTTTAGGTAGATGGATTGGCAGGCGAGAACCAATAGAGTGGGCAACAGCTAGATCGCCAGATCTTACCCCACCTGATTTTTTTCTATGGGGTTATTTAAAATCTAAAATTTATATCACTAGACCGGAAAATCTTGACGATTAAAAACAGAGAATAACTCAAGAAATTCGTCGTATAGAGGCAGACACAATATATAATGTTCTTCAGGAATCTCTAAATAGAATTGCTTTACTGTCAAGAAGTGAATGGGTGGCAATTTGAACATTTAATATAATTTTAGTTTAATTTTAATTCCTTGAGACGTATTTTGGTTGATGATTGATTAAATAATTTGTGATTGTACTTAATTATTGCGTTAGTTAACTTAATTCTTGGAAAAATTAATTTCTCGGAAACTAATTGACAAAGATTAAAAAGTTAGACATTTTTGAAAAGAGGACGAAATAGGCTTTCTAATGATATGTCACTTGACCCCTATTGCTGTTTAAGATTTTAAGGGTTGATTTCGTCCTACCTTAGGGGATGAATCTACAGAGCTATAATTATAAACAGTAAAACCGCAAGAAAAAACTAAAATTGACGTGTTTTTGGAGTTTTCATAAAAATACATCGTCTTTATTTTATTATTAGGAATCCGGACTTTACATTCGCACTGTATAAAGCGCGTCAGTATATTGTCTTGTGTACAGAGTTAACGCATAGCCAATCTATAATATTGGAAGACAAAAAACTAGTAGAACCAGATAAAACTAGTGCTAGCATATATCAAGTAAACAATATGTGTTGCTTCAAACTGTAATTGTTAAATTAGTTGGTTGTGGCCAGATGCGCAACATTCGAGCTATGATTGATACAGGTTCACAAAATACATACATTTTGAAGAAAACTGCAAGGTCTGTTGCCTTGCGTCCTATTGATAAAGAGCCCCTGGGTCATGTTGTGTTCGGCGCTGTTGCGTCTGAACCGAATGCTCATAATCGTTATAAATTACCGTTTCTTCACTTAACGAATCTATTCGGTATTCATTTGAGGCCCTTAATCAACCGATATGTGGTGCGGTTCCACGGTTACGGAACGAAATCCTATTGAATAAACTCCGTAGGCATAATATTAGCCTTTAGGATGCTGGGGAGCACTGCCCAGAAATTGGGTTGTTAATTGGGGCAGATGTTGCTGGTAAGCTTTTAACCGGAAGGATTCTTAAATGAGAAAGTTGACCAATCGCGTGGAAACTAAGCTTGGTTGGACACTTATGGACAAGGTGCCTGATGTTAACCCACTTGAAAATGCAGCTTTAATGGCTGTCTCATTGTATGTTAACAGTGCAACATCAAATATTTGTGAGATTTGGAGACGATTGGCATTCGTGATCCTGTGGATAAGAAAACAAAGTTGAACTGCGGGAAAGTGCCTTAGTACATTTTAACGAGAGTGTAACTAGAGATTTAGAGGGATGTTACGAGGTACGTATGCCGTGGTTGGAGGATCCTTTGGTTTTGCCGAACAATAGGGTTATTGCAAAAAAAAAGTTGATTACTATGTCCAAAAGACTTAAAAATACGGGCATGTTTCAGGCATATAGTCAAACATTTGATGAATGGGAAGCTAAAGAGATTATTGAAAGAGTTCCCGCTGAAGAAATTGTGTTCTCTGCACTATTTGCCACATAGAGCAGTGATAAAAGTTGGTAGTGAGACTAGAAATATTAGGCATGTATTGGAACATCATCCCATGAGAAAGGTTCACTATCTTGAGCAAGGACTTAATTTGATAGAGCTTATACCAGACTTGTTACTTAAGTTTAGGTTATATCGGTTTGGTGTTGCAGCAGATAATAGGATAGCTTTTCTGCGGATTAGCCTGGCACGATTTTGTTAGATTCCTGTGGTGGGAAAATTCCCAAATGAATAAAATGGTGGAGTACCGTCAATCGTGTTGTGTTCAGTGTGAGCTGTAGTCCTTTTCTACTTGGAGCGTGTATTGATTACCATATAAACTCAGTTGCTGGCGAGTTCGCTAAAACAGCATCTCTGTTGAGATCTACATTTTATGTGGACAATTATGTGACAAGCTTTGAAACGGCAAGCGAGTTGATACGTTTATAAGTGAAACCTCCCAGATTATAACGGATACCAAGTTTGAGTTACGGGGGTGGGAGCATACACTTGTCTCAATTAATACTGTCAACGTTACAGTCGTTCCTTCCGTTAATTTGTTAGGGTTCAAATGGGATACATGTTATAATGTAACTGAAGGCATCCAAAATATCACTAAAGTCACTAAACATACTATGTTGTCAATTAGTCATAAACTGTACGACCCTAAAAGATTCACTTGTCCACTTACACTGAAACCGAAATTGTTATTGAAACAGTCTTGAAGTTTGGAAGTCGGTTAGGATGAAACCTTCCAGTTAAGATTTGTGAAAAACTCTTGACGTGGTTGAAAGGATTGTCTATTTTGGCCAATATAAAAATACCTAGATGGTTAGCTACTAACGATTCATGTGGAGGTACATGGACGTCGCATGTCTTCGCCGATGCAAGTCGGAAAGCGTATGCGGCTAGCATCTTTTTACACGTTGAAAGTGAGTCCGGTGTGTCTGTTCAGCTTGTACAAGCGAAATCTCGCGTTCCCCAATGAAAATGGCAACATACTCAGTTTGAAGTTGCTTGCATGTTGTATTGCCACTCGATAGATGGAGAGCATAAAGAAAAGTTTGAATTTAGAACCAATTCGTGTCAGATATTGGTCGGACTCAATGGATGCTGCATTGTGCTGAATTAAAACAGATGGTCGAAGTTGTACTTTCGGATCGAATCGAGTGAAAGAAATTCGTACAGTGAGCAGTCCAGGTCAATGGTATCATGTTGCTGGTGATATGAACCCTGCTGATTTGCCATCCAGAGGTTGTACGCCTCGTCAGTTATTAGTATCGAGATGGTGGGAGGGTTCTAATTAGCTTTATTGACGCGAAGAACAGTGGCCTGTTACCCGCATACAATGTAATGATGATACGATAAACTGCGAAAAGAAAAAGTGTCGTTTTGTTCTGATTTAGCTCTGGACAGACATTTTACGTCATCTTGTCTCTCGGTTCTCTTGTCTGGTTGGAATGGTTACCCGAATTGACCGGTTTGTTGGACTAATCGGTAAACCAACGGTTTTTTGGATAATTCCTTGAGCCAAGTCGAATTTAATTATGGCGATAACAAGCTTTGGTTGCTCATACAAAAGGAATCGTTTGTTAATGAAAATCAGGAGATGCTGAAGAGGTTTTGCTCATTTAAAAATGGCGAAGTTCTCTTGCGTCTAAAACTAAACTATTACATAGTGACATTGCGTTCCATGTAAGATGTCCAATAGTCATTTCTTCCAAACATCTTGTGGTTAAAATGCTGATTTTGGAAAAGCACCGCCAATCATGTCACGTGCTCATGGCCAATCTGAGGGAAAGATACTGGATTTTAAGAAGTCTTAGAATGATACGTCATGTACTGGATGAATGCCTAAAATATCGAAGATTTAGTTCACTTTATAAAAGTGCTCTACCAATAGAAATAAAAAGCTACAAAGTTTATGAAAATTATGCAACACTGGTTGTATTCCAGAAACCTACCACCATTTTTACAAAAATTTGAAGCCCCTAGAAGAAGTAGTTTTAGATTCATCAGAAAAAGAAATAGAGTAACTAAATGGTTTTTATAATATATTCATAAAAGTGTAAAAATGAATCGTCTTCATAGTTATGTACTAGTAATGCAGAAACTTTTTGTTAAATTTAGTTATTAGTGAATAGTCTTAAGCCACAGAATATTATTATTGTAATAATGGTAGACCTGGATTTTTACAAACACTGTTTTGTAGTAAATTTTTTATTAATGTAATAGTGAAGTTGAAGAACAAAGCATTTTATTTCACTAAATATACGGGCAAAAGGCAAATATGTAAAACACAGAAATTTAAAACTCTGTTTTTTAAAAATGTGTGTTCGGTAGATTAGAACCTGTCACCACTAGGGCGACGATATATAAACAGCCATTGAAAACTAGTCTTCTTAAAACCAGCTGAGCCGTAAGATTCCATCACCTCCGAAAAGGGGCATTTTTATTTTTGGGTTCAAAAAATAAATAAAGGCACCTACTTTCAAACGATGATAAATAAAACATTAAAGAACTAGATGACCTATCTTTATATTGTCTCGAAAAATTCATAAGATTTTGTAATTTCAGTATAGTTTAATTTCGTTCTAATTTCCAATTCCTATCGGTCAACTTTCAGACCGTAAACTTTCCGTCGCTAAAGTATTTTCGGTAAATTATCCGAGAACGATATTTTTATCATTATTTTTTTAATTATTTTTTCAATATTTTTTAAATATGAAACCCCGCTGCCATTCTGCAGTTCAAAGTTACCTTCTATTATACAAAGTAGCCTAATTAGGATTGTTAAAACATTAAAATTTACTTCCATTCAGTATTGAAAATAAATTTGTGTTCGGTTGTTTGATTGTTTTTAAATGAACCCCTTTTTTCCACTCGTATTATTTTGGAACAGGATTGAATGTTCTATTAGGGTTTATTGAGAGCTTGCGATCAGAAATACAAATTACATGTAGCCAATTGTATCTTTTGTGCAATTAAAGTATGTAAAATTAAATTGGGACAGCCATATATTGAATTGTACATCAGGCAGTCGCTATGTTTTTATCATATCTTTCATAGGCTCTCTTTTAGAGCAGCCATATGTTACCAGAGGATATTGATTATTGCTACTTTTCTGTATTAAAACTTTTGTTTTGAAACTCTTAAGTTTTGTTAGTAAGAACCGGCATATTTTATATATTTTGCGTTACTGTATAAATTTTAATGCAAAGCGTTTATTCCATAATACATTTCCATTTGGTATGGAAATTTTTCTGAAGATTAAAATCGATCGGGTAACATTAGATTCAAGTAGATACATTTATTGAAGTTACAAACGGTAATGGATTTCGTTAAAATATCGGTTATCATTTTTCCATTAAGGAAATATAATGGATTTCTTATTTTCCAGTGAGGATATTGATACAACGCAGTATATTTTCATTTCAGCAACACTAAAAACAGTTTGCGGTATAGATGAATTATAAATTAGTATTCGATAAAGCGGATTGAGGTTTAGGACTATCGATGGTATTCTGATTGCGGGGTATCCTCTACAAATCAGTATGATTAATTCATTGTTGCTGTTTACATTGATTGATTAAATATGGATGGGTCTTTTAGAATGATTGTTTGTTGCATTCTATATGAGTGATGTATAATTAATCCTCTTTGATTAATTACAGGACTATTTGCTAAACTAATGCTTTAAAAGAAAAACCATGCAGCTTTGTAATTATTTGAAAGCCCTTGCATGAAAAGTAGGTCACATTCATAATAAGATAGACTTATATGTTCCCGTCTGAGTTTGTATAGTTTGGCTAAGCAAAGTTGCCGAATTTTGTGTATTGGCGCATGTTTGGACATTGACTATCTTTTACAATTGCTGCTAAGGTGATGGTAGTACCTGATACTTGATTAAGGCAACTACAAAAAGTTGCCAAAGCCATTAGTGGTACACTAATGACAGTATTAAGATAACTACGAACGGCCATAAATAAACAACCACATCCCAAATTTAGGTTACAGATATTAATAGTTTTTCAAAATAAAGAATATCTACAAGTTTCGTAGCTTTTCACATCTTGAGAAACGTGATTTGTCTTCTTATTTGTAGAATGTTTGATACCAGAACGTTTAAGCCAACTCTAACAAAAATTTTTTAGAGGGTTGCCTATTAAATGTTTTCTGAAACGATATTAGCGTAAGCTGTCCTTGATAGACCGTTAAAAAACCCTTTTGTTGTTAGATTAGACTACCTAACATTTTGCAATTTTGTTAACTCGAAATATGTTGCCTAAAAGATTTATCTTAACAGTATTATAAAGCAAAGGTAGTTTTTACTTGGTGAGACAATTTTATGTTAAATTTTATCCTCTATGTCAAAAAAACATATTTTTTCTGTGACGGGAAAAATTTTGACATTTAATGTTTTTTGGCAGGTATATAAATGTCACTTTTTATGAATTTACTTTTTTCCCCGGGAAAAAAATGAGTACCTTTTTCCCGGGTATGTGCAAATAAGTAACCACTCGTAGAATTAAATTGACAGATATTGGATTACTTTAAAGGTTTCCTTAGCAACGCAAGTCTAACTGTCCCTATAAGTACAACAGCCTACTTGTTAGAAACTTCAAATTTGACATCGATCGATTTTTGATTTTAATATATTGTAATATTTTTTTCAATATTAAATCATCGTTCTGCCTGTCACAGAAAAAAATAGTGTATTATACACGGGTAAAAATGTAAAATTTTAACTCTCGGCGTTTTGTCTTCCTCCGCTTTGCGTCGGGAAACAAACACACCTCGAGCTAAAATCTAGTACTTTTTCCCCTTGTATAATAAATAACTATTTTACAATTAATTTTAGTAACTGACAAGAAAAATTTAGAATTTTGTCACACTCTAAGTTGTTGAACTCAACTTTTGTACATAGGATGTAGGCTTTTACTTCTTCTGAAATTTGTTTGGAAACAATGTTTTCCTCGCATTCTTGAACCTGGAAACGCAACCTGATACCTTCAATTTGGGTACTAATGCCATTCAAGTTATTATTTTTAAAAAAGTTTATATCAGAAATTGCTGTAAAAAAACTTTGACTAAAAAAGATTAAAATTCTTTTCCTCGTGTGTATTAGGCATTTTGGAAAAAAGTAAATAGGTTGCTAAATAACAAACTTATTATGTTCTTAATTTTTACATTATCCAGAAGTATCTCAATTTTAAATCGCACTGTTGTAGGCAAATACAGCACTCTTTAAATTTGATGTTATTAATGGGAATATGTTGTAGCATGCCATTTTGCCTAATGCTAATCGTCATGTTCCAGCTAAGTAAGCCTTTCAGTTTTACTTAGGCTATTACTCTTTTACCTAAATTTATTCGACACAAGATAAAGAGTTTTGAATGATATACAGCGTGTAATAAATTAATATTGGTACTTAATCGTGTTATCTTCTGCTATGAGAACTCTATAGGTCATAAAGTATTCTATAAAAAATGTTAAAAGCGGACTGAAGAATGACTGCACAATATTGTCCACACAAAATTGTAATGACACCGTCAATATTTTCACGCACTTCCGATTTGATCGAGTCTCCACTAGACTGTCGGTTATTATTCAATGATACACCGAGGGCTGTACATAACCAAGAACAAAAGATGCAAGTATGCGGAAGGTAAAATTTTTTAAAAGGTTAACGGTTAGGAATGCTCTAACATACCGTCCACAAAAATAAGAATGATATACTTATTTTTAAACTATATACTAAAAGGAATGCTATTAATAATAAGATATCTTGCATTATTCAGTTATATAGAGGTGGTTTAATTATGACATGCATAGTTTTTACCCAAGCGATGCGACTAACGCCGTCACTACTATAGTACGAATAATCGATGCGATCAAGTCACCATGAAAGAGGCGGAGTTTGATCGTCCTTGATTAAAACTAACCATTTCTATTTGAGAAGGCGAAGTGAGCCACTTCCTTTTTTATTGTAGAGTGTGCTGAAAACTTGTACGCCACTGTTTCCAAAAATCTTGTTGTATGCCTTGGAATAGTTGCATGTGGTTCAAATGAGAGATTTTCACTGCAGTGACAACAGGATTCGGCAATACAGACTCCGGTTTCAAACCAAGAAAATGATTCGGCTTTAAATACGAAAAATCTTCGGTGTTAGTGCGTAACGGGCACAAAGACCTTGGGTTAAATAGAGGCTCAATTTAAATTAGAACGGTGTTGAGTTTTTCATACGACAAGATTTGACTTTTTAGTATTTTTTTGATATGGAATTTGACCGATTTAATGCTGGCCTTATAAAAGGCCCGCCTATGCACAGCTGGGCGGGGCTCTTGGTGATAACCATTAAGAAAACATACGCTTCTGAACTAAAGAAAATCTGTGTCGATATCGTTTAAATGAAAAAGAAAAAATGTTCGTCGTATAAAATTAATGAACCCTCGTTAATTATTATGAATAATTACTATTTAACTGTCAACGAATCAAACTAACGTTCGTCGCTATCTAACCTAATTACTACCAAAAAAAAATTAAATAATAGCAACCACTAAGTGTTGCGCATAAAGTTCAATCAAGCTCGGCAGTCAATCCCGGATATCGTTACTACAACATTAAGCTAATACAGGTTTGACGTCTATCTAATAAACATTAATGCGGTTTCTCAGAATTCAAGCAAAATAATCCTAGACAATATAAAAACTTATCTGTATTCCAAGTCCCGAACAGGTAGATTGATGTTTACAGTAATCGTCTGACGTAACGGCTTCCTGCAAATTGTAGTAGCAGGGGAATTTCAAGCAGAAATTTAATCCTTGTTTTTGCACTACTCGATTCACTGTCACTTTTTATATTATTTAATTAAAAGACAAACACGACCTACATTGCTCCGTGCACTTTGTCACTCTTATTTAATAGCGCTAATTATAATTACAATGTAGTGATTTTTCACAAATAGACTAAACAGTCGCAAACAAACCCACGCGTCGTTTCAAGCAACACCCTCACGGTCTGGAAGACCAGCGATTACTCTCCCCTTCTCCGTGCGGCTATCCTACACAATCTCAAATCCCTACTTCTATACCCTACCTGATCCTCTGAATTAGGTTCAAACTATATTATAAAATATTGGGTACGCTACAGCCTCCCACAAACCTCCGAAACGAGGAGCGGAAGTTAGGTTGAATTCGAATTGTATACTTTCTGTAGCTGGAATGTTTTATCACTTCTTATAATTCTCGAGACGCTCCCACAAAATTGGTGCCACAATCACTATAAATGGCCACGGACTTTCCGCGTCGAGCAATAAAATGACGTAAAGCAGATGCGAAAGCCTTTTTTTGATAAGTTAGGCACTAATTCCAAATGGATGGCCTTAGTGTTAAAACAAATGAACAAACAGATACATGTCTTTGAAGATTTAGTTTCTCGGTTTCTACTCATTGTAACGCAAGAGGACCGCTATTATTCACACCTGCAGACAAGAGTGCTTTACCGGGGTTTACCCCTAGACGGTGGTAAGTCACTCATGGGAAAACAATAGGTAGTAAAGCTTGGAAACAACAGATGCATGTTTTCAAGCATTTACAAACTGCCCGTTTTACAGATAGTATTCAAAAATTACGTCAATAAAAATTGAGTTGTGCAAATTCCAGGATGTAGGTGCTTATTACAACAATCAAATATGATTAATTCTGTTATATGATGAGATGATGGTAGTAAAATTGGAAATTTCATTCTGTAAGATAGGTCTGTAAGATAGGTTTGAGCAAACCACGAGTATCCAGAAAGGGCGTGAGAGGCCTCAACGATTTATCCACTGTTTTGCCATTATTGATACTATAAATATCTTGAGGGAACACTTCTTTTTGAACCCTTTTGACCATTTGAAGTGAGTATTGTTTTTCAGCTATAGAGACATGATCGTACATATCCTTGCGCGACTCTAATGGTGCTGCAAATTAGAAATAAAGTGAAGAACACATGTAATAATTCGACAATCTGAAAATCGAGTAATCAGTGAGTCCAAATATTGTCTGAAACTACAACGTTTAATGATAAAGTTTGTCTTTTCTCCTCAAATGATGACGAATCTACTAAACGATATAAGCGATGAGATAGCCATTCTATTTCTGGAAGTTGTATCCATATAGGACCTTTCCACCATAGATGATGTTTTTACAATTTTGAAGCTAAAAGGCCACGAGAGGCACAACCAGCGGGGTTTTGTGACGATTTAATATAAAACCAGAATGCAGGAGGAATTCGATCTTGGATATGTGAAATTCGATTGCTGACGAATGTTTTTTAATTATGTGACGATGATTTAATCTAAGTCAGTTCAACGGTTGAATCGGACCAATCAAACCGAGTTTTGTAACTAGAATAAATTCTACCAAATCTGAGAACTGGAGTGCACCATACAACCCCAAACGAGGCATGCAAATGCGCTTGATAGAAGCAACCGGGGAATTGGCACACACCAATGAAGTATTAATGTTTCCATATGTGTCGACGATTTGAAAATAAACGACGCTTGAATAGTCTGCTTTTGAAGCATCACAAGAGCCATGAATCTATATGTTTTTGTAATTCATGTTTAAAATCCATCGAGGTTTCTCGAATTTCGATAATTCAGACAATTGTTCCAAATAATTCTTCCTCTGTGACACGACATTTAACGGAGGACTTTCGTCCCAGTCTCAGGGTTGAGTTGTTGCCCAGACGCCAGCGAGACAACAACAATTATCGACCACCGCCTCCGGGCGATCAAAGGTGAGCAGCGGAACGGTGACGACCTGAGGGAGTTCTCCGGCTATGCGGGGTGCCGAGGAATGAGTACACATGTGAAGTTGTCGGGGATGCACATCCGTTAGTGCTGTTTAGACGAGATACCTGACGATGGAGCGGCCTATGGCGAGTAGCCATCTTGTCGGTCGAAAACCACAGGTCAGTGGACTCAGGATTCGGATATCGTGTAGTTGGAGGACAACCAAGGGGAAGATTCGGGAAACTGCTCACTGCATCAAACAAGAGGATTCCAGGAGCAGGCCTCGTGGAGTCTAGTCCAACAAATTTATTAAGAAGTTCAACCAAGAAACAACACCACAAAGAACTCTCTAGAGCTGTAAGGCACTTTAACGACGCTGAGAGCGTCGTGTCTAGCTACTGCGGCCCAGTCTAAGCTCAGAATCCACAAATGTTGGATTACGGGTTTGACAAAAAATACTAAAGGTGCAAGTAGTCATAGAGGATCAAAAATTCTGGCTTCTTCAGAAGCCATGTTACGTTGCGTACAATCCTTCGAGATAAGATTAACATTATAAGTATTCCCCTATCGGTTGCCGCTGCAAACATAATATTTTTTGTAACAAGTTATTTGAAATCTTAAAAACAATTTATTTTCGATTCAAATTATTTTTCATTCCAAGGCAGATTTTACAAACAAATTACAGGCACACCTATGGGATCTATTATATCACCCATAATAGCACAGTACGTCATTGATGAATTATTAGACACATGTTTAACCAAATTACCGTTCACTGTGCCATTTTGTAAGAAATTTGTTGACGATTTGATTTGTGCCATACCATACAATGCACAGGACATCATACTAATTACTTTCAACTACTACGATTAACATATACAATTCACAGTTGAAAGTGAAACAAACAATTCTGTGCCTTTTCTAGATTTAAAAGTGATAAGAAACGATACAACCATCGTAACAGACTGGTACAAGAAACCAATATCCTCTGGAAGATACCTAAACTATATGTCATACCATCCCATGTTTATGAAAATTAATACTATTTTGAATTTAAAAACTAGAATACTGAAATTATCAAATCAATCCTTTATCGATAAAAATTTAAAAATCCTTTATGAAATATTACAAAAGAATGGTTATCCTAGAAGGTTTCTAACAAAACTCCTATATAATACACCTATCAAAAAATATCCAACACCGCATACACAACAAGAAGAAACCAATAACCTAACAGAAGTTCATAATCTCTCAAAATACGTAAGCTTACCATATATCAGAGATCTAACGAAACGAATAACATCTATAATCAAAAACCCTACAATTAAAATTGCACTAAAAAATGTCAAATTAAGCAGAAGTCTTTACACTAAAATCAAAGATGTTACTTCAAAAGAACTAAAATCTAACATAGTCTACAAAATTCCTTACTGTAACTGTATTCAAAGTTATATTGGCCAAACGTCAAGGACGCTCCATCAACGAATTACTTCACATAAAAGTGATACCAGAAGAAATGTTAATTCTTCAGCACTTTCAACGCATGTTTTAGAAACAGACCACAAAATGAACTATACTGATGCAGTAATTTTAGATGTAGAAAAGGACACTACAAAAAGGAAATTCATAGAAATGGTTAGAATTGCACAAGAACCAGAAGCACTAAATTTAAACAAAGATATAGATAATCTTAGCTGCATATACGCGTATCTACTGGAAATAGACACCAAAATAAGAACAAGAACTGTACCACAGACATAATTACTAAATCTCATTAGTGCTTATATTCTTAGCTTTGTTTTTTTTGTTTATGTGTCTGTGTATGTGTATGTGTGTTGTGTGTTTGTTTGTTGGTGTTTGTGTGTCTGTTGGTTGTATGTTTACGTTTATACTTACGTGTATTCTTGCACATGTTCTTTCTTTTTTGTTTTATTTATTTTTTGTATGTGATTTGTCTGCATGTGTACATGCACACACATATATGTATTTCTATACATTTATATATGTTTATATGATAAAATGAATGTAATTCTATTGCTTCTACGTCTTCCTACTACTTGTACAAATTTCTCATACAGACGTACATACTTTTGCGTTTTAGTTTATGTTTGTTAGTTAATTAATTATTTTAATACTTGTTTAATGTTTAAAATTTATCCAAGAAATTATTATTTTTGTATCACTAATTTTAATCTTGTAGTACCCATTGACATTGACACTTACTTTTACCTTCAAAATTCTGAAACATATTTTTGTAATTTAAAATTAATATTTTAAATCTAAGTCAAACCTCACATTCGTAAGTATTTAACTTTTAAAATTTATTTATTTGTTTACCATTGTATTTATTTAGTTACTCCTGAAGAAGAGAAAAATAAAATCTCGAAAGCTTGAGTTAAAGAAAAAAAGAGTAGACTTTCTTAATTTGCTGCAATCCCCAATAAATTGAATTATTTATATATATATTATATATATATATATATATATATATATATATATATATATATATATATGTTGCACAACGCGATTTGATTTTTATGTCTACTATTTAATAAGTGAGAATTTAACTCTTAGGTTTTTATGCAAAGCTTAAGTTAGTATTTCAAGTCGAGCTAGTAACTGACCTTAAATAATGTAAGTAATTAATTTTATATAGTGTTATGGCGCTGAATCACTCTGCATGAAAATTATATATGCTAGGATAATAGATAAGTCCATTAAATTTAAAAGCCGCCGCCAAACTCGTCTGCAGTCGTAATTGATCTAGTAATCATTTTATTTCCAGTCCAATGCCTTAACCATTCAGACAGAAACCCTTAACACATAAACTTTTATATCTTAAGCGATTAAAGTGTTGGATTGGAAATCCATAGATTTTTGTTTCAATTTCACTGTATGCCATTCTTTTAGCAGATGTTAACTACTAGTTAGATGTGAAATTGTAATTTAATATTACGAATATTAGAATACTGTTTCATTTCATTACTGTTGATTCCACTAACAACGATATATGCATTTTACAAATTAGAAGTTACTCTCGGTGTAATACCTATTCTCTGAATTTATCACGTAATTAAAAATCGAATTAGAATCGCTAGCAGTAAATACGAGGCTTGTTCAATTGAAACCCATCGTTGGTCTGTATAAATTAAGCTGTAAGTGCGTACGCGCGTCTGTGACTGGATATTTCATTTAGGTCATGGTACTTTTGTATAAATGTTTTATTTATTTCTGACACTTTTCAGCACATCATTTTAAATACGGAGTTGCCGTCACCTTCTGCCTATTTTGTATGACCTCTGCTGCATCGTGTATTACAATTTTTATTTATTGTAGCCTTTTATTCACATTCTCTGTTTTTAATCCAGTTTTTCCTAAAAGCTTGTCTAATGCCTTTATTCAGTTTCATTTTTGTTGTAAGAACTGGTTTCCTAACTTTTTTGTTGTATATTACTTGTGTTATGATCAGAGCGTAATCTGTTACCTTTAAATAATTTTAAATTTAGTTTGTATTACGCGTCATATTTTTATTGTGATTTTGATATGCGTCTCTTGGAAATAACTTTTATAATACCACTTGTTTGTCGTATTTTTTGATTGTTTTTCTAATTTTAAGTAAATTTCTTCTTTTATGTATTATATTTTATTATGCATTCCGTTGCGTATGTTTTCTACCATATCCTTCAACTTGCTTTGATTTCTTTTAGTTTTTCAATTTGTTTTGAAAGCTATCCAGTTTTAGTAGACTAAGAATACTATCCGTATTAATGAATGGTTTTATCTGTTTTCTTGATTTCTTCTTTTTTAGTTAACTTTTCCGTGAGCATTCCTTGTTCTGAGATCTAAATGGAGAAATAGTTTGCATGGAAAAGTTTTGCCTCTAGAGCATCCATTGTATTTATAATTCATTTGTCATAAAGGAATTCATAATCTGATAGTTTGCTTTTGCTTTGTACATTACGTTGTACACAATTAAGTAAGTGACCGTCATCTTTGATTATTAATTTGGTCTAAAGGTATTTAAGGAGACGTTTATCTTTTCCTTGTTCTTCTTTTTTACGATTGATATTTGTATTCGCAGTCAACATTCATAGTTGAATGTCATTTCACTATCCGTAGTTGTACACGCTGTTTACAAGGGTATAATGATAAATTTTCGATATAGCTATAAAAGGTAAACAGTTTTGTAAATTTTATAGAGCCTTATTTAGTAAATTTTCATTGCTTAACCGAAAAATGGTATAAAGTGTGTGGTGTTGTTTTTTTTACTGCTTATTATGGTTTACCTTTGCAGTTGTAATAACTATTAAGAAATTTACCTGCGTAGGGTGATAACATTTTGTGTTAAAGTTTATCACCAATAAATATAAAACATGTTTGGATTCAGCGTTGATGCTTGCAATAAATTCCCTGTCTTCCTCCCTCCGAGGTTGACTTCAGACCATAAACATGATCGTAAGGGAATTGAAGATACATCACATCTAGATATGTCATAAACGGTACGACATGAATGAAAAATTGCATAAATCTAGTGTGTGACCGTAGATTGATGGTATATGGAAGACAATGCACATATTTTAATAGCGATCACATTATCTGTTGCTTGAAATTTTTAGTAACAAAAAATTTTAAATTTTTATATAAGATGAGCCTCGGGATTGCTTACCATTAAAAACACGATCTCATCCATTTCGCACTTCTGAACTACATATGGAGTTGTTTGAACCCAATCCAAACACGTTTTATAGAGATTTATTGTTATACACGAAACCAGGATTCCATACACTAACAACTACACAAACAGCGGTTAATGGAGCACTAGCAAGACATACCTAAAGCTAAAAGCCATTGTCGGTCGGATAGGCCAGGGCAGCGGAATTTTGGGATGAGATATTTGTTCCTTTTATTTATTGGTCAGGAATATTATAATATCAAAAACTGGGAATATTGAACGATCGTTAATCCATCATTAATAATCGATCGTTAATAACACTTATGAGCACTTCTTATGAGATTAATTTGAAGGTATTGTAATGCCGCGCTGTTTAGTTTATTTTTGATCAGAATAATACATCGGAACGTAAAGGTGGCATTTGTATACAAAATGTAATTGATAGTCACCCTGTAGCGTGACATCTTTAGATGGACTTGATTGACATACTACAGCTTTATTGAACTTGCAATAGGAAATATCAAGAATGTTATTTGCTTAATTTCTGGCACATTCTCGAAATAATCTAGGACAATTGAATAAGGTATAAATTTTCGTCAAGGGGATGTTTTGTATAAGAGTTTTCATTACTTTATAAATGAAGAAAATTTGTGGATTTATTAGCATGGTGCACCACCACTTCTAACTGTTTTTTAAAAAACAAGTATTGTAATAGACTGATTTCACGCAGAACAAATGCTAATCGGCCACCTAGATCCAGTTATTTCACACTGCTGAAGTTTTTTTTATGAGATTTCTTGTAGAGTGAGGTTTACGTTAAACCTAAATAATTCAGCAACTAAAACACAATATAATCGAACATACTGATGAAATTCAGCGCCAGTTATGTAAAATGCCCTTTAAAATGTGTAAAAAAATGCAGAGAATATCACTTTTATCAGATATTTTTTTCAACTGTTAACCACAACATTTCAAAAATGAAGAATTTCGATAATTTAAGCGCGTTTATTAAAAATTTAATATGAAATCTTAAATTTGAACGTTCTGTATGTGCGTCACTTCCATTTTCAATGAGCTCTGGCAATAATAACTACCTAATAAAAAAAATAGCACTGTTAAAGTAGATAAATGATTTTCGTAAAGATATTGACATATTTTTCTCCTACTATAAGAGTAAAACAAAGCGTTTTCCTTGCTTTTCTCAACTGTCTTGACGATTAACAACCCTCTGTTATAGATTTGTTATTAATTGTAATTTAAAAAACAAAGCACCCTACTTACTTCTAGGGTACTTATCTTATTATTTAATTATATTATAATCTTTGTTTGTTATTTTATTTCTTACAGTAACTTTCTAGCTCAACTCTTATTTAAATCCCAATTAAAATTCATTATATGTACGTTGCGAAATTGTACTTAAGTTGGGAATTACAGACTTCTCTAAAGTTCTTGCCTGTTTATTTTAGCCAAAAATCAACTAACCGAAGTGCACCCCTTCCCATGTCGTTCTGCACGTACTAATATAACGAGCAAAGCAAATAGAGAGCCATGAGGAAGTCATTAGAAAGTAAGAAAATGTAAACAAGGATTTCACTTGTATAATCTTCTGTAAAATTATACTTCGACAGTGCTTAGAGGATTTTGGTGTGACACAAGTGTATCGAGTTGCTCTTTAACTTAGATGATTCCGATTCATCTTAATGCTGCCAGTTTATACCGACCCAGTTTTTGTACTACATTACTCTTCTTCGTTCAACATAAAATTATCTCACATCAAAGCAACATAAGCTATAATTAAATATAATGACGTTGAAGTTCTGATGTGAAAGTTATGACGTTGCGTTGATGCATGGGGTCGATTTGATCTATTTTCGTTTTATAAGAAATTCTGCGAATCCTTAGACACCAATGATTGACATTTGAAAAAACTGTCTTTTATATACTGCCGAGCGTGTGAAAGTAGAGCTGTCTTGAATACCTAAACGAATAGCCTTAAAAACGTGTACTTAAAAATATGAAAAACCAATTTTATACGACAACACATTCCGGTATTAATGCGTCAGAAGAAACATACAAAATTGCGTTTTCTGTCTGGGGCATCTGCCTCAATGATGTTGCTTTACAATTTTCTGAGGCGTAGAAAGCTCATTGCCGGTAAATATCAATATAAGAGCTACATAAATTTGGCATTTAACAGAATATTACTTTTCAAAGATTGTTTAATTAACTTCGAATTGTCCCTCTCGACATTTTATAGAAAGATACCATTGCTCGCATCATTAAATCGTCAATATTAACAAAAGTTTATGATACTCTAGCAATAAAATTTAGACAGTTTTTTTATTTTTCTAATTTATATTTGTAATTTTGCTACGCTCATTTACGGCCGATGAATTAAAAACCACATCTATTCCGTTTCTACTCTTCCATACGTCAACAACATCCTATATGTTTTACCTGTTTATAATAAATACGCTTGCTAATAATTTTCAAAATCCACACCTAGTAGAAAAGGATAAGCTAATGCAGGGACAATCAAAAATGAAACGTCACGTTCAAGTGATTCTACTCGAATTTTTAATTTAAGGAAACGCGTTACATATATTTGATTATCGTCAGCTAAATTTATGGAAGTTTTTTCGGGAACAATTTGAATTTTAATATTTTGTTTGGATAATTGCTGAAGACCTTCGTTATTTATGAGGGAGCATGAGGAACCTGTGTCCAATAAAGCTATTACATTTAAGGAACCAATCGAGATGGGTAAATGTGGACGATTATCAAAGGGTTTCTTAACAAGTTGTAAAGCGGCAGACTTTTTATGGTAAAAGGAATTAACGGTTTGTAGCCAATTAGACCACTCTGATGGAGTAGTATAACATAATTCTTCTAATAATATTTCTGATAGAAAGGTTTGTTTAGCTAGGTTCGCTTGTTCATCGTCATATAAGGACAATAATTCTATACGCTGTTTGACATGGGTTATTCTCGAAACTAAGCGTTTTAGCTCGATATCACTGGGGCCGGGATCAATTCTATTTATTATACTAGTTATATCGTCTAAAGACAGTTTGATTTCAGATACGTTGTGAGGCCAATCGGAAACAATTTTCTTTAAAATAGGTACGCCTTTCTTTCCTGGGCTAAAATGGCTCTAAGTTGTAATCGTCTATCATTTTGATTAGGGGCAGGGGTAATGTTTCTACAGTCGATCTCATAAATCAGCTCCAAGGACTTAAGATGTGAAATATTCATCTTGAATTTATATTTGAGACACGATATATACGAGATATACAACACTGAGGTAATTCAGAACATAATAAACGGTATAGCTACTTCAGGTCACTACGGTAAAGATATTTAAAGGTAAAAATTTCTTATAAAAGGCATTCGTAAGGTATAATATTCAAATTCAATCACGGCAAGTATATAAATCACCAAAAAAAAAACACGTTTAGAACTATAAGAGGGCAAGACCAGTGTTCAACAAAAGAAATATATCATTGATAAACTACAAAAAGACACTCCAAATTATAAAAAAAGGTAGGTAATGTGTTATTTAACAAATGCAACAACCCGTTTTTTAAAAAGATATTGTAAAAGGGCAATTTATTACGATAAGTACTTTTAAACACAAGGTTTCTTGTAAAGGTAATTGAAATATCATTAAATAAATAGCTAGATTAGTAAAAGATACCTTTAGAATGTAACCACACAAAACAGTGTATGTACGGTTTTTTTTTAAAACAAGCCAGGGTTATGTTTCAATCTAATATAAAGTAAATGATTTTCGTAATAAACAGTGTTTACGGCATGCATTACGTGTTTATTTATTTGATTGTTTGTTTATTCATATCTAAATAATACACTTACCAGCATAATGCTAAAGTAAGGTTATGGTATACATCCTTCCTAAAAACTTATATTTGTGTGTAAAAAAAAATAACTATGCACTCAACAATAAAACTGAAGTCAACAAACAGATCCAACATTCAAAATTAGAAAAACATTAAATAACATAACATTTTAAAGACATAAGCTATACATTGTAATCAGCTGACATGTCATTTCAGAAAAATCTCTGGGGAGTTTGCAAGATACCAATCTAAAATTTAAGGTTAACAGATATATTAGAGAATATAGATAATTATCTTTGTTAATTTTTTTTAAATGAAAAGCTTTAAATAACATTAGTTAAAACACTATATAGTCATAAAAGGAATCATACCACCTAAAAAACACGTTGGACGGCAATTCTTACATTTTAAAAGGTTCATAAATACAACTCCGCTTGCGCGGTATACTAGACACCACGGGCAGTTGGTAACGCTAATCTTTGTACTGATTTTGGCGCGCCCATCTGTCAATGACGTCACACAATGCACAAATTAAATGCACAATTGACGGAAAATATATTTAATTCGCAAAACAGGTTAAGACAATAGGTACTCACCGAAGAGGTCCCACTTCCCACGAAGTACGCCAAGGACAGCGTCCCACAGGATAGCGTCCTTCAAAATGGCTGGGGCCCCCTTTAAGATAGTTTACAGATGGTGACTGCTCCGGTGCTGTTGGCGGAGCATGACCTCCAATTTGTTCCCGGGGGTCGTGGACTCGGTTGCCCTAGGCGGCTTCAAATTACCTCCTACCTATGTATGGAATAAACAGGGAAAACCAGGTATAGGGGCGACAAACAGTTAAACAAGGCAAGGATCTACATGGATACAAGATAAGACACGATACGATACCTGAACAAAACCGCTCTTCACTAAGGTCAGAGGCAAAAAGCCACGTTACAGAGCCTATCGGAAAAAAAAACCCTCTTTTCTGTCCTTTCACGCGTCGGCGCGAAATTATTCGCCCAACCCACTTTTGACGTGACGGAAATACGCGCACCGAGTCTTTTGAATTTTAAGACGCGAAAACTTCCGCACATCAAAGCTAAAACTAGGGAATGTTTAGTGCCAATTTATTGGCACGTAACAGATCTTGCGCTTGTTCCACCGGTTCTTGGCTATGTGTATTTTGATTCTCATTATACCTTGGACGCGGATGATTTTGGTCTGTGGTCCTATCGTTATTGGTTCTCTCCGTATTTTGCCTCGGTATGTTGCTTGAACTCCAATTATGTATAAAACCGTTGCTATTATTATAATTCTTGTTATTACCCCTATTAAAATTTCCCGCGTAGTTTTTATTATTGCCTCCATAACTAAATCGGTCCGTTCCTACACTTCTCTGTGTCCTGACAAAATTTATAGGTTGACTTCTCACCGTATTGTCCATCCGATTTCATAATACTGTTGCAGATATTCCAATAATACATTCCGGTCCACGATGTTTTGAAGTGCTATGTATTGTCTAACTTCCACCTCAAAATGCCGTCGCAAAATATTTTATTATTTGTTTTTCCTCTTGTGGAGGGTATAAATGTTTGGCGATGCTGAATTTTGTTATCGCATATACCTCCCGGGTCATAAATCGTGGTTATATTTACCGATAATTAAATTATCCCTTACTTTAAATTGTTGGTTGTATCCCCAAAAGTGCTTTAAAAATTTATGTTCGAATTCTAAAAATGTCTCCAATTCGCTTTCTATTAGACCAAACCATATTTCTGCGCCCCCTTTTAGCATTGATCTTACAAAATTTAATTTATATTGTTCACCGTGAATCCCTTGTGTCAGCGTTTTAACATTATTCAAAAATATCTTCCGATTTAACTTATTGTCACCATAAAATTTCGAGTATTGATCTAATGATATGCTTGGTTGGTTTATTCTTATGGGTTCCCGAGAATATTGTACCATATTTCTACTAAAATTCGTCCGTTTTCAAACTTTCTAATTCCATATTTGCAGTCCCAAATCCTATTTTACAATTTCCCTCAACGTCTTGTACTTTTATGCCTAAATCACGAATTTTCTCGTTGTTTTCTCTTTCGCGTTTCTTGGATCGATTTAACTTTTAAAACTTCATCCCTCATGTCATCAATATCTTCCATAATTCGTACAATTTTACTCTGCACCTGTAGTTTCATTTCAGCAATTGTTTGATTCGTTTTCCTTTAAACCATCGCTTAAGATTTTTATTTCTGAAATAAAATTTTTCCCCAACTTAGCCAAATTTTGTCCAAACTCTGTCCTTAATTCTTGCTAATTTTCGTTAATTTTTATTGTCATATTTTTTATGCCCTCTTTATTTTTGTCCATTTTATCATTAAGTTGATTAATAGCTTTGTCATTTTTGTCCATTTTATCATTAGATACTAATAAAATCAACATCATTTTATACTCCTGTGTAGTTTGCTGTTCCTCGCTGTAACTCCTTTCTAATACTCTTCCTGCAGTTTTAGTTTGTGTTTCTGCTACGAACACACTGTCATGAGATCCTATTTTCTTCATTCCTCAACGCGTTCCTAACTTTGTGCATTCTTTTGTCCATTTTAATTTAATTATATTTACAGTAAACCCTAAAATTCTAATTTAACTTTCTAATTTTATTTTCTGGCTGCTTATAATTCTTAATTACGTCTATAACCTCTAATTTCAATTAATATTCCAATTTAAAACTTTTGCGAGTCCCTTGTTAAACACCGATTTTCTTGCTTTAACTAACCCCTATTTGAATATGTCGTTGAATTAATTTTTCGGGCCCCTTTCTTGTGTCGCTACATTTCTTCCCAGCCTTACGTTTAGTCGCCGATTATCTTTCCCTAAACTCGATCGAGCCCCTTCGTTTAGTCGTCAGTTTTTTTCGGGCCCCAAAGAATGTTTACACCCTTCCCTCATTGAGTTTTATACCTGAATAAGATAAACTAAATTCACCAAAGTTTGTATAATAAACTAAGAAATATGTACAATTTACACATCTACAACCTTTGTAATGTCATTTGCTATTTAAAACCTTTGAATCAAAGTGAAAATAAACATTCAATTTGTTCTTTACAAAGAGTTTGGAGAAAGAGAGTTTGGACAAAATTTGGCTAAGTTGGGGAAAAATTTTATTTCAGAAATAAAAATCTTAAGCGATGGTTTAAAGGAAAACGAATCAAACAATTGCTGAAATGAAACTACAGGTGCAGAGTAAAATTGTACGAATTATGGAAGATATTCATGACATGAGGGATGAAGTTTTAAAAGTTAAATCGATCCAAGAAACGCGAAAGAGAAAACAACGAGAAAATTCGTGATTTAGGCATAAAAGTACAAGACGTTGAGGGAAATTGTAAAATAGGATTTGGGACTGCAAATATGGAATTAGGAAGTTTGAAAACGGACTTAGAAAATTTTAGTAGAAATATGGTACAATATTCTCGGGAACCCATAAGAATAAACCAACCAAGCATATCATTAGATCAATACTCGAAATTTTATGGTGACAATAAGTTAAATCGGAAGATATTTTTGAATAATGTTAAAACGCTGACACAAGGGATTCACGGTGAACAATATAAATTAAATTTTGTAAGATCAATGCTAAAAGGGGGCGCAGAAATATGGTTTGGTCTAATAGAAAGCGAATTGGAGACATTTTTAGAATTCGAACATAAATTTTTAAAGCACTTTTGGGGATACAACCAACAATTTAAAGTAAGGGATAATTTAATTATCGGTAAATATAACCACGATTTATGACCCGGGAGGTATATGCGATAACAAAATTCAGCATCGCCAAACATTTATATCCTCCACGAGAGGAAAAACAAATAATAAAATATTTTGCGACGGCATTTTGAGGTGGAAGTTAGACAATACATAGCACTTCAAAACATCGTGGACCGGAATGTATTATTGGAATATCTGCAACAGTATTATGAAATCGGATGGACAATACGGTGAGAAGTCAACCTATAAATTTTGTCAGGACACAGAGAAGTGTAGGAACGGACCGATGTAGTTATGGAGGCAATTTATTAAAACTACGCGGGAAATTTTAATAGGGGTAATAACAAGAATTATAATAATAGCAACGGTTTTATACATAATTGGAGTTCAAGCAACATACCGAGGCAAAATACGGAGAGAACCAATAACGATAGGACCACAGACCAAAATCATCCGCGTCCAAGGTATAATGAGAATCAAAATACACATAGCCAAGAACCGGTGGAACAAGCGCAAGACCTGTTACGTGCCAATAAATTGGCACTAAACATTCCCTAGTTTTAGCTTTGATGTGCGGAAGTTTTCGCGTCTTAAAATTCATTTAAGTACGTATAAGTTTCAAATATTCAAATTTTTCCGATTGATTTCCTGGATAGATTCGTGGATTCGAAGTTGTGACCCCGTAACTCTGCGTGCACCCCAATGCCTCGAACTGCCTGTACACTGCGTGTTGCTACCCAATGACTTCATGTTGCTTTAAGCTTTAGTTGTACTCTTAACGTCTTGATTTAGATTTTTCGTATCTATTGTATTCAGTACTTAGAATATTATAGTTTTATGTCCGTACTTAGTTAGATTTCTTATTGAATTGTTTAGTTTTCTTGATTTTTGTGTTATATATATATATATATATATATATATATATATATATATATACATAAATAAAATAAGATGTATCTGTAAACAAACTCTATGAAAATAATAGAGTCTATTGACGAATACAAATCGGGCTGGTAGTTATATAGCCATTAACAAAACATTAGCTTATTAGACTCTATTATTTTCATAGAGTTTGTTTACAGATACATCTTATTTTATATATTGTTCTACACAATTTCTTATTGCGGACTGCAAATAACCTGTCTTATATATAATATATATATATATATATATATATATATATATATATATATATAATGTGTTTGAATAATGACCTTGTAGTATAATTAATATTCTTTAATGATGGGTTTAAGGTCAGCTGGTAGGATTTAAAAGGAAACTCTTTTTAAATGCCTAAATTTTCGGATCTATATTTTATCCTTGATCACAGGCTTTTCTAAAATAATGTTAACTAGGCTAAAGTTTACATAAAATAAATATAACTTACAAATTGAGAAAATAAAATTGGCTTCTAAATGAATGGATTTTGTACATAAAGTTTTGGATTTTATTGCTTTTGAAGTTGTAAAATTGTATAATTTGTAAAAGTATTAAAATGTCAAAAATTTTGTTTCTAAATTGATAGATTGTATGATTTTGTATGTGTGCATGCAAATTTCTGTTTGTAGGAGGGTTTGCTTGTGTTGTGTGTATGCGTGTGTGTGAGTGCATTTGTATGCGTTCGTGTGTGTGTATGTGTATATGTGAGAGCGTGCATGAGTGTGTGTATATGTGTGTGTGTGTGTGTAGAGAGAGAGAGAGAGAAAGAAAGAGAGAATGAATGAACATATACATAACTCAAGTAACACTAAAATGTATATGTTCATTCATTCTCTCTCTTCTCTTCTCTCTCTCTCTCTAACACACACATCACCACACATATCACACACTCATGCACGCTCCACATATACACACTACACACACACGAACGCATACAAATGCACTACACACACGCATACACACAACACAAGCAAACCCTCCTAAAACAGAAATTTGCATGCACACATACAAAATCATACAATCTATCAATTTAGAAACAAAATTTTTGACATTTTAATACTTTTACAAATTATACAATTTACAACTTCAAAAAGCAATAAAATCCAAAACTTTTATGTACAAAATCCATTCATTTAGAAGCCAATTTTATTTTCTCAATTTGTAGTTATATTTATTTTATGTAAACTTTAGCCTAGTTAACATTATTTTAGAAAAGCCTGTGATCAAGGATAAAATATAGATCCGAAAATTTAGGCATTTAAAAGAGTTTTAAATCCTACCAGCTGACCTTAAACCCATCATTAAAGAATATTAATTATATATATATATATATATATATATATATATATATATATATATTTATATATATTATATATTTTCCATCTTTCAATCACTAGCTCGATTTGAAATGATCATTTAGGCTTTGCATAAAAGTCTAAGTTATTATTTCATCTTATTCACTGTAATACTATAGTATTTATCAACTTACCTTGTGTAATTAACTATCTAAAATATATATACATATATATATATATATATATATATATATATATATATATATATAGTATTTATATATATATATATGTATTTATATAGATATATATATATATATATATATATATATTATATATAGAAATATATATATATATATATATATATATATATATATTGCTGTGAAACCTCCAAAATTCGGGAACTAAGGTTTTCAAATCGAGCCCTCGCGTTGGGCCGTCATAAAATGCTGTGAAACCTGCAAAAAACCTCACCAGAGTAAAAAAAATATTCGAGCCTCTCGAACTGGGCACCAAGATTTGCTGTGATTCTCGCCCTGTTAAATCTCTTCTGATAATCGCCTCTTTACTCTTTCCGCCTCGGCTGCTCACCTAGTTAAAACTTTCATCCTCATTCATAAAAAAAACAAACACATTCCTACCACAAACATCAACGTTAACTCTATTTACATCAGTATTCATAATACATTAAAATTTCAAAATTAAATTTCAGCATAAATTTCAGTATCATAAAATTTCAAGTTTAAATTTGTCATCATTTTAATTTGCATCCAGAATTAAAGTCCTGGTAGGATGCATACTAATGTAGTTAACAATATTTGCAGATCTGAGTCTAAACAAAAGGGAGCATCTCCCACCCCTTTACGTTAATTAAACAGGTTAGTCTAATTGAGCTCAAAGACAGACCCAAATTTTCATCATAATCAAAACATAAACTGTTGAATACTCCTTTCTACTTAAACAAGAAAATTTTACCTTAAAATTAAAAATTTGTTGTTTATATAAATTTACTACTGTCCATTTTTTTTTATCAAACAAATTATAAAGATATTCAACACACACCAAAACATGTAAGCTCGAACAAAATTGTATAATTTACCTGAAGGTTACTGCACTCGTGGCTTTAATGTACATCGTCCTTGCTAATTTCACCATTTCAACTGGGTTATGTTTACGTCCTCAGATTCTGACCGCTTTTAAAATTTTTCTACACCACCATTCATCTAAAATAGTTTCAGGGCTTTTCAGGAACTCATCAATGTATATCTAAATCTTGTTTTGTGGATCCAATCACGTTTACGAATAACATTTGATTACTCACTCCCGAAAAATAGCAAAGCAATTGATAATTCGTTCACGCTATACAAAGCTGCATACTTAAATGTATTTATTTATCGCTACTAATTTAGATAATTGGTACCGTAATACCCGCAAATATAACTAGAATTTATTACCTTATCTATCTTTTCTAAGTGCACTAAAGCATAATAACTTGTTTCGTAGCACGTATTCTGCTTGAAGTATGGTATAACAGCAAAAAATAAAGAGCAAACTGTTTTAAACTATTGAATAAAAATCGAAAATCTAAGAGCCAAACTGTTTAAAGTATTGAATAAAAATCGAAAATTTAAGAGAGCCAAACTCCCATAAACACGGGTTTATATAATAGCGCGCTTGCACGTCGGATTTGTCCCTCAACGGACAATTTCTAGAATTTCGCATTCTATGTTCCCTTTCGACAGTCCGGCACAGTGATTCCACAAAATTTGCACACGTACAAGTTGAAAATCTATGAAATTTCCACACGGCTCGCCACGTCCGAGAACAACTAATTAAATTTTATATAGAAATTGTTATGTTTTCACCTCTCATATCTGCAACTTATTTCAACCAATCGCTAACCCAGTAAAGCTTCACAAATCACGCATTTATTATCTGTATCTCTGTTTTACCTGTTTTATCCGTTTCTTTCTACCCTGATCTGAGTGGTACAAATCGATATTCTTTACTATCGGTTATTTGAAATCCACGTGGACCCGCGACGTGACTTACTTGAGTTAAATAACCCCTTATCTAGCCTTTCCCGTTAATATAAACTACGGTTTATCCGACCGTTTCCAATATACGTAGAATCTGCATGTTTATCTATTCAAATTTATTAGAATTTGACATTTAAAAGTTTGCAGGTGTGCGCTTCTAATGAATGTTTTAAATATAATTCTCCGAGCTTTATTTTCATGGTATTTTAACCAAACTTGGATTGTCACAGGCTTTTGTGCTTATTATATATTACTAATGGTTCAATTAACTCCAATTAAAATAATAATGAATGGCATTGACTTCTTACCCTTTAATTTTTAGCGAATACTAATTAAATATTAATTATTATTTGTACACTTTGTTTAATACCCGTTACTTAAAAATTGAATTAATTAATATAAATTTCGCACGTAATTTCTATTTGTTTCTTGGAGCAATTAAATTAAATACACGTTGAGCATTTTAATTCTGCTTCTTTTTATAGAAAGCGTCTAGTGAATAATTTAAATCCCTTATTTTTAATGAAACGAATAAATTTGTATGCTCCACGGTTTTAATAACGCGTATTATCTAATAAAATTCTATGCAAACCCTACATTCTAATTGAATGATTTAAATCTTCACACTAGGCATTTAATTACGCGTACTTTTTCCCAAAGCTTCCTTATACACGGTGATTAAAATTATTTGATGTCGTTAATTAATTTTCTACCCTGGTCCAAATTTGAGTAATATATATATATATATATATATATATATATATTACTCAAATTATATATATATATATATATATATATATATAACAATATATAAAATAAGATGTATCTGTAAAAATAATAGAGTCTATTGACGAATACAAATCGGGCTGGTAGTTATATAGCAATTAACAAAACATTAGCTTATTACTTCATAGGGGAGGAAACATCCACTGACCGACGGTTTCGGCTTTATTAAGCCTCCTAAGAGTGAAATAGTCTCCAACAACTCTATAGATATGGTTCTTAGAGACTATTTCACTCTGAGGGGGCTATAGATAGGGTTCTTGGAGACTATTTCACTCTGAGGAGGCTTAATAAAGCCGAAACCGTCGGTCAGTGGATGTTTCCTCCCTGAAGTAATAAGCTAATGTTTTGTTAATGGTTATATAACTACCAGCCATTTGTATTCGTCAATAGACTCTATTATTTTCATAGAGTTTGTTTACAGATACATCTTATTTTATATATTGTTCTATACAATTTCTTATTGCGGACTGCAAATAACCTGTCTTTTATATATATATTGCTGTGAATCTTCTCATTATCTGCAGGTACTGGCCCTTTCAAAAAAAAACATTCGAGCCCCACAGTTTGGGCGTCAAGAATGCTGTGAAGCCTTTTAAATCACCTGGTCCGTTGATTCCTTCTGTTAATCGCCTCGGCTGCTCTTCTAGATAACTTCCATTCTCAATCATAAAAATTAAACAACACATTCCTACCACAAACATCAACGTTAACTCTATTTACATCAATATTCAGAATACATTAAATTTTCAAATTAAATTTGAACATAAAATTCAGTTTTAAAAGAATTTCCGGATTAATTTTATTATCATTTTACTGTGCATCCAAAATTAAAGTCCTTGTTGGATGCCTACTAATTAATATAACAATATAAGCAGACCGGAGTCTGAGTATAAAGGAGCATCTACCACCCCTTTACGTTAATTAACCAGGTTTGTCTAATTGAGCTCAAAGACCTACCCAAAGTTTCATCCTATTCCCGAACATCAAAACAAAATACCCTTTTTACTTAAACAAGCAAATTTCATCTTAAAATTAAATTTTATGGTTAGAAAAATTCCACTAATGTCCATTTAAAGTAAATCAATTATAAAGTCATTCAATACACACAAAATGTCAAACAAAATAGTACAATTTACCTGAAGGTTATTGTCCTCGTAGCTTCAGTGTAATCGTCCCTTTGTAAATCACACCATTCCAACCGGATTCTATTTACAGCTTCAAGTTGTCAACGCTTTAAAATGTTCTCCATCACCATTAATTTAAAGTTGTTTCTAGGCTTTTCCGGAACTCATCTGTGTATATCTGCCTCTGGTTCAGTGGATGCAGACACATTTACGAACCATTTAGTCATTAACACCCCGCAAAATAGCAAAGAAATTCATACTTCCTTTACCAATATTACCAATATACGCCAAAACTGCCTACTTTTGGGTATACATTTGTCGTTGTAAATTTTACTAATTGGTACCGTGATAATAAACTTTTATTACCTTGTATCTAAGTGCACTGAAGTACATTCATGTTAGCACGTAAAATAACCAATTATTTTGAGTCACTAAAATATACTAGCACACTTTAAATTATTTAATCAAACTAAAATGCACTGTTTAATATCAAGTCGCGGATGCACGAGCTTTTAACGCATCGAATCGTCGAAAGTCTAAGAGTCTAAGAGAGAAACACATATTCCCGCCTGTATATATAGCGAATAGCCGACACGTCGCTTTGTTCCCTAAAACGGGTAATTCCAACGAATTCCTCATTCTACGTTCCCAGTCTGTAGCCTGCACTTCGATTTTTATGAATTTAGTCCTCACCCCATTGAGATCTCAGAAAATTTCAACACGCCCGCAAAGTTGTCCGAGAAAAACTAATTACTTTTATACAGAAATTGTTGTTCTACCTCTGATATATGCATCCTATTTTTAACCAATCGCAGCCCCTTGACGTTGCTTAAATCCCGCCCTTTACAATATGTGTCTTTGCTTGACGCATTTTCTTTTCCTTTTCTAACCTGTTCGTATTGGTGCAAATTTATATTCTTTATTATCGATTATATTTTAGTCCACGCGGACTGTTATCTGGGTTTAATAAACCCGTATCGCACATTCTCGTAAATACTAAGTCCCGGTTTCTCCAAGATTCTTTGAAACATTAATTATTTGCCAAATTTACGCAGAATGAGCTTTTTAAAAATACGCAGGTGTTCTGTATTTCCTGCTAAAGCATCTGATCGTTTCCAATATCCTTAGAATCAACATGTTTATCCAAACAAATTAACTTGAAATTGCCTTTTAAAAACACGCAGGGTGTTCAAACGTAACATTTTAAATAACCTTCCTACGATTTGACTATTATTGGGTTTTCACAAGCCTTTTATGCTTATTATATGTTATTAACGGTTTAATTAACTCAATTAAAATTGATTTCCATCCTTTTCATTTTTAGCGAATACACCTTAAATATTAATTATTATATGTACACTTTGTTTTACTACCGGTTACTTAAACTAGGGTTAATTAATATAAACTTTGCACGTAATTTCCATTTGTTTAGGAATAATTAAATTATCCAACTGCGCTTTTCAATACTGCTTCTTTTGATGTAAAGCGTCTTATAGATAATTTAAATTTCTTATTTTTACTGAAACGACCGAGTTTATTTATGCTTCAAGGTTTTAATAAAGCGTATTATTTAATGAAATTCCTTATACACGGTAATTAAAATTATTTGATTTGATTATTTAATTTTCTACCCTGGTCTAAATATGAGTATTTTCCCCCTATTTGAATACAAATAATCCCACTTATTTGAATTCAAATATAAAACATTTAGACAAAAAAAATTACAAAAAAACTGCCTATCTCTCTCTACCCTTATCTATCTAACTTACCTACTTTGTCTCCAATCGAAAAAAAATTATTTACACCTACCTATATCCCTATCCTATTCCTAACTCTCACCTAATTCTATAAACTGAACTTATCCCTAACTTCATCCTACTTATCCATCTAATCCTATATACATCCTATATACCTATCCTATTCCTAACTTTTAACTAATCTTCACTATACTTTACTTCCCCCTACCTAATCCTATATGCCTATCCTACTCTTACTCTATTCCTAACTCTCCACTAATCTTATATAAAATATCTATACTTAACCTATCTTATTTTCTTCCTACATTTACTCTTTATTCTCATCCTAAACCTATTTCTAATTATCTCCCATATTTATCCTATACCTGGCTTTATTTTCTATACACACCTACTTCTATTCTTCTATATACACCTATTCTATCCCTATCCTATTTAAATCTAACTCTCTTCTTGACCCTCCAAGTCTTTCTTCTAACTATCCTAATACTCTTCATCCCTATCTCTCCCCCTTCTATATCTATACTTAACATCTCTATTATCTCACATACAATAAACTTATCATCCCTCTTATCCTGACTCTTAAATATTACTTCTTCTTCAGTCCCTACACTTGTCTGTTTCTCATTTATTCTTGTTTCCTTTCTGCCGACAAACCAAACGATACTACTTTACAATTATCGATTTTTCCTCTATGGAAAATCCTATGTACCTTCTAGAATTTTTGTGTAATGGAATCCGCCAGAATGAATTCCTTAAATCTACTTTATTAAAACAAACTTGCCACTTAACCTCGTCAAAAATAATTCTGCCTTCACCTGCTCCCGATATGCTGCTTCTACCCCCACTAATTCTGCATTTTCTTGTACTAAAGCTTGAACCTCTACTCTCCTATCCTCTGGACATCTTATCGTGTTGATCTGTTTACCTTCATCATCCTCTACCTCTACTACATTAATACTAAACCCCGTGTCATCCTCTGTGACTTCATAACTGCCTTCCATGGCACTACCCTATCCTTAATTCTTATTACCTTCCTTTCCATATCTATCAAAACCCCTAACTTCATCATACAGTCAACACCTAAAATGCTCTGAAACTTCAGTCCAGGTACAATTACAAACTCCTGTTCACAGCTTAAATCTCCTATATCTATCCTAAGCACCACAACACTATTTACTACAGCAAACTTCTTTTATTTGGAGCTACTAAATGGCTACGTTTTATAGGCATAATTCTATCACAAACCTTATCCATAATTTTGCTGACGAATTCCTCCGATATTAAACTCGCCTCTGCCCCTGTATCAAGTAATACTTCTACATTATTCTCAAAATTTCTAAATTAATAATTGGCAAACATAATTTTTCCTCAGTTTCTGGCTCTACTTCCTCCTCAATTTTGAAAAATTCACGTGGATGTTCGTATACATTTACACAGAAATCTAGTGGTCTGTCGCGTTCTAAAAATCCTGTCTCATCCTGTTTTCCGTGCTTGGTCCTGGTTGTCCTTCTACAACCTGTGCGTACGTCCTCCTCGTGTTAATATCCGTGTCCCTATCTCTATTCGGCGTGCTGGTCACAGTCCTGTTTACTTCCGGTAAACTGTTCTGTCTCGTGTAACTAGGTCTTGGCGTCGGTCCCTAGTCGCACTATTGCTCCTGTATTCCTGTCCTCGTCGTTCCCAATTCGGTCGAAAATTTCTGTTGTAGTCAGGCCGTCTCGGATAATTCGGTGTCCTGTTGTCAAACCTAACTGTGTTAACGTTTCGTTCTCGTATCTCTCTTGTCCGTCCAACACATACATCGTCATATCTCTGTAAATACTCTAAAAATGTCTCCCGTTCTGTGATGTTTTGTAAGGCCACGTGTTGTCTAATTTCCAGTTCAAAATGTCGTGATAGGTACTTGATTATCTGTCTGTCCGTCAATGGTGGATTCAGTTGTTTGGCCACACTGTACTTGCGGATGGCATATTGCTCCCTAGAACCTGCAAACTCTCCCTTAAATTTTCCTGTAATCAAGTCGTCCCTAATCTGATCCTGTTTGTGATCACTCCAGTAATGTTGTAAAAATTTGTTTTCAAAGTCCTGATACGTGTCTATGTCCTGTCCTACTAAATTGTACCATGCCTCCGCATTGTCCTTTAATAAAGCCTTTATCGTATTTAGTTTAGTCTGTTCGTCAAATAAATTTCCCACTAGATTTCTTACACTATTAATAAAAATTTGTGGATTTACCCTGTTATCGCCATAAAACTTCATGTGTTGGTCCAATGATACTCCACCTGTAGAAAATCTGGGACCATCCCCCGTTAAATTTGACATGTTGTATTTAATACTACTAACTTCACGTTCTACCCTGCCTAACTGATCCCTACATGAGTCCGTCACTTCAGTCATTTTACATTAATCTCTTCTTCACAAAAAATGCGTACTTCGGACCTTAAATGTCCCATTTCCTGTCGAAGACCTGTAATATCACGCTCATTTTTATCAACCCTATTTTCAACTTCTCCCATTTTTACGGTAAGACTGTTTTTAAATTCTGTAAATTCTCTCGTCGATTTTTCTATTTTATTCCTAATTCCTGATTTAATTGGTCAAATTTCCGATTTGAGTCCTCTCTCGCTCTATTCGATTCATCGCTTAGCTGTTCTAATTTTCTGTTGGATTCTTCCCTAGCTAATCGCATTTCCTCTAACATTCTCATCATTAACTCATTTCCTTGATCCCCTGATTCCGTCCTCGACTGATCTCTACTGCCTCCAGCTTCTTCCATTTTCGAATTTTTCCCACACAATGCACTATCGTCACTTCCAATTTCCACTCCTTGACTCCTTAACCACTCCTTTCTCTGCATACGTTCTAATCACTCTCACACACTCTAAAATACTCTTAAATTTATACACACACGAAACTCTCTCTCAGATCGCCAGTTTCCTGGAATAAAATCACAAAATTTTATTTGGAACTCGAGCCTCACTTTTGGGTCGCCAAGAATGCTGTGAATCCTCTCATTATCTGCAGGTACTGGCCCTTTCAAAAATAACATTCGAGCCCCACAGTTTGGGCGTCAAGACTGCTGTGAAACCTTTTAAATCACCTGGTCCGTTGATTCCTTCTGTTAATCGCCTCGGCTGCTCTTCTAGATAACTTCCATTCTCAATCATAAAAATTAAACAACACATTCCTACCACAAACATTAACGTTAACTCTATTTACATCAATATTCAGAATACATTAAATTTTCAAATTAAATTTGAACATAAAATTCAGTTTTAAAAGAATTTCCGGATTAATTTTATTATCATTTTACTGTGCATCCAAAATTAAAGTCCTTGTTGGATGCCTACTAATTAATATAACAATATAAGCAGACCGGAGTCTGAGTATAAAGGAGCATCTACCACCCTTTACGTTAATTAACCAGGTTTGTCTAATTGAGCTCAAAGACCTACCCAAAGTTTCATCCTATTCCCGAACATCAAAACAAAATACCCTTTTACTTAAACAAGCAAATTTCATCTTAAAATTAAATTTTATGGTTAGAAAAATTCCACTAATGTCCATTTAAAGTAAATCAATTATAAAGTCATTCAATACACACAAAAATGTCAAACAAAATAGTACAATTTACCTGAAGGTTATTGTCCTCGTAGCTTCAGTGTAATCGTCCCTTTTGTAAATCACACCATTCAACCGGATTCTATTTACAGCTTCAAGTTGTCAACGCTTTAAAATGTTCTCCATCACCATTAATTTAAAGTTGTTTCTAGGCTTTTCCGGAACTCATCTGTGTATATCTGCCTCTGGTTCAGTGGATGCAGACACATTTACGAACCATTTAGTCATTAACACCCCGCAAAATAGCAAAGAAATTCATACTTCCTTTTACCAATATTACCAATATACGCCAAAACTGCCTACTTTTGGGTATACATTTGTCGTTGTAAATTTTACTAATTGGTACCGTGATAATAAACTTTTATTACCTTGTATCTAAGTGCACTGAAGTACATTCATGTTAGCACGTAAAATAACCAACTATTTTGAGTCACTAAAATATACTAGCACACTTTAAATTATTTAATCAAACTAAAATGCACTGTTTAATATCAAGTCGCGGATGCACGAGCTTTTAACGCATCGAATCGTCGAAAGTCTAAGAGTCTAAGAGAAACACATATTCCGCCTGTATATATAGCGAATAGCCGACACGTCGCTTTGTTCCTAAAACGGGTAATTCCAACGAATTCCTCATTCTACGTTCCCAGTCTGTAGCCTGCACGTCGATTCTTATGAATTTAGTCCTCACCCATTGAGATCTCAGAAAATTTCAACACGGCCCGCAAAGTTGTCCGAGAAAAACTAATTACTTTTATACAGAAATTGTTGTTCTACCTCTGATATATGCATCCTATTTTTAACCAATCGCAACCCCTTGACGTTGCTTAAATCCCGCCTTTTACAATATGTGTCTTTGCTTGACGCATTTTCTTTTCCTTTTCTAACCTGTTCGTATTGGTGCAAATTTATATTCTTTATTATCGATTATATTTTAGTCCACGCGGACTGTTATCTGGGTTTAATAAACCCGTATCGCACATTCTCGTAAATACTAAGTCCCGGTTTCTCCAAGATTCTTTGAAACATTAATTATTTGCCAAATTTACGCAGAATGAGCTTTTTATAAATACGCAGGTGTTCTGTATTTCCTGCTAAAGCATCTGATCGTTTCCAATATCCTTAGAATCAACATGTTTATCCAAACAAATTAACTTGAAATTGCCTTTTAAAACACGCAGGGTGTTCAAACGTAACATTTTAAATAACCTTCCTACGATTTGACTATTATTGGGTTTTCACAAGCCTTTTATGCTTATTATATGTTATTAACGGTTTAATTAACTCCAATTAAAATTGATTTCCATCCTTTTCATTTTTTTAGCGAATACACCTTAAATATTAATTATTATATGTACACTTTGTTTTACTACCGGTTACTTAAACTAGGGTTAATTAATATAAACTTTGCACGTAATTTCCATTTGTTTAGGAATAACTAAATTATCCACTGCGCTTTTCAATACTGCTTCTTTTGATGTAAAGCGTCTTATAGATAATTTAAATTTCTTATTTTTACTGAAACGACCGAGTTTATTTATGCTTCAAGGTTTTAATAAAGCGTATTATTTAATGAAATTCCTTATACACGGTAATTAAAATTATTTGATTTGATTATTTAATTTTCTACCCTGGTCTAAATATGAGTAATATATATAGACATACATATGCTTACTCTTTGCAAATACATTTAGGCCTCTAAGTCATTTTGATGTGTCAAAAACTAAGTGATTACAGGACTTGATTTGTGAGCTGTGAAAATGAAAGAAGAGAATTACAATTAGGGCGGTGGGTTTTGCGAGCTCTGGAAGCTGTAAAAATAACTTCATTACCTCCCTCGTAATCGTGTAAAGTAGTTTGATGAAAACCACGCTATAATCAACAGACATGAAGCAAAGGATAACGTACGAGTTCATTAAATAAGCCAACACCATTCCTGCGTCGTCGGTCATATCGATCGCATCTTACTTCAGCTCCCAAACTCAATATATAAACAGTGTTGGCGTCATTTAGTGGAGAGATTTGGAGGAAACATCGTTTATCGTTTAGCATTTTTAAACGAATGTATCAGTGACAGGATTTGACAAGCTTTCCTTCTGCAATTTGTATCAGAATGTAGGTTCAATAGAAATTTCCAAAGGACAAAAATAGTAAACGTACTACAAAGTCAGTGAAGCTTTCTATCTGTGGATTTTTATTAAATAAAATTCTGCAAAGATAATGAAGTCCTATATGCCCAGAAACGATTGCTTGTTTGCCATAAGCTACTGTTTGTCTCTTCTATCGATTTTCTCCAGTGTTTCTGTTTTGCGTTACGAGTTTTTGGAAGCTTCACACACGCATCGTTGTGATTAATTTGCTAACCTAGAAAGCACTGAATGTTTCGAGACTTTGAAAATTATTTTTTAAATTTTCAGGAATAGCACAACCACATTTGAACTTTATTTTAAATATTTCTCCAGATTTTCACCCAGGGATAATACTTTTCACATTTCCAAAACTCAAAAAGCCCACCCCAAATTTTTTTAGAGCGTAGTGTATACCATCTTGGACCAAAGGCATAGATTTGATTGTTAGCGGTATTTTCAACTTGGGAACAACCCGTATGTTCGAAAACTTTTTATATAAAATTTTTTTTCATTTGTAAGCAAGCCGAGATTTTATCTCAATTCTAACCTCTACAGCATTAAATGAGCTTTTATTATAAATGTCTGTGTCACAGTCTATTATTCCTTTAGGATACTTGCTTTTTTTTAGTGACTTAATCAGATGTACACTAATAAAAAACAAGTATCCTAAAAGAAATAGAAAAAGAAAGAAGAAAGTCCCAAAAGATAAAGAAGAAGAAGACAGATACAACGATGCGCATCACAAAATACTCTCAATACCATACATAAAAGGCTTCTCTGAAAAAATCCAAAGAATAGGAAACACATTCAAAAACAAAACAGTATTTAGAACCAACAGTATACTAAGAACACAATTTAATAAAACAAAACCCCTAAACGCAATACAAAGTTCAAAAACTGCATCTACAAAATACCATGCAAATGTAACAAGTTTTATAAAGGGGAAAGTTACAGACCATTTGTAGTTCGAGATATATATATATATATATATATATATATATATCCGTGTAATACCTGTATGAATCATGCCCAACGAATTGGGCGTCATAAATTGCCGTGTAACCTCTATAAAGCCTCGCCAGAGTAAAAAAAAACATTTGAGAATTTATTAATTTACCAAAAATCGTCGTAAATTTCACAAAAAGGAGAATTTTCAAATAAAAAATTCTTACCCAAATTCCTGCTCCATCACTTTAATTGATTTCTTCAACAGCTCCCTGGCTAGCTCAGTTGGGCCTCCTCTTGGATACCTAGATTTATTATAGTACTCTTTACCGTTCACGCACACTCTCAATAAATCCACAAAATAATACAACAATCATACAATATTTATTTACCACTATTTACAAATAATAATTCAAGATTATTTACATTTCGGTGCTCAAGTTACACCTCAATAAATTATATCTTTGTAAAGTCCAGGATTTTAAATTGAAATATCAAACACATTGAATGTAACAGGAGTAATACCTGAATAATACCTTATTTTTCTTTTTTATTTATAATTATTTCTAATTAGTACACTCTAGAGTATGGTGTGCTCATGATAACCCAGTTTATTTTATTAATGTATGCTTTTTACTTTGCATACTCTTACTACAAACACAAAAAAACCCATGTACTCTTAACAATAAAATTTTAAATTCATGAGGAATGTTAATAAGCTTTATATACACCTTTAGATTTATATTCAACTACCATAATCAAAGTTAGTTATACGTATTATTTTCAATACGCAAAATAATGCAAAATACCATCAAAGTTCACTCTCACACATCACAATAATTTTTATAGTTTATAAAAAAACAGCAAATTCTAATGCGTTTACCTGGAATTTCTTGAAGATTCCTACTCCGTTGACGATGAAGTTAAGTTCCTGCACCCTCGGTCTCGTGGTTCTGCTCTGCTTGCCGCCTCCAGCTATTTATAGATGAACACCATCTAAGTTGTGCTGCATGCTATTCAGTCAAGATCCATCCAAATCCAAATCCAAGTATATTACACTTTTTTTTATAATTGCATAATTTAATTTACGTTACTTTACTTTACTTTACTTCACGAGCGTGTTAAAATATCTGTTGCACCTCAGTTAAAATTAAACCCGACACTATCCGCGTTTCAAACTATGAGGCCAACAATTTAACACGGTACTATTCAATTTATAAATTTTAAATACTTACAAGCTTGTTAATAGATTTCTGTACGTAGTAAGCAATGCAACTTAACGAGGTCAAAGAGCGAAATCAAAAAGAGAAACTTAATAACTCTTCTCTTGTATTTATACGATTCTCAGTGTAACCTCTCCAAACCCTTCTAACGCGAAATACTCAATTCAACTAATTCGTTCTTCAAATTTTGGTATAACCGTTTTCAAAATCTTCGAAATTTCGCTCGTTGATACGATATTTTCCGAGAAACCCGCATTCAATTTTCCCGTGCTTGTCTGTTTTACAACTAACTATATCGACCAATGATACTTTCAGTGACGTCTTTAAAACCCCGCCTATATTAACTCTATTCCTTTTTTATGCATATTAGATATTTCCTTCTACCCTCGCTTGAGTGGTAGAAAATCGATATTACTGTCTGCGTGCTATCTAACCCACATGGACTGAATACGTGCGTTTCGAAGTGAAATGTTATTATGCCTGTCTCATTCCGAAGCATATCATCGATTGTCTATCCCTTTTGCGCTTTAAGGAAACTTTTGGTTAGCGTTCATGCGAACCGTCCGACCGTTTGCACAATATACCTCGAATCTTGTCTTTTATCTACACAAATAATTAGAACATGACCTTTCCAAAACATGTAGGTGTTCAATTAACGATCGTTTTAAAATAACATTTCTAGGAGTTTGCGTTTCAAGGTATTTTATATTCAACGTCTGTTTGTTTGTTAGTAAAGCTTTCCGCCTTGGTATTATCGATTTCTCATGCTCTTATGCGTATTAGACGTTATAACCCTTTCAATTAAACTCAATTAAATTAATTAATAACTTCCATTGGCTGATACAATTTATTTTCTTTACGAACTTAACTAAATTTTAATCACTAATTGTAAAATTATGGTAATCTTTGTTACTTTTATTTAACTAAATGAAATAAATTTCGCAGGTAAATTATGGTTGTTTCCTCTATACAGGGTGTTTGAAATTGCCTTGTTTATACCTAAATGTAACTCTTTAAAACCACTACAATATATATTAATAAGATGAAACAATAACTTAGACTTTTATGCAAAGCCCAAATGATCATTTCAAATCGAGCTAGTAATTCAAAGAACGAAAATATAAGATCTTGGATAAGATTTGAGCCTGCATCTCAGTCTTGCCGGGACTGTGCGTTTACCAAGTACGCCACCGAGACAGATGACTATAATTCTGAAATTTACAAATCTAAATCGTGTACAGTACTATACATAAACCTAACTTTCAATTACGTTTAGCATTTTTGTGAATCATATCTGACATTGTCAAGTTTTTTGACTTATGTCAGATATAGACAGGAAGCAACGCTCAAAATTACAGCTATAATCCAACTGATTCAAAATAATAATACCAATCTGTTAATGCCAAATTATAACTCCCTTAAAGCCAGCAAAAATAACACTGTATACTACTGGAAGTACCTGTTGAACGTTCAAACGACCTTCTTTCTCTCTACGTAAAATTTAAAAGATTATTGATGACTTTTTGCAAATTAAATACTTCAATATATGCAAAAATGTAAATATTAAAATTTGAAATAAAGTCTTATGCTAATGAAGAATATTCTTATTTCTGACCTGCGTTTTTTTTTGCTTGTTTCCAATTCTTAGAACTGCCTCTGCATGTCATTGACCAGCACCCCTGGATTGTTTTCACTTAAACTCTCTTGTTTCAATGTTCATATGTTTATACAGACTACTGCTTAATTATATATCTTCGCTGGGGCAATTATTTAAATCTGTTTCTTTGAGTAGTTATTTAAAATTCATTAGAGTACGTCATTTAGATTCGTTCGCCAGAGTAGTTATCTAGAATTCATTAGAGTACGTTACTTATATTCGTTCGCCAGAGTATTTACTTAGAGCCTTAAATTATTAAATATTAAAATTTTCCCGTTTAATTTATCACATAACCAAACGTCTGTTTTGTTGTTTAGTACTCTAAAATCTGTTGGATTTTATATGAATTTACAATGTACAGATTACGTAGTCAAATTTCTATGATGACGTACTTGAACGCGTTTATTTATTTTATGCGTTAATGTATTGAATATTCTTTTATAGCCAGTATGCCAGGTTGTTTCCTTTCACTAATTGTGTATTTATTTCAATAAAGCTCGTTGTGTTTAAAATGTTATTCCTGCCTATTTATTTTCAATTTTGTGCTCGTATGTTTAATTTGAAATGCATTATATGACGTACAAATTATTTATCTTACCAAACATGATTTGATTTTTGAAGAATGAGCTTCCTTTCATAAATTAAAGTTAGTTGTGATTTATATACAGTGTGCTCGATATTAGCTGTTTGCATAATTGTCGAGTTACTTTCATTTTATGTTGAAATTGTTTCGTTTTCTAAACTTTAGTGATATTTACATGTAGCGTACGACCCTTATGACTCAATATACCCCTAAATTTCCGTGATATCATAGCAATATATATATATATATATATATATATATATTGCTATGATATCGCCGTACTCCGGTGTATTTAACGTTCAGTTGCTTGCTGCTCACCACCGCTCTGTCTCTAAATAACCCAGAATAAATTTTAGATTTCACACAATTCGTTTTATATGCCTCGACTAGCTCAGTTAAACCCCACACGGAGTGCACAACGATACGATAACAAAGAAGTTTTTGCCACCCTTATCTCTTCTTCTTCCCACCTGAATGAGGGTAACAAAATTAACCAAAATTTATATAATAACCAAAATATATACAATTTGTAGCTCCACAGTCTTTATAGTATCATTCGCTATTTATGAAAACCCCTGAATCAAAGTAACAATATAAATTAGTTTGTCCCCACATTATGACTTTCTTAAATTCGTTTAAAGCCACCAAAAATAAGTCTGTATATTACTGGAAGTACGTTGAACGTTTAATGACCTTCTTTCCCTTTTACGTAATTTCTACATATCAACCAAAAAATTTTGAAGACCCTTTACATAATTATCTCAGTACATGCAAAATTTAAATATTCAAAAAGAAATTAATGCCTTATGCTATTAATGAATTTTATCTCTGACCTGTTGCTTTTCCCTGTTGAACTCGCATCTCTGTGAATGCGCATCTCTGCATGCACCCCAATTCTCAGAACTGCTGCTGGGAGCTGTTGGCCAGGATCAATGGATTGTTTTTAGTTAAATTTTCATATTTGGTAGTACAGCTTGGTTAAACTTCCAGTTTAACACTAATCGTTTACTTAGTTGGATTTTGTTCAATCCTTAGTTTAATCCTCAGTTTAATACTTAGTTCAACCCTTAATTCAATAATTAGTTCAATATTTAGTTCAATATTTAGCGTAATACTTAGTTCAATACTTAGTGTAATATTTAGTTCCATTTTAAATGTCAACGGCGAATTTCTGTTGTATATTTGCACTTGTACTAGTTTTTGAAAATTTCTATCACCAACTTTCGCTTCAATATTATTATTTAATTTGATGGTTTAACTTCGCGTGTTATCTTGTTTCACATAAGTACAGAGCGTGCTTTGATTGTAAAAAGATTGATCGTTTATCAGCTTGTGCGCTATTCAAAGGTACGACTACCCACCTGTTATAATTGGTTTACCAAGTTTATTTTGTTGATTGAGGCGTTGCACTTGTCTTATCATGCAAGCCTTAGGATTTTCATGGAGCTACCATCCTAAATTTCGCTGCAATGCTTTTGCAAATCACGTAGACATCAAATTTTGTATTGTGGATTTTGTTTACCATGAAACTTTGTACCTTCTCAAGTTACGTCCTCTTGTTTGTATAGGAATTTATTATTTGAAATCGTACGTAGTCAAACGTATGACTCCTTATTTTTGTCTTCGTAATCTATTGGGTTTATGTTGATTTTATATTGAAGATCACGTAAGAAAACTTTATAATGGCGTAAATTAACTACGTTTATTTACTTCCTGCGTTTATCAAACATGTTTGTTTTGAAAAACTGTTTATTGTGAGCATTAATACGTCGATTTGAAAAAAATTCGTTTTATGTTTGTTTGACTTTTGATTTTTCTGATGCGTATTTCTTTAAAGTTTATGAATACATTGCTATTCTTAAAATGAATTGGATTGCGTATAAAGTTATTTATCTTACTAAATGTGATTGAATTCTTGAAAAATGAGCTTCTTCATTGATTAAAGTTGGTTGTGAATTTTATACAGTGTGTTTGATATTTGCTTTTTGTATAATTGGCGAATTGCGTACTCTTTATGATAATAATGTTTAATTATTCTAGACTTTGGTGTCGTTTACATGGAGTGTACAATCCTTGTGACCCTATATACCCCTAATTAACCCTATTATCACAAATATATATATATATATATATATATATATATAGATCTGTTGGTTTCTTGGGATGCACTCGTTCGTAAAATAAGAACTATAATGTCAAATTGTAACGTTTATTCTGACGTTTCGGCATGAATATTTTTGCCTTAATCATAGACTAAAATATGATGAATTTAGTTTTGTAAGGTTAAAACAGTATAGCTAATCTGCTTACATAGTTACCATGACTTAAAGAACTTCTACATTTAAAACTAATACATAAATTACAGTTATAACTTTTGACAATTATGAAAACAATAACAAATATTTACAAAAGCTAACTATGTGTACAATGCTAATTTTAGTAAAATAAAAATTATAAAAGAAAAATAGAAAGAGCTTAAATAACTAATATGAGGTTGTAAATTTTATAAAATTATTAGTTAGTGATAAGTATAACGATTGAAATTGACTTGAAATTAGAAAATATGAAGGAAACGTAAAAAAAAAAGGGGGTGGTAAGATTTTAGGAACGAAATGTTTGTTTTATTAGTGGAATCTAAATTAACGGTCTGTGAAAGTGAATATTATTAAATTTATATAGCGAAGAATATACTATATTTAAGTTGTTGGTATCCTGTTTGCTGTTGAGTGGGTTAGGTTGTTGTAGAATGTGAAAGGATTCCAGGAATAGTCTTTGTGGTAGTTGTTTTCAATGTCTAAAATTTTGGTGTCTTCGAATTTAGCAGTGTGATTTGTTGCATGTAAATGTGATGACAAAGCACAACTTAGTTTACCAAGTCTGGCATCACTTTTATGTTGAGTTATTCGATTTTTAGCCATTGTTTTGACTGACCCACATAAGTCCTATTGCAACTACATTCTACCTTATAAATAACATTACTGCATAATGTTTTTCGGTGTTATCTTTTAATTTAGTGAATAACCTATCTATTGATTTTTCATAAGTATAAGCTATTAGAATATCAGGTTGTTTCTTAAGATTTTATTATGGTATGATTTCGTTACTGTGGTTAACTAACCATTTACTGTTATCTAAATAATTGTTTGTTGTAGAGTTGAGTTTGCTGCAAAATGTTGATCTTTATGTTTCTATTTAACAGATATGAAGAATTTATCATAAGTAATAATTTGTTTGTAATTGAAATATAAAATAACACCTTCAACAATTTCAATTACAAACAAATTATTACTTATGATAAATTCTTCATATCTGTTAAAAATAGAAACATAAAAAAGATCAACATTTTGCAGCAAACTCAACTCTACAACAAACAATTATTTATAGATAACAGTAAATGGTTAGTTAACCACAGTAACGAAATCATACCCGATGACATTAAAAACTTCTTATCTTTAGGACCCAATTTTAATATTGAAATGTCCACTACAGACATCAATATTGGTAAACTACTAGCTAATATAGAATCAATTATTGAATCTATTAAAAACCAACAGAAGAAAAACAATATTACGAACTAGAATTACCAATTTAATTACCAATTTTTATACAAATCCTGTATATAAAAAAATAAATAACACCAACACTCGCATCTACAATAAGACCAAGAAATTCTTGAATGATAACCCCAACATTTATGTAACAAAAGCCGACAAAGGTTCTGTCACCGTTATATTAAACAAACAGGATTATCTGACCAAATCTAATCAATTACTTGACGATATAACTACCTATAAAAAACTCACAAAAGACCCTACTTTCACTATTCAAAATAAAGTTAATGATCACATTAAATTCTTATACAAACATTCTATGATCACCAAAATTGAAAAGGATATTTTAATTAAAAATAATTGCATTCCAGGCAAATATTATGGTTTGCCAAAATCCACAAAATAAATATACCTCTAAGACCCATAATCTCTTGTATAGACACTCCAACCTATAATATTGCTACCTTTTTATTCAAAATCTTACAAAATTCTTTTCCTCTTGAAGGCTATAACGTTAAAGACACGTTTACATTCATCGATAAATATAGGCATTTTCAATTACCCACTGACCATATTCTTGTATCTTTAGATGTCCGTTCTTTGTTCACCAATATCCCCAAAGAGTTATTTGTTAAAATTATTACTGAAAAATGGAATGTTATTCAACTACATTGCAACCTTAACTTGAGTTCTTTATTATCAACTATTGATTTGATTTTAATAACACTTACTTTATTTTTAATTCTAAGTTTTATCAACAGACCTTTGGCACTCCTATGGGTTCACCTATATCCCCCATTATTGCCCAAATTGTAATGGATTATCTGTTAGAATCTGTCATAAGTTTACTGCCTTTTGACATGCCCTTTATAGTCAAATATGTAGATGACATTTTATGTTCCATTCCAGAACACTTGATCGAATATACTTTATATATTTTTAATAGCTTCAATACTAATTTGGTTTTCACTTTCGAAAAAGAAATTAATTTCAGTATTCCTTTTCTAGATACGTTAGTCCTCAGATCTCCCATAAATACTTTATATTTTGACATTTACAAAAAACCTACTGACTCTGGTAGATACTTAAATTATCATTCTAACCATGCTTTTATTCATAAACTTAATACCATATTAGCTTTAAAATACCGTATTCAAAAAATTAGCGAACCAAATTTACTTACAAACAACTTAAAAGAGTTGGAATATATTTTACTAAACAATGCATACCCAAAACCTCTTTTAAAGAAGTTTTTATACTCCAATAATCTACAAACTTCATCAATAGACCGACCACTAGTTACAAATTTCAGAAAATTACCTTTTATTCAAAATTTAACCCCTCAACTAACCAAAATCTTGAAACAACCTGATATTCTAATAGCTTATACTTATGAAAAATCAATAGATAGGTTATTCAGTAAATTAAAAGATAACACCGAAAAAACATTATGCAGTAATGTTATTTATAAGGTAGAATGTAGTTGCAATAGGACTTATGTGGGCCAGTCAAAACAATGGCTAAAAAATCGAATAACTCAACATAAAAGTGATGCCAGACTTGGTAAACTAAGTTGTGCTTTGTCATCACATTTACATGCAACAAATCACACTGCTAAATTCGAAGACACCAAAATTTTAGACATTGAAAACAACTACCACAAAAGACTATTCCTGGAATCCTTTCACATTCTACAACAACCTAACCCACTCAACAGCAAACAGGATACCAACAACTTAAATATAGTATATTCTTCGCTATATAAATTTAATAATATTCACTTTCACAGACCGTTAATTTAGATTCCACTAATAAAACAAACATTTCGTTCCTAAAATCTTACCACCCCTTTTTTTTTTACGTTTCCTTCATATTTTCTAATTTCAAGTCAATTTCAATCGTTATACTTATCACTAACTAATAATTTTATAAAATTTACAACCTCATATTAGTTATTTAAGCTCTTTCTATTTTTTCTTTTATAATTTTTATTTTACTAAAATTAGCATTGTACACATAGTTAGCTTTTGTAAATATTTGTTATTGTTTTCATAATTGTCAAAAGTTATAACTGTAATTTATGTATTAGTTTTTAAATGTAGAAGTTCTTTAAGTCATGGTAATTATGTAAGTAGATTAGCTATACTGTTTTTAACCTTACAAAACTAAATTCATCATATTTTAGTCTATGATTAAGGCAAAAATATTCATGCCGAAACGTCAGAATAAACGTTACAATTTGACATTATAGTTCTTATTTTACGAACGAGTGCATCCCAAGAAACCAACAGATCTATATATATTACTACCGTTCGAGAAACTACCTATTTTATATATATATATATATATATATATATATATATATTCGAAATCATTTATCTGAACTTCAATTTGTATTTTAAGTTATAATGAAAAATAAACTATATTATTCCAGCACGTGGGGTAAATTTTTACATTTGATAATTTTTAGCTAGTTACGATTTTTACCGTGTTCGATTTGTCTATTAATCTTATGCAGACACACAATGACACTATTCTTCAGCTAAAAATTTCTAGTTCAGCAATTTTGTTTAATTATTCTGCTAGGGACCATCATTTCCAATCTGGAAGGGAGACTGACCCGACTACCTCGTATTTTTCAATCATTGAATGACATTTTTTCTCAATTTTAACGAAGTTTTGCAAGTGCCTTATTTTAGACTAACTCATCTTTTGTTTCATTCTGAAGTACGATTCATTGATTTCATTTTTAAATCCTAAGATTGCATTTTTGAACTCCATCTAGCAAATTTTTGGGTTGTCTATTCTTTGAATGGGGCATCTATGAATAGGAAATAACTTTTAAATTATCCAAGTTACACACATCGATACTTTTATTTGCTTTGCCATGATACAATATATGCTTATGTATTTTGTAATGTGTAGGCTCTTGAGTATGCAAATCCAATTTTCAGTTCCTGTAGATACCATTTTCATCTTTTCTTGCATGTAAAACAAGAAGCTTTTTATATACCCCAACGTTCAGTAATACGTTATATACATAATAGAAGAACTTCGGAAATGTTTAAATACGAATGGTGCGTTTTTACTTTAAAAGCTTTTGCATGCATGGTATGGCAGGAAGGATCAAATATCATCATATAAATAATTTAGAACGACGTTATGTTAAATAAGACAAATACTATAAGCACGTCAATTATTTTGACTGCAATCGTTTCCACATTCAGAAATCTTCCGCGTTCAGAGAGCAAAGAGCACTTTATACATGAGTATACTTCTCTTCATTATATAAATATTCTACATTAAGCAGACGACGTGACGTGTACGAAAAGAAGAACCGATATAAACTTTACAGTGAAGAGTTTACGTACCTTTCTGCTTAATAAATCCTAATAAGTTACGGAAATGCATTTTAGAACGACATTTCAAATAGAATTAGCTCAAGTGCAAGTATATTTTCAGGGAGTTGACACTTTTTTAGTTTACTAAAACCCGCTAGGTATAGCTTTCTGAAATATATAGTTTGGAGATTGCTATACGCTATTGTTTGCTTTCACTTCCGATTTTCCTCCTATGTGTTTTGGGAGTCTCACACATAAGTCCCTTTGATTAATATCTAATGCTCGAAAACCACTTGCTTCGGCGAAAGTGATATTATTAGTTCGGTTTCCGTAGCAATTTGTTAAAATTGACTTCTTATAACACTATGTCATGCGATAGAAGTGCCGAACATTTGCTATGGCGATATCTGATTATGCACTAGAATAACTCTTGTTCTGGAATATATTGACTGTGCATACAGGGAACGCACGACTGATAATTAATAGGAATAATGGATAATTACCAGGTGAATTGTATTTGCGTTATGTAACTGATTAACGTTACCCCGAGCGTGTCTCTGATTACCATAACCATTACATCAACGCGATTAAAGCATGTGTTTTGTCCGGCGGTATTACATAAATGAATTGAATTTGGAGCACTAAAATACTACAGTACTCAATCAGGTTCTGTCTAAAATGCCACAAACGCTAAAAAATACATACAAACTATCTTCAAAATAAGATCACGATCATGTATTACAATTTTATATATATATATATATATATATATATATATATATATATATATATATATATATTTATTGCTGCTCTTTTATGCCCCACGATTGGTGCGTAATTAATATTGCTGTGATATACTCTTCTATGATTGGTGTTGCCATTTTTAATTGAAGTGAATGTCAACACCTTTTCTTTCTATGATTTCTTGAATTTGTTTTTCCACGGCTAGCTCAAACTATCAAACACTGACTGCCATACTTGACAACATTAAAGATTGTTTAATCCTTTTTCTTTCTATCTGTTGAAATAATTTAAATAAAGTAATCCAAAAATTATACAATATAATGATCGATAATATGTACAGTTTTATATCATTCAAAAATTAGCCCCTGTATAAAATATTAACATTTATTTTTCCCACCAAATTTATATTTCCTGAAAGCCAGCAAAATATCTGTGTAATTATACTTAAGTACCTTTGAACGTTCAAACGATGCTTTTTCTATTTTTCAAAATTTCAAATGACCTTTTTGTTGACCTTACAGATATTTGATATATAGAAATTATTTAAAATTGTAAACTGTCTTTTACTAATAATAATAAATAAGCGCTCTAACCTGTGTTTTCCTGAATGTTTACGAGTTTCGTATGGTATTTATAAGCTCGACATATCAACGTTTTTTCTCTTTGATATTTCGCCGTGCATTGCATTTGTTATAATTGATAAAATGTTCCATATAAGCAACCCGCCGAAAATAAGCTAGTGCGGCTTTTTTTATTATTGACACCAATTTCGCCGCACTTACTGTTCCACCATACTTTTCCAAGTTTTTTGTTCTGAACATTGTTATACGTTGGGATAGCGAAAGTGCATGCGTTTAATAGACTATTTATAAAATTAGGATAACTAGAATCGTTCTGGTTGTGGTAACGGTTTAAGAATTCTAAATAAACTTTCCAGTCTGCTCTCTTTGTGTTGAATTTTCGATAGCTGATGCTAGTTGAAAGAGGAATGTCATTTCTATTAATGTAGTAAAAATAGGCAAATGATCCGAACTCAACGAAGTGTCGTCCATCATCCAATTACTTAAAAAATGGGACTAGAGAAATTAAACAAATTGTTACATCTACTGCAGATTTATTTTCAGCACGAGAGCTAATGCGAGTAGCACTTCCATTATTCATAATAAAAAGATTACTGCTTTCCACTGCATTTAGGAATTGGCAACCTGGATGGCTGTCATTAGGAGAGCTCCAGGCTGAGTGATGGATGTCAAAATCTCCTGCTGAGGAACATATGCCGAATATATAAACAAGACTTTTCCATTAGAACAGGAAATTTCTGTACCCGTTATTTCCAAATCGTTTAGTTGTGGGGGATCAAGAATAACAGTAAAAGGGAAACCTGTTCTCAACAATATAAGGACCCCTCCGCCTCTACCATGCGGCTTGTTTCCAATTTATGAATAGCATCCCTGAATGAGATATTTTCTTCCGCCAGTTTTTGCTTAATCTGCTTTTGTTTTCCGTAAACTGGTCAGTTTTTACTATAATTCGATAAGTGAGATACTTTACAATTAATGTAGTTTATATTTTTGGAATTGCAGTACACTAATGCATGATCGTCGCCGCACTTATGGCATCTAGTGCGACTTTTGCACAAATTTTTTCTATGACCATGGCGAAGACATTTTTGTCATTGCACCATTTTTTGTGTAAAAGGTTTTACATCTAAAGCACAACCATATATATATATATATATATATATATATATATATATATATATATATATATATATATATATTGCTGTAATAAGGCCCGCTTTGATGCGTTACTGAAAGTATGCCGTGAAACAGATACTGCAATTTGTAAAACTTGAAATTATTCACTTACCCACCTTTCGGATTTTACTTGGCTAGCTCAACGGAACTGACGGCTTTTTCAAAATGAAATCAAACACTGCAATATTACAAAGGATTTATCCAGTATTAAATATTTTCTCTCATACATTTAGAACATTTACAACATTGTTTCTTTTAAACATAAAATAATTCCTAAGAAGTATTAATTATAAACAAAAATTGTTGCTTATCTTATTTTAAATTTACAGAATTAAAGATATTCTTTTGAGGATATTTACCTGGTTATGACTATTTTCACGCTTGTAAGATTTGTTTTGGCCAAAAAATTCTTGACAAATAATCTATAAAAGGTCAGAGTAATTCGCACTCTGAACACAACCTCCTGGTAAAAAAATCCTCTACACAAAAAAAATTATTCGGACTATCTGAAAATAGATAAAAATACTCTAATATCAGTTAAAATAAATCTGAAACTAATGCTTGCAGAATCTACAAAAATGTTTCTCGTAATTGAAAATCTTATTTTAAATTGACGTCGAATCAGCTTACAAGATTTTCCATAAAAATTGCTCATTTCAAACAGCAATTACCAAAGTACATTTCTGGTTAAATCTTCCTTTCGATTATTTAATAAAATCTTTAAAAATAGCGTTATTTTGAAGAACTTTCCCTCTTGTAATTAACCATTTCTATTTTTCGTTGTAAGTTACATTTAAAACATTGCTTCTTTATTTATGCAACTTCGTCACTATTAAGTTACAATATGCTTACTGCATACTAGTAGGGTAGCTAAGCCGGTTTGGCAACAGAGATCCACAGCAAGATATGTATACGCCGATTCGAGAACAATATGAACAGCTAAGCCGCTTTGGGAAACAAAACGTGCAGCAAGATATGTATACGCCGCTTTGAGAACAAAATTGTCTTTGTGTGTAAATTTGTTGCGTCGAGGGGTCGTTAGGTCTTTGGGGTGTGCGTTCGGCGGGGTCGTTAGATTTTTGTCGTGGGGTGGTGCGCGTGCGCTGGGGTGGAGATATTTTCTTAAGAAATTTTTTTAGCAGCGTTCCCGACGTTAAATATTAAATTTTAAAAAAATGTTGTGTGTGTAGAAAATGGAGTTCACGTGTTGATTCGTATTTTTCTGGGGTAGGTTAAGCTAAAAATTAAAACGCCGCTGTGAAGAATTTTTAATATTAGGCAAACGCGTGCAAGTGGTAAAGAGTGTTTTAGCTCTCCTCATAAGCTGCGTTTTGTACGAAGTAGCAAATAAAATTAAGAAAATATACGAAATGTTATATGATGGAGGTCAAATTTTAAACGTTTGCAGGTAAAATCTTGTAAAAAAGAAGTCGTTCACATCTCGCAATTTCAATGTCGCGATAAAATACTAAGAATTTGCATGCAGTCGAATATAACAACGTGTTTTTATCTGGCAATATATATGTAAATCACGTCGACATTCGACTTTTAATATAATGTATTTAATTAACATAAGGTGTGTTGCAAAAACATTTCAAGACAGGTATGTCGTATATTTCCTTTGGTTACATCATCCCAAAATAATTTATACAAGTACACTGAACTTGCAGTCGGATCTAACATATAATCTTTTAAATATACCCGTATGAATTTAAAATATATGCAAATTATACCAATTTCAATGTCACGATAAAATAACAAGAATTCGCAGTCGAATATAACCTCGTGTTTTTTTATTGAAATTATAGCTCTCTGGTAATATATATGCAAATCATTCAACTTTTAATATAATGGATTTAATTAACATAAGGTGTGTTTGCAAAAACATGTTAAGACTATTTCCGTCTTGGTATGCAAATTATACCACCTTTCATAACGATTTATTTGACTCTCAAATAAAAAAATTAATTTGATCTTATATCAAGAGGTGTTCTTGCTTACATTTTAGCAATTTGAATATATTTAAATATTTAAATGTAATTATACATTTAATTTATGTGGCAATAAAATTCTTTTACTTTTAGCGGTTTGGTGATTGTATGTAGATGACGTATTAGACATTGTATATATATAACTCGTTTAATTGCACAAACGTGATAAAAAATTTATAGGTTATTCAAAAACGTGCATGTAGTGAAAAATTTAGCGGTGATCTTTAGAGCTTCGTCATTGTTTTTATTCTCGTTGCTTTAGTTAATTAAGAGAGATTTTAGGTTAAGCAAAAATAGGAAATGTGGTGGATGACATAATCACTTTCAAAATGATGAATGGTGGGGAAGGAGCTTCTAAACGTGCCCTAAACGGGGCTCTGCCCCATTATTTTGTATTAAATATCAAAAGAATAGGAGAAATTATTCGACTCGTATTTTATAATGGTTTTAATTTAAAATATTGGTGTGTGTGCAAAAAACATGTTAAGACAGGTCACTCGTTCTGAACTCGTACCCGGATCTATATAACCTTTAAATGTATGCAAATAATGTCGTTATTTAAAACGTGGTGAAGAATTTGGATGGGGATGTACTCATTCTCAAATGCGGAATGGTACTCCATAAGGCGTTCTGAACGGAGGTTTTGCACGTATTAGGTGATTGAATACTTCGGAGATTTTTAGGTTAAGCAAAACGTGCACGTGCTGAAGAATCCCCGAGATTTTTAAAAAATATTTTGTATTAAATATATAATTTTAAAAGAAACACACAAAATTTGAATGTTTTATTTATATTAGTTTTACTTACCAGCTTATTTTAATTACATGCTAATGAGTTCATATATTTTCATACAGTTTGATTGATTCACTGCCGAAACAAAACATTTTTTACACAGCTGACAATACTGGGTGTCGTTTTTTCAATACAATATCAATAACTATTTACAATACAGCTGAATACTGAAATGTAAAGTAACTTTCACACATTTACCTACGTGTACTTAAATTTAATTGAATTCTAAAAAATATATGCATATCTATGGCAGGCAACCCAGCATACACCAATTATATATTCTTAGTGTAAAATTTTATTGTTAGGTGAATAACCAGCAATTTATTATGTAATATTTATTGCTACAAGCATGGTAATAATAATTTGCAATGTGCAAAATACCTCTTTTTGTTGTTAAAAGACCGATTTAATTAAACACTATAAAAGATTGTGAATTATTTATTCTAGTTAAATTTTACAGTGCTAGAGACACTAATTATTATTAGTACTAGATATAGGTATAACAAAATTTGTATTCCAGATGATAGTATGTTCAAAGGATATTATTATTTAAAAGACTCTGTAAACATGATTAGTGAAATTATTAAAGTTAAGGAATGTAAAGCAAAAATTTGTCCATAAAAGCAAATATGTTTTCTAAAAGATATGCATAACTTACGGATCTAAACGTTTCAACATTTCGCAAACTGAGATAAATATTACTTATTTCTTTGCAAAAACGTTCATATAACGCACTTTAACAACCGCGTTCAGTAAAGTGCATGGTAGTTAATGACCTCGGCGATTGTGCTATTTATAGTATAATTATAACAACATATCCCCATATGTAAAATTATATGGTTCTGGTTTATACCTAAAACAACTATTTTGCATTATATTTTGTTGATCCTGGCAGAATAAATTACAAGTATAGCTACGTTGTCAATACATTTTTATTTTCAAACTCGTTTTAATTATTGTAGAATTTAGTGCTTATAAATAACCTACTTTAATTCAATAAGTTATTCTTAAATTAATAATTATTGTCAAGAGAAATATATACACATATGGTAAATAATTGCAAGAATGTCTATAATATATCTGAGTTTTAATTCTGTTAAATGGAACATATGGCAACAAGGTAACTTCAAAACATTTTAGCATAATTGTCAATTACCAAAATTCACAATTTTCATCTTATATCAGCAAATGTTATTAAATTGATGCTAAACAATAAAAATAATACCGTTATATTTCAAATCATTTTAATAGAATTACGCAATGTTAAGTCGTTATTAAAAATTAATTTAAACAGAGTTTTATTGTTATCGCCGTCTGTTGAAGAATCGTAGCAGAATCTGAACTATATCGCTTTTACAAAGCATGTATTCAAGATCACATTTAGTTAGTTTCAAAAACTTTTCATCATTGTATACGACTTGTTTTAACTTGCAGTAGGTATCAATGACCGAATCAACATTACCACCCGAACATGGTTGACAACTTTAAATTTTTTTTCCTATTACTTTCAAGGTATTAAACATTGGTATATATATAGATTTAGCGACATCAGGCAACCTTTTCTTAATCTTCGTTGGGAATTAAACCACTCATAGTTTTTAAAATCATCTTTCTTTACGTTTCGATCCATGACCTAGGATCGTTGTCAAAATTGTCAAAACCACAACAATCATAAAGGGAGCATTTATCAGGCAACATATTTCTCGCATGGCTATGACAGCTTTTGTGCTGTATGTAGAGTAATGATTAACGTTATGCTCTTTTGATTAATTTGCAATTTACCGGGCATGCATCCTTCGTTAAAAGTGAAGGATATTCCATAGATAATTTGAATAACAATCTATCACCACCAACACACCTCTAATTGGATTTTCCTTAAATATATTGCTCAAATTCAACAGAGTCGCCTTGCCAGAGATCATCTCGAGGTTGTTGATTTGTTAATGCTGTTACAAAAACTAGTGGGGGGTTTATCAGACGAATAACTAGGTGATGCTCAGTATCACAACACTTTAGCATTACCTATTTTGATGAATGTGCCATAAAAGCTAGGTACTTGGATAGATCTCGCAGTGAGTGGAACAACAACGATAGTGACGATAGTGGTGCGAAGTTTTCAAGTTAACATGGACAATGTACTGTACGATTTGTTTGAGAGTGAACAACGCATTTTACACCAACATCTGAAACATGCCATAGTATTGAATGATGTAGACAAAATCAAACGTATACTGTTCAGAGTAGGTGTTCATGTTCCTTTAAAGCCTTCAAATGGCTAACGCTGACCAATGATACATCCATTGATGTAATGGACATGCTGTTTAATCAACAGAGTAGGTGCGATCAATTTGTATTAAACTTCATTGATGCTTGCAACGGCAAAACAGAGTTAAAATGTCATCAGGTGCGCGGTGTACTAGACGCAATAGAGAGTAATTATAGTTTGAGCGATGTATATTTCCTTGAAGAATTACTAACCAACCGAGCTGTATTGAGTACGAAGGCATTTCCTATCATGAATATAAATGCAACTATAAATCACTGGTCACAGCGATTGACGATATGATTGTAGATGTTGTATATTTCGCACAACCTATGGTATTAGAAAAGTATTGAAGTTAATTTTAAAGTATAAGGTAAATTATAAGTACCAACCTAATGTAGTTGGCCCTCATAGAACAACATATAACTGGCTCCTCAGGAATTTGGCAATGGAGGGCTCAAAACAGCAACCAGGATGGACGTGTGGTCCGGATTCGGGAAAATGGCCATCAAATAGTATAGATGATTATAAAAAAGTGTATATGCTATTAAAGTTATTATTTTAGTTTAATACTATTTTTTGTATGTAAATCATGTCATCTTGGTAGTCTTAGCTGATGCGCTATAGATAGCACTTATTAGATATAATGGAGGATGCTATTGTACGTGTCGCATACCTTTTACAATGAATATATATACCTCGAGTGTTGGTCAAGTACGGGGAGAAATTGTTAGCTGAGAAGGTAATGTGTTTTACCTGCTTGTTATTTACACATATTCACGGACATCGAAATACTCAAGTTCAACCAAAACAGCGAAAATCAACCTACATCAACGTTTTGCGCTTCGGGCATGAGGAATTATAAACAACTTTCTTGACGTAGAACTAGTGTAGTAATTAGTAGTACATAGATGTAATTTGTGTGCGTGTGTGTGTGTGTGTGTGTGTCGCTATAATAAATCATATAACAGTAAAAAATTTTTATTGATGAATGACATATGATGGTAAACAAACACGTAACAGCAAATCTACAAAATATGATTTTGGATATCCAACTATTATGGCTAGAATCTAAATTTAACCATTTCACATATACTTGATTTTTAACTCTCTTCAATACTTTTCCACTAAATATACATCCGGATAGTGTGTTCGTTGAAGTTCTTCTGCATAGAAGCCGCCTAATATTGGTTGTCCTCGACTATCGCGCAATAGGTACGTTAAAGGATTAGTCAAATGCACTTTGTACACCGTAAAAATTTCGTTAGACCAATTTGGTGTGTATCCCTTGGTAAATTGGCCTCTATGTTTACTAATACGAACATGATCCCCAACAGAAAATTTTTTACTCTTTAAGTTAACTGTTTTGATCGTACTGTACACTGTATTGAAAAGTTTGCGTTCATTGCGTTTTGTCACATCTACAGGTCACATGCCGATTGTTCGATGTTTGGTGTTGTTATATGCAGTCACGAGTGAGGATAGTATATTCAGCCATCGATACGAACCATTCAAACTAAATTGTTGATACAAGGATTTTGAGTAGAGATAAACGTTTTCAAAACGTACACCATTCGGATGTTTCAAGAGACCGATGACTACATTAGTTTTACCACAATTCGATGGACCTGTAATGATACACCGTATTGTTGATGGTAATAGTAGTCCATGCTTTTGTACGTTAGTGTTGTTGCTGCAGTTGTGGTCCGTAATTGGCAACGCCAATTGTTGCTTTACCAGACGCATTCTATCCATATACTAAAACGTAATTGCAGTATGGTAAGCATTTAAGCGAGTAATTCTACACGCACGACCAGTCTCCTTTAAACCTTTCGACTGACAAGATTAATGAAATCCTATCGTGGCTACGGGTTACTCAATAGTGCTATCAATCGTTTACCGGTAGAATTACATTTACCAGGCTATCGTTTCTGTGGACCGGGTACTAAGCTTCAGAAACGCTTCGAGCGTGGTGATATAGGTCGTAATCCCTTAGACGAAGCCTGCAAACCTACACGACATCGCCTACGATCTTTCTACAGACTTAACAACCCGACACCAAGCTGATCGACGTCTTGCCGAAACAGCACAAAACGTCGTACTGCACCCGACGCTTCGTTAGGTGAAAAACTTGCTGCGTTTGCTGTTGGTTCTGCAATGAATGCCAAAGTTAAATTTGGTATGGGTTGTCGCAAGAAAACGATAAGGTGTAAAGGAAAACGACGTGGTCAGCGTCTACGTACAGGAAGTGGTATACCATTCAAGCGTTTAATTCGCACCATTTGGGAACGCATTAAAACGTTCGTCCGACCGATCTTATTAAAACTGCTAAACTTGCAGTGGCACCGATTAAAGATATAACAGATGAAATTCGTGGCATCCCACGTGTAATCCCTGTACCCAAAACTGGTGGTTTCCTACCTTTGATACCTATTTTGCAGCTCTTTCCGCAATTGGAGCGTTGTCGGGTGGAGCAGCTGGGATTGCAAAAGCTGTCAACGATGCTAAACTTGGACAACAACAATTAGATGAAGCAAAACGACATAATATGGCACAAGAGGCAGTGACACTTGGAAAGGGTCTCTATTTGAAACCTTATCGCCGTGGACATGGACTGTACCTAAAGCCTTTTCTTACACACGGGCAAGGTTTGCGTAAACAAAGACAACGAAAAAACTCAACGCATTCGTTAAACCTACCTATGCGAGCGTTGACCAATGTTGACTTGAACAAATACATAAAACGTTTACCAATATCCCACTTTCGTGGAATATTCATGCGCAATTCACTTCCAAACACAGTTCGTTGGCGAGAATGTGGTATTCTTAATCATGATACTACACGTGGTGTGGGAACTCATTGGACCGCGTACAAAAAGATGGTTCAAGGGCAGTCTATTATGATAGCATTGGTAATCTACGACCTCCGAGGGAACTTGTCAAATACTTAACCTCATCAGGACCATGCACTCTATTATAATTATGAACAATTTCAACCGCTTAACACTGTTACCTGTGGACACTTCGTATTGAAATTTTTACTGCAAAATAGTCCTCCGTTAAGTTTCTAACAACGTTATATATTATTTGATTTTAGTGTATTTTTAACTGTTTTGTATAAAAGTGTTTAATTAAAACCATATATTGCAAGTGTTTCAGGAATTTGCTTTTTATTACCCCATCCCAACTACGAATACGACTAGTTGTTAGTTTATCGTCAACCACCGAACATGTACACATTTACTTTAACTGGAACTGAATCTACGCTCACCGCAATCATCAACCCACCAATTGTTCTCGATGATGACCATGAATACGTTATTGGTCTTACAAACTTTGATACATATTTTTCAATTCCCAATGTAACGGAAGCGAACAATAAATTTTACATCGTGCTTACTTTACCAGAAGGAACTTATGAAGTGGCAGATATTAATAAGTTCGTACGACGTAATCTGAACGATCCCCGTGAACGCACTTCATCCAAACGTTATCTTATTGATATTCGAGCCAATAATAACAGAAATCAAAGCATCAGGTATAGTGGATTTTACACAACCAAATTCACTTGCTTCGTTGCTGGGTTTTGAGAAACGTAAACTACCAGCTCTCACTACTGCTATTTCGGACCATCCGGCACAAGTCTTTCCAATCAATTCAATATGTATTGAATGTAATCTTGTGGTCGGATCGTATCGGAATAGCAAACCTGTACACATTTTGCATCAATTCTTTCCTGCAGTTGCTGCAGGGTACAAGATTATTGAAAATCCCGTAAACGTCACCTATATGCCACTTAATACACGAATCATCGATCGCATCATTGTTAAAATAGTTGATCAAAACGGTAATCTCATCACTTTTCGTCGGGAAACCATCACGATTAGACTTTATCTAAAGCGTCTTTAAAACAATGGTTTTGCGCTATGAGCATAAACCACCAAAACCTATTAATAGACGCATTGTCAGCACCTTTACCAGTTACAAGACACCAGTGCACCGATTAACACCGGAAAACGTTAAATTTCTGCAAACATTAGGACTCAAAGTGCTACATAGCTAAAATGGATAGTAATATTTTAAATGTTACGCAACGTGCTATATTTGATACAACCATCGTCAATGCCGACAAACATATGCATACTCCGTACTCCAATACCACGTATGAGAAGAACGATGTTATACGGATTCCAATAGAAAACGAAGATGTCTATACACTACCATGGGACAGCGTAATTTATATTGAGGGTACAATGAATAAGTCAGATGGTGGCGTTTCGCCTACAGCCGATTTTGTCAACAACGGAGTTTTATTTTTATTTGATGAAATTCGTTATGAACTTGGTGGAAAGACTATTGACCGCGTTCGTAATACAGGTATAACTACGACTATTAAAAATTTCCTATCCTACGATTATAGCGAAAGTCGTCGCTTTAGGAACGCCGGTTGGTCCCCCATCGATAAGCTTGATCTCGTTGATGCTAATGGTCATTTCAACGTATGCATTCCCTTGCGCATGGTTTTAGGATTTGCGGAGGACTACCGAAAATTCTTTTGAATATCAAACAGGAGCTTATTCTTATTAGAAGTAGTGCTGACGATGCAGCTATATCGAATTCTGATACCAAAGAGTCAATCAAAATTACTATTACACATATATCATGGCGGATTCCACATATAACCGTTGCAGATGCAGAGCGCTTAAAACTACTCAAACATATTCAACGCAATGCCACCATGGACATAAGCTTTCGCAGTTGGGAACTACACGAATATCCAGAATTACATACAACACACACGCATACGTGGGCCGTGAAGACGGCTTCTCAAGTGGAGAAACCGCGTTTTGTTATTGTCTGCTTTCAAACCGATACATCGCGCAAAAGGGGCGCAGTCAGTTCGACCACTGTAAGTTGACCAATATGAAATTACATCTGGGTTCATCTATGTATCCTTACGATAATCTTAACATTGATTTCGATACCAATCGCTATTCTATACTATATGAGATGTATGCACAGTTTCAACAATCGTACTACGGGGTATCAGCGAGCCGATATTAACACCCAATGAATTTCAAACGCACGCTCCACTTGTAGTCATCGATTGTTCCCATCAAAACGAAATAGTGAAAGTGGGAGCGGTTGACGTACGATTAGAATTTCAAGTGAAAGAAGCGCATAAAGCTCACACTACAGCGTACTGCCTCATTCTACACGATCGTTTGGTCCGCTACAATCCTGCAACCAGTATTGTGAGTGAAGTCTAAAATTAATAGTCCATTAGTTGTCGACGTTCAAAGGTTTAAAATTGCACATAATAACTTTGTGTTTAAAGAAATGGCTGTTTTACAACTATCCCTATCGAATGGAGTTGCAATAACATATGTGCTGAAACCACCATATTCTTGGAACTGTCTATCAGCTCGCTTCAAGTACCAAAAGGTATGGTTAAGCAGAAACTTTCACGGTATATCTTGAGATGATGGCAATTTACAATGGATTTCCACACTTAAATGTTATTAACCTAGAAGATTTAGGGTGTACTCCTCTACATAAATTAAAGTATTACACCAATTCACACAAGTGTTTCTACCATACCACACGACATTCGTCATTCAATTGCGCAACCACAGATGTAATTGTACTCAAAAACTGGTTTGTACATATAACCAATTATTCATTTTTAATAAAGAATAATGTTTACATTAAGTAGTGTTTTTATTTGTATATTTTATACCTACATACATACATATTCCTTGAGACTAGTAAGATGTGTTTCAAAAAATGTCTTGAAATAAGTTTAATTGTAAAACTTACTAACGAATCTGTAAGTATCATATTGAAAAATTCCTCTTAACAAATATGTATTTTGCATTTTTATGCAAACTTTATGTTACAATAATACAATTAAAAAATTATATTCTACTACCGAGGTATTAAATTTTAAAGTATGTTATAGTTGTGTAAACATAAAATGCATTGCATAGGTTTTATCATCAAAGTAGTACATTTTATTTAATCCCACCTGTAAAATGATTAATTTCTTAAACCTAAGTTTCATAAAATTTATTCTCCAAAGATCAACCAACTATAAACCAGAACTACTAAATTTACATAAATTTCGGTGTTATTTTAATTTAAACTATGCTCATAAAAAGTCGTTTATATATATAGCACCAACATTGTTACTACCTATAAATATCAAATCTTTAAAGGAATTTACAGTCATGATTAATTAATAAGTGGTCTTTTCATTTGTACACATTTTGTATATGTTGTTTTAGTTCCATTGACGACCTATTATTAGTAATCTGTTTATTATTTTATTGACGATATAAATTTTAAGATTGGAAGGGAACGATAAGAAATCTTCCTCTGACATTTATATGCACTCCGCATAGTTGTTTAAGGTAGCAAATATAAATAAGCTGTTTAATGTGTTGTAGAAGAATTTTTACCATTGTATTATCGGTATGTATATACTTACTTACTTAATGTGTTTTAACGGAAGTAGAAATTATGAATTTTGGTAATTAACAATTATGCTAAAATGATTTGAAGTTATGCAGTTTCCATATATAATTTACATATATCGGTATGTTGTTATAAATATCACAACCTCGAGGTCATTAACTACCATGCACTTTACTAAACTATAATTAATAAAATCCCCGTACATTTAACTAAGATACATTTTTCTTAATGTGGAAGTCTTATCTATATTTTATTCAAATAAGAATCTGCTACCGCCACCTACAAAAGATAGGGACAATTAAAGAATGTAAGTTTTTGTAAATAAAACATTAAAATATTGTGTGTTTCTTTTAATATTATATATTTAATACAAAAATAATTTTTGAAATTCTCGGAGATTCTTCAACACGTGCCATGTTTTTGCTTAACCTAAAATCTCCGAAGTATTCAATCACCTAATGCGTGCAAAGCCTCCGTTCAGAACGCCTTATGGAGTACCATTCCGCATTTGAGAATGAGTACATCCCCATCCAAATTCTTCACCACGTTTTAAATAACGACATTATTTGCATACATTTAAAGGTTATATAGATCCGGGTACGAGTTTAGTGTGGTTGTATAAATTATTTTGGTGATGCAATCATGAATAAAATAACGAGTGACCTGTCTTAACATGTTTTTTACATATACACACACATATTAAATATATATTGAAATTGCTAAATGTAAGCAAGAACACCTCTTGATATAAGATCAAATTAATTTTTATTTGAGAGTCAAATAAATCGTTATGAAAGGTGGTATAATTTGCATACCAAGAAGGAAATAGTCTTAACATGTTTTTGCAAACACACCATATGTTAATTAAATCCATTATATTAAAAGTTGAATGATTTGCATATATATGACCAGAGAGCTATAATTTCAATAAAAAAACACGAGGTTATATTCGACTGCGAATTCTTGTTATTTTATCTTGGTAATGAAATCGTGAACAACATGTTTTTACAAGATTTTACATGCAGACTTTATAATTAGATCCATTATATCACATTTCGTATATTTTTTAAATGTTATTCGCTACTTCATACAAAATACAGCTTTTGAGGAAAGCTAAAAAATTCTTTACCACTTGCACGTTTTTACTTAACATAAAAAAATTCTTCATATAGGTAAAATCACCACTTCGCTATGCTCTCGGCTACCTAGTTTCGGATACTTTTCCAAGGTCGTTGTGACGTCATAGCCTTTTATAAATAAAGAACAATGTAATACTATTCTAAAATTTTTATTGTGGCATTATACATAACAAAATTTAAAAATAGTTAATGCCAAGCATGGAGCCATTTAAACTTAATTTTAATATAAATTCGATTGTTTAACATGGCTAACAACCAATGCAAGACTTAAGATATACAACAAATTTGTGTGTCAGATAACAAATCCTGGTGTTAATAAACAACTTGAAAATTATATACTAGATTTTTACGTTGTCCAGATGCACGTTTAAGAGCAACATTCGCGTCTACTTTGACCAAAGAACACGGTATTACGCAATTGGAAGCGACAATATAAAACTGTACAATTGGAAGCTATGTCAGTGCGGAACGGGTGTATAATCCCTTAAAAGACTGTTTAACCTTATTGGAAGATAGTAAGTTATACTTCCTAAAGGTGCCAATGTACTCGGTATCGCTAAAATGTGGAGTAAGTTATCGGACAAGCTTCAAAATAGCTGCTGTTTAGTGTATAATAACCTGCTACAGTACATGTATTGGGGGAACGGCAATACAAAGAAATTGACGGGCTTGCAAATTAAGTTGCCAGAAAAACCAGAGAAAAGGGAAAAATTGAAAAGTATGTGCTTTCAGCTTTTAGTTTTAACTATTTACCTGTAAATTATTTGGAGATAGTAGAGTAGGAAGACAGCCAAGATAAAATAAAAATCTTACACAAGTGCTACATTAAAGCAGGTAACATATTTTACACAATCTGTAACACCATATTCTACAATTCCAAAAGAAATAATCATTTCGGTATCGGGGTTGATAAGTATGCCTAACATTCGCCCAGAGGTTGTACGACAACGCGTAAATATTGACAGTAAACTCTCTCCGTTGACGCTGCAGGAAATTGCCCAATTATGCACGCCATACGCTGTAAGTGGAAGAAAAGACAGCTGGAATTAGAGGAAATGCATGCAAAAGGCAAAAGTTGGACTAAATAGAAGACACTGCGACAATACGCGAACAATACAAAGATGTGTTAGACAAAGAACATCTTATTAGAGAAAGAGGAAAGGATTAAAAGATTATTTTATGTGCCGATGGACTGACTTGGATACATCCGCGTTCTACAAGCTGTATGTATTTGTGGTTAGTAAGAAAGACTCTTTTTAGAATTTTAGAATAGTATTACATTGCTCTATATTTATAAAAGGCTATGACGTCACAACGACCTTGGAAAAGTAGCCGGAACTAGGTAGCCGAGAGCATAGCAAAGTGGTGATTTTACCTATATGAAAATGAAAATAAAGAACTTTTAAATTTTTAAATAAATTTTGGTAGGAAATATTTAATAAATAAGTATATGTTAATGAAACACATATTTTCTAAATGATATTGGTGCTAAGGAAAGCTATTTTTATTAAGTTCTATAGTTTGAGAGTGACGTAAAACCTTGATGCTACACCTTGAGTTGTAAAAGTTAATACATAAGCCTTGATATAAGATCAAATCAAATAATTTGAGAGTCAAATAAATCGTGATGAAAGGTGGTATAATTTGCATATATTTTAAATTCATACGGGTATAATTAAAAGATTATATGTTAGATCCGACTGCAAGTTCAGTGTACTTGTATAAATTATTTTGGGATGATGTAACCAAAGGAAATATACGACATACCTGTCTTGAAATGTTTTTGCAACACACCTTATGTTAATTAAATACATTATATTAAAAGTCGAATGTCGACGTGATTTACATATATATTGCCAGATAAAAAACACGTTGTTATATTCGACTGCATGCAAATTCTTAGTATTTTATCGCGACATTGAAATTGCGAGATGTGAACGACTTCTTTTTTACAAGATTTTACCTGCAAACGTTTAAAATTTGACCTCCATCATATAACATTTCGTATATTTTCTTAATTTTATTTGCTACTTCGTACAAAACGCAGCTTATGAGGAGAGCTAAAACACTCTTTACCACTTGAACGCGTTTGCCTAATATTAAAAAATTCTTCACAGCGGCGTTTTAATTTTTAGCTTAACCTACCCCAGAAAAATACGAACCAACACGTGAACTCCATTTTCTACACACACAACATTTTTTTAAAATTTAATATTTAACGTCGGGAACGCTGCTAAAAAAATTTCTTAAGAAAATATCTCCACCCCAGCGCACGCGCACCACCCCACGACAAAAATCTAACGACCCCGCCGAACGCACACCCCAAAGACCTAACGACCCCCCGACGCAACAAATTTACACACAAAGACAATTTTGTTCTCAAAGCGGCGTATACATATCTTGCTGCACGTTTTGTTTCCCAAAGCGGCTTAGCTGTTCATATTGTTCTCGAATCGGCGTATACATATCTTGCTGTGGATCTCTGTTGCCAAACCGGCTTAGCTACCCTACTCATACTCAAATACTATTTCCGCATAGCAATTGCTCTCGACTTAAAATAACACTTTGCGCTCGAATGAATTCAATCAAATTAATGAATCAAATCGAATGACTCCCTTTGATAAACACTATCTCATATATTTAAATTTGTGCGTTCCCAGAAGATAGTAGAAAAATGTGGAACATTATAATGCAAGGTGTCTTGGAAAACCAATTAGCGTCTAAATTTGCGCATTTTATTACTTAATTATCTGGTTCCAGTTACTCGTGACGTGCTATTTGTCCTTGTTTCATATATACTATTATCGCGGCGTCATATACTACAGCTAAAAGATAATAAATTCATATCTGATATTTCGTGGATTTTTATGGATTTTCTGTGTTCCTGCCGCTTGTAAGAATAAAATATTTATTTATTAATGGGTTTATACGAATTTGACGTATTCTCTCGAAAGTTCCTTCCCAATCTAATCTATTCCAAAAAATACTCTATTTAAAATAAATTTGTGTAATCCACAGGGTGATTAATTTAAACTTAAATTGCTTTTTAATGCAAAAGGGGTTGCGTTTTATATAAACTATTTGCTTTCACGTTTCTGTACACAAAATTATTTATTAATTGTTGGGTTTTAAATACACATGGAATGTAGTTTCTTCTTATGCCATTTACAGCAAATGAAGAATATTTTTATATGCATCTATTTGCGTTATCATTGAATTGCGTTTTACGGTATCTTGCAATTAATTATTTTTACAACTTACGTTACTTGCTATTTATTTACAATACGCTTATATAATACAAGTTGATTATTTATACACGCTTGTATTTTACTTTATTTTCTGGATTATATTATATTTTTAGTGGGATTTATTTTTAGAATTTGGGTTTCAATGACCTCTCGTGACCCTTTATCACGTCAAAATATATATATATATATATATATATATATATAGAGAGAGAGAGAGAGAGAGAGAGAGAGAGAGTGAGAGTTATCTTCTATAACCGCTCTGTTAACTTCCATTGCAGGAAATTTTGTATTGAATAGAACTCTTTCGCTTGATGACAAACAAAAGCTTTTACATGTTTTTTCACGTAATTAATACCGGTATTTTTTCCGCGCTATAACTCGTGTTTGGACATCTCACTTTCATTATTAATACCACTAATCATTTACTCGTTTAGCACTCTCAATTCACACGGCAATGATTGCGTTTTATTTGACTCTACTAAAGATGCTTTTACGCGTTACAGGATCTGACTCCTACTATTTAGGGGCTTTATAAGTTAAAATGTTTCATGAGTAGTCCCCTCTTTCTTTGTTTTCAGAGCTTGTACGACTAAAACTCTTTTGAGGTCGAGGTTATGGGTATTTCGATGCGCGAGAGCATCGGTGATATGAATTCCCATAGCTTCCATTGAATACCGATAAGCTGGGTCATATGTTTGTTACTATGCCTAAATTTTATGCTCCTTTATGTTTTTCTGTCTATTGGATTAATTAACAATGATTTCGGATTCTTTAAACTCTTGTGAATGTTTTTGAATACACTTTCCTGACTGGTTATTTACCTGAAATCTGTGTGTATTTTTCTAATTTAATATGCAGAATGTGACGTCCCGGTTTTTTTGCTGGTTGTAAAAGAATGTACTATGTGCTTACTATTTATGTCTTATTTCAATATTATAAAGAAATAGACGTGTTATTAAATGTAAAAAACCCAAGCTTTTATTTATTTTCGTCCTAAAGTTCAATTAACTCAACATAAATTAATAAATTCTTTTCTCCGACTTGATATTCGTTTAAATAGCGTACGAGCGTTACAAGTGCATTGATGGGAACACATTTTCCGTCTGTTAAACATATAAAAATAGAAAGGCAGAGTTGTTTAAGTGGCTGGAAACTGACGGATAACAAGCTGCGGCATCGTTTCGAGCAGTAGAAGACACGTATATTCGGTATATATATATATATATATATATATATATATATATAAAGACTGCTAACAATATCTTAGAGTTTTCTTCAGTACTGTGTAAATCAATCATTTACAGAACTCGCTATAATTGAAAATACAAGTTTTGTTCTCTATTGACACTGTGAAGAGGAAATTCTCTTGTCAAACACTCAAAGCAATGATTGATTGCTAGCATATGATGATGTAAATCGTGATGTGCAGTTATGATAACCAAATCCTCAAGGCTTTCCACTGCACTAGCTATTAGAGTAACTTCATTACGCCATAAGTAATCGGTTAGAGCAATTTGACGAAATGATCAGTAACTAGTCCTTACAGATAGCGATGCATTCATGATAACGTCAAACAATATCCATTTCAGCGAAATTCTTTAACTGGATCTAACGTCAGTTGTATAACGATGGAGCATCAGAGAACATTGTACTTTGCATTTTAAAATGAATGTATTACTGACAAGATTTGAGCAGTTCTTTTTGTAAGATTTGTATAAATGATTTCGAACTTCCGTCATAGAAAAGCTATGGCTTGGTTTTACAAGGAAGTCTCGGAAAACACGTCTGTAAGATAATAATAATGGTTTAAATTTCTACGTTTGGAAAATTCAAATATGCAGTTCCTCTGCTACTTTTGTATCAAGACTCTAATGGAAAGAATGGAAATTATTTGCTGTTTAGTTTATAAACAGTAAATTGTACTAAAATTTGCCAGATATTAATCTTAACATTGAATACTGAATTCTAAGGATAGTTTTTATCGAGCACTTCTCGTAGGCTATTTTTCCTTTGTATTAAATGTCAGTGCTTTTCAACTAAGTTTGTTAAAATTGGAACGTAGTTATGTGAGGGAGTTTAATTTTGCATTCATAGTTGTTGAACAAAGGTTTGGAAATTCCTTGTTTGGAATATATAAGCCTAGAGGCGTTTGTTTGGTTGAGATAAGTTATTGTTTGCTTTTACGCCAGATCCTCTTCAATGCTCCTTATTCATCATGTGCGTATTTTGGAAGCATCACACATGAACCTTTTTGATTAATTTACTGCCCTCGCAACAACTTGTTTCGGCATCTAGTAATTTGTCAGAATAGACGTTATCTTTTTCATAGCGCTGTCGAGTGGTAGTTTGAAACCTTGGGGCAGTAATTACTAAATTATCTGGATACGTGTATGAATTATTATCATTGATATAACATAGTGATGGGAAATTGGATAGAACTAATAATTAATGAGCTAGTGTGTCTATATTAACTAGATGACGTAAGCATAGCGCTCTTCGTTGCGAGTTCTTTGTAACGCTCGCTGTTAAAACAGACAGTTTAATATTTTAATTTTTATTATAATTATGATTAGCAGTAGTAAGAGAATACCCCAAAATATCTAACAAACGCAACAGCTTCTCGGTTTCTGAAATTTTCCCGGTCATGAGATACATAATAGTGCATCAGTATTTTTCTCACTCCTCTCTATCTCCTCTCTTTCCTTCCTCTCTTTTTCTACCCCTCTCTTTCTTTTTCTCTCTATCTCTTTATTTGTCTTTATACATAATTGCTGTGATATACCTCGGTGTTAGGGGAGCGCGTACAGCGAGCTGTATTAATAGGAATGCACTAGAAAATGTCAAATTATTATCTTATCTTCCTTTTCTTTTGTTTTGCCTGGCTAGCTCAGCGGAAACTTTACTGTGGAATTTACGAAGATAAAATCAAACACAGCAATCTCAAAAAACATCTATACATTCAACCACAGTTTTCTTTTATACAAAAGAATTTATTAAACAGTTTACAGTTTAAGTTGATACAGAAAATTATTCCTAACGGATATTATATACTAAAATTATCCTTACCTACTCTTTGTTAACAGGTACAAAATCCTTTTTAGTTTATGCGTGGGTAATTTTGTCCATCTTTTATTACCACGTTCGTGAAATGTGATTGGCCAATAACTTTTAACCGATATTTTATTAAAAGTCAAGATGCTGCGAACTCTGGCCTCAAAAATATGATGCAAATTACCCCTTCGCAAATAATAAAAAAATGAAAACTTATTCTAAATCCAATTTATCAATATTCAAATATTCTCATTAGTTACAAATAAAGAAATCTAAAATTTATACTTGCAATTTTTATGGTCAAATAGAGCTTATCAAAAATCTCGTAATTAACGGTATTAAAAATTACCTGGTTCCATCTTAAATTTCCTTCCGTTTATCAGTTTGCAAAAGTGCATCTTCTACTTTTAATTAATTAACTTCAATGTAGCTCGTGTATCGAAAAACGTTTAATCTTCATAATATTTTACAAAGCAGATGATTCTTCATGTCGTAAGCATGTAACTCTGCCTTAAATGTTGCATATTATTTGGTTCAGGAAAGAATGATGAATCGCCAATGTTACGTATAGTTTGGTTTAGGAATGAATGAATCGCTAATGAATTCTTCTAATCAAGTTCCGGTTTATATACAAAAATTATCTCTATACATCATTTTCCAGATTTTTCCCGATTCATTCACCTTGGATGATGTGATTTTTAGGAGAATATATGCATTTTACGGTCCAAGTAGTATCTAGCTACTGAGGCTGACGTGATTTATGGCTATCGTAAAGCGTTGACGATCTTTTTCTAACGTATGAAGTTAATATGCTATCCCCTGTTTTTCACAGAAAGCTAATATTAATTCTTATATATTTTATGGCATTTTGATTTTTGCGAAATAATTGATTTTTACTAGTAATGTGACGCATTCACCGTATTAATTGCGAAAATTCTAGGATGTTTTATTTAAAACTCTTAAAATGAATTGAAATGTTATGTACACACGGGATAATTATTTTATGCTTTATTTTCAGTCTACACGGAAAATATACTTCGCTTTGCTTTTATGTTAATGAAATGAATGGCTTATGTCTTAAAATTAATTTGTGTTTTAACAAAGTTAGTATTTAGAACAAGTTGAAAATGCAAGGCATTGTCGCAACGAACTTCCAAATGTAGACTTACTTTAAAACAATTTAAAGAAATTAAAATTATTATGTTGTAATAATTATAAGTATTCAGATAAAATACAAAAATTTATAAACAACAAAAGAGACATTTTAATATATTTTATTTTATTGAATAAATATTTTAAAAGCTATATATGTGTGTGTGTATGTATGTATGTATGTATGTATGTGTGTTTGTGTGTGTGTGTGTAAATAAGGGGGCATCATATTTCGATTCAGTTTTTTCAGAGGATTCTAAATATGTATCGCACATTAATTTTGGACCTATTTGAAATTTTTGATAAAATTAATTCCCCGGGGGGGTCGGGTATCCGTGGTCAGATTTTGTGGGGGGTACCATATTTCGACTCAGCTATGTTAGGGGAGTCCAAATATGTATCGCACATTAATTTTGGACCTATTTGAAATTTTAATTTTCCCGACGGAATATCGCGGGGGCACGGCGTCCCCGTGGCCCGATTTCAACTGACATCAAAACTTAAGCTCAGGACACCGAGCTGAATCGATTGATGTATCACACATTGATGTCCGACCATTAGAAAGGCCTCGGACGGACAGACGAACAGACAGACGGACGACAAATCGATTTCATAAACGAACGAAGTTCGTTGAAAAGTATGAAATTTCTTTCAGTCTGCAGAATTGTCTAAGCACGATTATATGCTTTGTTTTCATATCTACACATGGGAAATTTATTACATAAATAATTTAAACTTTCGATTGCTTTGCATCGTAATAAAGTACGGAAAACGTGTTTAAGGCATCTTTAACAAGAATGAATTGCACAAGATATCTCACTCGACTGAAAAGAATTGATTTAAAAATGGGGCTTTTAAGTTTTTATTCGGTTTACGATCTCTGCAGTACGCACACGGTTTAAAGAAGGGATTTCTTTTTATTTTAAAGGTAATGAAATACGCTTATATTTATATAGGGTGGAGGAATTAGATATTGGGAGATTTTAACTTTTCCTGTTTTCTGGTTTTTTGGATGGGCTTTGTACAGAATTTGGGTGTCCTCTAGTGACTTCTTTATCACATCAATATATATATATATATATATATATATATATATATACATATATATGTACATGTACACACCGTAAAGTCCCCAGAATATTTATTGCTGAGCAGGCAAGAAACAACGGGCATATTCAGGTAAGAATCTACATCATATCATTTTATCTTTTCAATTAATAGTCACCTAACGTAAGGGCTCGCATTTTCTATTAAGCTAGCAACCATAGCAAATTTCTTGGCTCTCAACATTTGCGCACTTTATTGAAGCATCTCAATAAACAGCGAAACTGTGGGTAATGTTACATTATGCGGATGACTAACTTTCGAGAACTTTAAGGAACACTGATCTATTAAGATTATTTGTTATATAAAACAAATGAATTAGAGAGGGATAATTTATTCCTACGGCATGCAACATGTAAGTTTCGAGTAATTTGTAATTAATTCAAGATTTGATACGGTAAGGTAAAAGTTCATATTTTGAATTAAGCAAGCATCTATTTCTTACCTTATAGTACAGGGCGGCTGTACCGATTCACAGGAACTTTTGTGGTTTTCAACGTATAGGCAGCTGATTCACACACACATACACACACACACACACACACACATATATATATATATATATATATATATTGTTGTGATACTGAAGCAATACCCCTGTGCGCCCTTTTTGTGAATTAAAAAGGTTAAAAATTTTAATCTGTCAATTTTTGATTTTGAATGTATAATTTTAATTGCGTCGGCTAGCTCAGTTTTTAATTATGCACGGAGCTTGCGACAATACGACAAATAAAGAGTTTAAATTTACCTTTTACTTCTACTTTCTGTTCTAATCTTTAAACCAAAACACCATTAAGCACAAATTATTATAATGTCCTCAAAAATATATACAACATATGAAAAGTTTAAATATTCTCTAAATAGAACTTTCTTTTACTAATTGAATAAAAAAAAATTAATAATTATCATTCCCAAAGTTGATCACAAAGCCAGCAAAATCACTACTGTTATTATTAGCTGAAGCCCCATCAACGTTCATTCAACTTCTTTAAATATTTACGTAATTTACAACGTGTACTAAAAAAAAACTATCCTTGCCGTTCTCTCACATAAATTATCATGAAAGCAATTTTTAAAGTATTTAAATTGGAAATATTTAACGAAATGTTAAATTATAAATTATTTAGTTTAGAAATGTACAACGAAATATCCACAAATAATAATAATAAAACATCAGATTGGCTAACCTGTTGTTTTCAGGTCGAGTCAGTCCCTGGTACAACTGCTTTCGTATTCAGCTTCGTGATTTTATACTCCCAACGTTAAATCTGCTTTGGACATGGTAAATATTTTCCTCTAAGAGATGTGAACTAACCCTTACTTCATGTTGAACTAATTTGTTTACAAATCCGGTCGTATTTAAATGCTTCGTCTATCTATTGACAAGCGCAGAATTTGTTGTTATGCATGATACTTTCATACCAGGTTTTTGGGTATTCCATCGTATTATATTGTATGTTAACAGCGTTGATTTCCTTGGATTTTTATACTTTTAGATAAGTAGATCATTGTTTGTTCAAATAAATTTAGTAAACTTAGATTTTATCCACCATGCTTTGTTCGTTTCCAATATATCAGGTGTCTATTTAGCTTTTTAGTCACGTAGACTTACTACAATTTAGGCATTAAATTATATGCGTTTGCTATCTTACGCATTATTAAACCTGTTTGCTTTAATTGGGATTCTTGGCGTAATAATGATGCGCTATCCATGCGTGTCGCGTTTCAGCTTGCGTTTATATTGTTTTACGACTAGCAAATTTGTTTATTCAAATAAATCATCCAAATATTTTTCATTATCTTGTCATTTACTTTCTAGCCTAATCATCCCATTTCTTGTTTTCTTAAGAAAACTGTCTCGTTTTCTGAGCCAATATATATATATATATATATATATATATATATATATATATATATATATATGATATATATATATATATATATATATATATATATTGATATGATAATGGCCCGCGTTGGAGTAAAGAGTGCTGTGACAAGTCCCGTGCTGGAGCGTAACTAAATGAGTGATGTGACAAGTCCCGCGTTGGAGCGTCAGTAAAAGAGTGATATGATAATGGCCGCTAAAAGGGTGCTGTGATACAGATACAGCAAATTGTAAAACTTGAAATTGTTGAAGTACCTTCCTTTCTAACTTTACCTAGCTAGCTCAACGGAATTGACGGAGTTTTCAAAATGAAATCAAACGCAGTAATATTAAAGCATTTATACAGAGTGAAATGTTTTCTCTCATACAAAAGCATACAGAACATTTACATCATCTTTTCTTTCAAACATAAAGTAATTTCTAAAAAGTACATATTATAAAAAAATGTTCCTTATCTTATTTTAAATTTACAGAACTAAATTAGTTCTTTTATGGATATTTTACCTGGCTTTGTTTATTCCCACGCTTGTAAGGTTTGTTTGGCCAAAAAATCCTTGACAGTTAGTCTATTAAAAAATCAGAGCGTTCCGAACGCTGAGCCAAACTTTCCTGGTAAAGATCCTTTACAAAAAAATTATTAGGACTATCTTAAACCATCTTAAACTAAATGACAAAATTCAAATATCAGTTACAAAAAAATTATATTTGCAAAAATATACGAAGCGTTTCTTTGTCCAGCTCTTAATTAAATATCTTCTTATTTTAAATTGATGTTCGAATCAGCTTACAAGATTTTCTATATTTAAAATCCTTGTTTCAAACATTTTGCTTTTTTTTAAATAAAATTTTTAAAATAGCGTTATTTTGAAGAATTTTCCTTCTTCATTGTATTTAATAATTTCAATTTTTTATGTAAGTTACGTTTAAAATATCTGTGCTTTATTCATTGTAACATAATAATGATTAAATTAAGATATGCTTATTGCATACTTCAAATATCATCTTCTCAAAGCAACAGCTCGCGACTTAATTCAAAATAACATTTCGCGATTGAACTTATGAATCGAATGAATTATTTAATACAACCTGCCTTATATGTACAAATTATCGATTTCCAGAATGTAGTAGAATCGTATGGAGCATTATAATGCAAGGTTTCCTACAAAAACTCATTAGCGTCTAAAATCGCCGAGTTAATAAACTCAGTAAACCTTGTAATTTCTTCCACTTATTAGTGTCGTGCACGGTTTGTCCTACGCTAACACATGCGATTATTGTGGCGTCGCATACTATTCTAGTAATTGCGAAAAGTAATAAATAACTTTTACTAGTTATTTTATGAGTTTTATGGGTTTTTCATTGATCGGGCCGCTTGTTAGAATAAACGTTTATTTATTAATGAGTTTATACGCAGTTGAGGTATTCTCCAGAAACTTCCTTCTTAATCTTGTCTATTCCAGAAAATTCCTTATTTAAAATAAATTTATGTAATCCACAGGGATGTTAATTTAAACTTTAATTGCTTTTTATTGCAAAAGGGATTGCATTTTTATAGAAATATTTGTTTTTACGTCAAAACGTGCTTCAGTACACAAAATTAATATTAAAATTGGGGTTTTTGAATACGGCAAATTATTTATTTTTATGCACGGAAAGTGCACAAACAAAAAGTTTTTGTATTTATCTTAAAACGTTTGATTTGCTTTCGATTTAATACGTTTTAAGGTATCTTAACGATTAATTATTTTTACTATGCTGCTTACATTATTTGCTATGTATTTACAATACGCCTATATTATACAGGTTGATTATTTATACACGAGCAATTGCATTTTTTGCTTGTACATGAATGAATGAAAGTACGCTTGTATTATACAGGGCGTAACCATGAATTTACGGAACTTTCTATTATTCCAGATTTTTTTATATTTTGGTGAGATTTATTTGTAAAATTTGGGTTCAATAACCTCTCATGACCCCTTATCACGTCGGCATATATATACATTTTTGATTGATTTTCTTAGTCCGCAGAAACATCACAAATAATCCTTTTACAACTAAACTCGTATTATTTATAATTTCATATATAGATTTAAAACATTAGCATGATTAAGGATATTTTCTATTCTATAAAAGTATAGGTTCTGCTAAAAATCGCGTAGCCACGTTCCAATAATATGGTTTCAGTTCACAACAAACTATCTCATTAGTTTAACGCGCTCAACAATGCCAAAAGTGAACTTTATTGATCAAGGGTAAAATTCCACTATTTCAAATTACTATCTGTCCAAATTCTTTTTCATAAATAAAATATTTACTTAAATATCTGTGCTTATCACTACAAATTTTAATGCAATAATGAACTATTAAATTATATTACGTACTTTTATGCATGTAGTGATTTAGAGGAACAATAATCAATGCAATTTTCAGCGAGATTGACGATTCTTTCTTTTCTAAAAGTTTCATGGGATATTGAACATATAATACCAGAAAATACACATCCATTTGATAATGTAAAACGCAGTTTTATATACTGAGTGTTTTTAAGAAAATTTAAGCTCTTATTATAAATATTATAAATTAAAATTATTCCTAAATTTACAAATGGCGCTTATTTCTCTCTTAATAGTGATTATATCCTACGACGGATTGTAAATTTGTTGATTGTTGGTTCTTTTTTGTAAACGTGTAGGTACGAGTTAGTCCCATCCTTTGGAACACCGTGTTTGCTAATTGCAATATATCATCTTTGTATAATTACCAGTCACCTTTGTTCGCTTCATTCCTGCACTTTTTTGCTTAAGCAGTTAAGAGTTTTAATAAATTTAGAAATTTCCTAATTTATCTCGTTCTATTTTAATTTTGCCTGGTAATTTAATTTGTAATTCAGTAAATGTTTTTAAATTACTGGTTTTTTGATATACCTACGGTATTTTGTTATTAAATACCTAGACCATTACTCTAGCTTCTCATCTGAATTTGAAAAGTGAGTTTAAAATTTAAGAAGGAAATTTCAAAAAGGATGACAGGGATGTGGGTTTGCCTTTGTTTTAATTATACATTCAAGAACTAATTTATACTGCTAGAGGACAATTAATACAGATAGAGGACAAAAATGTATGGTATGAAAAATAACAGGTATAAAACTGAACGGCAATGCAACGGGGGAGCAAATATATCAGTTTCGTTGGAAGCAACAACTGACGCCATCATTAACAAAAAATAAAAAGTAGGGTAAGTGTAGATCATGTTTTGCATGGAAAAACAGCTATTGTCCGAGTCTGGCAAATATTACGACAGGCACAGGGCATAAAACTTTTTAAAGCTATATGTATAAAAACATGGAAGTTTGAAAATTGATTAGAAAATGATATGAAAGTTTTTGAAATGTGATGGTACAGACTTGGTGTGCTTATGCTGTCGACGGACAAACACAAAATTTGTGCAGCTTAAGGAAATCCAAAGAATGCTGAAGCGACAATTTTTTTAAATCATGATCTTTCATGGCTATCTTTATCTTCACAGTTTTCTGTAACAGCAATTTTGGGAATTTTTAAAAAAACTACAAATCCTGTTTTTTGAAAACAGGCTTCTGCAAAATTAGATTTAGAAATAAAAATCAGAAAATGATATCCATTTTATAAAAATTAACCCTATTTTTATTGAAGAAATTGGATAAGTGGCATAATGCCTCATTTTTAAACTTTGAATTTGATAATTCTAAGTGTAAAAGTTATAACGAATAATAGTTCTGATCCTGCTTCTTTGAGGAGTACCTCCCTAGTTTAGAAATATTCGACTCGAGTACATACTGCAAACTAACCTTAATATTTTTATGATATGATACAAAAATCTTTTTAATCTATGTTGAATCGCGGTACATAAGAATTTTGGGCATAGAATTGATAAAACTCATTAAAATCATCGGAGTTGTTCAAAAATGGTAGATAAAGAGGGTATGTAAAGCGAACGTTCAATACGTAGTATTGTGTCAGTTCAATTTTTGTTACGAGACAAACCAACGTTTTATAAAACCGTCTTAACTATTCAAACAACAGGTTTGAATTGCCCATTCCTAATTTAATGATAAAAATTTAAAAAATGTCGAAGTGTTCAAACAGTAGTCGATTAATACATCGCTTAAATGTTGCCGTTGCAATTACGGCTCGAGTTTTTAGTTCCTAATCACGCAAATAAACTTCATTACACAATGAGTAATCCTGATAAGTGGTTTGATGCAATGATCAATAGACATGACACAACGGTAAAGTAATTCTCCTCTGAATAAATCAACACCATCTAAGGGTTTGTCGTCCATTTTATCAAGCTAGGTTTTATTTGGAGGAATTCGAATGAATAAATAGCTGTTTCAGTTTTCCATCCCTGAAAGCATTAAAATGAACAACGTTCATTGTTCACATTTTGAAATGAATTTTCCAATGACAGGATTGGGGAAGTTTTCTTGTCGGTTCATAAAAGCGGTCAAGAGTTGGCAGAAATAATATTGATATAAAACAACAAAGCAAATCGCATGGTTTTATAAAGAAATCGTTGATAAACATTGAGCTTTTTAAAGCTGGCAGGTTATTAGTGTCGCTTAAAATTAGATTGTATTTTTAAAATAGGTTCATTGAGATTGCAGATGTTTTAATCAAATGTTGGCTGACATTTTTGTATACTAACCATAATATTTTAAAAAAATATATATTATTTTAAGAGTTCTTGCTAAATTGCCTGTTTATTTTTAACAGTATTTCATTGTTCCATTTGTTTTGTTACGTGAAGGTCTACGAAATTCTCTTCAGCGGTTCTTATTATTCAGCAGGTGTGTAATTTGAAAGCATTACACAAGACCCTTTCGATTAGCTCACTGCTCTGTAAAACCACTTGTTTCGGTCAGAATAATGGTGTTAGTTCGGTATAATGTGTCAGAAAGATTCATCGCGCTCTCATATGGTAGTTGAAGAACATTTTGTAACAATTACTAAAGGTCTTGATAATCTTATTAGTAATTTTTCTTAGAGATTGGCTAATGCACAATACACATGTAGCACATGGCTATGATTTGGCTTCATATATGTCAGCATACGGATGAAACATTGTAAGTAGGTTTGCAACGGGTAAATTAAATTTCTATTTTAGTCATATTGTTATTTTCTGTTTCATAGGCGTCCCTTTTTGAGATTTGTATATATCAAAAGCGATATTTCCAGCCTTATTCAACAAACTTATTCAAAACCTCAATTTAATTCTCTTCTTAATATTACATAGATATCTGACAGGTGACCTTGCTTTATTGTTAACACAACAGGAAAAATTTAATTTTAGGTGGACACACTCTGTATACTAAGATTTTACTAGCAATGAACTTCAACTAAGCATAATATTTTAATTCTTTTGTTTTTAGAAAATATACGTTCAATTAGGGCAGTTAGTATAATCAATTAAATAAAATAAAAATCCTTAAAATAGATTGATTACGACACTTAACACAATATCAAGATAACGCATTAGTCATTAAGTAGGATAAACGTCGCAACAATAAAAACCGCTGAAATATAAGATTTCATAAAATATACAATATGTTATTCATAATAAATTTGTCCATTATATTGTAATCCTAGAATGCTAAATACGTGAATCTGAAAATTATGATTAAAATAAAATGCACAGCATCATGCAATAAAGCTAACCTCGGAGTATACTATGATGAAATAAATTAATACATGAAAAAAAAGGCAGAAACCACTAAAGTGCAGTAACTTTATCTAGGACGCCGCTAGACGTTCAAGAATAATTGTAGAAACAATACAGAATACGTTACTTTTATGTAATTAACGTGATAATATCCTTTTTATTTAGCAATGATAAAATATGTTGCATTGTGAGAACAAAATATGTAGAAAAGAAAAATGAGGTATAATAATTACGCCTGACAAATTCAAAGAAACTTTAAACAGAGAAGTCGAAATTTAACCACGCAGGGGTGAAGGTGCGCCACGCGCAGCCGTGAAGTGTTTAAATTTCAGAAAGGCAGTAAATCGCTTTCAGTTGTTTGTGTATTCTACTATCGTGGCGGTGGAATAAAAATCCATTACGCAATTATATGATCGTCACTAAATGTAAGGGTTGAAACGTGCGAGTTACCCCGTCCAGAAATGGAAATTTGCTATTGTTTTATCTGAATTGTTAGCCAACTAGGTTGTGAACCCTTGAAATTTTTGGATTGTCCTTATTTACGGAATGTACAATAAACTGTAAGTAAATAAACCTTTTTAAACGATGTAGAAATAAGTTAGTGTCAATTGAAGATGTGAATTGTAGTTGGTTTCTGTTCATTTATAGGAAGCCGACATAGTGCTAACACGATATTTTGTCGGATTAATTGAATAGTGATGGGCTAATTAAGTGCCCAGAACTAGAGTTTGTTTAATTTTAATTATACTAGTATAGGAAGTTCAAATTAGAATATTTTTTAATGGTTCATATTGATAATTTTTAAGGTATGTTTTAATTGTGTAATGTCAGTTGAAAGTGAATAATAATAAGTTGGTAATTTTAAGGGACTATGAAATGGTGACATAATAAATTGTAATGAGTGACGTTCTTGTTTGCTGTTAAGTTGATTTCCAGAAATGGGATCGAGAATTTAACTACCAATATTTGTAAAACTTAAGAAAATCGGTTTGATAATGGTAGTATTTTTTTTTAAGTTTTCTTTTTTTTTGGAATTACCTGGCCAGTCTGATGTTAAAAATTAAGTTTTTTAGGAAAATATTTGTATTCTTATGATAATTATTTAATGTCGATAGAGGTTTAGGGTAGGTAAATTATATTTGCATTTATTTAGGAACCAGGTAAAATTAGATAATTGTGAATGGATATTCAGCCTCCCAGTGAAGGAGCTATATTTGGAAGAGACACTTGATTTTAAAAAAATTTTTTTGGTATGACGTTAATCAGCGTTTTAAGGTATTGTAGAGAAAGGTTACTTATAATGTGATAAAGGAGACCTATTTGGAAAAATCATTTTCTGAGACAAGTTGGTTTGGCGCCCCTGGACTATGATAGTAGAAAAAGTCTTTCAAGTGAAAGTGAATACTGTGATGTAGTTTTTGTATTTGTCATTTCAAATGCTTATTTTCCTTATTTTTCCCTTGTAATCTACTTCCTAGCCACTGTACTTAGCTGGTGCATCTTTAAAATTGTTACGGGATACCCACCCCTTCAGGTGAAATTTAAGTATATAACGTACTACCCATTTAACCCGACTATTACTGTGTTTTGTTATTATTCTGTTTGTTTTCTGGACTGATATTCTTGTACTAATAAATTTTCTTGTTCTTTTCTCGAACTGATATTTTGTTCGTAAATTGAAAACCTCGGAAAGTGCTGTTGTAGTTAATTTGCTCCCATTTGAAGGTCCCCCTTATTTGTGTTATGGTGTACTGTCTCTCGGGAGGGATTGCTAGGGCGACATTCTAATCTTTCGCTGTTTATGTTGTACCGCTGTCCAGTGGCGTAACTAGAAACTTTTGGCTGTCAAGTAGATATATTTGGGCCCTCATTGTTTTTATCTGTTTATAAGGTATCTTTAATTGAAAGAAACAAATATAGACTTATTATTTATTTAGCTAGGTTCTTGGTTATACGTAATGTAAGTTAAAGGTGGATAGGTATTTTTTGTTGCTTAAAATTCTATTTTTCGTTATTTCAAATTAACAGAAGTGTTTCTTAAGTCCTTAAGGTCCATTTTTGCAGCATGATTATATTTTATTGCTAATAAAGCAAAGTTACTTAGTGTTGATTGGCCGATAGAATTTATTTTATTATCTTTTATTAGTTTTAATTTGTTACACTATCTTTCTGCGCTAGCTACTGTAACAGGAAGTATATAAAACAGCATAAAAACTGTATGCACCTCAGAAAAATCACTTTCTAAAACAATGTATCGTGAAAGAAGCAAAACTGAGAATTGGGCACCGACATATTTGGGTTCAAGTCCACTTTCAGCAAAGAAACGACTTGGATAAATTGATTTTCAAATTATGTTATTACATTTCAGAATACCTTTTGCACAAGTTATCACATATCACTAATTTCATTTTCTTCCATGCAAATAATATTTTTTGCTTGTATCAAAATGCTCGGTAATTTTTTCATACCAAAAAGAGTCCATTTGAATTTGAACTGACAACCGTAACTTTAAATAATTTTCATTTTCGTATAAGCGTTTCTAAAACTTGCCATATCAGATAAAGCTTCATGAATCCCTGTAGTTTCATCAACATCAACATAAGTTTTTTGCAGAGCTTTTCAAACAAAATTAATTTGACTTTTCATGTTACCAGAAAAAAGTCATAGAAAAACAAAATCAGATGTTTCTATGCTTTTTTTAATTTATAGAGCTTCTTTTTTCTTCTCCTCTCTCCTCCCTTTTGCCTGACCTCAAATTTGTCGCACTTTTGATATATCACTGAAATGAGTTTGAATTGCCGTAAGAGACTGAATTCTATCTGACCAACGAGTTGGATTTAATGTTTTCAATGCCACCTCCGATTCTCCATTGAATGAAGAAAAAAGGCCCAATTTTTTTTTAACACGATAACCGATTAATGTATAACTATTTTTTATTGTTGTGTTAAACAGTGCCCCTTCTCGGTACCCTACTTTGCTATTATTCACCACCAAGTTAAAATGAGCGTTACAGTGCACGTACTCTGCGATTAGTTGAATTATTTTTATTTTGCTTTCCACACCACTATACACACCACTCAATATATTATTGCCATCATACCTATGTCCGTATCGCTTATCAAGTGATATACCCATTTTTGTCAAAATGTTTTGAATTTGATCGTTATTCCCTCAGCTGAGTGGAGTTTAAGATGAAGAAATCCTGAAGCAGATTCATTAATTTCAAAATCAATTCGACACTGATTTTCGTCATGATAATATGAACGTGCCTCATCACTGCACTTAATTGGTTTTTCCTTGAAATGTCGTAAGTGGCGTCTGGCATTAAGCTATAAAATGGCGACGAAGTAATTTTATATGCTAAGTTTTGTAAAAGTTTCTTGCTTAAACAGTCTATCGTTCATTTTGATTTAATTGACTCAAATGTTTTACAGCGCCCGTTAGCATCTTTATGATTTGCTTCACTACACTGTCGTAGTTGGAAAGCAGTTGAATTGTGATAATTTCCATTATAATCGTCACTTAATAGATGTTCTCTGTGACTCCTACATTTGAATTTTTAATACTTCACCCGAAGGTATTACATTGTCCAGTAAGCAATTTTTTTTTTACCTGGAAAGTTTGGAATTTTGCCGAACCCTTGCTGTTCCAAACAAGGTAGGGATCTTTAACGTGCGTTACAACACTCACACACGGAACCTCCATGTTACATCTCGTTCAAGGCAGGGCGTTTTTTATGAAAAATGCTCGCCTAACATTTTTCAAGCGGACCTAGTCGAGACTTGAACCTGGAACCTTGGGCATAGTAGTCACATGCATACCAATTGCACCACGGAGTCGCATGTTCTTTGTTACCTTACATATGATTTTTCAATGCTCCACCTGAAGGTACTACATTGGCCAGGAAGCGAGTTTTTTTTTACCTGGGAAATTTGGAATTTTGCCGTACTTATGCTGTTTCAAGCAAGGTAGGGATCTTTAACGTGCGTGACAACACTCACACACGAGACCTCCATTTTACCTCTTAGCCGAACGAGGGTATATTTTTGTGAAAAATGCTCGCCTAACATTTTTCAAGCGGACCGTGTTGGGATTCGAACCCGGGACCTTGGGCGTAGTAGTCACACACATGCCACGGAGCCGCCTTGTTCTTTATGATCTTACCTGTGATTTTCCAATGTTCCACCCGAAGGTACTACAATGTCGAGGAAGCGAGTTTTTTTACCCGGAAAATTTGGAATTTTGCCGTACCCTTGCTGTTTCAAGCAAGGTAGGGATCTTTAATGTGCGTGACAACACTCACACACGAGACCTCCATTATACCTCTTAGCCGAACGAGGGTGTATTTTTGTGAAAAATACTCGCCTAACATTTTTCAAGCGGACCGTGTCGGGATTCGAACCCGGGACCTTGGGCGTAGTAGTCACACACATACCACTATGCCACGGAGCCGCCTTGTTCTTTATGATCTTACCTGTGATTTTCCAATGTTCCACCCGAAGGTACTACAATGGCGAGGAAGCGAGTTTTTTTACCCGGAAAATTTGGAATTTTGCCGTACCCTTGCTGTTTCAAGCAAGGTATGGATCTTTAACGTGCGTGACAACACTCAAAAGGGGCCTCCATTTTACCTTTCATTCAAATAAGGGTGTATTTTTGTAAAAAATGATCGCCTAACATTTTTCAAGCGGACCGTGTCAGGCTTCGAACCCGGGACCTTGGGCGCAGTAGTCACACACATACCATTACGCCACGAAGCCGCCTGGACCTTGTGACCTTATCTGTGATTTTCCAATGCTCCACCCAAAGGTACTGCATTGGCCAGGAAGCGAGTTTTTTTACCTGGAAAATATGGAATTTTACCGAAGCCTTGCTGTTCCAAGCAAGGTAGGGATCTTTAACGTGCGTGACAACACTCGCACACGATACCTGCATGTTACCTCTCTTCCGAACGAGGGTGTAGGACCTTGTGACCGTTCATACCGTTCATTTACATTTCCAATGCTCCACCCGAAGGTACTACATTGGCCAGGAGACGAGTTTTTTGTTGCCTGGAAATTTAGAATTTTGCCGAACCCTTGCCGTTCCAGGCAAGGTAGGGATCTTTAACGTGCGTGACAACACTCACACACGGGACCTCCATTTAACCTCTCATCCGAACGAGGGCGTAATATTTGTTAAAAATTCTCACCTGCCATTTTTTAAGCAGTCGGCCGTGTCGGGATTTGAACCCGGGACCTTGGGATCCGTAGTCTTACGCTTACTACATTGATCGACGGCGGGACCTTGTGACCGCTAAATGCTTCTTCTTGACCTCCATCTACAGTTTAAATCTTTTCTACAACTAATACACAGCAGACGCCTGAATGCGATGCTGGGAGCTACTCTGTATTTAACACGTCCTGATAAATTTTTCCACTCTAATACACCTGAGCGCCAAGCATTTGGTGTACTAGTATACATATATCATCATCATCATCATTAAATTTTCAGGTCTGGAACTGGCTGGACGCGTACTTAAATTGTTCTCGTATTCCGAGCTAACCTACACATCTTTCTGGAATTCCCACAGCCTATATCTTTCACTATGTGCGTGTAATAGTCTAATCTAAATCTATTTCCGGCTTTCTTTTTCCTCTATGCGTATAATATATCCCTTACTATTTCCCATATGCCGTAGAAAGTGTTCTATCCTTCTATGTCTTCTTTTTTTTGTTTGCCACAGATATCTTGCTTTTCCTACAATTTCTAGAACATCTTTGTTATTAAATTCCTCTGTCCATCTGTAATCGCTAGCAGCTGTGACGGATATTGGTGTATACCAACCAAACAAATGCAAAAATAATTATTATCTAGAACTATAATTTGCCCTAGCTAACAATTTATCTGGAACTAAATCGAGGGTAGGGTACGTTCAAATAATTTTTGTTTGCTCATTAATAACTAAAAACTTAATAACACTAACACCAATTGCGTTCAACTGAGTAATTATGTCTACTCGACTCCCTGACTACCTAATTTACAGTGCTAGTCTTTAGAGACCAGAAACGAACCGTGGTTCCTTCCATGGTTAGAGTTAAAAAACTGAGACTCTACACCACGTTTACTTTACAAGTCAATTCTCAATTAGGGTTATTTTCCTCCGCGAATACCACTTTAAATGGAACAAAAATAGTATATTGTACAACGAGCATGGAATGATGCCCATTTCTCACGAGTATGATAAATTGCAGCACGAGCTGAAAGCGAGTGCTGCAAATCATACGAGTGAGAAATGGGCATTCCATGCGTGTTGTACACTATACTTTTTCTACGACTGTAGTACGTACTTTTTAAATGTGATACCTCTTTTGTTAATATTATAAAATACATGGTAAGTATAGGAGTATACATTTTATTAATATCATAAGTTTATTATCGTTTGTGAATATACATAAATTCAAAGAAAAGTACAAATTTATCATAATAAAAGTAAATAAATTGATTTAAGTTTAGTTTTTAGATTCATTATTATTAACAATATTAAAGGTTACATTGCAATTATTAAACGTCATTGTAGAAGGTGTTTTCCCAAAACTAAATTTTCTTGACGTTGGAAATTCTTGTCTTTGGACGTTGATGGAACATTTGATGTGCTATCAATTGAATTTTGTATTATGTTGCCTACATTCAACTTATTTGTTAAAGAATCGGCTATATAGTTTACGGTGACTGATGTTGATTTCCAGCCACCGTGCCTTTTTAAAGATGTTATATCTTCTCCAGCATCTACAAGAATAGTGGCGGAAGATCTCCGGAAGCAATGACCAGTATATAATTCCGGATTGGGTAGTTTTAAATACGTTGCAATTTGCTTTCCCATAGCACCAAATTTATTGATACCCACTTTCTGTGTGGTGCATTTTCCTTTCTGATAATTTAAGAAAAACTAGGATCGCAAACATTTGATGGACGTAGATTCCAGTATTTTTGTGATTTCATAAAATTACTCGTTATCGTAAAGCTGCATATAATTTTGTTTTCGTGTCGGGAACTGTAACTAATATCGCAGAACCCAATTCCGTGAAATGAGTAATCTTCATCTGATGTAATTCCTGTCTGCGGCAAGCACCCATAATTCCCATAATTAATGCAGTCTGTAACAATATAAAAATAGCTATAAACACGCATTATTCTCCTAAGTTAATATTACATACTTTTGTCAGAAGAAACTGTTGATCCGGAGCCTCAGTAATAAATTTATTTATTTCCTCTGTTGTAAAATTTTTTGATTTTTTCGATTTATAACCGCTTGACTTCCGTTTGAGAAACGCTCTTAATTTTCCATACTTTGATATATCAACATTATGATGTATGGTGAGACTTGTTCTATGTTCTCAACATAGAATAATGCGTCCACAATGTCGGAGATTTATACTTATTAGATAATTTATTAAAGTACGCAATTAAAACATTTTCAGAATAAGATGTTGTCTTTTGATCTCTTCGCCAATCCATAAACGATTTATAAGCAGTCTCATATTTTTTTTTGGAAATTTCCGGTAATAAATTTAATGTAGTTGCATTTGCAGCTTCCACAATATTTGGAGGCGTCGGTTCTAGTTCGGTTTCACTATCACTAGCCATTTTTTAAAGACTTTGCAAATACTTTAAGATTTTAAACGCTTTCACAGTATGAAATTATTTATTTGACATTTGTTGGTTTATTATTTGTTTCATAGCCCACCTTTGAAAACTCGGCCGTCATTGGAAATAAGATGCAAATGCAGGGCTACTTGATCAATAGAAATATAAGCGCAACCGTGCAAATTGAACATTCCCGCACTGGTTGCTTAGCAACTTGCCTAGCAACGAGTGCGGGAATAAAAACCTGTATAGAATGTAGTAGATTTATCTATCAAAAACACACCTAAAATAGGCTCGTTCCAAAACAGTCGTAGAAAAAGTATTTTGAAGATTAATTAATATATTTGAACAAGTCATGAGTAAATACTGTTGCTTGCATACAGGTTCAAATTACAATTTACGTTTGAAAGCATACAAATTACAAACATATGTCAATTATTTTATATAGAAAAGTGTTTGTATAAGACCAGGTATTAAATATAATTGCTGATGTTATTTTATTGACAAATATTAAAGAAAATCTTTTGAACGGCTTATATTCAAAATTACTGGATAAATTAATGCCAAGATATGTGGGCATAATAAAATTTGTTACAAGAGAATACAAAATAAAATAGAAGAGAGTTGGCGCATAATTAATTTGTATATAGAAGAGCAGTACTATTAGGAAAAACAACCGTAATACTAAGTTTTATATAAAAAGAAAGTTTAACAAAGAAGACTACAATAATGAGTTTTGTATATATGGTAATTGATTTTGACAATGTACATTGGAATCTAGTAGTCACCATACAAATAAACGGGTAATTTCTAATTTGTTTAGAAAAGAATTGTAATTTACGTAGGATGTCAACGGCCATTAAAGAAATAGATAACGATGTAGAGATGTATAATGTGGATGCGTCTTATCACCAATAATATTTAATTTGTGTACTTTAAACAATTCGTTACGTTCAATTGCGACAAGGAACTAATCCTTATCCTTTTTCTTTCATTATTCATTTACGTAGATTCTGGCTCAATCCTCCGGTATATTTTATCTTTTTACATTAAGTACGCTTTACGCAATTGCATTTAAATCTATTTGCTTCAAAACAAAAAGTTTTTCTACAATCGAATAGTCGGTATCTTGTTTTAGGTGTCCGCGGGCTTGATACCTATTCTTATAGAGCGTAAGTAATGCTGATACTATTCCAACCTAAAGATTCGTTGACATAATGGGCTGTATTTATTTTATAAATCGTGTTTCCAGTTTCTAATCACCTTTTGGTATGTTTGATAACGCCGGCGTGGAAATGAATTGGTGCTGTTAAACGAATTAGTATTCATTTTCTTTTCTATATATGATCAAGCATACTTGTCGTTTCTGTTCGCTGTAAACTCTTCGTGCACACACCACTGTGTGGTAAATACGTTTATTGTTAAAAACATGTACTTTTCTTCGTAAAGGGTCTAATTGTTAACTCTACTTATTATAGCTTTCTCAGGTGGACATAATAGTCTGTTGAATTGCCGCTCCTCTTGGTGTGGAAGAATGCACAGGTTGCGTGGTCCCAGGTCCATCGGTCCCGCTTTGGCCCTAGGGAGGGTGTGATAAATCTAGCACCGTGGACGCGTGGTTCGTGCATTTACAGGATTGGTTCGTATATACAAAAATTACTAAAATATTTTAGTATTTATGGCCGTAATATTGAGGCATTGCTTGTTGTCTTGAATGACTAAGCTTGGTAGTTGTAAAATGATTATTTTCGATGAGGGGATATGTGTTGGTACTATTCTATTATTGCCGGATGGTTTTTTTGGGACAATTTTATATATTTACTTGGATGTTTACGATGGTGATTTCACACAGTTGTTTTTAAAATTGTAAATTTAGGTTAATTAAGACAAATATTCTTATTATTTAAGGTTTGTTTTTTTGGACAATTTTATATATTTAATTTTATGTATATAACTTTAGGACTACGATGATGATTTAGGGCTGTTGTTTTAGAGTGGATTTTTTTTATTGCTAATTAAGATTGTAGTGATCTAAAAGCTGCAGCTCGCCATTTTAAACAGTGATTCTTTTTTTTCTGATAGATGTACATTGTAGTTATTGATATTTTTTTTTGCTTGTGGATATACCACGCTGTTATGTCCCGCCAAAATGTCATTTATGGTAATTATATGTATTAATAAGCATTGTTGATTTCTTTTCTTTATATCAGGACTTTCCTTTATTTTTGGTAATTATAAAACCACGCCTTCTCGCCGATTGAGCCCGGGCATTCTTGTAGTGTATGTCCAGCTACGTCGATGTACGTAGCAAATTTAGTTAAAATAACCCTACAAATTGTATGAATTCTGATACGAATCTCTAGATAAAACATTTTTAACACTGCTTTATTTTTATTCCAGTATCCCGGTATACGAGGGGTGACAGGAAAGTAAGGTCTCCTATTTTTTGTTCCATAGAAAATGACATTTATTTACAAAGTGAGATACATCGTTGGAAAGGCTAGGGTCTTGGCTATTTTTCAACATAATCGCAATTTTTTTTCAACACTTTCCGCATCCGCGCGATGTACTTTTGTATACCGGTGTCGTACCACTCTGCAACCGTTCCGTAAGAATTTCACGAATTGATTTTCTGCTGTACACTCCTCCGAGCTTTCCTTCCAAGTCCTTAACAGTCGCGCGGCGATTTCTGAGCATTTCCGCCTCCACTGCCCGAACAATCTCATCCGAGAGCGGCAGCCGGCCACTTATCTCCTCGTCGTGAACGTTAGTTCGCCCGGAATTAAACTCGCGGCACCACTTACGCACGTTTCTAATGTTCATACAGTTTTCCCCGTAAACTTCAACCAATTGACGATGAATTTCTTTTGGTGTCACCTTTTTCGCACTTAAGAAACGTATCACCGAACGCAATTCGCACTTGGACGCTGACGCGAGGGGTACTTCCATTGTTGACGGCTGCTCAGCCAAGACCGAGCGGTCGGACAATGACGCGCCCAGCAGCAAAGTTGTAGTGGGGGAACCAGGCAACACGGCGCTGTTGCCGGATTTCGCCTAGCGGGGAATCCTGCGAAGTTACAGCGTTGGAGACCTTACTTTCCTGTCACTCCTCGTATTTATCCGGTAAGAATTTATAGGGTCCAACGTTTGGGGTAAATTACCTATACACCTTTTGGGATATTAACTGTTCAGTTTTTAAGTCAATTCCTTGTTCATCCTTTGCGCTATTTCCTGCATACCGTTTGGGACATTTGCAATTTGCTGTTAACTGATTCTTTGTAAATTTAATCTAATTATCTTTTTGAAATATTTTTTAATGAAACCTCACGCCAGCATAATAAAACCTTGTTTAGATTAGTGTTAGGCCACTATAGGTACACGTCTGTATCGCAGGATGTCTATACAGTGTAATGTGTTGTATTGATTGCATAATTGGTTACATAATTTCAAATATCCCTCTACCTTTTTAAAAAAAAATGTGAGTATCTATTAAAGACGTAATTAATTAAAAATTCTAGCAATCAATAATCCCGTAGAAGTATTTAAAACTAACTTAGTTTTACTAAAATTTAAATTTATTTGTTAAATATTTTAATCTTGCATTTCTTAAACGAAAGCTTGCAACGTTGTTTCTGCTACACATAAGCCTAGAAGCGTTTGTTTGATTCAGATAAGCTATTGTTTATTTTAACGCTAGAATCCCTATATACATGAGGCGTGTATTTTGGGAGCTTTGCACACGAACCCTTTTGATTAATTCACTGCCCTCGAAAACTACTTGTTTCGGTCAGAATGATGGTGTTAGTTCGGCACCCTTAATAATCTGTTACAACAGACATTATCTTTTCATTACCGTCTTTATAAGCTTGCTATATTAACAACTGAATATCCCATTTGTATATACCTAAATTACTGCTATTAATCTAACTGGAGTGTTTGGAGAAGATTTTTTTAAATGTACTTGATGACTGATTGAAGTAGATAAGCATAATGCTTACTTCATTTACATTAGAAGATCCGCTAATAAATTCTTAACACATTTATCATAGTTAAGATAATTGGCTGCATAATCAGTATTTAGCTACGACCCCTAATTTATTGTCAAAAACTGTGACAATGAGCATTCAAGTAGATTTGTAATAATCGGCAAAGCCTTGATACATAAACGAATTCTTTTTATATTACAATATTAATTGTGTTTGTTAGAAGCTTGCAAGTAGAGAACAATCAATGACCGTCTTTGCTATAGTGGGTATTTCAAAAGTAACAACTTACTTCTAGGAAAAAAATTTATGTATATCAACACAACCATGCACAGGTCAAAAGTTCATCACAAGACTTCACATCCCAGCAGTTCGCCGGAGTTCAAAATGTTCATCTTGCATGTCAATACGGAAACGCCACCGCTCAACGCAGTCTCCAGCATCTGGCGTGTGATGGTATTCACTGCATCCCATGCAAAGAATTCAAATGCGTAAGGTCGGGGATCTGGGTGCCAAAATCGGCGGTGACTGTCTAATCTAGCGATTAGGAAATGTCTGTTGCGGTAATCGCGCACGATATGGACAAAATGTGCAGGTGCTCCGTATTAGAAGATCACAGTATTAAGAATCGCGTTTCACAAAACTGAGGTTCCAGAAACTTTTTTGCTGCATATCCAGGTAGGTCGTTGACTTAACTGTGCTTTCAGCAAAAAGAAGCGGTCGTATACACGCCCTTTTACGAATTCTAACCACACGTTCTCTTTCGATGTCGCTCTTTTCCATTGCAATATCGCATGTGGTTGCTCGTCTGCCCAGATACGGATGTTATGACGGTTCACCATACCACAGGTGTGGAATGTTCATGAGATTATCCGATTCCGTACTCTGCAGGAGATCGACGCATATCTCCTGTCGTGCGTCGTAACCTACGGCTTTCAGGTGATGCAGCAACTGGAAACGACAGGATATTTTTAAGATATACCGCAGGATACGCCACACACTCCTGTAAGAGATGCCGGGTTGTTTCTCACTTAGGAAACGGGTGGATACGTTTGCGATTCTCTCAATAGTTGCTCTTACACTCTTCATATGTTCTCTTGCAATTGGCGGACGACCTGACCGTTAGTCATCGCGGACGCTTCCTGTTCTTTTGAATTTGTTAACCAGAAGACGAATACTTTCCCTCGTCGGTGCATCCGAACGATACCGTTGACGAAACCTTTCTTGCATGGCTTACGTTTCATTTAGTTTGAATAGTTTATGCATTTTACACTCTCTAAACCTTATTTTAATAAATGTTTGCTTTCACGTTTGATAAATTGCTCAATTAAACAATCCACCTATGATATCTTGGTGTTCGCTATTTATTGTAGTTAAATAACACAGTTTAATTGTAATTACATAAAACGTGTTATCTTTGAATTCTTGAAATATCTTCAAAATTGATACTATTCTATAATGAATTTTCAGTAAATATTCTTCGGAAAACAATTTTATAATACGTTCGTTGAACGAGTTCAATATATTTCTAGTGTTAGTTTCCGTGGCTCTTTTGTGATAAATATTATAAACTCAACTGGGAAATTACAAAATCCTTTTGATGAGAACCTGCTTTCTTTACGTGACTGGTAGGCAATTGAAAGGTGATGTTTTTCTAATAGAACTTTAATGTTTTCAACCTGGATATTTTACTGATGAATAATTTTGTCTGGTATTGGGAAAGTAATTCAAGTATAATAATTGAAAATTAATTTAAAGTGTTGGTTATTTTGCAAAGAGAAAAGCCAATGACTGTCCTCGTTGTTGTTGCAGATTGTCAGATTGGCGTATCTTTCTTTGCAAAATAGCCAACCAAGTTCTTGCATTATACACAAGTCGTGGTGTACTAATAAGTACAAAATGTTTCTCATGTGCTCTCTCATGTGCCGGGGGCTGCCAATACGCCTATTAGGCTTATTAGCAGCCCTCAGCTGCTTAAGCCTCACGGTAATGTAATCACACACTTCTTTAATAACCACCCCCTCAACCGTATAAATAGAAACATGTTAAAAAATGTTCCAATACCAAGTTATTGAATTTATATGAAATTTGACTATATAAAAATTAATCAACTGATTTCACGTTAAGCGTATTGGTTACCTTAAAAAGCCGGTCCCAGGACGCAACACAAATTGAAAGTACTCATTCTTCTAAACTTTAAAAATTTTCACCCAATGTATTCAAATCAAAAATTAATAAATCAAAGTCACCTTCAATTTGTGTCAGAAATGTTAAACTTAAAATTTTCTATTATTTTGACAACTATCCTCGGTCATGGATCGAAACGTAAATAAAGATCATTTTAACAAATGTAAGTGGTTTTATTCCCAAGAAAGATTAAAAAGGAAACTAATACGTTTCTAGCTAAATAGTAATGAATAATTTTGTCTGGCATTGGGAAATTAATTCAAGTATAGTGAACGAAAATTAATTTAAATTTTTGGTTATTTTGCAGAGAGAAATAAATGACACCTTTCGCTGATGTTGCAACGCGTCAGACTGGCGCATCTTTCTTTGCAAAACAACCAACTAAGTTCTTGCATTATATACAAATCGTGGTGTAATTAATAAGTATAAAATGTTTCTCATGCGCCCTCTATATCCGAATGTATGCGACTAAACTATTTGTGAAGTCCCGAACATGATTTAAATTAACTAAATAGTTAGGAAGTAACCGTGCCAATTTATACGATAAACATCTACCTATGCGATAATTCATCTCTGATCAGGTGTTCTCAGTTATGTTAGGAATCGCAGTCACAATGTGTGTGTTGATTGGGGTTCTCGGATAGCATAGATTCAGCATATTTTATGCTTTTTGTAATACCAAAAAGAAAAGTTTATAGTAGGTGGTCAGTCAGATAGTAGTTTCTAAAGAGTCACAAAACTGATGATCTACCCTATACTTTGTCGAAATATATTTATCCAAGAATTTGGGTAAAAGAATTTGGAATTGGCAAGCACGGGGGGATTTTCTTTCTCTTCCCTTCAAAATAATCAATACTTGTTAGATACAGTGGCGTCTAACTTAAAATTACATTTTCTTTAATTCGCCTAAGTAAATTCAGCCCCGACCTATCACTAACTCTCCCTTGGAGTAATATCCAAGTTAACCGAAGGCATACAGTTTTTAGCCTTTTCATTTTCTAAGTATAAGCTTTATATCTTCAAACGTGAAACTGAATAGCAGTTGTTTTAAAACTCTAAGTCTTTTTATTCTGTGAGTAGTTAAATTTAATTGGACCACAATTGAGAAAACAAATTTTGAGTAAGGAATTTAGAAGAAGGCTGAAGAAGTATAAAATTATAGAACTGACGTACGTGATTTCTCTTTGACGTCCATTTTTAGGTAAGACATCTTTGGTGTGGTAATTTCAAGATGATTAGTTTATAAGTATCGTTGTATTTTTTTGTCGAAAGACACAAACTGTGTCTTTTAATTAAAATTTATTGTGTGACATTTTCTTTCAGGGTCATCATAATAGAAGCTGAAGTAGATACGTTCAAGAGGTTTCCAGATGGGTTGTTTTATATAACTTATAAGTTTCTTTGATAACCATTATATCCTGTGAGTTTCTGCATCTTCTCATAGGATACTTTTGTTTCTTTTATTGTCCATATAGATGCGGTGGCGCTCAATTCCCCCTTCCTTTTTTTATTCCTGTTTATACATGAGTTTACTTTGTATCCACGCCTATTCTCATGGCTCAGCCTTGGGGTAACTTCCAGACTAAGCTGCGAATATCGTGAAGATCGTGAGTCTAAGGGAAGTGATCACTATAAAGGCCACTTCGCAGACGAATCATACTCACCAACAAATCGAAAAAAACATTTCGTATCATACTCACCAAGAAATCGAAAAAACATTTCACTTTAGTCTTGTTTGCCAAGATGAATAGAGCTTTTTATGGTTACATTTTTTAAAATTGATTGTGACCCTCGGAGAAGGCTGTGAGTTAGTATCAAATTTCGTAAATTCCAATAAAGTGTTACATGCCAACGCTTGCCGATATAGCATTTGCCAAGTTATCAAACAATATTACTAAATCGCGTTTAATTTGATAAATACGGCTTATTTAGCTGTACAAAACTCATTTCTCAAAATTAAGTGCGCTTCTCAGCTAAGAATGAAAGTTATAATCAAGCTTCGAAAAATTGAACCGTGTTATACACCTCCGCTGGCTCGCTATTATATTTACCAAGTTATAAAAAACAACGCGTGTACTGGAGTGATTACAGCTCATATAGGTATACAAAGCTTACTTTTGAAAATATAGGTACCCCTCATAGAAGGCTAACGGTAAATCTCTAGCTTCGTAAATCTTAAGGGAATGCTATACGAGGCCGCTTGGCCACTAAGGAATTACCGAGTTATCAAAAACATTCCTTAATTGCGTTTACTGAAATAAATACAGTTTATTTATCGTTACAAAACTCATTTTTCAAAATTGATTGTACCTTCAAGGAAGACTAAGAGATAATCTCAAACTGTAAATTCTAACGGATTATTATACGCGACTGCTTGCCAGATATGGCAGTTACCAAGTTATCAAAAAATATTGCCAAATATCGTTTAGTGGAATAAATACAGCTCATTTAGAGGTAGAAATTACAATTTTCAAATTTTGTTGTGTTCCTTAGGAAGGCTGAAAATTAATATCAAACTATGAAAATTCCTAGATAGTGTTTTATGAGTACGATTGACCGCTGTGGTATTTACCTAGTTATCAAAAAATACTACTCGCGTTTACTGGAACAAATTGCCGTTTACCGCAATGAATAAACCTTATAAGTGGTTACAAAACCTATTGTTCAAAATCAATTGCACCCATCAAGGAAGGCTGAGAGCTAATATCAAACTTCCTAAATTCCAACGGAGTGCTATTTGCGACCGATTAGCCGCTATGTCATTTACAATTGCTTAACTGCGTTTAACGGATTGAATACAGTTCATAAAACGGTACGAATTTTTCGAAATTGATTGTACCCTCAGGGAAGGTTGAGTGTTAATATCAAACTTCGTAGATTCCAACGACTGTTATACGCGGCCGCGTGGCCGCTGCTGCATTTACGAAGTTATTAAAAAATGTTGCTAAATAGCGTTTACTTGATTCAATACAGCACCTTTAAGGGTACTAGACCGATTTTTCGAAATTGATTTGTGCCCCTTAGATAAGGCTAAGGGTTGATATCAAACTTTGGGAATTCCAACAGTGTTATACGCATTCACTTGACCGCTATAGCACCTACAGGGTTAAAAATAAACATTGCTTAATTTCGTTTACAAAAATGAATACAGCTCATTAAACGGTACAAAACCAATTTTTCGAAATTGATTATGCTCTCAGAGAAGGTTGAGAGTTAATATCAAACTTCGTAGATTTCAACGGAATGTTATACGCGGCCGCTTTGCCGGTATGGCATTTACTAAATGATCAAAAAACATTGTTAAATCAAGTTCACTGGAATGAATACAGCTCATTTAGTAGTACAAAATTCATTTTTCAAAATTGATTGTACCTCCCAGGGAAGACATATTTAATATCTTGAACTCCTGTAAGCTCTTGTAAGCCCAGTCAGTTATTTTAGAAGGTGGCTGCAGTGGAAGTGGCGTCAGTGTACATCAAATTGCAAATGATTTAAAAGGTAAGCAAGTAATAGCCCAAACGGTTTTCAAGGAATTGACTCATAAGATGGACAGCTAATAGCCCAAATGGCGTACAGGTGTTTGACCTAAACGGTGGACCATTTAAACTCTTACTAAAACGTATAAATCTATAGGTTAGACACTTACCGGCAATTCTGGAATAAAACACAAAGCGCTATTAAATATGGTAAATGGTTTCACCCACAACAAGATTCATCCGTTGAAGGGGATTGTTATTTTTAGATAATGACACTCAAAACTTTGTGACTTAACGGAAGGTCCGTTCGAAATACAACACTAGTAGTCGTAAATTATAACGTAGCGAAATCCAAATTTGTTAAACCGTCTACCTTTGTTGGCGCTTGGAGATTAAGAGGACGAGGGCTAAGTTTTAAGCTTCCACATCATCTCTCTGTCCCACTAAATATTCCATCAAAAATTCTGGTAACTACTGTTAACTCTATCACCACACGCAGAGCACTCAGGATTTGCAGTTGACTATATCAGAGTACACGAGCTGGAAATAGAACAAACCAAAGAATCTCGAGAAGTTCCAACTAAGTTTTTGTGATACCCAAAGATCTATACTTTCATTGGTTAAGCTAAATTTGGAAATTCTTTTACAAATCAAAAACTCGATAACGCATTTCATTGGTTAAAGACATCAGTAACGTTTTTCAACACAGGAAGAATAGGAAATGGAACTGTATAAATATAATTTCAAATTCTGCAGAAAACATTCGTAGTGCTCACATTAGCCTAGGAATCAATCCTTTTGCAGCGCTCCCCATAGCCTGCAAAACCTTCCAAGCAGCGCTCTCCATAGCCTGCTATACTTCGAAACGCAGCGCTCCCCATAGCATGCGTATTCTCCGACGATGACGCTGTCCGACGCCACGTCATTGCAATTCATCAATCCATAGTTAACAAACCACGTATGAACGTTAAGCTTCGTTCCAGACTTCACCGACAAGTCGTTATTGTGATTGCATCTGTCAAGCTTTACCACAGGGACATCCCCGTAGAGGCATCACTACCACAAAGCCTGCCAAAGAGTTCAGAAGACGACCGAAGACCTTCTGAACCCTCTATACTTGTACATGTTGTAAATTAGTAGTTTTTAAGTTCATATAATTTCAATTCATAACTCTTTTTAAAGTAACGTTAACCCACAATTGAACACGAAGCCTTCCGAAGTGTTCCGAAGACAACCCAAGACTTCTGAACCTTCTATACTTGTAAATATTGTAAATTAGTAGTTTTTAATTTCAAATCATAACTTTTTGTGACTTAACGTTGTGCCAAAAGGAAGAAACGAAATCTTCCGATGAGATCCGAAGACCACCGAAGATGTCTGGACCTCTTCAACCTGTACACATTTCCTAATCATCGTCGTTCAAGTTCACACTGGGCCTCGTAAGCAATTTCCGAGGCATTCCGAAGAAAGTCGAAGACTACCGAAGATTTGTACACCCCGTTAAATTGTACATACATTCATTTAATCAGTGTTTAAGTTTATTTCTGGTTCCACAAGCAACCATGAAGACTTCCGAACCGCTAAATCATTAATTTTCACTTTTATTTTATGTAATTTTGTAACTTATAATTACTTTTGCTTAATCAAGCCAAGCCTACTTGCTTTCAGACGCCTCCCACTCGAACGAAAACACTACTTGTAGAATGAGTCGCTCTTGCCACGTGCTATGAATTACGGAACATGTTTTTCGAAAACATGATAAATGTTCAAAATTGAAATCGTATGATTTTGGCCGCCGGGTGTGAAGATTAAATAACGATTTTATCATTTAATACTTCAAAATTCCAAATCACTGGTTGTAACTAACAAACCACAATTTAATACCGGAAGCGAACAGGCCATTATTTACAATAGCGAAAGGTAAATATAGAACCGTAATGGTCAACACGAAGAATTGGAAAGAATTTCTTTCCTTTAGGATACTGCTGTTTGAGGTCAAATAAAATGCTAATAAAACAATAAATTGATGAATTTGCAATACCAAAACGAAACGGTGACTATGGAACATGATTCAAACTGGTTACAGTTGGTTACAGTTACAGGGAGCTATGACCTAACTGAAGATTGGAAACAAAGAACTGTGTCAAACCGATCTTGAAGTTGAGAATATGAGAATAAAAGAATTCAAATTTCTAATATTATTTTATTAAATTTCTACTGAACAGATGATGTGCTTCCAAAAAGAAAGCTTAACATTCGAAAAGCGGATAGGTCGATTTCGGTAGCCTAAGGAATAACAGTTCCTTTGAATTACTGAAAACAATACCGTTTGTGTAGAACCTAATGAACCGTACATTCATAATAGCTCGTCAATTCTACGTATCTCAATATTTTAAATCGTTTGCTCGACCTTTGAGGCCATTATATTTCATATTTCATACACAAAAGTAAATATCTGCCTTTTTTCATGCTTTTCTCTATAAGAATAGAATTTGCATATCTCGATTTTGTGTGCTCTTTGATTTCTCAATCTATCATTTACTGGAGTTTCTTTTATGCTCAGTTGTCTGTTCATCCTGAAAATCGATTCTGAGCATCTTTTGTAAAATGGTTCATTTCTTATGTTTAATATCCACTTTTTTCTGTTAATAAGTGGTTAAATTGCTTTAATATTTAACTGAGTTGCTAAGCCATACGTAATCTTCATGCATATATTAAATACGAATCACAATTACAGGTCGAAAATAATATTTTTATATATTTACAGGAAAATTACGTTTAAAAAGCACATTTTGTACAAATTTGTTCTGTGCACGTGAAATTTACTACGTTTTTTATGCAACATTTTTCAGGGGAACTGTGTTCTTTTAATTTGAAGTAATGTGTACCATAATTGAAAGCGTACTTGTAAGAATATGTTAGAATTTATTGGACGCTTATAATATAATTACGAATGTATGTGTTAAATTAACGACATCTGTAAATGGGTCGTGTACTCCTGAATCTAATTCTACCTTCTCTTCCTTCTCGAAGTAAAATTGAATAAAGATTAGAGGTGCTAGTTAAAATGTATGAGTACATCTAGTAAGACAACTGAAGCGGCAATCTAATGAATACGGTTGTACTTGCTAATTGAATCAACGGTCATTCCGCCTTTATTTACGATAGCGATTAGTTTACATGTTTCAGGTGTGTTAATGAATTAATTAGATTTTAGTAATAGGGTTTGTTATGCAGTTTGTCTGTAAAAGCTCTACTACCATACATACTAATTTGTTTTGAATGGATGGAAAAGCGTTAGTGCTATCATTTAGAGCAAATAATTGGCTACCACTAGAAACTTTTAATTAATTTGACAATTGGATTTGTCACAAATTTGGAAACTGACCACTTTAAGAATAAGTAATGTTCTGCAAAATTGAGAGAAATATCTAACTGAATTATATTTCAATATTTAATAAATAACTCATTGGTATGGTACAAATCAAATATGATAAAAACGTTTTAACCCCAAACTATTTTAAATTAGATACTTACTTCGATTATAAGAGGTCATCATCAGTAGAAAATTTAAAAAAATAAATAGGTTGTTCAAGAACTCTAGAGATTTCTCCTGCTCGTTCACGTGGGCTGGAGTAAACCTTCCGACATACAATCAATCAAAGTTGATTTGAACACTTACAGATGTTCTTTCTGTCGCACAAGTTGGCGATCTTCACAGCATAGTCAATTCACTTGGTGCTGTAGAAATTACCTGCTTACGTGGCGAAGAGAATATCTTCCGAGGGTTCCCGAACAGCCGTAAAACGCGTTGCGTTACGCTAGCTATAAATTAGATGAAAAAGGAAAATTTAGTGCAGTTGGATGGACAAAGTAATGCACCTTCTATGATAGACTTCACGAATAACTAATCTTAATTAAGCACGATATTTTAAATTTTGTTCTATAAAGGTCATTCAGGTAACAAACATTATTTCTTTTAAATACATTATTAGCGTAGTAATCCAGAACGGCGATTTAGATTAAAACCGCAAATGAAATCATATCTTGAGATTACAATATGCATTTCACAGAAAAGATGATTTACAAAAGACAGGTAGCGTCGGTACCTACCACCAAGAACACGAATCTACCATATTACAACATTAACACCAACTAGATACAAAATAACGTGACAATAACGTTGCACATAAGCGTAGATTAAAATGTATACATTGTATTACCGGATTCTGATTTCAATTATAGGATTTTGATAGGTGTAGAAATGATAGGAGTTAGACACCCGACTGAAAAAATTAATTAGCTATTCGCGAGTAGGTAATTAGGAACGTCTAAATATAGCAATACGGTCGAGTAGTAAGGGAGGTGGGAAGTTGAAAGTTGAAAAGAGACAGCTTCAAGTTTAAGATGAAAATGTAGACGTCCCCGCTGGGAAAAACATGGCGTGCTACTGACTTTTTTTTTGCACTTACGCTTGCACGAGCAGGACGCGTTTGAAGTCACACAATTTTCAAATTATCGTTACGACTGGTTATAAAGGTGTTAGGACTCGGAGGGTATGTTGTGTCAAAGAAGCGTGTTAGACAAACTAAAATTAGAAATACTGATGGTTTCTGGACATCCTTAAGTTTAACAATATTTGCAAACGGTGAGTAATATATGAGTTTTATATTTAAAATTTTAATTATGTACATGCTAAAACTAAGATTTTAAATGGTCCGTATTTCCGTAGTGGAAAGTAGTAATTTTGTTTGATGATGAATTAGCGACGAAGCTAGTGTTGGTTAAATTAAGCATTGTCATCGTGCAAAGAAGTTTGGAACAATTTAAAATGTTTAGAAAAGTGTATATATGCAATTTTAAACGTACACTTTATTGATAGATTTATTGTTAGTTAAAGCTTAAAACATTAGTGTTTTGAATGAACAAAGAAAGGATAAAGCTTGGTATTTAACTGTTTTCTATGTTCGTTATTAGGGGAATATGCACAAAGTGGAATGTATAATGTCATGTAATTTAATATTTCTTATTTCTTATACAATCGTGCATTTGCGCACTTGACTGTATTGTTTCACTTGAAACTTTAATTACTGTGACTTTCACTTATAGATTTTTGTATAAATTCACAATTGAACTTAGCGTAATACTTTTATTTGGATTAGTACAGTATGTGTTTCGGTTAAGGACTCAATGAATGTTATCAGTTTAGGTGAATTACATATAGACCAGCCCTTCTACGTAAGTAAGTGAGTAAGTAAGTAAATTTAGTTAAATAGGAAATCCTAATATTCAAACATAATGTTATATGTAATTAACATGTAACAGTAAACTTATAATAAACTTATAATAATATCAATAATCATACTTATAATAACCTACTTTAATTTGGTTGATTTAATATGCTCTATCATCTTATGTTTAAATGAATGCACATTTGAACTCTGTTTTATATAAACAGGTAGTTTGTTGTACTGATCAATTAATTCCTTTAAAGAATAAACCTTTCATTAACATCCTATCATTAGTTTTATTTATGTATATATGATCACATGTTCTTGTTGGATAATTGTGCACTTCTTTATTGTATGTAATAAAGCTATTAAAGTACTGTGGCATCTTTTGATTTACCATTTTGAAGATAAAAATCATTGTATTCAGTAATATATAATCTGAAACACCAAACCAGTTTAATGTGGACAGTATATAGCATATATCTGATTGGAGTATATCTACTGCATTGCAAAATAATTCTCATAGCTCTATTTTGTAGCTTCTGAAGTTGTGCTATCTTATTCTCATCCCATGAAATCATAACTGACGAGCAATACTCAAAATGAGGTCTGATAATAGAATTATATATTGTACTTTTTGTTTGAGTTGATAAATGTTTTGAAATTTTTGAGAAAAAATAGATTTTTGTAACTATTTTTTTGTAAATATACTTATAATGTCCCATATATGAGAATGAGTTGTCAATTATGAAGCTTAGATATTTCATTGCTGTAACAATTTCAATAGGTATATTATCTATAGTGATATTAACCTCATTCATATTAATGTTATTATATTTATACTTAGTGGTCAATATCATAGCCTTAGTCTTATCTACATTAAGTTTTAGTTTGTTATTTACCAAATAATTATTAACATTCACTAAAGCTTCGTTTATTTTATCAATCACCGTGGGTAAATGTTCCCTTTTACAAATGAGCAATGTATCATCAGCAAATAGCTTAAGTAGTTCACAATTTATATACAAGTCAATATCATTAATGTAAATTAAAAACAAGAGAGGACCCAGTATACTTCCTTGTGGCACACCATGCTGAATAATCCTATTACCGGAATAAATATCTTTTTTTCTGCGACGGGAAAAAAATGTGACATTTAATATTTCTTGACAGGTAACAAAATGTCACTTTATATAAAATTACTTTTTTCCCCGGGAAAAAAATGAGTACTTTTTTCCCTGGTAAGTGCAAATAAGTAAGAACACGAAGATATTTAATTTTAGAATATTTTATTATGTATAAGTTACGTTTCCTTAATGTTAAAAGTACAGTTATTAAATGTACATTGCCTGAAAGACATGTTTTTGAACAATTAGGAATGTCTGCTACAGTGGAATTTTCTTGATTTGAAATAATATTTTGTGCCACTGACACAACTGCCGTTGATGTACTTGTTCGCAAATTGGATTCTGTTTCAGCTGATGCACTGCCACACAAACTAAACAGTTTCTTAGCTATTTCTGTCTTGTGCACTATCGATTCATCAACATACCCTTCAGCGACCATTGATGACTTCCAACCACCATGTTTCTTTAGTGTCATCAAGTCTCCCCCAGATTCAACTAAAAGTGTAGCAGACGATCTTCGAAATGCATGACCTGTATATGACTTAGCATTTTTAAGTCGAAGAAAATTGGCTACTATTTCAGGTACCTTATAAAACTGATTTCTACCCACAACTTGATTGACGCATTTCCCATTGCGATATGCATAAAACAGGCGGCGATCCTTTGCTGCTGCTGGACGAAGTGCCATGTACATTCTGTAAAATTTAATATATTCTTCAGTAACTATAAATCTCCTATTTACATCATTCTTTGTTTGCTTAAGTTTCACAATTAATGACGTTCCCACGTCTTCAATATCATCTAATGTTACCTGGCTAATTTCACATATTCGACAGGCTCCTGCAATCCCAAATACAACAACAACCTTGACCAATAAATAAACTTCATCAGGAGCATTATTTAAAAATCACTAATATGTGTACTCGTAAATATTGCAGATTTTTGGGCATGTAACCTTTCCCATTTTGTTTCAGAAACGTAATTAGTTTGCAATATTTTGAAATGTCTACGTTATTATTGACTTGTAACATACTTTTATCATTGAATAATTCGACCACACTGTTGATGGCTTTTGTTGTTGCGCTAGTTCCGAAAAATAAACCAATAACACCGTCTCCGAGTAAGAACTACATGTCTTTTTCGCCTTCCATTCCATGAATCTTGAATACGCAGTTTCGTAAATTTTTCGTGATTTAGCTGGCAATAATTTTATTGATGCTACTTTCGCTGCCTCTACCAATTCCGGTGGAGTAAGAGAAACTTCTGAATCAGTACTGTCCATTTTGAATTTTGAATATTCAAAACAATCGATATAAACAACTTAAGTTCGCAATTTTGTAACCACTCGCAAAATTAAATTGACAGATATTTGATTACTTTAAAGGTTTCCTTAGCAACGCAGATCTAACTGTCCCTATAAGTACATCAGCCTACCTGTTTGAAACTTCAAATTTGACATAGATTGATTTTTGACTTTAATATAATTGGTAATATTTTTTAAATATTAAATCATTGTTTTGCCAGTCACAGAAAAATAGTGTATTATACGCGGGTAAAATGTAGATTTTAGCTCTCGGTGTTTTGTCTCCTCCGCTTCGCGTCGGGAGACAAACACACACCTCGAGCTAAAATCTAGTACTTTTTTCCCTTGTATAATAAATAACTATTAATTTAACCTTTTGTTGCTTGTCCCTTAGGTAATCCTTGATCCAATCCAGTACAACTCCATTGATTCCATATGTTTGTAATTTGCTTAACAATATATTGTGGTTTACAGTCTCGAACGCCCTCTTCAAATCTAAGAATACAGCTACCACATACTCGTTATTATCAATACACCTTTTTACCCTTGCTAGTACAAACTGAAGCGCTGTTTCACAAGAGTGATTGGTTGACCGCTTGCTACTTTATAATTCTAATATGATCGAGGCGTTGCCCTACGCTATCATGCAGCCGATTGGGCTTTACTTGGAGTTACTTACTATATGTATTCTTCAGACTCTCCAAAAATCACGTAGACAAAAGCTTTATATTATGGATTTCGTTCGCCAATGATACTTTGAACTTTGTACCTATTAACATCACGTAATTGTAATTTTGTACAGGAATTTATCAAATTTTCCTTTTCAATTCCGCACGCATACAAAGTTATTATTCCATATCTTGTTTACCTAATATGCTGGGTTTTATTCGAAAGTGTAGCGATTCGTACATTTAAAACATCACGTAGGCTAAATTTTATAATGGTATTCTTTAACAGATGACGTAAATTAGATGCGTTTATTGATTTCTTGCGTTATGATATATGCTTGTTATGAAAGGCCTGTTTATTATAAGCATGCATTAATTATTTTCTTGCGCTAATGCGTCGAGTTTGAAAAAGAGTTTTTTCGCGTTTGTTTTACTTTGGATACGCCTAATTTGCATTTGTTTAAAGGTTATGAATGTATTAATGTTTCTAAAATAAATTGGGTTACGTCCAGAGTTATCTATTTTACTAAATGTCGTTAAATTATTAAAAAATGAGCGTCCTTTCATTGACTGTAGTTAGTTGTTGACTTTATACAGGGTGTCTGGTATTTGCTTTTTGCATAATGAACGAATTGTGTAATTTTCATGGTTTAAATGTTTAGTTTTGTTGATTTTTGTGTTGTTTACATGAAGTATACCTCCCTTGTAACCTTATATACCCTTAAATAACCCTATTATCATAGCTATATATATATATATATATATATATATATATATACATATTACTATGATAAGAAGGTAATTTAAGTGTAGATTAAGTCATAGGGGTCGTAAGATACATGTAAATATTATTAATGTTAAGAAAATCAAACAATTCCACCATTAAATCGGAGTAAATCGACTATTTTACATAAAGTCAATAGCGAGCACATTGTTTATAAATCATAACCAATTTAATTCATAAGAAAGAAACTCATTATGCAATAATCAGATGCTATTTAGCAAAAACAATAATGTGTACGTCAAATAATACGTTTTAAGTTAAAGAAACGAGAAAAGATAAGGTTTTAAACGCATCAAGTTTCATCAAAATAAACACGTAATCGGTAAAGATAAACAAACTGGCATACTAGCTATTTAATAATATCACTAAACTATCAACGCATAAATAAATAAATGCGTTCAAATACGTCATATTGGAAATATGAATACGTGACACAAGACATTGTATTTCGATAAAATCCAACATATTCGGAGTAACAAACAATAAATAGGCAGTCCGCGATATGATAAAAGTTTGGACTATAGACACAAACATGAAAGACGTGACAGAATGTAAGAAAAATTTGGAATTTCTGAGAAATATACTGCACGAAGTTGAACGTCTACGTGTGAGATCAAGCGTCTGAACAAGAATCAAAACAAGGAATTTTAGGAAATGCCGAGTTCTGCAGAGATAGGCGCAAAGTGCAGCGCGTTGATCAACAAACACACGATGAACACCAATAAGGAAATTGATAGGTGGAGTCTATAAATACTTGTAAACATTCAGTATCTCTTTGCCAAACCAATAACCATGTCAATTGAAAGTTAAATATTACGTAAGAGTGAACTTAGTGAAAGTTAATAAATTATTAAAATAGTGAAAATTAAAAGTGCCAATTTATACAACGAGAAATAGCCGTTTTGATCTTAAAACGTAAAGTAAACTATTAATTGAATTTTATTGTAATATTTAAGAATTTAAGGGCTCTGATGATACCTCTAAAGATACCTATAAAGGTACCTCTAAATAACACTCCAGATATACTTAGAAATAAAATTCTAAACGTACCACTAAACAAACTTCGAGATAATAAATACTTCTAAATAAGCTTACAAGAAAACATAGTGAACGTCAAGATACTCAAATTAAACTGCAAGCAAGCTCCAAGTCGTTCCAAAAATCCGAAGGGAAAATTTAAGCAACAGTTAATTAATTATTCTGGTCAACAAGTGTAACAAGTCCAGCTGTAACAATTCAGGGGTCCTGACTATCGACATTCAGAGGCAGAAACAAGCAAGAAAAATACAGGTCAGAGATTGATTTATTATTAGTATAAGACTTTTTCAATTTTTAACATTTAATATTTGCTATATCAAATATCTGTAAGGGTCATCAAAAAAATCATTTGAGAATTTGAAAAATAGAGAAAGAATCATTTGAACGTTCAAAAGGTACTTGAGAGTAATTACAGTGATATTTTTGCTGGCCTTCAGGAAATATAAATTTGGTGGAAACAGATAAATATTAATATTTTATTCAGGGGCTAATTTTTGAATGTTGAACAAATTAATAAGTTATTGACATAAAAGTGTACATAATATGGATTATTATATTGTATAATTTTGGATTGCTTCATTTACATTATTTTAACAGATAGGTAATAGAAAGAAAAGGGGTAAACAATCTTTATTGGCGTGACGTAGGACACTCTGTGTTTAATAGATTTTCGTTAGTCGAGGTATAAAAATTCAAGAAATTATAGGATTTAGAGACTCAGAGAAAAAAAGGCCGAATACAAACACAACAGTAAAGTTTTAAAAGACGACGGCAACGTTAGGAGTTGTGAAATAGCAAAGTTATATATCGAAGTACTAAAGAGGCTAAAAAAGAGATCACAACAAATAAAAAAATCATAGCAACGTGCGGTTACCAACGTTTATTTTACGTTGGTTATCATTAGTGTACTCTGTTATTCCTAATGTGAATTTTAGGCAAGAATCATTCTCTGATTTTGAAGTTTTGTAATCCTCTTATAATTTATCTTAGGGCTTCCGTAGAACTCCCCGTACTTCGAGATTAGATAGCGTTCAAGATAATTTCTTATTAAAACTGGTATTTCACACACGAGAGCACTCTGGAGCTCTCTCCAAACATACCATCATTCCCAATGAATCAACCGGTAACCACCCTTGTTAGTACAGTCGAGGTTTTCGGTACGTTATCAAAACACCGAATTTTTAGCGCGGTACTTCACAGAGTTTTCTCTGTGCATTACCGGCTAGATTTTCTGGAACCAAAACTGTAGGTAACAACGGGCGATATAGTTATGTAATGTAATTCTAAATATTATTGTACGACATCAATTAACTGTAGTTGTTTCAACAATGATTAGAAACATTTAAATTAGGAGATTTGATAAAATTTTTGGTAAGTGTAATTATTATAGATGGTTAAACATTATGTGATTAAATAAACGGTTGTGCACATAATTGTGTTATTTTCAAAGCGGTTCTGTAATCTGGTGTAGTAAGATAACAAACTGAAAAATTACTTACACAGAAAATATTATTTGTATTTGTTAGAAATTAACAAAGACAAAACAACCAATACTTGGTTTCACTGTATCCATAACACATTAGATTAGTAAGTTTTCTCTTCCAAATCCACCAACAAAGGTTTAACAAAATTGATTTAACTAAATAAATAAGGCGGAATTTAAAAATGTCCTTTAGCCCAATTCTTAAAAGAATGTTTACTAAAATTGTACGACTTATAACCCTGGAAACGATTTCAAAGTCGATTACAAACCGTAATATCAATCGTTCATTATATTAAAAATATAATAATAATATAAGATAATATAAAATAATATAAGTAGTATAAAAAAATGTAGAAATATAAAAATAATAAAAGAAAACTATGTGTTTAGTGGAAATTTGCAAAATAACAACCAATGCTGCTCATCAGATTGGTATGTTTTCTCTTCACAAATTACAAATAAGAAAAATCTCATGCTGTATCTAAAATCAAATCTCCTAAAGTTGTAAAGTAATATTACAAAAACGTCGAATTCCGTTTACATGACAGGTAAATTAATAATCGCATTCAGCTAAGAAACTTGTAATTCAGATGAAGCAAATTACTAAATTTTCAAATTATGTTGTAAAAGCCTTCCGGAATTTTCCATAACCTAGTCTTTCTTTTACGTCAATAAATAGGTAATAACTTCCTTTCATGAAATTCAATTTAATTTAAGTTAATGGTAACGTTCCATTATGGTCCAAGAAGTGCTAGATATATCAATTAGGAAGTTATTGTATATACCAGTTTGAGCTCTAAAGGTAGTCCCAGCACGAGCATGAAAACCTCTACGTGATAGAATAGACAATTTTAGAGCTTTCCTTTGTTGATTCAATATAGCAGTAGATTTCACAACAGATCGAAAACGAGGTAAATCATTTCTTTAAATATCTTTGATTACCTACATACAGTAACATATCGTTGGCCTAATGACAATACCATGTATCAATAAAATCTCAAGTTTTCATAGATCCAAAAAAATATCCGTTTGTAGTTTCACAGAAGTTTAACTGCATATTCTATCACAATAAAGAAGTGTGAAAAAACCAAAACGTCTGTTTTCACAGTTTGTTACGTGTTATTTCAGTGCAAAGTTTTAGTTGATACAGTTAAATAATTAACAGCAATCAAATTTAAAGTTTTATTACGAAATTTCTAAATATTAATGCCAAGAAACATCACACCAATATTATTAAAAAAAATATATATCTTATTCGTATTGAAGATCGTCGTAAAACGAATGAAATTCTGTTGCAAGTACTGACTTGATATCTTGTACATCATTATATTTTTGTTTTTTATTTTAAGTCTATTTTCAAATAACTTTGATGGTTCTTTATATGGCCCTATTTCTTTCACCCTTTGAGGAAGTTGTTTTGATTCATCAAAAAATGAGTTTTGTATACAGTAGTTCCATTTGTAAAATAATGAAGTTCTCTTAAATCAGTCACGGTCGGGTCATTTACTACACGTTGTGGTTTAATACTACTGTAACGCATCAAGTCTGAATCATGAACCGAGTCACACTCCATTTGAGTGTAACCCGGTTCCAAGTACTTTTGTATTATAACTTTATTTTGAAGTACTGTATGTTGAAGTAGACCATTAGCTACAGCATTTCTATTTTGATATAAGCTGTTACAATTACGCACGCATATTTTACCCGCCATTTTATAACATATACCGACCACGCTTTACGGGTGATGCAATCGGTGATGGGTATCTCGGAACTTAATCTCAGGATCCAGCGGTGGTTAAATTGGAAGGCGTCGCCGTGGATCAATGTAGTAAGCGTAAGACTACGGATCCCAAGGTCCCGGGTTCAAATCCCGACACGGCCGACTGCTTGAAAAATGGCAGGTGAGCATTTTTCACAAAAATTACGCCCTCGTTCGGATGAGAGGTAAAATGGAGGTCCCGTGTGTGAGTGTTGTCACGCACGTTAAAGATGCCTACCTTGCCTGGAACAGCAAGGGTTTGGCAAAATTCTATATTTCCAGGCAACAAAAAACTCGCCTACTGGCCAATGTAGTACCTACGGGTAGAGCATTGGAAATGTAAATGAACGGTGGTTAAATTGGGTTGGATACGCCATGTTGAACTTCAAATTGCCATCCGTGCTAAACCTCTACTGCACTCGTAGGGGGATGAAAGGAGATAAGGTAACAGGTACAAATAAGGCAAGGTACAAGGAACCTACATACCTATTTCTAAAAAGAAAAAACACGCCCCACTCAGATAGTTGTTGCCTCCTTCAGGTCTCGTGGCTTAGTCCCCGCTTTTGACACTCGCGCACCTCCGCATTCACTCTGCGCAGACGCGACTGTCAGCGACGACGGAAGTTAACATTATTAAGTTAAAAAAACGAGGCAATTAACTTATAAATTATATCTAAATCTAAAACATGATACATTGCCAATTTGGCATGTAACAAAGCATTCATCGCTCCATAATACTATCGGCAAATTGTCTTGATAATACTCCTGCAGGTGGTCAATAATTATTGTCGTAAATATTGAAGAGCATAGATCTCCTTCCACTTCGCCGCACCAGTAACTACAGCACTCGTGATTGTTCATGTCATAAATTGTCAAATTACGTACCTTTAGTCTGGTCTTAAAATAAAATTTATTGGCATTGTTTACAGGACACATTTTAACTGCCTGCACATCCATAACAAATGCATGACAACTGCCCTCCTTACATTTTGTTTCGTCTAAACCTTTTGATTTTTTAGCAAGATCTTTCAATGTCACATGACGGTTGTATTCAGCTTCTGCGAAGTTTCCTGATGTAAATGCACCGCATGTGTTGCATTGATCTTTTGTTGGACTGAAAATTGCTAGGCTAAAATTTTAAAATGTTTCAGAAAAGTAACAGGAACTTAAAGAAGTATCATTGTCTCTTAAGCACATTTCCAAGTATATCCTGTAAAGGTGGGCTTTGGATTCGAAATGATATTCAAGGTATAACTTTTTTGAGTCTTTCTACAATAGCGCGAAAGCATTTTAAAAATATCTTCAAAACATTTGTTCGAGTATTGCACCGGTTTTTTTTTAATTTTTGTCTCTCTCGGACTGAGGGCGAACAGATTTTCTGGTAGCATTACGAATATCATTTGAAGGAGAAATCCCATTAACTGTGTTTGAGCACCAGCTGGTAACCATCCATTCCTTAAGGTCTAATGTATCCAGGAACATTCTTTTACATACTTGCTACCTTTTATTAGGACCTTTTAAAAAGAATTATAGGTTGTACTTCGTCTTAAAGATTGAACATAGTTTCTGCCAGTTGGCTAAACTTCTATGAGTCCAAAAACATACACTTTTTTGATCCCAACTCATTTCATTCCAAAATTTGGAAAATATAAGCTTACGGTCCTCTTCAGTTATAGTGCTACAGAATCTATTTTTATACTTTAGATATTTACTGGATTTGCACTGTGGACCAAAGATTCTGGCTTGCCTCTCCTTGTGAAATATTTCCCCCTTTTTGTTTCGAGTATAACCTACATAAGCATGTCCTGCCATTCTTCTAATCTTAGTTTTCTGTCTTCACCATTTTTTTTATCCGACTTTTTTCTTCTTGTTGGTTCGTTTCCATTTCCCGTTTCACGAATATCATCTAAATTAGATACAATTGTCTCTGTATTTTGATCATCACTCTTTACACTATCTTCACTTGAATTGTATTCAACAGCCTAAAACGTTGGATCAATATTTTCACATTTTTCTTTATCATTATCTTGATTTTCTAGACTTCTATCGTCAGCAAACCACTTATTTACATTTTCAGTATCTTCGTAACGTATTGTATTTTTGGTCACTTCATTATTGGCGTCTACAAAATTCTGTAGATCTTCATTTTCCACCACAATTTCTACTGTTGAACGTGGACATGAATCTTCAAACAGTATTCCAAAATCTTCGTTCTGATAGAAAGACGAAAAAGTAGTTAACTCCTGGGCACTGTTGTATTACATTCTAAATCTATATTGTTTTCAATAGCATCACCGAATATTAAGAAACGTTGTTGTACCGCTATTTCGAGATAATTACTACTACTATAGTTTATGAATGGAGTTTCTGGAATGTTGTCTTTACTACCAGCAAGTGTATTAACATTATTGTGCCCAATTCCTAACAATTTGCTTTGACTGGTATACTTTCTAAACCTACACCATCAGAACTATTAGAATGAATAACTTCTTCTTTGACTCTATGAGGTTCCAATGCTAGTTGCATCATACGCCTACTCCTGGAATTCATTTTATTTGCAACAAAATGTTATCATTAAATATAACCGTAGTAAAAATAACACGTATTATGCAATACTGTAAAATTGTAATAACACGTATCAACAGAAACGATACAACTTCCTTGTAACCTTTTAATTTTTGCTTCAATAAGCGTAATTCCACAAAGCAAATATTATCTGAGAGTAAAAAATTGCTACCACAGAACTTCTATATTGTTATTGTATTAATTTCCACGCTAACTCTAAAAATCGAACCTGCGCACAAAACAACTACCAGATCAACCATTTTACATGCAGCTGATTTATGATATAGTTCGTTCGCTTTAACTTTAGGATGACGTCACAACCGAATACAATACCACATTCGCAATGTTAGCTTAAATCAAAATATATTTAATAAAATATATAGGAATATTCCCATTGGCAAGAAGAATTGCTGGCAACACCGTACAGAACGGCCAACCTTTATTTTGTTAAATGACAGTATTCTTCAAGTGCAAATCTAAGTATTTATTTGCATACTGTTGCCACCACTTAATTACTGCATTTGACGTTCTCCTAAAGGTATTTCTTACCACAATGCAACCCTGAATTTCCAAAAATGTACAGCTTGCCTAAAATATACAAGAAAGATAACTCGATGAGACCAATTGTTTCAGGTATTAACTCACCGACTTATCGATTATCACAGATAAATAGTTTCGCTGTTTATTAATAAAGTTAAGGATACATTAGAAGAGAAATCTTAATTTCATTTGACATCAGCTCATTCTTTCCTAGTGTTCCTATACTACGTCCTTTGACATATTTAAAGGATGCTCTAATACAGCCTTTCTCAACTTTTTTGGCCCGCGGACCAGTAAAATTTGTAAAAAAAAATTTGCGGACCAGTGATATTTTTTTAACAACAAAATTTTACTAGGTATTAAAGAACTACTACATAAGTTAATTTTAACATTTTTATTATCATATACTTACAATAATATTTAAATGTAAAGATAATTATAAAAAAAATCACAAACTCGTGGACATAGGAACACGATAAAAAATATCACTCTCACGATTACTAAAAAATTAAATTAAAAGCATTTACAAAAAAATATAATTTGTTGTTTATTTGTAATAATAATTATTAATAAATACCAAACCCTTGACAAAAATTACAACAAAAAATGTCAGAAATTATAGAAATAATCACAAAGTTCTTGCACATGAACACAACAAAATAATCCAACATGTGATACTACACTATAATTAAATATCTATATTTTTATATAGGCATGTATTGTTAATGAGAAGATTGCGGTTGCTCTTCTTCAATCAACTTTTCAAATGTGGGTTCTAAATTAGTCAAGCTAAGTCGGAGCGGTGAAATAACTGAAAGACCATTTCTAAATTAATTTTTTATTACCGTCATAGATGAAAATCCGGCTTCACATAAAAATGTAGTTGGGAAGGGGACTAACATTTTCATTTCTTTCTCGTATAGAGAGGGATATTCATTTTTCAATTTGATCCAAAATTTATATACAGCCATTGCGGAAAAACTAGCTTTTAACATAATATCTGTACTAATCTCAAGGAGGCACTCATATTCTCTGTCACTTAAATTTAGCTTACTACTGTCATATGGTATGAAGGGGTTTGTTATCCACACACCTCTTTCACACGTGGTTTCTTCAGATGGGAAATATTTTTCGAAACTATTTTTTTAAAGATTGTAAGTGATGCCCAATGATTATATTTAATTTTGATACGTTTAAATCTTGTTGCAACTTAACAAAATCAAAATAATTATTAAATATATCAATATTATTTTATTTACTTTACCCGCCCAAAAGCTAATTTTTTTCTTAAATCCATCTATTTTATTAAATAAATGAACCGCATTTATAGAAGTTCCTTGTAAACTCAAATTTAAATCGTTGATATATGAAAATATATTACTTAAATATGCTAGTTTTGCAACCTATTCTACATCAGACAAATGCATACTTAAAGGATTATTTTTTATTTCTCTTAAAAATATTTCTACTTCCGTCTTTAATTCAAAGAGCTTGGTTAAAATCTTACCCCGCGAAAGCCATCGAACTTCTGTATGAAGTAATAACTGCTCATGTTCGGCACCAACCTCCTGACAAAATATTGCGAATAATCTACTATTTAAATCGCTTTTTTTGATAAAATTATTAATTTTTGTAGATTCCGCTAAAACCTCATATAATTCTGTGGATAAACTTTTCGCTGCTAAATGGTGTCTGTGGATTATACAGTGGGTAATTAATAATCAGAATTAATTGCTTGCTGAATTCTTTTAGTAACACCTCACTGTCTACCAACCATACTAGCCGCCCCATCGGAACACATACCTACGCAATTTTTCCATTCTCAAGAATGTTTAATAACATAAGCATTAAGTGTTTTAAAAATCTCATCACTTGTTGTATATGAAACCAATTCTATACAACACAAGAATTCTTTTTTTTCCTTCCAAAATAAAATCAATATATCTAACATAGCAAATTCATATGGTTTTTTTTAGAAATATCGAATGATTCGTCAATTTGTATTGCAAAAAATGTTAACTCCTTTATCTTTTGTATTACTTGGTATTCCACATTCTCTAATAATTTTTCAATTCTTCTTTTTATAGTATCATTAGATAAAGGAATCGATTTGATTTTATCAACAGCAGAGAGTCCAATCATCTCTAAACAAACGTCTATTAACACAGGGTTTATTAAATTTTCCCCAGTAGTAAATAATTTTTTGGTTTTAGCAATCGAAAGAGCAACTAGGTACGAACATTTTAATAGTGACTTTTGTTTAAATGTTTTTGTTTGTAATCCTAATTCTTGTTTTTACGTGGTTTATTTTCCATCTCGGAATGTTTAGCCTTCAAATGTGGTAACATTTTCGATGGTTTCATAGCATCAGTTACCAAAACTTCATGGCAAATGATACACATCGGACGTACATCTTCTTTCGTAGAAAAATTGTCCGTGGACTAGTAAAATTTTTCCGCGGACCACTGGTGGTCCGCCGGACCAGCGGTTGAGAATGGCAGCTCTAATAGATTGTAACGTTCATGAAGATAAAATCGAAGAGTATATCAAGTATGTTTCACATTGCATGTCCAAGAACTGTTTTCAATTTAACAACAAATTGCACGAACAAATTGAAGGAACAGCAATGGGACACAGCCCATCACCATTCATAACTAATTTGTTTATGTCGCGCTTTGAAGCTGATAGTCTAGTCACTGAAGGTTTTGGGGTCTCGATTCGTTGAACCTTCATCAATCGTCTTGAAATTTTGACAGATGGTGAAGAATAGCATAAAAAGCAAAAGTGACTAAGTGCCAATATGAGCTTTTTCCCTAGGGGTGGTACTCACCCCTTCTAGGGGGTGGGGACTGCTTTATTCCAAGTAACCCCGGAAATCAATAGATGGACTCATTTTAAGCAGAAAAGTTCATAGGAAATTTTTTTGTATACCCCATAGTTTTTCAGTTGTATGCGATTGAAAATACTAATTTTTGATCAAAAAAGCCTGTTTTTGGGCGGTTTTTTGAAAATAACTTGAAAAATTCAAGTTTAATAAAAAAAAGTGTAGAAGAAAAAATGAAGCTAATAAAAAATGAAGAAAAAAGCTCTTTGTAAAAAATTCAGTACTGCTATATTATTCAAGTTATAGACTGTTGAAACGGACTTTTTTTCACGAAATTTTTTAATGAATGTTTTGAATAAACTTTCATTAGGGGATGATCTTAAGGGATGAAAGGATATTACTTTATACAAGTAGCTAATAAATAGTAAAGAAATATTAAATAAGTAATTGCAATAAGTTATTTATAAGTATTATAATTTTTTTCATTAAAACAGCAAAATGATGCCAAGGGGTTGGCTTTAAGGGTTAAACATACACCATTCTTTTAATTTATATTCTAGGGCGTGTAACTGTCTTTATTTATTATGTTTAAATATAATAAAAGTCAAATATTTGCCTATTATTACATTATTATTACAATTTTACCGTTTTTCAAACAAAGGGGTAGTTTTAGCCCCAAAAAATTAAAAACTCATATTGGCATAGGGTCACTTTTAAATTAGGGGGCAAGACGAGCTTACTCCTACAATTTCATTAAGATCCATGAGGGTTCAAAGAATGGAGAGGTCGGACTCCATTTTTACCTTCAGTGACTGGACTATGAATTTAAAGAGAATTTCAAATACTTCCCAAGAATATGGATAGGATACGTGAATGACACTTTTGCCGTTTTTGACACTTCGAAATCAAACGTTGATGATTTCCTTAATGAATTAAATTCAAATATTCAAAGCATAAAACTAGAAAATAACTAGCAATTGCTATTTCTAAATAGAGTAATTAGAAATGATAATAAACTAGAATTTGACATTTATAGAAAAGAAACTAATGTGAATCGTTTTATTTTATCCTCCTCCAACCACAGTTTACAACATAAACTGGCGGCTTTCGATTTTTTGGTGAACAGATTAATTAATTTTCCATTAAATAGCGACAAGTTTAATAAGGAGCTTGTAATCATTAAACAAACAGCGATTCACAATGGCTTCTCTGCAGTTACTGAAGATAATAATCTAAGAAAATGTAAGAATAGAAATAACATCCGTAGATCAACGACTGCAACCTGGCACCACTAATGAATTAGTTAAATTTGTCAAACTTCCTTTTCACCGCACCACTAAAGGTTTTAATAAAATATTTACACAATTCAATTTCAAAATTGCTTATAATAATACTAATAAAATTAGAGATCTGTTAGGAAATCCAAAAGACAAAGTGGATAAGTTGAAAAGTCGGGGATTTATGAGAATAGCTGTTCGGAACCAGGATGTTCTCAAAAATATTTTGGTCAGACTAAAAGTAATGTTATAACTAGATTTAAAGAGCACATTGCTTATTTCAAATATGGTATATGTGAAAGATCTCAAGTCGTCAAACATATTTTTGTAACCAGCCACCCATTTAAAATAAAGGATGTCAGTATATTGAAGGCGGTGCTAACGTATCCCTCCCTAAATGTGTATGAACCAATCAAAATAGTTTAACACAAAGGACCCCTCTTAAATACTGACACGGGTCCAATTGCGTCATCTGGATTGCTTTCTTTATTAGCTCAACAACCAATGGGAACGCATGATCCATTTTGGATCCGCTAAAACAGTTTTAATTTAGTATAAATTAAGTGGATTTGTTTATTAAGGCAACAATTCACTTTATTTTGTAGAGATCACCAGCCTACTTGGTGAGGAGAATAGCCGCAGAAGGGTTTCTTGAACAACTTTTAATTTTTAATGCGTTTTATTTTTAAAGTTTACTACTGATGATGACCACATAGTGGTCGAAATACGTATTTAGTTTTTTAACAAAATTTTTGTGGTAAAGGAGTATTAATTATTTTAATTTGTATCGTGCCACAGTGTTATAATTTATTATTATTAGAAAGATTTTATCCTAAAAAAAGAAATTTGTGGAACATTTAACAGCTATCCACGGGAAAAGTTTGACAGATTTGTTTCCGTTAGGCATGGTGTTAAAACTAAACTTCTGTTTTCTTTGAAAAGCATTAACAAGCTGGGACACGAAGTAAAAGAAATTATCGGAAAGAAGGTCTTGAAAAAATTAATGAAAAATTTAACGATCCCATATGTATTTCGTATAAGCAGATATTAAGTTTGAAACTTTATTAGAAGAACTACCAGATATATTAGACGGTCTCAAAAAAAAATGATTACAATCTTTTTGACGTGATTTTTCTGGTATTACTCACAAGACGGAGATGTGTAATTATAACTATAAATCATAACAGTTACGTAAAAATTCAATATATCACTAGTATTGTACTGGACTGACAATTATAAAAACAGCACGTTTCGTAACGTCAAAAATACATTTAAAATTTGACACTTCGTTACGGGGTCAGATAATAACTTTTTATTTATTTGTCAAATATCAAACTCTAATATTTCATAATGGCCCTTAATCGCACTAATTTCTAAATGTTGACCAGGTACAATATCTTTCTACGTATTTGTAGAAATTACATTTACATATCAAACTTACATATTTCAGTATGAAATTTTATCTCACTAGTGTTTAAACTTTGGCAAACAACAACATAAACAACTTTTTATATATTTGTCAAATTAGTGATAGTACATTAAAATATGACATGTGACACACGATATATATATATATATATAATGCTATGATAATTGGGTAGTTTAAGGGTAGATTAAGTCATAGGGGTCGTAGAATAAATATAAACAACTTCAACTTTAAGAAAAGCAAATAATTCCAGAAATTATAAGAGTAAATCGGTCACTCTACATATTGTTAATTAAGAGGACACTGTATATAAAATATGCCGAATTAAATGCATGAGAACATAAATATGTCTAAGTGTAGTTTACAAGTAAAGATAAGATTTTAAAACGCAATAAATTGCATCAAAATTAAATCACCGGGAAGCATGGATAATATGGCATTGCAAATATTTAACAATTGCGTCGAAAATATCAAAGTAAACGCATCCTAAATAATTCAATATTAGAAAATAGTTACGTGACTAGAAGAGAACACATTTGTTCAGAAAACCAATATTTTGTAGGAACACATAAACACTAGGCGGTTCTATTATATGATAAATTGACAAACATCGAATAAGTGAGTTATTTAAAAGCCAAAGGTTGGAAATCCTCGAATAATATTGCAATATGCTGAATGCGAACGTGACGAACAGAGCATTAATCGAAGATTTAAACTAAGTAATTTGTAAAAATTCCGAGTTCTGCTAGATAAGGCAAAAGTATCGGTCTAGATTGTAAACACGCCAATGAAAACAGTTGGAGGAAGGGCTTATATATACGACAGAAACGGAACGACATTTTATGTTCGAAGGTGTTAAAAACTCACGTAACTAGTGAAATAAAAATTAAAACAAAGCAGATTTAAAAGTGCGAGAATTTGTGCAACGAAATATAAGCCGATCTATAAATAGACGTAAGTTAAACAACTCAATTAAATTCATTTCTAATATTAACGAAACATGGCTTTAATTTGAGACCTTTAATTTGAGAAAGCTTTAATTTGTAACCTTTAATTTGGGACCTCTAGTTTGGGACCTTTAATTTGGGACTTCTAACTCTGGTGGTATTCGAATTTTGGCGATATTTTAATTTGGGACCTTTAATTTGGACTTCTAACTTTGGACATATTCTAATTTTGGTGATATTTTAAAAATGGAGATATTCTCATTTTGGAGATATTTTAAAAATGGACATATTCTAATTTGGACATATTCCGATTTGGGACGTTTTAATTTTGGATGTACTGTAATTTGGTACGATTTTAATTGGAAGCGATTTATGGGAGGCGATTCTTATATGGGGCCGGCATATCAATAAGAAAAGCGGGCACAGCAAGCGGATGCAGATCATAGACTAGGATGGAACTTCAGAACCCATTCCAGGTTAGCAATCTTAATACACTTTATTATTGAAAAACTGTTTTTGATTTAATATTTGCCACACATTGTATATTTGTAAGAGTCATCAAAAAGGTCACTTAAAGAAATATGAAAATGGAATAGGTATCTTGGAACGTTCGAAGTTCTGAATAAAATTAAAAGATATTTTTGCTGGATGCGATCGGAAAGTTCAGAATAAGAGTCGGGAACATTTTACGAGTCGGAGCGTGGAATGTTAGAAGTATGAAGCAAGTAGGTAAGCTAGAGAACCAGAAAATTGAAATGAATAGTTTAGCACTAGACATAGTACGGATCAGCGAAGTTCGGTGGCCAGAGGCGGGGGATTTTTGGAGTGTAGACTTCGGGATAATTCATACAGCAGCAGAGGAAGGAAATTCTGGTATGGGGATAGCTATGCGAAAAAAGATAGGACACTGTGTAGAAAATTACTTACAAAAGAACGAAAGAGTACTCATGCATGGTCAGATAAGAATCTAAACCGGTAAACACAGTAATAATACAAGTATACATGCCCACCTCTAGCTACAGTGACAAAGAGGTAGAAGCGATCTACAAAGATATCGAAGACATATTAAGATACGTAAAAGGACATGAAAATTTAATAATTACGGGGGATTTTAATGCTTTCTATTGGTTGGAATGTTACCTGGTATTACGAAGCACGGAACAACTCCCTAAGAGTACAAAAACGTAGAAATCTCAAAAGCACTAGAAATGATGATATGCGGTATTGCCATTAGGCCATCGATATGGGTTTCCCATGCAGTTGCAGAAAAAAAACAGTGACTATTCATTTTTATTAAAAGTATTACTTCGATTTGCTAATATTATAAAACGATCTATAAAAGCGTTTTAGATTAGCATATAAATTACTTTCAACTTTTAAACTAGAAAATCTGTTTTAAACAAAGCGAACCAGTAATTACATAGTTAATTTCAATTTAGGGTAAAATTAAAATTCGAACGCTATGGCAAAAGTTAGTTCAAAAACAAGACCAACTATTTAGAAAATTTAAATACGTATTTCAACTACTTAGTAACTATTATTAGTAGAAAAGTACTATTGAAAAGTCACAAATGATTAGAAACTTTTTAGATACAATCCGCAAGCTGAAATGAACCTCACAACTGCAAAAACAAACCTAATCTTAATCCTAAATATTGAAAATTTAAAACAGAAGTGCGTTCCGTTAAGTAGGTAACGTATCCACACACTTCCGAAGCTTTGGTTGCTGATCAAGTCTACCTGACTGACTGTGTGTATCCAATAAATAATTGTTTTCTATTAGTCCCTTTACCCGTGTTCATAAGTGGCTAATATTTTTGGCAATTTTTGATCTTATGCGCAATCAACTGTATAGTTTAGGAATGTATCCTTTACACTCATAAAAATGTATAGGGCGACAAATGCTAACAATTATTTTAGAACAGAAACCTTTGTGCTCTGCATACGATTTTTATGCAAGATTATATGGATAGGAACGCATTCCTTATTAAAACGTACGCAGCCCTTCACTTGAAATAATTGATATCATGGTAAGAATGTGTAAATATAGAATTAATGGTAAATATTCTAACTTTACAATCGTGTAATTTTTGAAAACCTTACATTACATCCACATACCATGTGCCAAAGTATCGACAAGCAGATTGTAAAATTGTATACAGAAATTAATATACAATTAAAGATCACTTAAGGCTCCAAGCATAACAGGATTATTACATAAAGCAGTAAGTTATAAAATTAATTGCTGAAACTATAATTAAAAGTATATTGTACGTTCAAATAATAAAATAACAACAAGATTCTATTTAAAAAAGACAACTATTAAAAATTGCGGTCCCTCGAAACATTCTGGAAATTCAGTTTGAAACAGGAGACGTTAAAGTGTAAAAATATTTTCTTCAAATACAGAACTAAAATATTGATGGAAGTATCAATATAGACAACAAATCAGGATCACTCACGAATACCGATAAAGGTTCAATAGGAAACTCGACCGCCAACTGTACTGGGCCGATCAGGGCGAGAGTTGAACACCAAATACCATGGAATACGATAAGAAAACGATAAGAATACGATTAGAAAACCACACTTGTGTTGTCTATGTAAAAATTATTAGTGTATAGTGTTAGGATAATTTGTTTCTCTGCTTTTGTAAGGTTTCAACTTGCGGGGTGTATATATTAACTAGTTGCAGAAGCAGGCTTCGCCGACAACTTTTCTTATGTTTTATTTTGTTTTAATTCTTTTTGTATCGTATCTAGGTGTGTGCGGATGAAGAGGGTGAGTTTTTGAAAATTCCCCCTACAAAATACTGTTTCGCACACAAGAAAGCAGTCTTAAAAATAAAAAGCACAATACTTTGAGTGCCAAGGGTATTTTCAAAATTTTAGCCTGTCCATTCTTAATAATACACGCACAGGAACACAATACAAAAAGAAAATATTCATCAAGAACTTGTTCAACATACAAAAATACACATAGACACTAAAATAAAACATTTTCAAAAATTTAGCCTGTCCATTTTCATCCACTCATGCGCAGCAACACAATATAAAATATCAGAACAAAGAACAGCATACAAAAAACCTACAGCCTCCGGCCAGAAGAACTCCGTCTTTAAAGAATGTTCTCTTCTTTGCGGGCTCCATCTTTAAAACAAGATCCTAAGGTACATACATACATACAAAAGATACCTGAAGATTAAGTTAAGATAAGGTTTTTAAACGGGAATCAATTTTGTATATTATGTTTTATGAAAGTTAATCAGCGTATTTTTTGTCCATAAATAACTGATTAAACATGACCGAATCTAAAAAGAAACGTAGACAGAGTGTTGATTATTTGAAACTAGGCTTCATTTCAACATTTTTAGACAAACGTATATCTATATGCCTTTTATAAAACAATGTTCTGAGCAAGGATGTTATGAAATCATCCAAGTTAGAGGAACATCTGAGAAAGTACCGATAAAACGCAAAAATTTAAAATATTTTCAAACCCTTAAAGAAAATTTTCATAAGAGACTCACGATGTTCGTTTCGACGTTACAAAGAAACGATGATGGTTTACTGGCGTCGCATAGCAAAATCTGGAGAACTGATACTATCAGGGAACAATTACTATTGCCACGTATTGAAGAGGTTTTAAGATCTGCTGTACACAAACCTACATAAAATATAATCAAAGAAATTCCTTTGAGTAACAAAATTAATCGATGAAATGAGTTACGCTAAACAACGCTAAACCAACGACCAATTTCTCTATACAACTGGACAAGAACTTTACCTACTAATAAAGTATTTTTATTGGCATATGTTCGTTTGGTTATGCACAAAGAAAGCCATCAAGAACTGCTGTTGGTTGTAATGGCGTTTTAAATACAAGTGAAACGTCAAGTACACGTCTAATTATTAAATGAAAGCCTAAAGATGTTGGTTGTAAACAGCATCTATCACACATAATTTAAATTTGATCTTTCATTATTACTATTTGAAAAAATAGTTTCAACGCTTATCGTCTATTCCGATTAATAAAGTATGCTAGTTTTGCCAATGTCTTTTTTTATTATTTGAATTATTACAATATGTTGGTGCGGGTTTTTGAACTCGTTTAGTTGAAGTAAGAAATAAATATACATACAAAATTAAGTTTTCGGTGTTTCAGAATTTCATACAGTTGTCTGATTAGTTGTTTAATGAAGTAGTTTGTTAATCCTTGGAAAATTTCCTTTTGAAGAAAGTGTCGTATTATGTAGCTGTCTCCATGAAAAAATGACTTTTGAATAGCACAACTTCAGAAGCTACAAAATAGAGCTATGAGAATTATTTTGCAATGCAGTAGATATACTCCAATCAGATATATGCTGTCCACATTAAACTGGTTTGGTGTTTCAGATTATATATTACTGAATACAATGATTTTTATCTTCAAAATGGTAAATCATAAGATGCCACAGTACTTTAATAGCTTTATTACATACAATAAAGAAGTGCACAATTATCCAACAAGAACATGTGATCATATATACATAAATAAAACTAATGATAGGATGTTAATGAAAGGTTTATTCTTTAAAGGAATTGATCAGTACAACAAACTACCTGTTGATGTAAAACAGAGTTCAAATGTGCATTCATTTAAACATAAGATGATAGAGCATATAAATCAACCAAATTAAAGTAGGTTATTATAAGTATGATTATTGATATTATTATAAGTTTATTATAAGTTTACTGTTACATGTTAATTACATATAATATTATGTTTGTATATTAGGATTTCCTATTTAAATAAATTTACTTACTTACTCACTTACTTACGTAGAAGGGCTGGTCTATATGTAATTCACCTAAACTGATAACATTCATTGAGTCCTTAACCGAAACACATACTGTACTAATCCAAATAAAAGTATTACGCTAAGTTCAACTGTGAATTTATACAAAAATCTATAAGTGAAAGTCACAGTAATTAAAGTTTCAAGTGAAACAATACAGTCAAGTGCGCAAATGCACGATTGTATAAGAAATCCGCCGTTGGCATAAAACGTAAGGCTAAATTCAATTTAGTAATAAACAAATCTTTACAATTTATTAATTAGGGTACTAAATAATTCAATAAGAAATCTATCTAAGTACTGACATAAAACTACAATACAATTTGTCAAACCAACGTGGGGTCCGAAAAAAAACTAGCGATTAAACGAAAGGCGCGAAAGAAAACTAGCGACACAAAGAGAAGGCTCGAAAAATTAATTCTACGACGTATTCAAATAGGGGGTAGTTAAAGCAAGAGAAAATCGGTAATTAAACGAGGGACTCGCAAAACCTGTAAATTGGAATATTAATTGAAACCGGGGGTTATAGACGTAATTAAGAATTATAGGCAGCCAAAAAATAAATTTAGAAAGTTAAATTAGAATTTTAGGGTTTATTGTATATATAATTAAATTAAAATGGACAAAAGAATGCAGGAAGTTAGAAACGCGTTGAGGAATGAAGGGATTGAAATAGGATCTCAGGAAAATGTGTTCGTAGAAGAAACACAAATTGAAACTGCAGGAAGAGCTATTAGAAAGGAGTCACAGCGAGAAACAGCAAACTACACAGGAGTCTAGAATGATGTCGATTTTATTAGGGCTTAATGATAAAATGAACAAGTTGGAGGAGAAATTAGGTGCAGAAGTAACAACATTAAGCTATGTCCTGAAAGAAACGAATCAAACAATTGCGAAAATGAAACTACAGGTGCAGAATAAAATTGTACGAATTATAGAAGATAATGATGACGTGAGGGATGAAGTTTTAAAAGTTAAATCGAGCCAAGAAATACGCAAAGAGAAAACAATGAGAAAATTAGGGATTTAGGCATAAAGGTACTAGAGGTTGAGGGAAACTGTGAGATAGGTTTTAAGACTGTAAATAGGGAATTAGGAAGTTTGAAAACGAACTTAGAAAATTTTTGTAGAAACACGGTACAGATTTCTCGGGAACCCATTAGAATAAACCAACCAAGCATACCATTAGATCAATATTCGAAATTTTATGGTGACAATAAGTTAAATCCGAAGATATTTTTGAATAATGTTAAAACGCTGATACAGGGATCAACGGATAAACAATATAAATTAAATTTGGTAAGATTAATGCTAAATGGGAGCGCAGAAGTATGGTTTGGTCTAATAGAAAGCGAATTGGAGACTTTTTTAGAATTTGAACATAAATTTTTAAAGCACTTTTGGGGAAACAACCAACAATTTAAAGTAAGTGTGATGACTTAATTATAGAAATATGACCACGATTTAGGAATAACCCGGGAGCTATATGTGATAAAACAATTCAGTATTGCAAAACAATGAGATCCTCCACTAGAGGAAAAACAAATCATAAAATATTTAACAGGGCATTTTGAGGCGGAAGTGAAACAATACATAGCACTTCAAAACATCGTGGACCGGGATGTATTTCTGAAATATCTATAGCGGTATGATGGAATGGGACCGAACCGTCGGATGGACAATAGGGTGAGAAGTCAACCAATAAATTTTGTTAGGACACAGAGAAGTGTAGGAACAGGTAGATAGTTTATTTTCAGGAAAGTGAGCAGAGCAGCCGTGGAAAATTTTATAAGTAGAGCTTTTAAGCAGAGTCCGTAGCATTTATTGACCCTGAAAGTGGGGCCTTCAATAATAATCAAACCCTTCACCCTCAACCACTTTTTATTTCTTTCTTTTTTGTTTTTGTTTATTTTACATTTATATATACTCAATTGTTGATAACACATATTCCAATTAAATCACTATTACAACACACACACACACACACACACACACACACACACACACACAAACACACACAAACATACAAAATTGCACAAACACATTCAACCTTACATGCACACACACACCTACATGCACATACACTCACAAACCAACACTGTCGTTAAAAACAAATAATAAACTTTTATCAAAAATGACACTCATTTTACTTTCACTATTTACATTAATATTTATTCTATAAAAAACAATTTATTCCAAACACTGATGTCAATTTCAACCATCCTCACTGTAAGTTTTTCTTATTTTTGTTCATCCTTTATAAAGCGTTAATACAGTTGTAGCCTGTGATCAAGCATAAAAAAATATATGCGAAAATTTAGGCCATAAAAAAGAGTATTTATTTAAATCCAGCAGACCTAAAAACCTACAAAGAAGAAGTATTATTCCTGCAAGGTCACCAAGAATTATATTATTTGAATAAAAAAAATGGGTTTCTACCACATGATATCAAACAAATATGGAGCAAACACCACCACTCTACTTAAACGCTGGTCAAATATTAACAGCAAGTTGGCATCAATGAAAAATAGAAAAATATTTCTTCTCCAATGCAGAATGAAGGACATTCTACCCAAGCACATTCCAAATGCTGTAAAAAATATTTTTAATTTATTTGATAGTGATAGTAAAATAATTGCATTCAAAATTAAGACTTTTAACGACAAACTCACCTCAAAATTCTCAACCTTGAAATTGAAATTACTCACCGTGTTATCAACAACCTAGAAAAAGAGTTAAAATCAGTAATAAAAGATGTCACCCGTATTCTTCCACACCACACATCATTGATGAATATTATCGAAGGCAAAATATTATTTTTAATAAAAAGTTTTATAAGATAAAAACAGTAACCTGAAAAGATTCATGACATCTCAAATTTAAATATAATTAAAATAATCAAACTGACAGATGGTTCAAAACATCAGTCAAATTGACATTCAGATAACATAAAACAGGTTCTGTCATTAGATCCAAAGTTTTCACTTCCTCCTACAATCAATGATACAACCATCATCAATTTACTAGCAGATACAGAACACATAATATCTAATGTCAATACAGATGAAGAAAAGGACACATACAGAGCACTTACCACTAACATTATCATCAATTTTATACACAAACACAACAACAAAAAGCCAAAACTGCTTTTGGATTTTATAGATTGTAGCAAATTTCTAAAAGAATATCCAAATTTGATCATATTAAGCTCAGACAAAGGCAACGTGACAGTAGCAATGTCAATTTTAGACTACAACCAGAAAATAAATGAACTCTTATGTGATCAAACAACATACAAAGAGATTAAAAAAGACCCCACATCAAACTTACAAAAACGAACTTTAGATATAATCAAAAATTTAAAAAATCATAAATATATTACTGAAAAACAAGCCAAAGAACTCAATAATTACTCCAGTACATTACCAAAATTATATGCATTACCAAAAATTCACAAAGATGGATATCCGATGAGACCTATAGTAGCATCAAACAACTGCGCTACCGAAAAATTATCCAAATTCATATCCGAAATTTTAAATAAATCTATAAATAATAACTTATATTTCGTAAAAGATTCCTTCACATTTTCCGAATTCATAAATGAATTCAAACTACCGGATAATTATGTACTTATAAGCTTGGACGTCATCTCTTTGTTCATAAACATACCAAAAGAACTCGCTCTTAAAAATATCGACAACATTTGAATAGAAATTAACAAAAATTGCAACCTCCCAAAAAAGACCTTTTTAGAAATTATAGATTTCATCTTCAGCACAAGCTTTTTCTCATATAAATACAAATATTATTGGCAAATATCAGGATGTCCAATGGGTTCAAATATAAGCCCAGTTATAGCAGAAATTGTAATGAATTCACTTCTTGACAATGTCATACCATCTCTTCCTTTTCATTTACCATTTATAAAGAAATTCGTAGATGACATAATAACAGCTGTACCTGAAGACCAAATACATGAAACTTTAGAAATATTCAACAAATACAATCCAAACATACAATTCACAATTGAAATTGAAAATAACAACACGATTCCATTTTTAGATATGTTATTAATAAGAAAAACAATTTAATAATTACAGATTGGTATCAAAAACCAATGAGTTCCAAACGTTACCTAAATTATAAATCAAATCATCCCTTTAGCATGAAAACAAACTTTATATTAGAATTCAAAAACAGGGTCAAAGGGCTATCACACACTTCTCTACATACAAAAAACTTATTACTTTTGGAAAACATATTATTAGATAACAATTATCCAAAAACATTAATCAAGAAACTTTTATATAATCACAGAACAACACCAACAAAAAATAATCACAATACACCAAAATCCAGTACACCCCAAATTTATACACCCATACCATTTATTCACAATTTAACTACTAAATTAAGCAAAGTATTCAAAAACTTAAATGTCAAAATTGCCAAAAAGAATTTACTAACAATAAGAAATCTACACTACAAGCTTAAAGATGCGACACCAGTCAAACTTCAAAGAAATGCCATCTACAAAATTAACTGTTTAGATTGTGATCAATGTTACATTGTTACATAGGCCAAACGTCACAAAATATTGGTCAAAGAATTACCCAACACAAAAGTGACATTCGAGTAAAACCAAAAGCTTGTGCATTAACAACTCACACCCTTAACCAAAATCACAAAATGGACTTTTCAAATCCAAAACTATTAAAAGTGGAACAAAATCTTTTAAAAAGGACTTTCTTGGAGATGTGCTACATCTATAAAAGCCCAAACAATTTCAACAAAAAAACAGACATTGACAACCTAAGCGTCATATATTCATATTTATTAAAATTTAAACATTAAATGCCTTCAATAATAATCAAACCCTTCACCCTCAACCACTTTTTATTTCTTTCTTTTTTGTTTTTTGTTTATTTTACATTTATATATACTCAATTGTTGATAACACATATTCCAATTAAATCACTATTACAACACACAAACACACACACACACACACACACACAAGCATACAAAATTACACAAACACATTCACCCTCACATGCACACACACACCTACATGCACATACACTCACAATCCAACACTGTCGTTAAAAACAAATAATAAACTTTTATCAAAAATGACACTGTCATTTTACTTTCACTATTTACATTAATATTTATTCTATAAAAAACATTATTTTATTCCAAACATTGATGTCAATTTCAACCATCCTCACTGTAAGTTTTTCTTATCTTTGTTCATCCTTTATAAAGCGTTAATACAGTTGTAGCCTGTGATCAAGCATAAAAAAATATATGCGAAAATTTAGGCCATAAAAAAGAGTATTTATTTAAATCCAGCAGACCTAAAATCCTACAAAGAAGAAGTATTATTCGTGCAAGTTCACCAAGAATTATATTATTTATATATATATATATATATATATATATATATATATATATATAAATAAAAATATTTTTAAATCTTGTGGGGTTTATTTCGTCCAAATACAATATTTATATAAATGTCAAACTGACGTTTCGGAAAATATATTTCCTTAAACTTAGTTCTGAAATTAAATTAAAATTTACAATGTTTGGAGAATTTCTTAATATCTAAACTTACATTTATTTGACATATGGTTGTTGTTAATGTTATAAGGTCTTATGAAATTTATACATTGTTTTGTTTTCATAGAAAATGCTATAATAACTAGGTTCTAATACTAAATTTCTAATAGTTAATTATAATTGGAAGTTTAAAATTAAAATTGAAAACATTGTAAAAGAAAAATTGTTGTTTTATAATAATAATCTACTATAAACATTAATAATATTTTATTTATATCTAATTTTAATTTAACTTTGATTGTATATGTGTGGGTGGTACTGTCTGAGTGTGGTGGATAATAATGGTGTCTTATTAGTATATGTAACAGTTTTATGATTATATTAATTAGGTTAAGTAGTAGGTTAATTATAAATTATTAAAGAGAATAGAAATGCGTAACTTTTGTTTAAGTTATCTATATCGTTTTAAAATTAATAGTGTTGGGTTGTTTTGTATATGGTAGCTTTCTAGAAATAGTCTATTTTTATATGTTTTTTCTACATCTAATATTTTTGTATTGTTAAAGTCTGCTTGATGATGATAATCGTTTAAGTGTATAGATAAAGCACAAGATCGTTTATTTAGTTTTTGGTCACTTTTGTGTTGTGTAATTCTATTTCTTAACCATTGTTTGGACTGACCTATATATTGTTTATTGCAACTGCACGGGATATTATATATGATGTTACTTTGTAGTGCTTTGGGAGTTTTGTCTTTGATTTTGTAAAAGTGCGTTTGATGTTATTTTCATATTTAGTTGAAATTTTTATTTTGATGTTTGTAATATTTTTATTAAAGACGGTGTTAGGTGTTGTATATATGGTAGTGTTTTATATTTAATAGGTTGAGATTGTATATTTTCAGGTTGTGATTGTTTTGTTTGGTAAATCAATTTATTGGTTAATTCTTTAGGGTATCCATTGTTTAATAGCGTTTGTTGTAGATGTTCAAGATTTGCTTTAAGGAAAATCGGACTACAAATTTTGTAATTCTTTCTCTTAATGTTAAGGCAGTATTAATTTTGTGGTTGAAGGAGTGGTTTGAGTTGAAATTTAGATAGCGGCCTGAATTTGTGGGTTTCTTGTATATATCAAATATAAGTTTATTATCAGAATCTCTAATAACCATCGTATCTAAAAAATTTATCTTTCTATTATTTTCAATGTCAATAGTAAATTGAAGTTTTGGATGAAATTTGTTAAATACCATAGAAGTTTCTTCAATTTTGTCTTTTGGAACAGAACAAATTATGTCATCTACGTACTTTACAATAAATTCTAGTTGAAAGGATAACTGTGGTTTTATAGTTTCGATCAATTTGTCCATAACTAATTGAGCAAGAATTGGTGAGATCAGGGGAACCCATGGGTGTACCAGATATTTGTTGATAAAATTGATTTTGGAATGTAAAGTGTGTATTGTTAATTACTAGATATATACTGCTAATAAATAGGTTAAGTGAAAATTTACAATGTTTTTCAATTACATTCCACTTTTCTTTTAAAATACTAATAATTAATTCTATTGGTATGTTGGTAAATAAGGATTTGACGTCTAATGATATTAAAATGTATTCGTCAGGAATAGTATAATTTGTATAGTGTTTGACAAATGTGAAAGAATCTTTGATGTTATAACTGGACTCAATTGGAAATGCTGTGCTTAAGATTGTGGATAGAAATGATGCTAAGTTGTATGTTGGGGTCATAAGAGACGAGATTATAGGTCGTAGTGATAGTTCGGGTTTGTGAATTTTTGGGAGTCCGTAGTATTTGCCTGGAATGGAGTTATTTTGAGTAAGTTCGTTTTTTTGTTGTTTTGTGATACTATTCTTAGATTCTAATAATTTAAGGTGTTCATTCACTTTCTTTTGTATTGTAAAAGTTGGATCTTTGTTTATCTTTTTATAAGTAGTTGTATCATTTAATAATGTTTCAGATAAGGTGTTGTACTGTTTGCGTGTCATAATAACAGTTACTGCACCTTTATCGGCATTGGTAACTATTAATTCCTGGTGTGCTTTTAAAAACTTATCTACCTTACATTTAGTTTTGTAACTAGTACTATTCTTATTTGAATTTTAGGATTTAACAAAAATTTGTAACTTTGTTAGTTACTTGTGCTCTAAGGTTGTTTTTGTTGTCTTCATCGTGTTCTTCTAAAATATCTTCAATATTAGCAAGTAATTTACCAATATGAATATTTTCATTGGTAACTGGTAAGTTGAATTTAGGACCCATAATAAAAATCACCTTTATCGGATTGGTAATTTAATTCCGGGTTTTTAAAACTTATCCATTTTAATTTATAAAATAAGGATTTTTTTTAAATTTTTGGATTTTTTGAACTTTTTATTATTTTAATTTTTTTTTGTAATCGTTTTTTAAAATTTAAATTTTGGTTTTAAATTGAAATTTCTTGGAAAATTAATTTCCCAAAGGTAAAAAATTTTAAGGTTTGTTTTAAATTTTATATATTTTGTTTAAAATTGGATTGGTTTTAAATGGAGTTAACTTTTAATTTTTTAATTTGGTAATCTTTATTTTAATTTGTTTGTTTGAAATCTTAAATTATTCCAAAAATAAATTTTAAATTTGTTTATTTTAAAAGGTTTTGTTTAAATTTATTGTTTGTGGAATTAATCTTTTAGTATCTTTCTTCTTTGGAAATCTTTTTCTAAAAATATTTCCCTATTTGTTTAAAAGGTTGCCAATTTTTGTGTTATTCTGGGATCTTTTCTTGATCTTTTAAGAAATTTCCAAATTTTTTTAAATTTTGGTTAAAGGCCCATTTTTCATTGTTTTTAAATATTTCCTAAACTTATTAATATGTAAATAAAATATTTTTTAAATTTTGGGGTTTAATTTCGTCCAAATACAATATTTATATAAATGTCAAACTGACGTTTCGGAAAATATATTTCCTTAAACTTAGTTCTGAAATTAAATTAAAAGTTACAATGTTTGGAGAATTTCTTAATATCTAAACTTACATTTATTTGACATATGGTTGTTGTTAATGTTATAAGGTCTTATGAAATTTATACATTGTTTTGTTTTCATAGAAAATGCTATAATAACTAGGTTCTAATACTAAATTTCTAATAGTTAATTATAATTGGAAGTTTAAAATTAAAATTGAAAACATTGTAAAAGAAAAAATTGTTGTTTTATAATAATAATCTACTATAAACATTAATAATATTTTATTTATATCTAATTTTAATTTAACTTTGATTGTATATGTGTGGGTGGTACTGTCTGAGTGTGGTGGATAATAATGGTGTCTTATTAGTATATGTAACAGTTTTATGATTATATTAATTAGGTTAAGTAGTAGGTTAATTATAAATTATTAAAGAGAATAGAAATGCGTAACTTTTGTTTAAGTTATCTATATCGTTTTTAAAATTAATAGTGTTGGGTTGTTTTTGTATATGGTAGCTTTCTAGAAATAGTCTATTTTATATGTTTTTCTACATCTAATATTTTTGTATTGTTAAAGTCTGCTTGATGATGATAATCGTTTAAGTGTATAGATAAAGCACAAGATCGTTTATTTGGTTTTGTGCTTTATCTACATAAACGATTATCATCATCAAGAACAAAAAATTAAAACAAATAGACTATTTAGAAACACAACAAACAACCAACACTATTAATTTTAAAACGATATGATAACTAAACAAAATTAGCATTTCTTTAATAATTTATAATTAACCTATTAACCTATTAATAAATAAAAACTGTTACAATAATAAGACACCAATTATCCACCATCAACAAACAATAACGTTAAATTAAAATTAGATATAAATAAATTATTAATGTTTATAGGTTATTTTAAAACTTTTCTTTACAATGTTTTCGGTTTTAATTTAAAACTTCCAATATAATTAACTTGAATTTATAAATAGTATTATAGCATTTTCTATGAACAATAAATTTAAACTATAAATTAACAACAACCATTGTCAAATAAATGTAAGTTTAGAATAAGAAATTCTCCAAACATTGTTTAATTTCAGAACAAGTTGAAATATATTTTCGAAACGTCGGTTGAATTTATATAAATATTGTATTTGGACGAAATAAAACAAATATTTTTTATTCAAATATTAAAAATATATATATATATATATAGTGGTTTTAAAGGTTAAAAGTAAATTTAAACGAAGCAATTTCAAAACACCCTGTATAAAGGAACAACCAGAATTTACGGGCGAAATTTATTCCAGTTAGTTCATTTTTAAGTAACAGGTATTAACTAAATTTTACTAAATAATAATTAAAATTTAATAGGTTTGCAAAGGAAATGGAATGTAGAAGCCAATGTCATTAATTTATTAATTTAATTGATTTAATTGAACGATTATTGACGTATAATATGTATAAAAGCGTGTAGAAATCCAATAATATCAAGGTGACACGCGTTGCTAACAAACAAATATACCGGTGGGGTAGAAATACGCCGAACTCCAACTCGTAGAAGTGTTGTGTTAAAGCGTCAGTTAATTAAACACCTGCGTGTTTGTAAATGTCAGCTTCTACGTAATTTTTGAAGATAAAGCTACATGTTCAAAGAATATCAGTAAACCGTCGCATCTATTCGTAGTAAAAAGTAACTAGGGGTGATTTAAATCACGTAAGCAGTACACGTGGGGTTTAGATAGCAGATGGTCAAGAGTATCGATTTTCTACCACTCAAATCAGGTTAGAAAGAGACGTAGAAAACGCATAAGCAAGAGACAACGGTAGTATAGGAGGGATTTATAGGACGTCAGTAAATATACGATTGGTCGATATTGTTAGTTAGACGTGAAACAGATACGAGCATAGTGTGTATTAATTTTCAGAGAATATCAAAACGACGCGCTGAAATTCGCGGACTTAGAAAACGGTTGAGCTGGAAATTTTAAGAAAGTGTTGTTGTAGATGGGGATTTCGAATGAAATAGCGGCCAGGAGGTGGCAGCCTAAGTGTATAAATGTTTTTGGAGAACGTGGTGAGGGCCCTTAATATTTCGATCGCTTCAAACGACGTATGAAAGTTAACACGAGTTGTAAGTATTATAAAATCATTTAAATTATATTGCATGGTGTAGGCCTCTTAATTTGTACGTGGTTAGTGTGCCGAGATTACAATTCTTAATTGAGGTATCACTTATAAAATTTTAAAGCTCTTGTCGGGACGTTAAGTAAACGTAGATTAAAGTAAATAATTGTGAAAGACGTATAATTGATTGGATTTTGGAAATTGGGTACAACGTGAAGGCAGCGCTAGCAGTTCAAATCACAGGGGGTTCTTCTAGTAATAGCTAGAAACAGCCTGCAAACCAGAATAAAGCAAATACATGGCATCGTCCACGGAGCAGAGATCGTCTAGAAATTTCAGGTAACGATTTGAAAATTGTGTTGTTATAAACTATGAAACTATGTATATTGAGTGACGTATGAGAGTGATTGGGAAGATAGTGTACATTATTTTGCGTATTAAACATAATACGTATAACTAAACTTTATTATGGTATTTATACAGAAATCGGAAGGTGTATAGAAAGTTTATTAACGTTCCATCAGGAAGATACATTTTGTGAAGAGTACATGGGTGTTTTTTTCTAGTTTGTTGTAAGAGCATGCAAAGGATAAAAGGCATACATTATGCATAATTAACTGGGTTATCATGAGCTCACCATACTCCAGAGTTTAATTAAATTTAAAGTAAATTATATAAAAGGAATGAGAAATAAGGTATTTTTCAGGGCCCATTTACTCCGGGTACATTCTATGTGTTTCATAATTTAAATTAAAAATCCAGGACATTACAAAATAGGATTTATTGAGATGTAACTTGATCACGGAAACGTGGATAATGTTGAGTATTATTTGTAAATAGTGAAAAATAAAAGATTGTATGTTTGTTGTATTTTGTGGTTTTATTGGGAGTGTGCGTGAATGATAGAATATGAGAGTGAATATAGATATCCAAGAGGAGGTCCAACTGAGCTAGCCGGAAGCAGTTGAAGAAGGCCATTCAACCGAGGAAGAGGGGAAAACGGGTAAGAAATATTTTTTTGAATTATTTAATTTTGGAAAATTTTTTTATTGTTGAGTTTTGAAAATTAATAAAAATTTCGAATATATTTTTATTGGTGAGGATGTTACCCGAGATACACGGCAATCTTATGACGGCCCAACGTTGGGGCTCGAATGTTTTTGAGAGAGTACTAAAATTTACAAGAGTAACGCGGCAATAATATATATATATATATATATATATAACAGTATATGCGATGTATAGATAAACACCCACTTTACGAAGAATCGAAAGAGGGTTTTTAACTATCCAAAGCAAGCTAGTAATATACGTATATACTGTTTTATTTATTAAATTTGCTATAAGCAATTATTTTTAATATCTTGTTTAATTTTGATCGTTACCCCTCTAGGGTATTATGCCGAGCGCCGCCAAGGGACGGTGTGTTATATTTTTGCAATAATTTTTGCGTTTAACACATCTAACAAAGCCTAAAGGTGAAACGTATTTGTTATAGCCATCTATGAATTACCGATTTAGTTTCCAATTTACTTCTGTACTTGACTAGTTTAATACTAGTGGTTTCTCAACTGATGGCGTTCTTATTTTACTCTTGCCATCTTACAGAGGTTCTTTCGAAATTATTTTTGCCTATTGTTTTTGGTTGTTTCATAAGGGTTATAAACCACTTCATCCTGATGAGATCCAGTGAGATCGAAACTAGTCGATAAATGTTTATTCCCTTTATGAAACAAACAAATTCTTTCATTTATCGCTATGCAAATTACTCGCTTGCTTTGTAAAGTTAAATACCCTCTTTTCGATTTTTCGTAAAGTGGGTGTTTATCTATACATCGTATATACTGTTTTATTTATTAAATTTGCTATAAGCAATTATTTTTAATATCTTTTTTATATATATATATATATATATATATATATATATATATATATATATTAGTGTGATATTCTGACCAGTTTATTGATATTTCATGTTTAAGTTTCTGGGTTTTGTTCATATTTAACAAACTTTTTCAAATTATGTTTATCTATTGACGCGTTTCGGTTTATTTCAACTATTAACAAAATAGCTAAAATGATATAAATAATTCTAACATTTTTTTTTAAATTATAATTATGATTAAAATTAATATAAGGGTATCTGTTCCTGTTTAAAATTGAAAGACATCACAATTTACACATTAAAAACTTATTGGCTTTAATGGTGAGTGTAAAATATTTTAATTTAGCTCTTACGTGTTCGTTAGCTGCAAAAGAGATTCGATAAGTGTTTTGTAAGTAGATAATGGATATTCTCTTTAGTTGTGAAGTTATAATAGTTATTATTTTATTGCATATTTGTTAAACTTACAATTTGTTCTTTAAATATTTTCAGCAGCTTTTTGTTATTTATTCTAATTTACTTTTTTGGATGTGTTTTCCTATATCTTTATCTCTTGTTGATATTTATGCAATTTGTTTTTTCTTACGATATTATAACATATTTTCGTCAACCAAGTTTTGTCTGCAGAAAATATTAGAAGCATGGTGTTCTCGAAAAAAATTAGCTATTGCACTGCACTATAAAATTGAAAGATCTATTTATTGTAAAACTACATATAAATACTCTTAACACACTGCATATACTGCCAAGGGATTTAAACAAAGCTTTACGTAACAAGAGGTCAAATATTCGAAAAGCACTTTGGGACCACAGCATACGATATTATAAAATGATAGTACAAACAGAACATTATAAAATTTCCCATTAAGCTGTGAGGAAATATAACAAATATTCAGTAAATATTTACATAACCAATACCGTGCACCATCATAATGCCTCGTTATATAGATCGTGAATGAAAACAATAAGCATAGATTAGCATGAACGTTGTCCTTTATAACGAATGGTAACATTAAAAAGAAAGATACCAGTCATTTGCACCAAAAAATGAAACCATTTATCCTCAAAGCGCTCTCACTTCGCATTTTCTTTTGATGTTTGAGTAAAACGTTCTGCACCATATAACCGTAGCCGCTCGAGGCTTCACTAGAATTTTACACGTTGCTTACGATTTGGGCTTTTATCGAGCAATTACGTCGCAATAAATGTTATACTTCATGAAAAATTATTCGCAGTTTTGTGAATATTGAAGACAGTAAGAATTTTGTGAGCGTTTGCAATAGTAATGTGAATTTAATGTTGGAATAAAAAATTGGATTAAGTGGAAGGTGTCTTTTTTTGGCGGTGGTCTTTGGAATAGTAGTTACATAGTTCTTTGAAGGTATAAAATTAAAGAGGTTGCTATTTTTTCTAAAGCAAACTAACTTAATACAGTTCTTATCCAATTAGATTCTATGAGAGTATTTCTTTGTAAGATTTATGCTAATATTTGGTGCTTCTAGCCTATACGTTTTTTATAAAAGAACTAACTTACTACGTGTTCGGTTTTCACATTGATAAATAATCACATATAATACTTAGACAAATTTTCATAAAATACATATGCTGTTACAAAGCGTATATATTGCTATGAATATGCTGCTATATGCTGCCCAGATGTTGGGATTTATATAAAAAAAATGATCAGGTGTGAATTATCGCCTGAAGAAGTTGGTATTGTCTTCCTAGCTCAGATTAAATGAAACAATGAAACTCTAATATCAAAATTATAATATCATCGAATATTCATTAATAAACTAGTAATAATATTAGCTACGTCCACGAACAACACTCAAACAGATTACTTACACACAAGTATTAAAACCGACAAATGCAATTACAACTTAAGTCTAATAAAAAAAACGTTTTTTAACTAGTAAATATTGATAAAGAATTCAGTCTTTGTTTGTGATTAGTATTTCCAAAACTTTTTTAATGTAAGTCACTATGCACACAAATTTTTTTTAGAGAGGGGTATGGATAATTTGTAATACTCTTGTTTAAAATCCGTTTAAGTGTAGCTGATCAAGCACACCCAAATATAAAACTTTTTATAATGTTCAAATTCGCTAGAAATTCGACCTCAAAATAAATGTCAAATTATCCATGCACAAAAATCATCTATATGCTAAAATTGTATGCAAGTTTAACCTACTTAAAATAACTATAGCAGAAAATTGTCCTTCTGAGGATTTAAACAATGATATATGTGCGTTCTCTGTTAAAATTGTTGATTAAATTACCATGCCGTTCCATATTTTTAAATAGGTTTTACCAATAAATGCGATACAAACCATACCATGCCTTTTCATGTAGTATTTTTTTATTTAAATGCACAATTAGTTTAGTTCAAAGAATGAATGTAAATGCTTATCTGTAATAGATTTTTATCTCGCCGCCTTATCTAGTTTATGGTCTTTAAACATTTCATCGCGCCTTGCAATCTTGCTTATTGAAATGTTTCCATTCGTGTTCTGTGTTATCGTACAGATATTTATCTGTTATTTACTTATTTCTACGAATGTGATTTACGGGTTTATTTCCGCTTGCAAACGAATTTTAAACATTCGAACAATCTAGAACAAAGTACTCTTTTCGATTAAAATGCAGTATTTCAGGCTAAAATGCACGATTTTCGTTAAATATTTGCAAAAATGAAGTTGTAAAATGACGTTTGCAGTAGTATTTTAATGTTCAATATACTCAACGCGATATTGAATTGCATTTCCATTATTTGGAATGCGTTTTAAATTGAATTTATTATTAAGTGATGATTTGTATTTGATTGTATTTGCGTACCCCGGAAATAGTATACAGGGTGTCCCTTTAGGGAAATTAACTATTACAAAATTTAATTTGTTTTATGTACGGAATATGGTGCTTAATGACCTCTATACGACCTTTTATTACATCTATATATACATATATATATATATATATATATATATATACATGTTCCGTGCATCGCCCGGAGTCATACGCTTAATAGAATGTTTTAAATTGCCCGTCGTCTAATTGTTTTTGCTAGCTTTCTGATTAATAAAACGACTGTAACCATACATTACATTTATAATAATACAAAATATCCTTTTGCAAACAATTAATACATCCACAACAGCGTCTTGAACAATATATTAAATATAATATTGATAAAAAAATATAACTTCCTCTCAACACAGACCTTATATACTAAAAATAGAGTCTAGAGTTTTTCTTTTGAAACTTGGATGATTACTCACTTATTCTACACAAATCTTAATCTCGTAATTATCATTCATATGCAGCTACATGATTAAATGTACCTTAATAAGTCATGTGATTTAATATGCTCCCCCTTAAAAACCGCATTCGCTTATTTAAATTTAGGTAGGTACGATAATTACCTTGTATAATTGCGAAAACCTGTATCGTACGTTTGCCAACCCTTTTAAAATTAAATTATATTGACTTTTACATAGCACTCTAATTCATAAATTCAAAAGTCTTTAACACAAAAAATTAACTAATTAGTTTGATAGATATGAACCATTTTAGAAATTTAAACAACATATATTTATTTTACTCTTTCGGATCTGCTGGTTGTTGGCTTTTTCTAGAACGTAATTACCAATTCATGCTCCAAAATTGTTTAAATTGTATCAAAAGTAAGCCTTTTTTTTTGTCACTTGACCATATAATATAAAACAAACCATTCCAATCGTATATACCTTATTCCAATAAAGAAGACTGTACCTTGCGGTAGTTTTAATTATTTTTAATGATCTCGTCCCCATTTTGAGACCACTGTATGTACGTCAAACAATCTACTCACATCTGAATATCAATAAACACTTTAACGTCAGTAAATAGAATAACACTTTTCTTAAACCCTTTAGTACGGAGGAAGGTTGTTTCGAATATGTTACCATTGCTTTTGGTTTTCTGAATTTGTCACGTTATACCTTAGCTTTTTCTACGATCCCTTAAAAGCACTCTTTAAATTTTTGATTAAATTAAAGAAAAGTGTAAAATAAAATGTCTCTCCCAAATACGACCCACTCACTGTGGTACTGAATATCCTTTTACAATGACCTAATGTTTACTCTTGTTTATAAATAAATGCAAATAAAATTCAGCCTACACTTAATCTCTACGTACATTAAATAATGATAACATAAATACAAATATACGTAAATAACCAAATTTTTTAACCTGAAGCTGGTCACGTATTACTAAAAGAAATCCCAAAAAGACATTAGATCAAATCCACCAATAACGCTATATCTCCAACGCTGCCGTTTTTTTATATTATATAATGACATTCTTCACTCCAATTTTACAGTTTCTTATAACGTATTATGACATTCTAAATCTTTTTGTCGGGAAATACTTCTTAATAACAAACATAGAAAATAGTTGAATACCAACTTTTTCTTTCATCATTTCATTGTCTATTCAAAATACTAAAGTTTTATGCTTTATCTAACACTACATTCTACCAATAAAACTTACATTTAAAATCAATGCATACATATTTCTTAATATTTTGAAATGTTTCAAACTCCCTTGAATGAAAATATCATGCTTAAATTTAATCAACACTAGTTCTGTCGCTAATTCGTCGTCCTACGAAAGAACTACTTTCATATTTGATTATTTTTTTACTACATCTGTTTACTTATATAATTCACATATACATTATTAAAAAGCATAAACATAGAAGCTCATATATTACTCGCTGTTTAATTGCCAAATATATCTTTAACTTTGAGAATGTCATGAACCATCACTGTTTCCATTTTTTGTTTTTCCAGTTAACGCGTATTGCTTTCTAACTAACACAGCTTTCTTTCTGCTCTTTACCCAAAATTCCAAATTATTGTAGGGGTGGTAATAGATCGTAGCGAAGTTAATTCCACGAACCCGTCAAGCTTAAATATTACTTACTTACTTTTTAATTGCCAAATATATCTTTAACTTTCAGGTTGCCTAGGAATTATCACTGTTTCCATTTTCTGTTTTTCCAGCTAATACGTTTTGCTTTTTAAGTAACACAGCTCCCTTACTGTTCCCATCACAAAATTCCACATTATTGGAAGGGTGGTAACAGGTCGTAGCGAAGTTAATTCTACGAACTTGTGAATTGAAACTAACGCTGCCCGTGCAAGCGTAGTCTAAAAAATTAAATCATACGTCGCTTGTTTTTTTTTGCGGAAATCTATTTTCTTATCTTGTAGCTATTTCTTTTCAACTTTTAATTTCTTCTCACGCCGACTGCAACAACGTGGCTTTAGTTGCTCCAATACTTGCTTGTATGACTACACTACGACCTTTTTCATTAGCTGCTTGCTTATAAATAGTTTTTTTCCGCCTGGTGTCGAACTACTGTCATTTCTCCCACCCTGCGTGCCTTTAGGAATTATGCCACTATAGTCTTCCTATTGAGCTTGTATTGAAATATGTGAAGATTGCGTGATTTGATATAAATTACATGTTAACGACAAGTGCTTAGCGTTGCCTCATGCCTTTATCAATATTAATTAATACATTGAAATATTTTACATTGTGTTGTATGATATAATTAAATTAGCTGTAACCTGATATTTGTGTTTTACTAAATAAATGTCTGCGTTTTTAAGTAATGAACTACATTGTAATAACCTTATTGTTATCTTATTTTGTTACAGTGTTAACTATAGCTGTAATTGTTTTGGTGTATTATTAAGCGGACTTTTGTCTAATGAACAGTGTGCAAATGCTTTCTTAACTTTATGTAAAAAAAATGCATTACATTCAAATGTGTTTTACTTTTTTTGCGGTTTTGACAAAATTTATGGACCTGAGTTACATTCAAATATATTGTTACGTCGTCATCGAACAATTCGGTATTTTGTGACAATAAATACTTTGTGCGTGCATCCTACAGTTTGAGTGAAACATTTTATATACCGGCAATAACAGTGCATAAAGTGACAGTCGTACTCGAGCCTTTAACGAAGCAAGTCGCCTTCGAACCCTTGAAAAGGACGGTTGTGTTAGAGCTTTGAAAGCGAGACCGACACCATTTTCGTGCGTGTTTCTGGTTCTCCGTAAAAGCTTTTGTGCGTGAAAGTGTCTATTGCCCCCAGCGGCGCAGGACTTAAGGTATTTATACCCTTTTACTAAGTAGTTTGATGTAGTTTTTTTGTTTGTTATTACATAACCGCTCCACCATTATCGTTATTGCTATAAAAGCAATTGGTCCTTCATTATAATTTGCATATTTTTATCACACATTTATATCAACCTCCTTAACCCCAATCAATCATTGTTCCTAAGTCGAGCCGGATTCATTAGTCCTGTGGTATACGCATGTCCTAAATTAAAATATCACATTGCATTCAAGCGAGCTTTTAATTAATTAATATTTCAGTTTTAAATTTGTGCTTAAAGCCCATATTTAGCGGGTTAAAATGTGTAAACATTATTTATACTTTCTTTAGATTAAATTAAGCGAGTTCGCCGTAATTGAAACCAGCAAGCGTTTTAATTACAAACAAATTAACATAAAATTTGTCAGTTTTCAGTTTTAAATTTATTTTAGCGGTATAAAGCAAAGCAACCTGAAAACTATAAATCGCTTTATACTTCTTAAACGAAAAGGAAAGGGTTTGCTTTGTATTTAAAAGCTATTGTACGTTTTAGTATCACATGCAACCCTTTTTCAGTCGGTTTACGGTAAAATATTGAGAACATCTGCAGGAGTAATATAATGTAAAAGCTGCATCTTTCGGCAAATACGTTAAAACCACGTTTCCTGTGATCTTTTGATGGTAAGCCGCTCGGGTTGTTAAGCGGTACATCTTATATTCACGCTTTTGTTTGACGAACCGTTAGTCATAAAACGTGATTTATTGGTTATACCCTATTTTACATTTTTCGTGCTTTGAACAACTCATAATATTTTAATATTTTTCAGTGCACATTTAGCTTTACCGTTTTACAACAGTTTATTGTAGATCGTTCAAAATAACTGTCAGAATGGCTCCAAGAAAATTCAGGTAACCGAACTAGAATTACTGAAAACACGCATTTTAGAAATGTTTGAGCTTTGTAATACTATACAAAGTGACCGAACTTTAAAGGCATTGTTCCTTATTCAAACAAGGGAATACATGACCTTTATACAAATTTCAGCAAAATTTTAATTGCGGTTTTGGCCTCCTGTGACGAGGCAGAATCATTAACTTACAACGCTGTACGGAAGGAAGTAATTCAGCTTATTTTGCATACTGCTGCATCTCGAAACGATGCAAGAAACGCGGGCACAAATTACAGAAAATGCTCCAAGCAGCACGGTATCAAAATTGTTACCGTTAAAGCTCCAAATTTTTAATAATGAGGTAACTGAATTTTCATCTTTCATCGATTTATTTGACAGCCTGGTCTATAATAACGCGTCGCTGTCCAATATCGAAAAATTAAATTATCTTATCAGTTGTTGTACCGGGGGTCTTTAAGAATCGTTAAATCTGTACCCATTTCGGGGATAATTTTATTATTTCCTATAACGCCTTGCGTGAGAGATTTAGCAATCCGCGTTTATTGGCAACTTTGCATTGGAAAGCAATGAAAGACTTTCTACCTTTAAAATCAGAAGACCCTAAGAAACTTAGGGCACTTATTGATTGTTTTCGGAGAACCTTGCTGTTCTAACTAACTTAAAGTTTCCCACTGAACATTGGAACTTTATTCTGGTCGATTTGCTTTTAGAAAAACTTGATCCGTTCACTGAAAACGCTTCGAACTCCAATCGGATCCGAAGCAAATACCTAATTTCGAGGATTTGAGATATTTTTAACCCAACAATGTGCAGCGTTGAAACCTTTTCTTCAACCGCACCTGTTTCTTATTCGACGACTGTCCATACATCTCCACATCAGTGCCTAAGAAATCCTCAGCGTTTCAATTTAAACCAAGAGTTTCTTCTAACGTAGTTTCACTGGAACACCAAGTAGCTCCAGTGACTCAAATAATTCATTTTCGCACCATTGTCCTTCCTGCAAAGGCAATCACTTAATTTATAGATGTCAATCGTTTCTAAAGAAAACTCCGACGGAACGTTTCGACATTGTCAAACGCTTACGCCTTTGTTTAAATTGCTTACGAACAGACCATGCGTCCATGCAATGCAAATCTTATAATTCCTGTCGAACTTGCGCCAAGCCGCATCATACCTTGCTACATTTTGAATCGCAACCTGCTTCTAGCCGTTCAGCTGAACCGACCGCTACACACATGCATAAAATGCCAATAGGACGCAGTCAGCCTCTCCTATTCCGGCAAATGTTTTGTCTTCACAGACGAATTCAAATCTTGGGGTTACTGTCTTACTCTCCACTGCTGTTGTGGAAGTTCAAGATCGTTCTGGTAGATACAAACCGATCAGGGTACTCTTAGATCCTGGTTCCCAAGCTAGCTTTATTCGAGACGATTGCGTGAGCAAACTTTGGCTTCCACGCATACGTTCTCAAGTTCCGATTTATGGACTTGGGCAGACAACTTCAGCAGTCAATAGGGGTGCCGTCAGCTGCACCATTCGCTCTATGTTAGACTCTGAAAATCTCTAGAAGTCACAACTTTTGTGCTTTCGTCAATATCTGGCAAATTACCTAGCGTTGAAGTTCCTAATAATTGGGAACACTTATGCGGCCTGCACTTTGCAGACCCGACCTGGAACTCTCCAGGAACCATTGACATGCTCCTAGGAGCAGATGTTTATCCGTTCATCATCAATGGCGGTGTTATACATGGCAAGTTTCTTCAGCCTGCCGCCATAAATACAATTTTGGTTGGACTATTATTGGTCCCACAAAAGCTTGCAGTCTGATACTGTCCAAGCATTTTTACGTCTGTAGAAGATCCTATCGACCAGACCCTAAGGCGGTTTTGGGAGATAGAAGAGTTGCCATCCACGCCTTATACTTCTCCAGAAGAAGAAAAGGCAGATTTGATTTTGAAAACACGTTTTCTCGTGACCCTAGCGGTCGTTTTATTGTTGCGTTACCGTTCAACGATACTTTGCCCGTTTTTGATAATTGCTTTGAGATGGCTAAAAAGACTATTTTCGTTGGAGCGCAAATTACATGCTCAACCGGAGCTACGCGCCCAATACAACAATTTCATGCAGGACTATCTTGATGCGGGTCATATGGCATTACTCGATTCTCCGCCCGTTGGGAACGATAATTACTTTTACCCCATCACCCTGTGTTTAAAGAAGAAGGTCATACTTCTAAAATTCGTGTGGTTTTGACGCCTCTGCAAAGGCTAAAAACAACGTGTCATAATGACACTCAATTGGCTGGACCTAGTCTCCAAAACGACATTTCGTCAATCTTACTGAAATTTCGTACTCATCGTTTCGTTTTTACTTGTGATGTTCGCCAAATGTATCGACAAATTTTGGTTACCGAAGAACATCGAAAGTTTCAATTAATTGTTTGGCGGTTCTCCGCAGAAGAACCCATCCAGACATATCAGCTTAATACAGTGACCTACGGTATTAAGTCATCGCCTTATCTAGCATTAAAACTCTTCAGCAATTAGCCATTGACGAAGGCAAAAGGTTTCCGTTAGCCGCTGACGCTATACGGTCAAATCTATATATTGATGATTTCGTCGCCGGTGGAGATTCTATACAATCGGCCCGCGAAATTAAAGATCAACTTATTCGACTTTTACATTTGGCTGGTTTTGAACTTCGAAAATGGAGTTCTAATTCAGTTTCTATTTTGGAAGGCATTCCGTCAGATTTTGCCAATATACTTCTCTCGATTTCGATTCGGACGAATCAATAAAAATATTAGGTCTTCAATGGTCACCTACAGAAGATATTTTCTCGTTTCGGGTTAAACCAAATATGTACAAAGCGCAACATACTTTCACAAGTTGCCAGAATATATGATCCATTAGGATTTTTAGCCCCACTAACACTTTTTGCAAAACGCCTAATCCAGCATCTGTGGATGTTAGGTTTAAATTGGGATGACATCCCACCAGCAGACATTTCGTCTCAATGGCAGCAATACCAAGAAGAGTTGCCGTTATTATCGTCATTAAAGTTACCACGTTGTTTACCCCCTTCGGATCCTTTTACTTGTCATTTGCATGGGTTTCGCGATGCTAGCGAGGTAGGGTATGCAGCGGTAGTGTATTTTCAGTTCATAAATCAAACTACTGGAGAAATAACTGTACAATTTGTAACCGCTAAAACGAAAGTAGCTCCAATTAAGCGCATTTCAATTCCACGTTTGGAATTATGTGCCGCCGTTTTATTAACCGATTTACTTTCTTTTACCATTCGTTCTTATCAAGGCTTGATTGACATTTCCGATGTTTCAGCGTGGAGTGATTCTACGGTCGCTCTCACTTGGATACGTTCTCCACCTTTTCGTTGGAAAACTTTTGTGGCAAACCGTGTTAGCCACATTCAAGAGATCATTGCACCTAGCCGATGGTTTTATATTAAATCTTCGCATAATCCGGCTGATCCTGCATCTCGGGATTAATGCCAAGCGCGGTTATTTCATGTTCGCTATGGTGGGCGGGGCCTGATTGGCTTCACTACCCTAGTGACTCGTGGCCGCCTCAACCAACATTGTCAACCTCAATTGCTGAGGTAACTACGGAAAAGGACACTATTGTCCTCATCAAGGACGACCAGCTTTCTCCACTTCAATGGAAGTTTGGTCGTATTATTAATACTTTTCCCGGTGCGGACGGTATTATACGTGTCGCTGAAGTCAAAACGGCACATGGCACACTAAAACGACCTTTGGTCAAACTAGCGCCGCTACCGGTATTTTAATTTTATTTTTATGTTTAGATGTATATACACATTTTTTACATGTATAGTAGTATATTATTTTTACATATTTGCTTATTTACATATATATTTTTATTCTTTGCATAGTTGGTAATATCGCTCGCTGTAGTGCACCACCCTATCTTTCGTTACCTCCTTTCCTAGCAAGGTCAAATCCCATGTGATTTCCTTCACCCAACCTACTTCCCTTCTTTTCAAAATTCTATGAATTTGGTGGGCGGTATGTTACGTCGTCATCGAACAATTCGGTATTTTGTGACAATAAATACTTTGTGCGTGCATCCTACAGTTTGAGTGAAACATTTTATATACCGGCAATAACAGTGCATAAAGTGACAGTCGTACTCGAGCCTTTAACGAAGCAAGTCGCCTTCGAACCCTTGAAAAGGACGGTTGTGTTAGAGCTTTGAAAGCGAGACCGACACCATTTTCGTGCGTGTTTCTGGTTCTCCGTAAAGCTTTTGTGCGTGAAAGTGTCTATTGCCCCAGCGGCGCAGGACTTAAGGTATTTATACCCTTTACTAAGTAGTTTGATGTAGTTTTTGTTTGTTATTACATAACCGCTCCACCATTATCGTTATTGCTATAAAAGCAATTGGTCCTTCATTATAATTTGCATATTTTTATCACACATTTATATCAACCTCCTTAACCCCAATCAATCATATATATTACACCGAAATAAAACTATGCCTTTGTGGTGTTAAATTAATAACGTGAATTCCCTTTAATAGAAAATTTTATTTAACTGTTGTGCTTAATTAACACTACTATTCGTGAAACCATAATGTACAAGGTATCAATGTTCATTTTGTCCGTTTAAGATTAATTTTCTCCTTTTCCATCCGGTTTCTATTTAACGTAACGCCAACGGGTTACAAACGGCATTCGAGCTAGTTGCTGAGCGTGTAATATACAAAATACTTCTGATTATTATGAAACTGAAATAGTTCCTTCGTTCTTTTTATGTAATTACTCCTTATCAAAGCCGTCAGTAGTAATATCATTGTTTAGATATGTGATAAGAAATTTTCACTATTTCAGTTAAATGTTAATGTAGGCAGTGGTTGTGAGGTATAGCGATGGAGTGTGTCTAATAAATAGTTTGGATTAATGCTTGTGGTCGATGTCTTCTTGTAGCACGTTTTGCGAAGCTATCAGAAGGAAATTAATGTCTTGGCTACACTCTTTATCCCACGTTTGTGATAAGTATGGCTAGTAAATGGATGGATTAAATTCAATGAGCTTAAAGATCATCTAGGTTGGAGTCATTTATAAGTCTTTACTTATATTGAGGAGTCTATTCGTTTATATTGAGGAGCCTACAATAAGCAAAATGGATGTTTCTAAGCTCATTGTGGAATTTTCAATAAAGGAACTAGTGTTATTATGTGACTACTGTTAATATTTACGGATTGAACATTATATCTACACCATCATTACATAATTCATGTTCATGTAGTCACGAAAAACTCGGATTTCAACATTGCAGACGATATTAAAATATCAAACTTAAGCAATGTAGATTTGCGAATATTTGTTTGAAAAGTTTCACTTGTATTAATTGCGCATTTTCGTATGACGAATAAATAAAGTTGTTACCTAAAACCTTCGAAATCTGATGTTTTTATGCTCATTTTTTGCACAGTTTTATGTGTGCTGAAGGCTGCGTATAATGCACGCATGCACGCTAAAAAGATCTTTCGTTGTCTTATACTAAAACTAAACACAAAATCGATTATTAAATCCTTTTTCGAAAATTCAGTAAACTGTTAAAGTATTTCTAATACCGCGAAAAGTTTGTATTTGGTGTACAAAAAGTTCTGAGCTTTAGATTTCGTACAACCGAAACCACAAAATTTATTAGTTTTCCGCTCTTTTACGGTTTTACAACCTTGACATTTGGTCTTTGAAATACCATGCGGTTTGACGTTTGATGCACATAAGCTTCAAAATCAGCTGTGTTCACGATGGCAATAATAAAAGAGCATATTCGATTTTCCATCCACTTCGCGTTTCATCTGAAGAAAAATGCTGCTGAAGCCACTGAAATGACTTGTGCTGCATATGGAGAGAAGCCTGTAAGTCATGCTACGTGTAAAAGGTGGTATCAAAAATTTCGCCAAGGAGATTTCAGTCTTGAAGATGAACCGCGGGCTGGACGTCCTCAAAAGATTGAAACAAACGAACTGCAAGCAGTGTTGGATATAAACTCTGCACAAACTGAAAAGGAGCTTGCACATCAGCTTGACATTACGCAGCTAGCCATTTCCACACGTTTACATACAATGAGAAAAGTTCAGAAAGAAGACAGATGGGTTCCGCATGCACTTTCCGAAGACAACAAAAATCGACGGCGTGACACCGCACTCACTTTGCTTTCAAGGTTCCGGAAAAAGAATTTTCTGCATCAAATCATTACAGGCGATGAATAGTGGATACTTTATTTTAACCCGAAGCGTAAAATATCATGGGTTGACTCTGCTCAACTTTCGACATCGTCTCCAAAGCCCAATATCCACGGCAAGAAAGTTTTGCTCTGCATATGGTGGGATTGGAATGGTGTATTGTATTACGAGTTGTTACAGCCGGGTGAAACAATTACGGCAGACCGCTATCAGTAACAATTGACCAATTTGAGCGATGCGTTTGAAGAAAAGATGCCATTTACTGGCAAAGGACGTCGTAAAGTCATACTGCTTTATGACAATGCCCGGCCACATGTTGCGAAAGCGACTCAGGACCATATCTTTGCGTTAGGCTGGGAACTTCTCCCGCATGTGGCGTATATCCCAGACAACGCCTTCCGATTATTACCTACTCCGGTCGCTGTTGTATCACTTGGCTGATACACACTTTGTGACATTTGAAGGCGTACGAAAATGCATTGATGACTTTAGCGCCTCGAAGCCAGTGAGCTTCTATTATGAGGGAATTCGCAAGCTGCCCGAAAGATGGCAAAAGGTCATCGATGCAAACGGCGAATATTTCGTTGATTAATATCTTTTTGTTTGTTTTTAAATAAATATTGAATTTTTCAAGAAAAAGCTCAGAACATTTTGTACACCAATAGTAGATATTACTATATGAGAGTGTAAAAACATCTTTAATATTGCAACTTTATAATGATAAGATGCGGGTTTATCTACAGTTTGATCTGAATTTCTGAGCTTTTCGAATTGCATTAATAGAATGAAAATACTGGTGTGCAGTTGCATTGTAATAGGTTCATTTTAATCATCCATTTCAAACACTTTTGTAATGTGTCATCTATGGTTGTTAATATTAATAAACTGCAATTAAACCAATGCTTATGCACGTTTCATAAAGGCAGAATTATTATGTGTTAATTGGATATGGTACTAAATTAATAATGTATATCTTGTAACTGACTAATGAACAAACGCATTGATTTATTATGCAGCTGATATTGGTAGATTTCTAATGGAACTATTTTGACAAGCACAATAAGCTTTATAGTACAAGATATTTCTTTTATGCAGGTACGTGTGAAATGATTTCACTTATATGGAAGATTAAGGGACGCTTGTATATGGCACGCCGTTTTAGCTTTTAATGGTATGCATTTTATCATAAAAATATGAACCCTAAAATTAAAGTTATATTTAACACATTATTCGCTATTTAGAATTCTTTTACATTCAACTTAAATTCAAAATGCCTGGGAAATTTATCAAAATATTGAGTAATAAAGTGCACTCTATTTTTATTTAAGTATTTTTGGTTCTGTATATTTAGATTTGTTCAAATTTTATAATATCGCGAGATAGGTTTTGGGCCTTTGGGAACTTCTTTTAAAAAACATTTATTTCCTAAAACACTCCTATCAAATTTATTTTAATACAGTAATTACAAAATTTCTACAACAACTTGTACGTTATGTTCATTAACGGGACTTAATTTAGTTGACAAAAAGGATTATCAAAGTTAATATTATGACAATCAATAATTACCAATGAGTAGCTTGAACTACCAACAATGTTAAAGTTATGAAGTTCGAAGACTGACTAACGAGCAGGGGCTCCTTGCAGTATTTATGAAGCCTCTAGTCTCACTTCAACTTGTGGGAAAGTGCAGATCTTGCTCTCAACAGTTTCTTGATAATCATACAATGTCTTATTCTAAGTAATTTTAAGTAAGACTGCTTTATAGCAGTTCATTGTTTCTGCACCTGCAGTATCAGGTTGCGTCTGGAATACAAAGTAGTTTCCTTTCTTATTTCTGAGATGAACTCTGATTAACCTTTAATTATTACTTCATTTAATACAATGTAACATTCTATTGCAAAGACGTAATAATTACATTTATTCTATATGTATTTTAATATGAGGGATATGTAACTCGCGTTGAAAATGTCTGAATCATTAATTCATTTCGCAATGCACAAAATATTGATGTTATAAAATATCAATTCAACATATTGAAATATGAATAAATATTAATTGTTTTAAATAAGAATTGCTTTTTGGTAGAGCCCAAATGTTGACTAATCTTTTATCATGGCATTGTTTTTTAGTATTTAACTATAGCTTGCTTTTTATACTTAACCCAGGTTATTAGACACTGCCTGTTTTGGTGTTAACTACTGAAAATAACTACATCAAATTCGTTTGATCTACAAAAAATATCCTTGAATTTTAAACCAACTAAATTTTCATGAACATTTACATATTTTTCAAATGGCAATACAAATTTCGTTTACGTATTACATTTCATCGGTTTCCAAATTTTTCTATAAATTGAATAATAACTTTTAAGTTCCCTATTTAAAATTTAAACCATACAATATTTTATCTTTTCCATTTAAAATGATATTCAATGAAATATCGATACGATTAGTATTATTTATAAGCAGCATAATTTTATTTTCAACATATAAAACAATTTTAAACCAGCCCTATAAAACTTAGTGCAATATTATTTTAAGCTTTTTATTTTTATTATATACAGTATCATTTTAAATTCGACTTTTATTATGCATCGTTATATTTTATACATTTTAACATTTTTTATAACATGTATGTATAATATAATGCTAAATAGCAGAATTAAAATGATGTGAATATAATTTTAAATAAAAGAATTAAAATTATATATGTATAACAATGTTTAATAGCTGATTTAATAATATGTGCACATAATTTTAAATAATACAATTAAGGTCATGTAGTTAAAGCTTTAACAATACATTTAAAATTATATAATAACATTCTTCTTAATCTTCTTTGGGAATGAAACCACTCATAGTTTTTAAAATCTATTGTATTTACGTTTCGATCCATGACCTGGGATCGTTGTCAAAATGATTGACAACGATCCTAGGTCATGGATCGAAACGTAAATACAATAGATTTTAAAAACTATGAGTGGTTTCATTCCCAAAGAAGATTAAGAAGAATGCTGAACAAACCACAACAAACATACAGGGAGTATATAATAACATCATTCGCAGATAAATCCTAACAAAAGTGCTATGGCTTTTAAATCGCCATACATGTTCTGTATACCTAATTTTTTTAAGTAAAGTGTTCATATTGTGATAGTTTTCCTTCATATCTACTGCGTGTGCAATATGAATAGAAGGGTGGGAATTTCCATTGAGAAGGAGAACTCCCTTCAAGCTTTGAGTAGATGAAGCACTAAATAGTCTCCACTCATTTGTTTTGTATTTACATCTTAGTACATGCATTAGTCCAGGAACATCTACACCGTACACCAACTGATCGGGCGATGTAAAAAATGAAGAAAATCTTGTTCACGTCTACATGAAAATATGCATACCATTCTGTAATAGATTCCAACCTTGCAACCTGGATTCCAACATTTTGGTTTGAGCTTTTACATATTTATATCCCGTACTAAGTCGTTAAGCTCATCTCGTGAAAGTAAATGTGAAGTACTTATATCAAATAGTTGGTAATCAGGATCTGTGTATTCTTCTATAGATTCAACAGATTACCTTCAGTAGCATTTTTAAAATCCTCAAGTGTATATGATTTCAGACGCTTTGGGATAGGTAAATTCTGGCTGTGAAGAACTGGTTTGAGAGCTGAATGCAGGTGTGGATACTTTACAGTATGCTTCGATTTCAATGAAATTCCAGATAGATTTGTCAAGCAAAAATAGCAATGTGTAACATGATCTTTAGTTTTTTCCACATCATAGGCACTACAGAAGACACTGACTTACGGGTGCCATTGAGCCATCCTTTTAACTTAATAGCACACGTCGTCTGCAAATGGTATGCGGCGCCCAAGGTTTATTTTAATCTCCTAGTTTACATCCAAAACAAACTCATAATCTGTTTTGATTAACGTAGTTTTGTCTTTTTGTGAGATTTAATCCTAAACTCTCCACATACGTAACAAAACATTCGTTTGATTTACACACTTTCACGACATTCTATAAACTCTATTAGGAACATATACTGCACAGTAAAATATCATTTATTTGTTTATATTTTATATCTATTTATAGAGGCGTTTAGAATATCAACTGCTGCTCATTCTGTCCGTGGAGCTTATATATCTTAAACCGGCCTGTCCAGCAATTTTTAGAACCTTTACCAGATATTATGACGCCGTTTTCTTTCCAATAACGAGTCGCCGCCGAATTACATTCAGTATTATATGTTATACAATATAAACCGGCTTTAACGAATATCCTAATACTTGAGGGTCTTAAGAGCATTCTAAAATTTTTAATCACTGAAACCTGATTCGGTTTCAACGATCAAAATACATAAAAGCCACATATCGTACATTAAGAAACAAAAATCGTGTTGGTCTATTGGTCTGTCTAACACAAATTATTTTTTTTATTACAGCAAACCCATGCCAATTTTAGAGAAAAGTTATTTTTCTTATATTTAATTTATATAATCTTTGACGTAGTTCTTTTCTCCAAATATCCATACTTATTGTTATTAGTACTTTTTATGGTAAATTCTACTTACAGAAGTTGCAAAAGTGAAACATTTTTACTTTTCAGAAGCGTAAAAAAACCAATTTTTGTTAAATGCAAATTTTTACTTAACACAAATTTCTTTCCTTAAAGCAATATTTTACTGATATCTTGTTAAGTCTTGCTACCAGGTATAGTTCTATATTTTGTTATGTAATCTGTTGTTTATGACAATGTCTTACGATAAGTGGAAACAAATAAACAATTAGTGCAGTAATTGAAAATTAGTTTATGTAAGTAATACGTGTGATTATCGAATCAACATAGTTCAGCGTTTTCATATTTCAAGTTAATCCTTTTAAAATTCGTAAAAGGAAATGCGTTGCGCAATTACGTAGCATCCAACATTTGCAGCTACTAAATTGGGTGAAATTGCAGAAGTAATTCTTATTTTCCATTTATAATTCATAATTGCTTTAAACTCTACAATTCTAACACAAAAAATTTAAGTACAACTATTTTAAGTTAATTAATTAGTAGAGTTTACACCATAACCACTAAATGTAGTAGTACCCATTTTTTCGAACTATAAAGTTGAGAAGAGTATTGATAAACGTAATGCAATAAATCAGAAATTTTGCTTTTGAAATATTGCTGTATTATTTCTAAGGACGATTTTTGTCTTTTCACAAGGTTTCGTGTCTAACTTTGTGTGTATGTGACATATAAGTTACCCATAAAATTAACTCGACTACTCCAATTTTACTAAGCTTTGAATCACTTTTCTGCAAATTTTACTTCCTCTTTTGCTCGGCAAGAAGGTTTATTTAAAGAGTATGACGTAAATAAGAAAATTATTCAAGCTTTTAAGGGGGATTACTTGAAATCATTCCATAGATGGTGCTACATGTAAAAAAAATCGTTACGTTTTGAATTTATATTTTCCCTAAAGGGGCGAGAACACCCCCTAACAATTTTAAGGGTGCACCGGCTAACTACAGTGGTGTGGGCATGGGCTCCTGTGGAAACAGTAATAAATATAAAAATAGAAAATAATAAAAAATCAATATGACAAGCAAACTATTTTTCCATAATCACTTACCTAGAAAGGCGTTTTCTCTTGTCACACTTAGGGGAGCCAAACCGTCTCGTATTGGCAATTCCTTCGATTATATTCCAGCACGGAAGGCGGTTTTTCCGAATAGGTTTCTTTACTTTTGGTTTCCTAAGTTTATTACGTTGTACGTTACCTTTATCTAAAATATCTTATAAACACTCATTAAGCTTTGTCACAATTAAAACAATTCCTAAAATTAAGGCCTTTCCCAAATACGACTTTATCACTGGGGTGACCGGATATCCTTTTACAAATTAATTTGTTCATCTAGTTCCTAAATAATGCAAATAAAATTCAATCTATACTTAACTTTTGTTGACATTGGATAATTGCAATAAGAATACAAATATACTTTCCTTAAAAACCTAATTTCTTAACCTGAAACTGGCTAAGCATTACTACAAAAAAAGAAAACCTATAAATGTATGTTACTATTACCAAACCGATTTCTAAGTTTTACGAATATTGGTAGTTACATTCTGGATACCTTTTTTGGAAATGTAAACTTAGCATACACAAAAACGTCGATCAATACAGCTTTTTTTATCCGCATGCCATAGTCCCTTAGGAATTACCAATTTCTTGTTCACTTCACAACTGGCAATATACCACATATTAATTCCATCTTAAAAATGATCATGCATATCCTAATTAATCATTTAAAAATTTCTAATTCCAACTTCATACACTAGCATACTTAAAATTAAACGAGCTCTAGTTCTGGGTAGTTTATTCGCCCATCACTATTTAAATAGTCCAGTATACCAATTGTGTTAGCATTATGCCAACTTGCTGTGAACGAACAGAAACCATCTATCATTCGCATCTTGTTCGACACTAACTTATTTCTACATCATTTGAAAATGTTTATTTACTCATAGTTTATTTTTACATTCCCTGAATAAAAAATTCAAGGATGCCAACGGTTCGCCTTCCTACTAGGTCACCAACTCACATAAAACAATAACAAATACCGATTTTTGGACGGGCAAACTCGAGCGTTCCAACCCATACATTTATCCACCATCAAAATTACGTTGTGGAGTTTATTTAACATGTGCGACAGGAAATTCCACAAAACACGTGAAAGGGATTTACTGCCTTTCTGCAGTTCAAACTATATCACGGCCCCGTACGGCACACTTATTAACCTCCTCATGACATACATTTTATGTGGTTACAATTTAATTTCTCTGTTTGAACTTTCAACTTCTCAAACTTAATTGTTATATCATATGTTTATAAAAATCCTTTTGGCTGCGGTCAGCATTCGATATACAATGTAACAATTTTAATCTATGCTTACGTACATAGTCATTGTATGGTTAATTATCTTTTTCACGGGAAACGCAATCGTAGCGTCTTGCAGCATTTGCAGTTCTAAAACAAGTCATCGTCCTGATATACCTCATTAGATAAATGACCTTTATATAAACCAAATTTTGAAATATCACGCGTAACTAAGATTAATTATTCGTCAAATTATCATACAGTGTGCGTTCATATTTATTCTGTCCCTTCAAAATTAAATTTTTACTTTCCATCTAATTTATCATTAGTGTAACACAGCGCATTACAGTGGTTCTTTATGGAAAATTTCGTAAGCTGAAGGATGCCATTTTAGGTACATTGGGTGTTCTGTTATTTTGCGTAAACATGGATACGCCTGCCAATCATTATCTGACATGCCAGAAGGTCGTTTGACGCCAGCATCTTTAACCGTTTCTGTTTTGTTTAATGTTCGTCAATCGCGCACACATCGCTTTGAATCGTGTCATTGGGTACTGGTGTAGAAAAGAAGCATATACGTAAAGAGCAGCCTTCTTGGTAAACTGTTAGCGATAGAAAATATGGAGAAAGGAGTTTTAGGGTATCATTTGTGTTGAGTGCGCAATAATAAGTGTTTTACATTAAGAAGACAAAAAACGATTTTCAAAATTTTATCCTGTAGAAAAAGCAAAACATGAAGCACTTTTATTACGCTGGATGGTACAGTTTACAAGTAATTTTCTCAGCTTTGTTCATCGTCGCTAGCTGTTAAAAGAATGTACATTCAAGCAGCTGGTAAAAGACTGCTTAAGTAAATAGGATTCGAACAATTGAAAGCGAGCTCTGATTGGTTGTTTATATTTTGCCGACACCAGAGCATCTCAAATAGAAAGATTTGTAAGGAAAGTTTGAGTCCGGATGTTGAAGCTGTTGAATGGGGTTAGAAAACCTTAATGAAATTATTAGCAATGACCGTAATTGGTTGAGGCTAATCGATAAGTTTGATGAGTTTACCTGAAAATGTACAAGCATCAAAAGCAAAGAAAACTACGCCTGACAGAAAAATAAATGATGAATTTGTCCACTAGCAGTGTACCAATGCAGATGGTAGCCGTTTGGGTACAACAGATGAACAAATGGCAGTAAACACGCACTAAAAGCGCGAGGGGCAATCTTTCAGTTCGCTTTGTAGTTCTTGTAATGAATGGTTTATAATTGAACTAATAATCTACTAGTTTTGTACAAAGTCTAGATTAGCGATCTAGAAACACCAGATTATACATTTAAAAATTCCAGTATAAGGCACTGGTTCTTTTCTAAACGCGCCCTGCTGAGAATAAACTCAGCAACATTAACTACAACATTCGTTGTTCAGCCCTACATTTGATTTTCCAGTACTCCGTCCGAGAGTACATTGACCAGGAAGCAAGTTTTTATACCTGGAAATTTTAAATTTTGTCGAACTTTTACTATTCTAAGCAAGGTAGGAATCTGTAACGTGCGTGAAAACACTTACGTACGAGACCTGCATGTTACTTCTCTTCCAGACTAGCCTGTAGTTTTGTGAAAAATGCTTGTCTAAATTTTTCAAGCGCTCCCTGTCAGAAATCGAATCCTGGGCCTTCGGCTTAGTAGTCACACGAATCAACTAAGCTACGGAGCCGTCTCCGTTTCCCAGCCACACCTCAAAGCTGCTATTAGAAAGAAATTTCTCGGTGTAGTCCTAGAGGTTACAAAGAATTCCTCTAATATAGAAGATAGAGGGAGCAACATATTCTTCAAAAATTAAGGTCATACAGTATGTAATCCGCGATTTACAACTTTGCTAAAGCTGTTCGTATTTTCAAAAAAAAAACCACATTGGCACGGACATAGAAAACAATTATAGATAATGGAAAAACCATTTTATACCTTGCAAATTGTGAACAGAAGACTTCCGCAGAAGAAGACGAGTTTAGCTTCCAGATTTTTAGTGAAGATGAGATCGTCGCATTCTACGCATTCTACAATTAAGGTGAGCGAAATGAAAAACCACTTAAATTTTGAATGTCGATATGATGAATAATCAGCAAATGAAAATGTGTTAGCATGAACATTACGACATCTCCGACAGTTATTAATTCAAGCAATAAGTATTAAATGAATCTAGTGGAAATTTGATTATTTTTTAAATCAATGAGTTGTTACGGGTAAAATGCACCTTGTATTATAAACTTAAATTTGCCTGAAGGGACGGCGACTCTGTAACAATTTTAGGATGCACCGGCTAACTACAGTGGTGCGGGAATGGGTTCCTTTGGAAGAAATAATAAAAATAAAAAGAATAAAAATAATAAATATGGCTGAAATACAAAAAAAAGGCATTACTATAATTACTTACCCCTGCAGGGAAGACGGTTTTTTCGAATAGGTCTCCTTTGCTTTCGGTTTCCTAATTTTATCACTTTATACTTTACCTTTCTCTAAAATATTTTAAAACACTTATTAAGTTTTGTCATAATTAAAGAAATTATCGAAATCTAGGCCTTTTTTAAATACGACTTGATTACTGGGTTGATTGGATTTCCTTCTAAATTCACCTAATTTCTCCTAATTCATAAAGAAATACAAATAAACTACAATCTATATGTAACCTCTATTGACATTATATAATCGTAATTTAAATACAAATATACTTAAACACCTTGTTTCATAACAACAATCTGACCTGGTGTGACTTAAAAGAAAACTCAAAGAAAAAGCATTGAATCTAATCCATAAAAATATTCTCACTCCCGTTCTGCCCGTTTTCCATATTAAATTATATGACATTTTAAATCCCATTGCTGGACATGCACATATTAGCAAACATAGAAAACAGTTAAACACCAACTTTTTTTTATCATTTCATTGTTCATTCGAAATATTAAAGTTTTATGCTTCAAATTTCACCAATAAAACTTACATTTTACGATCGATATACACTGATCCCGTCGTTAATTTAGTACAACAAAATAATTACTTTCACGATTTGTTAGTTTCCAATTACAAAATACAAATCATTTACAACTTTTGTTTAAAATTCATATGAACGTAATTTTATATTATCAACATAAAAGATCATGTTACTCACTATTTGTAAAAAATTTAAGAATGCTTAGAAAGATCAATATTTCTTGTAACAATTACTTGGGTGATCCAACAACTACAGCTTCTTTAACACAATTTACCACAAAATTTAAACTATTGGAGGGACGAACTCTCTAGGTCCTCACCTCTTTTTAACCGGTCGTAACGATGATAATTCGACAAATCCGTGAATTGAAATCCACCCTGCCCTTGCAAGCGTAATTAAAAAAAAATACGCCGCGTTTTTATCCTCTGCGGGGAATATAGAGTCTGTTACTTTCAACGTAACTTTTAATCTGCCCTTATACCAACTCCAATGGGCGCGGCCGTCCCGCCTTCTTATTTACTCATATGACCAAAAAATTTAATTTGTTATTAAACACGTGACTCACAAAATAATTTAGCTATTGTAAACTGAAAGTGATTGATTTTTGATCTCGACTTAGGTTAAAACGGTATGGTTTAGTATATAGTATTTGAAGATTACCCGAATTAAATCAATTATATGCTTTGAAATCTCTTTGTATTGTCTAATTTTTTGTGTGAATTACTTCAATGAATGAATAAGGTGATTTTTGTTTCTGATTTATATTCAAGTTGTTCCCCTAAAAATGTATTACCGAGGAGTTCATAACAAAAGATGTACTAAGCAAAATAATATCACTATTCAACTGAATTGATCAGTTCCGAACTAATTTTCGCCTATCAGTATATCAATTTGTACATATACAGGGTCTATTTTGATTGGTACTTTATTTACAACTGTCTGTAGAACGCATTAAAACACTTTTTTAAATAACATTTTCCACATAACTCAAAAACAATGTAGTTATTTGTCCGTAGAAATTTTTAAGTCACGGTCATGTTTGTTCGAATTGTTTATGAATTAGATATGAAAATTCACAATTATTACCATAAAGAGGCAGTAATTCAAATTCAAATTTTGAAAACCTCAACGGTGCTGATTTTCTCTGGTAAAACTCTTTATTTAGTAAATTTCAGAGAATTATACTACACATTTATAGTAGTATTAAATAAATAGATAATAAACAGGAGGTTCACATAAGATTTAAGAAAGACCAACGTGCTAGTCTGCTAGTAACCACTGTAAATACAAGAATTTTTATGGACCCGAAAAAGGTTTGCGTAGGAGCCCACATTTTCTAGTTATGCTACTAGTCACGTCTGTGAGAGATGCAGTCTTGCATTTTTACCGCATGGATTGTGCGCTTTAGCGTTGTTATAAGTGAAATTGTACACATGTTTGCAGAAAGTGAGCTGGCGGATATAATATTACTTTACGGTGAATGTCGACAAAATACGGCTGCTGCAGCGCGGCTATACACGGTTCGCATTTCTTTAAGAGTACACCTCACAGCCTGGTGGTTTATTAATCTGATTCATAGAGCAAGATATACCGATGAATTACGGGAACATCGATGTGGGCAAGCAGGGTGTCCTAAACGACACGGACATGTGCAAAACAAAGAAAATATTTTAAATATTGCGTGAGAACCAATTTCATTCTTTTTACGTTCAGCGTCTTCAAGCACTACAATCTAGAAACCATCCCCAGACAGATTCTGTGAATGGCTCTTACAAAACCAAGCGATCGATCCTAATTTTAACAGAAACATTTTTGTTATGAACGAAACATTGTTTGCGCAAAATGCAATTGTCGGTCAATGTATGGGGAGCAACTCTAAACGGGATACTCAAGGCCTTTACATTCTGCCAAAACGTTTGACTGGCGAAAGCTATCAAGACTTCCTGCAAAACCATCTTCTGGGCTGTTAGAAGATGTTGCCGTTAATTATTTGCCAAAGCATGTGGATTTGCACCACCTCATTTTAGCCGGTCAATGCGAATGTTTTAGATAATAGCTCTTCCAACAGGTGGGTTGGGCGGGGTGGACCCGTTTGGTGGCCACCGAGGTAACAAGACCTTAATCTGTGCTTTGTTTTTCTGATGTTTTATAAAAAGCTTAGAACTCTCGAGAGGATTTACTTCTACGGATAGAGACAGCTGCCGGAATAAGGGGGTAAACGTGCTTCACTATTAAGTGCTGTTACTGAATCGTGGATACGTCGCGCACAGCTTTGTTTTTTAGCAACGGCGAGAGCTTCGAGCAGTTTTTATAGTTGTGACATTTGCATGCATTCTTTAATATGCAGGTTAAATTTACAATTACATCACTACAAAGGCCCTAGCTTGCTCATTTTTGAGATAAACCTACAAAGATATTTGAAAAATTTGTTTATTTTAACGAGTGCTATACTCAGTTGAAAATAAAGTATCAACTTAAGCTACGCCCAGTATAAGTACTAAACAATCTTTTTTTTCAACGCGATGTTACTAATGATGAGCACTTGATCGAAATGCGTATATAGCTTAAAATAGTATGTAGTTAAGGGTTTTTTAAATTGTATATAAGGTTATTGTTTGATGTATTCGGCTTATAATGTATTTAAATTCCATTTCAAGTATCATTTTTTTTACATTTTACATTTTAGTTTACACATTGAATAATTAACAAAATCGAGCTTCGGAAAAGCTGTCCATTTGAGCGGTTATTTCTGAAAGCAGTTTAGTAGACCTGATTCTGTTTTTTCGATATAGTCATTGAAGCCATAGAAGCTTTTAGAGATTATACTAGCTAGGCATAATTAAATGATATTTACACATTATTGTTGCACATTACTACCCCATTAATGAAACGTGACTGGGTTTCCTGTTTAACCGTATTATGACGTTTAATTACCCTGAAATTAGTGTTGAAACTGTGGTTTCAATTTAGACTGCAGAATAAATTTTAGTTGCAAACTATAACTGACAAGACCGGTGTAATTAAAAATTAAAATAAAGAGTTTGTTTGTGATTTACAATAATTTGGTTTAATTGTTAATTTTGTGTTATTATAACCTGTTTGGGTGTATTTTTTTCGTATAAATATCGCTATCCAACAACTTTTGATTTTATTGTTCGCACTTAACATGTGCAACATGCCAACATTAGCGTCAAGTTAAGTTTTAAACACGTTTATTTACTTTGTAATTATTCGTACCAGTTTGAAAAGTGATAGTTTCTTTAACTTTAGTGCACTTATATAACACTTTCTTAAGTAAAGTTACAATTTTAGAGTGTGAATGTTTCTAACGGATGTAGATAACATTACAAAAGCTAGAATTTAAAATTAATTCTACATGTAGCAAGGTGATCAGCGTTACTAAATTGCCAAATAGTTTTCCATGCACTAGTACTTTGAGATTTGGTAATATTCTCACCCCTCAAAAGTCACCAGATCTTATGCTATTCGATTTTTCTTTTCTTATTGGAATACTTAAAAGGTGACGTATCCGTGCTCCGATATCTGGCATGGTTAAAAGACGGCATTTGTTAGTTCATCAACGCTATTCGTTTTGAAATGTCGGATGGTGTTCCATAGTTTGCGTACAGATTGGTGTCACGGTAATTCTGATGAAAGCTTACAAAGGTGGGTTCTTTAGGGTAGATACGGTGACTTATTGCACCTCGGCTAATAAAGACTCTTCTGCATGGGTGGATTTTGATTGTTGCAAGTAGGTCGTTAAGAACCCGAACAGACCTACAAGTAAATACAGTATAAAAGGTACTAGAGACTTGATTAAAATGCCGAAAGAACTACGAAACCCCAAGTCCCAATGGTTTCGGATAATATCACACCTAAAGAGCAAGATAACTATATCCACGGTAGCTACTACAATCATGTAACTATATTTCAAAATAACTGAATTACAAGCACGAGCAAATTATCTGGAATTAAATACACACCACAGTGGCAATGCAAATATAAACGTATTTTAATGATGCACATAAAGAATAATATACACCGGAATTCCACTAAAAGCAATGAATTTAAAGTATCTTTCGCCTGTTGGCGAGTACAAATTGATATTAAACTAGCTGCAAAATATTTCTCGCTTGTAAGTAAATTTCAAAAACACGGGGGGAAAGGCCTTACAATAATACACACAAATGGCCTTTCACCTACAGGTTAGAAATAAATATTAATTAATGTAAATGATTACTCACCAGAAAGCGGCATAAAATAAGCATTCCTGGACGATGCAATCACTAGCTCGTGGATCGCTGTGCTCCAGTACTGACCTGTAACATAAGTAAACACACGAACAGCTGGTGTCAGGATACCAAGAGTTTGAATAGTTTACCAATAACAACACAATAATATAACCAGCATACTGCTAATTACATGGATTCAATCGAGAGTAAACTATAATTACGCCAATACTTGCGTAACGCAACACACAGCAAATACAGCAATATAACTAACTTCTAAGTATTCAACCTGGAGTCGGGATCACAAATCAATGCTTTTTGCTTCCAACGATTCTTCAGTACCTAAATCACTGAATGAAGTAATATTTAATCTTAAATTTAAACAGGAATCCAAATGTATGACTAGTACAGAATTGAAGTGGGCTCACAAGGAGCACCCAAGAGCTGGTGTAAGGATCTGTTTCTGCATCACTTATACATGAAATTGAATCTAAAAATCAGACTAAATAGTACAAGATTAAAACCAGGATTTAGACCAGGCTTAATACCAAGATTAATACCCTGAAATAAGTAATTTTAGTGCTGAAATTTCTGGAAGTTATACTTTACCACAGAAGTGGGTTTCAATGAATTAATAGCTAACAAAGAGCAACTTTGATTTTCGTACACTACAAGATTCTGAAAGATAAATAACTTATATCAGAAAACACAAAACAAAAAAAAACGTGGCTTGCCTAATATAAGTAAAAGCAGGAAATGTCCGCAAGGCGGTATTGTTAGTAGAAAATAAACGTATAAACCAGTGAAATACCAAAATCTACTCCACAAATATATTATTTAATACATTCAAAACCGCTATAAGGCGAAATTAACAGGGATGCATCAAAAGACTGCTTGTCAAAAGCGGCGTTCGTTGAAAGAAGAACAATAGTTTCATCAACAGGTTCTTATCAACAACCTCCAAATTGAAGTTTTAAAGTTAATCAACATAAAAGGTATTAAAGACTATGAAGATCTGAGCACGGAAATAATACCAAATTACTATGAATAATGGGAAATGTAGAAACTACAAAACCTACCGTTTCATTGGAGGAGTGTTGCTAGACAGACGGTATTTGAGTACTGTAGTGTTTAATTATAAAATAAATCTTTCCAAGAGCTTTTGTCAATGTGTGGGAATCGTTTAAAAACTGAAATGTACTATGAGTTATTTTTTAGAATATATTACATCAGAAAACTGTCGATATTGGGTCGATAATTTGTAACATTTCTTTGGAGAGTTTATAATCATATTTAATTTTAATAGTTTTTGCTTGGCAAATCCTACCAATAGGGTTAGATTCTAGCAATGATGGGATAAGAAAGAAATATGTGGAAAACGTGAAAAATAGGAGATATAGGATGATAGGTCACATGCTATGGCATAAGGAAATAGGGAGGAATATATATTAGAAGCAGGGATAGCTAAAAGGGAAGTAGAGGTAGACCTAGGTTAGACTATTGCACACAGATAGTCAAAGGTGTAGGCTGTGGGAATTTCTGGGAAATGTGTAGGCTAGCTCAGAATAGAAACTATTGGTGGTACGCGTCCAACCAGTTCCAAGACGGAAAACCTAGTTACAAAAAAATTATCGTGTTTAAACCTGATGATTATTATAAACAACTACAGGGGTTGGTTTTACAATATTTTCAACTAATGTTGATTGTGCAAAAGAATTTATTGGAAAACTATTAATTCGGCAATTGTTCAAGTGTTGGGGGATCTTTGTTGCTGCAGGTTGCTTAACCCCCTTCAAACACTCCTGAATATCGGTGAAATAGGGTATATATTTAGAAAACAATAGAAGGGTAACCGAGCTGTATCTAGCAAGAAACAGCAGCGCTTATGTTTGAAGACAACAAACATAAAAGCAAGGAACAAATTGTTGAAGCACTGTATGTCTGTGAAATAGGAGTAGTAGGAGAAGCAGACAGGAAAAATGTAGAAGCCTTTTAGAATATTGGGGTACAGATGTATGATGACGATAGCATGGACAGACAAAGTTAATAACAAAGAGGTTCTAGAAAGAGTAGGGGAAGAAAGATATCTGTGGAAAACAAAATAAATGGAGAGATATAAGGGCAGAACAGGTTCTAAGGCAATTGGGGAATAGTGTTGGATATATTACCAGCAGAGATAGGAAAAAAAGGAGGTGGAGTAGAACTAGATCAGACTATTGCACGCAGATAATGAAACATGCAAGCTGTGGGAATTGCGGGGCAATGTGCAGGTTAGCTCAGAATAGGAAACAATGAAAGTACAAGTCTTTCAAATAGCAGTTTTATATAGCTATAGTAGTGTCCTTACCAATACGCTTATTTTAGGTTTGGTTTAAATTTAGTGTACTCAAAAACAAAAGTCACTTTCCTGATCTCAGGTTTTGGCGTTCTCTTGTTACTTGTTTTGGGGTTTTTCCTAGGTACCCTCGTATTTCGAGAATAAGTGGCATCTAAGATAATTTCCGATTAAGACTGATATTTTTCACACGATTGTATTCCGGGACCCTCTTCGAACACTTACACCACCCTTCCCACTGAGTTAGTCGGCAACCATTTTTGTTGATACAGTCGAGATTTTTGGCACTTTATCAAAACTGTGAATATTTAGGGAGGTGTTTTACCGAGTTTCTATGTGAATTATCGGGTAGATTTTCTGGGACCAAAACTGTATGTAACAAACTAATCAATTATTTTAATGCAAAATCGACACGAATACTAATAGTGCTCAAGAGTGATTAATAATCATGTTACGTTTTCTCAAGGATATACTCCTTACAGTACAAGTGTTTCGAAATCGTAGGTTAAACGGTTCAAGTTAATTTTCTATTGAAACAAAATTTGTTTTTGTTCGAAAATTTTTTGCTTTGGAGTTACATTGTTCATTTTTTGACGCGTACCTGTTTCTCTACGTAAACAACTTTAGCCGATAAATTTCTATTTAAAAAATTATTCTCTAAATGCTTATTTTTGAATGTGATGGTCATTTCGTACAATAGTTGTTCAATATTTAGTTTTATTACGATGTGTGTTAGTGGAATTAAATTTTCGTTCAATCTCGCATTTAAGATATAATTCACATCTTATCTTCACTGTGTTTATCACTACGCAAACTTTTGGTAGGTTGTTTTGAACACATATGAACTGTTTATCATAAATTTTCAATAAAAATCACTCACCAGATGTCAGATTATCTTGAAAGCATTATATGCGTAAGAAAATTACAACATGTAGCTTACGTTTTTATTTACCGATTTCAAGAAGAAATTTTAAAAATAAAATTAGTTGTACGTCGGGCTATATTTACCTCATTATTTTTTAACCTGTCTGCAACCTCTGATTGACGTGAAATTAGCCAGTGACTTTACAACATTCTTAAATTGTGTGTAGTGAATTCGTTAAATTTTCTCGACTGGCTACTTCAAAAACTATTGAAAGGTTTGAGAAACTTTTGTCTTTGATACGTATTTACAACTAAATTCTGTATCATAAGACGTCTTTAAATTTCTAGTAGAAACATAATTTAATCCGATAGCGCCAAACATGTTGAGATACCCAAAGATGGAAGCCATTCGGAAACAACCAAGTGACAGACGGACGAAAATTTGGGAATTGCTACCGAACCATTTTAATTTTTTGGGCTTGTTTGGTGAATCCCAATTGTTGAACGCGGCTATATATTGATGGTTTCAGACACCTATTGACGGAGCTTCTTATAACGGTGATGTTTTTATTTCACGTTCGAGACCTATTGCATCAAAACGCTGTAACATTCGCACAACAATTATGCATGTACGATATATATGGAAATATTTTTTCAGTTTTAGCAGCGTAGGAATCGTAGTAAAAAGCTACACGAACTATTCTTTTAAAAGCTGTTAATCTACAGGTTATAATAGCACTATTGCATCATAATGTTAAAAGATAATACTAAAATCAATGGAGAAATAGTAGTCCATTTTTTTTTAAAACGCAGCAATTAAAAAGCGGGGATTTGCAATACCAAAGTCGACATAATATCAAAAGTTGGACTGGAAAATATTTCCATGCGTTTCAATGTTACTGAACACATTGAAAATAATTTTTAATAAATAGGAAGTCATAAAACTTAAATGAGTTAGGAGAAAAACCTCGATGCAAATATGTTAGTACGTAATGGTCGTGTAAACAATCCGACGTATAACTTTCTCCTCAAGATATTTCTTAAAATTATCCATGAGTACAAGTTTGGACAAACTTTGTCGGTAACTACTACTGCACGTAAATTTCCCCCACGAACTTATAAACTATATATACCATTAAATCACAATAGAAGGGAGCATTCCGAATACAATCAGTTAGTCATGCAGTTTGCTCGATTAGTGAGAATCGACAAATTTGAACATTGATAAGCGTGCAGATATCCGATAGTGCGATTTCGTTTCTTTATGCGGGTTGGTTAATAAAAGCTCCCGAAAACACGGATATACAAAACGAACTATATAAAAATAAAAGTGGCTTAAGTTACAGCCGAAAGCATTTGTATCATTGGTTGCACAAAGAAATTATAGAATTACACCTTGACTTGTCTTGCTGCAAAGAAGGACGGTCGAACTCTACTTGTTTACCGCATGCTGTAAGTGAAAAAGCTTTAACGTCTTATTTGGTTGTATTTTGTTCAAATATATTTTATTACTCTTACCTAATTTAGAAATATTGAGACTTTTATGTGGTGCACGCTCAATGTACAGTGAGTTGTATTAAAAATTAAGCACCCCAATTGTGTTTGTAGAAATCTATAAAGACACAATTTATTGGATAATTAAATAAATTTAAGTTGTTTTTTTTAGATATGCGCAATTTGGCCAATAATATAGGTAATTTATATTCCTGGTGATTGTAAAACTCACGATTTTCAGGTTTGTGAATATAGGTCAACTCATAAGCTTGCCATTTTTTATATAGGTTTAGATTAGTGTTGCAAAATAAGTCTTAATAAACAGGGTTCCGCCAACCTTTATAATCAGACATTATAATTCTTTAGTCGTCTTGTAGATAACTCGCCTTATTTTAGACTTAAAGACAAAAGTCTCAGGTGAAGTTGGCGATTAATATTTTATTGTACAGAGCAAAATTGTTTCTGGTACGTTTCAGGTCATCAGTGTCAAATTTACACCTTACAATTGCAATTGATTTTGTCTCCTCAAATTTCTTGAGCAGACTCAAAATTTTTTTACGGTCAGAGATTCCTAACTTTTTTCACAATCAATTCGCAGCGTTTAATCATGTATCGTCTCAGACGTTACACAAAAAAAAATACTTAGTGAAACCACCAAAACTTATTCTTGTTACTCGTATTCTTGATTATGGTGTTTGGTTTGGTTGGTTATTAATTTAGACCCAGAAGAGAAAGTGTACAAATGATTATCGCGTAAATGTGGCCTTTTTTTCGTTTTTCCATAATTTTGGTTTAGAGTAGCATTTTGAAAAAATGCGCTCATATTTTCGCTATTAAATAAGAGTCTATTGACAAAAATTTGGACACTCGTGAAGAAAGATTATAGTAAAGGGCAGCGTATTTTTAAGAATAAAAGTTGCAAATGCTCAAATTTGAGTAAGTGCACAACTTTTGATAAATCTGATTAAAGGAATATACTCTACTCAGTTATACGAAAGGTTTTAAGACGATACCTTAGTACTGCTGGGGTATGTTTTAACTCCACCTCTTGAAGTCATTCTTAGTCATTAAATTAATTAGAGCTGCTAGTATGAAAATATTTTGAAAAATCATTTTATAAATTTTCAATTAACAAGCATTGTTTTGATATTCTGAATTATTTTCAATTGCGTAAGTTCTGTAGATGTTTTTAAAACTTATTAAAGAGTGAATTGAGCTACGAATGCTTATACAAGAGAGAAGCCATCATGTAATGGTGTAGAAAAGTTTTAAGTCAATCAATCGTAAAAATTCGTGTATTTTCTATTATTTAACTTTGAGGTCTAAGGTTTAACTGTGAGGTTTGCCAGAAATCACTACTTGTTTTATAAAAAGATCAAACTTGAATAAGACTTCAAACTACTGCGTCATTTTTCTCATAAATCTTACATAAATCTGCTCCGTATACCGACATACCGACATACCTTCATCGAATATTTTATAAATGCGGGCTGAAAATGCTAGGGTATTTGCTAGTCGATTTATGTCATCGACCAAACATATATTATGAACGACTTCACATATACGTTCCTGGTGATATGTCATTTTGATTTTATTGCAACTGCTTTTGCAGCGAGTTACATTACAAATACATACAGAAATCGTTTAATAAATAAAATGTCACGCTTTATTTGGGATGTTCTGTATTTGACACATTTGTTTGAGAACAAAAAACTGCATTAAATTGTTATTAGGTAAGCTTTTTACAGCACAATGGAGGGAAATGTTGGTTTAATATAAAAAGCCCAGCGCTTTATTAATGAGACTTTCCACATCATTTTTTCTGCCGCTTTATTACATTTTTGTTAAAAATTGCCCTTATTAATTAGGGCATTAGTTAGAATATTAGCTTTTCCAAATTACCGTGAATATACCATTCTACATTTATTAAATCTCAAAGGCTTAGTTTTGGATATTAGTATAAAAACTTTTTAAAATAGACATCTCTAAATGTTTAATGTCACATCGCAGCCATTGAAGCTTTTTAGTATTATCAGTCGGCTCAGAAAGAGGGGATGTTCTATATAGAGAAATGATCTCTCCTAATAAAGTGTATTGTTTTTGAAGTTAGTAAGTTTCTTTTAAGATGATGGAGAATCACAAAATTGTAAATATTTTCAGAGTGAGGTATTGGAGAGCGCTTTCTAGTGGTATCTAGAGGGCGTTTCGTAAATTTGAGGCGATTTAATTTTTTGATTATAAAATACCTATAAGTTATTTAAAGAAACTGGAAAGTAACTAATGAAGATAGAAATAAGGAGAAGCAGAGTGGAACTTTCAAAATTTTTTGGTGGGTGAAGAGGTTAAAGAGTTAGAGGTTTGAAATAGCTAGATTACTACTAGATTTGGTAGGATTCATTAAACTTGGGCGTAACCTTGTTAAGTTTATTTTCAGCATAAATTAATTACCCTTTTTTTTCTTGTTAATTCATAAGCCCTCTTAGAATAATTTTATTAAATCGATTCCGTTGCTATTCTTAAATCTTCCATCAATATCCTGTATATTTTTCCGTTGTTAATCCTAAGCCTGCTTTACAATAATTTTAATTCAAATCTACTTGCTTGGAAACGACAAGTTTGTGCTATAATTAAATAGTCAATACCTTGTTTTAGGTATCCATTAGTGTGTTAAACATTCCGATAACTTATAATTGCTTTCTCTTGTGTTTCCCCTCAAAAGACTTGTCGACATAATGGATCTTACTATCTGATAAAACCTTATTTTCTAGTTTCGTAATCGCGTCTCGATAACAATATGACTTAGAGCTCTGGTTGTATAATTAAACGAATTTATATTCACTTTCTTTTCGAAAATGCTAAAAAGCACTCGTCGGAATTATTAGATTCTGCGTTCTGTTTGCCTTTATGGAAATTTTGCGCACGCCTTACAGCGTGCTTCCTGCGGGGGACACGGTAGTTCTTGAATTGCCGCCCTTTGGGGTATAGAAGACTACACCCGTTACGTGATCTCCGGTCGATCTGGCCGGCTCCTCTTCTAGAGGCGGACGAGAGATCCAACATCTAGAGACGTGGGTGAGTGTTTTGTTTTCCTGCTGGTGTCGAGACCAGGCGTCGCCGTGGATCAATGTAGTAAGCGTAAGTCTACAGATCCCAAGGTCCTGGGTTCGAGTCCCGACACGGCCGACTGCTTGAAAAATGGCAAGTGAGCATTTTTCACAAAAATTACGCCTTCGTTCGGATAAGAGGTTAAATAGAGGTCCCATGTGTGAGTGTTGTCACGCACGTTAAAGATCCCTACCTTGCCTGGAACAGCAAGGGTTCAGCAAAATCCTAAATTTTCAGGCAACAAAAAACTCGCCTCCTGGCCAATGTAGTACCTTCGGGTGGAGCATTGGAATTGTAAATGCACGGTGTCGAGACCCTGCCTACTTAAATTTTACTGTTTGGGGCTCATACAGGTTTCGAATTACTTTCCTGTACCAAAAAGGATTTATTGCCATGGGATTATTATATTACGCATAACTTTAATTACTATTTATTCATACGGGGATGGGTTAAAAACTTGCTGCCACATTGTAAATATTATTGCCATCGTATTTGTACTTATAGGATATATGTTAACATTATCAGAATCTATGTGAGGTATCATAATATTATGATTACTGAACGAAATTGTGAAATCTGGTATACAAATACTCTAGCTAGCAAATATTAATATAAATGGTTTGTTCTCACTTACTTAAACAGGGTGAATGCCCATTATAATGTTTCTTTTTTATTCCAATTAGAGTTCTTTTGTTAATGTGATATTTCCTTTGGTTTTTTTTTTGTATTTAGGTATAACTGCCGGCGGGGATTTTTCCTACAGGTAGTATGGAACAGTTCATAATTTACTTTTATTTCAGTCCTTAGTTAATTTTTGTAGGTATTATACCCGGCCCACTCTCCGGTTGAGCCCGGTCAATTTCTCTTTCTTTCTTCTTCCTTGTATTTTTTTGACTACGTCGCTGCAGGTAGCAAAGTTCATATCAAGAGTCATTCACTAAGCATCAAGTGATTTCCTACAAGCGTCATAGTAAGATTGTTGGAATTGTTGTGCTTGTTTGGCTTTACATTTTATTTTAATATTTAAATTTGGATGGTTTTTAAACGCAGCATAGGAAAGCCATTTTCCCATTATTAATTTAAGTTGCTACGTGTATGTTTCACGATTATAGTTTCCCACAAACCCCGGGACATCAACTCCATGAATTATGGTATGTAAACCGCGCACATTTGCGTTACCAGCGTAAGTATATGAGGACGTGATTACCGCAGTTGGTCGTGAGAGTGTGAAATGATGGGGTTTGTCACGGAAAAACTTTAATGTTGATGATATAATGCGTTTCTTAGAGGTAGGCTTACAATAAGGTCTTTCGGTATTGCTCAAATAAGACTCTTCAAGGTGTATGTTCAATACGATCATTAAGTAAAACATAAGAAACAGCTGAAAGACTTATAATAAGAGATAGAATGTATGGAGCTAACAGTAACAACGAGAATTGTTCAAAAGTCCTCGTATACATCCAAAAGCACCACAATATAAAAGCAAAAACTTTAACGTCCAATAAGCGTGCTACGTACCTAGACGTAGCTGGAAGTAAAGTAAATACCAGGCTAACTATCAGACGCGGAGAGTGGGGGGATTCACCTACATACCAAAAAAATAGAAAAAAGCACGTCGCCCACGATTATCTATTAACAAATAAAAAATAAATAAAGGATTTTGTACAAACAAGCAAAAACAATAAATTAAGCGTTACTATTCCAAAGCAAACCATTATGTGATGTGAACAATTTAGTACTTTAGATACGAAGTGCGCATCTCGTATTTTACACAAATTAAATTAATCAGTAGTAAATAAACATGTGAGTTCTTTTGTCAAGCGTTTTTAAAAATTGCACCTAATACTTTCTGGAAAATAAACTAATCAGTAGGAAAGAATTAATGTGTTAAAGCTATTGGCAAACATTCTTTTTAAATTGTACATAATACCGTTTGTAAATAAACCAATCAGTAGAAAATAATAAGCGTGTGTCTATCAAACATTTTTAACAATAGCACATCACACCTGTAGAGCGATAATATCGATTTGCAGCAACAAACAATAGTTCTATAGTGTCGATGTTTCTTATCACGTAACTACACCAAACGGTGATACGGAGTATGCCATTGATATACACCAAAGAAAACGAGTTGTATACCTGTATGTGTCTGGATACTTAGCTTGCAAGCCGTTCGGGATGTCACCACAGCAATGCCACGGTCGTCGGGACCTGTTTACCCTATTACTATAACTGCTGCAGCGGTCTACGGACAAAAGCAGTTGGTCTACAGACAAAAGCAGTTGGTCTACATAAAGAAAGAACCAATTTGGCCTGCAGCTAAGAGCTTAAAAGAGAATCTTATTAGGATGGGTAAGCGCAGGATAACTCACCCATACACGTAAGACACCTCCTACTTGTCGAAAAAAAAACCTGCATTGCTTTTGAAGTTCTGTGATAAATGATGTAGAAAATATTTCGACGCACAAGCTGCAAAATCAAATTCAAAAATGGTTTAAATAACACGAATTCTAACTGCAAAATCCTCGCGTTATGGAAGCGCGATTAAAACTGGAAAACACGGTTTTATCGGAGAGTGTGCGATTTTATTTCAACAAGTCGTTACATTGGAACAATAGGGAAAACCATTATACGTGGCCGTAATGTATAACAAGCTCACGAATATCTAAAACAGGATATAAACTATTTAATTATAGCATAAACTTTACGTTTCGAAATAAATAAGTTCAAAATGAAAATTTGTAGAAATCGTACTTACTGTATACAGGATGTTGTTGAAGAATTTACGAATTGAAACGGAATCTATTTAACAAAATTATGGTATAGCGGGCTTATGAATTAACAAGTAAAAAAAGGGTAATTAATTTATGCTGAAAATAAACGTAACAAGCTAAAAATTTATTGCATTAACATTTCATTCCCTAACAAATTCCTAAAATATAATCCCCGAAATATATAACAAGGGAGGTTAAGCCTTTCACATTTGACATTAATATAAAGTTAAATTTAATTATTAGCTCAAGTATGATTAATTAACAATAATCAGTGAAGTGCCAAATGTCATACGTAAATAATAAATAAACAAAATAAAGCATACAAGTTTATGACCACAAAATAACAGTATGGCTTGTATCGTTGGTACCAATAATATGTTACTCAATTCAAACTCATATTCAGATTTATACAATTCAATATATAGCAATATTTCTTAAAATGAAACACCAAAATTATAAGTAATTATAAAAAAACAAACGATGCATTAAATCTCAAAAAAAGGTGATAATCAATACAATTTCAATTTATAATGGCAATCTACTGTGCAGCAAGCATGCATGTATGAGTGCAGTAAACTCAAATTTAATAAACGGGTAGTTAAACGGTAATGATTGTGTCAAGGGATTCAACGAATCAACAACTGCATGACACCGCTTAGAACTAGCATATGACCTAATTAATATACGTTATGTGATCGTGATGGGTACTGGAACTTCCCAGACTTTCTCAAGTAGAATGACAAACGTCTAGGGATCAACACAGGTGCTGATTAAGCACCAGCATCCAACAGGTTCCATAACAAATAATTCCACACAAATAACTCGACACATTTCCAACTAATTTAATGTTGAAGGTGCAAAGTGCCTTCTATTAAAATCAACAGGTGCGCACAGCTGACCACTCAAGATAAATCAGAAAGATTATTCTTCTAAATTTGGACGATATGACATCAAATTAAACAGCAATTATGAACTTTTATCTATTTGCAGTTCGTGCTGATCAATAACACTTATGACTAACAAACAGCAAGGACAAATTAACAGCTAGCACTAACTAATACTCAGAATTGAAATTAAGACCTGAACTATCACTTTAAAATCATATAGCAATTAGGAAAAAACTGCTACAAAAATTAGACTTACCATTGAAGGTGGATAATAATGCAATTTGGAAAACAGATGATTAAATAGGTGGGAAACCAAATTAATATCAAAGCAGTTCGTCAGCAGTAGACTTCAGTCCGCTAAAAGCGTAAATAATTTTCTTCATACCAAACCCAAAGAAGAAGATGATTAAAATGAATTCCAAGTAGTTGCTAAAATCTGCTACGTAAATCGTTTCAATACAATAAAATACAGCCATAAGGATGTCGTTCGTGACGAAGGTTGCCAGCAGAATGTGTAGTAAAACTGTACTCTTCGCGAAGCGAAGTACTGACAACACCTTAGAATAACAAATCTAACAAGTTATTAATAAACCAAAACTGAGAATAACAATTACAAAGTTACGTGTGCATGTTCAGATTAGGTCAAGAGCACTGCAGTAATTAACTTAAAAAAGACAGTTCAGGAAGGTATTAACCAAAGGAGAGAATTGAAGGCTGCAAACTCAGAACACAGACTAAGAATATAAAGTAGAAAAAAGAAGTGTTACAGGTTACTACAGTATCGTACGAGGATTGCATGTTAAAAGCAAGAACTTTACTTTCGACGTTCGAAGAAATCGGACGTGTGCGCGGTGATTTTTCGGCGAAATAATCTCTCTTACGTACTTGTTACCTTTTCCCTCTTACTAAACAAACTATCGTGTTCAGGTACTGCGTAGATACCTTGGCTTCACCTATAAAATTTGAGCCCGTAAAAGAAACCAGTAGTCGATGACCCGGACCTAGCTTCTAAACACCAGGTAAACTCCTGACTTGTCTGTTAATTCGCGAGCTTTACGCATGCTACCGAATTACTCGACGTAATACTTTACGTCCAATCTCATGTATGGTTGGCGACCAAGGAAGTTTAAATTATACCATAATTAGCATAATTGCAAGGAAATAAAGGAAAAAGAGTAAGACCTCGTTCAAGAGGTTAGCGACATAACAGACTTAGCACCAAACCAGCAGAGTACGTATGTCCTCATCAGATCATGATGATGTGGAAATTGAAGTATGTGCGACCAAATTGAAGAGTTACCTGGGAAGTTAGAAAAACAGACGGTTGATAGTTATACATGATTTTCATAGGAAAAAGGAAAGTAGTAGATGAATTTGACTTTGAAAATGAAAAGGTTATAGACTAATTGAATGCTGTATTTTGATCTGTGCTGCACAGGGGAAGAAAATTTAAATATTGAGGCAAAAATATATAAAAGGTTAAAATAGGGATATATAAAATGAAAGAAATATTTTATAGGAATTTAAGCATTGAAATATTTAAAAACCAGTATAGAAATAATAAGCCATACTAAACATAACCCCAGTATGAAGATAACTGTTAAGTGGTATTTTCTAATATTATGTATGTTTACATATGACTGTACAAAATGATTGGCAGCTGTATGGTAAAAGCTGTGGTAGCAAGAGGTCGTTCACGAATACCATATATTGAAAACAAAAAAACAATGTAAAAGAAAGTAGTAGTCAGTCGTCACGAAATATCTGTATCTGACAGACTAGATCGATTTATTGTATATCGAAACAAATATAAGAAAAACAGTTTTACTTTATCGAACATAATTGCGTTACTTTGTAGACAAAGACTTACTTTTAGCTACCATGCTAGATATAAATTTATTACCATAAGCAACCTTTCTATATTTACTATTCTTGCAATTAAAATATTATTTCACTTTGCAGTATGTTACGTTGTAACATTTCAGTTTTCCAATTTATTTGTAAATAAATTCTAGTATATATTATATGTAATGTTTCCCTGTCCCTTTTCAACCATTTACGAAAGCCCAACCTTTTGTTTCAGAAAGTGTAATATTATTGGTAATTTGGATGTTAAGTTTCAATTCTTGTAGACGTTCTTTTAAAATTGGAATCTGAGCTTTTTGTTTGCTTATTGGTGTTTAATTTATTCTGCTAATGTAACATTTAACGCTGGCACAGGTGAGACTAGAAGCTGTTGTGGGAAGTTGAGTAGGTTTGTTAGAGAATTTATACATGTAATGTCGAGCATATAAGAACTCAAGAAAAAAGATGGCTGGGGCGTGGGGTGATCTTGCCGGATTGCGTTTGGGGCAGTTTAGTTCGCGTAATATTTTAGATAATTTTACGTCATGGTGAATACCAGTAATTACATGTGGTGATCCCTAGTTATTGATATTTGGAAAGTATTCGTCGCTTTAGTTTGGAGATATGATTACACGTGTTATATCATGCATTTTTGTTTTGTTATTTGCAAGGACTAGTCAGATTAAATTGGTAATAGTATAGCTGATTGGTCATTATCTGTGATTTGTATGTTACCCGACGACGTGAAGTAAATTCTTATATGAACTCATATAATGTGCCGGTGCTGGACTTATAAAGTAAACCTTTTCTTAATTCATATAAATCAAATTTCTACAAGAAGATGGAATGATTTTCCTTTAATATTACTAACTGTTAAAATTGCTGGTTTATGCTGTGACGGTAATCAAATTTACGAGCAACTTTCATATTTATATCTCAGTAGTGTTAAATAAAGCTCTCATTTAAAAGTCAAAGTAAAACTTTTATTGAAACAAATTTCATGTTAGTGCAAATTATTGTTTTTAATACATAGAAAGTGCAAGGTTGTAATGATAAGTATAACATTTGTTCTGTGATAATTTTTTGGTGTAATTGTTGAAACGAACAACATGCACTATTGTGCCATATTTCGTGTAATCTAATTGCCAGATCATTTAACTAAATTAATTATAAATTGTCTCTGAAAGCTTTTGAGCAAACTTAAAATTCATTTATGGTTTTTTACGTCTTGCAAATGTATATATGTTTATTATAAAAAAGAAACCCTAAGACTTCATTATAAATTTAAACTGGAGAATGTTCCTTTTTATTACTAAAGGTTTGGAATAAATGGATTACTTAAAAATTAGACAATGACATAGAAATATAAACTAAATTTATCCGAATTCAGTTAAAGTTCTTTTTATAAGAAAAATCTGGAGTATGAAACCTATCAGTATTCTTTCGTAGGGAACGAGTTTATTTGAGTAGTTCCATGGTGTGCTGTTAATTAGATTTTATTCATTGTATTTTGTAAGGCACAAACAGTGACCTTAATTATTGATTCTTCTTGTATGTATTCCTGTTTCAGATTTAACCAAGATACCTATAGCTGTTGAAGTTAATCATAACCTAAAGGTTTCTGCATTTTGCCATTTAGGTTTTTTGTAAGTATTCTTAGATGTAGTGGCGCCCCCTCTATATTGTCTTTGCTTTAATAGTATCATCCCACGACCACTCTTATGCTCCCTCGTGACGTAAAGATCAAGTTAGTCCGGAGGTGCATTCAGCGATTCCGCTAGTTTCAAAATCGTCTTTTTACTCTGCCCAAGAGCAAGGCTTATCTCTTTTTTAAGGGATCTACTGAAACCCACCTATATATGGTAAATTCTTAGCGGTATACAAATTATAGCTCTTTTAGTAAATACTTTGCAAGGTCTTAAACTCTCTTTGTCTAATAAAGACTTTAAGCACCGGCCTACTTGAAGAAACCCTAATTAAAGCCTCCCGGAAGATGAGTATTCTGAGAGGCGGTTTAACGGTTATTATTGCATAGAGGTTGAAGGGGCTTCCTTCATTTGAACTAAATACAAATAATAAAAAATAACCTCCACGTCTTGTTCATCTGACCTATATTATCAAACATGAATATCACAGTAAACAACAACAGAGAAGAAATTATGATCTACTCCTTATTAGTCAAATATGCGTGTAGTTAAAAAAAGAAAAACTGAAATTTATCAATTATTGACATTCAATTAATTGAATTTGTGTATGCAATTTTTTTGTATACCTTACGCTTTAAATAAGCGTGCGCCAACGTAAAAATCTTTCTTAATAAGTTTTACCCATTCTTATTTTAGCACCAATTACAATGATTAATTATAAAGCATTATATAAAGTTTAGCAGGTGAAAAGCAAAAATTCAAGAAACTTAGAGCTTTTGTTGGTCTTTTATAAAGCTCCGATGATCTTCTAGTGCAGGAAATGATTGCATGTAATTAAATACTCCAACTTGGCGTTGAATGAAAATTTCCAAAGGTTAAAATAGGGATATATAAAATGCAAGAAATATTTTATAGGAATTTAAGCATTGAAATATTTAAAAACCAGTATAGAAATAATAAGCCATACTAAACATAACCCCAGTATGAAGATAACTGTTAAGTGGTATTTTCTAATATTATGTATGTTTACATATGACTGTACAAAATGATTGGCAGCTGTATGGTAAAAGCTGTGGTAGCAAGAGGTCGTTCACGAATACCATATATTGAAAACAAAAAAACAATGTAAAAGAAAGTAGTAGTCAGTCGTCACGAAATATCTGTATCTGACAGACTAGATCGATTTATTGTATATCGAAACAAATATAAGAAAAACAGTTTTACTTTATCGAACATAATTGCGTTACTTTGTAGACAAAGACTTACTTTTAGCTACCATGCTAGATATAAATTTATTACCATAAGCAACCTTTCTATATTTACTATTCTTGCAATTAAAATATTATTTCACTTTGCAGTATGTTACGTTGTAACATTTCAGTTTTCCAATTTATTTGTAAATAAATTCTAGTATATATTATATGTAATGTTTCCCTGTCCCTTTTCAACCATTTACGAAAGCCCAACCTTTTGTTTCAGAAAGTGTAATATTATTGGTAATTTGGATGTTAAGTTTCAATTCTTGTAGACGTTCTTTTAAAATTGGAATCTGATCTTTTTGTTTGCTTATTGGTGTTTAATTTATTCTGCTAATGTAACATTTAACGCTGGCACAGGTGAGACTAGAAGCTGTTGTGGGAAGTTGAGTAGGTTTGTTAGAGAATTTATACATGTAATGTCGAGCATATAAGAACTCAAGAAAAAAGATGGCTGGGGCGTGGGGTGATCTTGCCGGATTGCGTTTGGGGCAGTTTAGTTCGCGTAATATTTTAGATAATTTTACGTCATGGTGAATACCAGTAATTACATGTGGTGATCCCTAGTTATTGATATTTGGAAAGTATTCGTCGCTTTAGTTTGGAGATATGATTACACGTGTTATATCATGCATTTTTGTTTTGTTATTTGCAAGGACTAGTCAGGTTAAATTGGTCATAGTATAGCTGATTGGTCATTATCTGTGATTTGTATGTTACCCGACGACGTGAAGTAAATTCTTATATGAACTCATATAATGTGCCGGTGCTGGACTTATAAAGTAAACCTTTTCTTAATTCATATAAATCAAATTTCTACAAGAAGATGGAATGATTTTCCTTTAATATTACTAACTGTTAAAATTGCTGGTTTATGCTGTGACGGTAATCAAATTTACGAGCAACTTTCATATTTATATCTCAGTAGTGTTAAATAAAGCTCTCATTTAAAAGTCAAAGTAAAACTTTTATTGAAACAAATTTCATGTTAGTGCAAATTATTGTTTTTAATACATAGAAAGTGCAAGGTTGTAATGATAAGTATAACATTTGTTCTGTGATAATTTTTTGGTGTAATTGTTGAAACGAACAACATGCACTATTGTGCCATATTTCGTGTAATCTAATTGCCAGATCATTTAACTAAATTAATTATAAATTGTCTCTGAAAGCTTTTGAGCAAACTTAAAATTCAATTATGGTTTTTTACGTCTTGCAAATGTATATATGTTTATTATAAAAAAGAAACCCTAAGACTTCATTATAAATTTAAACTGGAGAATGTTCCTTTTTATTACTAAAGGTTTGGAATAAATGGATTACTTAAAAATTAGACAATGACATAGAAATATAAACTAAATTTATCCGAATTCAGTTAAAGTTCTTTTTATAAGAAAAATCTGGAGTATGAAACCTATCAGTATTCTTTCGTAGGAACGAGTTTATTTGAGTAGTTCCATGGTGTGCTGTTAATTAGATTTTATTCATTGTATTTTGTAAGGCACAAACAGTGACCTTAATTATTGATTCTTCTTGTATGTATTCCTGTTTCAGATTTAACCAAGATACCTATAGCTGTTGAAGTTAATCATAACCTAAAGGTTTCTGCATTTTGCCATTTAGGTTTTGTAAGTATTCTTAGATGTAGTGGCGCCCCTCTATATTGTCTTTGCTTTAATAGTATCATCCCACGACCACTCTTATGCTCCCTCGTGACGTAAAGATCAAGTTAGTCCGGAGGTGCATTCAGCGATTCCGCTAGTTTCAAAATCGTCTTTTTACTCTGCCCAAGAGCAAGGCTTATCTCTTTTTTAAGGGATCTACTGAAACCCACCTATATATGGTAAATTCTTAGCGGTATACAAATTATAGCTCTTTTAGTAAATACTTTGCAAGGTCTTAAACTCTCTTTGTCTAATAAAGACTTTAAGCACCGGCCTACTTGAAGAAACCCTAATTAAAGCCTCCCGGAAGATGAGTATTCTGAGAGGCGGTTTAACGGTTATTATTGCATAGAGGTTGAAGGGGCTTCCTTCATTTGAAATAAATACAAATAATAAAAAATAACCTCCACGTCTTGTTCATCTGACCTATATTATCAAACATGAATATCACAGTAAACAACAACAGAGAAGAAATTAAGATCTACTCCTTATTAGTCAAATATGCGTGTAGTTAAAAAAAGAAAAACTGAAATTTATCAATTATTGACATTCAATTAATTGAATTTGTGTATGCAATTTTTTTGTATACCTTACGCTTTAAATAAGCGTGCGCCAACGTAAAAATCTTTCTTAATAAGTTTTACCCATTCTTATTTTAGCACCAATTACAATGATTAATTATAAAGCATTATATAAAGTTTAGCAGGTGAAAAGCAAAAATTCAAGAAACTTAGAGCTTTTGTTGGTCTTTTATAAAGCTCCGATGATCTTCTAGTGCAGGAAATGATTGCATGTAATTAAATACTCCAACTTGGCGTTGAATGAAAATTTCCAACAGGGTCGTCTACCTTTAACGGTATATTTTATATGTGCGCTTTCGCTCGCATTTGGGAACCTGATTACTAACACCCGACATTTAATACCGCCACTTGAATTACCCGATAATCAACCTTGTCCCGCACGGCGATGGTTGCATGTCAATCGAATTTGAAGCTATGCTTTGATCTGTGTTGTCGAATAACTGAAGATGATGATTAATTCCCGACCCCCCTTGTGATCAATGGTTTTTGTAAGTTTTAATAACCCAAGCTTATTACCAGAGGTCCTCTTTCTCACGGCTATCCTACTTCCACACTTTTCTATTATTTTGCGTTCCCAACACCTTTTTAGTGCTGTAATGAAGTTTATGACCATGGAGGGAAATCTACCTTGGTTGCGCCTTCTTTAAATTCCTGTGAATGTGTACAAATAAGTTTAATATGTCGGTTTTTCCTGTGTCGTATGCACTTTCTAAATTTAATACAGAGTGTGAAGTCCCGATCGTTTCTAACGTTTGTATTTAATATATTGGGCGACGTTTCCTGTTTATTTCTGTATCCTAATTTAATATTATATTGAAGTAGCCACGTTCTTAAATGTAACTACCAAAGCTTCTATACATTTTCAGGAAGTTTTCGTGTACCAATCTTTTTTAACTAACTGAAATTGATACGTCCATTTTTACTACCGAATGTTTCATGAAAGAACGCACTCGCGTTACAAATAGCAGTTGTACATATTTTGTCTTTTAAAGGCACGCCGCTTTCTAAAGAAACGTCGTACGCAATTTCAAAATTTGGTGAATTGTCAGTTACGGGTTGACATTTACCTTAAAACTAAAAAAATATACATTAACATTTGTATATGAAACGTTTAACATTATGAATGTTAGTGGAGGAACCAGTTGGGTTTTAAAATGGCATAAGAACTGCATGGCGTATGATACTGACAACATTTTACATGATTTTATGAAAAATAATTTTAATATTTCCTTTATGCAATATCAGTAGAGCTTGAAAAGCAAATGATCTTGGAACCTACAAAGACAACATGATGCAAAGCTTCGTTTATGGGTCATGTATGATGAAGTGAACGCTATTTATCCGGATTTAACGCATTTCTTTACTGTTTTCACGTCTTTCCAAATTCGCTACAATTACCACGCCCATTTATATACAAGCTTAGAAATATTTTAAAACTGTTAGTGTTACAAACCTAATGCCAATTATTAACTAGAGTAAAATAAGTAGTGTTGCAAGTGTTCGCCAGTGAAGCGTGAAAATTAAATACTTGGTAATCTAGTTGATGTTTTTGCAAGGGCACTGAACTTGATGATATAAGTGATGAAAACCCAGTTACATGAGAAACTGTTGTACATTTTAGTCGTCTGACATAATTGAACTATTCTCCTTCGAAAAAATACTACAACCGTTACTGCAACGCGTTACGCATGCATGGTCAGAACATTTTTGACATAAGAATTGGTTCGATTTCTACAAATTACATGGCTCCAGCAAGACGGTGCTACATACCGTATTGATTGTGTGACCATGACTGCTTTAAGTGAACCGTTTCTGAATCATATATATCCAAAAATGGAAACATTGTTTGGCCAGGTAGATCTCCAGATTTATCCACATGCAACTTTTTTTTGACGTTTTCTCAAGAGCAAAGTGTATGCCGAACGAACGCAGACATTAACAAAATTATAATTAGAAATTTAAGAAAAAGCTGCTTACATTATTTAGACCATGGTACAGCGACCAATAGAAAATTTTCGCTTAGGCCTACGGCCGTGTGTAAAACGTAATAATGTTGACCTGTCAAGTCTTATTTTTAAAAAGTAAAGTGATATATTTTATGTGACAAAATAATGCATAAATATTCTGTTCAAATAAAAGCTGATTTATACAAAAGTTCTAAATTTTTCCGCTTCAATGAAGAGCACCGTATAAGAAATTGTTGCGTCCCAATTTCGGTTTTAGAATGCTTTGTAGCAGCGAGGTCGTATTTAAAAAACAAGTATATCTTTAGCAAGTGACCTTATATAATCGGAACTCGTTGCACTGTACTCTCTCTGGTTATTGTGTTGGAGTCGGCTTCATCAGAAACTACATTAACGTTTCTTTGGGCATGCCAGTTTCACTTATCAAACAGGAACCCAATACTTTAAGTTTGTTATTTTGTTTGCTTGTAATTATAGATTTTTCATTCTGTTAATGTTATCAAAGAAATAATCAGATTCATTATAGAAATTGATCCTATGAACTTTCAAAGGAGAACCCCTTTTGCAGGTATCTTAAGTAACCGATGCTTCAAATCAATTTAAAAGCTTGCTTACTAATTAAATGCACGGAAATACTGAAATTGAAAGGAGTTTTAAACTTTGTAGAAAGAAGCAAATTGAAACTGCCATTTACTTTGCTTCTAAATTAGTTCTCCTTAGTTAAATTATTTCTGTATTATGCTAAAGCTATTTCAATGAAAGTCCGTTTATTTTTAATGGAAAATTGTTTTACCTGAAAGGATTGGTGGAACAAAATTGAATTTATTTAGTAATAACTGGCACTCGTATAAATTGAATTAAACCAATTAGTTAGATAAAAGCGTAGTAAGATGGAAACCTCAGACTTTTTGTATATTTTTACTACATTGTGGACTCAAACCATTTAAAAAATTTAGATCAGAACAAAAATTTCTTGGTTAAATTAAATTATTGTGAAACTTTGTATATAAGGGCTTAATTGATAGGTAAAAAGGGTTCCAAAACACAAGACGTAATTAATAGGGTAGACACCTTGATATGACAAAATTAAGCATTTTTAATTCAAAAATGAATCTTCAAGCGGTATATTACTAAGTATATCAAGTAAGGGCCTTCTTCTGGTTGGTGGATTATTTGTAGGTGGTTAAGTTGTATTATAGGGCCTGATCCTGTTATATGAAAGGCTATGTTAACAAAGTAAAATGACATTGAAAGCTTATAGTAAATTAAAAAGGATATTTAACAAATAAATAGGTCAACCAATAAAAATGGATTATATCGAAATATTAAACAATAAACTTAGGGCAAAATATTGTGCTTTCTATAATGTACATTCTCTGTGTTCTAGTTGTATAAGAAATATGTTGGATTTTATATAAGTAGTTGGCATAATAAGGAAATTGCGCATGTATGTAAGATACCAAGTTCTTGTTGTGAGTTACTAATTTTCAATAAAGCTGAGAAGTTGTGTTTATTATGGACTTACGTATTTTATTAAATAAATTAAATTTGAAAGAATATAAAAGCCTACTGAAGCAAGTATAAGTAAAAAGAAGCAGCATTGATAAATTAATAAAGGTTGATTATAACCATTTCATCGAGGTGAAGATAAATTCGAAGAGAATCGCCAAGAGAGTAGAGCCATCTTAGAATCTTTTGTTGCAGCATTTCAGGAGCATCGGGAACATATCTAGAAAATTTTTATCCACTGGTAATCGTAATGGAAGAACTTAATTGAAATTAGGATTTTGCGTCCAACAGTAAGATATCCGGCAAGTTTATAAGTAACCATTGTATCGGAATGTCATTATTTTAATCATTACTATAGAACCAATTTGTTTTGCATTCTGAAAATTATCTATGAGGTATTAACATTAATACTTATTAGATATTTACCCTGTGAGAGAGATGCTGCACCACATTTATCCACATTGTGAGAATAATTCAACAATGCGGATAAATTTAGAAGTGTATGTTCATTTTAAATGATAGTAATGCTTGTAAAATGATTTAATTCCTGAAACATAAGTGTTGACATTGCATCAGCAAAGGCATGCATTTTGTGGTAGATAAAGAGAGAGACTGTAAATCTGAAACCTGGTTATGGAAAAAGGATCTTGTGAGATTTCAATAGAGGGTGTCAGACATTACCTAAAATAAGCAGATCCTTATTTATATCATACGCTCATAAATTTTGATTTTATTTAAGAATTTGCATTTAATTAAAAAAAAGTAGAGTCAAAAGTCGTGGCAGATAAAATAAAAGAAATATTGCTATGATAAGAGGGTTATTTAGGGGTGTATTGAGTCATGATGGTCACACAATCCATGTAAATAGTACTAGAAGTTAGAAAACTACATTTATTTAGCATGAAAATTAAATACTTGGTAATCTAGTTGATGTTTTGCAAGGGCACTGAACTTGATGATATAAGTGATGAAAACCCAGTTACATGAGAAACTGTTGTACATTTTAGTCGTCTGACATAATTGAACTATTCTCCTTCGAAAAATACTACAACCGTTACTGCAACGCGTTACGCATGCATGGTCAGAACATTTTTGACATAAGAATTGGTTCGATTTCTACAAATTACATGGCTCCAGCAAGACGGTGCTACATACCGTATTGATTGTGTGACCATGACTGCTTTAAGTGAACCGTTTCTGAATCATATATATCCAAAATGGAAACATTGTTTGGCCAGGTAGATCTCCAGATTTATCCACATGCAACTTTTTTGACGTTTTCTCAAGAGCAAAGTGTATGCCGAACGAACGCAGACATTAACAAAATTATAATTAGAAATTTAAGAAAAAGCTGCTTACATTATTTAGACAATGGTAAAGCGACCAATAGAAAATTTTCGCTTAGGCCTACGGCCGTGTGTAAAACGTAATAATGTTGACCTGTCAAGTCTTATTTTAAAAAGTAAAGTGATATGTTTTATGTGACAAAATAATGCATAAATATTCTGTTCAAATAAAAGCTGATTTATACAAAAGTTCTAAATTTTTCCGCTTCAATGAAGAGCACCGTATAAGAAATTGTTGCGTCCCAATTTCGGTTTTAGAATGCTTTGTAGCAGCGAGGTCGTATTTAAAAAACAAGTATATCTTTAGCAAGTGGCCTTATATAATCGGAACTCGTTGCACTGTACTCTCTCTGGTTATTGTGTTGGAGTTGGCTTCATCAGAAACTACATTAACGTTTCTTTGGGCATGCCAGTTTCACTTATCAAACAGGAACCCAATACTTTAAGTTTGTTATTTTGTTTGCTTGTAATTATAGATTTTTCATTCTGTTAATGTTATCAAAGAAATAATCAGATTCATTATAGAAATTGATCCTATGAACTTTCAAAGGAGAACCCCTTTTGCAGGTATCTTAAGTAACCGATGCTTCAAATCAATTTAAAAGCTTGCTTACTAATTAAATGCACGGAAATACTGAAATTGAAAGGAGTTTTAAACTTTGTAGAAAGAAGCAAATTGAAACTGCCATTTACTTTGCTTCTAAATTAGTTCTCCTTAGTTAAATTATTTCTGTATTATGCTAAAGCTGTTTCAATGAAAGTCCGTTTATTTTTAATGGAAAATTGTTTTACCTGAAAGGATTGGTGGAACAAAATTGAATTTATTTAGTAATAACTGGCACTCGTATAAATTGAATTAAACCAATTAGTTAGATAAAAGCGTAGTAAGATGGAAACCTCAGACTTTTTGTATATTTTTACTACATTGTGGACTCAAACCATTTAAAAAATTTAGATCAGAACAAAAATTTCTTGGTTAAATTAAATTATTGTGAAACTTTGTATATAAGGGCTTAATTGATAGGTAAAAAGGGTTCCAAAACACAAGACGTAATTAATAGGGTAGACACCTTGATATGACAAAATTAAGCATTTTATAATTCAAAAATGAATCTTCAAGCGGTATATTACTAAGTATATCAAGTAAGGGCCTTCTTCTGGTTGGTGGATTATTTGTAGGTGGTTAAGTTGTATTATAGGGCCTGATCCTGTTATATGAAAGGCTATGTTAACAAAGTAAAATGACATTGAAAGCTTATAGTAAATTAAAAAGGATATTTAACAAATAAATAGGTCAACCAATAAAAATGGATTATATCGAAATATTAAACAATAAACTTAGGGCAAAATATTGTGCTTTCTATAATGTACATTCTCTGTGTTCTAGTTGTATAAGAAATATGTTGGATTTTATATAAGTAGTTGGCATAATAAGGAAATTGCGCATGTATGTAAGATACCAAGTTCTTGTTGTGAGTTACTAATTTTCAATAAAGCTGAGAAGTTGTGTTTATTGTGGACTTCCGTATTTTATTAAATAAATTAAATTTGAAAGAATATAAAAGCCTACTGAAGCAAGTATAAGTAAAAAGAAGCAGCATTGATAAATTAATAAAGGTTGATTATAACCATTTCATCGAGGTGAAGATAAATTCGAAGAGAATCGCCAAGAGAGTAGAGGCGTCTTAGAATCATTTGTTGCAGCATTTCAGGAGCATCGGGAACACATCTAGAAAATTTTTATCCACTGGTAATCGTAATGGAAGAACTTAATTGAAATTAGGATTTTGCGTCCAACAGTAAGATATCCGGCAAGTTTATAAGTAACCATTGTATCGGAATGTCATTATTTTAATCATTACTATAGAACCAATTTGTTTTGCATTCTGAAAATTCTCTATGAGGTATTAACATTAATACTTATTAGATATTTACCCTGTGAGAGAGATGCTGCACCACATTTATCCACATTGTGAGAATAATTCAACAATGCGGATAAATTTAGAAGTGTATGTTCATTTTAAATGATAGTAATGCTTGTAAAATGATTTAATTCCTGAAACATAAGTGTTGACATTGCATCAGCAAAGGCATGCATTTTGTGGTAGATAAAGAGAGAGACTGTAAATTTGAAAACTGGTTATGGAAAAAGGTTCTTGTGAGATTTCAATAGAGGGTGTCAGACATTACCTAAAATAAGCAGATCCTTATTTATATCATACCCTCATAAATTTTGATTTTATTTAAGAATTTGCATTTAATTAAAAAAAAGTAGAGTCAAAAGCCGTGGCAGGTAAAATAAAAGAAATATTGCTATGATAAGAGGGTTATTTAGGGGTATATTGAGTCATGATGGTCACACAATCCATGTAAATAGTACTAGAAGTTAGAAAACTACATTTATTTAGCATGAAAAATACGTAATTTGCAAATTATGCAAAGAGCAAACATTTAACACCCGTATAAGGATCGCAGTTGACTTTAATTAATGCCGGGAAGCATATCCTTCAACAATAAACACACATTCAGCAAAAGAAATAACTCTACACGCAATCAAACTTGTCTTAAACCAAAAAGCATTCATAAATTGTAAATAGATACGCGTTAAATGCAGTAAAACTAGAAAATCATGATACAATTCCTATTAAAATTAAACATGCGCCAGTGTAAGGAGATAGCATAGCGTTCTGATAATAAACGCATCTTTCGAAATAAATACGTTTTGGAAACGCAGGATGTAAACAAAAATATGTTAATTTACGTCATTTTATCTGCGTGATTTTCTACATGGAGTTAATACAAAACTCCGAGTATTATCTAGACAAACAAAAGCCATAAGTTAAATTACGTGCCAAGGCGAATTAGAAATTCCTGTAACAACAACAAAGCAGACGGTCAAGAATAAATACATAATAGAAATTTACTGGTATGCTACGTGATCGAGACATCGTTCCGGCGAACTATTATCAGAAGTATACCTGTAAAAGTCCAAAGTATTCAAAACATCCTACGGCTGGTCGTAAACTTTGAACAAACAACGCCGATAACCAATGAATTTTAGATGGGGCGTTTCTTATATAACACGCGAATTTGATGTGCAGGGAGTCTTCATTCAAACTGAGCACAGTTCACATCACTTATAGTCGAGAATTTACGCAACGAGTGAATATTAAAATTAAAATAATTAAATATTTGTGAAAGTGGTGTTAGAGAACTTTAAAGTAAATAAAAGTGAGAAATAAATGAGACAAGTTTTGACGTTTGCTGGAAAACGTGAGTAAAAGTTTATTAATTAATTAATTTTAAATATTTATAATTTAGGGCTCTAAGGAAATCTAAAAATGACAAGGTAAATCTAGGAAAATTTAAATGAGATTACGAAAATCTAAGGAACTTTAAGTGAGTCTACGGAAATCCAAGTAAATCTAGGCAAATCTAAGAAAGACGGGGTAGATCTAAGTAAACTAAGAAAATACTTGATTATTGATTGAACGAGATAAAATTTGGAAATAAGCAAATTGATAGTACTGGGAAGAAATCCGAATAAAATATGAACAGTTTAGCCCACGTGAAGACATATTTACAAATTCGCAGAAGCGACATAAAACCCTAACAATATGTATATATATATATATATATATATATATATATATATACATATTGCTGTATTATTTCTTTATTATGTTTAGCCCCACGACTTGGGCGTATCATAAAATGATGTGTTATCTCCTTTATATTATGCCCCGCGATTTGGGCGTACATAAAATGCTATGATATTACTCCAGCCCCTACGATGGTTTATTTATTTTTTGCACCACGTTTGAGCATGTCATAAATGCTGTGATATTTTTATTTATCATCAACAAGCCCCTACGATGGGCGTCATAAAATGCTGTGATATTTCAGCTCCTTTAATCAATCAAGCACCTATGATGTGAAATGTTAAGTTATGGATTTTCTTTGCCTCAACTAGCTGATTCAATTAATAAAGCAATTCTACAATACACAATATAATGATTAAATATTTACAACTTTTAAAATCTTTCCCTTTTCAGAATATTTACATATATCAGATTTAAGAAATTGAAGCCAGCAAAACTAGCCTTTTTGCTTATATTTAGAGACCGCTTGAAACGTTTCAAGATGCCTATTACCTTTCATAAATTGATCAATAAAACTACTGTTTTGTTGCCTCTTACATATACGAAAAATATTGAATTAAAACAGTTTTCAGTAATAAATTATATCAATATCGCTAACCTGGAATGGTTTTGTAGTTCCTCTGCATCCCCCAAGAGTTTTTGTGTCCAGTCTGAATATTTAGAGTCGAATTTTGAAGTCGACATCAAAACCAAAATACTATCCAAATCGTTATTAAAATCCCATAAGTTAATCCAATTTAAGATTCAATTTGAATATCAGTAAATAAAAGATTTTCCATGTCCATAATTAACAATTTTACTAAGTCGTTGTTTACTTACGTCTATAATAGATCGGCTCACACTTGCACAATTTGTACACTTTTCAAAATGATTTTAATTTACTTTCGTATCACTGGTTACGTAAATAATTTAGCACTTTAGAGTATCGTCGTAGCCCAGTTTAAAATGTATACTAAACTTGTCGCTCAATTGTTATCGTATTTAAAGCCGTACCTCTTTTGTTTTCCATTCATTTATTCACGTGTTGGGACGACACCTTTTGCCTTTATCTTTGTATACTCCGGGAATTTTACCAATTGTATAGTTTAAATATTCGGATGAATGCTTGACTTGTCACCTATTCATTCACATACCATGGTATTTAATTGAGAAATCCCACGAATTTTTCTTTATTAAGTCACGTATTCATTGTTTATTGCTTATTCTAATCTAAACCGAAATAAATTTGGTGTTTGTTTATTTCCTAGTTAATATTGGATTTTGAACAAATGTAATTCTTTATGTCACGTACTACTTTCAAATAATGCATACTTTAGACTGCGTATACGATGATATATTTAACGCACTTGTTAAATATTTATCAGGCCAATTTATATAGGTTTCCTATTAATTTAATTTTGATGCATTTTGTTACGTTTTCAAATCTTATCTCAACTTGTAACTACTTTTGGATATGTCTATTTCTTAAGCGTTTAATTTCATGTGTTTTTATATACAGTGTGCTATCAACTAACAATATGTGTAGTGACCTATTTACTCCTATAATATCTGTAATTATGCGCTTTTGTTAATTGGAGGTTTTTTTATTTATTCTACGACCCCTGTGACTTAACCTACCCCTAAACTACCCTATAATTATAGCATTAATTCCCCATATTAAAATAAAAATTTTTGGAAAATGTTAATTTTTGGCGCCCAACGTGAGACAAAATTCACATTGGTCCAAAATTTTTTTTTTTCTTTTACTATATACACAACTCCCACATTATTTTTACATCGATATTCCTATTTTGATCTATTCTATACGTATACACCTATTCATTCTAAATTTTACTACTATTATGTTATTATAATCTACTAATATTTCACTCCTATTTATCGTCTTTTCCTATTACATAGAATTTCTAACAGATCTTCATTCAAACTGAGCACAGCCCACATCACTTATAGTCAAAATTTACGCAACGAGTGAATATTAAAATTAAATATTTGTGAAAGTAGTGTTAGAGAATTTTAAAGTAAATAATAGTGAGAAATAAATGAGACAAGTTTTGACGCTTGCTGGAAAACGTGAGTAAAAGTTTATTAATTAATTAATTTTAAATATTCACAATTTAGGGCTCTAAGGAAATCTAAAAAAGACAGGGTAAATTTAGGCAAATCTAAGTGAGATTACAAAAATCTAAGGAACTTTAAGTGACACTACTAAAATCCAAGTAAATCTAAGTAAATCTAAGAAAGACGGCGTAAATCTAAGTAAACTAAGAAAATACTTAATTATTGATTGAACGGGGTAAAATTTGGAAACTAAACAAATTGATAGTACTGGGAAGAAATCCGAATAAAAATATTGGTTTCAATCTATGCAAAGGCGCACAAAACAGAGAATTGTTTTAAGCATTGAATGGAGCAACTCAATTGAAAGTAAGACAGGGGTACTGATCCACAGCACGCAGTAGCAGATCCAGAAAGGCGCACAAGGAAAACTACAGGTCAGAACTATCTGCATAAGGAATTATTTTCTCTTTATTTTGAACATTGACTATATTTATTATACCTGAATATTTTATGTAAAGAGTCAACAATACAAATTTTTGTTATACGTGAAAATTTACGTATAAAGGGTAAAGGTCTTGAAGGTTCAAAGATTTTCTAGTAGATAGAGTACAGTGTCATTTTTGCTGGCTTTAAAATAAGGAAAGGGAGCTATAATTTTTGCGAAAAACAATCTAAAAATTATTATTTGTTTCAGGGGTTTATTTTGTCATACAGTAAAACATATTAAGTTGTGAAGTGTATATGATTTTTTCTTTTCATTATACAAATATTGGTCAATTTCTTTTCTCATTCAAAGCCGGAAAAGTATCAGATAAAGGGGGGTAAATTATTCGTTATCGTAACGTTGTGCACTCTGTGTGAATTAGACTGAGCTAGCCGAGGCATATTTAAATTTTAGGATATTAAAGACAGCGGTGACGATCAGCATGAGACTGAACGTATGATTACATCGACGTGCATCGTTATTATATCAATATATATATATATCTATATATATATATATATATATATCATATTAATATATATACATGAACACGAAAGGGTTTTATTACTTCACAAATAGGATTGGAAATCGTACTCTTTCTGATATTGATTTAAGTTTTAGTTTATTAACACTAGTCATTTTAGCAAAAGCAATACTTAGATTGGACATATATGTAGAACAAAAACAACGTGTGCTCGGTTAACGTACATACACTTACTTTATTAATTAGTTTTGCTAGAATAGTACAACAGCCGCGCAGGGCGAGGCATTTTTAAACGATAGAAACAATACATATTCGTCTAGAATGATTGCTCATAGGAAGCATTACTAATGACAATAATATTGCGCGACCGCTTTCGACAGCATTCTGCACAGTACTCAAGTTCATTCCTTAACGAGAGTTGGGTCCCTCAGTGGGCTAGTTCAATAGGTGGGGTGCGTTGGTATATTCGTACATTATCCGCTTGAACAGTTTAGCCCAGGTGAAGACATATTTCTCATCATAAGTTATAATTGGTTAGAAAGAATTTCAGTGAATACTTCTCTAAGAGTCACTGAATTGACTACAGTTTAACAAAGCGTTGTGCTCATGCAATGAGTACGTTCACTTTTCTAATGTGTTGCGGTAAACCGTGCGGGTCAGGAAGAACCAAAAAAAAACCCAATTAAAATAAAAATTCGCACGAAGTTACGTAGCCAAAGGAAGAGATGCCGGGCTAACGTCAATCGTTGGGCGTGGGGAAGTAATCGAAAACAAAACCCAAGAAGAAAAAAAACCTTGTCGTCTCTCTGAAATAAAAATTAGGTGATTAGTACAAACAAAGACGGAACATTAGTTTGTCAAAGAAAAATAAGAATACACATTTTCCAAACTTATTTTCTGAATTAAGTTATCAACATAGTTTTTCCCTTAATGTATCCTCTTTCATATCCCAAAACTTCTCTAAATTTTAACCTATCACTCCCAAATTTTTCATTCGGGCCCCATATCATATTCTCATTTTCCAACAAACCAAAAGGAACCACTTCATCTTTATAATTTTGCTTTTTTCTATAAAACGCGATATGTTTTCTTGATTTTCTTGCAGGTGGAATTTCTTTACATGCCTCTGTGTCTACAACTTCTGATTTCTTCACATATCCCGTTGCTATTGTTCTGGATTCTGATCCTATTAATTTTGAATTTTTCTTTATTAACAATGCCTTCACCCTATCCTTCACTTCTTCTGGACATTTTAATTCATCATCAATACCCCCCTATATCAACTTCACCCTCAAATTGATTAATATTCCTTCGACTTCAATGCTCTCCTCATTATCCCATTTTATATATTCCCCCTTTACATCTATTGCCTTTCCTTCAGCATTTATTTTAATCCCAACTTATCAATTATGTCCATACCGAATATTGCATCTACTCTCAACCCCGGCACTAATATAAATTCATTCTCAAACTTTATCTTACCCATTTCACATTCCAGAATTATTATTTTACTCACACTTGCAAATCTCTTGCTATTTGGTGCTATTAAATTAAACTTCCTAATGGGCATTATACTCCTTATTAACTTTTCTCGTTTAACACAATCCTCAGACACTAACGACGCTTCTGCTCCCGTATCAATGAGTGTTCCACCTCGACTATTTCCAATTTTCAATTTAATTATCGGTAATAAGTTTTTATTCATCTCTTTTTCCATTTCACATTTTATATATTCACGCTGGTGTTCGTATCCATTTATTTTTAAGGGCTTACTTGGTTTGTCCTCTTTTAAAAATCATGATTTGACGTAGATGGTCTTGCCTGACTCGTAACTTCTGTATAGGTACGGTTCGTCCTTGTAGGTTGTGCTGATTGTTCCCGATGTTGTGCTTGTAGCGTACATGATTTATGTTTCTGTCCTGAATCGTTCGCTCTGTTTCTCTTCTTGGCGTGTCTATTGTGTTCCACTTCCTTCTAAAATTATTATCATTGTAATTGTTGTAATTGTTTCTATAAAAATTTCCCCTATAATTTCCCCTATTATTCGATCTATAATTTTCTGTGCTTCTTTGCATTCTAACTAAATTTTCTCGCTATCTTGGTTTCATCCTGCCTTCCGCTACACGACTTTGTCCTAACTCATCACAACGTTGTAGATATTCCAAGAAGATCTCCCTATTTACTATGTTTTGAATCATTACATAATGTCTTCTCGCCAAAATGTCCTGCTAAGTACTTTATGGTTTGTGTTTTTTCCATCGGCGGATCTAATTGCTTTGCTATACTGAATTTTTGTATGGCGTATAGTTCTCGTGTCATTCCTAAGTTTTGATTATATTTTCCTGTAATTAAATCATCTCGCGCCTTGTACTGTTGATTATCCCCCAAAATTTTCTTAAAAATCTGCTTTCAAACTTCTGAAATGTCCCTATCTCATTTTCTATTAAGTCAAACCATATCTCCGCGCTTCCTTTCAACATTGGTCTAACGAAATTTAAATTGTACCCTTCATCCGTTGATCCCTGTATTAATTTTCTTGAAGAAACGTATCAACACCGCTAGGGTGTTTTTAACACTAATCAGTATTAGTAATGTTGGCTAGTAACAATATATAACGTGACAGCCGTAGAAAGTTTAGGAAGTCACGGGATTAGTAAAGTGTGAGATTTTCAAAAACTCACGGTTTCCTTCCCGAGGATTAAATAGCCAGTAGCAATACACAGCAATCGAAAATTTTAGCTAAGCGGAATCGGAGAAGTCAGTGTTACCAAATTTGTTTCTTAGTCAGCAGTCCTGGTTGCAAACCCAGTGTACGAGAAGTGAATGATCTCACGTGTCGAAGAGCGAGAATGTAGGCGGAAAACCAACCAATCAAAAAAATTTATCCTAAAACGAGCTAAAAGTAGATTTTAAATTGGTGCTACCTGCAACCGTTAACGAATACCTACCCAATACACACAAGAGAAAGTAATTCGAAGAGAGGATGCATGTACCAGCTCGTATAATTTCTTGTACAATCGCCACGGTAATTGTATAAAGGACAGAATCAGTACTCCAACGAAAACCCTTGGTATTAGAAAACAGAATGAATAATTCATAAATAAAATTCAATGCAACGAGCGTTGATAGCCTATCAGTGCAACAAATGTTCAACGAAAGTACTCGCGAAACTCGTATCAAATTGATAATATAATCTATTATGGATAGATGGATAGATTTAAATGCACCTAACTACAATTAGGAGACCAAAGATTAAAGTTCAAACACTAGATTCGCCAGAACAGGATATGAACGAAGGCAATGATTTTATTCGGAATATAGACCAGATAATAATTAATGGCTTATCTTAGTCAAGTAAATTTTAAAAGCAAAACTGGAACGTAACAAATGTTTTCTAAATGTCTTTCTGGCAGGAACTATAATGACTGTGTATTAAAAGCAATTTATAAACCTGCCATTTTCATTACGTTTATCTTGATTTTCGTAACAAAAGGGCTAGTGCATCAGCGCACTAAAATTCCGTTTGAAATATGCAATGGCCTCAGGCTATATACGTTCACGTACATTGTTGGACATTCTATATAAAATATATTTTGCGAGATAAATGTAAAATATGGTGAAAGTAAAATTATTTTTGTTGAATTTAAACTATAGATGCGATAGATAACTGCGAAGCGTTGTTTTACGGGTGCATTCCCAACAAAAGTTGCATGGCGTATTTATACTGATGGCTTATTCCAAAAATTAATGCAGGTCAGAAGATTACGATTCTGATTTATTTATTAATCAGCATGTCAAACTCTTTACTAATTGAACGATGCCTACTCCTGTAATTAAGGAAGTAGCGCTTAAAGTTAATGGTTAAGCAACATGTATCAACCCCTGCGGTTCAGCACTTATGAACTAAACTCCACTATATAGAAATATATAATATTAGTAACCCACCAGTTTTTATTCCTCTTAAATATATAGGGCAAGTTATAACCAAACACAGCCGGCACTTTTAATGTGCGGAACTCTCAATGAAAATGTAGGAAAGATACTATATATTGCATTTGATTAGCATATGGGAAGTTTTATGGCATTCATTAGTTAAATTTAATTTAATACTAAACATAAATCAGCTCGTGACGCAGGTTTCATGTATATAAGCCAAGAAAATGCCACAAAAAGCAATTTATTTAGTCATTTGCGTATAGTATATTGAAAACATATTTTTGAAATGCACTGTATAGATGTGTACTAATTATGTGTAAGGCACAAAGCATTATCCTAAAAGAAAATTTCATTTATATGTAATAACTGAAAGGTCGTATTTTAAATAACTAAATTAATTCAAATATTAACAATTACTACATGAAAGCGTTAATTATTATTAATTTTGAAATTTCTTATTATTAAGAATTTCTAAATTTTAAATCAAATTCCATATTAAAGATTAAGACGTTGGAAGGAGGCTAGGACGTTCAAGAACAGACACCAACATTCGAGCAACGACTGACGTAGAAGCGGAATTATATATAAAACAGATGCATAGAGCATATGAGGATCTGTAGTTATTGAAACGGCGTTAAGAGACACCTTATTGTATATGGTTGAAAAACAGTACGTAATTAATTTCAAACCTAAAACAGACAACACTTTACAGTGAGTTGCTATATAAAGCATAGTGTTTCAAGATGAAGGGTCTAAAGTATAATGTATAAAATAAAACAATGTACAAAGCCAACTAAAATAATTTTATTTGTGATGGCAAATTCACTTAAAGGATTTGTCATTACATAGAAAGGAGAATATACATACCGAATATTCAGCAAGTATTAAAGATGGAATATTCAATTAGATGACGTTCGATAGGACTGATTATTCGTAAGGGGTGTTTATTAATAGAGATCATATTCTTATCATGTGTAAAAAGTAATTTTTTGTGAAAATATTTAGGTAGTGATTTAATGATAAATTTTTATGTTTAAAATTTGTTTATTGTAGTAGTGTAGAAAATAAGTATGAATTGTGTATTTAAAATATTCTTTTTTTAAATAAACTATTTGTCTCATTGGTCGTATTTGATTTTGTGTATTTTGATATTTGATGAGGCAGCTGCAGGCGTACATGGAAGTTGAAATTATATCATAGCAGATATTGGCGCTCGAGTGATAGTTCAGATAGAAGATATATAGCAGGCATTGGCACCCAACGTTGAAGTTTTTTTTTAGAGATGAGAGCAGAACAAAATATATATAACAAATGCTTCTGTAATCTGAATTAAACACTATAAATAAAAGTAGATTTACTTTGAAAGGAATAATTGTTGCATTTTCCGTGAACCAGTGAAGTTTTAAAATAATTAAAGCGCTTCTTTCGAAACAAGTACCGTAAAACTATGCGACTATGGTCATAGAGCGCAACTATGGTCCAAACCAAAATACATCTAATGCAGACACTGGCGACATCTAGTGCTTGTCAACTGAGTTTGATACGTGATTACATGAAGGTGTTAGTTCTTTGTCTGCATCAGCAGATGACATCCCTAGTTATGGTTATATAGAAATTCATTTCCAATCAACAAGATTGTGTCTGTTGCATCAGCTGTTAACTTTTATTCAGACATATTAGTTCAAGATTGGATTTATTTTCAGTGCTGCTATATTTAAAAAGGCAATGTTTTTGCTATGTATTTCAGATATTGTTAAGTCCTTATTTACAGAAATTTGGAGATTAATTGCGAGAAACTTAAAATCTCGTACTTTGATTTCAACTATAGTCCAAACAATTCCTTGGACCATTTTTGAAAACCATATTATTTTGTTCCAGAAATTCATTATGTCACGTGATAAAGTGTCTCCAAGAAAGATAGGTGGACGTGGTTACAAGATGTATAGTAATCATAATATGGAACAATGCCTAGCTGATATAAAAAACAATGTGCTTACACAGCGTGAAGCTTCTGAAAAGTATAAAATACCTGCTTTTCCGATGCTTCACCCGAAGGTACTACATTGGCCAGGAAGCGAGTTTTTTTGCCTGGAAAATTTAGAAATCTTTAACGTGCGTGACAACACACACACGGGACCTCCATTTTACCTCTCATCCGAACGAGGATGTATTTTTGTGAAAAATGCTCGCCTAACATTTTTCAAGCGGACCGTGACCCGTGACCTTGGGCGTAGTATTCACAACCATATCAACCACGCCACGGAGTCGCCAGTATAAAGTTCCGCGAATTTCTATTATTTTGAGGTTGAAGGCAATCCGACAAAACAACATTAGGCCACTTGGTCGTCAATGTGTTTTTCTGAAACAGAGGAGGGAACGTTTATCCTCCATGCTGAAGAAATATGCAGCTTTGGATTTCCAATAACAAGTTTTTATTTAAGGTGCATCGTAAAAATATATTTAGACAAAAAAGGTGTGATTGTGAACCAATTCCCTGGAAAGACATGGGCATCATTTTTCTGAAACGCCACAAACAAGAACTTTCTCAGAGGTTCTGTAACTATATTAAGCGTGTAAGGGCTGCTGTAGATGAGAAAACAATGCAGTCTTTTTCAGTCACTTGAAAGAAGAAAAGAATGACATTCCAGCTCGTCTCATTTACAACTATGATGAGACGAACCTGGTGGATGAACCGGGCGGAAAGAAATTGTTTATGAAACGTGGTTGTAAGTACTCTGAAGCCGTTAAAAACTTAACAAAGGCAACTTCTAGTATATTGATATGTGGGAATGCAGCTGAAGACCTTTTGCCTCCATATTTCAGTTACAAATCCGAACACTTGTGGACAACATGGACCGAGGGTGGACCAGCAAGCACTCGCTGTAACAGATCAAAATCAGGCTGGTTTGACACAAACAGCTTTGAAGACTAGTTTTTAATTCTGCTTTACCGGTTCTACGCAGAGAAGAAGGGAAAAAACTGGTTATAGGTGATAATTTGAGCTTACATATAAGTCTTGATGTCCTGAAATCATGCAATGTTCATAACATTGCGTTTGTGTCTCTGCCTCCAAACAGCACTTATTTGTTGCAGCCCTTAGATGTGGCCTATTTTAGACCACTAAAATGTCAATGGCGTCAAATTTTAGATGAATGGAAAACATCGCCTGAAGGACAGAGAGCACTCGATATCCTTAAAATGTGTTTCCTTCTTTACTAAACAAATTGTGGGAAAGGATTAAAAAAAAACTCTGCCCAAAATCCGAGACCTGACTTTAAGAAAACAGAAAATTTTCCTACCAATACAACTCCAGTTCTGCAACAATTGCGTTCTTTCAAGAACGTCGATGAACCTGCAGATCCACAACTTTTTACACAATCATTTGTGCAATATCTAGAAGAGAAGCGGAAAGCAAGTTGTTGATCACAATAACAAGAAATGTAGAAAGAAGAGACTAAACATTGTGGCAGGAAAGAGCATTTTTGCAGAGGAATTACTGCAAATGTCTTCACTTTCCACTTCAAAGAACAAAAATGTCCCTTCAACTTCAAAAGGCAGAAAGAACAAACCAAGAAAGAAGCAGCTAGAGTCCGACAGTGAAAAGTGAAACTGAAGAATCTGAAATTTCTTATGCTTCTGAATCTTTTTAAATTACTAATTGAAAATGATACAATAGAGGAGGTTCTATTGAATGGTCATGACTTTACATGTGATTTTCCAATGCTCCACCCGAAAGTACTACATTGGCCAGGAAGCGAGGTTTTTTACCTGGAAAATTTTGAATTTTGCCGAACCCTTGCTATTCCAAGCAAGATAGGGATCCTTAACGTGCGTGACAACATTCACACACGGAACCTTCATTTTACCTCTCATCCGAACGAGGGTGTATTTTGTGAAAAATGCTCGCCTAACATTTTTCCAGCGGACCGTGTCGGTATTCGAGCCCGGGACATTGGGCGTAGTTGTCACACACATACCACTACGCCACTGAGCCCCCTGAATGGTTATGACTACATCCCAAAACCGGGTGACTTTGCAGCAGTTGAATATGAAGACGAATCTTGGCTGGTAATATTCAAATACACCAAGAATGATGGAGCATATGTCAACTGTATGGCATGCTGAGGAGAGTGTTGGAAGTGGCCAGAGAAAGAAGTTTGTATTTTTTACTCAAATGAAGACACTAAATTCTCAATAAATCCTCTAAGAAAAGTGAGTACGAAGAGGGCATTATATCGTGTGCCAGAACTAGAAGATAGATGGGGAAAACCATTGAAGTAAAAACATCAGAACAAACTTTTATTTTAATATTGATGATTCCTCATGTATGGTTCTCTATAATTTTGACCGCTGATTTTTCTTTTATGTTTGACTGTGGTTCGATAAGGGTCTAAATTTTATTCTTTTTCAAGAAAATGTATAATTTTTTTGCACAAAATTGTGTTTTTTTGTTATTAAAAACATGTATGGCTGTCATGTATTTCCAATAAAGTCTCTCAACCAGCGTCTAGTGTTAATTTAGTATGGGAATAACCATATGGACCATGGTTGTCACCAGCACATACAACAATGGTCCAATGTTTAATAACTAATATATATTTTAAAATCCTTATCTGACATTGTTTGTGACTAATATGCTTTAAAAACAAACCTGCACTATCTAGAAACATAGACGATAAACTGTCGAGAAGTATCTTACTTCAATTAGACAAGCAGTAAGTAAAAAATTATAGTTGCGTAGTTTTACGGTATGAATAAAAATATTTTGTTTAAAAAGTGTAATTTAAGTGAGTTTGACTTTATTTATAATTTTAGATAGAATAACAACAACTTTTACTTTAATGTCGTTTTTAGCAAAATGTGAAATTATTGATTTATTATTTTTCCAGTGGTCATGAGTTAAACAAGAAATAGGATGACCCACAGAAGATTCGTATTTAGCTATATTTTTTTTAACCCTTGCCAGTCGTTAATGATACCATTTCACCAAGCATCATTAAAACTTATGCTCCCCTGTCCGAAAACAGCCAGCAATCATGACTATACACTGCGTTTAATATTGTTGAATAGAAAAGCCAAAATCTATGGAAAGTTTGGGAAGCTTTAGTTTGATAACACACGTTACTAAAACTTGTCTTTGATACCGGATGTTTCGCAAAAAGGCCGTTTGGTTGATCAGGTCCTAAACTGATTATTTTTACCTCCATCTTGTCATCTAGATCTAGAGCGTACCATCCTCGGTCACTGTCAATTAATATTGCAGTATTCTTAAGCCCATCCTCAAAAGTATCCTCTTGTAATTTTAAGTTATCGTCAGTTCTTGAAGCAGAGACATCTGTAATGTTTTGGGTCATAATATCACCGTTATCACTATGCACATCGACACTACTACTGCTTATACTACTGCAACTTGATACCAAATCTGTACTTGTCTTTTTAAAGAAAACATCAATTTTCGGTAATTTTCTAATAGATTGTTCTTTTTCACGTCCCATTTTACGTTTCTGAGCGCCACTTAAATACTTTGACTTATTTATACTCATTTCAATAATTTCCTAATAACCGTTCGATCGAAACTGCTGAAATAAAAGATAACAAAAACTGATATTTTAAACCAAATTAAAATCACGACAAGTTGTCCAAATTATGTTATTCTATACTGGCAGGTATTCTTTACGAACGCACAAAACAGAAACTACAACTGTACTGTTCTACTCGAGGTTTCGTTCTAATAGCATATGACGTACGGTCATACAACAAATTTAAGGACTATCATGACCAGTTACCGAACTTCTTAGAAGGAAATAAAGCAAACCAAATCTTAAAATAAACACTTTCTTGAAACCTTGTGAATTTTGCAAGACAATTTATTGTCCAGTATCCGACCTTTTCAATGTTTCATTCAAGTTCCTTGAAAAACAAATATAAAGAACATATTATACCTGCCCACGGCCCGCAGGATTACAAGACAATATAACATTTTCAAACAGTCAGTCATTATGGACACGTTATCTCTTTCTACTACATCGTATACTTCAAATACGGATTATTAAGCCTAAAGCCTCCATACAATCTGAAAATGTGTTTTTAATGATTTCAAAGGTAACATAATGGTATATATTCTTTGTTGAAAATCACTGCTAGGAAGTGTACCGTTTTCGTGCAGTTGGTAGAATCCGAAATTATGCAATTGGAAGACCACTTTTAATAATCTATACGGGATGCGCGTACCCTTCAATGCAAAATTCATAACTAGAAGTTTTCACGTAATTTTCAGAATTTTAGCCAAAAGAAAACAATTGAAGGGACGGTTTGAAAGTAAGGGAAACCTCCGATAATACGAACGGCTAGTGTGAACGATTAGTTCAAGGACTAATCATGAGAGTGCTCGTAGGCCATTTGGCGACTTAGGTAACAAAATAAATGGCATCACAGCATCTATAAAAACTAACGAATCTTTATGAAAATGGTATACAACTCGACAAGAAAATGCAGAGACCCACAGATCACAGGGACTATAAATACTAATAGCATATAATGCACTACCTCTAACGAAACCACCAAAAACTCCGCAGAAGTTATTTTTCAATTTACCGTTGTAGTTAACCTGAAAAAAAATACAAAATCTTTAATTATCATACGAATAACACTGTCTGTGTCATAGATAAACAATTTGCGGAAGTCTCTGAAATCAATCCTCATAAAAAATGTTAAGGTAATATTCCTTTATTTGGCTTCAATTATACCACACTGTTAAAGTCTTTTACATTTCTGTATACTATTCATATAACTGCACTCTTGTATTGTTTTTCACTCTTCTATAATGATCTTTCAATAGTTTCTCCAATTTTTAAATGAAGGATTATTTGAGTTTGACTTGATAATATACCGTTGTTACATTCATTTTACGACTAAATTAAAATCTACAATCTTTCACTTCATTATTCATTTATTTAGATCTTGATCAGGTCCTACAACAACACCTTGTATAATTAGACCTTCTTACAATAAATACGTTTTCTGATAATTTTCAATTTCAAATCTCTGCTTAAAACGTAAAGTTTATGCTATAAATTAAATAGTCAATACCCTGTTTTAGGTATCCGCGAACTCGTTATACCTTGCGATAGCGTGTACTTAGAGGCAAATCACTTTAAGAAGAACCCAACGTCATACGCCAGATTGCGCAGAAATGTAATATCAGTGGCGTAGTTGAGTTATTACAGTATAAACGGAAGATATGGCGTTAAATAGTAAAAAAATAAACATAACCAATTAAATTATAATTTAAAATTTTTAATATAATATCGCCATATGAGTTGTGTGCATCAATATCCCTAAAAAAATACTGCTATAGCAAGGTTATTTTGTAAAATCCGATAAAGCAAATGATTGAATACCATGGCCTACTTAAGTGGTTTCTATCTCATTCTAGTGTTCTGCAAACACATCTGTTGAGTAACTTATTGTTTTATTAATGTTAATTGCTATATAAAAGATATTTTATATTAGTTAGATGGCGGTTTACAACTGTCCGTCTGTGTATCAAGTTAAAATAAATAGTAATGAAATCTAAAACTTTTACAAGACAATTTCCGATTGGTTGATCATAAAACTCTACGCCACTAAAACCTGAATACTGCCATCCCTAATTACATATAATGAACTGTTCGTAACCAATTTTTGCTTTGTGCGCATGATGACGTTGGGTTCTTCTTAAAGTGATTTGCCTATACCTTCTTTATTGTTTCAATCTAAAACTCGTTGAAATAACGCATTGAACTATTATATAAACCGTGTTTTAAAGTTTGCTAATCACGTTTGATAACACCAATATTATTTGGAGCTCTGGTTATTTAGTGAACAAAATGAATATGCACTTTCTGTTCGATATACAAGACGCAAGCATTTGCCATATTTTTGTTGGTTTCGTTTTCCTTGTGGAAAGTTCGCGCACGCAATATAGCGTGCTTCTTCCGGTGGCCTCAAAGCCACGATGGATAGCCGCCCCTTGTTGTGATGAGAGGACCACTCCAAGGTGGGATCACGCTCCCCTCTGTTTCGCCTCGTTATTAGAGACGGTAGGAGCAAGCCCGACGGTGTCAACTCGAGGGTGAGTGTTTATATACTATTTACACCATTTGGTAACTACACTTGGTGGGCTTAGCTTGATTATCATGATGTGAGATAGTATGAAACATGAATATTGCATCTATTGTGATCATTTTCTTCGCTTAATTGTATGTGCATAATCGTAGGCGTACGATGATGATTTATAACTGTTGGTCTACCTTACAACTTAGAGCTGTGGTTTTTAGAGTTGCGTTTGGGCTTTTTTTTATTGTTGCTAAATAATGTAGAGGGTAGATACCTAAAAACGGCAGCTCGCCATTTTAACAATGATTCTTTTTATTATGTTAATATGTGTAACTTTTACTTACGGATTGTTCATTTTTTTGGGTACTATTGTGCTTTTGTATATATATTTTTTTGTAAATTAGAGGTTTTTCGTTTGTATATGTTTAATTGTGCACGAGTGAGAATATTTTTATTCAGGTTTCTCTTTATTTTGCAAGTGTAAGACCCCGCCTACTCACCGATTGAGCCCGGCTATTTTCTTTCTTTGGTTTTTTATTTAGGCTACATCGATGCACGTAGCACTGTAAACTTAAATTTTTTTCTATAATCAAGCATCAATAACAAATATAGGTTATTGTTAAAACATTTTAAATTTGACAATAAATTCTTGACATCACAAATTAAAAGAAAGTCCTCTCGGATTAATAAAATTTTCATCGCCATCTAAATATGTACATTTTTACTCTCAATCTCAGTATTTCAGATCAGACCCACTGATAACATTTGCATTACTAATGTCAACTTGAGAGTAATTTTATTTCATATTTTTTTACAAAACAAGAATTCAAAAGAACTGAAGTATTTTTAAATAAATTATGTTTGGAAATGATAATGCTAACTTTTCTTTTAACAAATAGATCAACTGTTGGACAAGTTATGTTAATTTTTAAACCATAAACACTGATAATTTTAAGTACTAAAAATATTCAAAACCACAAGACTTGTCTATTGTCTACTCAAATTGAGACATCTACTCTTGCAATCAATTAATTGTTAATTTACGAATTTCTTTGTTCCTGTTTATACCAAGACATTGATGACAGCAAACAAACACGGTCAAAAATAAATGAATGACACTTATCGATAGATAATTCTGCACTTAATGAAAATACCTGGATTTTACAATCAACATCTGTAGAACTAAACTTGATGTCAACATAAAACGCTGTCATAAAACATCCGGTTCAACTCCAAATTGTGGACCATCTTTCAATTTCAGCCAACCAATTAATACTTTTTATTCATGAAGTTGCAATTTCAACCAACTTGTTTCATATTCAGTCGGCATACTTGTTTACTAAACTGATATCTAAAGTTAAACTCGTTCTATTATATAATTTCTAGATTTATCTGCTACATAATACTGAAATTCTAAATTACGATTTTTGCAGCACCAAAACGATTACATTGATTTTAGCGTTAAAATTCCATTGTAGCGATCAACTCACCACTGATTATCTAGAACTTGGTTTCCACGCGAGTTATGTATCCCCGAATCTATATATGTATAACAAAATAGAATTTATTAGGAGTTATTAGAAATTATTAAGAAGTTATTAAGTCAAATACAACATTGTATTCCAAGGATAAACCAGAAAGGTTGTTGAAAGTTCACAAGCAAGTTGTGAGAACAGATGTAATACATTGTATTCAAGACGTAAGTGATACTGCAGGTGCAGATCTCAGACGGTTAAGAAAGAGCGATTACTTAGAAATTAAGATTGTTACATTGTATAAAGAATAGAATTAAGAAATAAGCAGATATGAACTCTGCAAGTTCCCACAGACATGTGAGGGGCATGGACAACATGAATACCCCGGGAGCCCTAAGGCCATCAGTCAGTCTTGAGTATTTCAGCTTTTACATGGCCGTTTGTTTAAGCTACTCGCCCTTCTTAAACTCCAATTATTATTTAATTTTCAACTTAGAATAATTAATTTAGTTTGTCAAAATTCAATTGTAATTTCTGTTTAACTAAATAAAATTTGCTACAAGAAGTTTTGGAAGAAGTTTTTAGAAAGACCGCTCCCAAGGTCCAAAACATAACTCGCGTTGCATAGTGAAAATGCAAATACTAACTAACATGATTGACCTACCACACTTGTGGGTATTCGAAAAGTTACCACTTTTTGCTATGTATCAGACAACTTCAAATCTTTAAAGCAAGCGCTAACATCGAATCTTGATGCGCACTTTTTAACCTTTAATTCTAACTTAGATGTTTTGTAAATAGACAATTCGCAAGTTACAACTAAATTATCGTAATAAATTTGCTCTTCCACCACAGGCTAAATGAGTATGATACGAAACGAAGACATAAGTTGTTAAGGTAAATAATTTTAAACAACTACTGCTTAAGTAGACCTTTATGTCAATAATTTTATTACTTGAGCTGTATTTTAACACCTAAATATAAAATACAATGTCAGGGGAAAACAACTGAACGCATTCACACCCAAATTTAATGCAATAAATAACCTTAGAAATTAAGTTTGCTACATTGCTAGCAAATAAATAGACCTTCAACAATGAAATTTATATCTTTGCAGCGACTGCGATTTCAAGACAGGTGAACGTTTGCTACAAGAAGAAATGAAAATAAAACTTCTTAATATTTCGATTATTTTTAATGTTGAAGCTGAATTACTTTTATAGACTGCAATGCATCATATGCAATTAGTCACAAAATAATCTCAAGTTTATCAAACAGTGGCGTTCAGCAGGCATCTTCCTTTTTAATGCCTCTTTATTGAATAGGGTTTATATAAGTACTCTGAACAAATTTTAAAAAACTTTTTGATCGTGTAACGAAATACTTCAGTTAGGGGAAAGTTTTCAACTTTGTTCAGGAGAGCGGAACAGTAACTGCAATTAGCTTCTAAATTAGTTTCGGATTGTACATTTATTTCTCCGATTGAATTGGATACATTTCGGGGAGCAGACATTCCAAGTACATTAGATAAATTAATTTATTTTAGAGAAGGCGAGTAAAATTTTAATTATTGCGTACTAAATACCTTTTTTGAACGTGTTAAATTAATTAAGGCTAGCGAAATCCTTTTACTTGAAGTTACAGATACATTTATTCAAGTGCAATTTGCTTTTAATTATTGTATTTATATATTAAACTAGGTTAAAATAATAATTTTTATTCCAGTGAAAGTATTCCTCTGGTTTATGAAGTAAACAAGAGTGGCAAATCTACTTGACTCATTTTTGTTCACTCCGTTTAATTAATAATGTGAGTTGCGTAATCCGAGATTTGCTTTTGATTCACGTAATTAATAAAGAACTTGAAACTGGTATATTGTAATCTAACTGTAAGTCCATCCAAGCCGAGGTGTTACAATTCTGTCTCTCACTCTATTGTGTAATTCTTACGTTCACACCATTTCTTCCCGTACAACATCCTCTCGTTCACTTTTCGCAATTCATCTATTTTTTATATTTTCAGAAAAGTCTGAAAATTAAGCGAGCTGTCTGATAATTTTGATACACGCTAGCGTCAAACGTGGTAGATTTTAACGTCTAGAAATTTTTCAACAGGTGATAGATGGATATTTGTTCATTAATGTTGTATGTGATTTACTGATTGCTGTTGATAGCATAAAATTGTATTTTTAGATAAAAACTGAAAACGTACTTACAAGAGTATTACCAGCAAATATCAGAAATTGTATATTTTGATTGTGTGTATATTTTTCAATCAGTTATAAAACAGTTTCGTGTTTTTGGAGTGACGAAGGACTCGATAATAATGCTGATATTTCACCTAAACGAAAGTTTTTTAATCTCGCATATTGATTTACAAACGTTTTTATGGCGACAGCTACAAATATATTTCCCATAACGCTTTCGTAACTACTGAAACCCATTTAACTCGATTATTTAACAAGAATGCGTTTGAAGTGAAATGATACATTTTTTCACTATAAAAGGAAGATAACTACCTCAAGTGTTCTAATCTCTGCATTCTTGAAGTAACTTTTTATTTGCAGATTAACTCTTTCTTGTTTTGTCAAGTTTAGGTTATTGAGTTTCGAAAACGCCAATCTTTACGCATACTATGAACTTAGTTATGGTAAGTTCTTTGGAGAAAGTTAATCACTTAAATTCACATTTTTAATATTTATTACCGATTTTTAGGAACAGCCGGCATGGCTGAAAAGTGGCTCAACAGCTTTTTAAAGCCAAAGGATATATATATATATATATATATATATATATATTATTGCATTTTTGAAAAGCCCATAAAAAGAGCTTTAATTTGATATCAAATTGTATCTGTCTATTCCTTTTAGTTTTTGAGATATTCAACTGTTTTTAGAAAAAATGACCCCGATTAGATACATTGCCACTGCACTAATACACAACTTATGTTAATTTTCAAGATGCAGAAAATTTTACCATATACCATAGTATATTTGTAAATATCACACTTTTGAAATTTCTTCTCAGTATACAGGGTGTGTTAGGTTTCGCAAAATTAAATTTAAAATTTTTTTTTTAAATGGCACCCTACCAATTTTATTGCTACAATGGATAGTTCATTAAGTGTCCTTTCATTTTTGTTAAGCATTCCCTATACCTAAATCCATTACTTTCTGAGATATTTTTGATTTTCTTCAAATTTTATGAATGTTTTTAATTTACATAACTAAAAATAACTTACTATTGGAGAATATTATAAAACAATTAATACATATTGATTAACAATAAACTACACTTATCTAATAACAATTTTCACTAAAGATATAACAACCTACAATAATACGCTATCAACAGAATTCTGCCAGATCACCAATATGCATTTTATAGAAAATGTTCAAACAGGAAATCAGGCAGGCTTTGAAAAAAATTACAATTACAATCAAAATGTCATTTAAGTTTATTAATTGTAGTGTGTTGTCATTTAACACATTATCAGTTCTGTTTTAAATGTAATCTTTGAAGGAGTTTTCAAAATGAATTTTACAGTGGAAGAACAAATAAATATGATTTGGGTATTGGGAGCAAGTTTAAAAAATTTCCTACTTGCATCAAGAATATACCAAGAGAGATATCCTGTTAAATGACAACACACTACAATTAATAAACCTAAATGACACTTTACATGTAATAGTTATTTTTTTCAAAGCCTGCCTGATTTCCTGCTTGAACATTTTCTATAAAATGCATATTGTTGATCTGGCAGAATTCTGTTGATAGCGTATTATTGTAGGTTGTTATATCTTTAGTGAAAATTGTTATTGGATAAGTGTAGTTGATTGTTAATCAATATGTATTAATTGTTTTATAATATTCTCCAATAGTAAGTTATTTTTAGTTATGTAAATTAAAAACATTCATAAAATTTGAAGAAAATCAAAAATATCTCAGAAAGTAATGGATTTAGGTATAGGGAATGTTTAACAAAAATAAAAGGACACTTAATGAACTATCCATTGTAGCAATAAAATTGGTAGGGTGCCATTTAAAAAAAAATTTTTAAATTTAATTTTGCGAAACCTAACACACCCTGTATACTGGGAAGAAATTTCAAAAGTGTGATATTTACAAATATACTATGGTATATGGTAAAATTTTCTGCATCTTGAAAATTAACATAAGTTGTGTATTAGTGCAGTGGCAATGTATCTAATCGGGGTCATTTTTTCTAAAAACAGTTGAATATCTCAAAAACTAAAAGGAATAGACAAATACAATTTTATATCAAATTAAAGCTTTTTTTATGGGCTTTTTAAAAATGTAATAATATATAGGGTGTTCCATTTAAAAAAATATAAGTTTAATATGCCCTGGAATTATGAAACACCCTGTATGCTTCAAAATATTTTTAAAATATGCACTTTAGGCATGCCTAATATGCCTCCAAATTTGGTTTACGTAGCTTTTATAATAACGGAGTTATCGACCGTTGCCACACTAAAAACTCACCCTGTATATATATATATATATATATATATATATATATATATATATATTAATCTTACTAATTTTATTATTATGCCACGGCTAGCCCTTTTTAATATACACAGAGTGCACAACGTTACGATGATCAGTTTTTCTCTTCTCCACCCCTTTATGGTTACCTATTTGTTTAAATTGATAAAACGAAATCAATTAATTTCATATAATGAAAAGAAATATTATTTACAATTTTTGAAAAATATTTAAATACACCCTTCAATCAGTCAGTATCATATGTATCAATTATCCCAAAATTTATATGCTTTGAATTCAATCTAAAGTCACCAAAAACTACCTTTGTTTATCAAAGAAACCTGGAACGTTCTAGACCCCTTTATAATATATTACGTAAGTTTAACGGATGCAATGTTTGTTGTTGACTTCATCACACTTTTTATATAAATTGAGTAAATTCAGTATTGAAATTTAAATAGAAAAATATTTTAGAATTAAATAGATCTGACTTGCTACAGGTTGCTCGGGTTGTGGATCAACGCCCCTTTGTTGTCCTCATTCATCTACCAATGCTCTGCTTAGTTGAACCAGTATTTGAGTACAGTTACCCCTCGTTTTCCATAAATTACTTCGTGCTTCTTTATTTTATATGCCTTGAATCTCGTAACTCAAAATTGTACCAGAATTGTACCAAAATATAATTGTCAACGCTGATTTGAAATATTATATTGACCCAGATTTGAATTATTCTTATCGACGCATACTTGAATTATTGCAACTTGAAATGTTTAGAAATACATCACACATTCGAAATATACAGAAATGTACCACAGATTCGAAATGTTATATCACAGACTCGAATTATTATATCACAGATTCGAAGTATTCAGAAATGTACCACCAATTCGAAATGTTATATCACAGCTTGGAAGTATTCAAAAATGTACCACCAATTCGAAGTGTTATATCTCAGGTTCGAAGTATTCAAAAATGTACCACCAATTCGAAGCCCTATTATTATAAATATTCAGTTTAAATAAATTACCCCAAATTCTACTGACGTTAAACGGCAAAAGAAGTTTTCGTAATCGTTGCACTATTGTCACTGTAACATACATTTGATATTCTATTAAATATTAAATTACGCGTGACTTTCTGGTTAACAGTGACGCAGCTTCGCACTGCATGAGTTGTGAACTGACTTGTGTAATCATGGGGGCTGGGTTTTCAAGCAGTCTTGCAGATATCTCAACCAACCAGGCCTTTAATATTTCCTGCATTTCGAAGTTGTTTCTGATGTAATTTCTTCGGTTTTCCGTGTAAGGTTTATTTGCTATAGATACCTTGTTATCTTTGCCAGACGCTGTTTTGTATAGATATCGCCTTTTGGATAATTGAACAAAATAAATGATGTAACTTCAATGCTATTTTCGTTTATGTATTTTTATGCGTGTTTGAAACTGCTTTTTCTTATCAAAAATGTTTATTATTTCAGCGTAGTTGCATAAAGCTTTGTTAGGTTTTATCTCTTATCTTTGTATTTGTTTTATAACTAATTAGAACACTTCTCAATGCGTGTATATAACATGTACTATCATTTCTCTTGAATACGCGTTTTCTTGTTGAAAGATATGCTCACTAACATTACTTAAAATTAATAAAAGTCTATATACAGAGTGTTGAATGCTTACTATTTACATAATGTATGAACTACCTATTTTTCTGCTAAATACGCGTTCTATTGTTGTAAGATATGCTTATTTGCATTGCTTAAAGCTAATTATGGTCTTTATACAGGGTGTTAAATTCTTGCTATTTACATAATATACGAATTACTTAATTTTCTGCTTAATAAATGAAGTTTCTGATTCCTATTGCAATTTATGGTTACTACACGACCCTTGCTACTCAATACACCCCTAAACAACACCTCATCACAGCATTATAAATATATAATATATATATATATATATATATATATATATATATATATATATATATATATATATATATAATCTTCAAGTTTTATTTGCTGAAGAAAATTAATTTTAAAGTTATAGAATTTATTGAGAATTGCAGAAGTTATTATGTCTATTCTTTTTTCAGTAACTCAAGCTTTGGAGAATTAATTTTTTTCTTCAGGAGTAACTAAATACATACAATAGTAAACAAATAAATAAATTTTGGCAGTTATATACTTTCGAATGCGAGGATTGACTTATATTAAAAATATTAATTCTAAATTACAAAACTTGGTATTATAATTTTGAAGGTATAAATATCAATGGCAATGGGTACTACAAGATTTAGATTTTAGGAATATAAAAATATAATAAATTTCGAATGGACCTGCACCTTGCCGAAGTTCTAAATCACTAGAACAGGTGAAATGGCTTGCGTGTTCTAATGAGCTAAAGAGCCAAACTACAGGTCCAACCAAAGTAGTAGGGTCGTTAGTGAGGAACCAGACTAAGACAGCTCCCCGAAAGAGGGCAGCGGCTCTTTCGGTACTTAGACTGGCAGAGACCATAGGGGTAGGTATGGCAGTCTAAGACACACTACCGCGATGTGGAAGGCAACGGGAAACCACCACATTATCTCCCAAGTACACGCGTACTTAAATTGTTACAAACATGATGGCATTCTCTGGGGTAAAAGATTCCGGAGTTAAAATAGTCCCCCATTCGGATCTCCGGGAGGGGACTACTTCGGAGGATGCGATTGGAAAGTTAAAAATAAGAGTCGGGAACATTCTGCGAGTCGGAGCGTGGAACGTTAGAAGCATGAAGAAAGTAGGTAAGCTAGAGAACCTAAAAATTGAAATTAATAGGTTATCACTAGACATAGTAGGGATCAGCGAAGTTCGGTGGCCAGAGGCGGGGGATTTTTGGAGTGGAGACTTCAGGGTAATTCATACAGGAGCAGAGGAAGGAAATTTGGGTGTGATGATAGTTATGCAGAAAAAGATAGGATACTGTGTTGAAAATTACTTACAAAAGAACGAAAGAGTACTCATGGTTAGATTAGAATCTAAACCGGTAAACACAGTAATAATACAAGTATACATGCCCACCTCTAGCTAGAGTGACGAAGAAGTAGAAGCCATCTACAAAGATATCGAAGACATATTAAGATACGTAAAAGGACATGAAAATTTAATAATTACGGGGGATTTTAATGCAGTGGTAGGTGAGGGTAGGGAAGGAGCGGTAGTAGGTTTATTTGGTTTAGGCACGAGAAACGACAGGGGAAATAGGGTGCTAGAATTTTGCGACAAGAACAATTTAATCATCACAAACACATTATTTCAACATCATGCTAGAAGACGATATGCGTGGAAGATGCCAGGAGATATAGGAAGATATCAAATAGATTACATTCTTGTTAGACAACGGTTTAGGAATCAAGTAAAAGACTGTAGAAGCTACCCAGAAGCAGATATAGATACTGACCACAACATCGTAATTATGAAGGCCGCACTTAAATTTAAAAATCTGAAAAAAAGGAACGGTAAAAGACACTTGGACTTAGAGAAACTAAAAGATAAAGATATTCAAGTAAGATTCGAAAAAAAGTCAAATGAATTGCTGAATGATATCGGGACAATATCTGAAACTAAGGAAGTAGAAACAGAATGGAATAACATTAAATCCAGCCTAGACATGGCGGCCAGAGATATTCTGGGGTATACACAAAAAGAAAATAAGAAACCATGGATAACAAAGAATATCGTGAATTTAATAGATGAAAGACGAAAATACAAAAATAAATCAGACGAAACAGGAAAACAGAGATACAAAGCAATAAAATGGGAAATTATTCGAAAATGCAGGAAAGCTAAAGAACAATGGATTGATGAAAAGTGCAAAGAGGTACAAACTAAGATGGAAATAGGAAAGACAGACGAAGCATACAAATTAATTAGAATGAATTTTAGGGATATAAAACCATATAGCAAAAATATAAGGGACGCACAAGGAAACGTCATTATAGAAAACATAGAGAAAGTGAGTAGATGGCAAGAATATATAGGGAATTTATATGCAGGAGAGGAACTAACTGCATTAGAACAGGAATCAGACATTGAAAATGATGACTTGGGATATTCTATACTTCGAGACGAGTTTGAATCAGCATTAAAGAGTCTGAAAAATAGTAAGGCGCCGGGTACAGATAAAGTGCAAGCAGAAACTCTAAAATCCGCTGGACAAGCAGTAACAGAACGTCTCTTAGAACTTATAAGCTATATGTATGAGACAGGCGAGATACCCAATGATTTCAAACGTAGCATCATAGTAACTATACCAAAAAAGAAAGGCGCGGATAAATGTGAAAATTTCCGAACAATAAGTTTGACAGCACACATGTCAAAAATATTAACTAGAATTGTGCATAGACGAATGGAAAAACGAGCTGAAGAAATACTAGGAGAAGACCAATTTGGGTTTAGGCGAAACAGGGGAACACGGGAGGCTATTTTAGCTCTGAGAGTGATAATGGAGAAAACAATAGAAAAGGGGGAAAGCATGTATATAGGGTTTGTAGATCTGGAAACAGCATTCGACAATGTAAATTGGAAAAAATGTTTGAAATACTCAAAAGATTGGAATGAGTTATAGGGATAGACGAATAGTACATATATATATATATATATATATATAATATATAATATATAATATATAATATATAATATATAATATATAATATATAATATATAATATATAATATATAATATATAATATATAATATATAATATATATATATATATATATATATATATATACATATACATATATATATATTTCCAAAAATATTGTGGGTTTTAGGTCGGCTGGATTATTTAAGAAAACTCTTTTTTATAAACCTGAGCTTTCGGATTTATTTTAATCCTTTTTCAAAGGTACTACAATTACAAAATTGATGAATAAACAGTAAATCATATTTTATACTTACTAAGGTGAGGTTATATAATAAAATTGGCAATTAACATAAAAAGTTATTTTTGTTATAAATTTTTTAAAATGTATATAACAACGCCAAATTACAACAAGAGGTAAACATATTATGTATATAAAATATTGATAATAAATAAAAGTCAAAAGTTTGATAGAAATTGTTATTAAAAGGCAACCTTAAAAAATGTTTATTATAACTATGTATGTACCTGCGTGTAACACTGTGAGTGTATGTATGAGTCTGTATGTGTGTATGTGTGTGTAGTGTGTGTTTCTGTGTGTTTTTTTGTTTGTAATATATTTAAGAGAAATTTATCTTATAGATCCATTGATAAATTTGTTGTTGTATGGTTGTTTTATTTTGATATTTAGAAGATGTGTAGATACAATTTAAGTCATTAACATCTGTTCTTTTGTTCATAGTATTTTTTTGTTGGTATATGTGGCACATTTCTAGAAACTCTCTTTTGATTTTTGTCTTCCATCTGTAATATAATTGGATTGTTAAAATCTATTTTATGTTTTAGTATTTACGTGTACACATAGGGCACAAGCATTGGGTTTTATACGTATATCACTCTTATGTTGGGTTATTCGTTGTTTAAGTGTTTGTTTGCTTTGCCCTACGTAACATTCATTGCAATCCAGACAATTGATCTTATATATGATATTTCTTTTATTTAAAATCGGAGTTTTGTCTTTAATTTTAGAGAAAAGGTAATTTAAGGTTAAAGTATTTTTAGAATTTATTTTATGTTAAATTTATTAAATACGTTAGTTAGTTTTGGTGTAAGGTGTTCAATGTATGGAAGAGATTTGAATGTAACTGTAGTGTCTATTTGTTTATTATTATTATTTGTGTTGTTTTGTGTATTATTATCCATAATTTCTGCATTGTGGTTATATAAAAGACGTTTTATTAATTGTGGAGGATAGTTGTTTTTTATTAGGATATTAAAAAGTTTGTTTAAATTTTTTTGATAAAATGTATGATGACTTATTGTTTTAATTCTGTTTTTTAGCGTTAAAATAAAATTTATTTTTATTTTGTAAGAGTGATATGAGAAATAATTTAAGTACCTACCAGAGTTAGTTGGTTTTTGATACCAATCTAATAAAATAATATTATTTGAATTTCTAATCACTAACGTATCTAAAAATGGTACTGCGTTTTTATTTTCTACTTCTATGGTAAACTGAATTTTTTCGTGATAACTGTTAAAAGTACTAAGTGTTTCCGTAATTTTATTTGCTGGTACAGATGTAATTATGTCATCAACAAATTTTTTTATAAAGGGTAGTTGAAAAGGAAGTTTCTTTATTACTTCATCTAAAAGACTATCCATTACAATTTGTGCAATTATTGGACTTAAATTGGATCCCTTAGGGCAACCAAAAGTTTGAATATAATATTCATTTTTGAAGCTGAAATAACTACTATCAAATATGAATTCTATTATATCTAAAAATAATTGTTTTGGAATATTACATACGTTTTTTATATTATTCCAAATGTTTTTGATGTTGTCTAGTACTAATTGTTTTGGAATATTAGTAAATAGTGACACTACATCCAAGCTTATTAAAACATAGTTGTTTGGGAGATGAAAATTATTATTATTTATGAATTTGGTAAAATCAAAAGAATCTGAAACATTATAATTATTATTAGTTGTTGATTTTTTTAAAATTTCTGCTATAAATTTTGATAATTTTTCGGTTGGGTTGTTTATAGAGGCTACAATTGGTCTTAATGGTGTATTATTCTTATGAATTTTTGCAATTCCATATAATTTTGGTGCAGTACTACTATAATTGTTTAATATTTTTGATTCACTTTCTGTAATGAATTTGTTATCTTTTAGGTTTTTTATTAATTTTATGGTTTGTCTTTGAAATTTTGATGTAGGATCTGAATCAATCTTTTTGTAAGTAGAAATGTCGTTAACTAGGTCATACATTTTATCGTTATAGTCATTAACTGACATGGCCACAGTAATATTTCCTTTATCGGCTTTAATGATGAGAAGATCCTTAACATAAAAATAACTTCTAAAAATACTTTAACCTTAAATTACCTTTTCTCTAAAATTAAAGACAAAACTCCGATTTTAAATAAAAGAAATATCATATATAAGATCAATTGTCTGGATTGCAATGAATGTTACGTAGGGCAAAGCAAACAAACACTTAAACAACGAATAACCCAACATAAGAGTGATATACGTATAAAACCCAATGCTTGTGCCCTATGTGTACACGTAAATACTAAAAAACATAAAATAGATTTTAACAATCCAATTATATTACAGATGGAAGACAAAAAATCAAAAAGAGAGTTTCTAGAAATGTGCCACATATACCAACAAAAAAATACTATGAACAAAAGAACAGATGTTAATGACTTAAATTGTATCTACACGTATCTTCTAAATATCAAAAATAAAAGCAACCATACAACAACAAATTTATCAATGGATCTATAAGATAAATTTCTCTTAAATATATTACAAACAAAAAAAACACACAGAAACACACACTACACACACATACACACATACAGACTCATACATACACTCACAGTGTTACACGCAGGTACATACATAGTTATAATAAACATTTTTTAAGGTTGCCTTTTAATAACAATTTCTATCAAACTTTTGACTTTTATATATTATCAATATTTTATATACATAATATGTTTACCTCTTGTTGTAATTTGGCGTTGTTATATACATTTTAAAAAATTTATAACAAAAATAACTTTTTATGTTAATTGCCAATTTTATTATATAACCTCACCTTAGTAAGTATAAAATATGATTTACTGTTTATTCATCAATTTTGTAATTGTAGTACCTTTGAAAAAGGATTAAAATAAATCCGAAAGCTCAGGTTTATAAAAAAGAGTTTTCTTAAATAATCCAGCCGACCTAAAACCCACAATATTTTTGGAAAATTAGAATAAAGGAGGTCGTTATTAATAATTCATATATATATATATATATATATATATATATATATATATATTTCTGTGATATTTGTGGGTTAAAACAGCGTTAGTATTCAATTTGGTAATTATTTCAGGATTCAGCATAGAAAATACAAATAACAAGGTGAAACACTTTTCTTTAGAGTAGAAATAAATAATTTTACTGAATAATTTCAGAAAGCAAAAAGTTATTTTAGCATCATCCTTTAATTATGAATACTAATTAAAATAGTGTATTATATCATAAACATATTTTTACCGTTGTATTTAAGAAGCATATAGCATTGTAAATTTCATATTATAAAGCAAGGTAACCTTCAGAGTTAAATTATAGCAAAGAGGGATGTATATTTTCTAAAAAGCTTGAGCATTATAAATCGTTGTAGTCCTGCGTATTCTTTATAACAGTAAAGGTGGCAGTTATATTCGAACGAAGCTTTCTGAGTATCGTTAAAAAATAAGACAACTTAAATAACAAAAATTCTAGGTAGGGTTGGAGACCGCAGTCAATTAGGATAGATTTATAGCCTCCTTAAAAAGATAGAAATATCACGTGTTAACATAGACATAGTTTAAACTTAAGAAGAGAGGGTGATTTTTACAAAAAACTTGTAAACCAGAAAACAAGGAAAGATTATTTACTAGAATATGTATGAGCGAGATAAACATAGATTGAACGTCAACATTCCTGGACAACAGGGATGACAGACAAAGTAGACAGGTGATTTAGAGCGTATGTATTGATGCCAGATAGCTATAACGCGTATTATTAGAGACGTGTTTTAAATGTTAACTTTTGACAGTAGGGATCCAATTTTCAAGGAGATGTTTTGAAAAGTGTTGTCAGTTAGAACGAATTCGCAGGAATGATGTGAGTACGTGCGTTGTTGTGAACTTAAACTTGTGTTTTCGTAGAAAATCGTTTTCGGTTGAAAATGAAAGACAGAAATGTATACGTTAACCTGTGGTATGGCGGCAATTTCTAGGATTTCGTTGGCCGTTGGGAGTTGTTTGTATCGTGCAGTTTCTGCAAGTATTGTGTGCGTTAGTTAAAGTGTTTGGGGAAAAGTGTAACCGTTGAAAGTTTTAAGAATTGGATGTTTTTTGTATTGACGGAATTAACAAGCTTTAGAGGGGCTGAAGAAGAATATATAAACCCCAACGAATGGTGATGAAGCTCTTTCTCGAAGTTTCTAACAAGCGTACGTCTCTTGTGGTTTACACTTGTAGTTTACAACCAGTTGATGGCTCCAAGTATTAATACGTTTACGAGTTGCACAAAAGTTCTGTTTATGTAAGTAAAAGTTACATTTGAATAAGTGTCTAAGTATAAAATTGAATGGAGTAAAATATTGTGTTTGGTCTAACTGGTTGATTACCTATACTTTATAGAAGAAGGTTTGGGAGTCTGAATTCAGTATGGAGGTGGAAAACGAGATCACTCATTGGTGATATGGTACTAGTAGTCGTGGTTATTGCAATCCAAATTGGGTATTCCTGTAGGTAGCAGTCGTTGATGATATGATGGCAATCCTGGGAGCAGTGATAGAATCCATGTAACTGTTGCTTTTGTTTGCATATGTGTATAAACAGGTGTTTTTGTGCATTGTGGGTATAATATTATGAACTAAAAAGATAAACTTGGGAAGAGTGACGGATTGAACTTTTTCTCTTGCATTATTGTAGTATATTTTATGTGGGAATATAGGTTTAGAAATGATTTACGATATTAACAATATTTGGTATGTACCAGGTAAAAGGGTACTTTTGTGTAAAAAATTTGGCACAAAGGTTTAAGGCTTATTATGAGCTCGTACTAAACTGGAATTAAATTAAAGACTGTGGTAAAGCTCTGTTACTTTCTATGATAATATAATTGTAAATATTTATTTGGGGTAATTATTGATTTCAAAATGTATTGTGAAAGGAGCTATTTTAACAAAGACGCTGTATATAATGTACAAATAATGAGTGAACGAGAAGTTTTATGTTGATCTTGGCGTGTCTTTTTCTATGAATATGTTAATAAACTTAAGCGATTTACCGTTAAACAAACATGGAAAACTAGGTTCTTATCATTACACATGCTGTTTTGAAGTGTTATTCTTAACAAACATTTAACATATGAATGCGGCGACATCAAAAATTTGCCAAATCATCTAAATACAGCAAATAAAACTATGATTTGTTTTAATAAGATAAAGATACCGTTCAAACTTGTAAATCAAAAATCCTTAATTTCGTATTTCCTAACTAATTAATTTCAGTTTACCTAACTCAGCTTTTCAAACAAAACGTTCATCGCATACGCGTTGATTCCTCTGGATCATAAAAAAAGGAATTGTACTCACCAAAGCTTGACCACATTAAGTAATAACAATAAAATACAAAACACCTGTCTAACAGAGCATCTTGAGTACGCCATCTTTTCTACGATTCACAAAAACTTTTTTACAAAAACTAAGAATTACACTTGAGATTGGTATTGAAATGAGATTGTGTTATTTTCTAATCCATAAACTCTATAATCTATAGCTGCTTGCTAAAAATTAAAACTTCTTTTAGTAATAATTAAAACGCCATACTTTAAATAACAAACCGTTGTATAAATACTTAATCTTAATTAAAACTGCGTTTTAACATGGCTTGTTGCTACGGCCCCAACGCCAAGCTAAGTGCAATTACCACGAGTGGAGCTGTCTTCCACTCATGAAGGTCCAAAAACTCACACCATTTTTTCAAAAAACGTGTCAAGCCACTACATGCCAACGACAAGAATGATCTCATACGTTTTATTTCAATGCGCATGATTATCTAACTACGGCTGCGCGAGAACTCAAACACCTTAGCAGCGACTTCCTCGCCTCAATTCCGGCAACCCACACAACACTAAGTGCACCACGTATTTGCCCAAAACTAAAGTGTTACACAGCTGGTCCTACATTGTACGATACTTTCCACAAAAGGAAACTTTTCAACGATTAACAATATATGTTCAACATCATGCTAGAAGACGATACACGTGGAAGATGCCAGGAGATATAGGAAGATATCAAATAGATTACATTCTTGTTAGACAACGGTTTAGGAATCAAGTAAAAGACTGTAGCACCAACCCAGAAGCAGATATAGACATTGACCACAACATCATAATTATGAAGGCCGTTCTTAATTTAAAATTTTGAAAAAAAGGAATGGAAAAAGGACTTTGACTTTGAGAAACTAAAAGATAAATATATCGACGAAAGATTCGGAAAAAAGTCAAATGAATTCCTGAGACATGTCGGGAAAATTTCTTATACTATGGAAGTAGAAACAGAATGGAATAACATTAAATCCAGCTTAGACATGGCGGACAGAAATATACTGGGGTATACACAAAAAGAAAAAAAGAAACTATGGTTAACAAAGTATATCCTGAATCTAATAGAAGAAAGATAATAATATAAAAATAGGTAAGATGAAACAGGAAGACAGATGCAAAGCGATAAAATGGGAAATTATTCGCAAATGCAAGAAAGCTAAAAAACAATGGATTGATGAAAGGTGCAAAGAGCTGCAAACTAAGATGGAAATAGGAAAGGCAGACGGAGCATACAAACTAATAAAATGAATTTTAGGGATATAAACATGTAACACAAATATAAGAGACTCGGGAGGAAACGTCATTACAGAGAATGTAGAGAAAGTGGATATATGGCAAGGATATATAGGAATTTATATGCAGGAGAAGAACTAACGGCATTAGAACAAAAATCAGACATTAAAAAGGATGACTTAGGATATCCTATACTTAGAGATGAATTTGAATTAGCATTAAAAGGTCTAAAAAATGTTAAAGCACCGGGTAAAAGTAAGGTGCAAGCAGAAACTCTAAAAGTCGCTGGACCAGCAGTAACAGAACGTCTCTTCCAACTTGTAAACTATATGTATGAGACAGGCGAGATACCTAAAGATTTCAAACAATAAGTTTGACAGCACACGTGTAAAAAATATTAACTAGAATTGTACAAAGACGAATGGAAAAACGAGCTGAAGAACTACTAGGGGAAGATCAACTTGGGTTCAGACAAAACAGGGGAACACGGGAGTCTATTTTAGCCATGAGAGTGATAATGGAGAAAACAATAGAAAAAGGGGAAAGCGTGTATATCGAGTTTGTAGATCTGGAAAAAGCATTCGACAATGTAAAATGGAAAAAATGTTGGAAATAGTCAAAAAGATTGGAATGAGTTTTAGGAATAGAAAATAGTACATAGCTTATACAAACAGAAAACAACGGTAATTGAATTAGAGCTGGAACGTAGAGAAGTAAATATTAGGAAAGGGGTGAGACAGAGATGTGCCCTATCTCCATTAATTTTTAACTTGTACGCCGAAGAGGCAATGAATACTGTCAAAGACAAGAAGAATTGAAATTATTATGCAGGGACAAAAGATCAACATGCTTAGATTTGAGGATGATATAGCGGTATTAGCATGTAGCGAGTTACAAGCTGTTCTTAGTGAAATGGAAACAGTTCTAACAGAGAAATACGGTATGAAAATTAACAAAAATAAGACTAAAGTACTAGTACGCAAAGGAAGGGAAAATAAATTAAAAACCAGAGTACAAATAGGCAACGAGAACTTTCAATAGGTTAAGGATTTCTGCTACCTAGAAAGCCAAATAACGGAAGATGGGAAGAGCGCAAAAGATATAAAACAAATATTAGCACAAGGCCGTGCTGGATTTAACAAGAAAAAGCAATTACTGTGTTCAAAGAGAACAAACATAGAAACAAGGATGAAATTTTTAAAACATATGTGTGGAGCACAGCACTGTACGGCTATGAAACCTGGATAGTAGGAGAAGCGGGCAGGAAAAAGATAGAAGCCCTTGAAATCTGGTGCTACAGACGTATTGGGAAGATATCATGGACAGATAAAGTTAAGAACAAATAGGAACTAGAAATGGTAGGAGAAGAAAGGAGTATGTGGAAAGCCGTAAAAAATAGGAGAGATAGGATGATAGGCATGAAAGAATAATGCGGGATATATTAGATGCAGAGATAGGAAAAAGGAGAGGTAAAGGTAGACCTAGGTTAGACTATTGCACACAGATAGTGAAAGATGTAGGCTGTACAGGCTAGCTCAGAATAGAAATTAATAGAGGTACGCGTCCGACCAGTTTCAAGAGAGAAAACCTAATAACGAAAAAAAGAAATGTACTTAAACCTGATGATTATTATAAGCAACTACACGTATTGGTTTCGCAAAACTCTCGACTAATGTTAATCGTGCGAAAGGATTTACTGGAAAACTATTAATTCGACAAATGTCTAAGTGTCGGAGAATCCTTGGTAGCCACAGCTTAACCCCCTTCACATACCACTGAATCCTGGCGAAATGGGGCATACAATTGGGAAACAACAGAAGTGGAACCGAGCTGTATCTAGGCTGGGGGAATTTCAGGGAACGGTGTAGGCTACCTCAGAATAGAACTAAGTGACGATACGCATCTAACCAGTTTCAAGATGAAAAAACTAATGACTAAAAAAATAATTGCACTTAAATCTGATGATTTGTATAAACAACTACAGGTGTTGGTATTGAAATATTTTTAACTAAGGTTGATTGTGCGAAAGCATATACTGGAAAACTATTAATTCAGCAATGTTCAAGTGTTGGGGTATCTTGGTAGTAGCGGACTGCTTAACCCTCTTCACATACTACTGAATATGGGGGAAATAGTGTATATATTTATAAACAATAGAAGGGGAACCGAACTACATCTAACAAGAAAGAGCTGCGACTATGTTCGAAGACAACAATTCTTGAAAGCCTCTATATGGAGCACAGCACAGGACATCTATGAAATCGGGGCATTAGGAGAAGCAGGCAGAAAAACGGTAGAAGCCTTTTGGAATGTTGTGTTTTAGATTTATAAGAATGATAGCATGGACAGACAATGTTAATAACAAAGAGGTCATAGAAATAGTAGGGGAATAAAGATATCTGTGGAAAACAAAAAAATAGAAGAAATAGAAGAGCAGGTACGTTCTAAGGTTTTTTTGGGGAATAGTGCGGAATATATTACAAGCCAAGATAGGAAGAAAGAGGTATAGGTAGACCTATATCAGATTATTGTACACAAATAGTGAAAGATACAGACTGTGGAAATTTCAGGGAAATGTGTAAGTTAGCGCAGAATAAGAAATAATGAGCATACGCGTCTAACCAGTTCTAGGAATTAAGACCCGGTGATGATGAACGATATAAGACATTAGATAACTAATAATCAAATTTGTATGATATTTCAAGACATTGAAAATTTAATTTTTGTATGAAAAATTTTATTTATTATTCAATGTGATGAGGTATTAAACACGCACCAACATATTTAAAACAATCTAGATCATAAACCAAATATTAGTAGTCGCTAAAAGACATTGCCGATTTTATTAATCTGAATAAGCGAGAAGCGTTGTAATTATTTTACCAGACTATACTGGTGAAAGATCCATCTCAAATGTTTAGTGATGGATAATGTTCATAACTAATCTCTTCTGGATTTCATTTAATTATCAAACTTATACATGAATCCGCGTGTATTCTCGATCGCCATTACTAACGATAGGTGCTTTAATATTAACTAATCATTTTATTATCATCCAAACTTAGCGCTGCGAATAAATCGTCTTACTAAACATTAAAAACTTCTTACCAACCATTATCGAAGAGATCGATTTCAAAACTAATTAAGGCTCATTCCGCCACGCTCTTAGTGTAATTCTTAAATTGCATACCGTTAATTTAAAGACGGCCCGCAGTGCTCGTTAATTTTTACTTCGGGTGAATGTTAATTTTGGACACAAGCGGGAAAAAACACTCTTCCCACTGTACTTAGAACGACACACAAATGCCTATAATAAGAAGTTTAAGTGCCTGCATATCACACAATATACGATACCCGCAGGATATGGAATAGTAAGTTAAATACGATGATTAAATAAAAAATATTGCAATTTAGAGAGTGTAGCAAATAAACTTGCTACATTATTACTATTACCTAATCTGTATATAATAAAGTACCGTATCAAATCTTATGAGCGAAGTTCTTATAAATATATGCACTCTGAAGTCATCTAAATTGTGACACTTCTAAGGCTTACGTTATCATTGTTTCTATAAGCGACATCTTTCATATGTGCTTATGCGTAATTATTACTATTTGTGGTAATTATGATTAATTTGCTATAAGAATATTTCCTGTTTCTGATTATTGTTTTGTTTCAGGTTAGTTACAATGGTACAAGAAAAATTTTCTGGTATGTATATGGGAATATTAAATTATATATTTTAATGAAGGTAAATATTATAAAATGGTATTATTTTTATTAGATAAAAGTGTAATAAGCGAACATTAGAAGTAAATAATGTTGAAAGGATTTTCAGAAGTTGTCTATAAGCTACTTAGAAAACCTTCTAGTGTGTACTAAATTAGATTACAGGCTCAAGTCCTGTCCGTGACCTAATATTTTTCATTTTGCAACTACTAGCTCGATTTGAAATATTCATTTCGTCTTTGCATAAATGTCGTAAGTTGCAGTTTAATCTTATTAAGTAATATTGTAATTTTAAAAATCAACTTACTTGTAATACTACCTTTATTTTTGCATTTTAATACTATTGGCCTTAACTTCAAATTTAAACAGGCTTCCTGTATAGTTGACATAAAGTCAAAAAATTTTCACTCAGATGTGATTGACAAAGATATCAAACGTAACAAAGGTTAGGCTGCTATAATAGTGGCGTACGCGATTTACATTTTTCATCTTTTCTGTTCCATTACCGGTTGCAGGATCTCAGTTGGTAGAGTATCCGGCAGATTGCAGGTTTACGGTCTGTCCATGACATATTTTCCTTCTGTCAATTTATGAAAAGGCTTTGAAACTATAACTTTTCCATACTAGTGGAACGCTCTTACCAGTTGGGCTATAACAGCGATGACAATTGACAGCTTATTTTATAATATCAGTCACTACGTAACGTCGAATAAAAAGTGACATAAATGCATAAAGTGGAAATACGAGGGTTATTTCAGAAATAAGATTCTCGACGTGATAGCTCCATAAGGAGAAGTTTTAGGTGAAATCCGGTAACACTGCCGTGCACAACAGCTTCGTTCACTCTATAACCTCACTGTTACCGTTAAGCTACGCCGCTCATTGTTGGCCTGCACTACATTTAATTTTTTAATGCTCCATCTGGCCATGAAGCGAGCTTTTTATCCGAAAAATTTTGAATTTTGCCGAGATAGGGATTTTTAGCGTGCGCGACAATACACACGGGACCTCCATTTTACCTCTCATCCGAACGAGGGCGTATTTTTGTGGAAAATGATCGCCTAACATTTTTCAAGCGGACCGTGTCGGTATTAACCCGGGACCTGCATGGTTGGCTGTTTTCGATGGATGTCCCGATCGCCGTTACCATCATCATTTCATTTTGTTTTCGACCTTACTTAAGGTCGGTTTGACGCAGCTCTAACTTCTTTTCTATTCTGTGCTAATCTAAAAAGCTCTACATACCCTTCACAACCTAAATTTCTAATAATTTGACTAATATAGTTTGGTCTAGGTCTTCCTATATCCTTCTATCTTTTTCCTATCCCGCTGGCTCTACATAGATATTAGCAACCTGATGGTTGTTAAAGAACTCTAACTTGTTTACATGATTACAATTTATAGGAAAATGAAATATAACCTGGTTATCCGCTTCAAAAAAGGAAAAGTGGTAAATTATATGTTACGGTAAGGCTTAAGCAACGAATCGCTGCCAACATGCCAGATCGCTACCTAATTGTGAGTTATGTCATGGTGACGTTTATTAAATTATATGTTATGATAAGGCTTAAGCAACAAATCGCTACCAACATGCCAGACCGCTACCTAATTGTGAGTTATGTCATGGAGACGTTTATTAAATTATATGTTATGGTAAGGCTTAAGCAACGAAACGCTACCAACATGCCAGACCGTTACCTAATTGTGAGTTATGTCATGGTGACGTTTATTAAATTATATGTTATGGTAAGGCTTAAGCAACGAAACGCTACCAACATGCCAGACCGTTACCTAATTGTGAGTTATGTCATGGTGACGTTTATTAAATTATATGTTATGGTAAGGCTTAAGCAACGAAACGCTACCAACATGCCAGACCGTTACCTAATTGTGAGTTATGTCATGGTGACGTTTATTAAATTATATGTTATGATAAGGCTTAAGCAACAAATCGCTACCAACATGCCAGACCGCTACCTAATTGTGAGTTATGTCATGGAGACGTTTATTAAATTATATGTTATGGTAAGGCTTAAGCAACGAAACGCTACCAACATGCCAGACCGTTACCTAATTGTGAGTTATGTCATGGTGACGTTTATTAAATTATATGTTATGGTAAGGCTTAAGCAACGAAACGCTACCAACATGCCAGACCGTTACCTAATTGTGAGTTATGTCATGGTGACGTTTATTAAATTATATGTTATGGTAAGGCTTAAGCAACGAAACGCTACCAACATGCCAGACCGTTACCTAATTGTGAGTTATGTCATGGTGACGTTTATTAAATTATATGTTATGATAAGGCTTAAGCAACAAATCGCTACCAACATGCCAGACCGCTACCTAATTGTGAGTTATGTCATGGAGACGTTTATTAAATTATATGTTAAGGTAAGGCTTAAGCAACGAAACGCTACCAACATGCCAGACCGCTAACTAATTGTGAGTTATGTCCTGGTGACATTTAGTTAACTGATTTTATTTTTTTCTTTGTTTTGTTTTCGGATTTACTTAAAGTCGGTTTGACGCAGCTCTAAATTCTTTTCTATTCTGAGCTAGTCTAAAAAGGTCCACATACCCTTCACAACCTAAATCTCTAATAATTTGACTAATATAGCTTTGTCTAGGCCTTCCTACTCTATTTTTATTTGGTAGTCTATAATCTAAGACTTTACTAAATAGTCCCTCATGTCTTAACTGGTGCCCTATCATTCTATCTCTCCTGACCTTCAATTGTTTCCACATACAGGATCCTCACCTATCATTCTATAAACTTCCTCGTTTGTTACTCTATCTGTCCAACTAATCTTTAACATTCTCCTATAACACCAAGTTTCAAAAGCTTCTATCTTTTCTTATCTACTTCTTTAATTGTCCAAGTCTCACTACCGTATAGTAGAACGCTCCATACGTACGACTTTAAGAAACTTTTCTATTATCTAAACTAATACTATTAGCTATTAGTAAGTTTTTCTTTTTAAAAACATTTTTCTAGCTTGAGCTATTCTGGCTACTATATCCCTTATGTTACGTCCATCCTTTGTAATTATACTACCTAAATAGCAAAATTCATCTACCTCCTCTAACTCGGTATTACCTATTTTTAATTTTGGTTTAGAACTAGGCTGTAACTCACTTGTCATTATCTTTGTCTTTACTGAGTTAATTCTCATACTATAGTTACTCCGTAGTATCTCATCTAAAATATTTAAAACTCTCCTAACTCTTTTCTAGACTCTGCTATAATGGCTATATCATCTGCAAAACGTAACATGTCTATTTTCTGTCCCTGTACACTAATACCTATCTCTTTCTCTCTCTAGCTAAGTTTAAAGCTTCCTCAATATAAACATTAAAAATCAAGGAGACAGTATACAACCCTGTCTAACACCATTTCTAATCTTAGCTTCCTTTTCTATTTCATCCAATCTAATTACTACGCTTTGGTTTTTATATAGACTGTAAATAATTTTTCTATCCCTATGAGAGATTCCTATTTTTTGCAAAACCCTGAACATAACAATCCAATTAACCCTATCAAATGCTTTTTCTAAATCTACAAACGCGAAATGAGTCTTTTATTTTTTGTAACCTTTTTCGATAATTAGCCTAATCATTAGTATCGGTTCTCTAGTCCTCTGTCTTTACGAAAACCATACTGGTCTTCGCCTAAATAATTCTCAGTTAAAGCTTCTACTCTATTTTTAATTATTATTGTTAGTATTTTGGAAGCATGAGAAGTTAAACTAACCGTTCTAAAATTCTCACACCTATCTGCTCCTGACTTTTTTGGGATTGGGATAATAATATTTTTTTCGAAATCTATTGGAACCTCACCTGTGTCATATATTACCTTTACTAGTTCATATAATCTGTCTAAAGTTTTCTGACTTGCATATTTTATTAATTCTGCGGAATATCGTCTATCCCTGGCACTTTATTTAGTTTAAGATCCCTAACAGCTCTATCAAATTCCTCTCTTAATATTGAGAACCCTATTTCTACATCCTTTTCTTGGTCGTTCTCTAACTCATACATATCGTCTCCCTTATATAAATCTTCTAAATATCTTTTCCATCTATCTGCTATCTCAACTTTATTTATTAGAAGCTCATTATTCTCGTCTCTAATACCATTATATTTTTTCCTATCTTCCCCAAAAAACTTTTTAACTGCCCTGTAAGCCCTGTCTATCTTACCTACTCTCAAATCATCTTGTATTCCCTTACAATTCTCCTCCATCCATTTATTTCTAGCTTTTCTACACTCATGTACTATCGTATTTCTAACTGTATTATATTTTTGCTTACTTTCACTATCCACTTCTCTGAAAGGTTTAAGCTTTCTTCTATTCTCTATTAAATCTAATATCTCCTTTGTTACCCACGGTTTTCTCGCTTCTATTTTTTTCTTACCTATAGTCTGTGTTGCTGTATCATGTACAGTCAGTTTTATTTCTTTCCATCTATTTTCTACGTTCCCTCCTACAGCTATCTCTTTGCTCTTAATATCTAATACTTGTTTATATTCCTCTTTACCCTACTATCATTAAGCTTACCTAGATCCCATCCCTCTCTTTTAACCTTTCTCAATTTTTTGAATTTTAGTTTACACTTCATTTTAACTAAGTTATGATCGCTATCTATGTCAGCCCCTGGATAACTACGACAGTTTTTAACTTGGTTTCTAAATCTTTGTTTAACTAAAATATAATCTATTTGGTATCTAGCCCTATCCCCTGGCGCTTTCCAGGTATATCTTCTCCTAATATGTTGTTCGAATAGGGTGTTTACAGTTACTAATCTATGTTCCTGGCAAAACTCAACTAATCTTTCTCCTCTATCATTTCGTCTGCCATACCCAAATTTTCCTACCATTTTTCCCTCACTACCTTCTCCCACTGACGCATTAAAATCGCCCATAACTATTAAATTCTCATCTCCTTTTACTTTTCTCACTATACTATTTATATCCTCGTATACCTTTTCTACTTCCTCGTCCTCATACTGAGTTGTTGGCATGTAAACCTGTTAATCCGTTACCGTTACCGTCAGATATGAAATTCGCACAGTTACTCGTTATTTGAATGCAAAATTTATGGTGGAAAGTGTATAACAGTACAACACGTCTGTAAACAGTGCAGGGAGTTTACCGGTGGTCGCGCGGACATCCATGGCGTAGAACGGAGTGGAAGATCTTAGACGAGACTGTCGAGAAAATCGAGAGATTAGTCCAATATCAGATGATCACCATCCGTGAACTGACCATGAAAAAAAAAAGAAATGACTCGCTTGTTCAAGGGGTTGGCACCGGAGTTCTATGACATGATGATACAAAAGTTGGAGGAACGTCTATAAAAATGCATAGAACAGATTATGTGAAAAAATAAATTACTGTTTAGGTTTTTCAACAAAGTAAATAATTATGGTATTAAACAATGTTGTTTATTTTAAAAAAGTTATAGAACTGTATTTTTGAAACAACCCTCGTATATACAAAAAGTACGCATTGTGTGGTGATCGATCAAATACTTCCGGAATATGTGATGTGGAAACACAAATATTGGATGAAAAATCTTTATGTGTCATATTTTTCGACTCAAATCCAGCCGATATGTTTTTCCAAACATTGTGGCTGTGATAACAAAAGCAATAAGTACTTGCAACTTCAAATTTGGAATAAGTAACATTTACCGCTGCTGTTTTGAAATCGGTAATGATTAGTTTGTTGACAATTTTATGTTGATTTCATGTGATATAAGTTGTATTCTGTATGAATTACTTATTAATTTATAAGTTGCTTAAAAATATTAATTTATCCGAAATAATCGCGTGCAACATGCTCCCGATTACTCGTCATCAAAGATAACACGAAAGGTAAAACTTGCTTATTGTCAAAACTATCACCAGCTGCGTGTAGTAAATACAATTGGTGAAAATGGTGTTGTAAATGTTTAATTTATTATTCAAATCTTTTCTAATCTATCCCTGTTCCGCGTCATTTATTGCAAAAATTAACATACAAAAACAAAATTATCCGATTACCAAAGTTCCTACAACACACTCAAAAACTAATAAGGAATACTGTTAAGATGTTCATAATTTAAAAAAAAAACATGAATGTTAATGAAGTAGATGTTAAAAATGCTCGCTGCAAGCTTCTCTGAATAAGAGAAAAACATACGCAATAACCTCAAATGGTTAATGTTTGGACAAAGACTGTTAGAAACCATGTCATCATCATCATTAGATCTTCAGTTCTGAAACTGGTTAGACGCGTACCCTCATTGTTTCCTATTCTGGCGAACCTACAAATTTCCCCGAAATTTCAACAGTCTGCATCCTTAACTATCTACGTGCAATACTCTGCTCCAGGTCTACCTCTACTTCTTTTTTCCTATCTCGGCTTGTAACATATTTCGCACAATTCCCCAAAAACGTATCCTGCCATTCTATTTCTCCTATCTATTCCCCTACTATTTCTATAACCTCTTTGTTATTAACTTTATCTGTTCATGCTATCATCCTCATACATTTGAAGCACAACATTCCAAAAGGCTTCTGCCGTATTTCTGCCTGCTTCTCCTACTGCACCCTTTTCATAGACGTACTGTGCTGTGCTCCACACATATGTTTTCAACACTTCTGTCCTTATTTCTATATTTGTTGTCTTTAAACATAGCCGCTGCTTTTTCTTGTTAGACGTAGTTCGGTTCCCCTTCTATTGTTTACAAATATACACCCTGTTTTCCTTATATTCAGTAGTATGTGAAGGGAGTTAAGCAATCTGCAGCTACCAAGATCCCCCAACACTTAAGCATTTGCCGAATTAATAGTTTTTTAATATATCCTTTCGCACAATCAAAATTAGTTGAAAATATTTCAAAACCAACATCTGTAGTTGTTTATAATAATCATCAGATTTGAGTGCAATTATTTTTTTGTCATTAGGTTTTCCGTCTTGAAACTGATTGGACGGGTATCTTCACTTATTTGTATACTGAGCTAGCCCACACCGTTCCCTGAATTTTTCACAACCTAGATACAACTCGGTTCTCATTCTGTTTCCTAATTATATGCTCTATTAGACTCACTTAGACATTTGCCGAATTACTAGTTTTCTAGTAAATCCTTACGCACAAATAACATTAGTTGCGAGTATTGCAAAACCAATACCTGTAGCTGCTTACCATAATCATCAGGTTTAAGTACAGTTACTTTTTTCGTCATTAGGTTTTCTATCTTGGAATTGGTTGGACGCGTACCTCCATTGATTTGTATTCTGAGCTTGTCTACACATTTCCCTGAAATTCCTACTGCCCATATCTTTCACTATCTGTGTGCCTAACCTAGGTCTATCTCTACCTCACGTTTTTCCTATCTCTGTTTCTAATATATTCCGCACTATTCGTTCATGCCTTAGTAGGTGGCCTATGATCCTATCTCTTCTATTTTTTACTGTTTTCCAAATACTTCTTTTCCCTTACTATTTCTAGTACCTCTTTGTTCGTAACTTTGTCTGTCCATGATATCTTCATCATACGTCTGTAGCATCACATTTCAAAGGCTTCTATCTTTTTCCTGTCCGCTACTCCAACTGTCCAGGTTTCACATTCTTACAGAGCTGTGCGCCACACATATGTTTTAAGCAATATTTTCCTTGTTTTTATATTTGGTGTCTTTGAATACAGTAGTTACTTTTTCTTGTTAAATGTAGCACGACCTTGTGCTAATCTTTGTTTATATTTTTTGCACTCTTGCCATCTTGCTCTATTTAACTTCCTAGGTAGCAGAAATCCTTAACCTCTTGTAAGTTCTCATTACCTATTTGTATTCTTGTTTTTAATTTATTTTCCCCTCCCTTGCATACTAGTATTTTAGTTTTATTTTTGTTAATTTTCATACCGTATCTTTCTGTTACAACTGTTTTCATTTCATTAAGAGCAGCTTCTAACTTTCTTTGCTAGATGCTAATACCCCTATATCATCTGCAAATTTAAGCATATCAATCTTTTGCCCCTGCATAATAATTCCAAATGTCTTCTTGCATTTGACAGTATTCATTACCTCTTTGATGTACAAGTTAAAAATTAATGGCGATAGGGCACATCCGTGTCTCACCCCTTTCCTAATATTTACTTTTCTACGTTCCTACTCTAATTCTATTACCGCTATTTGCTCTTTGTATTTCGAACATTTTTTTTCCATTTTACTTTGTTGAGTGTTTTTTCCAAACCTACAAACCCTACATATACGCTTTCTCCTTTTTCTCTCTATTATTACCCTCCGAGCTAAAATAGCCTCCCGTGTTCCCCTGTGGCGCCCAAATCCAAATCGATCTTTTCCTAGTATTTCTTCAACTCGTTTTTTCATTCGTCTTTCTACAATTCTAGTTAATATTTTTGACACGTGTGCTGTCAAACTTATTGTTCAAAAATGATCACATCTATCCGAGCCTCTCTTTTTTGATATACTATGATCTTTCGTTTGAAGGAAACCAGATCATTGGTCCTTTTTTATTGAGGCCAATTTGAATGTCGATAATTATTTCGTACTACTCCAAAATAATATCGTGCTGTGCCAATTTTGGCAAATTTATATTTTGATCGAGGGAACCCTCATGGTCCTGCGAATACGATATGGTTCCAGCAAGATGGAGCACCGTCGCATTTCCAACGCAATGCTCGGTAGTACCTCGACGTATTATTTTCAAATCGGTGGATAGGGAGGTGAAGATTGATAGAATGGTCAGCACCATCACCTGATCTTACGTAATTAGACCTTTTTTTATGGAGATATAACATAACATTTGCGATTAGGTCTGTCACACCTAAGATGTTAAATAAAGTTAGAAGACATTTTTATTTAAGAATAGAATGTTGCCAAGACTTTCGCGGCGAGCATTTTGAATATCTACTTCATTGGCATTAGTAGTTTTTTAAATTATGAACACACAAACAGTATTACTTATTAGTTTTTGAGTGTGTTGTAGCGAATTTTGGTAATCGGAGGTTTTTATTTTTTTTTATGTTAATTTTTGCACTAAATGTAAACACTATAATATTTTTGAATAGAGAACGGAGAGAACTTTCAAACGGTACATTACAAACCCATATTTCTCATTTAAAAAATTGGGGGTTGTAACTGTCACTCGAAGGGCGTTTAACGTAGGGATCAAATTCTTTCGTTGCAGGATGTCAATTGATAATCTAAAATTGACGTGTTTCGGGATTTTCCATAAACATGTACAGTTACCGAAATAATGAATTTATTCCATTTGGCTGTTCCACACTGCATAGATAGTTTCCGAAACACCCATATAAATCAACTAATAACAATAACAAATATAAATAGAGTTTGGTCGGCTTCTTTCAAAACGTTCTCATTTTTTGAAAGAAACTTTTAGTACGGAATTACTTATTCTTTTTGTGCTAACCCAATAAATGTCATAAAAAATAACCTTAAGTTTTACTTTAACGCTATTGGTTTTACTGTCATACTTTACTAATCTCAAGGTATATCTATGTTGAATTTTTTATTGTGACCTTCTTACTTTATACATGGTCATACTGAAACACAGCTTACACTGCACATAAAGCTGATTAAGTATTATTTAGTCGGATATCTGTAACTAACAAACAACACAATTTGAAAATATAGCACATGTTTTCATAACGACTATTATATTTTATTCATATCATAATAAACCATAATAAAGGCGTCAAAGAGTACACTCGTAGGAGATAATGCATTCAACTGACACTGGATTGATTGACGATTACAAGGGTGCACTACTTTAAAGCTTTTAAAAAGGAAGAATCCGGATGCTTCAGAGAATAATGAAGAATGATCCAGTATATTTTCAAATACTATATATCAGCCCAAAGAGCAATGGTTTAATTTCGATCAAAGTTTTATAAAGTCCTGAGTATGAAATAAATTAAATTGGGGGCTCAAGTAAATTTGATATGTGATATAAATTACCAGAGCTAATGGTTGAAATAAATACCCGTGTGTTTCTATCCATTAGAAATTAACAATTAATAAATTTTAGATATATAAATTAATAGCGTGCTGAGTATGTGTAGTGTATCATTGTTTTAAGAAGAGGCTGTATTGTCGTTTTAGTCGATTAATTTACTATCATCGATACATTGTAATTTCAGTTGCTTCTGAACAGACTTATATTTGACCAATAAAGACGCATTAATAAACGAGGATCGTTACAATATCATATTGACATTTATAAATATTGATGGTTAATAATGAATACTCTTAAAATAACATCACTACATTTCAAACTAATCCAGCACATTCTGATACTAAAACTTAATTGCTTGAACCTACAAGTCCTTCTATCGAAGAAAAGTAACAAAGACAGTTCAACTATATGTATCAAGAGGTGAAGTTGATATGTAGTTGAAAAAGGAAGTGTTGACCTTACCATCTGGCTAGTAGAATCAAGTAACAACGAAATCAGTTGTCACGCTTAGCACATGTTGATGAAATCTATTAAGCTTTAACACTTAACGAACAAAGTAGTCTTCATAAAACGAAATTCTAGTAAATTTTAAATCGCATTATATCCTAAAATTGGACATGCATTGCAATAAAATTGAGACAAGATTTAAATAATTTTATTAATGTTAACTGACACATGAATCTTGTTTGAAATCATAACTGTGGGATTTTCAATATCCTGGGTTTTGTTAATAAATGTCTAGAAGTTATAACGAAACCATTGTACGTAGCTAATTTGTTTTACAATTCCGCTCCCAGGTAAAAATTTTAACAATTACTCACTACTTCATATACAGAACCGTACCTAGAAGGGCGCAAGGAGTATGTGCTTGCAAAGCTGGGTTAGACGGCTCCTTGCCGTAGTGGATATGTGTGTGACTACTGTGTCCAAGGTCCCGCGTTCGAATCCAGACACGGTTTGCTTGAAATAATGTTATGCGAGCATTTTTCACAGAAATACGCCCTCGTTCGGATGAGAGGTTGAATCAAAGTCCTGCGTGTGAGTGTTGTCACACACGTTAAAGATTCCAACCTTGCTTGGAACAGCAAGGGTTCGGCAAAATAAAAAATTTCCATTAAAAAAACTCGCTTCGCTTCCTGGTTTTCGGGTAGAGTACTGGAAAATCAAACGTATAGGGCAAACCTGGTGTGCCGGAAAATTCGGGATACCACGCCAACAATTCTTTTTCTGTAAAAGTAAGCAAACTAATCTTAAAAATTGACACATGGTTTAATAGTTTTGGTCTACATTTACTGAGCAACTTCTTACCTAGTTATTGTAGAAAGCTACAAAGGAAAAGGAATACATTAATTTTATGCTGTTTTTTTTTTTGTTTTAATAGAGCAATGTTATCATATCTTGTCGTGTAGATTATTGGGAATTTTGTAGGTTTTATTTGTTAGTGACAAAACTTTTCCAAGAAATTATCGAAAATATTAAAACAAACGGTTAGGATATCAAACACGTGTAAAAGGTAAAATGAGCGTTACGTTATAAATTTAGATTTGTCTTGAAGGTCGGGAATCCCGTAACAATTTAGGGGTGCATAAGCTAACTACAATGGTGTGGGAGGGGATTCCTATGGAATAAATAATAAAAACAAAAATAAAGAACTAGAAATAGTAAATAATAAAATGACCAAAATACAAACAAACTACGTTACAGTATTTACTTACCCTGAAAGGGAATAATTAAGGGGCGCCAAACCGTTTTACCTCAGCAATCCCTTTGATATTATCCCTATACGGAAGACGATTATTCCGAATAAGTTTCCTTTCCTTTTTGGTTTTCTAAATGTATTATCTTAGACTTTGCCTTTCTCTAAAATATCTTAAAACACTTATTAAGTTTGTCGTAATTAAAGAAATCCTCGAAATCAAGACTTTGCCTAAATACTACTTCATCACTGGCGTGACTGGATATCTTTTAACAATTAGCTTAGTCTACTTAGTTCCTAAATAATTACAAATAAAATTCAACCTACGTTTAATCCCTATTGATATTAATTAATTGCAATATAAATAATTTATATGTTCTTCAAAAAGCCTTAATTTCATGACATCAATCTGGCCAGACAATACTTAAAAGAAAACCTAAAGAAAAAACATGAAATCAAATTCATGAATAAAATTCTCACGCTCATTGTTTCCTTTCCCATATTATATTACATGACACTTTAAATCTCAATTCCTGGAAATGCACTTAATAGTCAACATAGAAGATAGTTAAATACCAACTTTTCTCTTGATCATTTTATTGTCCATTCAAAATATTAGAGTTCAATTCTTAAACTAATACTAAATTTCACTAATAAACTTACATTTAAAATTCACATTTACATAATTATAAATTAGAGACATAAAAGCTCTTATTTACTCTCCAATTCTTTATAACTTTCAAGATGTTCAGATTTTCAGCATTTCAATTTCTTTCTTTCCAACTAGCACATTTCCCATGACTCAACACAACCCACTCATTTGAGATATCCTCGCATGTAGTTCTTTTATTACGACACACGCGAGTTTTCCTAATTCCGCGCAAAGATAAACATTCCTTGAGAAATCTGCAAGCAAAGTTGTACAAAAGTTCTCGCACCTTTTATTTTTTCCCTTTCTGAGTAGCACACGTTTCATCCCGAAGCTGGTTTTATTCAATTTTCCACCTCCTTCTTCCATTAGTACTTACTCGTATTAATGCATTGTTACGTTTTGAATTAACTCTCTGAATTTTACTTTCCGTACTTAACTTTTACGTGTGTTGCTTTGTTCTTATATTAAATTTCTCCTTTTATAAAATCCTATGAATTGCTGTCAGTATCCGTAATACAAGATAGCAAGTTTAATCTATGCTTAATAAATAGTTTATTGTCTCGTTAATTATATCAGTCACGTAATTTTGCAGTTGATCCTGTACGCCTGGACATGTCTCCAATATAATCTCTCCTGTTAACTGTGTTTACATTTCTCACGTATTAATTAATTTAATTAATGTATCTACTGTGGTTTTGTTTATTGCATGACGCCGTGCATTTTATACATCTTTAACATACTTGTATTACTTATTTATTACATTGTGTTTTATGGAATATTTTATTTCAGCTGTTTGTATTGTCGTGACATTTATCCTGTTTAATGACTAATGCTTTATCTTAGTATTGTATTAGATCATACCAATTTATTTAAGAAAATTTATTTTTATTGCTTTAATTATACTAACTTCCCTATTTGAAATTATATTTTCTAAAAGCAATAGAATTACAACATCACGCTTAATCATTATTAATTATTTGTAAAATCTACTATACAGAGTCTGTCCATCTAATTTTACTTTTTCTTATCCATCTAATTTATAAACGGGTCCAACATGGCATACAAGTACAAAGGAACGCAAGCTAAAATATTAGAACAGAATAAACATGTGTCTTTTGTACAGTGTTCTGCTCGCTTTTTAAACTTACTGGGAGTTCATGCTCCAGATGTTTGTCTATCATCGCAAATTTAGTTTGGAACTTTACACTCCGTTTATAACTATTTATTTTAAAGGGTTTACTTAAAGATATGAAGTACTAGAAAAACACGTGCCTTTAACTCTAAAGGCAGAAAGTAAAACAAGATGGAATCTATCAAAATAGTCTTTAAACACAAAAAATTTTTTTTGCTCTGTTTGAGCTACACACCGACGGATACACTCCCGAAACTGAAGAAGCTGGCGTTCCGATGGGTTAAATGACGAGAGTTCGGATTTGTTGTGATAACTTGTTTCTGATGCAGTGTACTACAGCTCCTTCAAGTAGAAAATGTAGCAGTTTATAGGGGCAATCAGAAATATTCGAGGCTTATAAATCTGTTGTTTTCAAAGAGGGTAAGCTTAACATAGAAGGCTGTGGTAGATGCTAAAGTTATGGCACAAAATAAAGGTTTAGAAACTGAATTTAAAGAACAAAGAAAGAAGAAGAAAAAATGTTAGAAGAAATTTGTGGCGATGCAGCATGCAGGAATCCAGGTAGACATTCAGAATTTGTCTCATCGAAAATACTTTGACAGAATTTTAAACGAAATGAGCAACAGATTTGTTGCATTGAATGATATAAATAGTAAATTCGGGTTTCTGAGTGGCTTCAAATTAATGAAATGAATTCAAAACTTAGAGCTAGGGCTTCGGCTGATAGTTATATCTTGAAGATTTAATCAAAAAGGAGTTAATTAACGAAATAGAAAGTTTTAATTAGCATGCCTTTGAAAAGGACAATAATTTTAAACTTCCTACATCACTTTCTTCCTTTAAGGTAATTTATGAATAACACTTGGAAAAGGACTACCGGAACATCACGATTGCTCTACAAATAGTTCTTACATTTCCAGTTTCGGTTGCTTCAGAGGAGAGGAGTTTTAGAAAACTTGAACTGTTAAAGAATTATTTAAGAAGCATCAGGAAACAGCAGAAGTTGGCAAATTAAAATTTGGTGTCAAGTACTAAAGAACGTTGTTAATCTCTTTTGATAATATTATAAAGACATTTGCCGCAAAAAATCTAAATAGTTCAAGTTTACATAAATTTCTTTAATGCTCATCTAAGTTAAATTTGACAACGTTTGTTATTTTCATTTGTCTGCATTACGATTTAAACTAACTTGCCTGTATCCATTGAAGCAAATTTCATTTAAAATACTTCTTTCTTTTTGCCTAAGAAACAAATTTTATTTTTTACTATGAAGGTATGTCACGGTACAAAATTGCATTTATGAACTTTGGAAACAATTCAAGTGTTGCTTCGATGACTTCTTAAAGCTCCGGGGTAGCTCAGGGCCAATACGCTTAAAGGGGTTTCGATGATTGGGATGGGATTCTGCTAACCATTGACTCTGTATGAGGCCTTTATAAAGCTACTTTTATTTGGGCGCCAGGACATGGAGCAATAGTGACATAGAGCCCTGTTCCACGAACTCTGAACAACCACAAAGTAACACTATAAATCTTTGAATAACCAAACAAGCAAAACAATAATACCTAATAACCAGTTAAGTATAAAGTCTATTAATGTTTTCTTTTTTTACTAACCTTCACACACACATTAAAATACAGGAAATTACTGTAACGCTTTAAATAAATAAATAAAATGAATCTAAGAGCAATTAATTAACACACTATTGCTGTAACTCTGCACGAGTGCTATGATTAGGCAATGTACACCTCACATATATAATTACCAATTGTGCAGTGCAAGATTTATATGGCCACATAAAGTTGCAATACCTTATTATACACCACTGAACATCAATGTGTTTAGATAATAAGTAATAAAAGACACACTCGTGTAGGGATTTACACTGTTAAATTAATTCAATATTAAAATGTGGTTAGAATTCCAATTATCAAATAATTACCTTCAGTACATAATATTAAACACAACTCTTATAGGCAATATCTAACCAGTAATAGTGTAAAGTGGGTTGCTTTATAATTTTCTTTCGTTAAGCAAGTAATTAATTTAGAACTAACACATTTACACTAACCAAAGTAGCGCTTATCAACATGCAATAATTTTAAACGACAATAATGAAACAATATATACCACAAATATTTATAGACAAACAACATACGACCTTATTCTGTGTTGATTCTATGGATGCAGGAAATCCAAACCATTTACACTCGAATCCTTGCAGTATTTCTGGACGATTAGGAATGATCAGCTTATTCTAGACGAGATCAACAACAGGAAAGATTCTTCACAAATCATTAAAAAAAACATTTTACGGCAGGCAATATTCGTACCAGCGGTAAATACAAACTTTAACGTGAATTTATAATTGAATCTGTATACTTAATTCCATACTAAGTTCCCTAAAATAAACACACCATTGTAAAACTATTTACACATGCGTTACATTAGGTAGAAAACTTACCAGTGATTCTAGGATTAATAGTTAATTGAAGCAAAGAAGTTTTTAACCATTTACAAAAACATGTGCTCTCAACTATTGAGCATAATAGGCAAGTAGTTGTTTTTATCCGCATAAAGCGTAACTGATTACTAACCCATCAAAAATAAAAGGGTAATAAATCAGAATAAACAGTGAAAAACTGTAAAATCTCCACAAAGGGATACAATAAAAATACAGTGTTCACCTCAACCACATTTAAACTCGTCGATGGACACCAGACGAGAGAGAGCTTGCTATTCGCAATTTCCACATTATCACCGAAATAAGTGATAACAACATCTAAAACCAGTTTTTATATTAACTATTTAAACAGAATAACAAAATTTCTTTCAAATACATTAACATTGAGCTTACAATTGACAGAGTAATATGAAAACCAAAATATACTAACAATCTTATGATACACCGCAGATAACTATAGGCTGCGATTGCAGTAAACAATTTCTAACATCCGAGATCATACAATACTATAGATCAGAATGCGAAAATGAGGGTTGCAGGTATATATCAGAAAACGTTCCAAATGTGATTGGAAACAATGGAATTTCTTGCAAGCTATATTAGGACTTTTATGTAATACTTTATTATTTTTTAATCTGCACATATCAGAAACAAAAATAATTCTCCTCAAGAATTTTACGTTGCAACGGGCATTATTTTTATATCGCAGGCATACAGAATATATAATCATAGTAAAAAAGTTCATTTAAGTTCGTGCAGGTATGACATAGACGTTGAAGGCACCGCTGCCGTTATCAAAATAACGTTTGTATTCGACTTGGGACGTTATTGTATTGATAACATTCTTGATATCTTAATAATCATATAAGTTAGTTACAAAGAGTTAGGTGGTGAAGGCGACCAAACTAGGATTTGTTCTCCCTGCAGCCTTGTTTGCATCACATTTCCAGCAAGATCTCAAAAGGCTCCAGCAAGAATGAAACTGGTTGCGAAACTAATACTTAAATACCGAAATGCGAAGGAGAGACATACATAATGCTAAATATTTAAATTATAAATAGGAACGTCTACAGAAACCATACGTTTAAGAACAAAGTTGTACAAACTACACTAACGCCTACAGAAAAGCCAGATGCTATTACTGCGTATACGAAATTTTAACTTAAATAAAGACGAATCCGTGAATACAATTTACGCAATGCATATAAGTTGCGATTTGAAAAGTGCCTCGCTAACTGCTTTTGTATTTTAATGTGAGGGATAACACTATCTAATGAAAGTTTCCCAAAATTTTTTCGACCGCATACTGCTTTGCCTACAACTACTGATACCCCAAGATTTTATTTTACGTACAAACTAACGAAGTATAAAGTTCTTTTTGTTGATTATTCCACTAGGTATTAAATCATTTTATTGTATTCACTTGTTATTAAAAATTGAAAAAGATGTATCATTTAATATCGAAACCTGTATTAGGCAGAACTACAGAAAAAAATCTAGTGTCTTTAAAGCAGTACTAAAACAAACTGACCAAAAATTGTGTATCACGGAGAAATACAGAAAAAAAAAGGTATCGACCGATAGATCATCACTTTCGAAAGCCAGATCTGATATCGCTAATAATAGGAGTAAAAGTAGATGAGAAAGATTGTGTAGATATACCACGACTTGAATATCTTACACAAATTACAAACAAGTAGTGAAGCAACCGACACAAAATACGGCTCCGTGGCTTAGTTGGTTCGCGTGTGACCACTAAACCCAAGATTCCGGGTTCGATTCCCGACACGAACCGTGCATTTATATTTCCAGTGCTGCAACAGAAGGTACTACATTGGCCAGGAGGCGAGTTTTTTGTTGCCTGGAAATTTAGAATTTTGCAGAACCCTTGCCGTTCCAGGCAAGGTAGGGATCTTAAACGTGCGTGACAACACTCACACACGGGACCTCCATTTAACCTCTCATCGGAACGAGGGCGTAATTTTTGTGAAAAATGCTCACCTGTCGTTTTTCAAGCAGTCGGCCGTGTCGGGATTCGAACCCAGGACCTTGGGATCCGTAGTCTTGCGCTTACTACATTGATCCACGGCGACGCCTCCCGACACGAACCGCTCGAAAATATTAGGCGAGCATTGCGAGCATTTTTCACAAATATACGCTCTTGTTCGGATGGGGGTGAAATGTAGATCTTGTGCGTGAGTGTTGTCACGCACGTTAAAGAGCTCTACCTTGCCTAGAACAGCAATGTTTCGGCAAAATTCAAAATTCCACGTCGCTGCCTGGTTAATATAGTACCTTCGGGTGAAGCATTGGAAAATCAAACGTAGAATCTTAAAAGATTACATCAAACCAATCAATTAGCGGACGATATAAAATTAAGTATGCATTTCCATTTAGTACAAAAATTAACAAATCATAAGAAGTGTATTTTTGATAGCAGTCGACTCCAAAATTTGTTTATAAAGCTTTAATCGACCCTAGGGGGTTGTTTTTACCATTTTAGGAGTGCTTGTTTTAGAATGTGAATACTTTAATTCTCATACTAAGATGTATATTAATCACATTCTGACGTGATAAATTAATACTTTAACAGTGGAGATTGTTGCTTTCTAAATCTCAACAATTTCACTAATTGTCGTCGCACTACTATGAGTTGTACACTTAGACCTCTTTTATCAATAAACACTCTTAATCCTCGTAGGTTTACCATTAAATCTTCCGTAGCAGGCTTTTATCAAACTAGAAAATGATTAATGTATCTGGAAAATAATGACATATTATTATTGCTGTATATATATATATATATATATATATATATATATATATATATTACTCATATTTAGACCAGGGTAGAAAATTAAATAATCACATCAAATAATTTTAATCACCGTGTATAATGAATATTATTAGATAATACGCGTTATTAAAACCGTGAAGCATAAAAATTTATTAGTTTCATTAAACATAAGAGATTTAAATCATGTACAAGACGCTTTATATCAAAAGAAGCAGTATTAAAAGCTCTGCGTGTAATGTAATTATTCCTAAACAAATGGAAATTACGTGCAAAATTTATCTTAATTAACTCTATTTCAAGTAACCGGTATTGAACAAAACGTACAGATAATATCTATAGAAACTTGTAAAAACCCACTAAAATGAAAATCCTAGAAGTGTTAGTTAGAAGTAGGATGTTTGAACACACCTGCGTATTTTAAAAGGCAATTTCAGTTTAATTTGTTTAGATAAACATGTCGATTCTAAGGATATTGGAAACGGTCAGATGCTTTAGCACGAAATACAAAACAGGGTTTATTTAAAAGCTCATTCGGCGAAAATTTTGCAGATAATTAATGTTTACAAAGAATCTTGGAGAAACCGGGGCTTAATATTCACGAGAAGGTGCGATACGGGGTTATTTAACCCAGATAGTTCACATGGACTAAAATATAATCGATAATAAAGAATATCAATTTGCACCAATACGAACAGGTTAGAAAAGGAAAGAGAAAATGCGTCAAGCAAAGACACATATAGTAAAAGGCGTGATTTAAGCAACGTCACGAGGGTCACAATTGGTTGAAAATAGGATGCAAATATCAGAGGTAGAAACAACGATTTCTGTACAAAACTAATTAGTTTTTCTCGGACATGTTTGCGTGCCGTGTGAGAATTTCTGAGATTTAAATGGGGCGAGTGAAAAATTCGTAAAAACCGACGCGCGAGCGACGGAATGGGAACATAGCATGAGAAATTCTTAAGAATTGTCTGTTTTGAGGACAAAAGCGACGTGCCGGCTATTCGCTATATATACAGGTGGTAATATGAATTTCGGTCTTTTAGACTTTTGACTATTCGACGCGTTAAAAGCTCTTACATCCGCGACTTGATTCAAGATGTTAAACAGTGCATTTTAGTTTGATAAAATAATTTAAAGTTTGCTCGTATATTTTAGTGATTCAAAATAGTTTGTTATTTACGTGCTAACATGAATGTACTTCAGTGCACTTAGATACAAGGTAATAAAATTTAGTATCACTGTACCAATTAGCAAAATTTACAACGACAAATGTATACACAAAAGTAGGCAGTTTTGGCGTATATTGGTGAAAGACGCATGAATTTCTTTGCTATTTTTCGGGGGTGTTAATAATTAAATGGTTCAAAAACGTGTCTGGATCCACAAAACCAGGGTCAGATATACACAGATGAGTTCCGGAAAAGCCCAGAAACAACTTTAAATAAATGGTGATGGAGAGAATTTTAAAAGCGTTGAGAATCAGAAGCTGTAAATATAATCCAGTTGGAATGGTGTGATTAACTAAAGGGACGATGTACATTGAAGCTACGAGGACAGTAACCTTCAGGTAAATTATACTATTTTGTTTGACATTTTGGTGTGTGTTGAATAACTTTATAATTGATTTACTCTAAATGGACATTAGTGAAATTGTACTAACAATAAAATTTTAATTTTAAGGTGAAATTTGCTTGTTTAAGTAGAAAGGGGTATTTAGTATTGATGTTCTGGATTATGATAAAAATATGGGTATGTCTTTGAGCTCAATTAGACGAACCTGGTTAATTAACGTAAAGGGTGGTAGATGCTCCTTTGTACTCTGCATATATTGTTATAGTAATTAGTAGGCATCCTACAAGGACTTTAATTCTGGATGCACATTAAAATGATAATAAATTTAATTTTGAAATTTTCCGATATTAAAATTTATGCTGAATATTAATTTTGAAATTTTAATGTATTGTGAATATTGATGTAAATAGAGTTGACGTTGATGTTTGTGGTAGGAATGTGTTTATTTTTTTTATGTATGAGGATGAAAGCTATCTAGAGGAGCAGCCGAGGCGATTAACAGAAGAAAATCAACAGACCAGGTAATTCAAGAGGTTTCACAGCATTTCTTGACGCCCAATTCGTGAGGCTCGATTCTAATTAATACATGGATTACAGCAATATATATATATATATATATATGATATATATATATATATATATATATATATATATATATATATATCTCGGGATTAAGCTCCTACAAAAGTTAAAATTTTTTTTTAACTACAATCTCTCCTGAAAAAGCTTCCCTAAATCAGCTTACCACGGCTAGCTCTGCTTCCAGATTCTTCAGAGATACTTACCTATCCTATTCTTACTCTTTCTCACTTAGACTACCAAATAAAATTACTACTCAAATAATTCAACGAAACATACAACCTTTTTATTCACTCAAATCAAAAATTTACGTTACCAGCTCAACATTTACAAAATCGAATATAAACATCTTCATGAAATTTTACAATATCAACCATTAACTTCTTTTAATTTAATGAATTTAATTTATTTCAACATTTTTTTATATAGTTCAAGTAGATGGGCTTACCTTTAAACCCTAAATTGAAATTTACTCTGGTTTATGATGAGCTCAGTATAAACCCTGTTACTCTAAATGCAAAAATAAATCGCATGTTTGTTTTCCACAAGCCTAAAGACCCGTTTACTCTTTACATAAAAATTATACGTAATATATTTATACCTCTAAAAAATAAACTCAAATTGTCTTTTTCATATAACCTTCAAATTAGCTTTCATGTTCATAAAATCTACACCCAATATGTCAAATCACTCTAGCACAAAATAACAGCACAAAATGTTCAAGCAATTACAAAAGGAACAAATTTCGTTACCTGGTGTGCGCCTTTTGCACCGTCACCTCTGAAGATGTGGTCCAACCAAACCTCGTCGTTACATTCCATCGAACTTGCCTCTGCTACATGTACATCAAACTCATTCAGACGTTATCCAATTCTCTGCAGACGCCTTCAGTATCTACCCATATAATTGTCCAAATATGTTAGTCAGCTTCCGAATCTTCCATACAATTAGCACCCTCGCTCAGAAAATATTAACTAGGCTCGCTTACCTCAGTAACATCTTTTTCGTTATTCGAATGTATTTACATTACAGCACCGTTCTAAAACTTAGCACCTACTCGTGCTTTCAAAACACTTTTAATTTAAATTAAAACGGACTGCACTTATCACCGATTTAAAATAATTAACGTAGATGTTACCATGTATGTATCAAGCGAACCGAAGAAGTAAAAGAGTAAGAGAGCAAGAGAGGGTGCTAAGTTTTAAAACGGTGCTGTAATGTAAATACATTCGAATAACGAAAAAGATGTTACTGAGGTAAGCGAGCCTAGTTAATATTTTCTGAGCGAGGGTGTTAATTGTATGGAAGATTCGGAAGCTGACTAACATATTTGGACAATTATATGGGCAGATATTGAAGTAGTAATTTTATTTGGTAGTTTAAGTGAGAAAGAGTAAGAATAGGATAGGTAAGTATCTCTGAAGAAGCTGGAAACTGAGCTAGCCGTGGTAAGCTGATTTAGGGTAGCTTTTTCAGGAGAGATTGTAGTTAAAAAAATTTTTGTAACTTTCGTAGGAGCTTAGTCCCGAGAGTCCACAGCAATTTTTATGACGGCCCAATGCTGGGGCTCCATTTAAGAGCTTAATCCAAAAAATATCCAATGCAATATATATTATTATGTAAGGGGGGGGGTATAAGGTTTCTAAAGGTATATTTGTATTAATAGGGGTGTATGCCAAACGATAGGATCAATATTTCAGATTTAATAATTTAAAAACTATAAATTTTGCTATACTTTACATACGTTAAAGTATGTACCATTTCAGATTGAAACTTATATGCCAAAAGGTAGATAACATGACTTTATGACGTTGATATAATGCACGGTACTTGAGGTTTTATACCGAGTTGATATTTCATGAGCCAGTTGAGAGTACATTTGCCGTCGGAAAGCCGAACGCATTTATGGATATCTGCAATATAACAAAGCGTCCAGGTCGTGTATAAATTATTTGGTTTTCCTTTTATAGAATCAAACTTTTGGACGAATTGTAAATCAAAATTTAAAGTGAATCAAAATGTAAAAGGTTATTGGAGTTTAGTGAAGTGTTTTGGACCAATAGTAGAAATTTAAAATTATTATAAAGACTGTAGCGAAGGTATGTTGGACACTGAAAGAAAGATGATTTGTTATTGAATGTTATATGTTTAAAAATGTTATTCTAGTAAGCTAAGTTTGTTGATTTAATAACTAAGCAAAATAAATAAGGGACTTACTTTTCGAATTTGTTCAGATAAAGACCTATTGTATGAAACCTGCGTTAAGTTGTAAAATATTTTGAAATAAAAGTATATATGTGTATCAACGAGTATTATTTAGTAAAGGGTGAAAGTAAATAAAGGCGACGAAAATATAAAAGGAGTTTAAAAGTGGTTAATAGTGCAACGGGAAAGGCAACGAGTATTTAAAGAAGATTTGGAAGTGGTTATTAGTGGAACGGGGAAAGCGACGGATATTTGTTTGAGAAGATTGGTGTTGGTTTTGGTATAGATTTGGTATAACGGCAGTAAGGGATAGGAGTGGATACAGAAGGAATCGACGATACAAATAATTTGGATTGAATTGAGAAGATTAAACGGCAGTAAGGACATCGTATGGATAATTGGAATAGCAGGACTAGGAGTGATTTGTATTAGGACAGCGGGTTTGAATTGGATTGTACGAAGAGAGGATTAAGTGGGATACGAAGCAGAGGAACAGGAGATCGATATACGAAGAGGAAGATTTAACGCAGGGGAAGTAGACAACGGTTTTTTTGCTAAATTCTAAATTGGGGTAACATTATTTCAGGTTTGGGTCAACTAAATTGTTTTAAGAACACCTGGAGGCAGTACGCAAGCGGACATCATTGGAGAATCTTTTGTAAAAGTGCGTACGGTGATTTCGAACTTGAGCCAGCAGTTAAAGGAAGGCCTTCAGCGCGGTATATTTCTGGTAAGTACCGTAAATATATCATAACGTCAAAAATTAAAGTCATAAATAGTTACATAAATTAATTTGGCATCAGGCAACTTTGATCTATTAAAATTTGGCATACATAGTAAATTCAGTACATTAAAAAAGTGGTAAAACTAACGAGGGTGCAGTTTGGTTGGGTAGTGCACATCTACTCACGATTGAACTCACGGTGAGTAGGTGAGAAAACCCTGAGATTAAAGTTTCAAATAGTCGAGGCATATAAAATATAGTAATTAGTAAAAAAAGAACCAACCAAACGTTTGCTAAAGCACCTCGATTTGAAATCATTAGGGACGACGACAAAAGTCGTTAAAAAAATTTTGTTTAAAGTTAAAAAGTAATAAATAAAGAAGGTATTAGGCCAAAGCGAAAGTAAAGTAATAGGGGTGATATAAAATAAGTAAATAAGGGCGGAAATAAGAATATATATATATATATATATATATATATATATAACACAGTTTGGAGATAATGACCTTGCACAAATACGATATGTTATTAATGGGTTTGAGGTCAGCTGGAGAAAAGTATACTCTTTTTTAAGGCCTAAATTTTCGAATCTATTTCAAATTCTTGATCACAGGCTTTCTAAAATACAATTAACTAGGCTAACATATACATCAATTGCTATTAACTTACAAGGTGAGGATATATATTAAATTAACATAGATATTAAATCGAAAAGTATTTTAAAATAATGTTTGCTTCAAGTTGTTGTATAAAATTGTATAACTTGTATAAATATAAAATGTCAGATTTTGAAATCTTTCAGTTTCATTTTTTTTGTTATTTAAAGCGTTAAATATAGGATGCCTATATGTGCGTGTGTGTGTGTATGTATGAACATGAGTGTGCGTACATGTTATACTTATATGAGTGTCCATGCATATTTCTGATTATATATTTTAAATCTGTTTGTTTGTTAGTACGTGTGTGTATGTGTACATGTGTATGTATGTATGAATGTGATGTGCATGTATGATGTGAAGTATTAATCACTACAATATCAATTATTGCATTAGGTACAGGTTACTTCTGAAGACTAAGAAAGTATGTATAAATCGAACTTTTAAGTTCGATTTATATATATATATATATATATATATATATATATATATATATATATATATTGTGGTCGAAATTATAGGTTAAGAAGCATAGATAGGTCAGGAAAATAAGTTTGTAACTACCGTGTATACAGGGTGTCCAGATTTTAATTGCACACTATAGGAATATCCTGAACTATAAGAGATACAGTGGTTGTTAAATTAGACAAAAGTTACCTACTTATGAGGGTATTTTATAGCTGATCCTGAACTACAAATGTTATCCATAGATTGCTAGATATTGGCTAAAATACAAATTTTGCGATTTTTAACTTTTCTTAATAACTTCGTTGTTATTATAGTTAGAAGGATAAAATTTGGTATGGTAACATAAGACATAATTTTGCATTTAATGACGATTTATAAAATGTTCTACATCTATTAAACTTTTTGTCGCGATAGTCAACTTTTTTTTTGTTATGGCCGCTATATTGGATTTTTACATCAACGTATAGAAAAAAAATTTACAATTTCAACAATGTAAAACGCATCATTACTTTTTTAAAATAACATTATTAAGACACAAAAACAGTTTTTGTAAAAATCTAACCTATAAATAATAATGGAAAGTTAACTACCACAACTTGAAGTTACAGTAAATGTTCAAAATGTTCACCATGCTGTTCCAGACACAAGCGAACCCTTTTATTCATCTGCGCAATAGCATTTGATATGGAATCTTGATTAAGCGATTCTAACGCGCTTCTTATTTTTTGCTGCAAGTGTTGGATACTATTAGACGGAGTATCATAAACTTTATTTTTTACATATCCCCATAGAAAAAAATCCATGGGGTTCATACCAGGCGAACAGGGTGGCCACGAAATAGCACCATTCTTTCCAATCCAACTTTGAGGAAATCGCTCATTTAAATACTGCGTTACTAACCTGAAATTATGAGGTGGTGCGCCATCATGTTGAAACCAGCGTAAGTTTCTAATTGCTTCTAACGGTAGTTTATCTAAAATTTCTTCAATAGCATTAATTAAAAAATCTAAATATTTCTCACCGTCTATATTCCCTTGTATAAAATAAGGGCCTATTATTCGGCCATCGAAGATTCCACACCAAACATTCACAGAAAATCGAACTTGATTCTTTACTTCCTGCAACAAATGTGGATTTTCTGTAGAATAGTAGTGCTTATTTCTACGATTAAACATTCCACAATTTGAAAATGTAGATTCGTCGGTCCACAGAATTTTATTCGCAAACTGTGGATCATTGTCTAATTGAATAATAAACCACTCACAAAATGCTAATCTTCTTTCCGAATCTCCTATATGGAGTTTTTGTACTGGCAAGTATTTGTAGTCTTGATATTTATGTCTCTTAATAATAGTATTTACTGTACTTTTGGAGACATTGCAGTCACGTGCAAAAGATCTGCACGTTCCAGTAGGGTTAACATGTAAATGTGCTAATACATTAATGTCGGCATTCGCTTCTACCTTTTTAAAATATTTACCTCTTGATTTGTTAATAGAACCGCAGTCGGACATGTTTTTACATATTCTATAAAACAATGTACGATTTGGTTGGCTTCGTTCAGATTATGATACTTGCGGGCAGCTTCTGTAGAATTTCTGCAGCTTTTCATATACAAGTCGTACATTTCTCTTTTTTTGGTTTATCGAGCACCACACCATATTTTAACCAAATTTTAATTTAAAATTAACAACAAAACTGATTATTGCAAACAATGGAACAGTTTAGAATTAATTGTATTTGACAGCAACACACTGGATCTTTTTTACAAAAACCGTTTTTGTGTCTTAATAATGCTATTTTAAAAAATTAATATTAAGTGTTTTACATTGTTAAAATTGTAAATTTTTTTTCTATACGTTGATGTAAAAATCCAATATGGTGGCCATAACAAAAAAAAGTTGACTATCGCGACAAAAAGTTTAATAAATGTAGAACATTTTATAAATCGTCATTAAATGCAAAATTATGTCTTATGCTACCATACCAAATTTCATTCTTTTAACTATAATAACAACCAAGTTATTAAGAAAAGTTGATAATTGCAAAATTTGTATTTTAGTCAATATCTAGCAATCTATGAATAACATTTGTAGTTCAAGATCAGCTATAAAATACCCTCATAAGTAGGTAACTTTTGTCTAATTTAACCACCACTGTATCTCTTATAGTTCAGGATATTCCTATAGTGTGCAATTAAAATGTGGACACCCTGTATAGGAAATAGGGATAATTTATTTACGCGCCAAATTAATTAGTTTTAACATTGAAAACGGACGGATAATAGCATAATTTTGTATTTATAAATCGGAATGTTAAATTTACATAAGTGTAGAAGCTTTGTAGTACGTGAAAACTCAAGGATACGAATGTAATTAGCTTTAATATTTTAAAAGTTGTAAATCAAGTACATCAAATAATAAAGAGAGCTTTTGGGTATATAAAATCAATAATATAAACGCATATTTTCCATTTAACTTAACAAAGCGTTCGTTAAATACAAATCCTAAGGAAAATACGAAATACGATTTCAAACGAACAGTTGCTTCATAGAAAAGCCTGACAGATAAATAAAGAAGTTCAAGGAACATGAATGTACGTTATAACATGATTCTGTAGAAATTTAGTTAACGGTCAATACAAAAGCTACGAAAACAACGCATGGTTTGAAAGCAAAGTGAGACGGAATATCGATAGCGTAAAGCAGACAGAGATCACATATAGCAGACGTTGGATAAAACACTCGTTTAAAGTACACGACAAGTTTGGAGGTCAACCATAAAATCGATTTTCTGTTGCTTGAGTGGGATTGTAAAAGAGACAACAAATATGTGTTAGACGATGGTAACATAGTTGAAGGCTGGACATAAGGATGGGAGAAATGTGTGTGATTGGCTGAGCGCTAGAAATTTAAAAGTAGCTCACGACCTTTGTATGTTGTTGACCAGTTTTCGGGCTAAAGCGACGATGGGGTGAGAAGTCTCAGTTTTACAAGTTCGTCACGTATAAAATTTTTAGAATCAATTACAGTAGGGGAGCTTTTCGACTGAAATAGGGGCAGGAGGTGCGTATCGACGGATATAAATACACTAGTAGACGCAGTAAAGCTCTCTCTTAGTTCGCTTATCCTTTTGACTTCACTTAGCTTTTACGGTAACATTCAAATGTAAAATAAAAACAGTGATAGTACAGTCCGGCTAAAGTTAAACAAAAGTGTTAATTGCACAAGTGGGTGCTATATTGTAGACGGTGCTGTACTTACAGTCAAAGAACTAACTCCTACTGTCCACGTTTCACAATCGTACATCGCTGTCCCTAACGCATATGCGTTCAGGAATCGTTGCTTAATATTATATTTGTTGTCTTCGAACACAGCAGCTACTTTTCTTGTTAAGTACAGCACGACATTGTGCTAGTTTTTTTATATCTTTTGCACCTTTCCCTTTCTATTGTTTTCTAAAAATATACCCTATTTCACCGATTTTCAATGGTACGCAAAGGGGGTAAAGCAATTTGACGGCTACCAAGATCCCCGAGCACTTAGACACTTACTGATCAATACTTTTCCAATTGCTTCTTTCGCACAATCAACATTTATTGAGGATATTGCAAAACCACACCTGAAGGTGTTTACGATAATCATAAGGTTTAAATACAATTACTTTTTCACCTTTAAGTTTTTTGTCCTAAAACTGCTTGGACGCGTATTTCCATTGATTTCAATTTTGAACTAACCTACACATTTCCCTGAAATTCCCACAACCTACATTTTTTACTGTCTGTGTGCAATAGTCTTATGTAGATCTACCTCTACATCTCTTTTTTCCTTTCTCTGCTTTTAATATATTCCGCACTATTCTCTCATACCTTAGTATGTGTCCAATCATCTTGCCTCTACTAATTTTGAAGGTTTCCTACATATTTCTTTCTTCCCTTACCGTTTCTAGTACCTTTTTGCTTTTGACTTTGTCTGTCCGGTTTTTAGATTTGCCTTTGCTGTTAATTTGCTTGTGCTTATGATTTAGAAGCCATAGAATTAAGTAGCTCCATTTAATTTGCTACAAGTATGGAAAGGTGGTAGAAAAATGTTTAATAACGCAGTTTACGATACAATCGAATGCTGGAAGGTAAACTAATTTTAAAGATGAGAATGGTGCGGCACATTGATATGAATTTATGATGTTGGTAATGGAGATATTGGATCGAATAGGTAGAATGAAAATTGGTTATAATAAAATGAGAACTAGAAACAGCTGGTGTACAAGGTACTGCCGGTTTTACTACAAAGTCATTTGAAGTTACGTTAAGGTATTTAAATTTGATGCCAATTTTACGTTACTTTTTCGTTTAAGTAACGGTATTGAACCTTGATTTTTATGTTTTAATTTAGTTAATTTTTCAAACGTGAAAAGAGTTAATTATTTATTTTTGAGGTATTTTAGTATGGCGGGATTATATAATGAGGTGCAGGATATAATAAGGAGTTAATGTAAAATATTTATTAACAGTGTCGATAGAGAATAATTTGTGGTTTTGTAAATAACAATTTTTGGTTTTATACATAACTTTCGAGATTTGGGGAGATGTTCGTATATATTCCATGATGGTATTAGTATATGTATAAACTTATAAATAAACAACGCATCACACTTTTGCTGTAGGTATTTTAAAGTTTCATTTTCTTGGTGTTTAAGTGGTTTAGCGTACTTTTATCACCATCTGCTATTTGTTTGAGAGCAATATTTGTTAAGTCCTTGAGTTTATTTGTGTAAAACAATTCAAATTAATTTTAATTTCCTTGATTTGAAACTCATAATCTTGTCATTGTATAGTGGCGTGAGGCAGTTTTTGAACTTGGATCGTTTGCAAAATGTGCATCATGCCTCTACAGGTGGTTCAATTCTCGTTTAATTTGGGCAGTCAAATTTTATAGAATAGATTAGAAAGTAATAACTCTTGGCTGCAGTAACGTCTGCCCGACAGACGTAAAGTGACCATAATGGTTTTTTTCCTGTGTAATGTGTCAATTTCGTTATGTGCACGGTCAAGCGTAAGTTTAAATATTTTTTATTCTTTCGGGTGACATTTAAATTTTAGTGCAACTTTAGAAAATTCTACAAGGTTTAGGAAGTGATACAACTTTTAGGATATTATACAATCTTTATGACATTGTACAACCTTTCGTACAATTCCTTTGGACTCACATAATCTCTTGGAATTTTATACAACTTTTGAATTTGCAAAAATTTTTGGTACATTATCTGTGCAAAAATTTTTAGTACAACATGTACGACCGTACAACTTTTATACTTTTTACGATCTTAAGAATATGAATTTTTAATTTAATTGGGATGTCTTGATGTCAAAAATTAGGTTGTGGTTTCGTCATGTTTGGAGTACGGTTATTTGGAGTGTATTAATTAAATGGTATTGAATAACTTCTGAAAGAATGTTGAGACTGATGTGTAATGCACGTGTGCAATAACATCTGAACATAGTTATCAAGTTTAAGACAAATTGTATTTATATCGGATCTGGTCTGCCTCTGTGGACCATTAATATTATTTTATTTCGTTCCTGGAGTTATGTTAATACATTTTTAATTTAAATTCAAAAAGTCCTATCTACGATTTAAAGTTAGGAGCAAATTGGTTACTGATTTATAGCTATTAGATTTTGTTAAAATTGCATGCATTAACTGTTTTTGACCAAGTCTCAAGTTATTCAAAATTATTTTATTTAAGCATTATATTCTTTACGAACAATTTTTAATTTAATATTTTATTGTTTTATTATTAGGCTAATTTTGTTTTATACTTACATGATCTTGGATTTTATTATCAACCTTTTTCTCTCCTTCTACTAGAAATTAAATCGCATATTGTAAACATTTTCTCTTGCCCTGTGGGTCTGTATAAAGTATGCTTCGTTTTCTAAAGATAATGAATTATTTATCTCACGCACAGATCGTTATCGGGAAATTATTCTCCTTTGATAAAGTTCCGACTACAAGTTTCAGCCCCACGGGAATTTGTACTAACTAAAATAAAACAAAATTATCTATGAGGTAACCCTTTTCAGTATTTCAGTACGAAACGTTCGGTGCTTCCGCTGAGAATGTCGTAATTGAAATAAATGGGTCATTTATACCGTTATCAGAGAAAGTTGCTCGTTTTAAAGGTTTTGTAGAAACTGAGGGCATCCAAATAAAGTTTCAACGATTTTTAGGAACGGCAGTGAGTATAGTGTGGTTGTGAGAAAGTTGTCTGATAGACCGCGCTTAGTCAATCACGTTTGTTTCATAAATTGGCAAATCGTCAGTGTAGAATTTAGTCGCTTTTCGTCGTTTACAGGTTTTGAATGTATGTTACTTTAATCGATAATGTTTTTAGTAACATTTCATGGTATGCTTTAGGTTGTTCAGCATTTTATTAGCTAAAGTTCTTCACACTGAATTAGATTTTGTATTATATGCCATGTGACATCATTCCTTCGGAGACAATTACATAGTAGTTTCTTGAAAGTTTTGTTTTATAACTTATATCTCCAGTTTTACGATTCATTTTCTGCACCTTCCGGCATTTGAGAAGCTTTATCATAGCTGGTTTCTTCACATTCAAAACACGATAATAAAGATGAAAAAGTTCGTTTTCTCGTTTGTGCCTGTACCGTAAAAATGATATATTTGCTCAGTTTATTATTTAGTACACCTAAGTTTGTATTTATTGCAATGTTTGTATTATATGCTGACAGGTTTGTGGTTGGCAGTGGGCTCCACTTCCTTCAAAATATAGATTGCTCTGCAGTCAAATTAAATATAAAAATTACTGTAGGTTTCATTTGTATAATTTATCATCCACTGCGTGGAGTAAGACTTAAAAAATTTTTATTTGTCTCCTTTTGCTATTTACTTTATTCAATAAGTTTTAATTTCGAATCTTCTATATTTGTATGAACGCATTAATTTAACCAGTTAAATAGTAAGAAAGACTGAAAAAAACAAACTAGCAGGACTGCTGCAATTTTTTACACAGAAACGTATGCGTAGAAGTTATCTTCGTCAAAAGTTAAAGAGTAGCACTGTAGGCGAAAGTGATAGTGTTTTATAATAAATAGATTCGAAAGGTACAAAGTCATCAAACCAATAATAGATTGTTTGACAGCTACAAAGTTGCATTTAAAGAACTAACATAAAGCATACAATAGTAAGAATGTAGGAAGATCTTGAAATTTCTGGTAACATGTGTAAGCTTTGCAAATTGAATATATAAACCGCACGATCCGGCAAAGTTTTTAGTCGAAGTTTAAATCCGCAAGTATTAAGGAATGAATTATTGGAAAATGTTAAAAAAAATGCGCTTAAACTAAATGCTTGTGTAGATAAATTACATTGTCGGATTTCGTAATAAATACAATGTAATCATCGTCTTAAGGATGAGTTTAGTGTTAATAAACGTTAATTTAATTCTCATCAGTGATATCTGTAGCAGCATCTCAGTACATCGAGGTTTTTCTGTTTTTGTGAATAATCACACTTACATTGGACCGAATAAGGAACAGTAAAACGAATTTCATTTCAGTATTTTGTGATGTCTAGCATTATTTTTCTTCTTGGTAGTTGACTGTCAAGAGCTAATTTGCATTCAGGATTGCTGTATTAATGACTGCATGATATAACTAACTCAATTAGTGAACGGATAACGTTTATTCAACGGGGTAGGAAGTACTTTGTGTACCGAATTATACATCTAAATATTTATAACCAGTGTGCCGAAATAATTTTTTCGTGAAACAATACGAAAATAAGTACATCAATGAGGGTGATATAGCACATGTTGTTTTACTGCAGTATTGGGAAGGTTTTAATTAAAAAAAGTAAATAAGTTGTTTGTATACTTATTGATTGTTTACTTTGCAATCTTTTTCCATAGTAAATTGAAGAAGTTTTGATTAAATGCCATTTTATATTCTCATATTATATAATTAAAAATTTTTTTTAACTTAACACTTTTCCTCGTTTGGAGGGGATAACTATGTAATATTTCATTTCCTTATAAATGGGAATCATGCAAATATGTTGGAGTTCTTTAACAAACATCAGGCTGCTAATATCTATGTAGGGCCAGGTAGATAAGAAAAAGATAGAAGAGTATAGGAAGACTTAGACCATGCTATGTTAGTCAAATTATTACAAATTTAGGTTGTGAAGGGTATGTAGAACTTTTTAGATTATAATAATAAACGAATGTAACCGTCTTAAATTTTCCCGGTATATTTTTAAGGAGCGGAGATACCGTTCAACAAACAACAGCAAGTTCTAAGTAGTGTTGGTTATTGCTGTCAATTAAATAGATTTATAGGTGGAATGAGTAGATAGCTTTTGTGAGTTATAAATTCAACTTGCCAACAAGAAAACAAAGAGGGAGTATTAGATACAGTAGGTACAAGTGAGATAGGTGTAGATTGAACGTTAACATTCATTGACAATGGGGAAGGCAGACGAAATAAAGGATGGTTGCTTTAGCGTGTATGTTAGAATGAGATGAAGAAAACTCGTTTTATGAAGATAAGGTAATGGAGTGAGAACAAAAGGGGTGGTTATACAAAGTGGAGTGAGTACAAAGCAAGAGAGAGGTGATTTTGGGGCGTAGGTTGGAATGAGATAGATACTACACATGTTGCATTAGGGACGTATTAAAATGTTAACTTTGTCAGTTGGGAATAAATATACACTACGTGATTGGTGAGAGATGTTTGGAATATGGGGAAACAAGTCGAGTAAGAGCGTGGGTTGTGAGCGTTAGTTGAGTTGGATTTTTAAGGAAATGTTTTGAAAAATCGTGGCGGTTAGAGAAATTACTAGGAATTTTGAAGGTACGTCAGGATATTATTGGAAAACGGTGGTCGTTGGAGTTTGTTTGTGAGGTGAAATTTTAAGAATTGTGGACGGTTGCAAGCTTTACGTAGAAGTAGGTGTTTGTATTGTTGAAATTTGTAGGAATTGCCAGGTTTTCGTCGAGTGAGAAACTGGATATAAACCCCAACAGATTCTTGTGGAGCTCTCTTAGTTCTCGCGTACCTCTTAGTCTCCGAGTTCGAATAGCGTGAAGCTTTCACTTAGTCTGCAATCAGCTGATGGCTACAAGAATTAAATACTGCAACGAGTTGTAAAAAAAGATTACTTTACGTAAGTAAAGATTGTTTTAATTTTAATTTGCACTAAGTGTGCAAACGCATACAAATGGAAATGGAATAGATGTTAGTCGTTGGTCAATTTGGTTGTGTACCAACATTCAATGGTATTAGTAGCAGAGCTTAGGGAATTTGGATGCATCTTCAATGTGGCAGATGAGTTGATTTTATTGTTGCAGCTGGCAGTTATGGTTATTGCAAGTCACGTTGGCATGTTCCTGTATGCCACAGTCTCTGAGGGAATGATAGCAGGCCGTACGCGGGGATAGTATCCAGGTAACAGTTGCTTTAACTGTTGCTTTTTACTGCCTATGTGTATAAACTGGTGTTCAATAACTTTTGTGCATTGTGGGTATAATTTACGAACAAAAAGGACAAACTTGGAAAGAGTTACTGATTGAACATTTTTGTATTGTATTATTTCACTGTATTTTATGTGGGAATTTATATTAACAGAAAAAGGTTTAGGATATTGGTAGTATTTATTTGTACAAAGTAAAAGGGACTTTTTGCTGTTTGATGTGCGAAAAGTAGCAAGTGAGGTTAAGGTTATTAGGAGCTCTTGTTAAACCTAGGTTAGAGTAAAATAAAGCTAACACGTATTGTGGACGTTGAAATAAGTCGATTGGATCCAATTTACTTATAAACCAAAATATACCATTTGTCCGTGAGAAGAGTTCAAACACAAATTCAGTTGGTCGTAGACACAATGACAACACTTTTTTACAAGAAGTGTTCAATGTGACCTCCACCTTCATTAATGCAGAGGTAATTCGACGTATGAAATTGACATGCACCCATTGTAAACATTATCGTTTTGTCATAATGCGTTTACAGCATTTTGAATTGTGTTCTACAGTTGTTCGGGATTAATAATTTGAACCTTGTGTACTTGTGTTTTTAGCGCCCTCCAGATGAAGAAGTCGCAATGATTTAAGTCAGAAGAACGCGTAGGCCATTGAATGGGTGTTTCGTGGCCTCTACCAATCCATCTACAAATAAATTGTTCATTAAAATACTCTCTTACGGCACGTGCAAAATGAAGTGGTGCACTGTCGTGCATGAAGAACACGTTTCGACGAACATTAAGGGGCAAGTCTTCCAGTAATTTTGGCAAACTTTCTTGAAGAAGTCTAAGGTAACTAGCATCATCCAAACGATCAAGCAATCGGAATGGCCCAACCATAAAATTGCCAATAACTCCGACCCAGACGTTAATTTTAAATTCTCGTTGATAATGTTTACTTTTAATAGCATGTGGATTTTCATCTGCATACACATGCTCGTCAGTAAACAAGATATTTGTGTGGAATCAGTTGTCAACTACCCGGCGTTTACGAACAATTTCTGAAAAAAATTAAACGTTCCGTTGTCAAGTGGCAGTAATTCTTGCACTGGCTGAATGTTGAATAGACGAAGTAATTGATCTCTAATGATCTGACTTACGGTGCTTTTTGGAATCCCAGTCTCTCGTTGCAATCTTCTGGTACTGGTCTCAGGATTTTCAGCAATCAATTTGAAGAACAGCATCTTCCGTAATTGATTTTCGGGCTTGTCTAGATCTACCAGCGTTAGGTCTGACTGGCTTCAACGTTCCTGTTTCTCAAAGACGTCTTTCGATTCGGGCAAAGGTTTTATGATTTGGAATTCTTCGGTTTGGATACTTCTTTTGATACACGCGGACACTTTCGAGGTAGTTTTCCTGACAGAATCCAAGAACAATAGCATGTCCACCTGCTGATTAAAAGGGAACTCCATAATTTGCTAGCTGCCAAAATTACACAACAGTAATAGCAATTAAAGCAATGACGGTGATTGTATTAAAGAAAACATTACAAAAGCAAACTCAAGTGAACAAATAATTGTAACATTTACTGTCAAAAATGCCAAAAACTAAAGAGATACGATTGTGTTTTAGGACATTTATGTTTATGAATATCATTTATCAGTGCTTGAAGAAACATTTTATCCCTCGAAAGTAAGCGAAATACGGAGTTTTTACAAGAGTAAAAAAAATGAAGATGATGGGTAAGTCTTTCTAAGTCTTAGAACGGTATTATCACCTCTAAGAAAAGTATAACAAAAATTGCGAGGGGTGAAGGTGGTTTTAACCCCTCTACAATTTTCTTTGAATTTCTTTGATTACTGTAAGTAGGGTAATCCTCTAAAATGCACTCCTGCCAAATTTCATTAAATTTGTTTCACACATTTCTAAACAAGCGTACAAAACATGATTTCTTAAGTAAACTTTGAACTCTTCTCACGGACACACGGTATTTTGGTATATGGGTAAATTGGGTTCAATCTACCTATTTTGACGTCTATAATATATGGTAGCTTTTTCAGCAATTTTGGCACACCCTGTGTATAACAATGCCTTGAGCATTTATTTCAGCTGGTTAAGGTAAAACTAAGGGGAATTTAGCGAAACATTTTCTTTATGTAAACCTTAGGTGATATTAAGTCTGTGTATTGCGTGTAAGTTGGAAGTGCTTATATTTTCCTAATTTACTACAGTGTTATATTACTACAACCGAATAATAGGTTTTACCAACATTATGCACATACATAAAATTTGTTTACTTCCTTTTAAATGCATTGTTTTTGCTTCTATTAACGTAACAGGTTTATGTACGTCATAAAGTAATACAATTTGCATTTAATTATATTAAGTGCTTTAACATTACATGAAGTTGTTTTTAATTTAATTTTATTTCGTGGGGCACGTATTTATTCGATTGTGTAACTGCACTTGAGGTAATAAAATTAATGGTGTAATTTTCTTTGGTTGTCGAATATATTACAAAGTTTGGAGATATAAATTATTACCGTTGAGTCCGCCTCCTTTCAAGTAAATTATAATAAACTACAATTATTGAGCTTGTGATTTGGGGCTTACTACAGGGTTCACTCTCAACCAAGTAAAATTTAGATGTTCCAGCATATAATAACCCTGCTTCCCAATTACGCACACCTAATGATAGAGTACTGAATATACTTCAAGAGGAGCTTAGGACTTGCTCCAAACTTCAGTCTAGCTTTCAAGTCTTTAGCAACGATACTTGAATACTAAATAATAAGCTCCTGGTCTATCATGGTAGTTTATCCTACATACCTACCCAACGTCATTAACACTAATTAAACAGAATCTTATATGTTCTAAACTTACAAAGTTGTGGCATATTTTTGATGTGTAATGTTGGATGTAAGTGGAATATTATCTCTAACCCCTTTCATACGAAGACTTCATTACGTATGGATTACAACATGAAAGGAAGGGTTAACTAATTTTTTTGGACTAACATGCATATTAAAAACAAGGTGTTAGGATAGCTATAGATATTTTCTAACACTTTTATAGGAAGTTCCTGAAGTGAAAGAAATACACTGCTATACACAGAATACTCTCTTATTTTAGTCGCAAAGCTTGTTTACGTGTATTTTAAAGGAATCAAAAATGTTAGTGATAACGTGTGATCTAAGCAAAATACACTTATTAATCATGCCTTTACTAAGTCATTTAACTAATTTAGAAAATAGAAATAATTATTTTATAATTCGGTAGTAGTTAAGTTATAGGCGTACCAGCACAAAATCGTTCATTTTACATGTATTTTTCCATAAGAAGATTGTAACAATTTTCTTTTGCTATATAAAAATTTTTTTTTTAAAACAACATAGAAGTATTAAGGCAATAGAACAAAAATGAAAAATTTGACAAGTATATTTATTTGTAAATTTTGATGAACTTTTTAATTGTTAATAAGTCTTTGGTCCCATATGGAAAACAACATGCTATCTGTTATTTTCTAATCTGGTTAAATTGTAAGGTTAAGTTCAACATTTTGTACCCACAATCATATATAAAACAATTCAGCTGTTTCGAAACCTGGTTTATAAAGTCGTAAATAGCAATTTAATCTTTAAAAAGTCCGTGTAAGCGCCTTATTGTTCATGATATACCTCAAGGTTTTCAACTTATTTCATACACATGGCGCGTGGGCACCAAGCATTTGTTCTGGTAAGATTTCTTCCGGTTGAATTGTCTTTGTAAGTCGTTTTCTCGACCCGCTTACTTCCACATAATGTTTGAGTCAAGCACCACGGGAAGTCGTTGATGGTGAGAATTAGTGGTGAAAAATAAAAGTGCTTTAATTTGTATTTATTTCAGCGCAAATTCCCACGAGTAAATAAAACCTTCGAACCAACAAAATTCCTGCGGACCAATAAATTCCTTTATGTCAACAAAATACTTTCGAGCCAGTAAATGCTTTCGAGCCAGCAAACGCCCTCTAGCCAACATGTACCCTCCAGTTTACTAGCGTCGTTGATGTCCAAGCATCCTTGAGCCGACAATTCTCTCGAGCTCTCCTGGCACGTACTATGAGAACAGTCTGCGGCCATTGCCTTCTTTACTGCAAGCAACCAGCTGGAATTTGTGCTAGACCAATTTAAGGGTAGCATCCAGCGGCCAGTGGCTAAGGGTGAGTTATTTTTGCGTATTCCCGAAACGGATTTGTTTTATAACACCTTTCCCACAAACGGCTAAGTTTCGAGCTGCGTAAACCTCTATCATTGCAGTTTGTAAAATCCGTTAACCAACTGAATCGACTTTTTCTTGTTTAATTATTATTTTTATCTACGAACGTACACTTCTTCGAAAGTAATACCTTGGTTCAAACTTTGTTATATTTGAAACTCTTACTAATAGTTATTTTAAGATTACTTGAATTATTATTTGATCTGATGCTCATCTAAATATTAAGTAACGAACTTTCGCTCAATTAATAATTTCCTTATAATGACTAAATATGCGAAATTGTTAATTTCCTTTGTTAAGTATTGGTATTGGATACAAGTTAGTTATTATAGGAGACAAGCATTCTGATAATAGACTGGTCAATTTTCCAAGAGTTTAAATCGAAAATTTTAACATTATTTAATTCGAAAGGGTTTCTGTATCTGCCCTAAAATTATAATTCTTTTAATACATACGTGCTATATGTATGATCGTTTCAAATCGAGCTAGTAGTTGAAAGAAAGAAAATATAAGGTATTGAACAGGATTTGAACTTGCATATCAGTGTTGCCGGGACTGTGCGTTTACCAATTACGCCACTGAGACCGATAACTATAATTGGAAAATCTACAAATCTATATCGTGTACAGAACTATACATAAACCTAACTTTTAATTACGCTTAGCATTTTTGTCAATCATATCTGACATTGTCAAGTTTTTGACTTATGTCAGATATAGACAGGAAGCAACGCTCAAAATTACTGCTATAAGCCAAGTATTAAACATATAAATATTTTAGGTAGTTTTTTACACAAGGTAAATTGATAAATACTAAAGTGTTGCAATTAATAAGATAAAATAATAACTTAGACTTTTATGCAAAGCCCAAATGATCAGTTCAAATCGAGCTAGTAATTGAAATAAGGAAAATATAAGGTCATGGACAGGATTTGAACCTGCATCGAGTTAGTAATTGAAAGAAGGAAAATACAAGGTCTTGGACAGGATTTGAACCTGCATCGAGCTAGTAATTGAAACAAGGAAAATATAAGGCTTTGGACAGGTTCAATTCCTGTCCAAGACCTTATATTTTCCTTCTTTCAATTACTAGCTCGATTTGAAATGATCATTTGGGCTTTGCATAAAAGTTTAAGTTATTATTTCATCTTATTAATTGTAATACGTTAGTATTTATCAACTTACCTTGTGTACAAAAACTACCTAAAATATTTATATATTTAATACTTGGTTTATTGTCGTAATTTTGAGCGTTGCTTCCCGTCTATATCTGACATAAATCAAAAACTTGACAATGTCAGATATGATTGACAAAAATGATAAACGTAGTTGAAAGTTAGGTTTATGTATAGTTCTGAACGCGATTTAGATTTGTAATTTTTCCAATTATAGTCATCGGTCTTGCTGGTGTAATTGGCAAACGCACAGTCCCGGTAAGACTGAGATGCAGGTTCAAATCCTGTCTAAGACCTTATATTTTCCTTCGTTCAATTACTAGCTCGATTTGAAATGATCATTTGGGCTTCGCATAAAAGTCTAAGTTATTATTTCATCTTATTAATTGTAATACGTTAGTATTTATCAACTTACCTTGTGTAAAAAAGGTAGTTAATATATATATACATATATATATATATATATATATATTATATATTATATTTATATATGAATACTTAGCCTATAGCCGTGATTTTGAGCGTTGCTTCCTGTCTATATCTGACATAAGTTAAAAATTGACAATTTCAGATATGATTGACAAAAATGCTAAACGTAATTGAAAGTTAGGTTTATATATGGTACTGTACAAGATTTAGATTTGTAAATTTCCCAATTATAGCCATCGGCCTCGGTAGCGTAATTGGTAAACGCACAGTTCCGGCAAAACTGAGATGAAGGTTCAAATCCTGTCCAAGGCCTTATATTTTTCTTCTTTCAATTACGAGCTTGATTTGAAATGATCATTTGGGCTTTACTTATAAAGTCTAAGTTATTATTTCATCTTATTAATTGCAATATATATATATATATATATATATATATATATATATATATATCTAGGTTTAGCAAAGGTAATTCATACTTATCACTAGTATGTGCCAATTATAATTCATACTTATACCCCAAATTTGATCAATTGGATTTAAAATACAAGAGTAGGGAGGTAGACAGTTTTAGTATTCTTCTGACTGGTGATTTTGATAGCTGGTTCTTAGAAATTTAATAAGTGTGTTAGTCCGCTACAAAGTACTCTATATTTTGAACGTTCACTTTTTAAAGACATTAATTCAAATTTAATTTCTTTTTTTAGGCTATTCCGGTATTGCACATATAGTGCGCGACATCCTATGTGCTGTGATATTGTATTGTATAGCATTTCTCCAAGACGTTAGCTGATGCTACTTCTAAATTTTTAAGTAAATAGTGTTCAAATCAACGTAAGAAATTATTCTCGTTTATCGCCTTATAGTAATCTTGATTATTTCATCTCTGAATAAAAGATCAATTCATTTCCGTTAGTAAAACCAGCTACAATACTTACACTATGTAAAATTGCTAAGTATCCACATAATCCTGCTAACGTTTTTCCGTCAACTATTGTATTTTATATGTTGCTTATCAATTCGTTGCCATGTCAGGAACACCGTATCGAACCGTTTTGAAAAATGCATGTATCCTCTAAAAAAAAGCTGAAGCAATGTTTCATGTTTTCCTTGCATATATATGGTTTTAGAAAGTACGTTTTTTTTTATTGACAATTTCCCTTAACTTCCTAATACTTCATCCCTGATTATTTGCTTCTGTGTTAGCACATGCTCTTCTAAATTTATTTTATGTAATATAAACAATTTCAAAATTAATAAAAATTATTTAGAACCTTGTGACATTCCCTTAAAAATAATTATAATCACATTTTGTTTTAGTAGTTTCTGTATAAGTTAAAGTCCACCAACAGGATTGGGTTATTCCCTTCAGTAAGTATAATTTTTTCGCTTGTATAAATTCTCATTTAAAAAATAATTATTTGGCATCATATTCAATTCATAGTTAAAGGTTATAAAAAATTCATGGCAGTTTTTGAAAAGATTAGGGGTGCTGTCATCTTGGCAATTAATATAGTTTGATTTGTATTGTCTATAGAATATAGAATGATGTCGTCTCATCCGTCTAAGAATAAAACTGATCATATGCAGTTTTGTGTCGATTCAGATTTCATATACAATCCGAAATACGTAGTTAAAATGATATAAAGCGTAAAAGAGAAAGCAACATTAAAGGTATTTTAATTTTGATTCGTCCGTCCGAAGTTTGCCGAGAAGACCTTGATAGTTTTAATAAGAGCATTTTTTTGTTCAAAGGAAGATTCCGTTTTTAATATCCCGACGCTCAACAGGTCTCTTCGGTAGGGCATATACTTTGAGTAGAAGGTCGCGATCTAAACCAAGTGGCTTTGTATGCTCGGATAATCCCCTCTCAAGCGACTCGGGTCCTTCTTTTAGGAGCAGATTGGTTCCCAATGGTTCAACCCCTAGGTGGAAATTAAGTTGAGATGTCCAGGCGTTAACAGAGAGAAAGAAACATCTCCCGAACGTAATTTAAAAACCAAATCCATAAGAAAAGTCTGAAACTATACTGGTGCAGTGGTTAGTACTTGAATGTATTATTGACTAACGTAGTGTGTCTGTGATTAGATTAAGTTTTAGCTAATAGGTTTCCGTTTTTTAATCAGTAGACTTAGTACATTTGGGACTTTTTATATTTGTGTAAGTTGGAACTGTGTGAATGCACATGTCATCAAATTAATCAGGTTTGTACTAGGCCGCCCCTATAATAAGAGGGAGAAGTATCCCTAATGTTTAAGTGGTCCGGTAGGTAACAGTGAGTCGAGTTGAAGCACGCAAGGGGTGCGCGTCACGTTATTCTAGCAGGTGTCGAGTGTTTTAGAACTTAGTTTAATTGTGAATTTTGCGTTGAAATTAAATTATATAGTGGTCCGTAAGAGTGTGGCAAAGGATGCTAATGTTTGATGATCAGTTGGATTGTATTTTACAGATAAGTTATAGCGTAGTATTTGTTCTTTGTTGTTTCTTTAACCGCAGTGTAATTACGGTATATGTTGCGAATTTCTATTTAGCTGTGTTTGTTTTCTATGTAATAATATTGGTTGCAAGTCATTAAACTACGTAAATCCATCTACGAGTTATTATTAAATATTCACAGGTTGTAACAGGTAAAACTAAAAAGGATCACGACAATACCGCATGCGAGGGGTGCCGCTAGCCTGGGCCGACATCAAGGGCATCCACTCGTGTCCACGCCTCCGGGAAGGTCTGAGCTTTCTGAGGGAGCGTAGTGCATTTTTGGCGCCAACGGGAGCGTTTTCTTGTTACACAAATACCTGGAACTGTAAATGATTCGAGTTGTTTACGTAGAATTTGAAAAGGTTCAGATAACATTGAAGGACATTTATGGAAACGAACAGTACATTTTAAGTTCTAATAAGGGTTAACGGTTATTCAACAACCAGGTCCATGTTAATTGTATTTACGGACAATAGTTGGTGTTTGGATATTGAGGTATAACATTCCAAGTTGTATTAAGTGTGAGCGGACAATTCAGAGAAATTTATTGAGTTGATTGTGTTAGTTTCGAACAAAAATAAATAGAGTAATTTAGAGCTTAAGAATTAATGATCGCACCGCAAGGTGAAATATGTTTTTAATTGTTGTTGAAATTCAATGTCACATAAGTATAATACGCGTAGTAAAGATCGAAGTAACTTAGAAAAAGCGGATAAAATGGGCGAGCCTGATATCGCAGAGGTGTTGAAACAACTAGCTGCATCCGTTAATAGTATGAATTGTAACAATGCCATTCTAAAGGAATCAATTGAACAAATGAACGTAAATATTGCTGCAAATATCAGCAAATTAAGTTGTGATGTAAATCGTGTTTCTGAATCGGTTAAAGAACAGGTAGAAGCTAGCGATGTTGAATACGTTAAAGATGAAGGTGTTGTGCCTGTACACCAACCAGAGACCAGGGGCGTCACGTCCGGGGCTTTTGGGTATCATAATTATATGAGTTTATATAAGGATCTGGGGGGTACGAATTTGTGCTTTGTGCCGGAGGGATCTGTGCATCCGGTATCTTTCATTAAAAAACAGGAAACAATATTTTTAGAAGCTGGAGTTCCTGAAAGTAGAAAAGTTCCTTTGACCGTTAGTAATTTACGCAATTCAGCTCAAGATTGGGGTGTATTGAAGGAAGAAAAGTAAGGAATTTCAAGAATTTAAAGAGCTATTTTAAGTCGGTATTGGGGGTTGACGAAGAGAGGAAACTTTTCAAAAATTAAATTTGGGTGTTACGAAAGGGGTCAAGGGCTGATTATTTTTAAAGTTGGTGAGAGAAGCAAATTTCTTAACTACTCCTCTTGAGGAAGGTGCGCTTATTTCTTTATTAAAAATCATTTTCCGAGTGAAATTCAACGAGGTATTGTAAATTGCATGCCTAGAACTTTTGAGGAAGTAGAAGCTTACTTAAGGGAAATTGATGAAACTTATAATCGGAACCCCAATAATAATAATAATAACAGTTCCTACACGAATTGGCGTGGTAGAGGGACGAATAGTGAACAAAACGGAGCGCCCGTTACAATTTTAGATCAAATACGTCAAATTCTGGAGGCGGTAATAGTGCCCGCTCTGAAAATAGGAAAATAACACTAATAGTAATTACAATAATAATGATAGGGATGAAGGGCGTCGTGAATCTCAAACTGTTAGTAGTCCAGGGGGAAGTCGACCACCGGCTGTGGCCACTTTATTTAATAAAAATGGGGATGAGCTTCTGTTGGAAGCACAAAATAATAATAAGTCGGTTGCTTTGGCACCGACCATTGAAGCGACAGTTGAGACTGTTGTGGTAAGAATATTAGTAGATTCGGGTAGTCAGGTTACCTGCATTTCAAAAGACTTTTTATTAAAGATAATGCAAATTAATAGCGATTTACGTTTGCCGTTTACATCAACTATTTTGGTGAGTGCGACGGGCAAGAATTCTATTGTTAAGGATCAATTTTATTTGAATTTTAAATTCAATGATTTCGAATTGGCTTACCCTTGTCTGGTAGTTCCGAATTTAATTCGTGATGTCATCTTCGGATGCGATTTTTTTGCTGATCATCAAATTAAAATCGATTTTTCAAAAAATCGTTTATCGGGTATTTTGGAAGAAAGAGCGATAAGCATAGGGTTTAGTATGGGACCAAAACCTGATGGTCGGTTGACTGTTTGTCCAGTGTCGGAAGAGAAAGATGAGGAAATTCAATTAGAAAGGGAGATAGTGCCGTGTAAGGTGTCTGAAATTAAAGAAGTAGTGGATCGCGCAGAAAACTTTTCTCAAGAAGAAAAAAATAAATTGTACGAGTTGCTGTTGTCAAAAGGAGTTCAATGGCGTTGGGGTTCAGCTCAACAAGAAGCGTTTGAGAAAATTAAGTCGAGGTTTTTAACGATTTCTATGTTGAAGCATCCGTGTTTTGACCGTGCGTTTTTTATCCAAACAGATGCATCTGATGGAGGTTTAGGTGGTTGTTTATTTCAAATAAATGAGGAAACTTTAGAAAAGGATATTGTGGCATTCACCAGTCGGAGTCTGCGTGGCCCTGAAATTGGTTATTGTGTTACAGAAAAAGAGGCATTAGCCGTATTACATTGTTTGCAGCAGTGGCGGGTATTTGTGCTAGGTCGAGAATTGACTGCGATCACCGATCATAAATCTCTATCATTTTTAATGTCCTGCAGACTATTAAATTCGCGTTTGACTAGGTGGGTGTTGTATTTTCAAGAATACGCTTTTAATGTTAAATATTGTGCTGGGAAGGAGAATGTTCTGGCGGATGCTCTATCGCGTTATCCAATCAAGGGAAAGGAGAAACTTGAAAAATTTGAGAGTATGCCGACAGAAATTTGTGCAGTAAAGAAGTCGGAACTATGTAAAGGGGTCCAGTTAGGTATGAAAAATATTGTTGAGGAGCAAGGGAAAGACGAATTCTGTTGTAAAATAATGTCTAGATTATTGAAGAAGGAAGTTCCGAAAAGGTGCGCGGATTGGTTTGTTGTGTATCATGGAGTTTTATTTAGGCGAGGCTACGAAGGTTCGCCAGAGTTTAAAGTATGTGTACCTGCTTCCCAAATAAGTATATTGCTTTGGCAAGAACATGTAGATAATGGGCATTTTGGGGCGGAAAAGTGTTTCCAGATGCTGCGTCGTGATTATTATTTTCAGAGGATGAAACATTTCATTCGAAAAATTATTTCAAGCTGCGATTTGTGCCAGAAAGCGAAGAGTTCAATTAGAATTTATGGCGAATATCATAGTGTTTTACCTAAAGCTTCCAACGAAATTGTATGTGTTGATCTCATTGGTCCGCTCCCAGTATCAAGGTCGGGGGCGACTTCCTTATTAGTTATTATTGACGCTTTCAGTAAGTTGGTTACTTTGCACCCTCTAAAACGCGCTAATACAGCTGCGATTCTTCGTTGTTTGGTCAAGAAATATTTTATAGAGATTGATAAACCAGGGTTCATTCTTTCCGATAATGGTAGCCAGTTTACGAGCAAAGAGTGGAAAAAGTCGTTGAATTTATTAGGTGTAAAGGTAACTCACACGTCAGTGTACTTCCCGCAGGGAAACCAGACGGAACGGGTTAATAAAGAAATTGTGCGTATTTTGAGATCATTGTGTTATTCGGCTCATGGGGGGGTGCGCTTTGATGCTAGATAGAGTAAGGAAATGGATTAATAGGGCAGTCCATGACTCGACTGGGTATAGCCCTTGTGAACTACATTTTGGTGATCATAGTGATAACCCTAATGTTAAAAACATTATTTTTCCTACTAGTGACATACCAGGTGTTGGTAGGGATAAAATTATAACTCTAGCTTATAATAAATTAAAATCTAAGGCTGAAAAACGTAAATTACGTCATCAAAGGATCCATAAAAATTGTATTGATTTTAAGATTGGTGATAAAGTACTGGTTCGTACTCATCCCCAGTCTTCTGCGGAAGACAAGGAGATTAAGAAATTCTTTTTGCTTTATTCCGGGCCTGCTACGATTGTGGCTAAGCGCGGGCCAAATTCTTATGAAGTACGGGACGACCCTAGGGTCTCTTGTTGGGTATACAGAATGTTAGGAATTTAAAACCGTATGTTGTACCGTATCAAAATTTAGCACTGTAATTATTAAGTATAAGTTCAATTTAATTACAAAAATATGTTTAGCAATTAAGTTTAACTTATAGGGGGGTGATGTACTAGGCCGCCCCTATAATAAGAGGGAGAAGTATCCCTAATGTTTAAGTGGTCCGGTAGGTAACAGTGAGTCGAGTTGAAGCACGCAAGGGGTGCGCGTCACGTTATCCTAGCAGGTGTCGAGTGTTTTAGAACTTAGTTTAATTGTGAATTTTGCGTTGAAATTAAATTATAAAGTGGTCCGTAAGAGTGTGGCAAAGGATGCTAATGTTTGATGATCAGTTGGATTGTATTTTACAGATAAGTTATAGCGTAGTATTTGTTCTTTGTTGTTTCTTTAACCGCAGTGTAATTACGGTATATGTTGCGAATTTCTATTTAGCTGTGTTTGTTTTCTATGTAATAATATTGGTTACAAGTCATTAAACTACGTAAATCCATCTACGAGTTATTATTAAATATTCACAGGTTGTAACAGGTAAAACTAAAAAGGATCACGACAATACCGCATGCGAGGGGTGCCGCTAGCCTGGGCCGACATCAAGGGCATCCACTCGTGTCCACGCCTCCGGGAAGGTCTGAGCTTTCTGAGGGAGCGTAGTGCAGGTTGTAGTAAATTTTATAAAGAGTGTATATATTCTGTTCATTATTGTAAACGGTATAGTAACAGGCTGGTCAAAATAAATTAATTTGTGAATTTTGTTTAAAGCGTAATTAAATATTTCAGGTATTATTTAATATTTACTTTCCGAAATCTTTTTGACAGTTAGCAGTCATGAATAGGCTTACGTGGTTATATTTAGTTCAATGAATTTTCAGGTATATTTGTAAGCCAGAATCACTCTCCTGATCTCAGGACTTTGGCATCCCCTTTTTGTTATTCATTCTAGGGCGTTTTCCCCAGCATCCCTGCGAGATTAGGTGGCGTCCAAGGAATTTCCCGAACAAGACCACATTTTATATCGGATAGCATTCTGGAACCCTCGTTAAACACTTACACCACCCGTCCTATTGAGTTAGTCGTCGGAACAATCAACTTATTTTGTTTGTACAATCGAGGTTTTCGGTATTTTACCGACACGGAATTATTAGCGGAGTAATTAACTGAATTTTCTGTGAATCATCTGTTAGAAATTCAAAGAGCCAAAAACTGTACGTAACAACCTTTATACAATTACATTCTTAAGACCACACTTAGTAAATTCGTTTACTTCTGTAATCGGCTTTTGTGAACTTATTTCTTGGTTTAACTGTTTCTCGCAACAAGTTCATGTGATTAGGCTTTTTCACCCTAAAATGCACTTACTGAACTTTTTGTTCAAAAATGCGGTCCAAATAGCAATACTTCTTAAAAGTAAACAAAACTTGATTCTAATCATCCAGGAAAAAATGGCGCTAATCTATTTTAAAATGACCAATTTTTGAAAGACAAAAATAACTCGAATGAAATGTCAAACATGAAAAGATTTACTGCTCATTAATGATAAGAAACGAGGACGCCAACGGAACATTAACTTATCGCATAAATGTTATTTTGAATGTTAATAAAAGTCCCAAAAGGGGCAACAACGTAGCAAACTTTGCCAATTTAATAGAAAACCTCTTTCCGATGCTAGAATCAGACAAGGATATTATTTTTTCGACGACCACGTATTAAAACAACAAATTGCACACTACTTATTTATTTAGAAAATGGCCTATATCACTCTAGAGTGCGAAAGTAAATATCACTCTAGTTTGCGAAAGTGAATATCACTCTAGAGTTCGAAAGTAATCATCACTGTAGTGTTGAAATAATTTTCAACCCTAGAGTGATATGACGGATGAGCTATTAATACGTTAATTACCTAGACGGTTCAAAGTGCCCAATGTCAAAAACACGATGTAGGGTTTGTTCGACATAACCACTAGACGGTCGCACGACCTTGCATCAAGGTAAGGTATTTAAGGGAAATAGCAACAGTGCACGTTTATTTAAAATATTTTTACTAATTTTTTTCTTTAGTTATGGTCGTCGGAAACATCGTGTACAGTACTCGTGTTGAAAGTGCCATTTCACACTCGTGGGATTGTCGCACTTAACTAACGCTTCGTGCGACAACTCACCCACTCGTGTGAAATGGGTCACTTTCCACACTAGTAATGTAATATACTATTGATATACCTGCCGTGATTTGTTAGGTGTGAATTTCTATTTCACTCATATTTTCGTTATGTGCTGTTTCATAGCCTTCCCTTTTGAAACTTTCATACATCAAGGATGATATATAGCCCTATTTGGCAAAACTGCTTAAAACCACAATTTGGTTTTTATTTTGACGTTTACTTCGATACTTGATAGAGCGATCTGTCTTATCGCTATCATACTGTGCGGGGAAGTCGATGTAATTAGTTTTGGTTATTAATACTATGTTTGTTGTTCTCCGATTGGATACTTCGTTTCTCAACTTGAAACGCGCGAGAAGTGCCTTTATAGCTAATTTTCTATCCACTAGAAGTCGATCTATTTGTACTATTTATACTACCTCATAGAAGTGATCTTTGAACGACCTTTTTGTCTTTCACTGTTCACGGTATACCGTTTGTCGGATTTGAAAGACAGAATACTACACTACTCGTAGGTATCTTAATAACGTGTGCCAGCCAGAGTCCCTTTGACATCTGTAGCTACTTGCTTACGCTAGCATTGTTTAGAGAAGATCGCTACTGTAATCTTCAGACAAAATAGATACTTTAGATATTACAGATCAATATAAAAAACACGTTCTCTTCCTTAAATTCGTTCCTCTGGCTAATAGCGATAAGCCAATGTAGTTCTTGTTACTTTACTTTTTTTAGCTTGTGTAAATTTTTGGTTACGTTACATTGCCAATGTTAGTTTAAATTTTAATGTATTTAATGAAATATATACGAATATTCCCATTGCAAGAGGAATTGGCGACAACATCATACAGAACTGCCAACCTTTAGTGCGTTATATGACAGTTTCTTTCAAGCGCAATTCTAGGTGTTCATTTGCATTCAATTGCCTACACTTCACTACTACATTTGACGTCATTCTAAAGTTAAAGTAAATGGACTCTAGCTGAGAGTTCTAATGGTGTTCCAGGATTTCAATGATACTCTACTTCAAGAGCAAGTTCAGTGTTTCTTTATTAATTTATTAACAAGTAGCTTCAACTAGTTCTCAAAAGGATTTCAATCTGTATGCTTTCTTAGACATAGTCAATTAATCTCAAACGAAAATTGCTTATATAACTAAATGCATCTATTTAATGAAAAAATATCACTTTTGTTACGAAGTTTAAATATTTACAAAAACAGCCAGTTTTTTTGCTTTTTGCGAATTTGTCCTTTGAAAATTTTGTTGATAATAATTATGGGCATTAATAAACACTTACAGAAACTGTATTACATAAAACACTACCGACTTGAGACTTACTTCCAGAATAGACTGTTGTGTACCGCTGCGTGCTCCAGTTTACCACGTTCTTTAAACGTTACTGAAGCAGTTTCCTAGTTATTAATTTTGCGAGTTCTGTGACCAAAATAGTTGCAACAGAAGTGCCAAAGTGTCTAGGATCGAAAGGAACAATGCCATTCAAATAACAATAGATCGATTGACAGTTACAAAAGTGCACTTAAAGTATATAAAAGCTATGAATCAAATCATTCTGGATTGCTTTTAGTGTTTTCTCGTTCCTTTGGGCAGCTTATATAAATCGTGAGGTGCGACAGAAGTTTATGTTGAAGTATAAAGCTGCAATGTAAATTATTGCATAAAGTTTAATGTGTATATAAATTAAGTGTTAAGATAGATAAATTTACATAATCGAACTTAATTAATCCTCGTATTAAGAACGAAGTTAGTGCAGAAAACATCATTACTGATTAACATGTAACAATTGTCATCATCTCAATTGGTAACGTAATCTCAGTATATTGTAATAAATTATCATCAGTCTCGTAAGATTTCACTATATTTGCGAGTAAACATGCTTATGTTCAGTCAATAAAGATGAGTTAAACAACAAATTATTGAAGTGTGTGCGCGCACATGTTTAATTTTGATATTTTTTTTTTATATTTTCTTATTAGTATTAATATAGTAACGGTAACTGTTTTACGACAGGTAGACATACTTTGATGTTGAAGGCTTTACACGGCTGTGTTTCTTCCTTTGTATTTTGTTTGCTTTTCAGGCAATATGTAGGGTCTTCACGCTTCGGAGTGGGATCGCTTTACTTTTATAATCTCTGGTGTCTTCTGAGCAATTGGTTCTTGTTTTTTTGTTCACATCGCTCCACCTCTAATCGTAGTCGGGCAGTCTATCACTCCGAAGGTCATCTTCCCGACTGCATTACTTTGTTTAGTTTTTTTATTTTTGTTTCTACGCTCGCTACTCCCATCCCAATTCTTAATATTGACATGACCCCCCTTGGGACTATTACTCAAATTTCTTCCATTTATTGTTTCCAAAAGCTGAGTGTTACATATTTATAGCGAAAGTAAGTTTTGGAACTATAAACACTATTTCTATTGTATCGAAAACTCTATTTGTAGTAACAATAGTTCTTAATTTTTAAACTGAGTATACAAGCTTTTTCAACAACTCGTAGTTACAATTTGCTAAAAACTCACACAATTATTTACTTTTAGCTAATCGCTTACAAGATAAATATTATCTTCTTAAACTACGGTGATATCTTCTTAATTACTTATTATCGAAGCACTATTTACTAATTTATATTAATTCAAATGATTACTACATTAATTTATATCAACAGAGTCATTTATATCGACAGTAATTTACGTCACATGTGTACCACTACGTACTTCACATCACAACTTTCAATTGTAACTCATGTCATAGTTTCAATTGGAACTGTACTCTGAACTGACTTCCAATATCAATGACGCTAATTTAAATAAATTTCCAATTGCTCTAGATTATTCTAAAACAACACAAAATATGCAAATAACATTCTTGAGATTTCCCATTGTAATCTAAATAACCCTTAAATGTAAAAGTGATCTCACACCGCAAGACCTGTTAATCATCTTTACTTGAAGTTGTCGCGCCACAGGGTGCCCACCAATTATCTTTTGTATACAGCTGCTTTGTTTACGTTCTAATGTAATTATTCCGGTTGAAGATAGACCATCGGCGCTACACTATCAAACTACAAATGGTTCGATAGTCATAAATAACATCAGTTCTTCCTTTTGAATACTTCTTAACGTAACAGTTTCAAAAAGATTCACGTGAATCATTGGTTGGTCTCTACGCAGCTTTTGCTACTTGCACGTTCAATGAATGTTAAAATGGTACACAGATGTAGCAAAATAATGAAAATTGCAAAATTACATCACAGAATTAAAAGTAAATACCACTTACTAATTATTGCAGTTTAAAACAAATGTTAGGGTTTTCATTTTAAAATGCACAACTTTCCGCTTTACAGCGTAGCATGCCTGTAATTATCAGATTGCTTTTTGCACTCACATTAATTGTATGCAATTACTCTAACTGTTGAAGTTTTGAGGTTACATTTCTGCCATTTACAACTACTCTATTTCCGGTGTGTAAATAGCACTTGCAATAATAAAATTACAATCTGGTTTTTATCTTCTGTATAAATCAAAAAGTTTTAGGGTGTAATGTATTACTGTAGAAGCCACCTCCTTTCAAGAAAATGATAATAAATTACAATTATCGGTCTTTCTTGTTCTTGGTATAGCACAGAGTTCATTTCTTATGGGTGTAGAATTTTAAGCTTTCAAACGATACACGGAAATACACCCAAGTAGCATATCTCCGTTTCCTAAACAAATACTAATGATATAGTACAGAACCTATCGTAGGAGGAGTTCGGAAAATGTTCAACGTCACTCCATCTTCAAACCCTAAGGGTAGGATATCTGAATACTAAATAAGAAACTCTTGACCTCTCTAATACGTGTTTATCCTAAGTACATAATTTCCTTAACGTTAATTAAATAGAAGCAGCAATATACCCTAAACTTCCTAAAACTTTACAAGTCCTGGAATATTTTAACGTACTCGGGAAAGATCGATGCTAAGTTGCATCACGATTTTATTTAGAAACTGTTTCGAAAAGAATTCTATAGGCGAGGATTAATTATCTTAGAAATAGTTCCTATCTGATGCTAAGTAACATTAAACGCGTCAAAAGTAGAAGTTTTGTTGTTTCGGGCGCTCAAATATTACATAAAGACATTGAAAGTTTTGTAGAAAATATACTTTGCTTAAAGAAAGGGATGTTTCCTAGAAAACTTATAAAGCGATTGAATCGCCTTCGGCTCTATCAAAGGCGTATTTGGTGCTTTCTGTAAATTGAGGAAATGCTTTAGTGGCGGTATATGACTGAATACAAAGATTTGATAGGTGAAGACGAGATTCTGTAGGTTATTTCCATATTCAAATATTATCAATCTCAATTTATCGGATCTTTTGATTGTTTATTTATAAATCCACTTAGATAATCTAGATTATTCATGGGCAAAGTTTTTCCTTGGAGGGCCGCATATGTGTGTTCAAAATGTTTCGCGGGCCGTCGTGTCAATTTTTTTTACATAAAACCACAACAATCTCATTGAACAATTTTTTTATTCCCCGATAAAAGAAATGCATCAACAAGTTTATTAAAATTTGGTATCAAATTGCTGGTACTAATGCGCCACACAAACTGGAACTGTAAGTTGGCATCAGTTACAAGTGACCTGTTTTTTGATTTGTTGATTTTCATGGTAGAAAAGGTCTCTTCACATATATATGTGGAGGCAAAAATAACAAACATTTTTCTTGCAAAGTCTTTCAACTGTGGAAATTTTGTTAGGTTCAGATCTGCATAGAAATTTAACAGAGCTTTAGTAGCAAATTCTGCTTTTAATGCACTTTCTGCTTGCAAGTCGATGAGTTCCATTTGGAGAGGAACTGCTGCTGTTTCAATCTCACAGCTAAAGGAAGATGTCAATATCTTGAATTGTGGTTCCAGAGATTTGAAGTCCATAAATCTTCTTATGAATTCCTCATTCAGTTTGGAAATCTGACCGCTATATTTTTCACAATATTCAGCCAAAACAGCCCGAGTCTGCAAAATTGGGAAATGAGCAAAGTTTCGTGCACTAAATTGCTTAGCAAACAGTCTCAGTTTGACTTGAAATGATTTTATAGCCACATATAACTCATGTGCAAAAACACCTTTACCTTGAAGTTTCGTGTTTAATTCATTCAGCTTATCTATGACGTCAACAGCAAATGCAAAATCACAAAGCCATTTTTCGTCTTTAACCAAGCCACAGAAATCAGAAGAAATACTTTTCATATATAAAAATAACACAATTTTTTCTTTTAGGTTCCACATTCGTTTCAATACTATTCCTAAACTTAACCAGCGAACATTAGTATGGTAGAGTAAATCAGTTAATTCTGATTCCATGTCATCAAAAAAGATTCGAAACTGTCGGTGATTGAGAGCTCTTGCTTTTCGTAAATTTACAACACGCACCACAGGATCAATAACTTGTTTAAAATCAAGAACAGACTTGCAAAGACTTTCTTGATGGATGATACAGAAAATGATAACACTGTGTGATCTGGACAATTTTGTTTCACTTGATCGTTCAACAATATTGATTGCTCGCTAATTAACGAAGGAGCTCTATCAGTGGTTATGCTTGCTAAATTATCTAACTTTAAACTAGAATTAGACAAGCAGTTTTTTAAATTTTCGTGCAAATCTTGGCCCGTGGTAGTATCTTTCATGGATTCCATTGATAGCAATTCTTCGCTGATTTCAAAATTGTGCTGGACGCCACGTATAAAAATCAATAATTGAGCTGTATCCTGGACATCATGTTACATTCAAAATTTGGCAATGTACATTGTTAAATATGTAAATAAATTCCCGGGAATATTTTTAAATAAACTGGTAAATTTCCTTTGTCCCCGAGTCGCGCCTGCGCGGAGTGAATGGCACAAGTGCGTGCGGTGTGATACGACTCCATTAAGCTACGAGAGCTGAAGCTAATACCATCTACCGTTGCTGCGCGTCTGTCTTTTCTCTTTTTTAGGATGTATTATTCCTTATCATCCCACTTACGAACAAGTATATAGGATGGGCGGATAAATCTGGCTCAGCAAATGGCGTGATGGACCCACAACGAGATGGCCCTGGAATATAACTGTAAGGTACGATTTAAGTGAGTACACTGCTCTTATTTATATTTTAAAAGTAAATTTGATCATTGTATCAATTTTAAACGTATTTTGTATTTGATACAAATGCCGCGTAATCATGTTATATTAAACGATTGCGCAATAATATGAAACGCGGAAAGCGTAACAATCTGTACTTTCATCAAGTGCTAGAGAGTACCACGAAAACTCGAAACGGTTTGAAGCAATTGATCCGTCAAATTGGAAGAAATATCCTCAATTCTCCGCACCACAGTTCTGCGTGATAAACTAATAGCCTCAAATTTTAATTTGGCCTCAGGACAAACAACATTAATTGTATCCAGCATACAGTCTTTTATAAATTCACCATCAGAAAATGGTTTATTGTGTTTTGCAATACTGTTTGCAATAAGAAAACTTGCTTTGGTGGCATCCTTTTAAATGGTAGATTGTCTTTTTTTAAAGTAGTTTGCTCCTGTTTTAACTTTTTCAGCATGTCATTAACCTTGCGCTGTGTTTCAGATTCCGAAAAATTCTGGCAAAAATTAGGATGTTTTGTCTGTAAATACCGTTTCAGATTGTATTCCTTGAACACCGCCAGACTCACGACAGATGAGACACACGGCCTTTATTCCTAATTCTGAGAAGAAGTACTTTCCAGTCCATTCAGAGATAAAAATTCGGCACTCAGGATCTATTTTTCTTTTCTTTGCTGGCTTGTGTTATTAATTTTGTTTTACCTAAAATAATAAAAAAATTATATATTAATTAGAAATAAAAAAACATTAAATAAAGCATAAAAAAACGATCACTACTATTTTCAAAAATCAGAGAAACCAATATAATATAGTATTAATCAGCGATATGCAGTTACAGTTGCTACGATCAATAAAAACAATAATTCTATATCTATTTTTAAAAAATTTGATCTCATGTTTTATGAAGTAATATTTTTTCTGAAACATATCTCCAAGATCAACAGTACAGCTTATATTCGGAAGAATACGGTATTTTATTTGTTAAGAAAAAGTGGATACTTACAAAACTTCGGGTCGGGAACAGGTAGTCTGGTGGGTAGGTTTTTCTGGCAATCAATGGCATGTGGTTCTGATTTCGTCCCACTGAATATTTCCTTAAATAACCATACCACGCAACCAACAAAATTCGTCAAGGCCAACTAGTTGACCTTGAAAATTCGGGAAATGACGTCCGTGCAACGTTAAGAAAATGTCCGTGCGATGTGAGAAAACGTTCTCAGAACGTAACAAAACGTTCGTGCAACGTAAGAAAACATCTGTACAACACCTTTTCTTTAAAGTTTCGTAAAATAATTTTTTAAAAAAATTATAATGAATAGGCTTTGCGGGCCGCATGCGGCCCGCGAGCTGTAGTTTGCCCACCACTAATCTAGATCGTCGTTAAAGTGTCAATGATTGAATATTCCTGTGTGCATAAAACGGATTTGTAGGTATCACATGAAAACTCCTTATGTCGTATGGAGTTACGTATAACACATATTCGATACAAAAGTAGTTGAGTTGTTAAGAACTTTTAAACCTACAAGAAACCAAATGATAGAAATTTAAAAGAGAACTGTATGAGCGCTAATAGATTCAAATATATACAACTGAAAAAATTTTTAATGTGCCTGACTGACGGTTCTACGAAACATGGTGGTTCCGGGTCTTAGTTGGTTGGCGTGTGAATATTAATTCCAAAATCCTGGACCACATTAAAAAATGTTAGGTAAACACTTTTAAGAAAAACAGGTCTTTGTTCGAATCAACTCTGAAGGAAGTTACAGGTTTCCGTAACCACCATAATTAACAGCCTTACTACTGTATTTTTTATCAGCAGTCCAATGCGTTCCTGAACCTTTCGTTCTTTCCAAATTAATTATTTAAAATCTTTTGGAATAAATTATCCTAGGTAGGTCGTTTCCATAAACACTCCCGGAAGTATGGTGCCTGTAATACTAGTGGAAAGATAGTGTAGTGCTCGATTTGATAAATATAAGTTGAGCTCCTTTGAAATTTTTGCTGAGAATAAGAAAGTATAAGGTTTGATGGACATGTTTTTATTAATAGCAATGTTCTCTATCTTCTTGTTGTGGCGCTGTTTTTCGGTAGATTGCTCGCTATCTTGGCATCTAAAACCTTTTCTGCAGCAACAGCTACTCTTCCAGTAAGGGTGCCAAGAGCGCTTAAACCTACAACTAAGGTACTAATAGCATTCTTACTTCGCAAGGGTTCCACCAAATTCTAAATGCTCACATAAAAACAAGCCGATTTAATATCTTCGGGTAAAGCATTGGATAATTGACGCGCATTTCGCATGTTTAGTAGGAATGGATATATTTTCAAAAACATGATTCTTTAAAAACCAAGAATATACATTTTTCTTGTCTTAACTACTAAGGGGAAGTGGGGTAAGATGACGAAGTGGGTAAAATGAGAAACTGTATGTTTCTCTGATGCAGTCATAGATAATCATCATTTTGTTTTCGACCTTAGTTAAGGTCGATTTGACGCAGCTTTAACTTCTTTTCTATTATGTGCTAATCTAAAAAGTTCTACATACCCTTCACAACTTAAATTTCTAATAATTTGACTAATATAGCTTGGTCTAGGGTATCCTGTTACTCTTCTGTCATTTTCTTATCTGCCAGTCATAGAAAGCAGCACTAAACTTTTTAATCCCCCTATTTGGTCGTTTTAAATTAACTTCTTTGAATTTTATCTTCCGTACTTAAACTAGCAACTTCTCACCCCCATTTACTACTCGTTCGTATTTGTACATTTCTAATAAACTACTTGCTGATTAATTCGTTTTCTTTCCGTCGAGTATAGCTATTTTTATGGCTCTCCCTATAGAATTATTTGTGGTCAGCATCCGGTACTACAATTCACCAAGTTTAACTTGTGCTTTTTAACAATGTCACTATCTGTTAATAACCTAACAGTTACGTACTTATGCAATTATACTTGAACGTCTAGCCATGTCTCAGATATGATTCAGCATTTCTCTCTTATTCATTTATTTCACTAATGTATTTCTATCGTTTTTATTTATTCGATGACGCCCTGAGTACTATTACATTGTATGATTTATGAAATCTTTTATTTTAGCGGTTTTATTGTCGCGACGAAAATCTTATTTAATAACTTATGCGTTATCCTGGTATCGTATTAAATTGTACCAATTTATTTTAAGAAAATTCATTTTTCTATTGATTCAATTATACTACCTTAATTGAAATTATATCTTCTAATTGCAAAAAGATTAAAATACTATGCTGAATTAACACTTTTATATATTAAAGGGGAATTATACAGAATGTATCAATGTTAGTTTGTCCTAAAATTAATTATTCACTTTTTACATCCGATTTTTGCTTAACGTAACACATCGGCATACGATTTACCCACAAGGAAGTTTAAGATCCATTTTGCAAATTTTTGTATCTTTCAGGGTCATTTATTTAATAATCAGGTGACGTTATCCGGCAAGCATATTAGCTTCATTTTCTCATACACGTATTATCCCTTATATATAGGACTGTCGTTCCTATTTCCAAGCGTTGATAATAGGTCTATGGTTTGGTAATCGTCAATATTTTTATTACATATTAATTTTTGTATGTAACAGTTATTACTTTATTTTTGGTTTGAACTTATATATGTAATTATGTGAGTATGTGATTATGTGATTATGTGATTATGTGATTATGTGATTATGTGATTATGTGATTATGTGATTATGTGATTATGTGATTATGTGATTATGTGATTATGTGATTGATGTGATTGTGTGATTGTGTGATTGTGTGATTGTGTGATTGTGTGATTGTGTGATTATGTGATTGTGTGATTGTGTGATTATGTGAATATGTGATTATATTGCTTGATTGTGCGATTGCGCGATTGTGGTTGCGTGACTGCGTGATTGCGTGAATCCGTGATTACGTGATTGCGTGATTGCGTGCTTGCGTGATTGCGTGATTGTGTGGTTATGTAATTGTGTAATTGTGTAATTATATAATTTGTAGATCTGTTTGTGTACTGCAGTTCTGGCATTACGTAAAGATTATTAAAGTAATAGAAGTGTCATAATATTATATGACAATTTGAAATTTCTTCTTCCGCAGTAATCGCATAGTGGTGAACTTTTTGGGAATATTGTCAAGATTCTAACGGAAACCATTCCTGCCTGCCTCTGGGGTTACCGACATAGTTACTATCACTCTTGTTACAACCATTACCCGGGCTCTGGATGTTCCGGTATAATACATATTTGGTTTAAAATCTTGAAGACGATAAAGATCATAAGATGATTGAAAATGTCAAGTATAACATCCAAAATCAGTGTCAGGTGGTGAGCTATTTTCTGTTGTTATTTGTATATTTATTATTTATATTACGTCGATCTATTTCTTGTACTATATCTAGTCACCAATGCCAGCAGACTTAAAGTATCGTACCTGGAAATTTAGAATTTTGCCGAGTGTCCTCGGTTTCAATCAAGATAAGATCTTCTACGAGCCTGACAATACTCATATAAGGAGCCTCTGGCTTTAGCTCTAATCTGAAAGAAGTATTGTCGGTCTCCTTTCCCGTGTTTAACATATTCTTTTCTTTATCGTAGTGTTTGTTTAGATTAAAATGAAATGAACTCCATAAAAACGATCAACGTTATTCGATACCGTAATGTGATCTCTTCATAAAAACACATTTTAGGACTTCAGTTAAAATGAAAGCTATTTACTCTGGTATTTGTTTTACAGCGTTTAAGGAAATGTTATTTCCCTACGCATAGTAATTAAAATCACAGGCAATTACTTTAAATATATAAACTTTGGAGTTGGATTTCCGTATCTGTAATTTATCTGTATTTTGGACGTGTAAACTGCAGTGAAATAATAATATAGCAATCTGATTTTCATTGTTTGCCTTATAAATCACAAACTTTTGGGATATAACTTATTACAGTAGAAGCAATCCCGCCTTCAAGTAAATGATAATAAATTATAATTATGAGTCTTTCGTGTTTCTGGTTTATTACAACGTCTATTCCTCATCCACGTAAAACTTCTATCCTTTGTAGAGATACGCTGAAATTCCGTTTGACAATATAATAACCATTTTCTTATACAATTACTAATCATGTAATACACAACATGCCGCAAGGTGTGTTCGGGGTGTTCTAAACGTCACTCGATTTTTAAACCCTAAAGATATTTGAATACCAAAGAACAAACTCTTGACCTCTAATGCTTGTTTATCCTAAGTATATAGTATCCTTAACGTTAATTAAATAGAAGCACCAATACACCCGAAACTTGCTAAAACTTTACTAGTTGCAGAATATTTTAACGTACTACTTGAAAGATCGATGCTGAGCTAAAGCTAGATTTTATTTAGTAACCCTTTCGAGAAGAGGCTTTACGCATGGATTATTTATCAAAGAAATAGTTAACTAACTCTTCTCATCTCATGGTAACATTAAACTAGGCAAATTTTGAAGTGTGCTGTTTCAACGGTTTAAATATCACTTTAGCATTAGAAACGTGGAAAATTCGCTTGGTACAAATGGAATTACGTTAGTCATAAAACTTTACGAAGCAACTCCTCTAATGTTTATTTAAATGATTCCTGTACTTCAAAGAAAAGTTTTATTACAAATGTAGATGGAAATATTTTTTTGCATTAAACAGATAGCGGGTAATTTGTATGTAAATTTAGAATTGGAAAAGATTATTAACCCCCAATGGTATTTTGTTGGTGTGTTTTAAATGAAGACAAATTTTGAAATCTGGATAAAGCGAAATTTTCTTTAAAACTGCATTTAATTTTATTTGTTTCAAAATGGAATGTAGAGCCGCCGCGACCTATTTGGACCAAGAGATGGGAGTAAAATTACCTTTCTCATAAGATACCAAAGGTTTGCTATTGCAAAAGTGTAATGTTGTAAGCCGTTTAATATGAGCCACCCGTCTGCCGCCCCAAAAGGACGGTCGCCTTTATCCACCCTATTTTTTTTTAAATTGAAAAAGTCGTTTAGAAATGCCTAATTAATACCAGGGTCATGTGCGTGAAAAAATTATTAGAGAAAAGAGATTAATTAAGAATAGGCGTCTCTGCCACCTAAAGTGGCCGCCTTTTAAAAGCAGACGGGGTTGAAATGAACATAAAACCGTCACCAACTTCCTCATAAAATACCAACAAATTTTTTGCGCCAAATAATGTATTATCGTTTAACCAATCTAAATAAAAAAAAAGTAAACATTGGCAGACGGTCGCATTTCGAGAGTAAACGAGCTCAAAGATGACGAACACAACCCTTACGAATCCTATCTTATATGGAAGTGGTTAATGCCTTGTTTATAACCGGCTGGTTTTTGTATAAATAAAATTGATTCACCTCAAAGCAGGCATGAATAGGTGGGGGGTCGCCACCGCCCTTCTCCACGTAAGCATAGCCTCCGTTACCTGTATGAATGAATCAGTATATTAAAGGCAAAAAACAGCATTTTTCTCACGTGCTCCAAACAAAATCCCCACCCCTCACCCCCAACCGTGATTTTTATATCTACGCCTGCCTCAAGGTATTGCTATAAGACCGTCAGCCACCTAATATAGGCGGTCGCATTTTTAAAGCAGATGCATTTAATGACAATAAACAAATAGATTGAGAACATGTAGGCTACATATTTAACAAACTTAAATTTTAGTATTTAAAGGGAATGGAACTGTACTAAAGACGGGAATTGTTCTGTTTAGACAAACAATAAATATTTGTTGTGTACTGAAAATACCAAACGTCTTGGTTTTGCGCCTTGGTTCAAACTAACGCCGAACCTACAAAACGTTAATTAAAGTATTTTAGAGGCAGTTGCAAACGCATTGTGTAGTATTATGTAATGATTGTGAGTTATTAAGAATAAGTTGTTAAAAAATATAGGTAAGCCCATAAGCTATTAACTCAATATCAGTAATATCATCCACAAAAATATTTATCTTGCTTTTACGATAAATAAAAGTGTATCGTTATTAAAAAGCAGTCCGTGTTGCCACATATCTGTTTTGCTATACCACTTATTTATTGATGTAGTAAATTAAAATAATCTGCACATAATATTAATTCTCGTCAACATCAGTATATAGCTTCGATGATCTTAACAAAGGGATTAAATGGGATACTGCTATTGTCTATTTTCAGATTATGGACAAGAACGTTAACGTGTTACCTAGTACTTCGCAATGCCGTAGGCAGTCTTGCTGCATTCATTTAGGAGATGAACACAGCGGAGTGGGCGATTTAAAGCAGTGCACAGCAGAAACGTACAATTCGGCCATTGCAAAAATAGCAATGCAAATTCAAAGCGAAGAACGTCCAAAATATAGTAATGTATTTATTCAGCTAGGAGCTTTTCATGTGCAGATGTCATTTTTTAAAGCAGTGGGAAAATATATCGAAAAACGGCGGTTGCTATATCCTCACAGAATCTGGGATCTTAGCACTTGGTTCACTAAAAGAATTTCTTGCAGGCACACATTTTAACAGATGTAAAAGGATTCACCTTACGTTTGCCGCGAGATAGGTTTTGGGCCTCTTGGAGAGCGTCTTTTTAAAAAGTTTCTTCCAAAAAACTTTTCTATCGATTTTATTTAAACAGAAATTACAATATGAATTTTAATAACAGGTACGTTATATTCAGTAACGTATTGAAATCGAAAATATTCTAAGTTGACAATCACTAATTAATTTAACTAAAATTAGGGTGAGTAGCTGAACAACTAACAACGTTAAAGTTGTGAAGCTCGAGACTGACTGACCCTCCTGGGTTCTCAGGTTATTTATGCTATCCCTAATTTTTACATCACTTATGGGAAACGTAGATCTCACGTCTGCTGTTTCTTTATTTAATACAAAGTATTACTTCTTTGTATTCTTAATTCTAACAATAAGTTTCTTATAATCTATTGTGACCTGCACCTTCAGTGTCATGTTACGTTTGGAATACAAAGTAGTTGCATCCGTTCTCATGTCTGGTTTATGAACTTTCATTAACCTTTTGTAATAAGTCCTTCAATTATACATTGTAACAATCTATTCTTTAGATTTAATAGTTCCATTTGATTATGCCTATATACTAATTTGGGGGATATGTAACTCGCGGCCTTACAAATTTTACACTTTTAATCTTACCTCGATGTTAATAATGTATGTACTTTTGTTATAATAACTGAATTGCAAGTTATCCAACAGCAAAAATTAACCGAATTTAATTTTTCCGACCTGCTTAAAGACGTTTTGGAGGGATACGACAAATTTACCATGAAACAGAAAATGCCGTTCGTGGAATGACGGTAAAATTTTGGATTACTTACATAAATTATATAAAATTATCCCAAGAATTTTCAAGGAGCATACGAACTGGAGATTTTGAGTTATATCTTTCTTGCTTACCCAAAATAGCAACGCTTATGTTCTCTATGAATCACCAAAATTACGCAAGATGGATTGTACGATATTTTAACTATTTAGTAGATGTGGAAAACACGCATCCCGGTTTAAAAGAATTCTTAATAAATCGTGGTATTTGTATCCGAAAAACTGATAAATATTTGTCCGGAATACCAACTGACTTAGCACTAGAACAAACCATCAATGCGGATGCTGCAAATAAATTAACATTCTCCTTACCTTTGGAAGAGTAGCTTTGTATATTCTTAAAAAGTTGTGTCAATGTGCTACGTACATTGACGTAACAAAAAAAAAAACAAGAAAATGAAAGAAAGGATGACCGGGCTCAATCGGCGAGTGGGCGGGTTCTTATACCTATAGACAAACTAAAAAGAAACCTGAAATAAATAGAGAAAAAAAATATATACACTCACTCATTCACACGCAGAACAAAACATACAAAGGAAAAAAAAGAATTAAACAAAATATTTACACAACACAGTAAAAAAATTACTCAAGAAAATGGCGAGCTGTAGTTTCTAGGTAATTACCCCCTGACAGTAACTAGAAAAAAAAACAAACGCAACCCTAAGAACCACAGCTCTAGTTCATCGTAAATATAAACTTAAACTATATGTACATACATAATGGCAACATTTTCAAATGTACCCGCAAGTCTTTAAGCAGTTTTTACAGTAATAATTAGTATAGTTTTAGTAATTTATAACCAAATAGTAAAGCAGTACGAAAAGAGCAGGAAATACCCAAAATAGTTCAATAATTTTCGTATGTAAGAATTAAATTTAGCAATGCCATAGTTGAACGGTAAAATCCCAGGCGTTCTGGTTCCGAAGTAAGAAGCGGATACAAAGAAAAAAATGAACTCACCCTCGAGTTACTGACATCAGGGTGTAGGCTGTTGCTGGTCCACGTCAGCGAGTGGGTAGGCCTACGCCCAGGCAGAACGCATTTGACCTCCCATTACCGGAAGAAACGACAGCTCAAGGGATTAACGTGTCCCCCGCAGGAAGCTTGAATAATTACGAACAATGGATTAATTTATTAAAACCAAAAAGTACCGTTTTATAAACCCTATATCTTCACCACGCTATAATGCGTGCCAACAATTCGCATAAAGAAAACGAAACGAAGCAAAACAGGACGGATGTTTTCTGGTTGCTAGTCGACACACTTTGCAGTATGGAGTATATTTCCGTTTGAAAAACGGACCTGGACTCGTTCTTACAGCCATCCGTGTACCAGATTATGCTGACCGGAGGTAACCTACCCTTCATTTTTTCCCACTCCACATCCTGGGTAACAGTCTTGAAGAATGTATCCGGCGGATGCTGGGAAGTCATTTGGTCCGAACGCATCTCAAGCAGATGCCCTCAATTTCTCCCTAGCAATCTCGTATGCTCCGTACCTTCAATTATCCTAGCGTGAAGGTTCTTAAGTCTGTGTAGTCCTAGCCTTGCCTCCCCCGCAACCACCAAGTGTAGTGGGGTAAATTTTATAATTAAATACGTGCAGAATATTTCTCAAAAGAAATAGGGTCGAACTTTCATGGAATAAACAATTGTCAAATAAGCAATTGCGCTCGTTAACTCCTTTTCTAGATGACTACATATTTCTGCTGGGCGGAGATCGTTTGGAAAAGGCTAATATCTCCTATAAACAAAAGCACTCACTGTCGTTGCCTCCTAAAAATAATATAACTAAATTGAACCTTATGTATGAGCACAAATGTTTGGGACGCGCTAGTGCTCAAACAATTTTAGGAAACATTCGGCCACACATTTGGCCACTTAGTGGATTAAGAGACACTATCAGAAGTTTGTTTGAAATTGTATGACTTGTTTCAGGTTCAATAATCAAACTTCGCAACAAATCATGGTTAATCTTCCAGAAGACAGAGTCAAAAGTGGGGGTTTACTTTGGCGGTCCTTTTCTAATAACATTGTCCAAGTTACGTAAATCTTCTGAAATGAAGGCATATATTGCAGTTTTCGTCTGTAAGGTTACGAAAACCGTTCATATTGAAACTGTGACGGATCTATCTACTGAAGCCTTTATTTAAATGTTGAATCAATTTATTTCCCGAGGTGGTAATTCGTTAGTAATTTATAACGATCACGCTACACATTTTTCTGGCGCAAGAATCAACTTAAAGACCTTTACTATTTTTTCAAAAAAAACAAATGCAACCCTCCTTCCGAGTTTTTATCTCAAATGTTTATTCCTCTGAGATCTCCCCATTGAGGTGGGATTTGGGAATCCGCAATAAAAAGTACAAAATATTGCATAAAGAGAATAATTGGTAATCACAATTTTTTTGCGAAGAATTCCTCACAATATTATGTTAAATTAAGTCTATAATGAATTCAAGACCATTAATTCCTTTTTCCAATGAAGCTTCAAGTTTAGGTTGCCTAACTCCAAGCTGTTTCCTTGTTAATTCTTCATTAATTGCTTACCCTGAAAAGAAAATAGGCTTTCTGTCTTTTAACGGATATCTATAATTTGGCATTTCTTTTGGAAACGCTGGTCTTATAGAATATCTGAATAATCTCCAAAATAAACCGAAATGGCTTCAAACAAAGACAATTTAAAGATTAATTGCTCAAAGAAATCAATGCTCTTCCTCATTAACCGTCTCTTGTCACAGTTCCGGAGACTATTTCAGGCAGGACGTAAAAGTTTGTGATGTCACAATGGCGTACTTATCAGGCCGGTAACTAAATTGTGCCGTCTGCCAAATCAAAATGACTCTTCATTACACTAAATATATAATTTCTTCGTTCCTCTCATGCTTTCTCCTTTTTTTTTTGTTTTTCGCGTTCTTTACTTTTTTAAACAGTTGCTTTTACACGGGAGAGTATGTTGCGGTTTTCATTTCAGAAATTAATTTACAGCAATTCAATCTTAAACGACAACGAGTCGACATTAATTTGTTGCTGCTAAATCCGGAGTTGCAGTTATCATTGGTTTCTATAACTTGCGAAACTAATTCTCTCGTCTTCTTTTTGTTTTTATGCCGCTTTTAAACTAACTTACACGTGTTTTTTTGCTTTCATGTCATTTCGTGCTTCCGTATGAACAGGAATAAATTTTACGAGTAAAAACAAATTTATTAGATTAAACTGTACCGTTTCTTCTTCTTTTATAAGATATTGATTTTTTCCGAACTCGGATTTCCTTTCCAGTAGGTACACTCACGTAAAAAACCATAAAGTTTCATTTCTATTAAAAGAGCGTATGAACCTTTGCGTTGTACACAAAATTATTTAGGTATCAGCACCCCCTTGCTTTGTAGCAGTATTCGGTTTAAATTAAAGTGTAATTCACTCAGCTTTTGGAGTTTCATTACAAGCTAAAACCTCCCGGTCTTTCGAAGGGTGAGCTACACACGCAGTTCAAAAAATACAGTTTGCTATGCTCCACAGAGCTGATATCAACTGCTTAGCCATCTTTTCTCACAGAACCAGGACCCTTTCTCCTCCAGTATTATAAGGTAATTGCGGCGAACAGCCAACAAGAAAAGCTGAGTTAGTTTCACTTATTTGAAAGGTATAGAATTGCACTGAATCAATAGGAAACAAATTTGATACAGTAGGGTTCAGAGAAAGGATTCAAAAATGCGTTGGGAATAAAGGCTGAAAGCTTTTGAAATGTTGTTTTACTGAAAAACGATGATGGGGAAACAAATGGGACACTTTTTAACACTAGTACAAGAAAATTGGGCCATGTGAAAAACAGTACAGGAAAAACGCTAGATTAAGAGAAAATAGAGCACAGGAAAAAGAGGTATATGTTGAGAAATAGCCGCATTTTCCGATCAAACCGTAACGGTCTACATACTTTTGGAAGGAAGAAGAATTCATCTTTTGCATAAAATCAAAATATACAGGGTATTCTGTTAAAATAATTCAAAAAGTTTTAGTTTTGGAAAGAACCTTTGTTAAGAAAAGCTCTATAACTCTTTGTTTATTAAACAGATACAGTAACAAGTATGTATAAAAAGAAATTGATCAATGGAAACCTTATCCCTGTATCGTTTCTCAGTCCCGAGATATTTTGCCGTTAAAATGGGTCACAGGACATTCGAATGTAGGAAGTAAATGATAAGATAATATTAGTGTTTCTTAAAAAGTTATCTGATACCAATTCCTTACGGCTGTCAGGTTTACTTCTTTATGAAATTGAGCATTTTGAATAACTCAATGATCACCGAGGAATTTCGTCAACTCTCTTTCCTAGATTACCTACTAACATTTGTTTAAGTGTTTTTCTCTATTTTGTCCCATACACTTACTAGAAATGAAAACGTGGCCTAACTACAGTCTTTTAAAGCTTTATTTGATTGAAGCATTAAATGAATAGTAATAATAATGTGATGGCTTCCTTTCTATTAGATAGACCCTAATTGTGTTTCTGATAAAATATTAATCTTAAACTAACGGTAATAAAATTAGATTGTTTTGGAGCTTCATATAGCATAGGAGTTTATCAATAACACCAAGATAGTTGGAAATGCCTTTTTGCTTAGTCATTTCTTTACTTATATTGTTTTTAACGTTTTCCTTTCTGGTGTGAGTCGATTTCTCAACGATTTTTGCCTTAGCTTTGTTTAAGCGTGTTGGTTGATTTGACGTGCTGAAGGTAGACAACATTGTTTGGCTTAAGCTGACATTCCATATTTTCTGCTTTGAGAAGTTCATCATGGATAAGAGTATAGGGCTCCTGAACTTGGAAGATCATTTGTAAGACCATACAGCAAAGATATTACACTTAAAAGGAGCAACTTGTTTTTTTCTTCAATATCTGAATTTTTATAAGTAAAATTTACTGCAGAGAAGAACGTACTTGAAGTAAATATTACTCTAAATTTTTAGTTAGAATTCCTTAAATTAATATTCTAAAGGCCCAGTTTAGTATTAGTTTGCTAAATATTTCCCCTCATTGTGAATTCCATTTTTAATGAGGATTGTTGTACAACCTACGTCCAAAACCCTTGGTAAAGAGGAACATGTACAGCGTCTCGTTTTTTCAACACGATAATAAATATAGCATAATGCTTCCTGTTTCCCGCTATTCAAATACTGCTGCAAACGTACGCTTTATGCTTAACGTATTAAAGCTCATTTGCAAAGTCCAGTTGATAAACTAGCTGGTACAGCGTACCAAACTTTAAGTAAATTAGCAAAACAGTCCAATAAATCAAACAGAACATTATATAAACAACGAACAAGTTAATTAGTCGTGTTGTAGAAACGTGCTTTGCGATTGGAGCAGGTCCAAGTATGTTACGGTAGTCGATAAATTGTTTGGTTAAAATTTTGTATGATACCGATGGGAGTACATTGAATTCCGTATCGTATAGAAGACCTTAAAACTATAAGTTTCGAGCTTATTCTATATCTTGTGGATTTTATGTTATACAACGATTTTATTTTTATTTGTTGAACTTCGTGCAGTTACCAAACTGTTCAAGACTTCAAACGTAAGTAAAACTCAAGAGCTTTGATTGAGCGTTTTTTCTTAACAGACTTAAAATATAAGAAATGATTATGCAAGGTGGGGTATATGAACGTTGACGTAGGTTAGCCAGCATGTGCTGCTGATTAAATTTGTTTGATGAAAAAAGTGAAAATGTAATATTTTTGAGACTGTAAAGAAACGTTCGATTACTAGGCTTTTAATCTCATGCTATGTAAGTGCAGAACGTCCACATACGGGGCCTGGCACAGGTTCTGATAATTTTTCGATGACTACATATGAGTACCAGATATCTACAGATCGATAAATTTAAAACTTAAAAAAAATCTATTCGTTTCCATTTATCGCATATTAGTGGATGTCCACTACGTTTTCTAATAAGTGCATACAATCTTCGACGAAAATCGGTTATAATCCCTTGCAGCACAAAACATATGCATGTGGGGAAAATGACGAACGCTAGACAGTGGACGGAAAGCAATCAATAAAGTACTTGTGAGCCGGAACCGGTAAAACGTGTGAAAGATTATCAGTGATACCTTAAGTCGACAAACCCCACGGACTAGGAGTTTATCAATTGGGCGTTTAATGTGGTGATACCCGTGGATAATCGACAAGAACACGATATCGAATTTGGACAATTTGACTTGATTGGAAATTAGACGATTCTTTCTTAACGTGAACTCAACAACGGCGTTATGGAAATCTTTACAAAAACTGTTATTCAAATGTAAGTTTATTTGCTATTTGTTACAGTAGTAGGGTAGCTAAGCCGGTTTGGCAACAGAGATCCACAGCAAGATATGTATACGCCGGTTCGAGAACAATATGAACAGCTAAGCCGCTTTGGGAAACAAAACGTGCAGCAATATATGTATACGCCGCTTTGAGAACAAAATTGTCTTTGTGTGTAAATTTGTTGCGTCGGGGGTCGTTAGGTCTTTGGGGTGTGCGTTCGGCGGGGTCGTTAGATTTTTGTCGTGGGGTGGTGCGCGTGCGTTGGGGTGGAGATATTTTCTTAAGAAATTTTTTAGCAGCGTTCACGACGTTAAATATTAAATATTAAATTTTAAAAAAATGTTGGTTCGTATTTTTCTGGGGTAGGTTAAGCTAAAATTAAAACGCCGAGGTGAAGAATTTTTTAATATTAGGCAAACGCGTGCAAGTGGTAAAGAGTGTTTTAGCTCTCCTCATAAGCTGCGTTTTGTACGAAGTAGAAAATAAAATTGAGAAAATATACGAAATGTTATATGATGGAGGTCAAATTTTAAACGTCTGCAGGTAAAATCTTGTAAAAGAAGTCGTTCACTTCTCGCAATTTCAATGTCACGATAAAATACTAAGAATTTGCATGCAGTCGAATATAACCTCGTGTTTTTATCTGGTAATATATATGCAAATTATTCAACTTTTAATATAATGTATTTAATTAACATAAGGTGTGTTGCAAAACCATTCAAGACAGGTATGTCGTATATTTCCTTTGGTTACATCATCCCAAAATAATTTATACAAGTACACTGAACTTGCAGTCGGATCTAACATATAATCTTTTAATTATACCCGTATGAATTTAAAATATATGCAAATTATACCACCTTTCATCACGATTTATTTGACTCTCAAATTATTTGATTTGATCTTATATCAAGGCTTATGTATTAACTTTACAACTCAAGGTGTAGCATCAAGGTTTTACGTCACTCTCAAACTATAGAACTTAATAAAATAGCTTTCCTTAGCACCAATATCATTTAGAAAATATGTGTTTCATTAACATATACTTATTTATTAAATATTTCCTACCAAAATTTATTCAAAAATTTAAAAGTTCTTTATTTTCATTTTCATATAGGTAAAATCACCACGTTGCTATGCTCTCGGCTACCTAGTTCCGGCTACTTTTCCAAGGTCGTTGTGACGTCATAGCCTTTTATAAATATAGAGCAATGTAATACTATTCTAAAATTCTAAAAAGAGTTTTTCTTACTAACCACAAATACATACAGCTTGTAGAACGCGGATGTATCCAAGTCAGTCCATCGGCACATAAAATAATCTTTTAATCCTTTCCTCTTTCTCTAATAAGATGTTCTTTGTCTAACACATCTTTGTATTGTTCGCGTATTGTCGCAGTGTCTTCTATTTAGTCCAACTTTCGCCTTTTGCATGCATTTCTTCTAATTCCAGCTGTCTTTTCTTCCACTTACAGAGTATGGCGTGCATAATTGGGCAATTTCCTGCAGCGTCAACGGAGAGAGTTTACTGCCAATATTTACGCGTTGTCGTACAACCTCTGGGCGAATGTTAGGCGTACTTATCAACCCCGATACCGAAATGGTTATTTCTTTTGGAATTGTAGAATATGGTGTTACAGATTGTGTAAAATATGTTACCTGCTTTAATGTAGCACTTGTGTAAGATTTTTATTTTATCTTGGCTGTTTTCCTACTCTACTATCTCCAAATAATTTACAGGTAAATAGTTAAAACTAAAAGCTGAAAGCACATACTTTATCAATTTTTCCTTTTCTCTGGTTTTTCTGACAACTTAATTTGCAAGCCCGTCAATTTCTTTGTATTGCCGTTCCCCAATACATGTACTGTAGCAGGTTATTATACACTAAACAGCAGCTATTTTGAAGCTTGTCCGATAACTTACTCCACATTTTAGCGATACCGAGTACATTGGCGCCTTTAGGAAGTATAACTTACTATCTTCCAATAAGGTTAAACAGTCTTTTAAGGGATTAGCGAATGTTGCTCTTAAATGTGCATCTGGACAACGTAAAAATCTAGTATATAATTTCCAAGTTGTTTATTAACATCAGGATTTGTTATCTGACACACAAATTTGTTGTATATCTTAATTCTTGCATTGGTTGTTAGCCATGTTAAACAATCGAATTTATATTAAAATTAAGTTTAAATGGCTCCATGCTTGGCATTAAATATTTTTAAATTTTGTTATGTATAATGCCAGAATAAAAATTTTAAAATAGTATTACATTGTTCTTTATTTATAAAAGGCTATGACGTCACAACGACCTTGGAAAAGTAGCCGAAACTAGGTAGCCGAGAGCATAGCGAAGTGGTGATTTTACCTATATGAAGAATTTTGTTATGTTAAGTAAAAACGTGCAAGTGGTAAAGAATTTTTTAGCTTTCCTCAAAAGCTGTATTTTGTATGAAGTAGCGAATAACATTTAGAAAATATACGAAATGTGATATAATGGATCAAATTATAAAGTCTGCATGTAAAAACATGTTCACGATTTCATTACCAAGATAAAATAACAAGAATTCGCAGTCGAATATAACCTCGTGTTTTTTTATTGAAATTATAGCTCTCTGGTAATATATATGCAAATTATTCAACTTTTAATATAATGGATTTAATTAACATAAGGTGTGTTTGCAAAAACATGTTAAGACTATTTCCTTCTTGGTATGCAAATTATACCACCTTTCATCACGATTTATTTGACTCTCAAATAAAAAAATTAATTTGATCTTATATCAAGGTGTTCTTGCTTACATTTAGCAATTTCAATATATATTTAATATGTGTGTGTATATGTAAAAACATGTTAAGACAGGTCACTCGTTATTTTATTCATGATTGCATCACCAAAATAATTTATACAACCACACTAAACTCGTACCCGGATCTAAAATTTAACCTTTAAATGTATGCAAATAATGTCGTTATTTAAAAGGTGGTGAAGAATTTGGATGGGGATGTACTCATTCTCAAATGCGGAATGGTACTCCATAAGGCGTTCTGAACGGAGGCTTTGCACGCATTAGGTGATTGAATACTTCGGAGATTTTTAGGTTAAGCAAAAACATGCACGTGTTGAAGAATCTCCGAGAATTTCAAAAATTATTTTTGTATTAAATATATAATATTAAAAGAAACACACAATATTTTAATGTTTTATTTACAAAACTTACATTCTTTAATTGTCCCTATCTTTTGTAGGTGGCGGTAGCAGATTCTTATTTGAATAAAATATAGATAAGACTTCCACATTAAGAAAAATGTATCTTAGTTAAATGTACGGGGATTTTATTAATTATAGTTTAGTAAAGTGCATGGTAGTTAATGACCTCGAGGTTGTGATATTTATAACAACATACCGATATATGTAAATTATATATGGAAACTGCATAACTTCAAATCATTTTAGCATAATTGTTAATTACCAAAATTCATAATTTCTACTTCCGTTAAAAACACATTAAGTAAGTAAGTTTATACATACCGATAATACAATGGTAAAAATTCTTCTACAACACATTAAACAGCTTATTTATATTTGCTACCTTAAACAACTATGCGGAGTGCATATAAATGTCAGAGGAAGATTTCTTATCGTTCCTTCCAATCTTAAAATTTATATCGTCAATAAAATAATAAACAGATTACTAATAATAGGTCGTCAATGGAACTAAAACAACATATACAAAATGTGTACAAATGAAAAGACCACTTATTAATTAATCATGACTATAAATTCCTTTAAAGATTTGATATTCATAGGTAGTAACAATGTTGGTGCTATATATATAAACGACTTTTATGAGCATAGTTTAAATTAAAATAACACCGAAATTTATGTAAATTTAATAGTTCTGGTTTATAGTTGGTTGATCTTTGGAGAATAAATTTTATGAAACTTAGGTTTAAGAAATTAATCATTTTACAGGTGGGATTAAATAAAATGTACTACTTTGATGATAAAAACCTATGCAATGCATTTTATGTTTACACAACTATAACATACTTTAAAATTTAATACCTCGGTAGTAGAATATAATTTTTAATTGTATTATTGTAACATAAAGTTTGCATAAAAATGCAAAATACATATCCGTTAAGAGGAATTTTTCAATATGATACTTACAGATTCGTTAGTAAGTTTTACAATTAAACTTATTTCAAGACATTTTTGAAACACATCTTACTAGTCTCAAGGAATATGTATGTATGTAGGTATAAAATATACAAATAAAACACTACTTAATGTAAACATTATTCTTTATTAAAATGAATAATTGGTTATATGTACAAACCAGTTTTTGAGTACAATTACATCTGTGGTTGCGCAATTGAATGACGAATGTTGTGTGGTATGCTAGAAACACTTGTGTGAATTGGTGTAATACTTTAATTTATGTAGAGGAGTACACCCTAAATCTTCTAGGTTAATAACATTTAGGTGTGGAAATTCATTGTAAATTGCCATCATCTCAAGATATACCGTGAAAGTTGCTTAACCATATCTTTTGGTATTTGAAGCGAGCTGATAGACAGTTCCAAGAATATGGTGGTTTCAGCACATATGTTATTGCAACTCCATTCGATAGGGATAGTTGTAAAACAGCCATTTCTTTAAACACAAAGTTATTATGTGCAATTTTAAACTTTTGAACGTCGACAACTAATGGACTATTAATTTTAGACTTCACTCACAATATTGGTTGCAGGATTGTAGCGGACCAAACGATCGTGTAGAATGAGGCAGTACGCTGTAGTGTGAGCTTTAAGCGCTTCTTTCATTTGAAATTCTAATCGTACGTCAACCGCTCCCACTTTCACTATTTCGTTTTGATGGGAACAATCGATGACTACAAGTGGAGCGTGCGTTTGAAATTCATTGGGTGTTAATATCGGCTCGCTGATACCCCCGTAGTACGATTGTTGAAACTGTGCATACATCTCATATAGTATAGAATAGCGATTGGTATCGAAATCAATGTTAAGATTATCGTAAGGATACATAGATGAACCCAGATGTAATTTCATATTGGTCAACTTACAGTGGTCGAACTGACTGCGCCCTTTTGCGCGATGTATCGGTTTGAAAGCAGACAATAACAAAACGTGGTTTCTCCACTTGAGAAGCCGTCTTCACGGCCCACGTATGCGTGTGTGTTGTATGTAATTCTGGATATTCGTGTAGTTCCCAACTGCGAAAGCTTATGTCCATGGTGGCATTGCGTTGAATATGTTTGAGTAGTTTTAAGCGCTCTGCATCTGCAACGGTTATATGTGGAATCCGCCATGATATATGTGTAATAGTAATTTTGATTGACTCTTTGGTATCAGAATTCGATATAGCTGCATCGTCAGCACTACTTCTAATAAGAATAAGCTCTTGTTTGATATTCAAAAGAATTTTTCGGTAGTCCTCCGCAAATCCTAAAACCATGCGCAAGGGAATGCATACGTTGAAATGACCATTAGCATCAACGAGATCAAGCTTATCGATGGGGACCAACCGGCGTTTCTAAAGCGACGACTTTCGCTATAATCGTAGGATAGGAAATTTTTAATAGTCGTAGTTATACCTGGATTACGAACGCGGTCAATAGTCTTTCCACCAAGTTCATAACGAATTTCATCAAATAAAATAAAACTCCGTTGTTGACAAAATCGGCGGTAAGCGAAACGCCACCATCTGACTTATTCATTGTACCCTCAATATAAATTACGCTGTCCCATGGTAGTGTATAGACATCTTCGTTTTCTATTGGAATCCGTATAACATCGTTCTTCTCATACGTGGTATTGGAGTACGGAGTATGCATATGTTTGTCGGCATTGATGATGGTTGTATCAAATATAGCACGTTGCGTAACATTTAAAATATTACTATCCATTTTAGCTATGTAGCACTTTGAGTCCTAATGTTTGCAGAAATTTAACGTTTTCCGGTGTTAATCGGTGCACTGGTGTCTTGTAACTGGTAAAGGTGCTGATAATGCGTCTATTAATAGGTTTTGGTGGTTTATGCTCATAGCGCAAAACCATTGTTTAAAGACGCTTTAGATAAAGTCTAATCGTGATGGTTTCTCGACGAAAAGTGATGAGATTACCGTTTTGATCAACTATTTTAACAATGATGCGATCGATGATTCGTGTATTAAGTGGCATATAGGTGACGTTCACGGGGTTTTCAATAATCTTGTACCCTGCAGCAACTGCAGGAAAGAATTGATGCAAAATGTGTACAGGTTTGCTATTCCGATACGATCCGACCACAAGATTACATTCAATACATATTGAATTGATTGGAAAGACTTGTGCCGGATGGTCCGAAATAGCAGTAGTGAGAGCTGGTAGTTTACGTTTCTCAAAACCCAGCAACGAAGCAAGTGAATTTGGTTGTGTAAAGTCCACTATACCTGATGCTTTGATTTCTGTATGTAAACTGTTATTATTGGCTCGAATATCAATAAGATAACGTTTGGATGAAGTGCGTTCACGGGGATCGTTCAGATTACGTCGTACGAACTTATTAATATCTGCCACTTCATAAGTTCCTTCTGGTAAAGTAAGCACGATGTCATCAATGTAAAATTTATTGTTCGCTTCCGTTACATTGGGAATTGAAAAATATGTATCAAAGTTTGTAAGACCAATAACGTATTCATGGTCATCATCGAGAACAATTGGTGGGTTGATGATTGCGGTGAGCGTAGATTCAGTTCCAGTTAAAGTAAATGTGTACATGTTCGGTGGTTGACGATAAACTAACAACTAGTCGTATTCGTAGTTGGGATGGGGTAATAAAAAGCAAATTCCTGAAACACTTGCAATATATGGTTTTTAATTAAACACTTTTTATACAAAACAGTTAAAAATACACTAAAATCAAATAATATATAACGTTGTTAGAAACTTAGCGGAGGACTATTTTGCAGTAAAAATTTCAATACGAAGTGTCCACAGGTAACAGTGTTAAGCGGTTGAAATTGTTCATAATTATAATAGAGAGTGCATGGTCCTAATGAGGTTAAGTATTTGACAAGTTCCCTCGGAGGTCGTAGATTACCAATGCTATCATAATAGACTGCCCTTGAACCATCTTTTTTGTACGCGGTCCAATGAGTTCCCACACCACGTGTAGTATCATGATTAAGAATACCACATTCTCGCCAACGAATTGTGTTTGGAAGTGAATTGCGCATGAATATTCCACGAAAGTGGGATATTGGTAAACGTTTTATGTATTTGTTCAAGTCAACATTGGTCAACGCTCGCATAGGTAGATTTAACGAATGCGTTGAGTTTTTTTTGTTGTCTTTGTTTACGCAAACCTTGCCCGTGTGTAAGAAAAGGCTTTAGGTACAGTCCATGTCCACGGCGATAAGGTTTCAAATAGAGACCCTTTCCAAGTGTCACTGCCTCTTGTGCCATATTATGTCGTTTCGCTTCATCTAATTGTTGTTGTCCAAGTTTAGCATCGTTGACAGCTTTTGCAATCCCAGCTGCTCCACCCGACAACGCTCCAATTGCGGAAAGGGCTGCAAAAATAGGTATCAAAGGTAGGAAACCACCAGTTTTGGGTACAGGGATTACACGTGGGATGCCACGAATTTCATCTGTTATTTCTTTAATCGGTGCCACTGCAAGTTTAGCAGTTTTAATAAGATCAGTCGGACGAACGTTTTTAATGCGTTCCCAAATGGTGCGAATTAAACGCTTGAATGGTATACCACTTCCTGTACGTAGACGCTGACCACATCGTTTTCCTTTACACCTTATCGTTTTTTTGCGACAACCCATACCAAATTTAACTTTGGCATTCATTGCAGAACCAACAGCAAACGCAGCAAGTTTTCACCTAACGAAGCGTCGGGTGCAGTACGACGTTTTGTGCTGTTTCGGCAAGACGTCGATCAGCTTGGTGTCGGGTTGTTAAGTCTGTAGAAAGATCGTAGGCGATGTCGTGTAGTTTGCAGGCTTCGTCTAAGGGATTACGACCTATATCACCACGCTCGAGGCGTTTCTGAAGCTTAGTACCCGGTCCACAGAAGCGATAGCCTGGTAAATGTAATTCTACCGGTAAACGATTGATAGCACTATTGAGTAACCCGTAGCCACGATAGGATTTCATTAATCTTGTCAGTCGAAAGGTTTAAAGGAGACTGGTCATGCATGTAGAATTACTCGCTTAAATGCTTACCATACTGCAATTACGTTTTAGTATATGGATAGAATGCGTCTGGTAAAGCAACAATTGGCGTTGCCAATTACGGACCACAACTGCAGCAACAACACTAACGTGCAAAAGCATGGACTACTATTACCATCAACAATACGGTGTATCATTACAGGTCCATCCAATTGTGGTAAAACTAATGTAGTCATCGGTCTCTTGAAACATCCGAATGGTGTACGCTTTGAAAACGTTTATCTCTACTCAAAATCCTTGTATCAACCAAAGTATCAGTACCTAGAGAGGTTATTACAACCAATAAAAGAAATAGGATATTTTGCGTTTAACAAATGGGATGCAATTGTTACTCCAGCGGATGCAAAACCTAATTCGATATTTATTTTCGATGACGTGTCGTGCGATAAACAAAATGTAATGCGAGAATATTTTTCTTTAGGTCGACATAAGGCCATTGATTGTTTTATCTATGTCAGACCTATTCCAAAATACCTAAACAATTGATTAGAGACAATGCTAATGTCCTAGTGCTATTCAAACAAGACGAACTCAATTTAAAACACGTATACGCTGACCATGTAAACACGGATATGTCGTTTAACCGGTTTAAAGAATTGTGCGGCGTATGCTGGCGAGATCGGTATGGGTTCCTGGTGATCAATAAAGATGGCGATTTGCAGAGCGGTCGTTACCGAAAAGGTTTTGACACCTATATACTTATAAAGCACATAAATAGCATATCACTTCCTACCCGTTTCTAGACGATGGCAGACGACGTGAAAACCAAACAAGAACTCATAAAAGTACGAAAGGCAGTCAAGAGGAAATTACAAGCGCTAAAAGCAGGTGTGGTTGAAAAGGAGCTTGCATTAAGTAAAGTCTATGCACCTATTACAAAACGTTTACAAACACTTCAGACCGGTCTGCTGAAAGATATTAAACAGGAGTCCAAGATCGAAAGCCAGCACTGGTTACCACAACAACATGACGTACAATCTACTCCTAAAAGACGCCCTAAATTTCTCGATCAGGTGCGCAGTTCAACACCAATCGCCGCACCACCAATAGAGGAGGCATGGGAACACAATCCTCATAGCCCAGTCCAGTCTGTGGAGTCCACCTTCGAAGAATCGGAGAGTAGCGGCAACACTCCAGAGACCCATACAGAGTACGAACGGTACCTAAACAGCGAAGAACATCAGGCCTACTTACAACGATTCTTACCATCGGTAAGATACTATGTCGATAATCTGTTTTCCAACTTTACTGGTATTTATAACAATGACACGGAGCACTTGCGCAGGGATAAAGTACGTTTTAATCCGGAGACAGGAAAATTAATGATTGGTGATTCGGACATTATCTTCGGGATTGGTGAAAAGGTGTGTAGAACGATTTTGCTACAACGGTAGCAAAGGGTTGTACGAGCAGCTGTTCCTTCTCAATCCTTTGGGTAAATTCTCACTTAAAGAAATTAACGATTATGCGGACATTAAAAAGAAGTAATGCAATGTATAGCTTACGACAGCAAACTATAAACCCGAGTGGTCGTGGTCTACTCATGGATTATAACAGAAGCCACTAGAGTATGTATACTTTGATGATCCCAACGAACTGTGCGAACGGCTCAAGCTTCTGGTCGCCTCGCAAGATGCAGGTAACACCGGTCACACAAACGAAATTACATCGATTATGGAAGAATTACGCGAATTGCGTATAATAGCGTAGATTGTGCGACTTGTTATTCATTATCACGATGGTTATCGACAAGTTTGGACATGCGTCTGACTGTGCTTCATATATTTCTTATGATGATTACTACGATTTTGACAACATGAGATTAGCGCGCGTCGCTACACCACAAGAAGATGATGATGCAGTCACGAAAGCGTACTTAGAATCGCGGTTAGCAACGCTACACCAGCAAGAGGGCGAACCAACGCTTGGAAGTGGTTCCACTATTCAGCAGTATATAGACACGCTTGTGAAGGAGACAACAAACAGTATGATAACACAATTCTCGAGCGAGTATGTTACAAGATCAGACTTTAACCATTTTGAAGAGATGATGCGTAACCTTGTTCCAGCCACTGTGAACGCTAATGTTGACAAATCGTAACCAAACGGATAGATGATTCTATGAATAGCATATATAAGACATTAGACGCTGCTATTCAACAAGTGAAAGCACAATTTAGAATAGACATTGCACGAATTCAAGCAGATATTCAACAGTTGCAAGAGAAACTTAAAACGCACGCATATAGCCGTCAACCATACACACACACATATATTAGCAATATGTCTGTAAAGGAGCAAATCGTCCACGAGTTACATAAGCCTGCTCGCATTAACTTTCCTAGAAGACATGTAATCACAAAAGGATTAAACGAGCTGTTTCAAGCCGATTTGGTGGAAATGATCCCATATGCAAAGATAAATAAAGGATTTAGATACATTCTAGTTGTTATCGATGTATTTTCTAAATACTTATGGGCCGTACCGGTTAAGCGCAAGACGGGTAAGGCTGTTTCAAACGCTTTTCAATCAATTTTCAACAAAGACCATCGTATTCCACGGTACATTCAAACGGATTTGGGAAAAGAATTTTATAATTCAACATTTAAGGCTTTAATGGAAAAATATGAGATTACACATTATAGTGTGTACAGCAATAAAAAGCTTGCGTAGTAGAACGCGTTAATCGTACCTTAAAGTCAAAAATGTGGAAACAATTTAGTTTGAATGGTTCGTATCGATGGCTGAATATACTATCCTCACTCGTGACTGCATATAACAACACCAAACATCGAACAATCGGCATGCGACCTGTAGATGTGTCAAAACGCAATGAACGCAAACTCTTCAATACAGTGTACAGTACGATCAAAACAGTTAACTTAAAGAGTAAAAATTTTCTGTTGGAGATCATGTTCGCATTAGTAAACATAGAAGTCAATTTACCAAGGGATACACACCAAATTGGTCTAACGAAATTTTACGGTGTACAAAGTGCATTTGACTAATCCTTTAACGTACCTGTTGCGCGATAGTCGAGGACAACCAATATTAGGCGGCTTCTATGCAGAAGAACTTCAACGAACACACTATCCGGATGTATATTTAGTGGAAAAAGTATTGAAGAGAGTTAAAAATCAAGTATATGTGAAATGGTTAAATTTAGATTCTAGCCATAATAGTTGGATATCCAAAATCATATTTTGTAGATTTGCTGTTACGTGTTTGTTTACCATCATATGTCATTCATCAATAAAAATTTTTACTGTTATATGCTTTATTATAGCGACACACACACACACACACACAAATTACATCTATGTACTACTAATTACTACACTAGTTCTACGTCAAGAAAGTTGTTTATAATTCCTCATGCCCGAAGCGCAAAACGTTGATGTAGGTTGATTTTCGCTGTTTTGGTTGAACTTGAGTATTTCGATGTCCGTGAATATGTGTAAATAACAAGCAGGTAAAACACATTACCTTCTCAGCTAACAATTTCTCCCCGTACTTGACCAACACTCGAGGTATATATATTTATTGTAAAAGGTATGCGACACGTACAATAGCATCCTCCATTATATCTAATAAGTGCTATCTATAGCGCATCAGGTAGGATTACCAAGATGACATAATTTACATACAAAAATAGTATTAAACTAAAACAATAACTTTAATAGCATATACACTTTTTTATAATCATCTATACTATTTGATGGCCATTTTCCCGAATCCGGACCACACGTCCATCCTGGTTGCTGTTTTGAGCCCTCCATTGCCAAATTCTTGAGGAGCCAGTTATATGTTGTTCTATGAGGGCCAACTACATTAGGTTGGTACTTATAATTTACCTTATGCTTTAAAATTAACTTCAATACTTTTTTAATACCATAGGTTGTGCGAAATATACAACATCTACAATCATATCGTCAATCGCTGTGACCAGTGATTTATAGTTGCATTTATATTCATGATAGGAAATGCCTTCGTACTCAATACAGCTCGGTTGGTTAGTAATTCTTCAAGGAAATATACATCGCTCAAACTATAATTACTCTCTATTGCGTCTAGTACACCGCGCACCTGATGACATTTTAACTCTGTTTTGCCGTTGCAAGCATCAATGAAGTTTGATACAAATTGATCGCACCTACTCTGTTGTTTAAACAGCATGTCCATTACATCAATGGATGTATCATTGGTCAGCGTTAGCCATTTGAAGGCTTTAAAGGAACATGAACACCTACTCTGAACAGTATACGTTTGATTTTGTCTACATCATTCAATACTATGGCATGTTTCAGATGTTGGTGTAAAATGCGTTGTTCACTCGAACAAATCGTACAGTACATTGTCCATGTTAACTTGAAAACTTCGCACCACTATCGTTGTTGTTCCACTCACTGCGAGATCTATCCAAGTACCTAGCTTTTATGGCACATTCATCAAAATAGGTAATGCTAAAGTGTTGTGATACTGAGCATCACCTAGTTATTCGTCTGATAAACCCCCCACTAGTTTTTGTAACAGCATTAATAAATCAACAACCTTGAGATGATCTCTGGCAAGGCGACTCTGTTGAATTTGAACAATATATTTAAGGAAAATCCAATTAGAGGTGTTTTGGTGGTGATAGATTGTTATTCAAATTATCTATGGGAATATCCTTTACTTTTAACGAAGGATGCATGCCCGGTAAATTGCAAATTAATCAAAAGAGTATAACGTTAATCATTACTCTACATAGAGCACAAAAGCTGTCATAGCCATGCGAGAAATATGTTGCCTGATAAATACCCTGTATGATTGTTGTGGTTTTGACAATTTTGACAACAATCCTAGGTCATGGATCGAAACGTAAAGAAAGATGATTTTAAAAACTATGAGTGGTTTAATTCCCAACGAAGATTAAGAAAAAGGTTGTCTGATGTCGCTAAATCTATATATATATATATATATATATATATATATATATATATATATATATACCAATGATTAATACCTTGAAAGTAATAGGGAAAATAAAATTTAAAGTTGTCAACCATGTTCGGGTGGTAATGTTGATTCGGTCATTGATACCTACTGCAAGTTAAAACAAGTCGTATACAATGATGAAAAGTTTTTTGAAACTAACTAAATGTGATCTTGAATACATGCTTTGTAAAAGCGATATAGTTCAGATTCTGCTACGATTCTTCAACAGACGGCGATAACAATAAAAACTCTGTTTAAATTAATTTTTAATAACGACTTAACATTGCGTAATTCTATTAAAATGATTTGAAATATAACGGTATTATTTTTATTGTTTAGCATCAATTTAATAACATTTGTTGATATTAGATGAAAATTGTGAATTTTGGTAATTGACAATTATGCTAAAATGTTTTGAAGTTACCTTGTTGCCATATGTTCCATTTAACAGAATTAAAACTCAGATATATTATAGACATTCTTGCAATTATTTACCATATGTGTATATATTTCTCTTGACAATAATTATTAATTTAAGAATATCTTATTGAATTAAAGTAAGTTATTTATAAGCACTAAATTCTACAATAATTAAAACGAGTTTGAAAATAAAAATGTATTGACAATGTAGCTATACTTGTAATTTATTCTGCCAGGATCAACAAAATATAATGCAAAATAGTTGTTTTTAGGTATAAACCAGAACCATATAATTTACATATGGAGATATGTTGTTATATTTATACTATAAATAGCCCAATCGCCGAGGTCATTAACTACCATGCACTTTACTGAACGCGGTTGTTAAAGGGCGTTATATGAACGTTTTTTGCAAAGAAATAAGTAATATTTATCTCAGTTTGCGAGATGTTGAAACGTTTAGATCCGTAAGTTATGCATATCTTTTAGAAAACATATTTGCTTTTATGGACAAATTTTTGCTTTACATTCCTTAACTTTAATAATTTCACTAATCATGTTTACAGAGTCTTTTTAAATAATAATATCCTTTGAACATACTATCATCTGGAATACAAATTTTGTTATACCTATATCTAGTACTAATAATAATTAGTGTCTCTAGCACTGTAAAATTTAACTAGAATAAATAATTCACAATCTTTTATAGTGTTTAATTAAATCGGTCTTTTAACAACAAAAGAGGTATTTTGCACATTGCAAATTATTATTACCATGCTTGTAGCAATAAATATTACATAATAAATTGCTGGTTATTCACCTAACAATAAAATTTTACACTAAGAATATATAATTGGTGTATGCTGGGTTGCCTGCCATAGATATGCATATATTTTTAGAATTTATGGAGTACCATTCCGCATTTGAGAATGATTACATCACTATCCAAATTCTTCACCACGTTTTAAATAACGACATTATTTGCATACATTTAAAGGTTAAATTTTAGATCCGGGTACGAGTTCAGTGTGGTTGTATAAATTATTTTGGTGGTGCAATCATGAATAAAATAACGAGTGACCTGTCTTAACATGTTTTTTTTGCACACACACCAATATTTTAAATTAAAACCATTATAAAATACGAGTCGAATAATTTCTCCTATTCTTTTTGATATTTAATACAAAAATAATGGGGCAGAGCCCCGTTTAGGGCACGTTTAGAAGCTCCTTCCCCACCATTCATCATTTTGAGAGTGATTATGTCATCCACCACATTTCCTATTTTTGCTTAACCTAAAAATCTCTCTTTAATTAACTAAAGCAACGAGAATAAAAACAATGACGAAGCTCTAAAGATCACCGCTAAATTCTTCACTACATGCACGTTTTTGCATAACCTACAAATTTTTTATCACGTTTGTGCAATTAAACGAGTTATATATATACAATGTCTAATACGTCATCTACATACAATCACCAAACCGCTAAAAGTAAAAGAATTTTTCTTGCCACATAAATTAAATGTATAATTACATTTAAATATTTAAATATATTCAAATTGCTAAAATGTAAGCAAGAGATCCTTGATATAAGATTAAATTAATTTTTTTATTTGAGAGTCAAATAAATCGTTATGAAAGGTGGTATATTTTGCATACCAAGAAGGAAATAGTCTTAACATGTTTTTGCAAACACACCTTATGTTAATTAAATCCATTATATTAAAAGTTGAATAATTTGCATATATATTACCAGAGAGCTATAATTCCAAACTCGAGGTTATATTCGACTGCGAATTCTTGTTATTTTATCGTGACATTAAAATCGCGAGAAGTGAACGACTTCTTTGTAAGCAAGACATCCTTGATATAAGATTAAATTAATTTTTTATTTAAAAGTCAAATAAATCGTGATGCAAGGTGGTATAATTTGCATACCAATAAGGAAATATACGGCATACCTGTCTTGAAATGTTTTTGCAACACACCTTATGTTAATTAAATACATTATATTAAAAGTCGAATGTCGACGTGATTTACATATATATTACCAGATAAAAGCACGAGGTTATATTCGACTGCATGCAAATTCTTAGTATTTTATCGTGACATTGAAATTGCGAGATGTGAACGACTTCTTTTACAAGATTTTACCTGCAAACGTTTAAAATTTGACCTCCATCATATAACATTTCGTATATTTTTTAATTTTATTTGCTACTTCGTACAAAACGCAGCTTATGAGGAGAGCTAAAACACTCTTTACCACTTGCACGCGTTTGCCTAATATTAAAAATTCTTCACAGCGGCGTTTTAATTTTTAGCTTAACCTACCCCAGAAAAATACGAACCAACACGTGAACTCCATTTTCTACACACACAACATTTTTTAAAATTTAATATTTAATATTTAACGTCGGGAACGCTGCTAAAAATTTCTTAAGAAAATATCTCCACCCCAGCGCACGCGCACCACCCCACGACAAAAATCTAACGACCCCGCCGAACGCACACCCCAAAGACCTAACCCCGACCCCCGACGCAACAAATTTACACACAAAGACAATTTTGTTCTCAAAGCGGCGTATACATATCTTGCTGCACGTTTTGTTTCCCAAAGCGGCTTAGCTGTTCATATTGTTCTCGAACCGGCGTATACATATCTTGCTGTGGATCTCTGTTGCCAAACCGGCTTAGCTACCCTACTTACAGTCAACCGTACGGATATGAAAGAAAATCAAATCAAGCTAAGAAGTTTAGCCCGCACCGAGTACCACAATAAGAACAAGGGGAATCGAAAGAATTAATGTCGTGCCAGCTAAAAACGTAGCAGAGTGGGATGGGCCACACAGAAAAAAAAGGAAACTTCAAAAGAGAATGTTTTTATTTTCAGAACTTTAAAAACCAACAAGTTATATAAAGGAAAATCAACCCGCGGTGAAAACAATGTTCATCCAAAATATCCCGCAGGATTTACACAGCATAACAAAATTTCCCCTGAAATAATATAATACCTTCTTTTAATTATCGAACCAAAAGAATTACGCAAATATATAGTGAACCGTTTTTGGTCCTTTACATACTATAGATTTAGGTATTTAAAAAAAACGAGTTACACAGACTAAGTACTTATTCAGTGTCCACGTTTCTTTAAAAGAAGAAAAACATTAATGTGATAGTGGACACAATTAAAGCTGCTACCAGCTGAAGTGCATTTGAGCTGAAGTCGAAAAAGAATTTACGTAAAAAACTTCATCTAAACTATAACAGTAAAAGCGGTCGTTGTCATTAGCACTACTATAAGGCAAACAAGGGGAGTGATTGGATCATGATCTAGAATGCATGTGATAATGTACAAGCTTTATAATGCGATATATAAACCGCATGGCACGCAAGGGAATTAGTTCTCTTCTGAATATCGATGCACATAGTAATATAATATTAATGGTTATAGTCGTTACTAAAATAAATAAATCATAATGTCTATATAAATTAAGATACAAGTTCATCAGTGTTTGTGTAAATAAATTCAGGGAACGCAGTTAATTATATTATATATATTACCATGGATTTTTAGGTTAGAACTGACGGTAGATGGGTCTGATAAATATTTATGACAGGGTACACCATGTATATAGAAGGCATGTAATAATTTAAGACATTTTTCTAAGCTATAGCATAAGGATTTATAATTTAAAATAAGCTTTAAGGTTAATTTTGCTTTATTTTAGAGTTAGGATAGAAATTAATAACAATTATTAGATATTGTAATTGTAGGTTCGTAAGGTAAATACGTGCATTTAACTGTATACCATACAAAGTTAGTAGTAGGAAAGTTTTTCATTTCGTGGCATAAAAATCAATAATTCGAAGAGAGGAATTCTTTAGGGATATCAAGTAACTGATATTCAAAGTGTAATTATTCTATTTGTGTGCATAACTTAGAGTAGGGTAATATGAAGCTGGAACATCGATAATATTTCAGAGGTTAGTGTAAGATAAAAGTGTTGGCAAGAAACAAGTTAACGATTATGAGTTTCTAAGAACGAACGTGCAGCAAACGATACATTTCCAGTAAAGTTTAGCATTCGGCGTATTAATTTAAAAACTTGTAAACAAGTAAAAGATCGTTCAAAATGAACAGCAGGTCTATGTTGAAGGTTACGTACAATAATGGATCGATAAAATAAAGACAAAGAGTGTGTTTTGCATGAAGTAGCAAGGAATGAAAGATAGCATTGGTTAGTTATCATTGACTTTGAAACGGCTGTAAGATAAGGCAATTTTAAAGGTAGACAAGTAAGACTGAGATGCAACGTGTTTTCATAAGACATCGGTTTGGAAGGGAATTGAAAAGTACGGCAGAAGGCTACAGACAGAGTAGGACTATTACACTGTGTATATAAAAAAAGAGGACGATCATGTAGATGGGTAGGGTAGAATAGAACATGTAAACAGCGGGGATAAAGGTAAGGAGATATAACATACGGGTTAAACAAAGATACAAGAAATGGATAACTGACAGAAAGTTGAGAAAGGGTACAAGACAAAAGACAACATTTGCATGTTAGAGAGAGGTGACCGTATGTGCGCATATGAGAGAGGCGTGTTTTGGATGCTTGGGTTGATGCCAGTTACCGCGGGACTTCGGCGAATTTGATAGCCGTTGGAAATTTTAATGAGGATTTAGGAGTAAAATGTTTGTTTGTTATTGAAAATTCTGAGATTTTCGAGGCGGTTGGCAAACGGCTGCCAAGTTTACGGCGAAAAGCTGAAGGTTAATGACTGGATTTGGAGAATTGAACGACGGTTAGTTGTTGTTGTGTCCATGGGTTTGTGGAATCGGTAGACCGTTTAACAAAGTTTACCAAGAAAGCGTGTTTGTAGAATACGATTTGGGGCGGGGGGGGGCATTTTTGAGTTTATATAAACTAAGAGGAGGCGGTAAACTCCCTCTTTCTTTTTCGATCTTCAGCCAAGCTCTGAACGACAATAGTAAATTAATTAAATAACTGGTGGGTTCGAGATTTTTAATAAAATAAATATGCACAAGTTGGTGCAAAATTAAAATAGCAGTGGTAGATTGATAAAATACATTTTGAAAAGCGAAGCTTGATGTACGCAAGTAGACGTCTTCCTATTTTTGGTTGGAGGTGCTTGTTGTACACTGACTTGGAGTAGTGAATGTTGATGGACCAGTAGCGGATGTACGTTGGTTTGGAAGTACTGTACATTGGATGCAGAAAGACCTGGGTGGATGATTGCTGTTCCTGATGGTCGGAGTTAACTTGATTCCTGTACGTGCAGTCATGAAAGAGGACTACGTCAGGTAACTAAATTTTATGAAATCTTTTAACTGTGGTGATTGTTCGGTGTTATGACATTTTGTGCTTTTTGGGTGGATTTTGTTGAATTCTATGGACACAATAATTGATTATTTACCTTTGATAAAGATCTTTTAGAAAATATGTTTATAAAATTATGTATTATATATTGAGTGTGTAATATTGGCTTTTGTACAAAGTAAACGGGTTTTTGATAATTTTTAGTGCAATAATTAGCACTTAGGTACAGAAAGGTTTTTACTATGAGCTCGCATTAGACTTGGGGTTTTAAAATAATATTTAGGGATAAGCCCAGTTACTTTAAATAGTTATAGATGTAACTAGATAAATTTTGAAATTATGGTATTTTTTTAATGACTTCATTTAAAATTGAAGATTGTTATTAGATATTCGAGAGGTGAATTAAGAATGTTAAGACATAGATTTTTGGGTAGTGATTTGATGTTACAATAAAGTGTGATGTAATTTTGGTAGTCGAACTTTTTTTTCTTTGAATAGTAGGGTAGTATTTTCATAGAGCAACTAAGCAGCCAGGCGAATGTCCCTGAGGAAGCAGAGCAGAAAGCTGGAGGTTTGGCGTCTAACATGTTTCAGGTAGTTTCAGAGAAGCTCTTCCGCAGCATTTTTGTCCACCCAAAGTATGGGGCGCGAATGAACCTACTTGTTCCAAGGGAAGTTCGCAGCATTTATGGCTCCCAAGCGTGGGGCTTCGAACAAGAGGAGAACTGCATAGTATATATATAATATATATTATATATATATATATATATATATATATATATATATATATATATATTGGTAAAACCAGAAGTGGCATTGGCTTTTTAATAATTTTTTAATAAAGTAGCTTTGGTCATCCCCATTTCCGCAAATCTTAAATTTTTCTTAACAGTTGACTATAAAAAAATACACCCTGCTTATGATTTCATTGGTAAATTTTTGTAGACTTTCTAAGCAAAACGTATTTAGATTTAGACTAATTTATCAATGGTGATTATGTCATAAGTTTAAATTAAAATTTTTTGAAGAACTGATAGAAATTTGCGTTGATATAAATGTGTATGACATTTTTTTTCCTGATGTTTTAGAAATTTCAAAGTATTTTTCACGCTTGTTTAGAAAAACCTTTATATTTAATGGAACACATGTAGTTTGCTTGAAAAATATCTGGCAATTAAAATATCATTAAGACGCTTTTGTTGCTTTTTAATTTAGAAAAGTGTGTCTTTTGCAATATTGTTTACGTTGTACTCTCTAACTGATCAAAATTAAGATCTTATATTCAATGAAAAGTGTTTTTTTAAGTCAGTAACAAAAATTATTTTGAAATTGAAATTAATCCTCTGCGTTCGAACGAACCATTTACGATTGTTAGACCTTAATACGCATGTTTGTTGCCGTTGTTAGTATCTGGCTATATCTGAAACATTACACACTTCATTTCGAAAAAACATGCTGTGTAGAGTTTTGTATTGACATTTTTAATTTTATACACTTTATGTACGTCAAAGTAGTTCCCCAAATACATTAAACAGCGTTCCTACGTTGTATATTCAAACAAATAGTATAAAGTATCCGTTTTTTAAGATTTAAGAGGGTGTTTTACTTTCGTAAAAACTGCACTTTTCGAATTATTTTGCAAATATATAGTATTTTTTAAAACAGACTTTTTAGTGTACTGAAATGAACTTTAATTTACTCTTCTTTATTCGGTCCAGTACAAGTTTAAATATTCACAATTATTTAGGAAGAATCTTTAATGTAGTGAGATGCCGCTAGAAATACCACTGATAATAATTATTACTATGTTTTCTAACACTTAATTTCTTCTCCACATGGCGATTATACTATATTTATCACTAAATCGACTGCGTCATTTATCTACACAAGCACTAACTGTAATTTATATAGACACTAATCGTATTTATTTTAATAATCGATTCAATGATTTATTTCATATCACTCGTGGATCAACATTCAGCCAACTAACCGTCGGATGGTATGGTTTAAATATATACCTGGCAGTTTTCGTAAGTTAATATATGCTTCTAGAAATTACTCGAATTTCCTTTTTTTGCTCGTTTTATATCTGTTCTTTATGTACACCCTTGGAGCTGTCAATCAATTCATTGTTCGTTTAATAGTTTTATTTCTTTCATTCTAGATTATTCAGCACCATTGTTACAACGCATTACTAAATATAAAGCATCGAAGCTAAGTTTTCAAAGAAATGCAATTACTATTGAATTTATCTGTGAAAGATAAATTTTCTACTGGATTAGAGACATTAAAAAGGGAAATCTATAACTCACAGCGATTTGGAAATTTACTATAAAAATTCTTTGTGACTGCATTGTACTTTTGATTATCTATACAAAAATAACCTTAAATTAATTTTCAGAAAAAAAATTAAGTTATTAATAAGAATCTGCGAAAATCATTTAGATATACCCTTCATCACTGATTAAAACTTCAATATCCTGGAGTTTATTAATTAAGTTTCAAGCTCTCATTTTCCTTCATTATGAACATAATTGCTCCATCAAATCGGTTTCTTATCGGTAGCTACTTTATTTTAATTGTGCAGTATCCTCAATTCATAATTCTTAATTAATCTTTAGAATATTGTTGGAAAAAGGAGTGATGGTATGATCCTTGCAGTAATTGCAAGCCTTAAATAATTTCAATTTAAGGAAAGAGTGCATTTTAACCAATATTCCACTTTGTATGAATTCTTTAACGGTTTAGGTAAGGAGTATTATAGTGGATTGAAATTAATATTTATTTTAAACATATGATTCTCTAGTGTTAGCGTCTTACTTAAATATATTTCGTATACCTTTATCAAAATTCATCTGTTAAATATATTTTGTGACTTGGAAATTTTACCATCAAGAGGTTATGCAAAGATATTACCAAATTCAACACAAAATTTTGCTATTAAAAGGTACAACCATTTGAAATTTGAACGAAAGGACAGAGAGAGAGGGGGAACTGCGTAATTTTATAAAGTGGCGCAGCCAAAATTAAACAAGCTTAATAGATATAGTTAATGTTATTTGGGTGCATTAGCTCTCTTCTGTTATTAATACACTATCCCAATCACCATGGCATTAATTCTACAAGACAGTTTTATGTTTTCCATGAATACGTAACTTATGTCTAATACAGAACATCTAGTGATGATTGAGGATTTCTCAAGTTCCTTAACTCTTAGCCATTATATTCCGCACATGATTTATGAAACTGATGTCTGGATATTAGCTTGAAGGTAACTATAGTATAGGATCATTGCTAGCTGTGTAAAAAAACTATTAAAAACAATAAGGTATGGGTGTAGGACTTATTCATTGCTTGTTAAATTATCAAATTTGGAATTGCCCAAAAGGGATAGGAATCCTTTAACAAGATAGGGATGCACCGGCTAACTGCAGTGATGCGGGGTGGGTCCCTATACAAACACATGGTAGAAAATAGAACAAAATTGAACAATAAAAAAATTTACACAGATGCAATGTCAAGTTGCGTTAATAATACACTTATCTAGAGTGGCTTTCAATCAGTTAAGTTTATGGGCGCCAGCTCATTTAATTTAGTCTACTGAGAACCCCTTTAAGATGACGAGCAGTTGGGGTGGATTTTGATTACGTTTTACAACCTTATGTAATAGAGTTCCTCTCACAATTAATTGATATATTCAAATAAGAAAAACACGATCTCACTGTATCACCTAAATCTATTTTTAATACAACATTACAGTATTATTCTTGTAAACAGGTATATATAAAAACTTAAAAGTTATCTAAATACTTTTCAACACCATTCACATAATAATATTCTTGAAAACATGTACATAAGTGAGTCAATTAAATGTAAACACCATTTACTTAATAATATTCCTGAAAGCCATATATACAAAACTTTAAAATTACCTAAATTCAATGAAATGCAAATAACATAACATCTTCTAATGTACCCGTACGCTTACAGCATTCGACATTATGTAATTTAGTTACACCCATTGTTTGTTTTTCTCAGACCATTAAACTGCATAATTCACTTTCTTACGATTTTTAATGTACAGATTTCTTAAAACTAATAAAGCTAACAATTTAACCTACAATACATCTGAACGTTTTACACTTTTAATGTCTAGCTAAACAGGTTTCACCCCAAAACAGAAGAACAATTTATAACTTTTGTAACTAACCTTTTAAATGCTTGTTAATTTAATTAGGGTTATCCATTTCACCAGCTGGAATCCACAATGGAAAAGGTTACTCAATTGCCCAAAGTGGTATCGACTAACCGGACCAACTTTTAGATATTGAGTCTTATCGATATATGTGAATCCACCACGTTCAATACTAAGTTACTACTTTCTAGCTAATGGAGTTCTTCGAATTCCCGTTTCTATGAATAATCTTTCACATGTCTATTTGTTACTGGTTCACGAGTAATTAGTTAATTGATTTCCAGCGACTATCTAGTGATGTCATTTCCCCAACTTTTCTTGCATTCAGGTGGGGTTATGTCGTTAACTGGTATACCTATTGTGTGTATGGAATGAAACACGTGGTTCTGGCGTGAACCTGTAGGATACCATCACGCAAAAGTCACACAAAAGCTGAATAAATACATTGAAAACATTTCTACTTTGTATGGAATAATATAACCACTTATCTGTCACCTAACATTCGTGAATAGTACCAACAAAACGTCAAAATTCCTTTATTACATTCTATGATCATTAAAGTGTGCCTGGGGTTTTCTTGTGACTATAACTATTTAACATTGAATTTAATTTATTTAACTAACATTTGTAAAAGCTCTTTTATATATGGAAGAATTATTGTATAAAACATCCCTATTAATTGTTATACTGTTATTTACTTCATAATTCTAAGGCTTTCTTTAAGTGATATGATTTCGCTGCGAAACTCGACTAAAATAAATATTTGGTTTGCCGTATTGTGTTTTAAGTTAATTTATGAGTCGTAAGTTCCGTTTTAATATTTATTTTAACATAAATAACTTTTTGATTTGTGGTTTATTGCTTGCTTTAATTGCCTTTATTGAAATTATGTTTTCTATAACCACAGGAATTGAAATATCATGTTTAATTAATGTTAGCTATTTGTGAAATCCATTACACAGGGTGCACCAATAATAATTTTATGCGTTTTAGATTAATTGTCCTCTTTTTGCATTTGGTTTTTATTTCCCGTAACGCCAAGGCGTTACATGCTTTATCTACATATCCTAAATTAGCGAAAAATCAAACGCTTGCATGTCGTTATGAAGCTACATATTCTAGTGTCGACCTAGTTAATATAGCATATTTGTTTTGCATGTCCTATATCTTTTTTACTCTTTGTTTGCTAGTCAGTATATATAATGCTGATATGAGTTGTTCGTAGATCTTCTCTTTGTAATATCCAATTCTTTTACTAATTATTTGTGTTGATTTCAGATCCGGCAGTCTCGTTTTTTTTGTGCAACGCAATGCAGAAGTCTCTCACGGTCATCCCCGATGGTTGGTCTCTTCATTTCTCTTTCTTGCAAATTCGCCGTCATGAGTTGCTTTGACCAATTTCTGCTCCCCGCAAGACATCCATGTCGTATAGCTGAACACATCTTTCAGCGAAGCGCCGTTTATCTACGTATATTTCTTTTTAGTTTTCTATTTTCTCCCACGTCATTAGGTGTTTGTATAGCGCTTTTTGGGCTTCAACCTTAATTAAGCTGTTACCAACGGCATCATAGTATTTACAAAAATTAAGCGTGCCGCTATTTATTAAGCTTCCCGTAAATAGTTAAATGTGTGAAGGTTCAAAGGCACCACTATATTTTATTACATAGTCACCACTAGTTCTCTCGTAGTCTTATTTACATAAAATTTCATTTGATGCATTTCTTGTCTAACTTACAGGTTTAGCTGTGATCCAGTGGAATAAACAAAGTGTGGAATTTGTAATTGGGTGTGACGAATAATACCCAGCAGTTTGCGCTCAGTCATTAAATTTTAGTGTAATTTGTTCTTACAATGTACCAATTATTTTGACCTTCCTCCTATTTGGTTGTATTGTTAAAGTTTTTCCTGGCTACTGAATAATTTTTCGTAGACCTTGCATCCAATGAATTCAAGTGTTACTTAAGGAGTTCAATTTGGATTCCCATTCTAAACCTAAAGTCTACTTGAATTATCATTAGACATAGTGTATTTATTTGTTTGATCTGCATCTGAATCGGTTAATACTTGCATTTTTTTTTCGAACGCCATTTTTGCCTTGTCAAGTATGTAATTTGATGATTTAATATGGTTGTCTTGCCGACTGAATCAACCTCGGTCATCATATTGTCCATACTAAAATCGTGTTTAATTGTTTCAGCAGCTTGAGGATATATCGATCCGTAATCTATCACTGCTTGCATCAGAGTGCATACAGGTAAAAATGAAGCGGGTGCTGTCTCGCAACTGATTGTATTTAATTTTATCCAGCCACACAAAAAAAGTTTTTTCTGATTTGGGGTCTGGCCATGTTTATTATACGTTTTTGGGGCCGCTGAAACTTAATTCGAATCTATTTTACTACATCACATCAGGATTTTGACCTACCCTTAAAAGGCATGGCGGATTTTATGTGGTAAACACACTTTTCTAAATATAGACAGATTTGCTTCAAACTGGGTATTTAGCGGTTTTGGAGTCGGATAACGAATCTGGAGTCAGATTTTCAAAATTCATGAAGGACCACATATGACGATCGATTTTCATAAAATTTATTAAATTTTAGAAAACTTGGTTTCTAGGGGTTTTTGGTGTCGCTGATTACGAATCTGAAGTTCGATTTTCATATTTCAAAATACTCAATCAAATATAGCCGATGAATTTTTAGAAGAAACTATTGAATTTTTATGACACTTTGGTATTTATACGGTTTTTTCCAACTGTTCAACATTAATCTACAAGAATTACAAATTATATTGTGAACTCATGAATATTCACCAATTTGTAAATCGAAAATTCTCTGGTATGTGACTTTTATGTCATCATCTATTTGTTTTCGCAATGAACTCATTTCGTATTTACAGCAAATGTAATAGAACACGTCACGATTTTTATCACAATCGTGAGATAGATTGTTACTTTTTCTTGCCGTATTGTACTATATATTAGCCAAGTCACCAACCAATGTAGAGCTGCGGTTGCAGGATGACGTCTCCGGGCCCGATTCCTGCCCCGACCAGCCCTACATGTAATTTTTCAATGCTCCACCCGAAGGTACTACATTGGTCAGGAAGCGAGTTTTTTTTGCCTGAAAAATTTGGAATTTTGCCAAACCCTTGCTGTTCCAAGCAAGGTAGGGATCTTTAGCGTGCGTGACAACACTCACACACGGGACCTCCATTTTACCTCAAGCGAACCGTGTCGGGATTCGAATCCAGGACCTTGGGCGTAGTAGTCACACACATACCAACTACGCCACGGAGCCGCCGCCCCGACCAGCCGCCGATACTGGGGCTCCGAATACACGCATCAACACGTTTCCTACGTGCATCTGCCGTGAAAGCATAAACCTGTGTCTACATGGAGAACGAACTAATTGTTGTCTATGTAAACGGCGATAGCCGTAATCCAGGGACTCTGCCGGACTATGAAATTGCTCCGTTGCTCACCTTCACCAAGCGGAGGTGCTCTGAATACAGATGCCCGCAAGATATAATCGTTCTGCAAAGAATTTCAACTTTCAATTCTTTGAAAGAACATATTTTTTAGAACCACGTATCGAAACATAGAAATTTATCGCTGATATTTTTCATTGATATACAAAGACTCATGATCGAATGTGCATAGAGCTAAAAAAAATTTGGAGAACCGACAAGTACATCTATATATTAGGTTAAATGTCCGACATACGTGGTTATTGGAGTTAATAGGTTTTTGGGTAAGTGGGTAGTAGGGTTATGGGGGTTATTGTGTATAGGTTTATTTTTAGAGACAAGACGGATAAGCGTAGAGATTAAGCTGAATAAGTGGTTATTAGAGTCTATGTACATTGAATAGGGTTAAATAGGTTGTACGTCCAAGGGGTTAAGTGGGTTATGGGGTTTTGATGATTGTGTGAAGTAAGTTATGACGTAATGGGGTATAAGAGCTTGATTTTTAGATTACAACTTCATTTTTGGGATTATGTGCGTTTAATAGCTTAAATTATAGGTTTTTTTGAGGTTATGGCAGAATCTTGATGTGATGGAGTTGAATAGGCATTGGATTCGCATTCAACGACCTCACAAACATAATAATCATGGTCAGTTCTTAGATCAGACAGAAACACTTTTGTGTGGCTTTGTTATGAATCTGAAGTCAGACTTTCAAAATTCAAAAGGTCAGATCAAATATGGCGGTTGAATTTTTTAATATTGAAAATTCGACTTAAGACCGTTAATCTGCGACCCTAAAAAAGCTATGCACCAAGTATTATAAAAATTTAATAATTTTTTAAAAAGCGATCGCCATATCGGATCACCATTTTGAGTTTTGAAAATCTGACTTCATATTCGTTATCAGAGATCCCTATAAACCCTGGATACCAAGTTTTAAGCAAATCTGTCAATATTTAAAAAGTGTGTTTGTCACATTAATTTGTCATGTTTTTTGAGATTATGCCAAAAACCTTATGTGATGGGGTAAAACGGACTTTGGACTGGTTTTCAACGGCCTCAAAAATATACTATCGGAATGTTCGTGTTGAATTTCCTAATTGCAATTTTTCCGCTAAAGTTTGACATTGAACCTGCCTAGATTTGGTTTTCCAATGCTCCACCTGAAGGTGGCCAAGAAGAGAGTTGTTTTATCTGGAAATTTTAAAATTTGCAGAACCCCAAGCAAGGTAAGAATTTTTAACGTGCGTGACAACACTCACACACGGGACCTACATTTTACCTCTCGTCCGAACGAGGGCGTATTTTTGTGAAAAATGCTCGCTTAACATTTTTCAAACGGTCCGTGTCGGGAATATAACTCGGGGCCTTGGGATTAGTAGTCATCATCATCATTTTGTTTTCGACCTTACTTAAGGTCGGTTTGACGCAGCTCTAACTTCTTTTCTATTCTGTGCTAATCTAAAAAGCTCTACATACCCTTCACAACCTAAATTTCTAATAATTTGACTAATATAGTTTGGTCTAGGTCTTCCTATATCCTATCTTTTTCCTATCCAGCTGGCTCTACAGAGATATTAGCAACCTGATGGTTGTTAAAGAACTCTAACATGTTTACATGATTACCATTTATACGGAAATGAAATATAACCTGGTTATCCGCTTCAAAAAGGAAAAGTGTTAAATTATATGTTATGGTAAGGCTTAAGCAACGAATCGCTGCCAACATGCCAGACCGCTACCTAATTGTGAGTTATGCCATGGTGACGTTTATTAAATTGTATGTTATGGTAAGGCTTAAGCAACGAAACGCTACCAACATGCCAGACCGCTACCTAATTGTGAGTTATGCCATGGTGACGTTTATTAAATTATATGTTATGGTAAGGCTTAAGCAACGAAACGCTACCAACATGCCGGACCGCTAGTCATACACGAACCTATCTAACCCACGAAACCGCCAACATTCAACCTCTACCAAGTAAACCGCGGCATTGTATTGGTTGTCTTTGATTGTTTAAAATGTATATCTCAGCTCTTGTTAACAATACTTGTTGACCTGCCCGATTGAGCCATTATTTTAGGGTTTACCAATCTTTTTACAGATATATGAGAATTGCATGTCTTTACTTTGTTGTTTGTATCTGATTAGACACCGTTTGAGTTCAATGCGTTACCGTCTAGGTGCAACAATCGGTGGTGCTCGGCGTCACAATATTTGCAACTAGTTGTTCTACACTCTTTTAAAAGTGACCTGGCCATATACAGTTGCTGCATAATTTATGTTTTCTAATCCGTTCATGGCGTTCGGAAACAGGCATGTTAAGAAATTTGTCACATTTAAAATGTAAGTAAATCCCTTTACAAAAGATACCAGATATTTTGATAATACGTGTGAACAAAGGTTTTTTTGTCTCTAGTACTGTTATTAAAACTACTCTTAACCATTTTTGCCCGGCTTCCAGTTGTCTCTAACAATATACACCTTTTAGAAATAAATTTAGTTAATTGTAAAATGGTAGGAAGTTCGTCTTTGTTAAAGTTTTCTTTGAACTAACGTTTTGTTATCGGAACTAATTTGAAAGACAATATTGTAACGAAAACTGTATTTTTACAAACAATAGTTCTATATTTACAAACAGATTATACAATCCTTCTCAAGAACTCCTAGTTACAATGGTATTTGTTAAAAACTTTCCCAACAATTTACTTTCAGCTAATTGCTAACAGCGCAAGCATTATCCTCTAAAACTACTGTTCCAGCTCCTAATTTACTATCGAGCACTACAGTTAACTGTTCAATCACTAATTACTAATTTATGTTATCGCTACAATAATTTATATCAACACTAAAGTAATTAAATCGACAGTGATTTATATCACATATGTACTAAAGGATTTATTAGAAGTTATCGTAGTCAAAGCTGTAATCTGAACTCAACTTCAATTGGAACTGAACTGCAAAACCCCTTAACTACAATTTATACTTTGCGCAATTCTTCTCAATTATTCTAAAACAAACGGAAATTATGCAAATTACATCTCGAATGTACCTATTGTAATCTTTAAATGCAAGGTCTTGGACCTGTCAATCAAGAGATATCTACCGCAGGACCTGTCAATCATTTTTTGTGCTCGAGTGTTTCGTTTACGTTCTAACGTAAGTATTTTGGTTACAGGTAGACCAAGCGGCGCCACAATATGTAGGTAAAACGTGCGTCCCGCGATTCCCTAGGTTGTCCTAACGGTGCTAATGCCCTTACATTTTTGTTAAAGTTGTCAAGCAATTTTCACAAGTGTGTGTGAGATTCGAATTTTGGAGGACTAAGATCAAAAATATTCTTTACGTGCGTAGGAATTATAATTTTTTTGTTGTCGTACCGTTCTGTTAACTTCTGCTAACTTATTTTGTAATTAGTAGGGGTCGTTTCTAGAGATTGAATTACCAGCGCAACAGTCTTTTGACACATGTTTTTAAATAATAGTTTCCTCACATTGATCAGTTGTGCATTATTGTTAATCATTGAATCAGAAGTGCCTTAAAAACTCATCCATTCACTATAATGGCTATCAAAATCTTGCAAATTTGAATTAGGATTGAGTTTTGCTTCCTTGCTGTAGATTCGTCTCGAAGATAAAGACCATATGTTGAACTTGCTTAGTTATTTTGACGAGACTGTGGCCCCGTATATCTTTGCTTGATGATTTGTTTTATGCATATGTTGACTGTATTTAGTTAATGTAGTTATTGTGTTTATCAAAGAACGACTGCATTAAAAGAAGATTTAATTGCAACTAATAATGCTTGCATTGTAACCCCAACAAAAGAACACAACCAGCACTGGACAGCTGAAGAGAACTGTTACCCTTTATCAAAGTACACATGCCGAACATAGAACAAGGCCTAGAAAATTGGGATCCTCAACTCATTGTTTGTGCTACCCTTAAACTAGCGAAGCTATTGGATGCCCATTTCACTAACCTTTTTTCAACATACTGTGCATAGGCGAAGAAAGCATATAAATATGATTGCAAATCCTGCAAAATTCAGTACATTTAGTGCTCCCCACAGCTTAAGGACTCAACTACAGTGCTCACCATAGCCTGTAAACCACCTCAACAAGCAGTGCTCTCCATAGCCTGATTAATTTTTGAAGCCGTTACGCTGCTCGACGCCGTACCTGGGGCACGTATAGCAGTGCTCTCCATAGCTTGCTTAATACCTGACCAGTTACGCTGCCCGGCGCCTTACCTGGGGCATGTCGCCATAGTTCAACACGCAGTGCGCTTTACAGCCTGCTTAATTTCGACCTGTTACTCTGCTCGTCGCCGCACCTGGGGCACGTCGCCATAGTCTAGCACAAGTAAACCACGTAGTAACAGTGCTCCTCATAGCCTGCTTAATATCTGATCAGTTACGCTGCCCGGCGCCGTATCTGGGGCACGCCGCATTAATTCTTTACTACTCCACGTTGTTCCAAAAGTGAACCGCGACTTCCAAAGAGTCCCGAAGACAACAGAGGACGTCTAGACCTCTTCAAACAATGAATACTTCCTTATTGTCGTTATTCAAGCTCTTACTCAGCCTCACGATTGAAACCCGAGGATTTACGAAGACTTCCGAAGCCTACCGAAGACTTCCGAGTCTCTCAATTTTGTGTATATAGTCAATGTATAGTTTTTGTGTGTATATCATTAGCCTTTATAACTCCGCGTTGTTCCACAAGTGAACCTCGAAGCCTTCCGAAGATTACCGAAGAAGTCCGAAGACCTTTGGACCTCTCCGAACTCTGTATATATCTGTTTACTTAGTATTTAAGTCTCTGCTTGGTTCCACGAGCAACCACGAAGCCTTCCTAAGACTACCGAAGATTGCCGAAGACTTCCGAAGTGCTTAAAAGTGCATAAACTGTTCATTTTGACTTTTTACTTATATATTTGTGTACTTATGAACTTTCTCTTATTTTTTTCGCTTGTGAACATTAAACATAACAGTGCTAAGTATACATACTTTTAGACGCCGCCCACCTCAACGATAACATTACCTCGTTTATATACGCAGCTACTAAAATAGAGAGCTTGCGCAGGGTGGGAGCGACGCAAACTACCATCCTCAATATGACTCAGGTTCACAAGTAAATTACAAATTTAACAATATCGTTTCAGTGATTAGTAGATAACTATTCGTTTTGTTTCGAAATTTGTTAAAATACTGCCATACGGTGGTTGCTTTTGTAGTAAACTGCATATAAATTAATTAATATATCACCAATTTTAACAATCGCTGTATTTAAACACTGTAAATGTTTAAACCGTGTTCTAATTTACTACTTTACGAGTATTTGCAATGTATGTCCAATGAAAAAGAACAGTTATTGCAGTAGAAAATACAAAACAAAAAGGAAATTGCAACCAATTTGAATACTAAACAAGAGCCTTCTAAATAAATACCAACCTTGTTTGAAAATCCCTACCTTTGCAATCACAAAAACAATTTATTTTTACACAACAAAAGAAACGTTGGAGACCATGTCACATAATTGCTTCGTGTTTGTTGAAATATTGTTTTGTACTTTTAGATTTACTAGAACGTAAAACAAGCACCAATTTACGTTGAAAATGTTTCCTCTTGTCGTCGTTCACTTACTATAAAACCTACAAATGAACGTATACAAACGTTCGTGTTTCCCCAAATATTATAATAATAATTAGGACTAATGCCTTCATTAAAATTCTACCTCTTCTAAAATCCTGTTTTAACTGAACCCAAACAAAGCCTTCTGAAATTAAAGCTGATTAGTAATTTTTTTGAAAGTCTTAACGGTTAAAATGTCTGAAATTATAATAGGATGATATTCACTTCAAAGTTACCAAATACCTAACTTTTAAGAACTTGTGCCTTTTAGAGTTACTAATTTGTAGCTGTAATTTTCCTAATTATGTAGTAACACTTTCTAATTTAGCTGAAAAACATTATTTGATAGGAATTTTATCAGCTGTAATTTATAGTGACGCAAGACACGTACAGATAAATCAATGACAATCAGTGTCTTTCACACATAGTAATTAGAAATTATTTGTAAAGGCGTAACCGTTTTTCACCGGCATGACATCTTCACGCTTTCAGAGGAGTTTCTGAAACACCTCTTAAATGGTTCGATCGTTTTGTATTATGTAGTTTCAGCAGCCTTTGAAATTGATACAAAGTGAGATGATGATAACTAATCTTGCATAGTTTCAAGTCAAGAAGAACTTTGAGCAGTGTGAAATCAAAACAATATTTTGAATATAGTATCTTTCTTATTTATACTTATTAAATTGGTTAGGTATAAAAGAGTTGACATGGACGGTTCAATACTGTAGTCAAAGAGCTTTTGGTTGTAATAGTTTTACTTCAAATAAATTTGAAATCAAAGAATAAGAAAACGCTGTTAGAGTTCACTTATTTCTGACTAATAAAAATCTTATCTTTCAGCGTCAGCATGGGTTCGTGTAGAATAGAGCTTGGTATCCTGTACTCACGCACGGAAAGTTTTTATTGTTAAATCGTGCCACATATTTTATTACACCTGTCATTAGATGATTTTCAGCAGTTTTTATGTCGGCTGTCTATTGGGCGTTTCTGGAGGTATTTATTGAAAATACATTCCAATAGCGTGTTAAAACCGATATTCCAAAGATGATAAAAACTTGTATTTGTATTATAAACAAACCAACAATTTCGGTCATCCAGGTGTTTTGGTAAATTTCTAGCATGCGTTAAATCAAGTGTCAAAAAATTGGATAATTGGCTAAGGAAATGTTATTAAAGCAGAGTATAATAATGTTATGAATAATATAAAGTTTGCTGTACCAGCAATGGCTAGTGGCAGTCGAATGATTAAAAACTATTGCGCACTTAAGTAAAGTTGATCGCAACGTGAAATTTTTTTTAAGTGAAAGTAAGCTTTTTTTGTAGCAATTTATACTATTATTAGTCTACCGTTAAATGTCACTAATTTTATAAAATGAGGAACCCTCGTAATGCGCCCTTCCTTTCTTTAAAACTTTGTACATAAATTACCTATATTTGTACTATCCCGTTTGTCAGTGTAGTTAACCAATGACGCCGGTAGAAAATTTTATAAAGATTAAAATGCTTCGAGCTCTGACCTCAAAATTGCTGAAATAAATTATTCCTTCACAAATAATCTTTATAAAAATAAGAACAAATTCTAGCTTAATTTACTGAATGATACTTAATATCGTTTTATGTACAAAAAAAAACAAAATTATACTTGTAGCTGGCATTGTTCAATTCTCTTTATAGCGTTTATAAAGATATCACTTCCATTGTAATTAACGACATTGAATACTTTCTGGTTCCTTTTCCAATTCAGTTTCTAAAGTGCATTTATTTTCAATAGATTAAACTTAGCAGTTGATCTCGTATCAACATTGTTTATATCGAAGATTGTTTAATTTTCGTAGTATTCTTAAAAATAATTATGCTTAATAATTATTCAAAGTTCTATGTTACATATTGCATATCATAAATGAATCATAAATTACTCGAAACTTACACATTTGATGAACCCTACTCTAAACTTACGTGTTGCTTGACGTTAGAATGAATTATCCCGTTCAAATTCATTTCTATCTTATATACTAAAACAAACAAACAACCTCAATACGTCATTTTCTCGATAGTTGTAGGTTCTATTTCGAAGTATTAGTCACGGATGATATAACAATTACGCTGATTTAGCGTTTTAATGAACTATTTGTAAAGGCTATCGCGGATGTAAAAATTCTTTGTTAATGAACGAAACGGATCGTTCCTAGCTCTCCCTTAGAGCTGTTAAAATCGTTCTTGTTTAATTTTATGGTTTTCCCGATAATAACGCTTCTTCAACTTGGAGATTTATTCATTGATACAAGATAATTGGCTGGCTGACGTATATAGTTTATGACTTTTTCGAATTCTCTAGAATAAAAGGCGTATTCTTTTATTTAGTTAACGGAGATATTCGAAAATTTTAAAATTAATATCTTTGAAGTAAAGGTACGCTGTATTAAAACTCATAACAATGGTATTTTAACGAGTTTGACTGCATTATAGAACATGTTTTAAATAATATATCTTGACACTGAAATTTAGTTTTGTAGAAGTGCACGAGACTCATTTTTAAACAAAAACTCTGGCGGGACTAGCATCGACCTTTTGTGGCTGCGGTAGATTGCAAAAGACTATATCTCAGGGGTTTTTACTCTTAAATATTTTGAGAACAAAGTTAAATTTTACCCAGACAAGTTATAGGGATGTAATTTAAAATATGACAAAAGAAAGTATCTTAATACAACTTATATATTGGCGTTCAGTTCATAACGTTAGAAAAACAAAATATATTTCTTTATTTTCTTACAACCAAGTTTTCGTGTAAAAAAAATCTCTAAGTGTAGTACATATCTACTCTCATAATTTCAAAAATGTCTCGAACTCTACCAGATAAGATATTAGAAAATCTCAAATTATTATTGTACTTAGACACAATTTCAAATTAACGTTCTAAGTAAAAAGAAATCATAAATACGCTTTGTTGTATTTAACATAGTTAAGAGAATTTGTATTAAACATTTTAAATTGAACATAACCTCATAATCCACAAAACGTTTTATGAAAGCTTTTATATTTACACTTGTAAGGTTATACCAGAAAAGTAAATGTAATATTAAATTAGTTAAGATAATAGGTAAGTAAAAGTATGACTTTAATTTTTAAAAGCATTATCTTTCTAGATATTTGAGATTAAAACTGAAACACGTTCACATTGTACCGTCACAAAAGTAAGATAAAACTCATACCTGTATTCATGCAATTTGAAAGAAACGTATAGTTAGGTATTGAGCTTCGTCTTGTTTAGAATTATTAAATTTTTAGTTTCCTCTTATGGCTTCGTTAAGACGAGCTCCATCCATATTTAGTTTAGTTGTTAAACTCAAACTTCAAATTTGTAAGAGCCACTCTTTTTGTTCCACAGCCATATGTTTTGTTAACGGACATTTAATTTATTTTTAGAAGGTAACTAAACGGCTACATAAAATTTTTGTACGATTATAGATCATATTTGTAGGTAGCAGAATTAATGCATAGGCTTAGATAGTCTAAAATATATAATTAGACACTCCACCAGAGAACCCTAGAAAATAAACGGTGTTGCAAGAACGGAGTATTGTATTACGCCACGAGGAAGCAATCAGAAAATTTATCTGTGAACAACTTACCATTTATAAACATTTTGAACGGGCAATTGAGGTAGACTTTCTCCATATACATTTTACTAATATTCTAAAACGATATTTTTATATTTCAACAATAATATAAGAAAAGACACCTTTTACACACCAGGTTCGACATCTTGACCTTAGAAATAACTTCCATATTGGGAAACGGCATGTGCACAAGAAGGCAGTCAGATATTAAGAGAACGAAAATTTATTTTGGTTTGAAGATAACCACACATTTTGACAGAGGGACAAACAAGAAAACCATCCTAATTGACAGATTCATTTATTCGCCAATTATGTATTCAGGGACATAATTCAGAGGTTTACCAATTAAAAAATTACATATAATCATAATTATTTATATTATTTATACAAAAGGAGGAACATTAAATTAAAACTAAAGATCAACGTATTTAGTGTATTATTTTATAATATTAAAGGGAAATGTTACATAAATCAAAACTAACTTGTGATTGTGAACGGTGTTAATATAAAATTAAAGTGAAGAATACTTTTATATGGAAGGAAGTGGTACCGCAATGTAACATAGCAAGGCAACGGCGAATTGATATGCTACAGTATTAAATTTCGTTGAACGATTCTACATATATAAATAACCCAAGTATTTGCAATTAAAGAGTAAAAGTGTCATTTAATTAGTAAAAAGAGTAGGCTGTCACAGATAACATGAGCGCTACGTTATTAATTTCGATTTGCTTTACAGCGACAAGGACCCCGTAGCAATTTTTAGAGTACACCTGCTAACTACAATGGCGTGCGAGTGGGTTCCTATGGAAAAAATACAATAAAAATAATAATAAAAAATAAAAATAATAAAATGATTGAAATGCAAACAACTACATAACAGTATTCGCTAATCCTGAAAGGCTTTTTCTATTGTTATAATTCACGGGCGCCAAACCATCTGTGTCAGAAATCCATTCATTTTTCTCCCTACATGGAAGACGGTTATTCTGAATAGGTTTCCTTTGCTTTTGGTTTTAAATTTGTCACATTATACGTTATCTATTTCTACAATCCCGTAAAAATATTGTCATATCCAAGAAATTTTTAGCATAGAGTGCCTTTACCAAATAAGAGTTCATCAGTGGGGTAGTTGTATATTCTTTCAGAATTATCTGTCTTTTTTTTCCTAGTTCATAAATAAGTGCAAATAAAATTCAACCTAAATTTAGCTTCTATAAGATTGCATCATTGAATACGAATACAAAATTTTTCTAAAAAAAAAATTAATTTCTATTATCAAACTGCCCAGGTATTACTAAAAGGAATTCTAAAAAAAATTGAATCAATCTTCTGCTTTTATTTTAAATTGACGTCCAAATCAGCTTACAAGATTTTCATATTATCCAAATTTCCAGTTAGAAACCAATGTGCATCCTCGGCTTAATTATTTAGGTTAATTTTTAATTAGCTTTTTATCTTGACGCATTTTCTATGTTCATTTCATTTATTAACTTCTATGTTTATATGCAGGTTACGTTTAAAAAAAATCACTTCTTTATTCATTGTAACATCGTAATTATTCAATTACGGTATGCGTATTGCATACTTCAAATATTTTTTTTTAAAGTAACATTTTCGCGATCGAATTTATGAACGAATCGTTTTAATAAAAGTCCCCCGTTTACATACAAAGATTATCTCTTTTCTAGTACGTTCTAGCTTCGTACGGAACGTAGTACACCGAAACGAAGCCAAGTTTCTCAGAATAATTTATTAGCGTCGATCACGTGATTGATTCATAATAGTGACGCGCACTGTCCATTTTACTCTATCTCCTAAGGTTATTGTGTCGCATCTCATCTCTCCTACAGTGATTGCGAAAGCTAATAAATAATTTATGAATTTTATCGGTTTTAACGTTCCTGCTTTTTTTTAGAATAAATGTTTACTTGTTCAATGAGTTCATACGAAATTAACGTATTCTCTCGAAACTTCTTCCATAATCTTGTATATTCCAGAAAATTCTTTATTTCAAATAAATTTATGTTAACAAAAGTCAATTTATATGATTAGTTTAAAGCTTTAATGGCTTTATAACGCAAACTAGTTGCACTTTTATAGAAAATATTTGCTTTCACGCTAAAATGTGATTTAATATACATTAAGATTATTTTTTTAACAAGATTGAATCCTTACGCAAAATGCGTAAAGCTAGCACTATCCAATACTATTTACAGCAAATGAAGAGCATTTTTATATGCATCAAAAATGTATTGATAGTTAATAAGTAAAAATAAATTCTTTGTATTTATTTTAGAGTGATCGATTTGCATTCGCATTTGATGCGTTTTGAGGTATCTTAAAAATAATTATTTTTACATATATGGCTTACATTATTTGCTATGTATTTATATGCTTATATCATAAGGGTGATTATGTATACACGCGCAATTGCATTTTTACTTTGCACGTTAATAATTAAAAGTACGTTAGTATCATACAGGGCGTAACTGTTAATTTTTGAAAATTTCTATTTTTCCTGATTCTTGTATATTTTAGTGGGTTTTATTTGTAGAATTTGGGTTTCAGTGACCTCTCGTGATCCCCTTTATCACGTCAGTATATACATATTGCTATGATAATAGGGTAGTTTAGGGGTAGGTTAAGTCATAGGAGTCGTAGAATAAATATAAACTTCAACTTTAAGAAAAGCAAATAATTCCAGAAATTATAAGAGTAAATCGGTCACCCTACATATTGTTAATTGAGAGCACACTGTATATAAAATATACGGAATTAAATGCAGGAGAACATAAATATGTCTAAGTGTAGTTTACAAGTAAAGATAAGATTTTAAAACGCAATAAATTGCATCAAAATTAAATCACGGGGAAGCATAGATAAATTGACATTGCAAATATTTACCAATGGCGTCGAAAATATCAACGTAAATGCATCCTAAAATAATTCATTATTAGAAAATCGTTACGTGACTGGAAGAGAACACATTTGTTCAGAAAACCAATATTCTGTAGAAACAAATAAACACCAGGCGGTTCAATTATATGATAAATTAACAAACACCAAATACGTGCGTTATTGAAAGACAAAAGTTGGAAATTGTCGAATAATACTACAATATGCTGGATGAGGACGTGACGAACAGAGCATTAATCGAAGATTTAAACTAAGTAATTTGTAAAAATTCCGAGTTCTGCTAGATAAGGCAAAAGTTTTTGCCTAGATTGTAAACACGCCAATGAAAACAATTGTAGGAAGGGCTTATATATACGATAGTAACGGAACGACAAGTTAGTCGATATTCAACGTGAGCAACGACTATGTTCGAAGGTGTTAAAAACTCACGTAACTAGTGAAGAAATAAATCAAAACAAATCAGATTTAAAAGTGCGAGAATTTGTGCAACGAAATATAAGTCGATCTATAAATAGACTTAAGTTAAACAACTTAATTAAATTCACTTCTAATATTAACGAAACAGGGCTTTAATTGAGACGACTTTAATAGAGACGACTTTAATTAAGACGACTTTAATTGAGACGACTTTAATATGGGACCTTAATTTGCGACGGCTTTAATGTGGGACTTCTAACTTTGGACATATTCTAATTTTGGAGATAATTTAAAAATGAACATATTCTAATTTGGACATATTCCGATTTGGTACGTTTTAATTTTGGATGTACTGTAATTTGGTACGATTTTAATTGGAAGCGATTTATGGGAGGCGATTCTTATATGGGGCCGGCATATCAATAAGCAAAGCGGACACATCAAGGGGATGCAGATCATAGACTAGGATGGAACTCCAGAACCCATTCCAGGTTAGAAATCTTAATACATTTTATTATTGAAAAGCTGTTTTTGATTTAATATTTGCCACACATTGTATATTTGTAAGAGTCATCAAAAAGGTCACTGAAATTTATGAAAATGAAATAGGAATCTTGGAACGTTCGAAGGTCCCTGAATATAATTAAAAGATATTTTTGCTGGCTTTCAGAAAGCATAAATCTGGTATATGTAGATATTTTGTACAAAAAAGAAAGTTTTGAGTGTTGTAAATATTATCAATTATTATATTGTGTGTTCTAGAATTGCTTTATTTGATTCAATAAGATTTATTCAGTAAGTTAGTCGGTAAAAACCTTAAAATTAATATTTCATATAATAAAGGGAATAGCACAGCAATAAAATAGGGCATATCATAACAATTTTATGATTTGTCCAATCGTGGGGCAAATAGCACAGCAATTTATGACACCCACCGTAGGGACTCGATAATCCTAAAATAGGGAATTTCATAGCAATAAATATTGCGCACAATCGTGGGCAATTTCATAGTAACATTTAATTTCATAGCAAATAAATATGGTACTCCCTAATCGTAGGGAGAATTTTATAGCAATTTTATGGTACGCCCAATCGTGGGGCGAATTTCGTAGCAATATATACATGACATTCGAATTGCCATTTCTGGAAATGCCCTTAAGAACAAAATATAAAACCCCTAAATACCAACTTTGTGTTTATCATTCTATTGTTCGTTCAAAATACTAAATTTTCGTTCTTCAATTGACACATAAACTTTACCAATAAAGTTTTATTTAAAATCAATACTAAATATTTTTTAATATTTTTAAATGGAAATAATATCATAGTTATATTTAATTAAAACTAGTTCCGATACTAATTCATAGTCTAACAAAATAATTGCTTTACTACTATATAAATATAAACCTCTTTACATTTAAAATTTACATGTACATGATTATAAGTTAGAGACAGAAAAGCTCATATTGCACTAACAGCTTAAATTTCAATTTCTTTTTAAAGTTTCAGGATGTCCAACAACCTCCACATTTTAATTTTCTTTCTTTCCAGAGAACAGCTCCCTTAACACAATGCAAATTATTACAAGGGTGAGCTCTCAAGGTCGTAACCCTTGTTAACCGGTCGTCACGATATTAACTTCACGAGTCTGTGATTGAAACATACCCTGTCCTTGCACCTGGCGAAGAAATATAACATTAGCCTTGTAGTGCGGGAAAACTACAATAGTTTAAAGTGTGTATACATTTTTTTGAAGCACCCAGTATATATCTCTTAAAACTGTTTATTTTTAAGTTCCAAATTCCTTGCCTGTTACTACCTGCATTACTACACTTCGACGTCTCTAAACAACTTTCTGATCTTAACTTGCAACTGCGGTGCTTAGTTGTTATATCATATTTCTCTCTCTATAAAATTTCGTTTTCACAATGTAACATTTTATTTATGCTGAATTTGTTTATAATGGTTTGCTAGGCGTCAGTGAGGTCGTCGTCAATTTTAACTAGCAATATATGGTCACAAAATGGTTCTTTAATTGGTGCGTATTGTTCACCAACTAGCATCTGTTCGTCTTTAATAAAACAAATATTACCAATATCAGTAACCAAATTATTGTTGTACAAATTTTCTGTCAGCAACCATAATCTAAATTGCTCATTTGGGATTCACCTTATTTCCAAGAAGCTGAGGAATACTAATCATCTTGAAGGAGCTCATGTTTACCGTTCTAGCTACTATCGAATACTTAATCAGATACGAACAATTTTCTCTTTTATGCTCTACAAAGTGGGTGCATAGATCCCGAAGACGTCCGAACAAAGTCAGGTACCAGGTGGAGGAACTAAAATGGTTGATACATCTGTAAGAGTACAAGCGCATATGGAAAAAATACAACACGCGTATCTTTTAGAATCAATCCAAATTGTCGAGAGCACCTCCAAACAAAGTCAGTGACCGCATAGAGTGCGGCACATCCCTGCCCCGTGCCAATTGACACGTTAAAACCCCATTCCAACATGCGTCACCTGTTTAACTAGACTGTAATCACCCAAGTTTAACCATATGCATGATGTATTTCGGAAGTACAATTTCCCATCTTCCAACAAAGTTATTTTAATGGGCATTTTCTGTCATATAACAGTTTTCCACCCCCATGGTTATATATTATTCCTGTTCCTATCACAATACCACATTCCATCACCAAACTAGATGTAATTGTAGTGTATAATCGGGCACCCTGAAAACAGATAAAAATCTATTCTAAGCTTCTTATCTTTTTGCTATTTATACTTTAAACATTAGGTCACTTTCGCCTAGTAGCCTAGTTAAATACCCCGACAAAAATCAAAACCTTTAATTTCGTAATTTAGTGTTCGTTTATGCGATTTAGATATTTGTATTTAATACGTTAAAGATTTTTAATTCTCTAATACTAAACTTAAGTCTATTTCTACCACCACCGCATACTACCTTACATAGGACAAGAGCTGAAGGATGTCGAATGCATGTGAACAAAGTCGCAGATTACCTTATTTTATACTTATTTGAATCTCTTGTGAGGCCACAGAAATTTTGATCATGCGATTTATTTATTTAAGATAGGAAAATGCCGTTGGCGCAGATATTTCAAACAACAGTAGCATTAAATTGATTTCATCAAAATAACGTATAAGGTTTCTCAACTTAAATTTTTATATCGGGTTGTTTTCCTAAGGGAACTAATGTAAGATTCGATACAAACATGAACCTTCCAAAATATTTTGTAGCTATAACAACAATACGGGAAGAGTGCCATTCTACAAAAATGATTCTAATTTTCTCAATGAACAAAGAGATTTCTGGCGCAACGAGTGATAATAAATTGGAACGATAAAATTAATCCCATTAATACCTCCCTTAACATAAAGGGCTTCGTGTAGCTTATTTTTACTGCATGTTCTATAAAATTCCAACTACAACGCCAAGCATAAATGGAAAATATGCGGCAGTTAAAATATGAAAATGACCAATATATTGCTGATAGGGCATTTCGTGTTTTTGTCATTGCTGGGAGGGCTCCATGTGAACAGACAACGACGCATGTAAAAAGGGCATTTCTATTCAATAACCTAAACTAAATCAAAACGGAATCATCGAGTTATCGATGTCCATTCTGATTTCTATTATAATTTTAATTCAGTTTGTAGGTTAAATGATTAAAAGCTTTATCAAATCCGTGCTTAAAAATTTTTTATTCATACTTTGAATTATCTAAAAATTTTAATCAACTTTTATATGAATAAAAGCGATCGCATTCAGAAAAAGCACAGCATTTTGTTCGTGTGGTACAGTTACAATTGGATTTGCTGATGTTTTATTTTTGTTTCCATAACAAACACTCAAAGCAGACAGAGAAAACGGTAGCAGCGTTTGGAATGCTGTGCTTCAGATGTATGAGGATGCTAGTATGCACAGACAAAGTTAAGAACAAATAGGTTATAGAAATAGTAGGGGAACAAGGATATCCGTGGAAAAAAAATAGGAGAAATAGAAGGGCAGAATACCTTCTAATGCATTTTTGGGGAATAGTATGGGATATATTACAAACAGAGATAGGAAAAGTGAGATAGATGTAGACCTAGATCAGATAGTGATAGATGCAGACTGTGCAAGTTTCAGGGAAATCTGTAGGTTAGTTCAGAATAGGAAACAATGATGGTACGCGTCTAACCAGTTCCAGGACTGAAGACCTAATGATGATGAACAGACACCAAAACATTACGGATTTGTTTAAAAATTAGTAGCGAACCTATTGTTGCATATCGTAAGCGTTTAATCTGCGATAGAATATACTGGTTTGATATTGGCCAATTTGGCAATAAAATTAAAAACTAGCCTCTAATGCATCAACGGTGTACTTACTTAAACATATAAAACTTATCTAGTATGAAACAAGGGCATTCGTTTAAGGAACCTATTTTGCTTTACACGGCTTTGAAATATAAAGTATGAAATTGATAATCAAGAATTCCAACCAAATATAATAAATACCCCTTAACCATAGACTATTTTAACAACTAGATAGGTATTTAGATCGTTAAGAGATCATCACCAGTAGAGGCGCCTAAAACACGTATAACAAATATTTAAGGTTATTCAGTAACCCTTCTTAATATATTCTTCTTGCTACCTAGGAGAATGTGAACAGTTGCAGCATACAAATAACTAATGTTGTTTTGAACAATGTCACGAAAAGCTGAGGAGATTGATGCAGGTATTGGAAAATTTCCTCAGGCTAAAAGCGTAGTTAAATCCTTCTGTAGCTGAGTCAGCACAAGATATCCAGGACAGGGTTTTAATAGCCTGCAGCGGAACAAAGAGAAGTTCAGCTACCTTGTAGAAAATTTTAATAATCGCTTAGTTACAATCCTCAGGTGATATAATGGTGCAGTGCAATTTAAGATCATCTGCATAAACAGAATACTTCGTATTAAAGCAATCCTCAACATCGTTAATGAAAATTATTAAGAGTAGAGGCCCTAAAGTAGGTCCTTGCGGTTCACCTGAGGTTTGTGGAAATTTATTGGATATGTATCCTCAATACTCAACAAACTGGGATCTGTTTGAGAAATAACTTCTGAATAGTTGAACTAATACTGACGACAGGCCAATAATGTCGAATTTGTAAAGCATAATTTCGTGAACTAGACGGTCAAATGCTTGTAGCCTTTAAATTATTATTTACCTTTCTAAAAAATTATTGTTGAGGTTAAAATTGTCGAACTAAACTAGACATGAACTACACTCTTATCTCAAAGCCTACAGTGGGTTCTTTAAATTGTTATTCCTGCTAGTAAAACCATACACTTGATTTAATTCAAGTTCAATAAACAATTACACATTGCCACTATTTTAGTGTGTAAAAAATATATTAGTACTAATTCTGTAATAAATGTTTTGTTTTTACAATATTTACAAAGGGAAATGTTGCCAACTGAACTAAGCTAGAACTTTTCACACTCTGGGGATGAGCTTTAAAACACTCGTCACAACACTACCAATAAATAAAACTAGTAAACGCAGTATAAAATCTATAATGCTTCTAAAATATAATAAAGTGGAGGAAAAATACAAAACACAAAAAGCGAAACAGAGGTCCTTTGAATAGGCAATCTTTAAATTTACAGCAACGCAATAACAGTACAGTATTTCCCATCATTATCATTAGGTCTTCAGTCCTAGAACTGGTTGGACGCGTACCCTCATTGTTTCCTAGTCTGAACCAACCTACACATTTCCCTGAAATTTGCACAGTCTGCATCTATCACTATCTGTGTGCGAAAGTCTGATCTTGGTCTACCTCTACCTCTTTTTTTCTACCTCTGCTTGTAATGTATCTCGTACTATTCCCCAGAAATGTCTTAGAACGTATCCTGTCCTTCTATTTCTCCTATTTTTTTCGTTTTCTACAGATATCTCTATTCCTCTACTATTTCTACAACCTATTTGTTATTAACTTTGTCTGTCCGAGCTACCATCCTCTTACATCTGAAGCACAACATTCCAGAAGGCTTCTATCTCTTTCGGTCTGCTTTTCCTACTGCCTTTATTTCATAGTAATACTGTGCTGTGCTCGACACATATGCTTTGAACAGTTTTTCCTTGTATCTATGTTTGTTGTCTTTGAACATAGCTGCTGTTCTTTCTTGTTTGATGCAGTTCGGTCACTTTCTATTGTTTTACAATAATATACCCTATTTCCCCGATATTCAGTGGTATGTGAAGGGGCTTGGCGTCGCCGTGGATCAACGTAGTAAGCGTAAGACTACGGATCCCAAGGTCCCGGATTCAAATCCCGACAAGGTCGACTGCTTAAAAAATGGCAGGTGAGCATTTTTCACAAGAATTACGCCCTCGTTCGGATGAGAGGTTAAATGGAGGTCTCGTGTGTGAGTGTTGTCACGCACGTTAAAGATCCCTACCTTGCCTGGAACGGCAAGGGTTCGGCAAAATTATAAATTTCTAGGCAACAAAAAACTCGCCTCCTGGCCAATGTAGTACCTACTGGTGGAGCATTGGAAAAGTAAATGAACGGTATGTGAAGGGGGGCGTCACCGTGGATCAATGTAGTAAGCGTAAGACTACGGATCCGAAGGTTCTGGGTTCGAATCCCGACACGGCCGATTGCTTGAAAAATGGCAGGTGAGTATTTTTCACAGAAATTACGCCCTCGTTCGGATGAGTGGTTGAATGGAGGTTCTGTGTGTGAGTGTTGTCACGCACGTTAAAGATCCCTACCTTGCCTGGAACGGCAAGGGTTCGGCAAAATTCTAAATTTTCAGGCAACAAAAAACTCGCCTCCTGGCCAATGTAGTACCTACTGGTGGAGCATTGGAAAAGTAAATGAACGGTATGTGAAGGGGGGGCGTCACCGTGGATCAATGTAGTAAGCGTAAGACTACGGATCCCAAGGTTCTGGGTTCGAATCCCGACACGGCCGATTGCTTGAAAAATGGCAGGTGAGTATTTTTCACAAAAATTACGCTCTCGTTCGGATGAGTGGTTGAATGGAGGTTCTGTGTGTGAGTGTTGTCACGCACGTTAAAGATCCCTACCTTGCCTGCAACGGCAAGGGTTCGGCAAAATTCTAAATTTTCAGGCAACAAAAAACTCGCCTCCTGGCCAATGTAGTACCTTCGGGTGGAGCATTGGAAGATCACATGAAAGGTATGTGAAGGGGGCTAAGCAGCCTTTGGCAGCCAAGTTTTCTCAGTATTTTCCAATGTGCCTAAAATTTAAACAGTAACGTTTTCAACTACAACATGTGCTGATTGTCTGACAGAAACACGTTTAATAATACATCATTTCTAATGGCACGTTAGAATATCACGTACAGGCAGCGCGCTATACTAGAATGTAACCATGGTGAATGAACACAAAAGTAAATAGGGATTTAGTACAACTAATTGTATATTTAACATTTTTCCTTTTTTGGAGGGGATAACCAGGTAATATTTCATTTTCTTATATGGGAATCATGTAAACATGTTGGAGTTCTTTAACAACTAGCAGGTAGCTAATTTCTATGTAGAGCCAGGTAGATAGGAAAAAGATAGAAGAGTATAGGAAGACCTAGACCAAGCTATATTAGTCAAATTATTAGAAATTTAAGCTGTGAAGGGTATGCAGAACATTTTAGATTAGCACAGAATAGAAAAGAAGTTAGAACTGCGTCAAACCGATCTTAGGTAAGGTCGCAAACAAAATGATGATGAATTGTATATTCAATTTTTTATCTCAAAGAAGAGTAGATTTTCAAATAATTAATACCGAACTTTAATTGTACAACTTGCTAAAATATCATACCACGGCGATGAATTGATTTAGGGCCCAATTTTCTGAAACACACAAATAAACCCCATTAAATGTTGAGTTTTTATGTTCATTAGAATTTTTATCCTGGATCAACCCCTTATGCCATACCAGGAAGAATTTAAGGGCATATGATATATATTTTCTAAAATACTAAAAAAATTTTTGTAGAACTTTTTCACGGGAAAAATCTTTCATTCCGCAAATTCTTAAAACACATCTTAACGGTGTTTGAGCTATATGACATAATCTCTGAAAATACGACGGCTTAAATTTTGAACTTTATAGATTTTTATACAGAACTTAACCCTAAACTCTCAAAATTAGCAGCCACAAACCTAAACTGTTCCATAAATATGACATATCAGTTCTGAAAATCTGAAATATTCATTCTACTCTTCCACATACCTAGTAATAAAATGTACTTATTGATCAACTTCACGAACAATAATGATAACAACACTTGATATGCAGTCGTCGCATGCGCAGTTGACTCTGTCGCAAGCATTTTGCCTCGAGGCAAGAATTGGAAGTGACATCGACAGACACCTTGCAGCAAATGTCGCATTGCATAGCGGCCAATGTGCGGTCCTCCGCCTAGTAACAAGGCAAAGACGTGGTGGACCAACGAACTGACAAGGCAGTTGTGTTTCTAGACAAAATGTTGCGTCGTGTTGTTTTTGGTGTTCGTTAGAGAGGATACTTTCATCTTTTTAAATTACCCAAAAACTAGTCACCTACCATACGGTTATTCAAACCACAAAGAGACAATTTAAATTTAACTACTATAGGCGATTTCAACCAAAGGAGGTTACAGATACTGACGGCAAATATCCTTACGACTAACAAAATTGAAAGGATGGTGATACTTAGCTAAAATTCTTAGGCGTCTTCAGAAAGAATAACGTTCGTAGGAGGCCCTTGTCGGCAGTTTTCATTACTGACCTTTTGGTCCTGTGACGACAATAGTACCACATGTTGATGAGCTGTATTAAGTGCTAACACTTATCCATATTAGGGTTGTAGATCAACAGACCAAAACCTGAACGTGTTGTAAATATGCCTAAACATGTCTTGCGTGATGTAAATCACACATTAGATATTACGTATAAATCTCCACCAGAATGGACAAAGTCTGCACGTTAGTTACCAGGAATTCTGAATCAAAATTCGGACCGACGTGAAAATAAGGTAGATAGTTTCATAAGCACAATGTCTATTCGTTTTCATTGGTTAATCGATAACCACATACTCTTCAAGGAATGGGAAAAATCCTGTTTAAAATAATACACACACACACACACATATATATATATATATATATATATATATATATATATATATATTGCTATGTTACTCTCACAATTATTCGCTCCCCATCGTTTGGTCGGCCATATAAATTTTATGCTATGAATAAACAGGAATTTATCGTGGACCGACCTTGTGTCAGCCAATAACAAAACTCAATGGCGTATTTAACTTATAACTCCTCCTCTCTGTTTAAATTATCAAATTACACTCCCACTAACTTTTATCATTCGGCCTCGACTAGCTTTTATGTTGAGTTATAAAATGAAGTTAGTTAATTCCATATAATAAACAAATATTATGTACAGGTTGTGAAAATTATTAAAATACACTTTTCAAGCAATAAATATTGTACATCGTATTTATCTCAAAAATTATATGCTTTTCAATCAATCTAAAGTCACCAAAAAACCTATTGTTTTTATAAAAAGAAGCCTGGAACGTTCAAAATCCCTTTATCATATTACGTACTTTCTACGTATGCAAGTTCGTTGTTGACTCAGTCACACTAATTTATATTAATTAAGCAAATTCAATATTCAATATTTAAATTCAAATAGAAAAAAAATGTCTTAAAACTAAAAAATCTAACTTGGTCCGTTTTCTTCGTTATTTGCTTCTCGCAACCAAGATTATCGACGCATCCATTATCAACTGGAATTTTCCATGCATTATACCATCCATTTGGATCAAAATTATTCTCCTCCAATTCAGAATTATTATATTATTATATTATATTATATAACCATTTAAAATTTTATCTATCCACACTTAGATTTATTACATTTGAATTATTGTCGTCACCCTCTGGATTATCTATTCTCACCAGACTAAGAATATCATTTAAATTATTATATTACTTGAATTATTATCGTCAAACTTAGAATCATTATCGCCCTCGAATTATTGTTGTCACACTTGGAACATTTTCATCCGCCTCCAACTTAGAGCCCTATTATTATTATATTTTAGTTTAAATAAATTCCCCAAAATCTACTTACGTTTAATCGGCAATAGAAATTTTCATCTTCGTCGCACTATCTGTCACTTAAACAATTTTCACTTTTAAATATTATTCTTACGCGTTACTCTTAGGTTCAAAGTGACGCACCTCGGTCTTTGTTGAGTTGAGAACTGAGCTCGGTATTATTGTCGCTGTTAATATATGATTAATATCCCACTTCGTCTGTGTGCGTGGCTTACAAGCCCGTCGCTAATCTTAACCAATGAGGTCTCTATTTTCTACACTTAAAGTAGTTTTCTGATGTAACATTCTTGTCCTTTCAAGTAATTGTTGTTTACTTACAGCTGCTTCGTTATCAGCCCATGCGGTGTTTTGAGAAATATTACCGCTTTTCCATATTATACACAAATATCTGATGCAATTCGACTTTCAATTTTCATATATGCTTATTTATTTACGCATTTTTAATTACCTCTACTTATCAAAAATTGTTAATTGTTTGTACGCACTTACACTACGCTTCTTTAAGCTTTATCTCTTATCTCCGAATTATCATAACTGATTGGAATTCTTTTGAATGCGTGTTTAATGACATTTATTGTTTACTTATAAATACGCGCGCTTCCACTGAAAAATATAGTTGTTTGCTTTACTTAAAACTACTAAAATTCTATATACTGGGTGTTAAATATTTGTTATCTACTTTATGCATGTATTACTTATTTCTATGCTAACTATGCCTCTTATTGTCCTAAGATGTGTCTATTTGCGTCGCTTAAAACTACTTATACTCTATATACAGGGTGTTGACTGCTTACTATTTACAAACTATCCCAATTACTCAATTTCCTATTAAATAAATGCAGTTTTCTGCTTCCTATTATAATTTATGATTCCTAAACGACCATTGCTATAAAATACACCCTTAAACAACCCTTTATCACAACAATATATATATATATATATATATATATATATATATTGCCGTGGAAGTCGAGGACCAAGGTTTTAAAATCGAGTCCCAGAGTTGGGCCGTCATAAAAGTGCCGTGGAACTTACAAAAATTCGGAACTAAAGTTTTTACATCGATCCTTTACCTAAATCATTCAAGTCAACATAAAAGTTTTCGAAAAAAAAATTAAAATTTTTAAAATTAAATTCCTTACCCTTTTATTTCGCCTTCAAATTCTTTCAGCTTCCCTGGCTAGCTCAGCTGTGCCTCTTCTCGAATACCTACATTTACAGACATATCTTTTTCACACTGGCACACCATTTCAATAAAACGACCAAATAATACCACAAGCATACAACCTTTTAGTTACACATGTGTTAAAAACAGTTAGATACAATAATTATAAAACTCCAAGTATGGTATGTTTTTAAAGTCCTTGATTTTATAATGATTTTTAAACAAATTCAATGAGATATGAGTAGATGGGCCCCACATGTTACCCTAAATTGACTTCACACTGGAGTATGGTGAGCACATTGTAACAATTTTATTTTAGCAGTAAAGGAACATACTCATTAAACGTACCATGAATATTGAAATACCTTTATTAACTAATATAAAGATTCAAGTAACAATCAAATTTTTATAATATTGCGATATCTAGGATTAGTAGTCTATTTGTTTCGGAGTGCGGTGCAAATCCACAAGCCACTAGCGCGCGCGTGAGAGGTTCGAGAACCACACTTATGATCCTCCCACCTTGCAGGAGCGCGGCGAGCGCACTCGTCGATAGTTTAGGCAGCGTGAAGATGCATTTAAAAGAATGACGAGTGACCTCCGGGTCGCTTTTAATTTGGTGAAGCACTTCCTGAGTAACGGTTAGTACTTAATCCATATATTACATATTCGTTATCATATTAGCTAATTTAAAATTTATTTAGCGCAAGCAACCATAAGTTAGAAAAAGTAACCATACGTTAGAAAAAGCAACCATACGTTAGAAAAGCAACAATACGTCAGAAATTGCAACGATAAATTAGAAAACCGCATGACCACTTTGAAATAAAATTAGACAACGGAGGAGTATGCTGTGATTTAAAGCTGCCGTGAACCAATGTAAGAAATCTGCTTCGCTCTTGCATCTGTATTAAAGCATGGAAAACAAACATATTTAACAGCAGGCCCCGCTCTGCGAAGTTGTTTCCATTGCAACCAAGAACGACAGCCGGTATTTGGGTTCGTAATAGAATTAAGAATTTCCTCAGTACTTCCTTCTGAAAGTACATTATTTCGTTTTGTTTGTTAGATGTACAAAATTGTTATTCAGTTTACCTGTAATTAAGCTGGTTTTCCCCAGTATCAAAATTTGATTTCAATTAGTTTTGTAAAGATGTGACTACATATGGCTACAACGTAAATTAACAGCTGCTATTACGTCACCTGTTTATTTGAACAATGCCGTCAACAACTGCATAATGGCTAACAGATGTTTAACATTACAGTACTGCCACTTTTGATAAAATTAGAGAATATCTTGGTGATTCTATTAACTTCAAACTAATTTTAATTTTGTTAAATTAATGAGAAAATTCCATATGTTCATTTGTAAGTGACCTACACAGATCTGGTTGGGTTATAGAGAAACTTAATATTGTTAGTTACACTGAAGTGTAATATATTTGAGTAAGGATCAGTTGTTAAACCTTACAACAATTTTGCAAGAATATCACATATTTATTTTATTTAATTATCATGAAATTTTATTTACTGAAACAAAGAAAATTCTTTCTAGTAAATTAATTATCTACATTTAAAGTTTTTATTCTGATCTGGTTTGATCAGACCTGATAAACAAAACACAGAAAGAGTTAAATTTTATGATTCCATTATGTAAGAAATATTCTCTATGCATTTTAGATATACTTGAGGGACGCAAATAGTGTTCCCATTTTTTAGGTAACCTAACTATATTCTTTCTTACAGGAGCAGTGTCTTATTCTGTTAAGACAAGTTTATATGTCAGCGAAGGCGATCTTTTTTTCTTTGGGTCTCCAAGTCCGCCCTTAGAAATTTGCTATGCCATTAATATAAATCAATCTGGACTTGGTGGCGCCTGTTTGTTTTAGTTTGAGTGTGACCCCCTACAGATTTCGACTTACCCCCATTGCTCATAGCTCTACCCAAGGAATAGACCCCTAGTTACGTCGGAAGATTTAGTTTTGCAGACACCTAACTTGAAGTATGGTGTTAATAAAGTAGTGCCAGGCTGGTGTTTTAGTAAGTCAAGAAAAAACGTTTCACTGGTGCCGGCAACGTGAGGCCTTTTGGGGCAATCGTTTCACTAGCGCCTATGTGTGAGGCGAGTTGAAGCCACTAGTAGTAGTAGTGCAGGCCTTAGTTAGAAAATTTGTTTCACTAGCGCCCAACGTTTGGGGCCTCGAAATTTGTTTGTTCAACGTTTGGGGCGTCGAAATTTGTTTGTTCAACGCTTGGGGCGTCGAAATTTGTTTATTCAACGAGTGATTCGTCGAAATTCGTTCGTTCATAATTTAATTTAGTTCGAAATTCGTTTGTTCATAATTTGATTAGCGTCGAAATTTGTTTGTTCATAATTTGATTTACCTCGAAATTTGTTTGTTCAAAATTAATTTTACTTCGAGATTCGTTCGTTCAAAAATTATTTTTTTACTCTGAAACTTGGTTGTTCAAAAATAATTTTACTTTGAAATTGTCTGTTCAAAATTTATTTTTGCTTCCAAATTTGTTTGTTCGGGATTGATTTAGCTTCGAATTTGTTTGTTCAAAATTTATTTTGCTTCGAAATTTGTTTATTCAAAAATTATTTTGCTTCGAAATTAGTTTGTTCGAAAAGTATTTTGCTTCGAGATTTGTTTGTTCAAAAATAGTTTTGCATCGAAATTTGTTAGCTCAAAATTTATTTTGCTTTGAAATCTATTTGTCCAAAAATTATTTTGCGTCGAAATTTGTTTGCTTAAAGTCTATTTGACATTTAGATTTGTTTGTTCGCTTTTGATAAAAGATTGGTTGTAACGTTAAACCACAGTCAATCAATTAATTAACTTAGTTAAATTTATTTTTAACTTTCATTCTATTTTGACCCAATATAATTTTTTTTGATATTGTTTTGGCAAAAATTATTTTACCAAAAACACCTCTTGATTTTTACCTTTAGTAGTACAATTTGTTTTGATAATTTTTGTAAGGTTCAGATCATTTAGATCTTTCAGTTTGATTCCATTAGGCTTTTGTAATCATGTCGGATATTCCGAATTGTTTGTCTACTTAAAGAGGAACGGGAGTAGTGAGTGAGAAACCAGTTTTGAAAAAATTTTTGGAAAACTGTCAGCTAAAGAAGCTGATAAGCCTGTTGTTTGATTTGTTTGAGTCAATAAAGAACATTTTTGTCTAAATTTGATTATAAGGCTAGAGATTCTATCTTGAAGGTACATTGGAGTGAGCTGTCGTTGTGTCGTTTGAGAATTGCTCTTTGTGCATAAGCACGTTTTTGATTTTGTTAGCAGATTTTTGTTTAGATCGGCATTGCAACGTAATTTAGTCTAGGCGGAACTTGTCGTCGTGGTTGGTCGCTCAGCAGTATGTCAGTCCAGACGAGACTCAGGAAGAGTTGGTCGCTCGGCATTGCGTAAGTCTAGACGAGACTCGAGGTGAGTTAGGCGCTTTAGAATTTTTTTTGCATCTTTTTTTGATTTGATGTAAAATTTTGGTATTGTTAGTCTAGGTGAGACTCGTAGAGGGTTTGTCACTCTAGCATATTTAGGCGTTGTGAAGCATTGTAGTTGTTTCGACAGTTCAATTGGTAGTAGGGTGTGAGTGTACCTGAACACTGATTTTTTTTGTTAGCTATTGTCATGATTAGTTTTTTTATTGATGACTCATAAGCAGGTAAATGACTTTTAGTTGTTGGTGATTGGTTCTCGAAGTATTCGATTTTGCAACCTTTGCGAAGTGCCACAGCACATTTGATTGAGAAGTTCTTAGAAGAAAAAGTATTTTTTTTGCATACGGAATACCACCATTTGTTATTCGTGATAATGGTCCACAGTTGATTGGACATGTTTTTGAAGTTTTGTGTGCAAGGTACGAGATCCAAGAGATGTGGTACAATGCTGTTTATGCTCCTCAATGCAATTTTGTGGAAAGAATCAATAAGACAGTTGGTACAGCAATCCGTTCATACGTAGAAGAACATGATACGTGGGATATGGAAATATCAAAGATCCAATACGCAATCAACTCAGCAAAACATGAGTCCACCAACTATTCGCCAAATTTTTTAGTTTTTGGTCGTCAAGTACCTTTAAGTGGAAAAGCTTATAATGATAATTTTATACCGGGTGAAGATGTTGATATCGTCTCCAGTAGTAGACCATCTTATGTTTTGGATCGTCAACCTTTGTTTGATATTTTTGGAAATGTCCGTGAAAATTTGCATGTAGCTTATCAACGTTCGAGTAAACGCTACAATCTTAGGAGAAGAGACATTTCATTCCGAGTCGGAGAAAGTGTTTGGAGAGTTAATAAGGTCCTCTCGAGTGCTAGTGATAAATTTTCCGCTAAGTTAGCCCCTAAGTTCGTTATGAGTAAAGTTCGGAAAAAACATTCCAATTTAGTATATGAGTTAGAGAACGAAGATGGGACAAGAGCAGGGAAATGGCACGTAAAGGACTTGAAACCAGTTGATGCATCATATCCAAATGAAAATGATGATCCTGACGATTAATTCAGATCCGATCATCTCGTTGATATTAAGTAATGACGTAGTGGTTCGTTTTGTTTTGTTCTGATTTAGTGTCGGTCCACTAAAATTGAGTATTTTGTTTGAGAAGTGAAGTAAGTGGTTTGAGATTTTGTAAGTTTTGTAGGTTTGAGGTGTGCTTTGGTGTGCAAGCTGGACATTTTGCTCGCGCGTTGCTCAGAGATGTGTTTGGAGGATGTCTTTGACAGATATCCTTACTATGTAGAAGTAGATGGGCTATTTGATTATTGGTCCTGATTTCTACATATCCAGGTAGAGAGAATATTAGATTATTCTTTCCCTTGTTCCTTTTGATCGTTAGAAGTTCTTTGAATTGATAAGGTCAAAGTTGGTTTGGTGAGTCTCCCCGTTTGGTCCATCACTAATGAGATCAGTTGTTTGTTAGAACTCAGTGATAGGATATTCAGTAGGGTGTAGGATAGTACAGCCCTGACTGGCTCAGTTTTGTATTTAAATTTGATAAGTAACCTTATGGTTAGGTTACCTTTGTTTTGATCATCTCTTTGCGATGAAGTGATGATATTTTGTATTTGAATTTGATAAGTAACCTTATGGTTAGGTTACCTTTGTTTTGATCATCCCTTTGCGATGAAGTGATGATATTTTGTATTTGAGATTTGTAAGTAACCTTTTGGTTAGGTTACCTTTGTTTTGATTATCATTTTGTGATGATAATATTTTTGAATTTGAATTTTGTAAGTAACCTTATGGCTGGGTTACCTTTGTTTTGATCATCTCTTTGCGATGAAGCGATGATACTTTGTATTTGCATTTGATGAGTAACCTTTTGATTAGGTCACCTTTGTTTTGATTATCACTTTGTGATGATGGTGTTTAAATATTAGTAGGGTCTTACTTTTGATTATCACCGTGTAGTGATGATGTTTTGAATAGTTATGCTGTCTTGATGAGGAAGCATTCCTTTTTTTTGTAGATAGAGCTAAATGAGCTCCTGGAAGTGAAGTTTTTTTTGAAATTAGAAGTAAGCTGTAAGTGTTTGGTTATAGGTAAGAAATATTAGCCTTGTTAGAAGTAAGAATCTCAAGTCAGGAAATATTGTAAATTTGAATTTTTTTTGTCCCGTGGAGTGTTTGACTTTCTAATTTGACCCCCTCCCAATTTTGATTATTACCGATTGTGACTCCCCGATTTTGTCTCCCGATGGACGTCAGGTACGCGTAGTTACCAACACACTCATTTGTAAATATTTGTCCCCCCCATTTGAATAAATTTATAAAATTGCATAGTTAGTTAGGAAGGTAGGAAAGGCTAGTATTGTTGTAAAAAAATTTTTTGTATTTGTCATATTTAGAGTTTTTCTTAAAAAAAAAAAAAAAAATTTTTCTTTTAGGAAAGGGGTAGTGTAACAATTTTATTTTAGCAGTAAAGGAACATACTCATTAAACGTACCATGAATATTGAAATACCTTTATTAACTAATATAAAGATTCAAGTAACAATCAAATTTTTATAATATTGCGATATCTAGGATTAGTAGTCTATTTGTTTCGGAGTGCGGTGCAAATCCACAAGCCACTAGCGCGCGCGTGAGAGGTTCGAGAACCACACTTATGATCCTCCCACCTTGCAGGAGCGCGGCGAGCGCACTCGTCGATAGTTTAGGGCAGCGTGAAGATGCATTTAAAAAGAATGACGAGTGACCTCCGGGTCGCTTTAATTTGGTGAAGCACTTCCTGAGTAACGGTTAGTACTTAATCCATATATTACATATTCGTTATCATATTAGCTAATTTAAAATTTATTTAGCGCAAGCAACCATACGTTAGAAAAAGCAACCATACGTTAGAAAAAGCAACCATAGGTTAGAAAAGCAACAATACGTCAGAAATTGCAACGATAAATTAGAAAACCGCATGACCACTTTGAAATAAAATTAGACAACGGAGGAGTACGCTGTGATTTAAAGCTGCCGTGAACCAATGTAAGAAATCTGCTTCGCTCTTGCATCTGTAATAAAGCATGGAAAACAAACATATTTAACAGCAGGCCCCGCTCTGCGAAGTTGTTTCCATTGCAACCAAGGACGACAGCCGGTATTTGGGTTCGTAATAGAATTAAGAATTTCCTCAGTACTTCCTTCTGAAAGTACATAATTTCGTTTTGTTTGTTAGATGTACAAAATTGTTATTCAGTTTACCTGTAATTAAGCTGGTTTTTCCCAGTATCAAAATTTGATTTCAATTAGTTTTGTAAAGATGTGACTACATATGGCTACAACTTAAATTAACAGCTGCTATTACGTCACCTGTTTATTTGAACAATGCCGTCAACAACTGCATAATGGCTAACAGATGTTTAACATTACAGTACTGCCACTTTTGATAAAATTAGAGAATATCTTGGTGATTCTATTAACTTCAAACTAATTTTAATTTTGTTAAATTAATGAGAAAATTCCATATGTTCATTTGTAAGTGATCTACACAGATCTGGTTGGGTTATAGAGAAACTTAATATTGTTAGTTACACTGAAGTGTAATATATTTGAGTAAGGATCAGTTGTTAAACCTTACAACAATTTTGCAAGAATATCACATATTTATTTTATTTAATTATCATGAAATTTTATTTACTGAAACAAAGAAAATTCTTTCTAGTAAATTAATTATCTACATTTAAAGTTTTTTATTCTGATCTGGTTTGATCAGACCTGATAAACAAAACACAGAAAGAGTTAAATTTTTATGATTCCATTATGTAAGAAATATTCTCTATGCATTTTAGATATACTTGAGGGACGCAAATAGTGTTCCCATTTTTTTTAGGTAACCTAACTATATTCTTTCTTACAGGAGCAGTGTCTTATTCTGTTAAGACAAGTTTATATGTCAGCGAAGGCGATCTTTTTTTCTTTGGGTCTCCAAGTCCGCCCTTAGAAATTTGCTATGCCATTAATATAAATCAATCTGGACTTGGTGGCGCCTGTTTGTTTTAGTTTGAGTGTGACCCCCCACAGATTTCGACTTACCCCCCCATTGCTCATAGCTCTACCCAAGGAATAGACCCCTAGTTACGTCGGAAGATTTAGTTTTGCAGACACCTAACTTGAAGTATGGTGTTAATAAAGTAGTGCCAGGCTGGTGTTTTAGTAAGTCAAGAAAAAACGTTTCACTGGTGCCGGCAACGTGAGGCCTTTTGGGGCAATCGTTTCACTAGCGCCTATGTGTGAGGCGAGTTGAAGCCACTAGTAGTAGTAGTGCAGGCCTTAGTTAGAAAATTTGTTTCAACATTATAACCCAGTTCAGTTTGTATATGCCTTTTAAACCTTGCAAAAATTAAAACCAAAATTTACAGACCCGTTTACTATTTACAATTCAATTTTGATCCTGAATAACATTTTGGATGTTCTAAAAACACCCATTTCAATATTTAAACCTCAGTAAATTGTCCAGTACATGTATCTTTTACAATAAGTTTCTACAACCATAAATATGCCACCAAAAAAAAAGTCAACCACACAGCACAAAATTTCACAAATGTTTATAACGCAACAGAAATTTCAAATAAATTACCTGAAAAATTCTTCAGGCCACCTTCCTGTCGGAGATGAGTGCCAGAACACTCCTCTTAATGTCTCCATTTGCTGTGCTGCTCAGCGAATCCACAGGCCTCTACCATCTGCTACCTCTGTAAGCTATGCGCCTCATCTCACAGTACCATTCCATATATCATGCATATGAACTTGATTACTTGTGGTGCTTAACCCCCATATAACATGCTTCCATTTAATGATTATTGTGTTGTAGTAGCCGGACTTTTATTAATTTAAAACGCACTACTCGTACTTCACGTCAATAGTTAGAGGTCCGCTACTACTGTTTTATACTTGTAACCACTGTATTTAAGATAACATTATCACATACATAAAATACTCACAGAAAAACATTATTGTATGCTGGTCGGAATCGGAATTCAGCAGTATATCGAAGTAATCGAAAATAGAAGAGAAGAGAGCGTTAATAATGTAGCTAGGGTATTTATATCCTTCTAAAACCCCTCTAGTGGACGCGCTTCCTTCGAAAAGCTTATTTTTAAATCTAATTCCAAAAATTTCGAATATAACCACTTCTAAATTTGTAAAATTTGCTCCGTTCTACGTGCCGTATACCCCGAATTCGCTTTCAACCTTTGCGTGTGCGTACGTTTGGAAAACTGTCTGCTTTCAACCAATGACAAAATTCTCTGCCGTCACAAACTCCGCCTAAGTTCTATTTATCTTTGTTTTATACATGTTTGCTAATTCGTTCAAAACCCCACTTGAGTTACAGAAAATCGATATTGATGACATCCTATCTCAACTCCACGTGTATATGGTACGTGCATTTCAATTCCTTGCTTGCTTTATATCTGTTTCTATCTGTTGTCTATAACCGATTGTGCATTTCCCTCGCTCCTTAAGATGTTTGTTACTCTAGTTGTTTATACCAAACTGACGGTTGAAAATATTTTTTATGAAATCCTATCTTAACATACGCTCGACTTCTTTGAATGTAACCTTTTAAAACGCAGGTGTTTCTGTTAATTATCGACTGTTTTGAACATAACAATTCCTAGACTTTCTACTTATTCGTATCTGATAAAACTGACGTTGGCTTTTACAACGAATACAATTGCCTTGGGATTTTTGATTTTCTTACGCAGCACGTTCCCTTTTGCTTATACGTGTTGAATTAAAATAACTTATGGTTAATTATGCGAATCCTTGAACTTCTAGGTGCTTTGAAGCCTTCTTCCTTCCTGTGATCCTAACATTTCAATTATTAAATATAAAAATACCCTAATATTCGTCCGTTCTCCCTAAATCAATTAAATTAATTTTTCGCGTTAATAATTTGCTTTTTTCTATATACAGGGTTGTTGAAATTTTTATTGTTTTACACTGATTTACCCCTTGGAATCCACAACATAATTCCCCTATTTTAATTCAAAGAAAACTTACCTATGTTTTATTGAATTTAAATATACTAATTCCTACCCGCCTATCTACTCACGTAACACTACCCATACCTATCTATCCAACCTGTCACTACATTTTCATTCGGCTTCAATATTGATTTAGTTCGTAGAGGGTTCAGTGTTATTCAGAGCGAGTTTCTGAGCATTAGGATTTCTGCATTTTTTTTACAGTCAATCTTGCACAACCACCGTGAAATTGCAGTGGCATTTGCGTTCTGTTCACTCCCCCACCCGTATATCTCATCATAGACCGCGCGAAGTTAGAGTTCTGACTAGTCCGGAAGTCTCCTGAAGGTTTTATTTTGGAACGGATAAAATTACCATCTATTGTATACTTTAGAGAGAGTTTGAGTATAGGTTTTAACATCTACTTATACTCACAGCGTCTAAACTGAAAAAGTTTAATAATATCTATCATTGACGATCAACATTGCTGGAGAAGTTGGAATAATTATTCATGTTTTGGTTTGTTCAACTTAATAATTTCTTACAATTGTGTTTTTATATGTTGTATGTCGTTCACAATACTACAATGTACTAGTTGCTTGGGAGAAAAACATGTGATGCATTTTTCATGATTAATACACTTTTCTAAGGAGATTTAGCATTGTAACGAATTTTCTATCTATCCCTTGGTCTTTATTTCCAATAAATACAAGTCTAATAATTATTCTTCGCATCATCATCATTAGGTTTTCAGTCCTAGAACTGGTTAAACGTGTATCTCCACTGTTTCCTACTCTGAGCTAACATACACATTTCTCTGAAATTCCACAACCTACATGAACAACTTTACTTTTATATCCAAACTTTTCAGCCAGACATTTAGAAATTGGCGGTGAAAGGTTGTTGTGTGTTGCATCATTTATCGTGCTGATGTTTTTGGTGAAAATTCATCATCCTATAATTATTGAATAAATTTAGTTAAAATTTTCTTTCTATGCCGCTCTACATATATAGTCGGAGAGATTGATAAAACAACCCCAATTATTTGTCAGCGTGAAACTGTGTTTCAGTTACCGACTTTATGAGGACGCAGTGAAGATTTAATACGAATATGTGGATAATCATTCCTGCACAGACGCATATTTTGTAGGTTTGCGTATGCCGAAAGATGATACTGCAATACTGCAATAGCAAGAAAGGTTTTCACAATATAAGGATTATTTCACTTCAATAATTTCAGGCTGCCAGATGGATGTTTTAAAATCCATGGGCAGCTTTAAACAAACTAATTCTTACTATCGTAGTGCAGTTTGCTACCGTAAACACGTAACATTTTCTCTTTAACATTGATATTATAAACTGTTTTGGCAAGTAGCACACATACAAATTTCACAATGAACCACAATTTCATTAGCTAAACCCACGCTTTATTATTTTACAGCTGCTCGACAAGGCTTAACTCTGCTGAATATCAAGTTTTCTTAATTTATATTAAGGCGGACGCTTAAGGCAAGAATGAAAATATGATAGAGTGAAAGAATTTTGTGAGAATCTAAATTATTAAGAATTTTGGTGTACGTTAGAATTAGCAGGTAGGCAGGCATTTGCTAAGTAAAGCACATCTGCTGGAAAATGTAATGTCACTGAATTTGAAATATCCCGTAGCTTATTCCTTTTAAAATGGAGGCTATAGTGAATCATGGAATAATACGAACTAACTTAATCGCTACACAAAAAGAACAATAGGGACATAAGGTGAATAATCGTTTTGCAACTTTCCAAATACTTGAATTATGGATAACAAATTAGAACTTTATTTCTCTAACACATAATGCATTATAGTTTTCAAAAGTGGCATAGGATTGCTGATGGACGCAAAACTAAACATCTAACCTTGGAAGGCCTTACTAACAGCAGTCGAAGCAGTTTATATATGTATATATATATATATATATATATATATATTATATATATATATATATATATATATATATATATATATATATTGTGCTATGAAGTCCTCCTACGCTTGATATAATGAACGTCCAGTTTCCTGCTGAACGCCACCGCTCTGTGTTTTTCTAATATACTACTTTTAAGTAAGCCACGACTAGCCCAGTTTGATTCACACAGAATGCACAACGTTACGATGATTACATTAATTTACCTTTTTGGTTCTTACCTGTTTGAATTGATAAAACGAAGTCAATTAATATTCGTATAATGGAAGGAAATAATATCTACACTTCGCAATTTTGTAATCCCTTAAATAAACCCTTCAATCAATTAATATTATTTGGATCATTTATTCCAAAATTATATCTCTTTAATTTAATTTAAAGTCACCAAAAAGACACCTTTTACTGAAAAAAATCTAGAACGTTCAAGACCCTTTATCCTTTTTATGTCAATTTCAACGTATTAAATATTTTTGTTGACTCCTTACAAATTTGAGAAAAAATTATATTCAGTGTTTAAATTTAAATTTGAAAAGATTCCTTATACTAGTTAGCCCTGACCTGTGATATTCTGATGAGTTGTTGCGTGTTGTGGATTAACACCCCCTTATTATCTTCAATCGAAAATCAATGCTCTGCTTTGTACTCCTTCACGTACGTTTGAACCAATAATTCAATATTGTTACTCCTTGTTTCCAAAATTCACCTCGTGCTTTACTTTATATGTTTCTGGATACGCCTTAGACCTCTCCACTTAATTACAACCTGGATTTCTGAATACCACTCAGAATTTCTGAATACGAGACTTAGATCCTTCTTAATATCACATTTAGACTTCGTAGGTTTCTTAGATACACCTTTGAATTCATAGATTTCTTAGATTTTTTTATATACACCTTAGAAATATCCCACTTAAAATTCGTAGGTTTTTAGAGCCGTTTTCAGCAAACGGCAAAAGCTTTTACATATATCTTCAACGTAATTCGTCATCAACTATTATTACACAACACTACTTTTCACAATAATATAATTTAAAATTTATTTAGTTGACGCGTAAATATGCGAGTAGAGCGTTGCAGATTCGACGTGCTTCAAATTGAGACTCCCTTTCTTATCAACTTTGGGCGTTATATACCTTTTACTATCTACATTTGGATTGGTTTGTCCAAACAGCCTTACAAAGTGTTGTAACCAACCATGTTTGTTTTGTACATTCCTAGTAGTTTTTAAACTGATTTTTGACGAAACTATTCTAAAGTTACATATCATGCTGGTATTTGCTATTGTTCTACGATCTTTGACCGCCTATTTTGTTATTATTGTTGGACTTTAGTTTAGCTTATGTCTGTCGTTTTGTGTAGATAAAGCTTTTGGAGAATTGAACAAATAACTGATGTAATATAAGTGATGTAAACGCACATGTTTTTTAGTATTTAAAACTTATCTTTGAAAGTGCGTTTCTTATCAAAGCGCTTTATTATTCCTTCTTTATATCAAGCGTAATTGCATGAAGATTTACTAGGTTTTATCTTATCTCATGCGTATCTATTTTATCAACTTATTGACGCTTCTCGATGTAGTTTAATTACATGTATAATTATTTCTCCGCTGAATACGTGTTCTATTATTGAAAGATATGCTTACTGGCATTGATTAAAGTTAATTGCGGTTCTTATACATGGTGTTAAATGTTTGCTATTTACATAATGTGCGAATTATTTATTTTCTTGCTAGATAAAGGCAGTTTTCTGATTCCCATTGCTATTTACAATTACTACGCGACCCTTACGACTCAATGCACCCCTAAACAACCCTTTATCACAGCAATATATATATATATATATATACACCTAAACAGGGTTTTTCACGACGACTGTGCATTAGACATATTTCAGAAAGTACAGGAGATAGAAGTATGAAATTTTATATAGTGATTGTTCGACATGCCGAGTTGATGTAAAATATTTTCGTTTTGATAGCACTTCTGGTTGTACCGGAAGTTGAAATTATCTTTGTTATTTTAAATGGAACATCCTGTATATTTTTGCATTTTTAGATTCTACATAAAATTCTAAGTTAAATCGCTTTAATAAGTAATACCTCAATATTTTACCGTTTTCGAGATATTTAGCTTTATATGTTTTTTTTTGTAAAAACTGATATACTTTCTAGACAATAATGTACATTTAAATTTACCAGTTTAGAAACCAATTATTAGCAGATATTATCGTAGTAGAACCACTTAATGTCATTAAAATTAAATAATTTAAAAACAGTTGAACTTCAGAGTAGGACTTGTTGCATAAAGTTACCTTAAAAATGATTGAACAATTTGAAAATATCAAAATATACGGGGTGTTCCATTTAGAAATATTGATTTTTCAGATTTTTTATGTAAAAAACTTTAAGTAAAAATTTTGGACACCTCGTATGGTGTTGAATGTAAACAAATACATTTGAACGTTTATCATACATACATTTGAATAGTATATCTGCTAATAATTGGTTTCTAAACTGTAAATTTAAATGTACATTATTGTCAAGAAAGTATATCAGTTTTTTACAAAAAAAACAACATAAAAAGCTAAATATCTCGAAAACGGTAAAATATTGAGATATTACGTATTAAAGGAATTTAATCTAAAATTTTGGTGTAGAATCTAAAAATGCAAAAATATACAGGGTGATCCATTTAAGATAACAAAGATAAAATCAACTTCCGGTACCACCGGAAGTGCTATCAAAACGAAAATATTTTAGATCAACTCCGCATGTCGAACAATCACTATATATAAAATTTCATACTTCTATCTCCTGTACTTTCTGAGAAATGTCTAATGCACGGTCGTCGTGAAAAACCCTGTATATATATATATATATATATATATATATATATATATATATATATATATATATTGCAGTGTTTAAAAAAATATTTTAAATTCCTTTTTAAACAAGTTAGAGCTCCTAGATATGGAATCCTAGTTTTCGCACCAAACTTAAATGGACGTAATCTAAAACTTCATGGTTGAGTAACATATCTTGGAACAATTCATCTGGTTGTAGTTGTCATTATTTTATTAACTTGAAAAAGCGGAACGTCTAAAATACATAAAATGAGTAAACGACGGCAGGAGATTAATAAACAATATTCGACATTGCAACAGATACAAGCTTAGTTACATTAATAAAATATGCGGCTGGAATTTTGGATACATTTTTGGAATGCTTTCAATTGACATTATATGACATAAAATTTTTCCCACTTTTCACAAGCTTACTTTTGGATTTATTTTAACTTGCTGATTACATTTATAAAGTCTGAAAACATTCAGACTTAGCATAAGGTAGGGTATCGAAGGAGAGTCTGAAAACTTTTAGTGTTGGCATAAAACAATGTATAAGGAGAGTAATCTACATAAACAAGTCACTACTACAGCCCTCGGGTCATGATTCAAATATGCCTACGGGATTTGTATATAAATATTAACTCTCAGACAGAAGTTATTGCTCCCATTTTATTAATTGTAACGAAGTAAAACAAACGTAAATTTTAAGTGACCAACTAGGAAAAAAGCATCTTGTATCTTTGAAAACTGGATCAAGCAACATGAGAATCAGTTTGTTTAACCACAGCTCAAGGTTTTGGAGCTTTTCATGAAACAATATAGTTGATAATTATAGTCAGCATGTACAACGCATAGCTAGAAATTCAACACTGATCAGTTAATGAGATTACGAAAAACTTCAGAGGATATCATCATCGCGTTCAATTTTTGAAAGATTTCACCAGTAATTTACTAGAATTCTCTGGTCAATTTTGTGTCTTAACCTAGTGTTATACTTGGACACTTGTTTAGGTCTTCCTCTTATACGTGTACAGTATTAATCTTGAACGTTTGGTGTTGCCTATTACAGTTTGAAGCTTTGAGATTCTATACAGTATTTGATTTTATGTATCACACTAAATATCTTGGCCAATGTAGGAACTTAAAACACATGTTATAAATGGAACTTGTTAGACACATTAGTTCCATTAATTTGCCGAAATGAGAAACACAAATGACCTTAAAATAATTCAGATACAGCAAATACATTGACAATTTTAAATTGAATGTACCCACTATTATTGTCTATTCTAAGACTCCATGAAATTCTCATTTCATCGATGTATTACATGTTATAATTTTCTTATCAACTAAAGGCCTAAAAAATGGGTGGTTAAGCAACAAACTCCACGCTTATATAATACAGCTTCATGTAAAATAATAGGCGGTAAAAACAATCGCTTTCGCTTTAATAGGCAGCGATTGATATCGAGTGAACTGTCAAAGTAGTCAACGTCAAAGTCAAAGTGGTTTCCTGATAGGTAAATTTCTGCAACTTGTTAATTCTTATATTCTCTTGTGTAATGGGAGATAATTATTATTTTAATAAAGAAAACTTATATGATACATTCTAAGGCATGTATTAGAAGCAGAGAAAGGAAAAAGAGAGGAAGAGGTAGACCTAGATTAGATTATTGCACACATACAGTGAAAGATGGAAGATGGGAAATTCAAGGAAAAGTGTAGGATAGCTCAGAATAGAAAACTGTGAAGGTACATGTCTAACCAGTTCCAGAATTGAAAACCTAATGATGATGAAGAAAAAATTGACTTGCTCGGGATTTTCATCAAATGCAATAATAATTCTAGAGAAGCTTCTATAACGTATCGAGGAATGTATCTACAAAGAAGACAACCACATCCTCGTACTTTCGCAAGACTCGAGCGTAGTTTAGGGAGAAATGGTTGTTTAGTTGATAAAGTACAAAGGACAAGAAATGATGAAGATATTGTGGTTTTAGCGTGTTTTAGTACATATCCATGTAATTCAATTCGTGAAGCACTGGTGCATTTGGGAATAAATCAATATAAAATATTTTCTATACTAAACAAACATAAAATAACTTCGTATAAAATTAAATTAGCACATGATATGACATCTGGCGATTCTAACAGAAGGGTAATATTTTGGAATTGGCTTACCAATAGCTAAGAATTATTGAATTTAATTCTTTGGAGTGATAAATCGAATTTGAACAATAATGGAATCTCTTACAGAAAGAACGATTTGAAATTTGAGAACGCAGATTCCAAAATCGATTTTCTCTTAATGTATAGTTAGGTATATTGGGTGGTACTATAGCAGATCTTTATTTTTTCATCAATGATCTCTTAATGCGAAACGTTATGCCAATTTTCGCTTATTAGAATTGCAAGATAATTTGATGATATATCCCTAGAAATACGACTTGATATTTGATTCCAGCAGGATGGGGCACCTCCTCACAATGCAAGAAATGTAAAAGATATTTTAAATAAAAAGTTTGGTGCGAATTTAATCGGAAATGGCGTTCTCGTAAACTGGCCAGCAAGATTGTCAGATATCTCCATTTTGTATTTTTTTTTAGATTTCTCAAACAACAAGTTTATGCTACTTGTCCGCAACATCTAGACGTTCTTAAAAATCATATTCGTGCAGCATGTGGTCAAATAACACTTCATATGTTACAAGCAACCCGAAGGAATTGAGTCAGAAGATGTCAGAAATGCATTGCTAACAACTGAAGTCTCTTCGAACAGAAACTCTAATTTAGAGTTTTAAACTTACTAAAGTTATGTTATTTTTTGGTTATTATGTTGAGTGCTTCATGTTGTAGTTGACAAGAAAACTATTACATATAATATATCGTTGTAAGGGGAAGTTCATAGACTTTGTTAATTTTTCAACATAAATTAAATATCCTTTTTTTCCCCGGTTAAGTCATTACCCGCTCGAATAAATCCCATTTCTATTTTTAAATTCCCCAACAATACCCTATATTAGTGTACCTGTTCAGAATAAACCCTCTTTAACATAGTTTTAACGCAAATCTATTTTGCTTTAAAACGAAAATTTATTTGATAAAGTAAATAGTCAAAACTTTGTTTTAGGTATCCGTTAATCTGTTAAACATTCCGATAACGTATAATTGCTTTTCCTTGTGTTTCCCATCTAAAGACTTGTCGAAATCATGGATCCTACTATTATTTGATAGAGTGTTTTCCCGTTTGCTAATCGCGCTTTGATAACGCGAGGATTGCAGTTTGAACGCGTGTTATTTGAACCAATTTTTAATTTAATTCTGCAACTTGTGCGTTGAAATATTTGCTACATTACACGTCTCAGTACTTCAAAAGCGATGCACGTTTTTTTGTTCGTCAAGTAGAAGATATCTGGCGTGTATCGGTGAGTTTTTCCTTGCTTACCCATCCTAATCAGATTCTTTTTTTAGCTCTTAGCTGGAGACCAAATTGGTTCTTTTTTATGTAGGCCCGATTGTTCTTTGTCACAGATCAACTGCGGTTGCCTGTGGATCGCTAGTGCCGCTATGGTAACAGGGTAAATAGATCCCGACGACCGTGGCGATGCGCTGCTGATTTACTCCCGATGGCGTACAAGCTAAGTATCCCGACACATACAGGTATACAACTTGTTTTCTTTTGTGTATATCAAGGGAATATTCCTTATCGGCATTTGGTGTAGGTACGTGATAAGAAACGTGACACTGTAGGACTATTGTTTGTTGCTGCGAATCGATATTATCGCTCTACAGGTGTGATGTACTATTGTTAAAATGTTTGACAAAAGTTCCCACACGCTTATTCTTTTCTACTGATTAGTTTATTTTACAAAAGGTATTGTGTGCAATTGTAAAAACGCTTGACAAAAGCTCTCACATGTTTATTTTCTACTGATTAGTTTTATTTTGTGTAAAATACGAGATGCGCACTTCGTACCTAAAGTACTAAATTGTTCGTATCACATAATTGTTTGCTTTGAAATAGTAACGCTTAATTTATTTCTTTTGCTTGTTTGTACAGAATTCTCTATTTATTCTTATTGTTAATAGATAATCGTGGGCGATGTTTTTTTTTGTATTTAGGTGAATCCCAACTCTCCGCGTTTGCTAGTTAATCTGGTATTTACGCTTGTTCCGGCTACGTCTAGGTACGTAGCAACTTTTAGAATAAATAATAATATTTGGTACGTTTCATTTGAATTTGTCAATGTATTTGCTGTATCTGAATTATTTGATGGTTCTTTGTTTTTCACATTATGGCAAATTGATGAAAATACGATGTCTAATAACATTTATTTGAAATTCTTTCAATAGCCGCGATATACTGTTGTGACAGATATAATTAAACTCTTTGTAATCTACCGACCCTGTAATACATTAGTGTCATCATTTTTTAGCTGTTTCGAGTTGGCAGACAAAACGGAAACGCTGCAGAGAATTGTTTACTAATTTTGTCGTGATACTTCATATCGTTACCGTAACTCTTCGCGTTGAATCTCAGTCGTGGATTACGAGATTGTTTTTTTGGTATTTCTTTCTTATTTGAGAATTCTTAAGTTTCTTCTTGAGTGTTAGTTGCTTTCGTGATGTAAATTGGTAGCTAATGAGGTAACACTACATGGTACATTTTACAAGTATGTTGCGCATATTATTTTTTATTTTATTAAATTTTTATCAGTACATTGTTAGGTGACAGTCTCCTCTTTACACGATTGTTAGCAAGCCTTTTGGTTTTTATGTATGATCGTATAGTTCTTTACTCAACTGGAATTTGTCTTTATTTTTATAGACAGTTTTCTTTATCTTCTACGATAATATCCAACGCATCCTAAGTCATACATTTCTTCTTAAGCAGTCTTATTTGATTTTATTTTTTTACTTTATGTATTACGTGAAAATTTTCTTCTCTCTTTCTCTTTGTAAAGACCTGGTCGTTTTCAACCTTTTCTGTTTATTCATTCCAGTCCGCATTTCGTGTGTCATCAATCGTGTATCTTCCACTTTTTAGAACATTCTAGTCTTGAATTATAAAATGGTATAATATACTCAAAATTAAAATGCAGACATTAATTCTTCACGGTGCCGAAACAGCTCCAGGCTGCAAATAAATGATGAAATAATTATACTTTAAGTAGAGTTCAGGCAACGTATGAAAATATGACAATCTAGGTCTAAGTTAGAAAGTTATTAGACTTTCCCTTTAAAATTTATTTCTATTAATTAGAAGTGAACATTTGAATGATTAAAATGTAACTGAAGAGACCTTACTCCTACTATGTCAATAATCTGAAGAAAGTTACTGTTGACGTTATATAGACGCAGTACTCAATTTAATAGCGTTGTAGCCTTGTTCGGAAAACTAAATCCAGTTTATTCATTCTAACTAGTTTGAAATTAATTAAAGCGCGAAATACGATTTCTAGCATTTACTATCGTAGTAAAGCCTTCTCGAAATGACTTCCTACCAGAATGTAGTAGAATCATTAACGTCGTTTTGTATATCGCGTATAGTACATTGCACTTGTTTGATTATATGTCGTGCCACCATTATAGAACTTTACAAAATTATACTAAAGTTGTGAAATAAATATTCCATTTAACGTACTTTCAGTTTTGTTCTATTTTGTTTGCATTTGTTGTCGATTGGAAATTGCTTTTCCAACTAAAGCGCTAGCTATACTGCTTATTTCTACTAACTTGTCTAAGCAATTTGGTATGTTTTATTTTGGCGTGTCAACATTGCAGCTATTTTAGGTGGCAGTTTGTTTGTGGGCTTTAATAGCAGAAAACACGTTTAGTATTCATGACTGCACTCTCTAAGTTGCAATATTTCTGATTAAATGATCGTGTTTAATTACTTCATATTTTTTGAGGTCCTATCATTACCAGAGGAAGATTATAAATTTGCAAGCTCTATTTGAATGCATCGTGAGTTGTGTGATATACAGGTGCAAAAACTTCTTATTATAAACATATGTGTATCGTTTTAAACACGTGTCTTCTCACCCTTGCGTCCTAAACTAACGTTCTTTTGAAACGAAAACTAATGAGCGTTGTGTGTTCTCTTAAAATCCCAAAAAGATGTTCAAGTCATGCAATTTAAGAAATGCACAAGAAAGTGGCGAAATTGGTCGTAATTAGTTTCGAAATTAATCTTTTCGTTAATGCGCTAAGTTTGGAACATAATAAATTGTAAAGTTAATATTGAAGCAGTCGTAGTTAGTAATGGCGTTCGAGAATTTTCGTGGATATTCAAGTAAACATTTGATAATTAAGTGAAATACAGTAGATATTAGTTGTAAACATCATCCATCACTGAGGATTTGGGTTAGATCTTTCATCAGTATAATATGGTAAAGTAATTACTATGGTTATCGCTTATTCCGATTATTAAAGTAAACGAAATTTATTATGAGTACTAATATTTGGTTTATGATCTGAATTGTTTTAAGTATGCTGGTGCGAATTTAATACCGCATCACTTTGAATAGTGAATAAAATTTTTGATACAAAAATAAAATTAAATTGAAACCCATTAACGGCAATTTATACCTTATATAACTTGTCTAGATTATTTCGAAGATGTACCAGAAATTATGCAAACAATATTCTAGAATTTCCCATTGTAAGGTCAATAACACTGTAAAATGTAACCTCTTGTAACCTGTCAATCAAGTCCATCTGAAAATATCGCGCCACAGGATGACCATCAATCATCCTTTGTGTAAGATGCTTCATTTACATTCTGATGTATTATTTTCTTCAAAGATAGACTAAAAAAGGCGCGGCGTTACGCTATAGTATTGAGGCATGTTGGGTGAACGTAGATTTTTTGAGTATTGTTTTATCATAAACAACTATCATTGGTAGATGGTACGGTAAAGTCGTCGGACGTTAGGGAAATGAAGAGGTTGTAGAAATTGCTGATGCAACGTTCATAATACTGCAGACTGTGAATTCAACATTTTGATGCAATTATTCTAGTGTTCATTGTTGAATCGGTGCCAACAGTTTCTAGTCTCTACTGAAAATCCAGCCATACTGGCTGGTTGTGGTAAATCCGAAATATTTTTCTCTGCGGTTTCTCTGTCCATAGTGTTTTCTTATAGAAAATTCTCACGTTCCATAAAATTTTCCTGGGGGAACGTTTTTGCATTTATAGCGGTAGTAATAGCTGTTCCTAAAAATTTCTCCACTAAATATCACAGAAATGAGGATAATATGGAGGTAGTATTATTGAAATACAATTTGTTTTTCCAATAATCAAAGCTTTAAGTTAGAACTGAACTTCAACACCCCTTTACGGCAATTTATACTTTATCCGATCGTTCTAGAAGTTTCCTGTTGTAAGGTTAATAAAGCCTTTAAATTCAACCTCTTGTAACCTGTCAATCAAGCCCGTCTGATAATATCGCGCCACATGGTGGCTATCAATCATTCTTTCTGGAAAAAGATTCATTTATTTTCTGATGTATTATTCTCTTCAAAGGCGCGGCGTTTCACTATGATATTGAGGCATGTTGAGCGAACGTGGATTTTCAGTATTATTTTATAAAAAACTGCTATCATTGGTAAATGGTCCGGTAAAGTCCTTGGACTTTAGGGAAATTAAGAGGTTGGAGAAATTGTTTATGCAACGTCCGGAATACTACAGGCTGTGAATTCAACATTCTCATGCAATTGTCGTATTGTCACTATCAGTATTTAGTCTCTACTGTCAATCTCAACCATAATGGCTGGTCGTGGTCAACCCGAAATATTTTTTCTCTACGGTTCTTCTGCCCATAGTGTTTTCTCATAGAAAATCATCACGTTGGATACCATTTTGCTGAGGGAACGTTTCTGCATTTATAGCAGTAGTAATAGCCATTCCGAAAAAGTTCACAACTAAATTCTACAAAAACGAGGATAATGTGGAGGTAGTATGGTTGAAATACAATTTGTAAAATTCACCAATTTTTTCACCGTTGTTGTTTTATAGGATTTTCTGTACCAGCAAGGTACAGTGCACTTTTTAGTCTCTGATTATTTCAAAAACAAGAATATACTTTTTGTAAAAAAAACAAGTATGTTTCCTAAATATTGAGAATAGAAGTAATAGCTGGAAAATGACGGTTATTCATGAAAAACTACACTTAAAGGATGTCGGTGTTCTAAATTGTGTAATTGGAGTCAATCGCATATTACTATAAAAATTTTCTGCAGTTGTAGTTGATCTTTTAACAGTTGTAGTAGGAAAGGTAGCTTCTACTTAATTGAATGCTCTAGCACGTCTTAAAATATTTGCATTTCATTTTGAATTATGGTGTACATATAACATATATAACCAGAGTTTTTAGAAAACTGTTTAACTGCGATAACTTTCCATAAATTTTTTGCGGATGTTGCTCTAAACGAACACAAATAAATCCCCAGCTCAAATCCCTGCAAATTAGGAACCCGAACGGTAACCCACATATGAAAATTGTTCGGACATGTCCATTAAAATAAGCAATATGGGTAAAGTTTTGTGCTGTTAGTTGGAAAAGCAATTTCCAATCGACTATAAAAGCAAACTAATTGAGACAAAAACTGAAACTACCTTCAAACGGAGTATTTATTTCAAGCTTTAATGAAGTTTTGTAAAGTTCTGTAATAGCTCTAGAAAGTACGAGTCAAACTAGTTTAATACAAGTACGTAATACGAGATATGTAAAACGATCCTAATGTTTTTAATGCAGCATTTGATTAGTAGCCATTTGTGGAAGTACTTACTTACTCTAGTTGTAAATGTTAGGAATAGTTCATGTATGCATAAGATAGTTTCAAACTAGTTAGTATAAATAAATCTAACGATCTGTCATATGATGAAATTGGGTATTTCTGTAGTAAATAAAGCCTCTGCACTAACTTCAAATTAGCTAACCTAATGGGAATGTATATTACCAAAATAACGTTAGGTAAAAGCTAAAACATGTAAATATTCGTGGCTATTATTGACGAAGTAATACCAAATAAAATTAGTGCATATTTAGAACATATATAATTATTACAACCGCATTTGCATATGACGGCAACGTACTGAATAAACGTATATGTATTATTAATCCAAGAGAGATAGATGTTCTTTGTGAAATATTGTTGGCTGCTGAATTGACATTAACCGTTAATTAGTGCACCAGTTAGCTTTCAGTGGTGCGAGGTAGGTTTTATAAAAGTAATAACTTTTAAGAGTATACAAATTCCAACACTCACTAAATATTTTTACACTTACCTTGAAAGATCTTTAAATTCCCTTTGTCTAATTAAGTCTTTCAGCGTCAACCCATCTGAAGAATCAACCCTAATCAACGCCTCTCCGAAGAGGAGTGTTCCGAGAGACGATTAACGGTTTCCACTGCTGTACGAGATTGATTGAGCTTCGATTTGCATCTTTTTTACTCCCTTCTACTAGTCTACTATAAACGCAAAATAATAAAAAAAACATGTCTTGTACACCTGAGCCAATCTATGTTAATTTTTACTTTTATCTCCCTTGTCTTTGGTAATTTCAATTAAACAGTCTATGGTCAGACCCCGGTTGAATAAAATTGCGAAGTGTTTGTTCTGTTGAACTATTTATTAAAACAAGTTGAATTGAAAACCTATATTACCCCAACCACAAAATTTAAAGAAAAAATATCATTACTGTTCCTTATCCCCAGCAGCAAATCTGACGATTCTGCTTGATCTTTTCTATTTTATTTATCACGTGTTGCAACGGTATTGCATTAAATGGTTTGGTAAATATATAAGTAATACGGCAATAATATGTTATAAATGATACCCAATGCAAATTAAATTCTAGGTTTAATGTACTCCCCAGTGTTTAATCTCATTACTGACGCTTACTTCTTTTTGCTATGTAAAATATTTAATTGTAGTGTGGCTCCCTCTAGCCAGCAAATAACAGCAACTGTGCATGAGTTGTTGATGTTTTATTGTGTATAGCGTATTGTGTTACGGTCGTCTTCATTGTCAGCAGTTAAAGGTAATAATTATGAAGTTATATTTAGCAAAGTAATTACTGTCTTTACTTACGAGCATATATCTATAAGTAGTAATTTATTGATATAGCTTTTGCTGTATTGCATATTTGGTATAATTAACGTGTTACATATTTTTGGTTAGGATTTCTAAACTCACCTCACCGTACAAATTAAATAGTGTGCAAGCGCCATTACTGTTCCTGGGAATATAAAATGTACGAGGGACATAAATGACAATAAAGGGACAGTAGTGACTCAAATATAACAAGATATTGTTCACTTTATGTAATTATTTCCGAATACTTTCAGAGTACGGCCAGGCGTAAAACTGAACGAAGGCTCAGATAAAGAGAAAGTTGATAAAGCAAGACTTGAAAAGTTAAAAAAAAATGAAAGAAGAGGCTTTAGCCAAAAATCAATTGAAAAAGGATGAAAAATATGTTAAGACAAAAGAAAGGCAAAGCAAAGATTATCGTACCAACTGAAAAAACAATCGCAAGCTGGAAGTTCAACCACTGATAACTGCATTTTACCGGACAAGTAATCCCCTAGTGCAGATAAAGGTAAGAATGTCCCAACTACTAATACAGCAAGAGGACTGCACTATTTTACTAACCCGACAGAGATTAAACCGGCAAATAGTGCAAGAAAAAATCAAGCGATGAAAGAAATCAGATTTGGGTGACAAGTCTTCAGACAAAACCATAACAAAAGAAGGTGAAAGAAAGAGAAAACTGCGAGAGAAAATGCGGAGCAACCCAGAGTTACATGCTGAATATGAACGTAAAAAAATGAGAATTATAAAAAGCGGATAGCTTGTAAAAAAATTCTTTCAATAGGAGAAAGAAGCAAACTTGATCAGAAAAAAACAAAGAAAAAAATGGGTTGAAAAAACAAGAACATATCGACAAAAAAAGAGGCAACTGATTGAGCAAGCGTTGTTTCTACAAAATACCACTCTACACACCATCACCAGTTACCGAAGAACGGGAGGAAAATCACAGAAATTCTGCACGATCTGCTAGGGGATTAAGTGGTAGAAGAAAGAAGCGTAGAGACAGAGCAAGCACTTATAAGAAAATAGCGAAATTAAAACATGAATTAGCTGAAGTCAAAAGAATGGAACGTTACAAAAAACGCTGTCGCCGATTAGAACGCAGTAAAATCCAAACAAACTTTTAGATACACCTTCTCCAGGCACCAAGTTGCTGCTCTTATGCGAGGAAACCCTTTGAATATAAAAAAGTCTTTTATTTTCAGAATGTTTAGTTAATAGTTTAAAACCGGTTTCGAAAAATCGTTCGACAGAAAATGAAATACGTATTTTATCTAAGTGTGTATCTGCTCCTTTGTACAAAAAATACAGAGTACAGAAGGACATACGACCTATTACAAGTTTTTATCTTGCTAAAAGCTATCAAAAATAATCATGAATGTAGTTTGACGCCACTCACTAAACGCACTCTCGCCCAAAAAAGAATGTTTTTGATAAGAAAACAAGTGCACGACTTTTTTATGGTTGAGAAGAATAGTACAATCGCACCAGGAAAGCCAAACACTATAACATTGGCCCGGAAGAAGAAGCAAAAACGGTATCAAAATCATTACTGTCCTGAGGTCACTACAGTTCTTTCGTGTATTATTTGCAGTACTCACTTTTGGTTTTGCATTGTAAGCAACGGCAATTTTTTTCAGTTACTTGTATATGGGTTCATAGTAATGGTTGTAAATAAAGTACAGGAAAGTTTGTTGTGTTGCGTATAGTGATTTTGACGGTCATTCACATCGTAAAAAAATTGTTTATTTGTTCTATGCAAAGGGCTTGTGATTCGGAAATGAAGTACAATAGGTGTGTTATTACACATACTGATTCTGCTATAACCATAGTTACAGAGTTCTTACCGGGGAAATGACTATACTTATAACAATAAAACCAAGAGGGACAACAATGACATTTTGGCAGATCATCCACTATATTCTCACCACTTTCCTACAGATTATTCAAAAATGACTCCCTGCTGATACTATAAATTAAATTTTTAAAGAGTTCTAAAGACTTGTTATGTATAATTGAAGTGAGAATAATTAAAAAACAAATTAGTAAATAGCCAGTTAAAAGTAAAAATTTGCAGACAGGCTTACCTAACCTATATTATCAAACATGATTATCACAGTAAATAACAATAAAAAAAAAATTAAGGTCTCCCCGTACTTTGGCCAAATGTAGGTGTAGCTAAAAGAGAACAACTTTAATTTAATATTGATAGACGTTCAAGGAGTTTAATTTCTACTACTGATTTCCCTCTGCAACAGTGAACTTTTATATATGAACTTTATGCTTTAAATTTACAGAAGCATGCAACCACACTAATAGACTTGTTAAGTATAAGCTCCAAACGTGTATAAATTTTAACGATTAATTACAATTCTTATACACAATAAACTGTATGTGACGGTTATAATTCAATTTAGTTGCAGGTTTTTGTTTTGTTGCATTTGTTCAAAGCTCCATCCGCGCCAATGGGCAGGACTCCGTGCAGATAAAATTCTAACCCTGTTATGGTTGATCAATAGCTCCTAAAACACAGGTCACTTTTTCATTATATCGGTGTGTAATATCCATGGTTATCGCGTCCGAGGGCATATCTAATCTCGGACAGCCTTGATATATGACTACCGTCCTGTTACTAAACGTACCTATTTTTTGTACTTTGTTTTGCGCCACAATCGAGTTTTGAAGGATTGTTCTCTGGTGTCTAATATTCAGACCAGAACTGATCCCCTTCTTTTGACATCCGGGGATTTTATGTCATTTATCCTAGAGCCATTGCATGCCATTTCTTTTGTTCCGTAGAACTGCTGTCTTAAGGTCGATGCGATGCCATCCTCCTCTTGTGACTGGTTATTTGTTCCCACATTTTTGAAAGCGACATCATTTATTCACGTTTGCAACATAATTTTATAACTGTATATTTATGAGTACATGAATATTGGGGGTAATATATTACATGGTGGCGGTTTCTTTGAATTCGTGTAAGCTGGTCATTCCTCCCACGGTTGACATATAGCCAACTAATTTTTATACCTGGTTCTATGACTATTGTAATTATAATGTGTGTCGGTCTAATTTCATGATTTAATAGCTTGTTTTTAAACTTTTGTGAATATGTACAAATACACTTTCTTATGGAGGTTCTTTACCAAGATCTATCTGTATTTCTCTAAATTGAATACGAAGAGTGTAAAATACCGATCGTTACTAACGTTTATATTTAATATATTGGATGCTTTTCGGTATACTTCTGGATCATAGTACTTTGAAATTACAAATGTACGCTATTAAAGCTACTAAATTTTATAGACTGTTTCGTGTTAAAAGTTCATATAACTAACTGAAATTGATAATCTCATTTTTATACCTAATCTTTGCTTAAAGCAACGCACTCGCGTTACAATCTACTTTGTAACATTGAACAGTAGATTAACAAATTACAGAAAATGTATGGTATATATAATGCATTGCGATGTTTAACTTCCAGAACAATATTTCAAACTATCACTTATAACGTCGTAATGACTTAATGAAAAGAATACCTTGTTTTGTCATTACTAAATAATGACAATTCTAGATGGTTATTAATTCCGGTTGATAATTCCATATAAATATCTATTGAAATAGAAAAATTCTCTTTGCTCACTTTAAAAGCAAATAGTTTTTAATGTAAGTTTGGTGTATAAACTTGTAACATCAATTTTTTTTAGTTACATCTTTGTCCGTTCTTCGATTCATTTAAATTTGATGTTATAGATTTAGACCCGACTTAAATACATTCTTAACTTGAGCTGCGCGTGTGCTACATTTATCTTGTGGTATTCCAATACACGTAGAAGATTAGCATGTAAATGTTTGCGACCTGTAACGTGATGGGGTTATATTAAATAGAAGCTTAATGTAAAAAGAGGAAAATTAATCTTAAATGGACAAATTAATATTGATTTCTGATTTCACGAATAGTAGTGTTCTTTAAGCAGGACATTTTAATAAATTTTTAGTTCTATTGAAGGGAATTCAGGCCATAAATTTAAAAACATAAAAGCATTGTTTTACTTTTGTGTAATACATATTAGAACGTAACTCAGCTCCATAAATTAATTCCAAAACTATAAAAAGGCTAAACAAAATATCTATAACAGTAAATTTTCATAGCGCGGTCAAGTCATTTTCAGAAAGGTTTTAGAATGAAGAAGTAAATAACCGCGAAATTATTAATACGCATGTTGCATATCATAATTATCCTAAATATATCAAAGCTTTTTTACAATTTGTAATAGGATAAGAAAAAATAATGTTACATAAAATACGGATAGTTACAGTACAAAGTAAACCCCAGACAATATCATAGGTATATTAATACAACGTAGTAATTACTTAAAAACATAGTTATTTTGAAGACAGGATACGTGACGTTAATTTAATTAAACCATATGACATCGCGCATTTTCCACGTGTTTCATTCAATACGAGTTCAATAAGAAGACTGTGCCACAACGTTACCCCCTCGAACGCATAAATGACAGAAGGATAGACAGTCGCCGGAAAACAATTAATTATTTGCGAACCAGTTACGATGAAATATGTTAGAGGTTATTCATAGAAAAGGTAAGTCGAAGAACCTCATTGCCTAGGAAATAACCACCGAATGTTCAACGTGGTGAATCCGCGAGTAATCGACAAGACCCAATATTTAAAATTTGCACATGTTAGTTTCATACCACTTTGGTTGGAAACTAAGTAATCCTTTTTCAATATGGATTCCAGCTGGTGAAATGGATGTAATTAAATTGGCACTTAGTTGTAAGGTTAGTGTAGATATTTATAAATTGTTCTTTTGTTTTATGGTGGCATGAATTTATGAAACCTGTTTGTCTGGTCATTAAAAGTGTAAACCGTTTACTCGTATTGTAGGTTATATTGTTTATTTTATTAGATTTACGATCCTTGGATATTGGAATTAAATTTAACCGGTGGATGATGTGGTTAAATGGTTATAGGTAAATAAAAAAGATAAAAAAATGATAAAAAAGGGTATGACCAACCAAAAGTGACAAATGTATGTAATTTCAAATGCTGTATCCATACCTGATCGCCGAAAGATTGTTATGTTATTTGCACTTAATTAGATTTAGGTAATTTTTTCCTTTTGTATGTACATTTTTCAGGAATATTGCTTTTCGACTTGTGTTTAAATTTATTTAGGTAACATTAAAAATTTTATATTCACCTCTTTACAGGAATAATAATTTGATGCTGTATTAAAAATAGACTTAGGTGACGCAGTAACACTGTGTTTTTCGTGATTGAATATACCGATTGATTGTGAGAAGAATTCCATTACACTAGGAGGTCAACGTAATTAAAATCCCCAAAAATACTCTCTTCGATAGGATTATTATTAGACAGGATAAGTTGGCGCCCATAAATTTCATAGTGTTGAAAGTCTTTCAGGGTAAGCATTGGTAATGTAGCTTGAAATTAGACTTAGTTAAGTGGTAAATTGTGGTATTCTTTGTTATGTGCTGCCACCATACGCGTAATCGGCTCTACAGTACTTACTTCAAGTATTTATTTGTATAGATTTCGCTCTTAATATTCAAATATGACCTCGTGTATGATACGTTACTATAGAGATTGTGTACTTCCTCATTATTCAAACCAGCTTCGCCGCGAATTTGAAGGTTTGTTGAAATTGATTGTAGTCCATATCTTGTTTAATAGAAGGCCGTGTTGGCATACTTTATATTGATTTATTTACGTTGCGTGATTGTATTCAGCTCTTTGAAATGTTGATTGGCTTTATCAATTGATAAAGATTTGCTACGAAATCTACACACACCTGTTTTGATAACGTATTGAATTAGACTTTGCTTGTGATGAAAGAACATTCTCATTATTTTGCTAAAGCAATATAACGAATAATATTCATGTTTCTACAAAAGCAAATTCCTTGTTCGTCATGGTCTTACTATAGATGTTTTTCGTCGGATTTGCACATGGTTAATTTGACGCTGTGAGTGTCTTTGGAGCGATAACCTTCTCATGTGCTTCTTCCGTGGGCGTAATGCCTGAGATACCTTAATCTATACTGGCTCGTATCGATTTTGGCGTATCAGGCGCGCCAACTCGGTTTCCTTTAACTTGTCACGCTATTGGTCTCGTATTTATAATTATTGCCGTCTCACTCCTATTTTGGCATAGACTACGGCTGTTTATCTTACGGGTAGGCTCACTGATTACTATAAAAGTAGCTTATGTCCGTGCCGCTATCGCTCTTGTTAGATCGTGCCTCCTTCTAGCACGATTCAGATTGATTTGTAGAATTGAAATCATTGCTAGACTAATGTTTAAACACGCAGGAAACCATTTAATATCACAGGTGACTACTTAACTATAAGTGTAAAATATAATATCCGATTTCGCAGTATATACGACGTGAAGATGAAATTCTAAAATTTAAACGCTAAACACAGATACTTAACACAAATAAAATTATATTACAGTCTTATTTTTGTTTGCGTCTTTCATATCGTGTTGGAGTGGCCGTCTTCCACTATGCCGAGCATTTTTCGGTGCCATTCGTTCATATCCAGCCATACCTCTACGAGTATCTTCTAGCTTGTCACATTTCAGAGCGTTCTGAATGCTTCGTATATGCGCGATCCCGCTTAATACTCGGTTTCTTCACACAGACGCAGTATTCTGTGTTCGGGTACTCTGGCCAGTTTTGGCAATATTTTGTGCATGCAGATGACATATCTGGACTTTTGCGCCTATTTGTTTAGTGGTAGTAGTCTAACATCTGTAACATCTGGGGACATCTATTCTCCTCTCTTCTTTACAAATACTAAGCCAGTTCTGAGTTTATTCCCAGTTATTGTCCCGGCATCAGATTTCAACATAGTGGCACTTATAGCCGTTGTGCCCTTTGTATTTGGTCGCAGCTCCCCCAATGCAATCTCTTTTCCTTCAAGGCTACATAGTTTCTCTTTTATGGCTTCTAGTATTTCTTCTCTATCTGTAGTAGGGCTCATCACTTTAATGCGTTCCACGTCTGTGTCGGCGGCTTTTAAACCTACCTTCCTAATCTTTGTCTTTGTTTCCGTGGGTGTGCTCTTTACGATGCTCTGCATCCTCTCCAGTACCTTCTTGTTCCCCTTCATCGCTATCAAGAGTTCCCTTCCTTTGTGCTCCTCAAATTCTTAATGGCTTCGAAGGTATCGCTACCTTTTAATTACTTTTTGTTGTCCATCGGTAATGCCTTATAGTCTTAGTCTTCTTTTTTAGACCAGTAAGCCATAGGTCTTCTTTCCACCCTGCTACCTTCCCTAGCTTGCCTGAAATACCAAGGGTTCGGCAAAATTTAAATTTTTCAGGTAGAAAACCCACTTCTTGGCCATCCTTCAGGTGGAACATTGGAAAATCAAATATAAGGCTTTGTGTAAATCCCTAAATAAACATTCCACCATATTTCTTAACAGGGCCACGGTCATAGTTCTAATAGGGTGCACTACCACCCAATCGTATTCACCAGCTTCTTTATTTCTGCGGTGTAGGTTCTTCCACATTCTTTCCTCTGTACTCTCAGTGGTGGTTTTAATGATCCGTCTAGTTAATTCCCTTTCCGAGTTTTTAGTGCCCACTATACTTATTTGTTCAATCACCTTCATCTTTTGACTGAGTTTGGCTAATTCTGGGAAGCGGTCTTTAAAAGAAATTTGTCTTTTAACTAATGTAAGTACTTCAGGTGAGCATTGAAAGATTCGAATATACTGAGATTAAAATTTAACTAATGCTACTTTGTATATCTGTACATATAGCAACAGAAAAATGTGTTCGTGTATAATACAATTAAGTGCTCCTGTTGGTTTTTAATTATGTAAATTTTTCTGGGTATGGCATGATTATATGTTATTTTTGTATTCTATATACGCTATTTGAGTACTATAGTACAGTTTTATTTTTGATATTTGAGTCAGGTACCTTCAAAGTGGGTCGCCGTCGAAACGAATCGCGGTTTCAACGTACCTTTTGCAATAGTACATATAAAACAATATTAGGTGGTAAATAATGTTTTAATTTGAATCATATAAAACTGCCTTAAGTTACAACTTAAACAATTAAAAGAAATTGAAGAATACGCGAACACTAGGTTTCAATATAATTAATATGCACTATAAATGATGTTTCGGGCATTGGAGGCGATAAATTGTTAAATTGGGAATTGCCCAAACGGGCGGGAATCCCGCAACAAAAATAAGGATGCATCGACTAACTGCAGTGATGCGGGTTGGGTCTCTATACAAACAAATAAAGAGAATTAAAAAAAATGATTAAGAAAGCGTAACAATTTACTAGATGCAATTTTAAACTGTTATCAGTAACACTTATCTTGAAAGGCTTTCAATCACTGTCAAGTTTATGAGAGTCTACTCGTCTAGTCTAGTAAGATTCTCTTGGACACCGACTAATCCGCGGGATTTTAATTCTTGTGAACTTCTAGTGAATGGGAGTTCCTTTTACAAAATGCTACCTCTATGTCTAAACAAATCAAACAACAATTTTCACATGCTACGTTACCTAAAATCTATTTTAGTATTATATTATTCCAATATTTCTGTAAATAGGCATACCTGCAAAAATTTAAAGTTACTTACATCAATTTAAACATCAGCGAAATAACAATGTTATTGTAAACAAATACAACATGTAAAATTTCATTGACAGTTCATATTCAGTTGATCATAACCTTGATAATTCAATGATAATTATTTACAACACGTCTCAGACTTTCACTTACTGTCAATGTTCAGATTTTAGACATCCAATAATTTAACTGTATGCTGTAAGTAAAAGTGTACGTTATATAATCTTATCAATATTTTTCAAGCAACAAAGATCATGCATAATGCCACAATACCAAAAACAAACAATAATTCTACTTAGCTCTGACGTACGCTTTCGTGTGGCTAAAGGAATTCCATAGAGCCAAGAGTAGTATATTAGTTTGCTATCGGGTTTTTATTTCCAATATTTATTTATTGCTTGGAACAAATACGTCCAAATCTTTCCGTTTGGTTTAGTCGAAAATCTTCAGGATCTCACCGTGTTCCCACCCGTCTGTTAATTCATAACCACAGAGGTGTACTTGACTAGCTATTTTTCACGGTCATCCTTACATGTATTATTGTTTATGGCTCGTGAGTAATGTTGTTATGGTTTTCCTTGTACTGTCCAGCGATTGTTGTTTTTCCTACTCTTCTTTTGTTTGGTGGGGATTGTCATTGTATCATATTCTTATTCTACGTGGATCAGGTGTGACCCCCGTAATACGTAATAACGACGTGTTCTTGACTTCCATTTTCTAATCAATCTGAATAAATACATTGAAAACCTTTTTTACATTGTATGAAATGTATGAAATGATCTAATTATCTGTAACTTGATATTGGGGAGTTCCACTACTCAGGGCTGAATTTTTAAAGTTACTATATTGTATGAATATATTTCTAATATTGCACCCTTCTTTTTTACAGGTAGGAATGGGTGTACAACAGAGTCTTTACAAAACTCTGGCGGGACTGGCATCGACCGTTTGTGGCTGCGGTAGATTGCAAAAGATATTTTGAGAACAAAGTTAAATTTTACCCAAACAAGTTATAGGGATGCAATTTAGAACATGACAAAAGAAAATACCTTAATACAACTTATATATTGACGTTTAGTTAATAACATTAATAAAAAAACTAAATATACACCCTTATTTCCTTATAACCAAATTTTCATGTGATAAAATCACTAAGTGTAGTATATATAGCTACGCTCTCATAATTTTAAAATTGTCTTAAACACTACTAGATAAGATATTAGAAAATCTAAAATTATTATTGTACTTAGACACAATTTCTAGTTAACGTGTTAAGTAAAAAGAAATCATAAATACACTTTGTTGTATTTAACATTAGTTAGGAGAATTTGAATTAAAAATTTAAATTGAACATAACTTTCAAAATCCACAAAAAGGTTTTATGAAGCTTTTATGTTTACACTTGTAAGGTTATAAGGTAATATTAAATTAGTTAAGATAATAGGTAAGTAAAATTGTGCTTTATATTTTACATGCATTATTTTATAGATATTTGAGATTTAAAATGTAATACGTGAACATTGTTCTGTCACAAAAGTAAATAAGATAAAACTCATACCTGTATTCGTGTAATATAAAAGAAATGTATACATAAGTATTGAGCTCCGGCTTGTATAAAACTATGGAGGTTTCATTTTCTTCTTACTACACCATCCATATTTAATTTGGCGTTAACCTCAAACTTCAAATTTGTTTGAGCCAAACCTTTATTCCACAGCCATATGTTTTGCCATCGGACATTTAATTTATTTTAGAAGGTAAATAAACGGCAACATACAATTCTTGTACGATAATAGATAATTTTTGCAAAAGGTAGTAGCATTAATGCATTAGGCTTAGATAGCCTAGCATGCATAGTTAAATACTTCACTAGAGAACGCTTTACCAGACAATGCTTCTCTAGAAAACAACCCAGCTGAGAATATTTCACCGGAGGATATTTTACCAGAGAACCCTAGAAAATAAACGTGTTACAAAAATGAAGTATTGTAATACTCTACCAGGAACCGTCTGAAAGTTTTATCTGTAACCATTTTAAACATTTTGAATGGGTTATTCAGGTCAGCTTTCTTCGTATGCATAAAATTAATATTCTAAAACGATATTTTTGTGTTTTACAAAGAATAAATGAAAAGAACACCTTTTACATACCAGGTACGACATCCTGGCTTTTAAAAGAACTTCTTTATCGGGAAACGGCATATGCAAAAGAAGGCGGTCAGATATCAAAAGCACGAAAATTTATTCTGGTTTGAAGATAACCACACATTTTGAGAGAGAGACAAACAAGAAAACCATCCTAAATGACAGATTCATGTATACGCCAGTTGTGTATTTATGGACATTATTCAGAGGTTTACCAATTGGAAAATTACATCTGATCATAATTATTTATTATATTTATACTTAGGACTAAAGATCAACGTATTTAGTGTATTATTTTATAATACTAAAGGGAAATGTTACACAAATCAAAACTAACTTATGATTGTTAACGGTATTAATATATAATTAAGATGAAGAAATATTTGTATAAGGAAGGAAGTGGGACCTCAATGTAACTTGGCGAGGCAACGGCAAATTGACATGTTACAATATGGTCTGAAGTTTACTTGGCATTGTAACTATGTAATATTAATTCTAATTTATCTTACTATAATTTATAAAAACCTCTCCTATATTTGGGATAATTATGATATGGAACATGCATATTAAAAATGTCCTGTTATTTACTTAGTAATTCTAAACCTCTCTTAAAATGACATGACCATTTTATGAATTATTATTATGTCGATTCCCATATGTATTACCCAGAAATAATACTATGCTTTTTGTGTTTTTTTACTTACAACCTGAATCTCGTTTAATGAAACAAAAAATTTATTGAAATGTTATGCTTGATGAACACTAATATTTCTGAAATCAAAATATACGGAGTATATCAATATTGTTGTCCGTTTAAGATTGATTTTCCTTTTTTTGCATACGGTTTCTATTTAACGTAATGCCAATTAGTTTTTACAATGTGTTAATAATTAAAAATTCAATATTTGGCCGGTGGTAGTAATTATGTTTACTTTTCAAAATTCGAACTGTTGTGATTCAAAAACGAACTAAAAAACCTAAAATTTTTGTCAACCGTGTAGCAGTTACTACTACCCACTTAGGCTCTCAACCCTGGTTCAGCAAAAGTTACCATATATACGGTTAATTGATTTGCATTGTCTTCTGATTACATCAAATTATGTATCAAGCGAAATAACTAATTTTCGACGTCATTGCGAAATTATATTGTTCACTATGTATTTTTATATAGACTTTAAAAGGAAAACAAATTACGATAGCGAAAACGACCTAGTAAGTAACAAAGGATCGTGTTGTAATAATATGCTAGCTAGAATAAAATTTCTTTGTGGTTCGTGCATGCTATAAAAGGTTATGTAAATTACTGGAAATTATAAGGAGCGGTTGATTTAAAATAATTGTCTAAGATTCCGGAGTAAATTACTGTTAATAAAGGTGCTCTCTTTGCTTTGCTTTCCACTGTTTTTAGGTTAAATGTAAGAAATCCTTTACGATAACATCTCGGAAAACGAAATGCCTGCTAAACTTCCTTTTTTGGAGAATTCATAGGAAGAACTTAATTTCTTTCAGAGCTATAAATTTTATCGGAACAGCTACATTGCCTGCCAAAGGAATTGAAAAGAAAAACTTGCACTAATGATATAATAATTACGAACAAGATTTATATTTTGATACTCTACAAAAACAGGCACGAAAGTGAGTAAGTGAGCCATTGTTACGCGAGATCGATATGGAGCTGTTGTTAGTATAATTTACTAGTTTTTGTGTTCCATGTAATGCTACTCTTTTAATAACATTTACATGACATTTCGCCCATTATGCCAGAATAAAAATGTAATAAATAGTTTTGGGTTGTGTTGGAATTATATTCTCGCAAAAACTTTTATTTTTGGTTATCTTTATGTGCATATTTAGGTTACGATAGAACATGTGTGTCTTCGTTGTAAACAAAAATAAGCGCTTTAAGTATACCGCTAATACAGTGATAAAATTTAATGCTAGATCGTTGAATTGCATTAAATTGTTGATTTTAATTTATGCTATCAAAATTTAAATGCGTGAAGAACTATTTAATCGCATTAGAATCTAGTGTTAATCAGATTCTATATTCACTAAACTAGAATGGAATTTCTGAACTATGTGACAATTTAGTAAATGGATGATAGATTGTGTTATGAAAGTTGTTGAAAATTAAGTATTCTATTATTTTTGATAACCTGCATTTTTCTTTTTATGTTGCATAATAGGATGAGGCTTGATGAACTTTTTCATCTGTTACTACAAATTACATTCATTTACGCCGGCGGTACCACTTACTTAAGAGCTCATCACAGTAGCGGCCATCTTGAAAATTTCTAAAGATCCAAATTTCTTTCCTATTAGGCACCCAAATTAAAAACGGTTTTAATAAAAATTACTTATTAAATAATTGTTTATGTGGGAGTCATTTAGGTTTTTAACTGAACACAAATTTTTTTTTGCTGATAATAGACCGATTTAAACAAAACCAGTAACTTTTCCAAATGTGTGAATAATTTTTATGAATTTTCATCAAAATTGCACACTACAATTTACTTTATTTATCGAAAAAATCAAATATTAGTATTTTTTAGAAAAATGTACCTGCAATGTGCTGTCGTGGAAAAATTCAGAACTTCCATGTCACACACTATTGTAAAACAGAAATGGTTTGAATACATGCTATACAAAACAAAACACAACAAACATACAGGAAACGCTATACTATTGAGATCAAACTATCATTATGAGAGTTTTCGATTATAATCGTAATTGCTCGAAAATCTATTTATAACATTCATTATAGCTATTAATTAGGTTCTAAGCAACTATTGAAATGAGTTGTTCTTCATAACCTTGGATTTATTTAAATTTTTTGTTTGGCTTCCTATTTAGTGAAGTAAGTAATTGGTATTCTCCCAGTTTTGAGGTAAATAATAATGAAAGACTGCACTGCAATAGTGTTCTATTTTTTTTTTAAATTTTGAAATAATATACTATATAGTTGATGAATAACTGGTTTGTAATATGGTGAAAGAATGGGTGTAGTGTAATGTAAAAAGAATAATAAACACAGAATTTTTAAATTTTTATGCCGAAGTTCAATTAATGTTTTGGGATAAACTTTAATAAAGCCACCAGTAATATTTCGCTCATATTTAGGCTTGTGTAGTAATAATGTGATAAAAATTCTTAGGGTTAATTAGAATTTACAAACCATGTTTAGTTAAGTTTTTACCCCAAAACTTCTCTAATACACGTAAAAGACTTTTGTTTATTATGGTGCAAATTCACCATTCACAAACTCCCATACGCAATTGTGATGGAACAAAATATGACAAGCTGCACGCAAAACGGAAATAAATAAAGGCAAAACAAACTTTGGACTACTTAAAAATGCAAGACATGCATTTTTATTCTACTAGAGGAATGTTTACTGTGTCCGATTCAGTACACTTTGTTTTTTATTTCGTCGTTAGAAAATGATAAAGGAAACGAAGGTGTGATAAAAAAAAGAAACCAAACCAATATTTGTAGCTTTTCACAAACTGTAATCAAAACCCACTTGAGACTTTACCTAATCATTTTTTATTAGAGATATGTTTAAACCATTATTCTGTTTTTTTCTATTTATTGGCCAATTAATTAATATAACAGCTTTGTCAATTGCATATTAAAAATTGTAAAATAACTGTGCGGTGCAAATGTACGAATATTAAATCTTGTAATTTGTTGTTCCCTTATAATTTTTTTTTACATTAGATATCAGAATTTCAAAGGTTTTCACTGGTTATAAATGTTAGAGAATATGTGTAAATAAAATATCTGCGAGGCTTGTAACTGGACTAATAAGTTCCACAACACTGCCATTTATATGTGCTCCCTGGCACTTCATAAACCAAGTAGGCGGATTATTAAACTTCATATCCTTTTCTAATGAATATCTGCATAATGACATTTCGTCCCGCCCTAGGCTACCTCACCCCAACCCGCGCTTTTACAGCAGATGGTAGGTAACTTGCTGTGATGAGCTCTTAATACAGAAGTCTATACAAGGTGTTTTTTTAGAGGCAGGTCACCTGTACATGTAAGATCAATGTTAGAAGGAATATGAAATTTTTGCACTATGGGATTACCAAAGGTGCTCTATACGTCTAAAATAGTTTTGATACGCTAGCACTTCCGTTTATACTGGAAATCGGCAATACCATAGCTATGGAATGGAATGCCCTTGTTACGTGCCAACTGGCATGCATCACGTTAGATTTAATTTGTAAATAAATTCCCACGTATATTTTTAAATGAATACGTTAATTTCCGTCGTCCCCGACAACCGCGTCTGCGCAAAAGGACGCGGAGTGCGCGCGTGGTGTTAAAAGACGCTATTAAGTTACGAGCCCTCGACGAAGCAACGTCTTTCCTATTTTTTTAAGATTTGTTTTCTTCTATGGCTTTGTCGCGGAGAAAGACGTTGCTTCGTCGAGGGCTCGTAACTTAATGGCGTCTTTTAACACCACACGCGCACTCCGCATCCTTTTGCGCAGACGCGGCTGTTATGGACGACGGAAATTGACGTATTCATTTAAAAATACACGCGGGAATTTATTTACAAATTAAATCTAACGTGATGCATGCTAGTTGGCATGTAACAGCCCTGCCCTGTATATTTATGCATTTTTGAATTCTGAGTCAAATTGTATGTGAACTTATATAATACAACCATATCTCTATCTAATGCCGTTTTTGAGATTTTTTGAGTTTTTGTACAACTTGACATTTGCAGGCAGTCACATAAATTGGAATATCTAGAAACTGAACGAACCTACAAAATGAATTTTTTCCAAACAAATAAACAATACTTGATATTAAAAATAAAATAAACAAATGACCTGTTACTTACTTAATTCTGGCGAACCTTCTAAAACGATACTGCACCCAGTGCTGAACGAGGAAGTTGGTCGGCGGACACCAATACGTATCCAATTAAATATTAATGAATAATTTTGCCTGGCATGGGGAAAGTAATTCGAGCATAGGGAACGAAAATCAATACCAATTGTTGCTTATTTTGAAAAAAGAAAAGCCCGTGACCGGTTTCACTTTTCTTGTAGATCATCAGACGGACGCATCTCTTTTTGCAAAACAACCAAGTTCTGGAATAATACATAAATTGATGTGTATTTATAGTGCAAATGCTTCTCATGCGCCCTCTATACTGAAACATAAGCAACTAAATATCGATGACTGTATACAGTCTTTGACGTGATAGTGTACGTGGCATTGCCAGACAAAATTTTAATTGCAAGTTAAAAGACAAGATGAAAAGTGAAATTAACAAATGACCTGTTACCTACTTAACACTGACGGACCTTCTAAGAAGATACTGCACCCGGTGCTAAACGAGGAAGTTGGTCGATGGAAATCTATACATTTCCTATTAAATATTAATTAATAATTTTGCCTGGTATGGGGAAAGTAATTCGAGCATAGGGAACGTTTCCCATACCAGGCAAAATTATTCATTAATATTTAATAGGAAACGTATTCGTTTCCATCGACCAACTTCCTTGTTTAGCACTGGGTGCAGTATCTTCTTAGAAGGCCAGCCAGTGTTAATTAGGTAACAGGTCATTGGCTAATAAAATGTCAAAAAGTGCGGCTTTTTTAAATGCAACCGATCATATTTTGTTATTTTAAAAAATTCCATGGAAAAAATACCTTAGAGATGTAATTACTACCATCCATTTATTGTGTCGTTTTTTAGTTATTTGCATTAAGAGAGAAAATGCACTAGTTCAGTAACGTACTAACATTTGCAGCTATCAAGTAGCTTTTGTTCGCTATATTAACAAAATAGTATTTGATTATTGTTACGAAACGTCAAATGTAGACAACGCAGGTTGCTATTTCTGTTCTATAGTTATCTGTAATAACGAATCGAAACTTTACAAATCAAGATTATCTCCAAATAATAATTATTTATTGTGAATGTAATTCCTCAAAATCAAAAGAAAATTCCCCGAAAAGCCAGCCACAAATATTAAAGTTCTTAAAACTATTCTTGGAAACTGTACTAATAGTGGATCATTTGTTACAAAGAAGGACAGAACCAGTACAGTGATGGAGGATATAATTGGAGTTACTAATATATTGAGATATTTTCATGAAAATCCCAGAGCTTCACTAAATAATGGTACGCGGGATACAGAAATGTGCCGTAGTTCCATATACAAAATTTTGAAAGGAAATATTTTAAAAGCAGGTCACTATGTCCTGTTCAACATCTTAAGGAAACCGATTTCCAAGGAAGGATGTTCTTTTGCCAATTTGTATTGCTTAGAACACAAGAGAATGAATAGTTTTGAAAAATATTTTTTGGAGTGATGAAGCAAAGTTTACCTAAAGCGGAATGTTTAACCAACTTGTTTCACACTATTGGTCCACAGAAAATCCTCACCAAGCATACATAACAGACTTTCAGGAAATATGGTTTTTTAATATTTATTGTCCGATTAGAGATTCCCGCATCGTATGTGTAGTGTTTTACCAGGAAAATTCAAATGAAAACGTACATATTGTTTTCGTAATTTTTTTTCTTCAAAACCTTTTATAAGGGAACGATATTTAGAAAATGTGCGTGGAGATATTGCACCATATTTAGATAACTTACCACTAAATGAAGTACGCAAAATATTTTACCAGCTCGACAGTACGTCCTGCGCATAATGGAATCATAACCGATTACTTAAGTAACTTGTTTGAGGACCGATTTATGGCTATTAATGGACCCCCCCTTATGGTCACCACGATCACCCGATCTTACTCCTTTAGATTTTTTTTCAATGGGGTATGTAAAAGATAGTCTTCTCCCACGCTCCTGCTGCTGCGGTGGATTGCGAGAGACGTATATCAAATGCTCGCAATTCAACTTTAAAGCAAATGCAAAAGGCAACAAATGATGAGTTATTAAGACTCATTTTGAAATGCTCGAGTCAAAAAGGACAACAAATAGAACATTCGTACGGATCCTCTTACATGTTTTTATTTATTTCTTTTTAGGTAAGATACATAGTTTTTGTAGCTTATAAACACTATTTAAAAAAAAAAGTTTTTGCTCTGGCATTATTGGCAAATAAAATACGCAAGAGAATTTTCTGCTTTCCAAATACCAAGACATTTTTTTTTCCATAGAATCGATTAATATAACAAAATATGGTAGGTTACACTTAAAGGACCACAATTTTTGACATTTTATTAGTCAAATTACAAAATGAATTTTCTAGCAGTCTATACGTTATAATCAGATTTTCTTAGTATGTTGAAATCATATCAATTACTGTTTATGTGTTTGGAAAAAATCCATTTTGTAAGTTCGTTCAATTTCTAGATATTCCAATTTATGTGACTGCCTGCAAATGTCAAAATTTTACAAAAATTCATAAAATATCGAAAACGGCATTATATAGAGATATGGTTGTATTATAAAGTTCAAATAAAATTTGACAAGGAATTCAAAAATCTATAAATACACAGGGCATTTTATTTGAAATACGGTGGTAGTACTGAAAGTGCTAGCGTATTGAAACCATTTTATACGTGTAAAGCACCTTTGATAACCCCTTCGATTTTCAGAATTCTTCTAACAGTTTTTCACATACAGGTGACCTCCCATTTAAAAAACACCCTGTTTAGACTTCTGTATTAAATAAGCGGTCCCGCCGGCGTAAATAAATATAATTTGTGGTTATAGATGAAAAAGTTCCATCCTATGGTGCAACATAAAAATAAAAGAAAGCACATTATCAAGAATAATAGAATACTTAATTTTTCAACAGCTTCCATAACACCATCTATCCATTTATTAAATTGTCACATTGCCTGTCGGGCAAGTTACAAAATAGCTGCCTTTTAGTCTATAATTACTTCTTGCAGAAATAATATTGGGCGACTTGCAATACAAAGAAGTTGATTGACTTGCAAATTAAGTTGTTCAAAAAACTCGAATAAAGGGAAAAATTGATAAAGTATGCGCTTTTGGCTTTTAGTTTTAACTATTTGCCTTCAAATTACTTGGACATCGTAGTAGAGGAAGAAGATAGTCAAAATAAAGTAAACATTTTACCCAGGTGCTACATTAAAGTGGGTAATACATATTTTACACAATCTACAGCATCGTATTCTACAATCCCAAAAAGTTGAGTGACTTGCAAATTAAGTTGTTCAAAAAAAACTCAAAGAAAGGGAAAAAGTGATAGAGTATGCGCTTTCACTCTTTAGTTTTAACTATTTGCCTGTAAATTACTTAGAGATAGTAGAGGAAGAAGATATTCAAGATAAAGTAAACAATTTACACAGGTGCTACATTAAAGCGGGTAATACATATTTTACACAATCTACAGCAGCATATTCTACAATCCCAAAAGACATAATTATTTCGAAATCAGGTTTGGTTAATATCTAGCATTTGCCTAGAGGTTGTAAGACAATGCGTAAATATTTGTAATAAGCTCTATCCGTTTACGCTAAAAGAAATTACTCCATTACGCTGTAAGTGGGAGAAAAAAACAGTTGAAATTAAAGGGATTGGATACAAAAAGGCAAAAGTTGGACTACATGGAAAAAATTGCGATGATGCGAGAACACTACAAAGATGTGTTAGACAAAGATCATTTTGTTAGAGAAAATGAGAAAGAATTTTAAGATTAGTTTATGTGCCGGTGGACCGAATTAGACAGATGTGGGTTTAACGAGCTATATACATTTGTTGTTAGTAAGAAAGACTTTTTTGGTTATGTGGTTATCCTTGCAGAACGGGATGGTACTAAATTGGTATACATTTAAAAGGTTTTTTTTCCGAACGTATTTATCAAAATAGTAGATGTTATATACGAAGTAGGGAAGGTAGGATTCGTAACCTTGGCTAACACAGGGGTTCCCCTAAACATTGTCTATTTGTCTAATAAAGAACCTTTCGGATCATTTATAACGGATGATCTAACAACTATAAGGGTAATATATTTCCCAAAGTGGTGAACATATAGCTACACAACAGTATGTGGTAGAATCAGAATTACCTCCAATGTCAACAAGAGTAAATCAACCAAGCCAACAAGATACATATGCAGGAAATAGTTGGAGAGCAACGACTAAAAGATTGCCACAAGCTTCAAGAACTACACGAAGGAATGTACGTGGTTGTCTATGGAATCAAAGACTTTATGTATAGAAACAAACTTAGGTACATTTTGAAGTTCAAAATTTCGACGGTCTCTTATTGGCTAGAAAAGGAGATAGAAAACTTGGGTATTGATTTGAATTTTAAACTACGGATAAAACTAGATAAAATTAAAACTACCTCGAACAGAACATAAAGAAAGGATAGTTTTCTGTGCGTAACTTGGTACTAAAATTACCACGCTTGGCTGGTTAAATGTTTTTAAATTATGTTATTTAACTAATGTTATAATAAAGCTTTAGAATAGCATTGCCTTGCTTTTTGTTTTTAGAAGCTGAAGTGTCACCATGACCTTGGAAAAATAGCTGAAACTAGGTAGCCGGGGGTGTATTCTCGAATAGATGTGATATTTATCGCATGCGATATTTTACGATTTTCGCATGGAAACGTCAAATGTGTATTCTTGAAAATCCGCCTGAGAAATTTATCGCATGGCATGCAACGTGCGGTGTTTATTACCCGATAAAATTATATCACATGAAACAAGTGTCAATGTCAAGTACTGTAAATATAAAAGCTTAACCTAAAAAAGTTCTTGGGTTAATTTCTCTGTATTGTAGTCGTCAAACGTGGCAAATGTTGATGAGATTGGATTGTTGACCGTTTTAGTGTAAGGCGTGGAAACTTGACATGTGGGTACTTACTTTGACGTAATTGAAATTAACCCAAATTTCTTGTATAATTGTATATATATATATATATATATATATATATATATACATCAGAGGTATTTCTAAGTGAACCGTACCTGTTTATTAACCAAATCTGTAGTCACGTAGAGGGCTCTGCTAGAATGTATTCTTATATCGGCAACCACCGTCAATTCTAGAAATAATAAAGTCACGGTGAGTGCTGACCTCTCAGTCATTCTAATAAGGAATAGATAAATAGTATATTGTACAACGAGCATGGAATGATGCCCATTTCTCACGAGTATGATAAATTGCAGCACGAGCTGAAAGCGAGTGCTGCAAATCATACGAGTGAGAAATGGGCATTCCATGCGTGGTGTACACTATACTTTTTCTACGACTGTAGTACGTACTTTTTAAATGTGATACCTCTTTTGTTAATATTATAAAATATTTGTGTTTGTATTTGTGGGCATTGTGTTTTCCCAAAAACTAAATTTTCTTGACGTTGGAAATTCTTGTCTTTGGACGTTGATGGAACATTTGATGTACTACCAATTGAATTTTGTATTATGTTGCCTACATTCAACTTATTTGTTAAAGAATCGGCTATATAGTTTTCGGCGACTGATGTTGATTTCCAGCCACCGTGCCTTTTTAAAGATGTTATATCTTCTCCAGCATCTACAAGAATAGTGGCGGAAGATCTCCGGAAGCAATCACTAGTATATAATTCCGGATTGGGTAGTTTTAAATACGTTGCAATTTGCTTTCCCATAGCACCAAATTTATTGATACCCACTTTCTGTGTGGTGCATTTTCCTTTCTGATAATTTAAGAAAAAACTAGGATCGCAAACATTTGATGGACGTAGATTCCAGTATTTTTTGTGATTTCATAAAATTACTCGTTATCGTAAAGCTGCGTATAATTTTGTTTTCGTGTCGGGAACTGTAACTATTATCGCAGAACCCAATTCCGTGAAATGAGTAGTCTTCATCTGATGTAATTCCTGTCTGCGGCAAGCACCCATAATTCCCATAATTAATGCAGTCTGTAACAATATAAAAATAGCTATAGACACGCATTATTCTCCTAAGTTAATATTACATACTTTTGTCAGAAGAAACTGTTGATCCGGAGCCTCAGTAATAAATTTATTTATTTCCTCTGTTGTAAAAATTTTTGATTTTTTCGATTTATAACCGCTTGACTTCCGTTTGAGAAACGCTCTTAATTTTCCATACTTTGATATATCTACATTATGATGGATGGTGAGACTTGTTCTCAACATAGAATAATGCGTCCACAATGTCGGAGATTTATACTTATTAGATAATTCATTAAAGTACGCAATTAAAACATTTTCAGAATAAGATGTTGTCTTTTGATCTCTTCGCCAATCCATAAACGATTTATAAGCAGTCTCATTTTTTTTTTTTTGGAAATTTCCGGTAATAAATTTAATGTAGTTGCATTTGCAGCTTCCACAATATTTGGAGGCGTCGGTTCTAGTTCGCTTTCACTATCACTAGCCATTTTTTAAAGACTTTGCAAATACTTTAAGATTTTAAACGCTTTCACAGTATGAAATTATTTATTTGACATTTGTTGGTTTATTATTTGTTTCATAGCCCACCTTTGAAAACTCGGCCGTCATTGGAAATAAGATGCAAGTGCAGGGCTACTTGATTAATAGAAATATAAGCGCAACCGTGCAAATTGAACATTCTCGCACTGGTTGCTTAGCAACTTGCCTAGCAACGAGTGCGGGAATAAAAACCTGTAAAGAATGTAGTAGATTTCTCTATCAAAAACACACCTAAAATAGGCTCGTTCCAAAACAGTCGTAGAAAAACTACATTCTATATAACTATATAAATATGGTATCAACTACCACGGTTATACACAACCAATGTAACCTACAATTGATTCAATCTCTACCTTCACATCAACACCATTCAAACCATTATTATCATACCTGTATGGCTTTAGACAACTAGCGTGGCGTATCCTCCACCAGTACGCCCTATCCCGTGTGTCGAATGGTTTGCTATGTAACAGCAGAATTCTTCACATCGTACGCCTTTGACTACTATTTCATCTTTATATAATTAAATGTACAAGATGCTTGGTAGCATCCCTAACTATATACTCTAATAAACATTATATCACACTCAGCACATAATAGCTATAGCCCTCAGTGATCATACGATATTGTCAGAACAATCTGCAAAAGTATGCAATACAGTCTTTCAAAGTGCTATACTACATAGCTTCATTTACTCATGAATGAATAATTAATATAAAAGAATATACATCAATTCATACAAGTCAACACCCGTGAGAATATAATAAACTCACCTCTGCAATTGAAGAATTCTGGTCCAACTATTCAATACAAGTAGAACTGGTGGCAATCATGACAGTTTTTAATTTGACATTTTATCTTTATCATTTCAAAGGTAACTATTTCATTATTAAAATTAGAAACTAAAATGGCTTCTTACATTCAGCCATGCTACGGTTAACTTGTCCCGAGGTAACTATCGTTTTTTTTTAAGTAGTATCAGAAACAGGGGACGGTGGTATACCATCATCGTCACTGCTACCATACGATGATTCTGACATTGGTTCTACTATCCATGGCTTCAACTTATCAACGGCTATAGTTCTCTCGTATTTGCATCTTCTTTTCCTGCTGGCATATCGGTCACAATATATCTGTCATTTGTTAGAACGGCCTTAACTATGAAAGGCCTTTTGTAAGGTGTTACCATAGCTTTGCTAGTGTTTTCGGTAGTTTTATGTTTCTCTACAAGTACTAGGTAATGTACTTTATACTGACGAGGTGCTTTTCTTTTCTGATCGTACAGATGTTTTTGTTTAAGTTGCTCTTCCGCTATCTTAGACGCCACTTGGAATCTTTCTTCAATTATGCTGTCAATATTTCTACTGATTTCGGAAGTCTCATCTATCAATGGAGCATCGTGACCTCCTCTAGGGTGGTAGCCATATTGCAGTTCACTTGGTGTTTTTCTAATGGTCTTATTAGGCACGTTGTTGGGGGAGAATTGTACTTTCTTAACAACTTCGTCCCATCGGTGTTCTTCTGGAGCCGTAGTTAAGAGTGCTGTCATTAGTGTTCTATTAAGCCTTTCGATTTGACCATTGGCCCTAGGAGTAGCAACTGCATTGAATATTAGTTTAATCGTCTTTTCTTCACAGAAGGTTCGAAATTTGTGAGAAGTAAACGAAGTTCCTTGATCACATATAATTCTTGTTATTGGCCTAAATGTTCTTTCTTTTCTATGCGTCCATGATCGAACTTGGAATACCTCGATCGACTGAGTATATGATTGAATTGTCTTGGAACTGGCTCAGTCACTGTCCGTAAGTAATTGAATAGCTCTTCAGGTGTGCTGTAATTACCAGCGCGAGCTGCATTCATTATGTTTATATCAGTCAGTCCCCCGATGACGCTCGAGACTGCGTCGCTTCCACTAATTTTACATCCATTCAGAAGCGCAGTTTTCTCATAAAAATATTTTATGTAAGTTTCCTCGGAGCGTTTCTTCCTTCTTAGCATCTCCTCCAACATCTCACAATAATCTCTTGAAGCAGGAATTGCAAGCTCCAGTTTAGCTTTCCATTCCGCCCAAGATAAGTTTACAGAGGGCAAACCCTTATACCAAACCTCCGCTAAACCACGCAACTTAGACAGGGCATAGTAAATAGTTGTTGTTTCTTCAGTCTAACTAAATAGCTGTCGCAATTCGTCAACCTTAGAACACCACATAACAACATTTTGCTGACGATCCTCAGGACTAAATTTGGGAACTGCATCACCTCGAAAACCAGTGGAGCAGTTACGAAAGTTGTGCATATTTTTAATAAAATCGCTTATAATATCTGACAATTTGTCGATGGATCCATGGCTTCTTTTGCTAGCGTAGCTACGGGCTCTATTTTTACAGCTTGGTTCTGCAAGTGGTTCTGGAGTATGGCGGGACGAAGACGAAGAAATGGTACTACTACTCGTGGCGGACAAGTTGCGCTTATGCTTTCTAAGCCGTTGGTGACTTCTGCTAGAATGTCGTCCCATTGTAGAAATCCTTCCACGGTTAACCTGTTAATTTGAAAGTTGATTAACTATTTTGCATTCCACAAAAATTAATTTGTTCGGTTAATGTCAACTGCGACTCAAAAGATTGATGCCAATTAACATTTGTCGTTCAGATTCCACTTCTGAAAAACTGTAAGGCGTGGAAACTTGACATATGGGTACTTACTTTGACGTAATTGAAATTAACCCAAATTTCTTGTATAATTGTAAATATATACATCAGAGGTATTTCTAAGTTAACCGTACCTGTTTATTAACCAAATCTGTAGTCACGTAGAGGGCTCTGCTAGAATGTATTCTTATATCGGCAACCACCGTTAATTCTAGAAATAATAAAGTCACGGTGAGTGCTGACCTCTCAGTCATTCTAATAAGGAATAGATAAAACAACATTCTATATAACTATATAAATATGGTATCAACTACCACGGTCATACACAACCAATGTAGCCTACAATTGATTCAATCTCTACCTTCACATCAACACCATTCAAACCATCATTATCATACCTGTATGGCTCTAGACAACTAGCGTGGCGTATCCTCCACCAGTACACCCTATCCCGTGTGTCGAATGGTTTGCTATGTAACAGCAGAATTCTTCACATCGCACGCCTTTGACTACTATTTCATCTTTATATAATTAAATGTACAAGATGCTTGGTAGCATCCCTAACTATATACTCTAATAAACATTATATCACGCTCAGCACATAATAGCTATAGCCCTCAGTGATCATACGATATTGTCAGAACAATCTGTGCAAAAGTATGCAATACAGTCTTTCAAAGTGCTATACTACATAGCTTCATTTACTCATGAATGAATAATTAATATAAAAGAATATACATCAATTCATACAAGTCAACACCCGTGAGAATATAATAAACTCACCTCTGGAATTGAAGAATTCTGGTCCAACTATTCAATACAAGTAGAACTGGCGGCAATCATGACAGTTTTTAATTTGACATTTTATTTTTATCATTTCAAAGGTAACTATTTTATTATTAAAATTAGAAACTAAAATGGCTTCTTACATTAGTAAGACTATAATTAAATTTTCCATATCTTGCATTTTCTTTGAGTACCAATAATTCTGCAAGTTTCTGTTTTTGTTCATTAAATACATATCCCGTTCTTACGTTTGGCTTGACCGATATTTCAAACACGTAACATTATGGTCTAATTCTTTATACTGTGGCCTATTATCTTAAGATTTAAAAACTATCAATAATACCAAAACAAGCACGCTTTGATAATTTAGGCTTAGGGTATATTGTGTTAATTCTACTGTCAATGCTGTCACGTGATAGCTATGTCGGCCGGCTATTGGTTGTTTTTGGGATGTACGTACGAATCTATTTACGACACAACGCATACCACGCGATATTGAAAATGTCATATCATTTTCCGTCGAGAATACCACTTTCGCTTCCAACAGTTTCGCATGCGATATTTTTCGGTGATAATTATCACCAGTGAAATATAACGCATGAAGTCGAGATTAGACCCCCCCGAAGTATAGTGTTGTGGGTTTTTACCTGTAGGAAAATTTCTACTCAGGCTGCTGCCCTCGTCAACTTGGTAACTTGACCATACAACTTTGTTATTAAGCACTGTGGGTAACAAAATGTAGATGTAACATACCTGTCTCTTTTCCACTAGTTATGTGATATTTCTGTCTTTCTCTGATACATGGTGCTAAATGGACGGGTGCCAAATCGGAATTAACACCGAGTTTGGTAGTTTTCCACTATTTTAAAACCCTCCTAGACACTCTACTGTGTGATGGTAATATAAAGGAGACAGTCCTGCAAATATAATCGTATTTAAGTTGTTCTTTTGTAAGTTTTCCTACAACATTTAGCAGGTTTTTTAATATCAAATAGTACAAACCACGGAGGATTAAGTAGTGGCATTTTTCTTAAATTTAAGTTTTCATTTGTTTATACCTGTTCCTTTTTAACTCTAGACGGTTTAATTTTAGGATGTAATAACAAATGCGATCTATTTTATGGCGTACAACCTCATATACCGTATAGAAACACGTGTATAGAGTCAATTTTTATGATTTAACAGGGCTAATTGTAATACTTTTTGGTGAGAACACTAATATTGTTTAAGATATCATATCGTTCCATGCAAAGGATTCGATATATTTAACAAAACATTTTACATTAGAACTGATTGTGAACCTTAATATTACACTGCTAACAGTTAGATTCCTCCTGTGATTATGACATTGCGTATTTAAATTGCTTTATTTTTTGATAGTGAAACCCAAAGTTACTCAAAATTACGTAGATAAAACTAAAACATTGGTGTTAAACCTCTTGTGTTTTGACTTTGATGTTTTTAATTTTTTGCCGCGCATACACTTTCTGTTAGAAGCAACTTCTTATGTGGCGCTTGCGCGAGGGTTAAGGAGTTTTTTGTAGTATTAACCTGGCGTTTGGTGTGGCCATGTCTTCATATAAAAACGAAAAATAAATGTTTCTGAATTACTACTAGTGTTGTCTTTTATTGCAAGAAGAGAATGTTATTATTTTACAGTCGGTAATATCGTTAATAATTGGATTATACATGAAACTTTTTTTATTGAGCTGAAGAATCATTTCATGGCATACCGTGTTCAGTTTTGTGAGGTACTATAATTGTAATATACCGCCATCATAAATCCTGACATATCAGTCACCACGGATTATACAGTTCACTCATTTACAGACGTACAATATATTAACCGTTGTGCTTTATATTCGTTATTCGTACATCAGGCAACAATCGGCTGAAAACAAAATTAATGATAGTATTTGCTGGAAGGAAAGCAGCAGCTTTCTGAGGCTGATGAGCTATCAAGTAGATAAATTCCGTAATAATAGACGCAATTTTGGAATAAACGTCAATAACTAATGAAGTGTCACCAAAATTTCGGACAGACTTGATTAGCGTCATATTTAATTAAGTCTTGGTCTAATTTTCAGCGGTATGAATTCAGTGCACTCTTTAAACTTTGATATTCCAATCGTTAAAAAGCTTTTCCGCTATGATGCAATACAATGAACTACATTTTTGTTGTAGTGCCTGTCTGAATACGCGGTTCAGTTCTTATTAAGGTCGACGTGATGTCACGAAACAGGACGAGGAAATAGGTTTAGTATTGTCACATTGTCGTTTGATATGGGAACATAAAATGAACTTAAGGATTTTTGTATTTATTACAAAGATCCGTCAACACCAATGCGATAAAAATTTATTTCTTTTATTTACGAAACGAAATAGGATTTATTCGCTAGTAAATTTTATAAGCACTTGCCAAATATTTAATAAAAGAAAATTTATTGTTGTAATGCATCACTTTATACTTTGAGGGCACAATATTTCATGTGCAACTGATATCAAGGTTTGCAGTGACATACATAATCTATGACTACAGAAAAAGGCAAAAATAATTTATTAGGCTTTGAGCGGCAATTGCGGTTTCCATACTACGAATGTTTTTTTGATCACCAAATAGAGACTTAAATGGAAGACAGAGAATCTGCTTTTTATGCATTTTCAAAGCGGATGTGAAAACTCAAATGACAAATACGGCAGCCTGGATTAGGCTGTAGGTCTAGGAGGCAATAAAACAATCAAACGAGACTTAAAAGTAACAAAACTTTTTAGAAATTATTTAGTTTTGAATGTAAAAAAAAACGTTGTGGATACTACAACCCAAAAGTATACCATAAAAGATGAGCATATTAACATATGAATTATTCATATTCGTAATTTAGTACATACCTTCAGCAAGTAGAAATTACAGATGATCACGAATCTAATTTTACGTCTGGTTACCATCTACGGTAAGCAAAGGATGATTGTAATTTCTTTGCTTGTTTAATATGTAGATTCACGCAATAACGTCAGTTATGTAGCTACCATACACCGATTACTGGTCGGCCGTTCGAAAACCTGCAAACTAGGCAACTCTTTTGTGCGTGAGAAATCTATTATAAAGCTTAGGATGTTATAGTTTCGCTATTTCCAAATAGACCTTCGTCATCGGTATTTATGACGTCACATATTGGCGACATTGCCATAACCAAAACTAAGTATTATAACGTTATTGGTAGAAAGACGACGAATGAAAATATTTAATAGTAGATGAAGAAAAGTGATTTGTGACTTTTTAAAATATATTTCTAGAATGATTTTCTATTGACTATATTGCAGATTAAAGTCTTTGTTACGTTTATCGTGGCAGCCACGTTGGGCGCCAAATTTATGCTACGTTGGCTCGTAGCCGTGCGTAACACGAAGAAAATCAAAGAAATGACCGGGCTCAATCGGAGATTAGGGGGGGTTGTAGAAAGCAGACCAACAGATAAGGTACGCGGCTGTAAGGAGTTAGTAACAATACCTGCAATAAAAAAAGGACCGCGAAACTAGATCGCACACACAGTTTAAGTATCAAAAGACAAAACACCAAAAACAAACACAATGAGTAAAGCACGTGTATCACTAATTTAAGTCCGTAAAATGTTCCGTAAAACACGTGCGTCGACCAAACACGTTCGCCTATCAACCTTACTACTTCAATCGGAATTAGCACTACACTTTCTACAGTTAATATACAACTTTTATTTCACAAGAAAAACAACTAAAATCGTGCCGTGCTTGTTCATGAACAATTCGAAAATTCATACCGCATTAATTCTCACTATTGTCAAAGCAAAAAAGAAGCAGTATTTTTAACGTAATTAATATATAGGAACCAAGAACAAACTACCACTACTCATCTGTTTATTCAACTCGTTCTATTACAACCTCTTATCGTCTATTATCTAGACTTGTATACCCACATAAGGAACAAAATCTATACGAACGGCAAGACAAGAACGATGCAATCCACTCATTATAATACGATGCATTCGCCTAAGGAGTTAATAAATCTAAAATATAGAAATAGTAGTTTCTAATTGGGAAAAAGCGTAAAATGTTAAGCTATAAAAATGCACGTTACATCTTTATATTAATAATGATGTAATTAACTTGTAAAGTTTTACTACTGAGCATATTTTAAATCATCATCATTAGGTCTTCAGTCCTGGAACTGGTTAGACGCGTATCCTCATTGTTTCCTATTCTGAACTAACCTACACATTTTTCTGAAATTTGCACAGTCTGCATCTATCATCTGATCTAGGTCTACATCTACCTCCTTTTTCCTATCTCTGCTTGTCATATATCCCATACTATTCCCCAAAAATGCTTTAGAACGTATTCTGTCCTTCTATTTCTCTTATTTTTTCCCACAGATATCCTTGTTCCCTTACTATTTCTATAACCTATTTGTTATTAACTTTGTCTGTTCATGCTATCATCCTTATACAGCTGAAGCACAACATTCCAAAAGGCTGCTACCGTTTTTCTGTCTGCTTTTCCTACTGCTGGTATTTCATAGGCATACTGTGCTGTGCTCCACATATATGTTTTCAACAATTTTTTTGTTTCTATGTTTGTTGTCTTTCATCATATGCGCTGTTCTCTTTTGTTAGATGCAGTTCGGCCCCCTTCTATTGCTTTACAATTATATACCCTATTTCTCCGACATTCAGTGGTTGTGAAGGGGGGTAAGCAGCTTGTGGCTGCCAAGATCCCCCAGCACTTGAACATTTGCCGATTTAATATTTTTTCCAATATATCTTTTCGCACAGTCACATTAGTTGCAGATATTTCTCAACCAACACCTATAGTTGTTTATAATAATCATAAGATTTATCTGCGCTTATTTTTTCGTCAGTAGATTCTCTATCTCAAAACTGGTAGGACACACACCTGCACATATTTAAGTTCTGAGATAGCCTACACAGTTCCCCTAAATTCTCGTACAGCCTATATACAGCTCGGTTCTCCTTCTATTGTTGTATAATTGTATGCCATATTTCTCCGAGATTCAGTGAGTGGGGTTAAGCAGCCTGTGGCTGCCAAGATCCCCAACATTTAGACATTTGCCGAATGAATAGTTTTCCAGTGAATCCTTTCACGCAATTAACATTGTTTGAGAATATTGCCCAGCCACTACTTGTAGTTGCTAATAATAATCATAATGTTTAAGTCATCATCATTCATCATTTTGTTATCGACCTTACTTAAGGTCGGTTTGACGCAGCTCTAACTTCTTTTCTATTCTGTGCTAATCTAAAAAGCTCTACATACCCTTCACAACCTAAATTTCTAATAATTTGACTAATATAGTTTGGTCTAGGTCTTCCTATATCCTTCTATCTTTTTCCTATCTAGCTGGCTCTACATAGATATTAGCAACCTGATGGTTGTTAAAGAACTCTAACATGTTTACATGATTACCATTTATAAGGAAATGAAACATAACCTGGTTATCCGCTTCAAAAAGGAAAAGTGTTAAATTATATGTTATGGTAAGGCTTAAGCAACGAATCGCTGCCAACATGCCAGACCGCTACCTAATTGTGAGTTATGCCATGGTGAAGTTTATTAAATTATGTTATGGTAAGGCTTAAGCAACGAAACGCTACCAACATGACAGACCGCTAACCAATTGTGAGTCATGTCCTGGTGACATTTAGTTAACTGATTTTTATTTTTCTTTTTGTTTTGTTTTCGAACTTACTTAAGGTCGGTTTGATGCAGCTCTAAATTCTTTTCTATTCTGAGCTAGTCTAAAAAGGTCTACATACCCTTCACAACCTACATCTCTAATAATTTGACTAATATAGCTTTGTGCCTTCCTACTCTATTTTTATTTGGTAGTCTATAATCTAAGACTTTACTAAATAGTCCCTCATGTCTTAACTGGTGCCCTATCATTCTATCTCTCCTGACCTTCAATTGTTTCCACATACAGGGATCCTCACCTATCCTTCTATAAACTTCCTCGTTTGTTACTCTATCTGTCCAACTAATCTTTAACATTCTCCTATAACACCAAGTTTCAAAAGCTTCTATCTTTTTCTTGTCTACTTCTTTAATTGTCCAAATCTCACTACCGTATAGTAGAACGCTCCATACGTACGACTTTAAGAAACTTTTTCTATTATCTAAGCTAATACTATTAGCTATTATTAAGTTTTTCTTTTTTAAAAACATTTTTCTAGCTTGAGCTATTCTAGCTACTATATCCCTTCTGCTACGTTCATCTTTTGTAATTATACTACCTAAATAGCAAAATTCATCTACCTCCTCTAACTCGGTATTACCTATTTTTAATTTTGGTTTAGAACTAGGCTGTAACTCACTTGTCATTATCTTTGTCTTTACTGAGTTAATTCTCATACTATAGTTACTCTGTAGTATCTCATCTAAAATATTTAAAAACTCTCCTAACTCTTTTCTAGACTCTGCTATAATGGCTATATCATCTGTAAAACGTAACATGTCTATTTTCTGTCCCTGTACACTAATACCTATCTCTTTTCTCTCTCTAGCTAAGTTTAAAGCTTCCTCAATATAAACATTAAAAATCAAGGGAGACAGTATACAACCCTGTCTAACACCATTTCTAATCTTAGCTTCCTTTTCTATTTCATCAAATCTAATTACTACGCTTTGGTTTTTATATAGACTGTAAATAATTTTTCTATCCCTATGAGAGATTCCTATTTTTCGCAAAACCCTGAACATAACAATCCAATTAACCCTATCAAATGCTTTTTCTAAATCTACAAACGCAAAATGAGTCCTTTTATTTTTTTGTAACCTTTTTTCGATAATTACCCTAATCATTAGTATCGGTTCTCTAGTCCCTCTGTCTTTACGAAAACCATATTGGTCTTCGCCTAAATAATTCTCAGTCAAAGCTTCTACTCTATTTTTAATTATTATTGTTAGTATTTTGGAAGCATGAGAAGTTAAACTAACCGTTCTAAAATTCTCACACCTATCAGCTCCTGACTTTTTTGGGATTGGGATAATAATATTTTTTTCGAAATCTATTGGAACATCACCTGTGTCATATATTACTTTTACTAGTAATGTTTAAGTACAGTTACTTTGTTCGTCATTAGTTTATTCATCTTGGGACTGGTTGGATGCTTACCTCCATTGATTTCTATTCTGAGCTAGCCTACACATTTTCCTGAAATTCCTACAGCCTACTTTAAATATAGTTGTTAATTTCTATCGATCCTAATTTTATAGACATATACTTATTTGACTAGACACGGCATAATAGCCACCGTTAATCAAAAGGTTATGTTATTGAATTGTAAATTACACTATTGATTAAACATAGATGTTAGACTTGGGTAAAAAAAATATACAGACGGTGCAGTATTAGTGGTAGGTCAACCATTGTTTATATGTAGTTAACTTCTTTGTTAAACATATCATCCAGTGTTAATAATTAGAGGTGTCTTGCTCCCTTGATCGAATTTGATCTGGCGATTACCACCAATCTTTGATATTTTGTTCAGCATGTTCTATCGACTGTGCCTAAATATTCGTGATCGTTCTTCCCAATGCTTTCTTCCACTGCTACGTACAATGACGTAGCCGGAAGAAAACGCAAATATACTACACTAACTACCAATGCGGAGAGGAGTGGGGTTCCTAGCAACACAAAAATGATACACCGCCAACGATTTTCTATTTACAAAAAAAAACACAATTATAGAACTTTTTAACAAAACAGCAAAACAAAAATTATATAAGGTTACTATGTAATAAAGCAATTCTACTCTATGGACAAATTCACTAATTGTTCCACGAAGTGCGCAATTCGTAGCTAACAGGCAATAAATCTAATCAGGAACAACAAAATAACGCTGATACTTTCTCATAAGCGGATGGTTAATTAAAAGCAAACATTAAATTTAGAAACCTTTCTCGTAGAGGTTTTATCCTAAGAAACATTGGCTATAAATCTAATCAGTAACACAAAAATATTAGTAATGCTGATACTTTCGTATAAGCGGATGGTTAATTAAACTTTTCCGATAAGGATTTGACCAGAACCAGTATCTACTTTCAAATTGGGTTCAGCAATAGTAGCGTACAAAATTTCAAAGTGGGTTCATCCCAGCGTATGTTCGAATGAGAAAACAGTCACATACATGTGTCGGGATACTTATTTGGTCATCCGTCGGAAGCGAATTGACATAATTGTAATTCTAATGGCGGTCTACATGTCCAAGCAGTTGAACTACCTCAAAGAATAATCGGGCTACGGAATAAGCAAATTAGCCTCCAACTAAGAGCTAAAAAGGAAAATTTTACTAATATTAACGACTCAGTAGCGTTTACCGATACACAAAAAAGATCTACACATTTAATAGAGGGAAACGTATATGGCTCTCGAAGTAACAGAACGAGTAGTTTTTACTAGTGCATCAATTCACACGCTTTAGAATCAAATTCAAAAATAACACGAGATTCGCAAAGCTAACATCCTAGCTTATCGAAGCGCGGTAACTTGAAAACCCGGCTTATATCGAATAGTGCGCGAGCATTATTTCAACATCGAGAAAATCCATTATACGCGGTCGTAATGTTTAACAAATTGAAGGTTACCTAACAACAGGATACGAACCATTCAACTGTAGCATAAACTTGTTGTTTTGAAATAACTAAGTTCAACATGACAATTTGTAGAAAGGGTATTTATTATCGTAAACAGAATGTTATTGAAGAATTTAAGAGATTACGGGATAACTAAAACAATGTACTTAATCTATAGAATAAATTTTCGTTGTAAAAGCAAAAGGGGTTTGCGTTAAGGAATTTATAGACAGCGTATTTATTATTAATTATGAATTAATGATTCTATTGAACAGTAGACATGGAATTTAGACGAACGGATAATGAATTAGCAACGGGCAGGGTTATTTTAAGTTTACTAAATTAATTTTCGTTTTTAACGCCAAAGGGCTTTGAGTTGAAAATTAGTGTAATTAACTTAATGCGGAAACTAAACGTAACACCACACCTGCATACAATTTTCAACGAACTTTGCATCCCATTGGATGTGATTATTGTAGTAGATCTTACTCACATCCCATACATCCTCAATTGTATTGAATATGGTACGGGGGCAATCTCAATACCCAGCAATTCCACTTTTAAAACCTTTGGCGATTTATGCCTATAATTTGGACTTACATGGCGACAGGTTGAAGAAACTTTGCTTTAAAAGCATGAGTTTCAACAGAAAGTGCTTGTTTAATAAGACCCTCTGCAATGTCACTTTCTTTCAGCTAACTGGTGGGTGTTTTAATTAACAGTACAATTATATGATGTATTGTCTAAAACTGTTGCAGATGGCGCTTCCAAATTCTTTAATAATAGATTTACAAATCAAAATAAGAAACTGTGCTCATTCATTTCTTTGAGGTAATTTGGGATTTTTTGTCGAAGAGAATATCAGTTCAGCTTCATTCATTTACATTTCCGGCATGTAATACTATGCACCTAAAAGTCTAATCGCATTATATTGTATCAAAAGGATAATTAGGTATCACACCAACCTTTTTTCGCGAATTCGTGTGCTGTTAATTGTTCTTAAATTACCGACTTGCCAAATGGATTCTGAAAAATTCACGTCTCCTTTAAAACACAATCTGGAACAGATTCCCTATTTTTGCTCTCATATATGTTTTCATGGATCGCATTCATTTATCCACAATATTTGGCAATTCCGTTACACCTCTTTTTGGATTCTTTACCATTTAATTTCAATATTGTGAAAGACTGTATTCAGGGACCATTCACTACCATTAAAAAGTTCATCATGCTTCAGATTCATTATTTCTAGATTAAATGGGTTGCCTAGTGCTTGGCTTCATATGTAGCAGTTTTTCATAAATTTTGTAACCAAGACATCAAAGAGTCTAAAATTGAAATGGACAAAACTACTAGATCAACAATGGATTGACTGGCACCTACAATAGTGATAAAGAAGCAATATAAAGCAAACTGTCACTTGTCAATTTCTAAGAGCCTCTGGAATGTTGCTTACATATATAAACCATTAAAGCTCGTCGGCAAAATCAGTTTCAGTTTGAGTACGAATTCGCAAAAGTCACCAACTAACCGATTTTAATTCATCCAAAACTTTCAAGTGTTTTCGACACGACAATGGACATCGGTTAGCGCGGTTGGTTGGTGGACAAATGTTTTAGAAGTTAATTGTCAGCCGTAAGCACCTACACTAAGATATCTGGAGTTGAAGATGGTAAGTGTTTCAGTTTTAAAAATGGCTCAATTCCTCAATGTGTGCCTTATATACCAAAAACTTTTGGATGTGATGAAGACGGAGTCGGAGGACTTGTAGCAGCAGGGCTGTGGATGATTGCTGCCACGGAGTAACACTTGTCTATAGATATCTACTAATCGCTGCGTGGATCGTCCTGTATTGATCTACTTAAATCGATATAGGAAAGAAGATTGTGTGAACATTCACAATCGTGACTTAGCACGCATTTACTGTGTAGTTGTAGCAGCGTCTAATCCACTACTACATCATGAACATCTGGACAGAACGTTGTGTCCTCAGTAGAGTACGCAGATGAATCTTGATAGAATCAACTCACAATGGAGGGCATGTAATTTTTTCGCGATTGAGGGCTTGAACGATATTAGTGTAAATATTTTTAACATCTAAGATAAATCCATCAAATAACAAAAATTGGCGGTGTGTGGAAGATTTTTCATCGTTTTGATATATTTGTTCTACTCATGCGTACAATGAAATCAAAGTCGCTGAATTTGCAGATACATAACCAAAGGTAAGGTGGCTTTATGCTCTACCGAATTAGATTTTTGAGTGTATGGTAAAACAGTAATGCTAATTAGTTATTCATTACGTTAATACGATAATGTTCTGGAAAGCTTTTGGTTTGTTCGTAGATATCAATACTGAAGGCTAGATTTTTTCTTATGTTTTTACAGCTTTCAAGAGTTTGCATTTAATGTTTCGATTTAGTTTGTCAAATTGTTCAATTTTTATACACACGTAAACTAATACTGTTGTTGTCACTTACAATTTCTTTCATAGAGGAAAATTATCACCAATGAAAATTATGCAAAGTCTATCAGAGCTTATGAGGGTTCTTTTTCTTGATGTCACAGTTACCAATGGGTTCCCGAATATAAGCTCGGACGCTCCAGTCTTATAGATAGAGTAATACGAAGTGCAACAACACCAGAAATTATTAAACAGATACACGACAAGCTATTGGATAGTCGTCGAAATGAGGTGCAAACAAAGAACTTTTGTACGAAACAGCAAACGCAGTTGCTTATGCCGGTAGAAGATCAAAATGTATTTAAATAACAAGTTTCTAATACTGACAACATTAAAAAAAAATTAAATTGATTTAGTTAGATGATGTATTACCATAGAAACGCGGATTCTCCATAATACACCGGAACCAAGACAACAGTCAATACATTGAACCTAAGTAGTTTTGAAAATAAAACCTACTCCATCCATATGAATAGTTCTGTCATCAATCTTTTGGTTGATAAAAAAATTCGTTGATTCTGTTTGCATAAGCAGAACTAATACTATTACGGGAAAAAGAAGCGTTTCGTTAATAAATGTTTATTTTCCCTGAAGGGGGAGGGGATTTCTTAACAATATAAGGATGCGTCGGCTAACTGTAGTGATGATGGAGTGGGTCCCGTGGAAGACATAATAAAAGAAAACAGAAAAATTCGAAATAAAAATAATAAAAAAATAAAGGTGTAAATAAAATGACTGAAATACAAAAAACTACGTTACACCATCACTTACCCTGAAGGACTTTTGCACTTGTCATCATTCAGAGCGTCAAACCTCTAGTCACGGCATCTCTTCTGAAATTATTCTCTATATTGAAGATGCTTATTCCGGATAACCCGCCATTGCTTCTGTTTCCTAAATTTTATCACCTTTTATTTACCTTTTGCTAAAATATTTTAAATCACCTATAAAATTGAAAATAAAATGCTGCTTCCAATTACGATTCTATCACTGAGATGGATATTCCTTTATAATAACCTAAATCTTATTGTAGTTCCTAAATAAATGCATATAGTACCCAATGTAAACGTAAGCTCTATTAACATTAAATAATTTCAATGTACAGACAAATATACCTCAACAAAAACTTATTTACTAACCTCACCTGGCCAGGTATTGCTAATAGAAAAAATCTTAAAAAGACCTTAAATGTAATCCATCGACGAAGCTATTATTACCTCAAATTTTCCCGTTTTCAATACTAAATTACATGACATAAATCCAAATATCTGGAAATGTCGTTAATAACAAGTATGGAACCAGTTAAACACCAGCTCTTCGTTATATCATTCCATTGTCAGTTTCAAAACACTAATTGTTGTTGCTTTAACCAACACTAAATTCTACCAATAAAGGTTACATTTAAATTCCCGCATGCACATATTTCTTAATATTGTAAAATGTTCCAAACTTCATAATATCATGCTTAAAATTTTAACGAACACTAATACCGTGGTAACTTATTGTTTAACAAAATAATCACCTTCATGTTCGTTTCATTTCCAACTGCATGAATTCCAAACAACTTACATTTAAAATTCACATATAAATTATAAAGAAGTATAAACATAAAAGCATAATACAACTCAGTTTTATTTCAATTCTATAAATCAGAGAATATCCAGAGATCATCAGTGTTTCAATTTCAGCTAACCAACTCAGTTAGAGATTTCATTGCGACACACGAGTTTTCAAAATCCCATGCACGGAAAAATTTTCCACTGAGAAGGCCACATTATATACTTGAAGCTGGTTTCGTTTAATGTTCATACCACCCCACACAGCGTCCTCCCTCGCGGTGTTACGTTGTATGACTACATTTTCGATGTTTTTTAATTTGCCCATAGATAATTAATATGTTTTCCGTCGAATGTAATTATTGTCATTTAATTTCGCCCTCTTATGTTTAGTCGGTTTTTGTCATAGTCTTATTTTCCTGTTAGATTTATGGAATAAATTCCGCGAAAGTACATGGTATAATGTGATATACTTAGGTTAACGTTCGCGTTTTCTTGTCTGCAAAATAAATGAATACATTGTGACATATTGTAGGAAATGATTAAATCATTTGCAATCTTATATTCGTGTATTTTACTTCTCCGCTGAGTTTTCTACATTGTTTGCAATTATATATTGAAACTGTGTAACATTGAATTTAGTTTATTTAGCTAAACTTTGCAAAAACTCTAATGTATTTGACATGCATTGTTGTTTTATAATTCTTAAACTTTCTTTAAAATGACATGATGCCACTACCACAGTTTACTGAAATAAATAATAGATATTCCCTTTTTGTGGTTTAAATTAATTTATTACCTTAAATTCCGTCCTAATTTGTATTTAGCAGATATAAATGAAGTTTTTTAGTTTTTAAGTTTATGATTTGACTATAACCACCAATTTATTGCAGTGCAATGCTTACTGAACACTACTGTACATGAAATCAGAATTATACAGGATGCTTCACTATTAATATATCCATTTAAGATTAATTTTTCTTTTGTACCTCCGGTTTTTATTTATTGTAACGTTCACGCGTTACACATCTTTCAACAAAACACAGCATCTGTCCACAAAAGTGTTTTACTAATGAAAAATGTGACTACACTTTAAATTGTTAGAGCATCTTTCTTATTTTTCAAAATGGTGTGTGCCTAATTTTTATATTTTTCTAAAGCTAAAATGTTTTTCTAATCATAAGCAGTAATATTAGTTGCAGATATGTTTTGTGCTAACTTTAGAATAGTAATTACCGAGATAGGATAACGCTACTAGGGCATTGCAGAGAAAATATATTTAATTTTTGGGGATTATCTTAAAAAGCATATACTTTTTAATTGTTGGGAATTTTGGAAAGGTATTCGTAATTTCCTATCAAATTGATTTGTTTCCTCGGGCCCTGAAAATTTGTATCTGAATACGTACTTATACTGCACGACGCTACTCATAGTTCTAATGATTAGGTATATAAGGAAATGACAGTAAATGATAAGTGATAAATCAAAAAGAATTAATAGAAGCCTAAAAAATATTCTGCTGAAATGTTAATAAATATGTTTTCAGTACATGTTCTGTTATATAACGAGCAATTGTGTTGTTGAAAATCGTGGAAAGAAGTTAAATATAATACCACAAGCGCTTGTAAAACGACAGTGTATATATGGAAGGTTTTCCTCGTACCTTCATTCACAGCAAAATGAGAAACAAGTATTATTTTAATGCTCCCTTACCGCGTATCATCTACCGCATAGTAGCAATGTTTGGTATAAAAAGGAAACGAAAAGAACACTTATATAATGGAGCAAAGGATAATCCTACAGTTTACATCGTTATAAAATATACATGAGGGATTGAAAATGGTTGTTGTTAACACGATCCGATTTCCTTGAATGAAACGCATTTTACCACAACTACAATGAATTTAGAAACAAAGTAACCGTTTAATATTATTACAAACATTACAGCACCAGCTTGTAACGGTCTTTTTAGCAACTATTGATTTTAGAAAAATCACAATGCATGATACATAAATGACAACGTTGCACTGAAGTTGTTAATCTAAGATTTTATAACGCGAGTTAAGGTTCGGGCCTTTAGGAGCTACATTTTTAAAAAACACATCCAAAACTTAACAAATTTATTTTAATTGATACCGAAATTAATGTGGAATTTTGACAAACAGATTTTAAACTTAAATTAAAATAAATTAATTAATTGAACTAATATTGTGAGTCGCCTAAGCAAACTGCAATGCTAAAGCTGAATACTTTGACTGACTGCCGGGTCCTTGAGCTCCCGGGCTTTTTATAATGATCCTACCCCCTCACATAACTGTGGGAACTTGCAGATCTCATGTCTGCTTATTCTTAATTCTACACTTTGTTGCATTGTTTCAATCTTATTTTCTAGGTATTTGCGATATCTTAACCGTCTGTGACCTGCCAGCTGCAGTACGACTATCGTCTGGAATACATTGTATTGCATCCGTTCGCATGAACTGTTAATAACCTATCTGGTTTATCCTTGTACTACATTGTTGCAATTGACTTATGATTTCTTTAGCAATTTTTAATAGTTACCTATTAGATTCTATTATTTAATATATAGATAAATTGGGGGATACATAACTCGCGTTGCGGTACCTTAGTTATAAACTGGATGGTAAAGGAAAATTTTAGTTTTGAAGGAACAGAATAAATATGAACGCACGAATAATTAATCTTGATTAAGCATCATATTTTAAATTTTGTTTCTATAAAGGTCATTCTGCTAATAAGATATTATTTCTTTTAAATACATAGTAAACGAAACAATCCAGGACGATGACTTATTGTAAAAATCGTTGAAATAAAAGATTTTATAAATCATCCAATGTGTTATTCATTAATAAATATTTAGTTGTATTGTAATACAAGAATATTGAATACGGGCAAAATGAAGAATCACATCAGAAACAGTGTTAAACGTTCAAGAACAATTGCACAAGTACGTCACTTTTATTTAACGGGACGATAACCTTTATTTATCGTAGATAAATGTTACTTTGTGAAAACGAATTTTTATAATGGGAAAAATGACAGCAGCTAGACACCCGACAGAAAAGAATGAATTAATTATTCGCGAACAGGGAATTAGAAAACGGAAAAATGTTGTCATACGAGCATGTATGGAGGTGGGATGGCTGCAATGTTGAATTTTAGAATTCCTTTTAGTAGTATCTGGTCAGTTTGAGCTTAAAAAATTAGGTTTTTATAGGAAAGTATATTTGTATCTATATTGGAACTATGTAATGCCAATGGATGTTAAGTGTAGGTTGAATTTTATTTGCATCTATTTATGAAGATAAATATTAGGTCATTGTAAAAGAATATTCTGTCACTTAGGTGATGTCGTATTTAGGAGAGGCATTTTATTTTTCGATTTTATTTAATTTGACCAAAATTGAACATGTATAATGTGATAAATTTAGGAACCTTATATTTTCTTCATTCAATTACTAGCACGATTTAAAATGATTATTTGGGTTTTGCATAAAAGTCTAAGTTATTATTTCATATCATTAAATGCATATTTATATATATATATATATATATATATATATATATATACATATATTAGATAGTTAATTACACAAGGTAAGTTGATAAATACTATCGTATTACAGTGAATGAGATGAAATAATAACTTAGACTTTTATGCAAAGCCCAAATGATCATTTTAAATCGAGCTAGTAATTGAAAGATGGAAAATATAAGGTCTTGGACAGGACTTGAACCTGTATCCTGGTTTTGCCGGAACCATGCGTTTACCAATTACGCCACCGAGACCGATGACGACAATTGGGAAATTTACAAATTTAAATCGTGTAGACAACTACACATAAACTTAACTTTTAATTACGTTTGGAATTTTTGTCAATCATATTATATATATGTAAACGTGGAATATGTAATTGTGGAATGGTATGACATTTTTACTGTGCTGACACTTATTCATACCAAGTGTTCGGATGGATTGAAACATATTTTACAAATATATTTTTATTGATGGATTTTGACGTTGGGCGCCAGTGAAACAATAGTGGATACTCCACGTCAGGTGCTCCAGTGAAACAATAATTAGGCGCAAGTGCTATATTACCTGCCCATCTACTGTACCAAAGACTAGTTTGAGGTTCAATTTCCGGGAGAGCATGAACATGTGCCTAGATTGAATGTGGTAACTCAAGATTTCAGAGGAAAATAGGGCGCCGCCGCATCTTTAAGCACGAATAAAAATATATTTGACGGATGGGAGATGCAGAAACTCTCCAACAATTAACTAAAGATTTATAAATAAATTAACAACAATTTACTAAAGATTTATAAATAAATTAGCAACAATTTACTACAAATTTTTCCCAAACAATCTGATTACCAACGCACCACAATATGTTGTCAGCGTTGACTCTGAAAAGGAAGTCACGTAATTAAATTTATCATTGGAGACACTATTTGTGCTCTTTCAAAAATATCGAAAGTTATAAATTGTACATACACTTCCCATAAGACAAAGTATAAGGTGTTGCAGTTTAACCTCATTACTGTTACTCTTTTATTCAAGTTATGAGCTTCTCAATATATATATATATATATATATATATATATATATATATTGTAGTGGATTTAAAGGGTTAAATTTGGGTAGAAGCAATGCAATTTCAAACACCCTGTATAGAGGAAACAACCATAATTTACGTGCGAAATTTATTTCATTCATTTAATTTAAAGTAACAATTATTAACATAATTTTATAAGAAGGGATTAAAAATTCGTAGGCTCGTAAAGAAAATAAATTGTATAAGCCAATAGAAATTATTAATTAATTTAATTCAGTTTAATTCAAAGGGTTATAACGTCAGAAAACGCATAAAAGCATGAAAAATCGATAATTCCAAGGCGAAACGCCTTACTAACAAACAAACAGACGTCGAATATATGAAATATCTTGAAACGCAAACTCCTAGAAATGTTATTTTAAAACGATCGTTAATTGAACACCTGCATGTTTTGGAAAGGTCATCTACCCCTTATTTCTGTAGATAACAAGACAAGCTTTGAGGTATATCGTTCAACCGACGGTTGTTTCGCATAAACGCTAACCAAAAGTTTCTATTAACACAGAAGGGATGAACAATCAATTATATGCTTCAGAATGAGACAGGCATAATAGCATTCACTTCGGTAGGCACGTATTCAACTCCACGTGGAGTAGATATCACGCGGACAGTAATATCGATTTTCTACCACTCAAACAAGGTTAGAAGGAAACATCTAATATGCATAAGAGAGGAATAGAGTTAATACAGGCGGGGTTTTAAGACGTCACTGAAATATATCATTGGTTGAAATAGTTAGTTTTACAACAGACGAGCACGGGACGGATGAATGCGGGTTTTTCGGAAAATAGCGTAGCAACGAGCTAAATTTCGGGGAGTTTGAAAACGGTTATACAAAATTTGAAGAAAGAGTTAGTTCAATTAAATATTTCGCGTTAAAAGGGTTTGCAGAGGTTACATTTTGAATCCTATAAATATGAAAGGGGAGTTATTAAATTTCTCTTTGACTTCTTCTAAAAATCTACTAACGAGCTTGTAAGTATTAAAATTTATAAATTAAATAGTACAGTGTTAGATTGTTGTGGCCTGATACTTTGAACGCGGATAGTGTCGAGTTTATTTATATTTAAATAAGGTACAACGAATACTTTAACAAGCTCGTATCGTAACGTAAATTAAATTATGCAATAATAAGAAGTGTAATATACTTGGATTGGGATATTGAGATGGATCTTGAATGAGTAGCATGCAGCACAACTTAGATGGTGTTCATCTATAAATAGCTGGTAGCGGCAAGCAGCGCATTACCACTAGGCCGAGGGTTCAGGAATAAAACATCGTCAACGGAGTTGGAATCTTCAAGTTTCCAAGTAACGCATTAGAATTTGTTGTTTTTTTATAAACTGTGGAAATTATTTGTGATGTGTGAGAGTGAACTTTGATGGTATTTTTCTTTGTTATTTTGCGTATTGAAAAGAATACGTATAACTAACTTTTATTATGGTATTTGAATATAAATCTAAAGGTGTACGTAAAGCTTATTAACGCTCCTCATGAATTTTAAATTTTATTGTTAAGAGTACATGGGTTTTTTTGTGTTTGTAGTAAGAGTATGCAAAGTAGAAAGCACATAAGTAATAAACTGAGTTATCATGAGCTCTCCATACTCCAGAGTGTAATAATTAGAAAAAATATTAATAAGGTATTATTTAGGGCCCATTTACTCCTGTTACATTAAATGTGTTTGATATTTCAATTTAAAAACAAGAACTTTACAAGGATAGCATTTATTGAGGTGTAACTTGAGCACCGAAATGTACATAATCTTGAATTATTATTTGTAAATAGTGGTAAATAAATATTGTATGATTGTTGTATTATTTTGTGGTTTTATTGAGAGTGTGCGTGAACGGTAAAGAGTATGATAGTAAATCTAGGTATCCAAGAGGAGGCCCAACTGAGTTAGCTAGGGAGCGGTTGAAGAAATCAAAGTTGATGGAAGCAGAATCTGGGTAAGAAATTTTTTTGAAAATTTTCATTTTGTGAAATTTTCGATTTTGGTAAATTGAGAATTTTCGAATTACCGAGCTTTAGAGCGAAGTTACACGGCAATTTTTATATATATATATATATATATATATATATATATATATATATATAAATATTGTTCGGTCTCTTTGTCGCACGTTCGCGTGGTTAATTTTAAGTTATTTAAATTTGTAGTCGTAAATCTAGTAGTAAAACTGTCATCCCTTGTTCCCTTATATCCTGCCATAAAAATTCCTTGTGCATTTGTGAATAAGGTGGACAGAGTAGTGAACAAACACTTTCTTATGGATATTGAAGCAGAACGGTCGTGTTTCTTCGTTCAGTACCCTAAGTTAGTCAAGTGCCGCAGCAGACTTTCGTTGTTAAACCGTAAAAACCTCAGTGCAAGTGTAACGTAACATAGACTCAATTCGCATACAGTCCACTTGGTTGAAAGAATAGGAACTGCAGCTTAGTAAAACACAAAACACCGCGGAGGTAAGTCGATGTATAAATTTATAAGACCCCCCGCGCGTGAACAAAATTGGCCTTCATCGCTGGATCTTTAATTAAATAATTAGTTCCTATCCTTTAAACTCCTTATACTTAAATTTATAAAATTGTCGTAGTTTTATTATGGTTAAACGTGTTACACAGAAAAGAACATCTTGCTTACACATTTACTGTAGATTTTACAATACATTCCTTATCCTTTGTGGCAAAGATTAGGGTCGTCGTCGGTATCCTTTATGTAAACTATTTATGAGTGTTATTGTATCCTAGATCTTTACCTTATTTGTCACTTCAAGTTGGAGCAACCATTCGGGTTCATGCAACTTGTATAACAAAGGGGTTATTGGTATTTATTTGAAACCTTAAAAGCTTTGTCGGGCAAGCACTGTAGTTAGGTGCATTTTTCTATTAATAATTTAATTTCGTAGATGAATTAGTAATTTAGCGTATTCGAGTTACGCATTGTTTTTACATTAATTTTTATTGTCGTTCATTAATCATTAGTCAAATATGGTTATATCAATTGATAAAGCTATTCTTGAAGCTAAATTTGTAGTTAAAAGGTTGGATCACATATACAGCAAAATAAACCAACCTGAAAACGTATCGATTGCTTTAATTAGAGCGTCGATTAAAACTGTCGAACAGATTGAAACGCTTTTCAAATCCTTTTGCAAGGATATTTTCTTTGATGAAGAAAGTGAACAATTGGATGAATTTTCGGCTCTTAGGGTGAAAATCGATGATTATCTATTAGATATTCGTATTATCGCTGAACAATGCGAATTAGATCGGGTAGAAAATAAGCCAAAGGTGGAAAATATGAATAATTCCTTTTCGTCAAACTGTGCAATTCGCTTGAAACATCTTTCAGTCCCCCGCTTCTCCGGACGCATATCAGATTTCGAGAGTTACAATGCAATCTATAAGCGGTTGATTCATGATAATGTCAGTTTGTCACCCGTTGAAAAATTTTGCCATCTCGTTGATACATTAGATGAGTCGTCGCGTGCGTTGATAAAACACTTGCCATTAAATGATTATGCATACATGGAAGCCTATAAAATCATTACTAATCGTTTTCAGTCCAAGAGGTTATTACTTTCAACATATTTTAATGCTCTCGAAAATGCCCTAAGGTCAGTTCCTCAGACTCGCATGCGGAACTCCGGCAATTAATTAGTTGTTTTGATGAAAATATATTCGCGTTAAGGCAGATGGAAATAGATTTATTAGATTTCATGTTGTTTAATCTGTTATCGAAAAAATTAGATACAAACATTTTAAAGCGTTTCGAATTAGGAAATAATGACGAAATTCCCTCGTTCAAAGATTTAAGGTCGTACATTGAAAAACAATGTAAAGTGTTGGAAATAAATGACATTGCTTCAGGAACATGCTTAAAATCTCGAGATTCCGTTAAAGAAAGAGAAAAAGGAAGGTTCGTTAGCACTTCGACTAAAACTTCTTTAGTTGGTACCACCAATGATGTTAAAAATTGTAGTTTCTGTCAAGCTGTGCATCCTATTTATAGATGTAAGCAGTTTCTCGATAAAACCCCTCAAGAAAGATTTGAGGTGGTAAAGCTTAAAAATCTTTGCATTAAATGTTTAAATCCTTCACATTCGATGAAAAATTGTACGTTAGATTGGTCGTGTAGAAAATGTCATCAGTCGCACAATTCGTTGCTTCACTTCGATAAACAAGAAAAATCGGTGTCGCCACGCCGACAAACCCATCGTCAAAGGTCAGCGTCTCCTCGGAGAGCGGCGCCTGACTTACTTCTACTAGTAGACCTAGTGAAGACAATCTGTCGTCGTCGGTTGTGCATGAACAACCTGCCACTAGCTCGTTGATTTCGACGTCATTAGAACACACAACCACGCTGTTAGCTACGGCAATAGTGTCGGTGCTTGATTATACAGGAACATTGCAATCTGTTCGTGTAATATTAGACAACGGATCCATGGAAAGTTTTATGACTGAAAGGTGCCGTCAGAAATTAGGTTTAAGGAAACGCAGAGCCAATGTCACTGTTCAAGGACTTGGCTTGAATTCGTCGTTGGTGTCTGGTGCACTATCGTGTGTAGTCAGCCCTCGGGAGCACGGTCTCCAGCATATGGAATTGATTGTTATATTTTACCTAACATTTGTAATCAATTACCTTCGTCGTCGATAGGGGTCAAGGAATGGTCGCATACTCGAGGTTTGGCCTTAGCTGATCCTAATTTTAATGTTTCTGGTAAAATTGACATGCTACTCGGAGCGGAAATCTTTGCTCAGGTTTTGTTGAACGAGTCTCGTTGGGGTGTCGCTAACGAGCCGGTTGCTATTAAAACAACCTTTGGTTGGGTTTTAACGGGAAAGGTCGTTTCCCCGAATAGTTCTATTACGTCGTTGTGTGCTTTCGTTGAACCCTTAGACAGTGACATTCGTCGATTTTGGGAATTAGAAAATATTCCCTTCAAAAAACACATTTCTCCTGAAGAAGAAAGGTGTGAAAATCAATTTGTGGAAAATTATAGACGTAACAAGGACGGTCGTTTTATAGTGTCCTTGCCCTTTAAAATTTCGGAACCCGCATTTGTGGGTATGAGATCAATTTGTATTAAAAGATTTTTGTCGTTAGAACGTCGTTTGTTAAAAAATCCTGAATTGTATTCAGATTATAAAAAATTTATGGAGGATTATTTGACAAGCGGGCACATGGTTCAAGTGAAATCGCTTGAAAATTCGTCGGGTCATGAGAAAATGTACTACATTCCCCATCATGCTGTACATAAGCATGATAGCACTACCACCAAATTGCGTGTGGTTTTCGATGCTTCGTGTCAGGATCAATCTGGAAAGTCGTTAAATGATAGCTTGGGTATTGGTCCTGCTTTGCAAAAGGACATTGCAGTTTTGTTATTGCACTTTCGTGTACATCCTATCGTAATTACGGCTGACATTAAACAAATGTATCGGCAGATTTTGGTTAAAGATACTCATCGTGATTATCAACGTATCGTCTGGAGATTTTCTCCGTCAGATCCTATTATGGACTTTAAATTAAATACTGTAACTTATGGAGTTTCGTCGTCGCCTTTTTTGGCCTTGCGTACTGTTCAAGAATTGGCAAGGTTAGAGTCGATTAATTTTCCTTTCGCGTCATCGGTATTGGCGAGCGATACCTATGTTGATGACTTAGTCACTGGATGTAATTCGATTGAAGCTGCTAATCAATTAATTGGTGAATTGAATAGTATTTGCTCTAGTGGTGGTTTTCAATTAAGAAAATGGAGTAGTAATTGCCCGGAAGTGATGTCCAACTTGAGGGAGTCCCTGTCCAGTTCGGACGCAATTACATTTCAAGATAAAGATAGTGGTTCAATAAAAATTTTGGGCCTCTCGTGGCGTGCTCTTACAGATGTATTTTTATACAACTTAGACGTTGAAGAGCGCACTTGCACTAAGCGTAATATTTTGTCGGCTATCGCAAAAATTTTTGATCCTCTCGGTTTGATAGCACCTGTAGTACTGTTCGCTAAACGTTTAGTTCAAGATCTTTGGCTTTTAGGTCTCGGATGGGACCAAGAGCCTCCATTGGAAGTCATACAAAAATGGAAACATTGGTTGGGCGAATTGCCAGCGGTTTCGAATATTGAGATTTCGCGTCACATCGTATGTCATAATTTTAAAAGGGTGGAGTTGCATGGATTCTGTGATGCTTCTGAAGCCGGGTATGCAGCTGTCATCTATTTCCGTTCGTTCGATTTAGAAGATAATATTACCATATCATTAGTATGCGCAAAATCGAAGGTTGCTCCTACTAATCGCGTTTCTTTGCCCCGTCTCGAATTGTGTGCTGCCGTACTCTTGGCAGATTTAGTAGATTTCGTCAAAAATACTTATACAGATATTTTATCATTTAGTAATATTTTCGCGTGGTCAGATTCTACTGTTGTTTTGTCTTGGATTCGGTCTTCCTCGCATAAGTGGAAGACATTCGTTAGCAATCGTATTTCGCATATTCAAGAACGTATTCCTCCATCTTCGTGGTTTCATGTTAAGTCCCAGGATAACCCTGCGGATTGTGCCTCACGTGGACTTTTGGCTTCAGAGTTGGTTCATCATCCATTATGGTGGACAGGACCTTCTTGGTTAGTGCGTCGCAATGAAGAATGGCCAGTAACATCGCTGCCAAAACTTATCGACTCATCTCAGATGGACGTCGAATATCGTACTCTGTCGTTAACAGTCGTTATGTCTGACAATTTCTTAGATATGTTGTTGGATAAATTTTCAAACCTGCAGAAAATTTGTAGGATTATTACCTGTATTCGTCAGTTCATTCGTAATGTTCAATGTCCCGATTTGCGTTCAAAATATTCTGATGGTTTGTCTCTAGCTCAGCAGCAAGAGGCTATACATTTATTGATTAGAAGAGTTCAAACAAATGTTTTGCTCAAGACATTGTAAATATTAAAACTGGAAAACTTGTTAGTAAACAACTTCGTAGCCTTAGTCCGTTTCTAGATAGTCATGATTTGTTGAGGGTGGGCGGTCGCCTACGTAACTCAGAGTTGTCGCATGATGCAAAATTTCCAATTTTGCTTCCTCGGTCGCATCGGTTGACTGAACTTATTATATTAGATTGTCATGAAAGACATTTACATCCTGGAAATCGAACAACACAATTTTACTAACTCAAAATTATTGGATCTTGTGCGCCAAGAGGGCTATTCGGCAATGTCTGAAATCCTGCATTCGCTGTTTTCGTGTAAACCCTGTGGCTTTATGCCCCCCTATGGGGGATTTACCAGCTTCTAGGTTAACTCGAGGTAAGGCGTTTTTACATACGGGAGTTGACTTTGGTGGACCTTTCTCTGTCACGATGAATCGATGTCGTGGCGCAAAATCATTGAAAGCGTACATTTGCTTATTTATTTGTTTCAGCACTAAAGCCATCCATTTGGAACTAGTGTCTAACTTGTCGACAGACGCTTTCTTGGGTGCTTTACGTCGATTTATTGCTCGAAGAGGCAAATGTATTCAAATTCATTGTGATAATGGTACTAATTTCGTTGGGGCCTCTCGTGAAATCTCTCAATTGATGCGCCATTCGGCAGGCGTTGAGGGAATCGAATTTGTGTTTAATCCTCCTGCTGCTCCTCATTTTGGTGGGTTGTGGGAGGCCGGGATTAAATCAGTAAAATCCCATTTAAAGAGAATTATCGGTGAACAAATTTTGTCGTTTGAAGAATTCTCGACGGTATTGATTCAAATCGAAGCGATTCTCAACTCACATCCACTATGCGCACTGAGTTGCGAACCGCATGATTTCTCGTATTTGACCCCGAGTCATTTTCTTAATGTTGAACCAGTTTCGGTGTTACCAGATCCAGATTTGTTGTCCATAAACCCCTCTCGTTTGAATCGCTGGCAATTGTTGCAGCAAATGCAACAAGGGTTTTGGAAGAAATGGAGTGCTGAATACCTGCACACGTTGCAGCAGAAAGGTAAGTGGTTGAAGAATTCCGCTACCCTACCTATTGATTCGCTTGTCCTCTTAAAGGAAGAAAATAACCCTCCTCTACAGTGGCGTTTAGGAAGAGTCGTAGATGTTCACCCTGGTAGAGACGGTATCGTTCGGGTAGCTACAGTCAAGACATCCCAAGGGTTAGTTAAACGCCCTCTAGTGAAACTATGTTTACTGCCAGTTACTTGATATTTAATGGTATGTACACATATATTCACTTATATAAGTTTGTCGGTTAGGTTTCTTAGTTAATAGCTCTAATTAGTTTTAAATATAAAATAAGTTAGTTCATACTTATTTTGGTGGGCGGATGTTCGGTCTCTTTGTCGCACGTTCGCGTGGTTAATTTTAAGTTATTTAAATTTGTAGTCGTAAATCTAGTAGTAAAACTGTCATCCCTTGTTCCCTTATATCCTGCCATAAAAATTCCTTGTGCATTTGTCAATAAGGTGGACAGAGTAGTGAACAAACACTTTCTTATGGATATTGAAGCAGAACGGTCGTGTTTCTTCGTTCAGTACCCTAAGTTAGTCAAGTGCCGCAGCAGACTTTCGTTGTTAAACCGTAAAAACCTCAGTGCAAGTGTAACGTAACATAGACTCAATTCGCATACAGTCCACTTGGTTGAAAGAATAGGAACTGCAGCTTAGAAAAACACAAAACACCGCGGAGGTAAGTCGATGTATAAATTTATAAGACCCCCGCGCGTGAACAAATATATAAATATATATATATATATATATATATATATATATCTTTTTCAGATATAAATAAAAGATCAATCCAATTAATCATCATAATAATAAAGTTAAAGTTCTTATTTATAAGTTAACAAAATAATTAATCAAGTCCATTTATTGATTTTTAGATTGAAGTTTATTTAAAATTTACTTTCACTTAAAAACAATTTTAAAATTATAATCATACTGATTTAAATAAAACGTCAAACATCAGTACCGGTATTTGTTCACATGTGTTCACTTTCTCAAAAATGTCAAATTAAGAAACAAATATTTCATATAGAATTATTGATATAAAGATTTATAATAAACAATTTCTAGCATAAAAAGCAAACACGTTGAAATTATTACTTAGAATGCATGTGTGTCTTTGATCAAACAACGTTTGTGTTATTCATTTATGACAACTCAAAATAAATTGCGTGTATATTATATCTCAGTACACAAGAATTCCTATTAAAAACAAAGTTAAAATTTTCAATTTTACAGTTAAGTTACAAGAGTAACGTTTATTAATAATCAATTCATCCTATATTGAAATCTCTTCATGACCAAAACCTCCAAAAGAGGTATATTAAATTTTAGTTTAAAACTCACTTTGAAAATTCACTTTGTAACCAACAAAAGTTTCAGATTTTTATCGCAATTTTGCAGAATGATTTCGAAGACAGATTAACATGTCTTTACTATTCATTCAAAATCAACAACAAACAATATCTAACCTCTAACGAATGTTGTCTTTAAATAAAATAAATTACAAAATTTTGTAAAAGGTTCGAGGACCTATTATATTTTTGCATATCAACTTAATTAATTTTCAATATCACGATTAACCGCGTTAAATCGAAATCTCCATAATTAAAGTAATTTGTGCCCCATACCCAAAATAATTCTTGATTGCTCCAAATAAGTGTAATTCTTGTTTGCGTTGAAAAGAATATTATCTAGAGTTAATAAAGCTGTATTTTCTACTAACCACTAAAGAGAAGCAGACGTGTCTTCACATGTCCGTGAACACCTTGATATTTTAAACCTGTTTAACGGCGATCCTTTACACCCAGGCTATGGTTTTATCAAGCATCTTTACCTGATAATCCTTAGCATCTCTTCAACAAAAATGGCTATAAATATTTGTGTACTTTATACAATCGCTTTCTCTATCAGTGTGCATGTGTTATCTATATGCACTTATATACATGGGGCATTTAATTTCAAACAACAGAGACTTTGATAGACTTAGACTATCTAACACAGTACAATTTTCTAACAAGACTTAAAAGAAATCTGCTTTAGGTTTATATGGCCGATAACAAACAAATGCTATAAGGCAGCTACATTTAAGTACTATTTAAAAAGGACAATGTAATTTTACCAAGAATAAATACATTACAGGATTAAACCAAGTTGATGTTACAATAACTAGCATAGTTATGGTACTTATAAAATAATTACGCCGAAATCTGTGAAAAAGTAATAAAGTCTGGTTATTTATAAATAAGTTGCCGGATTTGCATCTTGCGGTAGAACCTTTTCGTTGGAATGTATACTAATTGTATTACGAACAAGTCAACTTAATATTTGATTGAAATAAGATGTTTATGTTACGTAGTCAGTAATTCCAGGCATGGTGGTTCTTAAATCTCCATTTGTATGGAATTTCTGATGCAGAGGATTAATATTGCACAATATTACCCATGGGACCATAAATTTCACGCTAAAATTGCATTCTCTGCTATTCGACTTATATTTAACTTCTCCAACTCATACGGTTTTATTTATGCATTATTATATTAATGGACCAGCACTTTTAATCAAGCTTTACATAAAATCCTCAATTTATGGATCATTGCCGTTAATGCGTTCTAATAGTAATGGATTTGCTGTGCACTTGAAATACCTAATGCAAACTCCAAAAGCCATTACCGTTCGCATATTTAAAACATTTTAGTAAAACCTTTATAACAAGAGATTTTCATAGGGATGCTTTAAAACTCTGAATTTTATTTTCTTTATAGCACCAAATGCAAAAGATATGCAAAATATTCGGCAAACATTTGCTTAGCTGGCTATTATATGCGGTCCCATTTAAATTTTTGGTGTTGAATTTTTGATCTCATAACTGTTTCGAGAAAAGGAACTCGGGAATCGCCAGAAGCTGAATCAGAATTATGTAAAAGAGGATGAATGATAATCTTTTTGTTAAGCTTATTCCGGTAAATGTATTTATTATTTAGTGGAATATTTTATTGTAAAAATTTAGTAAGCTTTTTATTAAACTTCACTAACCATTGCTTTAAGTCATCCATTAAAGGTGACATTAAAATATTGTATAACAAACGTTTTAATTAATGCTAGTAGCGGGATAAAATGGAACAAGCTTGTTTTGTTTAACAACTAAAATTTGTTTTTGTTGTAGTGACTGTATATGGTTTTTTAGAAAGAAAAAAGCTTTTAAAATGCTTTTAAAATATTGCTAGTGGTTGCGCTATAAGTATACATTACATTCGGTATTATTATTCCACTAAGGTCAGATCTCATGTTTTGATTTTATGATCGTAATTATTGGAATGTTTTACTCACCTTTCACTTAATGATATAATATTCTTGTAGATTGTATCTGCTACATTATGAAAATAAATGCTTTGTATCAGTGTGTATATTTCTTAAAATGTTTATAAATTTCTTTTGCGACATTTAAAATTAAAGTTTCCATTTGCTAAAGGTTTCCATTTTAGAAACATTTAAAGCATTGGTAAACTCCAAATAAATACAACTTATGCATATTTGAACGTGAAACAAATCTCTTTCAAATTCGACGCATTGCGTAAGGAATAGAAGGCAATAAAACGCATAAAACAAACTTTAGATGAACGAGCATATTTTATAACGCCATAAGGTATAGATATTGGGGCAAAAGACGTACGTGACATTATAAATGTAGAAATTTGCCACATTTTTGTAAAGCCCGGCATAGGAAACAAAATATGGAATCTTAAGTTTTGGTATACGTGCAGAATTAAATAGAAAATTTAAGAAATTTTTTTTCAAAATTTATGTCTACGTGATGTTTCAAGCATAAATATCAACACTTGTTAGCAAATCCCAATACAAAACGTTGAAATACATGCAAAGTTAAATGCATAGAGTAAGCAATTTTAAATAAAACTCAACAGGTTAAGAGATATGAGGGAATGAACTTGTTCTATATAATGAACAGAAACTGATTTCATTAAAGATGACATTAAAATATGTATTTCAAACGTTATTAATGTTAGTACCCGGACAAATAGAAATAAGCTTGTTTTGTGTAGTAACTAAAATTTGTTTTTGTTGTAGTGATTGTATATGGCTTTTTAGAAAGAAAAAGCTTTTAAAATGCTTTTAAAATATTGCTAGTGGTTGCGCTATAAGTATACATTACATTCGGTATTATTATTCCACTAAGGATCGCAATTATTGAATGATTTACTCATCTTTCACTTAATGATATAATATTCTTGTAGATTGTATCTCCTACATTATGAAAATAAATGTTTTGTGTCAGTTTCTAAATTTCTTGAAATATTTATAAATTTCTTTTGCTACATTTAAAATCATAGTTTTCATTTGCTAAAGGTTTCGTGGGTTGTTGAAAGCAGACTGGAATTGTCAATGACTACCTGGCCATTCGCATTGTGCAATATTGCATAGGAGGCGTAGGAGGTTGATTAGTTGTGCGCTGCCATTGTAATGGTTCATATTCACGTTAGTTGTAGGTTCCCAACTTTTTGTAAATCACCACCCCTTTACTAGAAGAAAAGAGTCCAACAACCTCATGATCATTGATTATTTATCTATTTATCTATCTATTTATTAAAAATCAAATGCAGAAAAAATTGTTTATTAAAAATTTTAAAAATATACACAGTAGGAATTTTGGATGGTCCTGAGACATCTCACTCCTCCTCCCACCACCATTACATGTAAATATCCAAAAGGAGGATTTGCTGGGAAGGACTTCCTCCTTGCTCCTTCTTTGCTCCCCTCTTTGCTCCCACCCCACATAAGTCATTTTGATTTCGTCACACCCGCCATTTTGATTACGTTGCAAAGGTGATTAACAATACAAGAATCAACAGAAAAATAAGTTAATAATGATGCAACATAATTTATAACAATTTTATTGAAACAATGCATATATTTAATACAGACATTTAATCTATTATCAACAAAATTCATTTCGAATAAAAACAACATCCTGTCGAGCACATGTTAAATTGTTATCTTCGTGCAGTAGGCAATCACTTAACTCATCATTCTTCTTTTGCAGCTGCTTTAGGCTTGGAACTCCAAACATTTCCACATTTATAACATTATTGCACGGCATACACTTGGATATGATACGTTGAGTAAAGTATAATTCTCAAACCGATACATGGAGATTTGGGAGGAGCGCGCTGAAGATTAATCCGGAAACTAGCGACATAACCTTAAATAATAGCGTTTATTCCGGCACTAGAGGTCTATACAATCTGACCTTTAAAAACATCAACCCCGAATACGGCAATTTCAGTCCAGAAGAAGATTTACCGGATTACTTGGACATGATCAGATCAGCATCGATTATTAGAAGAACGTTTAATCCATACGCACTGCAAGATTTAAACGAATTTCCGACAAATAACAAGAAGTTTGAAAAATATGTGCTAAAACATTCCCCAGATCTTCGAAGAAGTCTGAAAGGGTGCTCAAGGGTAAAGGTTTTGGTTTCCATGAACGGTTTTACAAAAAATTGAATGCGAGTGTTGAGTACGTATATTGGAACAACATTCACGAACTAATCGACCGGTTAAAATTATTGAATGCATGTAACCAGGCTGGAAATACAAGCGAAGAAAACATAAACGAAATGGTATCTATAATAGAAGAAATAAGAGAGGAGGGTATAATGGGATAAGCTTAATAAAACAATTGCTCAGTTTTAAAATGTCTATGGATCGCTTTAGACGTTCTGAAAGTAAGTGCTTACAATTTAGTCACCGAGCACCTCCTGAACGTGGTTTTATAATAACCGCCGACGGAAACGACTTGTGAATGTATCGGATCCGAAAGATGATAGTGATTGTGTTTCTAAAAAGTTTGCTGTTATCTTTGAATCAAACCTTTTCATACTGTCTAAAAATTCTGATGATATACAACGTAAAGATGAAGTCTTCAATGCAAGAAACCAGCGTATCACAATGCTTGCTCACCTAGTTGAAGCCGCTGATGCAGCTAATAAACGTATGTAGATAAAAAATTGGAGAAGCTTATATTTGATTTTAAAACATTTATACAGTTTTTTATCAATTTGACTACGGCTTCTGACACAAACGAAAAGGTGCTCGGTTTCGCATTATCATCGATTTACGAGGCGGCACCAGAAGCTATAAAAAACAAATACTACAAACCAAAGCTTCAGTTTATGCCAAAGGTGCAACTAGATAATGATAACTCTATTAGTTTAACATCAGTGTTAGGCAAAAATGAGTAAATAAATGATCGTTAAGGAATTATTTAAGCCTGCAAAAAATTTTTCCGCGTAATCACACAAATTTGAAACATGCGAAACGCGATCTTATCCAGTTGGACTTGTGCGAATTCCAACCTCACTCTCGTGTGAGCAATGGGTACAGATATATTCTAATAGCGGTGGATTGCTATACAAAATATGCATTGGCGGAACCATTAAAAACAAAACTAGGTCTGGAAGTTACAGATGCTATGAAAAATATTGGACAAAATGTTGCACGGAAATATGACCACAAAAGTCAATTTACAAACGAATCCGTGGCTTGAATTCTATAACCCCTCCTTTAAGCAACTTATGCAAAAATATAATATAAACCACTATTCTACGTATTCCGCAATCAAAGCAGGCTTCTGCGAAAGATTAATAAGAACAATCAAAATCAAGTTGTACAGAAGATTTTACTTGCAAGGCAATCATAGATGGTTGGATATTTTGGCTAAGGTTATGGAAAAATACAATAATACACCACATCGGAGCTATTAACATGACGCCCGTGGAAGTGAAAGAGCACCCAGAATGAATAAAACTCCAAATCAGCGATAGAAGTGTTACATGCCGAAAGAAATTACATTGCATTGGAGAAATTGTACGTATATCAAAATATAAAGCAGTATTTGATCGAGGATTTCATCCAAACTGGAGCATAGAACTGTTCAAAATTATTTAAGTACGACAAACTAGACTGATAACCTATCTATTACAAGAATTAAATGGACAACCAATTCAAGGGTGTTTCTAGGCGGAAGAAATTCAGACACAGCGGCACCCGACACGTACCTAGTGGAAAATGTTTTACGGAAACGGGAGCATGGACGTGAACTACGGGTTGGCATGGCTTGGTGGGGAGATAAAGCTGGATTAAGAAAACAGACTTGCGTTAATATATATTGATAGAGTTACCGCAAGTTTGGTTATTTGAGAATCAACAATCGACAAGAACGCAGCACTATGGCTTACAACCTGGATATACAAGGCTTCAGTATAAAACAAGCGAAATTTTTATTAAAGAAGTGGCAGTTTTGACACCTGCACAGGCCTAGCTGGAAAACCCATCAACAAATCTGCTAGCACCAGACGTTCTCAAATTATACCTGCAAACTACTATACCGCCTCGTGTTACAATTTATGTGAAAGGGCTGGAAAAGCAACGTATCATATCTAAGTGTATGCCGTGCAATAATGTTATATATGTGGAAATATTTAGAGTTACAAGCCTTAAAGCAGCTGCAAAAGAAGAATGATGGTTTAAGTCATTGCCTACTGCACGAAGATAACAATTTAACATGCGCTCGACAGAATGTTGTTTTTATTCGAAATGAATTTTGTTGATAGATTAAATGTCTATCTTAAATATATGTATTGTTTGAATAAAGTTGTATATAAATTATGCTGCATTATTATTAACTTATTTTTCCTGTTGATTCTTGTATTGTTAATCATCTTTGCGACGTAATCAAAATGGGAGTGTGACGAAATCAAAATGGCTGAGGGGGGAGCAAGGAGGAAATCCCTCCTAGCAGATCCTTCTTATGGGAATTTGCATGTAATCGAGGAGGGAGGAGGAGTGAGGAGGTGTCCCAGGATCATCCAATATTCCTACTATACACAAATTCAGTAATATAAAAATAAATGAGATAATTGAGGTTGGTAGAGTTACGTCAATTTGTCAATTTACAATTTTCTTAACATCATTTGCAAGTCTCTGCGTTCAGAAATGTGCAGACTCTTCCTCTTCTTCGACAGTAAATTAGCTACTGCACTCAACTTATGCTTAGCCAAATAAGATGAAGAAGATGCGATTAAAAATTCAGGATAGAGAGCTAGTATTGATTTTCGAAGTCCGAACTTCTGAATTTTACTTTTAGTCTCTCATTAGTTACGAGTTTTAGAAGTTCTTCTTTTAAATTTGACGATTCTGCTGTTTCTGCTTTGCGAAAGGATCTGAAATCCAAGTTGGTGTATTCATATTTAAAATATCGTGGAATTTATGCGTACAATCACCATGAAGAACATCCCTTGTCAGCAGTAAGTAAATTTTCCTATTTTGCAGAGACTGCTTGTTAAATACAGTTTTCGCCCAGAAAATGTAGCCCGTCATCCACAGAAAAACACCTCGACGCAAGATATGTTTGCTAACTAACTTAGTGAGAGGGTTGGTGTAAGTGTCCGAGGAGAGTCTCGAAATACTATGGTGTGGGTAATACCGGTCTCAATCGCAAATTATCTTCACACCACCTAATCTCAAAGTACGAGTATTTCTAGGGAAATGCCTCGGAAAGAATATTAAGAGGATATTAGAACCCGAAATCAGGAAAGTGATTCAGACCTAAAATTCACACGAGGAATAAGCGACTACACTAAAATAACCGTAACGATAGGGCATTAATATAACTATTTAAAACTACTAGCTGTAAAAAGGGTTCCTAAAATCATATGATACATTGATTGTATATTAATTACTCCTTTTATTGTAATCTGACTGGAAGCTACTACCGTTACAGTAGCTGAAAAAGGCACACCAATATACGACACTCTTTACTCTTCTTCACAATCAAAATATAAACAAGTACGAGGCTTAGTTCAGTTGAAACCCATCTTTGGTCAAGTTAGCCTTTGAAACAATTGTAATTACTCAACTGACGTTTTGCAACGTTACTGGTGTTTGTAAACTTCCCAGTGGTCAGTTTCTCTCGTATATATTTGACAGCGATTTTAAGTATTGTGACTTTGAAGTGACATTTGTTGTTAACAATCCGACAAAATGTGATCAGCGTGCGGTCATTCAATTTGTGTGAAGAACCCTTGTTGATAGAATTTACAGAACCTCGGTGCATATCAACGCAAACCTGTATAATGAAACTTTGAACAAGCTCCATCAAGCAATAAGACGAAAACGTCTCGGGAAGCTTTCACGTGGTGTCATTCTGCTGCACGACAATACTCGACCTCATGTTGCTAACGTAGTGAAAGAAAATCTACAGCGAAAGATATGGAGGATATTAGAGCATTCACCCTATAGTCCCGATTTATCGCTTTGCGATTTTCACATCTTTGGGCCACTGAAAAAAGCGTTAAAAAATAACCGTTTTCAGTCGGACGAAGAAGTATAAAACGCCGTGAAAGAATTTTTCGAGCAGCAGCCACAAGATTTCTTTAGGCAGGGTATACATAGGTAGACGAAACATTGGGATATATGCCTTAATTGTAGTGGTAATTATTTGTAAATTTAATTGTCAATAAATTTTTCCTGAATCAAAGATGGGTTTCAATTGAACAAGCCTCGTATATACCAAAATTGTTAAGCAAAAGTCAAAAACAGTAAAACTACTTATCTTAATTAAAATCGTTTTCGACGTACAAAGGCTACACTTTAATTTCTTAATAACTAATAACAAGAACGTACTTTGAATACGTTTATAAAATCACAAAGTTAAAATGTTCCCTAGTTGAAGGTAGATGGTAGTTTCAAAATTGTAGTATAAATACCTGAGGAATAACTAATTGTAGCTACCGTTTAAACAACTAAAATTTATGTCTCCTGGTATCAGTCCAGTTACTTTAACCAGTTCTTAACAGAAATTCCAGATCTTCGTAAATAATTGAATGATCCTAAATTAACGTGCCCTTCTCCAACATTAAGTTATCAATACTAAAGGAAGCCATTCTTCCTAAAAGTAAAATTCACCAACGTGGTAGGATGCATTAATCAAGCTCGATACATATGTATTCAAAAGTTAACTATTCCTACTCAAGTTTGCATGCATGTTCTCTCTTTCAATGATCTTGATGAAGTGGCTAGCTAAAGTACCTTTCCTCCATAAAACGACTGGAAATCATCCTTAGAATGATTGAAAAAAATTAATTAATACTACAAATTGAAATTACTTGTGTTGTTTTTCTCTGCCATACATATGTAAAATAATTTTGATAAAATATTAACTTGAACCAAAAAAGGGGCTTTACCATTTCTTGATTAGACGCAATTTAGCGTGTGAACATTCTTGGTCGTCCGATGATTATGTTATGAGCACCAACTTTATCTATTATTAATCAAAACAAACGAACCTTAAAATTGCAACGCAACGATGATATCATTAACCTATCAACCACCATCATGATGAATTTGACAACCTTTGAGTATGAACAATGTAAGGTTAAAAGGTCTAAAATAATCGTTTTTAGATCAGGACTGTGTATAAACTCAAATAGTATTTCGTGTAAAAAGTAACCCTAACCCTATTGGCGGAATTTACAAATACAGAAACTACTAAAATGAAATACTATTAGACTTGGTAGCGAGGTACTTAGATATAGGGCACAAATCACTCACAGAACTCCATCTGTACGTGCATCATCGTAGCAGATAGCGCAGGATTGCACCGGATGTGCTACGCAATAAGGCAGGTTAAGCAGTACGAGGGCAGACAGCAAGGGATACACGTGTCTAACCGGTACCTAAAAGGACCTAGCGCAGGAATTGTTAGAGTAAATGGTCTGTGAATTAATATGTTATTAGAGTAAGCTTGCGAGAATGAGCGATTAACAAATCGTCTGGCATTAAGCGAGGGGATTGTGTTATAGTGCATCAGCAGTATTATGGTAGTAAAGCCTCTTATGCGTGGGTGCGCGACAGTGAGTGAAACCTAGGAAATTTCCTGCTATTTCTGCTACAAGATAGAACTCATACACTGGGCCCGAAGATAGAACGCATTGAAGACGAGATCCAGGTATTTATTCTGTGTCTGTAAAAACAATTTAGTTTAGAATAAGTTTATTAGGTGTTATGTTTCCTATCCTAGGAGGTTACTTGGTGTACAGAAACCTCTCTTAATAATTGATGAGCTTATACTTAGAACCCACCCATAATTTGTACAATTTAAGTGTGAATAAACGTACGCAAACTTTTGCAAAGAACGTGTTTTAAATTAAACGTGCCCTGAGAGAGAAAGAGACCGTGTTACAACTTTTCAACGGAATGTTACATGCTGATGAGTGTGAAAGTGGCTAAATTCATTTCATCCTAGGTTATGTTTGTTCAGAACAAGTTTTTCCCCCAAAAGCAGTTATGAGGTTTTTGTTTTAATTTAATTCAATTCATCCTCTTGCTGGCGTATTGGGTTTTTTGCGGTTTTAGTCTGTTTTCAAGGAAGTTCACTACATGTCAAATAGTTTAAAATATCTCTGAATCAACCTCTCCTCTGGTTTCAGGCAATCCTAAATCACACAATGTTAAGCTTCCTGCTGTAGTTCTTCCAAAATTTGACGGGTGTAATTTTGAATCCTGGATTTGCTTTCACGACTCATTCGAGTCATTAATCATTAAAAACACGGATATTACTCCCATCGAAAAATTTCATCATCTTCGTGCATGCATATCTAAAAGTGCCGAGAAAGTGATAAGTGCTTTGCCTGTTTCGTCGGCGACGTTTGAAACCGCATGGCAATTGCTATGTGAACGGTTTTCAAACAAGTCCTTACTGATTCATAATCATACAAAGGCTATCTTCAATTTGCCCACAATTAACAAAGAAACCTCTTCTAACTTCCGTCAATTAATAGACGAATTGTTGGGTAATATCGGGTCTTTAAAATCGTTGGGTCAACCAATTGAACATTGGGATACTTTACTTATTTACATAGTGTTAACTCGCTTGAATAGCAACACTATTCGGGAGTGGGAATCTCAAAGTTCCGAAAATCATTCTTTAGAAAATTTAATAAACTTTCTAAAAAATAAGGCGGGTATTCTTGAGAAAATTGAAGCCAATCCGGTTGTGGCAAAGGAAAATTTCCCTTTTAAATCAAAATCGCTAATGGGCGCTCCGCTCTCATGTGCATTTTATAAATCTTCTCACAAATTGTCCAACTGTGGCGAACTTCTCAAACTCAGTGTTACCGCTCGGGTGGCAGAAGTTAACAAATTAAAATTATGCGCCAACTGTTTATATAGTGGTCATTAAAGTGCACATTGCAAATATGGCAAGTGCAGAAAGTGTGGTCTTAAACATCATTCAATTCTACATGTTGAAAGGCACATAGCACCTCAAAACGACAACAATTCCATTGTTGAAACTTCTCAAAACGACGCTCAAGTTGCGCTGTCCAACTGTGTGTCGCAAAATAATCAGGTTTTGCTATCAACCGTAATGCTTAGAGTTTCTGATCACTCTGGACAACCACGCTATTGTAAAGCGCTTTTAGATTGTGCATCTCAGTCTAATTTTATCACTTCCGAATTCTGCAATTCTTTAGGTATTGCAAAGGTACGTGCTAGCATTTCAGTGGTCGGTATCAACCAGATACAATCGCGTATCGAATATATATATATGCGGTATAAGAGTGGAAGCTCTTCATACGAGATTCTCCACTACCTTTACGTGTTTAGTAATTCCAAATATTGCAAATTGCAAATTGCAAATTACAAATTGTAAATTGAAATTGCAAATTGAAATTGCAATTTTCAGATTGCAGATTGCAAATTGCAAATTGTAAATTGTGAATTTTTAATTGTGAATTGTAAATTGCAAATATGTTCCCGGTTGGTATGTTTTATAGTTTGGCGAAATCGTTAAGTTACATGCAATTTCATACAATAAACAAACAATAAACAATTTACTTTGCTGCTATAAATTAGTGTGTTTATTTTTATTACAGGTTGAACTGCACTTTTAATTTTTTTATTTCAGGCAATTTCTTTATTTTTGGACTTGTACAACCCCGCCTACTCGCCGATTGAGCCCGGTCATTCTTTCCTTTACCCTTCCGTTTAATTCTAGATCGTAGCCAAATTTCTGATAGACTCAAAGTGGGGCTACGATGTTCGTAACATAAATTTTTCGTAACATAAATTTTGACGCCCAACGTGGGCCCCGTTTTTGTTTTGCTTAACTTCTGAGCCCGATATTTCTTTTACGACTTAAATTCATACATTAACCGCTTTTCTCGGCCTGATGCTGCTTATTTTTTTACGTTCGAACCGATATTTATACGAGTTAACTTAGATCTTGCTGTATAAGTTTTCTCTCAGTCCTGTTGTATCTATCTTTTCTCTCCTTCGGTCCTTGACGGTTCCTCACATGGGGATCGATTTTCTTTATTTCTTGTGTGGGTTCAATCTTCTGAAATTTTGGTTTTCTTTCTTGATCGCTCAATATTATGAGTTGGCTCATTTCAGATTATGAGAATTGTGTTTTCGTCGATAATTGTAGTCCGCCAACAACTAAACACAGTATATGACGGGATATTTAAATAACGTTCTTTTTAAACACGCCTGGCCGCTATACGTTGCAGTTTGCAAAGCATCTTTATCTGGTAAAGTGTCAAAGCTGGATTAGAAATGTCATTCGTAATTACAAGTAAATTAGGATAATGGTAACTCGATTTAAATTCGTTCCTTTCTTTAATTAAATTCCCTATCACGTAGCTGAGTTGAGACGCATGATTATCAGCCGAAAGCTTACAGTGTAACCTTTCTAATTATTAACCTTTCGAAAAAAATTATTTAGGTTAAAATTTTCTTGCTAAACTAGACATGAACCACAATCTTATCTCAAGGCCTGCAGTGGGTTCTTTGAATTGTTATTCCTACTAATAAAACCATACACTTGATTTAATCCCAGTTCAATAAACAATTACACATTGCCACTATTTTAGTGTGTAAAAAATATATTAGTAATAATTCTGTAATCAATGTTATGTACAACCAAATTTATACAAACAAATAAATGTTTTGTTTTTACAATATTCACAAAGGGAAATGTTGCCAACTGAACATAAAAATTAACAAATTGCTGCAAATGCAAACAGTATAATCAGATTTATAATAAAACATTTTAGTTTGGAATGAAGTCGTCATGTATTTAAAGCAAGCTCGTTTTAATTGTTTGACGTGTACAAACTTGAAATCCCTAAGTTAGTAATCATTCAGCAAAAAAATTAGGTTAGTGAAATTCCATGTGCTGTTTTAAAAATTTTACAGCCAGTTTTATCTATGCATAAAATAAATTTTGCTATTATAAGAAGAATAAAATTGGTAATACCTATTTGCATGTGTGGTATGTAGATAATTGTTGTCACCTGATAAATAAGTTTAATAGGTATGTTCCCTAGTGGACCTCAATCAAAACTCCTTATTATTGATCGACCAAGGACAACACCTGCGCAAATAAAAGCTTCAAAAACAGCATGATCGATTAACGGCTTTCAATAATTTACGATTCCATCACAAAAATGTAATTTTGTGGATTCCAGGTGAAATAACTTATTAAATGGTAGATTTGTTGTACTGACAGCTTCTAACAAGAAACTTCAGAAATAATGCGGCATTGCAGGGTGTGTTCAGAATAGCAACGTAGTGTTTAAGATTTACCATGTGCATATTCTATTAAAAGAATACGCATTTCTGGATATCATAATAAATAAAACAGGATCGAAATTTTCTCCTCGCGCTTCCGAGAAAATTTTAATATTGCATGATTCTTGCAATAGTTTAATGTCATGCTAATGTCATGCATTACTAAATTCTACTTTCGTGAATCCATAAACTAAAATTGCCACTTTACTAGATTAAGTGTAGTTTAGTTGCTGAAGTGAAAAACCGCCATCAGATTTAACAATTTCAATTAATAAAAACGAATTAATCTTACCCACTTTCGGCATTGCACATTTTAACGACGTGCACAAACTACTTTTGAGCACCAACGTGCTTGATGCTTTTTCAGGCCCAGCTCAACTTTACAAGCTGAAGGCCCATTTTTGTGCAGTGCTTAAATTAAAAAGGACGACAAGATTCGTGTATCTAACCAAGTAAATAATATCCCTTCCAAGCACAGATGGTTTCAAAAATGTTGTTTTCAAGCAAACACGTTCCTACGAGGTCTGCATGTATGTATGATTGTCTATCTATCAGAACAAGGTATAATACATTGCCTAACCAATAGTATTGTTAACAGAAAATTTTAAACTGTTACAACAGGTTCTTATCCGTGATTTTATACTTTTTTTTAAACTAGCTCGTTAGAAATGACCATTTTATTACCTACCTTTAGATTTAAATTTAATTATAGTTTTTAAAACCTGTCGGCTCCCAAAAAAGACAAGGCGACTCTCTTCTGGATTGCGATCTGCCGGTTGGAAATCATTATCCCAACACAATAATTCCTAATGCATTTTATAGGTATACGAGACTTTATTGCTTCAAATCCAGCTCAAACATGAAATTAAAGAAGCAGACTATTCTGAAGAAGTTTGTTCTGCCGATTTTAATATAATTGACAACGATGAACGTTATCTCTATTGCACTTGTTTATTATTGAACTAATATTGCAAAGTATCACAATTGTCACAATTGCGGAGTAGGGATTGCTCAGTAAATAAGTGAAGTTTCTAAGTGAGGGAATTTTGTGATTTGTCGAAAGCCAGTGTTTTGCTTTGACTAATGTATCTTTATATTATAGGTCACTTCATGTTTCCGGGTTAAACCGTTACAAATCGTACCTATTTCAAAACACCAGCACATAATTTTCTCACAGATCAATGATATAGAAGGAGAGAACACATAGTGTAATTTTTAATAATTTAAGAGAATCCTTGGTTCTATGGTCGTGGGATCGAGAAAAGTGTTTGTGGCTGCCTAGAAGTCGTGCTGATTTCATAAAAATTAGTGTATTTAAGTTTTGTCGGCCACCCGACGGCGAAATCATCTAGAACCGTCAATTGGGTGATTTTTACCACAAAGTTGTACGTTTTATTGAAGTACGCCTGCATTGCTTATTTTAAATAATTCAACTATATCGTTTTCAAAAGAAGTTTTTATAAACATGTAACATGAAGACAATTGTCTATTATCTATGCACTTAATTTTTTATATAAAATACCAACCTTTACGTTCATTAAAAATTTGCTGTTATGAGGATGTTAGGCTGATCAGATGAATTTATTGAAACTAACCCATATTATCAATCTGATTAAGAGGAAAAGGCCATATATAATGCATCATTCAACTGTCGAGGATTAAGTAGCGGCGGCTTTCAGTAACTTTAATAAATATAGGCGGTTTCTGTGAAAGTTTAAAATCTTTTTATAAGTTCAGTTTCTCCTGATATCACACGAAGTAAACTAAGTAAGTGTTTAGAAACATGATGAAATACACTTAATTTAGAACTGAACTTGACATCAACTTGTTTTCTCATAATTCCTCGCTTCCACAAATAGCAATACAAGCACAATTGTCTAATTAGATAAACTTCTGCCTGATGAGCAGTATCGCACACAGACAGCATTATGTTTGCCGGAAGAGTTGTAGCTCGCAGTCTAATTCCTAAAAAGATGTTCTTTGTTCAGGCTTCTAAATTTAAGCACTATGAGAAATACTTTTAATGTTTAAACCAAGTTTCCATATTCAAAATAATCCTAATTGGAGCTGCGTACTCTCTCTACATAACATGCATACTTAAAGCAACCCTCTGGCGCACTTATCCATCCGCAAGAGGCTTATCATATTATATTAAATGTCACTAGTAAACTCTTTGTCAGAAACTTCTACTCGTCTGTAAAGTTACAGGAAGAATCCACGGAAGTGTTTCGCATATTCGTGAATATGCTGACTTCACAGTAAATCACATCTTCACAATAGTATTCAACTTAAATTTTCAGGTGTTCCTTCAAGCATAATCTAAGAAATCTGGAGAAATGAATACTTTTGCACGAATTCCCAGGGATTCGGGTAACCATATTCATCTATCTACTAGATACATAATATTCATCACATCAGGCACGTCGTGCTGATTCTCAACGAAATAACATTCAAAGCTGTAGAATTTGAAGTTCTCGCTTTAAAGTTACAAATTTAATATTTGTACTATTTGAGTGCGGTACACACGTGCATTTCATCTTGTTATGGATACAATGCGTTGAAGTTTAAAATCTAGTCTATCCAAATCAAACTTGTAAAAGGTCCAGGATTTTAAACATCAAGGTTAGTACCACTTAATTTACACTCATATTAATGAGCATATGAAGAAGAAAAAAATGATTTAGAATCATATCTGAAAATAATTACCTGTTGTGATGCTAATTTAATTTTAATTTCTTGTATGTCAAACTCTTGAGTTTATAAATAAGTGATTGGTTATTTCTTCAATAATAATACATTAGTAATCCATTGAACAAGCCTTCACCTCATCTTACAAAAATGTTATATCTTTGTACTTGGTGGAAACTATAATTTTGTTATATAGAAATCCATAATACCTGAAAACAATATCAATTTAGCAGGTTATATTAAAATTAAGTTAAGTTTTAGTTATAGTAAATGTTAATTATTGTCTACCAATGATAACATTTATTTTAACTGTTTTAAATGAAATCTTGAATGTATAATTAATAGATCTAGTGCGTTTAAAATGTAGTTTATAATAAGAGGGCATGGGAAAACTTTTTAAAAGGATCTCCATACGTTTTTATTCCAATTATTTCCATGCTGCCCTGAAATTTCAGGTCGCATAAAGCTGTGGCATAATAATTGGGACTTTTAATTAATATTTAAACTGAAGCAACAAGTGTACTGCATAGCGGTTGCGTGGTAGCAAGTGCGCATCGGTGTTGATGGTTGCGGTGATGCAGGGGCAATTGATCTCTATCTTGTGTTCAGCTGGGAAAATAATTAATGGTATATACATATATATATATGTATATATATTATATATATATATATATATATATATATATATGTATTTATATATTATATACAAATGTATATATATATATATATATATATATATATTATATATATACATACATGTATATATATATATATATAAATATATATTGCTGGTACAACGACGTGTTGGAGCGTCACTAAAAGAATGCTGTGACAACGCTGGCGATAGGCGTCGCTAAAAGTGTGCTGTGATACAAAAACAGCAAATTGTAAAATTTAAAATTGTTGACTTACCTTCCTTTCTAACTTTACTTTACCTGGTTAGCTCAACGAAAATGTTGGAATGTGTAAAATGAAATCAAGCACAGCAATATCACAAAACATTTATACAATATGAAATATTTTTTCTCAAACAAAAGCATATAGAACATTTACAACATCGGTTCTTTCAAACGTCAAATGATTTTTAACAAGCACCTATTTACTTAATTAACAAAATGTCTCTTACCTTCGTTCGATTTAAATTTCCAGAACTAAATTTCTTCTCTTATGAATAGTTTACCTGGTTATGATTCTCACGCTTGTAAGGTTTGTTTGGCCAAAAAATCTTTGACAGATAATCTATTTAAAAAAATCAAAGTGTTTCGAACCCGACCACACTTACCTTGGTAAATATGCTTACATTAAAAATTATTATATGATTAACGCTTATTATTCTACCTTAAATTAAATGACAAATACTCCAACATCAGTTAAAATAAATCTAAAAGTAATACTTGCAGAATTCACAAAAGCGCTCCTCCAATTCGTAATTAACAGTATTAAATATCTTTTGCTTCTATTTTTTTTTTAATTGATGCAAAAGGTTTTCTACAATTAGAATCTTCGTTTCAAACAGCAGTTCAAAAAGTACACATGTACTTAAATCTTTCTTTCAATTATTTAATAAAATTTTTAAAGTAGCGTTATATTAAAGAATCCAATGCAGGAAAAATATGGCAAATGCACAGAGCTATGGCATGAATAGTACCAATGAAAATAGTTAATCAGTCTAACGTAAAGTAGGCAGGATTTTTAGATGCAGACAAATCAAATGATAAAATTATAGATGTTAATAAATATGAACATGCGCGTGAATTTATAAAATTTGAGTTGGAAAATGATGAAAAAGTTAATGAAAAAAATGATTTACTACCTATAATAAAATTGCAAGTATAGGGAAAAGAGATAAAATTACTGGTAGATACAGGAGCTGAAGCAACATTAGTAAGTGAAGGTTTCATTAAAGATAATTCAAAAGAGTTAATGCAGAAAGTTGTCGCTATTAATTGAAATAATTTAGTATCGCCTAATAGTAAGTTTGCACTTATCAAGAGTATCATAATTCTGAAAGTTAAGTTGGGAAGGAGGAAGTGCCACGATTAAGAGTAGATGCCATTCTGAGAATGGATTTTATAAGTAAGATGGAAGGTATAATAGATACCGAGAATAAGGTGATGATTATGGGAGATGAGAGCATTAAATGGGACGAAGAAGTCCATATTGAAGTACAAGAAGATTGTATGAATTAGAATCAATTTGAGAAGGAAATGGAATGTGAAAGAGATAAAAGTTATGTATTAAGTGCCTTGGTGAAGTTAGGAGTGAAGTTTTAGCGTTTTTAGAGAAAAACTCAGAACTATTGGAAACTGCAGAAGATGATGTTGAAGAGATGGAGGTAATAAGTGAAACTGATGAAAATAGTATGATTGTAGGTATCGAGGAGGAGATAAAGAAACTTTCTGTGAATGCAGTTCTTAAAAATAAAATAAAGAAAGGTAGTAGAATATTAAATAATGATGAAATAATTTGGAAAGTAGAACTTAATAATTCGTTTGGAATAATTGCGATTAAAGAATCAGATCTTTTATGAAATGGCGTATGTACAAATATGGAGGAGTAGCGTTTGGTTTGTTGAAACATTCATCTAAATATACGGATGTTAGAAGCAATTGAAAGCGTAGGAAAAAGAAAGAAATTAGTGAGATGAAAGATGATGAGGTAACCTGTACGACACTTTCCTAATTCATATTTTAAGATGAAAACTCTTCAAAACCCATGTTGCTACTAGCCAAATCGGCACTTTCGCATCGGGTAAATTGTCTAGGATACTGTACTATTATATCACTCAAACGATGCATTCGTACTAAAGAGCTTAAAATGAAAATGTTAAGCGTAAGATTGGTACCGACAATGTTAATGAATCATCTGAGATGTAATCAGGTTATCATTTGTCAGCATATTTTGAGTTTATCAGTATGATCTTGAAACAAAATTTCAAAGAAAAAAGGAGAAGCATGTCTATTCTGTTTAATCCGCGAAAATTCCAGATGAGGTCTTTAACCGGTAAGCTTATACTTTTTTTGTCTTTTGGGATGCTCGAGTAACTAATTATCCACTTAGCTTGAGCACGTCATTTTGACGTCTTAATTTGGTCATGGTTTGTTATATTGATTTCAAATTCGACGTAACCTTTACCTAAAAATTACGTGAATGTGTCACAGCCCAATAACGTCATTCCAGGGATCAGTATCATTTCGGTCGATAATCCCCAATATTGCGCCATTCCAATACGTCAATATCACGTCATTTTAGTACGTAAATTCCACGTTATTCCAATACGCGAATATCACGTCATACCAGGACGTCTTTAAGACGTCATTACAAAAATAATAGATTATTGGTTCGCTATGAATAGGGCTGTATTATTGACGCATCTATATAGAACTGATAAGATAGAGTATTACATCAAGATGACGTCATTCTAAAGCCAATGCAAGTATTCAACATCGAATTTGGCTTTAGAATGACGTCATTTTGATGTCAAAATCTATCTTCTGACTTCTATATAGATGCTCTAATTATATAACCTTATTTATAGAGAACTATTTTCTACTATTATACCACTTACATAGCTCCAAAAGTTTTACACGTACAACGAAGAAAACCTATGTAAAACGAGGATCCAACCAAGTTTCTTTTAAATTTTATATGTGGTTTGTTATATAATAAGTATATACAATTCTCAACATCTTTAATTGAGAAACAAAAACATTTATAGAGATAATCTTTTTACTTCCGCAAATTAAATTCGTTCGACTGCGTTCAATTTTGTACGTTATTTCCTCATAATTATCGGAAACATGTGGGTGTTAACTGAATTATAATTTAGAATTGATACACTTACCACATTAAAAAAACGGATATTGGATTCAAAATCCCTATATCATCTCCTTTATCGAAATGTACTTGTAATTTCTGCAGGCCAAAACAATTTCTTCATGAGTATTATCTTCCAGCAATCCAACAACTGAATGCCATTTTAATAGAACTGATAACTGAAATGTAATACCACAATCAGTAAACTATATAATTCATCATCATCATTGGGTCTTCAGTCCTGAAACTGGTTAGACGCGTACCATCATTGTTTCCTACTCTGAACTAATCTACAGATTTCCCCGAAATTTGCACAGTCTGCATGTATCACTATCTGATATAGGTCTACATCCACCTCTTTTTTCCTATCTCTGCTTGTCATATATCCAATACTATTCCCCAAAAATGCCTTAGAACATATTCTGCCCTTCTTTTTCTCATATTTTTTTCCCAAAGATATCCTTGTTCCCTTACTGTTTCTATAACCTATTTGTTATTACCTTGGTCTGTCCATCGTCATACATCTGAAGCACGGCATTTCAAAGGTTGCCACTGTTCTTCTGTCTGCTCGTATTTCGTAGGCATACTGTGTGTGCTGTGCTCCACACATACGCTTTCAACAATTTCTTGTTCTATGTTTGTTGTCTTTCATCATAGGCGCCGTTCTTTCTTGTTAGATGCAGTTCGGTCCCCTTCTATTGTTTTACAATTATATACCCTATTTCTCAGACATTCAGTGGTTGCGAAGGGGGGTAAGCAGCCTGTGGCTGCCAAGTTCCCCCAGCACTTCAACATTACTGATTTAATATTTTTTCCAATATATCTTTTCGCACAGTCAACATTAGTTGCAGATATTTCACACTAAACAACTAGTTGTTTATAATAATCATAAGATTTATTGCGTTTATTTTTTCGTCATTGGGTTTCCCGTCTCAAAACTGGTTGGACATGTACCTGCACTTATTTATTTTCTAAACTAACCTACATAGTTCCCTGAAATTCTCACACAGCAATACAGCTTGGTTCCTCTTATATTGTTTTCTAATATTATGCCCTATTTCACTGAGATTTATCGAAGAGGGTTAAGCAACCTGTGGCTACCAAGGTCCCCCACCACTTAGACATTTGCCGAAATAATAGTTTTCCAGTAAATGCTTTCACGCAATTACCATTATTCGAGAATATTGCCCATCGAATGCTTGTAGTTGTTTATAATAAATATCATGTTTAAGTGCAGTTACTTTCTTCGTCATTAATTTATTCATCTCGGGACTGGTTGAATGCGTACCTTCATTGATTTCTATTCTGAGCTAGCCTACACATTTCCCTGAAACTCCTACAGCTTACATCTTTCACTATCTGTGTGCAGTAGTCTAACCTAGGTCTACCTCTTCTTCTCTTTTTTTTTATCTCTGCTTCTAGCATATTTCGCACTATTCCCTCATGCCGTAGTATGTGGCCTATCATCCTATCTCTCCTATTTTTTACCGTTTTCCACATATTTCTTTCTTCCCCTACCATTTTTAGTACCTCTTCGTTCTTAACTTTGTCTATCCTTGATATCTTCATCAATCGCCTGTAGCACCACATTTCAAAGGCTTCTACCTTTTCTTGTCTGCTTCTCCTACTGTCCAGGCTTCACAGCCGTACAATGCTGTGCCCCATACATATGTTTTAAGCAATCTTTTCCTTGTTTCTATGTTTGTTGTCTTTGAACACAGTAGTTGCTTTTTCTTGTTAAATGTAGCACGACCTTGTGCTAATCTTTGTTTTATATCTTTTGTGCTTTTCCCATCTTGCGTTATTTGGCTTCCTAGGTAGCAGAAATCCTTAACTTCTTGTAAGTTCGTGTTACATATTTGTATTCTTGTTTTTGATTTATTTTTCCCTCCTTTGCATACTAGTACTTTTGTTTTACTTTTGTTAATTTTCATACTGTATCTCTCTGTTAGAACCGTTTCCATTTCATTAAGAGCAGCTTCTAACTCTTCCTTGCTAGATGCTAATACCGCTATATCATCTGCAAATCTAAGCATATCAATTTTTGTCCCTGCATAGTAATTCCAAATGTCTTCCTGCATTTGACAGTATTCATTGCCTCTTCAATGTACAAGTTAAAAATTAATGGGGATAGGGAACATCCCTGTCTCACCCCTTTCCTGATGTTTACTTCTCTACGTTCCTGCTCTAATTCTATTACTCCTGTTTGCTCTTTGTATAAGCTATGTACTATCCGTCTATCCCTATAACTCATTCCAATCTTTTTGAGTATTTCTAACATTTTTTTCCAATTTACATTGTCAAATGCTTTTTCCAAATCTACAAACCCTATATACACGCTTTCCCCTTTATCTATTGTTTTCTCCATTATCACCCTCAGAGCTAAAATAGCCTCCCGTGTTCCCCTGTTTCGCCTAAACGCAAATTGGTCTTCTCCTAGTATTTCTTCAGCCCGTTTTTCCATTCGTCTTTGTACAATCCTAGTTAATATTTTTGATACGTGTGCTGTCAAGCTTATTGTTCGAAAATTTTCACACATCTATCTGCGCCTATCTCTTTTGGTATAGTTACTATGATGTTATGTTTGAAATCTTTGGGTATCTCGCCTGTTTCATACATATAGCTTACAAGTTGGAAGAGACGTAATGTTACTGCTTGACCAGCGGCTTTTAGAGTCTCCGCTTGCACCTTATCTGTACCCGGCGCCTTACCATTTTTCAGACCCTTTAATGCTAATTCAAATTCATCTCTAAGTATAGGATATCCCAAGTCATCATTTTCAATGTCTGACTCCTGTTCTAATGCAGTTAGTTCCTCTCCCTCATATAAATTCCCTATATATTCTTGTAATCTACCCACTTTCTCTATATTTTCTATAATGACATTTCCTCCCGCGTCCCTTAAATTTTTGCTATACGGTATTATATCCCTAAAATTGATTCTAATTGGTTTGTATGCTTCATCTGTCTTTCCTACTTCCATCTTAGTTTGTACCTCTTTGCACTTTTCATCAATCCATTGTTCTTTAGCTTTCCTGCATTTGCGAATAATTTCCCATTTTATGGCTTTGTATCTCAGTTTTCCTGTTTCGTCTGATTTATTTTTGTATTTTCATCTTTCTTCTATTAAATTCAGGATATCCTTTGTTATCCATGGTTTCTTATTTTCTTTTTGTGTATACCCCAGAATATCTCTGGCCGCCATGTCTAGGCTGGATTTAATGTTATTCCATTCTGTTTCTACTTCTTAGTATCAGATATTTTCCCGATATCTTTGAGCAATTCATTTGACCTTTTTTCGAATCTTTCTTGAATATCTTTATCTTTTAGTTTCTGTAGGTCCAAGTACCTTTTTCCGTTTTCTTATTTTCAAATTTTTAAATTTAAGTGCGGCCTTCATAATTACGATGTTGTGGTCAGTGTCTATATCTGCTTCTGTGTAGCTTCTACAGTCTTTTACTTGATTCCTAAACCGTTGTCTAACAAGAATGTAATCTATTTGATATCTTCCTATATCTCCTGGCATCTTCCACGTATATCGTCTTCTAGCATGATGTTGAAATAATGTGTTTGTAATGATTAAATTGTTCTTGTCGCAAAATTCTACCAGCCTATTTCCTCTGTCGTTTCTAGTGCATAGACCAAATAAACCTACTATCGCTCCTTCCCTACCTCTCACCTACCACTGCATTGAAATCCCCCGTAATTATTAAATTTTTATGTCCTTTTACGTGTCTTAATATGTCTTCGATATCTTTGTAGATCGCTTCTACCTCTTCGTCACTGTAGCTAGAGGTGGGCATGTATACTTGTATTATTACTGTGTTTACCGGTTTAGATTCTAATCCAACCATGAGTACTCTTTCGTTCTTTTGTAAGTAATTTTCTACACAGTATCCTATCTTTTTCCGCATAACTATTCCCACACCCAAATTTCCCTCCTGTGCTCCTGTATGAATTACCCTAACTCTCCACTCCAAAAATCCCCCGCCTCTGGCCACCGAACTTCGCTGATCCCTACTATGTCTAGTGAAAACCTATTCATTTCGATTTTTGGGTTCTCTAGCTTACCCACTTGCTTCATAGTTCTAAAATTCCACGCTCCGACTCGCAAAATGTTCCCGACTCTTATTCTTAACTTTTCGATCGCATCCTCTGAAGAAGTCCCTCCCGGAGATCCGAATGGGGGACTATTTTAACTCTGAAATTTTTTACCCCAGAGAATGCCATCATTTTATTATAATTTAGGTACGCTGTGTACTTGGGAGGTAATGTGGTGGTTTCCCGTTGCCTTCCACATCGCGGTAGTGTCTTAGACTGCCATACCGATCCCTATGGTCTCTGCCAATTTAAGTACCGAAAGAGCCGCTGCCCTCTTTCGGGGACCTATCTTCGTCTGGTTCCTCACTAACGACCCTACTACTTTGGTTCGACCTGTAGTTTGGCTCTTTAGCTCATTAGAACACGCAAGCCATTTCACCTGTTCTAGTAATCTAGAACTTCGGCAAGGTACAGGTTCATTCGAAATGGAAACTATATAATTATTTATGACTAAATTAAATGCAATATTTATATTATATTAAGTAACATAATGTTCTGCCGGAATCAAAAGTATAGGCAATGACAATAAAAATCCAGAAAGTATTCATCTAACATGTGAAATTTATTATGAAGATCTATAATTCTGCAGTGCTTTTGGCGCCAATCATTTTTAATGTTTCCTGCTGTTAAAATGGCAAGTACAATTACAGTAATATATCGCATGCTCGTCTAGATGGTGCAATATGCTTCACAGATCTAGCAAACAATATTATTTAAATCATTTTACGAAACGAACGTGCAATTTAACTTATCTAGGCTTACCTACCATCTAAATAATTAAATTAAGTTAAAGCCAACTAATGGGTCTTATTACGGCATTTGCCACGATGAAATACTACAACATATAGTTGCTTCTGCAGGGCGTGGAATTTTGGTGCATCTCTAAATCAAATTTGCAATGGAGTTCGTTGGTTGGTTACCTACAGCATTCAGGAACAAACAGGTACGGTCACAGGATTGAGATAGGGAATTGACAAGGTATACTTCACTGCATTACAAAGCACTACTCTCACAGTTCTTTAAGATAATGTAGTTTGGTAGAATGAATTGATGTTAGCCAGTTTTTTAACCAGTCAACCGCTAGCTTCGCATGGTGCGTTTTGATTGGTCGAGGCAACGACGTATATTTATTTCAAAGCACAGGAAAGCGTATTAACGTTCGATTCCCACGGAATACATAATAATATTAATTATTTCTCTGAAACATTGCTGGGAACTTAAAACCGTGTCTATATAATGAGTAATACTCTACTTAATTATATAGGAATGTTCCTACGATTAATTCTTAACTAAAATTCTTGTGAAGCGATTTTACAGTGTAACACTACAGGCAACATCTTGATCGAATCGCCTACGTTAGGTATAAGTCACTTATTAGTTATCTGATAATAATTAATTACATATTTTTGTAACTAAAATTTATACTGTAAAAGGATTAAAATAATGTTTTAAGATGCAACTACATTTTGAATTTTTGCAATACATTTTACGTAAATACATAGGTACTTCTTCTTGAACTTTTATTGAATTTAAAAAACGTGTACACAGCCAAGCTAGTTACTAATAATGCAATGTCACACGCATATAAAGGGAACTTGAATTTAAATGCATACCTCAACACTATGAACTAAATTAGTTGTAAATTTTATAAAAATGGTCGGTACACGTACACGATCGATTTACAAGGGTTGCAGTTGCATCGTTGCATAGCAGGTTAGCTAAACCACACACGGACACGCTAAACAATCATCAACGATTGGTAAACATTTGAGCACGAACATAATTTCAATTTAATTCTGGGAACCTCAATTAAATTGTAACGATTAGAAGGTACATTTGAACGTATATTATTGAATTATTGGTTTTTATATTTAATAATAGTAAAAATTTCTAACAACGGTTATTTCAATGTGAGAAATATTATAGGGTAGTTCATTAATACAGTATCACTAAATAAGAACATCAGTATGATGTAATCATTAGATGCCTTAAATACGTCTCAAAATATAGGTGATTTTAACGTCATTTTTTGGTCAACTAACGAAAAATCACTAAAAATCACCTAAATACGATGTGAAAAGACGTAATTATGCTAGCTGGGTAGACTAACTGATTTTCTTAAAAAGAGGACCACTCTTATTAACACAATTGATTTCTAAATAGCACGATAATTTAAGACAAAAGTTTCGTGGCAGATTGAGTGAATCTGTGCTACATTATTAATATAATTCTTCTAGTCACATTTTATACATTGCAACAGAACAAATTTATCAAGCTAGGTTTAATCTGATCGAACACCGCCATGTTCTCCAGATTTGACTCCTAGCGTGAAGCAGGTTTATTTTCTAAGCTTCACATTCAGTTTTATTTTCTAACAATTCAGTTTTAGGCAATCATATAATGCACCTGGTAGACATGTTGCTAGAATTTAGGCGAGAAGGTCATTATTATCGTGTTTTGTATTCTGCGCAGCCGTACTGTTTTGAATAATCATGCGCCTTTATTGATAAAGGAGAAGATGGCATTTGGTTCGTTAGTCTGCAATCAGCATACACGTTTTTTTGGAAGTGTGAGTTAGGAATAATGATGGGTCGGAAAATATTCCATTCATGGCAGTTTCGTATAGCCTGGGGTTGGTGCTATACACCCAGTCTTCAGTTAGAACACAGTTCTAATTCAGTGTAGTGATATTTATGAAACGGCTCGTTATTAAATATGGCATCTTCTTTTTTCTAAAAAGGTTTTGAATTTTGAGCAAGCTAGTAGAATTTATGGAATAGGAATTTAAAAGCAGGAGTTAATATTAATACAAATTAATAATGAACAAGATTTAATTATTGGTTTTTGGAAGGAAGTTGTTTATCAGTGTGTAAAGAAGATTGCTGGATCGTAATGCTCTGAAGCTACAGGTGTTCAGTATTTCTTTTGTTAATACTTAAATGTTTTTGTCATCAAACTTTGGTGAGTAACATTTCTTTTTATAATGATCCAAGAAGAACATATTATAAATTTCATTGTTGGAAGTATTCAATACAAACGTGATGGAACTTTTTGTTGCAAAGCACGGATCTACTCAGCCAAAATGTATTTAAGTAGTAAATATGAAGTTTAACATTTTGAATAACAATATTGCACGTAATTTTTATTAAAGCAAATTACATTTTTATAAGGTGTTATTCGGATGGTATATTTTTGTTGCCATATATTTGTATTAAACATTTGTTATGTTTAGCTCTTCAAAACAACGTATGTATTGATACAAAACTAGTTTCTATATTTCATTAAAACATATGACGCTTATGTTTGCTGATTGAATATTGTATTTAGAAAATCCTAAAAAGATTAAAAATTAAGCTAAAGACATATTTTTTGTGCTTGTAAGCTATCAAAGATCTCTGATTACAGCGAATGATTTATTTTAATTAAAATATTAAGTATTTAATTATGACAGGCATAGTCTGTTGATTACTATAATTTTTTGCCTACTTAATAATTTCTTCAGCATTCACATTTATGCTGTTGTGTATATATTAATAATTTTGTACAAAGAATAAGAAAAACTAATTTTTTTATTATATGCCAATCGACACTCAAATCGTTTTATTTTAAAATCTAATAAAAATAAGTAGTCTATGAGATTGGTTGAGATGATAAAATTAAGAAGAATAGAAAAAGTGGTTTAATTACTTCAATTTGAGAATATTATATTACTACTTATTTTTTTATGTATTTTGTTTCGGACACAAATAGTGCATGTGGTAATATATTTTTGCAGGTTTCAAGAGTTTTCACAAACATTCACTTTAATATTATTCTCTTAAAAGTTTTCTGCGTCTACCCTTAGGATGACTTTTTATTGTTGGATTTCATAGACGCTGTGGTTCCCAAAATTCGTTTGTGTTTTATATTTAGTCTCAGTAAAATACCCCGACCACCTCATGCCTCCGCAGGAATAGACCCCGAGTTAAGACCGAAGGCACCATATTTTTTCTTCGCAACGCCTTCTGGCCCTGTCACATCTTTAACAAAAGCCATCCTCAAAAATTTCTATCAAGAAAAAATTATAACAAGCTATTACCGGTTGTTTCCAAAACTGAAAAAAATCTCCCAGTAAAAATGGTCCGCTTACAACAATATCATATCCGCTGTAAATGGTCGGGTCGGTTTAAAGAGATGGACAAACAATTTTCTAAGGTGCTATGGAAATTTTAGTACTTTGTTGTGTTAAATATATAAAAATTAGGAACTATTACATTGAAAAGTAAAGTTTTTGTTCCTAATTTTTCTGTTACAAACAATTTTAGATACAATTGTATCTTTAAAGTGAAAATCTTATATGGTACTTCTAATACGAAAGTAACTACCACCCTATTTAATAGCTGCGAATTTAGTGGCACAATTCACCTACTTCCTTTTCGAAAATCCAAGATAGTTTAAGTAACTATTGATATCTACATTATGGTTGTGTTTGAAGGTTTTCTGAAGTACCACATAATAAGGCTATATTTAGTGTTTTTTCTCTTTCGGCAACAGCAAAATATATTGACGTTTCAAGTTTGTTTAAATCCTGACATTAAACACAGCTGCTATTATGTTCAATGACTCCCAAGATATTTCAGGTTTTCGTATCAGTCTCTGTATTTTCACGCTTGGTCCAATATTTAGATAAAAAACTTGTAAGAGTTGGCCCACTTAAAAAATGACAGTTGGGTTAACTATTGATGAGAGTGTGGGCAATTCTAGTAGTCAGTAGTTTTGTAACTGAATCGCAAACATTTTATAGAAAACAGATTTTTTTTTAAGTGGTAATAGAACTACCTGAATGCTGATTTTCTCTTATGGACCGGACCTACTTTTATTACTTACCTGATAGAAGTAATTGATATGGTCAATTAGAACTTGTCTTCTTATCGAAAATAATTGTTATGGGCCAATCTTTCGAAACAAAATAATTGTACTAGATTTCGAATCGAAAGGTATTGACTGCATCGCGTTAGAGGTAATGTAGAATATTTCTATTGGGTCAGCATTGCAACTGCATCGAGATTTTACCAAAGACGCTTGACGTGTTTTTCTTCCGTCTATTTTCCCGTGCACACCTTCATGCTTGTGGCCAGTTTCATCAATTCTCGTTTTGCCATAGACTATGCACATTAACACGTTTTGAAAAGAAAATTCTGGACATTTCTTTTGTTTAAGTAGTATTGTCGAATCTTTACCTATTGTCCAGTTGACTATCATGCCTTTTATCGCATTATTAGCTTGAGCGTCTTATATGGTGCAGTTGTTTCTGTTCAAATTAAACGTCACACCCTCCCATTCAACTGTTAGAGTTTTAATTGTTAATGTATTTATATGGAATACCTTCACTAGAATACATTTTGTATTATATTCCACATCTGGTTTAAAAGAAGTACCAATATTTAAGGTTGAACTTTATACGACCACTGTTCAGTACGTTCTTATGACGTAACAGGAGTAAATACTTTATAGTTGCGCAGTGTAGTTAAAGTCGTGCCTGAAACGCCACTTTTGGAACAAGCACTTTTCACCCCCATGAGTTGCTATTAATTTGGTTTGAAAAAAATAAGTACCGAGCTCTGCCGTGGTGATACCTGCATTGTTATTTTTATAACTAGGAGGGGAGTGGAGTTCTTTTTACAATCAATCTATTTTCAATAAGGAGAAAAACCGCCTCGCTGCGTCAACTAAATTAATTTCAATACAGCAATATATCATTATTTATCATTTTTCATTATACATCTAAAATTGTAAAGTTACCTAAATCAGTTTAAATAGCAATAAAATAACAACATTCCTGTAAACAGGTACACACAAGAATTGTGAAGTTTCCGACAGCTATTTAAATGCAAGCTACATAACAGAAACAAGTACACAAACAGAATTTTAAAGTTACCTAAATTAATTTTGCAGGCGCCTTCGGCCTTTCAAATAAAAGAATAAAGAACAGTATATAAATGGCTATCGCTTACATTATAATTTGAATTAGGGCCGCTATACTTGCGGCCACGTTCCCAATGCTCCACCCGGAGGTACTAAATTGGGCTATCGCTTACAGCGGAATCTTCATGTAAATAAGGAATTCCATGTGGCCAGGAGTGAGTTCGCTGTTGAATGGTTAATTTATTTTCTCTGATGTCGGATTGGAATCAATTGGTTCAACTTCTTCTCTCTGATGTTAGGTTATCGTCGAATAATCCGCGCACATCACAACGTTTAACCCCAGTTGGCTTACCTTTTAACCCGAGGGGTTGTCTTGATTACTTTATCACGTTACCTCTAACTACTTTTACGTCAGTGTCTCTCGAATAACTGATTTACTGTTTCCCGTCGGCTATCTAACTTTCGACATCCCTCCACTTTCTATGCTTCCGAGGTGTATGTTTGATACGTATTTAAGTTTCTTATGTAACTGGGTTGATACATTATAACATTGTATTTTATAATGATATTTGCTTAGATTCTTCGCGACTTTATTATCTGTGGATTTCATTAAACCCTCAGCTCTACCCTTGTATTTAACTATATTGTAATAACCTGATTTTATCTTGTCTCGTTACATTGTAAACGATAACTCTAATTGTTTTGGTGCATTATTAAATGGAATTATTTCTAATGAATGGTGTACAAAAGCTTTCTTAATTTTAAGTGAAAAATACGTAACATTGAAATCTGTTTTCCTGTTTGCAGTTTTTTTAGATAAGCTATTGCCTTACCATAAATAACTTTCAGATTTCGTGGTTTGATTTTATTGCCTTTTATGAAACTAAAAATTATGGAAATATCCTACTTAATTAACACTATTTATGAAATTGTATACAAAGTACACCCGTACTTATTTGACCCGTTTGACATTAATTTTTCCTTTCCCATTTGGTTTTTTACCTGCTATCTTTTCAGGCTAAATGGCGTAATCCTTGGGTGTAATACATGTTTAGTAACAACAGGCGCCCGCTTGATAAAGTCAACATTTTCTTTGGTTCTCTTTAATACGGGTATTTGTGCAGGGTTGGGTATAATCACATATAAACATTCACAACAAAAATTGGCATCATCTTTTCAAGACGGCTGAATACGAACCACTTCTTTACACGCAAACGTAACCCAAGAGCAGTCAATCTTACCAATATCGTTGCTTTACGAACCAAAAGTTTTACAGTTTTCTATCGCCGTAAGTAGTTTCTATTAGCAACTAAAAAGATCAAAGTGACCCTAAGCTCAGTGTCATTGAAGATGTTCACTTAATGTTTGTACAGAGAATTTACACGAAATTATGTGCTTCAGTCGAAACACCTCTAGTTCTAATTTAGATACTGACCGTGAATGCCTCATCACTTTGATTAAGCATTTTTCTTACATATACTTACTACCCGAAGACTACCATGCCGTAGATCCGTATATCGTTATTTCATTAACTAGTTTTTAGGAATCCTTTTTCTGATACATCTTAAATATGTAAGTTTTATTTAGATTAATATTTCACGGGAAATTGAATTAAAAGTAATTTATTCATGAGTTTCTTTACTAATAATATATAATACCCTAGTTTATTACAATTCTGTGCACGCAGATGAGACTGAAAGGAACGTACAATTTCATATTACTCGCTTCTCTTCCTCCAAGATTTTTATATTATAATTCAGTGGTGCAAGTAATAATTCTCAGACTTCATTACACTCTCGGTCACGAAAAACAAGCAGATATTTTTATCTAAAATCTTTTTACGACACACTTTTCCCAAAAAATTTAAATAAGAAATCGCCTTTGTTACTTCTTGTAGAGCGATATACTATCGCAAAGAGTAGTCTAAAATTAATGATGGCCCCAGATTTCACTCCTAACAGTGTTATCCTCTTTGAAGTCGCAACCATGAATCTTTTGCTATCAATTTTAGTAACCTTATAACTACTTCTTGTAAAATTATGAGTGAGCTGACTGCGTTCGTGCTGAAACGGTACTCAATTTTTAGAATTGTTACCTCTGTTTCGGAGAAAGTCAGTGTAATGAGGTAGCATTGTTCAGATTCATTATCCAACAAGATTACTGTGTTTCAGTTGCTGGTTTATATAAAAGTCTCGGGCTTGAGGAGGAAATTAATCGTTGTGTTTCTACGCATTTGTTTAACAGAAAAATGTGCCTGGTATTAAAAATGAACACCGAAATTGAATACGCTTCTAGAAATTATAACGTCTTCAAGCGTGAGGTTGTAGGTGTACACGAAAACAAGCTTGCAGTATTATGTTACTCGTATATCTAGTTCACGTTGTCAGTAATTACCAATTCTACAAAGATACAGGAAATTTGCCATGATTTAATTTGAGACTGGTGATAGCGGAAATAACCTCCCAGTTGCTCTGACTATACCGACACCAGAGAGAGCAAGAGAGTTTATTGTTTCAGGATGAAACTGGAAGTAGAATATATTAGACATTTATTCAGAGGGCTTTCAGAGTGCATTTTCCGTGTGGGCATCTCTTAAGGAAATGAACTGTGATTGCTTTTATTTTTTTTATAGGGTAGGTATAAATATTTGATCATATGTTTAATCGACAAGTGACTTTTTTGATAGGAAATTCGGCTATATTTAGAACTTTATAATTTTTACAATATGCAGACTACAGTTTATGTAAAACTGTGCATTTAGTCACAAAAACCTAGAGTTGTATTTAATGTAGCTATCCTATACAAATTATATAGAAACAGAATTTTTAGGTATCTGCAGACTAAGAACTGAATTAAGCAAGTATTTTGCAAATTGAATACAACGTTATAATTGTGAACTAAATGAATTGGTTGATATAATTAAAATAACTTCATAATTTCGACTGTTAGTTTTTTAAATTATTTTAGTTTAATTGAGATGATTTACCTTCTATCGGAACCAATGAAAACCTAATCAAAATTGTTATTTGCATTAACCCTATTGGACATGTAGAAATAACTCGGATTTAAATACAAAGTGAAAAATTTTCAAAACCCCGAACAGTCAAATTCAACCTCGAATGTTTTGGGTGACTATTCAATAACAACCGCATTGAGAGCTCTGTCATAGGTTGAATTTGGCTCTGGCTTTTTGGAAATTTTCCACTTTGTTTTTAAATTGGAGTCAATCTTAAAACTTTCCACCGATTTGTTGATGTTTTGTGAAGGGGAAACTAGACCAATCTGATGAGCCGCAGAAACCACCACCGGTTATGGGTTATGATCTCTTTACAAATGCTAACAAGCACAGCTCAGGTATGTAACGTAGATTCTAAACCCATGGGTTTAATATGTAAACTACGCGTAAGGGTGTAGGGCTCCGTTTCATCCTGCGGCAGCAACTTTTTATCGAAACGTCTTTGCCGTTATTGTGTTTGTGAACTGCTGTTGTTAGACGTCTAATTTTAACGATTTTGGGCGTTGAAACCGCTTTGCTATTAGGACCTCAAAAACGGCAATTACCCCATAAAATTCGTTCGGATTTTCGGCTTCTCAGTTTTCATATCGACCTATAAAAGAATATTTTAACAAATAGAGAACGGATTGTCTTTCTTAAAGATAATTTCTCATATTTGCAATTGGCAAATCTTTTCCCTATTTGCAACCACTATTCAGGTCGAGATTATACCTAAGCTCCAGTTTATAAGTGACATGGAATTTTGTTTTTGGACCACACAATATCTTCTTTGTAAATGTTTTAATCACATTCACTTTGAAGAAAATTGCAACCTGATACCAAAAACTTAAAACCGATTCCTTTTAGTGATGTAGAAGTATTAAGAACAGCTATTCAATCTAACAAACGGCAGCAAAAGTTATTTTATCTGACCAATTGAACAAAACTACAAAAATGTTTAACTGAATTACTTTATTTTCCCTTAGTTTATAACTTTAACTGATTTTCTGGGAACTGAATAAGCTTCTGTTTCAACTATCAAAGGGTTGATTACTACTACGTTTGGATTATATTCCTATTAAACACCACTGCGATCGACCTTTCGCCAATTTTCCTAACAGGCGTTATTAGGACAAAATGTAAATCCCATTTCTGAACATACAGTCTTGCATCCCCAATTAAGCCAAAACAATCTTATAGGAAAATAGTGACTATAAAGAGAGCTACTTCTGGAGCCACCACTCCTATCAAGCAAAAAGTGTCTTCTATCCAAGTATCTGAAGAATAAGTGGAGGTCATTGTTTATGTAGGCGTAATAATTTCTAATAGTAAAAACAATGTAGGCTGATGGTTGTTATAGTAGGGTGGGCGATACCGGATTTTATGTATCGATTATCGATACGATTTTTATATCCATACATATTGATATATCGATATATCAATACGTATTGACGCATCGATGTATCGGATACCTATATATTTTTCACTGTATTTGGTGTGTCGATACAGAGATCATCACGATACGTTTTCTTATTGAACTGTAAATTTCATTTATGGAATTTAGAGATCAAAATAGCTGCTGTAAGGAAATATATCGATACTTATCGATATATCGGTACTACAACACAGCTGTATTGTATCGCGGCACAAGTTATCGATTCGTATAAATTGGATCGGTAAATATCAATAGGATTCAATCAAAACATTATTAATATAATGAAATAAAAAGAAAACTATTCAAATTTAAATTAAAATGAAGTATTAGGGTACATTTTCTCCTTTCCGTCCCGTTTTTGAAGTGGTTCGATACTTTACAATGTGTTTCGCCATTCGTTCGTTACTGCGTGGGAACGCTTCGTGTTTTAGAATTACAGTTGGTTTGTGTGCCTCTGCAGATTATATGGTTTTAAAATTGGTTTAATTATTCGGTTTGTTAAAAAGAAAAGTGTTGGTCGAACGCTTCTTGGCGCAAGTCGTCTATTCGTTTTTCGGAGGTAAATTTATCGGAATTTAGTCCAATTGGTGGACAAGTTGTCAAACCGCATGCCGGTGTTGTCATAGTTTTCGTCTCTATAAACTTCATAGCCACTACACGCATACGAATTCATAGATATATTGATTCTTGTGACGCTGGCAAGTTTTTGCACACCGTTTCGGTTCTTTGTGGACCAGCAGCATAATCGAATTACAGTCCACATCTCAACCATTTGTGGGGTAAGTATTTGCAAACCTTCGTCATTGTATTCAACCCCCCGCTGTTGTGTTCGTACAAGAACTAAAGTAGTATCTAGTAGTGCTACATTGTACATTATGATATAAGTTATAACTAGGTATGGGCGCTATGTGATTTTATGTATAGAAAAGCGATACAGATTTTATATGGAAACATATTGATATATCGCGTATCGATACATATCGATATGTGTCGAAACATGTCGATTCGTATCGGTACGTATCGAAGCGTATATATACGTATCGGCGTATCGATATATATATATATATATATATATATATATATATATATATATATAGCCTCGTTTCTTTTAAAATTGTTGAGAGTTTTGCCGATTTACACATTTTTGATTTATCTACTGCAAGAAAAAGGTATTGCTTGGCCGAAATTGATAGTATATAGCCTGTTTATTTTGAGCAAAACGTCTATCTCATTCCTATCTAATATGGCACGCTCCAATCCTGGAAGGCGTATTATTAATCATGACTACTGTCGTGGAAGCTGTCGCGTGTACTTGTATGATAATATCCCAAAAGTGTAGAATCAAAAACAAGAGGTGGTTTCGTGGCTTAGTTGATTTGCGTGTAACTTGTTCGAATGAGAGGTAAAATGTGTATCCGTAGTGTGTGTTATTACGCGCGTTAATGATCCCCACCTTGCTTGGAACAGTAAACATTCGGCAAAGTTCAAAATTTTTAGGTAAAAAAACTCGCTTACTGGCCAACGTAGTACCTTCCGGTGGAGTATTGGAAAATCAAATGTAGTGTTGAAAACAAAAATGGGACAAATTATAAAAATGAAATGAAAGTAGAAAGGAACCGAGTGGTAGAGAAGCGGTCGATGGAAAAGAGATTGACTAGTTTACGGCTAACTGCGTGCGGTAAAGTGGCATAGGTAAAACCCGCAAGAAGTAAGAGCTTAGTAGGCGCCAAGGATACGCCGTAGGATAAAGGTCACACTTCGCGGTCTCACTGCGAAGTGATAAGACCACACTCGATCATTAAGATTGGAGGAAAAGAGAGAAAAAAGAAAACCAAGTTGTTAATAAATAGAGCACGTATAATAGACTTGATACGGTAGTCAATCAAAGGGAATTACAATATTTAATGAACAGAATGAGTTTTATCTCTACTAACAAATATTTAATTGTAAGTATTTTCAAGCAAAATTTGTAACCAAAGAAATAAAAAGAAAATTGGCAAGGTTAACCGGCACCGTCTACTAATTGGCCCACGTGTAGTAGCATTAATTTTGTACGGAAAAATTGATTTTAAATTTGCGCACGGACTTCGCGAAACGCTTCCCGCAGTCGTGACGCTTTCCGAAGTTTCCTGGTGGGTGTTACAGCAAATAGTGGTTCAAAGGTAATAGTACAGCGCGTATATCCTTGTTAAAAATTTTAAAGGAAATGTCACACCTTGAGCGCGAACAAATCTAGTATGAATCATTTATAAATTAATAACATATGCAAACACAAACAAAAGAATAATAACGATCTCTAAATTACTTCTCTTTGTTATAATAAAGGAATTAAAAATTGCAAATAATGCTATTTGTATAGTTATGGACTATCCTCTAGTTGAGCTATAATAAATATTCAGTACAGCTCGTCCTAGTATTTCCAGTGCAATAAGCTAGGAACAACATACAAAGAACAAGAACAAATAATAGTAATCGTGTCCCAATACAATAATCATCGAGGAAATTAATAAGGAAAAGAAAAAAAAACAACTGCGTGTAATGTATAGGGCGTACAATACGAAAATATGGCAAACTGTTTATAGCCGAGAATTATTAATGTAAGTCTTCTTTTACTAGTAATAGCTCGAAGAACTAAAATTATTGATATGTAGAGAAATTAGAAGGAGCTATTTATTTTTAAAGTTATCCATGCCATGCAAACTTATAGTAACACCAAAATTATTATGACAGCTGATATCTTTTTGTTTTCAACCAGCAACCAATCGATTATAGAATAAAGTGTATTGCTACTTTTCGACTAAATGACGTTTTCCACAACCCCAATTCGTTGAAATATCACAAGAAATGGAAACAATTAATACCTATCAAAAGTGGACGTTACAAAGTCTCTGAAAATACCAACAACCAAGAGTATACTCATTGTATTAAATTCTATTAATTCCGGTTTTCTTATGAAAACAAACAAAATATTCTAGAGATAGCTCCTTTAGGAAGATACGATTTGTTTACTTTTAAATATTGGTCAACAATAGTATCAGTGCGTTTTGTTTTATCATTTCCACAGGACTAGGTGTTTGCTTTGGTTCACAGTGGTAAGCCACATGAAGTTCATGTTTAGTATTCCAATTCTGTACACGTTCTAGAGTGGTATTACTGTCAAATTGTGGTCATAAAGACATTTTGTGTCATTTTCTACATGCGTTTTTTAGGTATCTCGACTTAAATACCTGTTTCTGTAAATTCTTAAAGCTAAAGGAATCTTTATCGAGAGCTATATTCCCATTAAAATTCAATTATTTTGACACCGCTTTACTGCTTTTCGCATACTACTTTAACCATGTATGGCATAAAAGTCGAGGATAACTCATATTTAAGTGGCATTGATAAAGCTGATCAAAAAATACCAACCATCAATCGCCCTATTCATACCTTATAGCGCGTCAAAACAAACCCAATAATCCAATAACTATGCCGAAATAATAATAATTTATGACTATTATAAAACGTTTCATTTAGAAGTGCACTCTATTTTTTTAAAATATTCTGACAGAATATCACGTACATGAGAGCCTTTTTCCACAAAGCGTTACGGATACTGAACCAACACGTTCATACCTTCACTCTGATCGAAACACGGGCTTTATAGGTTGGTAAATTAATCACAACGATGCGTGTGTAAACCTTCCAAAATACACAAATCATGAATAAGAAGCATGGAAGAACATCGAGCATAAAAGCAAACATTAACCTATAGCAAGCAAACACCTTTCGTCTCACAGAATTTCATAGTGCTCCTAAAATTTCATTTAATAAATTTTTCTCAGCTATAAGAGATACTTTTTTCGAAACTCGATTATAGTAATGATATAATGATGTTTCTCATTACTAGTAAATAGAAGCTACTCGAATCTATTGCTTTAGAAGAACTAAATTACTTTCAGTCTATTAGTTTGTTTTGTTTTTTATAGACTGTTAAAACTACTCACAAATAACTTAAAACTTACAGCAATTCAGTCGACTGCTCTTTGTGCAAAGCTTCAATTGAACACAGCCCGTTAATTATGCACAATCCGGGAATCGCTCTTTGAACTTTGGAGTACCAAAAGTTTGGTTCGAGTGGAATTCTATAAAATGTGCACTCTAAAATAGGCAAGTTGGTAAAGACATTTACATCCAGACAGCGCTTTGTATTCAATTCTTAGCTTCTGTTCTTAAAGTTTTAGATAAACTAAACTAAACTAAATGTAGTGTACGTAATTAATTGTATTCAATTTTGTTATTAGTATAAAACGGCGAATCCATCAGAATTATTGGTTCTACAAAATATTTAAAAATTGGGAAGGGTAAACCACCCGCGACGCAAAAACTACACACCATAAATTCTTTTCATACAAATAATCTCTATAGTTCGCCAAGAATTTCCGTAGGGCTTTAATAAATTCCATAATTCTCATAAATTCCAAATAATTCTCGTAAATCCCAAGTAATTCAGGAAATCCACAATAATTGCCGAAATTCTTATCTGCAGTCTTCGAGAAATAAGTCAATGAATAGACAAACTATACGGACCGTGTCAGGATTCGAACCCGGTACCTGGGGCGTAGTAGTCACACGCATACCAACTACGTCACGGAACCACCCAGACAAACTATACTGTTATCTTTGCATCAAAGGATACATAGCCACTACATAAAATTTTATTACTAGTTATATGTCGAGATATAATTAGTAACAAAAGTGGAACGTGATGTCGTATTGAACATTTTAAATCAAGGATAAAAAAAATTATCAGGCACACCTGCCTCGACGCCTAAGTAAAAAACAACAAAAGAAGCATTCAAGAAAATAAAAATTTTGAAATCCAAGAAATCAGAACCAATGGTAAAAAAAGAGGTGCTTAATGTTCTATTAAAGCAAACAGCAAGTATTAATTTTGTTCGATCTCGATCGAGATCTCGAGTCCACCTATTCCATTTTCAAGCAGCCATATATCCCAGAAATTTTTGTGTACGTGTCCTTATTTAGTTGAAATTGCTGTACGTCAGTTGCAAATTTTATCGGCACATAGAAAGCTATTGTTATGACTTGTTTAATTTTGTTGTGCTTTCGTCCGTTTTGTAAGAAATTTATTTTTATAATTTCGTCTGACGTACTCTTGTTAATTATTTCGATAATTTGTGCTACGTACTATCTTTTTCGTGATAAATCGCATAAAATCCTTTGTATGCAGTGGATACTTTCAATGTAACTTTTGAATTATTTTTCAATTTTTAAGTTATATCAGGTACTGAAGGATTATTGAAGAGTTATGATATAGCTCAGCCACACCTTCCTTGCCATAATCACAATACGAATCCGAAAACGTTTACAAACATGTACTATTTGCGTACGCGATACTGATACCATCTTCTGATTCAGTCTCGTTCTCGATTCTATTTTTCGCACATCTTTTTCGTTTTACACTACAAGATCTAAAGTTTTTAGTATATTTGGATTTTACTACACCTTTAGAAAAGTGCAATCTAGGTTGCGTTATTTATTGTGGACTGGTTGTGTCATTTTACTGCATTAATTGTTACTAGTATATCTACGCAATCGGTCGGTACCCACGTTACTCTTTGTTTCATCGAGAAGTCAACACGATGATGATATTTTACAACAGGCTTACTTACCAATCTATTGTTACATCTCTAAGCGCCCCGGACTCAAACTCAACATTAGATCTATTTTCGGGTTTCTATAAATTTTGGAATCCTAGTCCTTACAAATGTGCAGCGTTGCAATACGGCGTATGTCTGAAGGGTTGCTATTTTCATTTGATATGGATTCACCATTTGAATACTTATCTTGGCTCATCCTGTTACGTCGTTTGGCTGCACAAGGTTTTCGTTTTAATATTAGGAATGTGTGGTTATCGCGCTGAGCAAATGAAAAACGTTTTTATGGTGGAACAACGACGAGTTCGTGAGTAGGGCGCGTTTTAAACTGAACTTTACTATGACGGATTAGAACGCGAGTGCGCATTAATTGAAGAAAGTGTACCTGTGAAATCCTTTATCTATCCTGAACCTAACCACCACATGAGAACTGAATATAAATAAGCAATGAAGTATGTAGATAGTAGAAATCGAACGAAACTAGAGCTGACTTAAATATTTTGCTGGTTACTACTCCTCTCTCATCAACCCTAGTATTTTTTTATAGTGGAAAATAATGAAAATAACTCTTACTTTAATGTCTCTGATTAGTAGATTATTATATCTAATCTTACCTGCCAAGTTGAACAGAAATTTAGTTTCTTAGATATTGTTCTACTTTGGATTGCAACTACCCTTTGCATGAATAAATAAAATTGTATACTAATAAAAACTCTTAATTGTAAACTGGAAATTGGAAACCCACTTAATTTTATGGTCATATTTCCTGTGTTGTTTCTATTGTCCTTTTTTATATCATTACAATATGTTTTTTAATATAAATATTTTTATGTTTAATATTGAAATGAACAACGCCATTTTATGGTAGTGCCGAATAAATTTCTAATTATCACTACATCATGTAGCGCCGATCGATCTGGCGTTGACCAGAATAATACGTTGGACTGTAAACGAGGGTTTGAATACACAAAAAGATAATTGGCGGGCACCCTGTGGCGTGATATCTTCAAATATAGATGATTGAGAGGTCCTGCGGAGCGAGATCACTTGATTGACAGGTACAAGGCTTTTACATTTAAGGGTTATTAAGATTACAATAGATATATTATAGATCTTGTACAAAGTATAGTAGGAAATCTCGGGAATGAAATTTGCATATTGTGGCTTGTTGTACTTACTTTAATCTGGAACAATTGAAGTGTATATAAATTTGCGGTCTTAGTTATTGCAAGACAATTCTAATTGCATCTTTAATCACAATGTTAGTTCTGAACTTAAGTTCTAATGTAAAGCTTTTAGTACGATATGCTGTAGTTTAAAGCTGTACTGTACTGTACTAATTTAAATCGCCCTATTTGATATAAATTAATTATAGTAATTTGTGTATAAAGTAATTGTACTATTTAAGAAGATATAATCACAATTTAAGAAGATTATATTTGTACTGTTAGTGATTAGTTCGGAAAGCAAGTTATTGTGTGAGCTTTTAAAAATTTTATTGTAGCTGTGTGTTGTTAAGAAGTCTTGTATAACCAGTTTGAAAATAAAGAACTGTTGTTTTTACAAATAGAGTTTTCGTCACAATTATGTTGGAACCGACTTTCTTCTCGGCATTGTTTTAATTCTGCCAAACGTAACATAAACGGCCGTATAGTTAAAAAAAATGGGCGGTAATCTAACGTGTTTATTGCAAACATTAACTCACTTATTTTGACATTCACGATAATGTATTCCTGTACTGGCATGAAACTGATCCACTCTTTAAGTTGTCTCTTTTGCTTCTCCTTCAGAAAATGTATATTATCTCTTTTATTGTGTGTTTTCCCAATGACTAAGAATTTTAAAGTTCGACTGTCATGAAAGGCACGGCAACGAAAAATTTATTTTTATTTTACTCTGAGCAGTTATTAGTGTCTAAAAGTGTTGGTGTTCAGTTTAAATTGACATTGGAAGTAGGTTTGTGTAGTAATTTCATTACAATAATAGTCCTAAATATACACGGTTAGGTTGTAAGTGGCCAACTTAGTTTGAGTTGACGATAAAGCTTACACATGAATTATTTCTGTTTTTGCAAATTCCTCATTTTGTTTTTGTGATAGTTGCTTTCTTTTAAAAACTGTCGTAAGACTCTTTAAGTTCGTTACGGGTAAAATGAGCGGTACGTTATAGTTTTGGATTTGTCCTGAAGAAGCTGGATCCCCGTAACAATTTAAGTGTGTTTAGACTAAGTACAGTGGTGCGAGAGTGGGTTTCTATGGAAGAAATAATAATAGAAAATGGAAATATTTGAAATAAAAATAATAAAATGGCCAAAATGGAAACAAACTATATTGTTATATTCAGTTACCCTGAAAGGCATTTTTTAGTCATAACAGAGGGGCGCTAAACCGCCTGTCTCAGCAATCCCTTCGATATTAGCCTTACACAGAAGACTGTTATTCATAGGTCTCCTTTGCTTCGATTTCTTAAATTTGTCACATTATATTTTACCTTTCTCTACAGTGCCTTAAAAACCCTTATTAAATTTTTCATAATTAAGAAATTCTCAAAACCAAAACCTCTTCTAAATACGATTTTATCACTGGCGTGACTGATACCCTGTTAAAATGACCTAATTTTATCCTAATTTATAAATAAATGCAAATGAAGTGCAACCTATACTTTACCACTATTAACATTTAATAATTGCAATATAAACACAAATATACTCAAAAAACTTAGTGTCTTAACCTCACTCTGGTCAGGTATCATTAAAAGAAATCCTAAAAACGAACACTAAATTCAATCCATCGATAATATTTTCTTGTTTCATATATTAAATTACATGTACATCATACCAGTTTTTGGAAATGTCATTAATAACAAACGTAGAAAACAGTTAAATACCAACTTTTTCTATTACCACTTCATCGTCTATTTAAATGCTAAAGTTTCGATTTTAGTATCATATGAACATAATTATAAAATAGAGATATTTACTCACTGTTTCAATCCTAATCTTTAAAACCTATAGGTTGTTCGACACCTCCAGTATTTCAACGTTTCGTTTTCACACAACAGCACTCTTAACACAACATGCCGCAAAATTTTTAATTACCGGAGGGGCGAACTCTCTAGGTTCCATAAAAAATTCCTTTCCCATCTAATTTGTAGATAGCGTAACACGTGTTACAAGTCTTGTGATTGTGTTTCATTAGTTCTGAAATTGATTACACAAACCACATTACTTTAATTAGGGGTTAAAAATGATTTAAACTAGAAATATAGTATCCTCTCCCACATTGTGTGCGTGTGTGCGCGCACATACGCGCAAGCCCGTACTGCTAAACCTGTGTACGTTTGGGCCTTGCGGTGTATGTGCGTACGTATGTGTGTGCGTGTTTCAAATTCTTGCGGTTTTATAACAAGCGACGTGTTTTATAATGTGTATTCTTATAATTTGTACCTAGGGGATAAACTACCAACATTTTGAACATATTGTGAAATTTTAAAACACTTAGAATTATAATTTGTGTTCCAATGTAACTAATTCACATTCTAGTGTATATTATGTGTATTTTAATCAGCAATGTTTTAATAACCGTTTTGCATTTTCTAATTGTATTCGTCATGTTAGTAGTGCAATCATAACTCAGATTTTAATCTTTTTGACAACATTTTATTACAGGAAATATATGACACCAATCTTCAAGATATGGGTTCAAAAAAACCGCAACAACCGTAAACTCATAAATTTACAGTCATAAGGAAATGCGTTGCAAACGTAAACAAACGTGCCGCTCTCAAAAGTTTAGGAACACGATGACCGTAACATAAATAGAATGACATTGAACTAGAAAAATCGAGCAATTTAAACGCATGCAGTGTGAGAACAAAATTTTGAGGTATGGAAATCGAAATATAACAACTAAGTTCGAAAAAGTTGGTAATTTAAGTTACTAAAGGAGCGATTGTGAAGTAGCAGTGGAAGTGTAGACCGTAGACCGAACGGCTTACGTGGAACTGTTTTAAATTTTTTTGATAACCATGCAGGGAGGCGCACGCACATAGTATCGTGAAATTTATATTAGCGTCGGTCGAGCAATAGGGAATTAGGGCAAAAAAGGGCGATGGACGTATTTCGCTTTTTCAGCAAAAGCTGGAATTTAAATAGCTAAAATGGGGCGACCTAACGTGTCAATAGGGAATGAACAGATGAATTATTGGCGTTTCTGGATGCGCTTAATTAAATTAAAGCCAAGGAGTGGAGTTTAATTGTGAGTACCATTTGAGAATTTTTTTCATTCTTTCTTTTGTTTGATAATATGTACATGTGAACTTGTAAATGTTGGTTATAATTGTTCGTACAGCGATGGAATTAGTTTTGTTTAATTCTAAGCGTAATATTATAGGGAGGTGTGTGTCTTTTTAGAAGATGTAACGTACCCAATATTTTATAGCATAGTTTGGACCTAATGCAGAGGATAGGTAGAATATAGACAGTAGGGTGGTGGAGATCGTTCAGAATAGCGGCACGGAGAAAGGAGGGCAGTAATCGCTCGCCTTGAGACCGTTAAGCTGTTGATTGAATCGACGCGTGGTATTTGTTTTGAGACTAATTAGTCTAGTTATGTAAAATCACATTATTGTAATTATAGTTAACGGTATTAAATACGAGTGGAAAAGTACACGGCGCGATGCCGGTTGTGTTTGTCTTCGTTAACAGAATAATATTAAAAGTGTTAGTGAATCCAGTAGTGTGAAAACAAGGATTTAATTTCTGCTTGAAGTTGGGGCTCCACTGCTACTACGATTTGCAGAAAGTCGTTGCGCGAGACGATTTACCGTTAACGTCAACCCAACTGTTCGGGGCATGGAATGCAGATAGGTTTTATGTTGTTTAAGATTATTTTTCTTGAATTCTGAGAAATCATATTAATGTTAGTAGTTGGACGTCAATCCTGTATTAGCTTAATATTTTAGTAACGATGTAGCCGGGGGGACTGCCGAGATAGATTGAACTTTATGCACAACGCTTGTCGATTGCTCGTATTTAAACCTTTCAGTAGTAATTAGGTTAGGTAGCAACGAACTTTAGTTTGACTCGTTGACACTTAAATAGTGATTATTCTTAATAATTTATGAGGGTTCATTAGTTTTACACGAACATATATTCTTTTTCATTAAAACGATACCGACACTTGTGGATTTACTTTAGTTTAGAAGCGTATATTTTTTAACAGTAGTCTTCAAGGACCCCCCTCCCAGTTGTGCTTAGGTGTAAGCTTATTTGTGAAATTACTGTTAGGTAAGGAGTGAAAATTCGGTATTTTTTAAATGGACATTGGAATTGTTGAACGCAGAAGTTGATACTGGGCCATGTGATTCTAGGTATTGTTGTTAAGAGCATTTTCAAAAAAATTGGGTTTTAAAATGTCGTATAAATCAATCCTGGAAACTAGAACAATAGAATGCTAGTATTATTTACGGACAAATGTTTTTTTAAGAAGTTCTGTTAATAACATCTGGTCGGATGGATGTTACATTAGGTTTGTTTCATGTCACGTTGATGTATGTGTATTTTTATATTTCCTGAATTTACTGTGTATAGAATATTTGGAATTATTTATAAGATAATTAAATATCATCATTGTGATAGGATATCCAGCTACCCCAGTGATGAAGTCATACTTGGGAGAGGCATTAATTTTGAAAATTGCCTTAATTTGACAGAAAGTTAATGAGCGTGTTTAATAGGAAAGGTAAAAGACAAGGCGACGGGATTTTTGGGACATCGAAAGCAAGGAGACCTTTTCGTAATAACCGTCTTCGAGGTAAAGAAAATATTCGAGGAATTGCTGGAACAAGACGGTTTGCGCCCCTTATTTTGAACATTAGTAACGCCTTTTAATGTAAGTGGTACTTGTAAAGTAGTTTTGTATTATAGTCACTTTACATTTTATTTTTATCATGTTCATCATCAGGCCTTACCAAACCCGGAGTCCTGATAAAGCTTTCAAAAGAGTGCGCAAACAATGACTTTAACAAATCCAAAAATAACGTTGTTTAAACTCAGTTTTGGATAATACCTGTCAAAAATTACACATTTTTCAGGAAGTAATGTAAATACTTACTGCTGATAGGTGCTTTGAAGCATTTTTTGTATGGCTTTGTTTTATTTTCATAATAGTAAATTATATCTAAATCGGTATGATGTGACTATAATTTGAATCTATGAACTGAACTAAATAATGTCACATATAATGAAATTTGCAACATTGCTAAATTAGATTGCTCCAGGCGAACTCTCGTATTAATTTTTAATGACAAATTTAATAGACCCCTGGAAGTTTCACATTTATATCTGAAATTAACTTCTAGATTAACTTCCTAGCATGCATGGGTTTCCCTCTCTAACTTCCCAGCGGACCAAAATACTTCCTTTGCAATAATGCGTGTGGACAATTCTGGAACAAGCTCACGAGGGAGTCCTCAGGTGGTATTGCTGCTATAATACATAACGAGAAATTGGAAAGCCCAATGAGCCCACAGAAATAAACGTCACATAAAGAGAACGGCCTTAATTACGACTGTAATTAAAACAGGTCCTTTTCTTTTTTGTTCTTTGTGTATTCTAATAAATAATTGTGAAATTTTTGCGAAATATGTGGAAAACTACAATGCACAATAAATAACACTTGGAAACATTTTATGCCCTAGTAAAGTTAAAGGATGTGTGGAATATGTTCTACTTGTCATATAAAAGTAGCATTGTATGAAGCTTGCATGTCTCGTCTGCTTTTATTCTAGGATTTGAGGTTATGTAAAAGTAGAATTTATTGAATACTTTGTGTTGTACACGCGGTCTTAAAGAAATTACGACGCACTAAACTTTAAAACTGTTTTATTATATGCATCTCACGTTGCACTAACAGATTCAACTAAAGTTTGAAACATGTCTAAGCTTTTACCCTGATTGGGAGTCATAATTTTCCTAGCGTAATCTTTTTATTATACGATCAAACCCATCATTTTGACATACAGAACCTAACTTATAAACTTTTTCTTACACTTAAGAAATGAAATATTTAACGTTTTTGTAAACATACTTAAAATGCAGAATAAATATCTAAGAGGATTAACTTTTATTGATCTTCAACGCTTCCGAAACATCCGTTGAACTTTTTAATCTCAAAACAACAATGCGGGAACGAGAAGTTACTGCGGTCTTACCTTGTACATACGCCATGTACATTCCAGTCATCTTAAACATATATTTCATATTCCGACATTTAGAACACAACAAAGGCACAATTCTCTAACACAGAAAATACCAGCAGTATATAACTGTAACCATAACACAAATTATTACCATCATTCACGAGTAATGACTCATCATCATTAGGTCTTCAGTCCTAGAAGTGGTTGGACGCAGACCTTCATTGTTTTCTAATCTGAGCTAATTACACATCATCATCATTAGGTCCTCAGTCCTGGAACTGGTTAGACGCGTACTCTCATTGTTTCCTATTCTAAACTAACCTACACATTTTCCTGAAATTTCCACAGTCTGCATCTATCACTATCTGATCTAGGTCTACATCTACTTCCTTTTTCCTATCTCTGCTCGTGATATATCCCAACTATTCCCCAAAAATGCTTTAGAACATATTCTGCCCTTATATTTCTCTTATTTTTTCACAGATACCCTTGTTTTCTACTATTTCTATAACATATTTGTTATTAACTTTGTCTTTCCCTGTTATCATCCTCATACATCTGAAGCCCAGCATTCCAAAAGCTGCTACCGTTTTTCTGTCTGCTTTTCCTACTGCCCGTATTTCATAGGCATACCGCGCTGTTCTCCACATAGATGCTTTCAAGAATACTCCTCTTTCTTCTACGTTTGTTGTCTTTGATCATAGACGCTGTTCATTTTTGTTAGGTGTAGTTCAATCCTCTTCTATTGTTTTACAATTATATACCCTATTTCTTTGACATTCAGTGGTTGCCAAGTTCCCCCAGCACTTGAACATTTGCCGATTTAATATTTTTTCCAATATATTTTTTCGCACAGTCAACATTAGTTTTTCACAACCAACACCTGTAATTGTTTACAATAATCATAAAATTTATCTGCACTTATTTTTTCCTCATTAGGTTTTCTTCTGGACACGTACCTGCACTTATTTATGTTCTGAGCTAGCCTACAAAGTTCCTTGAAATTTTCACACAGCCTATATATGATTCGGTTCCCCTTTCATTGTTTTATCATTTTATGCCTAATTTCACCAAGATTCAGTGAAGAGGGTTAAGCAGCATGTGGCTGCCAAGATTTCCCAACGCTTAGACTTTTGTCGAATTAATAGTTTTCCAGTAAATCCTTACACACAATTAACATTATTCGAGAATATTGCCCAACCAATACTTGTAGTTGCTTATAATAATCATGTTTAAGTACAGTTACTTTTTTCTTCATTAGTTTATCCATCTTGGGACTGGTTGGATGCGTACCTCCATTGATTTCTATTCTGAGCTAGCCTACACATTTCCCTGAAACTCCTACAGCCTACATCTTTCACTATCTGTGTGCAGTAGTCTAACCTAGGTCTACCTCTATCTTTCCTATTTTTTACCGTTTTCCACATATGTCTTTCTTTCCTACCATTTTCAGTACATCTTCGTTCTTAACTTTTGTCTATCCATGATATCTTTATCATACGTCTGTAGCACCACTTTTCAAAGGCTTCTAACTTTTTCTTGTCCGCTTGTCCTACTGTCCAGGCTTCACAGCCGTACAGTGCTGTGCTCCACACATATGTTTTAAGCAATCTTTTCCATGTTTCTATGTTTGTTGTCTTTGAACACAGTAATTGCTTTTTCTTGTTAAATGTAGCACGACCTTGTGCTAATCTTTGTTTTATATCTTTTTCGCTTTTCCCATCTGGTGTTATTTGGCTCCCTAGGTAGCAGAAATCCTTAACCTCTTGTAAGTTCTCGTTACCTATTTGTGTTCTTGTTTTTGATTTATTTTTCCCTCCTTTGCATACTAATACTTTAGTTTTATTTTTGTTAATTTTCATACAGTATCTCTCTGTTAGAACCGTTTCCATTTCATTAAGAGCAGCTTCTAACTCTTCCTTGCTAGATGCTAATACCGTTATATCATCTTCAAATCAAAGCATATCAATTTTTTGTCCCTGCATAGTAATTTTAAATGTCTTCCTGCATTTGACAGTATTTATTGCCTCTTCAATGTGCAAGTTAAAAATTAATGGAGATAGGGCACATCCCTGTCTTATCCATTTCTTAATGTTTACTTCTCTACGTTCCTGCTCTAATTCTATTACTGCTGTTTGCTCTGTGTATAAGCTATGTACTATTCGTCTATCCCTATAACTCATTCCAATCTTTTTGAGTATTTCCAACATTTTTTTCCATTTCACATTGTCGAATGCTTTTTCCGGATCTACAAACCCGTATATACACACTCTTCCCTTTTACTATTGTTTTCTCCATTTTCACTCTCAGAGCTGAAATAGCCTCCCGTGTTCCTCTGTTTCGCCTAAACCGAAATTTATCTTCTCCTAGTATTTCTTCAGCTCGTTTTTCCATTGGTCTTTGTACATTTCTAGTTAATATTTTTGAAACGTGTGCTATCAAACTTATTGTTTGAAAATTTTCACATCTATCCGCGCCTTTCTTTTTTGGTATAGTTACTATGATGTTACGTTTGAAATCTTTGGGTATCTCCCCTGTCGCATACATATAACTTACAAGTTGGAAGAAACGTTCTGTTACTGCTTGTCCAGCGACTTTTAGAGTTTTTGCTTGCACCTTACCTGTACCCGACGCTTTACCATTTTACAGACCTTTTAATGCTAATTCAAACTCATCTCTAAGAATAGGATATCCCGAGTCATAATTTTTAGTGGCTGATTCCTGTTCTAATGCTTTTAGTTCCTCTCCTGCATATAAATTCCCTATATATTCTTGCCATCTACCCACTTTTTCTACATTTTCTATAATGACGTGTCCTCCCGCGTCCTTTAAATTTTTGCTATACGGTTTTATATCCCTAAAATTGATTCTAATTAGTTGGTATGCTTCATCTGTCTTTCCTACTTCTATCTTAGTTTATATCTCTTTGCACTTTTCATCAATTCATTGTTCTTTAGCTTTCCTGCATTTGCGAACAACTTCCCATTTTATGGCTTTGTATCTCCGTTTTTCCGTTTCGTCTGATTTATTTTTGTATTTTCGTCTTTCTTCTATTAAATTCAGCATATCCTTCGTTGTCCATGGTTTCCTCTTTACCTTTTGTGTATACCCCAGAATATCTCTGCCCGCCATGTCTAAGCTGAATTTAATGTTTTTCCATTCTGTTTCTACTTCTTTAGTATCATATATTTTCTCGATATCTTTCAACAATTCATTCATTCATTCTCAAAGTCAAAGTGCCTTTTTCCGTTCCTCTTTTTCAGATTTTTAAATTTAAGTGCGGCCTTCATATTACGATATTGTGGTCAGTGTCTATATCTGCTTTTGGGTAGCTTCTACAGTCTTTTACTTGATTCCTAAACCGTTGTCTAACAAGAATGTAATCTATTTGATATCTTCCCATATCTCGTGGCATATTCCACGTATATCGTCTTCTAGCATGATGTTGAAATAATGTGTTTGTGATGATTAAATTGGTCTTGTCGCAAAATTCTACCAACCTATTTTCCCTGTCGTTTCTCGTGCCTAAGCCAAACAAACCTACTAGCGTTCCTTCCCTACCCTCACCTACCACTGCATTAAAATCCCCTGTAATTATTAAATTTTCATGTCCTTTTACGTATCTGAATATGTCTTCGATTTCTTTATAGATCGCTTCTATCTCTTCGTCACTGTAGCTAGAGGTGGGCATGTATATTTGTATTATTTCTGTGTTTACCGGTTTAGATTCTGATATAACCATGAGTACTCTTTCGTTCTTTTGTAAGTAATTTTCTACACAGTGTCTTATCTTTTTCGCATAACTATCCCCACACCCAAATTTCCTTCCTCTGCTCCTGTATGAATTACCCTGAAGTTTCCACTCCAAAAATCTCCCGTTTCTGGCCACCGAACTTCGTTGATCCCTACTATGTCTAGTGCTAACCTATTCATTTCCATTTTTAAGTTTTCTAGCTTACCTACTTGCTTCATACTTCTAACATTCCACGCTCCGACTCGCAAAATGTTCCAGACTCTTATTCTGGACTTTCCAATCGCATCCTCCGAAGTAGTCCCCTCCCGTAGATCCAAATGGGGGATTATTTTAACTCCAGAATCTTTTACCCCAGAGAATGCCATCATGTTTATTTTAATTTAAGTACGCTGTGTACTTGGGAGGTAATGTGGTGGTTTTCCGTTGCCTTCCACATCGCGGTAGTGTGTCTTAGACTGCCATACCGACCCCTTTAGTCTCTGCCATTCTAAGTACCAAAAGAGCCGCAGTCCTCTTTCGGGGACCTATCTTAGTGTGGTTCCTCACTAACGACCCTACTACTTTGGTGGGACCTTTAGCTTGGTTCTTTAGCTCATTAGAACACGCAAGCCATTTCACCTGTTCTAGTAATCTAGAACTTCGGCAAGGTGCAGGTCCATTCGAAATGGCTAATCTACACATTTCCATGAAGTTCCCTCAGCCTACAACTTTCACCATCTGTGTACAATAGTCTATTTTAGGTCTACCTCCATTTGTGTCCTATAAAAGTATCAAAATTAAAAATGTACATCCAATATGATATTGGCATAAAATTATTACTCAAAAATTCTACCTTTGTGTTATCAGATTTGATTGCATTTGACCAAAATAAAAGCCTCAAAGTTTAACTAATTGTTTACTAAAAAAACTCTCTTTTAAAATTTCGAAACTTTTTAACAAGTGAAAAAAAATTCATCATTAACATCTATAATAAAGTCAAGGTTTTGGCTTTTTAAAACAAACAACTGCTCTTCAAACATAAACTTGATTTAAACATTTGATTAAAAATAATTTGTAGCCACAATACACTGAATTAACGTTTATAACCTGGGCAGATCTTTTCAGGTAGATTACAGTTTCTAAATTCTTACGCAGCGTGTCTTAAAATTTTCATATTTAGATTTTATAATTTACATGTAGATAAAAGCTAATTACAAAAATAGGAATGTTTAGTTTAAATTCTATGACAGCTGCACGAAGCATCTGCTTTCATGACAACATCTGTCAACTGTGCAACACAAAAAAAATTATGACGTCGAAAACATACCTTGAAATTATCTAGGGTTCAAATGGAACAAAGTTTATAATTATATAAACCTAACTTGACAAAATTTCGTTCTACGGCTTGTAAAACCTGTTCAACAATAATTGAGAATTAAACAGATTACATGTTAGAAAACATAATAGCAACTTTTCGTACTTTATATGATAGTCTGTTTATCAAATTTTTACGACATTCAAAACACATGCAAGAAATTTCTTATATCTAATAACGAACCGAACTGCCTCTGTTGCTCCAAAACAAATCTGGATGGAAATTCATAATCTCCAAACAATGTTACTAGCCATTTCTAATTTGGGACGACTGCAATCAAAACCAACATCTATAATTCTTAGTTGACAAATTCTAAATTGACAAATTCTATGTTGACAAATCCTAAGTGACGAATCCTAAATGACGAATCCTAAATGACGAATCCTAAATGACGCGCGTTAGTAGAAGGTATCAAAATAGTTTCAGGTCTAGCACGACCTGACCTGCTTACATTAGTAATTTATTCGAAGGTCGCATGCCTCTAGCCGGGAATACATCTTGATAAGGCGGTTGCTAGCGAGCGACTAACTTGACGAAGCGGGAACCGAATGATGTCGACGTTTGAGGTGGGGAATACGAAAGAAACAGCTAGAGATGCTTGACGAAGTAACTTTATGTCACACAGATATTTTAACATAAGAAGATTAATAAAGAATAAGGCACGCTTAGCGCATTATCCTCGTAATTCAATGCGAATAATTATTGCTGAAATTAAACATGTTACACGAGTACGGTGCATGATTTTTTCGACGACCATAACTAAAGAAAAAAATTATGAAAAATACTTTAAATAAACGTACACTAGTGCTCATTTTCTTAAAAAAGACCTTACCTTGATGCAAAGATTGTGCGATCGTCTAGTGGTAATGTCGAACAAATCCTACATCGTATTTTTGACATTGGGCATGTTGAGTTGGGTAGGTAATTAACGTTCTTATATCTCATCCATCACATCTAAAGTTGAAAATTATTTCGACACTACAGTGAGGTTTTCTTTCGCACTTTAGAGTGATATTTACTTTCTCAATCTAGAGTGACATACACTACTTTCTAAATAAATAAATAGTGTGTAATATGTTGTTCTCATACGTGGTCGTCGGAAAAATAAATATCACATAAATGTATATATGACAAGAATCTTATCTACTTATTTACTGCGGTGACTATAACGAGCTCGCCCCAAAGGAATCTACTAAACCTAAGAAACAAAATATATATTTGCAATGGTATCTTTTGGCGTAATCAACTACACTACATAATTAATTTATCAAGTATCACACAAAACCTATATTAATATCTATTCAAATAATAACAGCATTAAACAACTAACAAAGGTTTGTTTATTAATTTCTTAATATTTCCATGATACAACTAAATCCCACGTACTATAAATGAGTAAAGCTATTCGTTACCTGTTGCTTCTGATAAAGCTGTTAAGGGTTATTGGTAACTACAATGCGTACCCATTTCATCATAACTTAATCTGCTTACAAACGACAGCCAGACGAAATATGTTGTAACGACACGTAAGTATTGTTCGAAGAACCTATAAATGTGGGTTAGAATTCAGGTTAAGGATGTGGGTTAAAACCAGACTAAAAATTTGGGTTAAAGCCAGGGCTAAAAGAATTAAAATTTCTATTAAAAAACAGTCACATAAAAGGAAAACAGATTTTTATCACAAAGATTTTGTAACTGCTCGATTGGGTTTATAATATTTATCACCAAAGAAACCACGCAACGAACACGATGTATGGCGAATTCGTTCCACAAACGTATTATAAAATTGTTTTCTACAGGATAGTCACGGAAAACCCATTATAGAATAGCAACAACTTTTAGCATATTTCAAGCATTCAAAGATATCACATTGTTTGATCTAATTACAATTAAACTAGTTATTTTAACTAAAGTTATTATTGAATATCAAACGCGATGGCAAACAGGGCATAGCGAGTGCAAAATGCAGAAAATATTCAAATTACGAAATGGAACGTAAGAACCTTCTCTACTAAAACATGGTGTAATCTTATTGAACTATTCCAATCACAACTTTTGTGTGAAACTATGAATAGTACCTCATCATTAGGTCTTCAGTTCTGGAACTGGTTAGACGCGTAACCTTATTGTTTTCTATTCTAAACTAACCTGAAATTTGCCCAGTCTGCATCTATCACTATCTGATCTAGGTCTACATCTACCTCCTTTTTCCTATCTCTGCTTGTAATATATCCCATACTATTCTCCAAAAATGCCTTAGAACGTATTCTACCCTTCTATTTCTTTTATTTTTTTCCACAGATATCTTTATTTCTACGAATAGTACCTACTCTTTTAAAATACGTTAGCGGTTGTTTTAAAATAACCGATCTAGTATAATCCATCACGGTATAACAGGTATCACTGGCGCTATTATATCGTCTGGAAAAATAATGAGAAAGTGATACTGAACATATTATGTAGATCAAACGTACTCTGGATTAGTAGTTATAAATAGTCTAGGATAAAATTTGAAAGACCTATAGTTAAAATTGAAAAATATAGTTTAAGAATTACCGAATAAATCAAGTAGACAAGGTGAAAAATGACCGAATAGTTAACATAACCACCTTCGATTAGAAAATATAAACTTATCAATGTTATGGATATTTTATTAACTTGGAAGGGGAGTGATGGGAGCAGAGTTGAAGAACTCGGTAAGAACTAAAGAAAAAAGTTATCTGGGTCATAAAAATCGTCTATGCTTGCATGTATGTGGCTCAAAAATTTTAATCTCTACTCTCTAGCTTTGGGGTTTATCAGAGTTAATAAATAATTTAGAATTAGTATTTTTGCAAGTGTAGGAGAGCAATGATCTTATATTAGGTTTGATCCATATTGATCTTTGACTCTTCATGTTGTTGTAACGCCGCGTCGTTTAGTCTACCGTTGAATAGAGTAATATTTCAGATACAAAGGATGATCGATAGCCACCATGTGGCGTTACATTTTCAGATGGACTTGATTGACAGGTTACAAGAGTTTGCATGTAAGGGCTTTAATAAACTTACAATATGAAATCTTTAGAATGTTATTTGCATAATTTTTTGTACATTCTCGAATTATCTGGAGTAATTGCGTTAGGTATGGATTGCCGTTAAAGGGTTTTTAAGTTGAGTTCTAATTCAAAGCTTTGATTACAATATTACGTTTTTATTCAAGTTATAAAGTTGCGATATGAAATAAATTAGTGGTACAAACTGTTAATATAAGTAGGGGTGGGCGATACGGGATTTTGCGTATCGAATATCGATACATATTCTATATCGATATGTATCGATATATCGAATATCGATATATATCGATACGTATCGATACGTATCGATGCGTATCGATATGTATCGATGTGTATCGGTGCTTATCGGTGCGTATCGATACATATCGATTCGTATCGATGCGTATCGATTCGTGTCGATGCGTATCGATACGTATCGATGCGTATCGGTGCGTATCGATACGTATCGATACGTATCGATTCGTATCGATGCATATCGATACGTATATTTACGTAGCGGTACGTATAGATATATATAGCGATTCGTATCGGAACGTTTAGATGTGTAGATTAAGTATACATATCGAGACGTAGCGATACCTATCGGTACGAATCGATACGCATCTATAAATTTTTCTACTCTTTCTTTGGGAATAAAATCGCAAGATCGTTTTAAAATAATATATTTACTAACAATTGGATTTTCACTTAAGATTGTTTGTTATCAAAATAATTCAAGTTTCAAGTTTAATATTTGTGACATAAGTATGTATATAGGGGTGGGCGATACGGGATTTTGCGTATCGAATATCGATACATATTCTATATCGAATATCGAATATCGATACGTATCGATACGTATCGATGCGTATCGATGCGTATCGATACATATCGAGTATCGATATATCGATATTTATTTTTTGCTGTATCGGGGGGGTCGATACGGGGGTCGTATCGATAGGTATCGATATATCGATAAGCCGACCCAGCCCTAAATATAAGTTGCCCTATGTGATATAAATTATTGTAGTGACCGATAAAAATTACAGTGCCTCGTTAGTAATTAAGAAGATAGCATAGTAGCTTTAAGAAGTTAATATTTGTACTGTCTGCAATTAGCTGGAAATAAATTGTCGTGTGTGCTTTAGAATTTCACTGTAGTTACGAGTACTGGGAAAGGCTTGTGTAATCAGATGATAAAAAAGAACTGTTGTTTTGCAAAAGTTTTGTTACAATATCAATAGGTTGATGCGCTCCGTTCAAGGTCATTTTGAGGCTCATTTTTTCTTCTGGTCGCCTGCAATGGAATGATGTGCAAGTTTGGTGTGGCTATATTCATAGGTGTGATTACTATGTTGTCGGTACATGTGGTTGCTCTTTTGACAGTAGGCGTGAGTGTATTGTAGTCCGGACGTGTATTGTAATATAGATTTTAGTTGGCCGTGTGAGGAAAAGGTTGAATATGTTATCCGATGGGTTGTTGACTATAATGGTCATTAAATTAATTTGAAGTTATTCTTGGTAAATTTTATCTTTTTCAGTGTTGTTATGACTAAAAGTAATGAAACATTACACATTTAGATTTGCCCTGATGAGGTGGGAACTCCTTAATTATTTTAAGGATGCACGGGTTAACTACAGTGGTGCTGAATACCAATGGAAAAATACTAAAAGTAATAAAACTAAACTTTTGAAATAAAATACAAAACTACGTTACAATGACCTTGAAAGGCTCTACTTGTTGCCATTATTAAAGGGTGATAAACCGTCTTGTCTCAGCAATCCCTTTCTATATTTTCCTTACACGATAGACGGTTATTCCTAATAAGTCTCGTCCGCTTTTAGTTTTATAAATCTGACACATTATATTTTACCTTTTTTTACAATTCCCTAAAAACACTTTTTAAATTTTGTCATATCAAACAAATTTTTAATATAAGGTGTCTCTCCCAAGTACGATTTCATCACTGGTGTGATTGGATATCTTTTTACAGAATTCGCCTACTTATACCTTGTTCATCAATAAGTGCAAGTAAAATTGAACATAACCTTAATCTCTATTGGTATTGAATAATTACCATACGAATACAAATACTTTCTTTAAAAAGAAAAACTTATTTTGTAATATCAGACTGGCCAGGTATTACTGTAAAAGAAAACCTTAAAAAATTAATACTTCTATTATCACACTGATTTTCTTGTTTTGCGAATATTGGTAGTTGTATTTTGAATTCCATTTCTGGTGCTGTTAACATGACAATAAACCAAAACGTAGGTCCATATAGCTTTTCAAGACCGCATTCCATAGTCCTTTAAAAATACCAGCTTGTTGTTCACTTCTTAACTGGCACTATACCACAAATATAACTTACACATCCTGAGTAATTCTTTGAAAAATGTTCTTCAGCTTCCTACACTAGCGTACTTAAAATTAAACACGCTTTATTCTGTGCTTTTTAACCCTGCAAAACAATTGTATTAGCATTTCCTATAAATGTATGGAAACAATCTATAATTCACATCTCAATTTTAAATTCATTTATTTCTATATAATTTTAAAATGTTTACTTACTCGTACTTTATTTCACAACCCCTGAATAAGGACATTAAGGAACACCAATGCTTCACTTACCTAGTTGGTCACCAACTCACTTAGAACAATGACAAATTCCTATTTCAGGATGGGTAAACTCACAAATTTCAACGCTTACATTTATTTATGATTCGATACTTATTGCGTTATGAATTTTTATTCCACCAGCATAACAGTAAAATCCATGAACGCCTGAAAGTGTTTTATTACCTTACTGCAAGTGAATTCACACCAAAGCCGTGCACGGCACATCTTCAACCCCGCGTGACATATATCTTGTTGTGGTTATATTCGACTTTTGCGTTCTGAACTTCGATTTCTGTAACTCTTCGACTGTCAATTTTTTTTTACTATTTCTCCCACCCGCTCTGCGCCACATTTTCCGGGGATTCAACCATTCTCACGCTTCGTATACTATTTTTGAGATCAACTAATTGAACGCGGGTTTGTCCCCGGCGTTTAAGACATTGTAATACCGCTGTGTAATCTGTCTTCTCGAAATTGACATTGAACGGTTTTCAACATTGAAATAATCTTTATTAATTTGTCATATCGCATCACTTCTTGTTGCTAGGTTGCGTGTCGTTTAATATCTGTGTTAATTAGCGGTTGCTTTGTTCTATGTAACAGCAACCTTTCTAGTCTTATAAGATATTATAATACCTGTTACAATGTTAATTGCTGATACACTTTCTGCATATTTAACATCTTACTTTTCATTACGTCCGGTGATAATTTGAATTACCTTATTCGAGCCCACTGCCTGCATTACAAAGTATTTAAACATGTCTAATTGAATTTATAGAAAGTGATTTCCCTGCATTGAATGTAACTATATACAAGCCTCCCATATAAAAATGAGAATTGCATCCTTCTATTATTTAAATTTTTAATTATTCTAAAAACGTTTGATGCCAAGGTTTATACAGGGTCTATTATAAACTATCAACCCTACATTTAACAAATATATGTTTAACCCCTACATGCATTTTAAAATAACGCGAAAGCGTTACAGTTTGTTGAGCTATTTTGCTTTTGTGACAATCATATGGGATTCCAAAGGTTTCTTCTATAGATCGTAGTTTAATTGTATCAGATGTGTTGGATAGATAAAATTTTGTTTACTTAATGTGAATGAATGTATGTTCTTTGAAAGTGTCGCTAAATTTACAGCGTTTGTCCTATGCACCTTTTGCTGCCTGTGCCTTTGCCTTTATAAAGTGGAAGTATCGTTGCACCTATATGGTTTGTTATGTCTTTATACTTCCTCGTAATTCCGCGAGACCTTGAAATTTAATTACACAATGTTGTAATCAACAAATGGATAGCACTTTATGTAATACAAAACTACACGAAATCATGTTACAAATTTAGCATTGCAGACATACCTCTGGTGTAGTCATGGTCGAAATCGAGTGAAGTATACTGGCGTTTTTGAAATTTCAAGAATTGATTTATTAAAATTAAACTAATTTTTGTAGCTGATTTTATATTACGAAATATTCTAACGATGATGTCAAATGACCTAGAATTGTAAGGGAATAGCCATTAAATGAACAATGAATTGATGAATTGATGATTGAAAACGATGAATTGATAGCTACGATACCGCATATAAAGAGAAAACGAAGAAAAGCAAACAGAAGAGGCGATTTTCTCGTAGATTCTAGTTCTGAAAACTACTTCAATGCACAGAGTATATTTCGTAGCTCGATATATAAATCGTATGTCTCGACTGGGAGTTCAATCTGCATATTAATCTACAAACGATTTGAAATAAATTATGGGATTCGTTGTTAAAAAATACACTTAGTAACTATAATTAGCATATAACCTTTGGAGCAATTAGTGCTTGTGAAATAAATTACGCAGTCAATTATAGTCGCGTTAAGAAATAATTTAGTCTTAGTAATCATTGTGGATTTATCATTAGCTATCTCTGTCGCTGCATATAAGTACAATAAGGATTCTCTGTAAATAATTGTGAATAATTTAACTTGTATCGAACCGAACGAAGAACTGGAAATTAAAGTTTTTCCAATATTAAAGTGTAACAAGAATGCCAAAGTAAGACAAAATTTTTAAAACTATTTTCATTGAATTGTGTACGTTCTTTGTTTACAGACCTCCACATTAGGATTTAAATATTTTTTCGTCTTAGGGCAGTTGTACCTTCAATTATGTTTCCATTTCAAAATCAAGATATATACCTGACTGTTATTCTAAGATAATCCTTATTATTATTTTGAGATAGTAGATATTTCACGTGTGCCGCGTAGTATCTAATAGTTTGCCAAATAATACTATGGTATTTACAGTCTGTTTACAAACTCCTGTAATATTATAAATTCCAAAGCCTACTGAATGTACTTCGCATTTAGTTATAAACGATTGACTTGCAGAACCTTGTCTAAGCATACAGAATATTGACTTTTAGATGCTTGAATGTCCACGAATTTAGTGAGATGAGCTGCCATTCAAATACTACACACAAATCCTACAAAATAATATGCATTCCAAATCCTAGAGCAGATCGTTTTTAATAAAGAAATATAACCTGAATGTCTCGAAGTTTACGATGATGATTATATACATCGAATACATGTCACCAACATCTAAAAATGATTTACTGGGAATTATTCAAAGTGCAAGGGGTAACCATAAATTTACAACTTCAAGGTATAGTTGTCGAAGACGAAATCAGTATGAAGTAAATGTATAAGAGCGAATTTTAAATAAAACCGTTATTAGTTCAATTGCAAGTTACGAATGGAATGTTTCTCACTCTTTTGTTTGTTGTACGTTAGTAGAAATAGTGTGCACCCCCAAAACGTCCCAGATTAAGCATATCCAAGGAGACTTAATTTGTTATGTTTTTAATTGACATTAGTTACTCTTCTAATTTTGCTCTAAAAGGGGGCGAGATGATGTATCAGTTTAAACGGTGCACCGGCTAGCTGCAGTGGTACGGGGTGGGTCGGTGGAAAAAATGCACAAAATATGGGGACTGTCGAATTACAAACAGCCGTGTTAAAATGCGTCTTTAATATTTTATTTGTCATAATTGGTAGGGCGCTAAACCACATTTATCTCGACAAACCTCCACAATATGTTCTTCTGTATCTGAGGCAGGATGTTCTGAAGTAGGTCTTCTTCGCCTTACGTTATCTTAAATAGTACCTTACCTCGTCTTAAGTAAAGAGAACTTTTTACAACTGCTACCACTGAGATTGTTAGGTTATCTCTTACAAGTTTAGTGTTTTCACCGTTCCTGTCAAATCATTTCCTCATTCTTTTCCTGTAAACAGAAATAAAAACTAACTTTCTATCTATTGCTGGCCACGTGTCGCTTACACTCCTTGTTTGGTCTTTTTGTCGCACGTTTTCGTGTTTAATTTTAAGTCTTTGTAAATTCGTAGTTGTAAATAAAATAGCAAGGCTGCCATCCCTTGTCCCGTTATATCCTGTTATAAAACCTCCTGTGTGCCTGTGGAAATTAAGTTGGACTAAAAGGGATAATGATCGACGCTTGCTCGTAGACATCGAAACGTTTGTTTGTTTGGTAAAGTGAGTTAAGTCATTAGTGTCTCGGAATGTGATTTTATGGATAAACTCTAAAAAACACAGTGATAGTGCGTACGAAACACGTCCAATAAATAGTCATACAGTTCACTTCGTTGAAGAGTAGAAACGACACATAGAACAATAGAATACGGCTGAGGTAAGTCGATGTATAAAATTATAAGACCCCTCGCACGTTAACACTCCTGAAATTACAATCTAAAAAAAGCAAGATTGTATCACATAACATTTCCTACTTCTATTTAACTGTTAAATATTAAGTGGCATTTTAGTCCAAATTCTCTCTAATGCCATATTTAGCTGTAACCAAAAATATACACAAAGATCAATAGTCCTGATTAGAAAACATTTCACTTCTTTTTGCAACTAACAACTTAATTAGTAGTAAACTAGCTACTACCTGTAACTCGGCAAGTAGTTATACTCGTACTACCGTAAGATAATATTCGAATTTATATTCAATAATCCATTCAATCCGGTAACGTCGTTATTTAGTTAACTAACATACAGATTTTTTAAGCATTCATAATTACGTTATACTGCGCTGTTTTCACAAAAATCTTCTTCCTGCCAGAAACTATCGCCGCTGTTTGCCTAACTACATCACTTCCTATAGATTACCTTATCTTACTAAACACAATAAAATACAAAAATAAATGTAAGGTGAATCCGTAATTTCATCACTTCTGGCCGACACGACTATAAATTCCACGACACGTGTGATTGAAGTCTTCCTGGCTTTAACCGCCAGCGAGTTCAAAGGGTTGCGCCGACCCCTGCAGTTTAGTAACCTAACGATCTACATGCTTTTTCTTTCTCGTCTTCTGACTTTTGACTTTTTGTTCCTTTTGGGTTTACTTTTATAAATTTCTCCCCTGTTATATTGGTAACCCCGGTTCTATCTTTCTTTGTGTTGTCACATTTTCCTGTCACGATTGTTACGCACTTATCATTTTTCACACGCCATTTATGTCATCATCGTCTAAACGTAGAGGACACGTTTTCTGATACTATCTTATCTTTGCACGGTTATTCTGCGGTTTAACACCTCTTCAACGGGTAGAACTTACAGATAAAATTCTATCCTCTCGGAATTGGTAAGAGCTCCTCAATGCTGGTCGCTTTCTCTACGAGATCAGTATTTGATGTCCGCGTTAATCGCGTTTGAGAACCTGTCCAACTGACAGTCTCGATATTTGAAATACCGTCCCGTACTTTGTCGTACCTGTCTCTCGTACCGCGATCGATTTTTTGAGAGGTTGCTGGCGGATGTCTGATTATCTGATCCGCAGTGAATCTCTCCTGATAACGGGGGGTTTTGAAATTTTTGTCCCAGGGTCATCGTATACTATTTTTGTGTTCTCACGGGGTAGTGCGTCTTCTGCTGCCCTAAGTCCAGGTCATTGTTGTTCTCTTCGTGTGACCGGTCATTTGTTCCCCACACATTTGAAAATGATGTCATGTGTTTACGATCTCACGTTTTTTATGGCTGCAAGTTTATGAGTATATGAATATTCGCGTAATCTACCATGTCAACGGTTTCTTTGAATCCATGTGCGCTTTAATTCTTCCTACATGTAACGTATTAATTTTTATGGCGGGTTTTATGACTATTGTGGTTGTATGGTGTGTTGGTTCAATTCTATGATTTAATGATTTGTTTTGAGCTCGTGTGAATGTGTACAAAAACTTTCATTTGCTGGTTATTTACTGAGATCTATTTGTATCTTTCTAAATTGAATACTAAAAGTGTAAAGTCCTTATTAACGTTTATTTAATAAATTGGTTACTTTTCTATTTATTATGGATCACAATTAAATACTTCATTAAAATATCCACGTTACTGATGTACACTTCCAAGCCCTTTATAAATATTTCAAGCTGCTTTCGTGCTAAAACCCCATTTAACTAATTCACACATTTTTTTCTATTTTCTAAGATTTGCTTAAAATGATGCGCTCGCACGACAGCATATGTTAGCGAAATAGAAACTGGTGCCCAATTGCGCTATCGATTTGATGCTATTACAGAAGAACTATATCACTTCGAAACGTTGTAGGAATTACAGAAATTACATTCATCAGCCAAAAGTATGTTGGTTGAGGTGGTTAGCAGTTCGATTTTATTTTTGACGTTTATTTCCGGAATTATTCCTTTAATTTGCAGTTTGTCAGTAAACGTAATGTTGGTTTCAGTAGAATGTTTTAATAATTTCGAACATCTTGTGTTACCCTTTTTGTCCCCTTTTTAAGTTAGAAATAACCCTGTAGCGAGTAATAGCGTTATATGAGATCTAAAAATTTGCATAAAGGTCGATGAAAGGTTCTCTATAAACTACCATATCTTTAAACAGTAGATTTTACTGGAAGTCGCCATCAATTTTATTGTTTAAGTTGATCTTGTTCAATTGTGCCTGTATGTGTTTTCGTTGGATTTTTAGTTAAACTTATATAAAACAACCATATGCCTACATTGCTCCCTTTTTCAAATTGTTTTGTGTATTCGAAATTTCTAGTACTTGACATAAATCACAATATCTATGGAATACGCCCAAAAGATTCATTCTTTTCACATCTGTTGCTGACATTTGACATTGTGTAAAGACTCCAGAGTTATCTTAAAAACTTCTCATGGTACGAATAAAATTTCAAAACATCAACTTTTTAAATAGAAGCCGATTAATTTTAGTAGATTAAGCGATTCTATGGATAGATGGACAAAGTATAATTGCTACCGTTTATCCACGTTGAACCATTTTTGAATTATCCATATTAGATTTTTGATGAAGAAATTTTAATGTATTAAACGTCAACTGAGATTTGTTTGGTATTGAAACATGGATGAAAACATAAATATAAAATACAGAATACCAATATTCATCAACCAGATGTACTAAGAAAGTAATACTCTACAACAAACGTTTAATGAGTGACCACTAAAGATTAATAACCTTACAAATGTTATATTTGTCAACATTCTTGCTCAGAGTATTTCAATATGCCACAACACGAGTTTAAGAATATATTGTGGTCCAAAAAAAAGCATTTAGTTTACATCTTTTGGAATCCTTTTTAGTACTAGAAACAATAGAAAACGATTATTCTTCAAATAGCCCTAAAGAAAATATCAAATAGGCATAATGTCAAGTGAAAGAGGTGGCCAAAAGAAAGGTCGATTATAAGTGACGAAGGCTGCACTAAATAACGGTGTGACGTATTAAAATTATGCATTGATAAAATACTTTGTATATCTGGTTTAACTGGCAGATTTCGTTAAAGGAATATAACATTTCGTTCGCCGAAGAATTTACAAACTAAAATGAGAATGTTTATCCAAAAACTGTAATTTTACTTTGTTAGTTTTCCTCTATTTGACCGCATATACATTTAGAAAATTTTCATTACTGCAAAGAACATTAAAAATGCACTTTTTTTGAAAATTTATATTTAACTTCGATGGATATATTGTATCGTACCACCGTGTTCTAAATTATTATTATTAACTACTTACCAAGATTTGGTGAAAATTCAACAAACAAGAATTTTTACAGACCCACGAAGTTGTGAAGATCCATAATTCCTAATGTTTAACAGTTTTAGAGAACTATCCATTAAGAGTTTAAAATACCTATTGGATATCGAAGTTCGACCTTCAGGCGGCATACTCTATAAAATCAGATCTCCAACGGCGTTTAGCCTTCTCTGCGATTCCATAGTTCTCAAACCATAAAAATAACACTCTTAGTTCCAATGCGAAATAATTACGTTATAAATTTTGATGCTTCTTTAAATGTAACTTACTGATTTTTATATTCCAGAACTACGCTATGAATTTCAATGCTTTGAATTTGTGCATAAATTTTAAATACTTTAAAGTTTGCGCTGTAAATAATTATATTAATAGAAGTGTATATTCGATAGTACTTACCATAGTTAAAAAAGGATCCAAATCAGGTAGTAGGATATGCTTTCCCAACTAAGTTCGCAATGTTGATACGCAAATCACATTTCTCCTTCAACATTCTGCAGCTCTTCCCAACCCGGCTCATCTGTGACTGATCGCGCACACTCGAGAGCGTCGGAAAACAAAAGATAACGAATCGCCAAGTGTTACTTGTAGTGTAACAATTTTATTTTTGATAATAAATCCCTCCATAAAATTGCGAGAATAATATAACAATTTTATTAACAACAATAGTAATACGTTAAGCCCGCATCGTCCTTTGGTATTCTACTTGTGGTTAAATATCTGTGTCATGTACAGCTATTTACAAACACATTTCTGTTTGACGGGCTTCCTCCGGACGCCTCGGCCGCCCGAGCTAGTTTTGTAGTCAGTCGGCCATATGTAGTGTAAGTAATAACATGTACCCTAGATTGCAGGCCGGCAATTTGCGAATCCACTTCAATGAGTGAACACATCTTCGAATAACGGTCGGTAACGTATATAGTTTGTTAACTTGTTTAATTTGAGATAATTTATTTAGCGCGACAACTTACAATGCAACTCTTAGAACACGAAATTTAGAATACAAAATTTAGAAGGCAATTTTTAGAAGACGGCACTTGCAATACAAACTTTTAAGACACACAAGGACAATGTAAAGATGCTACCTTAGTAAGGCGGCGTTATTCAACTTCAGGATTACAACGGCTGCAGAATGTATTGTAACAGGATTTGATTCGACACGTGGGACGAATTCATAGTAGAAGTTGTTTTGCATGAATTTGGTTCACACTACAACGCTGTTATCGTTGCTTGAAATAACGAGGATCTCATCTTTCCTTGCAACAATGCGACAAATGCAGTTTTGGTTCGTAGATAGCGATAAGTTCTTTTTATGTGTTTCAAACTAGGAACACGTTAATTTGTTTTAATGCGTAAAAGCATGAATATTGTAAAAGTTTCAACTAATTGCTGAGCTGGATTTTCCAGTATTAAAACTAAAGTTTACTGATTTGATGTTTGAAGAAAACAACACGCGTGGTTCATTATGAATCGTCGGTAACGTCAACAGGTGTTACTGACGTCATATATTTTTCTGCTGTGTACTGCTGACAGATGTATTTTTGAAGGCAAGTGCCTCGAACAGCTTTAGTACAAGAGATGTAAACACGTCTATTTTTGTGATCAGCTTTATATAAATTAAAACTTGCATATGTAATTTAGAAAACTTAAATGCTAACATTTTTAGAAGTTATTAATTTGTCATCTGCCTGAACAGATCTACACAGGTCGGAACCCTATTTGTATAACAAGTTCATATTATACTGTAAAGTATTTGATTAAAAATAATTAAGATAAACATGAAGTTGAAAGCTATAGATTGATACAGTTATTGATTAAATTTTTGATACAAATCATATTATTTTAAAAGAGATTCTTTTTAGTAAACAATTGGTTCAGGATTAAAGTTTTTTATTTTGATCAAGTATGATCAAATGTAATCACATAAAGCTAACATCCTTATGAGTAGGTCTTTGATGCCAACTTTATATTGGAAATACCTTTTTACTACTTCTTTATGTATTTTTGCTGGACACAAATAGTGTTCCACTCTTTTATGTATTTAACTATTACAATTTCTTACAGGAGCTGCGTCTTATTTTATTAAGACAGGTTTTTGTCAGCGAAGGCGATCTTTTTTTTCTTTGGGTCTCCACGTCCGCTCTTAGAAATATGCCATGCAATTATCATAATTAAGTCAGGACTTGGTGGCGCCTATTTGGTTTAGATTAAGTTTGATCTACAAACAGATTTCGACTTACCCCCCCATTTCTCATAGCTCTGCCCAAGGAATAGACCCCTAGTTATGTCGGAAGACTTCGTTACACTGGCTCACAACGTGGGGCCAGCCTTATAGAAAAAATTAGTTTCTCTGGCGCCCATGCGTGAGGCTAGCTATAGATATAAAAAAAACAGCTTTAGTAGGACGCAAGAAATACATTACAAAATCTATGTAGAATATTCGACAGATGTACTATACCTATTTTTAAATGTAAATCAAGGATTTTTTTCAATTAAATGCCAACATGCGGGAAAAACTACAATTATTATGTGAATGAAAGCGTCTGTAGATTCTTCACCATGGTATACTTTAAATCATCGCTCGAAACAGAATTTCTAAAAGTGTTCATTTTTTTGTGTGAATTTACTTTGTTTTGTAGAGATCACCAGCCTACTTGGTGAGGACAATATCCTCAGGTGTTCAAAACAAATTTTAGTAAATTGTTTGTTGGGAAGGATTACGACGTGATGAGGAGAACATCCTCAGAAGGTTTTCCTGGACAACTTTGAGTTTAAAGATTTCAATTTTAATATAAATTAAGTGATTTTGTTTATTAAGGCAACTCTTCACTTTGTTTTATAGATATCACCAGCTTACTTGGTGAGGAGAATATCCTCAGGTGTTTAGAACAAACTTTAGTAAATTGTTTGTTGGGAAGGATCACCACGTGGTGAGCAGAACATTCTCAGAAGGGTCTCCTGAACAACTTTGAGTTTAAAGATTTCAATTTTAGTATAAATTAAGTGATTTTGTTTATTAAGGCAACAATTCACTTTGTTTTGTAGATATCACCAGCCTACTTGGTGAGGAAAATATCCTCAGGTGTTCAAAACAAATTTTATTGAATTGTTTGTTAGAAAAGATCACTTCAGCCTACGTGGTGAGAAGAATATCCTCAGAAGCATTTCCTGAGAAACTTTTAGTTTAATGATTTTTAATTTTTTTTGTTTACTACTGATGATGACCTCATAGTGGTCGAAATACGTATTTAGTATTTAAAAGTATTTTGTGATAATGGGGTATTAATTATTTTAAAGGATACTTTGCTTTAGTGATTGTAGCTCGTAAAATAAAAGATTATGCTTTAATTTAAATGTCAAATATTTTTATTTCTGCTGTCATAAATTCAAATTTAATCTTAACTTAATCAAGGTAATATACACTAACAAAACTAACAACAAATTGATATCTACTTAAGAAACATTTTACCGACTACTATTTTGCTCACTTAGACATCGTTAATTCTACAAATTGTAGTCGGTCGATACCTTATTTACTCAAGTATGAACGCAACTTTTATACGATGTTAATATATGGTCAGAGTGTCACTAATATACTTGCAGGTTATACCGACTTATATATTACTTACATATTACGTCGGTTTTAATGAGATCAGAAAACGTTGATTGGTGGTCGTCAAAGAGCTAAATAAATCGAATGCGTATTTAGTTAACCTAATAACGTCCTCTAGACGTTCTGTGACTGACCGTAACTGTAAATTTGTTTAATGACGTCGGATCAACGTTGGCAGTAGCATAATTTTAATTACCAATGTTTTAACCTCCAAATCAATTTAGCTTTGCTTTACATACCTATACAAATAGATTTGGAAAAGTTACGTATCTACCAGTAGGCGCCCTATCTTACGTTTCAACTAATAAATATACCTATGATTTATATTACGCACAATATGTCAGCACTCATAAGGTGATTGAACTTACTGTAATTGTTTAGTTCCTGAACAACATTAGTATTAGTTGAATTTTAATCACCAAATTCTTACCTTCAAATCAATTTTGTTTTGGTTATGTGTTTATGTATACATATATAAATAGGTTTGGAAAAGTTGCGTATCTGTCACCAGGCGCCCGATCATTAGTCTGAAATACAATTTATATGCAATGTACAGGGTGTTCAGAAACTTTCCTGCCAAACGGAAATCACACATACATGTTTTTCTGTCGATTTATCCCCAATTAGCTTAATCCAAAAATGCGGGCTATAGTTCTTTGAAGATGACGCCTGTAAGTTAGTTTCTTTAAAATATCTTAAAATACCATTTCAAAAACTTTTCAAACTTGACATAATATTAATCCATTATTGACAATTCGGCCGCTGTAAATAGGATTTATTAAGATCGCAAGCATCTCATTCGGGGGGGGGGGGGGGGTAAACATTTTGAATTACAATTTTTTTATCTTCTTAATTTTTAACATATTTTACGTCAAATTCGAAAACTTTAAAAGTTTACTGATCTATGATGCGCTCTTACTTGAAATGGCTAGAATGCGCCGTTTTCGGGAAAAATCAATTTAAACTTTTTGTGTTTACTGCATAAAATTTGCTTACTAATAATACCAATTTTGCTTCGACTAGCCAACAATTATTCATTTTACTACTAAAGACTACATATGCATTTAGTCTATGGCGACATACAATGATGCTCGTTCAACGGAACGAAGATACGCTAAAAGATGTCCTAACAAAAAGCATCCCAGTCGCAAAACATTTATAGCCCTACACCAAAGATTGAGGAAAACGGGCTCAGTATTTTCTAAAAATATTGGAACTGGTAGACGCCTAGATGTTACAGAGGAATACGACGAAGATATTTCGTTGAAAACAGAAAAATCCCGGGATTAGCATGAGAAGACTCGCTTCTATGTTTTCTAACATTTCTAGATCTTTGGCTGGGATTCCTTCTGCTAGGATATTTTCAACGTATCTTCGTTTCGTTTAGCGAGCATTACATTGTACTTCGCCATAGAGTAAACGCATATCAGTATAGTCTTCAGTAGTAGAACGAACCATTTTTTTTTTATAAAAATTACACTCATTTTACCTTTCCAATACAACACCAGAAACAATAATTGGTCGGATCAAAATATTTTGACACTTACAAATATCTGATTTTTGGCTAGTCAAAGTCAAATTTGGTATTTCTAGTAATCAAATGAGATTTTATCCAGTAAACACATTAACTTTAAATTGATTTTTTTTAAAGGGCGTATTCTAGCAATTTTAAACAAGAGCACATCACAGATGGGAATGGTCTTAGAGTTTTCAAATTTGACATAAAATATGTTATAAAAGTTGTAATGTAAAATGTCTAACCCCTCCATCCACCGCCCATAAGACGCTAGTGATCTTAATAAACAAATCGTATCTGGTAATCGAATTGTCAATAGGGAAGTAATCGTTTGGTCAAGTTTGAACAGTTAAGATATTTTTAGAAAAGTGGCTCAAAAGTGCCATCTTTAAAGAACTCTAGCTTCCTTACTCCCTTAGTAAGCATTTTTGTATAAAGGTAATTTGGGTGAATTAGACATAAAATCAAGTCTAGTACGTATGGCTTCCGTTTGGTAAGACAGATTTGCTGGACACCCTGCATACTATTAAAACACGCAGGATACCAGCACTACCACAGAACGGTTTTGATGTAAAAGTTTGTACTACAAGTCTTATACAATGCAGTTTGCGGGACGTATTTGGAGTACATGCCCAAATTGGTAAAATAGTCGTGTAAATTTTGTTTCTAATAGTCGGAATTAGTATGCTCATGTTAGATTTAGAAGGGAATATCGCAATGTATTTTAACATAAATGTGTGTACGGCCATTGTGTATGAAAATTTTTAAAGATGTAGATTTTGCATTGTTAGAAAAAAAATTAGAACCTTATTATTTTGTACTGATATTGGTTGTAAAAACCTTTGCAATATTTTATTTATGCAAAGTAGTAAATATTAAAGTTCGTACACGTACTATTATTATATTAACAAAACAATAAAAAGGGGAACCGAACTGTATCTAACAGAAAGACCAGCGGCTATGTACGAAGACAACAAACATGGAAACAAGGAAACAATTGTGGAAAGCATATGTGTGGAGCACAGCACTGTACGCCTATGAAATAGGGACAGTAGGAAAAGCAGACAGGAAAAGGAAAAAGCCTTTGGAATACTATGCTTCTGATGTAGGACGATGAGAACAAGGACAGACAAGGTTAATTACAAAGAGGTTATAGAAATAGTAGGGGAATAAAGGTATCTGTGGAAAAAAATAGGAGAAATAGAAGGGCAGCATATGTTCTAAGGCATTTTTGGAGAATAGTGCGGCTTATATTACAACCAGATATATGAAATAAGAGAGGTAGATGTACCTAGATCAGACTATAGCTATCAGATAGTGAAAGATGCAGACTGTGGAAATGTCAGGGAATGTGTAGGTTAGCTCAGAATCGGAAACAGTGGAGGTACGCATCTAACCAGTTCCAGGACTGAAGACTTAATGATGATGATGACTATTATTATAATAGTCGTAGAGAAATGTTTGATAATTGAAAGCTCTTTAATTTGTTCAACGTATCCGGCTCAGTTTTATCTGTAAAATACCCTTCGTTTACACTTCCTTTGTTTGTTTAGACACAAATTTCATTTTATATAATACGCATATTCACCTCATAAATAAAGACATCCAGAAGTATATATCTTAAGGCGGCTCCGTGGCGTAGTGGTATGTGTGTGACTATAACGCCCAAGGTCCCGGGTTCGAATCCCGACACGGTCCGCTTGAAAAATGTTAAGCGAGAATTTTTCTCAAAAATACACCCTCGTTCGGATGAGAGGTAAAATGGAGGTCCCGTGTGTGAGTGTTGTCACGCACGTTAAAGATCCCTACCTTGCTTGGAACAGCAAGGGTTCGGTAAAATTCAAAATTTTTCAGGTAAAATAAACTCGCTTCCTGGCCAATGTAGTACCTTCGGGTGGAGCATTGGAAAATCACATGTAAAGTATATATCTTAGCAAAGCAAACCAACTTGTTAAAATGCGTACAGATTTATTACTATTATATACCATTATAATAAGACTGGTTCTGAAATTTGACCGATGCCGAATGTCACATTGTGGAAAGTTTGAGGCTGCACGAAATGTTAAGTAAGATCCAAATTTGTATACTTTTAATGACTACTTCGGTCGAGTGCTGACGTTAACCGACTGAAAATTGATTCTCCAAATAGGTATAGTAGTGGGTCGCTTGAAGGTCGTGCCACCGTTGCATACCGACGTCAAGTGTGAAATACCAACGTCGCTACAACGTTAAAATGCTGCCTGAGTGAGTTTGGGGTAAATAAATAAAAACGAATTAAATGTATTGCATCCAAATATTTACCATTTTGAAAGGAAATAAAAGAACCTCGAAAAATGGCTGACATGTCTGTTTCATGTAAGTTTAAAGGAAGATTTAGAAACGCAAAAGTCTATGGAATGTGCTATTAAAAACAATAAAGTTGACGCAGACGTCTTGTACAACTGGCAATGTTAGTGTTATAAAAAGATTTTAAATACACCCTGTATGTTTGTTGTGGTTTGTTTTGTATCTTCTTAATTTTTCTTGGGTATTAAACCACTCAGAGTTTTTAAAATTGTCTTTATTTACGTTTCGATCCATGACCTAGGTTCGTTGTCAAAATAATAAAATTTTTGAAGTTTGACATTTATGACACAAATTTGATTTATTAATCTTTGATTTGAATACATTAGGTGAAAATTTTTAAAGTTTAGAAGAATGAGTACTTTCAATTTATGTTGCGACCTGGGATCGGCTTTTTAAGGTAGCCAATACGCTTAACGTGAAATCAGCTGATTAATTTTTATATAGTTCTATATAGTTTCATATAAATTTAACTATATAAAAATTAATCAGCAGATTTCACGTTAAGCGTATTGGCTACCTCAAAGTGGTTCCCAGGGCGCAACAAAAATTGAAGGCACTCATTCTTCTAAACTTTAAAATTTTTATCTAATATATTCAAATCAAACATTAATAAATCAAAGTCACCTTCAATTTGTGTCATAAATGTCAAACTTCAAAAATTTTATTATTTTGACAACGATCCTAGGTCATGGATCGAAACGTAAATAAAGACAATTTTTAAAACTCTGAGTGGTTTAATACCCAAGAAAAATATTTTAGTTCGGTCAATTTCTTTTATTCAGCCGTATTCGAATTTTCAAGTTTTCTAACATTACTGCTCTTTATACATGTGTTCCCTCAATTAAAAAACATGTTTCCTAGCATGTACGATAGGAGTAATTTAGCAAGTCTTTTCGTCAAAACATAAAGTGAATACATATTTAGTAACGCTCCAGGAACGAGAATACCCCTTTATATTTAATTGGTTTATTCATGGGTCTCATATTTAACGTTGAACACATAAGCAAACCGTCCGTAATAACATAATTCCATGTTCAGATACTCATTGTAGGCCAAAGTTGGCACTATGTATAACAGCGATTACAATGATATATCAGTTGCATGTTATCTACTCAGATATGATACTAGCAAAGTGGATTTCGCAGTGCATTAGTATGCATATGGCATTAATAGATACACGTCCATGACAAAGATATTTGACATCAATTCTTGTCGTGAGTTACGGTCGTGTTACAAATCTACAATGCAGAATTGATTTTTTAGAATTGATAGCAATAAAACTTAGTTTCCAATTTAACTTCTTTTATTTCAGACGGAATTGTTCATAGACTATATTTGAACTGAAAATTTTAGACTGCAGCAAAATCGTTGAACCGCGCAAATTAAGAATGCATCAGCTTTTACTAATATGTATATAGATAATGGCGGACAGATTAATTGCTGAGAGTAATTAATGATTGGGGGAAACAACATGGATGACAAGCATGCTCTACATATCTGTTACTAGGTATATGCACAATTTTACAAGGAAAACAAAAACATTCTTCCTCTACGGTATTGAGTACTTTAGCGTGACAAATTTGCAGTATTACAATATCTAACAGTAAGACCCAAAAATCAATTACAATAACTGCAGTATATTTTGTTTTATTACATATTAGGTTTTGCTTTCATATTTCATTCTTCCTGCCCGTATCATTATAAAAACAACATTCCGCCATAAACTAAAACATAAATGTATTAGGTTTCTCGTAACCTAGTACTTCAGGAAATAAACAGAAACTTAGCCATGTCAAATTTTGTGGATATAATGAAAGTAACCGAAGCTTAAATGAAAACCGCGTAACAGAATGCATTTTTATAGAAGTATTGAAGTGTAAAATTTTACCTAAATAGAATCAACTTAAAAATAACGACTTAAAATTTAAACAGAGATTTTTAAAAATATCTATACGTGTACAGTGTACAGTGTACAGTGTACAGTAAAGTGGCGACACACCACAGAAAGTGTTTTTGCACTGAACTGACTTTATTTTTTCTAATCAGCAGGTTACTTTATCCAATGAAGTTGGAAACATGCATAAAATTCTCAACTTTGAGGAAATACCTCCTGGAAGTGATGTTTAAAATGGGGAGTAGAGTAATGTTTATACAAAAAATGTGATTTCTTAAAAACTTTAAACAAATGCTTATAGAAATGCGTGTACTTGGGTACTTAAATTAAGACAGCTTAGGAAAATGTATAGAGCTGAAGGGAGATTATGTTGAAAAATAAAAAAAATCTACCCAAAAAATGTTTTTCTACTTTTTTCTATAGACTTGTTGAACGTCCCTCGTACATTGATTTAAATACGTAAGTACACACATTTCTATAAACATTTGTTGGAAGCTTTTCATTTGTTAAAAATTATATTTTTATATAAATAATTAGTTTACTCCCCTTTTCAAACATCAGTTAAAGTTGGTATTCCCTCAAGGTTGAGAATCTTATGCGTGATTCACAGCTTCATTAGGTAAAGTGACCTGCTGATTAGAAAAGATAAGGTCGGTTCCTCGCCAATGCACTTTCTGTGGTGTGTCGCCTCTTTACTTTGCACGTATTCGTATAGACATTTTAAAAAACACTAGTTTAAATTTTAAGTCGCTATTTTTTAGTAAATAAATTCTTTATACCCAAATATTAATTTGCATCCTTTTTTTAAGCATTACTTAAAATATTTCTATGAAGTTGTGGATCACCCTGTATAAAATCCTACTGTTTGTATGTATTTGAATTCTGGACTGAAGTCGTTGATTTGCCTAGAAAACTGATTTTCTTGCATAAAAATATCTTAAATGTTCTTCTTACAACTGTCATCGCCAAATTTTTGACCTTGCTAGTAGAAATTCTAGATGCAGTAGTAAACGCACATATTTATAACTTAAAATTCAACAGGTGGTTCCACCTGGCACAGGTTCTAGCGGGTTTGTTGGTATAAATAGACATTGATTGTGGTCATTATATCCACAATGTAGGAACTTTTATACCCCTTTCTGTTGGAACGTTATGGTCCTTATTACTTTTCTATAGCCTGCTCTATAATTTAGACATAAAGCTTCTGTTACTTTGTTTTTCATTTATACTGTGATCGTTTGCTTTCTTTTTTTCAGCCTTGTGTACCCGTCAATCATTTTTTTTTGTATTGTGTTTATAAAGCAGCCTACATTGATAACCTTTAGAGTTTAAGTGCAATTTTCGCTAGAACTATTTTATTAATCAACACAATACCAGATATTGGGTTAGTGGGAATCTGTGGGAGTAGGGTAAAATCAAGAAACCCACCGCCTCATTTCCCCCAGAATCCCTCATTTCCCCACACATCTGGACCAAAAAGTTTTCTTCGACTAACCATTTTTCATCTTTCGAGATAAATGAGCATCCACATTTCCACACACGAGATAAACCTATTTTAAGATTTTTTACCGCTAACATTCTGGACCAAATAGTTTTCTTCGACTAACCATTTTCATCTTTCGAGATAAATGAGCATCCACATTTCCACACACGAGATAAACCTATTTTTAAGATTTTTTTTACCGCTAACATTCTGGACCAAAAAGTTTTCTTCGACTAACCATTTTTCATCTTTCGAGATAAATGAGCATCCTCATTTGCTCCACATCTAAACCAAATAGTTTTCTTTGTCTAGCCAATGCATCTTTCGAGATAAACCTATCTTGTTTGGTATCAATTAATATTAGAATTTTCTCAGCTACCCGAATCTCTAAGAATTTTCAGATATCATCACCCCAAGGGAGCTACCCTCATTTTAAGATTTCTTACCTGTAGCGACTTTTGAGCATTCTTATAAATTTTTTTAGTCATGCGATACATCTTGTTAGCTTAGAATTTTACGCAGAATCCGAATCTGTAAACAAATTTAAAATCGGGCCATCCCTTACAAAGTTACACTTTAAGCTCTCAAACCTCTAAATTTTGCTCTTTGCTTTATAAGCAAAACTAACAAATACTTTTCTTTGTCTAGCCAATGCATCTTTCGAGATAAACCTATCTTGTTTGGTATCAATTAATATTAGAATTTTCTCAGCTACCCGAATCTCTAAGAATTTTTCAGATATCATCACCCCCAAGGGAGCTACCCTCATTTTAAGATTTCTTACCTGTAGCGACTTTTGACCGTTCTTATAAACTTTTTTAGTCATGCGATACATTAAATTAGCTTAGAATTTTATGCACATCCCGAATCTGCAAACAGATTTGAAATCGGACCACGCCCTGCAAAGTTACACATATACCCTCTGCGAGATAAATCTTTCTCCACATTTCCATCCACGAGATAAACCTATCTTGTTTGGTATCAATCAATATTAGAATTTTCTCAGCTACCCGAATCTCTAAGAATTTTCAGATATCATCACCCCAAGGAGCTACCCCAATTTTAAGATTTCTTACCTGTAGCGACTTTTGAGCATTCTTATAAATTTTCTTAGTCATGCGATACATCTTGTTAGTCTAAAATTTTACACAGAATTTGAATCTGCAAACAGATTTGAAATCGGACCATCCCTTACAAAGTTATACTTTAAAGCTCCCAAACCACTTTAAATTGTTTTGCTCGTCTATGACATATGCTTTAACCAACTATTTCCCTAGAAATCTAAAACCGCAAGGATTTTAGAAACGAGTCCTTTATAAGCCATAAGTGCTTAGTATTTAAAATCATTTTTCAAACAGTAATGTGCTTCTCTCAGAATGTCGCAAAACCCATGACTTAAAATTTTTCTGGTTTTAACATAATTACATGTACAATGCTAAATTGTTGGAAAATACATAGACAAGAACAAACTAATCGCTTTACAATTATGTGACGTATAGTGAAAGTAGTATAGAGGACAAACTAATTGCTTTACAATTATGTTACGTAAAGTGAAAGTAGCCTTTCTTTTTATTAATTAGCGGGTATATGATTTGAGAAATACAATAGATATGCTCGATGCTAATAGGAAAGTACGTTAAATGCAAGTCAATTAACAACAATTTAATAGTGTTTACTGACCTACCTTAATTGTTTGTACAAGGAAACACAATAAAATATATTCAAATATAGTAACTACCTTATTTATTTATGCCCCATGTGTAGCTTGCTGTACTATTAGGACTAGGGTATGCAGACTTTAACACCTCCATCTCGCACGCTTTACACAGATGTTGGTTGTTTCGTACAAGACCCTTTAACAACTGTTGAGTTGAACGTTTACTGCTTAATGACATACCGTGCTGTTTTTCCTTGTGTTGCTGTAAGCTATTCTTGTAAAAGCGATACTGCAAGACCCAGAGTTTAAGTACTTTGCTGCCGACGGATGTATAAGCAACCGTGGACGATGTTACACCACGACATTAAATGGCAGGCTTGAATATTTTTTGGAAACAATCGAAGATTGCCGAAGACACTCGAAGAGTGCACAAACGCGGTCACTAAACCACAATTAATAATCGCCTTTATAGGTTTAACATTTCTACCATTACCAATGATTTTAATTTCTTATTGGAGAATCCTTATTCTCCCACGCACTGTTGCGTAGCTGGATGCCCACCCCTTTTGGGGATATATGCTCGTTATAGGTTGTAGCACCCGCGGTTTTACTTAACTACACTTCGTGAGATCCCTTTAATCTTTTTTAATCGTGTCCTTCTCGCGCACAATACAGTAGGACTTAGCCTTACTACCTACAAATTCTAACACCAAGTCACCGTTGAACTCGTCTTTAAATTTCCCCACAACTTTTTGTTAACATGCGGTAAATTGTGTTTATTATTTGCGGGGTACACCACTTTAAACTTAAAAATAAAAACAGGATAGTTTAATACGTCTATTAATAATTTATGGTAATGTTGACGATACAAATATGTAAAAACAAACTTTATCAAGAAATATGTTTTTAATAGAATACATACATGTATTGATAACATCTATAAACCGCTGTGGTAACCAGAGTCTGGCGAATCTGAGATATCCAAATCTCTAAACATTTGCGCAACCGATTGCCTTGCAGTTGCATCTTTTAAGTACTGAATGGGAAACATTTAATAAGTTCCAACACTGTCAAGTAATTTAAATTGCTGCAATCATTTGACAGAGAAATACTGGCACTGCTCTCTCCCTCTAATAACGTTTGAACCCCTTCTTCCTCCGTCGTATTTCCACATACTTTTTTTATATCACCAACAAATTTTTCGTAAAATTCTGGAAAGTTTCTACACCTTAACTCGCTCATTTTATAACAGATCAATTCTCGCAAATTTAATAGCTTGATGCACTCGTACGCAGGTAGCACAATAACATTCCCATCTTTCGTAATCTCCATATTATATAAATTCTCTTTTCAAAATTGTTCAACAACCATATACTTCTATTAAAGGCTGTGCTCAGCCGCAATTTGAAATCTTGATCCAATTGTATGTCAACAACATCGTTTCCAGTAGTCAGACCATTTAATCGAGTGTTTAGCACGTCACGAGAGAATTGGCGAATTTGAAATTCCACTTGAAAAGTACACAATTTCTTCCAATCGAAGTAAGAGAATGTTATCGTAGAATCAGCACACATACCACTACAGCAAATAACTTGGATGGCAGGTTGAAGACCACCATATAAATCAAAACCAACTTCTAATATATGGTGGTGATAATTTGAAGGAAATTCGCCTAACCTATAGGTTGACTTACCAACTAGTTGGTTGATATTTAATTGCGGTACTCGCACATCACTTGTAACGTTAACACAAGAAAAATCCATCTTTAATTTATAATTTTAATCAAACTCGACGATACTTTGACGACTAATGCACTGGAACATGGCTCTCGCCTTTTATGCCGATGGTCGAGCGTGTGCAGCTCCTTATTATATTAGTTGGCGTTATATGCAAGTCTTGACTGGAAAAGTGAGGTCTATAATTGTTTTATAGTGGGTTTTACCTGTATGTATTTAACCACCAACGCCATTTTTAGAATTATTAAACAAAATTACTCTTAGCAGTATTTTTAATATACCATCGTGTAAGATTTCAATTATTATTGTGTTTTTCCTCAGGTTCTCAAATCCCTCGGAATTTTTTTCAAATCGAATGACCCCTTACTGATTTGCAGAATAACCTTTTGCAATCACTGTATATAATTCATCTTTAATCTATTTCTAAACCGTATCGCTCTGTCTTTTGAGATAAACCCCTGGTGTAACCTATAAATTAGTATAGAATTTTCCTGGGGAATTGAAATTAATTATCACGTCTTTTAAAATTAGTTCCAACAAAGACCTGTATATATTGTATTAATATTCAAAAACCTATCAGCAAAACACCTTTGAATTTTTATTTAGATTTAGCTCGATAATAGAGTTAAACTCCAAAAATATTTATTAGTGGCTAGAATTGTTAAAATTTTCAATTAGTGAATCCACATACAAATGATTAAACCAAAAGGTATAATACATATATTAATTCTATACGGTGACCTAGAAAGTGGTTCGATAATCTATTTTAAATGTAGTTCAACATAAGACGTATATTCTAAATAAATTTAGTGAAATGTATGATCATTAGCCTTGCATTGTTTGTTGATGACGTCTGACTATTAATTTAATAAAAGCACTTTCCACAATTCTAGTTAATTTACGGGAATACACATTCTATAATTTGATTTAAATTGGGTTAATGTAAGGACAAATTATACTTATACTTTCTCCTCAACGTATTTAGGAAGTTTATATCAAATCTTCCGCACATTATACACACTATGGAAGTTGACATGCAAAATCAGATATGCAAATTCGAGAACTTGCGTTTTTATTTAAATAAGAATTCTTTAGTGAAGATGTTGACATTTGATGGGAATTATATGATATTTACCAAAGGAACTTTAGAGCACTTTTAGGGTATCTCAGATCGTTCTCAACCATGCTAATACTTTAAAAGAACTAACGGAAAAGGGTACTCCTAATATAGATCTGTTTCTGTTAGATGTTGCAATGGGAAGATATAATAGGAATGATGTCCTACAGAATCTCGCACATGATGTAATTAAAAGCAAATACAGTAATAGTGATATTGGGATCATATTATACGAATTTATAAGAACCTACCCAAGATTGTTTGAAAACAGTATTTGTAAACAAGTTGAGTATATGGAAGAATACAACAGGTTTCCATCCCACGCATTTTACGAGCGATGTTTAAATTTTAACCCGAAGACTGAAAATTTTGTAACACTATTAATCACACTTTTGTTTTCTTATACGTTTCTAAATTGTTGTATTTCAACTACAGATATTAATAGATGTCAATAAAATTATGTTATAGTTTTAAATAAAACAATTCTGATTAATAATTTTGTAAAACGTTTATAACACCCTTTTAAAAAATAATACACATCTTTGTTATAATTCTTTTCATAATTAGTTAGATACCCATTTCAGTTACGTGGACATTTGAAAAATTAAACAATACCAATGTATGCTTTATCTTTTAAAACATAAACAAGCTAATATATACAAAATAATTTCTAAATTCACATAATTCATTTCTTATGATAACAGTTGTGGTGGTTAAATTTTTATTCTAAAACTTACAATTTAGTATATATTCCATTTGAATATCTGCCAACAGTTTTATAAACCCCATCTCCTCGATTATTTCCATAAAATCATCCAGATCCTCGGGCATTGATAACACTGCAGCACAGTGCTGTATTGCTTCCTCGTATGACTGACACATAAGACATTTTCTCCTTCTATCGAAAAGCGTTGCCCACATTCTGCTTTTTTTACTCGTAGAGCATTGCGAAATCTTCGAATAACCTCTCCAAAGTCTTTATACATATTTGTTATATTGTCTCTTTGAACCGTACAATCAACAAATAATAACTTATACGCGAACAGTCCTTTTATATGAGCTACTCCTATTCGGATATGTACCGATTGCACCCGATTTGTGTGCACGCACGAAGCAACCGGTATGGAATGTATTCTATGAACAAAATCATTACATTTCTTAAGAAAAATGCTAAGGACTTTAAAAATAATTATAACTCTTGTTAGACCTCTAGTCTCTAGATAAACGTTATTATTTTAGGTTGTGTCACTGTTTTCTAAATCAATTTCCTACATACTTTTTCCTAAACTATGCGTATCAATTGACGGTTATACTTTACTCCATAACCGACTTGTATATATTTTCGTCTTCGTCTCTAGCTAACACATCCGCATAGTAAAGATGGAACGGTTCTTCTGGAACGAGTTGCTTAATTTTCTTTATAGGTACGTCCATGTTTTCGACTTTAACCTTTGTTGTAGGTATGGAGATTTTTCGGTGATCGATTGCAACTGGGAAGCGGTTATTTGCAGTGGATCGATCAATTGTTTGTGCACCTCTTTGAATTTTTGCTGAGATGTAGCATCTCCCTTTTGTACGCTATAAACTTTTTCGTACAGCATCCTGCATAAGATGAAGACTGCGTTTATTCGCAATAAAATTGTTAACGTCCGTCATAATGAAACTTTGGATGGGAACTAACTTTTTGAATAATATCAAATATTTATATACTCGTCGAAATTCTTCCTATATCGACCATTATCCAAATCAAAATCTTTAACAACAGTTATAAAATTATGTTTTGACTCACCCCAACACTGTAAACACATTTCTTTAAATTTCGGATATATCATGTCACCACTTATATGATCCGAAAAGATATGTCCGAGATTGGTTTCATCCTGTTTCCATAATGCGATTACATTGGCGTTATCTCTGAGTCTATGTTTTAAGGCACTAGCGTAAGTTTGACATAGATAGAACGAATCTATTGCTTTATGTCGACCGAACGAGAAAAACTGAGTGATTTTACTTTGCTCGTTTGCAGGTATATCATCGAAAACCATAATTGAATCTTCTTTGGTATCTCCGGGTTCGATCAAATCATCGTAATTTTCAAACTCATGGTAACCAATTTCTTCTTTTAATGGTGTAAAAACGTTTCTTAACAATTCGTATTTCGCTTGATACAAACTCTTCGAAAATACATAGACATTTTGAAATCTAAGACCGTTCTCGTGCAAGATCAGAGATATTAAAGCGTTGGTCTTCCCACAACTCGATGGTCCCACGAATATAGCTCGTATGTTAGACGGGAACAAAGGACCATGTTTACCATCCTCTTTTGCATTAGCAATAGCAAAGATATCATAATTCTGTATAGGTATTTTAACTTCTGGTATAACATCTCTGGATGCATCGTTGGAATTATGTAATTTCTTCACGTTCTGCAACCTTTTAACATATCTGCATAACGTTGTTCTAGGTATATTATATTTTTTACTAGCAGCGTAGAAACTCGAGCCATCCAGTATATCCTTTGCTGCTTTTGTAATAGATTGTTTGGAGCACCACTGATTGCTTGAATGCGACATCTTTCGAAAAAATGTCTTACTATAACTAAGCTCAACCCAAAACTACTTCCTTATATACCAAATTTAATCTCCTGCTCACATAACCACATGACCATATGACCATATGACCACATGACCACATGACCATATGACCACATGACCACATGACCATATGACCATATGACCACATGACCATATGACCATATGACCACATGACCACATGACCATATGACCACATGACCACATGACCACATGACCACATGACCATATGACATAATTGCTTTTAATGAGTTTTCTCATTAAAAACCCATTAGCACTAATTGCTTTTTAATGAGTTTTTCCATTAAAAACCAAGTGTGGACCTAGGTTAGATAAAAGGAAAAATTAATAGGTTAGGCCAGCGCCGCGGCGCTGGCCTAACCTATTAATTTTTCCTTTAAAACTATAACATAATTTTATTGACATCTATTAATATCTGTAGTTGAAATACAACAATTTAGAAACGTATAAGAAAACAAAAGTGTGATTAATAGTGTTACAAAATTTTCAGTCTTCGGGTTAAAATTTAAACATCGCTCGTAAAATGCGTGGGATGGAAACCTGTTGTATTCTTCCATATACTCAACTTGTTTACAAATACTGTTTTCAAACAATCTTGGGTAGGTTCTTATAAATTCGTATAATATGATCCCAATATCACTATTACTGTATTTGCTTTTAATTACATCATGTGCGAGATTCTGTAGGACATCATTCCTATTATATCTTCCCATTGCAACATCTAACAGAAACAGATCTATATTAGAGTACCCTTTTCCGTTAGTTCTTTTAAAGTATTAGCATGGTTGAGAACGATCTGAGATACCCTAAAAGTGCTCTAAAGTTCCTTTGGTAAATATCATATAATTCCCATCAAATGTCAACATCTTCACTAAAGAATTCTTATTTAAATAAAAACGCAAGTTCTCGAATTTGCATATCTGATTTTGCATGTCAACTTCCATAGTGTGTATAATGTGCGGAAGATTTGATATAAACTTCCTAAATACGTTGAGGAGAAAGTATAAGTATAATTTGTCCTTACATTAACCCAATTTAAATCAAATTATAGAATGTGTATTCCCGTAAATTAACTAGAATTGTGGAAAGTGCTTTTATTAAATTAATAGTCAGACGTCATCAACAAACAATGCAAGGCTAATGATCATACATTTCACTAAATTTATTTAGAATATACGTCTTATGTTGAACTACATTTAAAATAGATTATCGAACCACTTTCTAGGTCACCGTATAGAATTAATATATGTATTATACCTTTTGGTTTAATCATTTGTATGTGGATTCACTAATTGAAAATTTTAACAATTCTAGCCACTAATAAATATTTTTGGAGTTTAACTCTATTATCGAGCTAAATCTAAATAAAAATTCAAAGGTGTTTTGCTGATAGGTTTTGAATATTAATACAATATATACAGGTCTTTGTTGGAACTAATTTTAAAAGACGTGATAATTAATTTCAATTCCCAGGAAAATTCTATACTAATTTATAGGTTACACCAGGGTTTATCTCAAAAGACAGAGCGATACGGTTTAGAAATAGATTAAAGATGAATTATATACAGTGATTGCAAGGTTATTCTGCAAATCAGTAAGGGGTCATTCGATTTGAAAAAATTCCGAGGATTTGAGAACCTGAGGAAAAACACAATAATAATTGAAATCTTACACGATGGTATATTAAAAATACTGCTAAGAGTAATTTTGTTTAATAATTCTAAAATGGCGTTGGTGGTTAAATACATACAGGTAAAACCCACTATAAAACAATTATAGACCTCACTTTTCCAGTCAAGACTTGCATATAACGCCAACTAATATAATAAGGAGCTGCACACGCTCGACCATCGGCATAAAGGCGAGAGCCATGTTCCAGTGCATTAGTCGTCAAAGTATCGTCGAGTTTGATTAAAATTATAAATTAAAGATGGATTTTTCTTGTGTTAACGTTACAAGTGATGTGCGAGTACCGCAATTAAATATCAACCAACTAGTTGGTAAGTCAACCTATAGGTTAGGCGAATTTCCTTCAAATTATCACCACCATATATTAGAAGTTGGTTTTGATTTATATGGTGGTCTTCAACCTGCCATCCAAGTTATTTGCTGTAGTGGTATGTGTGCTGATTCTACGATAACATTCTCTTACTTCGATTGGAAGAAATTGTGTACTTTTCAAGTGGAATTTCAAATTCCCAATTCTCTCGTGACGTGCTAAACACTCGATTAAATGGTCTGACTACTGGAAACGATGTTGTTGACATACAATTGGATCAAGATTTCAAATTGCGGCTGAGCACAGCCTTTAATAGAAGTATATGGTTGTTGAACAATTTTGAAAAGAGAATTTATATAATATGGAGATTACGAAAGATGGGAATGTTATTGTGCTACCTGCGTACGAGTGCATCAAGCTATTAAATTTGCGAAATTGATCTGTTATAAAATGAGCGAGTTAAGGTGTAGAAACTTTCCAGAATTTTACGAAAATTTGTTGGTGATATAAAAAGTATGTGGAAATACGACGGAGGAAGAAGGGTTCAAACGTTATTAGAGGAGAGAGCAGTGCCAGTATTTCTCTGTCAAATGATTGCAGCAATTTAAATTACTTGACAGTGTTGGAACTTATTAAATGTTTCCCATTCAGTACTTAAAAGATGCAACTGCAAGGCAATCGGTTGCGCAAATGTTTAGAGATTTGGATATCTCAGATTCGCCAGACTCTGGTTACCACAGCGGTTTATAGATGTTATCAATACATGTATGTATTCTATTAAAACATATTTCTTGATAAAGTTTGTTTTACATATTTGTATCGTCAACATTACCATAAATTATTAATAGACGTATTAAACTATCCTGTTTTTATTTTTAAGTTTAAAGTGGTGTACCCGCAAATAATAAACACAATTTACCGCATGTTAACAAAAGTTGTGGGGAAATTTAAAGACGAGTTCAACGGTGACTTGGTGTTAGAATTTGTAGGTAGTAAGGCTAAGTCCTACTGTATTGTGCGCGAGAAGGACACGATTAAAAAAGATTAAAGGGATCTCACGAAGTGTAGTTAAGTAAAACCGCGGGTGCTACAACCTATAACGAGCATATATCCCCAAAAGGGGTGGGCATCCAGCTACGCAACAGTGCGTGGGAGAATAAGGATTCTCTCCAATAAGAAATTAAAATCATTGGTAATGGTAGAAATGTTAAACCTATAAAGGCGATTATTAATTGTGGTTTAGTGACCGCGTTTGTGCACTCTTCGAGTGTCTTCGGCAATCTTCGATTGTTTCCAAAAAAAATATTCAAGCCTGCCATTTAATGTCGTGGTGTAACATCGTCCACGGTTAAGCTTATACATCCGTCGGCAGCAAAGTACTTAAACTCTGGGTCTTGCAGTATCGCTTTTACAAGAATAGCTTACAGCAACACAAGGAAAAACAGCACGGTATGTCATTAAGCAGTAAACGTTCAACTCCAACAGTTGTTAAAGGGTCTTGTACGAAACAACCAACATCTGTGTAAAGCGTGCGAGATGGAGGTGTTAAAGTCTGCATACCCTAGTCCTAATAGTACAGCAAGCTACACATGGGGCATAAATAAATAAGGTAGTTACTATATTTGAATATATTTTATTGTGTTTCCTTGTACAAACAATTAAGGTAGGTCAGTAAACACTATTAAATTGTTGTTAATTGACTTGCATTTAACGTACTTTCCTATTAGCATCGAGCATATCTATTGTATTTCTCAAATCATATACCCGCTAATTAATAAAAAGAAAGGCTACTTTCACTTTACGTAACATAATTGTAAAGCAATTAGTTTGTCCTCTATACTACTTTCACTATACGTCACATAATTGTAAAGCGATTAGTTTGTTCTTGTCTATGTATTTTCCAACAATTTAGCATTGTACATGTAATTATGTTAAAACCAGAAAAATTTTAAGTCATGGGTTTTGCGACATTCTGAGAGAAGCACATTACTGTTTGAAAAATGATTTTAAATACTAAGCACTTATGGCTTATAAAGGACTCGTTTCTAAAATCCTTGCGGTTTTAGATTTCTAGGGAAATAGTTGGTTAAAGCATATGTCATAGACGAGCAAAACAATTTAAAGTGGTTTGGGAGCTTTAAAGTATAACTTTGTAAGGGATGGTCCGATTTCAAATCTGTTTGCAGATTCAAATTCTGTGTAAAATTTTAGACTAACAAGATGTATCGCATGACTAAGAAAATTTATAAGAATGCTCAAAAGTCGCTACAGGTAAGAAATCTTAAAATTGGGGTAGCTCCTTGGGGTGATGATATCTGAAAATTCTTAGAGATTCGGGTAGCTGAGAAAATTCTAATATTGATTGATACCAAACAAGATAGGTTTATCTCGTGGATGGAAATGTGGAGAAAGATTTATCTCGCAGAGGGTATATGTGTAACTTTGCAGGGCGTGGTCCGATTTCAAATCTGTTTGCAGATTCGGGATGTGCATAAAATTCTAAGCTAATTTAATGTATCGCATGACTAAAAAAGTTTATAAGAACGGTCAAAAGTCGCTACAGGTAAGAAATCTTAAAATGAGGGTAGCTCCCTTGGGGGTGATGATATCTGAAAAATTCTTAGAGATTCGGGTAGCTGAGAAAATTCTAATATTAATTGATACCAAACAAGATAGGTTTATCTCGAAAGATGCATTGGCTAGACAAAGAAAAGTATTTGTTAGTTTTGCTTATAAAGCAAAGAGCAAAATTTAGAGGTTTGAGAGCTTAAAGTGTAACTTTGTAAGGATGGCCCGATTTTAAATTTGTTTACAGATTCGGATTCTGCGTAAAATTCTAAGCTAACAAGATGTATCGCATGACTAAAAAAATTTATAAGAATGCTCAAAAGTCGCTACAGGTAAGAAATCTTAAAATGAGGGTAGCTCCCTTGGGGGTGATGATATCTGAAAAATTCTTAGAGATTCGGGTAGCTGAGAAAATTCTAATATTAATTGATACCAAACAAGATAGGTTTATCTCGAAAGATGCATTGGCTAGACAAAGAAAACTATTTGGTTTAGATGTGGGAGCAAATGAGGATGCTCATTTATCTCGAAAGATGAAAAATGGTTAGTCGAAGAAAACTTTTTGGTCCAGAATGTTAGCGGTAAAAAAAATCTTAAAAATAGGTTTATCTCGTGTGTGGAAATGTGGATGCTCATTTATCTCGAAAGATGAAAAATGGTTAGTCGAAGAAAACTATTTGGTCCAGAATGTTAGCGGTAAAAAATCTTAAAATAGGTTTATCTCGTGTGTGGAAATGTGGATGCTCATTTATCTCGAAAGATGAAAAATGGTTAGTCGAAGAAAACTTTTTGGTCCAGATGTGTGGGGAAATGAGGGATTCTGGGGGAAATGAGGCGGTGGGTTTCTTGATTTTACCCTACTTGTGGGTCATTCATCAGGGTTATTACTCTTACTAAAGATTACTGTTTTGTATATTGTTTCAAAACTCGACTACTGGCATGAGAATGGCGTTGTATGCTCTTCATATAAAAGTAATACGTGTCAGTTTTTAAAACAATATTCAAGTACTTTAACGTGGAAAATTATTAGCTATTTAATAAGGTTAACGACTTTTGTATTAGGATTTGACTCATACCGATTAGCTTGCATACAAAACATAGCTGGGTTTATACCTACTAGTACTTATTACCTCTCGATAGATGTCAAAAGATGCCAACAACAGTCATGCATGTAGTAGCCTAGTTATACAAACGTATCTAATCTATGACTATATCATTTCCATTCACCCTACTGTGGTACGAGGGACACTATTTATGTATTGAGAATAGAAAAAATAAACAAATTAATTTGGCGAAAAATACTTTTATTGCCTTTCAAAATAATCACTTTTAAGACCTATATACTTTTGCATGCAATTGAACCACCCTTCAAAGCACTTTGTCCAGTTAGAAGGTGGTAGCTTTGTAACATGCGTTTTGAAGGCCTCAACCGCTTTTTCGGGCGACAAAAATCGTTGTCCACGCAGTTTATCCGTAACTACTGGAAACAGGAAGAAGTCGTTGGGTGCCAAGTCGGGGCTGTAAGGCGGATGACCCAGCAATTCGATCTTTTGTGTCTTTTGTTGCATGTGATGTGTGTGAGCTCGGATTGTCATGATGCAAAATGATTCGTCGTTTTGGGTTGGGGTTTCTCAATTTACTGAAAACTTCAGACAAACAAATGGTCGTATACCACGCCGAATTAACGGTATTTTGATTTTCGAGAGCCAAAGTTGCCTCAGGATCGGTTTTCGTGATGAAAAACGCCACCATTTGCTTCTTAACGCTTCGAGAATGAACAACTTTTTTTGGCTTTGCTTTACATTGAAACGCCCAAATTGCCGACTGGCTCTTTCTTTTTGGCTCATACGCATAAATCCACGACTCGTCACCTGTGACGCTGTTGTATACCGCTTTGGATGCACCACAGTTGTATTTTGAAATCATTTTACGGCACCAATCGATACGAGCATTTTTTAAGCATCTGTCAACAAATGTGGAATCCAACGCGCACACAGCTTCCGTTTGTGCAAAATTTTATGTATGCTGGTCATACAAATGCTTAAACATCTCTAGATTTCTTGATATGTCACATGACGATCTTCTTCAATTAGTTTTCGCACAGCATCGATATTTTCCGGCACAACGACCGATTTTGGACGACCGTCTTTAACTTTGTCCGTGGACGAACTACGTCCACGTTTGAATTCAGTGTACCAGCGATATACAGTGGCTGTGGATGGCGCTTCATCGCCAAAAGTTGAATTCAGTTGATTGATGCATTGTTCTTGAGTTAGATGAAGTCTAAAGTCATAATAAATCATAGCTCGAAAATTTTTGTGAGTTAATTCCATATTTTGGCTCAGATGAAATTTTAAACACTGCAAAAAACACAAATAGTGCTAGCACATCAAAACGTATAACCTCAAAAATGTCAAACTTTACAATGGCAATTTCACATTTCACCTGGTAATACCAGTGTTGTCAGTTCTCAATACATAAATATTGTCCCTCGTACACATCGTTGCTATGGTAAAGCTTTTACATCGCTGTTGAGGTTTATGTAATTTGTATGTCCAAGGATAATAACAAATACCTTAAACAGAAAACTCGCAATTATTCCGAAAATGGAGTCTCCTATTCAACCTGATCTACCGTTTATGCTAATGAGACAATTCCCTGTTTGATTGGTATTTTATATAACAATAAATAAATCTCATTGGAGACTTTAAATAAGGTAGGCGTATGTCTACCTAGACCTCTATTTAGTCAGGGGTAGCTGTACGTAGCTTTTTAGAGCTTAAGACCCAATTACATAAAAGCATATGTGTCTAAACACGAGAATAAACAAGGGAAGGTCCTAAAAGGTTTAAAAGTATTTTCAAACAACATTTATTACTTAGAAAATTTATAATTTTTTTAAATATTCTTTTATTAATTGCCTTCATGACAAATAATTTCATATACCGCCTAGTAGGGACAGACTTATCAACTAGTATTCTCATAAATTTGTATTGCTGATGATGTTCACATTCGTTTTTATTGGTTATCATATTACGAGTTATTGAAACGTTGCTTGATGTGTTAGTTATTTGAAGTTCGTCGGTCATCTTTTAAATCCAGAATCTTTCGTGTTACCCATCAATTTATTCAGGCCTTTGTAATTTTTTCTACTTTTTCTACTTCATGCTCAACGCTCTCTTAGAAACTCTCTCACCTCATTTATCTCATTTATCAAAATTTCACCTATTTGACTTCTTGTGTCTTTTCTTTTTTTTTTAGTTTCAGTCTGCTTTGCATTGTCATCAAATTATGGTCACAGTCCATATCTGCTACCGAATATGTCTGACAGTCAAGAACCTTTTTTCTAAGCTTCTGTTTAACCATTATGTAATCTATTTGATACCTCCAGGTTTCCCCCAGGAATACAACCTTCTCTCGTATTTCTTAAACCAAGTGTGTTTGAGGACTAGATTGTGTTTCATACAAAATTCTATCAGCCAGTTTTCTCGTTCGTTTCTAGCACCCAGGCTATATTTTCCTACTTTTCTTCCTATTTCTAAGACTGCATTTCAGGCTCCCATTACGATCAAATACTCATCTCCTTTAATGTACTGTATGATATCTTCTATCTCTTCGTATATCTGTTCAATCTCTTCATCGTTTGCGTAGCTGATAGGCATTCACACTTGTACTATTGTAGAGGTTATAGTTTTAGTTCTATCTGTACTGCTATAATTCTTTCGTTATTCTGTTTATAATGGCTCACCCTCTGCCCTACTTTCTTATTCATTATTAAACTTATTCCCAAAAGTTCTGTGTTGAATTTTTGTAATCTCCTGATCAGAAATCCTGCTCTTCTTTCCAGCGTACCTAACTAATCTTAACTACATCCGACTTCAGCATATCCATTTCCCGACTCGTAGAATGCTATGTTTATTCTTTGCGATGACTTTCTTTCTAATAGTCCCCGCCCGGATATTCGAATGGGGAAATATTTTCGCCGGGAGGCTACCATCATCAACAAACCAAACTGGAAAGTAACAATTGTAGTTCCTCTTGCCATCAGTTGTGCTGCAGTACCAACAAGACTTGGGCGATATTAGAAAACTAAATCAGTCAGTTGGGTAAATTGTCGTTCTTGTAACTACTGAAAGGGTCGTTACACTATTTTTAAAAACCATTTCGTTAGCCTGATCTCTGCACGTTGAATGTGGTTGTATCTTTAGCTCGACTATCTCTTTCTATTAGACACGTTATTCGTCGATATGAAATGTTTACGGAAGGCAAAACCAATGTTGAAGATGGACGACGTGGATATCCAGCAATATCACGCATCAACGAAAATAAAACAGTTTGACAGAACTGGGACAATGATAATATATGTGGTATAATTGAGTATGAATATTCGTTTTAACGTAAGAATATGATCTGGATGTAGGGATTGAACTGAACTGTACCATAATCTACTACACGATCAAAAGTGATTGAACACTGTTTAACAACTATCGACGGTAGAAAATACCACTATTTTTCCATAAATGGTTAAAGGACTAGGTTTCATTGTAGATGGTATATTTACTCTTAGGATCATTTATTGTGTATACAATGTTGTTGATCTTCGTCTAAAAATACAGGTGAAAGGAGATTGTGAAAAAATGTACAAATATTTGTAAAAAAGAAACCATTTTTGAAGGTGGGTTTTTTCGTAAATGCACTTCTTTCAGGAAATAATTGAAAAGTAAACGTCATAGTAAACTGTTGAGATCGGAAGTCATGAAAATATTTACTATTGCATAATTACAGTTAGGTACAGAACTGTAAGGTTTTGATCAGTAATCTAGACGATATGAGGTTTGTGATAAGTTTTTGCAACGATTTGAAAAAAGAGAATATATTTTAACAGGAAAAACAATATTGTTACACATTAAATAGTAAGCGCGTAGAGGAACAATGTAAGGAACACTCTGTTTGCAATATCAACAGTTCTTTATTTTCAAACAACTCGTAGTTGCGATGGAATTTACTAAAAGCTCTCCCAAAAGTTTATTTCCGAACTAATAGCTACCAGTAAAAGTATTATCTTCTTAATACTACGATGCTATCCTCTAAATTACAACTGAAACACTATAATTAAGTATCCAAGCACTAATTCTTAATTTATATAATCACCATGGTGATTCATATCACATAGAGTAATTCATATCACATCTTTTAAAGCTTTAAACTAGAACATATTGTAATAAAAACTTTAATCAGAACTGAACTCCAATATCCACGACGGCAATTTATGTACATATTCAAAACCTTTAGACTATTCTAAAACTTACAAGAAATTATGCAAATAACATTCTCGAGATTTCCTATTATAATCTAAATAACTTTTAAATTAAAATCCTGTGTACCGGTCAATTAAAACCATCTGAAAGATGAGATGCCGCCTGGGCCTACCAATCATTCCTTGTGTACAAACGCCTCACTTACTTTCTAACTAAATTATTCTAGTCAACGACCAATCGGCGCTGCAGTAACAAATATATGTATTAGGTAAAGCAAAACCAGATGAGCGTTTTTGTCCGTTTGTTACTTAGTAGGAGAAAAGATGGTGCTCAGCACTTAATCAGATCAAACTTGCTTACAAGTTACGATGGAGAAATATTTTGATATAAAGCGAGTAGATTAGCTATCTTCGTTCTAGCAAAAAAACGGTTTCTTTACATGTATTTTCCTATAAGAAAATCTTAGGTCCATTCTGCTTATTTTTGTATCCTACGAGATTAACCAATGAGGATCACATGATGACTCGTAGCTGACCCTTCTCTTGTACGTTTTAATGTCAAAATTCAAACCTACGCCATTTCTTTAATGTTTTGTTTATTATAGAGTCAATAAACTTTCTTTTGCTACTTTTTTACTTCGCCGTAAAATAGACTTGTTTTTGTAGCAGTTTAAATAGGACGAATATACTCATGAACAGGGAGTATATTCGTCCTTTTTATACTCTATAATGGGTATGTTCGTGTTAGAGGAATTAGGTATATTCATCCTATTTAAACTCTTACAGGAACAAGTCCGTTCACGGCGTAGTGGGGAAGGGCCAGAGAGGAGTTTATGGACTGTGGTGCAGACGAATTTATTGATTGATTAGAAAAGTAAGACATTTTGTAAGTAGTAAAGGTTTGAATTTTGACATTAAGAAGCAAAAGTGAAACACTAGTTATGATTACGTCAGGTGATCCTCAAATGGATAACCTTGAAGGGTACAATATTGAGCAGATTGTCCTTAGATTTTCTCATTGAAAATACATGTAAAATCAGTTTTTTATGCTAAAAGGAATGTACCTTTCTACTGAATCGTAATCCTCCTCCCAAACAATAACGCATAACATACAAGAGATCTAGCATAGGGCGCTCAACATAAATTATTATGAGGTTCGTACCTCATAGACCAGGTTATTCTATTGTGATTTAACATGTTTGGTTTTCTTAAAGTTGGTCATATAGTAAAGTGATTTTGTTTAACATTTTCTTAAGATATTTACAGGAAAGCATGTAGAAAATGACATTCTAGTTAATATATTGAACCAAGCAAATGATCTCAAATGTAAGTATTAGTTGCTCTTCGTTTATGTATTTTACATTTGCATTCTAACAACCGGTGTATACGCACATAAAAAATAATTCTTCGTTTAGGGCGTACCCCGTTTTGCTACATGTTTGTATAGTTACTATTTTTCTCTAATATATTGTCTTAATCAAGAATAATTATTATCATGGCTTATTATTTTACTTACTTTATTTTTTGTTACAGGTGAGTCATAAGAATATTTCTGAACACCTCGCATTATTGGCCGATTTGGTATGTATTACATACGTTTAACATTTTAGAACATTCGAGGGAAATAAAAATACAGCTTCTGTTCTAATTCGAGTTTCTGGCGCGGTCTAGTTTACATAACAAACGAATTAAATAATAACGTACAGTCAGTCCTTCCGAATACAATTATCCTAGGCGTCTAACGGGTGAGCTGGGTGCTCATGTGTTTTTACCCCACAGTACAAAAGCATTTTCGTCTTTTTCTGCAATTTCATGGAATTGTACTGGAAATGCGAGGCTTTTAAGATAATTGGCCCTGATATTTGCGAACGAACGGTAGTAATTTTTCACACCATCCTCTTAAACCATACTACATTTAATTTAACTTTTGTAATTGCCTTTTAATGCTTAAAATGCTTGATTTCCTGTCTGTTTTAATAAAAGAACGTTACTAATTGTGTAACATGGTGTAACTTTAGTCTGTCATTTAATAAAACCACTGGTTTTAATCTAATCCTGTAATTTTTTAGCTCCTAAATTTGTTTATGTCCAATAAAACTAATTGCAAAGTGTTCTAAGGATCGATAGAGTAACTGCATTATTGGATTAAGAAGCTTTCTAAACTCTGCCAATAAATTTTTAATTAGATGTCCTGTAATCCAAGAGCACCATTTATATTCTGATTTAAACTGGAAGTCAATGCGGGCGTACTAAAACAGGATCTTAAACGATAAAATCCCCAGTAAAACAAAGTTCTTAAAATGAAAGTTTTGTGACTCTGTTCATTGTACTGGAAAAAGGGCAAATTTATTTTGGACATTAAACCGATAACTAAAGTTTAGTGGCCTAAATTTTTCTGCTGTTTATTGTTTTTAGTTTAACAGATTATTCTACAAATATTTTGGAAGTGTTTTATTCTCGATAAATCGTTTTTATATGAACGAGTTTTGATTGGATGTTCTTTATTAGATGCACGAAATAAAAGAAGGATTTTTGGACAATTTACTCTGCCATATCATTTTTGTTATCACCGAAGAGGTTGGTGCAATTATATTTTATGATCGTAATCAATTCTTCCTTCGCTTACATGCCATCGAAACTAGTTATCTTCATATTCTATAGTATTGGCGTTCCTTAGGAAATATATCAAATATAAGCAAACTTTCTTCAGTATTCTTGATCATCATTAAATCTTCAGTACTAGACCTGTTTGGACCGTACCTCCATTGTTTTCTATTCTGAGCTAACCTACACATTTCCATGAAATTCCCACAACCTCATCTTTCACTATCTGTGTGCAATAATGTGATCTACCTCTACCTCTCCTTTTTCCTTCTAATATATCCTGCGCTATTCCTACATGCCTTAGTATGTATCCTAACATCCTCTCTCCCTTATTTTTACTGTTTCCCATATATTTCTTTCTTCTACTACCATTTCTAAAACCGTCTTGTTCTTAACTTTGTTTGTCCATGATATCGTCATTATACGTCTCTAACGCCATAATTAAAATGTTTCTTGTCTGCCTCTCCTACTGTCCACGTTTCAAACCCATACAGTACTGTGCTCCATTCATATGAATTCAGCAATTCTTTCCATGTTTCTATGTTTGTTGCCCATTCTTGTTAAATGCAGCACGTCCATGTGCTAATCTTTGTCTTATATCTTTTGCATTTTTCGCATCTTACGTTATTTTACTTCCTAGGTAGCGGAAACCCTAACCTCTTGTAAGTTTTCGTTTTCTATTTGTAGTTTAGTTTTGACTTATTTACCCCTTCTTTACATATTAGTACTTTAGGTTTATTTTTGTCAATTTTAATACCGTATCTTTCTGTTAGCACTGTTTCCATTTAATTAGGAACTGCTTCTAACTCGTCCTTGCTAGATACTAATCCCGCCAAATCTACTGCAAAATTGAGCATATCAGTCGTTTTTCCAAATGTCTTTCCTAATATTTACTTCTTTACGTTCTTACTTCCCATTTTACATTGTCAAATGCTTTTTCCAGATCTAAAAACCTAATGAACATATACGCTTTCTTCTTTTTCTATTGTTTTCTTCATTATCACCCCTAAAGTTAAAATGTTCTCCTGTGTTTCTCCATTTCGCCTAAACCCAAATTAATGTTCTCCTAGTATTTCTTCGGCCCTTTCTGCTATCCGTCTTTGTAGAATTTTCACATCTTTCCGCATCTTTATTTTGGTGTTACGTTTGAAATCTTTGGGTATCTCTCCTGTCTCATACATAAAGCTTAAAAGTTGAAAGAGACGTTCTGTTACTGCTGGTCCGGCGGCTTTTAGAGTTATTGCTTGAACCTTATCTATACCCGGTGCCTTTTTATTTTTCAGGGCCTTTAATGCCAGTTCAAACTTATCTCTAAATATAGGATATCTCAAGTCATCTTTTTCAACGTCTATTTCATGTTCTAGTGCGCCCGCATATAAATTGCCTATATATTCTTGCCATCTATCCACATTCTTTACATTTTCTATAACGGTGTCTCCTCCCACGTGTGTTATATTTTTCTATATGGTTTTCTATCCCTAAGATTCCTTTCAATTAATTTATATGTTTCATTTGTTTTTCCTATTTCCATCTTAGTTTGTACTTTTTTACACTTTTTATAAAACATTGTTCTTTAGCTTTCCTACATTTGCGATTAATTTCCCATTCTATGGTTTTGTATCTATGTTTTCCTGCTTCGTCCGGTCTGTTTTTGTATTTTTATCGTTCTTCTTTTAAATTTGGGATGTACTTTGCTATCCACAGTTTCTTATTTTCTTTTTGTGTATACCCCAGAATATCTCTCATCACCATGTCTAAGCTGAATTTAATGTTATTCCATTGACTATTTCAGGAATGCTGAATCTAGAAATCACACCCGGGATCTTTTAGCCAGACCAAGAGTTGTTTGCATAATTTGTGCTATTGCGCCACAGGGCCCTTCGATATTTAAAAAATATACTACTTATTGCGGAAATTGTTATTTAAACATAGAGTACTTTAAGATTTCACGATTTGTGACATTCTATTTGTACTGCGCCCTCCGATTGTTTCAAAACTTGTAGGTGACAATCTTTAGTAATATATCTCGTCTTTCTGGAGTCGGTGCTTGATAAATAAACCATCTGACTTAAAAAAAATTTGAGCTTTGGCGCGCTCTGCTCGTTCCTTTTCATTAACATCGTATCCTCTTACTGGCAAGGAACAGATGAATGAGTTTTTCGAAATTTGTTGTTCTCTTTATATCTATTGTTTAGTAATTTTATCAAATACTTCAACCTTTTACAATAGAAAAAAAACGTTACACAACAATCTCCTATTCAGTGCATATTGTGGTTAACGCCTGAAAACTTTTTATTGCTTTAAGTTCTATAAGCAGACGCGATATGTTTCTTGTGGTGCCTCTACGGCCATCCTCTGGCTTTTTCTGTTTTCCACCTCACACCCCCACTTCTCACATATCGCCTCTCGCCCCCTTTACTCCACTCTTACTTCCCATTCCCCTACCTCCCACCTCACCCACTTTCCACTTTAACCGCCTCCACCTTCTATCTCCTGCCACTCCACCTACGCCCACCATCTCCATCCTCTATCGTCCACTTTCCACCTCCACCTACGTCGCTTAGTTAACCTATAACCCTGTATCCGCAATCCTTTTAACGCATCTGTCACTTTGACATAATTTTGATTACATCGCATAACCATTTTGATCCAACTATCGCATTTTTCTCACGCCATCCTGATACCATCTGTAGACTTACTCTTATATTTCTGTTAACTAACACCACTAAGTCACACAATTTTCGAAAGATACTTCTGATCAACTCGACGATTCTTTGACAACTAAGGTTCCGCAATTCACCCCCAAGTCACTCATGGCAGTTTCTTAATGTTTTAACCTGTAACTGTAACTGTTTTCCATTTTAAAACTTGCAGGTTTAAAACTGTTATATTTCTATTGTTATTCTTTGAAGTCTTTAGGTTTATGCGTTCAGAAGTAAGTTTTTTATTTGTTGTACATACCCGCCCTCAGTACGTAACCTTAATAAACTAATTTTATATAAAACAACAAAATTAACATAACTCTTTTTTAAAAACACAAGTGGAACATTTTCCATTGCACAGTTTAGAGAATTATTTAAATGTAACAGACAATGGTTTCGTCGATTGCTATTTTTCTTAAAATCTTCCAAGTACTTCTATATTTTCAATAATATTTTCTGGCAAGTAGTATTCCGAGATAATATGTGGTTTATGCAATTCTTTTACATGAACCGGAACATTCACAAGCATCCACTGACATCAGGACTCAAGTGAATTATGGTCAGTTAACCCTTTAAACAATGGTGCGAGCGTTCGTCCCACACCCACATTTACTATTATATTGGTTTGTGTGGCATATAATTATTTTTAGCGCTGTCATTTAATCTACATTGCTGCGGGTATCGAATAAATAATGGCTTGTCCGACACTCACTTTCCAATAAAATTATAACTTTTTCTTCTTTTGTTAATTCTACATTTTCGCCTATAGTTGTAACGCCCACAAACTTGAAATATATAACTAATTAGTTCTTTCATATTAAATAGCTTGAATTTTATACAAACTTTATTTAAAAACAGACGCAACAATAGATTATTTAAATGTAAATAAATCTTAAATTCAAATCAGAATTTTTTGGGATTTTTATGTAGTCATTGAATAACCCTTCTTGTATAAATTCACTTCCGTATTTGCTCTAGTCTACGGCAGTGCGTCGTCTTTATGGATCCATTTATTTTTGTATAACTATGTTCTTATTGCCGAAAAGTTTGAATTGTATGATAAACCAATAGTTTAGAGCACTTTTAACACGTCACAATAGCCATTACTTGCAAAACGTATTTGTTTTGCGACTGCAGACTGTAACCCACAACCACATAGATTTAGTTAGAATTCGCCTGGTCAGAAATGTTAGGTAAATTTTTGAATAGCAACGTCAAAAGCCCTGCACGTTGTTCTATTATGTTAACCAACGTCTAATGTTTCTACCTCCTACACATATCGGATTTTTTCGAACTCATATTAGCAAATACCATGTTTTATTCTCCAATCGGTATTGAGTACATTTACGAACTCTATAAGTATAAGTTACCATAGCGCTGCTTAGTCCTTGCAGTACCATGCCCTTATTACCCAGATAGACGCAAATTATTTGATTGTAAATCTGAAACGACTTGAGAAAAGAAGCAAAGCTAGAATTCCCAAGATGCGTAAACACATTTAGTCTAGTTATCGAGATTGTAAATTTGTGACATTCTGGATGAGGGTAGTTATAGGCCAGAACAACTTCCAGAATAATAATTTTTGAAAACGGAAGTTTACAGGTAGTATCCAAATAAGCATATACATTTCTATAAGTGAATTTATAGGTTATTTTAATTGAGTTTTGAAAAAAAAAATATATGAAAGTAATACAAATATAAGGGCTACTTATACGAATTGTGTGATTTTATTGCATTATAATAGCTGCTAAAGCAAATTATGTTTTGTGAAGATTTTTAAAGAGATCAATGTATCCCTACTTTGTACTATTACGACTCTATTTTTGATATGTTGAAGTACCTTGACGGGCTGATTTGAACATGTCGAAGTACTATTACAACACTATTTTTGACATGTCGAATTACTATGACCAACCTATTTGAACTTCTTTTTTGAGCTGGTCTAATATATCTGGTAGTTCTTCTAACAAATTCTCCAACTTCATATTTGCCGTTCTATTTTGTGCGGGATACATATTTTATTTGCATACCTCTTCTTCATAAGGAGTCGTCAATTTTCCTAATGTAATCAAAGACTAGACTGAATACTTGGAATATCTTCTTACTGTACTTCAATTTTCTTCTTTTACAGGGTGCCGTAAGAGTTTGTTGCATGCCTGGGCTCTTTTTCTTAAATTTTGAAGAGAGACTATTTGCAGCTCTAACTTTAACATAACACTTCTATATAATTACTACGCCATGTTTTTTTAGTCGTCTTCCGCAGCTTCTTTGTAATTAATCGGTAAACTATATGTAAAAATTACATAATTTAGTGTATTGTTCTGGTCGTTATATTGTCTGGTAATTTAAACTGTAGTCCAGTAATTTTTGGGTTTATGTTACCCCAATAAACGTGCTGTAAAATTTATTAAGTAAAAGACAGCGACTGTTTTTTAGATTTTCTGCTAGCTTCCTCCAAATTTTTTCCATCGATATCGAATTAGCAACACATTCCGGAAGTATGATTTTCTGTTTACTAACAAAGTTATAGTCCTGTAATGGATTACCCACATTTCTTGCCTAGTCCATTAAATATTTATTAGAAGTCTTATTCGGGTAGTATTTTTCCATAAAAGTTGCATTATGACAGGTACGCCGTAAATATTCCTTCTGTTCAAAATCCACGTTCATTCCACCTTGAGGAAAAGTTTAAGAGTTTAGATGTACTTTCACATTGGTTATGCACAGTTGCCAAAACGTTTCACCTCCACACCTATCACCTCAAACCGTACACCTCCCATTGTACACCTTTAACCGACATCCTCCCACCTCTAACCAACCTCTTCCCACCTTTCACTTCCCCTCATCTATCTCAGAGCGATCACCTCCTACCACTCACCTCTCAATGGCTTATTCCACTTGCCATTTTGTTTTTATTTTACAGTAAACATTTTGCAAATTTTGCTAGGTTAAATTTTGTGCTTGACTTTTAAGTTATTTATTCATGTACGTAAATTTATTTAAATTGGAATGAAGAACAAATCTTTCTTTGTTAACAGTATACAGATAATTAATTTTTATTTTTCGTATCACTTTAAACTGATTTCAGTTTTGGTTGTTCTGAATTAGTGTGGTGCTTTCATCCACTAAAACTGCAAACACCTTTTTTGTGATAGTGAAAGGTCCATTCTGACGCTTCTTAACAGCATAATCTATTGTACATAATTATCTATTACTTTGTTTTTTTTTCAATTGTATTCATGAGGACTTAAAAATTATTCCATATATTTTTTAAAATATAGTTTTAATATAGTGAGCTACTTTATTCCGGTTCTTTTCTCTTTCCAGCATGCCAACTACAGTGTTAAGTCAATATAAATCTTAAGAAACTTTATTCTTATATCATTCTTCATACACGTGCCCTGTGCTAAATTCTAAGTAGAATACAATGTAGCAAGTTACAAAGTAGACTGCGGCTTCACCAAGATTTCTAGTTAATCAAGAGGACGTAGACTAACTAGTCCTAATTTGTAATCAAGCCAACATCTTCATAAAATGACATCAACTCGCTCTAAGGCGGGATGTCAGTCTCTATATAAGGACCTCATGGAGGTCACCAAGGGACAGTCAGTAGTGCAAGTAATTAAGAACAACCATTCGTAGTCTGAGTGCTGGGGTCCGTCATGTAAGTTTAATTCTTTAATTTTGATCTTGCTTATTGTGCATAATTATATGTCATTTGCTCTATGATGCTTTACAAATATGTGTCTTATACTATTGTTTCAATAAACTGTGCTAGTGTTGTCCTTCAATTGTAACCATTATTTCCGTTGGTCCCAACTTTGGGGTCTTTCCCTAAAGCAAGTTACAGCTGCCGTTGCAAACGCAAGAACTCAGTAGAACTTAAGTTGTAACAAACCTTACAGTGACAAAATGGTGGGATCTCATTTTATGAGGATGTTGACTTGATTACAATTTAGGACTGGTTAGCCCACGTCCTCTTCGTTAACTAGAAATCTGAGTGGTGAAGCCGCAGCCTACTTTGTAAATTAGTCAAACTCGAAAGCATATATGGGTGGAGGGGGTGTCTTTTAAGCATGTTGCACTTGTTTGACGTAGGTGTCTTATTGAACTCTTTAAATTTTACACTTACTAGAATAGCTACACACTTTGTGTTTACTGGTCACTTAAAACATATCTGTGTGGTCCGTATATCCACGTTTGGCACTGGGGATATTAACAACTTTCAGAGTTTTTTAACTTTGTTGTTAGCTTAACAAGAGTTACGATTTTTATGCTAAGATTATGACAAGTATCATGTTGCTGCAAAACTATTTGGGAAAAATATTCCATAACGTCTGCATTGAACTAGCTAATCCAACAATAGGCTCCTGTGTTTTTCTCTTATAAATTTTTGATCTATGTACAGAGTGAATCGGATAAGCCCGAACCGTAAATATTTCTGCAGTTTGATGTAAAAGTAATAATCAATACTTTGTGTTGTTGTCTGTTGCATAGAGCATAGTCTTTGCGGAACGTTTTGTAGAAGCAGCGCATGCGTGTTCTTAACACACCAGTACTGGTGTTAGGCAGTCCGTCATGAGGCTCACGCAAGATCAGAAGGTCACATTATGGCTTACCTCTCGGTAAAATCTTAGTAGCCGTGCGTTGACTTATTGCACGAGAATTTTCCTAATGTCCATATTTCAAGGAAAACAACAGTGTATGTTATTATCAAACGTTTTCGTAAAACAGAAAGTGTTCGTGATAGATCGCGAAGCCGTCTGGCTAATGTGTAAACACCGAAATTCACGGAGAGTGTTCAGCAGTCTCTGCAGCGATCATTCAGTAAATCACTTCGTTGGTTGTCTCAACAGCTTGGAGTATTTTACTCAACCTGCTACAGAGCCACTAAACTTCTGAAGTGGCTAAGTTAGTTTGCGTGCGACTATTAAATCCAATGTCTCGGGTTCGACTCTCATCACGGACGGCTTGAAAATGTTAGGCGAGCACTTTTCACAAAAGGGGCAAAATGTAGGTTCCGTGTATGAGTGTTGTTACGCACTTTAAAGATCCCTACCTTGCTTGGAATAGTAAAGGTTCGGCAAAATTCCAAATTTCCATGTAAAATACTCTCTTCCTGACCAATGTAGCACCTTTGGGTGGAGCATTGGAAAATCAAATGTAGGATCATATCAAGTTCGAGTGGTTCTAGAACTTTCTTTTGATTTAGAAAAGCGCGTCGCCTATTGTCAGTGGTTTAAGAGATTCACTCGTTTCAGCGTTGAAGCTTGGTTTCACTTTACTGGATATAATAACAACTAGAATATTCGCGTTTGGGTTGCTAATAATACTTACACGCTGCATGGGATGCACTGTGACAAGTATTTGCAAACATGTCGCGTCGAGTGGATATGTGTTTACTACAAACTGGAGAAAAATTTCAGTATCTTTTATAAAGATGCTTTAAATGTATTAAATGATATTGATAATTGGATAATTAAATAATTTAATTTTTTTCTGATATCAGAATTTTATTATCCATTAAGCATTTCAATAATGTCTTATCTGTTTCACCAGGTAGTTCTATTTACTTATTGTTGTTCGCTTTTAATCGATTCCAGGACCTTAACGGCAGCAACGAGTTGCGAAACCTTAATTTTGCTTGCTCTAGATTTATTCAAAATAACCAGCAGCAACAGCGGAAAATTTCTAATCTACTTGACGTTTAAGTTTGTCCACAGATCTCCCTCCATTAGCCATAATTGTAGTAAACATCTGCTTGAAAATGTAGTCGATATATTTATATGCATCTGGTAGTTTTATAAACATGCTTCAGGAAAAGGACATTTTGCAACATTTTGCTTGGTCTCCTTTCCATTGGTAAATTTCAAAAATATTCTGTTTCTATTGACTTTCTTCGGACGTAGTGAAAGATGTGTCAAATATCTAAACATATTTAATATTAGGATCGCTTATTACAAATATACGGTCGTTGTAACTTTTCAATGAACGAATGTAAATGATTAACAAAGGTTCACGCACGTTTCATACCGTTGCACGAGTCAAAAATATCATAAATGGTAACTACTTTAAAAATAGTAACGTATTGCAACGAAAACTCTTTTGCAAAACAACAGTTGTTTATTATCAACTGATTACACGTCTTTTGTACAACTCGTAGCTACAGTGAAATTTTTAAAGCACTCGCAACAATTTATTTGAAGTTAATAGCTAACATTATAAATATTAGCTTCCCAAAGGAACTGATTACTATCGAAGTACTATAATGAATTTATATCGAAGCACTATGTCTTATTTATATCGATCACTATAGTAATTTATATCAAATAGGGCAATTTATATTAACGGTATGCACCACTAATTTATTTCACACCACAACTTTATAGTTCGTATCAAAAACGTAACATTATAATTAAAGCTTTAAATTAGAACTGAACTTCCAAACCCCCATAACGGGCAATTTATACCTTATCCAATTGTTCTAGATTTTTCAGGAATGTACCTGAAATTATGCAAATAACATTGTAAACGTTTCCTATTCTAAGTTTAATAAAGCTTTTAGATGCAAACTCTTGAAATCTGTCAATCAAATTGATCTAAAAATGTCACACCATAGGGGCGCTACCAATTACTTTTTGTTTATAAATGCTTCATTTACATTCTGAGGTATTATTCTGATCAAAGGCGTTACAGTGCCATCTGGAACTTGAATGACAAACTTACGTAACTTTGTTCGATAAGAATTAAAAACTTGTTAGGGTCATAACCTTTATTTGCTCCATTCGTGAATGCGTGAAATTTATTTTAAGATGCTAAATATATACCAGCTTTACACTTAAAATTGTTTGAAGCTCCTAATAGGAACACTAAAATGAAGAGGATTTTACGTATCTTGGACTTTTACGTCGTATAATTTAACATCAACGATTTGTTAACACTCTTGATATTCTTCATCACCATTCAGAGTAATAAGTTATTGTTAGTATTTATGAGGTCTTTCTGGACTTGATCGGAATTAGTTTTGGCCCTACCTCCTCTGCCAACTTTTCAATTCTACTTGAAACTTGTTTTTCAATTGATATTTTTAACGCTGATCAAAATATCAATCAAATAAATTGTCAAACCAATTGTCAACAATAATTATTTTTATGATAACAACAAACCAAAACGGCTGATAGCCTAATTTATGAAGAATATTAAATGAACTTAAGAAAACTATTCTAGCTATTCTAGTGTCAACTAAGTTTACTTCTGAAAATGTAATGTAGGTAAAGCAGTTTCACTAAAACGGCGATGAAAATATTGATTGAAAATTCGGTTGGCAAAATACGAGCAGAATATTTTGTCCAAATAAATAAGTTTGGCTTGGGTTGCATTGTCAGTAAGACCATAAACGTGATGTATGTCGCCATTTTCAGACTCAGGTAATTTACCATGTTTATTGAGATATTCGAATGAAACAGCGACAAGATAGAATAGCGATGAAAACGAAATAATGAAATATTAAAAATCGTTGAAATAATGCGATGAGGTGGTATTGAACGCCAGCAACTCACTTTGTATCAACAATTACTGTTTTGAAAATGATGTTTGTAAAGGTGTCAACGAATTTGTGCTATTTCGATAAAAGGAAACTGTTAATAAGGTTGAATAAAATGGAAGAACAATGCAAAAATCGATAAAACGCAGGACAGTTAAACAACCAGAAAGTCAGACACAATGACATACAAGTAGGGATGGGCGATAGATGAATGACGAATTATTATATGTTAAGTGGTGCCAGTAATCACGTCGTGATAATTTTTATTCTTAAAGTTAATTCAAACATAAAATAACTAAATTCTTTAAAATGACATACCACAAACACGTTTTGTTAATGCACTTTGTATTCAATTATTTGCTTTTAATACTTGAATAAAATTTACATACAACTCGATAAACAGGGCAATAAATGCGTCGAACACACCAATCCCTATCAATTTGCATGATAATTAAAGTTCTAGGCGCGGAATGTACAACAGAGTGATTCGATTCTCTAATTGGATACATATGCTATTGTCATAATTTAGTTCACATATTTTCCGTGGTTGATATTGCTTGGTGGTACTGTATACCCTATCAACACGTACTAAATTGAAAATAACATTAAAAGTGCTTTTGAAGATATTAAAAAGTAAAGATTTAAAGAAAAATTTAAAACTTTAGCAAAAAACCGTCGGGGACCATATGTTCATATGAACTTTTCTACAATAAGCTTTCTCCAGGAAGCACCCTGAAATACTAGCACGCCAATAAGGAACAGACTGTATAACATGTATAAACTACATCAGCTATTGCTTCTATAACTCGGTATAAGTACTCTTATTATTCATGTGACATTTTACAACTTCATGAACTTTAAATATCTTATGCCAAAACATCACTGCCCTAAAAACGTAGTAAAATATGTTCGACCCTTTGGCAACTAAAAACATTAAATGAAAAGCTACTATCAACGCGCCAATCTGAAAAGCCATACACATATATACGCACGTTTAATACACTCCCCTATGTGTTGTCATAAAAGTAAATCTTTATTTAACTATATAGAATGTCAGTTACAGTGTCAGATCAAGCTCATATAAACCTTTATAGTCGTCGAATGACATTTTTACACTTTAACCACATCCAAACGCGCGCTGAATACCAGAAGGATTTTATCTCGCTTATATAGTAATTTTTGCTATAAAACAGCAATATAGCGGAATAGATTTAAGTAAGTAAGTGCCATTTCAAGTATCAAGCATAGTATAAATTTAGGTTACAACTTCAATCGCTGTAGAGAAAATGCGATTCAGCACGGCCCTTCTCGGTTTTTATGTATATTTCAGTAGAAAAACTGTAATGATGAATCAAATCGTACCTAAATAGGTAAATGTAGTTGAACACGTAATAATGGCTTATACTACTACAAAGACTCCCGGAAACTGTTTCGTTGTATATTTTATAATTGTATAGCCATCTATAGAACCACGATGTAGTTTCGATTCAATTTTTGTATTTTCACGCTTAGTAGTGTTGGGGTTTTACCACCTGATGGAGGTATTATTTACTTTTGCCATAGTACAGAGGTTCTTTCAAACTTATATCAGTATAATAGCGTCGATTTCTCCCCTGTGAAGTAATAAAGCTATTGTTTTGTTTATGGCTATACAACTATTAGCCCGATTTGTATTTGTCAATAAGCTCTTAGTATTTTCAGAAGAGTTTGTTTACAGAAACATCTTATTTTAGATGTTGTTCTAGACGATTTCTTATTACGGACAGCAAATAACTTGTCTTTTATATATATATATATATATATATATATATATATAACGCATGGCCCCTAGAAAGACTAAGATGCAGGTTTGATATAAATAACTATTATTTTACTGAAAATTGCATTAATTCTACTGTAAAGCACTTTATGTACGAAGTCACGTAATTGTTCAGTATTCCATTCAATAAGAGCTAATATTGCATGATAAGCTGAGATATTGCAAGCAAAAATTCAATTTATGAAGGAAATATTATAATAGATTAATAATTAAAGCGGTTGAAATTTACGTATGATAAATGAAGTCGGGAGCACCAAATGAATCAGATACTTTGTTATGAATTGTAACGAGTGTTATTGGTGCGAATTACGTGAGTTCTGGCAAGTTTAATACTTTTGTAGAACAGCGGGTTTATATTTGTATTGTATTGTACCTGCATTTGTTGGATTAGTTTAAGTAATGTGGAATTATTTTAGCCCTTTAAATTTTATGCAACTTTAATTAAATTCAAATTAATTCAATTCTACTTACAATTCTAGTCGTTGCAAATTAATTTTCTTAGCTTAGAACTGGTGAAGGTTTAGTGTAGGTAATATAAATTAAATAACCACGTTGCAAAGGAAGTTGAATAGTGATTCATAAGAGAAAATTTATTTTTACCGCAAAGGGCGATTTATACGTATCATTCACAAAAGGTATATTTTTAAAAGAGTAGGTGACATTGGAAGTGATACATAAGATTATTTTGGGTGTGGGTTTTTTGTGCGATTTTATACTGCAGAAATCTACATTTTTGTTTATCTTATTGATTGTAAATATTTGTACCTTACAATTTTAGTAAAGGCTATTACACTAATCTATTCGAGCTAGAAAGTCGTTCGATGTTCTAATAACTGAAATATATATATATATATATATATATATATATATATAGTTTAAGTCACAGAGGTCGTAGAATAAATAAAAGATACTTCCAGTTAACAAAAGCACATAATTACAGGTACTATAAGAGTAAATAGGTCACTATACATATTGTTAGTTGAGAGCACACTGTATATAAAAATACATGAGATTAAACGCATAAGAAATAGAAATATCCAAGAGTAGTTACGAGCTAAGATAAGATTTGAAAACGTAACGAAATGCATCAAAATTAAATCAACGGAAAACCTATATAAATTGGCTTGATAAATATTTAACAAGTACGTTAAATATATCATCGTATACGCAGGCTAAAATTATGCATTATTTGAATAAATCGTACGTGACATAAAGTATTACATTTGTTTAAAAATCCAATTTAACTAGGAAATAAACAAACACCAAATTTATTTCGGTTTAGATTAGAATAAGCAATCAACAATGAATACGTGACTTAATGAACGAAAATTCGTGGGATTTCTCAATTAAATATCATGGTATGTAAATGAATACGTGACAATTTAAGCATTCATCCAAATATTTGAACTATACAATTGGTAAAATTTCCCGGAGTACACAATAAGATAAACATAAAAGGTGTCGCCCCAACTCGTGAAACAACGAATAGAAAACAAGAGGTACGGTCTTTAAATACGATAACAATTGAGTGACGAGTTTAGTATACATTTTAAATTGGGCTACGACGATACTCAGAGGTGCTAAATTAATTACGTAACCAGTCATACGAAAGTAAATGAAAATCATTTTGAAAAGTGTAAAAATTGTGCAAGTGTGAGCCGATCTATTATAGACAACTTAGTAAAAATAATATTTCTAACATAAATAAAACAGAGCTCTGGTAAATTCTCTGGTAGTTACTCTGGTAACTACTCTGGTGAATTCTCTGATTAATCATCTCCTGTTAAATTACTTTGGTAATTACTGACATGGTAAATGTTCTATTATTGTCTTGTTAATTACGGACATGGAAAACCTTTTATTTACACAAATTGAATCTTAAATTGGATTAACTTATGGGATTTTGAATAACGATTTGGATAGTATTTTGGTTTTGATGTCGACTTTCAAATTCGACTCTAAATATTCAGACTGGGCACGAAAACTCTTGGGGGATGCAGAGGAACTTAGGACCATTCCAGGTGGGCCATATTGCTATAATTTATTACTGAAAACTGTTTTAATTCAATACTTTTGGTACATGTAAGAGTCAACAAAACATTAGTTTCATTGATCAATTTATGAAAGTTAATAGGCATCTTTTTATTTATTTATTTATTTATTTACAATATCCAACAGGACAATGTCCCCTTTATAGGATAAGGTTAAAGCACATATTATCTAAAGTAATCTTATTATCTACTGTAAGTTAATGGTTTTGCGTCAGTAAATTTTTGACAACACTACATACTCTGGTTATTAAGGATAAGTTTTATACTGTGCACTGATGTGTTGAAAATGTCAATCAATTCAGCACAGCCATTATAATTGGTGATCATTTGATGTAAAGGAGACTTCCTCAAAACATTGCTATGTACCTGTGGCAAATAAAATGTGTTTTTTTGTCTTGAAGCAGTTCTAGGAACACGGAGTGAGATTTTAGAAAGCATGGAATTGCACATAATGATATTATTAACCAGCTTATATAAGAATATAATGGACTGTACATAGCGTCTATGTTGTAGGCTTTCTATGCCAAATGTAGTAAGCAGAATATCCTGTGGTATACCTCGCGCTGGATAATAACCAAAAAGAAAGAAGTGAATGGTCTTTAAATATTTGCGTTGGATCCTTTCAAGTTGCAAACAATGTATATTGTAGTTAGGGTTCCAAACTGTTGAGTCATATTCCAGTCTGCATCTTATAAATGCACAATAAAGAGTATGTAGAGTATAGATATTTTGAAAATCTTTGTAATTGCGTAATACAAAACCTAGGTTTTTCACTGCCATTTGAGTGATTTGTTGTATATGTTTATTAAAAGTTAATTTGGCATCGAATGTCACGCCCAAATCTTTAAAGTACTCAACTCTATTAATACGTGCATTATGTATTGTGTAACACCACGATATCTTCGTTTTCTTTTTTGAAAATGACATTATATTGCATTTACTAGGGTTTAATGGCAAGTAGTTATGATCACACCACTTGCACAAGTTATCAAGGTTTTGTTGTAGCTTGTTACAATCCTCATGTGATATAATGGTGCAATAAAATTTAAGATCGTCTGCATAAAGTGAATACTTTACATTAAAGCAATCCTTAACATCGTTAATGAAAATTATAAAGAATAGAGGCCCCAAAATAGATCCTTGCGGCACACCTGAGGTTTGAGGAAATTTATTGGATATGTATCCTCGATACTCAACAAACTGGGATCTGTTTGAGAAATAACTTCTGAATAGTTGAACTAATACTGACGACAGGCCAATGATATCAAGTTTGTACAGTATAATCTCGTGAACTAGACGGTCAAATGCTTTTGAAAAGTCGCTGTATATCACATCTACTTGAGTTGATTCATCAAGAGATTCACCAATGTATTGCGTTATTTCAACCAAGTTTGATGTTGTAGATCGTCCTTCACAAAACCGTGTTGACTAGGTGCAACATATTGTTCAAAATGTGCATATATATATTTATGTAATATTAATTCAAACACTTTAGAGAAATTATTAATTAATGCAATTGGCCTGTAGTTGACTATATCTTTCTTATTTCCCTTTTTAAACACTGGGCGAATTCGTGATTCTTTCCACATATGTGGAAATTTATTTAATTTCAATATTGCATTAAAAATAATACCCATTGGTTTTACAAATACAGGTGCACAGTCTTTGATCAGAAATGCAGGAATTGCGTCAGGGCCCATTGTAAAATTAGCTTTAAGCTTCATCATTGCTTTGATAATGTCGTCATCAGTGATAGTAGGTAGATGTAACACATTGTTGCAGGAATGTTTTAAAGTTTGTAATGGAACTATATTTGTACAATCTGTAAATGACATTGAGAAATAATTTGCAAATGCATTAACAATGTCTTGAGGATCTTGTATAACTGTGTCATTATACGACATTTCGGATGGAATACTTGACTGATTTTTTTTAGAATTAATATATGTCCAGAATTTCTTTGGATTGTTATTTAAATCCTTTTCAACAGATAAAACATAACTACGATATGCAGCATTAATAGTATACTTTAAATTTGCTCGAGCATTTTTCCATTGATTATATGTACTTAGACAACGATCTTTTTTGTAATTACACCAAAGTTTAGTCTTAAACTTTAATTTGTTTATTATCTCCCTTGAAAACCAAGCGGAATATTGTTTGTTTACAGTTTTCTTTTTAGGAACATACTTAGAAAGAATGGAGTTTAAGATTCTATAAAATTCTAACACTATATCATCGACATTTGGAATGGCTGAAAGTACAGACCAGTCAGTTTTTTGCAGTTCCTCATATAAAACATTATAATTGCATTTTTTATAGTTAAGATATAGTTTTTCACAAATAGGAAAGTTAGTGTTTTGCTGGTTATTAATTTGAAGTTCAATGTTTAATGCTGGGTGGTGACTGTCTTCCTCCAGTATAGGGTCACACCGAAAGACTTGACAGTTCAAATTACTTAATACAAGATCCAGTAATCGTCCATTATTATTTAAGATGTTATTGAATTGCTTGAGGTTAAAGAAAAGAGAAGCATTATTGATGACAATAACTTTCTTGCTAAATGCATCACTAATGTATTCGGGCACGTTAAAGTCGCCTATTAGCACAATGTTTGAGCCAAATAACTTGCATGTGGATTCCATGGCATCACATAGATCTGTGTAAATGTCACAATGCATACCAGGTGGAATATATATTACGATAATAAAAATAGGTGTATGCTTGCACTTAACTTTAACACAAAGTAAATCTAAATATGAGCCTAAGTTTTTAAATTCATCGCAATCAGTACTAAAGTCCATCACATGAGCGTCAATTTCTTTTTTTATAGCTAGAAGGACACCTCCACCTCTAGTAGTATTTGTAGCGCTATAATTGCGGTCTGACCGAAACACGTTAAATAATGATTTATCGAAAAGCTCTGAATCAGAGAACGTATCGTTAAGCGATGTTTCAGTAAATGCAAATATATCAAACTCAGTGGCTATGATAGAGTTTAAGTATAACTGTCTAATTTTCGTCCGCAATCCACGCACATTCTGATAATAACATTTCAATGTATGTGCACTTAAATAAATACTACTATTTTGTATGGTGTAATTTACTGAGTCATTATTTGGCAACTGTAGTTGCTATTCATCATTATACTGAATTTTTAATTTTCTTGACGTTAGAAGTTTAAGGTAGGTTGGGCATTTGGAATCAAAAGACGTGTGGTTGATATCATATCCCGTTTTAAACACTAAGTTTGCATTATTGCAGTTTGCACACTGTTGCTTATTGTTGTTGCAGTTTTTAGTATTATGGCTTACATCATTGCATTTCCCACACGTTTCACTATGAGTACAATTTTTTGCTACATGGTTGAATTGATTGCAGTTGAAACATCGTACAATATTTATATATTCATATACTGGGCATTTGTTAAATCCTATGTATAAATAATCTTGTTCTGAGTTTGATATTATTTGTTTAAAGGTGGTTGGATCACAGTTTAAGATTGCGAAACACTTGGTTTTCATTTTCTTAAATACTTTAACTTCAAGTTTACTGTTATCGAATATAATGTTACTGTTTTGCCTCTTCACAGCTTCAACTATATTTTCTGCAGTATAGTCTGGATCAATTCCAATTATTTTTATTTGCGGGGATTTTCTAATAGAAATATGACTGGTGTAACCATTACCAAGGTTTTGCTCAATATTTTGCTTGATTTTAGTAGCTTCCATATTGTTTCTACATTTGACTAATATTGAACCATTTTTAACTTCCTTCAGCCCAGTTATACTAACACCAAGTTCAACAGGGTTAATTTTCTGCTTTAGATCTGTTTTTATTTTGGCACTATCATTTCCTGCTGCTGCTTTAACAACAACAATGCTCTCACTTTTTAAAAGTGATGAATATGATTTGCAAGAACCATTATAAAAAACATGTTCCTTCACATTTGGTGTCTGACATGTGATTAAATTATTTAATTTTATTTCCAAATTTTTTATTTTATCTTGCAATAAATTAATTATTTCTTCCTTATCTCTAATAATAATGTCCTTTGATAAACTTACTTCATTTATAACATTAATTTGATTTTGTAAATATGTTATGTTTTGAGGTTAGTTCATTTTCACAACAAATTATTCTATTTTCTTCTAAGATTTTTATATTTTTTAATCGTTCAACACAACTTGGATGGAATACTGAAGCACATTTTACACAAACAATAACTGTAGATTTTTTTGTGACACAGCATTTATAAAATTTCTCAGGAGGATCATTATGTTGATCACTACCAGGCGCCATGTTGAATCCAAAATCTTGAAACGTTTCAAAAGGTCTCTAAATATAACAAAAGGCTCGTTTTGCTGGCTTCAATTTCTTAAATCTGGTATATGTAAATATTCTGAAAAAGGGGAAGATTTTAAAAAGGTTGTAAACATTTAATCATTATATTGTGTATTGTAGAATTGCTTTATTTAATTGAATCAGCTAGTTGAGGCAAAGAAAATCAATAACTTAATATTTCACATCATAGGTGCTTGATTAATATAAAGGGAGCATTATATTACACCCAATCGTGGGGCTAATAGAAATATCACAGCATTTTATAACGCCCATCGCAGGGGTTCGTGGGGCTAAAAATTAATAAAACATCGTAGGGGCTGGAGTAATAATACAGCATTTTATGGTATGCCCAATCGTAGGGCCTAATATAAGGGGATAACACAGCATTTTATGTGTATATATATATATATATATATATATATATATATATATATATAGTAGCGAATGAAGTTCCTATATCTTGACCGTCAATAAAAATGTTTAGAATATTCCCGAAATACCTTGCTAGCTCAGTTTTAAATGAAACAACGAGAAGCCAACATCAAGCCTATAATAACTTCAAATATTTATTAACAATCAATCCTTCAAATAATAATTGCAATATCGCCATACATCTTTTTTTAACACACATTATCAAAAAAAAAGTTATTACAAACATTAATATCTATAAATAAAATTCAACATCGTTAGCCATCTTAAGTCTAAAAACAATATTCTATAACTGCTTTAAAAAACTCTATAATTAGTATTTCACAAACCTTCTTTATGCAAGTCACGCTATGTTCAACCTTTTTTTTTAGAAATGACCGTGGATAATTTTAACAATCCTTCTTACCTTGTAGTCAAACGTAGCTGATCATATACATTTAATACACCCTTTTAATTCAATTTAATTCAATTTAATTTAATTTAATTTAATTTAATTTAATTTAATTTAATTTAATTTAATTTAATTGAATTGAATTGAATTCAATTCAATTCAATTCAATTCAATTCAATTCAATTCAATTCAATTCAATTCAATTCAATTCAATTCAATTCAATTCAATTCAATTCAATTCAATTCAATTCAATTCAATTCAATTCAATTCAATTCAATGCAATCCAATCCAATCCAATCCAATCCAATCCAATCCAATCCAATCCAATCCAATCCAATCCAATCCAATCCAATCCAATCCAATCCAATCCAATCCAATCCAATCCAATCCAATCCAATCCAATCCAATCCAATCCAATCCAATCCAATCCAATCCAATCCAATCCAATCCAATCCAATCCAATCCAATCCAATCCAATCCAATCCAATCCAATCCAATCCAATCCAATCCAATCCAATCCAATCCAATCCAATCCAATCCAATCCAATCCAATCCAATCCAATCCAATCCAATCCAATCCAATCCAATCCAATCCAATCCAATCCAATCCAATCCAATCCAATCCAATCCAATCCAATCCAATCCAATCCAATCCAATCCAATCCAATCCAATCCAATCCAATCCAATCCAATCCAATCCAATCCAATCCAATCCAATCCAATCCAATCCAATCCAATCCAATCCAATCCAATCCAATCCAATCCAATCCAATCCAATCCAATCCAATCCAATCCAATCCAATCCAATCCAATCCAATCCAATCCAATCCAATCCAATCCAATCCAATCCAATCCAATCCAATCCAATCCAATCCAATCCAATCCAATCCAATCCAATCCAATCCAATCCAATCCAATCCAATCCAATCCAATCCAATCCAATCCAATCCAATCCAATCCAATCCAATCCAATCCAATCCAATCCAATCCAATCCAATCCAATCCAATCCAATCCAATCCAATCCAATCCAATCCAATCCAATCCAATCCAATCCAATCCAATCCAATCCAATCCAATCCAATCCAATCCAATCCAATCCAATCCAATCCAATCCAATCCAATCCAATCCAATCCAATCCAATCCAATCCAATCCAATCCAATTCAATTCAATTCAATTCAATTCAATTCAATTCAATTCAATTCAATTCAATTCAATTCAATTCAATTCAATTCAATTCAATTCAATTCAATTCAATTCAATTCAATTCAATTCAATTCAATTCAATTCAATTCAATTCAATTCAATTCAATTCAATTCAATTCAATTCAATTCAATTCAATTCAATTCAATTCAATTCAATTCAATTCAATTCAATTCAATTCAATTCAATTCAATTCAATTCAATTCAATTCAATTCAATTCAATTCAATTCAATTCAATTCAATTCAATTCAATTCAATTCAATTCAATTCAATTCAATTCAATTCAATTCAATTCAATTCAATTCAATTCAATTCAATTCAATTCAATTCAATTCAATTCAATTCAATTCAATTCAATTCAATTCAATTCAATTCAATTCAATTCAATTCAATTCAATTCAATTCAATTCAATTCAATTCAATTCAATTCAATTCAATTCAATTCAATTCAATTCAATTCAATTCAATTCAATTCAATTCAATTCAATTCAATTCAATTCAATTCAATTCAATTCAATTCAATTCAATTCAATTCAATTCAATTCAATTCAATTCAATTCAATTCAATTCAATTCAATTTAATTTAATTTAATTTAATTTAATCGAAATTCGACTTCATAAAGAAAGTTAAATTATCCACTTACGGAAAAAAATAATCTACGTACCAAATTCTTAAGTAACCTAACCCACTTAAATACATAAAACAAACACAGATATCTTTTAAAAGATTTACCGTTAATTATGCTGATTGCCCATTTTTTCTTCTTGTTTATTAAGATTGTTTTTCCATGTTCAAAATGTACAATTCAAGATCATACTTTATTTTGCAAAATCCGCATCTATATCGTTCACTTACCTGACCATCAATAGAATTTGAAAATTTATACCGTATTCTTCATTTTAAATTAAAATTTATTTTGCAGAAATTTATTACTATTCATCAGTTAAACTAACTCTATTATTTCTTCAAATCTTAGTTCCTCGTACTCAAATTAAGATCAACTTGTTAAATTCCATTTGTAATTTTTAAACCTGTTGTAAGACACTAACGAGAAGTGAATTTTATTCAATTCAATTAACCATTCACAGTTGACAGTTTATAACTGACGATTGACCTCGTTCTGATTCTTTATTGGTTTATATAAACGTTCCTACGTCATGAAAACTGGAAAAATCGGTAAGTTTCTGGTTGATTTCATTCATAAGGTTGATGTAATTTACTATGAACTGGCGTTAATTAATGCATAAATTGCTGTCATCCTTGATTTATTACGTCGTAAAATACTTTACTATAATCCCTAATTGGTGTAAGTTAAAATGCTTTTGTGTGATTTTGATTAATAACTTGTTATTTTTGGTTTTGCAATCATTTTCTTTTGATTTATGGGCTGTTAAATGTCTTATCGCACATTACAGTCTCCCTACTTGGAATGTCCATTTGTGTTATTTGTTTTAACTATCTGCCTCCTACTTATTTAATTTATGGGTTTATTGGTTATTCTCTATTTGTGAATGAATCTAGAAATTCGAAAAATCTAGAAAATGAAATAGTTTTTCGATTTAAAATACAAGTTTTTCTGTTTAGCTTTAAAAATGTTTTTTATCTTGTCACAAAATGGAGTGGATCTTGTTATAAAATGAACTGAAGGGGTTTTTAATAATCTTTTAAGGAAGTACTTTGAGAAGCACGTGCTTTAAATGATATTTAGTAGTTTTTAGTGGAGAATTTTAGAAACACGGGTTCTTAACTTACGTAATATGGTGTATTCTTTTTAGAACGCGGTTTAAATGGTATTTAATAGCAATGGATGTTTTGCAGTTTCAAGGATTTTTAAATTACATACTATACTACTTAAAGATACTGTTGTGCAAAGCTTATTATATCACAGTTCTCGCATTTGAAATAATTCTAATTGATTAATTCGATTCATGCACAGTTTACATATGAAATAGTTTAAAATTTGGAAGTTATTAAATGCAGTTATTTGATTTTGTAATATACAATGAAGATGGAAAATTCTTCGATACAAAAAAACTGCTTTGAAATTTAATTAAATCGAAGATGCACTTTTGGTAACCGATGTTTTAAATTGAGATTTAAGCGAATATAGATAATTTTGTAAACTGGAATTTGAACGTCAATATAAAATAAAACCAGGAAAAAAGTTTTGGATAAGCGCTTTTTTAACATATAGGCATAAGTATAAAATTTTAGATTGCATTGTTTGTAACTGAAATTTCAATATTTATGTCATTTGAATTTAAGGTAGAATGTCTTATTTATATAATACTTTGTAACGATATCTACCAGAAAGTTTGCGGTCAGAGTTCGAAACACTTTGACTCTTAATAGACTATCTGACATGGATTTTTTGCCCAACAGACTGTTTCCGATTACGGAGCATGAGTAATTAGAATATTAAATAGATTTCTTTATTTTTTTTGACTGTTGGAGTGTTGTATGTACAGGTTATGGTCACTATACATTAATGAAATCACAGATAAAGCATTTCACAATTAAAATTTTAGTTATAGTTATAAAAATAAAATAATAAATAGCTCATTTACGACAATTATAGCGCACTCTATGACGAATATATGCTGATATACACCTAAGCTTGTTTTAAAACAACTCCCGCTACAATCGTTAGAAACGAAATTCAACCAACTAGAATTGTAATTTAAGTTCTATTTTGTATCATTAGTGTTAAATGAGTTATGGGGTTATTTGGTAACGAAACTACAAAGTATGTATAAATAATAGCACTTGAGGAAACCTACATCCTAAATGACTATGGTATTTTCTGCGACTACTACTATTTAGTATCTTGTACTTAAGTAACAGCATAATGAATCCAAATGTCCACCTACAAGTGAGATTAACTGAACGAACAAGTCACAAAGAAGACTGATGGGATCCCTATTTGTTCCTCACTGCCGGTCTTCATATAAAATTGATTTACAATGATCGATTTTAATGAATTTCCTGATTGAATTCTAACAAAAACTTTTCCATTTTCATAAAAGTTTTAGAACCATTTTTAACGAAAGCTCGCTTTATGATTCCAAAATTTAAAGAACACACGATGGGCTTGTTGCAACTTTCGCATTGTAGCGTAATTAATAAAATAGTGCGCTTTACTATGCGGAGAGAACCAAATGGTTGATGCTACTAAATGTCCACAATTTTTTTAAACTTTTATTCAAGTACAAGTGTAGTAATTTGCCAGACTCACATAACAATTTTTCTAACAAGAGAAATGCCATATCATCATTCACAAAGCAACCCATAAAAACTTTTTCATGCATAAATGACGAAATTCTGGAAGTAATGGTGCTTGCAAAACCATTTATTATTTGTTAAGAACCCTTACTATTAGTAATACAACGGTTTGGCTCTATTATACTTTAAAAATGGTGTCTTTTATTTCATAATAAAACGTTTGCAAACTCTTAACATGCAGTGCTCTCTGAAATACAGATTTTTACGATCATTTGCAGTAAATTTTATTCAACGCAGGTATTATCTAGTTATTTTACTGCAGTATTCTCTTCTCGAATTTATTAGAATATTCTGAAGTGAAGTTCGTGTAGAATTCGTGTTCTTTTTTATGGTTTTGTTAACCGTATTTAGTAGAAGCTGCATGTCGAATTTACGATTGTTCATCCTACGTTGTTACATGAACAGTATTTGGAGTTTCAACATGCGGATAAGTCGGAAAGGGAAGCGAACGACCTACAAATTGAAACTTTTTTATACTTCCTTTATACCCAGTTTCACAAATATATAACGCCTTTGAGTTTTATATTAACGCTGGTTTGTAAATACTGCTGAATTTGCAGTTAAGAATATCAGGGAAAGATTATAATTCCTAACATAAATACTTAGAGTTATTTATAGTCGACGTTCACCCTTTTTCTACCGCGAAAAAGTTTCAACACCTACCGATCGGGCCCATTGGACCCATGTGTAATCCAAAATGCTTTTCTTTATTTTAACATTTACATTTCAGATAACCATTTCAAATGGACCTGTACCTTGCCGAAGTTCTAGATTACTAGAACAGATGTAATGGTTTGTCTGTTCTAATGAGCTAAAGAGCCAAACTACAGGTCCAACCAAAGTAGTAGGATCGTTAGTGAGGAACCAGACTAAAACAGGTCCCCGAAAGAGGGCACCGGCTCTTTCGGTACTTAGATTGGCAGAGACTATAGGGGTCGGTATGGCAGTCTAAGACACACTACCGCGATGTGGAAGGCAACGGGAAACCATCACATTATCTCCCAAGTGCACAGCGTACTTAAATTGTTATAAACATGATGGCATTCTCTGGGGTAAAAGATTCTTGAGTTAAAATAGTTCCCCATTCGGATCTCCGGGAGGGGACTACTTCGGAGGATGTGTTTGGAAAGTTCAGAATAAGAGTCGGGAACATTTTTCGAGTCGGAGCGTGGAATGTTAGAAGTATGAAGCAAGTAGGTGAGCTAGAGAACCTGAAAATTGAAATGAATAGGTTAGTAGGGATCAGCGAAGTTCGGTGGCCAGAGGCGGAGGATTTTTGGAGTGGAGACTTCCGGGTAATTCATACGGAATCAGAGGAAGGAAATTCTGGTGTGGGTATAGTTATGCGAAAATTACTTATAAAAGAACGAAAGAGTAGTCATGGTTAGATTAGAATCTAAAACGCTAAACACAGTAATAATCTGAAAAAAAGAAACGGAAAAAGGCACTTTGACTTTGAGAAACTAAAAGATAAAGATATTCAAGAAAGATTCGAAAATAAATCAAATGAATTGCTGAAAGATATCGGGAAAATTTCTGATACTAAGGAAGTAGAAACAGAATGGAATAACATTAAATCCAGCTTAGACATGACGGCCAGATATATTCTGGAGTATACACAAAAGTAAATAAGAAACCATGGATAACAAAGGATATCCTGAATTTAAAAGAAGAAAGACGAAAATACAAAAATAGATCAGACGAAACAGGAAAACAAGAGATACAAAGTCATAAAATAGGAAATTATTCGCAAATGCAGGAAAGCTAAAGAACAATGGATTGATGAAAAGTGCAAAGAGATACAAACTAAGATGAAAATAGGAAACACAGATGAAGCATACAAACTAATTAGAATCAATTTTAGGGATATAAAACCGTGTAGCAAAAATATAAAGGACGCGGGAGGAAACGTCATTATAGAAAATGTAGATAAAGTGGGTAGATGGCAAGAATATATAGGTAATTTATATGCAGGAGAGGAACTAAGAGCATTAGAACAGGAATCAGACATTGAAAATGATGACTTGGGATATCCTATACCTAGAGAAGAGTTTGAATTAGCATCAAAGGGCCTGAAAAATGGTAAGGCGCCGGGTTCAAATAAGGTGCAAGCAGAAACTCTAAAAGTCGCTGGACAAGCAGTAACAGAACGTCTCTTCCAACTTGTTAGCTATATGTATGAGACAGGTGAGATACCGAAAGATTTCAAACGTAACATCATAGTAACTATACCAAAAAAGGAAGGCGCGGATAGATGTGAAAATTTTTGGAACAATTAGTTTGACAGCACACGTGTCAAAAATATTAACTAGAATTGTACAAAGGCGAATGGAAAAACGAGCTGAAGAAATACTAGGAGGAGATCAATGTGGGTGTAGGCGAAACAGGGGAACACGGGAGGCTAATTTAGCTCCGAGAGTGATAATGGAGAAAACAATACAAAAGGGGGAAAGCGTGTATATAGGGTTTGTAGATCTGGAAAAAGCATTCGACAATGTAAAATCGAAAAAAATGTTCGAAATACTCAAAAAGATTGGAATGAGTTATACGGATAGACGAATAGTACATAGCTTATACAAAGAGCAAACAGTAGTAATAGAATTAGAGCAGGAACGCAGAGGAGTAAACATTAGGAAAGGGGTTAGACAGGGATGTGCCGTATCCTCATTAATTTTTAACTTGTACATTGAAGAGGCAATGCATACTGTCGAATACAGGAAGATATTTGGAATTATTATGCAGGGACAAAAAATTGATATGCTTAGATTTGCAGATGATATAGCGGTACTAGCATCTAGCAAGGAAGAGTTAGAAGCTGCTCTTAATGAAATAGAAACAAAGAGATACGGTATGAAAATTAACAAAAATAAAACTAAAGTACTAATGTGCCAAGGAAGGGAAAATAAATCAAAAACAAGAATACAAATAGGTAACGAGGACTTACAAGAGGTTAAGGATTTCTGCTACCTAGGAAGTCAAATAACACAAGATGGGAAAAGCACAAAAGATATAAAACAAAGATTAGCACAAGGTCGTGCTACATTTAACAAGAAAAAGCAACTACTGTGTTTAAAGACAACAAACATGGAAACGGTTGTGGAACCTGGACAGTAGGAGAAGCGGACAAGAAAAAGGTAGAAGCCCTTGAAATGTGGTGCTACAGACGTATGATGAAGATGGACAGACAAAGCTAAGAAAACGAAGTACTAAGGCATTTTTGGGAATAGCATGGGTTATATTACAAGCAGACCTAGATCAGATAGTGATAAATGCAGACTGTGCAAATTTCAGGGAAATGTGTAGGTTAGTTCAGAATAGGAAACAATGAGGGTACGCGTCTAACCAGTTCCAGGACTGAAGATCTAATGATGATGATTTTAGATATATTTATTCAAAACACTTTTTACATACTGTAACAGAATATTCTCTGCATACATGTTGATTACATTTATAGAATGTTGTTTTAGTGTTTCGATCTTTTTTAGCTATGCATATACCGCATCGTCTCTACTTTTCCGGAAGCTTATATGCTGTACTGGTGCTTGGTACCAGTTCTTCAAAATTTTCATTATATTGTGCCAGCTGTTTTCCCAATTCTATAATAAAATTTCTTCTCTTTGTGTCACAATTTCCACTGAGAGATAACGGACAATGGCCATCATTTAGTCTTGCCTTTCATGCTGCGTGTCCTTTTCATTTGGTCCATAGTGTCGACCCCAGCTTTAGTTTAGTTATAGTCCAGAATTATTTCAAGTTTTATTGGGTCCGTCATCGATTTTCTTGTCATTATGCAATGTACTAAGTAATGTTACAATTTTGCCTCTTTTTGGGCAGTATGAAGCCATCATTTTATCGCTTTGAAAACCAAATAACGTGGAAGTATTTCACGGTTCTTGGGATTCGTAAAAAAACTGAACAAGCTTATTTTTTCGGATGGTTTCAATAATACTCGGATTCTTTGATAATTTGCAACTGAATATAAAGTCAAAAAATCGTCGCAGGTTCTATTTCGTTCAGAGTTTTTTGTCTCTTTTCTCAATATTTTCACCACATTTTCGCCTTATTGGTTTTCTCTTTCTTCTCCAGTTTTCCTACGTAAATTTCTAACTTTCAAACAAACATATGACGTGACGCTGTCACAAATTGCTCAAGTGATACTATATTTTCCTGTTTTTGAAAGTATATGTTGCTAAAATGGACATTTTTTTCTGTAAGTTACCAATTAATCTACGGTCATACTCCAATCTGGATTAAATCAGTCTTGTAGGTGATCATTCCACATTTTGAACCACTCGCGAATCTGTTGTAGTTGTCAGTAGATTTTCCTTTCCTCCTTGAAGCCGCATTATCAAATCTAATCACTCGAAGTATGCTTTGAGATCCTAGTACGGCTCATGATATTGTTGAAAATTTTTCGTCCATCTTTGTTACTCCACAATTGGGATATCTATTCGTTTTATGATTTATAAAACCCCAATATGTATAAGTAGGCCGATAAATTTTAGAAATTCTTTTTGATCAAGTGGTTTCCATTTATTTTCAAAGACGTTATATGCTTCTACATTAGTCTATGTGATAATAATTTTTAAAAATGGTTTTCTAAAATATATCAACAACGCAGAAGGTATACTAAAGACATTTCGTGTAGGTCCTGATTTTTCTCGCAAAATATTATGCTGACATTGTCGCTCCTGTAGAGGGTTGACAGGATTTTCAAGTCATACAAGTTGATTCTTGGATGTAAAAGTTAAATTTTGTTTGCTAATAATGGTGTTCATTTCATCATCATCGATTTCATCTGAGTTGGAATCATTAGAGTTTTCATTTCTGAATTTTCCTCACCCTGTGCAACTTCAATGTCTATTTCTCCATCATCGTCGGATGAAACACATTCACTGTTGCTGTTGTATTCAATATCACTCATCTCGTTTATTACTGCTTCCCATTCTTCGGGCTTTAATGGTTTTCGCATATCCATTTTTTATAATTTTAGTCACCAAAATAACAATGTATTATGAACTAACAAAAGTCAACTAAATTATATATAATTTATTTACCTGACTTAATAAATGAGAGTGAGACAGTGAATAAATTTACTATTTTCATAAACAAACGAACACTAGTCACTTACAGAAGTCCAAATTGTACTGAATACCATATCATTCGTTGCTGTTACTCAAACAGCGGGGAAGTATCTAAAATAAGTCCCTAAGTCGTATGATCCCCAACAAGGGAATCGCTACATTTGCATACTACTGATTTTGTCTATAAGGTAACACTATAGCTCCAATGGAGCTAGATGGGAGTTTCCGATTGAAAAGTTGTATTAAAAAAAAACAATTTTTGGAATAAATGAACACCATAAGAAAATTACAAAAGACACGTTAATAAACAAAGTCAGGCAGCTTCCGAGTCCAAAAGCATTAGATATTGATATGAGGATACGCTAAAATCTCGTTCGGGTCCATTGGACCCGCTCAGTAGACAAAGGATTGGTTAAGTACTCTGGCTCTGTTTGATACATCAATTTTTAAATATTAGAACAAATCAACATTTTGTGATAGTATTGTGGTTTAGGACACTCACTTATTATGTATAAATCACGCCCATCGCACATGGGGGTGGTGGTACATTTAAAAAATTTAAAGAATCCTTTTATAAAAAGTCTACATAACTTTGCCATTAAAACATTCTCGGTGCATATGATCTAATATTTTGTTACTAATTTAGTATACAGATCTGCAGTAAAACGCTGCCGTAGATAACTATGTCGGCAACCGTTTAGTCTATCTTTTCTTTACGCGTAAGATTTAAGGTAACTTGTAGTACCGCTTTTTGTATAACAATCATTTTCCCGACACTATAGTAATATTAGGAAATTCTACATATTTTTGGTACGATCTGACATCCCAAACAATGGTATCCCTTAGTTCAAGAGCAACTTTACTTGTACTGGTCGTTCGCTGCGTCTAAAATCGTTTCACTGCAATTACCGAATATAAAACGTTTCCTAAAATCACTCTAACCCAGTGAGAGTAGCATTGAAAGATTCCCTAGCCTAGATAAGAGGCACCCGGTGGATCGAATTCACCGATAGATAAGTTTTCTGATCGGAGTCGCGAATTCATCTGCCAATCAGTAGACCGACAATCATGTCGTGTGATCCTTAAGGAAGGAAGGAGGATTGAACAGCTGATTTCCATTGGGTTATATAGATTAATATCTGGTAACGTTACCCGTTGAAAAAATCTGGTGAATTCTAGTTGTTGTTTCTATTTTCTTATTGGTGCTAGAAGTGGACTGATATTTTTACGTCAGCATCGAGAATCTTCATGACTTATACAACTTTCAGAAAACCGTGTTCTATTATTCTCAGGCTACATTAATTAGTTGACGTCGCTCCTTATCTTTATGACATTCAAGATTTATGGCTATAATGAATCTCTTTTTTTATTTTAAAATTTGGACGATGTCATTTACATATGTAACATTCTATCACTGGATTATTCTAGAAGTTCAATGAACACGTTTTTCAATTGAAATACAGTTTGTGAATATCTACTGATATTTTAAATTAATACGCCTTCATTGTAAATACCGTGTTTGGTATTAAGAAGCAAACGCATTTAAATATTATACCTGCGCTTTATATAAAATGAAATTCAACGCGTTTTATAATTTGTTGAATCGGTTTGTTTTCTTTTGTACATAAACACAATCAAATGAAATCTTTTACAATAATTACGCATTTACGCAATTGAGTACTTTAAAACCAAAATGTAGATGAAACTCTTTGAAAAAAAACGTTATTCTATGCGTTGAATATACGTTTTCGATATTGACTGTGAATATTTGTATTTCTGAAGTTTTTGTTAGATTTAGTATACCAATTGGGTTAGAGAAAGTTTGGTTCTACTTACTGAATAGCTGTAGTAGTGGTTTTTCTCTTTCTCTCTCTCTCTCTCTATCTCTCTCTCTCTCTCTTAGGATATATATATATATATATATATATATATATATATATATGTATATAGTGATAAAGAGGGCACAAGAGGTCATTGAATACCCATATTCTATTAAAAACCCCTCCAAAGAGGAAAAAACGGGAAAAGGTTATACCCTGTATAAAAATAATATTTCTTTAGCAAAGTGTGAAAAGATTCCCAATGCTTTTCTAAATTAATTCATTCCTGCCACATGCATAAATAATAATTTTTGAGAGATACCTTGTATAAATAAAACCTTATATACTTAGTAAAAACGAGTATTCATTTTAAGATATGCGCTTCATTTATTGAAAGGCAAATTGCATTCTTAAACATAAGAACGAAGCCCTCATTGAAAGTACTAGATAATTTCCGTGTGTAAATTTCAATATTCATTCTTGTAAGAACTTCCAGAATCTTTCTTATTAATAAGTTAAAACGTCACTTTACTAAGAAAAATTATTAAATTGAATTAAAGAATTGAACAATCTTCGACATGTATAATCCTGATGCAAGAGAATACGCTGAGTTTAATTGGTTAAAAATAAGGATGCACCTTACAAACTGATGTTCTAACTGCAAATAGATATTTAGGATGGAACCAAAAAGTATTTAATATCGTTAATGATGATGCAAATCAGGTTTTGATAAGCGCTATTTTCGCAAGTATAAAATTTGGATTTTTTTTGTTTGTAACTGATAAAAATATTTAAATATTTGTAACTTATTAAAACGAGTTCTTAATCTGATAAAAATTATTTTTGTGTAAGAGGATAATTTCCAGCAAAAAAATTTTGAATTCGGAGTTCGAAGCATTTTGATCTTTTAAATAATCTGTGCAGCGTCACTGGTCAACGACGTTCACTAACGGGGTAATAATAGATAGGTAAATTTTTCACATATAAATTAAACCTATTAACAAAGATTAGATAAGAATTATTTTAACACTTTTAAGTGACTTTTAAGAGTAATTTTCTGTTTGAAGTTAAGCTGTAAACAGTTTTATAAATTCTTTTGTATGAAAGAAAAATGTTTTTGAATACATAAATGTATCTTGAGATATCTGTTTCATTTTCTTTTCGTAAATTTCACAGCATAGTTTCTGTTGAGCTAGTCAGGCAAGGAACAGGTAGTTCGCTGTACCTGAGTCACAGCATAAATTTAACGGCTCCTCATAGGCCGTATTCACAACAATTTTAGCAACATCCAGCGTGAGGCCTAGTCACCGTGACTAATATTGAGTCACTTGCCAACAAATTCCATTTTTTAATATTATTTTAAGACTCATTAAATTTACTTATTCTTATATATATATATATATATATATATATATATATATATATATATTATTACTTGAAATTGTGTTTCTTGGGAAAAAGGTCTAAATAAATAAAAAAATATTTTTTTCACATTATATGCGTGTTAAACAGACGTTTCGACCGTCACAAGATGGTCTTTATCAATGATGTTTCTTTACCCATAAACGGAGGTTTATATATTATAACGTAGTATAAATTGAGTCATTCATTGAATGGTATGGTACGGTTACTACACTTTAATTTATTTAATATACAATTGTACTAAACATTTAAGTCACATATTAAAATATTGTTGATATATATAATTTATGTACAACCTTGATGCGAGTTGCTAAACTCTTAGTCAAAATTTAAAATTCTAATTTCTTAGTAAACATGTATATTAAAATGTTTAGTACAGAGTTTGATTGGAGACTCTGTACTAAACATTTTAATATACATCACGCATGTCACGCATATAATGTGAAAAAAATATTTGTTTATTATATATATATATATATATATATATATATATATATATATATATATAGACGTGATAAAGAGGTCACACGAAGGCATGGAAACCAAATTCTATGAATAAAACCTACCCAAATAGAAGGAAAACGGAAAAATTAAAATTTCCGAATAATCATTGTTTCTCTCTCTAAAAAAAAATAAGCGTATTGCATGTACAAAGTCATTAAATTCATTCGCGTTAATAAAAAGCATATTTTTTTGTATTTGTATAAATAAAGCCTACTTAATAAAAACGAGTTTCGTTCTATGATATAAGATAAAAATTCATTTAAAATATCCGCGAAAAAACTATATCAATGTTATTGCATTTGGCAAATTGAAGTTTTAATTAATTAAGTAATTATACTGAAATCGGTATTTTATTAGCATGCAAAACAATTGCAAGCATGAATTATTTATGTAATAAATTTTCTGTGTAAAATATGCGTTTCATTTACCGTTTGTAAAACCATAAAGAAAACAATCGCAAGCGTTAATTATTTTTCTGTGTGTGTGTAAATAAAGCATTCCTAGTCAAAACAAGTGTCAATCTTTAAGATACAAAGCCATTTATTTTTTATAAAAATACACCTTGCGTGCATAAAATGTTTGCTTTATTTATCGTAGAAATACATTTATTGCGGCTACAAAGCATAGAGGGCGCATTTAGAGCCTAAATGCTAGAATTTTCGTGATTAGTAAAGAAAAGTACGTCATCTGTACTAAGAAATACTATCAAAACCATTAAATCGCTAATTATTGAATAAATGCCGATTAGAAGAACTCGCGAGAACATAAGAATGTAATAAAAATCGATAAGAATTATTTATAGGTTTCAGTGTTACAAAATGAAAAAGAAAAACAGTACGTGAACGCCATGCATTAGACAGAGATCGACAACGTCTTGCTATGCTCGTAAATCATATCGGCCGCGGTGGTTCGACACTAATTGGATCGTTATAACCGTGATATTTTTGGAAATATTACATCACATGGATGTATTATGTTTCAAGTGGATCCGGAAGGATATGGAGAATGTGACGTAATTAGATGATTTTGTATATAAGCGGAAGTAATCCGTATTCATGGATTCATTTCGATTTACGAGATGGACCATGTAAGATTCATAAATTGGCTATTCATTTTAAGACATGCATCATGTTACTTTAAGTGAAGTCGTTCATTAAGTATGCGGCATGCATACAGTATTTGACATTTCAGAAACTCTGGGTAAAGAATTAATTCTTAGAACGTAACTCTGCATAAATATGAAACATAACTATTTTGTAAAACACTATGAGAATTGAACAATCTTCGACATAGATACTCCTGATGTGAAAAAATCCGTCGAGTTAATTATTTAAAAATAGTAAATGCACTTTGAAAATTAATATTCTAAATAGAGATTTAAAGGAATACGGATAATCATATACAATGGGATTTTAACGTCAATTTAAAAATGGAATTAGGAGATATTTAGTATCATTAATTACAATGGAAATGAATTTTTGACAAAGCGCCATTTTTCGCAAGTATGAAACTTTAGTTCTTTGTTTGTTAATTGATAAAAATAATTGAATATTTTGTAATTTACATTTAGAATAAGTTCAGATTTTATTATTTGTGAAAGGGATAATTTGAATCAAATTTTGAGGTCAGCGTTCGCAGTATTTTGACCTTTAATAAATTATCCGTAACAGTTACTGACTAGTCACATTAAGAGCAAGTAAGAGTTGTAATTGAAGTATTATTGAAAATATAAAATATATAAAAATATATAAAATCTTTAGCTCAATTATATTAGGTAACAAATTACTTATCTTCTCTGAGAAATTACACATCAATTCTTTGGCTTAAGGTAAAAAACCTGTAGGTACTATTTAAAACAGATTAGTTAGAAGTTGACCGAAAGACCGAACTGGTAGACACAAATGAACTGTTAACTGTTCTTTTCACGTATTTTGGAAATTGCGAGTTGTTTGGGGTTATCCTATAGGAACCAAATTGATTTTCTTATTTGGAAGTTAGTCGGAAGTGTAGAGTTTGGATTAATTTCGCGTTGCAACTTAATCCAGTATCTGGAGGTGGCATGGGTATCGTGTTCAAACAGCGATGCTTGCGTTACAGACAGCGCTTAATGTCATAAACAAATACCATAAAGCATAACGAAACGCAGTTGGAAATAACGTCCAATTAAAAAGTTTTGGGAACCACAAAGGAAAAACAAATAAAGGCAGTACCCTTATAGTTTCTCTGTATAATGAAAATCGTTCTTGCATGAATGTTTCAGTTAACAGCACAAAAGGTGAACAACAATTACAAATGAATGCAATTTAAGCATACGTATCTTTCAACCGTGAGATAGAAGAACAGCTTAATAGATCCCAATAATTAGCGTAGTTTTAAGAATAATGTCATTATAACCTCAATTCCCGTCAACAATAAGAATCTCATTACGTTTCCTATAGTATGTAGTATGTTCATTACGCCTGAAGAGAATTAGCATACTTAATACGCTTCCCTAAGGTCGCCTAATTAAGACCGTTAAGATAATTCGACAAGTGTCTTGTATTTGACATTTCTATATTCTGAATAGAATTTGGCATCGCATAATATCGGTGTAAGCCAGTTTGTGTAATAACGTCAAAATCTTGTGAAATCATATCATCTTAACATTTATTATCTTCGTAATGCTATTAACGAGAAGTTCTGTTTTATTTGCACACATTTAACAGGAATTTAATTACGAATGAAAGCATTTCACTCTCTTTGGCCTTAGTCGCTCAAACTGATGATTAGTGCGAATTAGGTTAGAATTCATATCTATTGTAGTTGAAGGTTGATTTACTCCTATATTATAAACTGTGAACCCTGCTTTTGAGACTGACTGATGAACATAGTGTAAATGTGAGTGCAGAAGCCGAAAAACTTTCGCCTGGGAAACTTTATCAAACAGAGCTGCTAGACGCGGTGCTAACACATTTTGATTAACAGGTGATGGAAAGCGAAGAAGACTTATAGTAGAAACGTGTGGATGTGTTGTGTGTGTGTGTGCGCGCGCGTGCGTGTGTGGGTGCGTGTATGGGTGGGAACGTGCGTACGTGCGCGCGTGCGTTCGTGCGTGCGTGCGTGTGTACGTGCGTGCGTGCATGTGTGCGTGTGTATTTAAATGATCGATAATTAATTATTGAAACTGTTATTAATTAATTAACACCACGTCTTATTGGAGCAACCACAATGTACTCAACATTAGAATAAATCTTTCCACTTCGAAACTCAAAATTAGGCACCCAAGTGTAAGGCAGCGAACATAACCCAAAAACAAATTTACTCCAAATAATAAAAACGTGCAGTATATTCAAAATCCTTTATATTTTAAAATACTGAACCCAACATTCTTGTGCATTCTCATAATGTGTCTACTACCTCGAACAATACCACAATAATCATTGATCACGCTATTTCTTTTAGTTACAACCTCAAGGTTGATTTGAGGCAGCTCTTTACTATTTACCACCCAGAGGATAAATCTTACAGTGCTCTGTATCTATCTTAATCACTGTTTTTTTCCAAGTCTCTACCTTCCTCTACACTTTACCTTTTGCTTTGCTTTCTACTACTGCCCTATGAATTTCTTCACGTCTTAAACTATAGTCTATCATTCTATTATACCTTCTTTTAAATACACTTGTATTACCTCTCTGTTGCTGAACCTTACCGCTACTAATTTTATTTGTTGAGTTAATATTAAACATTCTTCCGTAGATCATATCTCGACGCTTCTGACTTTCTAATTTCTTTTTGTCTAATACCCATATTTTACAACTGTACATTGCTGGACTTCAAATATAGACTTTTCCTTGCAGATAGAGCTATCCTAGATTTTAGTATCACGGCTTGCCCTTCAAAGACTTTTCCTCCTTAGGCAATTCTTTTTATGTTCCTTTTACTTGTATTGTTTTGAAATTCAACTCGCCGAACGTTTTTATTTCTTGTAACATTTAACTTTACTATCGCTTTTCTACTGTTATCCTGTTTGGGCATATCATTATTTTCCATCTGTATTGTTGATCTTCATACCTAAATATGTATCTAAAATTTCTCTCATGTTACATATTGCTAATTCTAACTTCTTAACTGTTTCAGGTAATACAATTATATTAACTGCATGTCTCAGTATTTGCATTTTATCTTATTGAATTACGGCATCTCTTTCTTCTACTTCTGTGATTTTATTTATTACTTTGTTATATTTTCGCGGCATATTTACCCGCCATTGTTATAACACCTACAGATCACGTTTACCGGGTGATGCAATCGCTGTCTAAGTCAAATTTGCATGCATAATTTAGGTAAAATCATATTACTTACGTGAGGTGTATCTCGGAACTTAATCTCAGGATCCAGCACGTGGTTGTTGGGTTTGGTTACGCCATATTGAACATCAAATTTGCTATCCGTCCGTCACGTAACTTCTGTTGCACTCGTAAGGTGTTAAAGGAGATAGGTAACAGGTATAATAAAGGCAAGGTACAAGAAACCAACATACCTGTTTCTAAAAAAACACACTCCACTCGGATAGTTGTTGCCTCGTCCATGTCTCGTGGCTTAATCCCCGCTTTCTACACTCGCGCACATTTGCATTCCTTCTGCGCAAATGCGATTGTCAGCGACGACGGAAGTTAGCGTTATTAATTTAAAAAATACGCGGCAATTAACTTACAAATTATATCTAAAGCTATAAATGATACATTGCCAATTTGGCATGTAACAACTTGCTTAATATAGAATCTAAATAAGTATGTGAGAAAGCACATCACCGTCTAATATATTTACCACTTTTAGATTCTGCTGTCTTCCTATCTGTTCCATTACAGTCGTTTGTTTCCGATGTAAGTTTTGTATTAACAATTGTAACGCAGGTCTCGGGAAAGCTATTGTCAAATTGTTACATGTATTTAACCTAATAGTTTTTACTGATTTTAAATGAACTTTTCCATAATAATAAATATTTACTATACTCAGGTTACAAAAGCCTGGCAGTTTAAATTATAAAAATTTAAAATGTAAATTATATGGGTACTTCCCTGAAGGCCTTACATAGATTAAGAAACAAACGTGACGAAAATTGTGAATAGTAAACAAGTTTTCTTAAGTCATACAAAAATTATCTGTGAACAATTTTTATTTATTTTTAGAAGTTGAACCGCTACTGCCATTTTATTTTTTAACCCTATACTTAGCAACTATTCTTTGTTCTACATCTTATTGAATTATGCCACAGAGGAGTTTACTTTCTACCAGAAAATATTTATGAGCACACCACTAAGTTGTTCAATATTATTCTATTGAGTTCGTCTTCACTTCTTTTGGATCGTTAGTTTTGGGACTCTTCCCATAAAATAATGACAAAAGAAGCTCAAGTTTCCCGTTTAAATATATAGCCCTGGGTTATAGGTGTTACAAAATGGCCAGTGAAAATAATTTGGTAAAACGGCTAACTGACTTTCTGGGTTTGCGGTGAGCTTGGGAGTGGCGGTAATGATCTTTCAACTGGATGGAATTTAGCTAAAGGGTCTTATCAATGAACTATAGATGAAGTATTGCACGCCACTATACCCTGTCGTATGATGCGGATCTAAATAATATACTTGAAGGTAGGTATAGAAATTCTTACGAACGACTGAGCTCTGTGAGCATGAAATCCATAACAAAAGTTATCAAGCAACATATATGCCTACTCATCACCCGCATAATAGCTGTTTTACAATGTCTCGAATTATTTCTGTATATTGACATCAACAAATCGCAATACTAGCTAGGTTCAGTGGAACTTCTTCTGTTCGAACTTATATTGACCAAGATGTGGATAATTTACGAAACCTCTCTGTTTGATTCTTGACTATCATACAATGTAGAACAAATTTTTAAAAGCATTTGTTCATTAACAATACTTTAAATTTAATAATTGATAATAAAAAATTACTACAAGAACTGTATTAATTTTCTATTAATTTAGTTTATTATCAATTCATTACACAGTATTTGTATTTACATTCAATATATAAGAAGTAATTCAATATTCTTTACGAAAAATAAAATATTATTGTTACATAAATTTTGGGCACAGCTAAGATAGATCTATCAAGTACAACAATCAATTGCTTTAAAGGCAACTTTAAAAAAAGAAGCACTAAAGCTTAATTAAAATATGTTACTTTCAATTTTTAAAATGCAAGAGGTAAGATTTTTAGGCTTTAGATTTTAAATAACATTTAAAAATTTTTTTAAGACATTCAATAAGATCGACTACCAAAACTTTTAGATGTTTATATATCTAGGGCCCGACGATCAACTTCAATAACTTATTATATCCCTTGTAAGTCATTTTTATGATAAACATAACATAACAAGGGCAACATACACCATAACCTAAGATGAAAATTTTTATATAAGATTAACCAAGCTAGACGGCTTCTCAAATGAATCTGATATTCTCTTAAAATGAAAATTTTGCCCCTTTAGACTTCTAATTATGCAATACAAGATTTTAATACAGCATTATTAAATTTATGAAGTACAACCGTAATAGGTCATGTATTACGCATACACAAAACATTAAACATCAGGTGTGTACTTCGACGCCATAACACTTAACATCATGCGAACAAGCAATCAAAGTTGAAGGTCACCAGATGCTGTTATCAAATAAACATCAAACAAATCGGGTTTTGAAGACGCAAAAAATTTTCATTATTAATTGGATTTTGTTTTTCTTTAAGACGATTCTCGATCTGATTATAACATGAACATCGCAATTTTTAATAATTCTGACCAACATAAAACAAATTTTCTATTATACATTTTAATTACATCCATTTTCTGCGACAAGACCATACTGACCATACGGCCAACTGTCCGGAAACGCTGTGCAACAGGTTGACGAACAAGAACATCGACCCTTGCTATTGGTGCATTCTAATAGTACGTTGCGAAAACAAGGTTTCAACAAACTTTACTTTGCAGAATTTGTTTAATAAAGCGAGGCTGAACATCATTTCTGAATACGATGTTTGCTATTGTACATATAAACATTGTACAATTATTTCAAAAGAATATGAATGCAAAATAAACCTAACATTTTATATGTATAGGAATTATTATTTTAAGAAAAATGTTTATCGTTATTGTTTTATGAGGATTGAAATACATGAACAGTGATAATACCATTTGACTATCTCAAATTGCCTGTGGGAATTCTAGTTTGTTACAAAGTGTTATGATTCTATGACTAGGGCGGCAGTATATCATTTATCAATACTCCCTGTATGTTTGTTGTGGTTTGTTTAGTATTCTTCTTAATCTTCTTTGGGGATTAAACCACTCATAGTTTTTAAAATTATCTTTATTTACGTTTTGATCCATGACCTAGGATCGAAACGTAAATAAAGATAATTTTAAAAACTATGAGTGGTTTAATCCCCAAAGAAGATTAAGAAGAATATATCATTTATCGTTACGGCATCCTACGTGTTATTTTAGGTAAGTAAACTACATCAAATTAAAATCCTGTGTGATGGATAATGTTTACAACAAATAACTTCAAGTTCTCATTTAATAATCAGATTGCACTAGATGTTCCATATGTATTTGAAAGGTCATTACAGCAAACAGCTGTTCCATCATAACGAATGATTTTATTTTGTTCCTAAATTTGCGCTCCATATAAAGAGTATTACTAATAATTAAAAACAAACTTTTTACGAACCATCAACGAAGAGATCATTTACGACCCATGTTACTTAATTTAAAGAGCAATTCTAAGATTGCATGCCCTCCGAAAGGACTTAGATATCTTCACAGGCTCTTAGAAGGACAAACAATTCTCTTTAAAGTTCGTTTCCTGAAAACTTGTTGCAGGCGCAGGCGTAAAAAGACATCGGCACAACTGTGTTTAAAACGACACACAGATGTTTATAATAAAGGCGTGTTATAACAGTCGAATATAATACAACCCACAAAACGTGTAAAGCTTTGTAATTTATCCAATACTAATAATAGGACCTCAGAAGATTTAAAGTAATCAATGAGAATTTAGACAAAAATACTGCAAATTAAAGAGCGTGGCATTTATATGTGCTACAGTATTACAGATTTACTATTTTCATAGAGAATAATGCGATGAAGATCTATATTTGATCTTATAAACCGAAAAACAAAATACTGCAACCAACTCTATCAAAACCTAAAAATGATGGAGAAGAGATAGTATTGGACATTTTGCAGTCTCGAAAAACTGGGTGTTGACTATATGGTAGAGAGCAAACATTTTTAGTTTTGTGAAACGTATAGGCTACAATTGTTTTGTGAAAAAAAAAGTTTTCGTGATTTTCGTTTCAATGCAAAGATGTAATGATTTGTTTGTAAGGATAATCGTATGTGCATTTATCTTTGTAGGTATTCATCTTATATGCATCTAAAAATGGCAGTGCATCTTATAAGATACAGCTCATATATCTTTTTTGAATTGCTGTCTATCAACATTTCTCTTGGATATATCTGTAACACGCACAAAAACCAAAACCATCGTGATTATACAGATATTTACGCCATTGCCAAGTTATTGGTTAAAGTGGAACTTCATCATCAACAGAGTAAACAAGACCCGCTATGAGTGCATACAGTTAAAAAGAAAACATTTTAAACCTGCCTTGTACTAGTCGATTGTAGAACACAATTAATTGCCATAACGGCGTTATTTCGTAATAAAAAATACAAATCGGCATGATTTCGTTTCATAAGAAAAATACACCTGAAGAATAAAATGTAATCCAGACGATACGGACCTGTAAACCACTAATTCTAAAATGATGCATTCTCGTGTCATGGGAGTGATTCATAAATTAATAGAGTTGGTTTGGAGTTAAATGAAGGTAAATTTTTACCGCGTTGGTTTTAACCGAGGTAGAGGTGTAATAAATCGAAAGGTATTTGAAACTTGAAAACATACCGCATTCTTCTAAGCAAAAAATTAGTGACGTGCACAAAAGTGTATAGGGCAATCCATATCTGCCAACAGCAATTTAAATTAATCACAACTAAAGCTTATAATTACAAAATAACCAAGCTAGTGTAACAAAAGCGCCGATGTTGTCTAGAATCTGTAACGAGAAATTCGTTATCAAACGGGAAGTTGGCTACTAGAATTTGAACACACGTTTTCTACTTCATAATTAAAATTAAATATATCTTTTCGCAGTCTCATACAACAATGGCTAGGTCAAGAGAAACAAGTTTATTGCTCTTTACCTGTTTACTACTACTTACAATTGATGCTATCCTTACACAGTTAAGTTTACAAAAGCTCTGGGTCGGCAATGGATTCGTCGGCCTGGACTGCACTAACCAACAATACAAATACATTAAATAAATATTAATAACTTTTTGTGCGTAAATGATTCATCAAATCAAATAAATAGTATTGGTTTATAATTCTACCAATTAATCACCTAATAAGATCTCTTATATGCTACAATTAGAATAGAAACATTTTATTTCAGAACTCTGTTTTCAAATAATTCAATACAATTTTAATCTAATAAAATTGTATCATAAACACAATTAATACTCATCCCTGAAATGAGGTTACATTATCAACTTACGTTTTCCTATAGAAGACTAATATAGATGTGATTTAGTATCATAAATTTTTATCTTTGAAAGAATGTAGGCTATTGATAAGGAGTTTTCAGTTCGTTGTGAGATAGACGGTTACATCCAAATTTAGCACTAGGCCGATCAACATCAAAATTAAATCAAATTGGTATTTTTAGGATTTCGTCTGACTAATCCCGACATTCACTGTCGAAAAAATATTCATTATCAGAATCCTATTATGTTATTAAGCCCGTAACACTTTATTTACTCTTAGAAGTTTGCAATTGAAAGAGATAGAGAGACCCGTTTCTGGTGATTATCTATATGCCATCGGTTGACATAACCTCATTCTCAGAAAATTATAAGTGAAAATGAGCACTTTTACTAATGGCGGATCACAATTAAAAAATGAACCATATCTGGTGGTTTAATGCATACCGTCAGATGATACATCTTTTAGGTTCGATGTTTGTAATTCAAAGAGAGTAAAGACTTGAAAACAACAATTCGTTATAATTGTTAATCAAACATCTATTTTATTTATAACGTGAATTGGAATAGAACACCAAGAGACGGATCAGTTTTAGCGATGATAATCGAGTATGAAAAGCAAATCTGGATACACAATATTGAAATTGAAGAAAGCCTGTACCCACAAAATAACAGATATGCAATGAATACACAAAATAAATTATTCTTCGAAGATTTAAAGTGATTAAAGAAAGTATTTTTGTGGAATTAACTACACTGACAAAGCGAAGATGTACCTGGTTGAAATCAACTCGAACAGCTCACACGTGCTTCACCAGCTGTAGAAATAATGTCTATGACCATTTGTACATAATGTAACTTAAGTTCTATTTTGTGAATTTTTCTTAAGCTTTAAAAGAGTTACCTATGTACAGAACGCAATCTGAAAACGAACATGCCTAAAATCATTTAAACAACACCTGAAAACGCTTATAAAACAGTCACATCCTTTAAGAAACCAAAATATCTTTAACATTTAAACAAAACCTATCTCTTGAAATTACGTAACAGAATGTTTGTTCAAAACAGACTATTACAAATCGAAAGGGACAACACGAACTCATTAAACCAACGATGATTGATTGACATTTACAAGGGCGTACTTATAGAACAAATATGAAGCGGAGAATCTTGAAAAATCTGGAAGCTTCTGGTAGTTCCTTGATTATATGTTGCGGCTTATATGAAAACCGCACGGCTTGGCAGAGCGATCACTTCCAATCGAAGTATGAATTTGCGAGTATGGTATAAATTATTGGATAAAGCATTAATATAAATACGTTTGATGTGTATATAAATAGGTGCTTGTGTAGAGTGTACAGTGGAACTTGGAAGTAACTATAGTTTAATAATCGTATTAAAAAGAATTTAGTGTTGGTAAACACTGTAATCATGTATGTGTACAAATGTATATTAATTTTCAGAAATCTTCAATAAGGACAATAATAATAATAATAATAATATTAATATTATCAACACATTAAGGTTTTCCTATATTTTTGAGTATCAGGCTTATATTCGATCAACAAAGAACGGTAAAATGATGTTCTTTATAATAGCATAAGACATACTTGTGATTGTTTTAGTTTAAAATAAACATACAAATTGTATTATTTCAGCTAGCATAAAAAATACAGATACCGGAGTTTTCCAAATTTAGAAATTTCGATTTGCTTTCAGTCTGGATAAAAATCCTTAATGCATATTTTAAGGGTTAGTTGTAATTACTTCTTTCTAAACTTTACACAAAATAATTATTGACAAAGCGAGGTTTTTACGGCATTCATCAATTTTTAACTTTCTTAGTTTATTTCTTCTTAATTTTTGTATATCAAGTTTTGTTAAATTTATGATGTGGATATTTCGTGAACAGTAAAAGAGAACAAAATTAAAAATTGTTCAACCATTCTGTTGACATTAATTATTCATTTATTCAGAAAAGTATCCCAGAAACTTTAATTCCAATTATCGTCTTTTAATTACGTTATTACTTTTTTCCCTAGTTTAGAAAGTGTGCTACTCAACGCCTTTCGCTTATTTCTTAGATGTAGTTTAATTTAAAAATTTTTAAAATTAATGTACTTCAAATTAATTCTGATGTGGTAAGAAGTGCCGGATAAAGCCCAAAAAGCATCCGTCCCCAAGACTCTTTTGTTAATGAAAACAAGAAGAACGCCTTTAGTACTCATTTTTGCTACACCTAGATAGAGTCGTCAGTCCTCCGTTAACAGCATTTTCCGCTTTTATAAACACTTCGTCATCGTTACTAATAATGTCTTTATACTTCGTCAGGTTGTATTCACTTAAACAAACTCTGAATTGTCAATCAAGTTTTCTTTTAGATCCTCTTTAAAGTTTTCAGACTTTGGTAATTCTAAGCAAGCGAGGTTTCTGAACGGATAAAAGTTACAGAACAAAAGCGTGTCATTTAACGTTGTTACACGTAAACGAAATTTGCCATTAGGAATTTTATAAAACCTGTGGATTAACACTAAAATCTAAAAGGAACCGTAAGAAGCAATTATTTATGGTCAAACAAGCCAAGGTACATTAAAGATGGTTTCTGATGTCACGATTTTGCCAAAATTTTTTTGAGAAAATTCTAGAAAAGAATTGGCAATCAATACATGAACTGATGTTAAACGATATCTTTTCATTTCTAACTGATTTAAGAAAGAACATTTAGTTCAACCCGAATGTATTTCTTTTGTGTTTTCTTTTCTCCAAGCTATATTCTTTTTATTTCCTTGAAACAGGATGTCTGGTATATGTGAAAGAAGAGTTAAAAAAATTGTCAAAAATTTTTCAATAATGTTCTTAAGAAACTACGATGTACACGTCATCGGCTTTAGACCAGTGTCCCGAATTTGACGATGGTTTCTTTATATACAGGAAGGTATTTTCTAGTAATTTTGTATAAATTTGAACGTGGCTGCGTTTGAGAAAGTAAAGGAAAAGAGGTTTTAATTTGAGCTATCTTGATAAATAACGAAATCTACACGAGCACAAATACGAGGGGTGCTCGATATGTATCGGGAATAAGTAACAAAAACAAAACTTAAGGTGTGAAAACTTCTTTACTGTTTTTCAAACTTTTCTCCACTATGATTGATACACTTTTGCATGCGTTTGAACCATTTTCATAGCATTTTTTCCATTCCGATTGAGATATCTTCAAATGTGGGTTTTGAACTAATCAACCGCCTCTTCTGGTGTCGAAAATCGTTGTCCACGCAGTTTGTTCTTCGCGTGTGGAAACAAAAAGAAATCATTAGGTGCTAAATCAGAACTATACGGCGGATGACCCATCAATTCGATGTTTTGAGTGCTCAAATAGTCACTTGTTTGAGCCGATGTGTGAGAGCTCGCATTGTCATAATGGAGAATGATTCAGCGTTGCCGATTTATTTTTCTTATTTCTCCGAAAACTTGTGGCAAACAAATGGTTGTATACCAAGCGGAATTAACTGTTCTACGATTCTCTAAAGCAACGTGACATGTCCATTTATTCGGAAAAAACAGGCAATCATTTTCTTCGAAGTGCTTCGAGCGCGGACAACTTTTGTTGGGTTTCGTTCATCTTAGAAGACCCATACAGTCGACTGCTGTATACTTTCGAGTTAATACGAATAAATTCAAGATTCGTCACCGGTGTAGATGTTATACACTGCGTTTGATGCACCGCAATCGTATTTTTTTAGCATGTCTGTTCACCAATCGACACGAGTCTTTTTTTGAGCGATTGTCAAATTATATGGGGCCTAACGCGCGCATAGCTTTTTTTCAGAACTAAATGTTCATGTAATATCGAATGTGTACTTGTCATACTAATGTCTAGGGATCCCTGAATCTCACGACAATCTTGCATTATGAATTCGCGCACAGAATCGATGTTCTCTGACACTACAACCAATTTTGGACGACCGTCTTTAAATTCATCCTCTAGCTAATTACGACCACGATTAAATTCAGCGTACCAACAATATACAGTGGCTTTACTTGGAGCTTCTTCCCAAAAGCCGAAATAAGTCCATTCAGGCAGTGTTATGGAGATAATACATGTCGGAAATCGTAAAAAATCATCGCACGAAAACGTTCACGAATTAATTCCATTTTTTTGGCCAAGACGAAATTTTCAACTCAATCAAAACAAAACAAATAGTGTTTATATGACAAATGTTGTAGGTATGTATACTATCAAAAATGTCAAACTTTAGGTTAGAAATGTCAGATCGCACCTAGCAACACTACTGTTGTCAGTTCCCGATACATATCTAGCACCCTTCGTAGAATCTTACTGTTCGTTTTTAATCTAGTATTAGGAAAATAAATAGAAAAATGTATTTTTATTCGGTGGTTTTTCTTGACAAAATTTTTAAGGGTATAGATTTTCGCAGAATCTAGTAATTTATTTTTACTTTTTTCGGTTACGGAACATCATGTTAAAATATTGTGGATTTGTGGTTGAAGTTTTTAGTACTGCAGTACGTTTACAACAATCCAGTTGGATACGGGATTATAAAAGTATCTAAGGGTTAAATCAAGGAACCGGATGCAAGGGTAGGTTAGCGATCAGTAGGCGGCTACTGACAGCATCATATAATTCGTTTAAGAGAGACACCTGCAGGTGAACACAGCGCTGTATACCGACTAAATTAAAAGATTTTGAAGTAGTTAAAAACATTGCATGCAGTACGAAGGTCGGCTGCACTTGGAGCGTGATTGTAATCTGTTGAAGACAAATAATCAAAGATATGGGCAGAAAGCAGCGGGAACCTACCATTAAGTGTTCTGTCAGCAAAGTATAACTTTTATAATAGCAAATATTACATTTTACGAGATATCTCAAGGAAAACCAGGGCGTTTAAAGCACTGGGTATAGTAGGATTAAGAAATTAATCGAAGAAAGAAAGATTTTCGGTCAGGCACTTAATAAATCCTGGCACCAAAGATGGTTATACAGGGGTGGGATTTTTGTGTTAAATAAAACATTGAAAATTAGAATTAAAAATCAACAATAAGTGGTTGTGGGAATGTAATTAGAATAAATAACAAACCGCACGATATAGTGATTTCTTTCATTTATATGCACACCATGGAGCATGACGATGATGGTGATGAAATAAAACAAGTCAAGTGTACGAGGAATAGAAACTGTGTTATCTGGTAAAAAGATGTGACAATATTTAATTGTTATTGCAATTTAAGCGGAGTAGTAAACAAGTGCAGAAAAAATAAATACTGTAGGACTATATACCTTGGAAGGAAGAGGCGTTGGGGGAAAATAAGGTAATACAATTTTGCTTTGAGCACACGCTATTTATTTTAAACACATAGTTTAAAAACTACGTGTCGAAGGTGTACCTCTAAAATGTCAGAAGACATAAGTACAGAATACATTATATTCGGTTAAAAGAAGATTTTGAAATCAGTTACTGATTGCTAGAGCTTGCCAAATGCTGATAATGGATAGTTGTATCGAATCGCCGGCATGTGCTTAAATAATTAGTTAAACTGCGAAAAAGATTTGAAATGGAGGCCAAGTTAGAAACGTTAGGTCTTTGGTTTAACTATAGAACTGAAAATGAACAAATAGTAAATAACAATATTCAGAAATATTACGCAGTTCTTTATGGACGTATGTGAAGTAGGTTTAGGAAACAATAAATATGATTGTATTAGGAGAAAAAGTAAGAATGGAGAGAATGAAGTGGGTTACCAATGTAATTATAGGTCTCATAGACAATACAAGGAATTTTAAGGGATTCACAAATTATGCTCTGAGAACAATTACATTGGATGTATTCATCAATCTATTATTGATGCTTTTCTATTATGTAACTATTGTTGTTCTAATACTGCATTGCTCAGTAAAACATGGTGATTATGGCTAGACACCTACAGAGAATACAGCTAATTTAAAACCCAACCCAACATTGATAATAAATGAAAGGACTGAGCTAGGAGATTCACAATGAACACCACCTTTATTTGTATAATTTGATGTGGAATATAATGAACGTCAGGCCTTGGCGTATATGTCAAATGATATAGATGATCTTAACTTTCGTTGTTATTAATATGAATTTGTACATCGGCCCATTATGAGCCGAATTAACCGTTGTTCCAAATATATATTTTGTTTCTAGCATTTATAACATACATATTGCAAGTAACAAAAATAAGAATTAAAATCTGGATATAGAGGATATAGAGAGATAGACATTGAAGATCTTTTATTTTACATAACTGAAAATTATTATTATTAAAAAGTAAAGTTGTATTTGGTGTAGTATTTAGCAAAATAGTGTACACATAAACCAATAACGCATTCCTTACACATAATTCTAGTAAATGATTTGCAGATTTTACCAGCACATCTTCTGGTGCACGCAATCGCAAAATGATATTTTCCATCAAATCTTATCTCTGTTAGAACTAGATGATGTAAAGAAGTTCTCCCTGGTCCTATCGCAGGTTCCACATACCGAGAGAGGTACACTTGCGCAAGTTCTCTGCGAAATTCTAAATTTGTGCATTTTTCATTGTGTTTTCTGTATAACATTCATGAGCTGTTATATCAGCGTCTAGTAAATAATACACCAATACGATTTTTATTTCGGATTCCAATTCTGTAGTTTGAAATATTTTCATGTATCAGGTCCGTTCCACCTATCTTTTTGTTGTATCGAGCTATACAGTTTCAACGATTAACTATAACATTTCGTTTTTTTAGCTTGTGAAAATCTTTTTGCTGGTCCTACGGGAAAAACTAAAGCAATAGTTCATGCTCTAGTAACAACAACATTATCTTTCTATCTGACCAACGCTATGCCATCATTTTTTCGCAATAATTTGTTGAATGGTTCCTCTTGTCTTTTTAAATAATTTTTGTCATCTAGAAAGATAGTTTTAGGTATTTTATTTTTCAAATAGTACCTATAGCTCTATATCCTAAATGCCGTAAATAACTGAATAAATTCACCCCTGTGAACAAATTATCTATATAAATTGTATAAGGTAGTTAGTATTCCCAAAACTTTTCTTATGTAAATTACACAAACAAAAAAAAATTCCTTTAATGGTAGGTATGGAGGATTTTAATAACTTTTCTTACCTCTGTAAAATAGGCGTAGCTGATCAGACACATCCACAAAAAAAAAGCATTTTAAAACCATACCATGCTTCTCCATGTGGTATTTTCTATTTAAATTTATCGTACTGACATATACTTTATTAAACTGGCTGTGTTATTTACTTCCAATCAAAAAATACTTTGACTGTTGATAACTTTAGAACACATTGTTCCTGACAAATTCTTTAACCACCAAACGCGAATTTGAACGTAATTTAATTTAATTACAATTCGTAGTTGACCGATAAACGGACAATCGATCATTTTTCAACAAACCAACAATTGGTCACTGATCTCCTGATTACTTCATCGGCATTTGTATCGTATAAAATTCTACGTCGTTATCATCTGTAAAAATCTACGAGGTTTTGGTTGAGCTGATTCATACAGGCTGCAATTTCATTGAAAATGTTGTTAACTGATACTTTATGTTATTTAAATACCTATCAATTTTGATGTAGTCGGTCAAAAAAATCGTTTTCGGGAGTGCTTTGATGTTCAATTTACGCAATGCATTTTAGAAACACGGGTTTTTAGCTTACACAGAACGCCTTTTGAATAGCATTTAGTATTAAGGGATGATTTGCATTTTCACGGATTTTACCTACGTATTATGCTATTAAAGAAAATACTATTATGCGACGCCTATTGTACAATGCGGGTTTTAGAAAGATGTTTGCATATGTAGTGACTTATAATTTGAACGATTGTGTCTAAATATCTATGTCATTAGAAATTTTTTGTTGAAGTTTCGTTGTTTCTTTACATTTAACTTAGCATTCACAACAATATGTATATATTGCTGTGATATAGCCCCTACGTTGTTGTGCCCTTTTTTATTTGCCGTGATATAGTCTTATTTCCTTTAAGCCCCTTAATTGGGCGTTATTAATATTGCTGTGATAATGCCCTTACGATTCATGCCCCTACGTTGTGTGTCGTTTTCATTGCTGTGATATGTTCTTTTATGATTGGTGTTGCTATTTTTATTGATATGAATATCGTCCTCTTTTAATATTCTATGATTTCTTGAATTTGTTTTTTCACGGCTAGCTCTATCTATCAAACACAGAATGCCCTACTTCCCAACAATAAAGATGGTTTAACCCCTTTTCTTTCTATCTGTTGAAATAATTTAAATGAAGCAATCCAAAAATTACACAATATAAAATATAATGATCGATAATATGTACAGTTTTATATCATTCAAAAATTAGCCCCTGAATATAATATTAACATTTATTTTTCTTTCACCAAATTTATGTTTCCAGAAAGCCAGCTAAAATATCTCTGTAATTACTTTCAAGTACCTTTGAACGTTCAAACGATGCTTTTTCTATTTTTTAAAATATCAAATGACCTTTTTATTGACCCTTACAGATATTTGATATATAGAAATTATTTAGAATTGAAAACAGTTTTTTACTAATAATAATAATAATAAATAAGCTCTCTAACCTGTGTTTTTCTTGCTTGGAACTGCCTCTGAATATCGGTGGTCCGCAGCCCTTGATTGTTACAGCATGCCTTGTTTTACTTGTTGGCCAGAATGGTTTATTGACGATTGCTTGAATTTTTCTCCTTGAATTTCTGGATTAACCTTGAGTATCTTGTAGCCCAATTTGAGTATCTTCACGTTTTATAATATTTTCGAAGTATATTTGGATATTTAATTCGATGGTTAAGTAAACGTATACTTGAAGGTATTATTGGATATATTGTTAGATCTGTTATTGAATCTGTTATTAGAGGTGTCTTTAGATCTGTTATTAGAGTTGTTATTAGATGTATTACTAGATGTATTCTTAGATCGGTTATTAGAGGTTTTTTAGAATCCTAAATTATGAAATATTAGAATAAAATTCAATTAACAGTTTAACTTACGTTTTAAGCGTAAAACGGCTATTTTCGTTGCATAAATTGACAACACTTTTACTTTCCACAATTTTTAACAATTTATTCACTTTTACTGAGTTTTATTTGTACGTAATCTTTCACTTTAAATTGACGTAGTTCGTTCCTTTTTGAAGAGATACTGAATCTTTACGAGTTTCCTATGGCATTTATAAGCTCCACCCATCAACGTTTTTAATTGGTGTGTTTGTTGATCAAGGCTTATACTCTGCGCCTATCTCTGTAGAACTTGGTATTTCTCAAAATTCCCTGGCTTTAATTGTTGTTCCTTCATTCAATCTCGCACGTAGACGTTCAAAATTCGCCACATGTTCTTAGAATTTCCAAATAGTCATTGCATTTGCATTTGCATTTGCATTTCTTTCGATTATAGTCCAAACTTTTATCATATCGCGGACCGCCTGTTATTTATTGCCTGTTAATTCAAATATGTTGGATTTTCATGTAAATGTGATATTCCAGTTACGTACTCATCTTTCTAATTATGATCTATTTGAATGCGTTTTCTTATTTATGCGTTGACATTTTTACTGAAATTATCGAATAACTGGAATGCGAGATTGTTTATATTTCCCGATTACGTGTTTATTTTGATGAAACTTGATGTATTTAAAGCATTATCTTTGTTTGGTTTTTAACTTAAAGCGTATTATAAGACGTACACATTATTATTTTAGCTAAATGAGCTTCTTTCTTATGCACTAAATTAAATATAATTTATACACAGTGTGCTCGCTATTGACCTTTTGCAAAATATTCGATTTACTCCTATTTAATGGTGGAATTATTTGGTTTTCTTAACGTTGATTATTTTTACATTTATCTTTCGACCCCTATTACTTAATCTACCCTTAAACTATCCTCTTATCAGCATTATATATATATATATATATATATATAGTTGACGTGATAAGGGGTTAGGAGAGGTCATTGAAACACAAATTCTACAAAAAGATCCTACCAAAATATAAAAGAATCCGGAAAAAATGAAAATTTCCGTAAATTCATGTACAGGCATACTTTTATTCAATAAAGTGCCATGCAAAAACACAAGTTCCGCGCGTGTAAATGATCATCCTGTCTGATACAAGCGTATTATAAATAAATAGCAAATAACGTAAGCTGTATATGTAAAAATATTTAATTTTAAGATACCTTAAAAACGTATTGAATGCGAATGCAAATTGATCATTTTAAGATAAATACAAAGCGATTTAATTTCACTTGTTAATTATCAATATATTTTTGATGCATATAAAAATACTCTTTATTTGCTGTAAATAGCATAGAATAACGTTAGCTGTACGAATTTAGCATAAAAAGTACAATTAGCCTCTTTAAAACCCAAATTTTAACGTTAATAGGTGTATTAAAACACGTTTTGTCGTAAAATCAAATGTTATCTATAAAAATGCAACCAATTTGCTTTATAAATCCATTAAAAGCCTTAAATTAATTATGTTAATTACCCTGTGTATTACATAAATTCAATTTAAATAAAACATATTCTTGAAAGTTCGGGAGGAATTGAGAAGAAATACGTCAACTTCGTTGAAGTCATTAATAAATAAACGTTTATTCTACAAAGCGTCCAAAACAATAAAAAACCCTATAAAATGTAACAAAAATTGATAAAAGTTATGTATTACCTTTCACAGTTACTGGATTAGTATGGGACGCCACAATAACCTTGGGTGTTAAAGAAAGACGAGCAACGCACGGCACTCTTTTAGTAATGCATCAAAGTGAGGCGTTGTCACAGTACTCTTTTTAGTGACGCTCCAGCGGGGCGTTGTCACAGCACAGCACTGTTTTAGTGACGCTCCAACGTGGGGCTTACCACAGCACTCTTTATATAAATATATATATATATATATATATATATATATATATATAATATATAGTAGGCTGAGATCATCTTATTTAATATAAAATCTCATAGGATTCATTGCCCTTTTGCGCCTATACCTACATTATGCAACAGGTACTTAGTACCTTGAGCCGCCTTTAACGTAGAAACTTTTAAACGGGTACGGGTACTCGGCCCGTTGATAAATGGCAATCCGGCGGCTCTGTGGCGAAGTTGGTATGCGTGTGATTACTACGTCCAAGGTCCCGGGTTCAAATCCCGACACGGTCCGCTTGAAAAATGATAGACCAGAATTTTTCACAAAAATTCATCCTCGTTCGATTGAGAGGTAAAATGCAGGTCCTGTGTGTGAGTGTTGTCACGATAGTTAAAGGTCTCCACCTTGATTGGAACATGGTAAGAGTTGGCAAAAGTTAACATTTTCCAGGTAAAGAAAAGTCGCTTCGTGGTTAATGTAGTATTTTCAGGTGGAGCATTGGAAAATCAAATGTAGTGATAGATGGTAGTCCGTGAAACGGGTATTAGTACTCGCACCCGTTCATAATGTGTTAACAAACATGACCGTATGAAAATCTTGTGTTTTCGACAGCATGGATATCGCAGATGTCAGGCAGGTTTATGTCTTCGCAAAATATATAGGGAATTTCATTTTTAGTAAAGGCCAGAGGCGTTCAGAATGTTTCTTACCTAATACCATTTCAGCATTTTAGAAATCTGAAACAATATGTATAATGAAGGTTAGAAGTTTGTCACACCCGGAGAATTAAAGAAAAAAAATTAGTAGTTACTGCTGAAATTTATAATCGTATTTTTCAATTTTTAATAAAAAACTTAAACCTAAAATGTAAACAGGCGTAGATTGTGTTATTTAGATCATACTATATTTCTAAAGACAAAAGATGATTTTGCATTAATTTTGATGCACTAAAATTACCTATTTCAATTGTACAGATATTTTTGGTCCCCATCTTTATTTTTATTTTGTATAGTCATTGAGGAATTTTCAAGGTGCAGCCCAATGGAGTAATTATAATAGTAGGTATTGTATTTTACTTTGCTTCTACAAGAGTTTGTTTTTGCCCCTTCGTTAATTTTCAACGAACTTCGTTCGTTTATGAAATCGATTTGTCGTCCGTCTGTCTGTCCGTCCGAGGCCTTTCTAATGGTCGGACATCAATGTGTGATACATCAATCGATTCAGCTCGGTGTCCTGAGCTTAAGTTTTGATGTCAGTTGAAATCGGGCCACGGGGACGCCGTGCCCCCGCGATATTCCGTCGGGAAAATTAAAATTTCAAATAGGTTCAAAATTAATGTGCGATACATATTTGAACTCCCCTAACATAGCTGAGTCGAAATATGGTACCCCCACAAAATCTGACCACGGATACCCGACCCCCGGAATTAATTTTATCAAAAATTTCAAATAGGTCCAAAATTAATGTGCGATACATATTTAGAATCTTCTGAAAAAACTGAATCGAAATATGATGCCCCCTTATTTACACACACACACACAAACACACATACATACATACATACATACATACATACATACACACACATATATAGCTTTTAAAATATTTATTGAATAAAATAAAATATATTAAAATGTCTCTTTTGTTGTTTATAAATTTTTGTATTTTATCTGAATACTTATAATTATTACAACATAATAATTTTAATTTCTTTAAATTGTTTTAAAGTAAGTCTACATTTGGAAGTTCGTTGCGACAATGCCTTGCATTTTCAACTTGTTATCACTAAATTTATTTTGAAATCCATCCAGGACAGATTATGGCAGAGTTGGAGAAAAATTAGTGATATTATCCTGTTGCTTACAATTTGAATGCATTGGGTTTATTCGGAATAGTTTGGTAAATTTTCCCCTGAATTTTATGTATTTGCAGATATTTCTTGCTTTCTATCTAACATTCAGTCGTATGACAAACACTATTAGGGCATACTCAAATCCTCCTTTGAGTTATGATTATGTAGCTTAATTGAGTGCGTTTTAGTATCCTTTGAAATTAGTAAATGGTACACCGAATCCGGCAATCTTCAGTGGTGTAGAAAATTATGTCGTATTTACCGTTTCACAACAAACTCTCAGAATGAAGTGGTTAAAGTTAATACGCATACAACAATAAAGTCCTGTAATTAAAACTCAGCAAATAGTCGAGCGCTTTCAGGCAAAGCTACATGCTACTGATTTATATGTCCGAGAACACATAATGAGTTCCAAAATAAAAACGTGTCTGTGATGTATGTGACTCTATTATTTGCTACGTCTTTGTTCTAAAAGAATGGGGTTACGGTCTGGATCTCGATGACGTAACTGTGAGGGTGGTGTAACCATCATCACCAAGAAATTCTTATGGATCGTTAGTTTTGAAATATTAACAAAAATGAATGTTGGAGGGTCTCCAAAAAGTAAAGGTTGAGGTACAAAGAGCGTTTTCCGTATCGAAGCTTTTTATTTGAACGTCAACAAAATAAATGTACGGGTTTGAAGCGGCGCATTGGGACTAATTGTCCACGTAATTTAAATCGTAGGTTACTATTGGTAGTTACATTGATAAATGATTCCTACATTTAATTAATTTATTTATTCCTCAATTGCATTTATGTTTGATATTATGTAAGCACAGAATTATAAATTCATCTGTGGTTATTTTTCCGAGTTGTAATATATTTCAAAATTTGGCAGTAAGATGCTGTTAGTTTAGACGAACTCCATGGGCACAGTGGAATTGAAAAATTGACTTACATTTTTGTGCGTACTTCGTCTATTACATGCTAGAATTTCTGCAAAGTTGGTGACTGCAAATTTGGGGTCTAGGAAGGCAGATTTATTTGTTAGTGGTGAGAACGGGTTCCGTTCTCAATTTGTCTACTTTCTAAAGAAGAAATATAACTGGGTATATTACATATAAATTTCAAGGTTATTAGGAATCTCGCAGGTCCTTTACTAGTCTTGTCCAATACTGTTCTATTTTATGGAAATGTTTAAAATTTTTGAATTAGACGTATAATTAGATTCGGTGCATGTGCATTTTTGGGGAACATCGCGATAGGCATTTTTTATTATCTTTTGTCAAGTTTATCATTTGCTACCAGGAGATTCGGCGTATTGCGAACATTATTGTCAATGTTGCAGAATAATTTAGAACTTATTCCATATATCCAGTATACATACTGTGCTTAATTTACACGAGGTGATATTCCGACAGAAACCCTCTTTAACCTTATCTCCTCTCCACTATTTCACTATTCAACAATAGACACTCCTGAAACTCGACACCATCTAATATACACTTGCCCTAACTCAACTTCTTTCCAATACAATTTGAAACTTGCAATCAACCTTGACTCATTTTCATACCTCCCAAACATAACTCTCATAGCCTCCCACCACACAGTACAATTTGCGAATTTCTATTGTAATTAACATCTCCTCTGCCTCCATCTCATTCAGTGTTTATCTCCAGCATTACAATGGCACTATGCAACCTACACCACATGTGCGACCTAATTCCTTAGGGCGAGAAAGACGGCCAGTACCAACAACTCAAAACCAGCAACATCTTTGCTATTATAATATTTATAAACAAATAAATAAAATAAAATAACAAGATGATGTAAGTTCACACATTTGGGTACATCAAAATTCACTTGATACATGTAATTGTAGATAATCACTAAATCGTTTCTTCGAGAAAGTATGGCGCGGATTGTTGAACAATCACATCAATGGGCCGCATTTTATTGAAAGGCGTGTTACGGCAAATTATTCTCGCCATTATTTAGAAAAACTGTGCTGAAATACGCGGAAAATATTGCACTAGAATCTGAACGGGGAATTTTTATCAACAAGACAGCGTTCCGCCTCATTTCGGTAAGCTAATTATTAAATTGCTAAATCCAAGATTTTCTGAACAGGTGTATAGGAAGAAAAGGGCCTTGTACTATAAATTGCACATTCTTCTGACCTCTCGCAATTAGAATTTTTCATTTGGAGTGCCTTAAATCTCTTTATTCCAAACTTGATGCTAGCCTTTTGGCTAATGAATGGCACGGTAAGCCAGTTATTAGCTGAAAGACTAGCATCAAGTTTTAAATATCGAGGCGAACAATTTTAGTTATTATTAGTTTTTATTTTGTTATATATATATATATATATAATATATATATATATATATATATATATATATGTACATATATACAGGGTTGGGATAAAGTATGGAACCAAGTGAATATCTTTAAAACGAAAAGGACGATATTTATGAGACTTTGTAGATAAATGCAATGAGGCAAAATACATCTGATGTGATTTTTTTTGTTAATAATGTACTTCCGGTTTAGCCGGAAATGCCGTCAATTTTTTTTATTTAAATGGGACACCCTGTATATTTTTGCAGATCTTGATAGATCTTGTTATTCCGAATTCATACATACCAGGGTTAATGGAAACAATCTGTAAAAACAAGAAACTAAAGCACTTTAGTACAATCACTTTTAAGTTTTTACGCATTAGAATAAAAGACCATTTAGATTAGCAAATTGATGTTTACTTTGTATTAAACGTGTACTGTTTAGTAAAGTAGCTGTTGGAAAAATGTCAAGACAAACTGTCAAGTTAATTGTAATTTATGGTAATAAATTGTACGGTTAAAGATGGTACATTTAAGTGAGAAAGATCGAATTGAAATATTAATGATGATTGGTTTTGGCGATCGTGTTAGAACTAGGAAAGAAGTTTTATTGCAACTGGGATGGTCAAAAATTTGCCAAAAACTGGAAGACCACAGACCGCAATGAACGAATCTATTAGACAAAACATTGCTATTGAATTAAAAGAATCACCTCAAACTTCTACCACAGATTTGGCACTAAACCACGGTATAAGTCGACGTTCTGTAGGGAAGATACTAAAAAGTGAAAAATATCATCCGTATAAAATACAATTAGTTCAAGAATTGTCTGATGATGATTTTGACCGACGGCTGGACTTTTGCGAACGAATGATGGACATCTGTAATGTCGACGAGCATTTTGCAAATAATGTAGTGTTTTCAGATGAGGCATCTTTTTGTTTAAATGGAACAGTTAATCGCCATAACTCAAGGTATTGGTTAAATGAGAATCCTCATTGGATTTATGAAGCCCATACCCAACATCCACAAAAGTTGAATGTTTGGATGGGAATTGTGAAAAATAGGCTTATAGGCCCATTTTTTATAGAAGGAAACTTGAATGGTGACAAGTATTTAGATTTACTAAATAACCAAATTATTCGTGCACTCCATCAAAATGGGCAGTTACCACAAAATGTTTGGTTTCAACAAGATGGAGCGCCTCCTCACTATGATAGACGGGTTTTGAATTTTTTAGATGCACATTTTCCAAATCGATGGATTGGACGTAGAGGATTTGTAGAGTGGCCTGCTCTTTCTCCAGACCTCGGTCCGTTAGATTTCTTTCTTTGGAGTTACCTGAAATCACATGTTTACGTTAGACGACCAACATCACTGCAGGAATTGAAACAAAGAATCATCGATGAATGTGAACTCATCCATGGAGAAGTCTTGGAAAGAGTAATTCAGGAATTTATTAATAGACTTGCATATTGTCAGGAAGTAAACGGCGAGCATTTTGAACATTTAAAATGATTTTGTTTAAATTAAATTCAATATTATTCTCATTCTCGTTAATCTTATAAAAATAAAATTTATTATTGAGTAAATATAAAGAGCTTTAGTATCTTGTTTTTACAGATTATTTCCATTAACCCTGGTATGTATGAATTCGAAATAACAAGATCTATCAAGATCTGCAAAAATATACAGGGTGTCCCATTTAAATAAAAAAAATTGAGGGCATTTCCTTCCGGCTAAACCGGAAGTACATTATTAACAAAAAAAATCATATCAGATGCTTTTTGCCTCATTGCATTTATCAACAAAGTTTCATAAATATCGTCTTTTTCGTTTTAAAGATATTCACTTGGTTCCATACTTTATTCCAACCCTGTGTATATATATATATATATATATATAAAAAAAGACAAGTTATTTGCAGTCCGCAATAAGAAATACTATATAAAGTAAGGCCAGACGTACTTTTATAGCCATCTATAGAATGTATTATGTAGTTTCGATTCAATTCTGTACTTTCACACTTAGTAGTGTTGGTGTTTTATCACCTGATGGCGGTTTTATTTACTTTTGCCATAGTACAGAGATTGTTTCGAAATTATATCATTCTAATAGCTTCGATTACTTCATATGGTTCTTGGAAACTATTTCACTCTGATGAGGCTTAACAAGCCAAAACCGTCGGTCAGTGGATGTTTCCTCCCCTGTGAAGTAATAAAGCTAATGTTTTGTTAATGGCTACATAACTACTAGCCCGATTTGTATTTGTCAATAGCTCTTATTATTTTCATAAGAGTTTGTTCACAGATACATCTTACTTTTATATATATATATATATATATTATTGAGGTTTATTCTTGGAAGTTGGTCAGATATGCCAGTCGTTGAAACAAAGAATCGTAGTAGTGTAAAAATCAATATTTTTTGCTATGACGCGTTTCGGTCAGAGACCATTATCAAATAGATTATCAGAAATTTTATATTGTTATGCTAGGATATAACGATAGCTACAGGTGGTATTTTGCGTGTATTATGAGGAATAATCACTAACTTGAAGTAAAATGCAAACAATGTAGTTATAAAAATATAAAATCGAGAACACAATAGCAATGTTAGCGATGTTAGATTTTATATTTTTATAACTACATTGTTTGCATTTTACTTCAAGTTAGTGATTATTCCTCATAATACACGCAAAATACCACCTGTAGCTATTGTTATATCCTAGCATAACAATATAAAACTTCTGATAATCTATTTGATAATGGTCTCTTTCATGTAGATCGATGATTAAGGTGTAAATTATCACCGAAACGTACGATTTAATACAAATGATACACATTTAATGTTTTGTGTTTAATTTTATGAGCGACTTTATCCCAAGAACCAAAAAACAAAATCTTTTCTAATTTAACTACGCTCAAGAATTATCAAGAACCTTTTATATATATATATATATATATATATATATATATATATATATATTGCTGTGGATTGTAGCCTGAAGATGCCCCAATAAAAGTGTTGTTTTAATTACCTTGCCGGCATAGTTTAAATGAAACAACAAGAATCAAACATCAAACTTATATTGACATCAAATATTCTTTAACAAACAATCTTTCAAATAATGATTGCCATATTCACATGCGAATTTTCTTTAGTGAACTATATCCTCAAAAAAATACTTACATACACACATGACAATCTAAAGATAGGGTTTAATTTTGTCACGATATCTTAAGTCTAAGAGCAAAAATTATCTACTACAATAGAGGCCATAAAAATCTCCCTTTCTATTTAGTATATCCATTCGCCAATCCATTCTTAGCATACTATGTACAATCGTGTAGAAATTATAATGGATAATATTTAATGCCTCTCTTAAGACGAATTCAAATGTAGCTGATCGGTTATATTCACTAAATTTTTTTATAATGACCAAGCTTACCGAAATTCGACATTATTCACTTGCGCAAAAAGCTCTATACCAAAATCTTACGTAATTTAAACTACTTGACTTATAGAAGGAAAACCCTTTTAAAGATTTTAAAAGCAATAAGTTACCGTTATAGTATGCTGATTGTCTTTTTTCATACAGAAAACTGGTATCCGAGTCCATTAAATATTATTAGCTTCGTATATGTTTTGCAAATCCATATACTAATATCTTTCAATTCTTTTAAGATTAAATTATCATTAAATGCTTTGAAAATGCATACACCATATACTTCCATAAAAATTAAAAACTACCGTGCAGGAAGGTGGAAGTGCGACGTTGTTCGGAGGTCAAGATCTGTCTGGGTTTGACGTCTACGTAGAGGTCGTGCTTTGGAACCTCTACGGTCTGAAGTAACCAACGGTTACTTTTTACAGACGGCAGCGGCAATGGTGACTTGGGCAGTGAAACGGGTAACCGTTTCAAGAAGAAACGGAAAGTGTTATGCTTCTGTTTGTGTTGAGCTACTTTGGACGTACTATTATCGCATATCAGAACGCTCGTGCCGAAAATAGAACAAATCCCCCAAGAAAACCGGAAATACCCACCAAAACCATCAACTTCAAATTCTTGTTCATATGGGACTTGACCATTGGACAACGACGCTTATTAGACAAAGACATCACCTCTATACCAAAGCTAGTGGGAAAAAGTCTATAAAAAAATTGCGTGTTCAACAACCAAGCATTCACTTGGAGCTCCTTATAGACTAAGGACTCAACTCGCAGCGCTGACCATCTCCATCTCCTACAACACCAGCGGTGCCACTCTATCGCCCGCTGACGCTGACGCCTCAACGAGTGTTGCGTTGCATTACGACGCCGACGCGTCAGCGAGTGGTGCTCTGTATCACGACGCCAATGTCTCCTACATCCACACCTTAGCCAGCGGTGCTTCAACCATAGCTTGCTGATGCCGACGCCTCAACGAGTGGTGCGCTGTATCACGATGCCGACGCCTCAACGAATGGTGCGTTGACTCACGACGCCGCCGGCTCCTACATTCACATCTTATCCAGCGGTACTTCAATCATAGCCTGCTGACGCCAACGTCCAACGAATGGTATCCTGCACCACGACGCCGACGCTTCCTACACTCGACGCCTGCAGTAACCCACCACGTCTTTCGATTCCTCCAACCAGCCTTCTCGTGAAGTTTGAGGAAGAATCTTTAAATTGTATATATATATATATATATATATATATATATATATATATATTCATTTTATGATTGTTTTACCCTGAATGTATATATCTATATTTTGTAAATATTAGTCAGTAAACAGAACCAAGACCCACACACTGTGCCTCAGACTTTAGGCTCCGTTCCCAACCACCGGCACCAAGCCGTAGCAGTATGTCTCATAAGGTAGTGGTTGCCGGTAGAATATATGCCGGTAATGTTGCTGGTCAGGAGGTTAATTAGTGACTGTGTAAAAATGAAATAATTGGGCTCTGTTAGGATATCAATCACTGAGGTGTAAAATTCAAGTCTTAATAACAATCATTGACTGTGTAATGTGTGAATAAGTGTATTTTTTAATCACTGATTGTATAATATGTGGTTTAATTACCATGGCTTGTACATTGCGCAATACTAGGCGCTTTTGAAAGGTTTAATGCATTTTGCCTATTTTTTCATTCCTTTAAATTACAAACTACGCAGAGTAAATATTACTAATAATAATAACAATCAGTCACGATAGCAATAAAATTTTAAAATAACTGTTCGAAATGTCCGCCATCCACCTGAATACATCAGGTATTTCCCCTTTTTGATCACACAGCATTTATTAAACAAGCGACATTGGTATACCGCATGTTGAGTAAATCATAATATTTTTCTGTGTACTATCTCTACTTTTGAGATTGTCCATTCTTAATGAATCACCCGGTATATAGCTGTAAAATGTATAGTTTATGAAAATGAATTGAAATGAGCCACTTGTGTTGGGTATCAGTAATACTGGTATGAACTATTGACTGAAGATGGCCGTATTATCCTCCTAGTTCAGATTAAATGAAACAACGAAAATCCAACATCAAATTTATAATAGTGTTAAATATTCATTAATAAACAATCATTCAAATAATAATAATAATTGCTATATCTACAAACATCTTTCTTCAACACATATCCAAAAAGATTACCTACATGTATCCATTAAAATCTACAAATGAAGAGTACATCTTATGTCTTAAAAACTTTTCATAACTACTAGATACTAATGGACTTTATACAATATTTATTTGTAATTAGTATTAGACTTGTTCTTATTTAAGTCACACTACGTACAAAATTTTAGAAATATCTATGGATAATTTTAATAATCTTTCTTACCTCCGTAAAGAATATGTAGCTGATCAGATACGTTTACCAAAACCCTCTATAATGGTCAAATTATGTCAGAATTCGACCTAAAAAGAAATCTGAAATTATCCATTTACAAGAAAACATCTATATGCTAAACTCTTACGCAATTCAACCTACTTAAAATAAATAGAGCATGCAAAATGTCTTTCAAAATATTTTAAAACATTAACATACTTGCATTTCACCATTAAACTATGATGGGATTTATAAATATGTCCATCTCCAAATTAAATTTCCACCACCATATGCATGTTCTTCCCTTCTTTTAAAAATAATTTACCAATAAATACTTTTGAAAATCCAAGTCGTATTTTTATTGTAGTAAATTTCTAAGATCATACAGAAATTTGTTTCATTAAATCCATTAAACCAACTTCATTATTTTATTTCCAATCTGAGTTGTTCATACTTTAATAAAAATTACTTTGGACTTCGATCTTTATCTTCATAACTTTAAAACATATTGTTTTTGATAAATATTTTAAAGTGAACTTAAACTTTATTTATTGACTAAAGTTTACTCGTAATCGACTGACAAAATGAAAATCGGTAACTAATCGACAAACAGATAATTGATAACTGATCGACAAACAGACAATTGATAACTGATCGACAAACAGACAATTGCTAACTGATCTTTTTCTTAATTATTTTCCATTTTATATAATATAATTTTGACATCATAAATTCTGGAACACTCGATAATTTTTTGGTTAAGCTGATTCATAAGGCGGACGTAGTTTCGTCAAAAATGTTGTTAGTTAACATATTACGTTATCTAAATTGGGTGTTAGTTTTAATTTATTAAGTCGTAAAAATAGTGCCGTAATAGGTGCAGTTTAAAGGGTGAATGTAAAAGGTTTATCGGTGAGTTTGTTATCGCACTACTTTATCTGATTTATGGATTGCAAAACGGGCATTAGATACAACATAGGCCAGATGCTAAATTGGGTAAGAAAAATTGTGCCCTTGCCCAATAAATACACACTACCTACCATACCCCAAAATACGAAGAGGTGGAAGTATTGGATTACAATATGAAATATAAAATTCGGCTTTTTTTAGAAGCGTATTACATATATAGCGAAGATAATTCAGTTAACCTTAGACAAGATATCCAAAATTTACATCCTATTTAGTTAAATCTTTACAGGATAACATAACTATTCCCAATTGTATAAAATCAGGTTTCAGTGCACATATACAGCAGTGTTTACGCTAACAGTACATATGGAGCCTAATTCATGTCAGACTGGTTTTTGAATATTGTTCATTCTGGGTTGTCTGTTAACATCAAATAAATGTGATATTTTAATATTAAGTTTAAAATAAAAAAAATTATCAATTCAGGTACTCTATTCATATGCCAGCTGTTTTAAGATTTTAACAACTTCCCCCATGTTTGGGGTTTTTTTGATTATTATGCATTAGATTTTAAGTAAGTACTGTGATATTTTAACATTACTTTTTACCTTATTGACATTGTAACGTGCATTTTTAGAGCTTAACATCTTACGCTTTTCTGTAACTACTATTTCTATATTTTATATTTATTAACTCGTTGGCGAATGCGTCGTATTATAATAAGTGGATCGCTGTTTGTATAAAGTAAATACTTTCGAATAGTTTTCATATTGTATGCAATTTAACTCGCGTGTATTAATTAAAGATAGATAAATTGAAGCTTGATTCTCATTAATAAATAAATTCCAACTTATCGGAAACGATAAACAGCCTGTAATTAATTATTAGATACGATTGTTACATTCACGTTTTAGATGTTCCTTATGTTATTAGCGAGGTAGATAATAGTGGATAAGCGGTTATAATAGCGACGAGTTGGGAAGTTCTGTTCTGTGTTCCGATATGTGTAGTACGTTGAAAATACTGCTTTCTGTTTGCTTTTATAATAGTGAAAAATTAATGCGGTATTAATTTTTCGAATTGTACATGAAAAACACGGCACGATTTTAGTTGTACTTTAACTGTAGAATGTGTTTACTCGACCGCACGTGCTTGTTTTACTGAACAGTATTTTAGTGATACACGTTGCTTTACTAATTGTGTTTTGATGGCGTTGCCCTTTTCTTATTGGAGTAGTTCATACTTTGGATTATCCCAAATACTGTGGATACTGTAGTTTCTGAATTTTCTAACCCCAAAGAATCTACAACATATCTTTGCTTGTGCAAGTTTCGTGTTTGCGAAATATAACAGATTACCGGTTTACTAAGGTATTGTTTGAAGTTTCTCACTGCTTATTGGAATGTTTATGAAAATAATATATTTTTGGTCCAAGTTGAAATTAAACTAGTGCTACAGAATATTCCGGAATTATTGTCTTAGGAAATGGAATTACCAAGAAATTTATCAACTACATAGTTACGACGCGTGATATTGTCCGCTGCTAACCCCAGTGAAATACGTAGGTGTGATCAGTGTAACGTGTGATAAGTTCCATCAACACCCTCACAGTCAAGGGTGAAGTGCTTCGTTAGTGCAGGACATCGTTGAATCCCACACTTCAGTTGCAAGGAGGCGTTGCTGAAGGACTTTTGTAAGTTGAACTATTTCCTACTGATTATTACTTTAAATATCTATCCTTTGCTTTACCATATCTTAGTGTTTCTGATACCTTTTACAATAGACTTACATGCTATTTTAAAACATAAAAAAAAGAAAGAAAGAAAAATCAATACTACTGAATTACTCATACCAATTGTGTTTTATCTATTTATCTTTTGTCAACATTTTATCTGATTTATGTTTAATTGGTGGGTGAGGAAACGTTTCTGCTACTCCCCAATATTACCTCACTTTGTACTAAAAATTTTTGTATTGCTTTTACCGTTGTTATATTATATAGATTATCGAAACAGTTTCTTGTTTTACATTCTACATAGTACTGAATAACTTAGACTTCTCATTGCTGCTGTACTTATTCTTTTTTTTTCAGGCTTGCTTAACTATTTTTCTTGCAGGTATTGTTACTAACTCCTTACCACCGCATACATCATAGGTCAGTCTGCTTTCTACAACCTCCCCCCCCCTACTCTCCGATTGAGCCGGGTCATTTCTTTGGCTTTCTTTGTGTTACGTGGCATAAATTTGGCGCCCAACGTGGCTGCCACGAAAAAAACGTAACAACATGTAAACAATTTTTTGTAGTATCTTTGATAAAGGCAACAACCTTTGCCGAAACATAAGATTATTGATAAATTGATGCAAAAATAATATCGTATCATTTTTTGGACGCAATATCTCCCAATTTGCAACTACGTAAATTGATAATAAAATTAAACAATAGTAGACTTAGTCCAATTGATTAAAAAGAAGAGCTCTAGTTGTGTGTGTGTGTGCGTGTATGCGCGCGCGTGTGTGTGCGTGTGTGTGTGAATGTGTGTGTGTGTGTGAGTGTGTGTGTGTGAGTGTGTGTTTGTTTGTATGTTTGTGTTTGTGTGTGTATGCGTTGGTGCGTGCGTGCGTGCGTGCGTGTGTGGGTTTATATATTGTATAATATACATTTGTTAATAAAATGAAATAATAACTTAGACGTTTATGCAAAGCCTAAATAATCATTTCAAATCGAGCTAGTAATTGAAAGATGGAAAACATAAGGTCTAGGACAGGATTCGAACCTGTATCTTAGGATTTCGTGGGCCATGCGCTTACCAATTACGCCACCTGGACGGGTAATGATAATTTGAAATAAATACAAATCTATATGATGTACGTATCTATACATCAATCTATTTTAAGTACTTTTTCAAATTCCAGAAATTTAACATTTTTATAAAACTTTGTTTTTAATCTAGTTTGTAAAAGCTTTCTTAAATTACAAACAAAATGCGAACAAAAAGAGATCTGAAACAAAGGATTTACCTATAGTTTACAACTAGATTTTAAATTTCTTTACTAGTTTATAAAATATGAAGTAGAAGCTAAAACCTTAAAGCTTGAATTAAAGGCGAGCAGACTCTTTATACTTTTTTCTTTATAAAACACTTTTGTACAAGACGAGCACGCTCGAACAAAGTACCTCATATCTTTATTAACAACTTTGTTACGAAAGATCCTTCCGCAGTGTTCTTTTCATACGCCAATTTGATTTCATTCAGTGAAGAACTTATATCGACCGCCTTCCTGAGATTTCCATTTAAGATAATTTATTACGCTAATGTAATAGAATTTAGAATCTTCTGCTGTTTAAGTGGTCATTTTGGTAATATATTTTTCACCATGAAGCACTTAGGTATCTACAAATCTTATTATCTATACGTTCGAGATGGTTCCTTATATGAATTAATACGATTTGCAAAGTCGTTGCCTGATATAATTTTTGAACCAAATTTTCCCATTCTACTATTTCCATCGAAAATAGTAAACAATAATTTATAGATGCGCAAGTTGTCAATTGTAATGAAAATTTTTGCCGAAAATGCAATATTAATAATATTGCAGTTGCTGCAGTTTTGTTGTTTGTTATACCTAGTGGATACACACTATAGTACAAGAACAACACATGGTTTGAAGCAACTGTGTACCAGAATTTACAACAACCAATCGAATCATGTACCAGTTATTGAACTATACCCATACCAGTAGAGGGAGGATGGCAGTTCTAGATCCACCACCACCACACACCACCACCACCTCCACCACCACACTTGCAAAAAATCTAGTAACAAAATCTACATTTTCTTCAACTAAGCATTTTTAGCTCCAGGCATGGATAATTTAATTAAATTCTAATTTTTATCATACAGTATACCCTTTCACCATATTAGAAAATATTCGCACATCTAGTAACAGTATTAAATAACATTGTTATCTTAAATCTGCACAATAGTTTTCTTCAACTAAGCATTTTTTAGCTCCAGGTATGGATCTCGCTCTCGACACCCTGATCTGGAACGTCACCACACACCACCACCACCACCACACATGCAAAAAAAATATTTGCACATCTTGTAACAGTATTAAACAACATTGTCATCTTAATAGTTTTCTTCAACTAATCATTTTTTAGCTTCCGACGTTGATCGTGTCTCGACACCCTGATCTGGACCGTCGGGCCCCGGCATCCTTCCACAGAACCTCGGCATCCTTCCACAGGACCACCAGATCTGCAAATTCTTCCGCTATTAATTCGTCCTCTCACTTTATGGTGCATATACTTATCGAGCATTCTATTCCATTCCATTCAAGATTGTAATGAGGTGTTATATATCTACTTGTATACAGGGTATTCCAAAACTATGAATAAAATTGCAGGGTGTGATAGGGGGGGAAGGGAACATTTTGTTTCAAAATAACCACATATGTTGTAATCCAAATGGCTTTCAGTTTCAAAGTTATTGTAATTTTTGTATTTTCTATAGAAGTCGTGCAGAAGTGTAGTATGCTAATTCTTAATAAAAACATGCTGACTTTTTCAACCTAATTCTTTTTTGTCATGTAGATGAAAGTCTAGGCTCTCAATAAATGATAGCCTTTCCAAATAAAAATTCATTATCTCAAAAGGAAATCAAGATTATTTGTAACATGTAATATACAGTATCCTATTCGACGTTTAAATAGTCTCTCACTTGGCCAGCATTATGTGTCGGACCACCATCGTGCTGAAACCACATCGTGCGTCTAGTTGCTAAAGGCACATCGTCTAGTAAATACCTTAATTCGTCGTCAAGAAGGTGAAGATATTGCTGTGCATTCAGTCTACGTGGTAGTTAAATGGGCCAACTAATGAACTATTAACTATACCTACCAAAAAATTAACACTAAAACGGTGCTGAAAACGTAATTGTCGTACACCTGTAGGGTTATCAAGTGCCCAGTGATAAAGATTATGTACATTAAAAACGCCGACCATGTGGAAGGACGACTCGTCACACCATAGAATTTATCAAAGAATTGTGGATCCTCTTGGTGTAGACGAATCATTTCACGACAAAACGCTATTCTTTGCGCATAATCCGCAGGTATCGGGGCTCATACGCATATGCGCTGCACATGGTTAGGATGCAAGTTATTTTCGTGCAATATTCTATGCACCGTGGTCTGCGTGATGCCAGTCACCGTGGCAATATCCCTGACACCGATTGTAGGAGTACCCAACATTATTACGATGATTTCTTTTTTACCTTCAATCCTGGTATTCCTCCCCTTCGGCGTAAACTACCCGGTCTTTAGCCTTCAAGTTCAGGTGTACTCTTTAAAACACCCTGTATCCAAGAAAGGTAGCCTGAACTATCTCGCAGCTTGCACAGCATTGCCATTGCACAGCCCTCTCACTAAATACAGTTCCGCGTAGTCATGAGCAGTTTAGGGCATTTTCAAATGCAAAATTTACCAAACAGTATGTACAACATAATACAATAACAAAACCGGAACAACAAAATAATATATACAAAATCGAAACTGGTAGCTTATACTAGTCTAAGACAAATCAACTCGCAATTTAAAAACATATGTAGTTGCAAACACACGACAAGACGCACTGAACACAAATATGTTACATAGGTTACTTATTTCTTATACCAAAGAGTTTACTATTTTTAAAGTATGTTTGTAATCGACCTTGTAGCAAATACGTTACAACCTTGTGACTTCTCGTGGAAAGTAAATGCTCGGATAAACAAACCTAATGAAGAGAGGTATATATTATACCTTTTCGGAAAACACCTTACAATCTTTAAGGACAGATTTAAATGCTATAATAATGTTTCTTAAGCACACGTTTTAATAATTTCAAGAATTTATCGAAAGAGTAATTTCGTATATTTAACATTACAATTACATGTACTAATAAAACTATTTAAATTTGTTACTCATAACCAAAATCGGAAATTTTATAGCTAACCCAAACTACGTTTACAACCGAAAATTTAATAAGATTCTACAGATAAATAAGTACTCGTTTAAATTGACTTAAGGCTACCGGGATCACTAATACACGCAAAATCGTGAAACCAATACGGGATTATGAGATTTTCAAATCAGCTACGTGTTAAATTATTCAATTTCAGGGACGGAACGTAACAAGGTTAAAGAAATTTATGTTGTGATGCTAGAGCTTAGTCCTCTTTCAGCTTGTAAATATTGCATAACTCAAATATTTTTTAACAGCGGGTGTGTATTATTTAAACTATGTATTATATTAAGGATAATTCATTTTATAAAAAAAAACGCCTATAATTTAATTCTTATAATTTTATTCCAATATGAAAATAAGATAAATTTTAATCTGCATAGATAGTGGTACAAAATATATTGTTTTTATGTTATTTTATGTACAGTGCAACTCACATTTCATTTAATCTCGATATTCAAGGGAAAAGTTTAAATATTCTGCTATTTTGAGCCAGGTGTAGAACAACTCCGCTATAATCTTGTTATTTTGATATAAGGGCAATAAAGGTTAAATATTATAGGAAACTATTAGTTTTTAAAAGATTATTGGATTTCCTTATTTGTTTTGTTATTTTAGATATCACACTGCTGGGAAAAGCTTCAATGCAATAGATGACCTAGAAATCCCACGCTTAAAAATTATATAAATAAGGGCACAGAATCCCTAAAAGAGGATTTTGCTCTGTGAAATAGAAGTGAAAATAGTCTGCATAACAGTTGATAAAATTAGTGAAATTTAAATGAAAATTAAATATTTTTTAATGAAGTTAGAAAGTTTTAAACATTTTTATACAAGACTGTTTAATTAAACGTAAGTGTAAGAATTTATTTTAACATATATTTGTACAAATTTTATAGAGCTTTATTTCTACTTCTGGTTAGTACTTTTTGCTTTGGTACTATCTTTGGTTTTGGTTAAATACAGAGAATTATTCAAATTAAAGCTTCATCTTGCCGAGGGAGGCTTATCAAACCAACGGCTGAATGCTGTACGAACCTGTTACAAAGGCTGAGATTTATTCTATTTTATATTTCGATGATATTCATATTTTATTGTGGAATTTGTGAAGTTATTGTGGACTTTTAAGTTTTAATTGTTTTATGAAGTGTTTGTAAAATGAACTCATACTGAGTTGGCTTAAACTATTAACATTGGTTAGGAGGTAATTTTTTGTGCACAAACAATGCTTCATTACTTTGACAAAAGCTTTTGAGTAAGGCAAATTATGTCACAGTGTAAAAAAAACCAGTTCTATTTTCCATTAGACTTTTAAAGCCTGATATATAGAATCGTGAAATTATTAAACTATGTAATAACTCATTACATTTTATTCTTTTGTACTTATTTGGCGCTCATTAAAAATTTGATTGTTACGTCTTTAGGTTTCACTCACAGAACGAACTATCTGTAGATTCTATAGATTTTGCTGAACATTTAAGTTCCAGATCTACAAACTAAGGGCTAGCGCGATGACGACATTACAACTGTAAGATTTTATATTACAGCTTTTTATTTCCATTCGTTGGGCAGTGACATATATATATATATATATATATATATATATATATATATATATATATATATATATATATATATATATATATATATATATATATATATATATATTATATATATATATATATATATTTTGTTGTGATACTGTGCAATACCCCTATGCGCCCTTTTTATGAATTAAAAGGTATAGATTTTTAATTTATTAATTTTTGATTTATATTATATAATTTTGATTGCGCCGGCTAGCACAGTTTTTGTATTACGCATGGTGCGTGCGACAATACGACAAACAAAGATTTAAACTTACCATCTATTCTCCTTCCTGTTGTTTTGCATCCACTTAAATTCCGTTACTGGTCCAAGCGTTGAGTGCATCTTTCATCTAGCGCCTTAAATATACTGCATCAAACTCCTTCACCATAAATAATTGCTTCAGCATTGAGTTAACATGTTCCCATATTTATAGCTGTTTCTGGTAATTGTCTTTAGGATTCTTTAGAGATTCTCTAGAGGTTGTTTAGAGATTCTGTAGGGGTTTTTTAGAGATTCTGTAGGGGTTCCTTCGAGTCCTTTTTATAAAGGTTAAAATTAGAATCTATAGTAAAATAACTTTCAGTTACTTACGTTTTTCTCTCTAGGACAAAAGGACAAACCATTAATTTTTCATATTTTATGCGGAATTATTTCACACTTCACAATAACTTATTTCGCGTGCATATTTTATATTCAGAGACGTTAACTGTACGTAACTTCATGGCCAACTGATTTGTTTACAAATCCGGTCATATTTAAATGCACCGACTATCTATAGACAACCGCAAAGTTCGCTGTTTGTATAAACTAGGTTTTCGGATATTCCATGGTGTTATGCTTGTATATTAATATCATTGCGTTCATTCTGTCACGTACAATTTCAAGTTAATAGCATTGATTTGCCTGGATATTCGCCGGAGACAACTGTCAGGGACGAGCAAAGGTGGAATAAAAACGTATTGGTACAAGCAAGATACAAAGATCAAATTCAGAGCTAGTATAGTAGGGAGACTTGAACAAATGTATTTGGCGGGAGAACAGAAAATCTATAATTTCAAGGTAATTTAGAAGTAGGCACGCGTCGGTTGAAAGCCGGAAAAAGGAACCAAGCAAGGTGATTGGTGGATATAGATTGAGAAGGGTAGATATTCAGCTGGTGGAGGCATATACGTGAGATGAAGCTATAGATTCAAGCGAGATAAAAGGTGTTTTGTTCAAGTTTAAGGCATGGATCAACGGAATAGTAGAGGTTAGTTTTCGGAGAATTGAAAGTGGCAGTTGACAGTTGGAAGCGGTTTACCAAGTATTTATATGAATAGAAGAGCAGCCGAGGACGATTCAACAGGTAAACAACATTGTAATGTGTGTATATATATATATATATATATATATAAATATATATAAATAAATATATATATATATATAAATATATGAATATTTCAGATAGTTAATTACACAAGGTAAGTTGATAAATACTATAGTATTACAGTGAATAAGATGAAATAATAACTTAGACTTTTATGCAAAGTCCAAATGATCATTTCAAATCGAGCTAGTAATTGAAAGATGGAAAATATAAGGTCTTGGACAGGATTTGAAAGTTAGGTTTATGTATAGTTGTTGTACACGATTTAAATTTGTAAATTTCCCAATTGTGTCATCGGTATCGGTGGCGTAATTGGTAAACGCATGGTTCCGGCAAAACCAGGATACAGGTTCAAATCCTGTCCAAGACCTTATATTTTCCATCTTTCAATTTTTCAATTACTAGCTCGATTTGAAATGATCATTTGGGCTTTGCACAAATGTCTAAGTTGTTATTTCATCTTATTCACTGTAATATATAATATATATATATATATATATATATATATATATATATATATATGTATATATCAATAATTATCTTAGTGTTTAACGACCTTGCTTTATATATTTATAAATGAAACCCACAACCAATAATTTATTTATAAATATATGTATATATATATATATATATATATATATATATATATAAATTCTTATTTTACCTAGAAATATTCAGCCAACTAATAAAAATTTATCACTCCGTCTTTCTGTTTAAAAACAGTAAAAAAGCACTAACTATATTTTCTGTATTTTACCCGAAATCAAAAATCGATAATGGTGGAGTACAAGGTATGAAGTAAAAGAACAGAATCAACAAGAGTTGGAACTTTGAATTCGCAATTTATAACGGTTCTTTTAATTCCTAGTGTTTTAGTCAAATGCTTCCTTCATATTTCACTTAGGTGGCGACACAAATGGAAAGATTGGAAGTCTCTAACTCAAAGTTGGCTTCCGGTATATATGTAGCGGTTAAGAAGGGCGTTGAAGGGAATTGAATTCGGAAGATAGCAAAAACCAACGGAAATAAGACAAGCAAAAATGGGAACGAGTTGACTAAAACCATAACAGACGGAGTTGGGGTAGTAAGGAATATTAAGATATCTTGGGTTGCTTAGTCAAAATTTTATTAATTTTTTTTCTACAGGTTTAATTTTTAACTGTTTTATTTCAATTGGAAATAAGTAGTTAGAACACTCAATTTAGATACAGTATTAAATTCGCCTATTACATTATATACGGAATATGTAAGCTCAGGAGTGACAAAATCAAAGTTAAATCTTGAGTCTCGCTGGCGACATATTTTAGTGTCGTGATCAATTTGGCACGGCTGCTGCATACAAACTTAAAGTGTTTTTCTTATAATATAATTGTAATTTTCTGCAGGATAAAAGCACAAATTCTTTGCGGGTTTGAATAAGAATGAGCTTAATTTAACTTAATTGGATGAGATATTCATATGGTTGGAGAATACTTGAGCTGCCATGTTGAAACTTTAGTGCAGCAATTTCTTGTTTAGCGTTTCCGTTGTAGTATGTTTCTACATTTAAGAAATCTCATAACGATATTATAAGCTTTTTGTACTGCATTTCCAACTTACAGTTACTTTCCCATTCAGAAGTTATCCAAACTAATTTCAACAAAAGCATCAAGAATCTAAATTTATTCATTGCAAGTATCCAACTTTTGCAAATATATCTATTATTTCTAGCTTGTGAATTGCGCACAACCTATGAATACAAAGGCTCTTGTAATGTGTTTTGGTTTAGGTTGAAGTGCAGAAGAACGTTATGCATTGAATACAAATTGAACGCCATGTCATCATAACTCACTAGTACAACAGACCTTCAGGCTTAAGTTTCTTGGATATGTATACAACATACGTGTATGTTTGATCTAACACACACACATATATAATGCGTTCGTTACGCTCGGTGATAATAGATTTCTAAATCCATTGTCTAGTATAGTGCTGAATAAGCTCTTCTAGCATTATAGTCAGCGGAAATTAACAGAATATTATCCTCGAGAGATACATGCTTTACTTGCCAGAGGAAGCTGCAGTAAAATACCTAACATGGAAATAGGTATTTATATATTTGTATAGGATTGAATTTAAAACATTGGTTAACGCACAGTTTTTTTGCTATAATTTAATACTCAACAGTTGTAAAATAGATAGTGAAATTTTGCTCATGCCATTTTGCGTAGGCTAAATTGTCTTGTTCCAGCTCAATAAGCCTGTCAGTTTTACTTTAGCTATTTCGCTCTTACCTAAGCTTATTCTACACGCCACTTCTGAATTTGCTTGAATTTTAATAAATTTAGGTCTTTAGAATAACTTATATACATTTGGCTATGGTGTATGTTCCTTTAATTTCATTGGCAGTGATATTATCTATATACTACATAATATAGGCGGATTTGTATTTTGTCAATTCTTTTATTACTCCAGAATTCATATCATTTGATTGACGGTGGTTAATTTCGTGCATTTGATTTTCTGATTTGTATTGATCTGGTCGTATATTATCCTTTCGTTATTTTCGAAACATGAAGCCGTTCAAGGATTTGTGTATGTAAAGGCAGAGGTAAGCTGAGTTGCGGAAAACCTTATTTTTGAGATGAAAATGTGTTTAAAGGCAGGATTTTAAAGAGAGGGCTCAATGGTTTTGTTGTTTTTCTTCAATTTGGTCTGATGTTAAAATCCCAGATCAAGGTGTCCGGTATGATGTTTGGCTAATAATTTTTTTTTGTCATTTTACTTTGTAAATAAATTCCTTGGAATAAATACCGGAACATAAATTATATAGTTGATTTGGAATGCATCTTGGGCGTATATATTGCTGTGAACTGTTAGCTTAAGCCGCCCAGACGTTGTGTGTCAAAAAAGGTGCTACGAATTGCTATGAAAATGAAATGATGTGTAGTCTTACCTGAGGATGCCCGTATTATCGTGCTAGTTCAGATGTAATGAAACAACGAATCTCCAACACAAAATTCTAATGACATAAAATATTTATAACACTCGCTACATTCACAAACATTTTTCTTAACACATATTATCCAAAAAGGATTACTTACGATCAACGTTAAAGCCTACCAATGCAATCGTACAACTTTCGTCTGAAAAACAATAATATTTCACAACTATGAGTGATTACTATAGAGAGCATATATACAATCTCTCTCAAGTTTTCTTATGTATGTCACAGTAATGTACAGGTTATTAAAATTAGTTATGGTTATTGCAAAAAAATTTTACCTTCAAAGAAAAGTATTAACTGATGAGATATCACTTTAGGACCCTCTCATAATGGTCAAGCTTTATCGGAGTTTGGCGTCAAAACAACATTACAACATTCATTTACACAAACAACATCTATACACTAAAAACTTATACAAGTTTAACCTACTTAAATTAATTATGGTACACAAATGTCCTTCAAAAGATTTAAACAAAGATAAACTTGCATTTTTGACTATTAAATTATGCGGCGTCTCTAATTCTGTACACAAAATCGTTGATCAAATTTTCCTCTCCATTTTGTACCATAATAATTGCATCGGGAAATTAGTTTTCAATTCCTCCATTTATATTTGCATTAATACGTTAATTAATTACATAAATCATCTTCCCATTTAAATTGTTCATATCTCAAAAGTATTTATTTTTGTACGTTGAATTTTACTTTATGCGTTTTAATAAATTGCTTCAAGCAATATTTAAATGTCGAGCATGACATTGCATACAATTACAACTCTTACAATTCGTAGTAACCAGCGAAAAGTACTTCATAAATGGAAAACTATTATAAATGACCTATCTTCAATTCTCCGTTTGCATTCTTTCACTGCTTTATATAATACAATGTTCAATACAACACGGGTTCTAGAAGGTTTCTACACCTTTCCTAAGTGGTATGATTCATTGCATAATATAGCTTCTGCGAAATTCAGTTTTCATTTTTAATTTACGAGATCATAAAAATAGTCTCGTAATTGATATTATTCCAGGAATCAATCGCAGACTTGCTTGTTATCACGGTTATTATCATTTGGTCGTTAAATGTCTTATCTTATCGTAAAAATACTTTCTAAATTGAAAGAATGAATGAACAATGGTTAGCGGTAATTGTTTGTTATTTGATTTATGCTCATTACACGTTTTCTCTTATCCAATTTATGGTCTTTATATGTCTTATCGCTTTCTACGTATTCACTAACTGGTAATGATATTGTACAAAATACTTAGCTGTTATTTACTTATTTACAAATGATTTATATTTTGAACAATCTAAAAAAGCAGGTTTTTAAATTTACGTTTTGCATTTAAAAAGAGTACTTGGTACTGCTTTAAGAGGATGTATTAAAGAACTCATTTCACTTTCTTTTTAACCTGCATAAATGCATATAAGAACTTGTTTCTAAATGATACTTAGTATTGCAAAGCACGGGTGTCTCAATCAAGAGATGTGTTTGTATCTTCGCCGATTACATAATTAATCAGAATTTGTTTTAATTTAAAACACGTATTTTACTTATGTACTAGAATATACTATAAAAATAAGTTTAGCTTACTATACAGGATATATCTTTACAGAATTTAAATATCAAAAGTTTTAATTTTCTCGGCTTTGGGTGATTTATTTGTAGAGTATGGTGCTCAGTAACCTTTATATGACCTATTATCACATCAATATACATATATATATATATATATAAGCCTCGCAATGTGGCGCACTAAAAGGGTGATGTGCCAAGCCCCGCGTTCGAGCGTCACTAAAAGAATACTGTGACAATGCTCCGCGTTTGATGCGCCGCTAAAGGAATGCTGTGGTACAGATACAGCAAATTGTAAAATCTGCAATTGTTAACTTACCTTTCTTTCTGACTATTCTTTGTATGGCTAGCTCAATGGAATTGACGAAGTTTACAAAACGAAATCAAACACAGCAATATTATAAAGCATCTCTTCAAATTAACATTTTCGCGATCGAATTAAAGGTCCCCGTTTATATACAAATATTATCTCTCTTTTAGTAAGTTTTATCTTCGTACGGAACATTTTACACCATAACGATGCATAAATTTTTGAGAATTTCTCATTATCGTCGAAATCGTCGCGTTTTATCACCTCATTAAAATTGATTTACGTGCGCTGTCCGTCCTACTCTATCTCCAAAGGCTATTGTGTCGCATCGTATCGCTTTTACAGTGATTGCGAAAGTCATTAAATAATTGTTATCAATTTGTGTTACATTTTATGGGTTTTTAATATACCGCTCGTTTTTTGGAAAAAACGTTTCTTTATTAATTAGGCCATACTAATTGACGTATATCTTTTTAATTCTTCTCGAAATTTCGAGAACATGTTTTATTTAAAATGTTTTTATGCTATACAAAAGTCAATTTATATGATTAATTTAAAGCTTTATAATGCAAATGAGTTGCATTTTATAGAAAAAAATCTAAGACGCATGTACGCCTTACAACCAAACTTATAGAAATTTTATAAAAGGAAATTATATATTCATTTAAATTAAAATATCTATTAAAGTTTATATTAGTTTGTACTGTTAACATTTCTCAAATAAATTCGATTATCTCGAAAACTAAATGAGATATCGAAAAGTGTATAGCATATTTGTAATCAGCGTAAAAACTAGACGAGGTACATATATATCATTTATTGTATCATTATGGGAATATGGCAACGGCGGCGACGACGACGACGTAGCGATTATATTAACCTAACTTACTTCGTGAGTTTGGTTGATATTTACTTTCACGGTAAAACGTGTTTTAATACACAACATTAAGATTAAAAATTGGGATTTTAAATACACAAAATTTTTAATTTTTATGCCTGAAAAGACCATTTGTTATACAATCGCATAGCTTTGGATTTTTTTTAGAGTGATCGATTTTACATTCGTATTTAATGCGTTTTAAGGTACCTTAGAAATAATTATCTTTACATATACGCCTACATTATTTGCTATGTATTTACAATACGCTTGTATTATACAGGGTGATTATTTATACACACGCAATTGCATTTTTGCCTGGGACTTTAATGAATAAAAGTATGCTTGTATTATGCAGGGCATAACTATGAATTTTCGGAAATTTCATTTACTTTTTTATCTAAAATCTAAATTTTTCCAATATTTTCGCTTTCATTTGCTTCTTGATTCGCCTTTATTTGTACGATATCCTCTTTGACGTCATCCATATTCTCTAAAATTTGTACTGCTTTTTCTGTAATTTCAAGTTTCACTTCTTCATTGGTTTTGTTAGTTTCATTTAAGCACGAAGCTATTCTTTCACTAATCTTCTTAAATTTCCTTTCATTTTTTTCACTTTCTAATTTTAAACTTTCCGCCAATTTTGCTATATTTTCTCCAAATTACCCTCGTAACTCCTGAGTATTTTTATTTAATTTATCACTCATTTCTTTCGTGTCTTTCTCATTCTTTTCACTCATTTCTTTCATGCCTTTCTCATTCTCTTCACTCATTACTTTTATGTTCTCCTTTTGTTTGTGCATACTTTGATTTAGACTTAATACATAATACAAGAGCCATCATTTTTGACTCCTGGGTCTTTCCTACACCCTTGGCCTCTGAATTCTTCTTTTTCGCTTCTTCCATATAAACGCTTTTCTGAGAACCAATTTCTGCTCCCTCAGCTCTCAAACTTTCACGAACTTCTTTTATACTGTCAGTCATATTGGAAACTAATCAGACATTACAAAAAGAATAAATGTCCAAAAAGAAATCGTACGAGACAAGAAACTTTAATTTACAGACGAATTATTGGAGTTACAGGTTTGTCACCGCTAAAAGAGTGCTGTAACACGCACCACGTTGGGTGCCACTAAAAGAATGCTGTGACAAGCCCCGCGATGTGGCGCCACTAAATAAGTAACGTGATAAGCTCCTCGTCGGAGTGTCACTAAAAGAATGCTGTGAAATTACTCCGCGTTTGCTGCGCCTCCAAAACAGTGCTATGATACAAATTCAATGAATTGTAAATTTTGAAATTGTTGACTTACCTTCGTTTTTAATATTTTTTTGCCTCGCTAGTTCAATGGTATTGACGGAGTTTACAAAACAAAATCAAACACAGCAATAACATAAAGCATTTATACAGTCTAAAATATCGTCTCTCATACAAAATTACATAAAACATTTACAACATCGTTTCTTTCAAACATAAACTTATTGTTAACAAGTACTTAATTATTTTAAAAATGTTCTCACCTTATTTATGTTGCTTACAATTTACAGAAGTAAAATCTCTTCTCTTGTAGATAACTTATCTGGTTTTGATTCCCACGTGTGTAAGGTTTGTTTTGTCCAAAAAAATCCTTGACAGATAATCTATTAAAAGGTCAGAGTTTTTTAAACTCCGATCATAAACTTCCGGGTAAATACCCTTACAAAACATATTATATGATTAGGACTTGTTTCAGCTTAAATTTAAATGACACTCAAATATCAGTTACAAACAATATTTTTAAAAATTATACTTTTAAAAATCCACGAAGCGCTTGCTTCTTCAATTCGTAATTAAATATTTTCTGCTTTTATTTTAAATCAGTTTACAAGATTTTCATAATATTTACATCTCCATTTAGAAATCAATGTGCATCTTCGGCTTAATTATTTACGTTAATTTTTAAATAACTTTTTATCTTGAAGAATTTTCCATGTTCATTACATTTAGTCACTTCTATATTTATATGCTGGTTACGTTTAAAACTAACTTCTATATTCTGCTATATGGTAATTATTAATTACACTATGCGCATCGCATACTTTAAAACAATGTTTTAAACTCTCATTTTCGCTATCGAATTTATGAATGAATGCCTTTAATAAAAATTCCCGCTTATATGGTGATCTTATAAGATGATCTCTTCTCTAGTACGATGTAGCTTCGTACGGAACATTTTACACCGTAACGATGCCAAATTTTTGGGAATTTCTTATTAGCGTCGAAATCGTCGCGTTTTATTACCTCGTTAGTATTGATTTATGTGCACTTTCTGTCCTACTCTATCTCCAATAATATGGTATTTGCGAGTTTTGTGAAATCGACAACGCCCTCTTACAGGCAGGCGCTATACTACTATATTGTACCTATCATTGTTATAACTGACATATATAACACGCCAATGCTTGTAGAGCAAGCAGCTGTTGCCGCCATAATTAAGTATTTAAATATGCAAATATTTAACATATGTAACATGTGTGACACCCGTATGTATATCTGCTACCGTTTACGGATTCTTTTATTTTTTCATAATTCTTGAAACCTAGGTGCCGTCGTGAACACTATTTATTCAAAAATTAAATTTAGCCACAATATTGATTTTTTGTACGAACATCACTGTGATTGAACACTGTTCTAAATCACGGAAAGTATTAAAAGACTATATATAGGGCGTTACAAAACTTATTTTAAGTGGCGAGTTAAATTTCAAAATGGAGTGTTTTGTATTTTACTACCTGAACAATTCTACTTAAAAAATAACCAAAATGTCTAATTACTGTAATTCTTTCATATTGATCCATTTTTATTTATTTGTAGTTCAAAAATAAATACTTTGTTGTAATCATCCCGTAAATTTTTTTCTGTTAATAAAAAATACGCGGTCTAATAATTTTCAACTCAAATCCCTTTGGCGTTAAAAACGAAAATTAATTCAGTAAATTAAAATAAGCCTTTCAGGTGTTAATTCATTTATCTATTAGTATAAATTCAATTCGTATTGTTACATCCTAGAGCCTAATTAATAATAAATACTCCTAAGAATTCCTCAACGTAAAGTTAATGCTAAAATTAAACAGGCTGCTACGTACATTGACGTAACATAAAAAAAGAAAGAAAATCGAGAAAAAGAAAAAGAAAGAAAGTAAGTCCGGGCTCAGGCGGCGAGTGGGCGGGGTCTTATACCTATAGCTAAAGTAACAAAAAACCTGAAATAAATAGAAAAAAATATATACACACTCACTCATTCACAACACAAAACATACAACAGAAAAGAAAGAACTTATAATTAAAACAAAATATATATACAAAACCGTACTCCCAAACCCAACCCCAAAAAAAGTCAATATCCCCAATTTATATATACATTATAAACACCCCTTAAGCATAACAAAAAAATTACCCATAAAAATGGCGAGCTGTAGTTTTTAGGCACCTCCCCCTTACAGTAATTAGAAAAAAGAAAGAACTACACGCAACCCTAAAAGCCACAGCTCTAAATCATCGTAAAAGTAAAATTAAACTAAATTGACGAACATGTACAGTACTAATCAAACAAAAAAAACCGTAAATACCCAAAATCGTTCACTAATTTTCATATACAAAAAAAGTCAAATTTGGAAATGGCATCACAGGCGTTCTTGTTCCGCGGTAAGAAACGGATACAAAGAAAAAAACAAGAAGGACTCACCTTCGAGTTCCTGACATCGGGGGGGAAGGCTGTCGCTGGTCCGCCTCAACGAGCAGGCACGCTTACGGCCAAGCGGAGCACATTGGACTTTGCAGTCCCCCAAAAGAAACGCCGCTCAAGGGATCAACGCGTCCCCCGCAGGAAGCACGCTAAGTACTGCGTGCCGGAAATTTACAGAAAAATAACGAACGAAACAAAACAACGTGTTTTCTTGTGGCTATTCTAACAGCAAATGACTATTACATGTGTTAGGCACCAAAGCAAGAAAATAAACCAGGAAAACCATAGTTTTATTAAAATAAATTCACCGAATTCTTTTAAAAAGGGAAAACACACTAGTATTTAAGTATTAAAATACTTGGAAAATCGTCTAGCTAATTAAGGCGTAAATTCCACGGGACGAAATTCTGAGAAAGGATATTGATTTTTAATTACCCTACAAATTTTAATATACGAAAGGGTTATTTTTAATTAATGGAATTAATTTTTGTGTTGAACGCCAAATGAATTTAAGATCAAAATTATTGTATATACGATAATTAGCTATTTCCGAAAATGAACGTAACAAATCCCCCAGCAAAATTAAAAAGTCGGGATCGGGAAGAAAAATAATGGGAGTGGGTAGGACCAACAACAGAAAATTCGCTTAGAAACTAAAAGAAAACTTGTTACAAAAAAAACTAACGGAAACACTCCAAAAAAACAAAAAAACTAAAAAAAGAATTTTCATCTGGCTCGACGGACCAAAGAACCGGATCAAAACCAAAAATGAAAAGGACATAGGAAAAGGAGAAAGGAAAGGTAACAATCATCGAGGACAAAGATGGAATGGCATGGACACTGAAAAAGTCGTCGGAGGACGGATATTTCTTGTGAAGAAACAGTAAGGTCTTCAACCTCAGAAGAAGTAAAGGAACGAGGAAGAAAACCAACAGTACAGCCAAAAGAGGACCCAAAGGTCAAGCCTCAAGTAAGCAAAAGGAACAACAAGGAAGCACGAGAAGAAGAGAGGAGGAACGCTGGTAAAAGGGAACGATGTACTCTCAACTGTGGTAACGAAGAATCGCAACGAACGAAAACCGAAAAAAGAAATGCTGACTAGTCCTAAAGTCGACTGAGTCGTGATTTCCGAAGAAAGAAAGACGAACTAGAAAGCACCTACCACAGGAGCGGATGGACAAAACACACTCGGTATAGGGACCGACGGCAAAGAAGACCAGCAAAGGATAGGGAAAGGAAAATGGGATGAAAGGAACGAGAGAAAAAGAAAAAAATATATAAAAAAAAGAATAACACCAACACTACGTATAAAACCCAAAAACAAAACAAAAATCGTACAAAAGAAAATAAAACAAAATCCTAGTGTAGTTATGTATGAGCAAGTGTGGGCGTGTACGTGCGTGTGTGTGTGTTTGTGGGTGTGCGTGGGGGTGTAAGAAGGGTGTGTGTATGTGTTATACGGGTATAAAGTGTGCGTGTGTGTATGTGTTGGACCGCTGTAGTCGACAGGCAGGTCGTACCATGGGACTATTCTATTCCCGGACCCACACGGGTGAAAAAGAAAAAAAAGAAAAGCAAACGAGAGAAACCCCAGTAAAACCGGGAAGAAAACGAAATCGTAAATCCAAAATTCATGTCCGAAGGATAGCAAAGTCGTCATAAGAATCGGGGGCACGAGGACTAGATAGTGGGCTTAAGGCGTTTACGCCGCCAAAAGGAGAACGAAACAAGATCGAGAACATCGGAATTTTGTCGACCTATATCCTCAGGTTCGGAAGGAGCATAGAATAAAATTTGCCTCTTTTGGGCAGTTTTCTGCCAAATAGGAACAGCAGGGGGTATCGTAGTTATAGCACTAGGTTTAGGAGGTGGCAAGGGTAGTTTAGAAAACTCCAAACGCGTCATAGAAGGATGTTGTTTATTGTTAGGATTAGTGGTAAGGTCAACGACAGTAAAGGAAACATCATGGGTTGTCAGGATATCAACGGCGGAAAAAGAAAAAGGATTGACTGAGCGAGAACCAACCGGACGGAAAGAAACACAAGCGGAACACACTTCAGTTACGTTAGAGAAAGGGACAGGAGTAGATAACATTTCATTGACGTTATGTGCAGGACTAGAAGTATCACAGTTAGGAAAGGAAACAACATTGGCTGTAAGAATATCAACCCTAGGAAAAGAAGCAGAACCAGACAGAAGTTCGTCAGCATTAGATAACAGCACATCAGCTAGGATGCCACCAACTTTAGTCAAAAGAACAGAAGTAAGTAGCATTTTGTCAGCATGAGAAAAATGAGTAAGAGTAGGTAACGAAACAGTATCAGCTAAAGCTTTAACGACAACAGCAACAGGCATCACAGCTACGGGTTCACTAACCTCAACAGGACCTTTTCTATCCGCATTAGGAATTATTTTCACTTCAGCTACGGCTGTGATTGCCGGTACAACAGGAATTTCTTGAGTAGAAGCATTTAAGAAAGCAGAAACAGGTAAAATTTTGACAAAAACGGGAAAAGGCACTAAAGATACGGGTTGATGGACTTCAACAGGACCTTCGCAGACGGAATTAGAAGTTATCGTCGCTTCAGCTACGGCTGTTTTTGTAGACACAACAGAAATTTCTTGAATTGAACAAGTTAGGAAAGTAGGAACATGTACAATTTTGACAGCAACAGCAACAGACACTAAAGATACAGGTTCGTGAACTTCGACAGAACCTTTGCTGACTAAATTAGGAGTAATCGTCAATTTAGCTACCGCTGTTATTGTAGGTACAACAGCAATTTCTTGACTAGAATCATTTAAGAAAGCAGGAACAGGTTAAATTTTGACAAAAACGGCAGGAGGCATTAAAGATACAGGTCTATGGACTTTCGGAGGACCCTCGCAGGCTGAATTAGAAATTATGGTCATTTCAGCGACCTTTGTGCTTGCAGACATGACAGATAATTCTTTTAGTAGAATCGTTTAAGAAAGCGGTAACAAACTTTTGAGAAGCTAGCTGCAAGTCACTAATTTGAAGCATGGGTTGTAAGGGTGATGGAGGCACATTTTGGGGTAAGGGTGTATAAGTAGGGCGAGCAGGAGAAGGAGTAGAATAGGAGGCAGAACTAGAAACGCGAGAAATTTTGTTAGAAGCTATATTTGCCGAAGAAGAGCAGGGTTTGATAGTAGGAGCGGGAGGACCTAAATGAAGTATCGAAGAGAACGTAGAACGAGAAGTAGAAGAAGTTAGGCAACTAGAGGTGAGGGCAGAATTTGAAGGATTATTTGTGGAACTATTCGTAGTAGGATGACATTTCGGACAGTTGTGGCGAGTAACTCCCTTATATCCGCAACCATAACAATGGAGTACTTTAGGACGAGTACAACGGGTCGAAACATGACCAGGTTTGTCGCAATTAAAGCATACGACCTGACGAGTAGGAGTAGAAGTAGGAGGAAGAACAGTAGAACGTACGGAAGAAGTATCGAATCTACTCGTAGGCGTAGGAGAAACCTTAACAACTCGGTCATGTGAAGCAAAAGTATTTTTCTCAATCGTAGTAGCCTTATAAATAAGCTCGTTGTGTTCAAAATGAAGAATTAGTAAATTAGACAACGACTTCCAGTCAGAAAACCTATCCCTAAAACCACGATACCAAAGTAAAGCTTTAGCTTCGAACAAATCCACTGCAGACTCAAATAAATCAAATTCGGATACATGGTGAGCTCGTCGGAGTTTTTCGACTTGCTCCAAAAAATCGCGTACAGTAAGAGTGTTCGGGACACCAGAAAATTTTAAATTCCACTCCCATACAGGGAGACCGTAGTAGGAAGCCGAAAAAGAAGTCATTTTGAATACGAACAAGAAAGAAATGGGTAGAAGGTAACGAAATAAAGGCTAACCGTAACTCGATAAAAGCTCAAAGGAAAACAAAATTATTGCCAATGCAGGACAATTTAAAACATATCCGACGGATAAACTTCCTGAACACCAATAGGAGCGAAACAAGAAAATAGAAATTAGAATAGGACTGTAGAATAAAGGAAAAATCGGAGAAAGAAAATATTAACTCTAGACGTAACAAGGAGAACAAAATGTACAGAGAGGGAAGGAAGAAAAAGAAAAATCTTGGGCGCCAGCGTTTTCAACGGACTAGGACTATTGGCGAAAACACAAGACCAATAATCTGCAATAAGCCAACCAATAATATCAAGCGTAAGGGATGAAACATAAGTAATATCAAACCGAGAAAATGAGAGTCATGTAGGAACTTAGACACTAACCATAATAAACAAAAAAAAAGTCAAATTTGGAAATGGCATCACAGGCGTTCTTGTTCCGCGGTAAGAAACGGATACAAAGAAAAAAACAAGAAGGACTCACCTTCGAGTTCCTGACATCGGGGGGGAAGGCTGTCGCTGGTCCGCCTCAACGAGCAGGCACGCTTACGGCCAAGCGGAGCACATTGGACTTTGCAGTCCCCCAAAAGAAACGCCGCTCAAGGGATCAACGCGTCCCCCGCAGGAAGCACGCTAAGTACTGCGTGCCGGAAATTTACAGAAAAATAACGAACGAAACAAAACAACGTGTTTTCTTGTGGCTATTCTAACAGCAAATGACTATTACATGTGTTAGGCACCAAAGCAAGAAAATAAACCAGGAAAACCATAGTTTTATTAAAATAAATTCACCGAATTCTTTTAAAAAGGGAAAACACACTAGTATTTAAGTATTAAAATACTTGGAAAATCGTCTAGCTAATTAAGGCGTAAATTCCACGGGACGAAATTCTGAGAAAGGATATTGATTTTTAATTACCCTACAAATTCTAATATACGAAAGGGTTATTTTTAATTAATGGAATTAATTTTTGTGTTGAACGCCAAATGAATTTAAGATCAAAATTATTGTATATACAATAATTAGCTATTTCCGAAAATGAACGTAACAAGGCGACAACTGGTTCTACGTATCTGATAATTAATTCTTAAGTGTTTTCTATTGAAAGCTTCGTTGAATTAAAGCTGCATATTATCCCAATAAACCATGTTTTTCCAGTTTTATTTCCTTAACAACAATATTACTTTGGGTTCTGGTCATTATTAAAACGAAATTAATATTCACTTGCTCTTCAATCTACACAACGAAAACACGTGTAGAATGGTTGGTTGTTTCCGTTTTTCTGTATGAAAAGCTCGCGCACGCCTTACAGCGTGGTAAGTATTTATGGGCTTTACAGAATTGTGCTTGTCGATGACAATGAATTAATTTTATTTATAATTACTATAGCTCCTTCCGGTGTCCTTTAAAGCCACAATGAATAGTCGCTCCTTGTTGTGATGGGAGGACCATCCCAAGGCGGGATCACGCGCACCTCTGTTTCGCACCGTTTTTACAGACGGTAGGAGCCAACCCGACGGTGGTGACTCGAGGGTAAGCGTTTATACACTAATTTTCTTATATGGGTACCCGGGAGTTATTGGAAACAACATATGTACACGAGTCTACGGATGCACCACCTTGTTGGTGGTAAAATGACTGGTTGTTTGTTTGTGCAAGGTTATTATAATGTTTACTGATTTCTTTATTAAGATAATTTTATGTATAGAATTCCGTACTTACAATGCTCATTTCGAGTTGTGGTTTTTAGTAGGGTAATTTTGTTCCTTTTTCTTGTTTGAAGATTAATATAGGGGGGTGACCTAAAAACTGCAGCTCGCCATGTTAAAAATGATTGGTTTTTTGTTATTCGTAAATACGTATATTGTGTACCTACGAATTGTTCATTTTTGGTACTATTGTGTTTTGTATATAATTTTATTTTCTTTTTAAATTAGAGGTTTTTAGTTTGTAAATGTTTGCTTGTGCATGAGTGAGTATATTTTTATTTCAGGCTTCCCTTAATTTTTTGTAGGTATAATACCCCGCCCACTCGCCGATTGAGCCCGGTCAATTTCTTCTCGTTCTTCCTCGTTTTTATTTTTTTTAGACTACGTCGCTGAACGTAGCAAAGTGATCCTTAGGTAAGTATAAGCTGCTAAATTAACAAAAGAATAATTAATATAAATAAGAAATAGAATTAACTTAATGTCAGTAGTTGCAATGCCACATCTATAATGGTTCACTAAGGCTATCAATCAAAAGTTGAAATGGTATTATTCTACTGTGAGCAAAAAAGGATTTTTAAGGCATTTGAGAAATTTTTTATCAAACATTCCTAAGAGAAGGGTAAAATCGCCATCGCCTTGGCGTCAATCGTGGGCATCGTAGGGTCACTTTCTTTATAACTTATAAATGCGCTTCTGCTTTATCATCAACACGATTTTAGTTCTCCATATTATCCAATTTTCAGAATCACACAGGACATTGTTTTACTCGATCTAAGTCCATAGTCACGTTGCACAAGGTCTCACCTTTGCCGCGTCATGTAGAAGCTTCCCTTGTTCATAGTTCACAGCTCAGGTGATACGTATCCTAGGCCAATAACCTTTTGCCGTTTTATACTATTCAAGGGATAGTTTCACAGAGTGATTCGATGAAGTGAAGAAGCGATATATTTTTTCAATTAAAACATGAGCAAAAACTACGACGAATGCTACAAATATTGTATAAATCTCTATCAATTGTACAATTGTGTTAATTTACATCACCAAGGCATAAAAAGCGGGCAAACAAGCAATACTAAATTCTAGTACGAAATAAACATGTATTCCTTCGTATTTTGAAAGTCACTATAAGTGAATTACGTTTAGTCCTGGTATATTTGAAGGACGACTTGAACCTCAACTCAGAATTGATTGATGTCGGTTATTTACAAACTTGTAGTCCCAATTTAAAAACACAATTTGTAACATCTCAAGTTTCTGGAAAAATAATGTGTATTATTTTAGTTTAGACGCCAGTCTTCCTGAAAGTCTTCTAGCGGTTTATCCGCCAACTACTTAAACGTAATTGCTGTTTCACGTGAAAGGGATTGTCTTCCATAAGTTAAATTTAATGGTTGCGAGTTAAAACTATGTTTTCTTGTTGATGCTCTCGAGTCAAGTTAACTATTCTTTATTTTCTTTAGTTCACTTTTCAGCATTTTCCTCTTCGAAAGTAATTGTTTGCCTCCCTATTCCATTTACAGCCGGCATTTTTAATCATTATTCAAGTGGCTGTAGTTGCTTTTGATTTCCTGAGTTTGATGAAATTTTTTGCTCCACTGCTTCTGAAAAGCAAATAATCAGACATTAAAAAGAACTGTAATTAATTCCGGGCTTTTAATGGAAAAACGTTGTGTACCGATGTATACGATTACAGACAGGAAAAACAGCTTTAAATAATGATTTCCGATTGGGAAGGCGCTCCTTTAACTAAGTTTTACGTCCCTGCTCGTTGATTAGAAATAGCGGTTTGTAAATAAATTGGATATCTATTATGCAGTACTACCAAAAAGAGAAATTACCGCAAGGTTTATAAATGTAATGGGACATAGTTGGAGTTATAAATATGTCAGTGCAATTTATTACTTAGCTTTTATATACATTTTAATAGGAATTTGCCAATTTTGCTGTTAATTTTTAGAGTTATTTCAAATGCCAAAATTGCTTTCTGGTCGATTGGAGGGTTAAATTTTATTTTTATATAGCACTGTAGTGCACACACTGCTAATGGAAGAAGATTAAAAACTGTTTTTATAACTGACTGCAGTTGACACAGCAGTACAGTTTTTTAAATAGTGCTAGTATTTATCTTTCGACAACGCTCTAACCAGACACGGACCCAGTGACAGACATTGAACTCTCCCTCTTAGATTCCTTCGTTATCAAACTAAACCCCCACAAAGTCCCCGGCCCAGACCTCATCACCAACCTGATCCTACAAAAATCTTGGCCTCTCATCAGAGAATCCACTCACCTACTATTCCAAAAATGCCTCTCCTCTGGGATTTTCCCTCACCCATTTAAATTTGCTTTCATCTCCCTTATACTCAAACCCAATAAACCTCCCGAAGACCCCAAATCCTACAGACCTATTGCACTTCCTGCAACACTTGGCAAACTCCTTGAACAGACCATTCTATACAAACTAAACTAACACATAGAACGACATTCCTTACTCTCACCTAACCAACACGGCTTTCGCCTGGGGCATAGCTCTGAACGTGCAATCCGCTCTCTAATCCAAACATTTCAAACGTCCCCTTATACATACGTAGTCTGCTTATTCCTCGACTTCCACTCAGCCTTCGACCTCCTTTGGTGGCCAAATCTTCTTAATCAACTTAAACAAGCCAGTTTCCCCTCCAACCTGTACCTCTTAATAAAATCCTCCCTCTTATCTCGAACAGCCACCTTAACCTTCAATTTCCACTTGGTCACTAAACCTTTCACGGAAGGATGCCCACAAGGTTCCTGTTTGTCACCTACCCTATGGAATCTCACAATCAATCCTCTCCTAGACCTTAATATCCCAAACATCTCCTCCTTCGCTTACGCCGATGACGTAGCTTTTCTTATCCATGGCAACTCCCGTGCCTCTATAGAATCCACTGCTGTAATACTAATTAATTCAATTGAATTGGTCCTTTTTAAACAAACAACCACTCTCATTTAAAACAAAAATGTTCCTGCTCAAAGGCCAGCTCGACCCAAATTAAAATCCTAAGATTCGCATCCTTAACACACCAATTCCCCTTTCAACAACAGCTCCCTACCTTGGACTCCACATTGACACTCGCCTAAAAATGAACTCCCATCTCTCCAAACTTTGCACCAAAACACAAATCATACTCCATAACCTACTTCACGCTCTCCCAAAGTCAGTTCACCTCACCAATCCAACACGAAGACTAATCATAAACCACATCATCCTCTCTCTAATCCTTCTACAATTCAATTTCTGTCCGGCCGTGGTAACTTCCGTAATAAACTTCATCAATTCCATTTAACCCGTTCCCCTCACTGTCCTTGCAACAATCAATCTCTAGAAACCCCGCAACACTTGATATACTCCTGTCCCCGAACCTCTCTACTACAAATCAACCTCAAACAATCCCTCTCATCAGAACTTCAAAAACCACAATTGTCTTTGAATTAATTATTCGAAGTTTTTCAAATATGTAAATAATTATAATGTACGACTAGTATGGGTTCTGGCCTAGGTATAGTCTACAACAATAAATTAATTTATCTATCTATCTATCTATAGTAATTTGATATTTCTTGTAGTGCCTAAGTTTCATATACAACCAGGTTTTGGTTAATGTATATATTCCGAGGTCATTGGATAATTTAAATATGTCATTTAAATCATCCATTATGACACACATTGGGGATTATGGATTTGAAATATACCGTGTCAAACATTGAAATGTAGAACAAACAGTCTGTGTCAAATAGAATCTATATGTATAAACTAATCGGTGCTCAAAATGTCAAGCCTATGTAACATCGGGTTTTCTCAGTTTCTTATTGCTGCTATTTTAACAGGCTGTTTTCATTAACACATTGTTTCTGAAACACCATGGTTCTGTAAGACCTGTACTTAAAACCAAGCTTTAGTTGGAACATCATGCTTCGGTAACAGCTTGCTAGTTGCAACCTTGTTTCAGAAATAGTTTCTTATTACAACTAACTCGAATTACGGAAACTCTCGGAACAATACTGACTGGATATATTACTAATACAAAATCCTTACACAAATAACGGCAAGATTCCTGACATGCCATCTAAATCGATAACAATTACCAAGATAACCCGATGAAAACCACGATCAAGAACAAGAACCTCAAAGTGACAAAAAATAGACAAATACGCCAACGAACACTGCGTTTGCTTGGAAATTAAATTCAACAGCGCAGGAACGTACTTCCAATTCCGACACAGCCTAAGACAATACCTGGACAATCTTGAAAGAATTTTCGACGCTTTTGCGGACAAACTGACATTAGTCGGAGCAGACGCAAATGGCAAATCTTCTCTCTGTCACAACAACACACCCGATGAGAGGGAAGAACAAATACAGGAACTAGACGTGCTGAACAAACCTAATAACTCACTAACATATAGTAACAGGGTTGGGACCGAAACAAACATCGACATAACACTTACCGAAAAAACACATGGAAAATACGCAACTGGAGGGTAACCGATAAGAGACATCAGTGATCACAACTTGATCTGTGCCAAATAGGACCTAACTACGTCGGAACACCCGCATGCAACTGCGCAGCACATATTAAAAAATAAAACCTTAAAAAAGCTAACTGGCAAAACTTAAGGATTCGTATCAAACACCAACATATATAACACCAGCAGGTACACATAAATATGTCAACAACTAAACTACACAATAAAGACTGCAATGGGCGCATTAATACCTCTACAAAAACAACTCAAAATATACTAAAAAAAGGTGCAACGGACGCCAGAGCTGACCGCATTTAAACAATAATGCCCGAAGGACTAGGACAAATTACAAAAGATCCGTGCCAATGGAAGAACGACAGCGCCACCTGACTATATACCCTGTAACAAAGGACCACTACACAAGACAACTATACGTCATATCTGGAGGGCCTTCATAGAAAGACACCTACAGGTTGATCCATGGGGAATGCCATTCAAACTGGTAACCGACAAATTGATAAGACTAGCAGCATACTCGACTATAAAAAAGAACCTGACGGCATGGTTACAAGGAACTGGGAGAAGACAGCGAACATGCTCTAACAGTACTGCTACCCGACAACGAACCACAAGACAAAAAATTCGAACAAACTGCCAAATATACACAAGTGACTGAACAAAATGGGCATAGCAATAGACCCTGGACTCGCGTAGGTGAGACTATCCGACCCTACGCGGACAGAGAGGTCGTTTCCGCAATAAGGCGCTCAAAGTCGCATAAAGCTCAAGGCCCAGTCGGGATATAGGGAAAGTAATAAGGACACTAGAATCTCAACCGGAGCTCGCATTTGTAGCGTTTACAGCGAATACATGAACCAGTCTATATTTTCGAACATCTGGAAATAGGCAGAAAGGTAAACGGAAAAATCCAAAAAATACAAACTCATACAGACCAATATATCTACTAAACAAAGTGTATAAGACATTTGAACGACTGTTATGCGACAGAATGTGTGAGCTTAGAGAATAGGTGGGCATGTATCCAAGACAGTACAGGTTTAGGGGAGGACGCTGGACAGAACACCCAATAAACGCCACGACAAAAACACTAATGCAAGAAACCCAAAAATACTTGTACTCGTCATGGTAGAATTCGAGTGCGCCTGCAACAACCTATGGTGGTCTTCGCTCTTTGTTTGCGTACAACACCTAAGATAGCCACACTAACTACATCACGTGTTTAGGAGCTACTTTCAGGAGAGGTACGCAACATTACGGTCAACGGGATGAAACATTTGCAGTACCGCGAAAGAATAACCAAGGTTTGCCCACAGAGTTCGCGTGCGGTCAGATCTTTTGGGAAATTGTTGTCGAGGAACTGTTGGAGATTCTGGAAGACGTGGAAGAGGTGTTATCTGTTATAGCCTATGCAAACGACATCTTGAGCGTGGTGGAAGGGGAAGCCAGGAGGGTTCTATAAGATAAAACGACGAGCACAGTACCTAAGCTACACAACCGGAATGTTAAGAACAAACTAAACATCGTACAGATAAAAACCACCTACATAGTAATCAAGGGAATCTTTAAATGCATACCACGCATTTTAATAGATAACAAACCAATCGCACGAGCACGAACATGCAAATACTTGGGAGTAATACTAGACGAAAAACAACCTTAAATAAAACACAACACAAAAACAACACTACTTACGCGTGCGCGCGCACTCAGGGACGATAAACAAGCAACCCCCGGTTTCTAGGTGCCGACGGTCGGAGTCGTGCACATGACTGCGGACTGCTCAGTCTCTAATTTCGACCTACTGATGGTTGGAACTGAACAAGAGCAAGCGGAAACACAACAAAATAAAAAACACACTATATGCTTACACACTCAGGCGGCACATGCACACACACGAACAATTAGGGACGGTGCAACAGCAACTCCCGGTTTCTGGGGCCGACAGCCGGAGACGTGCACCACAAACGCGGACGGCTCAGTCACTCGCTTCTTAGAATTTTCCTGTACTTTAGTTAGCATATTGCCAAATGGCTACTATACGAATCTAAGAGTTAAACTTTAAAACAACAAATCATTTTGGGACTTTTTTTTAATTGCTCGCTGTTGATGGTCGAGACTGAGTAAAAAACAAGCACAAACAGAACACTAAAAACACACGCACGCTCATATGCACACGTATGTACTCGCGACAATATACACACCCTACAACCCTACAGACACACACGCGCGCGCGCGCTCTTTCTCACACACACACACACACACACACAAACATTCAAACATCATCAACTCAAAACCCAACAACACCGGCATTGTTCTAACTGGGTCGGGCATGCTTAAATTGTCGGACAGCATGCCGAAAACTAGTTAGAAAAATTAAAAAAATTAAATAAATGTTACTACTAACTGTAATACTATAAATTCAACCTCAAAGTTTGCAGAATTCAGTAAGTTGTTTACCATGCGAAGATAAAATACGGAACCAAAATAATAATTTTGATACATAAACATAATATTAAAAAACGCTCGGATAGGTCAACTGTGTTTTTAAAACGTATATATTTTTCACAAAAAAACCGTTGTCATCGGTTTTTGTTTTCCAGTGATTTTGTTTTCAAGAATCTTGAAAATGTTTTGCGTTCTTGGCTTTTTTTTAGGAATGTATGCCGACGACGATGACGAAGTACTTGAACACATATTTTTTCTTTCGCACACGGCAAATTAAAAAATAGTATACTAGATAACTTCTTTAATATTATAACTGACTTAAAACAACCCAATACAACTATACAACACTTAACGATCATCAAGTGCAACCTTCAACGGCAACAGTTAAGTAAGTAGTAAAGCGAATCGACAAGCGTGCATAAACCCCCAATTTTCGAATCGCGGGAGGGATGGCGGATAAGCGCATATATGCGCCCGTCGAAAAAAAACGAAGTTACGCGACTGCGACTTACTCAGGCCTGCTGAAGTTGCTGTGAAGTTGCCAAATATTATTTTTTTCTGACAAGAATTTGTTACGTTTATTTTCGGGATCAATTAAATACCCCTTTTCCTTTGTTAATTCATAAGCCCGCTTTACAAAAATTTTGTTAAATCGATTCCGTTGCTATTCTTAAATCCTTCATCAACCTCATCTATTTTACATGTTCATCATAAGCCCGTTTTACAATGATTTTTAACTCAAATCTAGTTGCTTTGAAACGTAAAGTATATGCTGTAATTAAATAGTCAATACCTTGTTTTAGGTATCCGTTAACTGGTTATACAGTACGACCGCGTATAATTGATTTTAAATTACTTCCATCTAAAGACTCGGTGAAATAATGAATCCTACTTCACCGATATAGATTGTTTCGAAGTGCTAATCCACTACGTATGTATGATAACACCGGGAGTAATGTAAATTGGTGCTATCAAACAAGTTAATTTTTATTCTTTTCTGTATACGACACGAGAAATTGTCGATTTCGTTCTGTGAAAAATTTTCGAGCACACGCTGTGTGGTGAGTATTTTGTTTAAAAAAAAGTACTTTTCGGCATCAATAAATTAATTCTTAGGTGTACTTATTATAGCTCCTTCCGAGGGATGGAACAGTCTGTTGCTTTGGCCTTGTTTGATGAAGCGTGTGTCCGTTTCTTTTCCGGAGGGAATACACGGTTTACGGAATTCCCGGTTCATCTGCTCCGCCATGTCCTTAGAAAGGGTGCGATCAAACACCTACACCTTGGACGCACATGGTGAGTGTTTATTCACTATTTTGTATAAGACATCTGTAAGATTATTCAAACAGTATATTTGCCATTTTTTATTGTATGAATAAACTTGGTAGTTTTGGAATGATTGTCGTTGTGCGAGAGGATATTTATTATTAATAGTGTTGTAAAAAAAATTCTTTCTTGTTTGATTTTTTTATTATTAACTTTATCCTCGTGACTATCAGCTAAAAAATTTACACCTTTAAATTTCCTAAACCCTAACCTGATATTACAAGGTCGAGAATTTCTTCTTATTAATGTAAGCCCTAGGTAAAGTTGGATGGAGAATGGCTTGAGATAAAGAAAAACTCTTAAGACATAAACGGCTAGTCGAGTGTTAGCTCTGGGTAGATCATGAGCTTGGGTCATGGGTTGTTAAAAGACCAAAAATATATTTAATGAGCGCCACCGTATGTTTCAATACAATAACCAACAAAATTTAACTGTGCTTGTATAAGGGGAATGCGGAAACCTTATCTTAACACCACTAACATAGCCATAAAACCTGAATTTCACTATTTAAAACACACTTACCAAGACCTCAAACACCAGATGTCATACAGATGTCTCGGCTTGACCTGTGAACAAACAAAGGTACAACATGGACACCATTTGTGTCCTCAAAAATATTTGCCAAAAATAAAATAATAGAATTTAGGCTTCTAAAATATATACCGAGGGAATTTGTTTTCATTACACTCTATTTCTAATCAGGGATGACTTGTAAATTTTTTTTTTGAATTCTAAATAATAAAAAGTCATTTAAAACAAAATAGATTCTATTTGGATAAATTTTCTGAATATATGTAACTACAATATTTAAGTTTGTATCTTTATAAAATTTTCTCTTAATAATTTTCTAGAACAGAAATAGACTAGTGAAGTTTTGCATTCAAAATTAGGAAGATCTCTGAATGGATCTTTTCTATAAAATTTAATTAGATTGACGTGGAATTTCTAAGTTACTCATAATACATAAATTTCTTTAAATCAATGAAGTACTTCGTTGACCTTTACAATAAAATTGAATTATCAAGGTGCTGATATTGTAGAATGTAATTATTCTAATTTATTTTTATTTAACAGTAAATACGCGAATTTCACATGTCGATGAAAAATGCAAGTTCATGACCTCAAAATATTTAAACATATTTTAAATTAAATTAAGACGACATGTGACGTCTAGATAGGACAACTGAATCTATGTTTTTTATATATCTGACATAATATGTCATTTACAGCTTTACCAAATGTACACTTTGTGTACGTGTAAACATTCTGACACACAATAGATTTGTTATTAAATTTGATGTTTCATTAAAATCGTTTTACGTTACTCAAATTCTTAATGTTATATTCTTTATAGCAATATAATTAATGTTCAAAGTGATTAAATCCTAAGGTACACTCACGTGCTACAAAACTGTTTTGAACGAAGGATATAGGACCTTGACCTCAGCTGTCGGAAATTTCCATAACCATCAAAGTTCTTCGGAATACTACGATTATATTACAAAACCAACCTCAGCTCGAATGAATTTTTTTTCAACAAAACTTTAGCTCCAAAATTTCCTTATTTGATGTTATTTATTGGTGAAGTTGAAATATACGGAACACATGTGAAATTGCCTTCTACGTTACTGTATTTTATATTAAATAAGACGTAACCATATATGTTCTTGCTTTAAAATATTGCCTTAAAACATTGTCTTAAGTTATTATCGGAGATATTGCACTAAGATGAAAAATATTAGTATAATCTATTTAATTAATATATACCAACTGTATTAATGATGCCAAAAAGGGGCTTCCATCTTCTTAGGCCTGCAGGGATCAACTGAACTGCTCTGAGCGAAGCTTATAGAAAATCATGCTCACGCCACCGCTGTTAGGCTCGACCTCCAGACACCAAGAATTTATCAATTATTTTCTTTTTCTTACTCTGTTAGAGGCCACGTGTTTAAACACGACCATCTTGACTCCACTAACTTGTAGAACAGCTTGCCCGTTCGAACGCTGATAATGAAGTGAACAAATTGACAACTCGGCAGAGCTTAGTAACTAACTTTAGAGCATAAACGTAAAAGAATCTATGTGTTATTATCAATTTTATGTATTAATTTCTATTGGACGGTAATTCACAAATTAAATATTTTAAATTATAGCTGTTTTATTTTTATTTTAAAGACCGAAGTGTAACTAGAAAAAAAATACGTTACATTGTAATCTGTGATGACTACTTTAAAGGGGGGGGGGACAATTTGATGTAGTTAAGTGTATACTTACGATGATATTGAGTATTAATATTGTATTTACTGTGTCCAATTTATCTATTTAATTGTAGATTTATCAGGATTATTTAGAGCTGTTGGTTTTAGCGTGGTAATGTTGCATTTTTTTGTTTTGTTTGATCATTAATATTGGGGAGTAACCTAAAACTGCAGCTCGCCATTTAAAAAATGATTTCTTGGGGGTTTTTTTGGCTGACATATGTATTTAGTATTGATTTGATTTTTGTGTCTGGGGTCATACAGCTCTGTTAAGTCTATCCAAAATGTCAATTAGAATAATTATACTTATTAATAAGCACTGTTAATTTCTTATTTTTATTTCAGGCTTTCCGTTATTTTTTTCTTTTGTATGTATAATACCCCGCCCACTTGCCGATTGAGCCCGGCCATTTTCATTAGTTGGTTTTTTGTTAGGCTACGCTGCACAACGTAGCAAATTATGTATTTTTTGTTTTGTTTTTTGTTAATTGCAGTTTTACCCGGAGAATATTAGTAATTCGGAACTACGAGACAATATTCCAAAACCTGTAGTCTCCGGATCAAACCCGGAGAGGTGGCAACCCTAGTAGATACGTATTTATTTTTAAACTTAGAGTTAATACGTTGCTGAAACTGCACTTACCGATACTTATTTTGAATTTTGTATTGTTACTTGTTTCAAGTGTCGTGTTTATAGATTTTGTTACATTCTTAGATAACCCATTAAAGTTATATTGATTTCATTGCTCCCTCCACAAACTGCTTATTAGTGCTAGTTTAGGTATTACTCTAGGACCAGTACAGGAGAGTGGAATCCCATTGTTTTGTGTTCCTGTTGTTCCTGGTACCTTATATTGTGGTTAGATCGTTAGCCGTTCTTTAGTGGTCCAGTGGATGATTTTATTGGAACCCACAATGCTGTAGTCTCGTGCTAGCTAAGCCCGAAGTATTAAATGGTAACGTACTCCTTTAGGTACCGATGATTCCGATACTATTAAACGTTTTCTTTTTTTCTCTAGTATGTTATACAGTTATCATCGTACAAAGTAGAGAAAATTGATCGCGGAATTCATGTATAAAGTGTACAGTAGCTAATGTTGAGCCAACAATATTCCCTGCGAGCCAGTTATTCCTACTGCAATAACTGCGCTCATCAGTTAAGAAATAGTGACAGCCGTTCCGTTACCCTTCTCTAAATCGACTATGTAACAAACGTACAACGAACGTTAGGGTACTCGGGAAAACTAAATTTTATAATTTTCTAATATGTTGTATTACATACTATCTCCACAATTCTGCTATCCATAACTTTCCCTTTAGACTAAATAAATGAGTGTACTGTGTGCGTGGAATTTACGTTCATAATTTCCGTAGTATGGTTGTTCCAATTTATTTTGTAAATACATATCATAAATCCACATCTTTGAGAAAACTTTCTTAACTCAGTTGGTACTATTTCAACCAAAGCAAACAGATTTCAATAATGATTTTCGATTAGAAATGAGTTTCTTTGATCAAGTTATACATTCACGCGTTGATTAGAAATAGCGGTTTGCAAATAAATTGGATATTTATTGCGTAGTATTTGCCAAAAGCGAAATTAACATAGGGTTTATAAATGTTTTGGGGTATTGGTTACGGTTATAAATACTTCCGCAAAATTTATTGCCTGTATTTTGTACATTTTAGCGGGCGCTGTAGAATTTTTCATTTAATACTGGTGCTAATTATTTAATTGATAATTAAAATTGCTTTTATTTGTGTTGATTAGTGAACAAGCTAGATTTCTGGGGAGATTTTCGAGCAATATTTTAATGCGTTTAGTGTTAATCGAAGAAACACCAAAAACCCTTTCATACCAAAACTAAATGCATTATAGTCGCAGTATGTAGGAACGCTCCTAACTTGGCATTTCCTAATAAATCTAATTTACTAACTTTTTGTAATGCTGCGTTTTATTAGCCCCCTTGGTGATTCGAATTATAAAAGTTTTTGTCGTCGTTATTGGCTAACTTTTTGGTCCTGTCTCCGTTCTACAATCTGTTCGTAAATGATTTACCGTGACAATTCACGTTGTAAAAAGATGTGCTAACGCTACTGTCTTTAAATTTATGCTGAAATAAATGCGAAGTTTTGCGCATTTACTTTTTTATCTTTCGTATCCAAAGAGTACAAACTTTCCACCACAGACGTATAGGTTTCCCAAACGCAATTAACTAAGATGAAACATATTTAATTTAATGAACAATCTTAATTTTTGTGAAAATAAAGCAATTTATAGCTTCAACGTAAATTATCAACCTAACCTAAATGTTACAGAATTTGGTCCCCTGTAGTTAAACCTCTAGGTTACACTATCAAATAGTTCAGGTCTTACAAGTTTCCAACATGTCCTAAACTCCCACCAGAACAGTTAAATTTTACCTACCGTATTCGACGTCATTTCGCTACCTATATATGCAGGGTTTAATAACTCTTGTTTCAAGTTAAATTAGTGCTAAGGGATTAATTATTACATTAGATTTGTTCATTTTGCGACCGTAACTCCTAGTTAAGGTACCGCTTCATTTACGGAATTCAGATTTTTTGGCAGACATTAGTGCTTTTATCAGAAAGAGGGTTGTTTTATTTAAAATTATTTTCAGTTTAATTTTCATAGTGATGTATTGTAACGAAAACTTATTTGCAGTAACAACAGTTCTTTATTTTCAAACTGGCTATACAAGCCTTCTCAACAACTCGCAGCTACAATAAAATTCCTTAAAGCTCTCACAAGAATTTGCTTTCCGAACTAATTACTAACAGTGCGTGTTGTCTGCTTAACCCTATAGTGCTAATCTTCTTAATTAACTTAACCTCGAAATACTGCAATTAAGTATCCAAGCATTTTTAATTTATATAACACTACAGTAATTTATGTGAACAATTATTTATATGAAGATTTATATCACATCTGTACGACTATCAGAACTTTAATTAGAACGTAACTTCAGAACTAACATTATTAAAGTTCGGTCAGAACTATTATTATAATCGAAGTTGCAATTAAAACTATCTTCAATATCTATGCCCGCAAATTTATACACATTTCAATTGTTCCAGATGAAACTACAACAAACCAGAATATGCAAATTACATTCTCGAAATTTCTTACTGTACTTTAAATAACATCTCGAACATACGTATTGTAATTTTAATAGCCCTTAAATGTAAAATCCGTGTACCTGTCAATGGAGTGATCTCGCTTCGCAGTACCTGTTGTTGAGAATTCACTTGACTTTTTCTTTATTCTAATATTTCTCAAGCCGTCCCTGGCTTCATATTACCTCAAATTCTGTTTGATGTGTCCTTGTGAACGCGTCCCACTGCTTTTGTTTTCTTATAATACGGGCGATATAATAGAACAAGTTGTCCGTTCGTTGTTGTGGTTTAAACTAAAATTATCCAATGTGCCAATCCTTAAATTCAAATACCTAAATTTAAATACTTATTCAATTCTTTAAATGCAATAATTATTGTATTTTACCAAGTGTAAATTGTGTAGTGTGTAAGCAGAAAGTTACATACAATTTTTAAATGCAGATAACAGGTATCGTAGTTGTAAGAATTAAACCATTGCTGTGTGGACTCAATCAACCATATTTATCTTGTTACAACACAGAAATAATATAAAAACATTTACGCTGATTTTACGGCGTATTTTCCTGCCATCTGTTTATAATTATTATGAATTGATTAAATAGTGTGTATAACAAAACAGTTGTCGTTTATTCTATTTTCTAGCTTTCGGACGCGTATCAGCGACCTGGTCCTTATTTATCGAAGGAAAAAATAATAAATAAATTTAACTATTGTAATCACTACTCAATAAGTGAGAACAAAAAATTCCAATGGGATTGTTAAAACCAATTTATTTATACCTGTCAATCATCTTTATTTGAAGATGTCGTGCCACAAGGTGTTCACCAAATTATCTTTTGTGACTTCAAACCCTTTATTTACATTCCGATGTATTATTTTGATCAACGCCAGACCGATTGGTGCTACAATATATTCAGGATTATTGTGGATTGCTGTGCATGCCAGTTTAAGGAACCGTGAACACTCCAAAATCATTCGAATTAGTCCTATGTGTCATTTTTAAGATTAGTAATTTGTAACTCTAAGTGCTGACAGAGTGGTTTTGGTTTCTGAAATACAGAAATTATAAATTTTTTTGAAAACATCTTCTGAATAATCTAAATACTAAGACTCCTACCAGAAATAACATTAATTCTTAGTTTTTATTTATCTTTTTGTTAGTATTGCTTTTTAAGTAGTCCGTATTAACTTTTTTTAAATTAACCCTATACCATCCAAATTTTAATTTTTAGTTTTTCTATATTTTATTGGTTTTAACTTACTTAAGATGATACCAAAAACTAATTTTTACATTCCTTAACAAAACATATAAAGGCGTGTGTTGCTTATATGCAACGCTAAGCCTTGAAATATGAAACAATATATTTATCGTAAGTGAAATTATTAACTTCAATCAATACATATACCAAGGTTACCTTTGTCGCAAATAGTTTTCACTATAGAAGTACATCCGTCCTTGGAACATCTCCAGCGCTTTTATTGGGTATGAATGTCAAAGAGTCATTAGTTCGATCATACCGAATGTTATCGCCTACTCTACCGCTCGAGGTGCTAATGAACTTGCAGATGTCCTGCTGTTCTTTGATGCTGTTCCTTATTTTGATAAATAGGTTGTGGCGATGTCAGCACGGAATACAATTTGAGGAATATTACTTTATACCACGTATTTTGTATTAACACATCCATTATCCAACTAAAAAGACACCATTACAATTTTTAGACCGAATCGAAATCTGTGGCGGACTATATTTTGGTCCATTAAATCTGTACTATATAATTTTTCCTTCCATGGTTATAATCCCAACAGAAAAGGAACTGAACTGTGTTCTTTCTTCGACTTTCTTCTTAAAAAGGGCATATCTTCCGACTAGCTAGAACTTTAACTTATGCGAAGGCGTTTGAAATGTGGTCATGGGTTCCTATGACTCTATTGTACCAACAAAATTTATAAATAAGCTAAAATGGGCGTCATCAAGTCCTACTGTTAAGAAAATAAACAGTGCGTACTCTAGAAGCGGGCGTGAAATCTTCAATATAGAAAATAGCTTTTGCTGGACGAATACCTATCCCATATAAAAAGAAACAAAAATAAAAAAATAAGCAACAATATTATCCGTATAGGATAACGATACTATCGGCTAAATCGTAGACAGAACCTTTTAATAGACTTACCTGTTGGTTCTATTAATACCTTACACAGTTAATATTTCTATGAATGAGAATTATCTTTCTTACCTTCATTAAACGTTAGGAATAAAATTATATAATTTAAAGTATTCAATTTTGAACATACTTGTCCACAATAAAACAGTAGCACAATTGTAATTAGTGATTTAATTTAAACTGAAATCTTTCTTTTTGTAAATAGCAAAATTGATGTTTACAACATATCTTTCATAAAAGAGACGCACCAAAACGAATATTTTGCTATTCATATCTACATTAATTAAATTTTCCTTTATTGTGCAACAAATCTTAAATACTGTGTTTAAATCAGATCTGCTTTAATTGACAGTTACAATCGCAAATCCAAAATCAATAAATTTAAGATTACTTTATACTATACAAAATTTAGGTAACCTTCTATATAGAGATAAGAGTTCAACACTTATATTTACCTAGAGTCAACTACAACGTAATTGATTGTTTTTATTTTTTATACTAGATTAATAAATTTAGAAGAAATTTCTAAATGCATAGTCTACAAAAAATTACACTCTGGTATTCATTAAAATTTTAATAGGATATAGGATTGAAGTTTGTTAGGATACTAACATCCTTTTAATTTTTAAACAAATACTTGGTGTGAGCAAACATTTTTAAGAAAGTTTTTACAATTTTAAATGAAAAATTACTGTATAGAAATCATAAGAAGCACGTGTAGACAAAATACGTTATAAGCTATTAATAGCTAAATTTCTACCAAGATTGAAAGCAAATGAAGCAGGTTTTGGTTTTCCAACAACAGTGATGATACGTGTTACTCGCATACAAAAATTAAACGTGTAAGCGTACACAAATATCGTTTTATTACATCGAAAGTTAAATGAAACACAAATAGTACATAAATTGATAGCTTGGCTTGTTGAAAATAATTTATGATGAGTTTCTACATGTCCAACCGTTATCTACCAACGGCATTTTCTAAATACGGCATTTTCAAGTTAAATGTTGAATCTAGATATTGAATCTCTACATTGAAGCTGTTTGTTAATGCGCTAAAAATTTCGTAAAAATAGAATTTAACATACGTAGAATTATAATAAGAGTGCTAACCGTTAACTCATTGATGATGCAAATCCAACATTTTAATTACACCGTCGATACTGCTATGCAACGATCGCTTGCCATTCTTCGGTCCGGTCTCATGTTGACTATCTCAAATCTAGCAAGTAACTGATTATAAACAATATTCTATTAATACCCGACCTCGTGAAGCAACGGGTGTCGTCACTTATCATTAATCGCCAGAAGTTACCAATTATATTTGACTAACTATGGCAACCTATTATATAAGCTTATTAAGTGTGAGAATTGAAATGATTTCGAAACAACGCAAAAACGTTTGTTAAGCGTATTACTACTATAGAATTATTATTAATAAAAATAAAATGTTACAGTACCACCCATTGAGCCGTACTTTCACAACTTTTTAGGTTTAGAAAAATATCTTTATTTAGTGATAGTGAATCTTCCCTCCTTAATGACGATATGAAAATTGACGGTACATATACAGTTTTTGATGTACTCAAGATAAAAAAAATGAATGAAGACTGCGATATAAATGATACATGGGGAAACACTATAATGCCTAGATACTACTGTGAAAAAGGCGAATATTTTCGCAATCTTGCTTAGGCGAATTCACCATGTGTGATTCCTTACTGGAAATAATAAAATAAGCTGCGATTCATGAACAAAAAGTCATGGTGAACCTAATAAAAGAACTGTTTATACTTGTGCTACCAAGCAAATTTTAATATGTAATCCACCTGCTGTACTGATTTTGCATTTAAAGCGTTTTCAGGTTTTAAGACTTCGATCTGCAAAGGTGAATAATCATATTTCATTCCCTATTCTACTGTATTTAACACAATTTTGTTCAAAGCGATGTCAAAATCTCCCAACGCTCAATTTTAATAAAGCTAAAGTGTTATATACATTATATTGTGTTGTGCATCATAGCGGCTCACTTCACGGTGGACATTATGATGCATGTGTAAAAATAAAAACTCAGAAAGCGATAGTTACCGTAGGCAATTTTTATCTAAAAATCAAACACAACTTTCGTTCTCACCATGTATAGATGTCAATCCTAAGCAAAAATTCCATTGGGAAAATGGTATTATGTTAATGACTCTTATGTTTCAGAAGTACCCGAAAAAAGGGTTCTTGAGGCACAAGCATATTTGTTATTTTATGAACGAATAAAAAACTGTTTATATTTTATTAATAATGTTTACATATAGGTTGGTCGTAAGAAGTATATTAGCCTAAGTTGGATTTGCAGAAAATATCCCCTAAGACACGCCACATTTTACAACACAGGAATATTTGTCAAAAAGAAAAAGAGAAGAGAGTGTACCAAATACCAGCTAGAAGGGCGTTACATGTATGCAAACTAGCAACGCTGGAATTAAGTTTAATTTTTTAATCTCGATAGAATTATAAATTTTACCGAAATATTTTGGACATACATCAAAAATGATGGTGTAGCAAAATACAAAAATTGTCCTACCAACTAAAGAAAAGAGGAAGAAATAAGAATATGAGTAGCAGTACCAGGGTGATTTTTCAGTCGATATATGGCTCCATCATGAATCTGTGTACATTTGTTTTCCAAGCTATTACTGCTATGTTAAGAATAAGGAAAGAAATTTATCTCGCATAATATGATTTTTATAAATGGCCATATTAGACATAGAATAGAGAGAAAGGAACATTATTTCGAAAAAGGTTAGAATTGATTGCAAAAAAAACAGAATTGCTAAAGATAAACGAAAATAGTATATGAGAATGTTATAATTGAAAAGTACAAAATAAATAGTGACAAACGGCTGAAACACTTCAACTGAATAAGCATCTTAATTTAACTAGAATAGGAGAACAGCAAATTCGCGAAAATGGAATAGTATACAACAAGAAAATAACTGGGTAAAGAGTAAGATAACGGATAGTGGTTGCATCAACAAATCGTTTCCAGATCATAAAATATAAATGACCAAAGACAAAATTAAAATAAGATAAACGTGTAGAAAAATTATTTTTTTCAAGGATTGCGTATATGATGAAGAAATTGGAGTACAATAATAGAAAGTTTGCTCGCTTCCCAATAGTAAATAAGGCACCTACTTTTGAATATACACTGTGGAACAGCCAAATGGAATAAATTAATTATTTCGGTAACTGTACATATTTAAAGAAAATGCCGAAACATGTCAATTTTAGACTATGAATTTACATCCTACAGTGAAAAAATTGGATCCCTACATTGAACCCCCTTCGAGTGACAGTTACAACTCTTAATTTTTTAAATGGAAAATATGGACTTGGGGTAGATCGTTCGCAAGGTCTCTTCATTCTCTATTCAAAAATGTTATTGTTTTCACATGTGTTCTTTTTAGATGGTATCAATTACAAAGACATAAAAAGTTATCATGTCAATGCTAGTTTTGTTTAAAACGCCTTAGTAAATTGTTGTGTAACTATAGCTGCATGACAATAGTTGTCAGTGTTATACTTGTCGTTTGAATTCCGTTGACTGCAATTCAGAAACATGGTTAAATTAACAGAAATGCACAAAATAACGGTTCTACAGATGATTGGTTACGGAGATAACATACGAACACAAATGGAAGTTGCTCGCCTATTTCATGAAAAATTTCCGGATTTACCGCCTATAACCCAAGTGACAATTAGTAAAATAGAAAAGCAATTTTGCGAGTTTGGACATGTAAGGCAGATAAAAAAGCACCTTCCAGTGCAGTAAATGATGAAACCAAAATGGATGTGATGCCTGAGTTTGAGGAAAACTCGCATATATCGAGTACACAAGCAGCTGCTACATTGGGTGTTAGCCATACATCGAGTATGAGAATATTAAAAGAAAATAAAATGCATCCCTATAAAATGAATCCAACTCAGGAGCTCATGGAAAACAATTTTGACAGGAGAACTTATGTTTGTGAACAAATGGTGGAAATGTTGGATAACAGTGTTATCCAATTGGAAGATGTTACGTTTTCTGATGAGTGCACTTTTATACTTAACGGTCTTGCTAATCGTCAAAATTTGCTGCTATTGGTCAACCAAAAATCTTCACTGGACGAGAGAAGAACATACGCAATACCCTCAAAAAGTTAATGTTTGGGTAGGGATTGTTGAAAATCAAATCATTCGTCTCTTTTTCATTGAGGACAATTTGAACGACGATAATTATTTAGCACTACTCCAATATAATGTTGTGCCAACTTTAGAAAATTTATATCCTTATACAGGGAAGCCGCAAGTTCCAGCGAATACGATATGGTTCCAGCAAGATGGAGCATCGCTACATTACCAACGCAATATCCGGCAGTACGTCGACGTAATATTTCCAAATCGGTGAAGAGGGAGGCGAGGATCGATAGAATAGCCAGCATCATCACCTGATCTTACGTTATTAGACTTCTTTTTATGGGGATATGTAAAGAGTATTGTGAACAAAACTAAACCCTTTGATTTAGATGATAAGAAAACGAATGGCGCTTGCGATTAGACCGGTCACGCTTGAGATGTTAAATAAAGTTAACGGACATTTTTTTTAAGATTAGGATGTTGCCAAGTCTTTCGCAGCGAGTATTTTGAACATCTGCTTCACTGACATTTATAGTTTTTCTTTGTTTTTTTAAATTGTGTACACATAAGCAGTAATATTTATTAGTTTTTGCGTTTATTGCAGAGAATTTCGGTAATCAAATGATTTTATTTTTTTTATGTTAATTTTTGCAATAAATGTGAAAACGATAACATTTTTGAATAGAGAATGAAGAGACCTTTCACATGATATATTATAAGCTCATCTTTGCCATTTAAAAAATTGGGGTTTGTAACTGTCACCCGAAGGGGGTTCAAATACTGACCAATTTTATTTATAAAATCATTTTTATCTTCACACATTATATTATTCCCTTTTATTCTTGCTGATAAACATATGAAGTTTACATACAAACGTTTGTGTTAATTTCAAGAAGACTTAATTTATAAATCAATCTTAGAAGAAATTTACTTTTGTCAAAATGCAATTTATCATCTATCGAAGTTACAAGCACAGCCACATTTAGTCTCCAAAAAATAAAAGAAAGATAATCAACGAAAACACATACTGATGGCAGAGAAACGAAACAATCAGAACACACAAGAAGACTACAATCTACACTGCGAACCATGTAACAAAAGCTTCCTCAACAAAAAAGGGATCTATATCCACAACTCCAAAATTCAGAAAAAGGACATACCACAAGGAAACATTAAACCTACAAAGGAAAACCCCATTAAAGAAGCAGATGTCCAAAAAGATTTACATTTAAAATTATCCAACATAAAAACCAAAGTTCGAATAATCCGAAGGATACCAAACGCAGCCAGAGCCACATGTGCTGCAACTTTAAAAGATTTAATTGAAGATAGCATCAATTTAAATTGAAACCTATTATTATTTCCACTTAAAGCTTTTGGCCTACCCTCAGACAAAACCAATAACAATTTATCTATATCAACCATTATAAAAAAAAATTAAAAAACAACAAACGTAGACAAGGTAAGTTTAGAATTACACCCTCCAACAAACCATTTTCAAATAAATAAAACCAAATCAATCATAAACAAAGTCTCTGACGGTGATTTATCCACTGCAATTAAAATCATAGCTTCCAATTACACTTTTGCAAACTACAATACTGAAACTTTCTTAGAATTAAAATCTAAGCATCCTCCAGCTCTTCCCACAAACTCACAATCACCATCCATAACAGAAACTATCCCAATCTCCATCTCAATATATCAATTGGCATCAACAGTTTTAAAACAAGCTACACTGGGGGTATAGATTATTTAAAACCGTTCCATTTACAAGACCTGACCAGTCACAGTGCGGGCCCATCTGGAAAAGTCCTCTTATCATCCATATGCAGAATGTGCAATTTCACTATAAACAACGAAGTAAGCAACAACATCCGCCCAATTTTATTCGGTGCGTCACTCTTTGCTCTTACTAAGAATACAGGCACACTAGTCGAGATGACGGTAAATGCCCAGACGGCATGACGCTCATTCCCAAGAAATATGGCATCGACTTGGGCCGCTTCACACATCAGATCCACATCCACCTCCGCAGGTGCCGCAGCCATACACTGAGAAAAAAATAAAATCTTGAAATATAAAAACTTAGAAAACAATTACATTTTCATACCGATAGCAATTGAAACCTCCGGTGTTTTCGGCCCTACAGGTATAAATTTCATTAAAGAAATAGGAAGAAAAATATCAATTGAAACAAAGATTCTAGAGCTACCTCATTTCTTATTCAACAAATTAGCATTGCCATTCAAAGAGGCAACGCCGCCTTTTTTTAGGAACTTTTCTTTCTTCGCTCTCTCTAGATGAAATTTTCATGACCACAAACACAAAAAAAATCTTCAATCAAAAATCAACCGTACACCAACAAATCAAATGTTATACCCAACCTTAATTCCTCAAAATACCTACCTCCCGACTAAACCAATTCCTTTCGCTGATCTATTTCATTAAACAATCAATCACAAAATTCGAATAATAATACCGAAGACTACACGAATTTACAAAGAGTCAAAGAAAACAACCACACAGAAAAACGTTCCCTAGACAAAGCACCAATAGATTGCAAACGCAAAACGAACCTCCTTAACGAACATAACGACAATAACGAATACGAACCTCAAAAATTAACAATAAAAACCTCATGGGATAGTTTACTTAACAATAAAGACGACAAAGATTACCTTCCATCTCAAAAAAATACTGAGAGCGACATACTAAAACTAGAAACTGAATTACCTACAATATTGACAAAATCACCTTCACCATTAGAATCGCATAAATCAAACTCAAATGACGCAAACTTATATGGAATGAAGAAATTTCTAGCAACTTACACTATAGAAAATCAAATTAAGAACCCGGTGCCTCGAGGTTTAGTTAACGGAAACATTGCTGCTATATAAGCTCAATACTGCAAGTGGTTATAGCATGCCGACCTCTCTATAATTTATTTACTAGGTTAGTCAAATACATGCCATTTACCTCAAGAAATAAAAGCAATATACCAACGATTGAAAACATTAGAATTCAATGATTTCTCAATAAGACCAAGATTTGAATTACGCTCAAACCAAAAACAAAATGAGAAATACAACGTACTAATAAACTACAAAAACCATTTATACCAGTATGGATACACAAATTAATTAAAAATACTCACAACGATACCTCCAAAGAAGGACACCAAGAATATGCCGAAGAATTTCTTAGTTGTCTGCTCAAAAGTTTAAACGACAAAATACTAGAGCTACTGAATTCAATAGTTACAAGGCAAAAAGAACGAAACACAATTGCCCAATCACACACCATACCAGTAACCAACACACCCCTATCAGCGAAATCTTCAGTGGATTACAAAGTTCAAGAAGACATAGAGCAGATAATACAGTTACGGACAATATACAATGGTTTTTCACATTACATTTATATACAGAGAAAGCTACAACTATACAAGAAGCACTAGAGACTCTCGTCTCAAAAAATCAAATCCAAGACATAACATCGTCGAAAACAACCGAAATAATTGAAACATGAGAACAAGTCACATTAGAAAAGCTCCCAATTATACTTCTACTACACCTTAATTTCTTCCATTTCAAATTAAACAGTTGCTCTAAAATAATAAAGTCTGTAGAATACCCATTAGACTTAAAAATCAGCTCCAAATTACTATCACCGAGAAAAAAATTACACAACCAGAGAAAAGCAATAGAAACTATTCGTCGTAGTTTACCACGAAGGCAAAGAAGCAACAAACAGCCAATACCTGACTGATACATAACACACAGGTTGCACAAGCTGGATACGATATGACGATTCAACCGTAAAACCAGTGTCCGAAGAAAACGTCCTTAAACCGCAAGGCAATCGAGTTTCATATTTACTATTTTATCAACACCTATAAAATACATTTGCCGACAAATGTTAGAATTTTTAACAGATGTATTTTTACAATATTATATGTACTAAATTTATTTAGTAATAACAAAATTATGTAAAATATCTTGTTCCCAAAAAAAAAAATCTACAATTGACGTGTATCGGGATTTTCTAAAATTATGTACAGTTACCGAAATAATGAATTTATTCCATTTGACTATAGGGCAAAGTTTATACCTCAGTGCATTGGACTTGTTCTGTCCTAATTTCGTAAAGAAAACGCTTCACATAGGTCTAATATAAAATATTAAAATTTCTTTACAAAAGATCCTACTACCACCGCATTCTGTGCGTACAATGAACTAAATTAGACACGCTTTTTCAACTCTGGGGGTAGAAAAATTGCTTTAATAACGTTATATATCCTTGAATAAATATTCAAAATTCATTTAAAATCAGGCTATAGAAAATTAGGTAGCATTGTCAACAAACGAAAAGATGGTATTCTACTATACAAATAAATCGCGATTATTTGCATGTTTTATAAAAGAGAAGCAATTATAGAGTTGTGGCAGTCCTTTCCAAACAGTGGCGCCGCCACCGCCCAATAAACACTTCATCATAAATTCACCGCTACGGAGTACAATGGTTGGAAAATAAAATTAAAATGCTTAGCACTTCCTCGCTTTAATTTAATAAGTCGGAAACGGAATTGCCACAGGCTCCAACTAATTACTTTATCAAATGAATCACGAGGAAGAAGTCGATTGATGGTATTTTTTGTTGTTTGATTGTGGATAGTACTTAAAATAAGAATGCAGTCAGAGTTAATTAAACCAAGCAGTACAAACCGGGAAAATGGATGGCACGTAAAAGAACTAAAACCATTTTTATCTAAGCAAAAAAGCATTTAATATTCAAGATCCAGCAGCACTTTAATTAAATTTAAAATCCTCACTATGACAACTTTTACAATTCGCAGACAAAATTGAAGGAAACTCAGTTCCCATGAGAAAATATCTTGGATAATTGGTATTTACCAAATGAGCTTTGCAAGAATAACTTCCTTTTGTAAGAACTAAAGCAATTTACAAGTAGAAATGCGGTTGAAACTGTTTTTAAAGTATAATACCAGAAAATTTCAAAACTTCATTCCCTCTATTATAATCAAGATGGTTGATAAGCCTAATTCCAAAATTAATTAAATTAAATCAGCTAAATATAAGTCTGGCTCTCTGGAACGCCGTAAATGTAGATGTTGAGACGTTTCAAAAACTCAATTTGATTCAGACTTCAGATAAGACCATACAATTAAATACGGTTGATAATAAGACCACTCTAACTTAAAATTAGAACCAAAAGTTTAAGCAAACTGCATTTTTAAGTTATTGCATCAATATGCAAAACTACATGAAATTTAACTCAATTGTAAAAATACAAATATATACTACCTTTATGATAATGGTATATCTACAGATTTCGTCCGCTTATTACAAAATTTCACGACCTTTATTGATCCAATAGCAATGGATATGTAAATAGTACGGTGGCATTTTGTGTACTATAAAAGTATTTTACAGTTTTTAAGTATTCATATTTCGCCTACATAGAAGCATAATACATGAGTGTTTCGATGGAGGTATATTTCCTAGTTTGTTTGTGATAAAGTGTGCATCAGTAAAAGATGTGGTGTTGCGCTTTAAATTGCTTCACAAATAATTTTTGTAAATAATTATCTTAGGAGATTTCTAATCACTGATATAGGAATATTAGTTTTAAAATCTATGGTATTTACGCATATCATTGTGGTCTAGTTCCCCGGCAATGTTTAGGGAAATAGCCCGCTATAATTATGTATTTTTGTGGTTAGAACGTTTCATACGGTTTGAAATAGATATACGTCGTTGTGCCGGCCAATCAGAATGCGCAATGTATTAAGGATGTTGTGAACCAAGCACTGGAATCGCAGCCATGATGGCATTTTGTTGGTAACCACCATACCATGCCGTTTGCCGGTATTTTCTACACCCCCAATTATATTTTGAAGAATTTTTAAATTGTGATTTATCTTAGACCTTGATAATTATATTTAAAAGCATTTTAGACGCAGTTCTTTATTTGTGATGTCTTTCATGATAAATTCGTGATATAAATATTTTCATTCTGCTAGCCTTCCTCATAAATTAGTTAATTCAGTTGATGCAAAATTTACAAAAGCCATTTTACCAGCATACAAAAACCTACTGATATTTCAAACAGAACGACCACTTTTAGTTTAGAAATGTAGGCTTTAAAAATTTAAACTAACATCCTTTTCTTTCAACATGGTCCACGAAAATTTATTTGATTGATGGCATACTTGTAATACTATCACATTTCTTCAATACGTTAATTTTAAGGAACAGACCTCCGGCTTTGCCTACATGCACACGTGCCCTAAAATGTACTAGAAATATTTGGTAGTTATTCCCATATACTATAATAATGACGCTGGGCAATCTAAAATTAAAGAGGCAAGCTATTAAACGAACTATGGATTGATTGACAGCTACAAGGATGTATTTAGAGAACTCATTAAGGCAAACAAAGGCGATCCCAATGTACAACAACTTCTTTTAACATTTGAGTTATATTTATTACCTTAATTACTTCATCAGTATTGTGAGTTAAAGTGATATCTTCTGCCCAATTTTCTTTGTAAAGAAATGAAGGAGCTTGAAATCATCTCTCCTTTATGTTTACTGCTAATGGTATTGAACACTTGCCGGCGTCTGCAGTGTTCATCCTTGATGGTACCTAGCGCCATATACTAATATCCGTGCTATCCCGTATTTCAGCGGTTCTGAATGTCGTAAATTGCCTTTTAATATTTATTGTGCCAGTTTTTGTCCAACGGATACAGTTTTTGAATCAGACCAAATTACAGACTTAGAAATTGGCATAGTTAGGTTTCCTTTGAATTTTTATCCCATAGGTACGACTGTGAGTTTGAGTCGTGGATTGTAATATGCTTTATTGGAGTGACTCGTATTCTTACTGCTATCAACAAACACTCTATCATTGCACAGCCTTTGATTTGTATGTACGCCATTGCCGCAGCATAATCTTGGGAATTTTTATTTTTTTTACTCATGGTAATACATTTATCCATACTTGCAATTTTAAGTTTATAGGAAATTATATCGCCATACCTCCTGTAGAAGTAGTTTCAAATAGTTCAGATAATGGGCGATAAGGGACAGTGGATCAAATACCGATATTAATATACGTAGCACTTTCCTGTAGGTAGGTCTTCTATCACCGTTCATTACCGTGGTGTTGCCTATATTACATCGTAGTGAATAGGCGAACTGATCCGCTCTTGTGCATCAAAACATACAAAGCATCTTTTTAGTTTCACCATTCACATTAAGGTTCGTATTTATGGGTGTTGTACCAGATGATGATTCAACGTCCAATGCTTGCAGCACCTTCGGTGAATTTGATCTCCATTTTCCAATGTTAACTACGGCATGCGAATGTACTATGACCACTTGTTTAGTCGATGTAATTGTTTCCTTTTCCGCATCAACACAGTCGACATAATCATCTACGTAGTTGTTCATGATTATAGCTTATGCAGTCCTGGGGTATTTATTTGCCGTTTCTTTTGGCATTAGTATTCTTCGTGTATTATGCGCTGCTAGGTGAGCATGTTGCACCAAACATCATCACTTGTAAAACATAGGTTTATGGTTCTTTGTCAACCTTGTCACGCCAAAAAATCTTTGTACGTATTGGCCATTTTGCCTCATTTGAACTTAGTGAAACATTTTCTTAATGTCAGAGGTCATTGCAGTTTTCCATCGCCTAAACCTTGTTAAAACGCCGATAAAAGGAGTGACCTGATCCGGTCCTTTTAGCAAGACAGGAAACAACGATACTTCTTGAACCTTCGCAGTTGTATCATACACTATTCTGATCTTATCAAGTATGTTCGGGTTTAGTATTGGAAAAATGGATAAATACATTTCCTATCAAAAAATTCTCCTAGTTCTTTTTGGTTTAATTTACATATATAGCACTTTCCATGCAATCTTCAATTTGTATTTTCGCTTCATGTTTGAACCTCTTGTCAGACGCACTTCTAGACAGGGTATTTGATGTAAAGCCATTTGCTTGCTATCGGGCAACCACCTTACGTGATCATGTTTCCACATAGACCGGTTTGAAACCTGCCATTAATTTGTTTCGTTGTGTTCTGCATTTGGTCAAGTGCCCTTTTCTCTTCCTTAAAAGCTATATAATCCAGAGGTGTTCTCACACCTAGACTATCGATAGAAGAGAATTGCTTTAGTTCTTCCTGTAAATAATTATCTTGGTCAGGAGGTTCTTCTCCTGGGTGATTACAGTATCAACGCTCTGAACAGCGCTGTCGCGATATTAGACGAATATTGCGCATCATAGTAAACATTTAGCTGCAATTGGTTCCTCATCTTAATTAATTCGCAGCCTTAGGGGTGTGGTAACTTACCAATTATTTAATTCGTTTAATATATAGGGTGTAGCATTGCAATAAGATTTTACTGGAATACTCTTCAAATAGAGGAAATACTTTAATATCTTCAAAATCTAATGTCTGCTGAGGCATATTCAATTGCTGTATGTACGGTATGGACACCCTTCAATTCATATTCCTTGGAATTGTCATAGTTGCTCGCAATTTTCAAACACTCTTGCATTGAGTCAAGTTCTGTTCGGTGGGACGTAGCAGTAAGTTTTAAACACAATGCTGATTTGGGTTCTTCCAATCTTAGCCTTTTTGCTGTATTCCTCTCCAGGACTGTACCGCATGATCATTTATCTAAGAAGGCAACGGTTTCAACCGTTGTTTTTCCCTTTCTGGAGTATAACTGTTAGGTATCAAAACATGGTACAATCATTTTTGAAACGCTGACTATGGTTCGTTTCTTTCTGTACAGGTTTCCTCATTTATAGCGTTTCGTTTAGAACCTTTCTTTGCTTCTGGGTGCTTCAGCGCAGAGATGAAATGGGTCATGGGTCAACTGGGTCACTGGGTCCAAGTGGGTCACTTTCTTGCTTGGGTCACTGGGTCAGTGGGTCCCATGTACTGACCCGGATTGACCCAGTGGCCCACATTGACCCAATGACCCACATTGACCCAATGACCCAAATTGACCCGGTGACCCAAACTGACCCAGTGACCCAAACTGACCCAATTGATTCAGTAACAAATTGAATTATTGAAGTCGTAAAAATCTTTTTCCCATACTTTCAGCTCAATTTATTAACTATTTTCACAAATGCATAAGCTTTTTGGTGCCGTTAGTTGCTAGCATTCGTTTTATATTTCAAGCAAACGCTAAAATGTTTTGTAATCAATACATCGCTTTTTATATAATATGAAACGAATTTTTACATGTTTTTCAAGAAACGTGATGTGGCGCTGTGCCTCGAGAATGCAGTGTTATGAACGTATACAATTTTGTATGTTCAAATAATAGTATTCTTTTACATAAGAACTGAAATAATTTGTAGCAAAAATCTTAATATTATATACCCGGTTATTTTCAGTGTCCATTATTTTTGTAATTTGTATATCATTATCATTAAGCATGGATAAACATCACCTTAATTCTAATTTAAACCTTATACATAAGTGCTGACTTTTATAAATCTCCGTGAGACCGAGTTTTCTTGATAAGACTAATTAACTAAAAGAATGATGAAGATCATATAAAACAATGTTTCTGTATCAACTTGATGTCAGAAAACGGGATTATTCAATTTATATTTTATTGCGTTTGTCATTGAAAAATACTTTGATCGTTTAGTATATTTAATTGTTATACTTTCTCACACTAATTAAAATTGTCTCGGACGGCAGCTACTCCTTCTGCCAGATAGTTCTGAGATTTATTTTGTAACTGGAATTCGTAGAACAGCACATATTTATTAAAAATTAATAATAAAGTTTCCAAATTTCATAATCGGTTATTCGATAGAACTCGCCCACTAATTGAAGACAATTTAGGTAACTGGGTCAATTTGGGTCACTGAGTCAATGTGGGTCAATTTGGGTCACTGGGTCAATTTGGGTCACTGGGTCGTTTTGGGTCACTGGGTCAATTTGGGCCATGGGTCATTGGGTGGTGGGTCACATCCTCATTTGGGTCACTGGGTCATGGGTCACATTTTAGGTGACCCATTTCATCTATGCTTCAGCGGGTGGTATTTACTTTTTTATTCTGGAACAATACATTTTACTGCCGCTATGCATACGTATGGATATTTCATGAAATGTCTTATTTACAAAGTCTCCTTTCACGTAGCATTTTCCATTTTTCTTCATAAGAGCCGTTGATAAAGTCGTGACGCTCTTTGATTGAATTGCAGGAACCTTTACATATTAAGTACGCCTTTTCTTTGTATTCTGGCGTGTTTACCAAGGAGGTGTTGTATTGCCCTATTGCTTATCCGTCACCGTTGACTTGCTCTTATACATAATCAAATGTAGCGAAAACATTGCCATACAAATATCGTCAACTATTCATCAAAGTTCAATATATTGTAGTCTTCATATTATATGACGTATTTGGCTCATTGATATTTCATTGACATAGGAACTTTTTAACAAACTCCTTTAAGAGATGGTTTTTAAGTAGTTTTCCATATCTATAGACTTCAGTATTGCATACAGCTTGCGTACTGATATTGCATACTTGTTGATAGTTTAATATTCGTCCTTTCTTGGTGTTGATTCCCTGCGTAAGTTAGTTATCTGTGAGTTAAAGATCAGCTCTGGTCTGTCAAATAACGGTTGCAATATTGCAATTATCGGCCGCACACATAAAGGTGCCAATAACTGGCTCTTAAGACTTTTCTGCGACGGTACCAGATTCTTGTGATCATTGAAACCACATGCTTGAGTTGACTGTTCTTAAGCACTAGTTCATTCTTTGGGTTTTCCCGAAAGAACTGAGGGTTTTCTGCACATAAAGTATCTCGCTGCCCATTGGTTCATGTTGAGAGGCGATTGATTGTGTCACAACATATCTATCTTGTTGATTTTGGTTGTTGGTTAACAGCGTTTTACATACCTTCAGTACTGTATACAATATTTGATTGATCTGATCTGTAATTAGATTCCTTTACAGGTACTACAACTAACTTCCGTATTGTGCATCCATAAATTTGTAGGACGTATGCACCAGCATTTCGTCAACCCCTTTTGTATCTGAAATCCTGCATTCCCAACAATACTGAGAAATTTATTAATAACCTGTTTTTTATCTTGTAATCGCTCTTGTTCTTTTTTTTATAGCTTCTTGTTCTCTCTAAAAGGCATTTTGTTGTTTTTGAATAATATCCCTCTTTTCTATCAATAGTTAAATACATCGCGTCTAGTACTACGACGTGAGCTATTGGAAGCAACGGGTTTTGTTGAAGTAATCTCTTTCAATGTATTACGACTGGCAGTCTTTGAAGTTTCAGTTTCTGCTTCTGGAATATACTATGACTGTGGTCTAGACATGCTTAATGAGCTTGGCTTTGATGGAACAGCTTCGTTCTTCTACGGTAAAGAGGACACCCTGGTAGCGGCCTAACCGCTATGTGTATATTTTGAGTGCTTGGGTTGAGTGTGTGGTGCGTAGTCCTTAAAGAACCAATTACTTGCTTGTGCAGTTGCTTTAACAGGCGAATACATTTCCAGCGATGCCACAACTTGCATATACCATTACAAATCACCATTTCTTCTTTGTCTGATACATTTCAGAGTGGACAGGTTTTTTTTATACAGCATTAGTTATACTGACACTTAGTAATGTCGAATCGAGCATGTGCTACTTATTTGAAAGTTATCAACAAATATTTCAAACTTGTTTTGAGGAGAGTTTTCTGAATAGGTTATGTGCACCTTAGTAGAGTCAATCTATCCTACCGATCTACTTAATATAAATCTCTAGTTAATGGAAGGAACTGCTAACGATGCATGACACAATAATAATAATCTATTATAATTATATTTGAAATACCTAAATGAAGTACAATCAGTTTAACCTAGGAAAAGATCTACTTATAGGTCCTCACTTGCATTAATTTCACAATTAAACTGCAACTAGTATAACATTTACAGTAATAACAAATTATCAGGTCATTTGATTATACAGTTTTTGAGCTGCTCTATTTTTAACATTTTCTTATAACGACGTAGGTTTTGCATTAAGGTCTGATTTATAATATCATCTTATTAACTATATACACTAGGAGGCGTGTATAGAGTAGCTTTTCGTAAAGTAACTCAACCTATAATTTTGAGATTCGCTGTGATTGCGTAATGTTCCATTTAAAACACTATTACCATACTACGTTTAGACTTTGTATACAAACCTAAGTTACAGCATCATTTTATTAACTGATATCGTATTATTAGTAATCAATTTGCTTTATGACGCATCTCGCGTAACGCGTTTTTATTCGATTGGACAATTTAGTGCCATCTTGTTTGCTTTGCACCGAAATTATACTACTACGCTCGATCTATTATATTGTAACAAAAGCGGCAAAGAATCTAGAAACTGAAAGAACAATGCCATTCAACTAACAATGGATTGATTGACAGTCACAAGGATTCGCTTAAAAATACTAATTAAGTATACAAAAGCGAATAATCGGAAATATTTTAGAAGGTTTACAAATTACTATATAAAACGGTACAGCTCACAAGCGCGGACAAATTTGAATCGGAATTTTAATCGAGGTGTGAATTCGCTAGTATTTTCATATAAATTACGGGATAAATCGTTAAAATAAATACGTTTTATGTCCATATCAATTAAGTGTTAATCTAAATAAATTTCATAGTCTAACTTAGTGATAAAGAGAAAGATAATTATAAATCGTCCTGTTAAGAATTAAATTAGTGCCGATTATTAGTATTAGTTTAATAATAATTGTCATCTGTGAAATTTGTAGCAGCATCTCATTGCATTAATGTTTTTCTGTGATTGTGAGCAAACGGGCTTATATTTGAACAATTAAGAACTGTTAAAAAGCGCTTGTTACAGTATTCTGTAACCAAAAATATTCTTACTACATTACGGCTCGTAATGTTTCTACCATAAGATCAAAATGCAACAGGACACGTCATTGCAAAATTTATTTTCTATGATTTAATTACCCCATTTTTTCATTTCTTGTATTAATGTTTTCTATTCATGCTGGTAATATTTTCAGTAAGTTGTACAATGTCACTGTATTGGTTTTGCGTCTATTACGTAGAATAGGAGAATGTGTAACATTCCAGTTTTCCTACTGGTCATGTCCCAGCTTTTAAATTCCCACTTCATGCCTTCCTCCCTTTTTCTTTACATATCTAAAGCAAGATTCTATTTAACTTATCTTTATGCAGTTTATTTTTACAAACTGTAACTTCCAAAGAAGATGATTTTGTAGTTTATTGTACGAGTTATTTTTATGTTGTGTTTTGCATTTTCTGTTGGTATAAATATAATTTTATCAAATAACAAGTTATTTGGGTCTTCATGAAATATAAAATTTAATAAATTGTAGTCCCTATTTCATTTCAGTTATTTTCCATTGACACAAGTGCTGTTGCTTTGAATCTACACTTGGTGAAAGTTTAACTTTGACATTAGTGTTCGCGCGAGAAATATTAAAAATCGTATTTCAATTACGTTTAAGTCGCGATCGTGTATTTACTACAATCGTCGTTTTCCAGCTGATACCGATAAACAATTATCTGTGCGCATATGTAAATCGAGAGTCGTTTCTGAGTTTCCGTGGAGAAAAGTCGTGCTTGTTTTCGACATCATTACGTGCAGTTATCACAAATCTATGTTTGCGTTTCGCTGTTAAAATTATGCGTTAGTGCAAATATTCCTGTCCTGTTTTTTCAATTTCCCACAACATTCCAGAAGATCGGATCAATTGCACCTGTACTGCTTCAACTTGGTAAGTGACTTTTTTTTATCTGTGACTGTTAAATTTACGTACATTAATACCGCTCCGTTTTGGTGGTCCGCTACGCTATCAAAGGAGAAAACATTACATTTCGTTCGATATCGGGGTTTTATTAACAATTAGTTTTCTTTCTTTATTACCGGCCGTTATATTTTTGCTTATCTCTTTCGAATTTGGTTTTGAGCTAATCAGGCCATTTGTTTCCTATTTCTTAAAGATGTCTATTCCTCGTTTGTGTTCACAAGTTTTAATAGAAATAATTTTCTAGAATTTTGTCAGGCATATCTGTTACATCTTCAGAATAATTTTCCCATCAATTTACATAATGATGGTAAGGATTGAAACAGATTTCTTTTGTTCTTATTTTATTACCTCATGGCAAATTCATTTTGCTTATATTCAAATAATAGTTTAGGGATCTCTGGACAGGTTAAGCTGTCGTCCGGACAGATTAAGTACAAGTATGGAGGAATTTTATAAACGCTATTTATAATATCTACAGTAGAGGAAAATCAGTGAACCCACCGCCTCATTTGCTCCAGAATCCCTCATTTGCTCCCTCATCTGGACCAAAAAGTTTTCTTCGACTAACCATTTATCATCTTTCGAGATAAATATATCTTAAATTTTTTATCTTTCGAGATAAATGAGCATCCTCATTTCCACACACGAGATAAACCTATTTTTAAGATTTTTTACCGCTAACATTCTGGACCAAATAGTTTTCTTCGACTAGCCATTTTTTTATCTTTCATCTGAACCAAATAGTTTTCTTTGTCTAGCCATTGCATCTTTCGAGATAAACCTACCTTGTTTGGTATTAATTAATATTAGATTTTTCTCAGCTACCCGAATCTTTAGGAATTTTTTAGATAGCATCATCCCCAGGAGCTACCCTAATTTTAAGATTTCTTACCAAGACCGATTTCTAACCGTCCGCATAAATTTTTTTAGTCATGCGATACATCTTGTTAGCTTAGAATTTTATGTAGAATTCGAATCTGCAAACAGATTTGAAATCGGACCACGCCCTGCAAAGTTATACTTTAAGCTTTCAAACCTATTTAAAATTTTTGCTCGTATATATTTAACTCCATTTTTTAAAACCTTTTTCGCTACCCAAGGTATATGCTTTAACCAAACAGTTAGAGGTAGTAACACAAAAGTTTAATAATTTATTTATCCAATTTACAGTTTAATAAACTATTACAATTTTTACAAAGTATAGCATTATTTCCTGTGCGTAGCCGAAAGTTTAACCTGTAACAAAAAAAAAGATTAATGTGTTGTTTAAATAGACGTGTAACAAAAAGAGATTAATGTAAAAAAAGAGGAGACGTGTTTTCAGTCAATAAGACATATTGTTGTTAACAATATGTTTTACCGTCCAGCGACACCACGTGGAGGTAAACACATGCCGCCGGGAACAAAGGAAATTTTAAGGATGGGGGAGGGTAGATATGCTTATAACTAACTTACATACTATATATACACAATAAAATATAAACAACTTAACCTATATCCTTATGCCCCCATGCATATGTTGATATGCTTCCGGGGATGACGTAACGCTTGTCATCTGCGCCCGATAAACTGATTTTATTAATAAGCTGTGTATAAAGTTGGTGTTTCTTACTCCGGATTGATACCATCGTATTCATGAGGGCATCTCTATTATTAATAACAACATCCCTAAAACTATCTACACTAATCCCCGCCACCACACTACGACTAACACCCTTAATCTTTTTAACAATGTCTTTCTCACTAATAATGCAGTAGGACTTAGCCCTACTACCTACAAATTCTAACACCAAATCCCCACAAAACTCGTCCTTAAACTTACCCACCACCTTCTTATTAACTAAGGGGATTTTGTATTTGTTAGTAGGAGAGTAATCACTTGTATCAAAATGCTCAATGTTCGCACTAATGTCACTATACAAGTCTTCTGTCTGTATACTATAAACAAGGGAATCTGTGTCCGTATATAAAAGCGATAATCTGGAGCCATACAGAGGGATCATAGTGTTGTAGTGAAACTCATACATAAGAGTTTTTGCCAAATCTAGAATCGAAAAACCTGCATAAATGGGTTTGTTGTAAGTGGCTTTTACACGATCCATTTGTATGATCACTAGATCCTCGCTCAGCACTAAACAACTATTAAAGTTTGGTTTGCTTATTAGTCCACTTGCACACAACTTTTGTCCCTCGTGCTCCCACCGCGACACAATCTTTACATCAACACGTTTGTCCACGTTCTCCATAGTTTTACCAAAACCGCATTGTTCATAAGTTTGAAAGTCTTTTCAAACGCGTTAGTGGCAGAAGTACGGAGAGACGTGTTTAAATCTATGTAAGGTTTGAGCCACGGTGATTGCTCGAACTCCAACACACGGTGAACTGTAGTTAATTGTAGACCATCGCGCAGAGCCTGCTGGAGGTTTCGGTAATGGATTACATATTTCTTCTTATCAAAAGTGTGGTGAGTAGCTTTGGAGTCCTAGAAGACGGTGTTGGTGGAACCATGGTCTCGGGGCAGAAAGGCAAGTCGTTATGCAGATCCTGAAGCTGTTGTGGGTAGTGCAGATCAACCTCTAGGATGTACCCCATATTGTATGTAATGGGAATATTCAAAATTATCTTTCAGATGGTTAACCTGATCGATGTTTAACCACCTGAAAACCCATGTGGAAGTGGTTGACTCATAGCCCATCCATATAGGTTGTTGGCATCGAGGTATGTCAAGTACATGGAGGGTTCACTGGGTTGTATCCTCCATATACTTGTTGTTGGCACGAGCATACCGATGACTACACTGAGTGAGACCACCTCTAATGCCTTTCTTAACAAAGTGGTGCATATCAACATCGGTTAATAACTCCAGCTTCACCTCAGTGTGTTTCAGCATTGCATCAAAGGCGAGAGAAGGAGCTGTCACGTACTGGGCCGGGTCGAGATTAGTACTTAGACAAACGTTTCTGAAATTTTCAAAACGTCTGCCAACAGTAGAACATCGCTCTTTAAATACAGATCGCTGTATTCACCCAAGTTTCGTATGTGAAACTCCTCCCACACCTTCTGCGCATGTTTATAATCCTCATCGCTAATAGTCGTAGAAGATAAGTCGTTGAAGAAAGCATGTTTTGCGGGCAAAGAGGTTTCATTCAATACACTTACATCAGAAATGTATGAATACGGGAAAACACCTTTCCTCGTCAGCAAACTACGCGATCTGTCGTCTGAGAAAAATTTTGGACCTCAACAAACTGTTGAGGTTCTAAATTCTTCGTCAACTTATCCAACGATGATGCCATAAAACGAAGCGAATCTATGAAACGCAGCTGGATCGTTAAATTGTGATCATCTTCAGTATCTGCATCTCCTGCTAATCGAACATACTTCGTAAATGAAATATATCGTTCCTTATTGTTGGGGATCACCTCTACACGCTCTTTATCACATCCTAGCTCCCTTACGATAAAATGTCCATCATAACCGCTTAGGTTATGAAACACCACCGGGATAAACTTTGGAACCGTGTATTTAATGTTGCATTGGGAGTGTGCGGCAAAGCGAAATCTCCTGAGAGGTGGCAGTGATCCTCACCCTCTCATTTCCCAAAGGCTGCTTACAGATGCCACACCTCAACCATATGAAACAACAACTCATCTAGGGGTTCCATTGGAAGCATGGGGTGTTTGTTTTAAAATTTTCCCAATCGTTGGGCTTCCTCTTTCATCTTTCCATAAAAACTTTTGCGGCTTCAGGTCCTCTGTACAGTTCAAATTTGTTAAACGAGTCATCGTATGAACATTTGATATAGTATGCAAAACTGAAGGGTTCGTGGTGTTGTGTGCTGTTGGTGAAGGAAGAGGTGGGATCCGGAATGCGAGCTAATAGGCTTCAACACACTTTCAAAGTCTGCATAAATCACGAACGGTACCCTCATTTGCTTGTGAACGTTCGTGAACTCTACAATGTTGTTGAAGTGGTTCGGCATGGTTGTCACCACATGGTTGCAGTCGTTTGTTGAGTGTTGGTGTAATTTGTCTTCGATGGAAAAACACCAAGCATCCATCGCAAACCATTTGCGGGTGCATCACGAGAGATCTGCTTACCCACTAGCTTCCCCAAATCTTTGATCCAACAGTAGTGGACTTGCACCCATCCTGAATGTACAGTAGGTTCACATGCCGAACCCTTTTATTAGCGGTGAAATGTAGCGGTCCAACGATGGACTTGCCTTCTACCCCAAAGACGTTGATGCTGATGTCGTTCTGCTCCTCAAACCTGGGAATGTCCTTTATGGGCATGGGGAACAGTACTCCTGTTACGTCGAGTACCGTTGAGTAATGCGGGTAGCTACTGACCCTTTGCGGATCGTGAACATCATCAGGGTGAAGGCAGCCATCACGCACCAGCAAAACATGCATTGTCTTGATTCTGGATGTTAATGAGGCTCCCTTAACCTGAACCCATTTGGGAGCTCGATTAAGAGAACCCCGCATTGGTTGGTACTTGTTAACATTTACCTCAAGTACAACACCTGTTTCAGAGTCCATCCTAAAATTTAATAATTAGAAAAATTAATAATTGTAGAAACTAACCAGAATCACGTTCTTGGAACTCGTCCGACTTAGCAGACATCCTCTCCACAAAGGTGTTGTAGACCGCTCCCAGGTCACTGGAGGAGGTGACCACAACATTTCGAGTGTTGAAAGATTTAATATCTTCAACACCCTCTGCCGCAGCCATCTTGGTGTACCACCAAACAACTCGCAATTAACCTTGAGGGAGGTGTGTATAGCCAGCTGTTCCGACTAAGGGAACCTCTCCTTCTGTGCATAGAAAATCCAATAGACCTAAAAATACAAACTAAGCAAACACAAAATACTTATAAAAATACATACCACTAGTATTAGCATTTTAATTCTTATGTAGCGATTCGAGTTTTGAAGCGGTTGCTACTACTTCACCCCCATCCAGGACACGCTTGATTAGTCTTGTGGGTTGCGTGGTGGGCTCCAGTTGCCACATCCACACCACACTCTTCACATCTCCGCGACTTCTTGGGAGCAGGTCCTCAACGTTGGGCAGCAGGTCGTTTGACCCCGGATGGACCTGCAACGGGGACACCACACCATGCTTGGCTCCGTGCCGTTTCAAGTTGTCCTTTCGCGAGAAGGATGCCGGGCACACATCGCAAAAAAGCCGGGTTCTCATTTGATACCCTCATGCTGCTGGAGCTGGTGGCGTTTTAAATTGTTACTCCTCGAGAAGACAACCCCACAGACGTTACAGGTAAAAGAAGCCATTTCATGAATTATAAAACTTGTTAACTTTAAAGAAAACAGAAACTAAATCATATTGCATTGCACGATGCTTTTATACACATCATAATTAAGATCGTATAATAATTAGGTAGTTTACTTTTAAAACCCAGCGTCGTTTAACCTTGAGTAACATTCCAAACTAGTCTAATCACACCAGTAAAACCTAATATTCTTAACTAACCTTGAATCGGATTACAAACTAGTTCATGCCTGTCTGTAAAATACTGCAAATGATAATGAGGAGCATGCGCAACAACAATTTGAAACATTTAAAAGGAGGAGCTGCATAGGATTCCTTCTCAGTCATCTCAGTGAAATCAGTGCAAAGCAATGGAGTCTGCAGGTGTTAATGATGCACAAGTTTCGTATACCGAAAATCTGATTAATAAGTTTACGTATAGTTTAAGTGAATTGGGGAACACCCTCATAATGTGGAAATTGGGTTTGTTATAAACCAGAGAATAAAACCCGTATTGGGTGTGTAGCAAGAAATATTGTGGTCGCCATGTTCTGGAATTGACATACGAAAATTGGTTAGCATTTACAAATTTTCAAGTGGAATTTCAAATCAACGTATTTTCTCGTGACGTGCTAAACACTCGATTAAATGGTGCACCGAAAGGAAGATCTACACATACAACTAGGAGGTCCGTTCTTTATCACTCTGTCACCAGTTCTGGATCAACCGAGAACGAAACGTTCCAGTTAAAAATAATAATGGTGATAGCTCGATAGTTATAAATGAATTGGAGTGCCGTAAACTATTCCATATGCGGGAGTTGTTTGAGTATCAACTTAAACAGTTGGAAAGTCGTGACTTCCCAGCATTATACAGGAATTAGTAGGGTTTGTTGCTAATTCTAATTTAAATGATTGCGATGGGTTTAATACTATGACTGAAGGGAGAAACGAATTAAAATCTTGATTGAAGGCGAAGTTCGAATTGGCAATATTTTATTCTACAACGAATTGAATCAGAGCGCCTAAATGCATTGGAGCTGGTTATATGTTTTCCGGATATATTTGTGCAAGACGTGATACGTACAAGAACATTAGTGGAAATGTTTAGACGTTTAAATTTGTCGGAATCTGAAGATTCTGGTTATGGTGATAACTAGAAAGAGTATAAAAGACAGCCAAGAGACGTGGATGTAAATGTATTGTTATTGTAAATATATTGTAAATTTTTGAAAAGTATAAATAGACTCGTTGTTGTTTATTTATTTAGTATAGTTTGAGATTTTTTGAGTAAACACATGATTATCTGTTCTGGAGAGGGTTTAATCAACAGCGCTATAAACAGGTTACCGTTTGAGCTGCATATTCCAGGTTATCAGTACTGCGGTCCTGGTACAAAGTTGGATGAGCGCTTAGCAAGAGGTGATCCTGGAATAAACGAATTAGATAAATTGTGTAAAGACCACGACATTGCATACGCCAAGTACCCGACGATCTTCCAGCCAGACACCGAGCAGATAAAATTTTAGAAGAAGAAGCCTGGGGAGAGTTAAGTCTAAAACGCAAAGTTTGGGGAAAAAGCCGCAGCTTGGTTTGTGACAAACGCTATGAAAGCGAAGAAAAATGGGTATGGGTTTAAAGAAGAAAATAAGTTTTAAAGGTGGATTCTTGAAGAAAATACGCCGCAATAGACCGAGTTGGTTCCGACAACTTGAAAAAGCTGTTAGATGTTGGTATTCTAATTGGTAAAAAATCATAAAAGGAGCCGGTGGGAGAAACAAAATTAAGTCCCACGTATTATACCCGTTCCACAGAAAGGAGGTTTTACCATTGATTCCGATATTCGCGGGACTAAGTGCCCTAGGGGCACTAACAGGTGGTGCTGCGGGATAGCTAAAGCAGTTGATGTCAGGACGGCCAACGAACAGCTTAAGGAGAGCGAACGAACAACAGATCTATGGAAGCCATTACCGTTGGGAAAAAGGAAATGGGATGTTTCTAAAACCATACAAAAAGGCACGGCATTATTCTTGAAACCGTACAAACAGGGGCGCAGCATTTGTAAAAAGTATCAAAAACTAAGCAAGTTACCTCGAAGAGCTCTCACCGATGTAGATATAAGGAAACACGCATCTAACATTCCTCATTTTCGCGGGTCTTTTCTAGAGATCAGTTACAGAAGATTAGACCGCATGTCAACGAATCGGGTGATTAATTTGGATACCACCAAAGGTTCGGGTAACATTGGGTGGGGTACCGAAAACGTAAATAGGTGTATTACTACGATTCGTTTGGAGACTTGAGACCCCGGAAGAAGTAAAGAGATATTTTCGAGGTTGTAAAATTTACTACAACAGTGTACCGGAGCAGACTTACAACACATACAATTGTGGACATTTAGTGTTAAAGTTTCTTAGTGACAATGGCTAAAACAGTGAGCGTGTTCGGGTATGGTAATGTCATATCGACAGGATCCATTTACCCACCAATTAAATTGAAACAAGACGGTGAATATGCTTTGGGTCTAGTGGGACTGTACACTTGTAACACTGTGCAAAACATACATCCAGGAAACAATAACTTATACTTTAACGATCCAGAGCATCGCAGAATAACCATTGAACCTGGATCATACGAATTAGAAGAAATAAATGCATATATACAGGACGTCTTCAAAAAATGGTTCAGTCAGAAGCCGGACATCAACGAGAACATTGAAAATATTTTAAACTGAGTGCCAACAATAATACATTAAAGTGTTCTATACGAAGCAGTATACCGATTGATTTTGGGGCAAACCGTAAAAACAATATTGGAAGCATCTTGGGGTTTACCAACCGCAAATTGGCTGCAGATACCGTACATATCGCTAATCAGCAAGTGAACATAATATCGGTCTCAAACATTTTTGTGGAAACCAATATCACCAGCGGATCGTTCAGAAACAATTTTCTTACGCACAGCATATTCGAATTCAGTCTATCTGTACCACCCGGGTATAATCTGGAAAAGGAACCTAACCACGTCATATATTATCCGCTGAGCGTGACAGAAATCGATAATATTACAATCAGACTAGTCGATCATTTGGGTGAATTGGTAAACTTTTCCCCGGAAACATACACCTGTGTGAGACTGGAAAAAAAGTAGTTGAAAATGCCTATCGATTTTGTATATAAAGCACGCTACAACACCCCAGACGATTAGAAGTGAATACGGCGTCAAAGCGTCAAGTTGTCGAGAGACTTACAGCAGAAGAAATACGTTTCTTAAAATCTTTGGGGTTAGAAGTTATAAATGATGGGAGGCAGAAGTAAACGCAGCTTAGATCTCCACGGTGATGAAAACGTTAAACTTGGAAGGCTTAAATATGAGGACGTGCCCAAATTGGATGTGTTTGGAGGTTATAAATTAGACGAAACCATAATAAAGAAGATTATTATACATATCTTCCCTTTACATTGAATGCAGAAAACAACGATCGAATTTCAATTGAAATCCAGAGCAGTGATAACATCACATACCCCATGAAAGTTTTATATTTATAAAGGGACCTATAAGCCTACGGAAACATTAAGGGAAGCGTCAACAACTGTAGACCCGATTAGAGCAGCAGAACCAGACCCTAAAGCTTACGAGTTTACTAGAAATGCACCATATTTTCTGTTTGAGGAAATTCAATACAAATTGGGTAATAATCAAATAATAGATGTCTGTCGAATCCCTGGAATTACAAGAACTATTAAAGGTTTAGTATCCATGGAAGAATCAGAAACAAAATCTATTACACATACCGGGTGGAAACCCGATACCATATTCCAAGATGGACGGTTTAGTTGTGCTATACCGCTAAAAACCATTTTTGGGTTTTTTGAAGATTACAAGAAAACTATCGTCAACATGCCTCAAGAGCTGATTTTAATCAGATCCAAGTCGGACGTAAATTGCTACAAGTCGATTGGAAATACAGTAACGTTCAAAATACAACGTATTTCATGGGAGGTTCCGCATATAACATTAAGTGACTTTGCCAAGGCGTCGCTGCTTTCGGAAATGCAAAATCAATCATCTATAATGGTTGCATTCAGAAAATGGAACTACATGAATTACCGTCTCTAACACAATCAAAGTCGCAAGTATGGAGAATTAAAGTATCGAACGAAACAGAGAAGGCTCGGTGGATATTACTGGCGCTGCAAAATGGGAAGTACGACAGGAAAGAAGAAAATGCTACAAGCTTTACGAATGCCAATATAACCAATGTCAAAGTGTTTTAAACTCTCAGATGTTCCCTCAAGGTCGATTAAATTTGGATTTCGAGCAGAATGACTACTTGCCAGCGTACCTGTCTTATGCATCTTTTATGGAAAAATACTACCCGAACAAATCGTCAAATAAATGTTTAATGGACTACAACAGGTTTAAGGAATCACCTGTCTTTGTAATCGACTGTCGTCATCAATTTGAAAGCATCAAGGATGCACGGTTGATGTAAGAATGGAATTAGAAGCTTCAAGAAATTTTGAACCGTCGATGAAGGCTTATGCTTTAATTATACATGACTCTATGTTTGAATATAATCCGTTTACGGAAATTGTTAATAGATTTATTCACAATTAAATATTTTGTATATATTATTTTTAATAAAATTGTATAAAATCTATGTTGTTTTAATATTAATAAGATTTTTGGTGATCCAAGACAGTTTCTCACGTACTGGTGTACACCTACACCTGTGCCCATGCGCACCCTGCGCGTGCACATGCCCATGCGCACCCTGCGCGTGCACACCCTACCCATGCTGGTATATAAGGGAATATTATTTTCAATTTGAATCAGTTTAAACTTATATTTGAAAGATGTACACCAAGGAATCTTTAGAGACAGCAGTTAGTGAAATACAAAAGGGTATAAGTGTTAACTCTGCAAGTAGGTTATATGGTATACCCAGAAGAACGTTACAGGCATTTAGATCTCCGTAAACCTCAAAAGAAGAATGGTGCTCCTAGGTCGGAAAATGTGAGAGACACGGGTGATGCTATACAAGAAGTTAAAATACCTATACAGAATTATGATAACTTTGCTATTGCTAGTGCAAGAGAGGATGGTAAACATGGTTCATTGTTCCCGTCTAACATACGAGCTATCTTCGCGGGACCATCGAGTTGTGGGAAAACTAATGCTCTAATATCTCTGATCTTGCACGAGAATGGACTTAGATTCCAAAATGTCTATGTTTTTCTAAAAGTTTATATCAACCGAAATACGAATTATTAAGAAACGTTTTACACCATTAAAAGAAGAAATTGGGTACCATGAGTTTGAAAATTACGATGATTTGATCGAACCCAGAGATACCAAAGAAGATTCAATTATGGTTTTCGATGATATACCTGTAAACGAGCAAAGTAAAATCACTCAATTTTTCTCGTTCGGCCGACATAAAGCAATAGATTCGTTCTATCTATGTCAAACTTACGCTAGTGCCTTAAAACATAGACTCAGAGATAACGCCAATGTAATCGCATTATGGAAACAGGATGATACAAACCTTCGCCATATCTTTTCGGATCATATAAGTGGTGACATGCATATCCGAAATTTAAAGAAATGTGTTTACAGTGTTGGGGTGACTCAAAACATAATTTTATAACTGTTGTGAAAGATTTTGATTTGGATAAGGCGGTATCGGAAGAATTTCGACGAGTATATAAATATTTGACATTATTCAAAACAGTAGTTCTCATCCAAAGTTTCATGATGACGGACGTTAACAATTTTATTGCGAATAAACGCAGTCTTCATCTTATGCAGGATGCTGTACGAAAAAGTTTGTAGCGTACAAAAGGGAGACGCTACATCTCAGCAAAAATTCAAAGAGATGCACAAACAATTGATTGATCCCTTGAAATAACCGCTTCCCAGTTGCAATCGATCACCGAAAAATTCCCCACCTACAACAAAGGTTAAAGTTGAAAACATGGACGTCCTATAAAGAAAATTAAACAACTCGTTCCAGAAGAACCGTTCCATCTTTACTATGCGGATGTGTTAGCTAGAGACGAGGACGAAAATATTGACAAATCAATTTATGGAGTAAAGTATAATGCGGAAACCGATACATGGAGTTTGTGGAAAAGTGTATTGGTAATTAACCCGAAACTAGCGATATAACATTAAATAATGTGATATATCCAGGTACGAAGGGTTTATACAACCTGCTGGTTTACAAAGACATCAGCCCCGAAGATGGTGATTTCAATTTGCATGAAGATTTGCGAATTACTTGGAAATGATCAAATCTGCTCGATTTTGAGAAGAAAGTTTAACCCATTTGCGGTGCACGATTTAAGCGGATTCCCAACAAATAACAAAAGTTTAACAAATATGTGCAAAAATATCTCACCGAATTTCGGAGGAATCGAAAGAAAACAGCCAAAGAGAAGAAAACAGTCTAAGGGATCGGGTTTAGGCTTTTCTAATCGGTTTTACAAAAGTTTAAATTCAAAGCCGGTGCAATATGTCTACTGGAATAATGTACATGAACTTGTGGATCGGCTGAGATTGTTGAACGCATCCAACCGAGCTGGAAATACAAGCGAGGAAAACATTAACGAGATGGTGTCCATAATAGAAGAGTTGAGAGAAGAAGGTATAATACAGTGAGCTCAGCAAATAATTACACAGTTTTAAAATGCCTATCGACCGCTTCGGACGTTCAGAGCGTAAAGATGCTGATATTCGGCGCGGTCCTCCAGGTCGAGGATTTGTGCTAACGTTGGATGGTGATGGGTACGATATGCAGCAAAGAAGGTTAGTGAATTCATCAGACCCGAAAGAAGATGGTGATTGTGTTAATCAGAGAAGCACTATAGTATTCAAGTCTGGAGAAGAAACAATTAGTTTTCGTAAAAGAAGGCTAGTGGATGTAATGGATCCTAAAGAAGATAGTGATTGTGTTAATAAGAAATCTGTAATCAAGCTCGTGAATCAAGCCTTTTCATACTGTCTAAAAGTTCTGATGATATACAGCGTAAAGATAAAGCCTTCAATGCAAGAAACCAGCGTATCGCAATGCTTGCTCAACCAGTTGAGCCATCTGATGCAGTTAATAAACAATATGTAAATGAAAAATTGGATAAGCTTGTATCTGACTTTAAAACGTTTATACAGTTTTTATTAATTTGACTGCAACTTCGAGACAAATGAAAAGGAGCTCAGTCTTGCAATAGCATCGATTTACGAGGCGTCACCAGCAGCTATAAAAACAAATACTACAAACCAAAGCTTCAGTTTATGTCAAAGGTGCAATTGGATAAAGATAACCCTATTAGTTTAGCAACAGTGTTAAGCAAAAATGAGTAAAGAAATCATCGTTAAGGAATTATTTAAACCTGCAAGAAAAATTTTCAGCGTCGTCATACAAATCTGAAACATGTGAAACGTGATCTTATCCAATCGGACTTGTGCGAAATGCAGCCTTACTCGCGTGTGAACAATGGGTACAGATATATTATAATAGCAGTGGACTGTTTCACAAAATATGCTTTAGCTGAACCTTTAAAAATAAAACTGGATCAGAAGTTACAAATGCTATGAAAAAATATTGGACAAAATGCTGCAAGGAGAAAATAACTTAAAATCAATCTACAAACGGATTTTGGGAAAGAGTACTACAACCGCTGGTTTAAAAATCTTATGCAAAAATATAAGATAAACCATTACTCTACGTATTCCGCAATCAAAGCTAGCATGGTTGAGCGGTTGATTAGAACAATCAAAAACAAATTGTACAGAAGATTTTACTTGCAAGGCAGTCATAAATGGGTGAATATTTTGCCTAAGGTTATGGAAGAATACAATAATACACCGCATCGGGCTATTAACATGACACCTATGGAAGCAGAAGAACATCCGGAAAGAATAAAACTTTACACCGCTAACAGCGTTTCTAAAAGTTACAAGAAGTTGTATAAGGTTGGAGACATTGTGCGTATATCAAAATATAAAGCAGTATTCGATCGAGGATTTCACCCAAACTGGAGTACAGAACTATTCAAAATTGTTAAAGTACAAAAACGAGACCGACAACCTATCTGCTACAAGATTTGGAAGGTCGGCCAATTCTAGGTGCTTTTTACGGCGATGAAATTCAGCTCACAGCAGCACCCGACACGTACTTAGTGGAAAAAGTTTTACGGAAACGGAAGCACGGACGCAAATTATTAGTGTCGTGGTTGGGGGATGGTAAAAGTTGGATTAAGAAAACAGACTTGCTTTAGTATCATCCAGATAATTACCTGGATGAAAAAATCATAAAAGGAGGGAGTAAAGTCCCTTAACTGGATATATAGGAGAGATTTGCTTAGAACCCCATTCCCATCTGTGATTTGAAGCAGGAAGCATGTGTTTCATAATCGATTTACAAGGATATCAATACAAAACTAGTGATTTCTATTGCAAGGAGATTGCCATTTTGGATGTAGCGAATAATGTAATATGGCATGAGATACTGGACATGGCTGTGGAGTATAACACCCTAAGTGATGATTTCAAAAAGCAAGTTCGGTGGTTAAAGCAAAGAATCCATGGGCTTAGCTGGGATGGACAGTCCACAAGTGGATATACAAATGTAGGCGATTTGCTGAAAGAAGTCATACCACCCAATGCTACTATCTATGTTAAAGGCGAACAGAAAAGGCAGTTACTGTCAAAATATTTATCAAACAACATTTTAAACATGGAGAGTGTTTTCTTACTTCCAAAGCTCAAAGAATTAAGAAGATTCGGTAATAGGTACAATCACTGTTTAAACCATTGTTTGAATAATTTAAGCTGTTCTAAAGAAAACGTATTGGTATTGAAGCATTTTTGTTAATGTATTAAAATTTTAATAAAATATTTTGTCAGAATTGTTTTTTTATTCTAGCAAAAGCATACCTTTAAAATTTGGAAAAAATATATCTGTAAAACAGCGCATTACTTTGGAAAAATTAATGTTTTAAAATACAAAGAACCAATAACAGAATACATAATAATTGGTGTTTGCAAATAAATTCAGTTCTACTTTAATAAAAAAATGTAAACTTACCTTAAATCTTCCTTCAAAACTTTCCACAAAAAGAACTACGCGAAACGATGGTTTAAAATTTCGAGGGGCTTTACACAAAAGCGTGCGAAACTAATAGAATTTTTTCTAATGACACCGCGTTATATACGTTTTGAATCCGTTAATTATACTACTAAATGAGGTTTGTATTTTCCGTAAATACGCACTTTTCAGCACCTCGTGGTATTGGTAATCTACAAACAATTATATCTCGATTTGAAATGCACAAACATAATTAATAGAAAGTCCAAGAAAAGAAATTATAAAACAGCATTCAAATGTTCGTTAAGAAATCTAGAATATTTGTTGGATTACGAGTTACTTTCAGTACTTAATCTGGTTTATTACATTTTTGTTAATTCTGGAATTTAGGTAGTTAATGATGTCATACACAAAATTTCTAATTAACATACATGGCTGGTATCTAGCGAAAGTTGTAGCACGCATTTCCAATTACGACTGCATTCTTCTTTCATTACAGGAGAAATTCCATAGATTTCATACCAGCAAAATGCGCTTTCTTTTAGATATTTAAAACACATTACATTGGACATCAAAAGTCGACCTTGCCATTTCTACATTATTGTTAAGCATGCATTGGAATTTTTGGATGCGGTAATTTCTTGTTTAAAGTAACTTAGTTAAATAAAGTGTAATTTAAATTGTGATTGTATAGTCAGTTATTGCAATTGAAAACACATTCAGGGAATAATTTATTTGCTCTATATATTTTACAGTAGCGTTTCCGAACAAAACTTTCTGCTTTTAATTAAATTTCCTTTGTTCCCGGCGGCATGTGTTTACCTCCACGTGGTGTCGCTGGACGGTAAAACATATTGTTAACAACAATATGTCTTATTGACTGAAAACACGTTTCCTCTTTTTTTACATTAATCTCTTTTTGTTACACGTCTATTTAAACAACACATTAATCTCTTTTTTGTTACAGATTAAACTTTCGGCTACGCACAGGAAATAATGCTATACTTTGTAAAAATTGTAATAGTTTATTAAACTGTAAATTGGATAAATAAATTATTAAACTTTTGTGTTACTACCTCTAACTGTTTGGTTAAAGCATATACCTTGGGTAGCGAAAAAGGTTTTAAAAAATGGAGTTAAATATATACGAGCAAAGGCGAAATTTAGAGGTTTGAGAGCTTAAAGTATAACTTTGCAGGGCGTGGTCCGATTTCAAATCTGTTTGCAGATTCGAATTCTACATAAAATTCTAAGCTAACAAGATGTATCGCATGACTAAAAAAATTTATGCGGACGGTTAGAAATCGGTCTTGGTAAGAAATCTTAAAATTAGGGTAGCTCCCTGGGGGATGATGCTATCTAAAAAATTCCTAAAGATTCGGGTAGCTGAGAAAAATCTAATATTAATTAATACCAAACAAGGTAGGTTTATCTCGAAAGATGCAATGGCTAGACAAAGAAAACTATTTGGTTCAGATGAAAGATAAAAAAATGGCTAGTCGAAGAAAACTATTTGGTCCAGAATGTTAGCGGTAAAAAATCTTAAAAATAGGTTTATCTCGTGTGTGGAAATGAGGATGCTCATTTATCTCGAAAGATAAAAAATTTAAGATATATTTATCTCGAAAGATGATAAATGGTTAGTCGAAGAAAACTTTTTGGTCCAGATGAGGGAGCAAATGAGGGATTCTGGAGCAAATGAGGCGGTGGGTTCACTGATTTTCCTCTACTATCTACACTACATTAAATAAATTTTATCTCCTAAATTGCTATTCCTCGAGTTTGTTCAACACGTGGAAACTTTATATCAACTCTGCATGGAACTAATATACCTGGTGCCTACTGTATATTTTGCGTAAGACATATGGATGTTTTATACATTACAGTTTGTTACTTTTGAAATTTCTTTGGAACTATCCACTTTATATTACATTGGACAGTGGCTGATTTTGTTCCTGAGAAATCAGCGAACTCAACCGCTTGCTTTCTTATGGTTCGAGGACTCGAAGGTTTTACTTCCTACGATTATACAACATCAAGTCGTGGGTACCTTTTCACTTCTACAATATTTTAAACACTCAGAGGTATGTTTCTAACCATTAAATTATCTTCAAGAAAAATAATAAAAAGAAATAGTTTTTATTGAATTCTTTTTTTAAAACTTGACGATATTTAAGGTGCATGTAATTTGCAGATATTTTTGGTGTTATTGATTTGATAAATGTTTGATTAATTTTAAGTAGTACATAAAGGCATATAAAGTGTACGCCTTCAGTTTCATGTAATTTATAGTTATGGTTATTACTTCGTCGGGTAATTACTTTTTTCAACACATCGTGAAAAGTGTAAGTTATAAATGTACAATGAAATATTAAACAGACTATTTAAATTCCGTTTTTTAATACAACGATTCTGTCTACTTGAATGCAAGCAAAAATCTTTAAGTTAGGGAGTTTGAAGATACACTACCATTTTATTGACTGCCTACCCCAAACGTCACAGTATACTAACCTTGCCGTGTTTTAATAGCAATTTCAAATGATGATTTATTTCTCGTTTCATTTGACATATCCATCATTTTCTAGTATAAATTGTTTTTCCTAAAAAAATCCGTAATACCCTGAAGTTACATTTCAGTTTAAATTACGCTACAAATTTGAAAAGAGGAAATAAGCTTCTTAGATATTACGATTTTCAACATAATTCTCTTGATACCTCCACATCTTATTCGTTTTTTCTTTTTAATTGCTATTCGTTATAGGTAAAGTTTTGCGGTTGTCCATATAATTGGGGAGTTTATCTGAAACTTATTATGGTAGTTCCTAGTCACTCAGAACTACATTTCCACAAACTAATCTAGAATTAGATTGTTGGCTTGTGGTTCACAATGCGACTTTACGACTTTACTTTGAGAGTTTCACATTAGACACATTACAGCGTCCTCGGTTTGTGAATGTGATTAGAACTGAAATAACCCTTGAAATGTTTCAGGTAATGTTTTTACAGCTCTAGGAAATTTGTCGTAAAGTTAATAAACATAACAAAGGGTAAATTTTGTCGTCATGACTGTGTTACTGCTTCAATTAAATGGAATGTAAGTGGACTTGGTAATTGTAAATGAAAATAGAGGAACGCTTTTCATCTAGAGAAGCAATGAAACTAGGAATTAGTTAGCAGTTACAGAAACTATTAGTCTTTATGGGATCCATTGAAGATAGTTTTTAATTCTCCGTAAAATAACAAAAAAAATTGATGGTATTCTTGTGTGTTCTTTATACACTACACGCTAATAAGGTTATATAGGAAAAAGGTGGCTTTATAGCCATCGTTATAAGCATATTTTAACCATCAAGTAAATGTAATATAATTGTCTATGTTTTTCCATATATTTTTTGATTGCACAAGGTATCCTAGTTAAAATTCTGCAGTTGATAACTTTCTTATTATTTCTGGTAAAAGATAAGTTGTACATAGGTCTACAAGAAAATCACCGTGTCTTAGTAAAAAACAAAAACATTGAAAATAGCTTTTAGTAAAAATTGTGCTTTTTAAATGAAATACTCTGTATATTACAGCAATTTTGGAATCCGCAGAAAACTCTAGACATGCTCGATGCAGTATATTCATGTCAATTTTCAACTATTTCCGAAGTATTAGCAGTATTAATTTTCCATTGTGAAATAGTTTTCTCTTAACTTATTGACAGAATACCAAAAGAATAAGTTATAATTCTTCAACTTAATTAAATCTGAAATTAAGAACGCGTGTCAACAAAAAAGTTACTTTAACAAATCTCTATTTCTTGAACGCTCCTGTCGGTATTCTTTGTTACATAAGAATATCTAGTCGGTAATTCACAGAGAAATTCAGTGAACTACCCCCTATATTTGACTTTTCAATGCTACATTCGAAGGTACTACATTAGCCAGGAAGCGAGTTTTTTCACCTGGAGATTTTGAATTTTGCCGAACCCTTACTATCTTAAGCAAGGTATGGATACTTAATGCGTGTAATAACACACACAGGACCTACATTTTATCTCTCATCCGAACAAGAGCATATTTTTGTGATAAATGCTCGCCTAACATTTTTGAAGTGGTCCGAATCAGGCAACAGATCCGGGACCTTGGAATATACGTGACCGGTCTGATCCATGGAATCCCCAAGTGAAGTACCCCGCTAAAGACTCTGTTTCGATAAAGTACCGAAAACCTCGACTGTACTAACAAAAGTGGTTGCCGGCCAAGTCAGTGGGAAGGCTGGTGTGTTTGAAGAGGGTCGTAGAATACTGTCATGTGTGAACGTTGTCTTAATGGAAAAGTATCTTGGACGCCAGATAATATAGAGATATTGGAATTTTTAGGAAAAAAAACCCAGAAAGAATAACAAGAGGATGCCAAAACCTGAGATCAGGGAAGTGATTCTGGCCTGCGTTTTACATGAGGAATAATCGAGTACACTAATGCTAGAACCAACCTAAAATAAACGTTGTGATAAGGACACTAATATACGAGGTGTGTTTAAAAAGTATAGCGAATTTTAAATTTCCGCGGGATACGATTTTTTTCTGGCGCTTAGGTTGGTACACATGTCTCTCACTTATGCTGACAAAGTCGGCCATTTTGAATGTTTAGTTAATTGTTGATAGTTATTTTGGTTGAACGTATTTTGGCTTGTCTTTGTTTTTTGCCTAATCAAAAAATGAATCAAAGAATCTGTATCAATGACAAAGCTACCTTGAGCCAAAGCAACGATTGTCGGTGGTACAAAATGTTCTCAGAGGGCCAAGAAGATGTGAACAACGAAAAGCGTGCCGGACGCACGAGCACATCAATCCAGACGAAAACATTGATGAAGTGAAGAAAATAATATTGGTTAATCGTCGAATCACCGTTAGAGAAGTTGCTGAGGACCCAAAGCGATGATTTGGGCATGAGACGGGTTCCCGCGAAATTCGTACCAAAATTGCTCACTTTCGAACAAAAACAGTGTCGCGTTAACATTGCTAAGGAGCTGCTGAACTCGGTCCGCGACGACCCAAATTTGCTCCAGAGGGTCATAGCTGGTGACGAATCATGGGTTTATGATTATGACATGGAAACCCAAGCTCAATGATCGCAATGGAAGCGATAAAGACGGAATCGAAGGAGGAGCTGAACAAGGTGACAAAAAATGACTTTTAAGTGCTTGGAGGATTGGGAAAAACGTTGACATAAATGTATTATATCCGAGGGGAATTAGTTTGTTGGAGACAGAATAGATATTAATGAATAAATAAATACTTTTTGAAAAAACACAAAATTTGCCATACTTTTTGAACAGACGTACCTATTTAGAAACTGCTAGCTGAAAAGAAGGTTTCCAAAATCAAAGGTTAAATTCCATAAATATTAATCACACCCTAGGTAATGGCAATTTAATTTATTACAACAAATCTGGAACTATCACTTTTACAGTAGTTGTAAAAACACCAATATAAAAAATTTTTACTCCATTACACAATTATGTTTTCAACTTTATTGCGCAATTATGCGTTCATAACAAGTACAGAATAAACATTCTTAGGCAAAGATTAAAAATAAAATATATCAAAAATTACTTAGCTTAATGGAAAACGTTTTCGGCAAACAAAATTACTTTCTACGTTCTAAACCTAGTAACAAGAACGTACTGTTACTGTAAGTTATAGTTTCAGAAATTTGATCATAAATACGTGGTGATATTTAACTGCAAATAACTCGAAGACAACTAAAAGCTATTATTTCCTGAACTGAATGCGTTTTGACCAGATCCTACTAAAACTTCGAAAGGAAAACTAGATGTTCTGAATCAACATGCTTTCTGAAGGTTTCGTTTAAGTAGAAGTTTTTATTCGTTTTAGCCGGTCTAAGTTTCTCATCACTTAGTTGACTTATTGTTATTTATAGGATGTGAATTTTTATTTGCTAATTTGATTTTGCCATTTGGTTTTTGATACGGACATAAGATTAAAATTATGTGACTAGTTTAAATAAACCTAGTATATTAATTAGAGTAGAATATTATCCGAACACTTTTAAAAAATTTTAGGATTGGTCTGGCAAATCCAACACGATCCTATATCCATATTCTTATAACTAAAGCACATTTAAATATGTGTAAGTGATACCGATCCGAATTTGATGAAGGTGTAGTCTATTATGACCCTGGGTCTGTACAATTCCCGTTTTCATCCTATTCCGTCCGCGTTCGGGTTTAAATCCGATACCAGACCAATATAGTACGAACTTTGGCACTTTCCAATTCAAGTATAATCTGAACTCATCCAGGTTTTATATAATGCTAAGTTAGACTGAATAAAGTCAAAGTTGATCTGTATGTGTCAACCTGTCACGACTTTTGTTTATACAATATGTAGAATTATTAAAAAATGACTCGGTCCATGGTAATTCCCGTTATTTATACAGCGTGCGGTCTGTTCTCTTTAACCCTTTAAAGTTATTCCACACCTGTACGTTCATTTTCGTAAAATCTGTTGTCACGTGGTTTCATTTCAGTACGAACGGTAGAAACATCGACAAGTTTATTACCCTACATACTTACCAACTTCATGGTCTAAAGTGCATTTTAAATCTCCAGTAATGGCAGAATATGCAAGGTTTGAATTGTTTTGAATGAGAGGTTTCATCAAGGCATATATGTTAAATATAATGATATAATGGAGTGATCTCAGTACTTTAAGTTCGCAGATTATTTCCAGAGAATACTATAAAGTACATCTCAAAAATAAAGCGATACTGCTTCTATTAAAAATCGAATATTGTAGCAACGATGCCGAACAATCTAGAATTGAAAGAAATGAAACTATTGGCGAATAATGGTAGTATTGACAGCTAGTAGAGTGTATTTAAGGAACCGATATGAAACAAATTAAAGAAATGAATCTCGAATCACTTCGTAATTTTTCGTACAATGTGAAAGCTGTCTAACTAGATATATAAATCGTACGATCTTATGGTTTTAGCATCAATCTGTAAATATAATGAAATAAATTATTGTACCGATTGTTAAAATAAATGCATTTGATGTCAATATAAATTAAGTTGGAACGGTTAGTAGTTGTGTAGATATCTTACGCGCTCAAATTTAGTAATAAATATAATGTAATAAGGAATTTAGTGTTAGTGAACATTGTAGTAATTACTATGAGTGATCTCTGTAGCGGGATCCCATTAATTTTTTGTAAATAATTGTGAATAATTAAACTTATATTGGACCGAATGATGAACAGTAAAATTAGGTTTGCTCAGTATATGGCAGTTGTGTAAAATCTTTCGCTATCCCAGTTGAAACAGATCAAATGTCAAAGTAGTACGATATCAGTTGTATGTTCAATATTTAGTAAAGGTGTTTCACCTAACAATGTAACACTGTAGCTTGCGCCGTTGATTGCCTACATATTCTGTACTGCAATTCTACAATCTTATAGTTTGCCATGCCCAATGGGTCAGCGATAAAGGGTTATTTAAATATTGCATTAATATACACCAAGTTATATTTGATTGTCTTGCATGCTTTACGCAGTCACCGTTCTCAACCTATTATCTACATAATTCTAACTCGTACGATTTGCTGTATATCGTTTGATGAATAAATGAGTTTGATCAAAGGTTAGACGATATGACTATGTAATCAGATTGTGTTTCCTGGTGTGTTTATACAAATGCCCCAATAACATTCTGCATAACGTTATAAGGGTTGCTAATGACGGTTTACTTATTAATGAGGTAACCTTACAGTTGCTGCCGCATTTAATACCAAAAGAAAGTCATTAAGCCCAACAGAATTTATGTTCTTTAATAATTATGTAGTAAGGATCAAAGTAAAGACAAAGTGTTGTGAAAGAAATCCCAAATGAAAATCTAAAATGCTTTTTAAATTCTTCGAACCATGAAGTATTATAGACTTCGTCTCTATGCCACTGGTACAACATTAAACTTTGCTCGACCTATTAACTACTGCAGATAGTAATTATATTCGTTAAAATTTTGGTTTACAGAAAGCTTCGAATTTTAATTTTTCTTCGACAAAATAATAGTTGGGCAGATCGTTTTTAGGTACTAACTAGAGTATTGCCTTCGAACAACATACCTTGAAATATAATAGAATTAATTCATGTCAGTAGCTTTACGAAACTACATCCGATAATATCCCGTTCTAATTTCATCAAATGCGGAGAGGGAGCTACAAAGATAATGGCTAACAAAGACTGTGTATTACTTAGATTTAAATAATTTACTTTATAGATTGATATTTTTCTATATTTTGTTTTCTCGCCACTTGTTTGTAGTTGAAGTGTTATATATTTGCCGACAGTTTGAAACGTTTTTTGTTAGTTATTTGTTTTGGCGCAAGTAATACTTATTGTTCCAAAAATCTTCCGACACAACTAGGGGGTCTATTCCTGGGTAGAGCAATGAGAAGTGGGGGGTAAGTCGAATTCTGTTTGCAGATCAAACTTAAGCTAAATCAAATAGGCGCCACCAAGTCTTGATGTAATTACGATAATTGCATAGCATAGTTCTAAGGGCGGACGTGGAGACCCAAAGAAAAAAATGATCGCCTTCGCTGACAAAAACCTGTCTTAATAAAATAAGACGCAGCTTCTGTAAGAAATTGTGATAGTTAAATAAATAAAAAAGTGGAACACCATTTGTGTCCTGCAAAAATACATAAAGAAATAATAAAAAAGTATTTCCAATATAAAATTGGCATCAATTTATTACTCAGAAGGGTTTTAGCTTTATGTAATTAGATTTGATCACACTTGATCGAAATAAAAAAATCTTTAATCTTGAACCAATTGTTTACTAAAAGATCTCTTTTAAAATAATATAACTTGTAACAAAAAAATTTTATCATTAACTGCATCAATCTTAAACTTTTAACTTTCCTGTTTGTCTTTATTATTTTCAATCAAACACTTTACTTTAAAACATGAACTTGTTGTACAAATAGGATTCTAACCTGGGCAGATCTTTTCAGGTAGATAACAAATTAATAGCTCCTAACAATATTAGCATTTGAGCTTTCAAAATTACGTATACTAATTTTAATGTAGATAAAGCTGATCACAAAAATAGACATGTTTACATATATTGCACTACAGCTGTTCAAAGCATTTGCTTTTAAAATAACATCTGTCAGCTGTACAAAGTAGAAAAATATGACGTCAGTAACACCTGTAGACATTACCTACGATTCATATGGAGCAAAGCATGTCTTTTTAGAACACTAAATCAATGAACTTTCGTTTTACTACTGGTAAATCCAGCTCAACAATTAGTTGAAACTTTTACAATGTACATGTATTACGCATCAAAGCAAGTTAACGTGTTCCAAGTTTTGAAACACATAAAAAAACTTACACTATCTACGAACCAAAACTGCAATTGTCGCATTGTGACAAAGGAAGACGGGATCCCCGTTCTTCAAGCAACGATAACAGCGTTTGCAATTTGAAACAAATTCATCCAAATCAACTTCTATAATTCCTTCGTTCCACGGGTCGAATCATATCCTGTCGCCTTACATTCTGCAGCAGTCGTACTCTCAAAGTTGAATTACGTCACCTTCTAAAGGTTGCATCTTACATGTGTTTTTCTGTGTCCTTGTGTGTTTTTAAAAGTTGCATCCTACTTGTCGCGCTAAATAAATTATCTCAAATTACACAAGTTCGCACAATATATACATTACCGACCGTTATTCGAAGATATCCTCACTATTTGAAATGGATTCGCAGATTGCCGGCCTCCAGCCAAGGGTACATGTTGATATCTCTATCACCTGTGGCCGACTACCTTATAACCAGCTCGAGCGGTCGCGCCGTCAGGAGGGGAACGAAACAATCAAACAGAGATGTGCTTGTAAATAGCTTTATACGACACAGATATCTGAATATAACTAGATTACTAAAGGACGATGCAGGCTTAGCGTATTACTTTTGAAGTTGAATGCAAATTATTATTATTATTAATAAAATTGTTACATTATTCTTGAAATTATATGCAAAGAATTATTATTATTAATAAAATTGTTACACTATTCTTGAAATTATATTCAAAGAATTATTATCGAAAATAAAATGGTTACAAGTTTTATTAAAAGTTGATGTACGTTAAGTAATAAGGTTTCCTAAATAATTGAAACAAAAATCCCCCTAAACTCTGCCTGTATTAACATAAAACATAATTCCATTACTAAAAATAAATATTGCCCTGTAATCTGCCAGGTGTTGCTGAACTAAATCGTAAAGAAAATTTTAAAGAAACACTTAAACCTAAACCATCAATAAAACTATTCGAAGTTCCGCATTTTCCTACTTTCACATTTAAGTATTACATTAATGAATCCCAAATTATTGCTATGACGTTCAATAAACAAGAATAGAGTTCAGTACCACTTTCGCACCATAACATTGTCTTTCCAAAATACTTAACACCAACATATTTCTTAATATTTTACTACTAATAAGCTTATCTTTAAATTTAATTATCAATCGTTCCATCAAAATATCCTCAATAAAAAGCTACTCAATGTGATGTTCGATTAATGTGCTATGTCGAAAAAATATCAAAGCCTATTTACGTCTGCGTTTACATATAAATTATACCGACTTAAACAAGTCTATACTATTACAGTTTTATTCATTTAGTTAAGGTAATGTTTAGACCACACCAGCTTTCCATTTTCCAAATCGACAGCTACAACATAACTCCAAAATTCCACACTCATGATGCGATGAACAAATCCAGTTTCACTCCCTGCAAACTGCCATAGCGTTGCTAATTCAGCCCATAGGTGTTTCGAAAATTACCTTGCACAACCACAATCGTAAATTAAGCAATTTCTATTTACCGCGTATTTCTCTCGTTTAACTATGTTTCGTTCAACTTTCTAAGAGGTCTTAACCTGACTACATTTTTAAAATTCTACATTAACATTCCTCAATCTTTCACTTTCCGAATTTAAATTGTCTAGGACCTCACACACAAAGCCCTTTTCCCCGTCCGAGATCTCACCTTCTCGTATCCTTATGAGTTCTATATAACTTATTTGTATCAACTCCAATACCCCCTCCCCATTTTATTCGCACGGGTATTTCTACAACGTCCAAGGTCCCGGGTTCGAATCCCGACACGGTCCGCTTGAAAAATGTTCGGCGAGCATTTTTCGCAAAAATACACCCTCGTTCGGATGAGAAGTAAAATGGAGTTCCCGTGTGTGGGTGTTGTCACGCACGTTAAAGATCCCTACATTGCTTGGAACAGCAAGGGTCGGCAAAATTTTTAATTTTCCAGGTAAAAAAACTCGCTTTGTAGCCAATGTAGTACCTTCGGGTGGAGCATTGGAAAATCACATGTAATAAGGGTATCTCTACATTTTTTATGTTTTCAGGTGAGCAATTTCTATGACTCTGTTTAATTCTACTTCCGTTGCGTTAAACAAAACTCATTCTTCTCCCACTGTAAATCATATTTTATTACGATCATCGTCTACTTAATACAATGGATGGAGTTTATTTTATGCATTTTCACCATTCTCACGCTTTCAGTCTATTATAATAAGACGATTACCTTATCTGGGTATTCCTATACTACTGCATTCTGCTTTTTGAGTGTCCAGTTAACACATTGTAATAAAGTGTATGTGGTTTCCCTTTTATGATAATTGCAACAATGTCTATTAAACCTATGTCATATTTCATAAAATCTATTAATTCAACTTACTAAAGCTCATTCACTATCATTTTCAGAACAATTTCTGAAAGCTATTTATGACACGCTTTTTTATGAAATTTGTATGGTTTTAATTGATTTGTTTAACATTCTTGTGATTTAAAATAATTTGCAACCCGTTATTTAAGCTACAATATGATTTATGTTCAACACATGTAAATGTTTGGAATAAATGCTACTACTACTACTACCTATGTATTTAGAAGAATTAAAACGATTATCTTTGTGGTTTTCAGTTTAATTGGAATAAAGATACGGATTTCATTTCAAGATTTTGTTTCTAAACACTATTTAATATGAAATTAAGATTCTAGAGGGTGCTTCAATAACAGGTTAGTCCATTCAAGATTAAATCTTATTTCCTTGATATCTTATTGATTGTTAGTATAACGCATTGCATTACAACTGGATACCAAGATATTACTATTTCAAAATGACAAAAATAATTGCATACCGTAGTCCATGCATGGCGTTGCTTCACCTGGCAAAAACAAACATTGTAGGTCTGAAGCCTTCTTACTGTAGAGGAAATATTACGTACTGAAACCGAATTATACCGACAAGTACAGTATGAAGTGTATTTCTTTGAAGTTTAAAGTTTGACTAAAGATTCTTAGAGTCCACTAAAGGAAAACAGTCTTGTATCGCTTCACGCTGTTTCTAAACAGCGAGCAGGTGCCTAGAATACACGCGCAAGCAAATCGTGGACTGGAACTACTTACGATGTACTAAACCCGATCATAATCCTCGCAGATTAACTTAATCGTGAAACATTATCACAGTAAGTTTCACCACTACCATTATGAAATAACCACAAAACAGATAGGTCAAAAGTTTGTTACTTTCCAAGTGCGAGCCGTATTGATAAAAGCTAGGTCTCAGTGTCATAAAGGTAAGAACTAGCGCACCCAGTACCGAGCTCCTCAGATGGGAGATCATCCATGTGCTAGAGTGGTATCATAGTGTACTCCATTCTCATACGTTGGACTAGATTGCTTTAGACTTTTGCTTGTAGTTGTTCGTCGTCCTCGTCGAGCAGAGAAACAATAGGCGGCTCTTACTAATTATGCATATCTTAATAAAAGGACGTGTATGATGGCGATATGAAATTTTATTGCAAGAAGAGGAATACCACTCGAAATTCGTAGTGACAATAGAACGAACTTTTGAGGAGTCGACAATAAATAACGACGATTGTATAGCAGAGTAGATCTAAATGACTACAGAACAAAATTTGATCAAATACGTTGAATTTTATTTTGCTATTGGCGCCGCATGTAGGCGGTTGTTGAGAACGTATGGTACGTTCCGTCAAGAAATGTTTGTTTGCTGATATGTCTACGAGAAAACCGGACTACGTAACTTATTATAAAAGTGGAGTTAATTGTGAATTCTTGTCCCTTGAAGTAAATACCACTTGATCCTGAGGCAGAGTAAGCAATAACATCAAACCACTTTTTACTTTACAGTTCTGTCGCCTCTAAACCGTTTGACGAAAAGACCGGTATCTTGATGAAAAATAGGGAGCGGTCTCAGGTGATGGCAGATCGTTTTTGGGAAACATCTCGGAACTGAATTGAACTACGAAACGGTTCGAGAAAGTCAAATCCATTGAAGAGGATGATATTGTTATCATAATGGATGAGAAAAAAACACCATTCGTGGAAGGAAGTCAGAGTTTAAAAGGTTAAAACTAGTTACAAAAACAACGACAGACGACAGATTACCGTTCAGACTGCAATGGGTTGTCTATTCGCGGCTGTTTGCTGCTAATGTAGCTTTTCTTGGTATACGGCATAGGTAATAAGACGACTTATAACTCGGGTCTACTTACCAGGGGGTAGAATGTTCGAGAGTGTCTCGAACCAGCACCTATTGTTAGGAATAAAAGCATTTTAGTTTAGTGATTGTGGTCTCCCTTTGTTTGCAGTGGCTGATACGAAACCAAGAAAGCTAGTGAAAAGCAAAAATAAATTTGATTTAAATATCAAACTGTTTAACATGACGCCCAATTTAGTTTTCTTTTTGGGAAAATAACTAAGCAAATAAAAGTCTTCGAAACCCAGGTAAAAGCGCATTGTAAGTTTTTACCAGTATTTGATACAAAATATTTAATGTGTGTTTGTAGAAAATTCATAATAAACGATAATAGTTCGCGCACCTAATACAAACTCAACAATGAGGTTTGCTTTCTTCTGGTGATTCGATAACTCTTAGAGACTAATCGACTTGTAGATCCAAAAAAGAATTTAGTATAAACTTTGGCCAATGCCAGAACAAATCCTTATTAAGGAATTCCTAAGAAGACAAACTGTGCGAAAGAGATCAGCTGCATTTTCGAACAGCGGTGCTTGTTTTTAGCTGTACTTTGACGCGACGGATCCCTCCCCTTTTACTTTCAAATGTGTCTTGTTGAACGGACACACTCCAAATTAACACTAGGGATACCATTATTCAAACCTTATTTTTGGTTTTTGTTTTAGTTTGTTAGATTTTTATGAAGGATCGATTAATTTTGAAGTTAGATTAGATCACGTTTAAACCCAATGTAGTACCTACGGGTGGAGCATTGGGGACGTGGCCGCAAGTATAGCGGCCCTTATTCAAATTATAATGTACTTTGACGCGATAATCGATAATAATAGAATTAATAACAGGACAAACATTTCGCTGACATTACATAAAAAATATGATGAGGGGAGATTGATATATTATTAGTATACTATTAAAACAATTGAAAGTTTGAACTTAGAATATTTTATATATTTTATTATTACACTTAATACAGCGATCCTGCAATGCCTAAAATTTAAAAAAAAAACTTCTTGGTCTGCAAATTAGCCCTCACAGCTTTATTTGCTCTCGTTTCACAAAATCGATTTCCTTTTTAACCTTTTCTTAATCGAAGGGGATAAATCTGGGGAATAGGTTGCGCGTTCTAGTAATTCGAATCGTAAATCCCTAATTCAATTCAGGTGTAGGTACTGTTCTACAAAAAAGCACGCTTTATGCTAACATGTCACGTCCTGTTTTCTTAATGCTCTCTCTTTGTGTGGTTAGTAATTTAAAATAGTAATCTTCAGTCATGGTTTGTCTCTCTTTTAGATAACCGATCATAATTATTCCACGGAGTTTCCAAAATACTGAAGTAAGAACTTTCACAGCGACTTTTTGAACTAGGCGGTTGCGTGGATTAAATAAGGTCGCTTATGATCACTAATTCGAAAGTCCCTGGTTTCGATTTCCGATACGGATCGCTTGAAAAATGTTAGGCAAGCATTTTTTACATAAATACGCTTTCGCTCGAATGAGGTAAAATATTGATCCCGTGCGTGAATGTTGTCAGGCACGTTAAAGATCCCTACATTTCTAGGAACAGCAAGGGTTCGGCAAAATTTCTAGGTAAAAAACTCGCTTCATGGTCACTTTCGGTGGAGCATTGGAAGGTTAAATATAGGGGTTTCTTGAACTAGGCTGCTCCGTGGCTCAGGCAGGTTTGTGTATGACTGCTCAGTTCAAGGTCCCGGCTTCGATTCCCGACACGGACTGCTTGTAAAATGTTAGGCGAGCATTTTTTACAAAAATACACCCTCGTTGGGATGAGAAGTAAAATGTAGATCCCGTGTGTGAGTGTTTTTAAGCAAGTTAAAAGTGCCTATCTTGCTTGAAATAGCAAGGGTTCGTCAAAATTCAAAATTTCCGAACAAAAAAAACTTCCTTCGGGGCCAAAGTAGTAACTTTGGGTGAAGCATTGGAAAGTCAAATGTAGGGAGGCTTTTTAACGTAGGCGGTTCCATGGATCAGACAAGTTCGCATATGACTGCTGATCCCAAAGTCCTGGGTTCGATTCCCGACACGGACCACTTGAAAAACATTGGGCGGGCATTTTTCATAAAATGCGCCTTCGTTCGGATGAAAGAGAAATGTAGGTTCCATTTATGAGTGTTGTCACGCACGTTAAAGATCCCTACCTTCCTTGAAGTAGCAAGGGTTCGGCAAAATTCAAAAATGTAGGGACTTTTTGAAGTCGAAACTTCTTTGGCTTTGCAGAAATACAATGCTTGCCCTCCATCGATTGCTCTTTTATTTCTGGATCATAAAAATGGACCGATGTTTCATCCATAGTCACAAGCCAGTTCAAAAAATTCAGGTCTTCTTCAAAACGGGCACAGATTGACTGTGATGCTTCCATTCTTGCTTGTTTGTGTTCGGCTTTCAAGCATTTGGGAATCTGCAGAAATTGTTTTTATTTTTAAATCGATGTGAACTATATGTAGTGTATAGTGTCTCAGGTATATGTTTCAGTCCATTTCCATGGCCTGGTAATATGATGTCATGAACTGCGTCAAAATTTTCGGAGCCCGACACCGAAATCAATCTTCTGATCGCTTCTCAGCTTCAACGGAAACTTTTCCGTTTTTGAATGACGCAATCCAACTTTCACATAGTCGCGTATGATGGGCATTGATCACCAACTGTATTAAGTATATTTTCGCAAATCCCCTTACATATACAGGTATTTCATGATGGTTCGATAATTTATCGATTTTTCCACTCTTGCATTCGACATGCTTTCTTTCATAATTACTGCGCAACAATGCTTCAATTTTTTAAGTAAGATTTGGTAGTGACAGCTTTAATGTCATTATTTGTTGTCCTGGTTACAAGATTTTGTTTCGTTCAAGGGAAATATTCTAAGCTAACTTGATATGTACATTATATATAACAAATGTTAGGCTTGCTTTGCGCTTTGACTATATGTAGGTGGCAATTAGTTTAGCGGGACATTAAATACGTGGCATTTGATGACTCAAATTATTTTTAACTTACGGCCCTATCATATGTGACTCTGTCCCACGTGTTTGGGCATCGAAGCCTTCAAGAAGTCGCCATCTTTGATTGAAACACAGAGTGTAATCGACCCTTTCTGGTTTGGAACCAGCTCCTTCTGGCCATTTCATTGCAACAGGCTCTTACCACCAAACCTATGAGAAACATAACACTATGGCATTGAGTTTTAATGAGTTATTTGAGTTTTCATTGTTGACGTATATTAAAAACTTAGTGCTTCAGGTAAGTACAGCCGTATGTAGATTGGAAATGTCGTTTTCGCCTGGGTCTCGTTGCCAGAATTTCACATTAGCACGTAATTTCGTTATATTTACTTTTCCAAATTCCACAAAAAGCAATTTTGACTTAATGATTTATTGTACAGTAACGTGGTGTTCAATTTTGACGTTCAAATTGTTTGAGAACAACTTTATAAAACTTTACATTTAATTAATGTTTTTGTATACCTCTCATACTTCTACAACTTAATATATGATACTTTGTGTCATAAAGTTACACAACAATATAGAATTATTAATAGGTTGCACTAGAAATATAATTTTAGGGCTTTTGCACCCTTCACACAGTTACCATCCTCATTTTATTACACGGTGCTTAATTCATCCAAATTTCCTTTATACGTTTAGACGAATAAATTAGTAACTGCCAGAGGTCTGAGGTTAGCAGTTTATAATCCGTGCTCACTAAGGTCCTAATACAAATAGCCCAATAACTTTTCAAATAGGGTCGTAAGGGTGGCTAAAAGAATTAGATTCAACTCACTTATCACAGGGGTAACTTTACAAATTGCTACTACATTAACTTCTACGAGAAAATCATTAAACACCGTACTGTAATAAATAAACTCGGAAGTTCTTTATATTTTTTAATAATTATTCAGTAGAGATCAAAAGTAAGTAAAAGAAAATACTCCATAGTAACGGTACGCGAATGAAATCCCAAGTGGAAATTTTAAAAGAGGCCCTTTAAGCGCAAGCGAACCATGAAATTGTACACAGCCTCTCTACATTACTTTACTTTTGCATCATAGAAGCTCGCGATGTCTATCTACCAGAGTTAATAGGTTTGCGAAAATTCTATTTTCAGAAAATTTAATATAACCTACATCTTTGTTTGTTATCTTTGTAACGAGGGAATATCAGAAAAAAGTTAAACTGTTTTAGAATTTAGGATGTAATTAAAATATCAGTTACCTTACGCGGTTTTAACTTCAGTAAGAAATTAGAAACTGTCGAGTTAGCTCCAGAAGTAAAGGCGCATAATGACAAAAATGACAAGCAACTAAAAATTAGGTTGGAAAAGAAATGTAGAAATAACAGAAAGTATTAGAAATAGAAATGTGACCGTCAATATACGGCATTAAGAAAATTATAAATAAACCGTATAATCCTTAAAATTTTGTAGTATCAGTCTAGTAGAGGATGTCGAGAAATCTGGGCTTAGCGGTTTTCTCGACTCATTTCGATCGCCTTTTTGTAACGATTTTATTACTGGTGGAATGTTTATCCTAGACCAAACCTTTACCTTCTATAAAATACAAAAACCCTTTTTCGAAATTTTTGGGTATGGGAATTTCCCATTTACATTTAATTTCTAGCGGATTTCTTGCACACCTGGAGCGACCTTACAACCATTTTAACCAGCTCTAGTTTCTGGAGGTAGAATTTTTAATTTAGGGTTTTATATAATGTTTTAATCGAAAACCTGGGGAACATTCTTAACGCCACTTTAATGTTTTTAATACCTAAAGCAATGCCTTTTAACACTAAATCTATCGTAAAATTTCAGATTAGGATCTAGATATACATACAAATTTGATAATTTAATAGGCAAAATTAAAACTTTTAGGATAGGAATCTTCTGCGATGCTTTGCTCAAGCAAGTTGCGAGTGATTTTGTAATTTTGTAATTTTGTAATCATACAAACGCAATCAAACCTAAATTTAAAAAAAATTGACAATAAATCATTTATTAGAAAGGGGCGAGTACGATTGATAGCCAACAAACATTTGTATCCGAGCAAAATATTTAGTTTCCTAGCGCACACCACGAGGAGGTCAACACACTTTTGTTCGCTTGTATAGAAGGATGAAAGTATTTAGAAGGAAGGAAAATAGTGGGAAAGAACCTTGAAACTACTATATACAAAAACCTTATGTATATGTAACTATAATTTATTCTTATAGCTCATACCATCATCATCATTAGATCTTCAGTCCTAGAACTGGTTGGACGCGTACCTCCATTGCTTTCTATTCTAAGCTAACCTACACATTTCACTGAAACTTCCAGTCTGCACCTTTCACTACCTGCGTGCAATAGTCTGATGCGGATCTACCTCTATTTTTTCCTTTCTGTGCTTCTAATATATCATGCCATTTCTCGTATTTTTTACCATTTTCCATATAGTTTTTTCGTCCTCTACCATTTCGAGAACCTCTTTAATCTTACCTTTGTCTGTCCATGATATCTTCATCACACGTCTGTAGCCCAACATTTCAAAGGCTTCTATCTTGTTCTTGTCCGCTTCTCCCACTGTCCACGTTTCACAGCTGTACAGTGCTGTACCCCACACATATGTTTTGAGCAATATTTTCCTTGTTTCTATGTTTGTTGTCATTGAACATAGTTGTTACTTTTCTCGTTAAATGCAGCACGGCTTTGTGCTAATCTTTGTTTTATATCTTTTGCGCTCTTTCCATCTTGTGTTATTTAACTTCCTTGGTAGCAGAAATCTTTAACCTCTTGTAAGTTCTTGTTTCCTATTTGTATTCTGATTTTTGACTTTTTTACCACCTTCCTTTACATACTAATACTTTTGTTTTATTTTTGTTAATTTTCATACCGTATCCCTCTGTTAGTACTGTTTCCATTTAATTAAGAGCTACTTCTAACTCTTCGATGCTAAATGCTAATACCGCTATATCATCTGCAAATCTAAACATATGAAACGTTTGTCCGTGCATAATAATACTTTCTGCATTTGACAGTATTCATTGTCTCTTCGATATACATGTTAAAAATTAATGGGGATAAGGCACATCCCCGTCTCAATCCTTTCCTAATATTTACTTTACTACGTTCCTGCTCTAATTCTATTACCGCTGTTTGCTCTTTGCTCTATGTTCTATTCGTATATCTCTAAAACTTATTCAAATATTTTTTAGTATTTTGAACTTTTTGTTCTATTTCACTCTATATACACGCTTTTTCCTTTTTCTTTTGGTTTTTTCCATTAACACCCTTAACGCTAAAATAGCCTTCCGTGTTCCCCCGTTTCGCCTAAACCCATATTGATCTTTTCCTAGTATTTCTTCAGTCTGTTTTTCATCCATCTTTGTACAATTGTAGTTAATATTTTTGGCACGTGTGCTATCAAACTTATTGTTCAAAAATTTTCACATCTATCCGCACCTTTCTTTTTTGGTATAGTAACTAAGTTGTTACGATTGAAATCTTTGGGTATCTCGCCTGTCTCATACATATAACTTACAAGTTGGAGGTGACGCTCTGTTACTGCTCGTCCAGCTGCTTTTAGAGTTTCTGTGTGCACCTTATCTATACCCGGTGCCTTATTATTTTTCAGACCCCTTAATGCTAATTAAAACTCATCTCTACGTATAGGATATCCCAAGTCATCCTTTTCAATGCTTGATTCTTGTTCTATTGCTTCTAATTCCTGACGTGCATACAAATTCCCTATATATTGTTTATAGCTCATATACACAAAATTTAAAATAATACAATTTCCAAATTAGAAAAAATAAAGGTCATTTATTTTGCATTGTCTCCAGGCATACGTGGATGTTGATACCATGCCCCAAACCCTTATTTAGTAAATTTTATAGTTCATGCATGCAAATTTCTGTATGAGAAGTATGACAGATTATCGTTTACGATTATATCCTCCTGCAGCGGACTCGAATTCTCAGGTTCTCGTAGTCCGGATCTCGATAGATTTATGATGTGACGCCTGCCAGTGGTAGCTGTTGTGCCCTAAATGAAGGATAAGGAGTTAAGAACGATAAACTATGAGCAGTACTTCAACACGCTGTAGCACACCCGAAAACTCAGTTGCCTCTCCGAATTCCGATACCAAAGTGATCAATTTAAGTTCGCGTGTATTACTTCCATCATATCAACACTCATTCGCCTCTCCCCTGGATTGACTTTTTCAAATTGGCTGATGTCTTACAACCAATTGGAATAGAAAAATTCGACACTTTAATAATGCGTGTTCACGATACATCCCCGAAAGCGATAAAAATGACCAATAGTGTCGTAACGTATTCATAATATTAAAATCAATCTAATCTTACAATTAAACTAATAATTTATAAAATTACCAGGTCCGAATTTAGAAAACAAAGGGAATTACTTTGCTTTTATACAAAAAAATTGGATTTAAAGAACTGGAAACTGGTTATCCAGTAATTAAAAAGGCATGTTTCGGGTTAATTCACTTAACACGTAACAATCGCGGCAAAACTACAAAAAAGGAAAAGAAGGAAGAAAAATTCTTCTTGTTCCTCCAAGTCCGGGCAACCACTTTCTAGAAAAATAATCCGCATTTAACCTGAAAACGGAAAAGGATAAGTAGCCACTAATTAATCGGCTACCTCAATATTGCACGCACAATTATTTCTTACCGCAACTCCCGCTGGCAATACTTTTTATCGGAAAGCAAGAGGTTTTCCTTTAACCTAATATTCTACAACCAAGTTGAAGTCTAGGTTTTAAGATACAACTTAGTTTAACTAGCTACTTTTCAATTTTCTTAAATATAAACCTTTCAATATATAAGACATTCTACAGAACTATTTACAAAAATATAGGTTTGTATACAAATCTTCCCCTGCACAGTTAGCATCTAAATCATACACATTTTTCATTAATTTTCACTAACAAATTGTAAAGCTAAAGCCAGTTAGGTTCTTTCTTTGGGCTTTTTATTTTCACCCAAGTTATGTCAAATCTTGGTTTCAAAATATCATTTAATCAAAATTTTCCAAAAAAATTTGTCTTCGAGATAATTCCCAAATATAACCCAAGCTAAAGGTAAAATCCCAAGATAATTTCCAAGAGTAATCTCAAGATAAAGGTAAAATTGTATGATAATTTTCAAAGAAAACCAAAGAAAACTCCCAAAGTAAATATAAAATTTAAAGATAGGGACATAGATATACTTAAAATTAGTTTCAACGAGTGGTCTCGATGAATCGTTAAAATGAGAGTTTTTTGTCCCTAAAATGGGGGTTCGACAAGCTATACTGGTCCCGTTGAGCGCACAAGGGACCTGCTTATCGTGGGAACAAGATCGTATGTGCTCAGATGCGGAGTCGATAAGGTATACAATGGGCAAACAAATTGACACAATAACACTACCATCGCTTAAAGCAAGGACAGTGGCAACGCATGGCTGAAAACGAGTTCCGCACAACATGATCCAGTAACGTTGGTTCCCTGGTCTTCAGACCATGTGGCCACTAACAGAAAAGAAAAGGTAGGTAGATATAAGAAAAGGTATTACATGAATGAGGTTGGAATCAGTTGGATGACATAGTAGCTTCTGAGACGAAGAGGGAAGTAGAAGAGCTTTCATTGAGCAAAAGGTGGTAGACAAGGTGGATAGATAAACGCTGCTTAATTTACCAAAACAGCGTCAGTAACCCGGAGTGGGTTGGGGAGAGAGGTACCACTCTTATGTGACAGACGGTAGTCTTTGGGACTTAGACAGTCCCGTCTGATGAAAGATAAAGCAGAAGAGAGAACAGCGGGATGTAAAAAAGTAAAATTTTTGGACCAGCGTCCTATAGAAGAAAGAGAGAGAGAGAGAAAGCACAAAGGCATGAAAAATCAATTAGAGAATGACATACGGTAAATTCACACTACCATACTCAATAGAGGTATGAATATAACGACAACGTCTCACTCTTATATTAGACAAAAAAGAGAAAAATGCAATGAAATTTCTAGATCACAATTAAATGAAAAGGGGAAAGAAACGGAATAGGATGATAAATGAAAACTCCAGAACGAAAACACAAGAAATAAAAATTTCCTGTCAATTCAACAGCGAATATTGATTTTTTCCCACATAGGCATGGTTCTCGACTACCATGTTTATCCTATTTGAAAAGCATTAACTCAACTTCAGCTCCGACAAGTGTTAACGATATATTGGGTTTTTTACGCCAAAGATATATCAATTATAAATGGACGGATGGGGAAATGTCTAGAGAAAATAGCAACCAAGTAAATATTAAAGAAATCAGGAAGATACTTCGAATATCTAAGGAGCGAAAAAAATTAAAAAAACTAAAGGTATATTGTATAGATGGATGTAAAATCAGCGTCATAGGAACGAAAAATTTGAGCAGTTTATTAAAAGAATAAAGAAATCCAGAAAAAACAAAGTATTTTACCCTATTAAATATCAAATGTAGAACATGTTTTCAATACAAGGTAAGGAGAAAAACAAGCAAAGGGAAACGACAACAGACATTATTAAGTATAAACTGTTTTATCATACGAGATGGATAAAAAATATTAATAATTGTGAAGGAGTGTTATCGGCAAAAGGTTTTAGGTTTTTATACACCACTTTCCATGTGGTTTACCATCAAGATCTTCAAGTTCATAGATAAGTGAACTAACAAGCCGTTTCACTTTACATAAAATAAATTTCGGAAGTAATTTAACAGAAACTTTTTTAAGTTCATATCGAACTTCTTTTGTTTTTAAATGTAGATAATTTATTTTAAAATTTAATTTTGGAAAAAATCTTTTTAAACGGTCAATTTACAAGTTTTTAGTAGTAACTCGGCAAATAAAAATTATTACAAAATAAGTTAATTCCATAAATAAGTAAACCAAATACGCAGAAAAAGTCTATCTAATAAAAAATTTTATCATTCGAACAGGAAAGAATAGTTATTAAACATCAAAATCTTTAATGAAAAATAGAAATCACTATGATAAATATTTTTAAACTCGTTAAAAGTTACGAGTATTTATTCTACGGAAATTTACATAAACGATAAGTATACTTTAATATAAAAAAGGAAAAAAAGTTATTCGGCATATGCAAATTACAGATGAGTTCAACTAAATACTGTGATATTTCAAAATATTTTAGTCTGTATAGGACTAATTACGAAAATAAATTATATATAGGTTAATGTAAAATACGAGATCTAAAAGAGTTATTAGGTACAATATTTTAAAGCTTTATATTCAAATAATCGTCAATTACGTAAAGTTATTGGCAAAAGGTCACAATTTTAATTCATTATCTTTATTAAAGCTTAAACATTACATATTACTTCAAAACACCTTTCTAGATAGGAGAAGATTACATTTCCTGTATTATTTTAAAGTATTACACAATAAGTTTTGGGGACTAGTACAAAAGTAAATCAGTTAGAGATCATGCGCAATATATTCTAAAGTATTACATTCTGTGCAACTTTTACAATAAGAATCATAATTATTAAGAAATTTATGTTTCTAAAAATCTAAGAAACGCCCAGGAAACTTCTACTTTCATTTTAATATTTAAAAGAATTATTTAGTTACAAATTGAAAAACATTTTGCGGAAAGAATTAATGTTTTCAGTTTAGATAGTAATTTCAATCATTAAATCCCAACACAAAGCAAGTATTTATTGTGCCGTATTTATGAAGATGATGTCTAAATTTAATAGACACAAGAAATAATGTTACATACAATTTATAATAGCCTATTATAGGTGGTTTACAACGCAATGGGTAAATTTTTTAGTCTTAATTCAAAGAAAAAAGGAAGCCAACCTTTAACATTTTATAATTAACTAACAATACTATAATATAGAGAACGTCCTTTGAGCTAAAGCACCATTGATGCAAACTCCAAACCCTTACTTAGTAAATTTTATAGTTCAAGCATGTAAATTTGTATATGAGAGTTATAACAGATTTATCAATAACGATTATGTCCTCCTGCAGCGGAGTCCATTTCTCTGGTTATCATGTTTGGCTCTCCGCAGATTTACGACGTGCTGCTTGCCGGTAGTAGCTGAAGGATAAGAAGGAAGAAACGATATAGTACGGGTACTACATCGACACTTGCGGTAACACACCCTAAAAACGCAGTTGCTTCTCCGAAATTCGGCACTGACGTGATCAATTTAAGTTCATATAAATTACCTCTATCGTTTCAACGCTCATTCGTTGCTTTCCGAAATTAGTTTATTCAAATTGGCTAAAGTACAAACAATTGGAACATCCACATTTCAATAAAGCGTGTTCACAGTACATTCCCCGAAAGCGATAAAAATCCCAGAGAGTATTTTAACGTATTTATACATAATAGAATTATTCTAATTCTACAATGTAACTAATAATTTATAAAATTTCGATGTCCGGATTTAGAAAACAAAGCGAATGTTTTGCTTTTATACTCAATACAGTAAATTTGATAACAAGAAGAAATGGAAACTGGTTATTCGGTAATTAAAAAGACTTGCTACGGGTTAATTCACTTAACACGTAGTAGTGATTATTACTGTCTCTACATAAGCTGATCCAGGTAATCAGCGTCGTTTAAAATTTGTTGGTCACATTTAATGGTGGTCATCGTTTACCAGAAAGCACGATAGCCACGTAAACATGTATGGTTATACCTTTCACATAATAGCCAACTTTTTAACCTTTTAAACATCTTTCTCGCTTACTATTCAGTATGATTTGACTATTGCTGAACTAAATTCCCGTTCGACTAATCCTTAAATTTATCCACCGTCTTCCTGTTTATTAAAGAAATATTATATTCATTTTCTGGTGTCGAAATAAGCAATCTGAGTACTGATGTCTTCATACAAATCGTCGGTTCTTACACTATAAAATAGTGAGGCATTATCTGTGTAAACAAAATTAATTTGGCTATCGTGCATACCTAGCATCACATCGTAATGAAAGGTAGAGTATCTATCGGAAAACCAGCGCATGTGAGTTTATCGAAGTTATTTTTACCCCATTTATTTATATAATAATTAAATTTTCTAAAAACACTGTACAGATATTAAAGTTCGGGAGGGCGACCAAACTGGTCGAGCACAATTTCTTCCCTTCCAGTTTTCAGTGAGTTGCAATCTTCACAACGATCTGTCTACATTTCTCAATGTTTTTATCAAGGATCGAGTTATTCATAAGTTTGTGTAACTCTTTTGTGAACTGAATTTTAGCTCAGTGCACGAATTTTAACATGGAGGCATTCCAATTCCATGACCAGTGAATGTTTTGAGTTGCAGTCTATTCTTCAAATACTGCTGAATGTTTCTGCAATGTATGATGCACTTATTAGTATCTTGCGGCGTAGCGAGCAGTTTTGATTGCTGTGGCATGGCGCATAGGTGAGTCATAGTTTCAGATAGGAAGGTAAATCGTTACGCGGATCGTTCAAACTTTCTGGCCATTTGAGATCTACTTTTTACTTCAATATATACTCCATATCACAAATTTCTGGTTGCTCTTTTGATAAACACTTAATTCCGCCTACGGGTTATGTTGGTTGAACACACATTTGTTGGAATCGAGATACATCAAGCAGATAACAGCTCGGTGGAATCGTAATCGACCATGTATTTGTTGTTAGTTTTAGCGTATCTTCGATATCGTCGCCTAGGATTCCCCTTCTGTCAACTTTAATAAAGTAGTGCACAACGATGTCGGTAAGTAATTGTAATTTTACATTGGTGTATTTTAGCATTGTTTCCCTTGTCAGCATTCTAGCGGTCGTTAGTCAAGTGTTGGGGGGTCTCGGTAGCCACAGGCTGCTTAACCCTCTTAACATACCACTGAATATTGGTGAGATAGGGTATAGATTTACAAAACAATAAAAGGTAAACGCACTGTATCTAACTAGAAAGAACAGAGGCTATGTTCGAAGACAACAAACATAGAAATAAGAACAGTGTTGGAAGCATATGTGTGGAGCACAGCACTGTACGGCTATGAAATAGGGACAGCAGGAGAAGCAGACAGAAAAGGAAGAATCCGTTTGAAATGTTATGCTTCAGATGTATGATGATGATAGCATGAATAGATAAAGTTAATAACAAAGAGATTATAGAAATAGTAGGGAATAAAGATATCTGTAAAAAACCAAAAAAAAATAGAAGACATAGAAGGACAGGATACATTCTAAGGCATTTTTGGTGAACAGTGCAAGCTATATTACAAACAATAGGAAATAAGAGAAGTAGATGTAGACCTAGATCAGAGTGTTGCACGCAGATAGTAAAAGATGCAGACTGTGGGAATTTCATGGAAATGTGTAGATTAGCTCAGAATAGGAAACGATGGAGGTACGCGTCTAACTAGTTCCAGGACTGAAGACTTAATGATGAATGATGAACGATAAAGCAAGAGATGCTGTCTCAATTAGGCAGTTCTTTTAGGGCTGGGGATTACACCAGCTTTTGAAGCTGACTGTAGTTGAACTTACGCGAAACAGATTTTCTCAAGTACAGGCAGTGCAGATGGGATTTCTAAAGCTGCCAATAACTAATTAAATGAAAGTTAACACCACAGCAGATCCATGGAAGCACTTGTAACTAAGAAATAGGAAGCGTGCCATTTCTAAAGCTTTATACGATTCTTGAAACCGTTCAAGCAAGGTTGCGGTGTTCCTAAAAGAGCGGTATTCTACCACGTGCACTGGTTTCTTTAGTCGAAGGAGTAAAGGTCTATCAATCAACAAACTTTTCTTGAAGGGCTCCCATCGATATGAATATAGAAAAATACACAGCTACCATTTCTCGCTTTTTAGAGATCAGTCAAAGAGGACCAAATCGCATGTTAATAAGTAAAAAGTAATTAATTTGGACACGATAAGATGACTGGGTACTCGTCGGTTACTGAAAAAATATGGAACTACTATTTGTTTAGAGACTTGGTACCACCGGAAGAAGTAAAGAGTTATTTTCGATATTACCGAATTACTGGGAAACTTTGCTGAAACAAATTTCTAATACTGACAATTATCATTATCATTGGGTCTTCAGTCCTGAAACTGGTTAGACGCGTACATCATTGTTTCCTATTCTGAACTAACCTACAGATTTCCCCGAAATTTGCACAGTCTGCATCTATCGCTATCTGATCTAGGTCTATATCCACCTCTTTTTTCCCATCTCTGCTTGTCATATATCCCATGCTATTCCCCAAAAATGCCTTAGAACGTATTCTGCCCTTCTATTTCTCATATTTTTTCAAGATATCCCTGTTCCCTTACTGTTACTGTAACCTATTTGTTATTACCTTTGTCTGTCCATCCTCAAACATCTGAAGCACGGCATTTCAAAGGCCGCTACTGTTCTTCTGTCTGCTTTTCAGACTGCTCGTATTTCGTAGGCATACTATCTGTGCTGCGCTCCACGCATACGCTTTCAACAACTTTTTGTTCTATGTTTGTTGTCTTTCATCATAGGCGCCGTTCTTTCTTGTTAGATGCAGTTCGGTCACCTTCTATTGTTTTACAAATATATACCCTATTTTTCCGACATTCAGTGGTTGCGAAGGGGGGTAAGCAGCCTGTGGCTGCCAAGTTCCCCCAGCACTTGAACATTTACTGATTTAATATTTTTTCCAATATATCTTTTCGCACAGTCAACATTAGTTGCAGATATTTCACAACAAAAAACTAGTTGTTTATAATAATCATCATATTTATCTGCGCTTATTTTTTCGTCATTGGGTTTCCCGTCTCAAAACTGGTTGGACATGTACCTGCACTTATTTCTTTTCTAAACTAACCTACATAGTTCCCTGAAATTCTCACACAGCAATACAGCTCGGTTCCCCTTATATTGTTTTCTAATTTTATGCCCTATTTCACTGAGATTTATTGAAGGGGGTTAAGCAACCTGTGGCTGCCAAGATCCCCCAACACTTAGACATTTGCCGAAATAATAGGTTTCCAGTAAATGCTTTCACGCAATTACCATAATTCGAGAATATTGCCCATCCAATGCTTGTAGTTGCTTATAATAAATATCATGTTTCTTCTATTGTTTTCTAATATTATGCCCTTTTTCACTGAGATTTATTGAAGGGGGTTAAGCAACCTGTGGCTGCCAAGATCCCCCAACACTTAGACATTTGCCGAAATAATAGTTTTCCAGTAAATGCTTTTACGCAATTACCATTATTCGAGAATATTGCCCCTCCAATGCTTGTAGTTGCTTATAATAAATATCATGTTTAAGTGCAGTTACTTTCTTCGTCATTAATTTATCCATCTTGGGACTGGTTGGATGCGTACCTCCATTGATTTCTCTTCTGAGCTAGCCTACACATTTCCCTGAAACTCCTACAGCCTACATCTTTCACTATCTGTGTGCAGTAGTCTAACCTAGGTCTACCTCTTCTTCTCTTTTTTCCTATCTCTGCTTCTAGTATATTCCGCACTATTCCCTCAACTGACAATTATGTACATTTAATATTGGGTGTTTGTGAAAATGACTAAAACAATGAAGATGCAAGATTTTAACAACGTTATTTCAACCAAAGTGTAAAACACGTGCTCTGAGAACAACTTTTTTGGTTTTGACCATTCCGAGCATTATAAAATGGTTGTGTAACTGGGTTCGTACTAAACATAAAAATAAACGCATATACAGGTGGTATTTAAACAATGGTTCGGAAAGGTTCCAAACAACAACCAGAATATGTAGATTTTTCAAACTAAGTGTGAATAATAAATGCTAAAGTGTTTTATACTCGTCAATTTTGGAGCGATCTTGCAATCCTCATTAGAAGTGTTGGGTTTTACCGTACACAAGCTTTATGTAAACGTGTTTCATATCACAGATCTCGGTCACCAAACATTTTTGAGGAAAGCAATATCACCGCATTTCACGCATTTTGTCGTAATAATTATTTTTTCAGGGCAGTAGGACAAACTAATACTATACACTGATCGAACTATTAAAAAGAGCCAGACTCGGCAAATCACGCTAGTCTGACAGCTTTCTTGGCAATTATACGTCAGGACTTCAAATTCTGTGTATCGAATTTCATTTTTGGGATTATTGGCAGGGAGATCAAAAATACTAGTTCCATCATTGAACATGTATACTTTCCCTACCATCAGTTTTCCATTTTGCACTCCGCGTCCAATAAACTGGGTTCTGTCAGTTTCAACACCTCCATACACTAAGTCGCATTTGGTGTTTAAATATTCGAGTTTTGCTGTTGAAGTCTGCACCCATCGAAATAATGGGGATAAGGTGTGCATAATACCTGTATAAGGCGAAAAAAATAAAAACAGACAGCAATTGTTTATTTGTTCTTACCTAGAAAAATCGTGGATGAGGACCCTCAGGTAATGCATTGCCAAACTTTTCTCGGCCCGTCTATGGTAGCCCACGAAACACCTTTCTAGGCACGTATTATGGGTAAGGTCACATAAAATATCATAAGTATTATAGGGTATAATTTCTCTGACAAAATTTTGTAATCAAGTATATTATTTCATAGTTTGCTTTTCTTCTATCCCTTATTTTAAGTAAAAATAACAACAACTCTGTCATTACCATGTATGTGTATGTTTGTATGGAAATATTGAGGCAAAACGAACGCACCATGATTGCGTGAAAGTAAAGGAAGCGAGGAACTTGTCGTTAAATTTTTTTCTTTGCATTAAATCCACCAGCTACCTATTTCACTCCCTACAATAAAGTTGTCCTGAAATTTAAAAATCCTTATTTACATTTTTACCAGGAGAGCATGCTGCTCCATTTAAGTGAAGGTGTTTCTTGCGTTTTCCGTTGTAGTATGGAACATTTATAATATCTTGGGGGCGATATAACTCGCATAAAATAAACTTCATTATCGTCTGTGTGTGTGGCATGTAATGTGCTTAAGTGAAGTGTATCCTCTGCATCTTATACGATATATTTGAAGTGTCGGTTTCTTTTTGTATGAATAATATAAGAGGGCATGAACTGGAGCGTAAGGCAAAATGTACTGTGTACGCTACAATCTTTCATGCGCATCACACAAAGGTAGCATTTTTATGATTCTGAATGTTTTATGAAACAAAATGTTACGTACATCAAACAGAAATTTACAACTTTGAGGAGAAAAGGAAAGCTTAAAGTTTATTGTACTTGAAGCTGCATCTTTTCGTTATGAGATTTAGGAAAACAAAATACTTGTAAATCGAAAAAGTCTTTATATTTAGTAAATCAATGAAATCACTCCAATTGTACGAACATGGACATCCATATAACATTTTGTGGGTGGAGGCAATCCAATTCAAAAGAAGTTGAATGTGTTTTTTGAAGAACCTTTCTATTATCATTAAGGGGGAGATGCAAGGTATTGCATCACAAGTTAGGTTGTTACCGATGAAAGAACCTTTAGATTGTTAAATTTTGAAATACCCAGAAGGGTTGGGAATCTCGTAACAAATTAAGGGTGCACCGATTAGCTACAATAGTGCTGGAGTGGGGTCCCCATATAAACAAATTGGTAAATTAAAAAAAAACGTAATGGAGAAGTTAAAATTATCAAACTACATTACCATAAATACTTACCCTGAAAGGCTTTTTGGTGTTGTCTTAATTATTGGGCATGAACTTATCTCGTCTAGGGTACGATCCTCTGAAAAACGAGTTTTCCTAATGGATGCTGATATTTTCAGCCTCCTGGTGAACTGAAGTTATTTTCACAACCAATCTAACCTATTTTCTAGACATAGAATATAGAACCTCTCTTCTCATTGCGTCACCTAATTATATTTTACTACAATCATTATAACATTATACACAAATTGTTAAATTACATAAATAAACTTAATTCAAATTTATTATAACTTTAAAATAACTAACTATATTAATGTAATCAACTACTAAAACCTTGAAATTAACCTTTAATATCCAATATCTTAGCAATATCAGTTCACAAGTGCCACAATAATTAAAAATATTTAACATGATGATTTATAGTTTTATTTCCTTTAGTGATTCTAAAAGAAGACTTTGATGAACCAGGCTTGAGTCTGCAATGTAAAAGGCAATAGGATTCCATCTATGTTGTTGAAAACAATTCTGTTCAGCCTGTCTTTATTTGTCGGGGTCATTTTCAATGAAATCCGCGGATATCAATGCCCTGGAATCATTTGACCTAAGTTATAGCCAAATCTGTTCCATTTTACAACCCTTAGAAACGGATTACCCCCAACATGCTTTCTGTTCACCGGTTCACATTCGTCAAGCTCTTATCATCCTTTCCAATTTCTATGCCATTCAAATTGAGTTTACGTTAGATCACATAAAAATACGGGATTCTCTGTAACTTGATCATATTAATACCACGTACTTTTGTTATGTCATGTCTTCAGCAGTCTGTAAGTTATTACATTGAAAACATTTTACGTTGTATTTTATCTTATCATGTCTGTAATAGTATCTTCATGAATTCCACTTAGGTTATGAACTGTACCTAGGCGATTTAATTATATTGTAGCAAAGTTACTTTTATCATATCTAGTTACAATTTATCTATAGCTACAATTGTTTCCCTGTAACTTTAAAATTAATCTGTTCTATTGAAAGGTATAAAAAGAAGCTATCCTAAATACGAGATAATTAATTGTATGAAAATATGAATATGGACGATTCTACTGCTATTTAACCATAAATTATTCTAAAACCTTTCTTAAAACAGCATGATTGCGTTATAAAAATTTACTGTTCTAGTTGGTCTATTTACCATAAACTATATACAGTAATTACGCATACTTATATCTTTGTATTCGGATTTGTAATGCGTTATGTAGAAACGTGTTTTTCTTTTGCGGTTTCTAGATACGTCATTGACCTGAGTTACGTTCAATTATGGTTTTATATTTTAAGTTTACTGCGTTAATTCCCTTTATAGAAACTAAAAACAATAGAAATGTCATGGCGAATTAACACTGCTACTCGCAAAATTATAATATACAGGGTGCAATCGCATTTATTTGGTCCATTTAAAATCATTTTGTTTCCTTTCCTATCTGGTTTATATCTTAAGTAAAGCGAACGCAATACCTCCAATCCTCCTTCATACGAAATTTTTTCCAAAAGTCTTGTACCCGAACATTCTGCGATTATCTTTTGTGTATACCGGGAAATTGTACCAATTGTAGAGTTTAAATACTTGGATGAATGCTTAAATTGTCACGTATTCATTCACATACCATGATGTTTAATTGAGAAATCCCACGAATTTCTGAGTAAACTGTCACGTATTCATTGTTATTTGCTTATTCTAATCTAAACCGAAATAAATTTGGTGTTTGTTTATTTCCTAGTTAAATTGGATTTTTGAACAAATGTAATACTTTATGTCACGTACGACTTATTCAAATAATGCATAATTTTAGCCTGAGTACGATGATGTATTTAACGCACTTGTTAATTTATTTATTAAGCCAATTCATATAGGTTTTCCGTTGATTTAATTTTGATGCATTTCGTTACGTTTTTAAATCTTATCTTTTCTCGCATCTACTCTTGGATATCTCCATTTTTTATGCGTTTAATCTCTTGTACTATTATATACAGTGTGCTCTTAACTAACAATATGTATAGTGACCTATTTGCTCTTATAATATTTGTAATTTTGTGCTTTTGGTAACTGGAAGTTTCTTTTATTTATTCTACGACCCCTATGACTTAATCTACCCCTAAACTACCCTATAATTATAGCAATATATATATATATATATATATATATATATATATATATAAATTGCTGCGAGGGTTACCTGAATTAGGCCGGATCGCTAATTCGAGCCTCACTGTTGGATCGATATAAAATTCTCTGCATTCTATCTGAAACAAGTAGGTAAATTCGTGCCCCACACTTTGGGCGTCATAATTGCTCTGGAGTTATTCTGCAAATAAGTGCTGGATCACCTACCTTCCTGGTCGCCTAACTTATCTTCTTCTGTGAAGTTCGCCATGGCTGCTCTGCTACTTATACCTAAAATTATTACCCTATTTTCTACCAATGGAAACTCGACTACCAAACATTCAACACAATTTATTCCAACAGAAAATTTTATACAACAAAAAACTTTATCTAATAATTATTTCACACATAGATTACATTACAATCATCCTTACTTCATAATAATTCATTTTCAATCTAATAGTTGCACTACAACTCTATTCATCCATAAATTCAGTAAAGTAACTGGGCTTAACCATAAACCTTACTTTAAATACCTGGTCTAATAAGAGCTCATAGTAAACCTTTTTGTACATGTGTGATAATTTGCTCACTAAAAATCACCTATAACCCGTTTACTTTGTACATAAACAGATATTACTCAATTATTTTATAATACAAATTTGTACATAACCATGTTTTCAAATAATTCATTATAAATATTAAATTATCAATTCTCTTGTCCAGAGAATTCAACAACATACACCCCAAAAAGCACAGAATGTCATAACACCAAATAATCACAAAAAAACAAATGTTTTATAAAAATGAGTTACCTGGAATGTAGCACAAACAGGTATCTGCCATTAAACCATCGCTGACGTAGCCCTCATCCACCACTGCACGTACAAGAATCACCGCAAGTTGACTCACACCATCTGGGACAGCAATATATCTACCCAAATTTCTTTTTATACGGTAATTCCAATCCATACATCTGCTAAGTTACAACTATTTCCACTACTTCTTTTAAGTGCTCAACAAACACCAACAACCAAAATAGTAAAGTAGTCTCTATTTACAGTTCAGCATGCTTCGCTTTTTTAAAATATATTTTATAAAATTTAAAACTGCCGTTTCAGCATTACACCAACTTGTGCGTGTTTAATTGATTTCAATTACAATATCAAACTCACTTGTCGCCTAACTCATTTACTAATGTTCTTCGAAGCTTGGATGAAAGTTATAAGAGAGCTCACCGTTTCCCAGAGGTTTAGATAGACTAAAAATGCCCCTCCCGCGACTAGTTTTACTTCCTAAAACACCACCAACAAGCTTTCTTTGTAAATTTGTACAACGGCCAACACAATTCCAAAAAACAATATGCACAAACAACACTCAACTGTCGTCGATTCTAAAAATCCAACCGGAAACCTTCAACAATTCTTTGGAAAATTGGCAGTCGTATGCCACCCGTTTAAAAAATTTAAGAATTTTGAACGCAAAATAAAGACTGCTTCGAAGATCTAATTGAAATTTACAACGGCTATCGAATTCATTGTAGTCTCTCGTCAACTGACACAAACACAAGCATCTAAAACACGCCTTTCGAATACGTGTATCTATATGCGGTCACCTCACTCTAACTTACATACGAAAATGTTTTGTCTTCTATTTTGTAACCTTCCTATATTTTCTATGTCTGTTACCAGTTTATTGCATCCTTGTCTAACCCGTATCTTATACCTCTTTCCTTTTATATTCCCTGTTTATAAGTACAATAATATCTTAACACCATCTACCCTCTCTTGAGTATCGTCTATCCTCTTTCTATATGTGGAGTCTAACCAACTATCTCAGTTTCTTTTATGCCCATTATTATTAGTCCTTGTAGAAGTCAACCACTCTACACTTTAAATCTAAATTTTGTCTTATTTTAATACATGCTAAAAACACGGCATTTCTATCTAATATCGTTCCATAGTCGTATTCAACCCTCAACACTATACCTCAAATATGCTTGTTGTTCGGTTATAACGATCCTTTATGTAGTAAACCTTGACAATTATCTATCCTCTATTAAATTAATACTACTAACCTGTTTTCAACGTTCAATTTTTACTAGAAATGTTTTGTTTGCTTGTATGGTCTTTTCTTCAAACCCTTATCCGTTATAACTTGTTTGTCGACACCACTATCTTGTCTTATGCTGTAACTTTGCAAGGTTAACCAATGTTAACGTTTTCAACTATGCTAAATTATGTACACAAAGAATCTGTACGCTTTGAATATCAGTCACTTTATGCAATTAAACAATTCACCCTTCTAAATTATTGATTTTTACTATATATATATACTATATACTATATATACTGGATCTGAAAACTTTCGGATTAATAAACTGACACGCTACTCCTTTAAGATGCAAATCTTTACACTACCTTTTATGGCACTACATTTCCTACCTAATATATATTAATTAATATTTACAGTTATGTTACCACGACGCAAAATTAACCCTCAAGTTTATTGTAAATTGTAAATCATATACTATCGTTTAGAAAAACGTCTTAAATTGTAGTTGACTTGTATATTCATGGGGTACCCTGCCATAAATAATTATTTGTTTTATCTAACACCCATTATAACCTATAAATCCACAGAAATATATATATATATATATATATATATATATATATATTGCTGAGACAACGCCGCTTTGAGAGCCTCACCAAAAGAGTGCTGTGATAAAGATACAGCAAATTGTAATATTTGAAATTGTTGACTTATCTTCTTTTCTAACTTTGCCTGGCTAGCTCAACGGAAATGTTGGAGTTTTTGAAATGAAATCAAACAGCAATATCACAAAGCATCTTACGACAGGCAGGCCGTACCGTGGGGCTATTCTAATCCGGACTCACTCGGCGATAAGTACAAGGAGCGAAACAAAAGAAAAGAAAAAAGAAACAAAAATACATGTGTGTATAAGATGAGTGTGTTGAGAGAGTGTGTTGGACTGCTCTAGTCGCGTCTTACGACAGGCTGTAACGTTCCGTTTGTATAATCATTCATTATATTACAATCGTTTAGCAAGCACAATAAATGAACCACTTCTAATATTACTTTTTAAGGCAAGCGATGAATTGACATTAAGTAACGTCAGTTTTTTTCCCAAGTGTGTCAAGTTAGGTTTTATGGTTCGGGTGTGTTAATCTATCTGTTGTAGGTCTACTCGTTGTCCACTTTTATTTGTCATTATATATATCCATATATATAGAATACAAATCCATATTGGGAATTTCTAATTTGGACGAAAAGAAAGGACCTTAAATTATGTATGCCGTAGGCCGTAATTGTCCAATCTACTTGGGAACACCACACATCCCGTAATGACGCTTGTTGGTAGTTTGTTAAAACGTACACGACTCCTATTCACTATGTACAGTGGCTTGATTTACCCCACAAGGTAAGCGTTGAACTGTTACTATTTTTACTGAGTGATCGGACTAGTTCCGCTCGTTGGCACTGAGCTATTTTGTTCCCCAAAAGTATAAGTTGTTATTGCCAACCTGTGTCAGAGGGGCCAAAATTAGAGAATTGCGCTTTGTCGTATATCCACTCTATCCTCGCTGCTCCGTCGGCCACGTGGGATAGAAATAGATGTGTGCGCACTGTTAGCATTTATAACTGTAAAGCTACGAGCCTTTTCACGATAATATAGTCGTGGTGTAATTTGTCCCGTGAACGCAAGTTCATAAAATTTGTAAAGCAACCTATTCAAATAGTCCTACGTTTAGTATCCACCTAGATACAACAGGTTTTGCATGCACCCGGCTTAGAACGCATGATATGAGATCCAGGTGCATCCATCCCTACTTTGTTTGAAAATATAAGTTGTACATGAGAGTTTATTTTGATAGCTCTGGCCAGTGCGAACGTCGATTTAGTAGTAAGTTATTGTTTATATTTGTTGCGTTTAGGGCGTACTCGTAGGCGCCGTATGTTTGTTCAAATGTTTATATCTGTGTTAATTAATGTAATCCTGGCAGCTATGTTGTAACGTGCATTTTATAGTTTTAACATTTTACGCTTTTTCCCAATGAGTAAATACATTGTTTTGGATCGCTGTTTGTATAAAGTAAATACTTTCGAATAGTTTTCAGATTTGTATGCAATTTAACTCGCGTGTATTAATTTTAAAAGTAGATTAATTAAAGATAGATAATTTGAAGGTTGATTTTCATTAATAAATAAATTGCAACGAAGTTTTAAATTGGATTATTCGTAAATTGCTTTCCGGCTTATCGAAAATAATAAACAACTGTAATTAGTTATTAGATATGATGGCTGCATTCACGTTTTGGATGTGCCTTATGTTATTAGCGAAGGAGATAGTATTCGACAAGAGTTCATGGTAACAACTAGTTTATATAAAACAGATTAGCAGTGTAGTTCTGATTACATCTGAAGGAAGTATGCTTTATATGTAACGTGTTGGATTGTTTTAGTGATACGCGTTGCTTTACTAATTGTTTTTGTTGCTTTTCGGTTTGAACTAAAAGTAGTAGTTTTGTTCTGTGTTCCGATATCTTAAGTACGTTGAAAATACTGCTTCTTTCTGCTTTGAGAATAGTGAGAATTACTGCGGTATCAATTCTCGTGTTGTTCATGAACAAGCGCGGCGTGTTTCTAGTTGATTTTCTGTTGAAAATAAAAGTAGTAGAGCTTGTTAAACTCGAGGCACGTGTGCTTTACGGAACATTTGACGGACGGTTTTAGTGATACACGTGCGTTACCCATTATGGTTCTTTTTAGTTGTTTTGTCTTTTGATATTTAAAACTGTGTGTGCGATCTAGTTTCGCAGTCTTTTTCTTCTCAGAGTAGCGCATACTTTGGATTATTTAAATACAGTGATACTGTAGTTTCTGAATTTTCTAACAACAAAGAAGCTAAAATAGATCATTGCTTGCGCAAATTTCGTTATTTGCGAAATATAACAGATTACCGGTTTACAAAGGTATTGGTTGAAGTTTCTCACTGCTTTTTGGAGGTTTATGAAAATAATATACATTTGGTCCCAGTTGAAATTAAACTAGTGCTACAGAATATTTCGAACTTATTGTCTTAGGAAATAGAATTACCAAGAAATTTATCAAGGCTACATAGTTCCGACGCGTGATAATGTCTGCTGCTAACCCCAGTGAAATACGTAGGTGTGATTAGTGTAACGTGTGATAAGTTCCATCAACACCCGCACAGTCAAGGGTGAAGTGCTTTGTTAGTGCAGGACATCGTGAATCCCACACTTCAATTGTAAGGAAGCGTTACTGAAGGACCTTTTGTAAGTTGAACTATTTCCTACTTGTTATTACTTTAAATATCTATCCGTTGCTTTACCATATCTTTGTCGTTCTGATACCTTTTACAATAGACTTGCATGCTATTTTAAAACATAAGAAAAAAAAGAAAGAAAGAACAATCAATACTACTGAATTACTCATACCAATTGTGTCTTATCTATTTATCTTTTGTTAACATTTTGTCTGATTTATGTTTAACTGGTGTGTGAGGAAACGTTTCTGCTACTCCCCAATATTATCTCACTTTGTACTAAAAATTTTTATATTGCTTTTACCGTTGTTATATTTTAGAGATTATCCAAACAGTTCTTTTTTTTACATTCTACAAGGTACTGAATAATTTAGACTTATCACTGCTGCTATGCTTATTCTTTTTTTTCAGGTTTGCTTAACTATTTTTCTTGCAGGTATTGTCACTAACTCCTTACCGCCGTATACACTATATGTTAGTCTGCTTTCTACAACCCCCCCTAATCTCCGATTGAGCCCGGTCATTCCGTGATTTCTTTGTGTTACGCACGGCTACGAGCCAACGTAGCATAACTTTGGCGCCCGAACAGGGACTGCCACGAATTACGTAACATATATTTTTGGCGCCCAACGTGGGCTCGAACCCACGTCCCTGAGATTAAGAGTCTCATGCTCTACCGACTGAGCTAGCCGGGCTAAATAGAAAGGGGACAGGTTACGAGAAACGATATCAAGTTGTACATCGGCCGGTACACTCCCATGGCGCCGGAACAATGCACTCATGCATGACAAATATTCAACGATACCTTCCGACGGGTCCTGTGTCCTTGCACGGATGTCGTCAAATAACCGATGATAGTAATCTGGGGGTGCAAAATGACGTATTAGCAGGCTAGATAGTGATGTCCAATCGGAACAACGGTGATAATTACCCCGGAACCAACAGAGCGCTTTGGATTCGAACAACTCAACCGCGGAGTCAAATAATTCACTCTCCGGGATATTTCGGGCTTTCCGGAGCTCTTCCACTCTTTCAAGGAAACTATGTACCGTTAGGGTTGGAGAATCACCTGAGAATTTCAGATCAAGTTTCGAGACTCGGTTACGTGTGGAGGAAGCACCACACGACTTAGAAAGGACGGATTCGGATTCCTCTTCCTCTTCGGAATCGGATGTAAGTATAGGGGGTCCATCCGGGTCTACATGAGGAGTAGGAGAAAGAAAAATACTAGAGGTAGCTAATGGGATACCGGATGTGGCAGTAGGGTGTCGAAACTTTTTAATCTTTTTATCATAGTCGCGGCGGAGATTATTTACCGTAAGAAGTAATTGACGTTGTATTTTCTGCTCATCGTCTTTTGGGGACAAATTTGCGTAGCGACGCTCGAGATGTATCCACAAGGCACTAATACGTCGAAACGTAACTGAGGACTTATCACCATCAAAGGGGGGAAGTGAGGTTTCTATCTTTTGAATAGCGACTTCGATGGCCCTATATTCAGAATCAAAATCTGCTTTTACAGGGATGGAGGGAAGCCTTTTCTCTCGTTCGATGCTAAGATCACTTCGAACGGATCTACGTAATTTTTCCACATTGTCTTCAGGAGTGTAACCACGAGAAGATAATTCGTACTGAAGCTCAGTCTTCCGTAACCGGTTGACCGTTATACGCCAATAAGCCATTATGAAATGAGATTTTTAAGTATTATAATGTGTCGAAATAGAGCTAGTAACCAAAGATTAGGTGTATCATTTCTCTTAAGATTGCACGTGCAAGTAGGGCAAATCAGAGCATTCTACACCGTGAGTTTCTCTTTATTCTCCTTTTATTATTATTACCAAGTGCTAAAGAGCTTTCTCGACCAGTAACGATTTTGATTATAGCTAGGTGGTGCCCACCCGATTTTCTTATCGTTAAAACCTATCTCTAGTCTGTACTGTTTACCGCTACTACGGATTAGTGCTGTTAGACGCCAAAACTACGACTTGTGTCAGACCCACCCCTCGCCGACTAGAGCTAGTCAACTTAAGGATATCAATCCTTTTGTCCCCTGATGTCGTAGTGTCAAATAGGCCTGTAACAGGGCAGGCCGTACAGTGTGTTTATTCTAATCCGAACCCACACAGGGATGGGTACGCGGAGCGGAGCGAAAGAAAAGAAAAACTAACCAAAGTATGAGTGAATAGTGTGTTTGTGTGGGCGCGTGCGTGCGTGTAGACGTACGTGTGCGCGTGCACTGTTACGTGCGCGCGCACGCGCTCGTGTGCGTGGTGTATGTGGAGAGTGTGTGTGTTTACGAAGAATGTGTTGAAGGAGGACAAAAACTGGGTTTATGACGTTTACGTCGCCAGAAGAAAAACGAAGCGAGATCGGGGATATCAGGGCTGTTGGTATGGGCAGGTAAGGTCTTCGACGTGCCAGATGCTCCTGGCACCGAAAGGATAGGTAAGTTCATAGGTCCAAGGAGAAACAACTTTACTGATGGAGAAAGGACCAATGAATTTAGGAACAAGTTTAGCATTAAAATTATGTGAAACGTCAAATAGAGCGAAATTAAGGCGTCAAACAGATTTATGATTGTTGTTGCATCCACAATCATACGTTCGTGATACAATTATTGGGTTCAATTTTTATGTTGGTCAGGTATTCTATTAAAGCACAAACATAAAGTTACACAGTGACAAATCTCGATTGTTAGGTTGTTGTTGGCAATATTTCATAATAAAGATTTTGCAAAGTTTGTACCGGACTGCCATTTTTGTTGAACAAACTAAAGATTACCGACCTTTCAGGCTACGAACTAACCTGACTACTGCAATCGTCCGTGCCCTTAATAATCGTTCCTAATAATCGCGAATGATATATCCAGGCGGTCAATTTCATTTACCACGGAAAAATTAAGCGACGTGAGGGGTGAATTTGAAAATTTTGCAACAATTTTAAACTTGAGTCTTCAATGGCAAGTTTCACTGAAATTTTAGAGGATTTAATCTTTTTTGAACTAAAAATTTTAGGAATGCTACTTATAGAGCAGAACTTCGCGCTATTGTTTGACAATTTTGTTACACAAATCAATCGCGATTGATCGGTTTCAGGAATGCTTCAACAAAAGATGATGTTTAAATAAAAAAAATTTGCGTTGTTTTTTACCTCCATAGGTTAAGAAAAATAATTATTTCGACTAGAAATTGAACATTAGTACTCTTTGAAAAGTCAATGTAAACATCATAAGAAGAGTGGGAAAACATTACTTGATTAACTTTTTTCCAAACAAGTTATTAGACATTTTACGTATGAGTGTATAAATTCAGCTGATTTGGTATTGGAATCTACCACACACAAGGAATCATATTTCATATTAACAATAAAATGGAATGAAGAAGACGCTAACTTTTCAGGTTTTTTATACTTTAAATACGAATGAATGAAGCAATAATAGAAGGCAGTCTACAGTAAAAACACATTTTTCAAGCTGAAATACAACCGGGCTGATATGAGTTATAGTGACGTTTTAATGCACATATTTAATCAAGAACTTACTATTTGTGTGCGGAAGTACACGATTTAATTTTCGTGACCATGCAAACCTTTAATGAGGTTGTATTGTGGCAAATTTGCGCCTTCTGTGTGGCACAGTTGTTAAATAATAATTAACCAACCTATATATTATCGTATTTTTTGAGATTCGAAAATCTTTATGCTGAAGCGGCATGAACAACAAAACTTTTTATGTTACTGCTTAGCACGAAGAAATTGAAAGTTTGCTGAAACTCCATGCATAATGAAGACATTTTATCTCAATATCCAACTAAATTGTTAATGTCGTAACAACCCTTCCTAAAATCTATAAACCTGTAAAATTTCCACATATAACTAAACAAGAGATTTTCTCTTACTGTCTTTCTAAAACGAATTTGTATCTTTCAAGCTTGGTAATGACGTACGTTCGAAAAATATGAAGTTATTTATTACCAACAGGGCAAAAGTTAAAGCGAAACTAATATTTAAAAACAAAAAGGATAAATCGCTATAAAACATCCTAGGCATTGATGAAAAAGGCAGTATACGCAATAAAGCCGAAAAGTTTCTTATCGAAAGGAGAACTTGATAGGATAAAGGAGCCATTGAAGGGAGCCATTAGACCATTATAGTGGTAGTTAAAGCGTTACAGAGATCATTAGCGAACGGTGTGTGTGATTTCGACGCTTGTCACGCGCGCCTGTGGACGTCGTGGATGGGGCTTGAATTCACATGTACTGCGTTAAACTTCGTGTTAAGGGGGTTATCATGTATTAGCAGTTCCGCATATTTACAGAAAATTTTTATAATTTAAATTATAACAGGGACGTGGCGTAAATTATGCAATTAAATTCAAACATTTTGAAATGTACTGATTCTGTGTGAATGACAAATAGTGGTAGATTCAAAAGCAAAATATTTTATATGATGTGGAGCCTAATAAAGCTTATTACCAGTAAAATGAGCGTTATGTTATAAATTTAGATTTGTCCAGAAGGAGCGGCGACCCCGTAAATATTTAGGAGTGCTTCGGGAATGGGTTTCTATGGAAGAAATAATAAAAAATGATATATATATATATATATATATATATATATTATAGTGGTTTTAAAAGATTAAAAATAAATATAAACGAAGCAATTTCAAAACACCCTGTATAAAGGAACAACCAGAAATTACGTGCGAAAGTTATATTAGTTAATTCATTTTTAAGTATCAGGTATTAACGAAATTTTATAAATAATTAATGAAATCTAAGTAGGTTTGCAAAGAAATTAAATGGTAGAAGCCAATGCCATTAATTTATTAATTAATTTGAATTTAATTGAACGATTATTGATGTAGAATATGCATAAAAGCGTTGCTAACGTACAAACATATCAGTAGGGTTGAAATACGTGGAAAATCCAAATCGTGGAAGTGTTATTTAAAATGTTACGATTGAACACCTGCGTATTTTCTAAATGTCAAGTTCTATTTAATTTGTAGATAACAAACAAATTATTCTAAGGAGTGCTCAAACGGTCGGATGTTTTAGCATGAAATGCTAATGAGAAAGTCCACGTGTAGTAGACAGCGCACAAACAAGGATATTGATTTTCTACTACTCAAACCAGGTTAGAAAGAGACGTAGAAAACGTATAAGCATGAGACCACAATAGTATAGGAGGGATTTGTGAAACGTCATTCGGTCTACGATTGGTCGATATGTTTAGTTTGACTTGATATAGACACGAGGATAGTGTAGCCTAATTTTCTTAAAATATTATAACGAGGTACTGAAATTTGCGGATTTGAAAACGGGGTTGAGTGCAAAATTGTGGGAATGTGTTGTTGTGAGCAGGGGATTTCGGATAAATGTGGCCAGGAGAGGTTACATTGGAAAGATATAAATAGTTTACGAGAATATTATTAAAGTCCTTATTGTTTCGATCGTCCCAAAAGCACGTATGAAAGTTAACACGAGTTGTAAGTATTATAAAATCATTTAAATTGTATTGCTTAGTGGTAGCCTCTTAAATTAAAACGCGGTTAGTGTGCCGAGATTGCAATTTTATTGAGGTAGCACCTATAATTTTTAATCAACTCGTGTCGGGACATTAAGTAACGTAGATTACTGTGAAAGAAGTATAATTGAAATGAAATTTGGAATTTGGTTACATCGAGAAGGCGGCGTTGTCGGATCAACTGAGATGGAGTTTAGAGTTAATTTGTGGACATACGTTTATTATGACTCTCAACCTTATTTTCGATCGCACTACATGCCCTTAAAATCTTTAAACGATGTTTCAAAACACCCTGTATATAAACATCATGAGAGTCATAAAACTAGACATTTTACTAGGGAAAATGCGAAATTTGATGATTAGGCGTAAAGGCAAATACAAACGCCCTGCATGTAAACTATAATATATAATTAGACTCAAAGAAAGGAAGCGTATTCGTAAATATTCAGATAAATAAACAACCTTGCAAGTCATAAAACCACAGGGACAGATGCTATAAAACAATACGCGAGAGTAATGCATCATTATTATACAAGGAATTTCATTTAAACGAGCAGGTTTGTTAATGCGTAAAACAGATAAACGCATATAATTTCGTACATCAATAAATATAAAGCTACGTGACCAAAAACTGTAAAAATCCAACATTTTTGATAATTTGGAAATAATAATAACATGAAGATAAAACAAAATTCAACAAATTTGCTGTACAAACAAAGCGTACGTGACTTAAAAGACTATGGAAGATTTTAAATCCAACGAATCTATACAAATAACCTGAAATCATACGTGCAATGAAGAGCGTCTCGACTTTGTTATACATGGGAAATTCACAGAAATACCCAAGCTTTCATGTGAGAATCAAGGTACAAGGCGGTAATCGACGAACTATGCGCTTAACCGCCCAATAGTAAACAGATAGGCATTCTCTTTAAATACCACAGGATTTCGTAAACAAATCAGTTTGACTTAAATGAAGGCATGGTCCACATCACCTGATATACGATATTTACATGAAATAATTGCAAGTTATTTTATAATTAATAATTTAAATGTGGTGATGGTAAATAATTTAACAAGGTTCGTCGTTTAATCCTCAAAAACGTAAGTTATAAAAGGTTGCTTTAAATAGATTTTAAGATTTATATTAACAATCTCTGGATTCAACCGGGGGAGGTTCAATAAGTATATCCAAGTAATTTCTAGAGAAGTCGAACAAGTACATCTAAGTAATTTCTGGAGAAGTTGAATAAGTATATCGAAGTAATTTCTGGATCCAACTAAGAGAAGTTAAATAAGTATATCCAAGTAATTTCTGGATCCAACCGGGAGTATTTAAATAAATAAACTGAAGCTGAACCAGCGAATAATTGGAGCAGAAACTGGTCTGAATTGGGGGAACGAGACACTCCAAAAAGGGACATTACATTTGATTTTCCAATGCTCCACCCGAAGGTACTACATTGGCCAGGAAGCGAGTTTTTTTTACCTGGAAAATTTGGAATTTTGCCGAACCCTTGCTGTTCCAAGCAAGGTAGGGATCTTTAACGTGCGTGACAACACTCACACACGGGACCTCCATTTTACCTCTCATCCGAATGAGGGTGTATTTTTGCGAAAAATGCTCGCCTAACATTTTTCAAGCGGACCGTGTCGGGATTCGAACCCGGGACCTTGGGCGTAGTAGTCACACACATACCACTACGCTACGGAGCCGCCTCTCCAAAAAGGGACAACAGGTTTGCCATTATAAATATGTGGTTGCATTGATGATTTTATTTATGAATATTTCAAAATATTACATTTACGAAAATTTATGTGAGGGTCAACAAAAATCGTTTTGGCATGCTTTATAATTTACGTAAAAAATTTAAGGAAGACTGATGCATTCGTGTTTTTAAGCTTATAACTTTCCTTTAATAGATTTTAAAAAAATTAATTGAAATGTCATGCTTAATGAAATTTATGGATTCAAAATATTCAGGATTCATCTATTAAATTTGTCCGTTTGAGATTAATTTTCTCTTTTTTATCCGGTTTCAATTTAACATAACGTCAACGCGTTACAGACAGAGCCCTCAACATAGCTGTAAGGTACTACTTTCATTGAAATTCACCTATATCGTTTCATTTTGAATTTCGCTAGAGGTTTCACGACTTTGTTGACGTTTTGTAAAGGGGAAAATAGACTATCCTAATTAATTGCAAATACAGCGAAACCGGTTATTACTTGTTTTCTCATTACAAATGCCAACAAACACAAATACAGTCTGTAATCAGATGAGAAATATTGATTTTAGTGCAGTCTGCTTATAGCTAATGGTAATAGAGCACCGTTGAAGTATACAGTGTGACCCCCGAAAAGCTAACAAAACTTTGCAGAACGATCCCTAGTCCATTTGTAAGCAAAAATGTTCCAGACAACCTTTGCAAAATTCTCAACCGTTTCAACAGTACAATGGGTAAAAGTTGCAAACCTATTAACTTGAACTGGGTACACTACATGATAGTGATACCAGGGTACTACCTGTATCTTGCGGACACATTACTGCAACACAAATTTATATATACAAGCACAAAAAGAAATATATTTACATCACTAAGAATATATAGTTTATTTACAGGATTATACGGGAGCGTGTTAATGTGCACAAACAATAGCAAATAAATATAAAAGTGCATTAAGTCAGTTAAAATACAATGTTAATATTTACAGGATTAACACGAGTACGTGTTAATGTATCGGTTTTGCGACCTCGACGGGTGACTACAATTGGAAAGATATACAAATATTAATTATCTACACAACCATACATCAACTTAACTTTCAATTGCGTTTGACATATTTTTCAATCATAATAACTATTTTTCGCAATGAACACACTTAGCCAAGTTAGTGACTGAGACCTACTTACTGAACAGGTTCATTGTCAACGTGTCTAGTATAATTGAAAACAATATATTTGGGTCATTCATGATAAAGGGAAAGCTAAGAAGTGAAGATTGCAAACGTTTCTAGAATCTTGCTTGTAGCAATTGTTGAAAGTAGTTCCCTCAAACGGAACAAGAAACATCTGGTTGTAACTCAATACTTGAATTTTCAAACCGATATATTAGAAGATACGGACCATTGCGTTGGCGACCCAGATCGGCCGAACTCATTAAACTGCTTCCATCGGGCCGATGTTGTCAGTATAGCCGAAAAAAACAAGCAATTCATTTGTGAGTTTGTCAACGCACAAATTTTGAAGTCTGTTTATTTTGGAACCTCCAAAACAGTTGGTTGTTGCTCAAGTTTCCGGTTCACTCGAATGTATCCAAATTTCGTCATATGTTACAATGTTGTATACGGATCTTACAGTTCTTCAGTCGTATTTATGATCATTTCCTTACACCAATCAACACGAGCTTATTTTGGGCTTCGAACAAATTATACGGAATCCATCGGTAACAGATCTTGTTTGCAGCTAAATGTTTATGCCAAATCCAATGTACTGCAGTTGTTGGTATGCCTCAGATGCCTGTATCCTAGTGTAAATAGTCATGTTGCGCACAGCATAGATGTTTTTTAGAATAACAACCTATTTTGATCGATCTTTCCGAAATTTATCACTGACGTTGGTTACATACTCCTACAGACTATCAACCCTAATGTCATTAGAAGAAATTTGTATGAGGTTAAGTAACAATGAACAACAGTTACCAAACCCATTGCCCAAGGCTGCTTCCAAGGTTCCCGGATTTATTCCGCTGCAAATGTCAATTTTGGAAAGAGAACCGACTTAGTAAGAAGTAATTCTTCTCTTTCTGTCGCAATTGAGTCGTGTGGTAGTAATTCTATGATCAGAAAAGCTTCAGGAAACTTATCGAATTGTCCAGGGCAATAAAATGCTTTAATTGTAGGTTTTTTTAGACGTCTATTCAAGGATTGTCCAAAGCCAAAACCAGAACTAGGTAGTTGTTATGAATATGGGTCACGAGAACATTATATTTAAGCTGTGAAACCAGTTTATAGGTTTGATGTCAAATTTGATAGTACAGAGAGTACTTTGGAAGTGGTGTTATATTCAGGTTGTACTATTTTAGTGATTGAAGAGAAGTTAGTCTCAGATCGTTTTGTTTAAACAAAATAATTGCTTTGTAGGAATTAATAATTCTCTAATAAATATTAATGGGCTATTTTTAGATTAGGCTATTGTCGATAACGAAAGCTACGACCAATATTTTTGTCGTAGATCATTGTACCATGTTTATTGATAGCTTATTAGGACAAAACTTCTTTTGTAATTTGAAATTTCAAATATAGGTGTACAGATTAAATATAAAGTGGTACACCTTGAATTTTGAACTAATTATATTCTATTGATTAATGCATTATCACTCAATGGATCTAATGTTTCCATAAATAAAAATTTGAATGCGTATATGGCTTTTAATGTTAATGATGTTTTGCAAACGTTTCGTTTTTCTGTAATAGACCTGTAGTGCCAAAAATAGAGCTTAACATGCAGGTAAATTTAAATAAAAACCAACCATTTTCTTGTACCCCAAGAAGACTTTTGTTGAAAAAATGCTTTAGAGGTAGTTAAACAATCTAGGAATAAATCTGTTTTTGAGATTATTGGTGCCTTTACTATATTTATTAGATTTTACCAGATGAACTTCACGTAACAAAACGCTAATTACGATCAACTTTAAGTAACGTGAAGCTTGCCAATGTCAAATTTTGACGTTGCGTTCCATCTCGTCGCACTATTCATGTGACACTTTCAGCCAATCAACGTTCTTTCCAAAATTCAGGAAGCTTCACAAACATATCGTTTAAAACATAAACAAGTATTCGAATGGTTTCGGTCAAAATTTTAGAAACATTGCTCTACCCAAATCGATAAGAAAAATTGAAAGTATTCTGCCAAGAACCTGCAAAACAAATTATAAATTGGATCGACTTTGAGAAATTGGTAGGTTAAAATAAAGCAAACATTGGTACTTTTACCTCAATGCCATATAGCACTCATCTGAGAGGGTGAAGAAGCAGTGTAGATTTTTCGTTTCTTTAAAAGTGAACCAGCCAAACTCAATAGGTATTCAATTCTAAGAAAATAATAATATAATTTGTAAAAATAAATTTTGTCAAGAAACTTTAAATTTTGCGTTATTTCGCACAAAACGAAACCCTCAAATTAATTTAAAAGGATATTTTTTTAGTTCTTCTTCCTTTCAAATTATTTTAGGTAAAAAGTATTTTCCCAAAATTCCCACCAATTTTGAATTTCCAATTTCTTAAATTTATAAGGAAAATTTTCCCCAAACCCACATTTCCCCAAAATCCCAAATTTTCTTTACTCCATTTTCATCTTTCGAGATAAATATATCAAATTTTTATGTTTCGAGATAAAAATCCTCATTTGCTACTTAAACCAAATACTTTTCGTTCCCGCATCTTTCGAGAAAACCTATCTTGTTTGGTATCAATAAAAACTCACTGAATCTTAAAATTTTTCGATTCACAAAATCCCCATTTTAAGATTTCTTACCTTTCGACTTTTGAATTTTATAATTTTTAACAATACATCTTGTTAGTCAGAATTTTACACCTGAATCTGCAAACAAATTTAAAATGGACCAACCCTGGTTACATTTGCTCTCAAATTTTTTGCCTTTGCTTTATAAGCAAAACTAACAAAACTTTTCTTTTCAAAGCCCAGAAAACCAATAATAAAAGGACCCGAATCTTAAAATTTTCAGAACATCCCCCCAAAGGATACCCCTTTTAAATTTTACCTGTAGCGACTTTTGGTTTCTTAAATTTTTTTACTAATTTGTTATCTAAAATTTTCAAGAATTTGAACTGCAAACAGATTTGAAATCGGACCATCCTTACAAAGCTTTAAAGCTCCCAAACCACTTTAAAGGCTCGTCTATGACATATGCTTTAACCAACTATTTCCTAGAAATCTAAAACCGCAAGGATTTTAGAAACGAGTCCTTTAAACCAAAGTCAGTATTTAAAATCATTTTCAAACAGTAACTTCTCCAGTTTAAAAGACTTAAAATTTTTCTGGTTTTAAATAATTACAGACAATGAAATTGTTGGAAAAACAAAAAGAACCTTCCTTTAAATTATGGACGTATAGTGAAGGTATAGAGGACAAACTTTTTTACAATTATTTACAAATGGTAGCCCTTTTATTAATTAGCAGCTATGTGATTTGAAAAATACAATAATTGCTCAATCCAATTTTGGGGTTTATTAATATACAATAACTTATTTTGGCCTCGATTGGGAAAATAAAACGTTTTAATTAAAACGGATTTCAAACGTATATAACGCGGTGTAATTAAAAAAACAAGCCATTTTCCCCGAAAAACAACGTTTCGTTACGGGAAAGTTTTGGGTTTAAGGGAAAAAAAAAAAAGAAACTGAATTTATTTGCAAACACCAATTTTTGTATTCTGTTATTGGTTCTTATTTGTATTTTAAAACATTAATTTTTCCAAAGTAATGCGCTGTTTTACAGATATTTTTAAATTTTAAAGGTATGCTTTTTAGAATAAAAACAACTGACAAAATATTTTTTAAAATTTAATACAAAACAAAAACCCAAAAAATATTTTCAAACAGCTTTTTTAAAACAAGGTTTGGAACCATTAGTCCAACTTTGATTTGGAAAAACCTTTCCATGTTTAAAATGTTGTTTGAAAAGAGTAATTTTTCTGTTCGGAAGCAGGGGATGTTCCAGCAAATCGCCAATTTGTATATCCAGGGACCCATCCCAGCTGCCCTGGATTCTTTTTTCCCGAACTTGCTTTTGAAATCATCACTTATTTATACCACAGCCGTCCGCCGCCATATTATTTATTCAATCCAAAATGGCAATCCCCAAAGAAATCACTAGTTTTTATTGATATCCAAATCGATTATGAAACACATGCTTCCTGCTTCAAATCACAGATGGGAATGGGGTTCTAACAAATTTATTTCCAGTTGGGCTTTACCCCTTCTTTTATGATTTTTCATCGGTAATTATTGGATAACAAAAGCAAGTCTGTTTTTTAATCCAAAATCCCCAAAGACAAATAAGGCCCGGGGAAAAACTGTTGCGGGGCTGTGGCTGAATTTCATCGCCAAAAGCACCTTTGGCCGACCCCAAACTTGAAGGGTTGTCGGTCTCGTTTTTTACAAAATTTTGAATAGTTTGTACCCAGTTTGGGGCCTCGATCGAAATCATATTTTATAACGCAAATTCCCAACCATACCTTCTTGTTTTGAAACGCGTTGCGGTTAAAGACCCGGATTTTTCGCCTCCATAGGTGAAAAGGTTGTATTTTTAACCCAAAAGGAAAATTTTTTGCCCTTGCAAAAAATCCAAATTTGTTTTGATTGTTCTATCCCGTCAACCATACCAGCATTCGTGGAGAATGGTTTATCTTATATTTTGCAAAAAACATTTTAAAAACCAGGCAAGCTTTTCCTTTTTTCCTTTGGATTTGAATTTTTATTTTTTTCAGCAAAATTTTTGTAAACCCATTTTTAATTTCGACCCATTTTACAGGAGTAACTATTTAAATCCATTGGATAAGTCCGCCATGTTTCAGTTTGATGACGGGAAAACGCAGGTTTAAATAATTCCAACGATGATTTCTTTACTCATTTTGCTTAACACTGTTGCTAAACAATAGGGTTATCTTTATCCAATTGCACCTTTGACATAAACGGCTTTGGGTTTTAGTATTTGTTTTTAGCTGCGGTGACGTTCGAAAGAGCTTTCGCCGAGTCCTTCCATTTTCTAAGTTAGTCAAATTAATAAAAATTTAAACGTTTTAAATCAGATTTTCCAATTTTTAACATCTGTTTTTCGCTAATGGCTAATTTAGAACTTTTGGAAGCTGGTTTCTTGATTAAGGTTTACACCTTAATTCTAGAACTTTTAACATTAAAAAGGCTTGACACGAGCTTGAACAATTTCATTCCTCATATTTCTTTGGACCATTCACCCTAGCCCTTTTACGAAAATAATTGCTTCTCCGAGTCATAGGCTTTCTGATTAACCAATATACTTCTTTCTCTGATAATTTTAACCTTTTTGTGCTTGTAATCCCACCCGTTGCCAAATCCCGACCTAGGCCCGCCAATTCAGCATTTTACGTTAATGAACCGAAGGATTTTAAAACTGTTTTTTTCTAGCCATGTTTAACCTTTTTTAACCCAATGGAACCTCTCAATGTTTTCCTGCGTACCACTCGGTTGGATGGTTCAAAACCAGCCGATTAAAGTTCTGAATTATTCCATAACTATTACCGGCTTTGAATTTAAACTTTTTAAAACCGTTAAAAACCTAAACCCTCCCTTGGCTGTTTTTTTCCTTTGGTTTTTCTTTAGGTTCCCCAAATTTAAATTTTTTGAATATTTGAAACGTTATTTGGGGAACCCTTAAATGTGCACTGGGTTTTTCCCAAAACAGCAATTTGATATTTAAGAATTCGGCAAATTTTTTAAACCCAATTTCCGGGTGATTTTTGTAAAACCCAGATTTATCCCCCGTATGGTTATCACAAAATGTTAACCTATTTCGGTTAAATAATCATTTTCCCAAAACCCATGGTCGGTTTCCGCATTAACTTTACTTAAAGATTTGCAATACCGTTCTGAACACACCGATAGTAAAATGGCGGTTCTTTAACGACAATTTTCTTTATATACGTATTTTTGTTTAATTTTTGGTAGGTTGGAATTTTTCGGGATCATTTGGGAACGGGCAGGGATCGATAAGTTTCTTCGAATTTTTGCAGATGAGACCCTTTTTGACGCACAAATTTTCGTCGCATCCTATAAGTGGAGCTTTTTCCAATAAAATTGTTAATCCTCATAAAATTTGGAGGGAACAACTTTTTTGTAATTCAAAATTTTTTAAATTCAAATTTTTAACGACCAACCAAATAAAACTTTCACAACAGAAAAAAGGAGCCCCCAACACGAAACACATTTTTTAAATTTGGTATTTCACCACATTACCGAAAAAATATCAATTTTTCACCTTTTCCTAACGATTAATTCACCGAGTCTTGTTTTAACACACGTAAGTTTACTGATAAACCATTGCTTTATGGGCCGCGAAAAAAATTTTACTTTGTGTTTACAGGAATCCGAAAACCTTTGAATTTTTTTACCTTGGGTTCGTAAACACTAATTTTAAACCATGGCCCAATTTCTTCTTTTAATGGGAAAAACGCTTCAATTCGTATTTCGGTTTTAAAACCTTAAAAATGAATTTGAAACAAGAGTTTTGAGGATCAAATATTAAAGCGTTGGTTTCCCACAACCGATGGTCCGAAATGCCGATTTGAGGGAAAATGAACCAGTTTCCACCCTTTGCACTGCAAAGAATTATTAATTTTTAGGTTTTTCTTCTTTTAAGCATACCCATTCCTTAATTTTCCGACCAGGAACCATTTTCTTTTGAGGTTTCGGAATTTTGCCGCTTAACGTTCTTTTATACCATTAAACCACTTGAGAGTTAACATTATCCCGATTTACAATTTTCTTAAAATTCCTTTGGGTCATTTTCAAAAAATTTAAACGATTCAAATTGTAATTTCCTTATTCCACAGGGGGGGGTGGGGAGGGGTTTAGGGGTTTGCCCGCACGGGGCCCGGGTTTCCGATGGGGCCCCGGCAGGGAAAACCGTACGGGAAACTGGTTATACCAAAACTTTTAATATTAAAAAACCTAATTTTAACAATTTTTTAAAAAAACAAAAAAAATTGTGTAAATTTTAAAATTTCCGTAAACGGTTTAACAAAAAGTATTTAAATTAAAAATTCATGGGGATTAAAATTTCAAAACCTTTAACCTTTTAATAAAAAATTTAAAATTTTAAATGTTAAAAGCAGGTACCAAACCGTTTAGTATTAAACTTTAGCATTTGTTGGGAGATTTTTCCAAAAAATCTAAAATTGGGTTTAGTATTTGTGAAACAAATTTAACGACCTTAGGGCACGTGATTTAAAAAAACTTTGAAGGTTATATTGGCTTCAAATTGAGTTTTTTTTTTATAACCAGAGGATAATATACCACCTTCCTTTTGCGAACTTTAATTTCCAATTGGACGAGTGTTAAATTAACTGAGTTCCCATTTTAAGAACCATTATAGGAATTTTGACCGAAACGGACCTTGGCAAACGCTTAAGTTTAGGGTCCTGAAATCTTTATTTTCGTTTGATTTCCAATCATTGGAATTTATCCATTGGATCTGTTAAAACGTTTAGGATTTAGTAGTTTTCTTGAATTTCAAAAACCCAAAAATTTTTTAATACCCAAAAAACCGTCCATTTAAATGGACGGTTTAGGTATTTAAAATTTTGTTTTGATTTTCCAGGAACTAAACCTTTAAAGTTTTTAATTCCAGGGGATCACGACCTTAATTTGTTAACCCAATTTGATTAATTTCCTCAAAAAAAATTTGATTTCGTAAACTTAAGCTTTGGGCGGTTCGCTGCTTAAGGGTTCATTTTATTCCTTAATTTTTTAAAATTACCCTTTTAAAATAAATTTCAGGGATGGGTTTTAGTTTAAGAAAGTCGTTGTTTTCTGCGTTCAAAAAGGAAATATGATAAAAAATGGCTCAATTTAAATCCAAAAACCAATTTGGGTTTTCTCAATTTCCTTTCCAAGTTTAATTTTATCCCGGGAGACGCCCGCTTTCTTCCCATAAATTTTAAAAAAATTTTAAAAACGTATTTTTGTTAAGCCTCAACAATTGACGCTTTGACGTTTTCCAAATTTTTGGGGGTTTGGGCGGTTTATTAAAAATGATGGATTTTCAAATTTTTTTCCGTCAAAGGTTATGTTTAAAATTTACCAATTACCCAAATGTGATATCGTTGAATTTAAATTTTTCACCTAGGGTAATTTTTTTTAAAAATTAAAATTTGTTTTTTAATTTAAAGGAAAGTAAAATCACTCAATTTTTTCTGGTCGTTACAAATTGAAACATGTGAAACGGATCTTATCCAATCGGACTTGGTGAAAACCTTACTCGCGTGGAACAATGGGCGATATATTATAATAGCAGTGGACTGTTTCAAAAAATATGCTTTAGCTGAACCTTTAAAAATAAAATTGGATCAGAAGTCACAAATGCAAAAAATATTGGACAAAATTTCAAGGAGAAAAAACGTAAAAATTACAAACGGTTTTGGGAAAGAGTACTACAAACCGCTGTTTTAAAAATCTTATGCAAAATATAAGATAAACCAAATTCCCTATTCTGCAATTTAAACCTGGTATTTAGAATCAGGAACAATCAAAAACAAATTGTACAGAAGATTTTACTTGCAAGGCGGTCATAAATGGGTGAATATTTTGCCTGGTTAGGAAGAAACAAAACACCGCATTAATTAAATGAACCCTTGGGGCGAAGAACATCCGGAAAGAATAAAACTTTCACAACGGTTTCAAAAGTCAAAAGTTGTATAAGGTTGGAGACATTGTTATCAAAATATAAAGGTATTCGATCAGGATTTCACCCAAACTGGATACAGAACTATTCAAAATTGTTAAAGCAAAAAAACGGACCGACAACCTATTCTACGATTTGGAAGGTCGGCCAATTTGGTGCTTTTTACGGGATGAAATTCATCACAGCAGCACCCGGCACGTACAGTGGAAAGTTGGAAACGGAAGCACGGGCCAATTATTGGTGTCGTGGTTGGGGGATGGTGTTGGATTGAAAACAGACTTGCTTTGTATCATCCAAATAATTATGGATGAAAAAATCATAAAAGGAATAAATTTAACTGGTATTGGGGAGGTTTTTAGAAATTCCCATCTTGAGAAGCAGGGCATGTGTTTCATAATCGATTTAAAGGATATAATACAAAACTAGTGATTTCTATTGCAAGGAGATTGCCATTTTGGATGTAAGGAATAAATTAATATGGCATGAGATTGGACATGGCTGGTGGGAGTTAACAAAGTGATGATTTCAAAAGCAAGTTCAGTGGTTCAAAGAACCATGGGCTTAGCTGGGATGGACGTCCACCGGTGGGTTTACAAATGTGGCGATTTTGAAAGAAGTCATACCACCCAATGCTACAATCTTGTTAAAGGCGAACAGAAAAGGCCGGTTCTCAAAATATTTATCAAACAACATTTTAAACATGGAAAGTGTTTCACTCAAAGCTCAAAGAATTGGATTGGTAATAGGTACAATCACTGTTTAAACCATTGTTTGAATAATTTAAGCTGTTTAAAGAAAACGTATTGTTATTGAGGTCTTTGTTTAATGTATTAAATTTTAATAAAATATTTTGTCGAATTGTTTTTATTCTAGCAAAAGCATACCTTTAAAATTTGGAAAAATATCGTAAACCATTACTTTGAAAAATTAATGTTTTAAAATACAAAAAGAACCAATAACGAATACATAATAATTGGTGTTTCAAAAAATCAGTTCTACTTTAATAATATTTTTAATACTTTCCTTAAACCTTCAAAACTTTCCACAAAAGAACTACACGAAACGATTTTAAAATTTGAGGGCTTTCACAAAGCGTGTGAAACTAATAGAATTTTTCTAATACAGGTTTCGAATGTTATTACAATTGACGTTTGTATTTCAATCGAGGCCAAAAAGTCATTGTATGATTAATAAACCATTTTAATGGTGGCATTGAGATATCATTGATTTTTCAATCAATATTGCTAATTAATAAAGAAAGGCTACTTTCCTTTACGTAACATAATTGTAAAGAATTAGTTTGTCCTCTACGCTACCTTCACTATACGTCACATAATTGTAAAGCGATTAGTTGTCTTCTATGTATTTTCCAACAATTTAGCTTTGACATGTATTTGTTAAACCAAAAAATTTTAAGCCGGGTTTTTTGCAAAATTCGAGGAATTTCTTGTTTGAAAAATATTTTTCTAAGCCCTTAATGGCTTTAATAAAGGAACCCGTTTCAAAACCTTTGCGTTTTTAAGGAATTTTCCTTTAAAATAGTTGGTTAAAGCATTTCATCACAAAACTTTTGTTTGGTTTGGGAAAATTAAAGTAATTTGTAAAATTGGCCGGAATTTCAAAACTGGGTTTGAAGAATTCAAATTCGGTAAAATTTAAAACAAGATGACGAGTAAAAAAAAAAGAACATAAAAGTTACAGGTAAGTTTAAAATGGGGTAGGGGGAGTTCTAAAAAATTTTAAAAGGGGTGAAAAATTCAATTTGTTGTCCAAAAAATGGTTTACTGAAAGATCTTGGTGGAAAAATTTGATTTTGCTTAAAAGCAAAACAAAATTTAATTTAGACAAAGGTCTTTCATTTCCATTTTAAATTTGGAATTCAATTCAAAATTCAGATCAAATGTATGCAGACAAAAATTTAAAAATGTAAAATGAAAGGAAGAAATTTAAAATGGGGTCTTTGGGGTATGAATAAAAATTTTAAATTGGGTCTGGAAAAATTTTTTATTTACCAAAAAATATTTATTGAAAATTTCTAACGAAAATATTTGGTTTAATTACAAATAGGATTCATTTACTGCAAAAAATTTAATATATTTATTAAAATGAAAAATTTAAAAAAAAATTTTTTTTTTTAAAAAATTAAATTAAATTTTTGAAATTTGGGGTTTTGGAAAATGGGGGTTTGATTATCTCATTAAGGTGGTAATGCCTCACAGCGGAATTCATTTTACCGTTACGTCTATCGTAATTTCAGAAAAACTTTATACGTCAAATTCACTTCACGCCCCTTCACATCCCTTCACGTTCGCTACATGAAGTTAATCGTAATCCAGGCATTGAACTACGTCATCTGATGGAGTTATTAAGCACCTACAATTTTTCTTTGAGTTGATAGTTTTCCCAAACGAATTGTTGCAGACCGAAGGTCTTGTTTTACGTCAAATAGGTTCGAGGAATTTCTTAAAAGTTTAGAGGTGCAAAATACTGTTGTTGCTATCCGAGCGCCTCGTGCCAATGGGCAGGTTAAAGTAATGAATAAAAATGTTAACCCTGATGTTAGCAAAACTTTGCATAAAGTTTTACCTGAAGTTGAATTTTCCTTTAATAATAGTATGAGTAAATCGACAGGTTTCACTCCTACTAAACTTTTGTTTGGCAAATATCAGATAGGAAAAATTATAAGTAATTTGTAATTAATTGCAGAGAACTTAACAAAGACTAGGAAGATAATTGAAGTAACTAGAGCTAGAACTTCGGCTAATATTGTAAAAACACAAGAGTGAAACGAGGTTCAATACGACAAGAGACAAGCTAGCATATTATTATAATGTTGGTGATCACGTAATGGTTGAAAGATCGATGTTACACCTTAACGAAGTTCTAAAATGCTAGAAAGGGTAGAGTGACTTGCATGTTTCGGTGAGCTAACGAGCCGAACTATAAGTACATCCAAATAGTAGAGTCTTCAGTGAGAAATCTAACTATAACAGGTCCCCGAAAGAGCTCGTTCAGTGGCAGAGACCGTAGGGGTCGCGATGGCATTCTAAGACACGTCGTTATGACGTGGAAGGCAAAGGGAAACCACCACATTACCTTCTGAGAACACAGCGTACCAAAAATGTTTTAAAAAATGATGGCATTCTCTTAGGTAAAAGAATCCCGAGTTAAAATATTCCATCCCACATTTAATCCCCGAAAGGGATTTACTTCGGAAAATGTGACGGCAAGCTCAATAAGAAGAAAAGAAGAACCAGGAACACCTTGCGGGGATGGAATGTTAGAGGTATGAAGAAAGTATATAAGCAAGATAATTTGAAAATTAAAATAATAGGTTAGCATTAGAAATAGTAGGGATTAGCGAAGTTCAGTGGCCAGAGGCAGGGAATTTTTTTAAGTGGAGACTTTAGAGTAATTCATACAGGATCGGAGGAAGGAAATATGGGTATGGGGGTAGTTATGTGGAAAAAATAGGACTACTTACAAGACAACGAAAGAGTACTCATAGCTAGATTAGAGTCTAAACCGGTAAATACAGTAATACTGCAAGTTATATGCCCACCTCTAGCTGCAATGCAGAAGATGTAGAAGCGATCTACAAAGATTTCGGAGACATACTAAGATTTGTATAAAGGCATTAATCTTTAATAATTACGAGAGATTTTAATACAGTGGTAGGTGGGTGTAAGGAAGGAGCTGTAGTAGGTTTATTTGGTTTAGGCATGAGAAACGATAGGGGAAATAGGCTTTTAAAATTTTTGCGACAAAAACAATTTAACCTTTACAAATACATTATTTCAATATCATGCTAGAAAACGTTACACGTGGAAGATGCCAGGAGACCTAATTGACATCAAACAGATTACATTCTTGTTACACAATGATTTTGGAATCAAGTAAAAGACTGTAGAAGCTTCCCAGAAGCACATATAGCCACGGACTACAACATAGTAATTATGAAAGCCGTGCTTAAATTAAAAAAGTTAAAAAAAAAGAAACGGAAAATGCAGCATGACGTTGAGAAACTAAAAGAGAAAGATACTCACAAAAGACTTGAGAAAAAGACAAAGAAATTATTAAAAAACGTCGGGAATATTTCGGATACCAAGGAAGTAAAAGCAGAATGGAGTGACATTAAATCCAGCTTAGATATGGCGACCAGAGATATTCTGGGGTTTAGACAAAAACAGAATACGAAACTATGGGTGACAAAGGTTATTCTGAATTTAAGGAAGATAAGCGAAAACAACAAAACATATCAGACGAAGCAAGGAAACTGATATATAAAGTCATAAAAAAAGTGCAAAGAGGTACAAACTAAGATGCAAATGCGAAAGCAAACAAACTAATTAAACAGAATTTTTAGTGATATAAAGCTGTATAGCAAAACTATAAGCAGCGCGAGAGAAGACATCGTTGTAGGAAAAGTAGAGAAAGTAGATAGAGGGCAAGAATATATGGAATTTCTATGCAAGAACAGGTACTAGAAGCGCTAAATCGAATCAGGCATTGATAAGGATGACTTGGAATATCTTATACTTAGAGAGATTAAGGAGCTTGAAAAATAGTAAAGCGTCGGGTGTAGGTAAATTGCAAGCATATACTGTAAAAGCCGCTGAACAAGCAGTAACAAAATATCTCATCCAACTTGTATGCTATGCAGGGTGGCATTAGTTGTATATCATTTAATCTCTTTACTATCATAGAACATTTATTAAAATTTTGTCAAATTAAAATAAATTCTCTAAATCTTAGTTTTTCCTGAATACCACTCCATCACTGAGTTAGTTGGATATACTTCTACTACCTTGATCCATATTATAAATAATTTCAAATAAAATTTTACATAAACTTAGATTCTATTAACAATACATTCTTGAAATATAAAACATATACGTTAGCTTTAAAGGAAAACCAACCAAATGTAACATTCAACTTGACAGGTATTATTAAGAAAAATCTTATAAGAAATATAATCCATAAGTAATCTTACCATCCCACCATTTTAGTTTTCAAGATTTTCTATACGACATTTTAATTCCCAGATTGTGTAAATGCTAATACTTTGACAAACAGCGCAATATTAACTTTTCATTAACCATTCCAATGTACATTAAAAATTTTTAATTTTTGCTCCTATATCAATAATAATCTCACTAATAAAGCTTATTTTTAAAACCAATATACACAAATTCCGTCGTTAATTTAGTCCTACAAAATAATTACTTTGTTAAGTTCCAATACAGAAGAACGAATCATCTATATTTCAGTCCACACGTACATAATTAATGAATCTAAACATGGAAGCTCATATATTTACTCCCTGTTTGAATTAATCCTTTAAAAGGTTAAAGATATCCAGGAAACGCCAGCTTTCCAATTTTTCGTCTTTCAAACAACAGCTCCCTTAACACTACATGTCACAACATACAAATTATTGAAAGGACGAACTTTCCAAGTTTCTTACCCCATTTACCTAGGTCGTCACGACATTCTATGTACGCCTCTCACTTGTGTGAATCTGTCATGCACCTTCAAGCGTATTTTAACTTCATGTCGCCTACCGCGTATTTTTCCTCTGAGAAATATAGTCCGTTCTTTTCTACTGTCTACCTCGTCTACTACTTGCTCTTCCTCTGGTGTCTAGCTCTTGTTATTTCTCCCACTGTAAATATCCTATTAATTGCAATTAGCATCCGGCAATACAAGATATCAATTTTATTCTATGCTTATGCACAACGTCATTGTCACGTTACTTTGTATGTAATTTGTAATAGTGTTATAATATAGTATTATTTTCATTACCTTAGTGATCGGGACGGACGATATCTTTCTACTGTAAATTATCTTTTCATGTGAAGTGCATACGCTGCGTCTTGTAATATTAAGATGTTTTTGTATGTGGTTTTAATTTAAGTCAGTGTCCTGGATTACTACGCCTACAAAGTATTTAAAAGTAGTAATGCTATACTTCTTGAAGTTAAAGTTTGTTTATATCAACAAAATGTGGAATATCCTATTTAATTAAGATTAATCGTTCGTGAAATCTGTCATACAAGGTGCGTCCATATTTTAGTTTGCCCGTTCATATCTACCAAATTTTCCTTACCCATCTAATTTATAGTTAGCATACCGCAACGCGTTACAATTGCTTACATAATGATTTAACTCATTATTCTATTTTTTTATTATTGTCATACAATACATTAGAATGTACATGTCAAACGTAGCCACTAAAAGATTTTTCTTTTGATAGAATTCCTAAAATGAATGCGTATCTTCCAGTGTCGTACGTTCAGTTAATATTAACGACAATATTTTCCTCAGCAGGTTAAAGGTTAGAACAACTCCAATAATTAAAAATAAAAAAGTTGCTGTAAAATATCCTAGACATCAATTAAAGAGACGAAATGAGCAATAAAGCTAAAAGTTACTTATCGAAGAGGAAATTTGGTATGATACAGGAACTATTGAAGGGAGCTATCGGGTCATTATACTGGTCGTTAAGGCGTTACAGAAATCATTAGTGCACAGCGTTTGAGTGATTTGGATGCTAGTCACGTGCTGCTGTGGACATTGAGGATCGGGTTTGAAGGGCCCGTTGACATGCACCTCGTTAAATTTTATGTTAAGCGTTACCGTATATTAACAGCTCAGCGCATTTTTAATAAAATTGTGGTTGTTTGGAATTAAAATGGTGAACATGTCTCGAACTTTGTAACATTCGCGTGTTATACTAAATCCTGAAGGTATACAGAAAATACATATCTGGAACCAAACACTGTGAAATATCCCATAGAAAGCTGATGTTATATCCAACGAATTGATGAATACGAGAAGTAGAATTTGTAGGCGAAATATTCTGTATGATGCAGAGTTATTAAATACTATTGAATGCCTTTTCAATTCGGAATTAAAACCTCCTTTTATTCAGTCTTATATGTTTGTTACGGATTTGCTGCTCCCTGTTGAGAAGTTTGGTGAGCATTTTAAGCACCATTTAAATAATTTTAATACAGTATTTTAACGATCACGTAATGCATGACACGTGGATGAAGTTAACGATATATTTATAAAGGATAATTATCATTTTCCTAGTGTAGTGCCAAGCCATCGCGTGTGTCAAAAGCAATATTTTGTCTACAATAATTTTAGCAATGCATTTAAAAGTTTTGTATACGCAGTGTCAACTTGTATTCGGAACACTGAAAATTTCTCTAAATATTGACTCCTCTAATTACTTTACAGCAAATTGCTAAGTTAGAAGTTTTCAGAAATAAAAAGCTTTTTCTACACTGCAACCAGATTTTAAATCAGTTCAGTGGTTTTCGAGAAAATAAAGAAAAACTACATCTTAATAATACTATTTATATTTATCGTATTAGCCTTGACTGCCATAACGAATTAGATAACAGCATAAAGAACAAATAACAATAAGCATTGAATAATAGACACAAATCATTTAATTAAATATTCAAATAAGCCTCCATTCGTAACCTAGTCGATCATAAAACTATGGTCTTACATTTGCTAAGGCTTACTGGAATATTTTATCGCAGGTTTCAATAATTGCTGCTTTTAAGTCACTGTCGTTGTTAAGGAATGTTCATTGTCGTATAGCTTGTTTTTCAAAGTACCACACAGAAAGAAGTCACACGAATTCAACTCTATGAATTGTATTTGGGCGAAACCAATATAAGGCGTTAATTTCCTACCGTTTGAAGTACTAGTTTATCGGATAGTCGCGCGCGAAGTAATTTGCTGATTCCTCCATAAGACCACCATAGGAAGAACCTAACCTCAAAACAACACCATCTAGTAATAGCGCATGTGTTGTTGTTTACAACATCATAACCCGACAGCACAGATTTCCATAAACCCAGAAGTATTACTACAGGTAGCTCAGCTACAACTACCAGCACCACCATATCGCAGACACCTGCGCCTGTTGAAGCATTTACGACCTTTGCCAAATTTAAGATGATCAACAGATCAGCACCACGATCTACAATAGATCCAAGATCTAGAACTTCATCCGTTACCTCGAACTCTATTAAGGAATCGAGACATAAAGAAAAAGGCCCTACCTACTCTCGACATGAATTCAACGCCCGCAACTACACTAGCCAACATCAGTCAAATCAAAAAAGGTATTATAAACTTTGTATATAAAAACTCGAACAAAATTAGTAAAATCTGGCGAACCACATAATACAGAAGCTGGAAGAGGTAACCCTCACAGCCAACAAAGTTATACAAAATGCCAACTGTATATCTGCCAAATTAGCAACTGTCTAAGGATACCGGGATGCCGTTCTACAATCATCCGCAAAGTAACCAGCACACCAACACTACTACTTATACCACTACCACAACACAACTGTCGTATGCCCCGCCGCTACTAGTCAAAAGCCACTTTCACAACATGCACCCCCCTAGACCTCTCTCGAAATCCACGTTTTTCGAAACCTCCCCAAATGAACTCCTGTAAGTAATGAAAACGAACCTACCGTAAATTCACAGCTTTCAACCTCATTACTTCTCACAAAATAATTTTGTTACGTCCATAAACCCAAACTACCACAGTTAATTATTTTTATTCTAGACAAAGACATTTTATCCAGTGATGCCCCTAACCTTATGTACCTACAAAATTCTTTGAACTCCTCATTTTGAACAAACCTTCCGAACAAAAATTTCTATTACAATCCGCCCGTTCTAAAAACGAACACTCAGACAAACTTATCCAACATTCTAATAGCGGGTGATCACAATCTTGTAAGCTTTTCCTTCCAAACGCCTACACCCCTCCCCGCGAACCCGCCGAAACACAATTCGTCCAAACTTAACCCAAAAAGCCTCTCGCCCTGACCGCATTATCAATATAAGTCTGCAAAATTCTAGCCTATCTTAAGAGAATCAATCCATATGCCCTTTCAAAAATATCTTTTGATTGCAACCTTCCCCATCCTCTTTAAATCTACCTCCATCACGCTTATTCCAAAGCCCAATAAGGCCCTGCGTTAAACGAACGATCCACTCCCTTATCACTACAGTACAATCCTCCCTTACAAATACGTTATTGCCTTGTTCCTAGATTTTACTTCAATCTTTGACCTCTTATGGCTGGCCAACCTATTGAACCAATTAAAACTTTCCAAGATTCTCTTAAACTTCTTTCTAATTATTGAATCCTATCTATCTTCCCGTACTGCAACTCAATCTACCAACTACTACTCAGCAAATCTTTAACCCAAGGATGTCCTTAAGACTCCTGTCTCTGTAGAATATAGTCCCCAATCCATCTCTCGACCTAAATATATCAAATACCTCTTACTTTCGTTTATGTAGAGGACCCTTCATTCTTCATCCACGGTAACTTTCGAGCTTACCTAGAATCCACAGCTTCTGCCCCGATGAACCTAATTGAATCCTTGTCGCTACTTAATAAACAATTACTATCCCGCACGAAAACTCATATGATCCTCCTTAAAGGCTACTTAAACATCCGAGGAAGTCCTAAAATCTATATTTTCAACACTCCCATCACTTTGTTAACAGGTCAACATTTCTAGGCCTCCTCCTCGACACTTGTCTAAAAACACATTCCCGTCTTTCAACCTCCGATTCAAGACTATACTGATCCTGAAGAATCTTCGACATATACTCCCTAACCCCATTCAATTATATAAATCAGTGATTCTCAAGCACTGTGCCGCGATACTTTTGTGTGCCATCAAATTCTTGAAGTGTACTACCGAATTTTAGAAATGTAAACAATAAAAATTTGTATGTACTTTGCAATCATTACAGAGCGTCGTCGGCATAATTGTTGTGCCGACTCAATTATTCTGCCGAGCCGAATCAAAGGTACCGCTTTTACCCAGTGTATTATAGGTAAGTAGAATTCTTTTAAACTTATTTTATTGTTAGTGTGCCGCCAAATTTTAAAATTGTTAAAAGTGTACCGCAACTTGGAAAAGTTTGAGAATCACTGATCCAAACTAACACGGAAACTAATCCTACACCAAATTATCATTCCTATTATCCGATATGCTGCTGACTCTTGGCTACCCTTAACCCCCATTCAGACGTGTTCTTAACACCACCTATTCTATTATACGTCTCCAGATCTTATAGAACTACATCCACCGCCGCTCTTCATACCTTGTTACTCATTCCATGTCTCGAAATTCTACTCCACTCCCAGATGCAGACTCAAAACTTCAAGCAAGAAACCCATATGTACCTCCATGACATGATATTACATCCCGATGAACATCGTTTTCTCCCTAAATCAGAAATGAAATTCTCGATCCAAAACTCCCTTGCCCACTCCTGGCGGACGCACTGGACATCCTCACTGACGGGTAGACACGCACACGACATTTTTTTCGTCACGTAATTAAAAGTTAGGTTTATGTATAGTTCTGTACACGACTTAGATTTGTAAATTTTACAATTATAGTCATCGGTCTCGGTGGCGTAATTGGTAAACGCACAATCCCGGCAAGACTGAGATGCAGGTTCAAATCCTGTCCAAGACCTTATATTTTCCTTCTTTCAATTACTAGCTCGATTTGAAATGATCATTTGGGCTTTGCATAAAAGTCTAAGTTTTATTTCATATTATTATATATATATATATATATATATATATATATATATATTGCTGTGACATCGCCTCTCTTTGGGGCGTTACTAGAAGGGTGATATGAAAATGGCCCCGCGTTGTGATGCTTTACATGTGATTTTCCCAATGCCCCACCCGAAGCTCTACGAATGCTCTACATTGGCCAGGAAGCGAGTTTTTTTTTAACTGGAAAATTTTGAATTTTGTCGAACTCTTGCTGTTCCAAGCAAAGTAGGGATCTTTAACGTGCGTGACAACACCCACACACGGGACCTCTCATCCGCGTTGAGATGCCGCAAAAAGGGTGCATGTGATAAGGTCGCGTTGATCGTTACTAAAAGGGTGCTGTGAAAAAGGTTCTTTGGAGTGTTACAAAGGGTGCTGTGAAATAGATACTGCAATTTGTAAAACTTGACATTATTCACTCACCTTCCTTTTGAATTTTGCCTGGCTAGCTCAACGGAACTGACGGAGTTTTTAAAATGTAATCAAACACCGTAATATTACAAAGCATTTATACAGTATTAAGTATTTTCTCTCATACAAAATCATTTAGAACATTTACAACATTGTTCCTTTCAAACATAAAATAATTTCTAAGAAGTATTGATTACAAACAAAAATTGTTGCATACCTTATTTTAAATTTACAGAATTAACTTATTCTTTTGAGGATGGTTTACCTGGTTATTATTATTTCTATGCTTGTAAGATTTGTTTTGGCCAGAAAAAATTCTTGACAGATAATCTATTAAAAGGTCAGAGTATTTCGAACTCTGATCACAATTTTTCCGGGTAAAACCTTTTACATAAAATTATTATATGATTAACACTTATTATTATACCCTACATTAAATATATAAAGTGATACTTGCAGAATCCACAAAAAAACGTTTCTCGTAATAAAATATCTTCTTATTTTTAATTGACGTCGAATCAGCTTATAAGATTCTCCATATTAAAATTCTCATTTCAAACAGCAATTACCAAAGTACATTTTTGGTTAAATCTTCTTTTCGATTATTTAATACAATCTTTATAATTAGCGTTATTTTAAAGAACTTTTCATCTCGTTATTAATAATTTTTATTTCTCGTTGTAAGTTACGTTTAGAACATTGCTTCTTTATTCTTTGCAACATCGTCACTATTAAATTACAATGTGCTTACTGCATACTCAAATATTATTTCCTTATGCAACCGCTTGCGACTTAAAATAACATTTCGCGCTCGAATTAAATTAGTGAATGAACTTCTTGAAATCTAATGAATGAATCTCCTCTTATTTGTTAAACGCTTCTTTATATACAAATAAATCTGTTTCCAGAAGCCTACTAGAAGAATATGGAACATTACGATGCAAGGATTATCGAAAAACCAATTAGCGTCTAAAATCGTGGATATTTATTACCTAGTTATCTGTGACGCTCTGTATATGTCTCTGACTCACATATACTATTATTGTGGGGTCGCATATTAATGCTAGAATCATAAATTATTTTTATCATTTATTCCCGGATTTTGCAGGTTTTCAATTATTGGGCTACTTCTAGGAATAAAATCTTTAATTATTAAGTAGTTTGTTTATACGAATTTGATGTATTTTTTAATACCGATGACTCATCCTTTTACGTTCCAGAAAATTCTCTATTTAAAATGAATTGCTGTTATCCACGGGGTAATTAATTTAAACTTTAATTGCTTTTTAATGCAAAAAGGATTTTAAATACACGTTGATTGTAGATTCTTTAACTAAAAGCGCAAAGCTAGTACTCATTTATGCTATTTACAACAAATCAAATGCATTTTTTCTAAATGTATTAATAATTAATAAGTAAAATAAGCGGTTTTGTTATCTTAAAACGATCGATTTTTACGTTTGCTTTCAATGCGTTTTGCGGTATCTTACAATTTATTTTTTTTACATATACGACTCACGTTACTTGCTATTTATTTACATTTACAATATGTCCATATCATACAGGGTGATTATTTATACACGGGCAATCTGCGTTTTGCATAACACTTTAATGAATAAAAGAGCGCTTGTATTTTATATGGTGTAACCATGAATTTACGGAAAATTTCAGTTTTTCCGGATTATATTATATTTTGGTGGGATATATTATCTTTATTATGTTCGTTAATTTTAGGAGTATGTGTGGCGACCGGGGTAGAGTTTGAAAGTGCGAAAAAAATAGTGCTCCCCAAAGGTAACGAATAGCTAAATCCGGGCCTGCATACACGTTGTAGCAATATTCAAAAATAGTACAATAAAATATATTACCTTCGTATTCAGTTTCTGCAAATTTTAGTTTTGCTAGTTCATAGTTTATAAAGATTAACACAGTGAACCTAAAATGTACTATAAAAAATTAATAATATGCAATTTCAATGTAATATTACAAATATTATACACCACTCGTCGCGTAGTGTTTCCACAACGTCGATGGTCTCGTAATGAAAGAATTGCTCATGCACTGCATCTTTTTGCAACTCCCATACTGTTAGTATTGGTCTGTAATTTTTACCGTTGACTGACTTTTATGTACATTTTTTGTATTAATGTTTTTAGCGCGACCACTCTTGGAATAACTACATTTGCGTAATTATTTTTTACCTACTCACGAAGTGGTATAAGTTGCATCACAATAAAAGGATTTCGAGAAGTTTAAGTATTGTCTAAAGAGGTTCCTTCTTATAGTGATTCAGACAAAACATTTAGTGTAATTCAGAATTCTTGATCGTATTATTTATATGCGATTATTTTGTTTAGGCAATTATTGTGCATTCATCTAATATCATTAATCAATATATCCGCAAAGTAGCTTTTCAACCGCATATTATTAATCTTTCATCGTTCTGCTTTATTGTGTATTCAATAATACTTGAATTAGGCATAAAATTGAGGATTCATATTCCCAACTCCAACGAAGGGAAACAATTTAAATTCTGTTTAGATATGATAATGCAATCACACGTTATTGATTCCCATTCTGAAAGTTGCTGAGTATAAGGGATCAGTATACGAATCTTGAATTGCTTTTGAATATATCACATAATTCTGGATTAGTAGTATATTTTATGTCAATATTTTACTATCATCTGCATGACATTTGTATTATTTATAGGTCCATTGGGCGCAGCAACAGCATGAAAAGCGACGGAAAAAGCGTGATTATGTAGCTTCCGTTTCTCCTCTTACACAATATGTGAGCGGTGTTGCCCCCGCTGCAAGACATGGACATCCTCGCTACAGAGCAGCATCTACTAAGACTTTTCCAGATCCGCTCTACAAGGAACAATGGTATTTGGTAAGTACAAACTATTATCAATTTAATTTTTTAAAATAAATCTATCTGTAAAATACAACCAAGAAGAACTTTATGATCGTTCTATATTCTTCGTTTCGCTTACTTAAATATGGTTTTTTCTTTACTTAATTAACTACTTAATTTCGAATGTGTTATCTTAATGCTCATTAGGACAATACTGGTGCTATTTTAGTTTGTACAATTTTTGGCATCAGAATAAATAGTTTTAGATCAGCTTAATACGTTGTTATTCCTTATATGTTAACACTCTAAGATTAGTAATGGGTCACGCCATTAGAAGTTACTTAGACCATGTTGCTCAACATTTTTGATTTTCTATTTTTCTTATCACAATACTAGGTGAGTACAACACTAGCGTTTTAAAAAAACGTTTAGGGTCATACTTTTTTAGCGGCCGATTTAAGTTTGCTTCGAAACCGTTTTTCGTCTGAAAACGGTTTTGGGCAAATGCACCTAACTTCTGTTAATATAAGACAAAATAAAAACCAAAACTATTAGAATGCTATGCGCTAGGGTTTTGTCCTGTTTATATTACCTAAGTCGTGAGGAAAGTGAAGAAAATATTCCGACCTATAATTTGAAAATTAACTTAAAACTGGACTTTTACAGCTTCAAAATTGTTTTAAAGAAGAAAGACTTGCTTTTTTTCTAGTATAGATTTATCACCGGACTACTTGCTCTCTTTCAATCTTGAAAACTTATCCTTTTTTAAATATAACTTTCAAAAACGTTCAAAAAAACAATTTGGCAATATTTAAAGTAGAATATCTCAAAACGGACTGAGTGAAAAATTATGGAATTAATACGGGTTGTAACACATTGCGATACGCTAGCTATAAATTAGATGGAAAGAAAAAAATTAATTTTGAAGAGAGAAAATCAGTATGAGCGCCCCCTTTATAATAGATTTTGGGAATAATTAACCTTTATTAAGCATGATATTTTACTTTTGCTTCTGTAAAGGCCATTCAGCGAATTAGGTATAATATTATTTCTTTTAAATACATTGTAAACGTAATACTCTAGGACGACCATTTATTTTAAAACCGCAAAGCAAACATGATAATATGATATAACACTACGTATACATTTCCCATAAATAAATACATTGTAGTAGACCGTTGCATGACACCAACTTTTGTATTCAGCATAAATAAGTTGTTTCATTGTATGAATGAAACTTTGACCACAATTAGCAAGGAGACAAGAAGGGAGAAATTACATAAAACAAATAAGCCTCTAAGCAAGTTAAGTTAAAAGTAATAAACTTCAAAATGTGACTGTGAATTTCCCTAGTGATTAAATACGCGACGTCCGACAAGGTTGAACTACGCTTGCAAGTACAGGGTAGGTTCACACTTTGGGGGACTAAACGTCGTTACGACCAGTTGAAAAGGGGTTGCGGACTGGGGAACTCATTCCTCTAGGTACTCATTCTTCTAAACTTAAAAATTTTCACCTACTGTATTCAAACCAAATATATCAAACATTAATAAATCAAAGTCACCTTCAACTTATATCATAAATATCAAACTTAAAATTTTTATTATTTTGACAACAATCCTAAGTCATGGATCGATACGTAAATAAAGACGATTTTAACAACTATGAGTGGTTTATTTCCCAAAAAAAGATTAAGAAGCATACATGGAGTATTCCTCTAATAACTTGGACTTTGTAGTATGTTGTGTTGAAAATCTGTTGTTATTGGACAACCCAGTAATTGTTGCAAGAAAAATTTATATTGCTGCACATCCTTAGATTTTCTACAAATTTTAAGTAGTATGAGCTTTTATGTTGATGATTCAGAACTATGCCCATGTGAATTTTAGGTCTACGTTGTAAATGATGTGTAGTTTTGTAATTGGAAATTAACTTTATCGTGAAAATAATTATTTTGTTGGACTAAATTCGCGACAGAATTAGTTTATAGCCATTCTAAAAGTGAACTTTATTAAAAATATTGTTGGTAAAAAAGTAAAAATTTAGTAGTTGGAATGCACAATGAAATGATAAAAGGAAAAGTTGGTATTTAACTGTTCTGTTTGTTATTAAGTGAATTTCCAGAAATGGAATTTAGAATGTCATGTAATTTAATATGGGAAACGTGAAAATTTGGGGTGGTAGTATTATTGATGGGTTTGATTTAATGGTTTTAGGATTTCTTTTAATAATACCTGGCCAGTTGGATCTTACATTAGGTTTGTTTTCCTTTAAGGTTAATGTACGTGTATTTATAATTCAGGAGTTTACTTTTACTATAGTTTAAGTTTATGTGGAATTCTATTTGAAGTTATTCATGGTATAGGAAAGATGAGTAAATTTGTAAAGGGATGTCCAGCCAACGAACTTCTAAAATGGTTGAAATAGAAAAATTACGTTACAATAACCATTTACACTTAAAGGTATTTCTGTTATCATAATTAAGGGGCGTCAAACCGTCGGGTCTTAGCAATCCCTTTAATATTTTACGCACACTGAAGACGGTTATTTCATAGATCTCCCTTGCTTTTGATTTCCTAAATTTATCACATTATAGTTACCTTTTTTTTACGCTCATTTGTCATATTAAAGAAGCTTTTAAAGTAAAGTGTTTTTTTTAAATACGACTTCATTACTAGAGTTCATAAATAAATGCAAATAAAATTCAATCTACACTTAACCTCTATTGACATTAAATAATTGAAATATGAATTCAAATTATAGTCCTAATACGAAACCTAATTTTCTAACATCAAACTAGCCAGGTATTACTAAAACAAATTCTAAAGAAAATACATTAAATCAATCAAAAATGTTCCCGTTTTCAATATTGATATACATGACATTTTAAATCCAATTTCTGGCGATGCCCTTAATAACAATACATAGAAAACAATTAAACACCAACTTTTCCGTTTATCATTCCATTGTCAATTAAAAATGCTAAATTTTCACGCTTTAACTAACATTAAATTTCATCAATTGAACTTACATTAAATTCAATACGCACTTGTTTCTTAATCTTTCCAAAGTGTATTGCACTACAACATGATGCTTAAATTTAACCAATTTCAGTTCCGTTGCTAATTTATCGTCCAACAAAATAATTACTTTTACGTTTAATTTATTTCCTAGTCTATGCATACAAATCATTCACATTTACAATTCACTTGCACATAATTAATAAGTATACACATAAAAGCTTATATTTAATCACGATTTAATTTATTTTTGAAAAGATTAAGGAAATCCGAAAATTCCAGCTCTTTAATTTTCTTTTTTTTTTCTCGCTGACACAGCTCCTTTAATACAACACAGCACATAATCTATTATTTGAAGGTGAACTATCCAGGTCCTAACGCCCTTTAACCGGTCGTCACAACGTTAATTTCAGGAACCCGTGATTGAAACATACCCTGTCTTTGACAGCGGAGGTCATTTTTCTTCAGAATACACCAATAAAAAATAAAGCTGCTAATTACCAAGCAACATCTCTTATCCTAATAATTAACTGAGATTATTTAGTATTTAATAACACGAATAAAGGTGCCAAGCAGATGTTTTCCGATACCACCTGCAGTCCCGCAAATCTAAAAATCAACTAACTTTCTTGCACTTGCATGAGCCCCGCATTTAAACAAACTATTATCTCTCCGACGGCCGAGAAGTATAGGCATTACCTCAACCAACTCTACTAACTATAAAGATTAAATTATGTTTACATAGACGGCGCGTTACATCACCCCCCATATGGGATTTGCAAAGATACTTATGAGTATTCAATACAATTATAAAAATACAACGAAAATTCTAAAACTTACAAATTTACCTCATAGAAACAAGACATTCACTCGTTCTCTTCCAACTTACAGAGCGTGAACTGGTAGCACATATTTCTATAAATTATATACATTTTTGTCCCTAAAATAACGTTTGCTTCATTTAAGCATTTTTTAAAAGAAATACAGTCAGTAGTTTGCTAAACTCATCAATATATACCAATAAGTACATACGACCGGATCTTGATCTTGGCAGAAGCCCCAAAAGATCTACATACAGCGATTGATTAATCTCAGTGGGGATTACACTCATCCACCGCATGCAGTGATATTTTGCCTGCTGACACAGCCCGCATCCAGCAACAATCTTCTGAACTCTACGTCGCACTTTTGGAAAATTTTAAAACTTCTGCAACGCCCGAAAACACTTTTCTGCCCTAAAATGCCCGTTTTTCTCGTGCTCGTGTCGAACCTTGAAACCTGGGTTATTCTTAGAACCGTTCCTTAACAAAACGCTCACATGTAAAACATACAATTTCCTTTCCTAAAGGTCCTCTACCTGACTTAACCTCAACTTTATTTCTTAACATTCTTTATCTTCGGATTGCGACCACCTTATATTTTTAACATTTCCCCGTATGGTACGAAACAACAATGAACATTTCACAACCGCAACTACTACCTCTAAGGTTTATGGGATTTCCACTTCCAGTTTGTCCTTGTCCACTGGATTTTTCGTTAAAGCGTAGCAATCTTGTTCTCTGATCCTTTAAAATATTCTAAACTTACATCATATTCTTTGATAAATAACATCCACCGAATGAGCCTCGCATTTTGCAACTGACGAGACTTCATAAACGCAATACGCTTGTGGTCAGTGACAACAGTAACCTGTCTTCCTAATACGAAAACTCGCCACTTCTGCAACGCAAAAACAACGACTAAGGTTTCCTTCTCCGTAACTGAAAAACTTTGTTTTGGCCGGTGTTGTGACTTACTACCAAACACGGTGACACCCTAAATACCCCCTGCATCTTTTTGCAACAGACAAGCTTTATTGGCGTACCCTAAAGTATTCGTTTGTATAAAAAACCGTTCATTCAAATTAGGATGTTAAAGAAATATGGCATTTAAGGAAACTTATTGAATCTTTCCGAACGCAGCTGCCACTTGTTCACGCCATTTCCCGTTTTACAAAGACGTGTAAACGGAAATTTTGGACGAAAATGCCTATCAAAATTCACCAACCCAAGAAGGATTTAAGATGTTTAATACTTCGCGGAAACGGAAATTCCAGAATTGCCGTAACTTGCTTTGGACCAATACTCACTCCCATGAGAGAAATAATGTGTCCCAAAAGATGAACTGCATTTCTCGCAAAATAACTTTTTTTTTTTAATTTTACTGTTACACCGGCCACCTTAAGCTTATTTAAAAAAAATAACTAAAGCTGAATATGGTGGTCAAGATTCGCTGAAAATACTACTATAGGGATCACATATGCAATTGTAAACTACATTATTTCCTGTCCGAAAACTATAAAACAAACGGCAACACTCGAAACACGCATGTCTGTCTATCAAACGAGAAACCCGTATATTTTTATGTTCGCGAGATATGGCTACTTGCCAGTAAGAAGCCGTCAAGTCGACCGTACTCAGGCACCGACCTGGACTAAATACATACAACAACTAAGTAGAATTGGGCGGAGTGGCCCTATGCTTCTGCATGCTGTTATTTAAATAATTAGCACCCAGACAAACCAGAATGGTTCCATCTTTTTTTTAACCGACACTAGAGGGCTGACATACTTGGTTCGACGCATTTCCACTACCCCCCAGTCTTCCATCTCCTTAATTTTTCTCCTAGCTTCTTCCCGAAAAGCATAGAGAATGGGATATTGTTTACATGCAAAGGGAGTATAATCATTTAAGTAGATTTCGTGCACGTAACCCTTGATCACATTGTTGATCCGAAAATATATTCGCATATTCACACAACAAATTTCTTAAAACTTTTTCTCCGACTATAAACGACTTGCCCCTATCGGCAGTGTCTGCAATTTCCCGCGTAGGATATAACACAGGGGCCTTTTGCTTATTACAATGACTCATGCTATCCTCCTTTATCTCACTTATTAGGATGTGTACACCGGAATTGGGTTCACCCAAAAACTTTTGTATCTCGCTACCAAATTTACCTATAATTGAACTACTTGAAAAATCAATGATTACTTTATAATCTTAATTCCAGTCGCATCCCAGAATTATATCTCTTACTAACCCCGAAATTCCCAAAAATGGGTAATCAACTACATGCTTCCCTATTTTTATCGTTAAACAAATCTGTTCCTTAACATTCACATGCTCCCATTAATCGAGCGTTTCTACACGGTACCCTAGGTACCCAATAGAATCTTCTTGCATCACCTTTTTTAGAAATCTGTCTGAAATCCTCGTTATCTGAGACCCAGAATCTACCAATGTCCTTATCCCAATTGAGTATCAGTTCACGAGGCCGAGTCATTCTCATCGTCGGAATTAATTGCAGATAGTCGCTCTGCTAGGACCACAATCTTGTCTTTCGTCCTCAATAACTTCGCTAAAATCTGAATTAAAAATAGTCATGACATCCCTTTGAGTAGAGTCAGAGGCCGAGTCATTCTCTACCCGGTTATTTCAGATAGTCCCTCTGCTCGGCACAATTTTCTCTGGGTCAATTCGTTCTATTTTGACTGCTATTTTGAGCGCCATTACCAACATTGCCTGTACGAAAATTATTGTTTCGATTAGCACTTATACAATTCGTACGAGCAACTTGACCCTTGCTATTTGGAAGTACTTCGTATGAGGTATTAATTTTCCTTAAATAAGCTTATACGTCATCGATAGTAGCCAGATATGAATTTAAAATACCCTTTTATCTCCATCTCGAAATGCTTTATTACCCAGTTAATACGCTTGGTGAAAAGTGTAAGCTCGTACCCCCATCTTTCTAGATTGTAACGTATCTCCTGTTTTGAATCCCTTCCCACGATCTTAAAGTTTCAACATCCTCTAAAGCCCCCGTATTCTCCGTTGCTTCAATCTTCTTACTTCTAAATTCTTTTTTATTCTGTAAGGCCGACGAAAACTGCAAAAACGCTTTGCTTAAATTCATAAACTCTGCAAAGCATCGCCTAAACAATTTTCTACTACCATCGATAAATTGTTATTAACCACGCCTATTATCTTTCGTAAAGAGTTTTCTAGGGCACTTCTTTCTGCATCATATTCCGCCGCCTTGTCCTTCTTTCTCGTTTCTTAGTCTGAGTTAACTATAAAACCAAAATTATGCGCGATTCATACCACTTCTTCCCGTCATTTACCAAATTATATGTAAACTCAATAATTTTTTATACATCACTAGGCCAGCCACAATTGTTTGTTCGCTCCATTAGTTGACGCCAAATTTATAGGTCACATACGTGAGAACCTCTTACATGGGGGTTAGCAAATAAACGAGAAACAGATCAACGGCGATGTTGTATTTATTCTTTAATTAATTAGTAATATATAGAATACTAAATCATGCACCAAGTGCGTGAACAGTGGGCGCATTACATTAATTTAAATGTTTCATCCCTCCGGTTGCGCAACCAGGCATTTGAACGAGATGCATTTTACACAAAAGATTAAGTCTAATAAACATTGTCACTTACGTTCATGAAGTATATACTCAGGTACCGGTCGGCAACTTAGTCGCACACCGTTGAAACCTTGTTTCATACATCTCAAATTCACTACGATCATATACTTCGCTATCACATAACACTATATCAAGTAAAAACTCTTATACTAATAGTATACTGAAATTATTTAGTATTACTGACACGCATAAAGGTGACAAGCAGATGTTTTCCGTTATTACCCGCAGTCACGCGGATCTAAATATCAACTACTTTTCCTGCACTTGTATGACTCCGCATATAAACAAATCCTTTTCTCTCTGACGACCGAGAAGTATAGACATTACCTTAACTAAACCTACTAACTATAAAGATTAATTATGTTTACATAGGCGGCGCTTTATGCGGGCGACACTTGTCTCTTAATTTTTTCATGAGAAGTGCCCACGTAGTGTCTTGTGATATTAAGATATGTATTTTATTTGCTGTTTTAATTTAAGTCACCGTCATAGATTATTACGTTTGCAAAGTATTTAAAAGAAATAATGTTATACCTTTTTTTTCCAGTTGTGGACGGTAAAATACTTTATGTACTACCCATCGGCTGGCTTGTTTAGCATCAACTGCCGATGGAGTGTGAGACTCATCACCTCAGGTGTTTGAGGTGATATACTCACTAAACTTTCTTTCCCCCTTCCCTCTAGTGAAAGAAGTTTCCTGGAACCGCCGTTAAGCATTACTTCAGGAAAGTTCGAGGGGCATGGTTGTACGTCTTAATGGACTCCCTACTGCCCTTGTAATCTTCTCTCTTTTTTTCTCTTTCTTTGTGAGTATTTTTCTAATGTAGCGTGTGATTTTTCCCCCATTTTTGACTCCATCATTGTAGTCATTAAGGTATCGGGTTTTAAGGAGGTCTGAATGGCCGCATTTAGTATGGCTCTTTTCCCGGACCACTAACGACATTTAAAAATCGTGTGTTCCAGGTCATCTACTTCCCCACACATTATACATTTATTATCCCTGTACTTTCCTATTCCATGTAGGTAGTTGGCGAAACACCCATGACCCGTCAACACCTGGGTCAAGTGGTACTCCAATTCCCTATGTTTCCTGTCTTGCCGCCTTAACGTTTGGAGTAAGCCTTTTTGACCAATCGTGTTTAGAACTCTCCCATTTAGTCTGCCATTTGTTTCTGGAATTTTCTCTTGCTATGTTCTTTGAGAGTCCGAATTTATATACCTCCCTTCTTTCACTAGCCATAATGTAAGCTGGAATAATTCCTGCTGCTGCCATTATGGTTTCCGCAGCTACCGTCTTGTAAGCGCTTGCAGTTCTCATTGCATTTCTATGTTGAATCGTGACTATCATCTTTTTGTATTTGTCTTTCTCCATAGCGTCCCTTCATACCTGTGCACCATACAGGATAATGGGGTTAATCACCGAATACAGAATCTTTCTTTTACTTGCTTTCGGACCTCCTATATCTGGCATTAGCCTTGCTATGCCATTCTGTGCGCGGTCTGATGCCCTTCTTAAATGTTCTTTAAATGAGAGATCCGAGTCCAAGGTTATCCCCAACTATCTGAGATATTTTCTTGTCTTAATATTCTTACCCCTATGGGGAGTCTGTTAATTTGGACTTTTTGTCGTCCTGTTAATAGCATTGCCTCCGTCTTATCTACTGCTAGTTCTAAACTGTTCTGGTCTACCCATATCTTGATCCTATCCATACAGCTGTTTGTAGTTTCCTCTAGCTCTATCATCGTTCTACTAACAACTACTAAAACCAGGTCATCAGCATACCCGACAAGTTTGACCCCATCCGGGAATTCTAATTGGAGTATTCTATCATACATTACATTCCATTGCAGGGGTCCTAGAGTGGACCCCTGTGAAACTCCACGAGTGACTTGTATTTGACAGCTTTTCCCGTTATTGTTTTCCATCACTACCCATCTGTTATCTAGGTAACTCCTGATTATTTTAATGAGGTATGCTGAGATCTGCATATCCTCCAAGGCTTCTATTATACACCCCCAACTGGCACTGTTAAAAGGATTTCTAAAGTCTAATGCTACAACGACGCAATACTCCTTTCGGCGCCATGTACTTTGTTGTGCGCTTTTCGCGAGTTGGACCACATTTCGAGGGTATTTATTGTCGACCTGCCTTCCCGGAAGCCAAACTGCCTTGGCGAGAGGCCTTCTCGGTCTTCAATTTCTTGTTTTATTCTCTGCGCTAGCAAATGCTCCAACAGTTTAGCCATCGTGTCGATGAGACATATTGGCCTGTATGACGATGCCAGTTCTGGTGGTTTCTCTGGTTTTCTTGTCAGCACCCCTCTCGCCCTCTTCCATTCTTCCGGAAACTCGCCCTCTTTCATTATTTAATTTATCACAGTCATTACTCTATCTGGCATGGTCGTAGTCATTATTTTAACTGCATCGGTAGGTATGCCGTCCAATCCTTGGACTTTGCCGATTCTAATTTTTTTCGCGGCCGTAATTACTTCTAGTTCGGTAAATGCTTGTGCTTGTTGGGCTATCTCTTCTATTCTCTTTTCAAGTGTTCTGCCCTGTGGGAATAGATTGTGCAGGAATTCTGCGGTTTTTGCCAACTAAGTTTATTCGTTTCCGCCGATTTCAGTTTTCTTGCCACAATTCTAACGTTATACCTAGGGTATCCATACGTCCCGGTTTTCCGGGATTGGTCCCGGTCTTAACATTGATGTCCTGGTTTCCCGACAGATACTTTCGGGGCGGTCATTGTCCCGGTTTTGTATTCCGTACACAAAAGTCAAGTTTTAGTGCCACAAACTGGATATAAGCACAGGAATGCTATAATAACTATGCGAGAAAGAAAGTGTATTGATTTGTTGATGGAAATGAAAATAAATAAGGAAGAGTTAACTGGAGCAAAGCGTACTGCAAAATACTCGTGGTACAATACTGAATAGATGTATCTCATCTTATAAACCTTGTATGTTTAAATGTTCTTTATTATGTGCCCCGTTTGTGATCTGGGGAAATATGGATACCCTAGTTATTCCTTATTATCCGAATTACTTTTATAGAAACAAAATTTGAAACATCATGGTCAGTTATGACGCGTTTTGAGCTTTTTAAACTACCCTTGCCCCTACTTTCTCAACATCGTGCTACGACTACTACATCTCCCACTGTTCCTGCTTTGCAGAAAACTGCCCAAAAGAAGCAGACATTAGTCTATGCCCATTGTTTGTTTTTAGAATTGATGGTAAGGAGGTCGACGGCAGAAAAGGAAACATTATGGATTATCAAAATATCAACGCTAGAAAAAGAAAAGGTATTGGCTGTAAGAGAATCAACCTTACGAAAAGAAACATAAGCAGAGCACACTTCAGTTATGTTAGATAAAGGGACAGAAACAGATAAAATTTTATCGATGTTAGGTAAATGACTAGCAGTATCACAGTTAGGAAAGAGAACTGCATTGGTTGTAGGAATATCAACCCTAGGAAAAGGAGCAGAATCCGATAACACTTCAACCATTACATAAAGTAACAGGATCAGGTAGAAGTTCGTTAACGTTTCAAGAACAACCAGTATCAAGAAGTAATTCATCCACAATAGATAAGGAAGCAGAATCAGGTTGACCTTCGTCAACATTAAATAATAGGACATCAGCTAGGATTTCACCAACCTTAGTTAAAAGAACAGAAGCAAGTAGAAGTTTGTCAGCAGTAGATAAAGAAACACAATCAGAAAGAATTTTGTCAACATCAGAAAAATTAGTAAGAGCAGGTAACGTTTCATCAACATCCGATAAAGGAGTAGAATCAAGTAAGATTTCATCAATGTTAGACAACAGACTAGGAACAGACAAAACTTCAACCACAATGGGAAAGGATTCCTTGACCATAGTAGATAAAGAAACAGGTTCAGGTAAAACTTTGACGACAGCAGCAACAGGCATTATAGCTATGAGTTCTTTAAGTTTAACAGTACCTTCGCTGACTATATTAGAAGTTATCGTTACTTCACTACAGCTGTTATTGTTGGTACGACAGAAATTTCTTGACTAGAATCATTTAAGAAAGCAGGAACAGGTAAAATTTTGACAAAAACGGCAACAGGCATTAAAGATACCGGTTCATGGACTTCAATAGGACCCTCTCTGACTGAATTTGAAATTATAGTCACTTCAGCGACATTTGTGCCTGCATATACGACAGGAATTTCGTGGGTAGAATCATTTAAGAAAGCAGGAACAAATTCTTGAGAAGCTAGCTGCAAGTCACTAATTAGAAGTATGGGTTGCACTGGTGTTGGAGGCACTGTTTGGGGTGGAAGTGAAAACGTCGGGTCTAGTTGATCATTTTTGAATCGTGAAGGATAGATGAAATTTGGTCCTTTTTAGTAGAGGTTCGGTAAGTAGGGGCGTGATAGCCGTAAACATCAATATTACAATTCAAAGGCTCAAAGGGCGAGCAGAAGGAGGTGTAGAAAAGGATGTAGAACTAGAGACGGAAGAAGCTTTGTTCAAAGCTGTATTCGCTGAAGAAGGGTACGTTGTGATACTAGTAGAAGGATGACCTGGATGAGGGACACAACAGAACGTAGCGTTAGAAGCAGAAGAAATTAGGCACCTAGTGACCGAGGGCAGAATTTGAAGTATGGTTTGAAGATCTATTAGTAGTAGGATGACAGTCTGGACAGTTGCGGCGAGAAACTCCCTTATGTCCGCAACGATAGCAATGGAGTACTTGAGGACGAGTACAACGTGTCGAAACATGACCAGGTTTATCGCAGTTAAAGCATACTACTTGACGAGTACAAGCAGAACTAGGAAGAAGAACAGTAGAACGTACGAAAGAAGTATCGGATCTGCCCGTAGGCGTAGGAGTAACCTTAACAACTCGGTCATGTGAAGTAAAAGTATTTTCCTCAATACATGTTGAGCTTGTCGGAGTTCTTCGACCCGTTCCAAAAAATTATGTACAGTAAGATTGTTTGGGTCACCAGAAAATTTCAAATTCCACTTCCACACAGGATGGCCTTGGTGGGAAGTCGAAAAAGAAGTAGCGACTGACTTAGGCACTGTAGCAGGGGCTGATTTCGGTTCAGCAGTAACAATATGTTGGTCGTGACTAGGTGATACGGAATTATCGGCCAGAATCTTTGCCGGTTCTAACTTCAGATATTTGTTCTGTAATTCTTGCAAGGAGTGTACGGTAGGCAAATGGGTTCTATGAAATGGATCAAGGTTACGAAGCAAAATGGACAATTGATCATCCTCATTAAAAGAACCATACCACTGGAACAGAGCCGTCTTACACGTGAAATAGTCCGCATGCTTTCTGATGACTCCTGCTGTCTATTGCAGATACCATCATACACTTATCCGCATATCAGTCATTTTGAATACAAATAAAGAAAAGAAATTGAAAGAAAGTAACTAAATAAAGGCTAACCGTAGCTCAATAAAAGCTCAAGAAAGAAATTATTGTGAATGCCGCCGAAACGTACATGTTTGTAAAACCACACTTGCCATTCAGTATTGCGTGCACGAAATTTCATAAAAACGGGAAAGAAAAATCTAACAATCCCGACGAGTGCTTTTAAAATTTTCGAAAAGAAAGTGAATATTAATTCGTTTAAATAATAACCAGAGTTCAAAGTAATACTGGTGTTATCAAACGTGATTAGAAAACTTGAAACACGATTTTATCTAATAGTACGCGACCTTAGTTCGACGAGTCTTTAGATGGAAATTACATAAGAATCAATTACACGCTGTCGTAATGTGTAGCAAGTTAAAGGATACTCAAAACAAGGTACCAACTATATAATTTATAGCGTTGACTCTTCGTTTTAGAGTAGATAGATTTGAAATTGAAAATGTAGTTAAAGCGTACTTATTGTAAACGAGTAAAACACAAGACGTTTTTGGGGTTTTGAAGAGTAGAAACGCAATCTATGGGAATGAGTAATAAAATAAACGGATACGATTTTACTGTCGGAAATGATCGTAACACAGTTAAGAGTAATTATTCGTAAAATCTACTCTATAAGGTGCTTTCATGTGTAGTCTGTCCCTCTAAATTTAATATTTACATCTTCCTATCTGATTTATAGTTAGCGAAACGCAAACGCGTTACACAGTCTTTAAAACTAATCTCAACTGAGATATTGAGAACAATGTAACTTATACCTGGATTACGGTAATTTCAAGGAAGATTTTTTTGTGACAAGAAAGCAAGATAACACTTAAACACCCAATTTTATTTTGACTTGATTCTTATATTAAAATTTATTTAGATACCTTTTGTGGTTGTTTGTTTTTGAATTATTCTTTAGAGAACAGGATTTGAAACGATAGGTACTGCTGCAATGTTTTGTCCGAAGTTCGCTTATGATTATAGAAGTAGCACGTAGCAAAGCTGTTTGCTTGTAGCTTATGTACGCCGCATTAATTTCTTTCTCTAAATAACGAACTGTTATTTTTCGACCCTACGTTGTCACTTTATTCATGGGTTTTGTAGAACGCAGCTGGCATGTACACATGCCTCTGCATTCATTACAGAAGTTAAATGGTCATCATAAGGGTCGTAAACAAACACTAATACGAGTACAAAGTCATCCTTTTAATGCAAATCAGTATTTAATGCAGAAGTCACACTATGTTGAACCACCTGGAAAGGTAATGAAAACAGATGGTTTCTATAATGGAATTTTCAAAGTTGATCTCTGAAATATTGATTTTGAATTCGATGAGTAGCGAAAATGCAAATCCCAGTAATCACTTTTCTCCCGTTGATTACATTCTCTTATATATTGTCAAATTGTTTATATTGAAATTTTCGTAAAGGAGTACGTATCTCATAACTGTACAAGTTGGAATTGTACAAGGAGAATTTACGTCCATGATTTTAGGAAACTAATTGCAGTTGGATTTTTAATTTCAGGTAATAATCGAAATATGCTGGGACAGATTTTTCTGCCCATTAATATACTGTTAACAAGAACATTATTTGAATGAGAATTATATCTACACTCTACACCAAATCTAGTGTCATATACTTCAACTTTTTAGATTTTTCTTTGGAATGCCTCCTCCGTACTTCTACGTAATGGATGATTTATACTTAAAATACTAAGTCGTGCAAGCATTAACTGCCACCATTACACAGCGTTTGAAAGCTAGAGATTTATGGAATGTAGAATCTTTGGATGTGAACGCTTGACCTCACAATAAATTTTTCTATTGGAAGAAATTTTCCGAGTTTAATAGTCTGTGCAGGTTGTTGAAACTTTGGATCGAAATCAAATTTACCCACACTATCACTTTTAAGAAGCAATGCACGCTTTTTAGCACATTTTAATAACGCTGGTGATGATAAATCACTATGAGTAACAATTTTTAAACGTTGTCAGTTCTGATGTGTATATTTTGTTTTCGCTCTTTTTTATACATAAAGGAAAAGTTGCGTCCGCACTTTACAAAAATCATCGGACTCGAATTTTCTGCTTATATTATGGAAGGGTAGAATTAATTATGCTTTGTATGACACTCATTGTTCTACACATGTATGTTTAGATGAAAACGAGGCACAAATGCCTTACTGCAGAACAAACAGGAGATATTACAATAAATGAATGACACAAAATTTCAAGGGCTTGCTTTATTGAAGTAATTAGGTGATTGTTAGCGTGAAATAACTTTAATATCTTTTGAGCAAAATATAAAATTTACTTACTTTGAGGGCGTGAAGCTGGCACCACGAAATAGCTATGAGCAAAATGTACCTTTCGTGCCAATATTGAACTAATATTAAGAGTTAAAAATTACGCTGAACAACGAATTGTAATTTTTTGTTTCCTATTGTGCGATTAGAGTTTTCGCACTGATTACGAATCTGTTAACTGAATCTTTCTATCACTCTCTAGTCAAAAGTTATGCATATTTTTAGAGTGGAACATTTTATTATGAAATGTTTACATTTGTTGCAATACAAATTATGATACCATGTCACCGCTGAATCTCAAAATTATTTTGAATGTTATTTTCGCTTGTAGAGTACCTCTGGAGCATCCCTGATTAAGTTTCAACAATAATATGCAAACATTGTTAAGCCCCACATCTCTTGGTATCGGTTTTTGCAATACACAATGTCTTGATGAAACCTTTCACCATGTTCGTCACTCACAGATCCTAGATTTGCAGCGAAAACTTGGAACACACCTCTTTAAATGATAGCCATGCAGCAGCCCCAACTTCTGTCAATCCTGAATCAAATGCACTGTTCTTCTGATGTGACGAAATTACGGCCCAATAAAAATTCCTTCTTTAATTTTTGTCTCACTTAGTCTGGGGAACTTATCTCTCAGATAGAATCCTTCACCATCTCTATTTATAGCTTTGGCAAAGTTTTTCATCAATCCCAGTTTTATTTGAAGAGGTGGTAGCAAAACTTTTTTTTTATCAACAAGAGGGAGATTTGCAATATTTTATTTCCTAGCAACAAGGTTTTCTCGCATTTGACAAAGTAGTGTTCATCCTGTGCTCTGCTATCCCATTCGCAGAGAAAACAGCAGCAGTATCCAGTGTAACCTGGTTGCATTCCTAACAAAAGTGCTATGACTTTTAAACCAACACACTTGCTCCACCGATGTTCTGTGTAATACTTTTTTCAAGTAGAATTTTCATATTGTAACAGATTTCTTTCATATGGACTGCGTGGGCAATAGGAATAGAGGGGTACGAATTTCCATTATGAAGGAGAATTTTCTTCAAGTTAAGAGTAGATGAATCAATAACAATTCTTCATTCGTTAGTTTTGTATTTACATCCTAATGTATGTACTAGTCCAGGGGCATCTACTCAGTACACCAACCGACCACACCTTGTAAAAAATGCAGAAAATCTTGGTTACATCTTCGATATGTCGATATGTGCATACCACTCTGTAATACATTCCAACTTTGCAACCTGGATCCCAACAATTTGGCTTGAGTTTTTGACACATTGAAACCCCGTACTAAATTGTTAGGCTCACCTTATGAAAATAAATGTGGAGTATCTATATCAAATGGTTGGAAATCAGAATCCGTATCTTCTTCCATAGGTTTAACAAGATTATGTTCAGCGACATTTAGATCGTCAAGTGTATATGATTCTGAACATTTGGCGACAGGTGAATTCTGGCTGTGAAAAACAAATCTAAGAGCTGATTACAGGTTTGGGTACTCTTGGACTTCAGTGAAATTCCAGTTAAATTCATAAAGCAAAAATAGCAATTTATAACATAATCTTTAGGTTTTCTCCAAACCATAGGCACTTCATAAGGCGTTGACTTACAGGTGCCGTTGAGACATCTCCTCAAATTCATAGCATACATTACGCAAATGATATGCTGCGCCCAAGGTTTATCCTGATTTCCTAGTTTACATAAAAAATAACGCTCATTATGCCAACTATCTATAAATGAAGAGAAAACAAATATAATTTGCATGTTAACTTGACACTAACTTATTTCTACATCATTTATTAAGGTTTATTTACTCACGGTTTGTTTTACATATCTTAAATAAGGACGATCTAGAAACACCAATGTTTACATTCGTACTAAGTTACCAATTCACATAAAGCAATAATAAATTTTCATTTTTGAACTAGTAAACTTGCAAGTTGCTACCCTTACATTTAGTTACGATCCCATAATTTTTTTTGGATTATGTTTACTCCACCGGTGCCATAGTAAAACTCACGAACTCGTCAAAGTGATTTATTGACTCTTGCAATTCAAGCATATCCCAGCCCGCGCGGCACACGTTTACCCCTCCCCTCTCCTCCGCGTGACCCATATCTTGTGGTGGTTACATTTTCACTTACCTGTTTTAACTTAATTTTACTTGTCAGTTTTTATTTTTATATCTCACTTTCACTGCTACATATTTTTATTCTCATAATGTAGCATATTTTGTCTAGACTGAATAATAAGTAATTGCCGCGTTAATTACGTAAAAGTCACATACTTTGTGTTGTTGTAATGTTTTTGATGTTCGCAACGGACGACATCTGTCCTTTGTAAATAATTAACTTCTTGTAATAAACGCATACGTAGCGTTTCGTAATATTGAGATGTTTTCATTTGCGTTGCTAAATTAAGTCATCATCCTGAATTTTTACGCTTACAGTGTATTTAAAAAGAATAATGTTATACCTTATTATCTGAATTATCTTTATAGAAACAAAATTTGAAACAATGCTTAATTTATATTTTTTATTTGTGAAGTCTACTATGCAGGGTACGTCCATATTTAGTCTGTCAATCCAAAATTAAAATTGATATTTTCTTCTTATCTGATTTATAGTTAACGTAACGCGGATGTGTCCCCCCCCCCAACGAGATTTATTCTTAAAATCTTCTGCCCTAACAACCCTCATGTCATTTCAGTACAAGTACTGCGCCAACTGTCCGTCAATTCATAAAATGAAAAAAAAATAAAAATCAAGGAATAAATAATAAAGTAAAAGGTAAAGAACCTAAAAGATGTCACGCTGCAGGTACCGCTAAAGGCGAAAGATCGTTGAATGGCCTTTCCCACTTCACAAAGGAAAAGAACACTCGCAGGGGAAAGGCTTTTCGTCTCCTGGTGCTGAAGTGCTAGGGTAATACCATCTGAGATACGGGGCAAACTACAGACCCCGTTCAAGTATTACCCCAACTCTCTGGACATAATTTACGATCGGACGATTGGTCAGAAAGTCTCTTCACAAATTGACCCCAACTACCACTCTTTCTATCCCTCTTGTCATCTCATCCAAGAAAGAACCTTAAGTACATTCTATTAAGGAAGTAATTTCCCCAAATCAAAGAAAAATATTAAATTACGTAAACAATTATACTAACCCATATTTCAACTTATACTTTTTTAATCTATCATTTCGTCTTTAGTTTCATTACAAGTTTCGTTTGGTTTTAAATTTTTCCCGTGCCAAATCTCTCGGGATTGATTTATTTCATCACTAATTTACACATCTTTGTAAAAACTTTGTCAACAATCGTAAATAGTCCTAGAAATTTAAATACCCACACGGCTCTGAACAAGTCCGTTGCGTCTGAGAGCAAAATTTTTTCCTTCAAACTTTATTTCCGACTTCATGTCGCACGTCATAATTATGTTTTCCCCAACATTTTTCTCAATTTGGTAACTATTAAATCTTTATTTTTTTCTCACCCTAACTCGTAGATATTTCCTCGAATTTCATTTTCAATAAAAAGTCTATAATGCATTTTGATACTCCAATACAATTTTTCAAAATAGTTCGAAATGGCTGAAATACAAACAAACTACGTTACAATTACTTACTCAGATAGGCTTTTCTACTGTGATAGTTGAGGGGCATCAAACCGTCTTGTATCAGCAACCTTTTAGGTGTTTTCTTTACTCTGAAGATTGTTATACCGAATAGGCCTCCTTTGCTTTTGGTTTCCCAATTTTATCACACTATACGTTACATTTTTCTATAATCCCTTTAAAACATATAAATTTTGTCATATCAAAGAAATTTTTAAAATAAAGTGCTTCTCCCAACTACGACTTTATCACTGCGATACTAGATATCCTTTCACGGTTATTTAATTTTATCTAATTTATAAATACAGCCAAATAAAATTCAACGTAACCTCAATATCTATTGACATTAAATAATTGCCATAAGAATACAAATATTTTTCCTAAAAAACTTAATTTTCTAAACACCAGACTGGCCAGGTATTGCAAAAACAAAAACGTTAAAAAGTTATATGCTTCTATTACCAAACCGATTATCCAAAGTTTTACAATAATGGTAGTTAGATTCTGAATCCCATTTCAGCTAAGGTTAAATATGATATTTTACTCAACGACACAACTTGCTGGACCCAGTCTCCAGAACAACATTTCGGCAACTTTAATGAAACTTCGAATTCGTTGTTTTTATTTGTGGCGTATGTCAAATGTATTGTCAAAATTTTGATTACCAAGGAACAATTCAAGTTGCAATTAATTTCATCGCGTTTGTCACCTAATGTGTCCATTGAATCATTTCAGTTAAATATGATTACCTATGGAATCAAATTATCACCCCAATTAGCGATAAAGACGCTTCAACAACTAGCTAGTGACGAAGGTGCTACGACCTTCAATGAAGTTTTATCTATTTTATTGATTTGCTTGACATTGCTCGAAGACACTTTTTTCACTCAAATGTGAACTAAATGCCGAACCTGAGCTGCGTACCCCCACCACAATAATTTTATGCAGGATTATTTAGATTTTGATCACTTGACATTGTAAAACCTACGTCTGTTGGAAATGATTATTACTTTGTACCTTTAAGGACGAAGGTAATACAAACAACTCTTATTTTATTTGACGCCTCAACTAAGACCAAAAGTGGTATATTACTCAACCACACTCAACTTACTGGAACTAGTCTCCAGAACAACATTTTGGCAATTTTAAAGAAATTTCGAATTTGTCTTTTTATGTTCATTTGTGACATACGTCAATTGTATCGGTTAATTTTCGTATCACCACAAAATCATTGTAATTAATTTTATCGCGTTTCTCGCCTAATGAGCCGATTAAAACATTTCAGTTCGTATATACAGTTACTTATGAAGTTAAATTATCATCCCATTTAGCGATGAAATCGCTTCAACAACTAGCTAGTGACAAAGGCGACAGGTTTCCGTTAGCAGCTGAAAATATATATATATATATATATATATATATATATATATACGAGGGCGGTCCGATACGTACTTAGCCTCACCGCCCGATGGCGCCACTATCGCAAGATAAATTTACTACCGTGCCGTACATTCTCGTAGCACTCAATAAATTCATTTGAATTCCGTACTTTTATTGAAGATAGCGTGTGGAAACGGGCGTGTCTCCGGAGTTTAGAACATTGGAAAAAAAGCAATATCGGTAGGTGAATCGGTTTTTATTTTTGGAAGGAAAATCGCGCAGCGAAATCAAAGAGCGCTTGAATGCTGTGTACGGTGACTCTTCTCCTTCGATGGCTACCGTCAAAAATTGATTTAACGAGTTTCAACGTGGTCGCACGTCGTTTTTTTATTAGACACGCTCAGGTGTCCTGAAAACGGCTACCACGGAAGATAACATGACAAAAATCTACGATTTCGTATTGGCAGATCGCCGATTGAAGTATGTTTCGTTATGACAGTAGTGTCGGCTTTTGATGCAAAACATTTTTGAACTTAAAAGTGCGTGCACAAATGCTTTAGTCAGTGCGGTGCGGCGCGTTGGACAGTCGGTCCACAGCCTTTGTACTGTGTAGTAGCATAAACAAGCGTGCGTAACCAAGTAGAAGTTTACCTCCTAGGTGCACCGAGATGTGACTACATACACCACACACATTGACAAAACCAAAGTCAGTACTGTGCTCTTAAGTACATGTATAATTTTTTTATTTGATCAATCACCTTTCGTATACTCGTGACGCCTGGACACCTATTTCCAGCTATTTGGCTGGTGGTCCTGTCGAGAAGATTTAACTTTGACATATCAAATAATCCTTTCTTCCGGCATGATCGTTAGTGTTTATTAATTGGACATTGTAGGAACTCAAACTGTGTTGACGTAATGTGTGCCAAACTCGTACATGAGGAACACCCATACATGTAGAAATTCTTATTGTGCTTATAGGTGGATTTTGTTCTGCCGCTTCCAGAATTTCTTCTACTTTATTCAAAATTTACTAAACTGAACGCTGAGAATGAAAATCACTGAAAGAGCACCAAGTTCACACAGTTTGTACATTGTTCGAGTATATGTTCTTGAATTCAAAATTACTCGATTGGGAAACCGCCTTTGATAATCTTTACGGGCATCACATGCCTTCTATTCAAAAAATCATAACAGAACACCATATCAGCGTATTGAGCAGTACTAAATACGTGTACCATTTTTAATAAATTAAACAAACAAGCGCAGATAAGTGATATGCTGCTTGGCATTTATTTTACAATTTTATCCTACTCATTTGTGTATCTAGTTTAGGAGATGGTTGGAAAAGCAAGTCCAACTTATACATAATTGTAAAGGGATGCACGTTAAAATAGTTGTATCTCATTCACCCTTGAGAATTGGACACGTGTTCATATGAACTTTTTTGCTTAAAATGAACAATACTGTATCATATTAACCTACGTATCATTCCTCCCCAAACACCCTATATATTGCAGATAAGTTAAACGCATGACCGCTAATAACTTTTTGTTAAATCAACCGTTTTTTGTATTATGTCTATTCATCGATTTTATTTATACTGTAGCATATTCATGTGCATGCTATTGCATTAATTATGAGATTTATAAAGGCTATCAGTCAGGGCATAAATAAAAAGCGGTTAATACACGTAAAAGCTGTCCGTTTTATAAATGTAAATCAGTCTTAATGCATAAACCATGCTTTATTAGAATTACCTGAAGAGATTTTAAAATAGATGAATTTTATAATGAAATCCTAAAAGATGATTTTAAAATAATGGACTTTAACATTTAATGTGCAAAAACTATGCCGGTCTTAATTATTATTTTTCTAATTTGTATTACAATTTTGAATTGCTTATATAGCGATCTTTGTAGTAAACGTTTCTCTTTGCAAAAAGGAAATAATACAAGAAAATGTGCATCATCAATACAAACTTTGTTGAGAAACCATTAGTCAGTCTCACGGAGCTACTGAATGTGCTTGAACACATCTTTAAATACTTTCGATGCAATGTTAACAATAATTTTGAATATGAATTGTGGATTACCGTTGTTTTATTTAAATAAAACTAGACAATTTCTGAGTCTTACCACCTTATGAAAATTTTTCGCCGAAGCTCACCTCTTTGTAGCCTTTCGGTAATGTTACATTCGTGCGTGATCTGTTCTAAAAGTACTAAATTGTGCAGCCGCATTACCTGACAATTTAAAGCTCCGAGATTTATGGAATGTAGAATGCTTTGATGTAAACGCCTGACCTCACAATAAATATTTCTGTTGGAAAAAATTCTCTGTGACAAAGGTGACTGTAGATTGCTGAAAGTCAGATCAAAATCAAATCTGCACGATCTATTTGAAGAAATCATCCAAGCTTCTTTATATATTTTGATGCCAGTGTAAATGTAGGTGACGAGATTTTGATTTTAGTAACTATCACTTTATAGTTGTTACCCCTTTGCGTGTACTGTTGTTTATCATACCTATAAGAAAAGTTATGGTCAGCCACATATACGAAAAGGGCGATTTGTATTAGTTCGGTAAAAAAAAAACGAAATTTCTGGTTACATTCAAATCGAGAATTATATTAATTAATCTTTCTAGAAATAAATTGATTGCAAAGTTTAGCTTACATAAAGACAAATAACCCTTTACTAGGCTAATGCAAGCAGAGGGTGCCATGTATTCAGGGGCGAACCAGGAGCATTTATGCTACCGTAAAATTATAAATCAACCGGCCCGGTCAATTTTTTGTTTTTAAATAGCGCGAGTTAGGTTTTGGCCTTTGGGAGCTGCTTATTTAAAAAGTCTACTTCCAAAAACTTTTCTAACAATTTATTTAAACAGAAATTACAAGTGGAAATTTAATTTACAAGTACTATATCTAAAATATTCTAAGTTGAAATTACTATTAAATGAACGAATTTAGGGCGAGTTGTGAGGTTCAAAACTGACTAACCACCTTGGGCTCTTCAGGGTATTTATGTTGTCCCTGCCCTTACATTGCTTGTGGGATCTGCAGAGCTCATGTTTGCTTATTTCTTTATTCATTTATACAGTACAAAGTAACAATCTTAATTTTAATAATTGCGGTTTTATAACCTACTGTGACCTGCCCCTGCAGTGTCACGTTGCGTCTTGAATACAATGTATTCACATCCGTTCTCATGTCTTCTGTCTAACTTTTATTAACCTTTTATTATCTATCCTTGAGTTATACAATGTTGCAAGTTAACTTAAGATTCAATAATTCCATTTAATTATACATATATTTGATTTGGAGGATATGTAAATAAAGCATACGTAGTATATTAACCATACAAACAATATCGGTAACGTAGAAATATAAAACTATATTTTTATCATACTTGCAAGAAATAAAGTGAATATACATAGGTAAATAATTGTAGCAAATCAAACTAAAAGCTCCTTTCTTAACAAAACTATTTGTTTCAGCCATTTTGTCATTAATAGAAGCACAATCGATACAAATAAAAACGTTTTTTCACATGTCATTAACATAAATTATTCTACATTGTCATTTGATAATGTACACCTCAGTCGATCTTTGACAAATTTTAATTTAGAGAAAGATCTTTCATACGAAACTTGCCAATGCCAACACACGGTACGATTCAGTAAATAAATTAAATTTGTATAGTAAGTGGTAACAGCAAATAGCGCAATTTCTACAATTTTTACACGTTGTTAGTTTATCCTCACTTTCTTCTTTTTGTCCGTCTTTTTCCTCAGATTCTTCAAACTACATGTTCCGTTCAAGTAATAAATATTCTTCAACTACTGAATTTTTTAACCTATCCCATTACTAGCAAAATCAATAATCTTTTTAGATAAATGATTTTCAGTAGCTCGCTCATCAAACTTAATCAACATTTTGCTTAAACATTGGAGCGCGTTTTCAGTAATTGCATTTTCAGTAATTTGTTTAAAGTTACTAGGTGAAAGAAAACTTAAATCCATGTGTAGTTGACTATTCTTTTCAAATCTAGTTACCATACTTTGAATTATTTTATCCAAAATCACGTTATAGACAGTTATTGTAAAATTGTCATTTGCATAGGTAATCGGGGTATCTCTTGTTGCCTCTGAAGCCATTCTTTTCTTGAAACGATTTCTTATTGGAAACGCATCTTTAATTTTTATATCATGTATATCTCTTTGTTGCAACTCGTTGGAAACCTGCTTTATAAAGGACTTTGAAGCCGTTGTTATTGCCCCGGCATCTCTTTGTATATTCCTTAATTGTTTTAAAGTTTCTAGTCCGCTTGTTTGTAAATAATTCGATAATGGTGTAGTACGACTAAAAATATGTGCCACCAATATTGTTTCGTATTTTTAGAAGAGAAAATGACTCGAAATTTGTCGATTTTGAGGAAATAATATTCAACATATTAAAAGACCCCACGTGTAGACGCTAGGTTGCGGGCAGGGGAGGGTACTAAAGGTCCAAAAAATTAGTTTTTTGCAAATAACTCGGAAAATATCAACTTTACGGAAATTTATGTAGATACCAAAATTGTAGCTTACAAAATCCTGCACAATCTCATTTTTTATTTAAGTCTGTATGAACAAATGGGGCAGAGCTATAATCTTTTTAAGCACTGGTAGTTTTGCGACGCAACAAAATCGCGTACCCGCGTCGCGCATTTTTCGCTAATATCTCGAAAATGGACTCTCAAATCGAGAAATGTTTTAAATAAAAGTTGTCCAGAAATCTAATTACGAACAATTTCGTTTTTTATTCATTTCTGTACAGCCCAAAATCTCCGAGTTATTAATTTTTTTATGTTGATAGTGGATGTTAAAATCAGCATTAATTCTTAAAGTATAGGTCGTACATATATTCTAAAATGAACTCTTGAATTGAAAAATGTTCGAAATAAAAGTTTTATAGTATGTAATTACGAAATTAGTTGTTAGTCTTCTTTTTATTCTCTTCATTTGCATTATTTGAATAGTTTTCATCCGATTCGGAATCGCTCATTTCGTCAGATACGAACTTATTTAGGCAGTCGTTCTGATTGCAATTAACACAGAGGTCAGAACATCTTTACCCTGCCTTTTTGCAGCCACATGACCCTGTGCAATTCGATTTTCATTTACATGCTATTAATTTAAGAATCTCCTACGGTGCAGGAGGATCAGTTGTGAGAACAGGCTGAAGGCACCCATCAATTTTTTTTCAGCCCCATGATTGCGGATCTTTACTGTTGCCCAGCCACGTTTGAACTTGATGGTAAGTTCTATCGGTCCTAAAAATATCGGCTTAGTACCAAACGATTCAGAAAGACCACAAAAATAACTTTTGACACTTTAATAAGTACAGAAAAATGGTTAAGGACACGTTTTTTCATCATTTCAGACGACTCATAGTGATGATCTGCTACATACGTAAACTTACCTGTCTTTTGAAACGCCAATTTCTCATCACGATGCTTTCAAAATTACACGCCACAAACTTTATTTTATAGTAAATTTTATCACCTTTAATTTCGGTCTCTTGAAGTTTTTGGTAAAGTTAATAGAAACGAAGATATTTACAAAAAAACGAATGCTAATGCAATTTTTCCAAAATTTATCAAAAATACAGCAATATTCATAAACTTTTTTTTAAATAAAACATAGTTTGAGAAAGAGTTATACTACTCCAGCACGTTCATATATACATATATGAAGTAATGAAAACAAGATAAAATAAATTTTTGAAAAATTATTATCCACATATTTTTGGACTAAAATGATAATGTAAAAAAAATTGATTTTTTTCTTAAATATTTAAACGCCTGTAACTCGTCAACGTTTCAATGAAAAAAGCTCTACAACGTCGCATTTTATGGATAATAAAAATATCTTCAAGAAAAATACATAACATTACTACCTTCAACCAATCAGAAACAGTTGTTTTTCAAAATGCACTCAAAAATGACATTTTTTTATGTTTTTTGCTCTTAACTTCAAGCTATCTTTACCAAAATGGATTCATGTATACATCAGCATGTTGAAAATTTTACTCTTCATTATATATTCTATAAGTGTACGACCTATACTTTCAAAGTTAATACTGATTTTTACATGCAAAACATCCACTATCAACATTAAAAAAAATTGTCTTTTAATTAATACTCGGCGAATTTGGGCCGTACAGAAATGAATAAAAAACTAAATTGTTCATAATTAGATTTTCTACAACTTTTATTTAAAACATTTTTCGATTCGAGAGTCCATTTTCGAGATATTAGTAAAAGAATGCGCAACACGCGTACGCGTTTTCGTTGCGTCGCAAAACTACCGATGTTTAAAAAAATTATATCGCTGCTCCATTTGGTCGTACAGACTTGAATAAAAAATGAAATTGTGCGGGATTTTGTAAGCTACAATTTTGATACCTACATAAATTTCTGTAAAGTTGATATTTTCTGAGTTATTTGCGAAAAACTAATTTTTTGTATCTTTTGGAGCCTCCTCTGCTCGCAACGTAGCATCTACACGTGGGGGTCTTTTAATATGTTGAATAGTATCCTAAAACAAGCCAGTTTACAAAGTTTCAGCCCAGTCAGTATTATTTCTTCGAAATTTTGTCATTTTATTGGGCTAAAATACGGAATTGGAATTACTGTACTTTCCAAATGAACCAAATGCTCTCCGTAAAGCCACTTCCTTAGCCCACCATCTCGTTTCGCTTATAGTTTGTAATTTCTTCCTTTTTTCAACATCAAACCAAATATTCATCCGTTTATAAGATTCTTTAAAAAACACAGCTAACGCATTTAATAAAGAAAAAAAAAGACGCAGCTGCAATTGAATCTTTTGGTCACAAAGTACTAAATTGATGGCTGTAACACCATACGTGAATTTGTTGAGGTAAAATACTACTTAACCAAGCAGAAAAACTATTAAACTCACCCGACACATTCGCCGCCCCATCAGTAGCATTTGCTATGCACTGCTAAATATTTAAATTATTTACAAGTAATACGTTTTTTCAAATCTCTAATAAACTGTCACTAGTACAACTTTCGCAGCTTATTAAGCAATTAGTTTTTATTGATTTTTCCTTCAAAAACATATTATACCAACACTGCATTGATCTTTTACTGAAACATCATGGATTGTATCAAGTTGTACTGAATACATACCTGCGTTTTGAATTTGGTTGGAAGCTTCTTTTTTAATCAATGACGCAATAGAGTGTATTACTACAACTACGTATTTTTTGATACCAAAGTTAATAAACTTTCTCGCCCTTTTCTACTTAAGAGGTGTGGCTATTAAATAACGAGACGAACGCTGTTAAACATTTTATTTTAATTTCATACATATTTACTTGTTATTATCTTTAATATACACTCCTCTTCTATCTCCACAACGCTCCATGCGAATCTTCCATTGTTCGAAAAAGTGCTGAAAGTCTTCTTCTGTCAGCTCCTTCAGGACGCGTGCTGCTTTTTTCCACAGCTTCAACGGACTCAAATATTGTTCCTTTCAATACATATTTCACTTTAGGAAACAAATAGAAATCGCACAGCGCACGATCCGGCGAATAAGGCGGATGGTCAAACACGGGGATGCTGTACTTGGCTAGAAACCTCTTGACAGACAATGCGGATTGAGCCGGCGCATTGTCTTGGTGGGGAACCCATGACTTGTTCTTCCACAATTCAGGTAGTGATGTTGATTAATAGTTTGAGCTTCAGGAACGCAGTGAAGATACACAATCCCATGAATGTCGAAAAAAACAATTATCATTGCTTTGAATTTTGATTTGCTCAATCGAGCTTTTTTGGCTCTTGGTGAAGATGAGCTCTTCCAATGCAAGGATTGGCGCTTTGTTTCAAGGTCATAAGTAAAAAACTACGATTCATCTGTTATTATCCTTTCCAATAAGTCTGGGTCATTTTCAATGGCATTCAAAGCGTCAGTACAAACATTTTTGCCTGCGTCTTGTACAAACGTGAGAATTTTAGGCACCATTTTTGGCACATACTTTTTGCATGTTAAAATTGTTATGTAAAATTTGCCGTACGGATTCTTTTTCAATTCCTACAGTTTCATCAATCGCACGAATACTTAACCGACGGTCAGATCGAATCAGACTACCGATATTTTCGATATTGTCTTCCGATTTTGAAGTAGAAGTCAGGCGTGAATCATCTTGAACGTCCTCCTGGCCATCTTGAAAACACTTAAACCACTCAAAAACAGGTGCACGCGATAAACATTCATTGCCATACACATTTTCAATAAATTATAAGTTTCAGTAGCCGTATCTCCAAGTTTCATGTGAAATTTCACAACAATTCGTTGCTCTATTGTTACACTTAACATTTTTTCCGGCGAAATAAAAAACAACTCTAATGCGAGCGATGGTTAGGGCTATACTAATTTGTTTACAGAAGCGAGAGGCGCTGCATTCGCAAGAGAAGGCTTCACGATAAACAACTGTCGATCGGTGCATGCGCACTGCTTCTGTAGCAGCGTTAGTCTCGTTATTTAATAGCCACAGCTCGTATACCAGTCTGTTGTTCTTGAGCAATTTTGCTTTTATTTATTATAATATTTAAATGTTCTTTTAAAACAACGTCATACTTGCTTATTAACAAAATAAGTTCTAATAAATTTCCATGGTCAAGTGTGGGATTATCTAGTGTGTATGCAGCGTCAAATTTAGTGCCCCTGAAACTTAAACTACGGTTTCATATAAGTTTTACTACTTCTACAACTCTTTATAGAATTTGTCGTTTCATTTTAACTTGGTCTTTTCTAATAGTTTTTGGCTTGAGAACAACAGGGTGTTAATATTTTTTTCGTGTAAGTGTAAAAAATAAACTTCTGTACAATGACTATGCATTTTACTACCTTCGTGTTCTTTAATTGTTTGATGAATATGCTTCCAATCGTTCATTCCTTCGATAAACGAATTACTTTCGTTTTTCTTGCAAATGCTAGGCAAACAGAGCAATACAATTTATTATTTAATTCATTATAACTGAGCCGACAACGGCTTTGACCCTTTTCCTTATGAAATATTTTTTGGAAAAAGACAAATTACTGAATGGGAAAGATTGCATGGGATGCAATTTAAAAAATAGAAACATATCGAACATAGAAGGCCTAACAAACACATCCAACAACGATTCACTGGCTGCTTCATTCTCATTTGAATCTTCTTCTGCTACCATAATTGTTGGCGAAATTGGATGTTTAACTGCTACTGTATTTTTAACTTCTAACGCTAATTTTTGTGTTTCTTCTGCCAATTGCAAGGAAGTGGAGGTCGATGGTTGTAATGATTGTAAGAAAGTAGACGTCTTTATCCCTGCCAAGCTTGCCTGTTCGGCCGTTTAATGAAAATACTTTGTAAGTTCGCACATTTTTTTTATTTTTTCGACCAATAATTTCTTTATCTTTTCGCGAAATTTTTCCGCACCCCTTTAGATTTTGTGTGGCTCCATATTTATACAGTTATTGTCTATTGAATTGTTTAAACCAACAACAATATAAACTATAACTATGAATACTTTTACGTTTTATAAACTAGTGTATACAGAATGGTCGCCAACTTTTATTGTACAAAACTAGCACGGCAGCACTAAATCTAAAAATCAACAATCTTAAATCAAAGCATTTATGTTTATTTCTCGATTCCGATATAATTTACAAGCATTCCGAAAAGGGACTGAATGCTCAACCAAAAAACTCAAAAAAGCGTAAAAGCAAGATAAAGAGATGGATCTCTTAGGATTTTATGAGTAATGGGAATTTAGTGCCAGTAAGCTGTAAATAAACAACGCAACAAACAGCTCTCGATGAGCGACGACATAATCACAGAATCAGAAATACCTGCACCTCACAAATTAAACTCCGTATTGACCCTATTTTATAGAATTCCTTGTAAAATGTCCTACTTATCCAAGGTTCAGGTACTACAGCCTTTCCTCGGTAAAAGATCAATTAACTCTAAACCTTCTTTGCACCCCATTGAAACCTTTGGACTCTTTTTTAAATTGTTTTCCTTTTATCTTATTTATAGTTTGTAACATTGTAATTGAAAATAAATATGTAAGAAAGAGCAAACAAAACAACGTCAACAACGGAATGGACTTACTAACGGAAACGCATTCAGCATTTACTGACTGACTGATATGCAAAATAATGCGAAAATGGATGTATTGTAGATATGTTAGGGTCGAATAACGCCACATTCATCTGCCTTTTACAAATCAAGTTCTCCTTCCTTTTTTCAATTACACAGACTTAATGGTCTGACTTATTTGTTAGACTCCACGCCTTTAAATTACATTAGAACAGTAAGACCAAAATTGCCTTTTGCTGTTTTTCTTTTTTCATTGCAAAGATGCAATTGAAATGATCGGCGTTTCACGAGAGCACTGGTTGAGTATATGAAAATTCTTTGGCTGGGGTCATAATATTATTCATATTATTTTAATCATCATTTTATCTTCGGCCCAAAATGTATCGGTCCACCGGGATTTATCCCGGTATTCCGGTAGACCAATCCGTCCCTACATGTATTGGGATTGGAATTATAAGAAAAAGCGTTTCTAATATAATGCGATGGCAAATGATATTCTGACTAACCACTTACCAAAAACTCAGGCACTCGCGGGTTCTGAATCTGAATTGTCTTATTAGCAGGTTATGGCAATATACCATGGCGACCCGTTTTTTTGACTTGACTTTAAATTAAAGTAAAGGTAACCCTCCAAAGGACCATTCAGACGTTAAAAGAAACGATTTAAGTTGAAATGGCCGCAATGCTGCTAGAAATGCTGCGCTAGTTTGCAATGAGGCATCAAAAATGTGTACAACGAATGAACGCCATCTTTCGGAGTTTCTTTCAAATAATGAATGATTGTGAACTTGTCATCTATAGTCCTCCCACCAAGAGGTACGTTCTCAAAACTAAACAGATATAATAGCATTTGTATTACTGTAACTGTAAAAGTTAGGTACCATTTCTCGCGAAAGTTCAATTCTTCCAATTCAATAACAAATAAACAATAGCGACGACAACAAAATGTTACGGAAGTCCGTGGGGACAAGACCGAAAGTAGTCAAATAAGCAAAGAAAATAGTCCGCACCGAGTACCGCAACAAAACAAGGGGCATCCAAAAAAATTAATGCCGTGCTATCTAAAACATATATAGGCCTTAAGAGTTAATCTTAATTTCTTTAATCAATACCAATAATAGCAGTCACCATTGTATTCCGACGGTCTGGAGCGAAGTCGAATCCATTTCCAATACCAAAAACTTAAAAAGAAAAATCCAACCCAAATTTATTGTTGAAGTCATCGGCCGCTGTAGCGAATTTAACAACTGATGATGACGTTTTGTAGATCCTTATTCATAAGGCTACAGTTATCAACACGCCAAATTCCAAAATAATACATAAGGATAGTAAAAGTGATTTTAACGCTTTAATATTTCTTAGCTGCTCCATATTCAAAGTTCAATATTAAGGATGTGATTCACTTCACATTTCCTAACTATTTAAAACTAATGTACTGCAAATGTAATTTTGCTTTCAGTTTGAGGATTTAGTACACATACAGAACTTACACATAAAGTTATCACTAAAATATTTCATAAAATTATATTTTACAGGAGTAGCATCTTTCTAATTTTACACACACGGAGCAGGCTTCTTAAAAGCAAAGGACCTACACAAAAATAAAGACCCTGCACTCGTATTCAAAAACATTATTTGCATCTCCTTTTGCGGAAAGTTGGCAATAATCATTTCTATTTCAACCGTAGCTTCAGTTGTAAACGCATATGTGTAGATAATCAGCCACCTGAAAGTATAGTATTTTTTCTTCAAAACATTTTTTGTTGATAAAACAACCATATGGAGGATATTTTTAAAACATCACCTGCTGATAAGAGGACAACAGAGCGAATTCCCCTTGATAAAATCACGTTTGCATCTGCTTTGTACAACCAGTCGTAGCGATTCCAAAACAACCCGTACCTAGGGCTGGCAAAATTCGAAAAGTTGTATTCGATTAATCGAATTTTGCAGTATTCGCAAACCGATTAAACCGATTAATCGATTTTCTATCGAATATTCGGTTAATCGAATATTCGATTAATCGGTTAATCGAATGTTCGATTAACCGATTATTCGATTGTTAACAAATTTTTTAGTTAATTAATTGGCTAGTTATTAATCGGTTAGTCAATTAATCGTATGGTTGTCTAGATAATCTATTAATCGACTAACCGTTAAATCGACTAATAAACTAGTCAAACAGATTATTTCTAACCAAATAATCGTTTGTCTGATTAATTCACTATCGTGCGGGGTAGTCAATTACAAAATCCATCAAGTCGTGTTTCATTTCATTTTAAAGTATCCTCCATCCAATAGCAAGATCTTGTCCTGAACTTGTACTGTGTATGGTTGTATTTTTTGTTTTCTCTCACGTTATAGCTTGCACATATAGGAAAAAGAGAACTTGGGCTCTATATACGTAATACAAATAATACGGCTATAATTTAGTTAGGTATTATAAGTTCAAGTTAGAAACAAACTTACAAAATAATTTTAAAATTATGAACTTGCAGTTTAATAAGCAACAACTAAATTATAAACTATAATAGTGGACACACTCAGGTAATCGGAAATCGAACAGCTATTAATACAAGCGTTTCTTTACTATATTATTGTACACTTACGTAGGTAGTTGATTTTAATCTATTAGGTAATCAAACTGAATTATATATACGTCACGGATCATGTTAGTCAATTAACACAATAAAAAATTATTCTTCCAATTGATTCAAGTCAGTTAATCAAATAACAGTGATTATAGGTGTTGTTAGATGTATATCCAATTTATATGACAAAAATATATCGTTTGCAATTTTGTATACAAGTCCAGTTCCTGTTCCCAGGTCAGACCACCCTTAAGTTTTATTAGTTCTTGGAAGGTTTAATTTAAAGTAGAATCGAGGGTTTTCCTTTGTATTATAAAACGGACGCTGCTCCTTTTAGGATAAATCTTTTACAACATTTTTGTACTGTTATATTTTTAATTTTATAGAACTTTCGTTCTATAAGGACTTGCGTCTTAATAGAAATAAAAGCAAACCATTTTTCTTCTAACTGTATTTTATTTACCCATAATTTTTAATAGGTGTGTCCTATTGGTCGACTAATCGAATATTCGATTATTCGAATATTCGAATATTTGATTAATCGATTATTCGAATATTCGATTAATCGATTAATCGATTATTCGAATATTCGATTAATCGATTATTCGAATATTCGATTAATCGAATAATCGATTTGTTAATTTTTAAAAACCGCGATTTTCGATTAATCGATTAATCGAATAATCGATTAATCGAATTTTATTGCCAGCACTACCCGTACCTAACTAGCTAAAGAGTATTTGCAACCAATCTTGCAGAGTCATAGAATAAGTGTAGGATTGGTGGCCTACTTTCGCATAAATTGTAGAAATTTAACATATCAATTAATAATTTGTATGAAGATAGCAAGCAAAAATAATCTTGTAGAAATCCGTACATAATTAATTGCAAAATTTCTGAAAACAAATGTTGTTAATAATCGAATACGCGATTTAAACTTATTAGAATATTTCCGAAGCAAATGTTTTGATAAATAAATATCAGATTTAAACAGTACGGATATGAAATTTTAAATTAAGTATGAGCCAAATTATTTAGTTACAGGGACGGAAGGAATCAAATAACAATACTAAATAAACGGTAATAATTTAACAACAAACAGCAAAATACACGACCGCAACTCAAACAACGTTTACTACAAACTACTCACAGGTTGAACAACTGAGCAATATTTTCATGATGGCGTTTGCTGTCGTTGCGTTCCCTTTCATTCGTGTACCTAAGCCCCGTCGGTCATCTCTAGGCGTGCGAATTGTAGATTGTTTTTATCAATAAATTTTAGATAAAATAGTATATGTTTAATAGCTTTTTTTTAGTTTTTCCGTTTCAGTATGACAAACTTACAAATTAAATTAAGTGAATTACAGTCACTTTAATATATTCGAAATTTTTCTGTATCGACGTTCCCCTTTTTCAATTATTTTTTTTCTCTTTCTCCAAATGTTAGCTTAAAATTCAAACTAACTTGCTTACATAACCATTTTCGTTTCACTTGCGGTATGTGAAGTTAGTACTTATACTTTGTCTTCTTCTTCATTTATAGTTTTGATACCTACAAATTATAAGAAAAAAACCTTACAAACCTAAAAGTAATTTTGATATCTAAAACTGTTACGGGTGAATGGAGGATTAAATTCTTAAATTTAGAATTCATTACAAGGGAATGGAATCCCGGAACAAAATAAGGGTGCACCAGCTAACTACAGTGGTGCGGAAATGGGTTCACATAGAAACAATGAAAAAAAATGAGTAGAACTCGAAAAAGGTAATAATTAACTAGGTGCAATTTTAAGCTACGTTACCATAATACTTACCTTGAAAGGTTTTCAATACTGTCAACTTTATTGACGCCAACTTGTCTAGTCTAGTCTAGTCTGTGAGAATCCCCTAAATGACGAATATTTCTGGGGATTTTGACCTCCTGGTGAAATGGAGTTCAAAAATGCTACACTATATGTGCACACAAAGACGCTCACTGCATCACCTAAATTAATTTTAATATAGCATTATTTCATTATTCCTGCAAGCAAGTGTACAAACAAAATTTTAAAGTTGCTTATATTAATTTAAACATCAGCGTCATACTATATTCCTGTAAGCAAATACACTCGCAGATTTGCGAAATTTTATAATCAGGTTATTCTGAATTAACCATAACCCAGATGATTCAATTATGATAGTTTACAAGTCTCAAGTTTTTGAATAAAACTAGTACTGTCCAGATTTTATATTAATAATGACTTAACAGTATACTTTAACTAACGGCGCACATGGTATAATTTTATCAATATTTAATTAATCAAGTGTCATTCATAAATATCATCTACAAAAAAAACACAATTTTTAATAAATTATGACTTACAGTAACGCTTTCAGGTGGCTAAAGAATTCCATGGAGTCAAGAGTAAATTAGTTTGCCTTCGGTGCTAATATCCAAAATGTTATTACTTGGAATCAAACGGTCCAAATATATTAGTGTTTCGCGGAATCTCACCACGTTAACGTCCGTCTGTTAATCCATAGCGAAAAAGGTATATTCGACAAACCTTTCACGATCACCCTCACGTCTGCTTTTGTTTATTGTTCGCGAATAATGTATTTATTTCTGATTCTCCGTCCACGACCTAGCGTCTGTCATTTATTTCCTCTCTTCATACGTTTGATGGGCATTATACCACAGAGAGGTACCATAACTTTTTAAACAGTACATTGTTTGATCTTCTGTATGATGTTCCACTCTAATTAATACAAGATATGTGGCATCAGCATGATGGGTTCCCGCCTCGTCGAGGAATACAAGTGACCCAATGGCTGAATACTCATTCCCCAAATAAATGGATGAAAACGGAGGTCTTATATTATGAACACTTAGATCACGCGACTTGAATCCTTGCGATTTTTATTTATGGGGTTACTTCAAGCAACTTGTTTATGTAGTGGAAAGAAATGATCGCAATTCATTATTGCAAAGGATTCAATATGCTTCAATTTATATTAGAAATAACATGAATTTCTTACGCGTGCGAGAGAGTTTAACTAGTGGTTGCCAATTATGTATTCAGAAGAATTAACTAATTTTTGAACATTTACTGTAGGTAAATTTTGCTTTTTATAGAATTCGTTATGTACACGTGAAAGAATTAGAATAAGTTTGTACCATACATTTTAGTACCGCACAGCTTGTGATAGTACGTTGTCCATTTTAATGTGAATATTTTAATTTATTTATTCTAAATATTGTTGATGGTAGATTTCGTTCCTACAAGAAAATATTACTGAAGATGACTAGTTTTTAGTCGAAAGCGCTCTATTTTTAAAACTGGATTAGACATTGGCCAACGTATTCTTTTAAACTTATTCCAATTTTGCTTTTTGTTTGTTATAGTAAATGTTTTTGATTTCTTTAAATTATGATTACTTAATAGTGTTTAAATAGAAAACTGTTTAAAGGAATAAAACCTCTGAACAAAGAAAGATGGGTTTAAATGAACATTTCTTCATAAAATGAATCTACCTATTATTGCCAAAATTTGTAAAGAGGCTAATAAATCACCCTGTATTGTAATCTGCTTATGATATGGTCTGAGGTGTACTTTGTAATGTACCTATGTAATATTAATTGTATTTTGTGTTACTAAAATGTGTAAAAAGCTTTTACGTATTTGGGATAATTATGGAATGCATATCAATAATTCCACGGTTTTTTACTCCTTTATTTTAAAACCTTCCTTAAAATAACATGACCCCGCTATGAAAATTTACTATTACTATTTACTATTGCCCTTTTGCGGTTTTGAAATAATTTATGGATCTGAGTTACGTTCAAATATGTATCCAACATAAATAAAACTATGTTCTGTAATTTTTTAGTTAATGATTGTAATATAACTAAAGGTTTATTGAAATATCTTGCTTAATGTACACTATTAGTATATACAGTATACATAGTATATTCAGAATGAATCAATACTAATTTTGTTCTTTTCTTTTTGCATCCGGTTTCTATTTAACGTAACACCAAGGCGTTACAAAAAGGGACGTAATATTGTAAGTTTGCCCCTAATTTCATTTTCGCCCATCGTATATCACAAGTTAAAATTACGTTGGCTATACCAACTTACATATTTTTAGCAACATTTTATCTCCATGGAGGAGTTATTGTGATGTTGGCATCTCACATTACAATTTCTAAGTCGTTCTACTTGCCTCAACTAGCGAAATAATGAATTTTGTTAGAAACACTTGCAACGTGGCTTAAATGATTTATTAATTGTTTTAAAAAATTTGTACTAGTGACGAAACTGATCTTATGCATGACGTATCCGAACTATCTTGGGTAGTAGTCCATTATATGGTTATATCTGCATCACTTCTGGAACTTTTTTTTGTACAAACGAGATCGTAATGTAACTGTGAAACCGAAAATCAGGAATTCAAAGGGGACAAAGCTATTAAACGAACCATGGATTGATTAACAGCTACATGGGGGTGCATTTAAGGAATCCTTATACACAAAGGGGGTTTTTGGATAATGATCTCGTAGAATGTAGACGGTTCTGGTACAATATAGAAGCTTTGTAGTTCGATATATTAAGCGTACAAGCCGACAGGGAGTTGAATTTAGTGAAAATATTAATCCGCAAGTAAAATGAAGAACAACGTTAAAATAAATGCGCTTAATACCTATATAAAATAAGATAGAACAGTTAGTACTTACGTAGATAAGTTAATAGTTGTAGATAAGTTACGCAGTCGAAATTATGTAATCGATTTGTTGAGAAGAAATTTGGGGTTAGTAAACATTGCTATTTGATGCAATTTGAGTATATTAAGGATTCTCCGACAATAAGTAGAAATAATTAAGCTTTTATTGGACCGAATAATGAACAATAAATTGAAGATCGTTACAATTCTCTTATTTTAGGATGACAACTCATGATTATTTTATTGATCTATAAAGTGCAACATGCATATGCGCGAACTATCGCACTTACTAAATTTTATTGGTCAAGTTGTAATTGTGAAGATTAAACAAATAAATAATTGCATCTTTATTCATATCTGACGTAATACATAATTCACAATATCTGTTTCATTGAACCATCTGAAACAGTTTTCAAATGACTATTTCCGTAATGGAATTCTAAAAGCTCCTTTCTGAAATGGTTGATTTTGATTCGAGCATGTAATGGAAATTTCAAATTCCTATGATCCCGTTTCTTGCGATAATGACATTCGTGAATTGCTTTTATAGACCTATTGCGAACAGCCACATTTGAATTTGTAAAGGTTTACGTAAATATAGACAAAATAACAATACGCCAAAATTTATATGCATTCAAGCTCAGTTCTAGAACCTATTACTCTTGGCAAATTTCACGCTGTCTACAGAATACACTCAAACCGACTTTCTGTGCCTTTGATGTATAATTACAAAGAATAGTTGTTCAAACGGAATGACATGAAATGAACGACGTTTCATTATAGCACCTTGATAGATGTTTCATTATTATTCACTGTAATTTTTTCATAGAGCTATCTTAACTTCTTTGTGCCTCTTAGTTATGTACTTGCGTGAACCGTTCCAAAAACACTGAATTGTGCAGACCTTTACTGCTACCGTCACATATGGCATTTGAAAGCTTTAAATTTATGGCATGTGGAATCTTTTGGATGTGAACGCTTGACCTCGCAGTAAATTTTTCTTTTAGAACCTTCTGTGGTTAATTGTCTGTGTGGGTTGTTGAAAGCTTGGATCGAAATCAAATTTGCACACTCTATTAGTTTTAGGGAATTATGTCTTCCTGCACCGTTTAATGTTAGAATACCCGCTTGCGAAATTAAAGTGCCTGAGTAACTACTTTTCTCGTTTGAAACTTCCAAGAATCAACTCTCGCTGCCAAACATTAGATTATTATTACGTATATTTCAAACCAAGTACAAAGCCTTTGTACCGTTCATTTTATTGAACAAGGATACTTTCGAACCATTCTATAAGTAAAGGATGTATCTTGTTTGTAAGTGTAGAATTTAGATAGACCAGAAACGATTAAAATTTGAACCGATGGGATTTTCCACAGACTTTCCATACAATAGCAATTGCATAGACAACCAACTTGGTGCATCACGACGCGTCCCTCTTTTAGAACTACTTCTCCATCAGGATTCATCAACGATCACTACATAAAATTCACTACACAAAAAAGTCAATGATTGGATAAAATACCTCAATAAATGTAATACCATATACAACCAAATCACAACAACTTTAACCTGTAACTACTCTATAAGTTCTAAATGGTATGACGTTCCCAAGGTATACAAATCATGTACTCCTTTAGGACCCAAAAATGGCATCAAAGACGCTCCGACCTACGAGTTTTGTATATTAAATTTGGTGATTTGTTTAATATATCGGTATTCAACGCTCGAAATAAGGTGTCGCGCATGCATAGGGATTCGTGGATATGTCTGGACCTGTCCTTTGTCGGGGACTGCACAAGGCTGCTAAAGCAATACTACTCTATTGAAATCAACACTGTTCCAAGTTGTGTGAAGCAACGATACAACATTAAATTCTGCTTCAAATTGGGTAAAACAGCGACGGAAACCCATAAAATGTTGGTGCAATTGTACGGACAAGATGCTGTAAGTAGAAGATGTGTACAATTGGTTTGCACGTTATCTTGCTGGCAAGGAATCGATGGAGGACCAATCGCGTTCGAGCCGGTCATATTGAACGTGTGCGAGTATTGCTACCAAAAGATCGGCGATTGACTATGCGATTAATAGCGAAAGAAGTGGGTATTAGCAAAGACACAGTGGGAGCAATAATCAAGACGTTTTAAAACCAATGGCGATTTTAGCTACCGGGATCCATGCTTTCTGGGTGCTATTGTCACAGGCGACAATTCTTTGTGTTTCAAGTACGACCCCAAAGCAAAAAACAATTAGTGGAATGACGGTCACCTTGTTCCTCGCGACAAACAACGAGCCGCCTGCAAAAATCCAGGTAAAAACGTTGAACTCGTTTTTCGACAAAGACGGGATCATCCATAAAAAAATTGTCCTTGCTGGCCAAACAGTGAATGCAGCATTATATTTGGAAGTTCTCAAACGTTTGTTGAAGCGCATCTAGCGCGTTATGCCACAGATGATCCGCACCGGAAATGGGATGTTATTGCTCGACTATGCACCATCGCATATGAGCATCCTTGTGCTCCAATTTGAGATTCAGCGTGGTGTGGCTGTTTCGGAACACTCACCTTACTTTCCAGATCTTGCTCCTGCTGACTTTTTTATTCCCTCGTCTTAAGGGAATCTTGAAGTTGTCAATATTTACGCATGTCAAGGAGGTTCAGGACCGTGTGACAGTTTTTCTGAAAGCGGTTTTAAAAAATACCTCCAACAGTTTTCGGAAACTATACAAACGTTGTAAAAAGTGTGTTGTGTCTGTTGGTGACTGCTTCGAAGACCGATAAATCTATTTCCAATGTGCATTCTTGATTTTTTGTGTTTTTATTAGATTATTTACTGAACTTAATAGATAAACCTCATATAAACTATTGCTACAGTTTTATTTCGCCCAACAAAAAAAAATTTGTTCGGGTTCATCTTGGGGAGACAGAGCAACACAATAGGCCCCACGTTGGGGAAACACTTACTGCAGTTTTATAATTAGACTTGTTACACGGTTTTACACTTGAAAAAATTAAAGTTTATACTTAGAAGATGGATAGGCTAATAACTGTATGTCTTCGGCTAACTTGACTATTACTCCAAAAGAGATATAGAGGTGGGTCGGTGCTGAATTTATTTAGTTGAATAAAAGAAAATGTAATCTTAAGTTGGACGCCACTGTATCCAACAGGTATTAATTCATTTTGAAGGGTAGATACAGAAAAAGCCTTTCGCGTTTGTTAATTCCTATTCTTTATCTAAATTTTCGGATATATATATATATATATATACATATATATATATATATATATATATATATATATATATATATATCCAATAACATTATAAAATAATATCAGGGGTTTTTAACTTTAAATACCCAAACAGGATTTTGAAATAGTTTACGCATTACAAAGTCGTTATATCAACCATGATTTGATCCTGCATATCATTCGCATGTTCAGGTTTTTCCATAAAATAAATTAGCTAAATTTTAATTCATAAAGGAGAAATACTAAGTGGGTTTCTACTTTTACACAAGACAAATTTGTTGCAAATTATTACACTAAGAACATACTATAGTTACTCTGTAGTATCTCATCTAAAATATGTAAAAAATATGTAAAACTCTTTTCTAGACTCTGCCATAATGGCTATATCATCTGCAAAACGTAACATGTCTATTTTTTGTCTCTGTGCACTAATACCTATCTCTTTTCTCTCGCTCTAGCTAAGTTTAAAGCTGCTGCAATATAAACATTAAAAATCAAGGGAGGTAGTATACAGCCCTATTTAACACTATTTCTAATCTTAGCTTCCTTTTGTATTTCATCAAATCTAATTACTACGCTTTGGTTTTTATATAGACCGTAAATAATTTTTCTATCCCTATCAGAGAGTCCTCTTTTTCGCAAAACCCTAATCATTAGTATCGGTTCTCTAGTCCCTCTGTCTTTACGAAAACCATATTGGTCTTCGTCTAAATAATTCTCAGCCAAAGCTTCTACTCTATTTTTAATTATTATTGTTAGTATTTTGGAAGCGTGGGAAGTTAAACTAACCGTTCTAAAATTTTCACACCTTTCAACTCCTGACTTTTTGGGTATTGGGATAATAATATTTTTTTCGAAATCTATTGAGACCTCACCTGTGTCATATATTACTTTTACTAATTCATATAATTTGTCTAAAGTTTTCTGACTTGCATATTTTATTAATTCTGCGGTATAGCGTCTATCCCGACGCTTTATTTAGTTTAGGATCCCTTACAGCTCTATCAAATTCCTCTCTTAATATCGAGAACCCAATTTCTACATCCTCTTTTTGATCGTTCTCTAACTCATCCATATCGTCTCTTTCATATAAATCTTTTAAATATCTTTTCCATCTATCTGCTACCTCAATTTTATTTGTTAGAAGCTCATTATTCTCATCTTTAATACCATTATATTTTTTCCTATCTTCCCCGAAATACGTTTTAACTGCCCTGTAAGCCCTGTTTGTCTTACCTACTCTCAAATTATCTTGTATTCCCTTACAATTCTCCTCCATCCATTTATTTCTAGCTCATATACTATACTATTTCTAACTCTATTATATTTTTGCTTACTTTCTCTATCCAATTTTCTGAAAGGTTTAAACTTTTTTCTATTCTCTATTAAATCTAATATCTCCTTTGTTATCCAGGGTTTTCTCGCTTCTACTTTTTTCTTATCTATACTCTGTGTTGCTGTATCATGTACAGCCCTTTTTACTTCTTTCAATCTATTTTCTACGTTCCCTCCCATAGCTATCTCTTTGATCTTATTATCTAATACTTGTTTGTTCCTCTTCTACCTCACTATCATTAAGCTTACCTAGATCCCATCCCTCTCTGTTAGCCTTTCTCAATTTTTTTAATTTTAGATTACACTTCATTTTAACTAAGTTATGATCGCTGTCTATAACAGCAGCCCCTGGATAACTACGACAGTTTTTAACTTGTTTTCTACATCTTTGTTTAACTAAAATATAATCTATTTGGTATCTAGCCCTATGACGCTTTCTAGGTATATCTTCTTCTAATATGTTGTTCGAATAGGGTGTTCACAGTTACTAATTTATGTTCCTGTCAAAACTCAACTAATTTTTCTTCTCTATCATTTGGTTTATCAACCTAATTTTTCCTACCATTTTCCCTCACTACCTTCTCCCACTGAATCATTAAAATCGTCCATAACTATTAAATTCTGATCTCCCTTTACTTTTCTCACTATACTATTTATATCCTTATATACCTTTTCTACTTCTTCATCCTTGTACTGAGTTGTTGGCATATAAACCTGTACTAGAGGGTTTCGTACTCAATCTAACCATATTATTCTATCACTAAATTGTAAGTACTCTTTTAGCTTTACGTCCTAATCTTTTACCTAACACTATTTCTACGCCTACCTGTCCAGTAGTTGAAGAAGTTGTAATTATTCTATATTTATCTTTCCGAAAGTCCTTACTATCTGACCATCTCACCTCACTAATACCTCAAATGTCCAGCTTTCCTTTTCTCATTTCGACTAATAAATTCGTTAACTTATCTACTCTAAGTAATGACCTTACATTCCAAGTCCCTATCGCTCAATCGAACGGTTGATTTAAATTCTTACGAAGACGAGTCCAGAATACCTTTCCCCCCGGATCCGAATGAGTGGGTATTTTACCTCCGGACAAGAATTATACTTGTGAGCTCTCTATCATACATAGTTCGTGTCTTAGGCCACGCATACCTGGGAAATATTGTGGTAGGTTCCCATATCTTTCCATAACGCAGTTTTTAAAGATTTTTGCAAAAAGCCGTATCTGTCACGGCCAACTCCCAACAACCTTGTAAATTATTGAGAACCGCCCAAGACCAACCGACTCTCCTCCAATATCTTTTAGCCAGCAAGGCTGCTACCCTTTGCTGCGCCTTTTAATCGCCTTTTACGATAATTAGGCTTGCTATAGTAGTATTCTTTGTCCCCTACTATAGGGACAGAGCCACCAGTATAAACATAAATATTTTTGGGCTACACTCTGTGACATTTTATAACATTTTTGTATAAACGTTTTTCTGCATCTCTTATAGGGTTTATGCTATTGAAAGTGTAGTCTTAATTGTCCCACCCTGCACATACACAGTATATTTAGTTTGCTATAAATGGACGTGTATAGAAACTTTAGTTTATGAATGTAGTTTATGTTCTCGTCCTCCGAGAGATTACTGTGTGGGTATATAACAGCTTACAAGTATAACTTTAGCTTTGCTACTTCACTCCCTTGCATATTGCATATTGAAACTTAGGCCTTTAATGCAATGTTGCTTTTACGAAAGTGTTCTATGCATAACTATATAATACCAAAACTATGCTGAAATAATATTATATAATGCAAACTGCAATAGGAACGTTGCGAAACATGTTACTATTTAGCTATAATGAATATATATAACACAAAATAATGAGGTGTAATATACTACTCACTGTAATTAAAACATTTACTACTATTTTAACTTTACTTGAGTTATAAAACCAAGTTCGATATGGAACTGCACAACATTTAGAAATTTAGAGCCTCTAAACTATGGAGTGCCACTCAAAGTTGGTTAAATACCACCGAAAGCTGGGCGTAAGTTCTACAACCTTCAAGCTTGCGGTTTATTAACGGGATTTAATTTAGTTGCGACCGTACGCGCCACATGAAATGCGATTGTTTGATTAAGGCCGTTCAACGAAGAAACTTCCGTCTAGGCAATTATTTGCTATTGTTATTGAAGTGTCGAATCGCACTCGAATCCTTTCAATTTGATAACATTCTACGATGGCGTGGAATAAGCGTTTATACAGTTCATATTGCTAAGATTGCTTCGTTAAAGGTTCAAATGACCAAATCAAACCCTTGTCAGGCGAATTTGACATAATAGTTATTTGATAAGCTTTATTCGATTCTAGCACTTATAGGGTTTTGGTGTTAATGAAGCCGTTTCATTTGCTCTTAGTTTTACAGTTCATTGGATAGGCACGTGGTATTTTATAGTTACTTAGCTTCTTGTATTTTAGTATAGAGGTCAATTTAATGAATTCTTCTTTTAAGTCGTTCCTAATGTATAGTGACTATCGTGTGGAAGTCGTAGATTGGACATAGATCAACACCAAACGACTGGAAGTTGCTTTTAAAAGTTGTAGAGGGCTAAAAAGTGCTTTTCAGCATTTTTGTGGCAACGGATCACTCGGTAGCAACAGAAAAATAGCAAAACGCTATTTATTTAATACTTTCATTTTATTATATTTTAATATCTTCTATTTACATCTAGATTTTTCCAATTTGTTTTTATCAATAATATTCAAAGTTTCTATGATTCTTTTTTTTACACACTATAACTAGGGATGGACCCGGCCCGACGCAGAAAATTGATCGGCCCAGCCCGAGGCCCGACTCGAAATGAAAACTGACGGCCCGGCCCGAAATTTCGGGCCGGCCCGACTTTCATTCAGTGAATGAGAAGATATTTTTTCAGTTGTTTTCAACAAGTAACTATCACCCTATTGTTTGATTTAAGAGTACAATGATTTTGAGTTACAATCAAGATACTTGTGGAACGTACCGTAGTATATCATTTGATTTTTGATTCTTTAAAAAATCCTACAAATATGTAACAAAAGTACAAAATGTTTAGCAATTTTTAATGTTTATGAAATTGTTACAGACGGAATTTTATAGCCTTTTTTACTTTGAGAAACTGAAACTTTTGGAATTGAACTTTGATCTATAGTTTGATTGTCTTTTTTTCTAGTTCATTTAAATTTTTACTTGACCGACTGACAAATTGTGCCACAGTTCAAGATTTAACACTTTTGGTGAATTACAGAGTTGGATTTTCAAATTGTGATATGTAGAGGATAACTTATTCTTAAATACATATTATCTGATGGAATAGAAGTAAAATGAAGTAATTGTTTTAGGTTGAAGAGTGTTTCAAAAAATTATTACCAAAAGGTATCAATCAATACATAATTCCTTTTTTATACCAATAAAGTTTTATTTACTTATTCTTTTTTTATGGCATGAGTTTGATAATGGCATTATTATACATTTTCCCGCAATAAATAGAAAACTATATCTGCAGCCAAGTTGTACTATTCAACAATAAATTAAGTGATAATCATGCACGTTGCTAGAGGAGGGGACTTAGAGGGCTAACACTCCCAATATTCTAGCCCGCCCCCAGAAGGGTGTTCAGAAAACGATAAAAATCAAATTGTATTTAGAAAATGATTAATGGCCGTTTAGTCTACTCCCTTCTGCTCCCCCAAACAAAAGGCTAGTTACGTTATTGGTGATAATATCAAAGTATTCAAAGTATGAAATTCAAAATTTCAAGTACCCTAGAGGTGTCTGCTATAACTATAGTCTACGAATAGACGATTAACATATTGTTTTCGAAAGTTTTATTGAAATCGTTATTTTAAAATACATGCAGCAGTAAAGAATCTAACGTTAATTATTCATATATACTACATGGTAGCTTTTAAATATTTATTTGTATATCAAGGCAGCGAAATTATGTTTTAGCGTACCGAGAGAAAGTTTATCGCATAGATCGCTAGCTACGAAAGCAATATAATCTTGAGGTCGCTAAAATAATTGCGTGGTCTAGGTGCAACCGTGTGCATGGTTTTATTACAAAAATTTTTCACTTAACTGTTAAGCTATTGCTAGAATTTATATGTTTATATAGCGGCTTTACATCACACGTTGCTATTGAAATGATATATTTAAAACACCGACAATATTCTTAAAAATTCCTGAAAAATGTCCAGACTGTGCTAGTACTACATACTTCAATTTCCTACACTATTTCAGAGCAAGTGTGTTTTCCATTACTTCTTATTTTGACATATAAGTTTAGTATTCTGTATCTATAGGTTATGTTTTAAAAATGAATAAAGAATTAATTTCTTTTGTGATAAGGTGACAAATAATACATGTTTAACTAAATTGGAAAAGATAAAAAAAATTCTATTCACACAAAGATTAACTTTTTTTTATTATTTGAGTCTTTCATTTCCCACTGATTCGATAACATTTGTATGTGTTGTCAAAGTGTTTTCACGGAATACTCTTCGAGTTTACTTCAAGATACTGTTTTTTACTTCTTCCCAAGCGTAAAGCATATCTGTGTTCAAAAGAATTTTTTACACCTTACTTTAAGGTAAAACATTACAAAACAGCATCCTCGTATTTAGAGCATTGACGTTTTATATCTTTTTCGTGTTATAAACTTGGACATTATATCTCTAAATTTAATTACGGAAACAACACTACAAAAAGCCATTTAATTTCACAATATTTATACAGAATGCAGACAATTAAATGTAAATTTGTACGTTAGACATTTGGTATATGTCAAAATTAAGACGCCTTAAACAAAAGCATTTCTTGCCTGTATTTAAATTAAATAAAGGTATCCTGTATTTTAATATAGTACAAACATTGAAGGTGTGTTAACTGCGCATGTGTAAATATCAAATAAGGGAAAACTTTATTAAAAAATTGGTAAAATGAACGTTGCAATAACTCTCTGGTGTTTTAGGCGGTAGACATAAACTGTACACCCGATTGATAATATCGACGTTCGCCGCATGATTAAAATTTGAAGTATATACATATACATAATATAAATCGTGCAAACTTTTGAATTATGAATAGATCACTTAGTTCGATGTTCCTGGGCATTTTTAACTTGCCTAAAGTACAACATGAGCGACATTAAACAGGACTAGAAAAAAATATTCGGGATAAGAAGTAAGTTATAATATCACGTCTCCTTTACACTAAACAAGACGAAAAACTGATTATTAATGGGTTCATGAAGACACTACATGAAAATATAATTAAGAACGTTTACTTACTCAATGTGAGATAGAAGTGAAAGGACGGTGGAGTATCTACTCATGCGTTTTTCAGCCCGAAAAATTCCGGCCGGCCCGAATCTTTTGGCCCGACCCGACCCGAGAAAATATAGACCCGGCGCGGGCCCGGCCCGAATAAAGTAGTCAACGGCCCGGCCCGGATTCGAGCCCGAAATCGGGCCTAGCCCGGGCTGGGCTGGCCCGAAAGCCCGAATCCGAGTCCATCCCTAACTATAACGTACCCTAAGATAGAGATAATTAGATATCCTGTAAGAGAGATATAACAAATACAATCTAGCTCAGGCGTAAGCGGGTTTGAAGATCATGCACTACACTGAGAAAAGGATTTTGTTACTTCAACTGAAAATTGGTTGATTCAATTAGAATTTTGGTTTGTAAATAAACAATGATCTACATACATTAAATAGAACATAATAAAATGTTGCAAAACCGATTTTGCAGCAAACAAACCTAAATTTGTACCACAATAATTATAGCATTTACTCAAATGGCCATTAATGTAACTTGAACGTTAGGCAACGTTGAAAACAAAAAAGTTTTACCTTCGCGAATATCAGATAACAAATTGCACCTTTATATTTCCTAAACCCTTACCTGCTATCACAAGGTCGAGAATTTCTTATTAACAATGAAAGCCCAAGGTAAAGTTGGATGGAAAACGGCTTGAGGAAAAGAAAAACTCTTTAGACATAAACGGCTAGTAGAGTGTTAGCTCTGGGTTGATCATGAGCTTGGGTCATGGGTTGTCAAATGACCAAAAATATAAATAATGAGCGCCACCGTATTTTTCAATACAACAACCTACAAAAATTATCTGTGTTTGTATTAGGGGAATGCGGAAACCTTATATCAACACCACTAGCATAGCCATAAAACCTGAATTTTACTCTTTTGAAACACTTACCAAAGTCTCAAGTACCAGATGTCATATAGATGTCTCGACTTGACCTGTGAACAAACAAATGCACAACATGGACATCGTTTGTGTTTTCAAAAATATTTACCAAGAATAAAATAATAGAATTTAAGTTTCAAAAATATACACCCAGGGAATTTGTTATCATTACACACAATTTCTGATCATGAATGACCTGTAAGTTTTACTTGTATTTTAAATAATAAAAAAGATTCTATTTGATTAAATTCCTTGATTTGTTTTAATATAATATTTTTCAACTAATAATTTTTATAGAACAGAAATATAATAAGGATTTGTATTCAAAAAAATAAAGATCTCTAAATTGAATCTTTCTTAATAAATTTTATAAAAAGTTCGAGCTCACTTAATAATTCATATTACATATTCTTCAGCCATAGTAGTACTACATTGACTTAACAATCAAATTTAATTACTTAAGTTCAGATAAAATAGCATGTTTCAACATAGAGTTAGTTTTACCTAATATGTATAAAAAGAATTCGTCACGTTGATTAAGTATCAAAGTACATGACCTCAAAATTACTAAATATATTTTAAATTAGCGTAACATAACATGTGATGTCTAAGTTGGACAGCTGAATATTTTTTTATTTGACATTATATGCCACTAACAACTAACGTTATCTGTTTGTGCAATAATTATGACAAGTAAACAGCATAGCCATCTTTAAAATTTATGCAAGGTTATAAATTTATTACGGAATTCTTTCTTTCCTTAAACGATTTTTAAGTGACTTTAGTGTAAGTAAAGTTTTAACCTTATATTTTCTTATTACGATTTAAATAATTATGAAAGTGATTAAATGCTAAATAACACTCACGTGTGGAAATACAGTACGACCTAAAGAAATCGAACTATAACCTCAGCTGTCGGAAATTCCATTAACATCTGCGTTCTGCGATGCACAAATAGAAGCCACGTGAATACGTACGAATTTATTACTGGAATTTTGAGAACTCTTCTGAATAAAACAATATTTAACGAAACCAATTTCTCCTTGATTACATCCTATAAAATTTAGTATTCCAAATTCCAAACTAAATTTTCTAAATATTGCTTCCGAGATATTTTCTAGATCCAAGATGTTATCTACTTCCGTGATGTTGCACTAAGAGGAAAGTAAAGGAGTCTATATACTATTATAAATTTTATGTATTATTTTTATTATACGGAAATTTACAAATAATATTTTTATATTATTGCTGTTTTATTTTATATTAATAGACGAAGTGTAACTACGTAAAAAAATACGTTACAACGTTGCTTCAATTGCTTGTGGGTTTGAATTGAATTATTTAATACTTATTTAATACACTGTTATGTTAAATCAACATGTTGAATATCCCACTTACAAATAAAAATAATTGAAGCAAATACACATTAATTTTATCAAACCACAAGTTTAGTACTTGAAAGGGTTTGCAGCATTAAAACAAACTATTCAAATTTTTCCACTAACCAAAAAGCGTCATTGGTTTAACTAACCCATATGTTGAGCACAGTTAATAATTATTAAGCTAAGTGGCAAATAAGGGTTGAAGTAATAACATTTTTGGTTTAATCAAACTTTTATTGTGTTCAATTGAAACATTTAGCTGTCAAATCAATCATTTCGTTGCGTTCTACATTGTTTAGAAATAGAATTAGTTACATCCAAGGTGATTTGATCCAATATCCAGCTTGATTGATTCCGACTTAATGAAGTTATTTTAATCATTTTTTTTAATTCAACTTAGCGATCAAGAAATGAATTTGTTCCTCCCCAACAGATTTTTTAAAAAAAAATTGATTTAAAATAACTTCATTCAGTCACATTATTGGATACTGAATTAAATCACGTTGAATGTTACGTTAACTCTAGTTCATCGTGCATAATTTTTGGGTTAGCTTTCACTGATAAATAATGTTCTTTTACTAAATGTTATTTTTATAATCTCATAAAACCTAAAATTAATATAAGTATAACTTCCACTTGAATTTTATAAAACTGGTTTATTCCTCGAGGTCGCAATGTGTCTTTAAAGTTAGACGTTCGCTTATATAGTTGAATGCTAAAAGCAACGGCATTTAGTTATGGGCAATCAGACCAATTTATAGGAAGGCACTTACGTGTTTTTAGACGAAAAGACTTTGTTTGAACACAGCCAGCATACTGAATTTATTTTTTATGTATTTTTATACTTGTTGAAATACTTTTATTGAAACTAACACAATAAACAATGTGAAGTAACGTTCGACGCTATGTTAACCTGTGGCAGTCAAAGGGTAGCAGTATATTAAAGACATAATGTGCGCGCGCCGTACCTCCAATACGCAGTTGACCGAGAACATCGGACACTTACTAAAAACGGTTGGTTTCAACAAATAACCGCGACGTTTGATTTTGTCATCATAGTTTATTTAAATCAACAACCTATAGTACGTTTGTTTGAATGTTAAATTTGTTACAAAACGCGTTGATTTGACACTTATTCCACCATTCATTTAACTAAAATGGATTTTTTTCAACATTAGAGTAGTATTGGACTAAAATACGAAATTTGTTGGTAATATTAGTTTGTATTAAATACGATTATTGTTCAATGAAAATGACTTTTGCATTCTTTTATTAACCAACAATTATTATTCGTTAAAGCAAACAAATTTAAGTCAATTAATTTTTGTAGTTAGTTTAACAGTCTACAAGCGGTTCAGTGAAAATAATTTCGTTTTAAACGACTAAAAAATACTTGATCAAATGCTTTACTCTTCAAAACAACAGAGTTGGTGGGATCAAACAAATCACTTTTCTCAGTGTACTTGTTTGTAAGAACCTCTTCTGAATTGTAGAAAAAAACTGAGAAATTAAATTTAGTTTAATGAAGAAATAACGGTGGAGAATTTAATACATAAGTTCCTATTACTAACTACCTTAAAACTATAGTCGTATAATAATGCAGTAACCGGTACTTACGCACGCTTCGTAGGTGAAACGACCGCGCTATTAAAACGAAACACGTAAGATGAATAGGCAAAAGTTTTTACTAATGAGCTCCAAACATTTATACGATGACAGTGACATAAAATAATTAAATTTCTCAAATAACGTGGTTTGAGATCCAAACATTAAGATAAAATAATACAGGTAATCATCATATATATAAAAACACCCATAATTTAGCTGGCAGTCATCTTCACACTCTTTATTCGACGACTTTCAAACAAGAAGAAGTACTAGATATTTTATACTGCAGCATCTTGCTGACACTGGTCGGTATTGCAGATAACGTTACTTCGCATAGAGCGGTTCTTGTATTAACAACATAAGGTGCCGCTATCGGTCTTAGGCATAATATTTAAAACTTCGTGTATCAAGGGTTGCGTCCGTACAGTCACACACGGACGTAACGTAACACACGCAGATTCCTTAAAAAAAAAAACAAAAAAAAGAAAAAAGTCCGTAAATCATGGGTACAATAATGCACTAATGAAAGTGTTCACAGTATTTTGGGCGCCACTAGGTTTCAAAACTATGACGCTTTCCTTGCAAAACCGAGAAACCAAAAAAGCGAGACTGAACCAACACATCAGTCTATGTACATATGTCGTTGCTCCAAATTATTCAAAGTTGCGGTGCGCAAACACTACGCAAACTTACACTAAATGTGCGCATCACTCAAATTGTCGAAAACTTATAACTAAATTACATATTAATCATTAAGGTACAATAATATGGTTATACAAAAAACAAATTTTAAATCCTTGCCTACTAACAATGTAAGAAAAAAATTAAAAAATTATCCACAAAATAAACGACAAACAATAAATACATAAACGTTAGCGGCTATCGTTGCTACCCAAAACAAATTAATAGAAATAAACATGGGTCTCTTATACTAACAGACATCAAAAAAGGTAAATGCTTTAACAAAAGTTACAAGATATACGGCAAAGAGACACTTTTTAAAGATACAACATATTTGTCGTACGTATATACAATAAGTAGATATATTAGATACAAATTGCCAAAAAAATACTTTAAGATACACGATTAATGCGGATAATTGTGTAATTTTCTGAACATTATAGTAATAAAGTAAAGATAGTCTGGTTCAAGAAAATAATGGATAAGTAAATCCTCAAAAAAATAAACAGGAAAGCCATTCTTATTCGCCTTAAACAAGGGAATCTAATAAAAATAATTCCAATACTTTTCAGATAGTCTTTCACAACAATAGATATTAGAAAAATCTCAAAGAAATATTTGGTAGGTATTTTAGAAACTGTAAAATATTGCGGTGAATTTCGAATAGCTCTGTGGTAGAGAGAAGTGGACTGTATATAAAATTAAGTGATAATTTAACAAACAACATATAATTAATGTTTTTAATCAGTTCAAGTGTTTACTAAAAGCACTCACCTGGCGTTCACGAAGCCGTGACAACGACAAAAACGCTGTAAACAAATACTACTCTTCTCTTTGGCGGGTGTAGCGAAGCACATTTATGACGACAGCGGTGTTGTGAAGAAAAGCGGTTCGTGTAATTAATTTGATCTACGTAGAACGTGTAAAACAGCGATGCGGTCTGTTCGAACGAGAAATCGATTCTCTTTTGCTTCGTGGATTTTCCAGTCACTAAACTGTTCGCACATGCGGAATAACACAGAGTTTTATCATTTGCGGCACTTATTGGCGTGTACTTGTAGTAAACATGTAAATTTTCAACAAACTTAAATATACCGAGGCGAACGTAAATAATCAACAAACTCAATAGAAAGTAAAATTTAGCTTTAATTATTTACAATATAAACGGAACAGAAACAGTTGTAGAGAAATGCAAACTAATTTCTCAAAGATGCACACATGTGTATACCCCCGCACATGTACAAAAAGAAAACAATAAATTCTAAGACAAGTTATATGGAAGGAAATAGTGAAAATAATTAGGAAAACAAATTTTAATCTTATTTCTGAAATTATCAAAAATATCGAAAGAAAATTCCCTATCGTTGCAACAGTGAACATCAACTATTCTCTAAAGGACACTGTGTGTATACGTCACAATGAAAATTCCCAAACAAAACACATCAGCTAAGACAGCCCCAGAACTTACGAGAAAGAAATCAAACGTCATAGACAAAACCGGAATTTCTAGCAAACTAATTATTCAAATCAGAAATAGCCTCATACGGCTTTAAGTCTTTAATTTGCCACCTTCCTTGAGGTTTACCCTGCATGTCTTCGAATTCATAAACCAACGGACTAACAACACTCGTAATTTCACACAAAATAAACGTCGGGGCAAGTTTAACAACAAATTTTTTCTTGTCGTCAGATAATACATAATTCTTTCCCTCACCTTCTCACCTAAAGTATAATACACATTACGCTTTCGCAAATTATAGTGATGCTTACTTTTCTCATAAGCGTTCCGTAAATGAAGACGAACTTTAGAAAAAATATTAGGTAATTCTTCTTGATCTTTATCTTAACGAATTTTTTTATCAATCTCTACTACATCGGTATTATCAGAACTTGGACCACAAAATGTACCATTTAAGGGAATATGACGGCCAAACACCAAAAAAGAGGATGAAAATTGAGTAGACTCGTGCTTAGAACTACGGATAGCCTGTACAATTCTAACGATATGTTCATCCCAATGGTCATGTTTATTTTCAATATAAGAAGAAATCGCGGTTACCAACACGCGATTCACACGCTCCGTCGGATTAACTTGGGGGTGGTATTTAGCGTTAAACCAAATCTCCTGCACCTTGTACTGATTCATAAATCTTTGGAATTCTTTCGAGATAAACTGCGCACATAACAATCTGAAGGATACCATAAATGACAAAAACATTTTGTTTGGGAAACTTTATAATTGAGGTAGAAGTAGCCCTAGTCAACAGTTGGACTAGTACAAATTTCGAAAACCAGTCGGTCACCACTAACAAATGTTGGTTACCCCTCCTTGATCTAGGAAATGGTCTCATTAAATCGAGTGAAATGAGTTGAAAAGGATAAGATATGTTTTCGAAATGTTCTATTAAAGCAGGACGTGATTCCTGAAGACTTTTCTGTGCACGACACACAAGACAATTTTGAATATAATTACAGATAAAATGTCGCATATTAGGCCAATAATAAAGTTCTGAAATTTTCGCAAAAGTTTTAGATATGTCTCTATTACCAGTTGGTATGACTAATTTCCAATCAGATACATTAGAATTCTTACATATATTCGAAGGCACAAACTTGTACAAACGATCTCCTTCAACGCGAAAATTAGGAAAACTGTCGGGCGTTTTAGCCACTTTCGAGAGCATACCTAGATATCAGGCATCAGGAATGAGTTCAGGTATATATAAGGCACCAATATCCCTAGATAAAAAATCAGATACAATATTAAGTTTTCGGGACGATGTTTAACGTTAAAAGAGAATTGAGAGATTCTTAAACTCCAACGAGTAAACGACCAGATGGTTGACGTAGACTATGTAACCACGTTAAGGCAGCACAATCAGTGATGACGGCAAACTTGGTTCTTTCAATATATCCCGAAACTTCTCAATACGAAAAATAATACCTAAAAGTTGTCGCTCGGTCGCAGAATACTTTTGTTCAACAGACGTTAAGGTACGATTAGCATAGACAATCGGATGTTCCAACCCATCCTTCTCTTGAAATAAAATAGCACCTAATCTAACTAGGGAGGCATCGGTCTGAACAAAAAATGGTTGACTAAAATCAGGAGAAATTAAGATAGGAGCGTTACTAATTAATGATTTGACTTTATCAAAACGATCTTCTGCTTCGGAGTTCTATTCAATAGATTGACCTTTCTTTTTATTACGAATAAGAGTGGTAATCGGAGCAGAAATGATAGATAACTTAGGCAAAAGAATCCGGTAATAACTAATCATACCAATCAACCTTTTGTCCTCTGTGGTGGTGTTAGGAAGTTTAAACTTTTTTATGACTTCGACCTTCGACGGATCAGTACGAAGACCGGCCTGATCTACTAGAAAACCTAAAAATCTCAAAGACGAACAACAAAATTCACATAAATCTAAATTAATTCGAAAACCAGCATTTTTTAAACATTTTAAGATTCTTTCCAAAGTAGAAATGTGCTCTTCAAAAGATGCGAAAGGTACGCGAATACCATCAAGATCGACAAACGCTTTTTCTTCATGTAAAATGGTGCCCAAAGTTTGTTCCATGTTACGCTGAAGAGTCTACGGAGAATTAGACAATCCAAAAGGCCTAACGTTAAATTCAAATAAGCCTTTGCCAGGCACACAAAAAGCAGTTCTTGGATGGGAGGACTCTTAAGGGAATTTGCCAAAAGGCCTTACGTAGGTCTATTGAAAAATATATTTAGCATTTCGCAAACGGTTTAAGATAGAATCTGATCTTGACAGAGGGTAACTACCTGAAAAAGTAACTGAACTAAGATTTCAGCCATCAAAACAAGCTCTAAATTCATTATTCTTTTTACGTACAAGTAATACGGGACTCGACCAGGGAGAGTTAGAGGGAGAAATGACATTCAAATTCAGCATATTGTCAATTTCGGTATGCAAATGTTTTTTCGTTGCAGGAGATAACGCACATTGTCTTTGTTTGAACGGACGAGCTTCGCCAGTATCCATAAAATGTGTTGCAGGTGTAACACGTCCCATTTCATAGGTATCTAATTCACGAAATTTTTCAATCACTTATTTAAAATATCAGCTTCTGAATCAGAAAGAGAGATACGGTCAGAAATACCAGATAAAGATAAAATTTCTTTAGAACCAGAAATGACCATGCTAGTAAAACGAAACACGTAAGATAAATAGTCCAAAGTTTTTACTAATGAGCTCCAAACATTTATACGATGACAGGTCACATTAAATAATTAAATTTCTCAAATAACGTGCTTCGAGATCAAAACATGAAGATAAAATGATACAGGTAATCATCATACATATAAAACATACCCATAATTTAGCCGGTAGTCATCTTCACACTCTTTATTTGACGACGTTCTAACAAGAAGAAGTACTAGATATTTTATACTGCAACACCTTGCTGACACCGGTCGGTATTGCAGATAACGCTACTTCGCATAAAGCGCTTCTTGTATTAACAACATAAGATGGCGCTATCAGTCTTAGGCATAATATTTAAAACTTTGTGTATCAAGGGTTGCGGCCGTACAGTCACACACGGATGTACCGTAACAACACCACACGGTAGATGTTTGTTGTTTGTATTGGTTCCTTTTTTTAAAATTTGAGGAGAAACCTTAGTTGTACCAGCTAGTCCTAAGTCATTCTTATCTACATTTTCTGGAATAGTTGAGAAGGGTATTCTAAGTTTCGAGAAAACTTGTGTGCAACTTGAAGATATCTAACTTGTTTGTGACAAATATAAAACTACTATAAAAATAGGATTTGTTTATGTAAAAATATCTTCCTTATAAATTCAAAAATTTTAATTATTTAAATCACATAAGCGGCGTGCTTTAATTTTTTTTCAGCAGAAGAGAAATTTATGATATTGTATCGAAAACTCTATTTGTTCAAACAACAGTTCTTTATTTTCAAACTGATTATACAAGCATTTTCATTAACTGGTAGTTATAATGAAATTTTCTAAAAGCTTTCCCAACAATTTACTTTCAACTAATCGCTAGCATTACAATTACTAGCTTCTTAAACTATGACGTTATCTTACAAATTACATCGAAGTTATAAAAAACTATTCAAGCACTAATTAATAATTTATATTTTCACTACAGTAATTTATATCAACAGTGGATAATTTATATCAACAATAATTTATACCACACCTTTCAAAGCTTTAAACTAGAACATGTTGTAATTAAAGCTTCCATCAGAACTGACTTCCAATATTCATGTCGGCAATTTGTATACATTTCAATCGTTCGAGAATATACTAGAAATTATGCAAACAATATTCTTGAGATTTCCTATTGTAATCTAAATAACTCATAAATGCAAAATCGTTGTACTTTTCAATCAAGTTCATCTGAAAGAGTTGCGCCGCAAGGCCTATCGATCATCTTTTGTGTACAAACGCTTCGTTTACGTTCTAATCCTAATTCTCGTACAATATTGTATTAGAATAAAGATTGACAAATGTATTGTGCTGACTATTAGACAAGGGCTTGCTGCTATGAATAGTTTTGGCTTGTAACCGTCAACTGCTGGTGAGATTTTGAAGTTTGTTGTTACAAACATCTGTATTGTAGCGCAAATTGGTCTGCTTCCGACTACAATAATCATATTAGAACGTAAACGAAGCGATTGAATACAAAAGATAATTGGTGGACACCCTGTGGTGGGACATCCTCAAATAAAGATGATTAACAGGTTTTGCAGTACGAGATCACTTGAATCACAAGTACAAGGCTTTAACATTTAAGGGTTATTTGGTTTACAGTAAGAAATCGCGAGAACGTCATTAGCATAGTTTCTGGAGAGTTCGCTAAATAACTAATTAAAAGTGTATAAATTTGCGGTCATAGATGTTGCAATTGTGGCTTTAATTGTAATACTAGTTCTAATCGAGCTTTGTCTACGATGTTAGTTCTAAAGTTAAGTTCAAATTAAAGCTTGGATTACGATATGATGTAATTTCAAGCTTTGAAAGTCGTGCCGTCATATAAATTAGTAGTGCAAATAAATTACCCTATGTGAGATAAATTATTGTTGAGATGGATATAAATTTATTGTAGTGTTAATATAAATTAATATAAATTAATCATAGTCCGTCGATATAAGTTAATTAAGAAGATTGTATGTGTACAGTTAAGTGACAAACTGAAAGTAAATTATTGCGTGAACTTTTAGAAATTTTATTGTAGCAGCGGGTGTTGAGGAGGCTTGTCTAACCAGTTTGAAAATATACAACTGTTGTTATTGCAAATAGAGTTTTTTGTTACACTGGTGTCAAGTGGTGAAATTTTATTGGAAAAAAACGTTTGAACGATTCTATTTGTAGACCAAATGCGCGTACTCAACAAAAAATGGATAGTGAAATTCTTTTGTTACTGAAGGAGTTCAAGTCAAGCGATGAATAGAGCTTGAGTGGTCACTTCGTGTAATTCATGGAAAAATTAAGTGAAAATTTCGCAAGCCTGACGGAAAAACTAAACCAGATCGCAGCGACATTTGAAGAAAATGCGGAGAAACAAGAAGGAACCTCCGCATAAAAAACTGTTAAAGGCTCCGCGTAAAATGGAAGAATGAATTATTTCCCTAACAATGCAAGCACCAGAGCTCTCAGTGTTGGTGGTACAACGCGTCACAGAATTTAGAAATATCGGGGAATGCGAACCGACTTCAAGGTTCAGAATAAAACAACACACATTTGATGGAAAATCACCTTGGCATACATATTTTAAACAATTTCTGGTTGCCGCGAGAGCTAAGGGCTGGAACGATGATGAAAGGGCCACCACATTGATTGTCGCGTTACGAGGTGAGGCCTTGAACATTCTGCAGACCATAACCGAAAAAACTACGGGACCTTAACATCAAGGTTGGAAATGAGGTACGGCGACTCTCATTTGCAACAAGTGTGCCACGCTCAAGTGATGTACCGTTACCAACAGGCTAACGAAAATTTGCAAGAGTTCGAAGCAGATATTGCTCGCTTGGTGAGACGAGTCTACCCAACAGTACCAGATCACTTTCTAGAGTTGGTGGCAGTCCAGACTTTCAATGATGGATTGCGCGACGACATACGGCAGACCCACTTTACGTGATGAGGCGGCAAAACAAGCGACGCGTTTAATCTGTGGCAAGATAAAACGCTCTGGAGAAGAGCGGAGCCAAGAGAACGCGAAGGAGGTAATTGGACGGGTACTACGTGACGAACAGTCTGAAAAAAAAGGACCACGACTCAAAAACCGCGAATATAGGCACAGGCGGAACCGATGTAAACGGTTTGAGGAAAAACATGAGGAGCCCAAATTAATAGAGGGGTTCGACGTAACGGAACGAAAATCCACCTGCACAGATTCTGCCTTGAAATTGGTCGTCCGCGTCGTGCGGGTAAAATGTGATCTTGTTAGTGGAGCACAGTGATCATCGATGATTGCCAACTAGTGCAGTTGTGAACGGAACAAGGAGAATGACAAAATCCTAGGTACCATTCTGGGTTGGCAAGCCAGAGAAGAATGTCAATCCTGGCAGGACATTAGTTCGTTGAGTAACACCCAAAGTCGTACTGGGCACAATGGGATTCCCTTAAAGTAGAGAATGGGATCCTGGTGCTATTCTTTTAGAATAGAGATGGATCAGTGAGTACGCTTCAGGTTGTGGTTACTAAAAGCCGAGGTTTTAAGACATCCGCATAAAGGGATCTCTGGAGAACACTTTGCCATTAAGAACACTATGGAGAAATTTCTAGCAAGATTTTACTAGGTAATGGCGATGTAAAGGTGTGGTGCCTCAAGTGTCAGCTGCGTGCATCATTGGGAAACAGCAAGGCTCCATTGAAGTAATACAACGTGGGGAGCCCCCCAGATTGTTGGCCTATTCCCTGAGACCGACTCCGGGAATAAGTATATTTTGGTACCCATGGACTATTTTACAAAGTGGATCGAAGCGTTTGCTGTACCAAATGAAGCTGCTGATAAAGGAACTGTACTGCCGTTTTGGAATTCTTATGTAGTTGCACGCCGATCAGGGTAGAAATTATGAGTCAGCGTTATTCCAAAAAGTTTACTGGTTGCTGGAGATGAGAAAGAACCGAATAAAGTCACTGCACCTCCAATCGGATGATATAGTAGAGCACATGAATCGTACCTTAGGCAAGTACCTTTCCAAGATAGTCTCCCATCAGAGAGACTGAAACCAATATTTGCATCTATTTTTATTGACCTATTGATCTTTGGTTCACGATAGCGCTGGACAGAGACTTGAATGTTCTATGCTGGGACGCGAGATACGTCTGCCGTATGATCTTGAGTTTGGGTGTAAGCCCGGAAATGACATCGTGGACGGGGCCTACGTCGAGAAGCTCAAACGCACGTTGCACAACATCCATGGTGACGTTAGAAAAAAATATCCATATTGCAAGTGATCGAATGAAGACCAGATATGACATCAAAGCGCATGAGTCTGGTTTTCAAGAGGGCAATTGCGTCTGGAAGCGTGAATTGTCACGAAAGTTACAAAGATATTAGGAGGGCCCGTACGAAGTTATAAAAAGGATCAACGACGTGGTATATTGGATTCGTAAGATTTCAAAAGGAAGAGCGGTAGTGGTGCACGTTAATCGGTTAGCACCTTATGATAGTCATGACGCTGGTAATGCCAAAGAATTGGTATGCGTATCGGCAGAGCTTGATGTCTTTGGACTTGTTCGGGTGCTGAAAAACAAATTTGATGGTCTGAATTAACTTCGTCGACAACAAGCAGAGATTGGAAAGGCCATACGGCTAAAGAACCGATATCGTGACATCTACTACTTGATGACTAAGAAACAATCTTTTAGTAAAACGTAATACCAGGATTTGTGGAAGGCGTTAGTGGACCTCAAGTGTCAGAGGATCGAATTTGAAGACAAAAAGTTGGGTTGGACGGGAGAGTGGTACAAAATATGCTAGAGGTGTTCGAGAAAACTGGGGGTCCAGATTTTGGAGTGTGGTTACAATAAAGTGGTACGGTACCTGCTATGAAAATTGTTGATTGCTATTTCTATCAACATGGGAACTGCAGAAATGGTTTCGACTGCCCTTACCGCCAAAGTTACTTCCAACGGCCAGATCAGAGAGGTTTTAGAAGGGGTAGCGGAGCGTCAATTGGTTTGCTTTCGACTACAATAATTACATTATAACGTAAACCAGGGGTTTAAATGCAAATGATAATTGGTCGGCACCCTGTTATGCGACATCTTCAAATAAAGATCCTGCGGTGCGAGATCACTTGTTTGACAGGTATAAGGCTTTTACATTTAAGTGTTATTTCGATTACGTTATTAGCATAATTTTTGGAATGTCGACGAATTAACCAGTACAATTAAATGTGTATAAATTTGCGGTCATAGATGTTGCAAGTCAGTTCTAGTTGCAGCTTTGATAGTAATACTGGTTCTGCTGGAGCTTTGATCACAATGTTAGTTCTGAAGTTAAGTTCCGATTAAAGCTTTGATTAGGATATGGTTTAGTTTAAAGCTTTGAAAGTCGTACCGTGATACAAATTAGTGGTGCAAATACATTACTCTATGTAAGATATTTAATTAACTTTGTTTGTTGTTACCTACTATCCATTTTAATTGTTTATGGTAATGTTTGCCTATTATGATAAAATACGTATAATTAAATCCTAGTGGCATTACTTATAGAAAATATTTACAGGGTATGTGAATTATATGCTGTAATGAAATTTTATGTGAATATATTATTGCTATATTAATAGTTGTGCTTCTAATTGGAATATTTTCCTTACATGTGTTATTTTGGGAATAGTTTTTTTGTTGTAGGAGTATGTATTGGATTGGGAACCGTATTTACCTTTTCGGTGAATTTCCAAGTATTAGTGAAGATCAGCTACATAAAATTTTATGACGCTTATTGATTTGCAGTTATAACTCTAGTTTTTATTTAAGGTTTGTTCGTTCTGAACTCACCCCACAACTACCGACTGACAGTCAAGGTATGCACTTAATGATATTTTCGCAATTTGATCCGATACTGTCCCGCTTCTAGTATCGTCCAGGTTTGATCTGTGATTAAAATAAAGGTTACGCTATACTGTAAATTCAAGTATTGTTTTGCACCTGTTGATAAGTAATTCTGTCATTAGGTCACCGGTTTGAGTGTCTTACGTTCGATTACCAAACGAAAGTATAATGCATATTTTGTCGTGTTGTCAGTTGTTCGTTAATGGATTTGTTACATTCGTGTTTTTAATACTTTGAAGCGTAATACTATGGAGTAGGAATCAATCTCATATTTTTATTAGGCTAAATTTGGTATTGTGTTATAACAATACGACTGCAAGGTTTCTTTTTATCGTTTTTGTGTTGGCATTTTAAGCGAACTGCACAAACACCTAATTGTATTTCTTTCGGCGATAGTAAACCTAGTAGAAGGGTTTTTAATTATCTGCCTAAAAAACCTCTAAAATTCTTTTAGAAGGTAAGAAACCCTTGGCACATATGATACAGTATTGTCAACGATACTAGAATTGGAAAAATTATATTACAAACCAAATTTCAGTTCGAACTAAATTTCCCCTTGTTGAGAAAAATGTCTCGTAAATTTAATTTTGAAATAACAGTTCAGTTTTAAAGAAAATATAATGTCAATTATAACGTGCGAATGATGCCTTGTCGCTTAAAGAAAACTTTTTCGGTTGCTTGTAGGAAACTGATAAACGTCAGAACGAATGTTGTGTTTACTTTACGACGTCGCTAAAGCCGATGAAACTGTGGAGACTTTCTTGTTTATAAAAAGTTTTCAAAGCTGAACAAAGCACGATCCGCTCATTCTTTAGAAAACCTTTTACTATAGTCACCTTTTGATTTCATCTCAAATTCTTTTGAATGCGAAAAATATGGCCAGGTGTCGTGCAGTTGGTATTTATTAGAGCGTTTAATTCAATATTGTTGCTTTAATTAACAAAGGCATTACGTAAGAAGATCCGTAATTTTAATTATTGAGGTATTTTGTTTTCAGAACGGTTGTTTTTACGATAAGGAGACTATTTATTTTGTATTAATCAACTTCATAATGAGTTTAAAGCCAACGCGTCGAGTTAGGATCAACAGTATTATATTGCATTCGTCTTCGATTTTGTGTTATTCCTATTGAAGTTTTTTAATTTGAAATATTCAAAAACTCCCTCTAGGGAAACTTAATAACGAACAGTGTTGATGATTTTGCTAAAAATTATTATGTATCGATCGTGAGTTTTCTCTTTGAAAATTGCCAACAAACACAATATTCTAATATTGATTGATTTTCAGTTTGAAACGAAAACTACAGAGCTCTTATCACGACTAGTTAGCAATAATTTTGAGTAAAATTACCTACTGCATTCATTGTTAAATTTTAGCTTGCGAGGGCGTTCATTTGAATATACATGACTAGAAGCAAGAGCAGATAACCACTAGAGAATTGAACATAATCCTCTTTAGTTGAAGCTTCGTCAAAATAACAATATTGATGTGAATAGGACGACATCATAGTCCATAAAGGATAAATACCAACTCTGAGTAATTAGCTATAAAGGAGCTAACTTTTATTAAAAGCGTTTGGCTTTGAAAATGCGCCTTATATAAGCGAAATTGAGAAACATTTATGCATACTTTTCATTAGATTAGCATTGAAAGTTATTAACAAGTATGAAAAAGCACGCTTTATTTTTGAGAAACGAAGTAACAGTTTCCGCATTTTTTCATTTATTTAGCATAGAAAGTTATTAATGGGATAAAGGCATTTATTTAAGTTACAAATTGCGGTAATTTAGAATAAGTTACGCAGAAATTGAATAAGGAAATTTACATTTTTATTGTAAACGTAATTTCTTCAATTTGTCATATAGGCTAGCAAAATTTATCGTATTCCGCGTTTATTATTCCTTGCGAGAACTTCTATATTTATTTTTCCTTGAAACTGCGATTCGTTCAATTTTTTACTGGTTGCTTGCATTACTACGTTTTACTTTTTAAAAGTTAATTTCCGCTACAGCGATTCCCTACCCCACGAGTTACCACTGTATTACGCTTTTGTAAAACTAAATTTTCCATGTTTTCTTATTGCTCGTTCACAAATAATTAATTAACTTCTCCGTCGGATGTAATTAATATCATTTTATTCCGTTTCTACTTCTTATCTTATCGGGGGTTTTGTCATAGTACAGTTTTCCTATAGAGTTTAACGAATGACTATGGGTGAAAGTATCTGTAGTATCATATGATTTTCTTAGGTTAACATTTGTGTTTCCTTCTGCCCAGCAATGTAAATGAGTACATTGTGATATATTGCATGAAATGATTAAATCATCTGCAATCTGATATTCGTGCATTTCCTTATGCTGGTCTGAGTTGTTGTCTATATTGTAAACTATAGCTCCAGTTATTTTGCCGCATTATTAAATGGAATTATTTCTGATAAAAGCCTTCTTAATTTTATGTAAAAATTGCCTAATACTAATATTTGTTTTCCTTTTTGGTCACTTTTAGATAAGTTACTAACCTAAATTACATTCGAATATATATATATATATATATATATATATATATATATAATATAACGAGGCCTAAATTTATGATTTTATTAACACAGCTAATTTTACTGCAATGACATGCTTACTAAACATTATTATGCATGAAATCTAAATCAATAAGTTTGTCCGTTTGAGATTAATTTTTTTTCTCTTTTTGCATTTGGTGTTTTTATTTATCGTAACGCCAATGCCTTACAAATATAATTTCTACTAGAACAGTTAGTATAATTAAAACAATAGAAATGAATTTTAAAAAAATGGTATATTTTAACACAATACCAAGTTAACGCATTAATGATTGGATGAACGTTGCGACAATAAAAACGCCTGAAAATTAATGATTGCATAAAACATACAATGTGTTATATTGTTATATTGTAATACAAGAATGCTAAAAATGCCGAAAATTATGATTTAAATAAAACACGAAGCGTCGTGTAATATACAAAACCACCGAATTCTCATTGAGGAAATAAATTGATGCTTGAGAAGGACAGAAGCCGCTAAATTGCTGGACCATATCAGAGAAATGACTAGAGATTCAAGGTAATTGCAACAATACAAAGTTCGTGACTTTTACATAATTAACGTGACAATAACCTTTTATTCAGCATACATATCATATGTTACAAATTGAGAAGGAAATTTGTATACGGAATAAATGATATATAACAATCACGCACCACAAGTTGGAAGTTAAGTTCAGAAAGTAATTAGAAGGATCCAAATGTAGCAGTACTAGTCGGAGGGACCGCGTTGTGTTTGTTGGAACTCCATTGCAGTCAAATGCAGAAACGATTTCCTCACGGTTCGTGGATTTCTACAAGCGCATGGGTCGGAATAAAGAGAGGTTAAAAGTTAGTGGACGGAATACAGCCTTAAGATGTAACGTAGACTTTGCTAAAAGAGAAAATTAAATGGTGCGCGATGTTTTGTGTATCTTTGTTTGCAAGTTTGAAGGGAATGTTAGCGGTGTACAGGATATAAGAACCACTTGTGAGTATGGCTCAAATAAGTGGGTTTTGGTTGTATTAAGGTAGCCGCTGCAAGATAGGAAGAACAACAAATTAAAAAGTTTGTGTTTCTGGACATCCTTGGGGTTAAAGATGTATTGGAAATTAACCAATGAGTAAAATATGAGCTTTTATGTTGATAATTTATATTTGTGTGCAGATAGAATTTAGATGTAATTGGGTTGTAATTATATAGTATGAAATTAACAGAAAGTGAAAGTAATTATTTTTTTGAATAAGCGATGGAACTAGCTTTGGTTAAACTTAAGCATGATATTGTTGTGAGAGGAAGCTTGGAACATTTGAAAGTATTAAGAAATACGCCCGTATTAATTTTAAATGTAAGCTTTATTGGTGAAATTTAGTGTTAGTTAAAGAGTGCAAATTTAGTATTTTTGATGGACAATGGAATAATAAACAGGAAAGTGTTCTATGAATTGTTATTAAGGGCATTTTCAGAAATGGGATTTACAATGTCATGTATATCAATATTGGAAACGGGAGCAATTGTAAGATATTATTATTAATTCATTTAATTTTTTTTAGGATTTCTTTGAGTATTACCAGGCCAGTTTTATGTTGGAAATTAAGTTTTTTAAGGAATACATATTAGTATTTATATTGTAGTTATTTAGTGTCATTAGAGGTTAAGTGTAGGTTGAATTTTATTTACGTCTATTTATGAACTAGGTAAAAACAGATAGTTGTGAAAGATTATCTATCCACCCCAATGATGAAGTTGTATTTGGGAGATGTTTTTATTTGAAAGATTTGTTTGAGATAACAGAATTCAATGAGTATTTTTAAGGTATTGTAGAAAAAGCTGCCGTATAATATGATAAATTTAGGAAACCAAAAGCAAAGGAGGCATATCCATAATAACCGTCTTCCGCGTAGAGAAAATATCTAAAGAATTTCTTAGACAAGAGGGTTTGGCACCCCTAATTTTAGCAGTAGAAAAATCATTCCAGAGTAAGTAGTTATTGTAATGTAGTTTTTGTATTTAGACTATTTTAATAGTTTATTTTTGATTATTTTTATTTTTTTTTCCATAGGAACCCACTTCTGCACCACTTTAGTTAGCGTGTGCACGCTTAAAATTGTTACGGGGTCCCGCCCCTTCAATGCAAATTTAAATTTATACCGATCCACTCATTTTACCCATAACGAACCATTTTATTGAACTAAGTTACTTTTGTTCAACTCTTAAATAATTTATAAAATTTTGAAAATACACTGCACACTACAATACAAACTAAATGTCAACTGATTGAACACCCTTCATTGGTAAATTGATACCTAAATGTATTAAATTATTGAAATAAAATTTGGATAGACTAACCTGAGTTTCGTTCCTTTCCTTTGTTGCTCTCTAGTGTAAACATAACATTATTAGCAATTAAAGCTTTTCTATTAGACACACTCAACTTTCACATTGGCGACTTCCCAACTTAAAAAGTTTTCTTAATCAAAATAAGAACAACCCTTGTTGTCTGGACGAGTACTCACAAACAATATCAAGGTTTTATTTTTCCAACATTTCTAGAGTTTCTGCTGTTGTTATTGAAGTTGGAAATTCTTCTATGTCTTCACATATTCGTTCCCTTGCTAAATGTTTTATCTGCATGATTTTAGGATAGCGCTTTACACACAAGACAGCTGTCAGAGTAAGAAGCTTCTTAACTTTCTGAAGTTCTTCAGTTGTACTTGTTTGAAAAATACAAGGGGTTACATTTTAAAGTAATATAGAGTTGATGTCATTTTCTAGTGATTTATTATTCATGAATAGTCGTGCTTCTTTTATAGCTTTCGCATTGCCAAATAGAGCATTTATTCCCAAACGCAAACAAGATGTTTAAGTTGACATTTGAAATCTCTTTGTATAATGTATACATACGAAATTCAAACCGTTTGGTTCGTAATTTCATATTGCAAAATGTAGTTGAATTTAGCCGTCGTAATGATATAATAATTTTCTAGATTGGGTGCAACTGCCGATTCGTAGTTAGTCAACGGAAAATAGGTCATAGCGAAATTGTAAAGGCGCCCATATGTATAAACTTTTGACTAATTGGAATACATCCTTCTACTACCATTCGCATAAGGTGTTCTAGTTAGACTTGCTATTACGGATGACGAAATACATCGTACATGGTCTTATTTTCAAAAGATAGAAAAACAACACGTTCCCTATATTAAAATGAGCGGTACGTTATCAATTTAAGCTTGTCGTAAAGGAGCGGGTACCCTGTAAAAATTTTAGGGGTGCACTGGTTAACTACAGTGGCGTGAGAGTAGATTCCTGTGTAAGAAATAATAAAAATAAACTTGTGAAGTGGTTGAAAGACAAAACTACTAGGTTACAAAATTCACTTACCCTGAAAGTATTTTTGATTATCTTAATTAAGGGGCGCCAAATCGTCCTATCTCAGCAATTCCTTCGATATTTTTCCTACACGGAAAGACTGTTATTCCGAATAGGTCTCTTTTGCTTTTGGTTTCTTAAATTTATCACAGTGTAGTAATTTAATTTTCTTAACCCTGTACCATTAAGAGTTTAACTCTCTGTATGTGGAACCACTGTTTATTTTTGAACGTGTCGTTATATTTTACGCTTGTATTTAGCAATTTTAGACTGCGCTTTCTGCTGTTGTTGTAGCTTAATTACTCGTTTAGAGGTTATCCCTTTCATACTTAATCTGGAGATCAACTTGGTAGCACATGTTAGTTGTGGTTTCGCCGACAACGAACGACTCCACCTGGTCTTGATTTTTGAGAATCGCTTACCGAACTTTACGATGTAGTTATACTAAGGGCTCTTCTACCTTTGTAATCGTTTTGTTGGTTTTAAAATGATTTCACGGTAAGGAATCTTACATTTATATTTCGAAAGTTACGTTTTATTTTTATTTGTAGCAAAAATTACTATGGTCAAGAAATTTACATATCTGAGAATTTAAGGCTGGGAATTTAGCAAACAAGTTTATTAATGAAATTACGTTCAATTAATTCGATTCGTTCAATTTACTGGGTAGCGTACATTTGTACTAAACTGAGATGGTTACCTAAGTCTAAAGTGCTAACGCCGCTATTCTAGGTTTGTTGGGTGCAATTTAAATCAATGACATTAGATACCGTTTATGTATCAAAGTATTTGAAAATATTATTTATCGTCTCATATTTCAACGCTTTTATTACTCTTTAAAGGAATATTTCAAGCATGCCTTGGGGATCGCCTTTTTTGGTAGATACGTGTGAAAAGTACTCGTATTCTTGGAGTATTTGCCGTATCAGTTTGCTTTTCAGTATTGGTTTACGGACTTGAACTCAATCTTCTGGTGACCTTTAGTTTGTTGTCTACTGCAGGACAACTTGAAAATAAATAGTTGAATATTGAATTTAAGCTTTTAAATTCCACTTATAAATTTGTATCAACCTACTCTAAATAAATTAAAATAAATTTAATAAAGCTTTTATACCGTACAACTTTGCAAACAATATTGAGAGGTTATGCGTATTTTTACATATTACATGCATCTTGTATTAAAATTCCTTAAACTATATACATTTGAAATAAGTTAATACAGCTTGATTAAGAGCAGTTTGCCTGTTAGCCTTCAGTGCTTTTGGTGTTAAACTTCAATTTTCTTAAGTAATTAATCACTGTCTTGCTCTTTAGAGAAATCTTAAAGTTTCTTTGTCGATAAGTTACTTTAACTTTAACTAAGAAGTGAAACTTAGTCTTTCAAATATATTAAGTTTATACTACAGATGTGAGCGAAAAACATATTCATTTTAGTTATTCTACTGACAATTTCTAAACGCTTTAGTACAATTTTAGTTTAGTTAAATGCTACTGTGTATTTTTGCGTTATAAATTTTTGTGTGAAGCTACTTTTGCACAAACTTGTTAATCGTATATGTATGAAATTATAATTATTATTTATTTAAAAAAATAATATACCAAGAAAACGAATGACATAAAACAAAGACGAGTAATTCTATTTTTGAAATTATGCGAAGTTCTATGAAAACTGATTTGTTTCACTGCCTCACAAGCGTATATTAGAATTATTTGGGTGAAACACAAAATTATAGGTGGTGTTCAGATATTGCAGAGTACTTGCAAGATATCTCTAAGTTTAAATATCAAAATGGACTTCAGAAAATATAAAAATATTTAATGTTTTGATTTATGCGAGCTTTATATATGTTTTTATTACGGGTGCAGATTGGAGTAATTTGTGTTCATGTGTTTATTAGGTTAATCTTTAGGTTCCAAACATTAAGTCTACTTACCTGTTCGTGTTGAGTATCCGTAGGTGTTTCAAATTACCAGTTATTTTTCATATTTGCGTATTAGCTTTCGAATATTTCGGGTACTTTGTGTTTTTTTGACGTTGTCCTCGTCAACCGTCACTCATCCGTTTTCGTTTGTTTATTTTTCTTCCAGACGAAGTAGCGCCGCTCCTGCATTCTGTTTATCCGACCAATCTCATCTTATTGCGCTGCAGTGTTGATTCCCAGCTAGTTTATCCATTTCTCTTAGCCACCATCTTCATCTACTTTTTTACCCTGGGCTACTCGTTTCATTGGAATTACTCGTCTTCCATTTGTTGTGCACCCCCCACCCACTCCTGATCTTTAACAGTATACTTTACCTTATTCTACAATCCCTTAGAAACACTCACTAAATTTTGTCATATCAAATGAATTTTTAAAATAAAGTGCTTCTCCGAAATACGACTCTGTCAGTGGATATCTTTCACAATTATCTAATTTTACCTAAATCTTAAATAAATTCAACGTAAATTTAACCTCTACTGACATTAAATAATTACCATTAGATGAATACCTATATTTTTCTCAAGCAGCTTAATTTCTTAGCATAAGACTGACCTTAAAAAATAAAATGCTACTATAATCAAACCGATTTTTCCTAAGTTTTACGAACAATTTTAGTTACATTTAGAATCACATTTTTGGAAATGTCAACTTAGCAATACACAAAAACGTTGGTAAATAAATACAACTTTTCATGTTTGCATTCCATAGTCTTTCAAAATTTCAAACTTGTTATTCATTCCTTAACTGGCACTACACCACATGTAAAACTTACCTTAAAAATTGTTAAGCACACCCTAATGTATTCTTAAGAAAATGTTCTAATTTTAATTTTCTATACTAACATACTCAAAATTAAATAAGTTTTAGTTCTGGGAACTTTATTAGCCCATCACTATTCAAGAAGTCCAACGAAATAATTGTGTTAGCATTATACCAAGTTTTTATAAAAAAACCATCCATAACTCGTATGTTAATTTGACACTAACTTATTTCTACATCGTTTAAAAAGGTTTATTTATTCAAAGTTTTGTTTTACATCCACTGAATAATAACAGTCCCAGAACGACAATGGTTTGCATTCCTACAAGGTCACCAATTCGCATAAAGCAATAACAAATTTCCATTTTTGGACGGATAAACTCGCAAGTTTGACTTTACATTTAATTACGATCCCATGATTACGTTATGAATTTTTATTCCACCGGCGCGACAATAAAATCCACGAATATGTGAAAATGATTTATTGCCTTTTTGCAATCCAAATACAACATGGCCGCCGCGCGCGACACATTTATCCCGCGCGTGATCTACATCTTGTCGTGGTTACAATTCGACGTTTCTCTGTTTGAATTTAACATTCAACTTGTCAAGCTTAATTCTTAAATCTCTTTCCTTTTCTACAAATTTCGTTCACACAATGTAGCGTATTATATCTATGCTGAATAAAGGTTAACTGTCACATTAATTATGTAAAAGGTCATGTATTTTGTATTATTGCAATGTCATTGATGCTCGGGGAGGGCAACAACTGTTTATTGTAAATTATCTTTTGTGCTACTTCTTCATTTCTTCTATTATTTTTAATTTATTTTTCAGAATATTGCGAGTTTTAGGTTCTTCCCTTTGGAGTAAAGGGTAGAACGCGTCTATCCCTGAAAACCAGGGAAAAGAAATTTTTCCAGCTAAACCTTGTCGTTTATTCCTGCAATAGGCAATGAGAATGCAGGCGTGGGTCTGTCTATACTTAAAAATACTCTATTCATAACAAAAAAGCTGTACCATAACCTAGGCGGCATTGCGTCTAATTTAGACAATAAAACAATTTACGGGAGGACGCAGAAAACCCTTATGTGTAACTTGAATTTAATAATGTTCCGTTTTTGGTTTACACCAATAACTACTACTTCTCTTAGCTGCACCAAGACTTTCAAGAATACCTTAACAATTTCTAGAATGAACAGCTATTCACCAAACCATTGCTACAAAATGGATACTTTACGCGGCTGTACTGCTTATATGGAAACACATTTTCTTATTCTGGTAATTGAATTTTTACTCATTCAATATGATAGAACTTGAGCATATCCATAAACTAAAGACTGCTAATTTTTATCTTGATTAAAACATCTACTAAGTCAACGAATAACTGACAAGGCAACCATTTCTAAATTTCAAGCATAAGCTTTAAGTTGCGTTTTATTTTATTTCAGGGGCGTTAATTTATATTCAATTAACGTGTAGAATGTACTGCATATTTTCAGATGTTGCAATTCTAGATTTTTATGCCTCTAAAGACATGGTTGGTTTCAATCTGTCAACTATTTGTCCTTGTATCATTCGATCAAGACGTAGTGCATGAACATTCGTGACCTATTACGTTACCTGGAAATATATAATGAAAACGTCATTACGTCCAGAATTTAGGCAGCATAACGATCAAACTTCTGTGATACGGGTTGCGTATGCTGAGATATCGACCTAGTATTAATTTATTTATTTATAGATATAGTGCTCTACAATGCAGGATTTTGAATACACTTCACACTTCTCAAAAGCTTAACTGCTTTATATATAGCTTTATGTAATCTAACCTTATATTTTTTTTATTGCCGTTGTTTATACTCTTTTTTTCTTTATATATATATATATATATATATATATATATTGCTGATTCATTTAAGCTCCATGGTTGGGCGTTATTTTTATTGCTGTGATATTACCCCTATGTTTTTCGCCCCTTATGTTGGGTGTTATTTTTATTGCTGTGATATAGCCCCTACGTTGGTGTGCCTTTTTTTATTGCTGTGATATAGCTCTTTTATTGGCGCGCAATTTTTGTTGCTCTGATATTAACTCTTGTATGATTGGACGGAGTTTATTTTTAATGGTGCGAATATCAACCCTTTTTAAAATCCTATAATTTCTTGAATTTGTTTTTCCACGGCTAGCTCACTGAATGCCCTACTTCACAACCATAAAGATTGTTTAATCTCTTTCTTTCTATCTGTTAAAAAAATTTAAATGAAGCAACCCAAAGTTACACAGTATAATGATTGATAAAATGTTCAGTTTTATGTCAATTCAAAAATTAGCCCCTAAATAAATTATTCACATTCACCAAATCTAATTTTCCTGAAACCAAGCAAGATATCTTTGTAATTACTCTTAAGTACGCTCAAAGATGCTTTTTTCAAATTCTCAAATGACTTTTTTGTTGAGTCTTACAAATATATAATGTATAACAAATATTAAAAATTGAAACAGTCTTTCATTAATATAAATTGTAAGATCTCTAACCTGCGCTTTCTTGCTTGTCACTGGAATTGCCCCATATAATCTGTGGTCAGCACCCCTTGATTGTTACGGCTCGACGTGCTTCACTTGATTTGCCAGAATGATGGAATAATGGTTGCTTGTATTTTTCCCCTTTGAATTTCTGGAGTAACTTTTAGTATCTTTACGTTTGTTCCCTTGTAAGTATTTTAAATAATTTATTTAGACGTATTTTCAGACGTATTGTTTAAATATGCATTTAGAGTATTTATTTAGACGTACATTTAAATCTTTATTCGGACCTTTTTCCGGAGCCTTATTCGGACCTTTAATCGGAGCAGTTTACGCGTAAAACGGATATTCTTCGTTGCACATATTGGCACTTTCAATTTTTCACTTTTAATAAATTATTTACTTTTCGCTAATTGTTACTGGTACGTAATTTTCACTTTAAATCGACGTGATTCGTGCCTTGTTGAAGACATACGGTCTATTTTAGAGTTTCCTATCGTATTTGTAAGCTCCACTTTCTAACGTTTTAATTGACGTGTTTGTACTTTGTGCATATCTCTTGTAGAACCAGGTATTTTTCAAAATTCCCTGGTTTAATTCTCGATGAAATGCTCTGCCGATCACGTAAGCGTTCTGCAAATCACAGTATATTCTTAGAATTTTTAAATATCTATAGCAATTTTGTCACGTCTTTTATATTTGTGTCGTTCATAGTCTAAAGCTTATCGTATAACGAACCGCCTCTATTGCTTATTGTTTGTTATTTCAAATATGCTGAATTTTCATGTAAATACGATATTCCAGTCACGTACTCATCTTTCTAAAAATGATGTATTTGAGTGCATTTTCTTATTTATGCGTTGACATTTTTTATGAAATTCTTAAATAGCTAGAATGCCAGATTGTTTATCTTTCCCAATTACGTGTTTAATTTGATGAAACTTGATGTATTTAAAACATTATCGTAGTTCGCTTCTTTAACTTAACGCGTGCACATTATTACTTTAGCTAAATATTATCTAATTATTGCAAAATGAGCTTCTTTTTTATGCATTAAATTAAATATAATTTATATACAGTGTGCTCGCTATTGATCTTTTATAAATATTTGATTTACTCCTATTTAATGGTGGAATTATTTGGTTTTCTTAATGTTAATTATATTTACAGTTATCTTACGACCACTATGACGTAATTTACCCTTAAACGACCCTCTTATCATAGCATATATATATATATATATATATATATATAAATTTATATATTTATTATATTATATTATTATAAAGAATATACCACAATGAAAGAAATCGTCATTACTTATGGATTCACATACAACAAAATATATAAATTACAAACAAATAGAACGCACAACCAAACACAAAAACAAAAGAGAACAAAAACATCAGCACAGAACACACCATTTTAAATTAAATAGTCAAAATTTTAAAAAACTGTATCTAAAAATTGCATATAGAACAAATAATACTCTGAAAAGCGAAACATTACTCTAAAATAGAAAGAGGAACACACATCACGATAGGGGTGATTGTAAATTGAAATACATAACTATCGGTAAGCAGTATATAGGTCCAACAGCTACGTGCAAATATTCAAACTACGAAAAGCTGATTTTGCTTACTCAGAAAAAGACTTTTCAAAGCTAATAGAAGAAATAATACAAGTAACAAGAACAAGATCCAAAAAGATAGAACGCCGATTTTGAAATGTATAAAGAAAATCAAAGAACAATATATTAAACATCTAAATCGTCATCGAATACAACTGTATATTCAAGCAAATAAAAACACAACAATACAATAGGGAAAAATGGAACACAACTTTTATCATTTGTAGACACAAGCGCTCAACACAGCACTTGTTACGTGCTGATTGACGTTACGTTGCCTAATTATTGTTATTCTACAGGAGCGAAGGAACGTAACAGATAATTTGTGCAACGGCTAGATTACAGTGGTGCAGTGTGGGTTCTATGAAAGTAAATATAACACTCGTCGGAGTATACAAGTAGTGACACTTCTACCAAATACCTGTATGCTTACCTTGGAAAGTTTTTGAACTACTTTGTCTGTGTTGAAGCCTTTGAACACCAACCCACCTGAAGAAAAACAACACAAATTAAGTCTACTCGGAAGGAAGGGTGTTCCGAGTAACTGTGAGCCGATTCCCTTACACCTCATACTAGTTTACAATAGAAATAACTCCACCTCGTGTACACCTAACCTACTTTACGAAACTTGATTTCAACACTATATAACAACAAGAATAATGACAAGATTTACCCCTAATTTGCCAAATGCGCGTTTTGCTAAAAAAAATCTAACTATTAAAATTAATTTCATAAAAACTTAACCTACTGAGTTTTACGTGCTGAATTCGCTGCCACAATAATGTAATTTGTTATATGAGAATTATATCTATGCAATGAGTTTTAAATTGTCCTTGTTCAACGCATTAAATAAGCGTGCACAAACCTTTATATCCTTTTACAAACCCTTTACGCATCCGTATTATCATAATTCACAAATTTACAGGTAGTTAGTAAATAAACAAGCTGGATATCAAAATGCTATTCATATTGAAGTTTTTTTCGCAAAACTCTATCGACAATCGGTGCAGGAAGTTGGTTGCAGATACAAATTAACTGATGTTGGAAAGCCCCTGGCCTGGACAACTTACGCGAGATCGGTAATCATTACAATCGCGTTTAGCAACGCGTTTGGAGGTCTGTTTTTCGCACGTAAGAGAGATCGGTCTAGATACTTCGCGTTACACTAGATCGTTTTTCCCACCTTGACGGGTGTCCACGTGTCAAAACGAATCGAATTCTAAAAGCTGATGTCTGGTTTCTACTGTCTGATTTGATCCTTTCTTTTACTATCCGTGGGATTGTCTAAGTTACTTCCCGATGGTTCATTGCATGCTCTTTTCATTCTCACGGATTGTACGTCTAAACTTGTATCTTCGAGGTCGTTTTCATTCTGCCCGTGTGAACCCTAATTCACTTTACGATATTACACTGCTTTACCGATAGTCTGCGTCATTAATTACATTATCATTACATTATTAATAGCTATTTTTATGCGTATTGGGGTTTTTGGATTGCCGACCCTTAGTTGATTGTTTCTTGAACTCGTGTGAATTGATACAAATAACTTTATTATAAACGGTTATTTCCCGGTTTCTATCTGTAGTTTTCTAATTTAATACGAAGGGATGCAAAGTACCAGTATTTACTAACATTTGTATTTAAAGTACATGGCACTTTACTAATTTAATTCTTTATCCTAATTTAGTATTACATTGAATTAGCAAATGTTATGAATTGTCAACTACTAAAGCTTATACATTCTTTATGGTGCTTTCTTGCTAAATGCTTATCTAACTAACTTCATTTACTAAATTCCTTTCTACTTCCTACTGCTTACTTACGTAACGCACCAGCATTACACACTACATACTCATTTATCACCAGATGATAAGCCGTTCGCATTGAACGCTTTTTACAAGACCCAATGTTAGTTTTCAATTGGAGAAACCATCCAGCAGGGACGAATATTTTGTGACTATATAATTCACTTGTATGGAAGATTGTAACAAACAGTTGTAAATTTTTTCTTTTGCAAGAATATAGGTGGACATGGACATGGACATTTCTCTTGATTAAGAACTTTTGTGATTTGTATTTTTCTATTTTATGCAAAATTAAGATAATAATGTGTTAAATCTAAATTTATTCTCTTTTAGAGCATATCTTAAGGTGCGTAACGTTTGTTTACTACCAATGCTGGCGGTGTTTTATAAACATTTAGCTCTATTGCAGACTCTTATATGATTTTATTTTTGTTTGAAGAATCTAATTAAAAATCTACATGAGCAAACTTAAACACAATTTAATGCGCTATGTGAAAATGAAGTGCTTTACTCAAAGAATTTCCATTAAAATATTCCAGTTGAGTGATTCAGCTAATGGAGCAAATCAATCACGAGAGAGAAACACTAGGTCTCAATCCTTCTTTATTATTTCAGTTTGAAATTGACGTTCCTAAAGACTAAAATTTAAAATATAAATCACTTTCAGGTCGAGATTAAAATTTACTTATACAGCAGCGTCTCTCAAATATAGGATTATGCATACAAAAAGCTCTTAGATTTAATAAGCTGTAGAACATGTGACGAAATTCTGTGTGGAGATAACGCAATTTCTGGTTCAACAATATCTTACGATGGATAATATTTGAATAAGTGAATATAAGATCTGGTAAGAATTAGATTACGAAATTCGCTTTTGAGTCATGTTGGTGCGTGTAAAGTTTTTGCTAGGCAAGTGTGATGAGGGAGCTTTCAGAGACATCTTTAACCCGAACTCAAATTAGTCTCCAGAATTCTTGAAAGCTAGAAAGAACGTAGTATCCAATTTCTTAGTATGTTGCTTGCAAATTTAATTAACTACGATTGTATCTGTTTTATGACTAAACATTTTGCGAGCTACTCTTGTAAACAGTCCCTTTTTATTGCTTGAAATCGCATTTGCTCTATAAAAATTTGTATTTCTACTCTTCCCTCCATTTTTCGTGCTTAATTTCTTGAAGCTTTTGTTTACCTTAAGTCTAGAAGATGATGTAAATATTACGTCTAATAAACTGTTATTACTTTATTAGGTTTTGAATAATGAATTAAGTAAACTGAGCCAGGAGCTTCTAATGTTCGCATAACATTGTAACGAGCGCTTTACTCCAATGAATTTATTACCAAATGGTTTGTTTGTTTGTGGCAATTCCGTGAGTGAGGTTAAAAATTTTTAGCTACAAGATTTTTCACGGTACTAAACTGCTGTTAATTTATCAAATAAATTGTGCAAGATTTGTTTTGGAATTGCATTTTCTTAGAGACGATAGGGTGGTCATCTATTTGTCGTTTTTTTCTGTAGTGGTAAAAGATTTTATATCCGCTGTGTGAAACTCTTCCTTATCATAACAAGGACACCCACTAAAATTCCAATTTGATGTCGAATTCGAGATTCATAGTTGTTTAACGTTTATAGGGCTCCCGTGACTAGCGTACCTGGACTAGATCCTTCACCGCCGTCGCGATGAAAAACATGGCGTTACACGCAGTTTATTCATTTCGGATGTCTGATTTTGTATGAAAGTAAAGCAAATATTAGTACTGGAGAATCGCTCTGGGGTGTCTATATCGCTGCCACAAGATATCTTTATAGACTTCCATGTCTTATACGAGCTGGTTTTCGCAATCTTTTAGAGATCTGTAAAAATCTTTGCGTTCAATCGGAGCCATTTCGTGAGGGGTGCCAGGTTTACCTCTTCGTGAAGCTGAACGTTTCGAACGAACTAGGGAGCTCCCAAAACTCCCATTAGTGGCTAGTTCTGGGAACATTTGGAGCTTACGCAAGGGCGTTTCCGCTGCACTGCTAATGCGTATGCAAAAGTCGACCTGGTTTATCGTTTTGTAGAGTTTCAACTTGTTTGAATCTTAGACTTACTTCGGCAACTGGTCAGAATGTATAGCTGGGCCACAAATCCCTTTGTCTTACTTGTCATTTACTCGATGTGGGATTTCCAAGTGAGCTGATTCACTCCTAGATATTTGACCTCAGAGCGCCAAGGTATCGGTTCGTCAAACGCTCTGACGTCCTCTCTAGGTCGGTGATGTCGCTTTGAGATGAAAACCGTCATGTTCTTTCCTGAAGAGCGTCCATCGCCAATTGCAATCTCTGTGTGATGAGGTGTGGAGCACGGGACTAGCATGACTGTTTTCGTCGGCGTATAGTACCATCCTGGTGTCGACCGTTTTTGGTAGGTCGTTCACGAGGATGCCAAATAGTTCCGGCGAATAGAGAGAACCTTGAGGAACCCCAGCCCTGATTTTCCGTCTTGTTAACCACACTCCCACTTATGATTTTGTCAGTTGGACAAGAGCACGTGGTATCTCCCTCTCCAGCGTATTGTAGAGTAGTCCAGAATGCCATACCTTATCGAAAGTCTTCAATTCCTCCGGGAAAACTGCGCTTGTCAACGGTCTCCAATTGAAACTTTCCGCAGTACCTGGCAAACGATGGAGTGCCTTTATGTGAACCCAGAACTGAATGTCCTGGGTCATGCGGTGCTCGTCTGTCGTTGCCTGCAGACCTCTAAGGAAATCTGTTTGTCGTTGGCTTTCAGTTTCCTTTAAATATTGTTGGCTGTCCGCAAACCTTCATTGGCAACATCTCGCTGCAGTAGTAGATTGACCAGGAAACTCCGTGGCGTAGTTGGTATGCGTGTGACTAATATGCTCAAAATCCTAGGTTCGAATCCCGACACGGTTGGGTTGAAAAATATTAGACGAGCATTTTTCACAAAAATACACCCTCGTTCGGATGAGAGGTAAAATGGAGATTCCGTGTGTGGGTATTGTCATGCACGTTAAATATCCCTACCTTGCTTGGAACAGCAAGGGTTCGGGAAAATTCAAAATTTTCCAGATAAATAAAAACTCTCTTCTGACTAAGGTAGTACTTTTGGGTAAAAAATACTCGTTTCCTGGCTAGTAGTACCTTCGGTTGGAGTATTGAAAATCAAATGTAGTGTAGAATAGCTCTTTTACCAATTATCTTAACATTTTGTGCAGAGCTTTACGTGGTAAAAAATTTCAACATTTCTGTCACGTCTTCGACGCACTTCCTAGAAAATGTCCATGGCGTACTTTGAAAGAACTTACAACACACTAGCCACAACATGTAACTTACACGAGACGTGAATTTATAACGGTTCTATTTTTGAATAGGATTTAAACCCTGAGCCCTTCTCCGCCCACACCCCTCGGTTAAACAGTTTATGCACATTTTGGGTCACAAGACCAGCACAAAAAGCTTTTCATCAATGGTGTCTACTAAAATATTTAGAATCAAATTGTTCAGTTTTCTGTACTCGATATGCGCTCATGCCCTGTCTAGGAAGACACTATAGTACGTAAGTACCCGAGTACCACGGACTTCGGTTCCATCTACGTCAGACTTTCGTCGTTCTTCTTGGCGCTCTTTACTAAAGCAAAACTTTATATTATCTACTCTGTAATTAAAATTTTAACAATACATGCCTTCAATAGGTTTATACGGTTCCTTTCGTTTAGATACTATTAAGTATGATTTTGTAGTGGCAGGTATGCAGGGGGGTAGAGGAGTAAGAACCTTATCATTGGGAAGGTGAGAACATGCAGTGTTTAGTTGGAACCATGGCCTGATCGGGTGAGCATCGCGTTTGTGTTGTGGATGAATTTATTAGAAATTACCGTCGAGATCTTCATCAACGGCAACTCTAGTCCTAAAGTAACGTGGCGTGGAGTTTCTTCGTTGTTTTTCGTTCGAAGATAATGGTGAAACGGAGCAATTAACTCCAAACCGTAGTTTTGATATGTTAGAAAACTTTCTTCAACCGTGATTGGGTGAACTTTTTGCTGAAATGTGGAAGAATATGTGTGGTTTCAGCAAGATGACGCACCGGCTCATACATCTTCCCGCTCTCTTGCCATTTTGAAGCGCTTGCTTCCACGCGCGGTGATATCAGGCGACCACTACCATCGCCAGAGTTGATCCCCGTGATTTTTTCCTTTGGCGTCATCTGAAGAACAAGATCTATGAACATCTTTCCCAAGCAATGAACGAGATCAAGGAATTTACTACGTTCCATTTGTAGTTTGAATATTTTCTTCATTTTACCTTCTATAACCTGTTTTAACAAATGTTTGTTCTCAGGTTTGGAAAATTGTTCAGTTATACAAGCCGTCTATGATACGTTAGTATTCAATATTTATTAAAACAAGGTTGTAACAATTTTTTTACTATGTAAAAAATTGCTTTTCGAAACAACTCAGAAGTATTAAGGCAATAAAAAAAATAGATTTTCGAATTTTTAATAAGTTCTCAGCCCATATGGAAAACAACATGCGATTTGTTATTTTCAACATTTGCAGTGTCTTTGCAAGTAATTTTCTGAATCCGTTCACTTCCACATCATCTTCTAGTCAAGCAGGTTGCGAAGTCGTTGATGGTGAGATTTTATAGTGAAAAATTTAAGTGCCTTAATGTATTTTTATTACAGCAAAAACTGATTAGGGCCAACAAAAATATGTAAAGCTAACAAAATGCTGTAGAACCCAGAAACACCTACTAGTGCACATGTTCCCTCAAGCAAACCAATATGTTAATCATCCTCGAACTCATCCATCACGTACTTGGACATCAGTCTTTGTCATTGTATGCAACCAGGTGGAACACGTGCCTAACCAATCTAAGAGTTGCAGCCAGCGGCCAGTGGTTAAGGATGAATGATTTTTGCATTATTCCAAAAGGATTTTTTTTACTATACAACCCCCTGTCCCACAACGGCACCTAACTGAGTCGAAATTATAATTTTTTGTTGATTATACATTATTTTTTACTTAGAATGTATATTTTCTTGAAAGTAATATTTACTCTAAATTTGGTATATTTGAAACTTTCACTAATTACTATTTTAAGTCTATTTGAATTACAGTTTTTGATTAAATTTGTACGTCATTATCAGATCTGATGCTCATATAGATCTTAAGAAACTAAATCTTGTGTAACTAATAATTTTTGATATGATTAACACATGTGAAATTAATTATTTTTTATAATTATTATTGGATAAAATTGTTTGTTATATAATAGATACCTTCTGATTTTAATATGTTCAATTTTCTCAATAGGGTAGATTAGAAATTTTAAAATAATCTACTCCGATAGGGTTTCTGTATCTACCCTAAAATCGTATCTTTTTAATACTTGCTAGCTACAGTGGCGTCCAACTACACTTTATTTTGTTTTTCGTTTTACAGAGAATATTCCGACCCTGCCCTTTCATGATCTCCCATGAGATAATAGTCAAGCTAGCCGTCGGCGTAGCAGGTTGTTATAGTGCCATCCCGTACGCGTAAAAGTTTTAAGTCCCCTTAAAGTTCCAAATTATTATTCTATCTTCTCCATAGGGGCAAGATCACAAGACGCGTTTCTAAATAACCAAAACCGATACACTGACGCCCAACATCTTATGGCCCAAAATGTGTAACAATTTACGTTCACTACATTTAAAAAATTAATACTGTTACAAGGTATTGAGTGTAAAATGCAGAAATGTTCAAACTACGAAATGGAACATTACAAATTCTTTTGGTAACTGCAATGTACTTATCTCATCATAAGTTAACCTGCGTGCAACGGCAGCCAGATGAAAGTTGTTGTAACGACAATGTGAGATTTCTATGTTATCATCGCTAAGTAAGCACTGGTTTAAGAACCTACAGCATCATAAAGATTTTTTAACTTCCCGGTTGGATTTATAATAGTTACCAAAAACCCTTAACAGCCTACGTGAGACAATATTATTATGTTTTTGCAACGTTCCATTTCGTAGTTTGAATATTTTTTGCATTTTACACTATATACCTTGTTTTTATAAATATTGAATACCAACGTATTATAGACGGCTCATATAACTCAACAATTCTCCAATGTAAAACCAAAACTTATTAAAACAGGGTATAGAGTGTAAAAGACAGAAAATATTCAAACTGGAACGTAAAAAGTTTCCCCCTAGCAAAATTAAAAGTTTGGGGTAGGAAATAAAAGCAGACGACCTAACAAGTAAACAGAACGACAAACAGGAAACAAATTTCTTTCGAGAAACAAAAGAACCAAAATTTTAATAAATTAATCCGGTTCAATACACCAAAATTAAGAATGAGACTACGATGAAAATTGAATAGACCACTCTAGTTAGTGTTCCGTTCAATTTTCTGTCGTAGTGCTTGGAATCGGATGAATTTTTTATTTTGGTTCTTTTTTATTTCTAGAAAGAAATTTCTCTCTTGTTTGTCTTGTTGCTTAGTTGTTTGGTGCGCTGCTTTTATTTTCTACTCCGATCTTTTAACTTTGCTAGGGGGGAGTTTGTTACGTTCCATTTCGTAATTTAAATATTTTCTGCATTTTACACTCTATACCCTGTTTTAATAATGTTTGTTTCAGGTTTGTAAAGTTGCTCATTTATACGACCGTCTATGATAGGTTCGTATTCAATATTTATTAAAAGAAGGTATAGTGTAAAATGAAGAAAACTATTCCAACTACGAAATGGAACGTAACAAATTGATAATTCGCGAAGTCGCTGCAATAGCTATAGATGATACGTGGAGCAATTGGATGTTACTTAGAGAGATTGCATTGACGTATCAACATTGAAGACCGCCACTTATTAGATATAATATTCAAAACTGCATTGTGTGTAGGATACAGCAATATAATCTTTCCTTGAATGTAGCTTAGTTTAGTTTTCTATTAGTCTTCCAAGTCCGGACTTTTTTTCTGCCACAGCAAATAGGTTTTGCTCCTCTTGGAGCGGCTATATAAAAAGGCTTTACAAAAAACTTTTTCTATCAAATTTATTTTATACTGAATTACAATTAATTTTTAATTTACAAGTGGAGATCGAAATAATTTTAAGTTGAAATTCACTTTGATTAAATTAACTAAAATTACGGTGAGTAACTGAACTACCAACAATGTTATAAAGTTGTGAAGCTCTAGACTGACTGGCCATCTTAGGCTCTCGAGGGTATTTATGCTGTCCCTGCCCATCACATTGCTTGTGGGAACTGAAGAGCTCATGTCTGCTTATTTCTGTATTTAATACAATGTACCAATATTAATTCTAATAATTGCTGTCTTATAACCTACTGTGACCTGCACCTGCAGTTTCACGTTACGTCTGGAATACTTATGTCTATTTCTGTTCTCACTGTCTGGCTTGTTGAACTTTCATTAACCTTTTTATTATGTCCTTTGATTTATACAATGTAACATTTAACTTAAGTTTAAATAATGTAATTTGTTTACATATATATTCTAATTTGGGGGATATGTAACTCCTCCCGACGTAGATGAAAATTAAGGGGTTTTACTTAATTTTTGAAACTCATTGTTCCTAAGGGTTCATTTATTATTTCTTTAATTCTTTTTGTTTCTTGTTTCTTATTACTAAAATTCGTTTCTTTGTCCCTATATCTAAGATATATTTTGTACAATACATATACAGTTAATAAAATGATTACAATGATTAATAAAATTGTTCAAACACTGATATTATCATAATGTACTTTGGGCACTTTCAATTCACTTAAATGTTCTTTGTAATTGTCCATTAGCTTTACGGCTTGCTTGAGATCGTCTAGGTCTAGGTGCTCTAGTTGCTTTGGTTTCTTGCTGATTTCGTCGTCTTCGGGTTGCGAATCTCAAACTGTAGTTCCGATAAATTTGCAAATTTCTTCGTTACTGTTGGGTTTTGGTATACTCGAAAAATTTCGTTTTTCAATTTTAAATAGCAATCTTCTTTTATGGTGATTACCTTACTTCCAGTTAATGCTAAATTATTTTTGTCTTGGTTGCAATGGGCGGTTGCTATTACTTTTTGTGGAATTACAGCAATCCATTTGTTGTCCGTAACTTTTTGAATTTTTTGTTTTTGTAATTTGTACTGCTTTTGGATCACAATTCTCATAGTGATTAGAAAATCTTAACAATTGTACTTCACAGGGGTTATCTGCTTGAATAGCGGTTGTCGTTAATGATTGGCATAAACATTGACTTGGTGCTACTTCTTTGTATTTTTTATTTGTGAAGCCATACCTAAGTTCATTCAGGGAAAGGAACTTGGTTTTAGGAATAATAACTTGATATTTGCTAGTAACTATCATTGGGAAAGCAAATAAATTATAATAATTATAAGTGCCACTTTCTACTATGGGAATTTCTATTAGAAACGTAATTTCATGATTCTTTACATAACCTTTTACTATGGCAATTTTTTTAAATATAGGTATATTAGATTCTGTTATTTCAAAGGGTAACTTGCTATTAGTTATAAGTGGTGTAATCTTTAATAATTCATTTAATAAATCAATTGGTTCTATTATACTGGCGTGTAATGTGTGAGAAGCTGAACTACCAACAATGTTAAAGTTGTGAAACTCTAGACTGACTGGCCATCTTGGGCTTTCGAGGGTATTTATGCTGTCCCTGCCCCTCACATTGCTTGTGGGAACTGCAGACCTCATGTGTGCTTATTTCTGTATTTAATACAATGTAACAATCTTAATTCTAATAATTACTGTCTTATAACCTACTGTGACCTGCACCTGCAGTATCACGTTACGTCTGGAATACAATGTCTGTTTCCGTTCTCACTGTCTGGCTTGTTGAACTTTCATTAACCTTTTTATTATATCCTTTAATTTATACATTGTAACATATAACTTAAGTTTTAATAATTCAATTTGTTTACATATATATTCTAATTTGGGGGATAAGTAACTCACCCTGTAACTAAAAATCTCATGCATTAATAATTTCAAGTTTTTGTTTTTAATCTAACATGATACTAATGCAAAAGCTCAGACATCATTAGTTGGTGTTTCTAAATATAAATGTTTGTGTAAATCCGTGCTGAATGGAATATAACGTTCCGGGTACGATCATTTTCTGTTAAAATAGAAAAACCGATCAACTTAAGTGAATATAGTCACTAGACTACTTTTATTTAGTATAACTATGTCCTTGTGCTAGTGCAAGTTGAAAACTCTCAGATATTTTCTGCTACTTTGTAGTAATCGATTACATAGGCTTAAATTCTCTTGCTCCAAAATTAAAGAAAAGGTGGAAATTGACTGTCAAATGAAATTACATATAAATATTTTTACAGCTTTATGTGAAATGCAAAGCGAAGAAAATGCAATTTATTTTCCATTATCCCTTTGAACAAAGTCTCGTTTTGCACTGTCCTTTTATTGTGTAGCCATCTGCCTACCAAGAAGTTCAAATCCATATAATAGACATGGCACATAAATTTTGAATTCGTATCAATGCAATCACGTGTTTCAACTGAAAATCTCATAAAACGAACATAAAAATATTATCGCTTCTATATTTTAGTTCGACTTAGATAAAATGGAAGTTGTAACTTCAACGCGAATGTGATAAACGTCTTCTTATTCAGGCTAACGTGAGGATCGCTTTTCTACCTTCATGTCTGCCGTATATCTAGGTTTTAGTAATATAAAATTTTGTGGCTTGACTATGAAACCCTGTGTGCTTTATTGAAATTTTAATGCTTATGCTAATGTTAATTTTAGAGGACAATAGCAAGTCAACGTAATGCTACTTAATAATAAAACTTTAACTTTCCATACCATTTGCTAAACTTTCTCATTTTGTAGGTAGTTCAGTGACACATTAAAACAGAGTAACTGATGTTCCAAAATTTATTCAGACTTTTGGGGATTGCTTGTGTCAGTAGTTCACAATTTCTTACATCTAAGTGACGTGTAGACATATTCTCAGCTTCTATAATATATTTCACACAAAGTTAAGATAAGTATTTCACGAAGGATATTGGATGCTTGATGTATTGGAAAGTTAGTTGCTCACGAACAACGCTCAATGGGGTTTTTATCGCTAAAATATTTTCAGTTTTGGGAGGGGGTATTAGTTATCAGAAAGGCAATAATCTTACTTTCGATTCGTTTATTAATGGCAATATGGCAGCAAAGATGTGTTGTAGAATATTATCAATACATTAGCTTCTCTGGTATTTTTACCTTAAGATGTTGATAATTCCTAAAGTTTTAAGAATCTTAATTTAAGAATTTAGTTATTCAAATTAAGCGTTGTACGATTTTTTTGCCTAACAAAATGTAGGGTCTGACAATTCTGTAAAAACAACTGTCTATATTTCATATTTTAATTGAAAAGTTTTAAATTATTCCGCTTGTAATAGGTTATGTAATTTAAATTAATGGTTAATTTATAGCTTGTAGATCATATTTATGAATATAGTACATTAAATTATTGTTATTGCGATGTTAACCTTAAAGCAACGTTTCGCGTACATAGTGTGCGTCAATAAATCTTGCTTGTTTACGTTACACAGCCAACAACGATAGTTATACATATTTAGCCGCCGCTAATTAAAACAATTGTGCGTAAAGAAAGGTGCCGAAAAGCCAAAATGGACACCAATGACCTCCTAAAATCCCAACATTTTAAAGTAGGACTAGGAAACCAAATATTTTTCGCTATATTTCAGGAACCAAGCATATAAACATAAAAAGTTAATTTAGAAGACTTTTCTTTACTTTTTGTATACGGTATTTGCGATCAGATACTAAAATACATTAAAGAAGAAATCCAGGAAAGTCATAAGCACATAGAGAACAAAATGTTCCACGTTACGTACAGTTTCGGTCCCAGAAAATTTAGCCAGTAATCGACAGAAAAACTCGGTGAAGTACCCCGCTAAAATTCTGTTTCAGTAAAGTACCGATAACTTCGACTGTACTAACAAGAATGGTTACTACATAACTGAGTAGAACGCTTGGGGTGTCTGAAGAGGGCTCCCGAATGCTATCGTGTGTGTGAAATTTGTCTTAACCATGAAGTATCTTCGACGCCACTTAATCTCGAAGTGCAATGGTTTCTAGCGAACACTCCCAAAAAGAATAACACGATGATGCAAAAACCTGAGATCAGTGAAGTGATTGTGGCCTAAAATTCATTTGAGAAATCATTATTGTTAAACAAACATAAAACAGACGTCAACCTTAGGAACACTATTATACCTATTTATAACTGCTAGCTGTAAGGAATGTTAAATTACCCGAATTTAATCACGCTTCTAGATACTTGCAACATAATGTATTACAACAAAACTGGAACTATTACTTTCAAATTAGTTGTGAAAAACACCAATGTAAAAGTCATTACTCTATTACACAAGTATATTTTATTACAAATTCATTACAAATAAAAATCATATATATATATATATATATATATATATATATATATCAAAAATTACTTAACTTGACGCTTTCGGCGAAGGTTACTATCTAAATTCTTAACCTAATATCAAGAACGTACCGTGGGTACATCTATAAATTTCGTGCAATTAATTAAAAATATTCATTCATTTACAGTAGCTGTAGATTATAATTTCTGAAATTTTAATTATAAATACCTGATTAGTGATTTTTGACTGTAGATAACTCGGACGCCACTAAAAACCTATAACTCCTGGCACATATTTTGTATTTACCAGATCCTCTTGGGACTTCGAAAGGAAAACTAGATATTTTTAATCAACATGCTTTTGTCCAACATGAAGTAGTCAATTTAATGGGAACCATGGTGTCGCTAAAATTAAGAGCAACCAACCACGTAAGGGTATTATCTGAACTTCAACGATAAACTGCCTTAATCAGTTCGATACCTTTTCCAAGGTAAACCTTACCTACTCAAGTTGCATGTTATTTTTTTTTGTGTTAAAGACGAAGTGCTCTGTATAAAAAAATGTTCCCTCCATACAGCAATTCTATATGTCTTCTGCAGAATTCGGAGAAATGAATAATGTGAAATTATTTTTATCCAATATATGTAACGTTATCTTACTTGAAATCTTTTTCTAGACTCAAAGGAAGGGGCTTTCTCATTTTTTAATGAGTACAATTTTGCGTGTGAACGCCTTCGTACCCAGATGACGAGGTCATAGGCACCAGCATGATACATTATTAATTAAATCAAATGAATCATAAAACTAATCATTATAGGATACAAGTTACGTTGCTGATATCATTTCTAACCTTTAGAACCGCCATAAGGAATTGACAACCTTTGAGTATGAACAATATAAATTACAGAAATAATCCTTCTTTAGATCAAGAATGCATGTATCTTACAAATTATATTTTTTAGAGGAAATAACCGTGACCCTATGGGTGGGATTTACCAATACTGAAACTATTGAAATGAAATATGATTATAAACACTTCAAAGTATGTCACTCATGCTCGGTAGAACTAAATGCATTGATGAAATTTTTCATTTTGTTCGCAGCAAAGAAAACGAATTAGTTACATACCAAGCTCCGTGACGTAGTTGGTATTCGTCCAACAACTCTTGACGATATTGTGGCGCCGCTTGTTCTACCTGTGATCAAAATAAGGATATTAAAACGCGAACGAAGGGTTTGAACACAAAACATGATTGACAGGTTCTGCAATGCTAGATCTCTTGATTGACAGGTACAAGTCTTTGCATTTGAAGATTACAATTAGAAATCTCGAAAATGTTATTTGCAAAATTTCTGGTGTTTTCGCGAAATAATTTACAATTTAATAGCTATAAATAGCTGTTAAGGGGTTTTGAAGTTTAGTCCTGATTGCAACTTCGTTTATAATACTTGTTCTAATGTTAAGTTTTTAATACAATATGTTTTAGTATACGAAAGGGGTTTGAACACAAAAGATGATTGACAGATTCTGCGGTGCGAGATCTGTTGATTGACAGATACAAGACTTTACATTTGAAGATTACAATAAGAAATCTCAAACACTTCGGGCTGCATTACTACTTGTGACATGGAAAAGGCCGACTGAGTTTTTATTAAAATAGCAGAGTTGGACCGGGTCACAATTTTTTGACCCGGTGACCCGAAAACAAAGTAACCCGGGACCCGAACTGGCCCGGTGATCCGAACTGACCCGAGTGGCCCAATGGCCCGACGCGAACCTGAACTGACCCGGTGACCCTAACTGACCCGAACTGACCCGTAAACCTAAACTGAACCGTTGACCAGATCTGACAGATTTGGCGACTCAAGCGCAGTGGTTCAAACTGATGCCAAGATCTAAACTGTTCCGGAAACGCGAATTCAATAGGGGAATTGAAAACACCAAAGTGAACCGAATACGTAAATAAAAATTAGCCAAGAGCGAGTCGAGCTCGCACAATTATGGTTCCGTACCAATACTTCAGGAATCAACAGTCAGTAGACCAATGTCTCAAAACAAACTTCAAATAAATACCATGGAAAATGACAAATCAATCTGTTTCCAATCAGAAGTGGACCATTTTGCGTTTAGTTTTGCTGAAAACGACTAACAATCTTTTTGACCATTTCCATATCTTTCAGTATAAAATAAAAACATTGCAATTCAAATGAAAATTATTACGTATATGAATGAGTTAAAGGAAAAATTTAGCATGGGCTATTATAAGTGATGATTAAATAAATGTTGTCGCCCTGTGTGCTAAACTTTTAACCGTTAAACAATTTTAAAATAATCTCTATGCTGCTTGTCGTATGTATTATGTACTTATTTGTTTTCGCAGCCCTGTTATTTTATTGGCTGGTATTTAAGCATTACAGCAACTGGGTACCTATGCGTACGTCAATGTGAGGAGCATATACTGCTAACACTTGGTCAAAACCAGGTCACCGGATCACCGGGTCAATACCGGGTCACCGGGTCAATACCGGGTGGCCGGGTCATTATCGAGTCACCGGGTCAATACCTGCCTGACCCGTCATAAAAAGTGACCCGAAGTGAACCCGGTGACCCGGTCCAACACTGTAAAACAGTACAACATCAACACTTTGCATAAGATGTTTTGCTATTGGAAAATAGGAAAGTGGTCTCTAATTCGTTACGAGTGTTGACACCGTTTTTATTTAACGTTTTAATTAGAGTTGGTGGACGACTTTGAAGATCTAATGTAGAATTTGGAGAAAGACATCCTCTTATTTTACCATGTCCAGAACCGTTTGTTGATATATTAATTGATTGTTACCACAAAGAAATTTGCATACCAGTCTTTCGTTAGTTTTAGCGTTATTACCTCAGAAATATTGGAATCTTGGGGCACATTCGTAAATGCAATCATTGTTTCCGTTTTAATCCTTATAACTTGTTTCCGAAAATGGCGAACTTATCCAGTGTTCGAGTAAATGAAGCAAAACCTTTTTGAATTGTGCCACCGATTTTGCTGAACCTTTTGAATACCTTTAGGTCGGCGAAAGGGGGTAAAAAGCCAGAAGGCCTATTTACGTTTATTTATTTGTTTGGTCACAAAAGCATTACATTTGGAGCTTATGTCAGACTTGTCTACCAATCTATTTCTGCCCGCTTTCAAACGTTTTCTAGGCCGCCACAGAGCATGTTCTATTATTTACGGTGATCGAGGAACAAATTATATTGGTGCAAAAATAAATTAGATCAATTTTATAATTTATTGGAAACTGATAAGTATAAGAATACTATTGGTAAACAGTTAGCAGTTCCAAAAATTTTTTAGATATCCAGTCTCTTTTGAGCGCTTATTTTTCGGGAACCTGAGAATCTCTAATTAAATATGTTAAAATGCACTGCACAAAACTATTGGCGATCAAATTTTAACCTATAAAGAGTTGACTACTGTTCTTACACAAATTGAAGCTTTGTTGAATTCCCGCGCTTTGTTTTGGTTAAGTACAGACACTTCAGACCCCATGCTATTATCGCCGGCGCTTTTCTTACTCTTACGCCATTGACTTCGCTACTGGTGCCCAGTTTACCTGAAACCCCTGTTAACCTTTTAGATCGCAATCGACTACTTGATCATATAGTTCAGTCGTTTTGGAAACGCTGGAAATTGGAATATTTAACTCAGATTCAAGTGCGCCAAAAATGGAATATTGCAAGTCTACTGGTTAGTGTAGGAACAATAGTTCTACTCAAGCTAAATAGTGTCCCTCCCTTGCAATTGCCTTGTGAAATAATTGAGAAAGTTTTTCCCGGTGCTAACGGGATGATCAGGGTGTGAATGTGCGAACAAAAACTGGCAATTTACAAACGTCCAGTTGTATCTTTATGTCGGCTACCCTCACAATAAGTGTTCTTTGGGGGGGGGGGGTGTTGTTGTTTAAGCCAATAATTTAATAATTTCCTTTAATTTGATTAACATTTTTATTTTAATCAAGTTTGATATGAACACCTACCTAGCGATTTGTAGTCAGTCTTTGTTGGCAAGTTGAAACATAGTTATTTTTAGTTTTATTTAAAATCATCTTACAATTTGAAGATTTAAGTGAAGTGCAAAATAGTGTAAAATTACCACTGCTGTCAGGAGTTCCTTTATCCTTTTCTTTACTGTCTGGTAGGTAATTTACAGACAATCTAACATCAAGCAGTGAGTAATTTGCTTTTTTTTATTTTTATTTTATTTGCTATACTACAATCATCAATCATTTTATCAACTTTAGCACCAGTGCATACAAAAGATGATTTCAACAATTAATTCCCTGAGGAATGCATCTTCTTTAAATCATTTCTAGTGGGGATTGAGGACAGACCTAACCTAAAATCAGCTTGAGACGTCTTAAAATATATCCAAAACAACGACCTGATACGTACATTTCCAAGTGTTATTATAGCACTAAAATTTTTTTATTATTCTCGTAACTATCGCCTTAGGGAGAAGGTCCTTTACCCTAAAATTAATCGAAATCTACTTACGGAACTCATTGTGAGATGCTCATCTAACAGATCTAGCCTTATTATTAATTGAGGTATTTTATTCAATGACGACGACAGAAGTGATCATTTCCGAATTTTTAAATCGTCATTGAAAAAAATGGAAAACTTAGGTGTCGGAATTTATTACGTTTTGTTTAAGTTGCATACTGCATTTTATTAGGATTAGTTGTAAATATATTAAAATTTTCAATATCATTATTTTTCTTAAAATATACTACTATTATCGTGTATTGCGGGATCCCAACCCGATTTCAGCTCAAGTTCACCGTATAATATAAATTCGGTCCTGTTGATATTGTAATTTGGAGCGTCTCACATGTTTACTTCGCTTACTTACAATGCCATTATTCTATTCTCTATTGTCTTGATTATTCAGTTCTACATTTTACTTAATAAATAACTTTAAACTAGGTAAATGCTATAATTATAGAACGCTGACTAATATTAACTATTTCATAAGTAGCGCTGTGGATTCATGGTCTTGCAAATGGAATGTGCACAACAAATGTTACTGTGTTAGATTGCTTAATTTACCCTACACTCTCTTTCTGCGCGAAGCGAAAACTTCCTACAAGATGATTTGGTCTTGCAATCTAAGTCATGAACAATAGATTAGAATGGGCGTGGAAAGTTTAAATGGTTTAAATTGTTTATAAACAATTTTACTATACAATTACATGTATAATTATAGATTAATTACGTATTTTTTATAAAGTAGTGTGCACAACCGTCATATTCATATGCTTGACTAAAATTATACTAAATGTCACTCACTACTAACCAAATTCAAACGTTAATGCACTTTTATTAAAACTAGATTGTTGGAAATACTTACTACATCAATTATGTTTCTGACCTTAACTTAACAATTTTGTTCATATGCACTGTCTGCGTTTTACATAAATTGTCTTTGATTGTTCAGTTAGCTTTGTTGCATGAGATAATAGTGTATGGTCTCTTAAAATAATTAGAGTTTTGACCGATCCTCCCTTGCTAACAGAACTAAATCTCGAACCTTTATTACGTGGATGGGTTTGTTTCTGTTAGTTTGACATTCCTGACATTTGGCTGTATATTGTGCCATATTTCGTGATATTTCTTTTCAATTGTGCTGGGTTAATTTCTTTTATAATCGCTTGTTACTACAATTTCTTCCGAAAATTGGATTTTCGTGAAAAGGTTTTAGTAATTGTTGTCGCTGTTTCTTGTTTTCTACGCTCATTGGTTTTAGATATAGTATTACGCATACTTTACTCAATATTGACGACCATTGCATTCATTAATTGTACAATGCGTAAAAATGCTCTCCTATGTGGATAATTTATTATTATGTTGCTAACGTTGCGTCGCATTCTAATTAAACAATTTTTACTTTATGAAAAACCAATTCTCTAACTTTCTCCTGATGGCCTGTTTCTTTATTTAGATTATTCGGGTTACCTCTGTGTCCTTACTGTTATAAAATTAGACATGTGTAAATTAAATTTGTATGCTTTCATTGTTAGCTCACCTCTTCCAGTTCCGGATACTAGCGGGATTGCTAGATTCCCTGGTACTGGATTGATGTTTGGATCTATTTTTGACTTTAAAATTCTTACTTGTGACGATTTACTAAAAAAATAACTTATGCTCTGCGAGTTGCCTTTCTAACACGTCTTTGGTAATTCATAAAATTCTTCTATTTCTGCCAACAACTTCTGAAATTATTCCCATATTCGTGACATATCATACTCATTATTTAAATCTATTAAAGATGCTTGCAAGTTTCGTTTCCATTTCTATACAAAAACTGTCTACTTGTTTTTTAAAATCTTAATCTAAATAAATCTTAAATTAATTAAAAGAAAATTTAAAAGGCGCTTTCAGCCTGTTCGTTGTAGCAGTTTGTTGTACTTCGGCGATTGTTACGTCATCATCGAACATTTATTGGAATTGATGACAATAAATACTTTGTGCGTGCACCCTACAGTTTGAGTGAAACATTTTATATACCGACAGTGGAAGTGCGTTGAAGAACAGAGTCGCCTTCGAACCCTTGCAGAAGACGGTCGCGTGAGAGCTTTTGAAAGCGACACCATCACCCGGTCGAGCGTGTTACTGGTGGTCCGTCGGAAGCTCTTTGTGTGTGAATGTTTATTGCCCCCAGCGGCACAGGATAAAAGGTATTTATACCCTTTTTTAAGTAGTTTGGTGTAGTTGTAGTTATTACATAACCGCTCCACTGCTATCGTTATTGCTTGCAAAAAGCAATTGGTCCTTCCCTGTAATTAGCATATCTTTATCAATTTATATCATCTCCTTAATCCCATTAATCATTGGTCCTAAAGTCGATCCGAATTCACCAGTCTTATGGTATACGCATGTCCTAAATTAAATATTATTTTGCATTCCAGCGAGCTTTTTAATTAATTAATGATTTAGCTTTAAATTTGTGTTCAAGCTCCATATGTAGCGGGTTAAAATGTGTAAATATTATTTATACTGTCTTTAGATTAAGCGATTTCGCCGTAATTGAAACCAGCAAGCGTTTTAATTACAAACAAATCATAATATAAAATTTGTTAGTTTTCAGTTTTAAATTTATTTTAGCGGTATAAAGCACACAGCAACCTGAAAATTATAGTCGCCTTTATACTTCTTAAATAAAAAGGAAAGGGATTTGCTTTGTATTTAAAAGCTATTGTACGTTTTCTATCACATGCAACTCTTTTCAGTCGGTTTGCGGTAAAATATTGAACATCTGCAGAGGAATAAGGTTGTAAAGTTGCATCTTTCGGCAAATATGTTAAAACCACATGTTTCTGTGAGCTTTTGATGTAAAGGCCGACCGTAACCGTAAACGGTACATCTTATCTTCACGCTTTGTTTGACAAACCCGTGTTTTCGACGTCTCGTTTTAAGCCCACATTGCAGGCTAATGGTCATAAAACGTGATTTATTGGTTTATACGCTGTCTTACCTTTTCGTGCTTTGAACAAATCATAATATTTTAATATTTCTCAGCCCACATTTGAACTTTGCGGTTTTACAACATTTTATTGTAGGCCTTTCACAATAACAGTCACTATGGCTCCAAAGAAGGCACATGTAGTAGAACTAGAATTACTGAAAACACGTATTATAGAAATGTTTGAGCTTTGTAACACTATAGAAAGTGACCCAAGTTTAAAAACGTTGTTCCTTATTCAAACAAGGGGAGTACATGACCTTTATACAAATTTCAATAAAACTTTAGTTGACGTCTTAGCTTCATGTGACGATGTAGAATCATTAAATTACAACGCCTTACGGAAGGAAGTAGATTCCGCTTATTTTTGCATACTGCTGCATCTCGAAACGATGCAAGAAATGAAAGCACCACAAATCATCGAAAATGCTCCAAGCAGCACGGTATCAAAATTGGTACCGTTAAAACTCCCAAGTTTTAATAATGAGGTAACTGAATTTGCATCTTTCATCGATTTATTTGACAGTCTGGTCTATAATAACGCGTCACTCACCAATATCGAAAAATTAAATCACCTTATTAATTGTTGTAGCGGGGAGTCTTTAAGAATCGTTAAATCTGTACCCATTTCGGGGGATAATTTTATTATTTCCTATAACGCCTTGCGTGAGCGATTTAGCAACCCGCGTTTATTGGCAACTTTGCATTGGAAAGCAATGAAAGACTTTCCACCTTTAAAATCAGAAGACCCTAAGAAACTTAGGGCACTTATTGATTGTTTTTCAGAGAACCTTGTAGTTCTAACTAAAAGTTTCCCACTGAACATTGGAACTTTATTCTAGTCGATTTGCTTTTAGAAAAACTCGATCCGTTCACTAGAAAACGCTTCGAACTCCAATCGGATCCGAAGCAAATACCTAATTTCGAGGATTTCAGATATTTTTTAACTCAACAATGTGCAGCGTTGGAGACCTTTTCTTCAACCGCACCTGTTTCTTATTCGACGACTGTCCATACATCTCACACATCAGTGCCTAAGAAATCCTCAGCGTTTCAATTTAAACCAAAGGTTTCTTCTAACGTAGTTTCACTGGACACACCAAGTAGCTCCAGTGACTCAAAGAATTCATTTTCGCACCATTGTCCTTCTTGCAAGGGCAATCACTTAATTTATAGATGTCAATCGTTTCTAAAGAAAACTCCGACAGAACGTTTCGACATTGTCAAACGCTTACGCCTTTGTTTAAATTGCTTACGAACAGACCATGCGTCCATGCAATGCAAATCTTATAATTCCTGTCGAACTTGCGCCAAGCCGCATCATACCTTGCTACATTTTGAACCGCAACCTGCTTCTAGCCGTTCAGCTGAACCGACCGCTACACTTATGCATAAAAATGCCAATAGGACGCAGTCAGCCTCTCCTATTCTGGCAAATGTTTTGTCTTCACAGACGAATTCAAATCTTGGGGTTACTGTCTTACTCTCCACTGCTGTTGTGGAAGTTCAAGACCGGTCTGGTAGATACAAACAGATCAGGGTACTCTTAGACCCTGGTTCTCAAGCTAGCTTTATTCGAGACGATTGCGTGAGCAAACTTTGGCTTCCACGCATACGTTCTCAAGTTCCGATTTATGGACTTGGACAGACAATTTCAGCAGTCAATAGGGGTGCCGTCAGCTGCACCATTCGCTCTATGTTAGACTCTGAAAAATCTCTAGAAGTCACAACCTTTGTGCTTTCGTCAATATCTGGCAAATTACCTAGCGTTGAAGTTTCTAATAATTGGGAACACTTATGCGGCCTGCACTTTGCAGACCCGACCTGGAACTCTCCAGGAACTATTGACATGCTCCTTGGAGCAGATGTTTATCCGTTCATCATCAATGGCGGTGTTATACATGGCAAGTTTCTTCAGCCTGCCGCCATAAATACAATTTTTGGTTGTACTATCATTGGTCCCACAAAAAGCTTGCAGTCTGATACTGTCCAAGCATTTTTTACTTCTGTAGAAGATCCTATCGACCAGACCCTAAGGCGGTTTTGGGAGATAGAAGAGTTGCCATCCAAGCCTTATACTTCTCCAGAAGAAGAAAAGGCAGATCTGATTTTGAAAACACGTTTTCTCGTGACCCTAGCGGTCGTTTTATTGTTGCGTTACCGTTCAACGATACTTTGCCCGTTTTTGATAATTCCTTTGACATGGCTAAAAGACTATTTTCGTTGGAGCGCAAATTGCATGCTCAACCGGAGCTACGCGCCCAATACAACAATTTCATGCAGGACTATCTTGATGCGGGTCATATGGCATTACTCGATTCTCCGCCCGTTGGGAACGATAATTATTTTTACCCCATCACCCTGTGTTTAAAGAGGAAGGTCATACTTCTAAAATTCGTGTGGTTTTGACGCCTCTGCAAAGGCTAAAAACAACGTGTCACTTAATGACACTCAATTGGCTGGACCTAGTCTCCAAAACGACATTTCGTCAATCTTACTTAAATTTCGCTCTCATCGTTTCGTTTTTACTTGTGATGTTCGCCAAATGTATCGACAAATTTTGGTTACCGAAGAACATCGAAAGTTTCAGTTAATTGTTTGGCGGTTCTCCGCAGAAGAACCCATTCAGACTTATCAGCTTAATACCGTGACCTATGGTATTAAGTCATCGACTTATCTAGCATTAAAAACTCTTCAGAAATTAGCCATTGACGAAGGCAAAAGGTTTCCGTTAGCCGCTGAGGCTATACGGTCAAATCTATATATTGACGATTTCGTCGCGGGTGGAGATTCTATACAATCGGCCCGAGAAATTAAAGATCAACTTATCCGACTTTTACATTTGGCTGGTTTTGAACTTCGAAAATGGAGTTCTAATTCAGTTTCTATTTTGGAAGGCATTCCGTCAGATTTTTGCCAATATACTTCTCTCGACTTCGATACTGACGAATCAATAAAAATATTAGGTCTTCAATGGTCACCTACAGAAGATATTTTCTCGTTTCGGGTTAAACCATTAAACCCAATATGTACAAAGCGCAACATACTTTCACAAGTTGCCAGAATATATGATCCATTAGGGTTTTAGCCCCACTAACACTTTTTGCAAAACGCCTAATCCAGCATCTGTGGATGTTAGGTTTAAATTGGGATGACATCCCACCAGCAGACATTTCGTCTCAATGGCAGCAGTATCAAGAAGAGATGCCGTTAATATCGTCATTAAAGTTACCACGTTGTTTACCCCCTTCGGATCCTTTTACTTGTCATTTGCATGGGTTTTGCGATGCTAGCGAGGTAGGGTATGCAGCGGTAGTGTATTTTCAGTTCATAAATCAAACTACTGGAGAAATAACTGTACAATTTGTAAGCCGCTAAAACAAAAGTAGCTCCAATTAAGCGCATTTCAATTCCACGTTTGGAATTATGTGCCGCAGTTTTATTAACCGATTTACTTTCTTTTACCATTCGGTCTTATCAAGGCTTGATTGAAATCTCCGATGTTTCAGCGTGGAGTGATTCTACGGTCGCTCTCACTTGGATACGTTCTCCACCTTTTCGTTGGAAAACTTTTGTGGCAAACCGTGTTAGCCACATTCAAGAAATCATTGCACCTAGCCGATGGTTTTATATTAAATCTTCGCATAATCCGGCTGATCCTGCATCTCGGGGATTAATGCCAAGCGCGGTTATTTCATGTTCGCTAAGGTGGGCGGGGCCTGAATGGCTTCACTACCCTAGTGACTCGTGGCCGCCTCAACCAACATTGTCAACCTCAATTGCTGAGGTAACTACGGAAAAGAAGATCCTAACATTTGTCGCTCAAACAGATCCAAACGTCATTGACATTTTACTAAGTCGCTTTTCATCGTTATATAAAATCCAAGGCATCGTGGCTTACATTTATAGATTTTCTAAACCCATGGCTCAACGTCATACGGGTCCCTTAACAGACATTGAATTACACAATGCTCTCATGATTATCGTTCGGCATGTACAAAATGTTACATTTTCAAAGGAAATAGCTTCGATCAAGGCAAACCGTAAATTACCTAAAAGCTTGCGAAAACTTTCTCCATTTGTTGATCCACAAAATATCTTAAGAGTAGGTGGGCGCTTGACACATTCTTCGCTTTCCTATTTCGAAAAGTTTCCTGCGTTATTGCCCCAGCGGCACCGATTAACCGAACTTATCATTCGGTCAACTCATGAAAGGTATTACCATCCCGGTGTTAATACCACAGCGTATCTTATACAACAGAATTTTGGATTCTTTCTATTAAAAATTCAATCAGAAATTGTTTATCATCATGTCATGGATGTTTTCGTACCAAACCGGTCCTGGTAACTCCTCCTATGGGAGACCTACCGGCAGCACGTATTACCCAGATCAAACTGCACATGGCACATTAAAACGACCTTTGGTCAAACTAGCGCCGCTACCGGTATTTGTAATTTTATTTTATGTTTAGATGTATATGCACATTTCTTACATGTATAGTAGTATATTATTTTACATATTTGCTTATTTACATATATATTTTATTTTTGCATAGTTGGTAATATCGCTCGCTGTAGTGTACCACCCTATCTTTCGTTACCTGTTTTCCTAGCAAGGTCAAATCCCATGTGATTTCCTTCACCCAACCTACTTCCCTCCTTTTCAAAATTCTATGAATTTGGTGGGCGGTATGTTACGTCATCATCGAACATTTATTGGAATTGATGACAATAAATACTTTGTGCGTGCACCCTACAGTTTGAGTGAAACATTTTATATACCGACAGTGGAAGTGCGTTGAAGAACAGAGTCGCCTTCGAACCCTTGCAGAAGACGGTCGTGTGAGAACTTTTGAAAGCGACACCATCACCCGGTCGAGCGTGTTACTGGTGGTCCGTCGGAAGCTCTTTGTGTGTGAATGTTTATTGCCCCCAGCGGCACAGGATAAAAGGTATTTATACCCTTTATTAAGTAGTTTGGTGTAGTTGTAGTTATTACATAACCGCTCCACTGCTATCGTTATTGCTTGCAAAAAGCAATTGGTCCTTCCCTGTAATTAGCATATCTTTATCAATTTATATCATCTCTTTAATCCCATTAATCAGCGATGGTATCGATTTGTCTAAATTCCATTTAGGCTGCAGTGAAACTTGCTTAAAGGAACTTGTCGTACAACTGAAACTTGTACGTCGAAGTAACCGCAATTAGTGAACTAAGCGGATCTTCAGCAATAACAACTACAAGTTTGACCAATTTGATCACGATAAGCTGTTTGAAGCTTCAATTTCTCCTTTGAAATTATTTTTAAGTACTGATCTAGTTCACGTTTGCTTAAATTATTCTGTTTTCTTTAGGTATGTTTGTTTTCTGTTTTTAATGTTTGGTGCTGATAAAGCAATTTTATCAGCATGAAAAAGCTATGTGGCTATGTAAAATGTAATAGCAGCCCTAAACTTTAGTTGTAAAACTGTAAAGTAGAATGATAGCGCTTTTGGGAAAAGCTTTGACACCCGGGAATGTATCCATTAACCTGACACATATTACTTTCATGTCACAAATGATGAGTTTTAATAAAAAAATTTTAAATTAGGTTTTATACTTATAAATGGTTTAAAATGTCCTGCATTGTCGAAAATTCGAGGTAGAGCGAAAAATGTAAGTGTAATAATGTGATAACTTTAAAGCTCATAGAAACCGTTTGATGTTGTCATTTACGGTGGAATGGTTTCAATTGCTTATTGAACTTTTTTTTATTAATGTTATGACGCTGTTAAGTAGCAGTTGAGACCTGTAATAGGAATAGATTAAAAATACTACATGATATATGACATCCTGTTTTTGTTGTGTTTAATTTCTATCTATTAGAGTCTTCGTTGAGAAATATTATATGTTTGATTTGTAGTCTCTAGATTCGGTATTGAGCGCTGATGCTTTAGTTTCAAATTTGACATTAAACATTAAATTTACCTCGACTTGAAAAACAAAACGCTGGATGATACAGTTCAAGTACTTTAAGTAGTTCTCATGATGTGCTCATTTGCTCCTTATAAGTAGCCGCAGGCGAGTACGCGGTATGTATGTATGTATAAATATTATTTATGACTAAATAAAATAACTCAGAGATAGTTTCTTTGACTTACTTAAATCTTCTACTGACGTCTGTATGATGATGGTCGAGAGGGATCTCCGATGCGGTCGATTTTACGTCTTGATGAACCCAAGGTTAGTGGTAAGAGAGGGGTGTAGGGGGTTTGTTGTTAAGAATCTCTTGGAAGAAGTCATTTAAAGATTGGGTAAAATTAGTGATGAGGAGATTTAGGTCAGGTAGTGGGGAGAATGTAACAAGTTTTAGCATTTATTTAAATTTATTGCGAAGGGGCGGTTAAACTGGAGCATGGTGAAGTAGATGGTCGGTGATTTCAGGGGTTTTTTGATTGCAGGGACTTAGCAGTGAGGGAATGAAATGAAGGGAATGTAATTTCTGTCGGAACTTTCCAAGGCCGGTTAGGAATTGGATTGTTGCTCTGCTGGAGTTTTGGATGCCAGTATTGGTAATAATGGGGAAAATTTGGAAGGTATTTAAGCCGGTATCAGAATGGGGCCAGGATGATTACCAGGTATGGAGTAGGGAGTTGTATATGCGGGATTTGATTTCTGTGGTGAGAATAGCGCGCTATAGGATTTCATCATGGAGATGAATACGAATCTGTAGGGCAGAGTATAGCTGGAATTCTAAGGGGTGTTTTAAGAATTGTATATAGGGCCACAGTGGAGTTGGTACGAAAGGCTCGGAATACGAATAGAAGGTATGCGCGCATTATGGGGTTAATGATCCCTCAAAAGGTGGGTGTGGTAAGTGGGAACCAGGAGTCAACACCGTAGCGGATAATGGGGATGATGATGTTATTTAGGATTAATTTTATTGTGGTTTGGGTTAATTAGATAGATGTTGTCAAGGATTGTTGTATGTTGTATAGAATGAGTTTAGTTTTCGATCGGATTTTCTATAGATGGGTGTGCATGATTAGACAGGTTTCTAAGTATATTCCAATGTAGGATTCGGATTCTGAGAAAATCAGAGGTATTTGTACGGTGTGAATTTTAGAACTACGGCGGTGATGTACGAAGTCTTTCAGGAATAACATTTGCGATTTAGTAGGGGATAGGATGCTTGTTTAAGATGAACCAGGGTTGCGCATTATTAAGTGGGATATTAATTGTGGATTCTAACTGTAGACGTGAATCACCATAGATCTGGAAGGTGAAGCCATCAGCGTGCATAGATGTATTTTGTATGTTGAGACCAAAGGGTGAGTTAATTGAAAAGTTTCACCGGGTTGGTGAGAGGCGGACCCTTAGGGAAAGCCGTGAAGTAATGGCGCAATAGCCTAGAAGTTATTGGTGCTTAGCGTGACTGTTGAAAACATTGGAGAGGAAATGTGTTGATTTTAGTTGTCTAAAGATATTGGGCGACCAAAGGAGATTAAAAGTAGAGCAGAAATCAAAAAATATAGCTAGTACATATTTATGTTGCGAGGAATTGGACTTTGGTAACTAGAGAATGGATGGTTTGCTCTGCGATGTTACCTTGACGGAATCCATAATGGTTACTCGATATCAGAGAGTACTGCTCGATGTGGATTTGGATTTTCTGTAAGATAAGTTTTGCGATGACTTTACGAATGGTTGGAGGATGGGCAATTAGTCTGTAGGAAGACCGGTCGTCAGGGTATTTCGCAAGTTTCAAGATCAGAGTGATGCCTGTGCGTTTCAGGATATCAGGAAAAGTGCCAGTGGTTAGGCATTTGCGGAGGAGGTGTGAATAGTTGGTCGGATTATTGGCTAATTATGGTATTGGATATGTGATCTGGGCTTAGGGATTTATGAAGGATCTAGTTTGGAGACTATTGTATCTAGGAAGCCAATATTGAGGGAATCATCAAGAGAGGTGTGTGGAGGGGTTAGACGGTAATTTATTATTTGTTGTTGTGAATAGGGAATAGAGGGGATAACTGTGTTCAATAGTAGAGATTATTTTGGATAGTGAGGTTCTGCCTTAAAGTAGGAGTTTTCGGGATTCTCATTGAAAGGGACTGTGGAACGTTTTTTAGGGGTCAGAATTTGGGTTGTCGATAATTTTTTGCAACTGATTCTTCTTAGCTACGTATATCTCCTTTTTGAATTTAGCTCTGCCATATCTATGTTAAGCGATTAACATTCTGAGCTGCTGATCTTCTTCATTGAATTTTCTTCGTAAACGTTGTATATTGTAACGTAGGTTGTTGACTTGTGTTCTGTGGTGTGTTGCAGTGAGGAGTTTCACCAGGTTCTCGTTCATGTCACGTGTTGTCTCTTAGGAATGGTTGTTGTGGGGACGCGACGGATAGATTAGACTATGCTATTTGCAAGGACATTCAGATCATCGGGTTGAAAGTTGGGAGAGGAGGGGTGAGGATTGGTGATATATTTCTTTAGGATTTTAAGGAATAGTGGCTAGTCGGTTTTGATTAAAGGAAAGGGTTTTGTGAAACTATCGTGGAGGTAAATTTGGAAGTATATTAAATGTTATAGGATTGTTTTCATTGAATCGAATAACATGAGTAACAGTCCAGGAGTCTATAAGGTTATTGACAGTGCGAGTTCCTAAAGTTTTGTCGATGTCGAACTTGTATTGGGGGGATTCCTAGATTGAGATGAAGGACGGGATATTTAGCAGAGATTATGTGCAATGTCTCTGTTTTCGAATATAATTTGATAGTTTGATTAATATACTTGTGGATCATTACCAACAATGGCTGCAGTTAGGTTAGGGTCGGTTGGATTGGGATGAACAAAGAATCTAACGTGGGAGAGGAGGTTAGGGATTTTATTGTTCACTAGGTATGGCTCTTGTAGACGGCAAAGGATATTTCCTTGTCTTGAAGGATGTGAGAGAATTCCAGGGTTTCTGATTGGAAAGTTGTAAATTGGCTTGGATTATTCGTAAACGCGGTGCAAAGTCATAAAATTATTCCAAGATTTACGAAGTGGGACTATCAAGTGATCAGACACGCTACTACAGACGGACTACACATGCGCCCAAGTCATAGGACCAACAGTTGTATAGCGTGAACCCTTCTCTTTCGATTGCCGTCTATTTAGTGTCTGTAGACGTTTTAGTCTGGTCGTGGTCTTTGTTTGTAAAAGATCTATTTTTGTTTTCGAAAATTCTCTATTTTTTGTGGAAATATTTGTATGAATTTACTTTGAATAAACCATTTATGAAACTCTCATTTATTAAGAATGTATATGACATGAATGTTTATCAAGGGCACATTTTTTGAGCAATTTAGGCATTACCTAAATGGCCGAGAAAATATTGATAATAGTCGTGTCGAGATTTTTTATTATAATTCAACAATTGAGAAATTATGCTACGTCAATTTGCTTCCGAATGGTCCTAGAATTGAATTAATAACAATATTCTACCTTGAGGTTCTTGCTCAACTCCGTGAAAATATTCGGAACAAAAACGTCATCCATGTTACTAGCTTGATCTGGCACCAAGGTCAAATCTGCAATCTAATGAATTGAACTAAAGAATTCAGACCGCTTAAACTGTGAAAAAAGCAGCTAAGCGTCATGAGACTGTAGTTCATCAGAAGCACGATTTCAGCATGCATGGTATAGGGATCGTGTGAGTGGAGATATCTGAAAGGGCATAATAATTTAATATGTATAAATTTAAAATATTAAGCTTTACAGTATCAGTTTTGTTGTTTTATAGCCACACTTCGTATAATAATTAATAGCTTATAAGTATCATGTTCTTCCAAATTAATACTAAGCACCATTAACGGTTAATGACTTGGACATTTAATGATGTCTAGTAGCAAGGTTTAGTACGTTACGTGCACATTAACACATGTATAAAATTAATAACTGGACGCTTTATGCCAAATACGCGTGGCTAATAGATCAGTTTCACCCCGGTTCGCCGTGATGTTGAACAAAAGTCATCATTACACTTACGGCCATTATGATGTCTACGCGTAAAGACAGTTGACGCAGTTAAGATCAGCGTCATGACAGTCGGAACTGCATGGAGTATTCGATATTGAAAAAAAAAATTGTACAGTAGGTGAATGACATGATATATTAGAAATTCAAATATTACGGGAACATAAATATATTAGGAGTAAAGGTCCTGCTTGTTCCGAAAGATCGATGAGCGTAAAAATGTAGATAAAGCTCTCCCAGAAATGCCCTGTGTGTTGTCACGCACGTTAAAGGATCTCTAGCTTGCTTGGAATAACAAGGGTTCGACAAAATTCAAAATTTTCAGGTCAATCTAACTTCCTGGTCAATGTAGTACTTTCGGATGGAACATTTGAAGATACAAAAATCAAATGTAAGGGCCAAGATACAGTGCGTACAAGGATGGAAAATTGAAGCGAAGTGAAATGAGTTATGTCTTAGTAACGAATTCCAGAACTTTATGAATAGTAATACTAATGGACCAAAAAAAAGAGTGCAGGAAAAAGTAACGAAATCAAAAGTTGTAAACAAAATATGTATAAAGAAGTTGCTTGAAAGGTAGATACGAGAAGAATGAAAAAATTTAAAACTGTGATTTAGCCTAAAGTTAGATCAAATAATATAGGAGTACGTAGAAAATCTGCACGTAGTTGACCAGCATTTAATAAAATAAACATCGAGATAATAATAGTATTAACATTTACAATAATACCAAAAAATTTTGAGAAAACTTCAAAGGTAATAAATAGAGATAAAATCTCTTCTTTGTCAGCTGATTACATAAGTCTTTCCAGTACTCATAGCGGTAATGAAATTCTAAGGTACTCGCGCAGGATAATTTATTTCACTACTACTTTCCTACTTACTTGCTTATACTGATAGTAGTAATAGTACATGTTGCTTAACACTATGGAAAATAACACCTATTTATAAACTCTAAAATATCAACACCTTAATTTGGTTATTCGTCGTTGAGCGAAACAAACTCCTTACTTTTTTCAACAGGGGGGTTACAGAGCTCTTACTGTTTTAAACAAGCTATCTGTATTGTGCATGACATGGTCATAAAACCCGCCATAAAATTACAGCGTTACATGTAAGCCGTAAGAGGAATCAAGAGCTCACAGCTATTCAAGAAATTGTCACCATGTTAGAGTCCCCTAATAATCATATACTCATAAATTTACAATTATAAAAAATATATTACGGAGGTAAACAAACAACGCTGCTTTCAAAATTGTGACAACAAAATGACGGTGGACATAAACAGAATGACATCGAACTTGACAATAGAACAACTTTAAACGCACAATCCGTGTGAACGTGAGAAATCGGGTAATACGCTGGCACGTTGTAAATTATAATACCAACACATGGAAAGGAAGCTTTTTATCTTCAGCTATTCAAAACCAAACAGCAGAACAGAGCCACGCAACTATCCCCGTGCAGGTTGAAGTTTGTTAATCGGGTATCAAAAATGACGGTATTTAAGACCCCGGGATTGTTAGAGAAATAAGTTTCTAAACCTGAGTGTAAACGCGGAATTAAAAATTCCGTTACAGGTGAAAGTACTCATGTGTTGGAAGCTTTCATTAGACACTAAATTGGAGTATTGAATTACCTGCTACTCTTTTCCTGCACTAAAATGCCGCTCGGAGCTTTGTACAAAACTAACAAACCTGAAAGTTATTAAATTTTTGCTTTCTACCTACAAAGCATTTCATGCTGTTGTATATTTAATAATTGTGATGGGTAGTAACAATAAGGACGGTACAACTTATTATAAGAGGACTTTGTACGCTAGTGCGCGCTTATATAAAGCGTACTATAAATACTGAAATTCGTACATGGAGAAGCACCGCAATTATATCTACATAGTTCATATGTACAAGTTAATTTGGTTGTTTGTCTAAAATTGATAAATTTAAATTGTTCTTTTTCTATAAGATACACGTATATTTGGCTAATTATGGATAGAGCCTTTTGTGTTTGCTATTACTGTGATATTCGTGTTTAATAATATAGATTAGGTGAACAAGACTTGGAGTTTTTATTATTTGTGTTTATTTTAAATTGAAAAGGATGAAAAAACTGTACACAAGGCTCCATCAACCTATACTTCTATAAGAACTATTAAAGCTGCTTCTCCGAGCAGCTATCTCCCAGACAGGCATTGTCCAGGTGGGTTGGTACTTATAAGCTTCATTAGACAGTGAGTTCAAAGATTATTCCAGATAGGCGTCAGATTATGTAGCGAAAGTGTTGAAATTTGTATATCCTTACAAAGATTTGCATTTGCTTTTATAAAACCCACCACTGAAAGCTAGTTGGTGCTACGTTTTACTATTATGTCACTTCGTTTTTGTAGAGTAAAATTAATTTAGGTATTTAACGTCAATTCGGAACGTAACAACGTGCCTAGAAAGGCATGAACGTACAGGGAGAGGGGTTCAAGTTTCCACTTTTTGGTAAAATCTGTGTCCGTAGTATATTTTTAAATTATATTTATCAATTGTAGTTAGTTATATAAATTTCAAATTAACAATAATTTCTAAATTTGGTATGTACATTTATTCATATAAGAAAGACCTATAACGTCTGTTGTGGCGCACTTAAAAAGTGGCGAGATGTTTTGAAAGATAACCCAGCGTTCAGGAAGGCTAAAAAATTTCAATGTTTGGCGTTTAATACGAATAATATACAGAAAATTAGAGCTACAATGAGCATTGGAATTGTGATTATTTTCGCTGAAGTAGTTGGTGCCTGTACGCTTATGTACTGCTTGCGGATTCTGGTTTAATGGAAGCTCGTATGCTGGTTGATGAGAGGTTGCATATGATTGTCTTCATTCGGAAGACAACTTGTTACGTTTATTTTTCCACATAAATTAAATACCCTATATAGTGTATCTGTTCAGTATAAGCCCGCTTAATATAATTTTAACTCAGATCCACTGTGTTTTTAAACTGAAAATTTATTCGGTAAATTAAATAATAGTCAATACCTTATTTCAGGTATCCGGTAAATTGTTAAACATTCCGATAACGTATAATTGCTTTCTCTTGTGTTTCCCATTTAAAGATGAGTCCAAATATTAGATCCTACTATTATTTGATAGCGTGTTTTCCAGTTTTGCTAATCGCGCTTCGATAACGCGAGGATTGCAGTTCGAACTCGTGTTATTTGAACTCATTTTGAATTTGATTCTGCAGCTTGTGCGTGGAAATATTTTCTACATTATTTGTCACAATACTTCAAAAGCAATGCACGTTTTTTTGTTTGACAAGTAGGAGGTGTCTTGCGTTTATTGCTCTTAGCTGGAGGCCAAATTGGTTTTTTTTTGTATGTAGACTCAACTGTTTTTTGCCACTCAACTGTCGTTGCCCGTAGATCGCTAGTGCCGTTATGATAACAGGGCAAATGCATCCTGACTACCTTGGCGTTACTGTTCTGACTCACCCCCGACGGTTTGCAAGCTAAGTATCCAGACACATACAGGTATACAACTTGTTTTCTTTTGTGTATATCAAGGGCATATTCCTGATCAGCGTTTGGTGTAGTTACGTGATAAGAAACGTGACACTGTAGAACTATTGTTTGTTGCTGTGAATCGCTATTATCGATCTACATGTGTGATGTACCATTGTTAAAAATGTTTCACAGACGCACGCTTATTTTTTTCTACCGATTGGTTTATTTTACAAACGGTATTACCTACAATTTAAAAAGAATGTTTGACAAAAGCTCTTACACGCTAATTATTTTCTACTGATTAGTTTATTTTACAAAAAGTATTAGGTGCAATTTTAAAACGCACGACAAAAGCTCTCACGTGTTTATTTACTACCGATTAATTTTATTTTGTGTAAAATGCGAGATGCGCACTTCGTATCTAAAGTACTAAATTGTTCATATCACATAATTATTTGCTTTGAGATAGTAATGCTTAATTTATTGCCTTTGCTTGTTTGTACAGAATCCCTTATTTATTTGTTAATAGATAATCGTGGGCGATGTACTTTTTTTTTGTTTTGTTGGTATGTAGGTGAATCCCTTTACTCTCGGCGTTTGATAGTTCGTCTGGTATTTACTTTTCTTCTAGCTACGTCTAGGTACGTAGCAAACTGGAACTCGCACTGCATGATTTATTCGTTACGACTATATCTTAATTGAACATTACACTTGTCGATATTCTTGTTGCACATTTCTTCACGTAGTGTTTAACTTGTACACACACCACGTCAGCAATAACAACCACTCGAAATCACCTGTGAAATCAATAAATATTAATAAAGAATAAAATGGGTACTCAACATCGGCACAAATTAAACCTGTGATTTTTTTCGTGGTAACAAAGACAAATTGATAAATAACCTGGAACGTTATACAACTGTGTTATTTCGGGAACTTTCAACAATACAGAACTCTAACCAGCGTCTGTATTAACAATATGTTCTGAACGGGATGGCCTTTGTTACTCTAAAACAAGCTTATTTTCTGTACATGGCATAATATGCTTGAGATATATTAACATTTGTTACGTTTATTTTGAACATCCCGAACATTTTTTCTGTTAATAAAAAATACGCGGTCTAATAATTTTCAACTCAAATCCCTTTGGCGTTAAAAACGAAAATTAATTCAGTAAATTAAAATAACTCTTTCACGTGTTAATTTATTTATCTATTTGTATAAATTCGATTCCTATTGTTAGATCCTAGAGCCTAATTAATAATAAATACTCTTAAGAATTCTTCAACGTAAAGTTTATGCTAAAATTAAACAGGCGATAACTGGTTATAGGTATCTGATAATTGATTCTTATGTGTTTTCCATTGAAAGCTTCGTCGAATTAAAGCTACATATTATCCCAATAAACCGTGTTTTTTCAGTTTTATTTCCCTAACAACAATATTACTTTGAGCTCTGGTCATTATTAAAACGATATTAATATTCACTTACTTTTTAATCTACACAACGATAACACGTATAGAATGGTTGGTTGTTTCCGTTTTCTCTGTATGAAAAGTTTGCGCACGCCTTGCAGCGTGGTGAGTATTTATGGGTTTTATAAAATTGTACTTTTCGACAACAATAAATTAATTTTATTTATAATTACCATAGCTTCTTCCGGTGGCCCTTAAAGCCACAATAAATGGTCGCCCTTGTTGTGATGAAAGGACCACCCCAAGGCGGGATCACGCGCACCTCTGTTTCGCACCGTTTTTACAGACGCTTGGAGCCAATCCGACGGTGGTGACTCGAGGGTGAGTGTTTATACACTAATTTTCTTATATGGGTACCCGGCAGTTGTAGGAAACAACATATGTACACGGGTCTACGGATACATCACCTGGTTGGCAGCAAAATGACTGGTTGTTTGTATGTGCGAGGATATTATAATGTTTACTGATTTCTTTATTAGAATAATTTAAATGTATAAAATTCCGTACTTGCAATGCTGATTTCAAGCTGTGATTTTTAGTGGGATAATTTTGTTCCTTATTCTTGTTTGAAGATTAATATAGGGGTGACCTAAAAACTGCAGCTCGCCATGTTAAAAATTATTCTTTTTTTTATTCGTAAATATGTATATTGTGTACCTACGAGTTGTTCATTTTTGGTACTATTGTGTTTTGTATATAATTCTGTTTTTTTTTAAATTAGAGGTTTTTTAGTTTGTAAATGTTTGATTGTGCGTGAGTGAGTATATTTTTATTTCAGGTTTCCCATAATTTTTTTTTGTAGGTATAATACCCCGCCCACTCGTTGATTGAGCCCGGTCAGTTTCTTCTTTTTCTTCTTCGTTTTTATTTTCTTTTTTTAGACTACGCCGCTGAACGTAGCATATTATTTATTTCACATTTTTCCGTGGATACTTCCTGATTCAAAGCTGCAAATGGCTTTACATTTATATTTGCTTTTGTCTATAGTTTTTAGTACTGCAATTAAAATTAGTTATATAAAGCAACTGAAAATCTCCAACTCTCAAGTATATCATAGAACACGTAACAAGAATATCAGGAAACTGGGTGTTTTTCGGATTTATTTTATAGAAATACATTGGGGTTTGTGATAAATGAGCACACGACTTGAAAGGTGGTTTAAACATTCCAAAAACAGACCTTCCGCCTAATCTTAATCCCTAAATCCTTGTTATGGCTCCTTTGAACTTCTAAATCTCCAGCTTTTGTGATTTTCATCTCACTAACTAACCATGACAATGACATGACAACTTCTCGGTCACTAGCTTAATTAAGATAGGTACTTTGTTGTGGTATCCATACAAAATGCGTTACGTATACCAGAGAAACATTTATATTCATCCACCTGTGTTGCTGGTTTATACAACAGGCCTCTAATTAAACACTGGTCCCAGACCTGAAAGAACAATTGTGAGTGTAGCGGAATATTAATTATAGAAAACAGGAAACTTGATTTACGCAACAGTTCTCTCTGTGTCTAAAAAAAAAATTGTTGATTTTAAGTAATATTGTCTGACAGGACAAATAAACGTTACGGTGAACTCACATTTATCTAATATTTTCGTTTTAACAATTAACAGCCGCATATTAACCATTTTAGACTCGCATAAATCGAGGATTCGATAGCACGAAATTTGAATTTTTATTCAAGGAGAGCTCTCGGTTTATGTGGTTATAAAACATAATTGATTCATTTTATACCATTTTATAAGCAGTGAAAGAGTTTATTATATTTTTAGTTTACAAGTTATGGAATCATTACACATTAAAACTTTATTTATAAAAAAAGAACATTGGAATTTGAAGCTTATAGCAGCTTATACATATAATTTCCCACAGAATACCTAAAGGCAAACAGTATAAATTAATTAAGGAATATTCTTGAAAGAAGAATTAACAATAATTTTCAGCACACGTTATGAGTAAAAGTGACATTAGGCTACCAATATAGATTTGCCTAGAAGGGGCGGGAACCCCGTAACAGTTTTAAGGGCGCACCGGTTAACTACAGTGGTGCGAGAGTGAGTGACCGAAATACAAACTACTTTTCAAGTAACGCAAGCCTGAAACGTTTTACTAGTTGTCAAAAGTAAGGGGCGCTAAACCTTTGTCCCAGCAATCCCTTCAATATTTTCACCACCCGGAAGACGGTTATTCCGAATAGGTCTTCTTGGTTTTGGTATTCTAAAATTGACCAACTCTAATTTACCTTTTTCTACAACACCTTAAAACACTCATTAACTTTTTGTTAAATTAAAGAAATTTTTATTTAAAGGGTCTCTCAACTACAGCTTTATCACTGGAGTGACTGGATATCCTTTCACAGCTATCATTTTTTACCTACATTATAAATAACTCCAACTAAAATTCCACTAAGCTTGAACCCTATAAATTGTAAATACTAGAAATTTAAATACCCGTATATTGATTTAAAAAAAACTTACCTAGTATAACATCCAACTGACCATACTACTAAAAGAAATCCTTAAAAATACTACATTTTTACTTTTTAATCAATAACACATCCCACAAATAAAGCTTGCGTTTAAAATTAATATGCACACCTTTCTTAATGTTTTAAGAGATTCAAATTCCCTTTCCAATAATATTAAGCTTCAGTTTAAACAAAACCTACTTGGTCGCTATGTCGTAGTCTAACAAAATAATTATTTACCGGAACATTAATTTCCTATCAAACAACTATGAACCATTTACAACTTATATTTAGCATTCCACATGTACATATTTATGAATCGTAAACAAAAAGGTAACTCAAATGGTACTCTAAGTTAGATTCCACTTTTTGTCCTTTTTAAATTAAGGACGTCCATGAACGCCAGTGATTCACCTTTTCTCCTTAAACGACACATAGGTTACCCTATTCGATTTATTTAAATTCCAACTTGCTGGAAAGTGAAATCAGTTCATCGCCCTTTTATTGAATAGTATCATTGTCTGACGCCCGATCGACGCAAATATAAATTTCACGATGCACACGTGCTTCAGTTTTCTGGACTACTTATCCAGCAAAGTTCAAAAACAATTTATGTTTAAACAATCAAGCAAACGCTCGGACATGTCAAAGGCGGCCGCTACGCAATATGCCAGGATGTGTTCCACAACTCTCAATTTGCTTGTGCCGCTCTACAGATATATGAACCAATCAAAACCCGGTTAAGACATTTAAGCGTAACTCTTTGTTCGTCTAACTGCTGCTTGTCGTTCTTTTGCATTATCGGCGTGTTCACTATCGAAAGGTGTTAAATGGTTAATGCGCGCACCACTATTGTTCTTTTGGGAGCTTACGAATCCTATATACTACGCCATTGATCCTTTTTACTTCGTAGGGACCCGCCCCATGTATTTGTAAATTTGGTGACAGTTCATGCCTCCGTCTGGGGTTGTATAGCCGACCTCTTGAAAACCAAATTCCTGGGTCTCGATGTCATATCTGGTCCTCATTCGATAGCTTGCGATCTGGATATTTTTCGTAAGGTAATTAAGGATGTCGTATATCTTGCAGTTGAGCTTCTCGATGTAGCTCTCTCCCGCGATGTCATCTTGGGCTTACACCCAAACTCAAGATCACACGGTAGACGTATTTCGCGTCTCAGCATAGCACATACTGATGTCTGCCTAGTGCTCTTATGAACCGAAGATCTAGGTTAAAAAAATGAATATAAATATTGGTCCCGGTTTCTCTTATGTTGTGAGACCAACTGGCCCAAGGTGCTGTTCGTGCGCTTGACCATACCATCGGAATGCGGGTGCAATGGTGTTGTTGGAGGTTTTTCTCATCTTCAGCAACCAGCACACATCTTGGAATAACACCGACTCAAAATTTCTGCCCTCATCAGCGTGCAACTCCATAGGAACTCCAAAGTGGCAGAAACGTCCCTTTACCAGCACCTCAGCGACGGTTGCAGTTTGTTGGTTTGATATTGCATACGCTTGGGTCCACTTTGTAAAATAGTCCATGGCTATCAAGATGTACTTATTCCCAGAGTAGGTCTCAAGAAATGTACCGGCAATATCGATTGTCACTCTCTTAAAAGAATTCCTTAAGTTTTATTACCTCATTGGAGCCTTACGGTTTCCCAATAGTGCACATAGCTGACACTTGCGGCACCACTCTTTTACATCATTTTGTAGAGTTCCCAGTAAAATCGTGCTCGGACTTTCTGGAGTCTTTTTAATGCCGAACGTCTTCGCGAGGTCCAATTATGTAGATGTCCTAAAACTTTCGACACTCAGCTTTTAGAAACCACCGCCTACCTGAGGCGTACTTGCAAATTCACCTCCACTCTCCAAAAATCGCACCAAGATCCCATTCTCTACTTTCAGGGAATACCATTGTGCCCAGTACGACATCAACTCAATGGGCTAATATTCTGCCATGATGAACGTTGTCCTTTGGCTTTCCAACCCAAAAGGACACCTAGGTTTTTGTCATTCTGCTATTTCGTTCGCAACTGTACTGGCTGCCAATCGTCATTGATCACGGTAGTCTGACACTTCGCTTCTAACCATGAGCAATGGCTACAATCTTCAGAAGCAAGGTAGTCTCGAAAAAGCATCCGCATCACGATGACTTGTATCAGCACAATGCTTCCTGTCGATGTCATACTCCTGCAGCCTTTCTATTCATTTCGCGACTTGCCTTTAGGGGTTTCTAAACTGTAATAACCACTTCACAACCGCGTGGTCAGTTCCGGTGAAATTTTCTCCCATACAGGTACTTGTAAAAGTGTTCTACCAATTCCACCACAGCCCGTAGTTCTCGCCTTGTAATGCAATAATTCTGCTCCGGTTTCGAAAGTACCCTGCTCAAGTAACCAATGACTTTTTCTTGTCAGCCTTGCATCTGGAACAGCACGCTTCCGATGGCGATATTATTTGTGTCTGAATCCAAGATGAATTTGCCTTCCGACTGAGGATAACTTAAGATCGGAGCTGTTGTCAATAATTGCCTCTGTCGTCAAAACGCATTCTGGCAATCCTCTTCCCAAACGTAATCACGTCCATCTTCAGTCAGTTTGATCAAGGGGTTGGCTAACTCTGAAGCGAATCTTCTATAGTAAGTGCACAATCCCAGGAAGCTGCGTAGCTGATACTTGTTTTTTAGCATCGGCCACTCTTGTGCCACATTAACTCGGCTTCAGATTGACTGCTCTGAGTCTTTGAAACACCTCTTATAAATTTCTTAGGTATTCCCCAAACGACTTTTCAATTGCAATCACGTCACCCAAATGTACAAGACACGTTTTCCACGATAGCCCACGCAAAATGTTACCCATTCAACGCTCGAAGGTGGCAGGAACGTTGCAGAGCTCAAATTGCCTGACTCTAAATCGCCTTAGGTCAGTATCAATAGTGAAAGCAGTATTTACCTGAACTTTGAGTTCCATAACAACTTGCCAGTAACTACTCTTCAAACCTAAGGTTGAGAACCATTGCGACCCTGAAAGTGTATCTAGGGTGTGTCAATACTTGGAAGTGGGTAGCTGTCCGTTTTGGTCACGTCATTCAATCGTCTGTAGTCTACACAACACCTTGTCGACCCGTCCTTCTTTTTAACATGCACAACAGGGATAACCAAGGGCTATCAGAGTGCTCAATCACTCTTTGACCCTCTCTAGCTCCTTCTCGGCTGTTGTTTTATTGGTCATGCATCTCCTGTATCGATTCTGTGCTTGACTACTGCGGTCTTTCCTAATCCTACTATGCCTAAGATTCCGGATTCAAATCTCGACACGGTCCGTTTGAAAAATGTTAGTCGAGCATTTTTCACAATAATACGCGCTCATTTGGATGAGAGGGAAATGGAGGTCCCGTGTTTGTGTGTGTGAGTTTTGTGACGCTCGTTAAAGATCCCTCCTTGCTTGCAACAGCAAGGGTTCGTCAAAATTCAAAATTTCCAGGTAAAAAAAAACCCGCTTCCTGGCCAATGTAGTACCTTCGGGTGGAGCTTTTGAAAGAAATAATCAAATGTAGGGTCTTTCCTAACCGACTGCCCTTGTCTGCGAACACGTCCGAATAGCGTCAAATCAGGTTTTAAGTCTTGCCTGTTGTTGTTGTTCACGATGATTTCTTGATTTTGTTAACTGGTCCATTAGCATCGTGGAACACTCTTTAGAGGGCGGTTCTTTCACAACCCCGTCAAATCTCGTCAAGTGAACAACCGAGGTGCACCGCCCAACCGTTGTATTCTTTTTCAGTGGGATACTGTGGTCATTAGCGTTTAAAATCTTAACAGATACATCATCCGTCACATTGGTCAATCTTCTTCACAAACACGGTTTTTCCGAGGTATTCGTCACTAATCGGATCAATAGCGCGCACAAAGTCCTCCCGGAGGGCACCATCCAAGCGTCCATCACCACACTTTCTATCCTTTCAGATAGAATAACGTCATGTTACACAAATTCGCACAGATACTTGGCAAAACGGAATTTTCTCGTTCCCGACTCTCAAGACATACTATACATGGAGTCTGTACCCTTCAAGACATCCGTACCCAAAATAACTACTTTTATTATGTTTGCTGTTACTACGTGATGGTCAAATATTTTGCTCCCGATTGCGATTTTTTTTACGTCAGTTCGCATTCTCTGACAAATTGTGGCAAGCTGTTGTATTACCGCTTCTCAGGGCTCTCGTGCTTGAACTGTTATGGAATTAATCCTATCTTCTATCCTCAGTATCTCATCTTTCATTTTACGCAATAACGATAGTTCTTTATTTTCAAACTGATTATACGAGCTTTTTCTGAAGTCGATCAAGAATGTTTACTTTGTCAGCTTAAAATCTAGTGTCAAAGTTCACTATTCCAGTATACTTCAAAAAACAGTACAGGAAAATATTTTCCCGGCCTATACCGGGGAAGTATTTTCCTGTTCCGTTTTATCTTCATTTTAAACAATATAATGCACTCCAACAAGCAATTATATTTTAATACAAAAATGTAATGCATCCTTTCACTGATGCATTAGTAGTTCTTAGATTTTCAAAAATATTGAATGCGATTTTAGAAAAATAGCATGTGCATCTCGTAGTAAAAGCACATTCTTAGACTCGCAATGCTTGTTGGCATCGGCTAGCGCCTCGGCTAACAATTTGCACCGTCATCCAGGAATGTATTTGCTTTTACTACTAGATTAACAATATACTATTTTAGCAACTCGTGGTTGCAATGTAATTCTAAAAGCTCTCACAACAATTTATTTCCAGCTAATCGCTAACAGTACAAGCATTATCTTCTTAAATCTACGATGCTACCTTCTTAACTACTTACTATTGAAGCTGTATAATTAACCATCCAAGAACTAATTATTAATTTATATAATCACTACAATAATATATATCACAAAGTAATTTCTATCAACATTAATTTATATCACATATGAACCACTCCTTTACTTCATATCACGACTACAAAAGCTTTAAATTAGAACTAGTATTGTGATCAAAGCTTCTATCCGAACTCATATCAAAGCTTCAATTAGAACTGACTTTCAATATTAAATGCATAATCCTTGTACCTGTCAATCAAGTCCATTTGCCAGATGTGGTGCCGTAAGGCCCATCGATCATGTTTTGTGTACAAACTCTTCTTATACGTTCTAATGTAATTGTTCTAGTCAAAAGCAGACCAACAGTACATTGTTCAATTGTACTAGTTATTTCGAGAACATAACCAGAAATTATGCAAATAACAGCTCGAATGTCCTTATTGTAATCTAAATAACTCTTAAATGCAAAACTCTTGTACCTATCAATCAAGTCCATCTGAAAGATATGGTGGCGCAAAGACCTGTCAATCACCTTTTGTATATACACGGCTCGCTTTTATTCGAATGTAATTATTCTGGTCAGAGATTTACTATACGGCACTATAACACAAAGTTAAACATAACAATAGTAATATGTTAAAACAGTTCTTAGGGTAGCTCAAATAATATTGAAACATTTAGGCTTACATTCCTTCTGCAGATGTGCTGTCTTATTGACTTGGGTTGCTGACCACTTCTGGACACTAACTCTTGACTCTCGATTTAATTGTCCAGCTCTGTCCGCTTGTTTGTGTAAGAATAAGTGCGGATGCGCAGAAGGTTATTTTCTGACCAGAATATTATACAGGACAACAAAATAATAAAAAGACGTCTTTAGAACTTCAATGTTTGAATAGGCTTCGTGCTATACACCCAGTTATTTCTAACTTTTTGTATACAGCATTATCTAATTAAATTTGAAGACGCATAAACGGCAGGGTGGGCTCGACAACTTAAATAAAAAGAGGTTTTGAAGTGTTAATATTTAAATATACTTTGTTCTGATTGAGCTAGAAGTTGATGCCAACTAAATTAAATTGTACTTAGTTTTTTTGTTGTTGATATTAGAGATTTGAATTTTTGGGCTCAACAAAACTTTAAAGCATTTGAAATAAACTAGAATTTTAATTTGCTTGATGCTGAGCATGAAAGACATGAACCAAATTAGCTTGCTTTACTTCGTAATTAATCTAAAATCTTTATTGAACTTACATATTCTGAAATTTTTCTTTGTAATTATCTGTTTATACAACTATTCGGGCAATTATTCATGCTTACATCTTTATATTCGACTTCATAATACGTATGATTGAAATTTTTTTTCTCTTTTTGCGGTTTTAGGAGTAATTTATGGACCTGAGTTACGTTAAAATATGTATTACACAGAAATAAAACTATGGTTTTGGGTTTTTAACTTTAACATGATTTTGGTCTACTAGAACTAAAAATTTATTGAAACGTCATGTTTAATGAACATTGCTGTTCATGAATACAAATTATACAGGGTACATCAATATTAATTTTGTCCGTTTAAGAATAATTTTCTCCTTTTCGATCTGGTTTCTATTTAATGTAACGCCAACGCGTTACAAAGTTTAAACAATTTAGTTTTAAGCACATTTCGCGCGCAACGAACAGATTGCTTTAAAATTGCGCCCATGTTATGGTGTGAACTTTAAATATTAAATCGACCTCTTATAAATCCCCGGCCCATGGTTTAAAGAGCTATCCAAAAATAATAAAATGTGTTTCATAAAATATGTTTTGTTTATCTGAAACATGAATATTTTAGGTGTATGCTTTTAGTAACACATGCTTGATTGCAAAAGAAAACAACGGTACGTTTTTGGCGGGATAATAAACACGTAACTTTTAGTTTATTTAGCGATTAACAGCTGGGTGCAAACTTTTTGTGAATTAATTTGAAAGCGTGGTTACGTTGTATAAATTTGAATTTCCTGTTTTCTAAGCAGTTTTCTTCGCTTATACGCTTACAAAATATTGATTCAATTTACCGCTATTTCAAGATGCCGTTTAAACGATAACTGTTTATTTCAACAAACATACTTACCCTTAAAAGCTGAAAGAGTTGCAGGGTTGCGAAAAATTGCCGCATGGGGCATTAAACAGCTGGAGATACGTTTCGTAATAATTCTCTAATACAAATGTTATGTATTAAATTGAACCCATTAATGGTCAGAGTTTGATATATTACTTTAGTTGCTCCTATACAGAAACACCGCTAGAAATTCTAGTAATCCTGTTTAACCCCGAGGGTGGGTCTAGACTGTGAAACTTTAGTCGATCGAACGTCCGAAGTTTGAGAAGACAAGATTTGCTTCATCTAAATGTATCTTTATATTGAAGTAGACGTGCCAAACTTTGGTTTTCTGATTCCGGAATTATAATCACAACCCCTTTTTTGGGGTTCGCTTAAAATAAAACTTCGTTCTTGTAATATAATTTTAATTTCATCGTTCTTTTCTGTCAGAAACTTTACAAACTGACTAGTATAATCAACACGTTTGACTTCAATGCAATATTCTAAAGTTGACTATGGAAGAAAATGGATTTTTTTAAATACGAAGTATCCCTTATGAGACATTAAGTTATGTGTAAGTATTGCATAGAGTAACTTTCACTCTTGTATAATTCTACCATTTTAAGGTCAGTAGATTTAATGGTATGAAGTGTATCAAAAGTGCGCTTTTATGTTTTTAAATTCTGTCCGGCGTAGGCACTTGAAGGAGCTTTTCGTTATTAATCCACTGGAATCAGTGTGAAGCAAATCCCTCGATAACCCACATTCTCACAAGAAAACTTTTTGATAGGGTCTTGTACTTTGAAATAATAATCTAATTGAAAGTGGACTTCTGAGGCATTTTTATATACAGAGTACAAGTTATACCGCACTTTCTAAAAACCTTAATGATGGGGCATGTGTGCGTGTGTGTATGTGTGTGGTGTGGTGTGTGTGTGCGTGTGCGTGTGTTGGGGGGTTGCGCGCGTGCGTGTGTGTGCGTGTGCTTGCGTGCGCACGTGCGTGCGTATGTACGTACGTGCGTGCGTGCGGGCGTGGTTCGTGCGTGCGAGCGAGCCTGAATGCGTGCGGGTGTGCGTGCGTACGTGCATGCGTGCGTGCGTGCGTGTTTTGTGGAGAAATAGGCAGTAACCAACACTTAAGCGTTTGGCTTTTATATAATGTTTGGCCGTTGAATAATATATTTTAGCTGTTACGCCGTAGTTAGAGAGTGTTCCAAGTAGCGTTTGTGCACAACATAAATTTGACCTGCATCTTCATTACGAGTAGTGATTATGGAGTTTTGTGAGGCACCACGGCGTTCTCAGATTTTAAAACCGTAAGGAGAATTTTGTTTGCACCTACATCCTTATGTGTTTTGAACTATGGAGATTATGCTTGGTTTTTGTTAGCACATTGAAAAGAGATTTTATTTTATATTTCTTGTTATTGGAGTGATCCCTCTTTGTAAGCTATTATGAGCCAAACTGCAATTTCTACGTCAATAACAGTATTTAAGCCAAAGAAAGATAGTGACCGTCGGGATAGCAAGTAAGGATGTCTTTCAATAATGCAAGCGACTTATCTGAACGACTAGTTCATGGGTAGATCATGGGAGTGGTCATAGGCCAATCTGTTGACTCAGATAACAAAACGAATGGTCACCACAACATGTATAAAAACTAACGAATTCCTATAAAGTTGGTATGCTACCCGATGTGAAGATGATACTCATCGGTCACGGGGATTATAAATGCTGATAGTATATAAAACATTATCTACTAACAAACCATTAGAAGTTCTCTTCAGCTCTTTTAACTTACCTTTATACCCTGTAACAATTTTATTTTTGATAATAAATCGCTCCATAAAATTGCGAGAATAATATAACAATTTTATTAACAACAATAGTAAATTACATTCAACAACAATAGTAATACGTTAAGCCCGCATCGTCCTTTGGTATTCTACTTGTGGTTAAATATCTGTGTCATCTACAGCTATTTACAAACACATCTCTGTTTCACGGTCCCTTCCCCCGGGCGCCTCGGCCGCCCGAGCTAGTTTTGTAGTGAGTCGGCCATATCTGGAAGAAGCAATAACATGTACTGTAGATTGCAGGCCGGCAATTTGCGAATCCACTTCGATGAGTTAGCACATCTTTGAATAACGCGCGACGAGGTATAATGCTACAACTTACGATGTAACTTTTAGAATATAAAATTTAGGAGGCAATTTTAAGAGGACGACACTTGTTATGCAAACTTTTAAGACACACAAGGACAATGTAAAGATGCTACTACTTTAGTAAGGCGGCGTAATTCAACTACAGGATTACAACGGCTGCAGAATGTATCGTCACCGTATTTGATTCGACACGTGGAACGACTTCATAGTAGAAGTTGTTTTGTATGAATTTGGTTCACACTACAACACTGTGATCGTTGCGTGAAATAACGAGGATCTCATCCTTCCTTGCAACAAGGCGACAAATGCAATTTTGGTTCGTAGATAGCTTTAAGTTCTTTTTATGTGTTTCACACTAGGAACACGGTAATTTGCTTTAATGCGTAAAAGCATGAATATTGTAAAAGCTTCAACTATTTGGTTCACTAGGAATTGTTAGTAACGTCAACAGGTGTTACTGACGTCATTTATTTTTCTGCAGTATACTGCTGACAGATGTATTTTTGAAAGCAAATGCCTCGAACAGCTTTAGTACAAGTGATGTAAACACGACTATTTTTGAGTTCTGCTTTATATAAATTAAAACTTGCATATATAATTTAAAAACGAAAAACTTGAATACTAACATTTTTAGAAGTAATTAATTTGTCATCTGCCTGAACAGATCTGCACAGGTCGGAGCCCTATTTGTATAACAAGCTTATATGATACTGTAAAGTATTTGACTAAAAATAATTAAGATAAACCTGAAGTTGAAAACTATGGATTGATACAGTTATTGATTAAATTTTTGTTATAAATCATATTATTTTAAAAGAGGTTCTTTTTAGTAAACAATTGGTTCAGGATTAAAGTTTTTTATTTTGATCAAGTATGATCAAATCTAATCACATAAAGCTAACATCCTTATGAGTAGGTCTTTGATGCCAACTTTATATTGGAAATACCTTTTTACTACTTCTTTATGTATTTTTGCAGGACACAAATAGTGTTCCACTCTTTTATGTATTTAACTATTACAATTTCTTACAGGAGCTGCGTCTTATTTTATTAAGACAGGTTTTTGTCAGCGAAGGCGATCTTTTTTTTCTTTGGGTCTCCACGTCCGCTCTTAGAAATATGCCATGCAATTATCATAATTAAGTCAGGACTTGGTGGCGCCTATTTGGTTTAGATTAAGTTTGATCTACAAACAGATTTCGACTTACCCCCCCATTTCTCATAGCTCTGCCCAAGGAATAGACCCCTAGTTATGTCGGAAGACTTCGTTATACTTGCTCACAACGTGAGGCAAGAGATTATAAGAAAAAAATAGTTGCACTAGCGCCCATGAGTGAGGCCAGCTACATATATAAAAAATTATTTGTTTCCACAAGAAAAATTCGTTTTAACCCAACCTGAAAGAAAATACATAATATTTAATTTTATAAATAACCTTTCAATAATTTCACCAATCTTCTATTAATAGATTATTTAGGTTTGACTTTAGAATTTATTGTAAACTTAATTTTCATTTCATATGTACGTCTCAAACATAATAATAAGTTTTCATTTAAAATGTTTCAAATTAAGCAACAATTTCTTCATATCAATCACCATCATTAGGTCTTCAGTCCTAGAACTGGTTGAACGCGTACCTCCATTGTTTTCAAACTGAGCTAACCTACACATTCTCTAAAATTCCCACAGCCTCTACCTCTGTGCGTAATAGTCTAATCTAGGTCTACATACTCCTGCACCACTGTAGTTAACCGGTGCATCCTTAAAATTGTTACGCGGTTCTCGCCCTTTCAGTGCAAATCTAAATGTATAGCGTAATGCTTATTTTACCCGTAACAATATACGGTAAGAATATATTTTGTTGTAACGAGAAGCAGTAATACTTAACCTCGTTTATTGGTACTTTATATAAACCAACCTTTAACAGCCAGTTTCAGAACGAAAGATATATTGCTGGGCACTGGAGTTAATTGCAATAGAACGTTTGCTAGAGTATATTTTATACCTGCAATCTGAAAATCGTACATGTTTGTATGTTCCAAGTTAGGAATGTAAGACCGAAGAAGTAGATTTCAGCGAGATAATCAGTATCAAAAGTTTGCATTATTCAGCAATTAGCAATCATATACCACCTTCTCGTCGAGGTGTAGTAATGGCAATTACTAGTTAGTTCTACTCCCAGGACTTTTCTCGTTTATACCCTTGTAAAACGTTATTGATGCAGTTTATTGCACCGTACAAAGCATTTTGAAGCTTTACACAATAAAAGTTTATTGCAGCATTAATACTTGGACCTAAAGACTAAAAGAGTTGTGAACAATTACCGCCATGTGGAGCCGTAAGCAGCATTTTAAAATATTTTTCTAGTAAAACGTTAAACGTTTAATCGAATCCCTTGGATCTACTACTAAAATATTACCAAAAGAACCATTAAAATTGTATTAATTTTGTATAACCAAACTTTTAAGTCGAAATGGATAGAACAAGCTTAAAGAAGATAAGGTGTGCAATAATCTAAATTTAGTTGCAAATTGAACCGAACGAAATGTGCCATTTGCGTGCTCTGAAAATATTCAGTATAAATTTTTAATAATTACATATTTTTAACCAGTTTCAAATTTGACAAAGTAATAATGGTTTAAGTATTTATCTCTATGGCTAATACTTCAAAGCTTCCTGCAAGATACATTACATTTCTACCTATTTAATTTTCATTACAATTTTTAATATTTTTAATATTGTTCTCGAGCTGTCTAGAAATGAGAGTTATAAAGTCCATTAACCGAACAATGGTATAATTGACAACTACGAGGGTTGAGTACAAAAGAAAGCATATTCTCGTAACTTCTGGAATAGTGTAGCCTAATATATAAACCGGGAACCCAACGTGAGTTCAGTGAATTTTAATCCACAAGTGACATGAAATAAGTTGTTTGATCAAATTGTTAAAGTAAATACGCTCGGAACCTATATAAATTATGATATAACAGTCGGTTAGTATTTGTGTTAGTAAATTAATAGTGCATCAATACAACACATCGTATGCATATGAATTAGTAATCAAAATGGTGTACTTGCTGTAAAAGAGAATTTAGGGTAGTGAATATTGTTTGCATTATTGACAATAATAAGTTTATATAGCGGCATTTCAGTAAATTAAGGATCCTATGTAAATATTTGTGAATAATTAAACTTGTATTAAGCAAAATAAAGAAATGGTAAAATTGAAGTACGTTACATAGTCCATACGCTGGGTACGGTTTTATATTTTTCTTAGGTTCCTAATATCTCAGTGTAAAATCAATCAATATAATGTACGTAATTGGATTAGTAATAAATATATTGTACTCATCGCATTATAAAGGACATTAGTGTAGTAAATATCGTTAGTAATTATTGACAATATAGACTTCAATATGAGCATGCCAGTAGATTTAGAAATTTATGGAAATATTTGTGAATAATTAGATTTCTATTGGGCCGAATAAAGAAGTGTCAGTCGTGCGGTCCAGAGATGAAATATATATTTTAACACTAACTGTCGAACTTCTTAATATTTCTGAAAAAGTAGAATTTCAGCCAACAAAAGCTTGCCCTTTTGAAGTTTCTTTGTAATTTTTATTTTCGATACAAGGGGTTTTCTTAACTTGGCCAAAAAAAAAGAAAAAAATATATCGGTTGAAATGCAATAGGCTCTACACTCCTAAAAAACGAGGGTGGTTTGAAAAGTTCGCGAAACGAAGGGGAAAGTGAAAAAATTTGTTTTGAAAATATAGTTTATTTATCAACATAATCTCCGTCAAGTTGAATACACTTCATCCAGCGATGTTCCAAACCCATTATGCCATCACGAAGGTGCGATTCTTCAAGGCCTCCAAAATAGTCGTCGACAGCTGCTTTTACTTTTTTGTCCGTGGAAAATCGTTTTCCCCCAAGGAAAACTTTTAGTCGTGGAAATAGGTGGAAATCAGAAGGAGCCAAATCAGACGAATAAGATGGATGCTGCAACAGATCGTACTTCAGATCATTCATTTTTTGCATTGCTGGTACACTTGTGTGTGGACGTGCATTATCCTGATGGAAAATGATCTTCCTCTTACGCAATGCAGGACTTTTTTCACGAATATTTTTATTCAGTTGGCCTACAACTTTAGCGTAATATTCACCGTTTATTGTTTGGCCCTTGCGAAGATAGTCAATTAGTAGGACACCTGTAGCATCCCAAAAAACTGATGCCATAACTTTTCCAGCCGACTTCACGAGCATTACTTTTTTTGGTGGTGGAGAACCCCTATGTTTTCATTGTTTAGATTGTTGCTTGGTTTCAGGGGAATAATAGTGAACCCAAGTTTCATCTGTCGTAACAAATCGTCGGACGAAATCGGTTTTATTGGAGTTAAGGCGGTCTAAACTCTGTTGGCAAATTCTCTTCCTCTGAAGGTTTTGACTAATTGTCAATATGCGCGGCACCCATCTTGCCGAAAGTTTTTTCATACCCAATTCCGCAGTTAAGATATGAAATGCTCTTTCATGTAAGATATCTGCATCCTCAGCAATTTCGGAGATCTTTAACCGACGATCCTGCGTAACCATATCATTAACCTTTTGGACAATTTCAGGCGTGATGGCAGTTTTTGGTCATCCACTGCGCGGGTCATCTTCTAGGCTTTCACGACCACGTTTAAATTCCGTCACCCACTTGTGCACAGTTGTAAATGATGGAGCGGAGTCTCCTAATGTATCCTGCACATCTTTATGTATTCTGTTGCTTCCAACCCTTTTTTACAAAATATTTGATAACAGCGCGCGTTTCAGTTTTATCCATTTTGAAAACTCACAAAACTAACTTTACTTCATATAGCACCAAATTAATACTACTTGGCAGAATAATGCCAAATTTAACATCTGCGCACTAGATAGTGGGATCCATCAATTGCATATATTTTATTTGAACTGATGCTGCCATCTGTGCTACATTTCGCGAACTTTTCAAATCACCCTCGTATTTAAAAGGATAATTTATTTGGACATTTTCTTTTACAACAACCAAATTTTATCACTACAGTTTTTAATTTGCAAATAGTGTTTTTATGGCTTGGAATTTTGTAATCATTGACCTTCAATAAAACCAACCAAGGTTGATATACTGCAGAAGGGGCCGATAATTACTATGACCAATTGAATAACAGCAAAGTTGTTAAATTTAACAAGTTATACTAGGTAGCCACTTTTAAAATAATTTTTTTTTGCAACTGAAAGAGATTAAACTGTATTAATATATGAAAATGCTGTCTATGGATAAAACAAGATTTGAAAAATCCTCGATCTATGAATATTTTTAAAACATGTAAAATAACGTTAAGACTGATCTCTATTAAGTATGGAATGGAATCCTTAAGCTACTTCTTGATGAGTTGCAGCAGACAATGGAGTTAGTCAGCGATGTACATTACGTAAAGAAATTAAAGGGTCATCTTTACAAAATCCAGTATAATAGGAATAGAATGAAGTTGATCCCCATCGTCCAATGAAATTTTGTGAAAATTTCTAGGATTTATGTAACCCTAATTTACATTTTCTCACCAAATCTACAACCACATTAGTGCCTACACGGCTCAGCGAAATAACAGAACTATCGATATTGGAACAGAAAGAACTTTTTTTGAATGGTTGAGGTACATCCTGAACACTTTCCAATAGTTGAGCGTTTACAGGCGTAGGTGACAATTAACCAGTTGTCCTTTCTTCATTGCAAAATATCTCGTTGGTTGGAGATATATGGAATTTTTCAAAAATGGCGTGTCTCTGCTTTTGGATTAATTCGTGTTAATGAAAATGTTTCTGGCTTACCAAATAGAAATATCTGGTTCCAACAAGATGGCATACCTCTACACTTTGCACTTCATATTCTCGTTTAGGCTACTGCTTTTCTGGGAGGTGCATAAGAAAAACGAGGACCGATAGAGTTGCCTCCAAGATCTTCAAAATTTTCACTATTTTTGTTCTGTGGTTAAAATTGAAAGCAGATAGACCACAAAACCTAGAGATTTAAAAAATCAACTGTTGTGCGAAATACCTAAAATTAGTCCAGTTGTCACTCGTTGATTTTTCCATTGAATATCTTTATGAAATACTTGTAATGTACGGTATCTATATAGTGTGATGTGATTTGGACAGTTGAAGGATTTATAAAAATAGTGAAGGTGAAAGTGTTTGTTGCTAATTTAAAAAAAGGCTTGAACTCGTATATAAATCCTTTTGTATATATATATATATATATATATATACATATATATATATATATATATATATATATATATATTTCCTCTGGCTTAACCTTCTCTCCAGCTTGGGGCTGCTGTTGTTGATTTTGTTGTTGCATTCTCGTGGGACCTGCAACAAAACTTAAGGGGGTCCGAGGACGCACCCTGTGGATTAGCTATATATAGGATTCATGTTAACTAAAAAAGATTCATCTTCCCAGCTTCCCACCCACCACAGAGCCCAAATTGGGGCTACCAAGAAGATATAGCTCCCCCGAAAGTAATTGACGCACGAGCCCGCATACAACTTTGTAGCAGCACACATGCAGCATGTGCTGCTCTCCCACTGTACCGGCTGCACGCCCTCCAGCTCCAAGAGCTCACCCAGTCAGCGGTCTGACCCGTCGACACAGCCAATTGATCGAGATGGGTTAGACTCGATCTCCCCGTCTAGGTGAAATCTGGGCCAAAGTGGCGTGTTGCGAGACACTAAGGAACTAAATCCGCCTCAGGTGGGGCTCAACCACCAGGATCCCATTATCCGACCGACACGGGTCGCCTCGCACGGCAGCAACACGAGGTGGCCTGAACCCCTGTGCAAACCGCTACCGGTCCATGTAGCAGTAGTGGTTTGGTGGTTTGGTCCGCGATGTGAAATTAGCCTAACCATCATCATGCGGGGTTTAGACCGCATTGACGTACACTCATTCTCCCGTATGTTGTGGTTTTTATACCACTGAGCGCTCTGGATCACTACGAGTGCTAGGCTTATTTTGTCACAAAACTCAATGGCAGCGAACGCTTAGTCGAACGGTGACACTGGGTTCCCCCTATCCGCCACCTGGGGACGCGTCCGATGGGTAACCACCAACCACACTTTGACGGAACTAGCGTCGGCCTTTGTGGGCTGCGGAATTTGCAAAAGGCATCTCATGAGAGGGAGAAAGAGAATTAGAAATTAAGTGTAAATGAAGGCAAGAAACGTACTAAACTTGTATATTGAAAGTTAGTCATCAGCATATGAACAATTATTTCTATAAAATGTGAGCGATTACTAGTGAGAAAATCACAGTTTTAATATTATGTTTATTAATATTTACACAATGCTTTTTTTATAGACAAATAAGATAGTTATATTTAATTTTAAGGTATTTACTAGAAAAGCTTTTAACCATAGAAAATTTTATGAAATTTTGTATGTTCGCACATTTAGGTAATAAACAGTATTTAATATTCATAAGCATATTTTAACTATATGTAAAATAAGCAAAAAGGCAAGATACGGTTGTGAATACTCACATAAGTAATTTAGATATTAATAAGACAGTAAGACAAAATACTGTTGTGAATACACACTTAGATAATTTAGATATTTATAAAAGGTAGATTAGAATATTACTATCGTTTCATACCTGAGACAAAAAAAAACATCCCAGTAGTTTGTTTGATTTCCACCTGGCGTTCAGCAGAAAAAAACATCTGCCGCTGTCAATCGAGTCGTGTGCCAAGCGAAGTCTTCAACTTTTCTAAATAGATAAACATCTGGTCCACCAAATAGCTGCAACTAAAAGTTTTTCGATTCCATCAAAATATATTCCGGATTTCAGCTAATTTTTTGTTGTGGAGGTAAAAGACATTCAAAACATAGATCACACGTAGCATCTTACAAGAAATAATTGTAAATATTTTCGTAGTAGAAATTTAGAGGAAAATTTTGAAGTTTACATTCTTTGTAGTAAAATTAGAGTAAGACATTGTAGTATATATTTTTGAAATAAACGTTTAGTAGTAGATATTTTGGGAGTAGATATTTTGAAATAAAATGTATTTCCGGGGCAAAGTATTTGGATCAATATTTCCAAAGCAAAGTATTTGGGCCCTGCAAAAATCAGTTGTGTTATCAATTTATAAAACACATGATTCGATGAAACATCTTTTTTTATCTTACCATCTTTAATTAAAAAGACAGGTCCACATAGGTAAATGTTCATCTTGTATGTGGGGTAGGATTCCTATAATGTTATCTTTATTAGAACATTATGCTATTAGGTAGAAAATACATGCCATAATTAAACTGGTAGCAATTTTAATACAAATCAATATGGATGACGATTGTACTTGTAGACCTTCTTATATGAATCTTTCTGATAACTACAAAACAAGGAAGGAGTAATAGATAAGTGACATTTCTAATATGGGTTCAGATCCACACTAGTAGTGTTTTGGAAGAAGAATCCACAATCATAAAATTACAGTAAACGAATTTATTCATACAACGTAGTTAAATAATAATAAATAATAAATATAGTAATCTCTGTATCTGGTTTTATTTTCTGGTACCAGAGAAACCGTAAATATATATTCAGAATCAAAGTTAATTTTAGGAAATAATAAAATGTGTTTTTAGTGTAAGGTAAATACAAGTATTTTATAAAGTGCTATGCACGTTGTAACATATCTAGGCCTCAGCCAAATGGCATGGTACGCAGTTACCTAAATGATGAAGTCGTGTTTAGAGAGGTCGTTATTTTGAGAATTTTTATAATTTTATAGAAAGTCAAATAGTTGTTTTAAGGTGTGCTTATGAATGGTATAAGATGGGGAAACGAGATTTGGAAAACCGACAGCAAGGAGGCCTATCCGAAATAGCCGTATTTCGGATAGCGAAAATATACCAACGAAATTGCTGGGGACAAGACGATTTGGCGTCCCTTTAATTTTGGACAATTAGTAAAGCCTTTCAAGATAAGCGCGTACTTTAAACTAGTTTTATATCTCGGTTATTTACATTTTATATTTTTATCATATTTTCGTAGGAGCTCACTACCGTATCACTGAAAGTATTAGCTAGTGCGCATATTACGGGGTTCCCACCCGTTCTGGGCAATTCGAAATTCGTAACGTAACGTCATATTAACGCATATCACTCTTCTATGGAGGCAGAAACCAACGGGAGTGAAGTTAGTCACTCAAAATATTGAGGAAAATTAACACGGGGGTAAATATTAAAAAGTAATACAATTAATACAAGAGAGATGGTATAATGGTAATAAGGAAAGGTAAACGATTAAAAGAGTTAGAAACCGTAATAAATAATTTCGTAAAGATACACAACAGCACAAAAAAAAAGTTGCTTAACTTGAAGAAGGATTTGAATGATCATGTGTTAAACTATTGTGAATTGAGGTGATAATAATTTAGGAGCAGGGGATCGGAACGTAGAATAGATGTAGCGGAAATGAAAGTAACAGTCTTATGCAGAAAAAAATAGTTTTATTCAAAATGGAGAATTTAAGGACTGAATCAAGACGGACAGAAACTTACTAAATTTAGCTGAAGGTGGCACGAAGACACAAAAGTCAGAGTGGAAACTAAATCTATTGATGGAATGAATGTCAGGGGAATGGACATAGTAAGAAACTTTCACCGCGTTGACGAAGGAAATTAACCGATGGATATATTGATTAGTAGGATAAAGAAACATTTATATTAAATTCATAGTTAATTAAAATAGGTTGTAATTTCGAATTAAATGTTGATGCAAAGTGTCCTGTCTTTCATAGGGTATGTGGTGTATAATATTTTATTTGATTAAGTGCATGAGAGCAGCAAAAAATCCTAGTATAGTGTTTCTTTTGTGGAATGATTGATATCGGTCGTGATATTTTAGTTGGAACTTAGAAATTAGATGCTTCGAATATATAAACGAACAATTAATCGAAACTGCTAAATACACAAACCTCTTTTAGAGTGATTTTAGTTCCGAAATGCTTGCTACATTACTTTGAAAATTCTAAATATCCAGTCGTTTCCCAACTCCTTAACTAAGCATGATGGCAACATGACAACTTTTTGGCCAGCGGCTTAATTGAGAAACCTAGTTCATTGAGGATTTCTACAAAATGGGTTTAGTTTCCAAGAGAGCAATTATATTCAGCAACCTATGTTGATTCTTTATACACTTGCCTCTAATTAACAACTGGTTCCTGCTTGAAAGAACTATTGCGACTGTAGCCGAATTAATTACAGAAGAACGAAACTTTATTCACGCAAGAGAACGCTTCGTCTGTTCAGAAAATTCTACCTACATATTTTAAATAGGAACGTTGGGCTGTGTAAATAAACATACTTCACGTTTGAGCGAATTAATAATTATCAGCGTTGGTTTATTTAACAACTAACAAGCGAGTACTGCCTTTTTGAATGAACAAGAAAAGCCAAGTAATCTGATTGCGAGATCTAAATTTTTAGAAACGTTCTGTCGATGCATTTTTCTTCGTTTGTGCATTTGTAAAACGCTACTGATGCAATTTATCTCACCGCACGAAAGCGATTTAAGCTGGAAACAATAAAAGTTTATTACAACATCAATACTTATCCCTAGAGAACGGAAAAAGTTGCTAGTTTACTAGAAGTTATTACCGCTGTGTGAAAGCATTAAGCAGTTGGAGTTATAATTCTAAATATTTCTCTAAAACGAATGTTGTGTATTAAATGGAACCAAGAATGTACTGTTGCTATTCAACATAGGATATGGCTTCTAGCCCATAAGGGGAGCAAACCAAGAAATTTTAGATAATCTTTTAGGAGATAACGAGACGAGGCATTTTCCATCTACGCTAAAATCCTAATTTCAGAACTAGCATGTTGAGAACGACTAAAGCAAGCAGCATATTGTACAGCTGATCCAGCAACATGACAATTTATACACCTACGCTATAGAAAATCAATTTATAACAGGGCGGTGAATTGGTTAACATACCATAATAATTTTAATACCAAATTCGTATGTGAATATTTTCTTAATTATTAGGGAAAATGAAAAACCAGTTTTTTGTACAAAAAATATAAATTTCTTCATGTTGTTTTCGTCATTTTTTTGTATAATTAAAAAATTAACTTTTGTTTAATTCAAATTTGAAATAGCATTTGCATATACAGAGTGTAACTGAACGACATGTGGAAATTTTAGGACCGCATTCTTTAGCAAAAAATAAGATTTTTTTGTTCCCATAAACATGTTATGATAAAAAAGCCCTTAATAGCAAAGATATCTACTAGACCAGGGTCGAAACTTTTTGAAACGAAAAAAAAACAATAGTATGATGAAACTCATTGGAAAAGGAAGAGAATATAACAAAAATGAAAGGAAAAATAATTTACGGGCGATCTGGGGTCGGGAAGTGGAAGGGGGTGTGTTTTTAAGGGTAGAAAACGGTTTATCTCGATTTCCGGCAAAACTACAAGTCGTATGGAAAAAACTTAAATGGCAAAGTTGTAGGTAATAAAAATATCTACAACTTTTGTATTTACACTTTTTTCATATAACCTGAAAATTTATGTGAAAAATTCAAATAACCAAGTTTTTGGTTTTTTATTTTTATCATTTACAAAAAAATTTCTTTTTTCACTGTAGTTTTTTTTATTTAAAATATTTATTTTTTCACCTTATTTTGACTTAATATCGAAAAATCACCTTAATTGTCAATCGAAAATTCTCACGTCAAAATATCTGCTTTTTTAAAAAAGTCGGTGGACTTTTTGTTCGTTGAAATCTCTACTTTCTGATGGTGTAAAAAAATATACATTACTATGGTAAATGTTCGCAAAAAATGCAAAGAAACGAAAAAAACTTGAATCTGAAAATTTTTTATTAAATTATTTTTTATTAAAATGTATACTTTAATTACACGAAAAACGTAAGATTCCATGCTACATTGATAACCAAAAAATTACAAATCCATAAAATATAAAGAATGCAAAAAACCTGAGAAAATAGTTGTTCAAAATATAATTAAAGATAGGGATAAAGGGGATTTCATCTAAAAAATGTGTCTGCTGCTATTTTTCCAGCAAAAAAGTTGATTTATTAAATGCTAATCTCATTTATGTCATACAAAATCTCATCATATATAAATATACATGTAAAACGCACTTCTGAATTTTGATACTTTATACTGATTACGTTATTCATTATAATATTTTTGAATACATTAATCTTGGTACTTATAAATACCTTATCTTGAATTCTAACACTTATCCATTAGTTTTTGTCTCGTTGATGGCATTTCTTGATCGTTATATTCGACAAACCTGCCCGATTCTAGTAGATCTTCGAAACCTTCAAGACCATCACTGTCTTTCGTCTTCAATATTATTTCCAGTCTGCATTGGTTCTTCATCCACAATTTTATCTGAATCTTTAACTTTTCGTAGCTTTTTTCTTCCACATTGGAGCATATTTCAGAACTATGACAATTTGAGCATAAATTTGTGCATTTTAAATCATGTTTTCGGCAGCCACATTTTAAACTGTTACATCCAGTTTTACAGCTGCAGCAAATAGTTTTGAGCAATATTTGCGGAATTAATTCCTTTTCTGTAAATTTGGGCATAATGTCCCGTTGATTTTTGCTTCCAGCCCCAATCTGTTGCTGTGAGTTCGTTACCCAGCTAAGTTTGAAGCTGATAATATGCCCTGTAACAATGTTGTTCTGCTGCACCTTCTGTGGGTGGGAGATTTACCAATATGAAACATGATTTAATTTTTGCCTATTGATATTTTCGAAATCTTAATTGATTCAGTGTTATATTACCATTTTGACATTTATAAATAGATTTGATTAATTGTAATCCATTTTGTCGATATCTTCTTTGTTGGCATCTTTTTGAAAAAAAATTGGCCAAATTTGACAAATTTTTATCGTCTAATAATGAATTTACGATACCTTTCTTTCCTTTTCCTACAAATCCAGATGTTGTATCGCAGCCAGAAAAACAATGCAGAAATGCAACGATGTTTTTGAAGGATTCGTATTTGAAACTATTAGACGTGAAAAATAGATTTTTTACATTTCCAGAACCTGGCTTCAAAAAATAAACGTCATGATTATTTGAAATTAATTGATTCAAAAGGACCAAGATATCAATATCTTGACCCACAACAATGACAGTTTTATTAGTATCTCTGGCAATTTCTATCGAGGTCTTAATTATGTCAGCATCAGCATCTTCTTTTGCTTGTTTACGCGAAACTCTTTGTGACTGTAATCTTTTCATTAAAGTTTTTATTATTTTGTCCTTGTTTTTCTCGTTAGATAAAAATGTTTCTTGCAAAAATGGTATTTTTGTATGGTTTTGATAATTGAACTCTGAAATATTGTGTGAGGTTTTTCTACGACTACATTCTCCTCTTTTAGTTGAATTAGCTGCTGATACTGTTGTCACAAAAACGATATAGCTGCTTGCTGCGTAATGTTTTTCTACATAGCGCAAATATTTATTCATGATCTCTTCCACCATTTCATTTTTATGCCAAATTACTTTGTGCAGTAAAAATCCACCGTCGACGACATGCACAATGCCGTCAGAATGAGTTGGTCCATTCGCACTCACAAATAATTCGTAAAGTTGAGATTTAACATTTTTCCTAAGGCCATTTTCTGTAAAAAGTGACAATGGAAAAGGTGCAAGTTCGTACTGCAAATAAGTTTCCATCTTCTTTTTACTGTCGATTGTTAGCGATATTCTTTGAAATATCAATAATGGATCGATGGCTATAATATCTCCACTTACTTTAACGGAAGATTGAACCGTTTTTAGAGATAAGACTTTGTTTTTCTTTTGAATTTGACACTGCCAAAATTCATTCTAACAATAGCTTGCAAAGATTTCTTTCCTTCTTCATACGCTTCGTAGCAATTTACAGAATTACTGCCAATAATTCTAGAAAATATTGACATCATGTTATCAGTCTCTGGAAAAAGATCATACCTGTTAACAATTTTTTGTAATATTTGTAAATCAGCTACATCTCTTTTTATTCGATATTCCCTGGAATCAATGTGTTGCTCTGTAATTGTAAAGGAAACATTACAAAAATCTTCCATTTCATTGCAGACTTCGACAAGTATGTTCATTGTTAATACGAATTTTGTTAAAACACTTTCAGACAAACCACGACCATGTGTAAGTCCACCCTGAGTTTTCATAGATCTCATCAAAACTTGCTCGATCGTCATATCCGTCCAAACTCCCGACCAAAACTTTTGAGTACGTCTAATCGTAAATAATCCTTCGGTGAATCGCGTAAATTCGTAATCATCATTTATTGTGTTTTTAAGCTTACGCATATCTTGGAGATAAAGAGGAGTAGATTTTGCGTATAAAAAGTGCCCACTTGCATGAAAATAGGGAAGCGTTCTTTCCACGCATTTTAAATGTAATTCCCAATTACCTGCACGTTCAGCCCGTATGAAATCTTTAACTAACGTTTTGCGGTAGGACCTCTTTTTTGTACTAATTTTAGATTCTCGATAAATTTGTCTTTTATGATCTTAAAATCCTCGTGATGCAAATTTTCTTCAAAATTGTCTGTTCCTAAATCCAGCAAAAATGTATCCAGTAGCCTCTTTTCTGTGTCCGACAACTCCATCGATGAAAAAATTAATCCAGACAAGGCGAACTGTACTAAAAAATGTCCTCTGATAGCTCGTGCATATGCGTGCCCGGAAAGAGCTTTATCGGACGAATTTTCTGCATATAACTCACAAAAAGCCTCCTTAAGTCCACTACCATCCACGATGAATCCAATCGCTCCGAGTGTATTTTAATGAACGTTGTTGTTTACTGCTCTGTATCTCGAATACTGGCTAATGGTGTTTACAGCTGCTACGAAATAACAGGTAGTAAGGCTCAGACCATCCTAGCCCCTTCCCTACTTCTCTATGAAATACCTTTTGATGGCCTAAAATTTTCCGTTGTTCACACAGGTATATAAGTTATCTTAAAATAGCAATAAATAGGTATCTACGCACATAATTTAAAGAAGATTCTACAACTTTCTCAAAATATTGTAGATGTCCACCGACTTTTTTAGAAAAGCAGATATTTTGACGTGGGAATTTTTGATTGAAAATTAGGGTGGTTTTTCGATATTAAGTCAAAATAAGGTGAAAAAATAAATATTTTAAATCAAAAAAATTACAGTGTGTTTGGGATATAAAAAGGTACGTTTTCACCAAATTTCATGAAAAAGAAATTTTTTTGTAAAAGAGAAATAAAAAATCAAAAACTTGGTTATTTTAATTTTTTACATAAATTTTGAGGTTATATGAAAAAAATGTAAATGCAAAAGTTGTAGGACTTTTAGTTTTGCCGGAAATCCTTTCATTTTTGTTATATTCTCTTCCTTTTCTAATAGGTTTCATCCTACTATTATTTTTTTCACTTTTTACCATTTTTAAAGGCTTCGGCCCTGGTCTATACGGGCTTGGAAAGGTTATCATGTGAAAATATTTTTTTTATCATATCTCAGAAACTTATTTACATTTTATTCTAATTTGATACGTTTAAGAAAATTAAAAGTTAATTCATCATATCATGTTTTTTGGCTTTCATTTACAACAAAAGGTGAAAATGATTGCCATTAGTCAGTACACACGCTTCTAACTTTCTAATTATTAACCGATGCACTCACTCGAAAATGTTACGGGTGTTGAATTTCATTGAAAACATCCATTATCTGTTAGCGTTCATTATTGCCTAACTTTTTACATTTCTCCACAAATGGAATTGTATGAATGTAAGGTGCATAACTTCGTCTTCCAATCCTTCGGTTTGAATGGATCTGGTTTAAGAAGTCTTGAACATGCGGTAGAGGCAGAGCACCATCTTTCATGAAAAATAAATTCTGCCAGATAGCCAAGAGTACATCTTCTAAAAGATCAGCTAGACTCATTTCTAAAAACTCTAAATAGCCCTCCCCATTTAAAGTGTCCGACAAAGAAAATGGGCTTAGCAGATGATCGCCTAGTATTCCGCCCCATACATTAATGAAAAAGTGAATTGATGCTTTTTTGTACTACTGCATGTGGGTTTTCATCACTCCAAACGTGGTTGTTTTGGAAATTGGTAATACTATCTCTTAAAATTTTGCTTCATCAATAAACAACTGCTAGTACGAAATTCCTGTTCGTAAACACATTTGTTTAAATACGAATCACAAAACTGCATTCTTTGTGGATAATCAACTTGTAAAAGACCCTGTACTATTTAAACATGATTCTGCTTACGCAAAACCCTCCATACTGTCATGTGTAAAACGTTTAATTATGAAACAACATTTCTTGTACTACTGGTAGTAGTTCCTTGCACAATTTTCAAAATATTTTCCTCCATGATGAGATTTCTTACTATTCTGTTACGGTCGTCATTATTTCTCAAAACACAAATATTTGTTTCAATTTTTGATGTATAGCAACAAACGTTCTTGCGTCTGAATGCGTTAGACTAATCTCACACGGACCATTTTAGAACCACGCTATGCCTACCGAACGGTGGTCGCTCGTGAATGATATAGTAATAACCTATAAAATAATATAAACAACGCAATCGGACTTAGACGGACCACTTTCTTATGAAATGTCTGACGGTAGTTGCAACGTGTCGACGGTATCATCAACACAATTGTACGATACACCAACTGCTTTCTGACCACTCGCCCAAAAGTTCTACATTGACCAGGAAGCGAGGTTTTCCGAATCTTTGCTGTTCTAAGCAAGGTAGTGATCTTTATCGTGCGTGACAACACACACACGGGCCTCTATTTTCGCTCTCATTCGAACGATGGCGTATTTTAGTGAAAAATGCTTGCTTAACATTTTTCAACCGGACCGTGTCGGGTTTCGAACTCGAGACCTTGGGCATAGTGGTCTCAGACATACCAACTACGCCTGGGAGTCGCCTTCTGACCACTCGCCGCAAGCACGAAATTTTATTATTATATTATTATTCGTACAGCTATGATTGTAGTTGTTGACATGTGCACACTGTAATGTGGTAGAGGAGCTGACACGACCGCCATGTATTGTTGCATGACAGGATCGCCATGTAATGTAGTTCTTCCTATTTTATTTAGACTGCCATCTGATTTCTTACGTAAGCTAGTTAAATTAAACTGAACTGCACTTATTGATCATTCATTTATTTACGATAATTAACAAGATGATGCTTAGCGTCTTACATATTTAATTCTATTTATTACAATGCCATTATTCTATTGTCTACTGTCTTATGGTCTTCTTCTCTTATTCTGTTATTTTACATTTCTGTACTTGTGTACTTATATTTCAGTCTACAATACACTCATTATGTAACCTTAAAGTAAATGCCATAATTATAGAACACTAACAACTATTAACTATTACATTAGTAGCTTTGTAGTTCGTGGTATTGTGACCGGAATGTGCACAACAATCTTTCAGTGTTACTGGGTTAAACTGCTTAATTTACCCCACAACCTCTTTCTGCACGAGACGAAAACTTTCTACAAAATGATTTCGCTTTGCAATACCAGTTATGAACGATAAATTGGAATGAGCGCTGTAAGCTTAAGTGGCTAAATTGTTTATAAATAAATTGCTGTACAATTATATTTCTAATTATAGATTAGCTGCGTCTTCTTTTATAAACTTGTATGTACAACCATCTTATTCTTGAATACTTGACTATAATTATATTGAACTTCATTCGCTACTAACCTAATTATCATGTTAATGCACTTTTATTAAAACTTGACACTTTGTAATGCTTATTACAACAATTATATTTCTGACTTAAACTTAACAATTCTGTTAATATGCACTGTCTGAATTTTACTTAATGTTGTTGATTGTACAGTTAGTTTTGATACATGAGATAACATTGTATAGTCCGATAAAGTAACTGTCGAATATTGGCCGATTTTTCCTTGCTAACGGCTAAATCTCCAACCATTATGGCGTCGATTGTTTTATTTCTATTGGCTTGCCATTCTTAACATTGGTTGTGTATTCTGTCACATTTCGTGACATTCCTTTCCAATTGTACGTGGTTTTTAATTTTTTTAATAATCGCCCGTTACCACAATGTCTTCTGAAAAATAGGTTTTTGCTAAAAAGTTTTAGTAATTGCTGTCGTTGCTCCCTGTTTTCTGTATTTATTGGTTTTTGATATAGTATTACGTATGTTTTACTCATTATTACCGACGCAGACTTTTTGAATTCATTAATTATACAATTATACTCCCCACTGTGCATAATGTAATATTTCGATATCTTAATTCACCAGCTATCACTTGCAGCTGCAGTGGAAGTTCTTCGAGTGGAAAACTCCCTTAATGATTATCTTTTCTGCTTTAAATCTTCCATTCTTGCCCAAACGCATACTTAGTTTGGTACTACCTTAAAACTTACCCCCAGTATGTTGATTAACGCTGCGTCGTTACATTCTAATTCAAAAACTTTTTATATTTTCCGAAATCGCTTCTCTACTTCTATTCTCATGACCTGTTTCTTTATCTACATTATTTTGCTTGTCTTGGTCTCCCTAGTGTTATAGAATTAAACATTTGTAAACTAAATGTGTATATTTTCATTATATTTATTTACTGAAAGTATTTGAAACTTATAATTAAAACGATTACTATAATTCATCAGTAGTTCGATAAATTTACACGGTCGCTCAAATCTTGTTTAGCACTATTAGTTCCTACTCCCGCGGCTTGCGTAATAATCTCCTCTTATTTTGACTGCGAGGCGCCCATAGCAATAATAAAATTAAATTCAAAACAAATTTCTTAATTTTAGGTCGTTTATTGCGAGTATAAACTATTACGCTTAAAATATACTTTGCTTACCAGTTAACTACTTACAGTTTAATCATGACATACTTTTGCGAGTTTCTCTCCATATTAATTTTTATTTAATTGCAATTCTCAAACTGTTGGTTTTCAAGGCAGTGTTTTAGAAAAAATTTTATAACGTCCATCCTTTAATCATCTTATCCGCAGGTATGTAATATGTTGGAAGAGCTGGCCAGATCGCCATGTTATGTGGCATAGCAGGGTTGCTATATAATGCGGTATGTTAGAGTCGCATATGATATGATTCTTCCTATTTTATTTAGTTCGCCATCTGACTTCTTACGTGAGATAGTTAAATTAAAATGAACAACACTTACTGTTCATTTATTGACGATAAATAACACGAGGACGTTTAGTATCTCACATGTTTAATTCAATTTCTTAAAATGGCATTATTCTATTGTCTATTGTCTGATGGTCTCTTCTTCTCTTATTCTGTTATTCTACATGTCTATACTTCTATGCTTGTGTTTCAGTTCTACATTGCTCTTATTATATAACCTTAAAGTAGGTAAATGCTATAATTATAGAACGCTGCCAATTATTAAGTATTACATTAGCAGCTTACATTGCAGCATTGCAAATGGAGTCTCCACAATAATCATTCTGGGTTAAACTGCTTAATTTGTCCTGCACACGATCGAAAAAATTGAAAACGACGAATCGTTTGACACGAAGTTGTTTATTAAAAATGTGCCTAATTTATTATGTATTTGAGATTATACTTCGAGAGGTTGCAGTAATCGAATTACAAAATCTAAAACGTGGGAGTATCTTTGTCCTAAATTTTATAATGATTTTGAAGCGAAGAATCTGGGTACTTATTACCACATATTACAGTATTGCCCGAAATAAACAGTACTGAAATTGTAATTGTTTTGTATATTTAAAAAATACATATTATTGACACTTTATTATATGTTCTAAATGTGCACCTCCTCGTTCGAGACAGACTTCATAACGATGTTCTAAGTTTCTGGTCATGTTATTGAATAAGGGTTGTCTCAGGGCTGCGAAGAAGACTCTAACGGCATCCTTTAATTCATCGATGGTTTGTGGTGCCCGTTTGAAAAGGGTATTTTTAGCCATGCCCCAAATGTATGCGTCTGGAGGTGTGAGGTCTGGAGAATGTGAAGGATAAGGGAAGTCGTGATATGAATTTGCTTGGAAAATGTTCTTGAAGAAATTGACGAATTGCGGCAGCAGTATGGCAAGTTGCCCGTCCTGCTGAAAAATTGGTTTCGAAATGCCAAGTTACGTGCACGACAGAATTGACGTAGATCAGGGATAAATCGTGTTAAAATTTGTCTGTACCTCTGTTGATTAAGTGTGACTTGCCTACCATTCTCTTCGATAAAGTACGGACCAATGATTCCGTGTCCGGAAACAGCACACCAGACACTCACTTTTTCACTATGTAAAGGAACCTCTTGAACCGCATCGGGTCTGGCAAAGCCCAGAAATCGATTTGTGCGACGATTCACATAGCCTGACAAGTGAAAATGTGCTTCGTCTGAAAACCAAACATTTTTCAAAAATTCAGGATTTTCATACTGTAACGCGAGAATTTACACTTTTTGTTGCTGTGACTCTCAAGAAAGTGAAAAATGGTGACAGTGGTGTATAGAAAAGTCTAATTGTATTACAAAAGAAACGAAGATAAAATTATATTATTATATTTTTGCCATACATAAACCCATAAAGGATTAAAAGGTAATATGTCTCTGGAATGAACGAACTGATTAATTGGATTTGTATTAATTTGGGAAAGTAATTATGGTTTGCAAACATTTCAGTTCCCAAAGAGCAATTTAAGTTTATGAAGATACCAGTGTGCAAAAGATGTGATGGAGTTCTAACAATAACTGTTTTTATAATAAATACAATAAACAAAACACAAAATTATGAAAACAAGACTCGCATGGTAATGCGATGAATACTTAGCTAATTTCTATCGTGTGTCAAATGTTAATATTAAATATTGTTGTGAGACCACAATGTACATCACAGAACCACAGTAAACAATTCTACACTTAAACACAACATTCTACCACACTCTTAATTAGTAGCAATAAATCAGTCTAAGCTTGTTTACGTGTTTTTCTTTAAGGAATTTACTCAAGTAATTGTGCTATGTTGTTGACAGTTTAATAAAAGTTATGATGCTATATATTGCAGAAGAATATGTTTTAAAAATTAATTTGAGTTATATATTTTTAATATATTAACTTCTCCACAATGCTTATGTTAAAGATTAGTTGGACAGATAGAGTAACAAACGAGGAAGTTTATAGAAGGATAGGTGAGGATCCCTGTATGTGGAAACAATTGAAGGTCAGGAGAGATAGAATGATAGGGCACCAGTTAAGACATGAGGGACTATTTAGTAAGGTCTTAGATTATAGACTACCAAATAATAATAGAGTAGGAAGGCCTAGACAAAGCTATATTAGTCAAATTATTAGAGATTTAGGTTGTGAAGGCTATGTAGACCTTTTTAGACTAGCTCAGAATAGAAAAGAATTTAGAGCTGCGTCAAACCGACTTTAAGTAAGTTCGAAAACAAAACAAAAAAAAATATAAAAATCAATTAACTAAATGTCACCAGGACATAACTCACAATTAGTTAGCGGTCTGGCATGTTGGTAGCGATTCGTTGCTTAAGCCTTACCATAACATATAATTTAATAAACGTCACCATGACATAACTCACAATTAGGTAGCGGTCTGGCATGTGGGTAGCGTTTCGTTGCTTAAGCCTTACCATAACATATATTTTAACACTTTTCCTTTTTGAAGGTTATATTTCATTTCCTTATAAATGGTAAACATGTAAACATGTTAGAGTTCTTTAACAACCATCATGTTGCTAATATCTATGTAAAGTCAGGTGGATAGGAAAAAGATAAAAGGATATAGGAAGACCTAGACCAAACTATATTAGTCAAATTATTAGAAATTTAGGTTGTGAAGGGTATGTAGAACTTTTTAGATTAGCACAGATTAGAAAAGAAGTTAGAGCTGCGTCAAACCGACCTTAAGTAAGGTCGAAAACAATATGATGATGATGAACGCAAGAATTCTGGCGCAATATTCTACTCTACTGCGATAATCCCGAGGATCTAGTTGTTGATGTACCTGAATCACATACGAAAATGTACCCAGCTCCTTCAGGATTCTTTGAAAGGAAGTTCTTTTTAAATCAAGTTGTAACGCTGTCCTTGCCTGGCTGACTTTCGGATTTTCTAAGATTTGCTCAAAAACACGTTCATGGTTATTGTTGTTGTTAACTGTCCTGGGACGCCCCGAGTTTCCTTTTCGTTGGCACAATACAATACCTGTATTTCTAAACTTTTCAATAACCTTCAAAATTACAGCATTACTTGGAGAACGTTTATTAAACCTTTGTGTGAATTGATCAGACACGTATAGCAAACTTGCACCATTATGTCGGCCGATTCCGTATGAACGAAAATAATGCTCTACCAGAAACACTTTCTCCTCTGTACTTAACACCATTTTTAACAATTAGGCCCTACTAATTACTTGTTTGAGGTTTACTTGACAGGTCTATACTAGCTAACTTGAGTGTGACAGCGCACGCATAAAAACACCGCCAACTTAGTTTCAGTACTGTTTATTTCGGGCAATACTGTATTTAAATTTTATATTGCCAAGGTAATACACCCTCTGGACAAATTTATGTCTGACTAAATTCGCTGACTTGCCTGCGTGATATTCTTTATTATTATATTCAAGTGTTATAAAATCCGGTGTTGTTAAATTATCTTCATAGTTGTAGCCATCACGCTTGTGTACTGTATTGTGTAATGAAACAAATCCCTCGACGTTATCTGTTGCAAAATTGACGGACATATTAAGTAGTCTATGGAATTTTTGTCATTTATTCGCTAAAATTCCAAACGAGCTTTCGACATACCTGCGTGCTTTGGAAGGTTTTGTTAACTGCTTTCCACTACACGGCCGTAACATATGTTTGTTTACCCTCAAAGCTTCGTCACCAATAAATGCGTTAGGGAAAAAGTTTTCCTGCATGCTGATTGTTTCTGGTTCAGGTTGATCTAATTCATGTCTTTCCATTAATTTATTATTTATATAAACCGCTACCTTTCCATATTGTTGAATTAGACGTTTTGCCGTTAGTTCCAATATCACCATAGGTGGATAAGTAATTTGAATCGCAAACTACAAGTAAAACGATTAAAAAAGTGTTTAAAATTGCAGTAAAAGGATACACTATTTGGTGGCTGAATGATGCGTATATGCTTTTCATCTACGAATTCCAAGGCAATTGGGAAGTTATCTCTTGTTTTAAGTTGTTCTGCAATATTTTATTTAATTTATTAACTCATGGTGCAACACAACTGAGTATGAGTCACGTGAGCAATATCCAATGTATGTACACACCATATATACTAGCCAAATTGGACCATCTACATTACGAGTACCTACAAGAGTAAATCCACCCGCAATTTCACCAAACAGCATTCAATCAGTCACTTCCCCAGAAAGCATTATAACTCGAGTCACCGATGATGGTAACGATTCAATTGTATTAAATATTTTCAATTAACATTATAACATTTAATATAAATATATAATAAGATACTATTTTCCTTTTTTTTAAATTATTCAGTTTAATAAATATAGTAAATTAACTATATAAGTGCGAAACGTTCGTCAGCAGATGTACTTTTTCTCATGATTGTGCCTCTTCGTTGTATACTGTTTGTTAACTCTCATTAAAAATAATCAAATGTACTTTTACTCATTTTAAAAATAAAAAATTTTTCATCATATATTTTTATAAAGCAAACTAAATTGGCATTCATTTTTATTTTCAGTTTCAGATGAATCAAAAAATATCTTTTCCTACGCCACCGCATTCGACGTATTAAGAGTGTAATAAAACTCTTACAAAACAACAGTTCTTTATTATCAACTAATTGCGCAAACCTTTACAACAACTCGTAGCTACAGTGAAATTGTAGAGCGCTCAGGACAATTTATTTCCAGCCAATTGTTAACAGTACAAATTCTTAAAGCTACTATGCTAGCCTCTTAATTACTACCGAAGCACTATAATCAATTTATATCCAAGTACTATAATTAATTTAGATGGATCATTACAGTAATTTATATTACATAGGAAATTTATATTAACAGTATGTACCACTAATTTATTTCATATCACAACTTTACAGCTACAATAAAAACGCAATATTATAATCAAAGCTTTAAGTGGGAACTGAACACTAAAACCCCTAACCGACAATGTACATGTTATTCAATTGTTTTAGATTATTTTGAGAACGTACTAAAATTAAGCAAATAACATCTAGAATCTTTTATTGTAAGATTAATAAAGCCTTTAAATGCAAACTTTTGTAACCTATCAATCAAGTCTATCTGAAGATGTTACGCCACAGGATGGTCATCAATTATCCTCTGTGTTGTAACCTTTATTTTTTTTACCTTTCTAAAAATTAATGAGGTTAAGATTTTCTTACTAAAATCTAACTTGTCTGCACTCTTATCTCAGGGATTGCAGTGGATTCTATGAATTGTTATTCCTACTCGTAATACCATACACTTGATTTAATCCAGTTATATAATCAAGAGCACAATACCGCTATTTCAGTGAGTAAACAAAATATATTACCAATAATTATTAGCCCAGAATATGTACAACCTAATTTATCTTACAAATGTTTTTACAATTTACCATATATACAGAATTTACAGTTTCCACTTGAACAATAACATTAAAAAATTGCTACAAGTGCAATTTGAATAAGAATTTAATATACTTTTGTATTGACTGACGTCTATACGTAGTTTAAATCGAGCTCGCTTTAATTGTTTCAGACTTGTACAAAATAAAGTCCCTAAATTAGTAATTAAATCAAACAAAAAGATTGAGGTTAATAAAATTTTAGGTACTGTTTCAAGCATTTTTTAGTATAGTTTAAATATTCATAGAATTAAAATTTTGCTATTAAAAAAGGAATAAAATTTAAAATACCTGTTTGCGTATGTGGTATGTAGTTTGGTTGTTGTCACCTGATAAGTAAGTTGATAACTCTGTTACCCAGGGACCTCCACCAGGATTTCCTATTACTGATCTACCAAGGACGACTCCTGTGAAGATAACAGCTTCAAAAAGACACAATTGGACAGCGCGCACGATTAAAGACTTTCCATATTTTACGATTACATCACCAAACGCATTTTATGGATTCCATCCTAAATTCCTTATTTAATTTCAGATTGGTTATACTGACAATTGATAACAATACTCTTTAGAAATTACGGCTGTATTGCAAGGTGCGTTCAGAGTGGCAACGAATGGTATTTGAGATGTCCTAAACTTATTGGTTATAATTCACCATGTGCGAATTTTATTAAAATAATACGTTTTTCTGATACCAGAGTAAATACGCCAGGATCGAAATTATTTCCACGTGCTCCCGGGAATAATTGATTATTGCGTGCTTCTCGCAATAATTTAATGTCACGTGAACCCGTAACTAAATTACTGAAATAAAAAAAAAACCCTCTTCAGAAACAATTTCAAATTAATTAAAGCGACGTAGACTTACCCACGTTCGGCTTTGGAAAATAAAACAAACTGAACAGACTAACTTTTGAACACCGAAGTATTTGATGCTTTTCAGGCCAAGCTCAAATTCACAAGAAGACCTATTTTCGTGCAGTGCTTAAATCAAAAAGGAAGACAACATTCGCGTATCTAACAAAGTAGATAGTATCCCTCCTAAGCACAGATGGTTCCCAAAATTAACAAACAAAATGTTTTTTTCAACCAAACACGTTCCCACAAGGTCTGTATGTATGGTTGTACATCCATCAGAATAAGTAGAATACATTGCCTAACTAACAAAATTGGTAACAGAAAAATTTAAATTGTTACACTACCCCGTCACCACATGAGAAGCTCATAACAAACAATTCCTAATAGAAAATCAGAGTCCCTTACTTGAAAATGGGGTCCCAACAAACTAACCGGATAGCAGGTTGCAAACCCACTCCCAACAGAAAACTAGGTTACCTATGCTGTTTTACAGGAACCAAGAGGACAATCAGCAGATCTATCCCCTACATCTTACGTATCTGGTTTCAAATCTTTAACGTGCCAAATACCAATGTCTTTGCCCTTACTGTCTCTCAGACGATAAGTGACAGTTCCCGTTTTATTTCTACTTGCAAATCATCACATTGCTTGCCCCTAATTGCAAGTTCCCATGATAACTCTCTTGTTAGACAAACAATTAATCCAAGCCATTTTAATTTTTCAAAAATTATTTTACTCTCAATAGGACGCAATAGTACAACAGATATTATTTTGATAAGTTTTTAAATAATATTTTTAATCAATAAATCTTTCTTGCTCGAACACTCACGTTCTTCTCCACTATTCTGAACTACAAAACTATCTATTGGAACTAAATTTCACGTTTTTTCGAGCCACTTCATTTATTGCTGGTATTATTTCGTTTCTCAGCACTTCCAGGAAACGTCCCACAATTAAATTATCATTGTTGAACAATGGTTCAATAACGTGGACACTCAAAATACCTATCCAAACAATTACTCTTTAAAGGTACTATAGTGTGGTTAGTTCATAAAAATAATGATTTTCAATAGTTCACATTCTAAAGTTTTAAATATTTCATTTGCAATGTAATGTGAACATGCACTCGTATTTTTGAAACTGAACTCATGGGTTTCATTTGTCAGTTTCATCATCTCAAAACACCAATTTGCTCTCCTTATATCATCCAATGATTCTTTTGTTTGCAATGGAGTTCGTACGACTTGAATTAGGCTTTCCCAAAATGTTTTCTTGTTGTTTTTTCGTAAAGAAAAAATCAAATGTTTAGAACCTAGTTGCTTTTTAAAATATTCTCCTTTACTATCTATACATTTAATCATGCGAATAAATCAATCGTCAGAACGTTTTTTTTCCATTTGGAAAACATACACTAAAAATTGCATTTATAAACGCTTCGTTAACATCTTTTGGTATTAAAAATCGTCAACCATGAATTTGATTTTTGGTTTTTGAAAATGTAAAAAAAATCATTAACACTTGCGTAAGAACTCTAAGGAGGATAAGACACTAATTCTGCCATTTAACCGGTAAAGCAGTTTGTTGTCCTGATGTTGAATGATACGACATTTTCTATTTGATTTTGCATTTCATAGAACACTTTCGGTAAACAGCACGATGTATACTATTCCTCATTCACAGTTCAACAATTTTCTATAGGAATAGTAGTCAAAAATTTTTAGTTTCTGATTCAAAAGAAGATACTGCAACAATGAGTAACTTTTGTTGACGTTATATCATCTTAGAATACCAAAACCGTTGATTGCTGTTTCGATTTAGGTTCATATATATATATATATATATATATATATATATATATATATATATACCCCATCACCACTAACAATTTGCTACGTTTACTTTACGATGGTCAGTTAAAAACTACCCCTTTTTGTTTCATTATTCATTTACTTAGATTCTGCTCAAATCTTCCAACAACATCCGGTATATTAGACCATCCTACAATAAATACGCTTTCTAATAATTTTTAATTTCAAATCTATTTACTTAAAAACGAAAAGTTTATTCTATAAATTAAATAGTCAATACTCTGTTTTAGATATCTGTAAACTTGCTACACATCACGATAGCGTATAATTACTTTCCAGATTACTAAAATCTAAAGAATCGTTGAAATAATGAAACCTACTTCACCGAATTGCTAATCACCTTCGTAAATTTAATAACACCGGTATGAATGGAAATTGGTGCTATCAAACGAGTTAATAATTATTCTTTTTGCTTACAACCAAGAGCAATTGTCGTTTCCCTTCTCTGAAAAATTTTCGAGCACACTGTGTGCTTCATTCGGTGGACCTGACGGCCCATTGAATTGCCGCTCCTTTTGTTATGGGAGAACACCCACACTACGGGATCTCGAGCTTCTCTGCTCCACCCTGTCATTAGGGAAGGTGTGACCGAAACCTACACCGTGGACGCTCGGGTAAATGTTTATACACTATTTTCTTGTATGGGTCCTGTGAAATTGGCCGAAACAGTATATTCATCAGGCTCCACGTGATGACTAAACTTAGTATTTAAATGATTATCGTCAAGTGAGATGATATTTATTATTAATATTGTATTTATCGTGACCATCCTATATGTTTAATTGTATGATTACGAGGATGATTTAGAACTGTGGGTTTTCCTTTTTTTTGAATTGTAAATTTTTGGTTAGTTGACATCGTAGTGCCAATGTTATATATGTACATTTATGTTTACGATGATAATTTAGAGCTGGTGCTTCTAGAGTCGTAATTTTTTTTGTTGGTTAATTAAGATTTATAGTGACCTAAAAGCTGCAGCTCACCATGTTAAACAGTACTCTTTTTTGGTTTGAGTTTTTCTTGCTATATGTACAATTGTAGTTACTGAGTTTTCATCTTTGGGTATACTACGCTTTTATGTCTCTCCAAAATGTCACTTAGATTAAATATAAGTATTAATAAGTATGTTTAATTTATTATTTTTATTTCAGGCTTTCCTTTATTTTTTTTTCTTGTATTGGTAAGACCCCGCTTACTCACTGATTGTGTCCCGGTCATTTTTTAGTTCTTTGTCTTTTAGGCTACGTCAATGTACGTAGCAAATGTGATATGCCAAATTTGATGTTTTAAACTAAATTGCTTAAGTATTTCTTGACATCATCTGTCCTTGACTTAACTTGTGGGGAATCAATCAACGTGATAATTTTTAATGCATAACTTGTCAAGTAAGATTTGATTAATTTGTTCCATACCGATGCCCAAGTGCGTCTTAATTTCGTTATATGTTACATGCCGGTGTGCTATTTTCATTTATCGAATGAAATCATGTTTTTTTCTTTTTTAGATATTGCTGATTCACTTTCATGAAAATTACCAACAAGGTTTCTACAATCAAATTTAAATTATTGGTATTACCGAAACAGTTGTTCTTGTTGGTGCCTCATCACCAAAGGCAGTTTTTAAATTATCTATACACTTCGTTTTACTTTTTCGAAATGGAATGAAATCATTGCTTGAAATTGTTCACGATATTTCTTCAAAAATTATTAATTTTAAAATCATGCTGAAATCAAACTGTTTACTACATTGTTAAATTTTGGATTGTCTAGAAGGTGCAGGATCCGTAACAAGTTAAGGGTGTACCGGCTAACTGCAATAGTGCGGAAGTGGATCCCTGTAAATGGGTACATACACATTTTTAAATTACAGAAATGAACGAAGTTTTAATTTGTCATGCTATTGTTCCTGTAAACGGGTACACACAAATTTTTAAATTTCAGAAACAAATTCAATTTCGATTTGTCATACGAATAGCCGTGCAAACACGTACCCACAATTTTCAAATTACATAAGTAAACTCAATTTTGATTTGTCATAACATTAAAATAACCAACTACGAAGATTTAGTTAAATTCTCAACCTTTTAAATTAAATAACAATGTCCAGTGATTTATATCTACTAAAGTAAACACTATAACCTACAATTATGGTGGACGTTTATACTTTCATCACTGTCTATCTTAGAATCACAAATGCCACCATAATAAATAATATTTAATATAACTTATAGTATTGAGCTTTTTTTAGGTTATTCTAGAAATACCTCCATGAACCAGGCTTGAGTCCCCAATTAAAAGGTAATTTAATTCTAACTATGTTGTTGAAAACAATACTGTCCAACCTGTTATCGTCTATTGGGACCGTCTTCAATGAAGTCCGCTGATTTCACCACACTGGCGCTTGAGTTAAACTTTTAGCTAAATCTGTTTACTTCAAAACCTCTAGGAACAAATTACTCCAACATGTTTTCTTGTCACCAGTTCATGAATAATTAATTCTCTTCTTTTGTCAACTCTATAGCTCGCATTCTTCTCTGCACTTTCTATGTTTTGAAAGGTATGTCGTTGAATTACGGTCATTCATATCGAGCATACATTTGATCACATGAAAAATGAGTGTTTCTCCGTGATTTGATCATATCATTATCACGTGTTTTTTGTTATCTCATGTCTTCAGCAGTCTGTAAGTTGCTACATAGAAAACATTTTACATTGTATGTTATCATTATGTCTAGTGACAGCGTTTGTAACATTATATTTGTGTATTCAAATTAGGCTATCGGCTGTATCTTTGTATTCTGATTCGTAATACGCAACATTGAATTCTGTTGTTTTTGCGGTTTTTAAATAAGTCATAGACGTGGGTTACGTTCAATTATGTATTGTAAAATAAATAATTACGGTTTTGTGGTTTGATTTTATTGCCTAAATTTCCTTTATAGAAAGTAAAAAACGTTGAACTGTTATGCTCAACTAACCCTTATTATTTGCAAAATCTCATATACAGCGCATTATTCTGTCCCTTTACAAGTAATTTTGTTCTTTTTCTATATGTTTTATAACTGATTGAACGCGAATGCTTTTGTTTGAAAATAATGTCAAAATTTAATAATCTTATTGATGAAGGCATTTGATGACCACACTGTTACCATATCCCGAAATTTTAGCATCGACCTTCGTATATCAACTTGTTTGTTAATAGAAAACTTGCAATGATTTATTGCCGCGCAAGTTTCCTTCAACTTCTAATTATTCTTTGAGTTATTGTATGGGACAAAATCAATCTTTCCAGATAGCGCACTTAAATCAACTAGTAACTGCGCATGCGCTATTCCTGGAATAACACGACCTATAAGCTCATCTTTTTCTGTTTGGAATACGTCAATTTTATTGAAAATTCAGCAAAATATAAATTGAACGCCACGCTAACAGTTCAAAAACAATTGAGCATTATTTCAACAATTCCAAGGCATGAGTGACTTTTATTAAGGTATAAAATCTAATTTTGAGGATTTTTCATTTACATAAAAATAAAAAATTGTGAAAATTACATGATGAGCGAAGATTTTTCTCTATTCTGAAATAATTACGTAAGTAAAAATGTACGTGTTAAAAAATTGCAATCGAGTTCGTGAACTTTTGCGATCCTGTGTATGTATGTGAGTAATGTTTCTTTAATGAATTGTACAAGCAAGCGCTCATGCTAGGAACATATGTTCCTAGCATGAGTACCTTATCGTATACTACAGCTTTTTGTGACATTTTAATTTCGTTCGAAGCACTTTTTGATCAATGTCGAACGTAGGCGATAAACCCGTTTAATAAGCCAGGGTGTTAAATGGAAATGAATACATATAGAACCAATTTTTCAACGGATATTGAATCGAGGGAATGGAAGAGTTTTTGTGAGAATTTAATACTATAAATTTAAATTGTGATCTCGTAATAGGGTGATTTATTGTGATAAATGCTCGATTTAATCGCGAATGCCCGGAAAGTTTACAGGGTAAATGGGGTCAGAGTTAATTCAACTTTGTAATTCCTGAATTTGTCATTTTTAAACTTTAAATCAGTTTAATCATAATTATTTAATTAAACAAATTCATTTAAAAAACGTTAGTAGTTTGAATGCGCTTGAAATTTTTTTGGCTGAGGTGAGGCTAAATTATAATAACATGACAATGGGGAGTTGAGTTTTTGTGTTATTTAGATACATTGTTTTGAAGTACTATTAACTTGTTAAAATTAATAGTATCCGTATGCGCCATCCTTAATTACAAATAGTTTAGAATCCTTTGTCTGTAAAACGCCCTCCTAACACAAAACATATTTTCTGGGTTAACAATTGGATCGCTAAATGATTCATTGAACAACAAACTGTATTTTTTTTCCTAATGTGCGATGAGTTTTTCTTATAGGATTTTTCCCGCTGACTACGAATCTGTTAATGGGATTTTCTATCACATTCCAGTTAAAAGTTTTTCATATTTTTATAGGTGGAACGTTTTATTTTGTAATGTTTACAGTTGTTATAATACAAAATATGCATACCACGTCATTACCGAATCATTTTGCATACGATTTTCGTTTGTGGGGTACTTCTGGAGCATCTCTGATTAGGTTCCAACAATAATCTGCAAGTATTGTGGGCTCCACATCCCTTGGTATTGGTTTTCACAATATGTAGTGTCTTGGTGAAATCTCTCACCATGTTCATCACTCGCAGATCCTAGATTTGCGAGGAAAAAGTCCAAATGCGAGTGGAGTGGAGTGGAAATTAAAAGATGACAATTTGTTTGTAATTTTGTACTTTTATATTTCCCAAGAAATTGAAACACACCTCTTTAAATAATACCCATGCAGCAGCCTCAATCTCGGTTAGTTTTGAATCGAATACACTTCCTATATGATGTGACGAATTTGCGACGCAATCAAAATTCCTTCTTTTATTTTTGCCTCGTTTAGTCTGGGAAACTTCTTTCTTGGATATTGAAATCTTTCAGTATCTTTAAAGCTTTAACGAAGTTTTTCGTCAGTCCCAGTTTTGCAGAGATGGAGCAGAATTTCCTTTGTATCAACTAGAGAAGGATTTGTAACATCTTTTTCTCCAGCAACAAGGTTTTCCTGAATTTTCCAGTTTTTTACAAAGGTGTTTATCTTTTGCTCTGCTTTCCCATTCGTAAAGAAAACAGCAACACATGGTAGAACCTAACTGCATTCTTATCAAAACTGCTATAACTTTTAAATCACCACATATGCTCTACCCATGTTGCGTATACTTAATTTTTCAAGTAAAATTTTTATATTATTATAGCTTTTCTTCATATGGGCAATATGAACGGATGGGTTCTAATTTCTTTTGCGGGAGAGGGAGAGGAGGGAGGGTGAAATCTCTCCAGGCTTAGAGTAGATGATGTTATCATATGAGTGGGCGGCGTCTGAAAGTATGTAGACTCAACACTTGTAACAGTTCGTTTTCCCTTTGCTAAATTAACGCATAAAAATTATATGTTGTGTTATAAAATTTTTAAATTTACTTTCATTTTTCAATATAAATCGTACTTCTACAATTAGTACAAAATTAAAAACAAAGTATCATAATTTCGAAACACCCCTATTATTGTCCTTCTTTATTTTTAATCATATAGTAAATAAAGCGCATAGTTATAAATGTCCAGTTGGTATTGTAAAATTTCTACAACGTATCTTCAAGGTGATATCGTATAACGTGTTTTCGCGCACCTGCTTGCTAAGGCTGTTGTCGACGACTCGAATCAGTCGGTTTTTGATCATTACAACGTCAATATGGTTAAATTCATATCTAGAGCTGATTTGCGAGTTGCAATTTAGTTTCGATAAATCCATCGATCCGATTGCTTGAAACTCATCATGGTTTGTAATTTCTATATCTAGATAATTTAAACTAATTTTTATTTGGTTTTCCTTAGCGCAACACAAAAGAACTGATGAACTAAAATAAATTAAAGCAACACTAAAGTACGGAAGAAATAACGTTTAATAACTGAAGCAAAATGGTCGAGCTAGACTGTTAAATTTTTACTGCGTACGAGATATATACGTTCTTTAAATTTCAACATGGAAATTTTGTTTTAATTCTGAAGCAATACTTAGAGCTGACTGATGGTTGGAGGAAGTTATGTAATTGCGTATAAAGCGATTACGCATTGGAAACTTACAATGTGGTTCTACTTTACGAGGCGTTGTTATAACGATGTAGGCAACTACTTTTTCATGTGTTTGTTCAATGTTGGAAGTCCACATGTGGGTTGAACTTGGTTGTTAAATGGTGCAAGCAGCCCAGCCTGAGGTCAAGATGGCAAGTGATTTCCATTTGTGAGGCAATCATCTGTTTGACGTTTAACGTCATGTATAAATCTAACCTTGGTAGTTTGAACCCATGGAACTAACATCTTTGTGATAATGTTTAATTATGAATTTAAATTTTTAAACGTTGCTTCATATCAAAATTTATGCTTTATAAAATTGTCTATGTAACAAAAGCTTTGTGAATTTGAATTACGAATAATATAGTCGTGTACTTGTTTGTAGACGATAACTATTTACGAAGTTTAACTTTACTAATTTGAAGGATCTTAGTACAAACTTATTTTGTATGTATGTGAGACATTTTGTCAGTACTGAAAAGGTGACATAGAAAAAGCTCATGATTATGTTAATGACATTTATAGTGTCTACTTGCTTTAGAGGCTTCTTCTTTTTTATTTAAATTGTCCAAGATTAATAATAAATATAAAAATTAATTGAATATTCAGAAACTTATAATAATTATCTGTCAGAATAAATCAGAAAAAATTTTCAGTTAATATAAGTGTACATACCTAACAGTCTTAATTTCTTTATACATTCAAACAAGGTTAATTACACTCATGGAAGCACTTAAGCAACAGTATTTGTTTTGTCCATGCTTAATACTGAATTCTATGAATTACATATAAACCAGATGTGCATAAATTTAATAAGTAGAGTGTCCATTCACTATTACACAAAAGAAAGAAATCGTAGATGTACAAAATCTGTCTGATTTATTGATTTTATTTTGAGGCGCAAATTGCCGTCTCTAATATTATTTTATGTATTTTATTTTATTTCAGGATAAACGTAGTACCATCTAAAAATACAAAATCTTGTATTTTTACAACAGAATATACTCGTTGAGGTTCCTGTATTTTTCTTACCGATATTTCTTGTTTTTGCACACTGTATAAGTACAGTGGCGCCCTACCTATCCGTATTCAATTAACCACCCGCCTGATAGTTTCTCTAAATCGCTGAATATTCGTAAGGCTTTGTGGTTGCTCGTGGAACCAAGTAGGAACTTATATACTAAGTAAACAAATATATATACACAGTTCGGAGAGGTCCGAAGGTCGTCGGTAGTCTTCGGAAGGCCTCGGGATTTCTTAGTGGGACTGAGTGAGAGCTTGAATAAGGATAATAAGAAAGTATTTATAGTTTGAAGAGGTCCGAAAGTCTTCGGCGGTCTTTGAGACTCTTTGGAAGGCTTCGTGTTCTACTTGTGGAACAACGTGGAGTTATAACGAATAATGATATATACACAAGAATTATACATTGAACATATATACAATATTAAGGGGTTCAGAAGTCTTTGGTAGGCTTCGGAATTCTTCGGAAATTCTCGGGATTGACTAGTGAGGTTTAGTAGAACGTGAATAACGATTATTAGAAAGTATTTGTGGTTTGAAGAAGTCCAGACGTCTTCGGCGATCTTCGGGACTCTTCGGAAGACTTCGTGTTCTACACGTGGGACAACGTTGAGTTACAAAGAATTAGGATATGTACACAAGAACCGTATACTGAACATATATACAATATTAAGAGAGTTTGGAAGTCTTCGGTAGACTTCGGAATTTTTCGGAAACTCTCGGGATTGACTAGTGAGGTTGAGCGAAAGCTTGAATGACGATAATAAGAAAGTATTGATAGTTTGAAGAAGTCCAGACGTCTTCGGCGGTCTTCGGGACTCTTCGGAAGATTTCGGGAGTCGTGCTGCTTTAGGCCACGTCAAGCATGTTGCCACTAAATTTTATGAGGGTGCTATCCCGGAGGTACAGTTCACAGATGCATTCGGCGTCACCACAATAGACGACTCCTCGAGAGGTTTTCGCCTCGGGGGCGACTGGGATGGATTCTTGCCGCAGCCCTTGGAAGTGCTGAAGCTGATCTGGTGACGGCGGCAGGGGTGACAATAGCTTCGGCAGTGGTAGGGTGTCTCGGAAGGCACGCCGGAGAGTGTTCTCCATCTGCTTCCGGTTGGCCTGGTGGTTCAAATAGATTTTCCTGCCCATTCGTAGTTGACTACTACGGACGAATTAAATGCGGCGTGCCCCAGGTACGGCGCCGGGCAGTGTAACTGGTCAGATATTAAGTAGGCTATGGAGAGCACTGCTATACGTGCCCCAGGTACGGCGTCGGGCAACGTAACGGGTCAAGAATTTACGCAGGCTATAGAGAGCACTGCGAAACGTGCCCCAGGTGCGGCGGCGGGCAGCGTAACTAGTCGGATATTTAAGCAGGCTATGAGGAGCACTGCTGGCTGAGGTAGTTCGCAGGCTATGGTGAGCACTGTAGTTGAGTTCTTAGGCTGTGGTGAGCACTAAGGTACTGAATTCTGCTGGATTCGCAATCATATTTATATGCTTTCTTCTCCTATGTCAGGTATGTTAAAAAAGGTTAGTGGAATGGGCATCCAATAGATTCGCTAATTATAGGGTAGCACAAAAAATGATTTGGAAATCCCGATTTTCTAGGCCTGTGTTCTATTTTCAGCACGTGTACTTTGATATAGGGTAACAATGACTTCGAAATCTGAGAGAGCAACCTCGTTTACATAAAAAAACGCATGCTTGCCTTTCTTTAATATTCCAATCCGTTTTCAAGAAAAATCGTTTAACTCAAATTATGCTTTAATCCTAATTACTGGGATGTCACGCCGAATTTAATAATAATATTTTAGTAGGCTTATTTAACTATCTGAGTCGCGGTATTTTTTAAATATTTTAGTGGAAGAAATTTCAAGCAGATGGTTAAAGGAAACACTGAGCTGATGCTTTAAATACCTTCGTTGACTCATCAAATAAAAACTATGACAGATCATAACGGCGACTGTCAGATAGTAAAATAAGCCTGCTAAAATATTATTATTTTCGGCCTGACAACCCACTAATAAGGATTAAAACATAATTTGAATGAAATGGTTTTTATTTAAAACAGATTGGAATATCAAAGAGAGGCCCGCATACATTCCTTAGATAAAAAAGGGTTGCTCTGTCAGACTTTGAAGTCGGTTGTACGCTAGATGTAGATGGTAAAAAGTTATGACTAATTAATCATAAGAAAAGGTTGTAAGTAGCGCCCTCTTTGACCATAGTCAAAAATAGTATCATATTCTTTTTCCCTGTACCCAAAAACTTACAGATGCCAATTTTTAAGTCGATAACCCAAAAATTTTCAGAATAATTCCCAAAAACTGGAAAAAATTATAACCTTCAAAACCCTGTATTTCTTAAACCGACAACATTCGAATAAGAAAAGTTTGGCTCAATGGTCATTATTTGATGCATAGTATCTCCTGTTAACCGTTGCCCCATTGTTAATGAAACACCCAGTATATCTTAGGCCACCTTTCCAGCGATTTCTAGAATCGTCGCCAGACTTTATGATGCTGTCCACATTCCAATCATGAGTCATCCGCCAGGTTACATTTCTTACAATATGTTATACAATGTAAACCGTCTTTAACGAATATCTTAATACTTGAGGGTGATACTAAAATTCTGAGTGTAGATTTGGTTTCAGCCACCAATAATACGTAAGAGACACTCATTAAAAATCAGGAAACACAAATCGCGTTGGTCTGTTGTATTAAGAACCGTGTAATCCGATCCATATTAAATATAATAGGAACCTTTTTAAACTACATACGCATTTAGACCACTAGATAGCCATCATCAGTAGTAACACGTTACAACACTTCAGCAACTTAGTTGTTCAGGAACCATTTGAGAATGTTTCTCCTCCCTACATGGGCTTAAACCTACGTGATGAATAGAATACCCGCACAAAAGTTCCTGATCAACCAATAATCTAGTGTTTGATAATATTGCTACTGATGACGGCTACTTCATCAATGCATATATAGTTTAAGATAGTGTGGTTAGTGGTTTTTATTTTATTTAATTAGGGTTGTTTATAATAGGTTACCTCTGCCTTATTGGCAAGTACAATATGGTAATTAATGACAACACGAGTATCCAACAATAACTGCAACTAAGTTCAATCGTTTTCCATAACATCATCTGGTTTTAAATCTTCAGCGTGCAATGTTTCTATGGACTTGTTATCATCGTTTTCCAACTCATAGGTGGAAAAACAGAGTCTTTTCCTAACTTTATATGGTCCGGCGACGTTAGGGGCTAACTTAGTTGAAAATAATTTCTTTGCGTCATTCAGTACGTTATTCTTTTTCCTCACCAGTTGACTAGGTCCATGGATGACTGCTCGGTAACGTAATTGTACGTATGACGAAAGCGTTCCTGCGCTAGACGTAGTTTTTTCCTGTATTGTGTAGTAAAGTTGCGAAAACCAGTCTTGTGGGTTTCCAACAACGCAGGTAATTTGGATTGTTGAATTGAAATGTGGATGCTGAAGTCATCACCACGGATTATATTTTTATGACCAAAATTTGTAAAATAGAGTTTATAATTAGCGGTTTCGCTGACAGCGGTCCTAATTGTGCTTATTACAGTAAACCGGTTGTTATTCCAACCGCGCTGGGAGTCTTTAATGTAAGAACAAAACATGGTTTTAATGATTTTGTTAGTACGTCAGTTGGATTTGCACAAGTTTTGCAACAAGTTGTCTTGTTTTAATCGCAGAGGTTTTTGAACTCCTTACTTTTCATTTGGAAACCATTATCGCACATAATAAACAGTGGTACTTCATACACTAAAAATATAGCATCATCAATGCTTCTGGACAAAGTCTTGGCGGTAGCAGATCAATGGCGAAAGACTACCACTTTACTCAAATAGTCAATCACTACTAACAATTTCGTATATCTTCTACAGGAGTAAACGAAAGGTCTCATAAAGTCAAGCGTAATAATTTGCTAGGATTGGTTAACTGACAGACGATTACCCGTAAGTCCAGCAGGAAGTTTCGGCTCACGTTCCTGCCTCTGACAAGTAATACTACGCGTTACATATCGAGTAACGCCACACTTCATGACAGGCCAATAACAATAACTTTTAGTTATGGGACTCGGTTTCAAAGACCTCTTAGTAAGTTCATTTGTTTGAATTAAAATAACAATGAGGAATGGAAACCACTTAACCTACTGATTCCCCAGGTTAGAATTTAAATCGCGATTACAAACTTGGCGAGTATAAACCGTAACGTTTTGTTTCCCACATTGGTTGCAAATTAGCTTCTTAAGTTCTATGCAATTTCGCTTTGTATGATCAAAACGTAGGTAGTTCCAGCAAGCGCTTTGGCATGAGAGAGTTCTCACTGCATTAAGTTGAGGTAAAGGATCCGAATATTCTGGCACATGTTTAATGGGATAAGTCGAAGCAAACGCAAAACATGGCTTCACATAAGAGCGTTTATTTCTAGTTGGAGGTACATTACTCCCAACTCGTAACTCTTTTAGTTCCATTTTCAGACATTCCTCCTTTAGTTCCTGACAGGAAGGAACTGCAAGTGGTGGTGGTATAAAATCAAGCTGAACCTCCTCGGTGACGGATACATACCGGCAAAACAGGGATTGCATACAACTCAAATATTCTATAATTCATTCAGACAAGTCTTACTTCTGGGCTAAAATGCCTTTAAGCAATTTGTTCTTATAGTCGACAGGCTTAAATGTCGTATTAAGGAAGCCGATAGGGTTTTACAATCATAATTTCTAGATCGATTGCTACGAAACCACAATAATGTTTTTGATTCAAACAGATCAACAGCACAATCAAGCAATTGTCCCTCAGAAACATTACGAGCTTCTCTTGGCTCTTCAACTTTTTCTAGAAAATCGTGGACACTAAGTGTGTGATGATCACCCGAAAATTTGAGATGCCATTTAAGAACTGGTTGAGGTACTGGTTTATAAAACATCAGTGTCGTGGATTTGAGATGGACTTCTCCAAAACACTAACTTCAAGAGGATCAAGGGCTAATGAGCCATTAAGGTATTTAGGTTAGCTGATTCAACAGTCATTTAATCACTAGGATCTAGTAAAGTAAGAACCTTCCTCAAAAAGTCTATGGGAATAGTAAGTTCATTAGCGTCTAGCTGTGTATGGCCGAGACGATCAAGTCGTTTAAACAGATGGATAGTACTCGGCAGTTTGCTTTTGATCTCTCAAAAAGGGTCTGACAACTTTCATACTTGGTCCTTATAATATCTAATTCGGCAGGAATTAAGCGGGAGTGGGTTTCTATGGAGAAAAATGGTAAACATAATAAAAATAAACATTTGAAATGTCCGAACTACCAAAAATTACTTTACAAGTACCACTTACCTTGAAAGGTTTTACTAGTCAAAAGTTAGGAGCCCGTCTTATTTCAGCAATCCTTTTGATATTTTTCTACCCGGAAGATGGTTATTCCGGGTAGGTCTTGTTTGTTTTTGCTTTTTACATCTCGTCACATCTTACTTTGTCACTACAACTTGTTACTTTATAACAAGTTTAGTAAAACGGGGTTAAACCCCGAAAAATATTTATAGACCATGAGACTGATATTTTCAGACGGGGGAGGGGGGAGTCAACTTGGTAGTATCAAGAAAAAACACAAGTCAACACAAACTAACTCTATTTGTCATTACAACATACTTACATAAATGTAATAAAGCAATAATTGACAAATCTTAAGTACGACACACAAGTAAAGTATTATTTTATAACTACAAATTATCGAAGCGAGGGCTTACCTCTTTTGCTTACTAAATAACTTACTTTTTACTGGCGAAGCCTGACAGGAATGATGGTATTGCAGAATAACACTTATGTACCATATCGCAACGGTGGTTGCTATAGTTGAGATATATATTACAGTATGTTGATAACTGCAGATCTGCAAGGAGCTGCAGAAGTCGAATGCAATAGTAAATGATTAAAGATGATTATTGGAATAAAGATGAAAGTGAGGATACGGATGCGAGGATGCCCCGTGCAGTTGGTGAAACCTTCATCACGCTGCAGACAAAGAATTCCAACATCTGCATACAAATATGGTGTATGATTACGCCTCCGGAGGAATAATATCCCACGAGGTTACTATTGCAATTCCAAAGCCCCAAGCTTACAGACTTAACGTGCAACTTCAACGCACAAACCAATACGGAATTTGCATCCCAATAAAGGTCTAGTGGAAAGATCCCAAACGGAATAGCCAAGATTAACGATCATAAAACTCCACTAGTACCATACCAGACTGGACTCTTCGGCAGATCACACCACACTCTACAAGATGGAAGAAGGAAATCCATTTTCCTTAAAATATCAGCCAATCCTATTCAAGACTTGAAAGAATTATTGTAAAAACCGAAATTCAGTCTAATTTATCTAATACGCGTATGACAAACACGAAATTACAACCACACCCAAGGTGAACTGTAAAAAATTAGGATTGCATTACAAAACTAGAAAGTGACTAGCATTAAAATGCAACGACAGAATAAGTCAACCTCGACCAACGGCGTACATACAAAAATGTAACAACACCTAACAGCTTTAAAACCCGAATATACATATGAATTATTAACGCTCGTATAGCTAATCATAATAACACTTACAGTTATTCATTCTATAACATCACAAATACATCAAATAACTCCGATAAGTAAATTCTTAAATTAAATTCCACATGCACGCTCATGCAAAATAATACCAGAACTGAAAATAACAGAATTACCAAATAACCAAACTAACATTAAATTACGAACATTCACGTTATCTGACACAATGATAGAGAAGTGACTATAGATACATACCAGCATAACAGCCAAATACATAAAATTCGTTACAATTAGACTCGCAATTTATTGCAACGTTATAACTCGAAAATTAAACCCGTAACAACTTTACCTTTCTTTAACACATCTTAAAAACACCCACTCACTTTTGGTTAAATTAAAGAAACTTTAAAAAAAAAGGTCTCTACGAAATACGACTTTACCGCTGGGGTGGCTGGATATCTTTTCATGAATTTATCTATCTTTATCTATATTATAAATAAATCCATATAAAATTCTACCTAAGCTTAAATTCTATTAACCGTAAATCCTGAAATATAGATACACGTACATTATTCTTAAAAATAAACAAACTTAATTTAACATCTAACTGACCAGGTATTACTAACAAAAATCTTTAAAGAGACATTAATCCATAGATAATACTACCACACCATTGTTTCAGTTTCCAATATTGCTTTAGACGACATACTAAATTTCATTTTGGAAATTCCCTTAAAACAATACATAGAGATTCGTGCAATACCAACTTTTCCGTTCATCATCCCACTGTTCATTAAATTTTTTCTAACAATACATCCCTCAAATGAAGCTTAGTTTTAACATTAATACGCACGTCTTTTTTTAATGTTTTAAATGTTCCAAACTCCGTTTCCAATAATATTCTTAAATATAAATAAAACTAATTTTGTCACTATGTCATAGTCCAACAAAATAATTATTTAACGTAATATTAATTTCGTATCGAATAACTACAAACCATTTACAACTTACACTTACAATTTTACATGTACCTATTTATAAATCATAAACGAAAGAAGAAAGCTTAAACGTTACATACAGTTAATTTCTAGTTCATTTTTAGAATTTAAAGTTGTCCAAGAATGTTAATGATTCGCCTTTATCTTACTCGACACGTTATGTCACCCCATTGCATCTATCTAAATTTCAACATTTTATTGTAGATTGAAACCAGTTTATTATTATTCAATGCCCGACCGACGCGATATAAGTTTTGCATACTTATCCAAACAATTTGCTACCTGCCATCCACATCGAAGCGCCTATGGTCTACCGTTACACACCCCCGCGGCTACTAAAGCATGTTTTTGTTTGTAACTTTTTTCATACTTAGTCGTTATACAACATTCTCTTTTCTTCAAATTTCGTTCTCACGTATTGTGCGTCTAAAATCCTAATTTCGATGTCAATGTCGTTTTGTCCGTGTGCGCCTACACTTTTTATGCGTATTCATGAGATCCGCAAGCACTTTTCCATGTTATATCTTTTATAAGGAATAAGATTTTCGAAATTTGATAGCATTTGGAAACCGTTAAAATTGAACTGTGCCTTATTTTACGTAACAAATTAAGCATAATAATTCCTCCGTGATTAATTACGTTACGCTCATTGTATCACATGCGCACAAAGCATCAGTGACAAGCAAATTTGAATATAACTAAATATGATAAAAACTCAAACCACGAATTATTGGAAAACCTGAACATATTTAAACCGCTGATTTATAAAATAATTTGTTGTTAAATGTTTTTTGTTAAATTTAATTTGCATCGTGTAGCATAGTTCTTATTTATTATTTAATTCTAATGTAGTTTATAAAATTTGTTTTCTATGAATTCATCTTGTGCGTTACATACTTTGAAAATACAATTTTGTGTAAATTTTGTCAAATTGTCTAATTTATTCAGTGACAATCGTCTCACAAATTACAATAATTTGTACGTAAATAAAAATAACCCTCGATTTTCCCTTTCATTTATTTATTTACTTTTTTGTTTCAGAACGGTGGTGCAAAAGATGGCTTAGATATGAATGTTGGTCCAGCTTGGGCAAAAGGTTATACGGGAAAGGGGGTTGTGGTTTCTATTCTTGACGATGGCATCCAAACAAATCATCCTGATCTTGCCCAAAATTACGTAAGTATATATGTTATTGATTAAATAATTATTGTAAGTAGACTATTGATTTACTGTAGTTATGCAGAATTGAATTATTATGTGGACGAATAAAAGGTTAAGGCAGATTTATTTTGAATGAACTATAAGAACAACTTCTAATTATGTATAGACAATTTTCTTCTGTATTTTGATACCAAAAAGGAGATTTTTTATAATGCCTACTGTTTTTTTATAAAATATTATATCAGAACAACTTACTGGACCACTGGACCATGATAACCAAATGCGAGATTAAAATTATTAACATCGTATCTTGTCGCTAAATTTTTGCTTTGCTTTAAAACATAATTTATATTGTTTTGGTTTAGCCATCGATTTTGTTAGTGCATCTACTAACCTAAATTCAGTATATACATATTCAATGTTTACCTTTCTGGAATATACACATTTCTTGACAAAATGATGGTGAACATCTTTTCGTTCTATTATGACATGCGATTTTTAGCAATTTGTGTAGTTTATTAATTATCACAAACCAAAACAACTGGACACGTCATTCACAAGTTCAGTGAACAAGGTTTTTAAAAACATCCCTTCTCAACAACTTTGGCGTAACGCAATATATTCTGATTCAATACTAGACAAGGCAACCGTACTTAGTTTACGCGTTTCCTAAGTGATGATAGGTCTTCTTACAAACAAGAATACAAAACTTGTTACGCGTTAAAAGCGTTGCCAAAAAATTTGAAGAATTAATTTATGTATTTTAAACATAGTTGTGTAATCTAGATTTAGAATTTAGCCTTCTGTGAATTACCTCTTGTGTTGGCGTAGTAACCGTTTTTATACCGTGGGAAGGAATGTTAAATATAATTTCCCACGGTTCCTAATAGACATTGTCGCCTTCCCGACTAACCAAGACGGCGAACGGGGAAGTGGTGGTGATCTGATTAGTTGTTGGAAGCATGCCATGAGAGGATTCCCATCTTGACTATCTTATCGGTAACTGCTTGCACGGAGTAGTGCATTATAAACTATGTAGTGGAGTGTTTACCTGTCGATTTTTATATCTATTCTTAATATCATACCTTGTCTTATTGCAGTTTAGTGTTGTAGGCAACCAGCGTGCTCCATTACACATATGTGTCCTAGAGAAGTAAATCCGCGTCTACTACGTACAACCTTGACATAAAGGAATAATTATTTGTTATCTAGCTTGCTAGTATACACTAATTTAGAAAGGTAAGCGGGTATTAATTAATTTACATTATTAATTTGAAACCTAAATTATTTTATTTCGTTTGTAATTTGTGAGAAACCTAGTATGTCTTCTTGCAGGCACGCGATTAACTATCGTACCTTTACCTTGGTTACCGCTTATAATAAGCTTTTTGTGATCTTCGTTTATTTACATCTCCACCCAAGTTTGAGTATTATAACCGTAAATATTCTTCCCCGATTGCCAGTAAACAATGCCATGTTTTCTAGTCCCTTTTATATACCTAAATATTCTCTTGGCATGCACTTATTAAACATACTTAAGTAATTTACACTAAATGCAATATCAGATCTGGTGCATGTCATCAGCTACGTTAATGATCCAAAAAGCTCCTGATTTGGTTGATTACTAAGAATAATACAATCTTCTTTTGGCAATTTAGGTTCCATTGGTGTACCAATAGGTTTACAATTTTCTGTACAAATTTTCTATAGAATATTTTTTATATAATTTTCTTGAACAAGGCACGGTATTTCTTTCCTCCTTTCTCTTCGAACCCTCGTATCCAATATTTCCTTTGTTTCTCCCAACCTTTTAATGCAAAATGCTACGCGAGTCTCTTTTTTAGTTTGTCTGGGGTATTTTTATCATTATAGAAAACATAAAAGTCGTCTGTATATAGCGCTGTAATGATTATTTTGCCATTATAACGTTTGAAATATAAACAGTATCTATGTAGTCTGATCTATTGAAGCCATATTCAAGTACAATTTTATTTACTTTAACATTCCAAGCGTTTGTTGACTCTTTATGCCCATATAATGCTTTCTCTATCTACCAAACTTTGTTCTCATTGTTCTTTTTAACAAAACGTTAAGGTTTTTCCATATAAATTTCTTTGACGAGTTCTCCGTAAAGCAAAGCGGTTTTAATATCAAAATGATTTATTTCTACGTTATACACCATTGCTAAACCTAACAAAAATTTCATTGTTGAATACCTAATTACGGGAGAAAAAGTTTCATTGTAATCAATACCGAACTTTTGAATAAACCCTTTAGCAACGAGCATTGTTCTGTATATCTGATTTCTTTCAGAATCTGTTTAAAATTTAAAAATCCAGTTGTTGTGAACAGTTTTTTTTACTTTTAGCCAAATCAACGAAAAACAAAGTTTTATTTTTATAAAATGAATTCATTTCATCTCGCATAGCTTGCAACTATTTACTGATCTGGACATAATTTCTTCAACTGTTATGGGTGTATCTGTACATTTTGATTTAACACATTCAGTTTTATATAACATAAAATCCTCATAATTCTTAGGTTTTCCTATCCCACCTTAATGTTGACTTGTAGATTTCAGCCCGATTACTTCAGATCGTGGTGATTCCGGCACATTTTCTACACACGGAGTTTTCAGTTCATCCTCTATTGTAGCTAATGGTTTTTCACGTTCTATTTCTATTCGAATCGATGGCTGCTTGATATGATGTATTTTCGGCAAGTTTGCATTTTTTTTTGTAACAAAGAATGCAAATCCGTAGTATGTTGTAACCTAAAGAGTTCGTGCGGTTTTTGATGAAAAATATAAAAATTACTTAGAATTCAGTAATATACTATTATTCAGCGAAATAATCACCGTCGCACTTAATGACCTTCTGCCAACGTGACACTAATTTTTGTATGCCATTATTTTAGAAATTACGGATTTGGAATCACAAAATTAGCGGTCGGCATATATAAGCGTCGCCGTGGATCAATGTAGTAAGCGTAGGACTACGGATCCCAAGGTCCCGGGTTCAAATCCCGACACGGCCGACTGCTTGAAAAATGGCAGGTGAGCATTTTTCACAAAAATTACGCCCTCGTTCGGATGAGAGGTTAAATGGAGGTCCCGTGTGTGAGTGTTGTCACGCACGTTAAAGATCCCTACCTTGCCTGGAACGGCAAGGGTTCGACAAAATTCTAAATTTCCAGGCAACAAAAAACTCGCCTCCTGGCCAATGTAGTACCTACGGGTGGAGCATTGAAAATATAAATGAACGGTCGGCATATATAGTGTGTTTCAGAATTGCTGGGAAATAAAGCTACCACGTATTGTAGACGTCAAAATAAGTCGAATGAACCCAATTTATCTATATACCAAAATATACCGTGTGTCCGTGGGAAGAGTTCAAAGTTTACTAAATAAATTACATATTTGTACGCTGTTCAGAAATGTGTGAAACAAATTTATTGAAATTTGGCAAAAGTGCATTGAGGAATACCCTACTTTCAGTAGTCAAAAAAATCCGAAGGAAATTGTAGAAGGGTTAAAATCACACTCACACCTCGCAATTTTTGTTATACTTTTCTTAGGGTTGGTAATACCGTTCTAAGACTTTTTAGCAGAAACACTTTTACCCATCATCTTCATTTTTAACTCTTGTAAAAACTTTGTATTTCACTTAGTTTCGAGGGAAAATTTTTTTTTTCTTAAACACTGCTAAACGATATTCATAAACATAAGTGTCATGAAACACAATCGTATTGCTATAGTTTTTGCCACATTTGACAGTAAATGTTACAATAATTTGTTCGCTTCAGTTTGCTTGCGTACTATTTTCTTTAGCACAATCACCGTTATTGCTTTAATCGCTATTACTGTTGTGTAATTTTGGTAACTGTCAAATTATGGAGTTCTCTTTTAATGAGCAGGTGGACATACTATTAGTTCTTGGATTCTGTCAGGGTAACTGCCTAGAAAGTATCCGCATGTATCAAGAGAAGTACCCAAACCAGAATTCCAAATCACAAAACCTTCACCCGAATCGAAAAACGTCTTCGAGAAACAGGAACGTTTAAACTAGTCAGAACTAACGCTGGAAGACTTCGACAAGCCCGAACACCAATTATGGAAGATGCTGTTCTTTAAATGATTAATGACAATACTGAAACCAGTACCAAAACAAAAATATTAGTTCTTGGATTCTGCCAGGGTAACTGCCTAGAAAGTATCCGCATGTATCAAGAGAAGTACCCAAACCAGAATTCCAAATCACAAAACCTTCACCCGAATCGAAAAACGTCTTCGAGAAACAGGAACGTTTAAACTAGTCAGAACTAACGCTGGAAGACTTCGACAAGCCCGAACGCCAATTATGGAAGATGCTGTTCTTCAAATGATTAATGACAATACTGAGACCAGTACCAAAACAAAAATATTAGTTCTTGGATTCTGTCAGGGTAACTGCCTAGAAAGTATCCGCATGTATCAAGAGAAGTACCCAAACTGGAGAATTTCAAATCACAAAACCTTTACCCGAATCGAAAAACGTCTTCGAGAAACAGGAACGTTTAAACTAGTCAGAACTAACGCTGGAAGACCTCGACAAGCCCGAACACCAATTATGGAAGATGCTGTTCTTCAAATGATTAATGACAATACTGAGACCAGTACCAGAACATTGCAACGAGAGACTGGGATTCCAAAAGCATCGTAAGTCGGATCTTTAGAGATCAATTACTTCGTCTATTCAACATTCAGCCAGTGCAAGAATTACTGCCACTTGACCATGGGTCACGTTTAAATTTTTTACAAATTGTTCGGGAACGCAGGGTAGTTGACAACGATTTCAAACTAATATCTTATTTACTGATGAGTCTTGTTTTACACGTCGTGGAATGACGAACTTGCACAATGAGCATGTGTATCCACATGCTATTAAAACGAGAATTTAAAATGAATGTGTGGGTCAGAGTTATTGGCAATTTTATGGTTGGGTCATTCCGATTACCTGATCGTTTAAATGACGCTAGTTACCTTCGATTTCTTCAAGAAGGCTTGCCAGAATTACTAGAAGGCTTGTCCCTTAATGTTTGTCGAAACATGTTCTTTCTTTATGCACGACGATGCACCATCTTATTTTGCACGTACCGTAGGACAGTATCTTAATTAACAATTTACTCGTAGATGGATTGGCAGAGACCACGGAGCACCCATTCAATGGCCTCCCCATTCTCCAGACTTAAATTCTTGCGACTTCTTCATCTGGGGAGCGTTAAAAACAAACAATTGTGGAACAGAATTCAAAATGCTGTAAACGCATTACGACAAAAGATTATGTAAGATGGAGTGCATGCCAATTTCATACGTCGAATTGACCTCTGCATTAATAAAGGTGGAGGTTACGTTGAACACTTGTAAAAAAGTGTTGTCTTCGTGTCCACAGTTAACTGAATTTGTGTTTGAACTCTTCTCACGGATAAACGGTACATTTTTGTATATAAGTAAATTGAGTCCTATCGAGTTATTTTGACGTCTGCAATACGTGGTAGCTTTATTTCGCAGCAATTTTGGGAGACCCTGTATAACATCAACTCGAATTATGAATTACTTATGCCTCAATAGGTAATCACTTGGCTAAGTGTCAGGAGAATAATGTGGGTTTTTGCAAAGTATCCCAGTCAATCTCAGAAATTTTTTCCCACGTCACTTTTGCAGTATTAGGTTTAACGTTATCCTGTAAGAATAATATTTTATTTCAATTGATCAAAGAAGGCTGTTTCTGGACGAGTTTTGTTTGTACTCGCCGTAGTTGATTACAATAGAGCAGTAATGGTTTTGGCCCGTTTCCAAGAATTCATTATAGACAGATTCGGCTGCTGTTTACCAAACACAATAAAATTGTTTTTGGGTACAAGGAGTGCTTTGAAGTGAGTGATATTGGATCAGTTGGTGATAATCAATGATAAGATTACTTAGAATTGGAGTACAATATCCACTTTTTATCGCAAATTATCAACCGATCAAGAATTCATTTTGATAGCGTGAGCAATTTGCCGAACAAATAGTAATGCGGCTTAATTTGATATCATTTTACAATTCATGTGGGATCCATTTGCTTAACTTCTACGTCTTCCCTAGCTGGTGAAGATGCAAGCGAATGGTTTTATTACTCGCATCGAATTTTTCTGCTAGCATTAAGCACGTTGTACTGGGAATTTGTTTACACTGCCTCTTTCAGATTTTCGTTGCTAATGATCTTCGGTTTTCTAGAGCGTGCTTCATCGATCAGGCTGAAATCTCCCGAGGAAAATTTCTTAAACTATTTCTGTGCTATCCGATCATTTACAGCGTCATCTTCAAATGCGGTACATATTTTTCGCACCGCCTTTGCCGCTTTGGTGCCTAGCTTGTACTCATTGAGTAAACAACTTCGAATTAACGTTTTGTTCATGGTCATTTTAAATTATTATAATAGGAATTAAAGAGTTGCGCAAAATGTGTATGCATCAGATGAAAGAGGAATTCATACAAGTGCTATCAGTAAATAACTAAAAAAATATCAATGGCACTCTATATAAGAAAACCGCATGACCTTTTTTGATATATAATAAAATTATTAATGATAATTAATTACCCAAATTAGAAGGAAATAAAGATAATGAATTTTGATATGCTTCATAGTTCGTAATGAATTATCCTTTCAGAAACCAACGCAGTAGTTTATTAAGTTTATTGTTTGGAATAGTTCATTTTAACCTATTCTTTCATGAATGACACATCTTTATCATATGATGCGTAGTCAATGTACCAACTTTTTATATCATTTGCAAATGCACCTAGAACTCTTAGTAATGTTGTGTTCTTGGAACCCTTTTTCTTCCGTCCTAGCAAGGACGGTCCTGTTTGCAATATGTTCATTTTGAGATTATTAAGTTCTTATTTATTTTTGGCAGACAACTGTAAACTTTTGATTGTTATTTTTTGTAAACTTTGTAAATAAAATATAATTTATAGTAGAAAATAGTAGTTTAACATTATTTTAAGCTGTTCATATGATTGGAGATTTTTGATAAAAACTGTAGTTGGGACAATTTTTGTATGTAAATGGGAATAATTTTCTAAATAATTAGTCCAAAAATAAAGCGAAAGTCATTAAATAATTATTCTAATGAACACTGAACAAAACAACAGTAAAAATGAAAAAAATATATAAATGACCGATTACCTACGTAAGCACTAGCGGACCTTCTAGGAAGGTACACAATGCTAAACGAGGAGGTTGGTCAACGGAAACCAATACGTTTCCAGTTATATAGTAATGAATAATTTTGCCTGGCATTGGAAAAGTAATTCGAGCATATGAGAACGAAAATTAATGTAAAAATTGGTTATTTTGCAAAAAGAAAAGCCCGTGACCGGTTTTGTTGTTCCTGCAACTCGTCAGACGGACGCATCTCTTTATGCAAACCAACTAACTACACAAATCCTGTTGTATTTATAGGCACAAAGTATTTCCCGAATGTAACCAACCGACCAACCGTTCATAGATAATTTTACCTGGCATTGGGAAAGTAATTCGAGCATAGGAAAACGAAAATTACTGTAAAAATTGTTAGTTATTTTGCAAAAAGAAAAGCCCGTGACCGGATTTGCTGTTCTTATAGCCCGTCTTACGAACGCATCTCTTTTTGCAAAACAACCAACTAAGATTTTGGATTATACACAAATCCTGATGTATTTATAGGTATAAAATATTTCTCATGCACCCTCTATACCTGAATGCAACCAACCAACTATCGGTGGCCGTTCAAGTCTTCGATATGTTAGTATAGATGGCATTGCCAAACAAAATTTTAATAACTGCTCAAAAGACAAAGTTGAAAATGAAAACAAATAGATGACCGATTACTACTTAAGCACTGGCGTAGTTACAAAATCTTAGTTGGTTGTTTTGCAAAAAGACATGCGTTCGTCTGACAAACTGCAAGAACGGCACCGGTCACGAGCTTTCTTTTTGCAAAATAACCAACAATTTTTACATTAATTTTCGTTCTCCTATGCTCGAATTCCTTTCGCAATGCCAGGCAAAATTATTCATTACTATTTACCTGGAAACGTATTGGTTTCTGACCTCCCTCCTCGTTTTCATTGGGTGTAGTACCTTCTTAGAAGGTTCGCCAGTGCTTAAGTAGGTAATCGGTCATTTATTTATTTTCATTCTCAACTTTGTCTTTTGACCAGTTATTAAGATTTTGTCTGGCAATGCCATCTATACTAGCATGTCGGAGACTTGAACGGTCATCGATAGTTGATTGATTACATTCGGGTATAGTGGGCGCATGAGAAATATTTTGTACCTATAAATACACCAGGATTTGTGTATAATTCAAAATATTAGTTGGTTGTTTTGCAAAAAGACTGCGTCCCTCTGACGAGCTGCAAGAACAGCGAAACCGGTCACGGACTTTTCTTTTTACGAAATAATCAACAATTTTTATATTAATTGTCGTTTTCCTATGCTCGAATAACTTTCCCAAATTATTCAACACTAAAAAGATTAGGTTCAAGAAACTCTGGAAATTTTAGAACATTAGAGGTAAATTAGAATTGAATTTTTAGACATTTTCATCATCAGGTTCATTTAAAGAAACTGACAACTCTTCCCAAATATCATAGTAACTTGAGTTTTGAGATTAGATTTGTTTTGTGTTCTATAGAGACGCCACGGCATGTTGGCTTAACAAAAGTGCTTTTGACATACCCATGAATAGAAATGTTTTGTAGATTTAAATACTTGTTACACTCTTTCCTTTTGGGGAAAATTTGTTTGCATCAGAGCTAAACTCTAGATATTACACTAAGCGGTAAATAGCAACTGAACGGGCTTGGGGGTTGTTTCGAAGACCTACATTTAGTAAAAAAAGGAAATTTAGAAATAAAAAAATTGATAATAGTACCAAAAATTAAGTACAACGATGAGATACCTGAAAGAAATCATAAGTTTAAAAATAAGACACATGAGGTAGCTATTTGCTTCTCCACTGTAGTTCAAAACAAAATCAATACCATAAAGTAATTATTACTTTGTATCTCATAACTTAAAATATTATATCTTTTTAATTACTGTAAAACCTTTCTTATAATGAAAAGAGATGAGAATTTCTTTTAGATCATATAATGTAAAGCAAAAATATTTCCGTTACAAATTAGTAATTTATAGACTGATATAGCATAATAAATTAATTTAGAAAATCGAATTATTCTTATTATTTTAGATCTCAAAGAATAAAAGAAATATGAACCTTAGTGTTTGGTTTTTAAAGTTGCTACAAGAAATTTAAGTAGCAAACCTCACCCATTTTCTACTTTCAATCAAAATGTATAGGTCTTAAATACTTCATAATTATTTAAAAATGCATACCGTTACCAGAACTAGATGTATAAAAAAAGCAAAAATATGTTTAGACTTGTAAACAAAATTAGATATGTGTTCTGAGTGGTAATATAAATGCGGTTCTCTTCCTGCATATTCAGAGAGCGACATGTAGCAAGTTGCTTGTTAGATATTATAACAAGACAAAGCTAACAACATTGTTTGTCATATTAGATGCAAAAGAGTACAAACCTTGATCGTGCAGTTTAAAATAACACTACCTGAATTATCAACCAGAATCATATGTCCGTTACGTACTATAACGAAGCAAATAAGGTAAAGTAAACTTTGGACTGCTGGCGTGTCTGAGCATTACCTTCGAATTTAAATGAAAGTTGTCCAATTTACTTAATTCATATAAGTTGTTAACCTGGACTAATTTTACAGCATTGAAAATTCCCAACATTTCGCTCAGATGTAAGTTTTTTAACAATTCTACGAAGCCAAATTAATAAAACACCTGTCTGCATTCAAGACGATTTTAAAATCGGATCCCAAGTTTTAATATTAGTTCCATCTTTGTTATTTAGATGTTACGTGAATATTGCTTAAATATTACACTAAATGCCACGATAGATGTTACACCAAATGCCACACTAACCGTTACTCCACATGCGCCGTGGGAAGAAACCAGAATTAATGACGTGAATCTATTTTAGCAATACAAACCATTGTTAATTAATTTTAAAGGCGGTCAGTGGAATAGCTTCACGGTTTTATCAACACTACTCAATTGCTATGTTCAAGTCGTAGGTCGCCAAGTGATCCATCTTGTTTTCTTGAAAGATAACCTTTGCGTGCCTTTTTATGATTGGAGAGACTAATTGTACAAGACAACGCGGATAGTTATTTCTAGCGGCATTCTGTTAAACGATATCGACTAGTTTAGAAATGTCTGTGGTAGATGGCTGAACTACGTCATCAAACAATATATGATAAACGAATATTACAATCACTAATAGAAACTCCATATATTAACTTGTTACGTTCAAAACCCTGCAAACAATTTTTCCTGCATTCATTTTTATAACGCCCTAAAATGTCTCAACAAGCTCGATTTCCCACCATTTGAATTAGTGTTATTTTATAAAATTTCTCAAGTAATTACTCTATACAAAGTTTGCCTTATAAAATCAAACAGCTGCTTAGAAAACATTACGTTACAAAGTAGTTGCAATATTTCCTAGCACCTGCAGTGATTACAATTTAATTACAAGGTGCATGTAAATGTACAGCTTTCTTCTAAAAGATAAGACCACTTACCACCTGCCTACATCTGCTTACAATGGACTTGTTATCTGGTTTTCTGCAGCTGTTAAGATGTTACAAAGTAACAAGATTGTGTTCCTTTGTCTAAAAATCTTTTGATAACTGCGTTATCTGCTTGTTGGCAAGCTGTTACAGTTTGTATTTCGGCAGCTGTTGTCTGGGAATTCTGCACACTTGGTTCTTCGGCGATACCTTTGAAAGCCAAAGGCCTACCTCCATACACGATTCTGTCCTTATAAAATAGAGACCGTGCTTTGAAAGACAAGATTGAATACAACATCCTCTTACCAAAGATACAAGTAAAGTCGCGCTACTAAAAGTGCTTTCTTAGTATAAGTGAAGTTGGTGATTCCAGCATGCAGCCAATAAATAAATGCAGTCGCATTTTTCCATCCACAACATGATACGAAGCCAACTAGTTCAAGGTACAGTTTTCTATTTTCGCAATTCTTTTATGCTGCCGTGGAGTATAGACATTTTATTTGCTGACCCATGAATATTCAATAAATTACCAACACCACGTATACAAACACAAATTCACAGTGTACGAGCGACGATGTAAAAATAATTCTTTTAAACTAAAAATTAATTATTCAAAGTTTGTGGTAGAGTCCGTTTTACTGTTTCTGTTGTCTTTTAATTTAAAACTATTTGATTAATTTAAGTTAGGGTGTCTAATTTTAATGTTATACTATTTTTTGAGCAGGTGCACTTCACAAAGCAGCATGTATATATAATTTAGGTATAGTTTATGTTTAATTTTCTTTTATATGTATTCAAGGTGAACCATTGTAAGTATTTAGATTATAAGATGTTATATATTTTGCTTACCAATTTTATATGCTTATGTTATGACGCTTTGTTTACTACTACTAGCACGTAACAAACGATTACGCAACGTATTTGTTTTATTGTTGTGTAAATAGTCTTTCAAGATTCGATGTTAACAAAATAGTTTTACAGAGGTTTCCAATGTGTTCTTCCTATTTCACCCACGCCCCTCTCCGACGTTTTTCAGCTAGCCCAAATTCTACCATTCTATCTCCGTTCTGTTGCGGTATTCGGTGTAAACGATTTCTTTACTTACTTTTACTGTTTTCTTTTGTGTTTGCGCGGAATACCGTAACAAACTGTTCTTTATTGACCAAATGTAAATCTGTTTACTCATATCAGTGAAATTAAAATGCACCGATGATAATTTATTCCAAACTAAGCACTAACAATGTTACCGCATTATTTCCTTAAAATGAGGATACATTATCTTCTTAATTAACACTCGAAGCACTTTTAATTTATTTATTACTAACTGTCCATTTCTAATTTATGTAGATGTAACCGTATTCATTTCAACCACATACTCTAATTATATATCACATTGAACGCATTCATTATTTTAATTGTTCGATTGTGCCAAGTACAAAAGGAATGAATCTTGATTTATTCAAATAAGCTTCTAGATCGTTTTCTTTTATCAACTTTATTATGTCTTTAAGTGCACCCTTACAATTGTCAATCAATTCATTGTTCCATTGACATCAGAATGCATTATCTTTTACAAGTTTGGAACACATTAATTAGGTTATGGGATTGTAGTATTAGTCTTTAATAAAAAAGATAAGATTGTTAGCTTGAGATTCTTTTGCACATTTTGTTATATTATTGTTTGAGGTAATTTATCATTCTTAAAAGTAAACTTGATACAGATTACGTTTTCAAACAACTAATAGCGAAAAGCAGTACGCTTTGGGTATTTATCTAGCGCCTGCTCAAAAACGTAAAAGTTCGGCTTTTAATAATTTTTATAGAGCAAAACTATTTCCTGCAAATTGCCAATAATAAAATTTATCTAAGGGTTAGATCAGCGATACGCTGACTAAGCAGAAATAATAAAGTGTACACTAAAATAATTCCTTTTGTCAACCAGTTGTTAATATGGCAGCTCATCACAAAATAGTGTCAGACTCGTTAGCGAAGTTGTGATAGTAATTTTAAATTAATTGAAATATCTTGCAGCTGTAACCAACTTTTACATAAAATTGTGTTTTCAATTAAAAACAGTATTTCAACCGTAAACATATTACAGCTTTCCACTAAACTAACAACTTTATTTAACTAGAGTAATTATATTTTGAGTATTAATTTAGTGTAAATCAATTTAACTTTATAATTTAATCTTTATTACATCTTTTGAAAGGCTTGTGTGCTTAAATTAAAATATTATTGATTTCAACAAAAATCAGGTATGTTGTTTGTTAAGTAATACACAAACCAATACGATTTTTGTTTCCTGATGTATGTGGGGTGTCTTGTATGTATTTTGGTCACTGAAACCGAATCTGTACTCAGAATTTTCGTATCACTCTCAGGTATTAAAATATTCATTATAGACGGTATAATTGTATAACATATTGCAACATCGTAATCCGGAGGGTGATTCATTATTTTCGGATGATAGGTAAAATGTAGGTCCCGTGTGTGAGTGTTGTAGCGCATGGTAAAAATCCCTACCTTGCTTGGAATAGCAAGGGTTAGACAAAGTTCTAAATTTCCAGGTAAAACAAAATTCGTTTCCAATGTAGTTCCTTCGGGCAGAGCTTCAGAATATCTAATACAGAGTGACTCAGCATTGTAATGTACACAGCTGCATAATGTTTGGCAAAGGTTCTAGAAATCCCGAAAAGGCCAGTTCAAGATATATAAACGCGGCGGACAGGATGAGCAGCAGTTGATATTTAAATCTATAAATAGATATAAATATAAATAAATAAATAATATTTTACTGATCAGTGCTTGTTGCTGATAGACTTTATAGAATGTCGTGAAAGTGTCTAAATCAAACATATACGTTTTGCTACGTATGTGGCGAGTTTACAATTAAATCTCACAAAAAGACAACTACTTTAATCGAAACGGCTTATGAGCTTTATATTGGATGTATACTAGGAGATCAGAATAAACCTTGGGCGCTGTGCCTATGGTGTAGAGAGAACCTAAAGATCGTCTTACAGATTGATATTTTTGCGTGACGAATCTATCTAGAATTTCACTGAAGTCGAAACATACTGTACAGTACCCACACCTGCAATCAACTCTCAGTCTAGCTCTTCACAACCAAGATTCATCTGTCTCGAAACGCTCGATATCATATACACTTGACGATGATATAAATACTGCTGAAGATAATATTGTTGAACCTATAGAAGAAGACATGGATTCTGACTTCCAACCATTTGATATAGGTATCCCACATTTATTTTCACAAGATGAGCTTATCGACTTGGAAGAGATTTAAATTTGTCAAAAGCTTAAGCGAACTGCTGGAATCTAGGTAGCAAGGTTGGAATCTATTTCTACGTATCGGAGATTTTTTACATCGTGTGATCAGTTGGTGTGCTGTGTAGATGTTCCTGGACTAACGGATGTATTAGAATGTAAATACAAAACTTACGGAGTGGAAACTATTTATTGATTCATCTACTTTAAGCTTAAAGGGAGTTCTCCTCCGCAGTGGAAGGCTGTACCTCTCTGTTCCTATTGCCCACGTAGTACATATAAAGGAAAACTATGACAATAGGAAAACTTTACTTGAAAAAATTAAAACATGAGTGGAGCATATGTGGTGATTTAAAAGTTATAGCACTTTTGTTTGGTATGCAATTGGCTTACACTAAGTACTGCTGTTTTCTCTGCGAATGGAACAGCAGAGTAAAGGATAAACCTTACTTGTAAAAGACTGGAAAATGCAAGAAAACCTTGTTGCTGAAGAAAAAATGTTACAAATTTTCCTCTCGTTGATACAAAAACGTTTTGCTACTACCTCTGCCCATAAAACTAGGGACTAATGCAAATAGATTTAAATAAAGATGCTGAAGGATTTCAATATCTGAGGAGAAGTTCCCAGACGAGTAAAGTTGATTGCCTCTCTACGTGGCATGAATTTATACAAATATAGTAAACGTAAATTTAAATAAGTAGGAACTGAAATGGTTTTTACAGTAACGAGGCATTGAAATTTTTTTAATATAAAATATAACGTAGCAGTGATTTGAATTGCATAGAGTTGAACTCGGTTTTTGATGTGCGTTCTAAAACGTTTACATGTTCACGTAAAAATGTTACAAATTCGTCGTAAGTTGGTATATCTCTCGTCTTTCAATGACCAAATTTGAAGGATTTAACAATATCAGAATCTAACTTTTTAACCCAATATGAACGAACATAAATTCAATTAAGGCACAAATTTATAACCGATCCTAGGCTGCGTAAACAGATCTATCCTCAAAATATTTGAGACTTTTTGGCGTTACGTTACCAATTGGTTTCAGTGCAAGCAGTTGATGAAGAAAGGTAATACTAAAGCTAGATTGTCTTGATATTTTGTAATGAAGGCGCTGTACAACGATAGATAATTTTCAGGTGTCTGTTTTAGACCATGACAGATATTTTGCGCCTTTTGCACTAAAACGGATAACAAATATTGAATACAATAGATGTTGATTTTCGTATATTAAAATGTGAAAGATTTGACTGAATATAGACCAATCGGAAAAAGGACAGCGAAATTCAAGGCAACTTAAAGTAGTTTATCATTTATTATACGTTTACCATTCCCAACCACAGGTTTACCAAATATTTTCATTGACAAAAATAGTTTCCTTGCAGACTGAATACAGCTGCAAATTTCAGTAAATGACCAAACCGTTTCAAATTTAGGTTAAAAATCTTCTTTTAAGCGCTTAGATAAACTATTTATCTCCTGAGCTAACACCATAAACTCACTACCTAAGCCGATATCCTGCAAGGATTTTGACAAGAAGTTTTCTACTTGTAACGTGTCTTTTGTTCACGAATCGAATCATGTAGCTTTAGTGCGTAATTAAAACACGACTTATACTTAAGACTTCACCTAGACCTAGACGAACATCCTTTTCAGTCCGTTTACTCGTGTGGGAAATTTTCGCACCTCTGTCGGATGCACGTATACCCCTGGGCATGAAATTATTTATAGTGCGTGTAATAATAACTCGAAATAAATTTTTCGAAAAACGAATAAGGTGCGTAATGCGGAAAGTTATGATTTATTCCGATACCTAATGCAGCTTCAGATTCTTTGTATTCGGTTTGAAAGGACCATATTTCTATGAGGATGTGGGAAGCGAAATATAGTATTCCCCAAAGGGTGCTGGTTATAATATTAATTTTAAATTATAAGGCTTTCGATGGCCTGGAGAAATTTTTTGATCCACAAAAAATCAACTTGTAAACAACTACAAACTTAAGGATGCTGGTTCTCACTTCTCTTTTTGAGGAACAGCATCAAGAAACATGTATACCATTAAGGTTGGTACTGTTGACAATAATCGTCGACAGAGCACCCGAATTGACTTTATTAAGCTCAAATAAATTATCTACGCTATCGAAAGTTGCATAATTTTAAATCAATATTAAAAGCAGCATATGTTTGGAGAATGTTATATTTCATTTTCCGCATCTCCAGCTAGTACGTAATTATAAATTTTACCCATACTATCTGAGTTTGCACCAGGAATAATACGGAGAAAATTTTGCCAACAGAATGGCTTTTGTATGTGGATAAAAGAAAAATAACACGAACCATGATTTTCCGAAACTCATTCTATTCTGCGATAGTGTAGTTTTACAAACCATCGACAAGTAAATAGGCACAATATGCATTATTGGGCAAAAGAAAATCCTCGGTGTGTGCGTGCCATTCCCAGTCGGCATCCGTGGTCTCTAAATACATAATCCGGAATAACCGGAGACTATATTGTAGGACCATTTTTTTGACAGGTTAAATGACAAGTTTATACATCTTTTTACTACTACTAGAATACATTCCACTACGTACGCCAAGTAATGTGGTTTCAGCAAGATGGGACTCCGCCGTATTATACCCCAGTGACGAGAACTGGTAGATACATATTTTGATGGTAGATTGTTACGCATCGTTTGGCTACACAACGATTTTATTTTAATAACTATCTTAGGGGACTAGTACTGCTCGAAGAAATTAATTATAATTATTATTATGTATTTTGCGTGCAGAAACGTTTCTAACGCTTTGAAATAAATATATGTCATTTGTTCGGCCAATGAGAACGCTCTACGCTTAAGGAGTGGTGGATAGCTGACGGTAGTTGGAAAACGGACGGGGTCATAATATTTAGACTACACTGTACTACCGTATCTGAAGGACGAGGGATAAGTAGTGCATTATAAATCAGTGAATTTTCCGGTTTGCAATCCTCTACCTTTCCTCTTACCTAAGATATCTGTGTTTCCTGTTTTAATGTTGTAGGTTATCAGCGAACTCCACTGCTATCTGGTGAAGAATGGCCACGGAAACCCATACTCCCAAGCATACTTATGTAGAGGAACAATACATAACATTTACCGCGCAGCTAAGGCCGTGAAAGGATTCAGTAATTGACTCTATCTAAACCTAACTAGTTAGATTAATAGAGGCAAGCTTGCTTTATTTATTGGGTTAATTATTTATTTTGTATTGTAAGATTTGTGCAATATTATTACGCCTTCTACGAATACGCTATGAAACATTTTACCTAATTGACAAGTAACAAAATGGATAGGACTAGGCAGTCGTTTCAATTACTGGATGATACACCCATAGACTACTTTCTTTGAGATTTTAGAAAGGATAAGTAATGGCTGCGCCAACAACTACTCACATAATATTGTAACGAATTCTCTAATTGTTCTGTTAATACAGGAATTATGTTTTCACTAGCTTAAGTAGACACTAATTTAATCTTCTAACTGCGACGACTTAAACACTACCATAGCACTAGTCTTACCGGTAATGTATTTATCTAACATATTTATAACACATAAGGGAATTTATCTTTGCATTAATTAATGTATATCGAACATTTACTAGGACTGAACTCAAATTAAACTAAACTATCGCAATATACGATAATCCTTTATTCTAGTAAAAACGAGAACCATCTAGAACATCCATCAACAAGCGCTTCAAAAATAACCATATTGTATTGCGATACCTGTCAATCATCTTTTGTTTTCAGTAGATAGATACGAGACCGCTTTTGTTAAAACTGAATAAGTGACATTTTGAGAATGTTCCATATATTTCTTAATTACTATTACAATATGAAGGACAGAATTGAACTATGCTGCCAAAGTATAACTGCTGACTAACTACGATCAGTTCGACTTAGTTTTATAAAACGTATCAACAAGTGTTTGAAAGCTCAAGGGCATGATTCTAAACACTTACTTTAAACAAATTTTTTAACCTAAAAACTTTATTTTGACCTTGAATCTTACAAGATTGTTAATTTTTGAACTACCAGGTTACTCCACACAACTAGTAAGGCTACTTAGCATTAGATTTAAATATAACTTATGGGATTATTTAAAACCAATCAACTTTTAATTTTAAGTAAGTACTCAGAATTATGTGCGAAAGTGAAACTTGTAAAAGTATACAGGGTACTCCATTAACGAAAATATAATTCCCCATCCCTTCCATCAGTGGAAGAGGTAAAAAAACCTGAAGTGTAACTAAAAAATGTCCCCCAGTTTATCATTTGTATTGATCACAGTTTTGTTTTTTTCTTTATCTTGCTTCGCCTTTATATTAACTTGTAACATTTTAAAATGGACACTCGGTATTTCTGTAGTATTTTTATGCAGTGACCCTATTATTAAAATTACACTTAAATATATTCGGGTAACTGCGGATACGTGTTTCTGTGGAAATATAATCTATATTACGGAGATTATAACCTATGGCAATACATCCCCGTTTTTTCGGATATATTTCAATTTTTACATTTATATAAAATTTCCTGCATTGCTATTATACGTACAAACTATTGTAATCGCTGAGGTTACTTAATTTGATATGAAACCAATAAATGTTTTATTATGATTTGTTAATTTGCAAGTTTAATAAGAACTTTAATTATTTATATTTGCAAAATTAATTGAAGCAAGCTTCTTGGGCTGTTAGCATTCTCACACAACAGTTCAAGTTACGTATCAAATTTGGTAAAACAGCTTGCGTACATTTAAACCACATATGCTTATTTACAATTTTGTGCCATTATAAAAAAGAAAATTGAAATTAATTTAAGAACTGTTTACGATACTGTAACGAAAGCTCTATTTGCAGAACAACAACGTTGCTTTAGTACCAAACTAATTGTACAAACCTTTTCAACAATTCGTAGTTACAATGAAATTCTAAAAGCTCTCACAACGATTTCCTTCTAGCTAATAGCTAGCGGTATAAATACTAACTTTACTATTATTAATTTATATCAATCACTAGAAGTGATATCGAGCACTACAATAATTTATATCAAATAGGGGTAATTTATATAAACAGTATGTACCACTAATTTAATTCATAGCATGGCTTTCAAAGCTTTAAATTAGAACTCTATTGTAATCAAAGCGTCAATTAGATCTGAACTTCGAAATCCCTTAACGGTTATTCATACCTTATTCAATTGTTTAAATTATTTCGAGAACATACCAGAAATTATGTAAGTCACATTCTAGAGGTTTCTTATTGTATGATTAGTGAGGCTTTTGTAACATGCCAATTAAGTTCATTGCGCCGCATGAGCTATCGATCGTCTTGTGTGTATGCTTTCTTTATGTTCTAATGTAATTATTCCGGTCAGAGGTAAACGGCACTACAGTACGTTATCAAAAAATTACTAACATTTTAAATTGTACGTCTAATTTTGCGCATCCAGAGCATGTATATCTATTTGGAGTTTTAATAACAATAAAATTTTCGAAAATGTAGAAAACATCTTGGAATAGGTTTTAGTAGTTTCTTGTAAAAATATCATTAAAAAATATATTTTAGTTAGGTATCAAATTAGCACCGTGTATAGTTAAACCACAGTTTCTTTCTCGTAGCTACAATACCAGGGTTGCGGGTTTTATAAACTTATTTAAAAAGATTTAATAGATTTTAGCGATAACTTTCTATATGCCGAAAAAAAATTAATTTCTTCTCCATTGCACTAGAAATGCAGTATAACGTTATGTACACAATCTGTACATATTTACATTTCTTAACACCAATGCTGGTTTTTATATAAACGCAGAAAAACATTGAAGTACGTGTAGCAGAAGTATACAATTGATCGGTACATCATAGATCGTTATTCGGTAAAATTGGAAATCAAATTCCTAATGATATTGTAACACATTTATTACTAATAACAAATCAGTACTTTATTGAAATAACATTTTTTTGATGTGGAAAGTACAAACGAAGCGCGTCTCAAAGGTTAGCCGTCAAGCCTCAAGTTTAAACTTAAACTGCCTTCTATGCAAAAGAAAAATACCTCGGCCCTATTCAATAAATACCCATTTATTTGTAATTGCCAAACTCTACAAATTTCTTTGTAAGCAATCAGTTAAGTATGATTCGTACTGATACTTTTCTGGTGCACCGTCCCCTTTTCCAATGAGATATATAGGATAGGTGTACTGCAGAGTATAAAAATAAATGTATTCTGGCGGAGCTGCCATCAGCCTTTAATGACTGCTGAATTTGCAAAAGACTAATACCGGAGAGAGTAAGTTATTCACATATAAAACCCTTAGGCTCTTGATTCTATTACTTTTATTTCTTCTGTCACCTTGCAATAAAAGAATTAGAAATCAAACCGCGAGTTGGAGCAAGAAAAAATACTAAACTTGTATATTGAAATTTTGGTTCTTAGCATATGAATAGTTATTTCTATAGTGTTATAATGATCAATATTCGCTTTGTGGATGTTACAAGGGCTTAATACAATGTTTTTTTTTATAAACGTTAAAACAAACTTTTTGTAAACACAATAAAATAGTTCTGTTTCAATTTTAAACTATATGCTTGTTGACCATCAACCCATACAAAATTTTATGAAATAGCTTATGTCCACAAGTTAGGTTATAGACAGTAAAAAATATTTAAGAGCACATTTTAGTTAAGTGAAAATAAGTAGAAGGCAAAATCACTGTTGTGAATACTCACATAAATAATTTAGATATGTGTAAAAAAGGTTAGCTTATAATATTAAACACTATCTCTTACACTAAAAGAAGTTACAGTATAACTCATACCTGGAGTAAGTAACTAGTTTAAATTGTTACTTATATTTTAGTTTTCTTTGAGTACCACATGGTATTTTATAGAAAACATCTGGCGGTTGTCATACAACTTGTCCACATAGTAACAGCTGACGAAATTATAAATTTTCTAAATAGATAAACGCCTTTTCTGCCAAATATTTGCAGTTATAGATAATCAGATTCCATCAAAGAAAAAATTCCGGCATCCAGATATTTTATATGATATATGTAAAATTGTTGCATTTTATAGTAGTTTTTTTATATAAAATGTTGAGAGAAATTTATGAAGAATGCGACGATATATAACCTAAATGGTGAAACTAAAGGCATGATCGTAGATAGAAATTTATATAGAAATAACTGTAGATATAGGTATTGATGCTGGATTTAAAGCTAAAGTAGAGTTAGGCTTGGAGTTGAGTTTGGAATTAGATTTGGATTCTGCAAAATCAATTGTGTTATCAAATTATAATACACATGGTTCGATGAAACAAACAAAAATGATCTGTTAATATCTTAACATTCGCAATTTATGGGACGCGTTTGAATATGTGAGATTTCATCTTATATATGGGGTAAAACATCTATAAACTAATTTTTAGTAAAACGTTATGCGTTTAAATAGAAAATTCGTACCATAGGTGAACTGATGTTAATTGATAGGTATATTATTGACGATTTCTGCACCAGAAGACAATAATATATTAAAAGGGACGAACGTCACTCAGACGCTACAGATATCCAACAAAATAAAGGAAGAGATTAATAGTGGAATGAATGACATATATTCAGATCCACATTAGTTGTGTTTTGAAAGACATGCTTAAAAGAATCAACCAATCAGAAAACTACTTGTAAACGTATTTATTTATATAATGTAAATAAAGGAGAAAAACTTATGAATAAACTTAATATTTTCTGTGTCTAGATTTATTTCCTAGAACAAGAGTAAACGTGAATATATATTCAAAATCAAACTTAATTCCAAGTGGTAAGAAAATATGTTTTTAGAGTGAGAAAAGCATGAGTATTTTATAAAGTGCGAAGCACGTTGTAACATGGCTATACCTCAGCCTATAGACATGTTACACTGGTTTACCTGCACTATAATAGAAATTAAAACGTATTTTTTATTGTTCGATTTCCCGAATAGTATTTTTTACGCCGAGTTACTTTCAGTACATTACCAAAACTAGCTATTTTTTAAATCACATACTACGTTCAGTAGAACACTTGTGCATATTAAGAAAGGCGTTTCTTTTTTCAGACTTAATTAAAATACTATATTTGTCAAAGGAGCTCAAAAGAATTAAAATGGGGCAAACGATTTCCTTTATTTATCATAAAAAAGATTAATAACTTTTGTAATATCGGTTAAAGGGCCACAAGGAAGTTTTTGTCCAGTTAAACCACGTACACCCCCGTACAGATTTAGCAAGAAATGTCAGAAATTGTGATTTAGTTAATTATCAGAATTTCCAAAGACCTGTTTCTATCGCGTTCATTTACAATAAATGTGTGGATTTTAGGTGTATATTGGAGACAGGTGGTGCTTGATATATATCGAGAACTGACAACACTAGTGTTGCTAGGTGCGATCTGACGTTTCTAACCTAAAGTTTGACACTTTTGACAGTATACATACTTATAACACTTTGTCATATGAACACTATTTCTTTTGTTTTGATTGAGTTGAAAATTTCGTCTCGGCCAAAAAATGGAATTAACTCGTGAACATTTTCTTGCGATGATTTTTTACGATTTCCGATGTGGATTATGTCCACAACAGTGCCTGAATTAACCTATTTCGACATTTGGGGAAAAACTCGAACTACAACCACTGTATATCGTTGGTATAGTAAATTCAATCGTGGCCGTAGTTCGCTAGTGGATGAATTTAAAGAAGGTCGTTTAAAATCGGCTGTTGTGTCAAAAAACATCGATGCTGTGCGCAATTTGATAATGCAGGATCGTCATGCGACTGATCGTGAGATTAAGGAATCCCTAGGCGTTATTATGGCAAGTATACATTCGATATTACATGAACATTTAGCTGTGAAAAAGCTATGTGCGCGTTGGATCCCACTTAATTTGACAATCACTCAAAAAAGATGCTTGTCGATTGGTGCAAAGAAATGCTCAAAAAATACGATTGCAGTGCATCAAATGCAGTGTATAACATCTACACAGTTGACGAATCTTGGATTTATTCGTATGAACCCGAAAGTAAACAACAGTCAGCTGTATGGGTCTTTTAAGATGAACGTTGTCCGCGCTCGAAGCACTTCGAAGAAAATGGTTGGATGTTTTTGAATATATGGACATGTCACGACCGTTGCTTTAGAGTTTAGAGGATCGTAGAACAGTTAATTCCGCTTGATATGCAGCCGTTTCTTTGCCACAAGTTTTCTGAGAAATTAGAAAAATAAACCAACCACGCCGAATCATTCTCCATCATGACAATGCGGGCTCTCACACATTGGCTCAAACAAGTGACTATTTGAGCACTCAAAACATCGAATTGATGTGTCATCCACCGTATAGTTCTGATTTGGCACCTAGTGATTTTTCGTTCCCGCAAGTGACAAACAAACTGCGCGGACAACGATATTCGACACCAGAACAGGCGATTGATGCGTTCAAAACCCATTTTTTGAAGATATATCAATCGGAATGGAAAAATGCTATGACAATTGGTTCCAACATATGCAAAAGTGTATCAATAATCGTGGGGAATATTTTGAAAAACAGTTGAGAAGTTTTCAGACCTTAAGTTTTGTTTTTGTTACTTATTTCCGATACATATCGAGCATCCTCGTATGGTTTGACTATCTGCCAGTGGAATTCGTGTAATCGGAGTCTTCTAGGTTTGTATGTGAAAGTTGGGTAACAAATTCGAAGGGGAGATAGCTGTCTACTAGTTTGTGAACTCCGCCTTCACCGGAGTAAATTTTCGCATTAGATATATTTGTTTTTTATAAACGTCTTTATAATTCAACTTAATAGTAGTAAAAAAATGTAAGAGAGTACCCAGTTAATTAATACCGATTTAAAATTTTTGTGATGGCTAAATAATATCAATTTTATTACTTAAGATACATTTTTACAATCAAATCCAAAAATCGTGCAAAGGAATGCAAGAAAATGGTATTTCAGCGGGTATTTTTTTAACGTACGTACGTGGTTATTTAGTTTTCAATAACGCTTTTTCTTCTTTCCTTTTAGTATTATCCGTTCTTTACTTATACCCCAACAAATTACATAAATTTTATTTTTCGTAGAGGTTTGTTAGCATAATTTCTAGTAAATTACAGGCTTCAATAATTACAATATTGATCGTAGAGCTTGAGCTACGTCCTAATTAATAATAAAATATAGCTTTCAGCTCTTCCACAAATAACCGCTTTCTTGCACATTTTGGGCTGTTCCTTTGAATATATCATGGCATAGCTTTTAATTACAACGCACATAAATATCGCCCATATAATGCTCTTTATCATATTACGTCGCATGCTGTCAAATGTAATTTGTTTTTGAAATTACATGCAATGATTTAAGTAGTATTTTGACGATGTATTACCCAATTAAATTACGTTATATTTACCGTGTTTTGAAAGGTTCCTTTATAAATCGGGCTTTGTCGTTGCATTACCGTTAGTCTAATTGATTTTAGCTCAACAACGAACAACGTGCATACAAATTGTACAAATAATGCCCAAGCCCTTGTGTAATTCTCTTGCAGTGCAAATTGTAATAACAGCATTAATTAAATGAAAAATGTAGCACGTGCCACGATACAGCAGTCGTAAATTTTACAAATTTTTTTCCATTATAACATAGAACTTATAAATTCCATTACTATCATTTGATTGACAGTGGTCTTGAGGCTTTGCTTGACCATTAGCAAGGTCCAAATTAAAAACATTTTTCTCTCAATCGGTTTTCTAGTATTTAGTTTTTTATAAATAGTTGATGAACTACCTACATTTTTGGGCCAAATTCGACCAGACTTACATAAGAAAATTTAAGATCGATTTTGTAAAAATTTTTTTCACTTAAAGGTCTCGTTCCAGGACAACGTGATATCATCATTATTTTCACTTTCACTTTTTCATGGAATAATAACTCTCTTTCTTATGAGAGGTACAACTGGAGACTCCGAGTATTGGAATTGGTCATGTGCCTTCAGTTATACCTCTCATAAGGAAGGGGGTATATTATTCCACGAAAAAGTGAAAGTAATGGACTCGTCCTGGAACGAATAACCTTAAAGGGTATCAAAATTTGCAAAATCGTCTTAGATTTTCTTAAGGGAAATACATGTAAAAATGGTTGATTTTGACCCAGAACGAGGGTAACTTATCTACTTATTTATAATAAAAGAACATCGTTCCAAAACAAGAGATTAAAACCAGGGCCTCTCTCACCACCACACAATGAAGCTTCTTGAACTTTTACTGCTCTTAAAAAATAACTCTACGACTTTTTCCAGCTGAAGCTTCTATTATATCACAGTAATTTATGGATTGTTTGCTTATTCGTTTCCTGTGAAGAGAGAGTTCAAACTGGCAGTTGATAGTGTGCCATTGTATTTCGTAGATATGTTGGGATAAGCTTCTATTCGGAAAAGCTCCTTTCTGAAGGCGCTACAATAAAGGGAATTGTAGCTATTATTTTTAATGCAATATCTCTCAAGCAGTTCTGTACAATATACTTAAAACTGAAATACATGATCTTGATTGCCATTGTAAGAGTCCGCATTTTAAGCTCTTCATACAATTCCACAGCTTCAATATCATGATTATATTGATCGCTCAATGAAACTTCGAAACTTTTATAATTATTCATCGGGCATTCACCACTCGTGTTGTGCGTTATTTTCTTTATTTTTTCGTTCTAACCAGTTTCTGGCATGCTGTCTGACAATTTAAGTATACCTGACCCAGGTATAACAATAGCGGTATTGTGTGTGTGTGTGTGTGTGTGTGTGTGTGTGTGTTGTGTGTATGTGTGTGCAAGCAAGTGAACGTGTGCGTGTGTGTGTGAGTGTTTGTGTGTGTATGTATGTGTGCGCGCGCGTGCGTGTGCACGCATGCGCGTGTGTGAATGTGTGCACGTGTGTTTTTTGGAGTTATATTTGCGTTTGCTCTTACTCAGTATCGACCATCGGCAGCCGTAAATCAGAAACAGAGTCATCTGCGTTGGTAGTGCACGTTGCGTATGCATCGTCTTTAAGCGTGTTATACGTTTTTCTTGGAAATCGCATTCCTTAATGAAAGAGTTTATTTACTTAATAGCTTATAATACCTACACAAGAGCATATATTCAAAGATTATGTAGTGTCCCCTATCATTCCATGTGGCTTTTCTGTAGGACAAAAGTTCCTTTTTGTGGAATTCCAATTTGGGATATTCTAAGTACAAAATGCTCATGTTTACCACTTAACCTAACATCTTTGTAATAACAATAACTATAATTTGAGTAGTAAGTTGTATTCCAGGTATCTACAACATCGAATTGATTGCCTATGCCAAATTTGTAGGGGTACTTTTGGCTAATCCACCATAGCGGAGATGATGCCCTACATGCTAAGTTCGCTCAGCAGTAGCTCATTTAGTTAAGTCAAGTTTTTACAGGGCAATAGCAATTTTTGTGTATACGTACTCAAGCAAAACTGGTATTCAGCTGTTGTTTTTTTTAATATTTACATTTTAAAGTCAATAGAAAAAAATCTAAGACGCATGTACGCCTTACAACTAAACTTACGGAAATTTTATAAAAGGAAATTATATATTTTAAATTAAATAACTAGTACTTAAATGTTAAATAAAATTTTATTATTATAAATATAATTTAATAAATTTAATTGTTTTAATCAAGTTTGAGTCGGACTACTTAATGATATAAGCTCCCAGCAACACTCAAACAAACATAAATCTTAATTTAAACATGAATTATAATTATTATATATATAACAGAAAAATAGAGAATAATTAATTAAAATTGTTAACATATATTCTGTGATTAGTCCCGGGTATTGTGATTCCTCCGAATAAGTCAGTTTGATGTACGGTTGGAATATCTTCAGCCGAATTAGGAATGATTGCTTTATAGTGATCTCCATGTATCACATCCCTGCCATTTCTAGCGCAATAAACTACAGCTAAAGGCTCGAGAACTAATTGATCTTCTTTTGCACAAAAATTATACGATGTGATACTGAAGCCGAAATGATAATGAGAATCATTTGGATATCTATTAAAGTTTATATTAGTTTGTACTGTTTCAAATAAATTGATTATCTCGAAAACTAAATGAGATATCGAAAAGTGTATAGCATATTTGTGATCAGCGTAAAAAACTAAACAAGGTACATATATATCATTTATTGTATCATTATGGGAATATGGCAACGGACGACGGCGGCGACGACGACGTAGCGATTTTATTAACCTAACTTACTTCGTAAGTTTGGTTGATTACTGTTGCTTATAAATAACACTGGTTTTTGAAATTACATAACGTAGTAGATGCGTATAAAATAACTTTATAGGAAGAATTTTTGGGCACATCTTTATATTAATCTTTTTCATTATTTTAGTTTATAGAATAAGCTTACGGATTTTGGCCAGTTGCAATTAGCATCCCGAATACCTAGAAAAATGAGATTTTACGTTTTGACATATAATCAATAACTGTATTGTGTTATTCTACAAATAATATTTTAGGACAAACTATAATAGCGGACAAAGAATACTACTATAGTAGCCTGCTTATCGTAAAAGGCGATTAAAAGGAGCAGCAAGGGGCAGCAGCCTTGTTGGCTGAAAGATATTGGAGAGTCGATTGGTTTCGGGCGATCCTCAATAATTTACAAGCTTGTTGGGGGTTGGTCGAGACAGATACGGCTTTTTGCTAAAATCTATAAAAACTGCGTTGTGGTAAGATATGAGAACCTAACACAATATCTCCCAGGTATGCGTGGCCTAAAACACGAACTATGTATGATTGAGAGCTCACAAGTAAAATTCTTGTCCGGTGGTAAAATACCCCCTCATTCGGGAGGGGGTACTTGAGGTTCGTGATCGTGAGAATTTAAAACAACGGTTCGATTTAGTGATAGGGACTTGGAATGTAAGGTCATTACTTAAAGTAGATAAGTTAACGAATTTGTTAGTCGAAATGAGAAAAGGAAAGCTGGAAATGTTAGGCATTAGTGAGGTGAGATGGCCAGATAGTAATAACTTTTAGAAAGATGATTATAGAATAATTACAACTTCTTTCACTAATGGACAGGCAAAGGTGGGAATAGGGTTATGTAAAAGATTAGGACCTAAAGTTAAAGAGTATTTACAATTTAGTGATAGAATAATTATGGTTAGATCGAGTACGAAACCCACAGACACTTTTAGTACAGGTTTACATGCCAACAACTCAGTACGAGGATGAGGAAGCAGAAAAGGTATACGAGGATATAAATAGTATAGTAAGAAAAGTAAAGGGAGATGAGAATTTAATAGTTATGGGCGATTTTAATGCGTCAGTGGGAGAAGGTAGTGAGGCAAAAATGGTAGGAAAAATTTGGATATGGTAGACGAAATGATAGAGCAGAAAGATTAGTTGAGTTTTGCCAGGAACATGGATTAGTAACTGTAAACACCCTATTCGAACAGCATGCTAGAAGAAGATATACCTGGAAAGCACCAGATGATAGTGCTAGATACCTAATAGATTATATTTTAGTTAAACAAAGATTTAGAAACCAAGTTAAAAACTGTCGTAGTTATCCAGGGGCTGACATAGATAGCGATCATAACTTAGTTAAATTGAAGTGTAATCTAAAATTCAAAAAATTGAGAAAGGTTAGAAGAGAGGGATGGGATCTAGGTAAAAGAGGAATATTAACAAGTATTAGATAATAAGATCAAAGAGATAGCTATAGGAAGGAACGTAGAAAATAGATGGAAGAAATAAAAAGGGATGTACATGATACAACAACACAGACTATAGGTAAGAAAAAAATAGAAGCGAGAAAACCCTGGGTAACAGAGATACTAGCTTTAATAGAGAATAGAAGAAAGCTTAAACCTTTCATAGAATTGGATAGTGAAAGTAAGCAAAAATACCGGGTGTAACAAAATAAGTGTAATACATTTCAGGAGGGGATTCCTCATCGTAAAATAGATAGGGTCTTTCATATAAAGAAACTTTATTGGAACATTCCTTGTTAAGATACAGCTCCTTAAAGGGGGTACATAAAATTTGTTTTTCATTTTTATTACAAACACCAAAAATGTTACAAAATTGAAATTAAGGTGACATTTTTTACCATCAAAAATACTCTTATTCAGTAATTTATTTGGTTTAGCCCATGGTTGTAAGGGGTGGAAAACGCAACCCCTAAAATTTATTTCCAATGTAACTTTTTGTCTTATTATTTGTTTGACATTTAAAAATTTATTTCCAATAGTTGTCTCTTAAATTTTTTGCCCAAAATTAACCAATTCGCAGAAAAAAATTATTTTACAAACAACTACATAAATACATAAGACGAAAATGCGAAACTAATTTATCTAGTAGGCCGCTATTAGTGATAGTGACAAGTAAATTGTTATCCTGCTGTCAGTTTGTAAATTTTTGAAATTGAATTAATAATTTGTGTGGTTGTTCTGTTCTCAATTTGTTATTTTAATAATTCACTTGTTATTAAAATGTAATACACAAATGCGGAAATGGCTGATATGCATTACGTTTACGGTCTGTCGCAGGGTAATGGGTTAGAAGCTTGTAGAAGGTATGCTGAAATGTATCCTCAACGGCAGCTTCCTTCGCAAAGAATATTTGTCCAACTTCATCAACGATTACGAGAATATTCTCGTAATCGTTGATGAAGTTTACAGTTACTAATCTATGTTCCTGGTAGAACTCAACTAATCTCTCTCCTCTATCATTTCGTTTACCATACCCAAATTTTCCTACCATTTTTTCCTCATTACCTTCTCCCACTGACGCATTAAAATCGCCCGTAACTATTAAATTCTCATCTCCCTTTACTCTTCTCGCTATATTATTTATATCCTCGTATACCTTTTCTACTTCCTCATCCTCGTTCTTTGTTGGCATGTCCTCTGACACAGAAAGTATGAATTGAAATTATATTTGAATATGTTTAAAATCATCCGTTCTAGTAAAATCACAATACCAAAACTGTCTTACGTTAGATACAGACTTTATTCATGAAAATTTTTCACACGAAAAATAATAATAAACTAATATTTGGAATTTCTCCAATATAGAAGCTATTATTTGAAATTAGACTTTGATTTAAACATATTTCTAAAAAAATGTTACAACACGTTGCTGATGTGTCAAAATGTAAACGAAGCTTCACTTTTTTTTAGTAAAACAAGATGAAAAAAGTTTATAAAAGTAGAATAAGCAGGTGGGAGTAGAGAAATAATTATGTAGTTGGGTAATAAATTCCTTTATCCAAAATGAATGAAACTGCAAAGGAGTGTTTTATAATTCCTAAATTTTTAAAAGTATTTTATTTCTTGGTTGTCTACAAGTACATTACGAGATCGAAGTGAGTTTGAAGAAACAACTCTTGTTTAATGGAATTAGTCTGTAGTAAGAGCTTTTACAATCATAATGGCGCTACCATGATACATTTATATAACTTTAATGAGAACTTATTCATATTTAAATTGGAGCCGATGTTCGTAATAAAGCTATTACTAAAGAATGAGTCTGCTAGCATATTTGAGTAGAACTTTCAGTAACCATAAAAATAAATATATCAATCATTTAAAAGATTTAATCAGGTCAAGTACAAATGTCATGAAGTATAAGATTTTAAATTCATAATTACATAATCAATAACGATAACTTTAACTCAATTAAGCTTTCTATACAGCTTTTCCTATTATAGTTTGTCCTAAAATATTATTTGTAGAATAACACAATACATTTATTGATTATTTGTCAAAACGTAAAATCTCATTTTTCTAGGTATTCAGGATGCTGATTGCAACTGCCAAAATCCGTAAGCTTATTCTATAAACCAAAATAATGAAAAAAGTTAATATAAAGATGATGATAGAAGATGATATTAAAGATGATTTTCGCTGGTTGATCCTTCCAGTAGTCATATGCTTGTCTCAATATAAAGATGTGCCCAAAAATTCTTCCTAGAAAGATAATTTATATGCATTTACTACATTATGTAATTTCAAAAACCAGTGTTATTTATATGCAACAACAGATTTCTATTGACTTTAAAATGTAGAATCTTAAAAAAAAAGCAACAGCTGAATGCCAGTTTTGCTTGAATACGTATACACAAAAATTGCTATTGCTCTGTAAAAATTTGACTTAACTAAATGAGTTACTGCCGAGCGAACTTAGCATGTAGGGCATCATCTCCGCTATGGTGGATTAGCCAAAAGTACCCCTACGACTTTCGTGGTCATAAATACAAATTTGGAATAGGCAATCAATTCGATGTTGTAGATACCTGGAATACAACTTACTACTCAAATTATAGTTATTGTTATTACAAAGATGTTAGGTTAAGTGGTAAACATGAGCATTTTGTACTTAGAATATCCCAGATTGGAATTCCACAAAAAGGAACTTTTGTCTTACAGAAAAGGCCACATGGAATGATAGGGGACAGTATATAATCTTTGAATAGACGCTCTTGTGTAGGAATTAGAAGCTATTAAGTAAATAAGCTTTTTTACAAAACGTAATACTTATTTTAAGCTTTTATAGATAGATAGATAGATAGATAGATAGATAGATAGATAGATAGATAGATAGATAGATAGATAGATAGATACAATGGCGTCACGTGACTCTTTCATTAAAAGATGCGATTTCCAAGCAAAACGTATAAGCGTTGAATTTAAAGTAATTTTGTATAAATCGATTAAACAAATCTAGCAATCCAAAAAAAGGATAAAAATAATAATAGTTTACACACTACATAAAATAAGTCAACTGAATTCGTCTGCTTTTTTCACTGAAAACGTTGATAACGTCTTCCTCAAAGAGCGGGTAGGACCCTAAATTATTTAAAAGAGCACTCTCTATGTTTATTAACGCCACTTTTATAAAACAATGCTCTATATTTGGAATAATTATGGTATGGAACATGAATACTAACGAATTCACTGTTATTTATGTCATAATTTTAAAGTTTTTTGACAATGACATGATTCCGCTATGAAAATTTACTGAAATAAATATTTTGTTTACCCTTTTGTGGTTTAAAATAATTTATCAATCTAAGTTCCGTTCCAATATGCATTTGACAAAATAAAATGACGTTTTTGTTGTTTTTAAGTTTATGATTTGGATAGCACTTGGTTACTGAACACTACTGTATATGAAATCAGAATATACAGGGTATATCCATATTAAGTTATCCGTTTGAGATTAATTTTCCTCTTTTTGTATCGAGTTCTTATTTCACGTAATTCCCAAATGTTACAACTTCCAAATTCACTTTTCTGATTTGATGGTCTGGTAAACTCTACATTTTTCAGTTGGCGCAGATAGGTTTTGGACCTTTGGGAGCTTCTTTTTAAAAAAATTTTATCCAAAAACTCTTTAATCAATTTTATTTTAATTGTTTAATTACAAAAAATAACTTATTTCTGTTACAACAACTTATACCTTTATATTCACTAAAAATTATGTAATTGAAATTGACAAAAATACTTGAAGTTAATAAATCAATAATTAATAATTAAAAATTGTGTTGAGTAGCTTGAACAATGTTAAAGTTATGAAGTTTGAGACTGACTGGCCATCTTGAGCTCATCAGGGTATTTATGCATTCCCTGCCTTCGTATCGTCTTGTGAGAGGTGCAGATCTCATGTCTGCTACTTCTTGATAAAATACATTGTATTACTTCTTAGTAATCTTAATTCTAATAATTGCTTTCTTATAGTCTGTTGTGACTTGAACCTGCAGTATTATGTTACATCTGGAATACAAAGTAGTTGCTTCCTTTTTCACGTCTGATTATGAACTTTCCTTAACCTTTTATGTGTCCTTCAATTATACAGTGTATCATTCTATTTCTTAAGACATAATAATTTCATTTAGATTTGTATACATATTAATTGGGGGATATGTAACTCGCTACTCTCAAAAAAGTCTCGAAACTAATCCGTAGGTTTATTAAGTCTCCGATAAGACATTTGATATTATGTTTGTCTCCGAAATACGCTATCAATATTTATTTGTAATCGTTCCATTCTGTGAGGTCATCGCGGCTTGCAATCAATGTTAATGCTCTACCCGTCAGCTTACTCAGAATTAAGCGCAAAAGCCAGTCATTACGTTCAACGTCACCTTGTTTTTAAACAGGCTTTAAAAATGTTTCACATGCAGTAATGAAAATACCCAACAGCTCTTGATTACCATCGTACATTGGAATTGAATCTAAATATAGTCTCATGTTTTCAGTATTCATATCTGTAAATCTCATTTATTCTCAGTTACTTCAGTCGAGTTTATATTAAAGTTATTTAAAGAATCACTTATCGTTACGTATATTGTGTGTAATTATAATAACCTTGTTTATAATTACATCGGTTTCAGGCTTTTGCTGAATAATTGTCACATTAAATAATTATTGCAATAATAAAGTACATAAAATGTGTTTATTTATAAACCTTTATAATCTCATCGAGTTTCAGATTTTCTGAATAAATTATTTCAATAATAATTGCTGCAATAAATTGCACAAAGAAGTATGTTATAATTATAGAGTTTAGACTTTTGCTGAGTAAATTTCTTTCAGTAATAAATTGTGATAATAAATGTAATAGTAACTTGTGCATAAAATGCGTATATAAAATTCTCTTGTTTCAAATCTTACTTGCTAAAATCAATATGCAATTGAGATTGGTTAGAAGAACGAACTTTTGGTACTCGCAATAATTTGATTGCCAGTTCCATTAGCCTTCCTTCTTTTATTGGGCGTAGTCGATTTTGTACTTCATCCAATTGTTTGGTTTTTCTTCCAGTAAAGAATTGAAATCACAGCAACCAGTTCCTCGATTTTGGATTTGCTAGTGCCCTTCTGCAATCCGTTCCACTTGCGCCAGATAGGTTTTGGGCCTCTGGGAACTTCTTTTTAAAAAATTTTATCGCCAAAAACTTGTCTATCAGTTTTATTCTTAATTTTTTAATTACAAAAAATAACTTATTTCTGTTACAACTTAGACGTTTATATTCACTAAACATTAAATAATTGAAATTGACAAAAACACTTGATAATAAATTAATAGTTAATAATTTAAGATTTTGGTAAGTAGCTTGAACTACCAACAATGTTAAAGTTATGAAGTTTGAGACTGACTGGCCATCATGGGCTCTTCAGGGTATTTATGCAATTCTTGCTTTCGCATCGTCTTGTGGGAAGTGCAGATCTCATGTCTGCTACTTCTTGATAAAATACATTGTATTACTTCTTAGTAATTTTAATTCCGACAATTGCTTTCTTATAGTCTGCACCTGCACCTGCAGTATCGTGTTACGTCTAGAATACAAGGTAGTTGCTTCCTTTCTCACGTCTGATTATGAACTTTCATTAACCTTTTATAATGTGTCCTTTAATTATACACTGTAACATTCTATTTTTTAAGACATAATAATTTCATTTAAATTTGTATACATATTAATTGGGGGATATGTACTCGTTACTCTAAAAAAGCCTAGAAACTAATTGAAATTAGGTTGCGCTCAAGAATAGTATCAACTTAAACTGGTATTTCCCTATAATAATATTCCAGCCCTATTCAAACACGCTTTTTGCTTCCCCTCAGTTAGTTAGCAACAACTACCATATCTTTTACAGTCGAGATCAACGGTAATTTTTTGATTGTAGTATTTTGAGCGAGGTACTTTACCGAGCGTCTCTGTGAAATATCTTCCTGATGTTTCATGTTTACGTAAAGGTTTTTGGTAAAGGTATGTTTGTAATAAATTGGTGTAATGTCATTTTGTGTACTATTTTGATTTTAAAAGTTTCTCTTTATACAATATCTAAGTAATGTTTCTGTACGGTTTTGGGGCTAATTATAGTTTTTGAAGATCCTGTATCGATTAGTAATTTAATTTCTGCATGAGGTATTTTTTATATAGTGTAAAATTTGTTGATTGATGTTGTTTAAATTTATTACGTCTGATCGTATTTGAATCTGTCCAACTGAAAATTTGAACACGTATTTTCTTCATCGTCCTCTTCATAATTTTCATAAGGGTTATTGCATTCGTAACTTTCTGAATGATTTGTTTCATCGTCTCTACTTGAATTCGCATAATTATCTGTGTATTGATTGTTAAAATATTTTATTACTTGGTGGAATAGTTCTTCGGAAGTGAAAGTTTTGTTTTTATGTATGATCGGGTCTGATTTGTGATATTTTTGTGTTTTGTTTAGTGTTACCAGATGAACTGTTTATAGTGGTTGGTTTGTAATAACTATTGGGGTTGTTGTTATTACTCGTTAAGGGTGCGTTTCTGTTAGAATTTGTGCCAAATGTTTGGCATGTTCGATTTGCGTTCTGATTGAATTTTGGTGTAAATGCGGCTTTTATAAAATTTGACTTTACTGTTTGCTTTGGAAATTGCCGAAATTTGTTGTTAAAATTCGTGTTATTAAAGTTTGGATTGTTACTTCTTGATTGATTTGTTGGTGCGTTAAATGATGCAAATTTGGGTTGTGTTGGTATTTGTTTCGCGGATTGTGTCGTTTTAATTGGTGAATAATTTTTATTTGCGTGAGGATTGTAAATTCTATTTCTGTAGTTTCCAAAATATGCTATCAATATTCGTTTGTAATCGTCCTATTTTGTGAGGTCATCGCGGCTTGCAATCAATGTTAATGCTCTGCCCATCAGCTTACTCAAAATTAATCGTAAAAGCCAGACATTGCGTTCAACGTCATCTTGTTTTTAAAAAGGCTTTAAAAATGTTTCACATGCAGTAATTAAAATACCTAATAAGCGCTTGTTTACCTTCGTACATTGGAATTGAATCTAAATATAGTTTCATGTTTTCAGTATTCATCTCTGTAAATCTCATTTATTCTCAGTTACTTCAGTCGAGTTTGTATTAAAGTTATTTAAAGAATCACTTATAGTTACGTATATTGTGTGTAGTTATAATAACCTTGGTTATAATTACATCGGTTTCAGACTTCTCCTGAGTAATTGTTTCATTAAATAATTGTTACTATAATAAAGTACATAAAATGTGTCTATTTATAAACCTTTATAATCTCATCAAGTTTCAGATTTTCTGAATAAATTATTTCAATAATAATTGCTGTAATAAATTGTACAAAGAAGTGTGTTATAATTATAGAGTTTAGACTTTTGCTGAGTAAATTTTTTCAGTAATAAATTGTGCCAATAAATGTAATAGTAACTTGTGCATAAAATGCGTATATAAAATTCTCTTGTTTCAAATCTTTCTTGTTAATATCAATATGTAACTGAAAATGGTCAGGAAAATGAACGTTTGGTAATCACAATAATTTGATTGCCAGTTCCATTAGCCTTCCTTTTTTTATTGGGCTTAGTCGATTTTGTACTTCGTCCAATTGTTTGGTTTTTCTTCCAGTAAAGAATTGAAATTCACAGCAACCTGTTCCTCGATTTTGGATTTGCTAGTGCCCTTCTGGAATCCGTTCCACTTGCGCCAGATAGGTTTTGGGCCTTTGGGAACTTCTTTTTAAAAAGTTTTATCGCCAAAACTTGTCTATCAATTTTATTCTTAATTTTTAATTACAAAAAATAACTTATTTCTGTTACAACTTAGACGTTTATATTCACTGAACATTAAATAATTGAAATTGACAAAAACACTTGAAGTTAATAAATCAATAATTAATAATTTAAGATTTTGGTAAGTAGCTTGAACTAGCAACAATGTTAAAGATATGAAGTTCGGGACTGACTGGCCATCATGGGCTTTTCAGGGTATTTATGCAATCCTTGCTTTCGCATGGTCTTGTGGGAAGTGCAGATCTCATGTCTGCTACTTCTTGATAAAATACATTGTATTACTTCTTAGTAATCTTAATTCCAACAATTGCTTTCTTATAGTCTGCACCTGCACCTGCAGTATCGTGTTACGTCTAGAATACAAGGTAGTTGCTTCCTTTCTCACGTCTGATTATGAACTTTCATTAACCTTTTATAATGTGTCCTTTAATTATACACTGTAACATTCTATTTTTTAAGACATAATAATTTCATTTAAATTTGTATACATATTAATTGGGGGATATGTACTCGTTACTCTAAAAAAGCCTAGAAACTAATTGAAATTAGGTTGCGCTCAAGAATAGTATCAACTTAAACTGGTATTTCCCTATAATAATATTCCAGCCCTATTCAAACACGCTTTTTGCTTCCCCTCAGTTAGTTAGCAACAACTACCATATCTTTTACAGTCGAGATCAACGGTAATTTTTTGATTGTAGTATTTTGAGCGAGGTACTTTACCGAGCGTCTCTGTGAAATATCTTCCTGATGTTTCATGTTTACGTAAAGGTTTTTGGTAAAGGTATGTTTGTAATAAATTGGTGTAATGTCATTTTGTGTACTATTTTGATTTTAAAAGTTTCTCTTTATACAATATCTAAGTAATGTTTCTGTACGGTTTTGGGGCTAATTATAGTTTTTGAAGATCCTGTATCGATTAGTAATTTAATTTCTGCATGAGGTATTTTTTATATAGTGTAAAATTTGTTGATTGATGTTGTTTAAATTTATTACGTCTGATCGTATTTGAATCTGTCCAACTGAAAATTTGAACACGTATTTTCTTCATCGTCCTCTTCGTAATTTTCATAAGGGTTATTGCATTCGTAACTTTCTGAATGATTTGTTTCATCGTCTCTACTTGAATTCGCATAATTATCTGTGTATTGATTGTTAAAATCTTTTATTACTTGGTGGAATAGTTCTTCGGAAGTGAAAGTTTTGTTTTTATGTATGATCGGGTCTGATTTGTGATATTTTTGTGTTTTGTTTAGTGTTACCAGATGAACTGTTTATAGTGGTTGGTTTGTAATAACTATTGGGGTTGTTGTTATTACTCGTTAAGGGTGCGTTTCTGTTAGAATTTGTGCCAAATGTTTGGCATGTTCGATTTGCGTTCTGATTGAATTTTGGTGTAAATGCGGCTTTTATAAAATTTGACTTTACTGTTTGCTTTGGAAATTGCCGAAATTTGTTGTTAAAATTCGTGTTATTAAAGTTTGGATTGTTACTTCTTGATTGATTTGTTGGTGCGTTAAATGATGCAAATTTGGGTTGTGTTGGTATTTGTTTCGCGGATTGTGTCGTTTTAATTGGTGAATAATTTTTATTTGCGTGAGGATTGTAAATTCTATTTCTGTAGTTTCCAAAATATGCTATCAATATTCGTTTGTAATCGTCCTATTCTGTGAGGTCATCGCGGCTTGCAATCAATGTTAATGCTCTGCCCATCAGCTTACTCAAAATTAATCGTAAAAGCCAGACATTGCGTTCAACGTCATCTTGTTTTTAAAAAGGCTTTAAAAATGTTTCACATGCAGTAATTAAAATACCTAATAAGCGCTTGTTTACCTTCGTACATTGGAATTGAATCTAAATATAGTTTCATGTTTTCAGTATTCATCTCTGTAAATCTCATTTATTCTCAGTTACTTCAGTCGAGTTTGTATTAAAGTTATTTAAAGAATCACTTATAGTTACGTATATTGTGTGTAGTTATAATAACCTTGGTTATAATTACATCGGTTTCAGACTTCTCCTGAGTAATTGTTTCATTAAATAATTGTTGCTATAATAAAGTACATAAAATGTGTCTATTTATAAACCTTTATAATCTCATCAAGTTTCAGATTTTCTGAATAAATTATTTCAATAATAATTGCTGTAATAAATTGTACAAAGAAGTGTGTTATAATTATAGAGTTTAGACTTTTGCTGAGTAAATTTTTTTCAGTAATAAATTGTGCCAATAAATGTAATAGTAACTTGTGCATAAAATGCGTATATAAAATTCTCTTGTTTCAAATCTTTCTTGTTAATATCAATATGTAACTGAAAATGGTCAGGAAAATGAACGTTTGGTAATCACAATAATTTGATTGCCAGTTCCATTAGCCTTCCTTTTTTTATTGGGCTTAGTCGATTTTGTACTTCGTCCAATTGTTTGGTTTTTCTTCCAGTAAAGAATTGAAATTCACAGCAACCTGTTCCTCGATTTTGGATTTGCTAGTGCCCTTCTGGAATCCGTTCCACTTGCGCCAGATAGGTTTTGGGCCTTTGGGAACTTCTTTTTAAAAAGTTTTATCGCCAAAAACTTGTCTATCAATTTTATTCTTAATTTTTTAATTACAAAAAATAACTTATTTCTGTTACAACTTAGACGTTTATATTCACTGAACATTAAATAATTGAAATTGACAAAAACACTTGAAGTTAATAAATCAATAATTAATAATTTAAGATTTTGGTAAGTAGCTTGAACTAGCAACAATGTTAAAGATATGAAGTTCGGGACTGACTGGCCATCATGGGCTTTTCAGGGTATTTATGCAATCCTTGCTTTCGCATGGTCTTGTGGGAAGTGCAGATCTCATGTCTGCTACTTCTTGATAAAATACATTGTATTACTTCTTAGTAATCTTAATTCCAACAATTGCTTTCTTATAGTCTATTGTGACCTGCACCTGCAGTATCATCTTACGTCTGGAATACAAAATAGTTGCTTCCTTTCTCATGTCTGGTTATGAACTTTCATTAGCCTTTTATAATGTGTTCTTCAATTATACAATGTAGCATTCTATTTCTTAAGACATAATAATTTCATTTAAATTTGTATACATATTAATTGGGGGATATGTAACTCGCTACTCTCAAAAAAGCCTTGAAACTAATTGAAATTAGGTTGCGCTCAACAATAGTATCAACTTAAACTGGTATTCCAGTCCTATTCAAACACGCTTTTTGCTTCCCGTCAGTTAGTTAGCAACAACTACCATGTCTTTTACAGTCGAGGTCAACGGTAATTTTCCTAATTGTAGTATTTTGAGCGAGGTACTTTACCGAGCGTCTCTGTGAAATACCTTCCTAATTCTCCGGGTATGTAAAAATATATTGTTTTAATTAACAAATAATATTTTACAACTAATTGTAATAGGGAAAAATCGTAAGAATAGCTTAAATGTGTTAAAGCCACCTGTATTAATTATGTACCTAAGTATAATTTTAAAAATCAGAGTTTCTGATATTCATATTTTACCTTTTTAAATCGTTTGAGTGACATCTTTATTTGTTATTGATACTGGAAGCTGAAAGGCCTATCAAATATGCTAGCAGATTCATTATAGATAATAGCTTCATTAGTGACTTCAGCTCCACTTTAATAATGGATACGTTCTCATTAAAATTATATAAATGTAGCATAGCAGCGCCATTTCGAATATAAAAAGCTTTTACCACGTAATAATTCAATTAAATAAATAAAATTAGTCTGTCGTTTAATTAGAAGAATTCCGCTAATGCGAGGCATTCAGATGATTTTGTAAAATTACATTTACATTTCAGGATCCCTTGGCAAGTACAGACATTAATGGAAACGATGATGATCCCATGCCGCAGGATAATGGCGATAATAAGCACGGAACCCGGTGTGCCGGCGAAGTGGCTGCTGTTGCTTACAACCAATATTGTGGCATTGGTGTAGCATACAACGCTAGTATAGGAGGTAAGATTTTATTTTAACGTCTAAGCCTTAGCCCTCTGGTAAACAAATTTATCTTAATTTTCGTCATTTTGCTTACTACTTTTCGTATAGCAAAAATCTCAATATAATTAGGAAAGCCTAGGAAAGTGTTTTCTCTTGGGTATTATTGGAGTTTTCGAAGCTCCTTAGTTTCAGTCTCCTTTCGAACTTCTTTACTTTTTATTACAACTTAGATCTTTTCGTTTGAGTTTCTACTAAAACAACTTAGGGATTACAAACGTTCAAGGTGCGACTGCAGTTCTCCCAAAAAGGCAACGGAAAGTGTTTAATAAGAATAATTAAGGAAGAAACGTGCTTTTGGGATATGTTTATTCATTGTCGTTTTGAAAGCGAATGACAAAAACAATGTAGTTTTCTAATGAATATAAATCAGCATAAACAAAAGTTTTCAAGAATACAGACAATTTGATAATGTTACAAGGAATTGTGTTTATAATGGCAAAGTTTGAATATGAATTCGCCCTGCTTTGTTGGACTGTTTATAACTTTTGTTCTGAACCGAACACGTTTGCTTTGTTTCGTTTATGAATCACGTTTATGAAGTAAGGATATAAATTTTAGTTTGTCTGAATGGAAAATAGGAAACTGCGCTTCTAGGTTCTGTTTTATTTGCTCAAGTTACATAACTGTTTTTGTATAAAACATGTTCCACTTTCCTTAAATCCTATTCGAATACTGCATATCCTCTTATCGTTTTCGATTGATCTAGTGTTTAAATTCGAAATGTCATACGAGATACTTTTTTTTTTATCTACACAGCTTGTATTTCCGAAACACATTATTGGTCTTATAAATGCCAGTACGAAAAATGAACGTTTTTTCTTAGGCTAAGAGCTTTTGGTCCAATTGGGGAAATTGACCAGCGACCAAAAGTGGAGTTTGGCAATATTGCAGAAGTAGATAAGCAAGGTTACCACGAGATCAAAAAACCGGTTTTTTTATGGGATTTAACACGGGAAATTCTAAGGTCCAAAAAGACCAGAGGCCGCCACAAATATTCCTACATCTAGTAACAAAAATCCGCACAATAGTTTTCTTCAACTAAGCATTTTTAACTCCAGGCATGAATCTCGATCCTAACACCCCGATCAGGGTGCTAGACCCCAACCACCCCACCCCAAAACCGCCGACGCACTTGCAAAAATTCGCACATCTGGTAACAGTATTAAATAACATTGTCATCTTAAATTTGGCGCAATAGTTTTCCACATTTTTAGATTCCGGGACATGGATCGTGCTCTCACCCTGATCAAGACCACCACCACCACCCCCATAACCATCACTACCACCACCGCCACTGTCATGAAGACTGCTAAATACCATGTATTGTTTACTTGTTGTGATGATATTTGAATGCAAGGTAGCACAGTGCATTAACGTTTACCTCATAGCCCAGTCGCTAGACTTTAGATGTTGAGTTGGAACTATGCCGCAAGCACCATGGATCTAGCTTTGGTCAGAAGCACATGCAAAGGACAACCATACACTCAATTATCACAACATATTATGCAATTATAACAACATAGTTAACCACAACAAAATCATATTCTTTACTAATCAAAATATTGCTGTATATTTCGGGGGTTGAAGCAGGAAGTATGTGTTTAACCAAATAGTTTTCTTCGACTAGCCATTTCCGCCCACGAGATAAATGTACATTGTTTGGTATCAATTCTTATTAGAATTTTTTCAGCTACCAGAATTTCTAGGAATTTTTCGGATAACATTATCCCCCAGGGAGCTACCCGCATTTTAAGATTTTTGCCGGTAGCGATTTCTGACCGCCCTTATAGATTTTTTAACCACACGATACATCTAATTAGTCTAGAATTTTACGTACAATCCGAATCTGTAAACAGATTTAAAATCGGACCACCCCTTACAAAGTTACACACATACCTTCTACTGAGCATACCGCTATCGTACCACTACTCGCTTTAATGTCATATCATAGAGTTCGCAATAGACTTTATTGCTGTATGTTGTATTCTTTTTTCATTAAATAATCGAATAAACCGCTCTTTCTGCTTCCAAAGAAACTCGGAGACTCCATCGTCGGCACTGGCGTTCTTTATGCGATAGCTAGCCATACGGTTGTTAAACGCTGTGCTAACCATTTCTACACCATCTTCGCAAGTAGCGGTAACTGCGGCATTTTTATGTCTGTTGCTTCTCAAGTGTGCGGCATAGGTAGTCTTTTCCATCTTGAAATTGCACACTTTACACAGAATTTGTGGCTGTTTCGTACAAGATCCTTTAACAGCTGTCGGAGCTGAACGTTTACGGCTTGACATACCGTGCTGTTTTTCCTTGTGTCGCTGTAGGTTATCCATTCTCGCAAAAGCGATACCGCAAGACATACAGTTTAAATACTTTGCTGCCGAGGGATGTATAAGCTTAACATTGGACGATGTTACACCATGACATTTGTTCTGGCGCCGTTTGGGAGCATTTTTCCAGGTATAGGAAGCACCGCAAGAGTTGCATTTAAAAACGTTTGTAGGTAACATTTTAGTACAAAACAAAATCCACACTATAGCACTTTTGGTTAAACTTGTAAGCGAACTAACTTATAACTAAAAGAGTTTATTCTTGCGTACCTGCTCTATGTACCCTATAGAATGCAAACCGACGGTTTCCGAAAACAGCCGAACGAAGTTGAGGATTCGGCGGGGAGCTAAATGACGTCATCTTTTTCCAATCCTTGCTGCTCGTCCAGTACATTTAGCACCAATGCATGCAAGCGGTTCGCATCGACCATGCTGCGAATGCAGTTAGTAGAAACATCGGAAACGTCTTCCATATTATACAAATCAACAATCGCATCGCGTGCATATTAAAAATCCAAAAGGGTGGTAGCACACGCACACAAATTGGTTGCAAGTCGTGTGGTAGAAGATGCAGTGCTACTATAAACAAAAACTTAATAAAACACTTTAAACCTTTACTAAGGGAATACCAAACTTGTTGTCTACAGAATACTTACTAATAAAGCAATCTAATTTTAAATAACTTCTACGTCATATTTTCGGAAATGGGAGGCCTGAATATTTTCTTTGGAAACAAGCGAAGATTGCCGAAGACGCACGAAGAGTGCACAAGCGCGGCCACTAAACCAATTAGCATTAATACCGTGTATTCCGTACTTTCGTAGGTTGCCCATTTCCTAGATCCAAATCTGTCGCATAGCAGTCGGCAGCACGTAATTATTTCTAGAACCGACAAGTACTCGATATCGCCTAAATAGAGAATTAGATGCTCGATGTCAGTCAACTTCCGATTCCCTCGTACAAGGTAGAAAAAACTCAGTCAATCATCGATCTAACTTATACTTCAACCCGCTACCGTTCTGATAATTTCCAAACATTTTTCAAACGACAATGGTCTCAGAATTTTTAAACCTTCAAGGGATCTATAAGTCGTGATCAATTACACGTTCGAGCTACCCGTAAACTAGCATATTTTTTATAGTAACAGTGCGCTGTATAATACATGCATTCCCCTTCTCTGCGCTACTGCTATTATTGTAGTTTTTTTGTATTCTTTTTACTGCTAGAACCGCTGCAAAGCACCATTCTATACTTTCTTTAAAAGTATAGCACATGGCGCACTTTTTGTCCGATAATTAAATTTTGCTTATGTAGGCTTTTACACTTTCGCATATTTAAACATCTAATACGATCGATTAACTACTTTCGATTATTCTAACGGGAACCACCATACATTCCGCCGCACCGTTCTTTTGAATCCAACGATCCGATGGGCTTCCACACACTAGCACCTAACGTATCTTTTCTACTATTTGTTAAACAAAAACTACCGACATCGCCATGTCTGTATGTGGACGTAAGCAGATATTTGTAGATGTGTACGAGAATATGTAACCATATACATTAATCAGTCTAAGCTATTTTATTTAGTCCAAGAAAACTACTATTTTTCTAAACCACAATTACTAATCGCGTTTATAGGTTTAACATTTCTACCATTTCCCAATGACTGGTTCTACGTACATGGAAACTTTAATTTCTTATTGGAGAGAATCTTTATTCTCCCACGCACTGTTGCGTTGTTGCATGCCCACCTCTTTTGGGAATATATGCTCGTTATAGGTTGTAGGACCCTCGGTTTTACTTAACTACACTTCGTGAGACCCCTTTAATCTTTTTAATCGTGTCTTTCTCGCTTACAATACAGCAGGACTTGATTTTGTACCGACGAATTCTAATACTAGACCGCCATTAAACTCGTCTTTAAATCTCCCTACAACTTTTTGTTGACAAGCGGTATATTGTATTTATTATCTGCAGGGTAGTCACTTTAAAATAAATATATTTTGTTTGGTATCAACTAATATTAGATTTTTATAGGGAGTCCAAATCTGTAAATAGATTTAAAATCGGACCACCCCTTACAAAGTTATACCTTTTAAAGACCCAAATCTCTAATTTTTGTACATCTTTATTTAACTACATCCTTAAAACCTTTTTTCGCTACCCAAGACATATGCTTTAACCAACCGATTTCCGTCCATTTGTGGAGTTGGGGGACGGAATAATTTTAAACTTAGACTTTAGATCCGTGTTCGTATCGGTTCGTGCATGGCAACTTCTAGAATGTTTACCAAAAAAGATCAGAGAATAATCAAATTTCATCCTATGGGGCCTATGGGGCAATTTCACCCTATGGGGCCTATGGGGCAATTTCACCCTATGGGCCCTATGGGGCAATTTCACTCTATTCTGATGGAGATAAATTCAAGGAACTTTGCCATTAAAGCACCCACAACCAGACTGAGATCTGATTATGCAAATAAAAAACTAGTCTAACATTGTTGCATTATCACCAAGCTATACGCAACAACAAACTTTAAATAAATTGTCTTTGAAACTTAAATGGATTTTATCATTACAGTGCTACTATATCTGGTTGAACCGAGAACACGGCAGTTAAGGCAATGATGAGGACAAAATCGATGTGAATCGGCATAGCTCTGACTCCCAACAGGTGGGGTATGATCTGCCTGACCGCAGAGTCTGCAAACAGAATGGTTGAATTAGCGCACATCCTAATATTTATAGTGTACCCCCAAATAGCGAACTGAAGTCATCTAATACATGCAAGTCATTAAACAGACTAAATTGTGATTAATTAAAAAACAAGCGCACCGTGATGGGTATACCAAAAACAAATTGCAACAATTTAACCAAACTTGTTTAATGTATTTTAAGACCGCCACGGTCATCATGACGGCCACCCCATCGCAGCAACCACGTTAGAGCCAGGGCCGCCATGGAGACTGCTAAATACTATGTATTGTTTACTTATTGTGATGATATTTGAATGCAAGGTAGCACAGTGCATTAACGTTTACCTCATAGCCCAGTCGCTAGACTTTAGATGTTGAGTTGGAACTATGCCGCAAGCACCATGGATCCAGCTTTGGTCATAGGCACATGCAAAGGGCAACCCGCACACTCAATTATCACAACATATTGTACAATTATAACAACATAGTTAACCAAGGCAAAATCATATTCTTTACTAAACAAAATATTGCTGTGTATTTCAGAAATTACAACACTATCTCGGTCAAATGTTATTAATCAAGAATGCGATGATTATACAAATCGATAAAGCATACTTAAATATATTAATAATTGTCTATACAAAATATAAATATAACCCATTTTCAAATTCTAAATCAAAACCCAAAACGGCGCTAGACATAAATATAGTAATTACATCAATCGATGTGTATTACTAAAATAATGATATAATCACAATTACAAATTTTCTATATTTTGCACCTTTTCCAGTCATCATCCGAAAAACCCAAAACGGCATTACATACTAATACGACAATTGCTCCAATCAATGCGGTATATTCAAATATAAAAATAATTGTCTTTACAAAATTTGACTATCTTTAGCCGTTTTCAAGATAAAGAGCGAAATCCAAAAGGGCAGTAGATATTAAAATAAAAATTTTACTAATTGATGCGCCAGGCGAAATAATGAGAAAATTGTTGGTGTTGGTGGTGTTGTTGGTGGTTGTGGTGTTGGTGGTGTTGTTGGTGGTGGTGGTGGTGGTGGTGGCTTGGTGGTGGTGGTGATGGTGGCGGTGATGGTAGTGGTTGTGATGGTAGTGGTGGTTGTTGCGGTGGTGGTGGTTGTTTTGGTGGTGAGGTGGTTGTGGTGGTTGTTTTGATGGTGTGGTGGTTGTGGTGGTGGTGGTGTGTGTTGTGGTGGTGATGGTTGTGGTGGTAATGGTTGTGGTGCTGGTGGTGGTGGTGGTGGCGGTCCAGATCAGGGTGCCGAGAGCGAGATCCATGTCTGGAGCTAAAAAATGCTTAGTTGAAGAAAACTATTGTGCAGATTTTGTTACTGGATGTAGGAATATTTGCGGTGACCTCGCGGTAAATGACCTTTGTATCTGGTAAAAATGACCAGGACGGACCTTAGAATTTCCCATGTTAAATCCCATAAGAAACCCGGTTTTCTGTGCTCGTACGAAGGTATCTTACCTACGTGCAGAGTATCAAAAATTCATATTTTTAGAGTACAACATTATTTTTTCTAAGCTCTGCTGTTTATTTAAAGAAATTTGACCAAAACAAGTGAGACGGAAATAAATCAAATTGACATTTCATTTGCCAACTTTGGTTTCTGAAAATATATTTTACTTAGTATAACGGCACTAGAGATCTACAGGCAACTGCAGTTGATCGATCTGTGGCAAAGAACAGTTGGGCCTACATAAAGAAAGAACAAATTTGGCCTCCAGCTAAGAGCTGAAAAGAGAATCTGATTAGGATGGGTAAGCGCGGAAAACTCATCGATACACGCAAGACATCTCCTACCTGTCGAACAAAAAAACGTACATCGCTCTTGAAGTACTGGGACGAGTAATGTAGAAAATAAACTCGAAAACACGCTATTAAATAATAGTAGGATCCATTATCTTTACAAGCCGTTAGATGGGAAACACAACAGAAAGCAATTATACGTTATCGGAATGTTTAACAAATTAACGGATACCTAAAACAAGGTATGGACTATTTTACTTATCGAATAAATTTTGGTTTTAAAAGCAAAATGGATTTGAGTTAAGATTATGTTAAAGCGGGCTTATTCTGAATAGGTACACTATATATGATATTGTTGGAGAATTTAAAAATACAAATGGTATTTATTCGAGCGGGTAATGACTTAACCAGGGAAAAAAGGGTATATAATTTATGTTGAAAATTAAACGTAACAACCCCCCAGCAAAATTAAACAGGTCGGGGTAGGAAAGCCAAAATCCGGGAATGGACAGGACCCAAAAAAACCCCAAACAAAACAAAAAGTAAAAAAAAATTGCTTCAAACTAAAATAACATTCGTTAGAACAAAAACACAGAAAAAGAAAAAAGAAACCCCCAAAATAACAAGGCCGGCCACAACAGAATGCGGATAGAAACGAAAACAAAAACAGACACCAAACAAAATTTGGCTCGAAGGCCAATAATAGAAAGAGAGAAAGAGAAAAAAGAAGGAAGGAAGGGAAGACGGGTAATAAGCAATCGAGGAGAACTAAGGTGGAACGGCCTCAGCACCACGGAGTCGTCAAAGGACGGATGTTTCTCGGAAGAAACAGAAAGGTTATCAACCTCAAGAGAAGAAAAGAAACGAGGAAGAAAACCAACAGTGCAAACCAAAACAGGACTCAAAGGTCAAGCCTTAAGTAAACAAAGAGACAACAAGGGAGAACGAGAGGAAAAGAGGGAGAGCGCTGGTAAAAGGAAACGATGTACTACTAACTGTGCTAACTAAAACCGAAGAACCAAAGAAAAGAAATGCTAACTAGTCCTAAAGTCGACTAAGTCGTGGTTTCCAAAAAAGAAAAACGGACTAGAAAGCAACTACCGCAGGAGCGGATGGACGAAACATAATCGAACTAGGGACCGACAGAAAAAAAAGACCAGCAACAGGAAAAAGGAGAGGAATGTGGAAAGAGAGGAACGAGAAAAAAGAAAGAACCAAAAAGAATAACACCAAGCACCAAGTACAAAACCAAAAAAAAACGAATAACCGTACAAAAGAAAATAAAACAGAATCCCGGTGTAGTTATGTATGAGTAGGTGTGTGCGTGTGCGCGTGTGTGTATACGTGTGTATGCGTGGGGGTGGATGTGTAAGAAGTGTGTGTATCTGTTGTGCATGTATAAAGTGTGGGTGTATGTGTCGGTGTGTGTGTATATGTTGTGCGTGTATAAAGTGTGCGTGTGTGTATGTGTTGTGTTGGACCACTGTATCCGCCTCTTACGACAGGCAGGTCGTACCGTGGGACTATTCTATTCCCGGACCCACACGGGGTAAGAAAAAAAAAGAAAACCCAGCAAAACCAGGAAGTAAAACGAAATCGTAACGTCCAAAAATTCAAGTCCGAAGGACAGCAAAGTCGGCATAAGAATCTAGGGCGCGAAGACTAGATATTGGGCTTAAAGCGTTTACCCCGCCAGAAGGAGAGCAAGGACATTAGGACTTCGCAACATACATTTTCCGGTTGGGAAGAAGCATAGAACAATGTCTGCATGTTGGGCAGTTTTCTGCCACACGGAACATCAGTGGTGTAGGAGTTATAGTATGAAGTTGAGAAAGTGGTAACGAGGGTGGAGATAATAGTGGTTGTCGTAAATTATGCAACTCAGAACACGTTATGGAAGAAGGTTGTTTGTTTTTAGAATTGGTGGTAAGAAAGTGAACGGTAGAAAAGGAAAAAGTATGAGTTGTACGAGAATCAACCTTACGAAAAGAAACACAAGCAAAGCACACTTCAGTTAAGTTATCTAGAGGGGACAGAAGTAGATAAAATTTCAACGACGTTCGATAGAGGACTAGAAGTATCACAGTTGGGAAAGAAAACAGCATTGGCTGTAGGAATATCAACTCTATATAAAGTCGCAGAATACGATAACACTTCAACCATATTACATAAAGAAACAGGATCAGGTAGAAGTTCATCAACGTTACAAGAACAAAAAGTATCAAGTAGAACTTTGCCAATGTTAGATAAAGGAGTAGAATGAAGTTTATCAACATGAAAGAAATGAGCCGCACCAGACAGAATTTCATCCACCTTACACGAATAAACAGTGTCAGGAAAAACTTCATCCCCAATAGATGAAAAAGCAGAATCAGGTTGACCCTCGTCAACATTAGACAACAGGACATCAGCTAGGATGTCACCAACCTTAGCTAAAACAACAGAAGCAAGTAACATTTTGGAAGCATGAGAAAAATGAGTAAGAGTAGGTAACGAAACAGGAGCAGGTAAAACTTTGACGACAACAGCAACAGGCATCACAGCTACGGGTTCCCTAACAACAGGACCTTCTCTATCCGTATTAGAAATTATCTTCACTTCAGCTACGGCTGTGATTGCAGGTACGACAGAAATTTCTTGAGTAGAATTATTTAAGAAAGCAGGAACAGGTAAAATCTTGACAAAAACGGCAAGAGACATTAAAGATACAGGTTCATGGACTTCAACAGGACCTTTGCAGACTGAATTAGAAGTTATCGTTACTTCAGCGACATTTGTTTTTGCAGACACGACGGGAATTTCTTGGGTAGAACGTTTAAAAAAGCGGGCACCAACTTTTGAGAAGTTAGCTGCAAGTCACTAATTCGAAGTATGGGTTGTAATGGTGGTGGATGCACCGTTTGGGGTGAGAGTGAATAAGTAGAGCGAGCAGAAGGAGGAGTAGAATAGGATGTAGAACTAGAAACGGAAGAAAATTTGTTCGAAGCTACATTTGCCGAAGAAGGGTATGGTTTGATAGTAGGAGTCGGATGACCTGGATGAAGGACAGAAGAGAAAGTAGACTAAGAAGCAGAAGAAGTTTGGCTCTTAGAGCTGAGAACAGAATTGAAAGTGTAATTCGAAGACCTATTAGTAGTAGGATGACAGTGTGGACAGTTGCGGCGAGAAACTCCCTTATATCCGCAACCATGGCAATGAAGTACTTAAGGACAAGTACAGCGTGTTGAAACATGACCAGGTTTGTCGCAATTAAAGCAGATGACCTGACGAGTAGAAGCAGAACTAGGAAGAAGAATAGTAGAATGTACGGAAGAAGTATCGGATCTACCCGTAGGCATAGGAGAAATATTAACAAATCGGTCATGTGAAGCAAAAGTATTTTCCTCAGTAGTAGCAACCTTATACGCAAAATCCGAGGGTTCAAAATGTTGGATCAGTAAATTGGACAACGACTTCCAGTCAGAAAAACTATGCCGGTAACCACGATACCAAAGTAACGCTTTAGCCGCGAACAAGTCCACTGCAGTCTCAAATAACTGCAATTTTGACACATGTTGAGTTCGTCGGAGTTCTTCGACTCGTTCCAAAAAAATTATGTACGTTAAGAATGTTTGGATTACCAGAAAATTTGAAATTCCACTCCCACACAGGAAAGCCTTGGTGGGAAGCCGAAAAAGGGGTCATTTCGAATACGAACAAGAAAGAAATTGGTAGAAAGTAACTAAATAAAGTCTAACCGTAACTCGATAGAAGTCAAAAGAAAAGTTATTGCGAATACAGGACAATCTAAAACATATCCGACAGGTAAACTTCAGGAACACCAATGGAAGCGAACTAACAAAATAGAAATTAGAATAGAGCCGTAGAATAAAAGAAAAATCGGAGAAAGAAACCATTCTAGACTTGACGAGGAGAACAAAATGTACAGGGAGGGAAGGAAGAAAAAATTTTGGGCGCCAGCGTTTTCAATGGACTGGGATTATTGGCGAAAACACAAGTCCAATAATCTGACATGAGCTAACCAAGGATATTTAGCAATCACAGAAGAGAACAAAATCAAAATTCAAGAAGATCGAACCCATACAAAAATAAAGAAAACCGATCCTCATATGAGGAACACCAAAGAGCTGAAAGAAAAAGAAAAAATAAACAATAGGTCGAACGTAAAGGAAGAAAAAACAAGTAGGCATCAGGCCGAGAAATGCGGGTAATGTAGTAACTTAGGCACTAACAACAAAAAAAATCGGCGCCAAAATTAACTAAAACAAACTCGGGGCAAAAACTAATCAAAATCAAATCGAAGTAACTGTTGACTAAAACGAAATCGGGGTCAAAGTTACATGAAACAAAATCGGAGCCCCACGCCAGATGTATTTTTAGAATAAATCAACAAATCGTCAATGTACGCGATAATAGAAACGTCTAAATCATTTCCAAATGCCGCCTTTAGTACCCTAAGAAAACTTCCGACTGATCTGGACAACTCAAACGACATTACTTCGACCAAAAATCCAATATAATTCCAGCACTCCTTCCTAACCAGTACCCCTGTCAATACGATGACGTAAGATCAAGCACGATTAAGAACTGTCCCGCACTAAACTGAAATAAAACAATTATTAGAAGTCGGCAGTACCACGTTATCCCTTCATATTTTTGTATTTAAAACTCGAGCGTCCATACGCACCTGAATTGAAAGAAGCATCTTTTTCTTACCACAACCAGTGGGCTAACGTATTCTATGTATTTTTTCTCAATCAATACAAACTGAATCATTTCCTCCACGTGCTTCTTTAGCTATGCCCCGTAAGTATGGGGAATGGGATAACTTTTTATATAGAATGGTGCCATGTTCTTCATGATAATTTCATGCTCACAACCCCACGTGAAACCCGGAAAAAAATTTCTTATACTGCCGCAATAAATCAAACAATCTTTCCTTATACCTAGTTTCTAACATTTTCACTTTTTGTGCAACCCCTCTATTTTTCGTGTTCAGATTATAATTATTTTGCAGCTACCGCCTGAACTTTCTCTTTCATCTCGACCGAAATCTCACTAACCTACTCCTTCCTTGCTCTGATCTGTCGATAAAAATTTCAGATTCTGCCTTTTTCCCTCTAACGCTCCAATTATACTACGCATCACTCAGAAACAATAACAACCAAAATTTGGTTCATTCAGTTACTCCCCAGAATCTCTTGTCGCAATAGATTATGCACAACTATGAACGCACATTCAAAGCGCACCTCACCATTAAAAACTTACATATAAACTAGTCGCTTAACTTGTTGCTCTTTTCCTTTAAGTGCCTTACAAACAGTAGCGCCCTTAGCCGACAACAATGGAATAGATCTTTTAGCTTCCTGAATTTCATCACAAAAATCCGGACTTACATAACACATAAAAGAGCCGTTTTCAACTATTACTTCAACATCATCGCCTTCAATGCTCACTCGCAATAATGGGACTTTCTTGTCCGAACCATCATCAGACTCGCATTCGCCTAACAATTCCTCAGACTGCTAAAAAGAGTAGCCACTATGCACTCATTCCGCTGATCTGCGGCTGGTTGGCTTCGGTCTTCATCATTTCCTTCTCTCGACTGATACGAAACTCGATTATTACCATTATTATGAGAATATCCTGCCACATTTTGGTTATTGAAATTATAACCCCCACATTGCCATCTCTGCGACTCTCCTGTCTCATAAGTGCCTACCTATTTCAATTCATTATATCACACTCGTCAGCGGCATCAATTCGCCTTAAATAGCGTTCAAATTCATCAATCGACTTTGTTGCAGTATTCCGTGCAAACATGAATGAAAACATCAAAGTCAGTAAAGAAACCGTCTACACTGAATATCGCAACAAAACAGGGACAGAATGGTAGAATCGAATTTGAATTCAGACTAGCTCAAAAACGTCATAGAGTGGCACATGGGTGTTACAGAAAGAACACATTGGAAACCTCACTAAAACTATATTGTCAACATTCAATCTCTAAAGACTATTTACAAAACAACAAAGAACCCAATAATTTGCGCAATCGTCCTGTATAACGTGATGGACACAACATAAAAATATAATTATAAACATTTAAAATGGCGTGGATAAAATCATATTATCTAAATAGCTCCTACATACCTACATACCACTATAGTGTTTCTAGTCCTAAGAAATTATACATAAAATTTACAGTAGCACCTGCTTTGGCGAGTGCACTTCGTGAAGTTTAAGAAATATTGTAACATGAATTTTTAAATATCATAATCAAACAGTAATTAGCAAGTTGTGGACGTTAACAGAAAGGTATACAGTAGAAAGTACTCCAACGATAGCTTTAACAATAAGGTACCTAATTGTTCGTGTTGTAAGCGTAGCGTATAGTCTTAATTTTAGTGCGAACACACGCCCCGAAAAAGAGAAATGTCTATCTTCCAAAACAGCATCAAAAATAACGAAAACAGAAAAACTGTACTTTAAGCTATCGCCTTCTTGCTAGTATCATCTTAGAATGAGGAAATGCGACTGCATTTTTCTATGGGCTGGATACTGAAACCACCAGCTTAACTTATACTAGCACAGAAAGCATTTTAAAAGTGCGACTTCACAACATGTTTTTTCTAACTAGTCCTAAAAGTCAATTAAGTCGTGGTTTTTGAAGAAAAGAAAAAAGATCTAAAAAGCACTTACCACATGAAGCAGATCGAAAATTTTACTAAGTTCGTATGAGAATTAACAGTAAGAAAACCAGCAGAAGGATAAGGAAAGGAAGGTGGATCAAAAGGAATGGAGAAGTAAAACTAAGAGGAAAAAACTCTAACCTAAACATAAAACTATAAGTAAGTAGCACCAAAACTAAAGAAAAGTGGGAACAACCAAAAATAGGTACAAGTGAGAGGAAGAGCAGGTGTGGGTGTCTGTGTGTGTTTTTATGTGTGTGTGTGTGTGTGTGTATGTGTGTGTGCGTGAAGTGTGCGTGCATCCATGTGTACGAGCATGCGTGCATGCGGGTGGGTGGGTGAGCATGGGCGTGGGCATAGGCGTGGGTGTGTTGTGGGTGTGGGTGTGTATTGAACCGCTTTAGTCACCTCTTACGACAGGCAGGTTATACCGTGGGACTATTCTAATCCGGACCCACACGGGGTTGGGTAAGTACGAGAAGCAAAAAGAAGCGAAAGAAAACCAATCAGAACACTAAAAACATTAAAAAACAAGAAATCGTAATCTCAAAAATCAAGTCCTAAAGAAGGGCTGAGTCGGCATAGAAATTGGGGACTCAGAGGACTAGTAGTGGAGCTTAAAACGTTTGCGTCGCTAGAAGGAAAATGAAGCGAGATGAGGAACAGTGGTGTTTTGCCGACCTACATCTTTAGGTTCTGAATCAATATAGAGAGTATTTTCTGCCTCTTATTTCTTTTGTTAACTGGTTTCGTTGGTTGAGTTACTGGAGCAGGAGGTAGTATTATTTGGAGAATTTTCCACAAAATAGGAGTAACAGGAGGTGTAGCAGTTATAACACGCAGATGAGAAGGTGGTGGCAAGGGTGGAGGTAGTGGTGGTTGTTGTGTTTTAGGAAAGTCGTTACTCATTATGGAAGAGAGCCATCTGTTCTTAGTATTGGTTGTAAGAATATCAACGTTAAAAGGGTGACAGTATTGGCGGTAAAAGGAACAGAATCAGATACCACTTCAGCTACTTTAGATAAAGGAGCAGAATTTGATAGAACTTCATCTACATTACCTAAAGGAACAGAATCCAGTAGAATTTCATCAACATTAAGTAAAGAAGCAGAATCAAGAAGAACTTCATCAAAAGGAGCAGAATCAGGAAGAACTTTATCAACATTAGCTAAAGGAACAGGATCAAGTAGAAGTTAATCAACATTAGATAAGGGAACAGAATCAAGTAGTATATCATCAACATTTGGTAAAGGAGTAGAAGCAGGCAAAACTTCAGTCGCAATAGGAACTGATTTTTCGACAATAGGAGATAAAGAAACAGGATCAGGTAGAACTTGGACAACAACAGCAACAGGCATATAGTTATGGATTTATCAATTTCAACAGGACCTTGAACTCCAAACGTCAAAACTTTTGAAAATTGTCCCGACCGATATGTGAAATGCACACGTGTGTTAGCTATTATTAGTAAAGTCACTTTGTTGTAGTGGATGGTACTAGTCAGGTTTTAATTTTTTACTGCATCCACCTAAATCTGATTAAACAGATTCATAAAATTGATTTAAATATAAATGACAAAGCCTGGATAAATTTACGCATACAATAAAAAAGAAAAGTACACCAAATAGGGCTTCAATCTCTCAACTAGTTAAAAAGATATGATTTTTTTCCCAAAATTGTTAATTTTTTTAGCTCTATCTAAATATTTAGTTTTAGGGTTACAGCAATTATACTTTCTTATAACGATATGTAGATAAAGGAATTGGAGGAATCATGTGTTCAGTAGTTAGTGTTAAATCACTGTGACCAACGTGGAAGTCTGAACGATATTCTATATCACACTCAAAAATATACTCTACATCGAAATTTTCTCCTTTTAAAAATTTGAAATCACTGTATGGTGGGTACCCCGACATAACCACACTATACCAATTATTTATGTCGTACGTTAAATGTATATAATCCTTATTTGGACTGAATTGATCACCCATGTAATTATTAACCCAAGAATTGCAATCAGAGTACTTTTTATCATGTCGATCTAGATAAAATTGTATACACCTATTTTTTGTTTTCATACCAACTTATGATCACTATGCTGTAATTATTTTAATTAAATATATTGTGGTATGGTTTTAGGTGTTCGGATGCTGGATGGTGTAGTTAACGACGCTGTTGAAGCGAGAGCTTTAGGTTTAAATCCAGATCATATCGACATTTACAGTGCATCATGGGGTCCTGAAGATGATGGTAAAACTGTAGATGGTCCTGGTCCTCTTGCTCGACGTGCTTTCATTTATGGAGTGACAAGTGGACGTAGGGGTAAGGGTTCAATATTTGTATGGGCTTCTGGAAATGGAGGTCGGCATACAGATTCCTGTAATTGTGATGGATATACCAATAGTATTTTTACATTAAGTATTTCAAGTGCCACGCAAGGAGGGTTAGTTAATTATATTAAGAATACTTTTTACTTAAAATGTAATCGTTTTAGTTACAAACCATGGTATTTAGAAGAATGTTCTTCAACATTAGCAACAACATATAGTTCAGGTACTCCTGGGCATGATAAAAGTGTGGCAACTGTTGATATGGATGCTCACCTTCGTCCTGATCATATTTGTACGGTTGAGCATACCGGTACATCAGCATCAGCTCCTTTGGCTGCTGGAATATGTGCACTTGCACTAGAAGCTAATCCTAGTCTTACTTGGAGAGATATGCAATATTTGGTAGTATTAACTGCACGACCAGCTCCTTTAGACAAAGAACCTGGTTGGATTACAAATGGTGTAAAAAGAAAAGTTAGTCATAAATTTGGTTATGGGTTAATGGATGCAGGTGCGTTAGTTAATTTAGCTGAAAAATGGACCACGGTACCTCCTCAACATATATGTAAATCTCAAGAACTAATAGAAGATCGACAAATTGATGCAACATATGGATATTCTCTTGGGGTACATATGGATGTTAATGGTTGTGGGGGAACTGTCAATGAGGTTCACTTTCTGGAACATGTACAGTGTAAAATTTCTCTGCGTTTCTATCCTCGTGGTAATTTACGTATTTTACTAACTTCACCAATGGGGACAACTTCTACACTACTATTTGAAAGGCCGCGTGATGTAGTTAGTTCTAATTTTGATGACTGGCCATTTTTAAGTGTACATTTTTGGGGAGAAAAAGCTGAGGGACGTTGGACACTACAGGTAGTCAATGCTGGTAATAGGCATGTAAATCAACCAGGAATTCTTAAAAAATGGCAGTTAATATTTTATGGAACTTCTGTTAATCCAATACGTCTTCGACCGGCAGGTTCCCAATCGACTTCATGGAAATCACCTTTGAATACTTTTACATTCCCTACTCAACCTGATCTTATTACACAGGAAACTCCAGTAACTGGCAACGACTACTTCAATTCAGATTTATTTCGTGGTTTCAATAACTTTCCAAATATTTATACTTTTGCTGGATCTGATCCTGAGCAGGCTATTAGTTCAATGGATGGTAAAAAGACAAACGTTCGTAATGATAACCGTATTGATGCAGATGATGATAACAAGGAAAACTGTGATCCAGAATGTGATGACCAGGGTTGTTATGGCAACGGTGCTGATAAATGTATTGCCTGTAGAAATAAGCGTTTAGATAAGTAAGTTGTAAATATTATAAAACTCGTTATGAATTAATTTTATTTTAGAACTTGCATAAGTACATGCCCTCCTAGAAGTTATGCAGATAATCTGGCATTGTGTCGTCCATGCCATGAGTCTTGTGATACATGCACTGGTCCTGGGCAATCCAACTGTTTATCTTGTTCGCCAGGACATGTAAGGGTACTGGATTTAGATATGTGTATGCAGCAATGCCCTGAAGGATATTTTGAGAGTACGTTTGTTAAAATATTAATAAACAAATTTATAAGTGTATTTCAGATTTTATTGATAAAACATGTACTCCGTGCCATCCTAATTGTGCTAGTTGTCAAGATAAACCAACCCACTGTACAAGCTGTGACCATCATCTTTTACTTCATAAATCAAAGTGTTTAGCTTCGTGCCCTTCTAAAACATATGAAACAGAAGATTATACGTAAGTACAACTTTTTTAATAAATAATGCAAATTGCAATTTTGATTTTGATTTCATAAATCTATGTATGATTATGAAAGACTTTTCAAAAACGCTCCATAACATTACTGATTTAACTATTTATACTTATGCATCTAATTATCATATTCGTTCACAGGCAACTTATATAAGAATTTAATCAATAATATCTACCAATTAATTGGTGTCTTTATTGATTGAAGAATTGATAGAATTTGTGAGGCTTGTTATAATATTTTGTTAGCAATATGTAATTAAAATATATTAATTATATTGTCCTGATATGTGCATTTGCCGATGCTTTAGTGCCTAGATATATACCCATATTTAAAATAAATGGACATTATGTTAAACTCTTACTAAACATACATGAATTATTTCAAAATATGGTTTCAAAGATTTTATTGGATACAAATTAAACGTAATTTACTAAGCAACAGAAAATATGTGTCCTCAATACTAGATTTTAAGAGCATTAACACACCATCGATTGACAAAAAGTTTTCTAAATCTAAATATTAAATCATACGGAACTTTAATTTTGCATGTCACTAAGTCGACATAATCTAATTAACAGAATTTAAAGCAATTGAATTTTAATTTAAATATAAATACTAAAAATAAACTTTACAAGAAATAAAGCTTGTGCATAAAAACTCATCTGTATGCTGACTTGTTTACTAGAAAATACTACAAACCGTTTTACAATGACTTAGCAACTTGCCTTTGGCCCGATGCAGGTGAAGACATTACAATCCTTATCAGATCCCTTGATTACAGCTGTTTCATGGGAGTATTTTCACCGAGTATAATTTGCCTTGATAATTTATATTAAGTAGATAGATGCAACAGCTTTACTTGTTATTTTTGGTTAAAGACATTTTCTAACATTAAAGTAAAAAATTTAAATTGCATGATGTATTACAATATGATCGTTTAAACATATGAGCGAATGATTTTAATAATTCCTTCTTAGTTTTATGACTTCAAGATTTCATGAATATAAAGTTTTGTGAATCCCTAGTTGCATATAGTTTATTTGCCTGTTCACTCAAAATATTACACCACCAATAAAGTTTGCTTTAGATTGTGAACTTTCAGCCAGCCTTTGAAAGTGAAATCTTCCACATGTTAATTCTTTAAAAATTTGAAGGTGAGTGCTTACAATCGACAAATTTTCTGGGATTGGCAAGTTCCGAAAGTATTTTTTGGACTTAAATATATTTTTGTAACATAAAATCTTCAAGTTAGGGATTAACGAAAACAATCATATGACCTGAATTACAAACAACTTTCCTTCGATGCCTTTAATAACACTTAATATAACTATTTATATTAGGAGAATTCGTAAATTTTATAAAATAACCAAATAGACATTTTAGTATTTCAACATATAAAAAAATGCTTCAATGCATATTAAATTATTCTCAACTTCAATGTAACTAATAATTGTGACATACACAGGACCAGATTCAGGAAATAAAGGGAATTACTTTACGCTAATGCAAAAAAATTAATAGATTTATTAAATATAAGCGAATGGAAACTGGTAATCCAATAATTGAAATAGGTATGTTACAGATGAATTCACATCACATGTAACAAAGTAGAAAATAACAAGCAATTAAAAGAAGCTAAATTATTCCAATACTAGATTCATAATTTGGTTTGAATTCATATTTTACTTTGGCTGTTTTTACACGCATAGGAATAAGAATACATATCACTTCTCGTATTAATTTATTAGGATTATATATAAACAAAAGTATATTAGGAAGTAGATGTGGGCATGAACTTAACTCTCAATGGCTTGTACTATGATTGTAACAGTAATAAAACAGAGCAGCATATTATTTATGGGGGCAAACAGTAAATGTTACTTAGTAACCATCCCTATTTTTTACAAGAAACGGGGGCGGATGAGTAATCTATAGGTCATTAACATATGGTATTTTGTACATCATATACTTGATCGGTCAAATCAGGACCATGACGTCATATAATTTCCTATTAGCTACGTTGCCAAATATTGAAAATGTGTTTACTAGAATATAGTCGAGAGGTGTATATCATTATTTAGTTTATATATAATTTAGTATATTTTTATACACCCTCAATTTGTACTTTACTAATAAGGCTAGCTCAGAATCTTGGTGATAATTTTTATTTTGAAAACCTCCTAAATGTAGGCAACCAAACTCTCAATCCCTTTCTTTCAAAAATTCTATACATGTGGCGTTAATATCGTGATGCCAAGAAGGTTTACAAAAGCTTGTATGATAAAAATTGGATTTTAATTTTTGGTATTTACTGAAAATCAAGATTTAATAAAAACACAAAACTCTCTCACACAAAAATTCATGACCTGATTTAGCTGCATCAACAATTTAAGAACTGCACTGGATTAACTGAAATATTTTTAAGAATTCCACTATAGTTTCGACTTGGCATAAAATGGTTTTCATCTTTTTCTACATAGAAGGTGATACTATAAGCTGAAGTCTATTAAAAATAATCCAAAAGATCAGAAAATGCAACAAATGCATTGTTGAAATGAAAAGTCTCCAGTGAGATGCGTGATTTGTAATCGCAATATGCTCTTTCTTCCATCTATTTACATGTTTTCTTTTTCTAAATTGTACCAGAGGAGAAGTGAGCTAAAAACTCTTTCTGCAGTCAGGATTAGCAGCTGCAACAGCAAAAAATACATGCATATAATGTTTTCATCTATGGGTTAAACCAGAGGCCGCCATACTTTTTAAATCATCAACCACTTAAAATTTTCTAATTCTCTTGTCTAACCCCCTCTATAGGAAATTGTTAAAAGAGAAAACATTTATGGAATTCTGAAATTATTTATTGTATTTTTGCAAAATCAAATTTTTATAAATCGATGAGAAGGACGTACTTGATAATGATTAGTAAGATTAGCAATGTTTGGTTTGAAATTTGTTAGTTTTACTGTTAAATCGCCCGGAATTACACATTCAATTTATTTCTTTGCTTTGCTAAAATAAAATTAATTTACTGAAGCCAGGTTCAAGCATATACGAGCTTGGGAATACAATTAAAAAGAACAAATGTTGCATTATAAAGTTTTGGATCTTTTTGCTTAATATTTATGTTCATCCAAAGTTAAATTATTAAAGAGCATCTTGCTACAAGGTCAAATAATAATTCAACGAGTTCATCTTGTAAATGACTGACAATGTTTTCAACTAGAGATGATCTTCTTTTTGTTTCCATTAAGTACTAATAGCCCAATTATTACATTGAAATGCCACAGCTACTCCTACAATAAGTACACAAAGGTTAAACACTTTGCTTTTACTAAAGAAAATGTGAATTCTCATTCGACCAGTATGAAACTGAATATAAATACAAGCACGTTACGAACATTATACTTGTAATCTATTACTGATAGTATAAAATACTTAAATTATAATTAATATAGAAGAAAAGAACCAGGAATATCTTGAGAGTCGGTGCACTGAATATTAGAAGCATGAAGAAAGTAGGCAAGCTAGAGAATTTGAAAATTGAAATGGCTAGGATAGCATTAGATATTGTAGGGATTTGCGAAATTTGGTGGCTAGAGACGGGAGATTTTTAGAGCGTTGACTTTCGGGAATTCTTACAAGATCAGATGAAGCAAATTTATGTGCTGTGTAGAAAAGTACTTCCAAAGAACGTAAAAATATTGTTACGTATGCTTTTACCGGTGGGTTGCACTTTGGCAGTTGTAGCTTACATGGGTAGCGTAGCCACTGAATGACTTGCTCGCTGGTCATTGTAAGGGATGTTACGTAATGGCAATTGCAAATAGGAAATGCGGGCTCGATTAGTAGGGCAAGGGGGTCGTGACGGAGAAATGATCAAACCTTCAATTGCTCATTATTTATTCATTATAAGAATAAGGTGGTTTTCATTTATACATCTAATTAACAAATAACATAGTTTCATATAATGTTGCTTTATAGTTGTAAAGCGGTTCAAAGCATTAACTTAACCTAACAACTGTTTAAAGCGACTAGAACTTACATGTTAGGATATGGGGGCTCTTTAGGTTGTACCAACAAGAGTACTACAACTACACCACGAAAGCCCAATCGAACGGAAGAGTAGTAAGTCGAATGGAATTCTGTAAAATCTGTCTGTCATTCCATGGTCCTTCCTTATTTATTAACAATTCAACGGATCCGCGGCTCGTCTATCTAACACAAAGGTACTGATTAGCTTAAGGCTATGGTTTGGGTGGTTTACCATTAAGTCTGTGATGCATGAGCCTTGATATCATATTCTCCTCAGGGTTGCTGATAGAAACGGATCTCCTCTATAACAAAGAGAACGAATCTTAATTATTTAGGAAACCGATTTTCCTAATCTACCAAATTTGCTCCAAAAATTATAATGTAATAATTCTAATAATTGAACATGAAAACACGTCTAAACTGAATTTTACGATTTATATTAAATTCGTATATAACGCTTCTACACTTCAAATTAGCAGAGTCCATTTATCGCCAAAACTTGTTCACTAAGTTACAAATTATTTAAAGATTTAGTAAATAGCATTTTCCTTTGAACAGATTTGACACTAGCAGTAGCATGGTCAAATTCTGAACATTCTGCTTGACAAACGCTTGAGTCTAATTGAGTATTACAAATTAAAAATCGTTACCAGATATTTCACGTTCGAGACATGTATCATGGGCTGACAACCAGGCAGATATTATATTGTGAGGGTTTGATCCAGCTCAATTAGCAAATTCAAATCTTTGGTGAAAGGGTCCGAATCGGTTATCGAGTGATTTTGTTAAAAATTTATCCCAAAATGAAAACAATTTAATTGAAAACATTCCAGAGAAATGTAAAATCAAATATGCATGTATTACTGTTAATCATATATCGATGTTTTGAACAGTTTTCCACACTTTTTAAATTACAATGCGTAACAGTTTATTATATACGATTGGTCAGAAATACACCAATCAATAGAAAAATAAAGTTGAAGGTATTTTGACTAAAGGCAAATTAAATAATTCATTAATTGCACTCATTAGATTAGTTCAGCTACAGAGCTTCTCAGCAAAAATACATGATCTAGTAAGTTTTAGTCAGATTAATAAAAGATTGAATATCGTAGTAGTACGATATTCAGTCTATTTATTATGATGGATCTTCACCAAGACACTGCCGAATCTATTTATGTATGTCTAGTCAGATTTCACACGAGTAATTCATTGTCTTTAAATCCTTTTTTGGATAAAGCTAAACTTGTACGAGTGGGTGGTAGACTTGCAGTCATTTATTATTGAAGATAAAATATTTCCAATTGCATTACCGGAATAACAAATTTTCATAACATTAGTTATACACGACGAGCATCATCAGCAATTGCATGCTAGAGCTCAAACAGTCTTAGCATGCATATTAAAATTTTGGTCTTTGAATGGTCGCAATGGAGCGTTCAATGTTTTGAAAAAATGCGTTATATATTTTAAGATTAAACTAATTGACATGTCATAAAATGGATGTAAATTCTCCTGCATGAGTTACACAAACTAGACCGTTTCAAATCTGTAGAATAAGTTATATGATGGAACCTTTCAATTTGAAAGCTGGTAATCGAAATTCATAAAATTATCAAGGCATATGTATGTATTTTCATTTGTTTCTCAATTACGGCAGCTCATATGGAGTCAGTCGGAGATTTAACGACTGAGATTCTTTTATCAATGCACTGAAACGATTTGTGTCAAGGCGAAGTTTATGTACTGTGTATATTCAGATAACGCCACAACTTTTGTTTAAATTTAAAACAATTTACAAGTTATCATTCAAAAATCATAATCAAGTTTCAAGATATTTATCAAAAAATGGCATCACTTGGAAATATATACCCTCTCTGTCACCACATTTTGGAGACTTGTGGGAAGCTGCGATAAGGTTTGCTAAGTCTCATGTGAAAAGCTTGGTAATATAGATTTGTGTTTATTGCCTATTGAACTGTGAATTATGTAGCTATTAATTTTTTGTTTCTACACATTCACTCATTGTTTTTTGTTTATAATTTGTATTTGTAATATCATGCATTTAACAACGTTTTTGTCATATTGTTTGCTTTTCATACATTAGTTATTTTTTTTTAAAGGCGAGCCTTTCAAGATTAGAGGGATGATCCGTCTTGAATGGCCTCATTCTTATTGTTCACTTTATCAATTTTTATTAATTAACAAATTAACAATCTTTTCAGTATTGTGAACATTTAGATGCACGTATCGCTATTTTTATCATAATTTAATCTTATATCATCATACGGGTAAATGAAGCGTTAAATTATTAAATTTGGAATTATCCAAAATGGTGCAAGAATCCCGTAACAAAATAAAGATTCACCGACTAATTGCAGTGGTGCAGGAGTGGGTCCCTATAGAAATAAATGGGAAAAAATAGAACAATAAAAAAATTGACTTAGATGCAATGTCAGGCTACATTACTAATAAGACTTACATTGAACAACTTTTAATCACTGTCAAGTTTATGGATGCCACTCATCTAATCGAATCTAGTGCAAATCAATCAAGATGGCGAACAATTAGGAGGGGGATTTTAATTACGTTATTCTCTTGATGAAATGGGTTTTCTTTACAACAAGCCACCTCTAAGTTTGAACAAATAAAACAATCAATTTCCACTTTTTATGTCACCTAAAACTATTTTATGATAACATTAGTTCATTTTCCTGTAAACAGGTCTACAAACAACAATTTTAGAATTACTTACATGAATGTATTATATCAGCGACATATGATATTCCTGTAAACAAATACGTGCACAATATTGTAAAATTTCATAATCAGTTCATTTTCACTTAATCAATACCTTGATCATTAACAAGAATATTAATTGATAACATATCTAATTGGTCATTCACTTGTAATGTCTAGATTTTATACCTTTAATGATTTAACATGATACACTTATCAATAATTTATACAATAAGCATCATACATAAATACCACCAAAACCATCGTCTAATTTTAATAAACTACGACTTACAGTTGTCTTCAAGTGACAGTAGGAGCCCATTTGAGCCAAGAGTAATTTTACTGGTCATTGAATGTTTATTTCCAAATTGCCTTTTGCTGGGAACCAAACTGTTCCAATATATTAGTGTTGTGAGTTCTGTCAAAATCCGTGGTACACCACGTTATAGCCATTTATTATTCCATAATCAAAGGGTGTACTTGATTATAAACTTTGCACTATATACCCTTTCATGTACTTTGGTCTATGGTATATAAGTGATTAGTTTGTTATTTTTCGGCACTGTCTAGCGTTCGTCCTTCCTACTCTTCAGATGTTTGGCGGGGTTTGTCATTATATCGTCTTCGTATACTACATTACTCAGTCGTGACACCGTATGATCTCATCACACAAAAATTGTGTGTCCATTACTTGTATATTCTTAACCAATCTGAATAAATACATTCTAACCTTTGTTACACCGTAGGAGAAAATATAATTATCTGTAATTTAATATTCATGAATCTTACCAACAAAACGTTTACATTTTTTTATTACATTGTATTAAAGCATGCCTGAGGTCTTCTTTATATGTAACGTTGATTCTTATTATATAACTAAAATTTTAAAAAGCTCCTCTATATTTGAGATGCATATTAACGAATTCAGTGATATTCACTTAATAATTATAAAGCCCTCTTAAAAAATTACATTTCCACTATGAAAGTTTACAGTTATAAATATTTTGTTTACACTTTTATGGTTTAAAGTAAGTTACGAAACTAAATTTCGTCCTAATATGTATTTTACTATATATAATTTTCTGATTTCGTGGTATAAGTTCATTGCTTTAATTGTACTCAGTGCTCTCATTGAAATTATATTTTCTAAAACCAAAAGAATTGAAATATCAATGTTTAATTAATATTAGCTATTCATGAAATGCATTATACAGAGTGCATCAATAATAATTTTGTCCGTTTTAGATTAATTTTTCTTTTTTTGTATTTGGTTTTATTTCTCATAACACCAAGCTGTTACAAGGGTGAGTAGCAATTATCAAATAATTAGTGTAATAATAATGTCAAACAGTTCTGTTAATTTTTGTGTATGAAGTAACAGCTTTTGATATTAAAATCAAAATCATCAACGACCAGTTTGCTTTTATTCAGTACATCATTTATATGGAAGTGGTCAACAGCTGTTGATCTAAATAAGAGATAACACCAGAATCTGAGTTTCTCGTATATCAACAAATTGTATAGCTGATTGCATTGGTCCAAAGATCAGATGAGGATGATTTCTAAATTGCTGCCACTATATTTTTGAAAATGCATTTGATTGTAACAGATTATGCAGTACAAGAAAATTGTTTGACCAAATTACGTTTTGCGCACATATTACAGCATGATTGCAAGTGTACTTGCTATGTTCAATAGCATCTTATGGTATATTTTGCCTTAATATTTAAATTTTACTCAAACAAATGAAATATAAAATGCTTTATAATTAAAAATGTAACAAATATTCAATTGCATACATATTCCTATAACTCACAGGTATATATTACTTTATTACAGTAACTTTTAACCTATTTGGTATCGTCGCTATATTGCTCATGCAATGCAACTCGAATCAGTGTTGTATATGATCGTATGTCACACAGATAATTGATTTTGCTATTAGTTTGTTAGATTTGCTTATAAATGCTGAATAAAAATATTTTTTTGTCAATAGATGTCTACCATGTCATGAATCATGTGAAACATGTACTGGATCAAATCGAACACATTGTGTATCATGTGATCTGGAACACTTTTGGCATGATGGTTATTGCGTAAAAGAATGTCCAGGGCATCACTATGGGGATCCAAGACAAAGAGAATGCCTTGAATGTCCACCTGGCTGCTCTGAATGTAACAGAACTGCGTGTATTTCATGTTTAGATGACTGGCAAATAAATAATAAAGGCCGGTGTGTACCCCATGGAAGCGAACGCTGTGATACAGGTATATTTAAATGTTAAACTTATGTGTACTGATATTCAATATTTCAGATCAATACATGGATGGTGGTATTTGTAAACAATGCCATTCAACCTGTGAAACTTGTGATGGTCCGACTGAGCATGCATGTCTTTCCTGTGCAAGCCCTCTAATACTTCAAAGTACCCGCTGTGTTGCTGAATGTGAAAAGGGTACTTTTCATGACAAGTTAACACGTTCTTGTGAACCTTGTTTGCATACATGTGGAGCTTGTGTATCTAAAACTAATTGTACAAAGTGTATAAGTGGGTTGCAGGTAATATTCAAATTATAAATTTTCATGCAATGCAATATATGTATTTGTATCAGCTTCAGGGTGGCCAGTGTCAAACAACATGTGCTTCTGGTTACTTCAGTGATAGGGGAAAGTGTTCCCGTTGTTATATTAGTTGTGAAACATGTAGTGGTCCAGGGCATGATCAATGTGTAGCTTGTCCTCATGGATGGAATCTTGCTGCAGGTGAATGTCGCCCTGATTGTCCGGAGGGATTTTATAAAACTGAGTATGGATGTCAGAAGTGCCATTACTCTTGTATCAATTGCATAGGTAGGTATCCTGGGTTATTTTAATTAGTATAAAAGTTTTAGGATACTGTTAGAATGTGATGGTTACACGTTTACAGTTTTATTGTAATATTTTTTCACAGTACTTTGTGGGTAATTAAACAGGTAATGCAACTTAGGAACAAATGCAAATTACAGTGTCTCTAAACAACAAACAAAAGGGTTAAATCCTATACTAGATAGTGAGCAGTTTGTTCTATACTATGTTACATGTTAAAGGATGCTAATGATATGAATGAAATTTATTCTATCGCTGAGGCAAAAGTAATAATGCACCAGCTAGCTTGCAGCGGCGAAGGTTGAATTCTACGAAAACAAATGCAAATCTTTTGAGGGTATACCATCATAAACACTTTTACCTACCTACCTGGAAAGGTCTTTGAATGTTCTGTCCGATAAAAATGTTGAATGCCCACCCACATGGACTTTTCACTCTCAATAGATGATGGGGGTGGTCTAAGAGATATCTAAATGGCTATTTCTGCAATACAGGTTCATGAAACCCTGTGTACACTCTCTCACCTACTAATTTAAATTAAGCACAAACAGTGATAAAACTGTAAGACTTTCACCGAACCTATATTATAAAACATGAAAATCATATTATTTAACAATCACAACCAACAGAAATAATCTAAAGTTCTATTCTTAATTTTGGCCAAATATGTGTGCATCTGAAAGAGAATGAACATCTTAAATTTTATTCAGGTATAATTATTTAACAAATTTGAGTGGTGTATGTAAATTATGCGAATACAATTGTGGTGCTAGTTTCTATTACATTACGCATTTAACTGAGCATGAAATAACATAAAACTGTGCTACTAATAAATTATATGTAAATAATGAAATGTACGTCAGAATATATGACAAGTAGAAAGTAAAACTTCTATCACCTACAGCTTGTGAATCGAGTACAAGGTCTGAACAACCGTTTCAGTATAGGACAAACTTGGGTATCACTAATCCATGTATCCAATTTTCGTTGATAAAAAATATTCACTACAGAAACTGTCACTATGTAACGGTACTTTTACCGAATCCTCGAGTACTGTCGTGTTTGTGACTTGTTTCTTACAAACCCGAAATTAAAATTACCATTACACGAAATATTGTGAATCGGTTCACACACCTGCTTGTCACTCGACTGCAGATAGAAGCTTGTTTGAAAGATTTGAATGAATCTAAATGCTCCCCTTCATTATGCTATGATAGTATTTATATGCAATATTTTCTTTGTTTACACGGTTTGTATGATTTGCATGGAACTTTAAGTTGAGGTCAGGGTTTTTCGGTGCACGAGAATATATGTATTCCACAAGTGGCTATTTAATATTGACATCTACGCATTGGGTGGATCAATACATCTTAATTTTTATATTATTTTATGTGTTTTTGTCAGTTTGAATGATTTACAATGATTTCAGTTTCTTTCAATGCATGAAAAGGTTTACAAATACATGTTTGTAAGATGATTATTCATGGAAAAATATGTTGGTACTTTTTCTTATTTGATATTCAATATGTAATATTCTTTTCATTGCTGATTGTAAAGGAATGTACTAGGTACTTTCCCTGTTTATTCCAGTATTTTACTTTAATATTATAATTGAATAACCCCTCTATAACTGTAAACCGCTCCAGTGTCTATAAATTTGTAGTCCTATTTTCACGTTAAAGCTTCTGTCACAAACTTAAATTAATAAATGCTTTTCTATTTACAAATGTATGCTTTATTAACACAATAGCGTTACAGATATCAAAATGAAACAGCCATTAAAATGAATAGATAAACATTATTTTGAAATATGTACTTACACGACCAGTGCCCAACTTCTAGCTAAAGGTTTTCAAGCTAATCAGTCGTTAGTAGAATTCTTGAATCTAAATGTTTTGTTCATAACTGTGACGAAAATCTTCGATGATGCTGAACCTTTGAGTGATTTAATCTTCTTAATGGTTTTACAGGAGTTGAAACCTTTGAAGGAAACACTGCTGTATTTGTAGATGTCACTGTAATGACAGAGTGTTCATGTATAGATGACTGCAGTTCTGAAACAATTGTGCTTGACTGCTCACATATTACCACGAGTGATTTCACTTTGTACACATCAAGCTTGTATGTCAGATTTCCTTGATTCTTATTAACTCCTATTCTCTGTTAAAAATTCAGTTGGTTTTGTGAATTTATATCGGCTTGATGTTCATGTGTGTGAAATAACGTTTAACTAAAGACAGCAATTTGGTTTTACTCAACTGAATTGTAAATTCTTTCTGGCAGTATAACATGTTCAGCAACTGCCGATTTATTTGTTTGTAATAATGTAATAATGGCAGTTTCATGTATGTACCTTTAGTCAGTGGTATAGTAGTATTATTATCTCATGGCGGGTGACCTTGAAAAAACCTGCGCGAGGAGGAGCTATATTAATAATCAAAATAAAAAAGTGAGACTAGAAAACATTGACTGCTTGCACGTCCAGTGTTGCCAGAGCAAAAATTGTCGAGCAACCAAGGAATGTGTTTTAAATAGTTTTATGTTGATTTTTGCTCTTCTATAAAAATGATCTGAGCTTATTGTTAGATGTGATACCCCAGATTATTGATTGACTGGATCAGTGTACACAAGATATTTTATCACTTATAGTCACTAGTAGAACAAAAACAATTTGGTAGTACTACATATTCGTTTTTTTCAAATCAATAGACGTTTTTGTTTTAAACACAAACTATAAACTATAAACACTATAAAAATGTCAAATGCCCACCTCGAAAATATTACTAAGATTTATTACAAAAACGTTTTACGAATATGTTTACACAATGACACTCATGGTGTTGTAACTAACAAAAACAAACAAAAACAATTTTTAATTAATACCAAAAGGTTTTTATATCATTTGTTATATTAATATTATTATAAATTGCATATATCTCGTGCTTTCTTTTAATGGATCAGAGAATCAACAATTCAGTGCTGTAGAATTGAAAGAAGAGGAACAGTTATAGTATGAAAAGAAAGGTAATTAAGGTTTGCATCTTGTCATGTTATATATTTTTTACATAACCTCATTTATAGTTTAGAAATATTTGCTAAATTAATATATTTTTTACGCACTTCATCGATAATCTAGCTATAAAATAATTCCTTGAATAATTAATAATCTTAACCTTTCTGACTAAACAAAAGCAATATTGCTTATACGACTGAAGTTAGATATACTACACCGGCCTGATCAGGTGCTGTTGATATTATAATCATAGATTATTTAAATCGTCAAACCTGCATAATGTCGTCGAATGCGGAATTCAAATCCGATCGAGTAGTACAATCCACTTGTTTTAATGGATTGACTAGAGACGCTGCATCGGATCGAAAACTGGTTTATGTCGCCAAACTGAAGCGGATTAACACGATCGGATAGAAGCGCCGAGATAAATACAGTCAATAAGAATCCCTTTTGGAGACAAAGAATGGACATGCTTAACAGAATTGATTATGATTGGATTAAAATGTAAAATGATTCAATCACTTTGAAAGCCAATCATTGATTGTTTCAGCTTTAAGTGATCGAGTGTCACAGCACTACTGAACATAATTTGATATAAAGACTGCTTCCCTCTTTAAGCAAGTTTTATTTCAACACCTCAGTAATAAACAATAATGTACAAACAAATGTATTTATGACACATATTTTCTACAACGCTAAATAAAGACCATCATTCAACTATTTTACAAATTATATTTTAAATGGGTTCACATCCTAAACTTTCATCCTCATCATCAGACTCATCGCCTGAGGATAAGTATCCATCTGAATTATCGCTATTTTCATCAACCCGTATAATTAGGTCTTGAACCTCGTCTATTAAAGTTTCTCGTTCCATATAATCCTTTTCAATTTTCTCTACGTGCAGCCATACTATAGTCCACTCGTTGATTTCAATATTTTTTATGTTCTTCTGTCAACTTCCATACATCATCTATTTTGAAGGTTACATTACATGCTGTTACGTGCAGCTTTCCAGTTTTGAAGTTATTCTGTGTTTTCTGCAAAATCTTATCCGGTTCTCGAAATTAATTTCCAACTCGCTTTAATTCTTTGTCTATTTCTATTTTTGAATGGGTCGATTATCTTATCTAGCAAGTGTGGTATGCATGATTTTGATTTTCATTGTCTGTTTGAAGCTTGTAAAAGAGTAAAGTGAACGCTCTTGGTTTTGTTGTATAATTTTATAAGTGCGTATTGAGCATTTGTTTTAGCATCTCCTTGGGGAGGACATGTAATTATACGATAAAAATTAGTGGCGTTTGTCCACTTCGTTGTGGAATTTATTTGCGTCTCCGACTCTTCGATTTTGCGATAAGGCCGTCCAACGTATGTAATTATTTAGGTACAGTATTTATATTCTAATTATTTTTCTCTCATTTTAGTGGCCTTCTTTTTTTTGTACCATTTTTTAGTACTACCTGTTTTAGACTGCCGTCGGTACTACTCTTAGTAGTACCTTTTGTTTTTGCTTTCGATCACCGTTCCTGCTTGTTCCTTGCTTTTGTTTACAAATTTAAACTTGCTGTTCTGGAAGGAAGCAATAGTCGCCCCGCCGATTATCGAGCCCAGAGCTGTGTTGCTGCTACTAAGAGTACTCAGGACACCTGGATCTCGAAGGTCATATACATATTTACCTTAATACCTGTTTTTTTTTGGTATCGCCTCAACAGCCAATTTAAACTACGTTATCAGCTAAATTTATTTACGCTTTAATTATTACAAAATCTCGTTTTATCACAACGAAAGTTATATTTTTTACATTCTTGGAAATTAGAAGTAACGTTTGATAAATTCTTTTGCTTTCCCCTCGGTGCTTACATATTTAATCACTATTCAGGCGAACTATTGTGTGTACTTTTTCTTTAGATACCGAAGTTTTGTAGTAACAATTGTGACCTACAGTGTGTTTATACTTTTTTTGTGATCTGCTTTACTATTAATTTCACCAGATTTATATGCTACGTATTTTGCCTTATTTTTCAGGTTTATTTTTATGCTACGATATTTTGTTTTGTAAAAGATCTACCAACGGACGCGATATATTTATAAATTTTAGAGATTATTGATCTCCGCGCCTTTATATAACGGATGAGCGGCATGCCTTTCGTCGCGTGTTAGCTTGCGTTAGTTACAACTTATTCATTCGCCTATTTTGCGGCACCCCGTGTATGTACCGAACCGTTCGTGGGTCTCCACGTACCACTTTACTTTCTCTTTTTTTTGGTATTGTACCACCTTAGGTGCATTATTTACACAATATTCTTAATTTAAGATAAGCATAATTTTCACCAGTTTTGATCAATATTCACACCCCCCACCCCCTTATATACCGTACTTTATATATATTTTTTTTGTGCATTGTGTCACCTGTATTTGTGCCAAGTAAATATTATACGTGTTTCTTGATTATTATTTTTATTATTGTTTTGAGTTAGCGCGTGACGATTGTGCCGCTTTGTGCTGCTCGGATATGGTATTTGGGAACTTGTGTATGAGTTGGAACCTTTGGGTCACGGTTTTATATTTTCTTTGTGGCAAGACTCTGGCGCCCTTACTCTTCGAGCTTCGCCATTCTGGTCCTTAGTCGAAGCCGTCAGCCCACGACCTCCTGGCTGAGCAAGCCACCCTCCCCTTCTGCCATCGTTACAACAGGGACCAATTACCTATCGTTCTATTTCTGGTTTACCATCAGCGGTGACAATGCAGCGACACGGTTTTTAAGTAACGCCCAAATCATCTCGATAGGATTTAGTTCTGGGTGATATGGAGGTAAACGCAATACTACATGACCATGTTCTGCCAGTAGCTGGTCAATTACAAACAGCTGATGAACAGATCTATGTGCCTTAATTTTGGAATACAATTCAGGCTTGGTTTCCTTACATTCAAAGAGGATATTTCGTTCCTTCAACCATTTCTGCATATCTGTTTTCTTCCAACTTGAAGTAAGATTAGGATGCACAAGAACATTATGATATGACGCATTGTCTATCACAAACACTGAATTTGGTTCCAAATTTGGTATTAACGTTTCTTGCATCCACTTTTTATAATTGCGATGATTCATGTCATCGTGATAATCCCCAGTTTTCAAACCAGACTTAAATATCAATTCTGCATTTGGAACGAACCCATTTTTTCCACCTGCATGAACAATTATCAAACGCTTCCCTTTTGAAACTGGCGATTTCAAACCCTTAGTGGTGCCGTCATCCCAACACTTTGTTACACTGTGAGAACTGTGCAGATATGTTTCATCGTTATACACAATGCTTCTGCCCTCTTCCTTATACTTACTAAGATTTTTCAAAAATATTGTGCACTTTGCCCTTATATCGCTTTGTTCAACAAGAATTTTCCTGTTATCTACAGTTCTCTTCCAACGAAACCCTGCTCTTACAACAATTTTTCTGAACGAACCTAATTTTCCCGTGTAATGAGGGCAATCATTTTTAAATTCGTCAAACACTAACTTCAAAGTCGGTCTACGTTTATGTATTGCTGCAAATCGATACATAACGGTTCTTAGAATCTCTTCGCCAAATCCATTCACTGTTGACTTAGGGCTTGGTTTATTTACGATTTTCCTTGGTGAACTGAACTTGCTGCAGAGTGGTTTGTTTGTACCTTCCTTTACAATTCTTTGCACCGTCCGCAAAGACACACCTGTTGCTTCAGCCACGCACTCTTGCAAATTGTTCAGGTTGGAGGCGCCCGAATCTTTTATGCGTTTCAAATATTGAAACATATTAAAAACAATCTGTCGTCCTTGACTATGAATCACCTCCTTCTTATTCATAATATTACTCTAAAAAATATCATAATTAATTATTGAACAAACATTCTTTTTATATACTTACATTGCTGAAGAAATTAACTATCAGTTAGTTTTGAAAAAAACTGTTTTGATGACTATTATTTGATACAAATATTAAAACGGAAAACTGAAAACAATAAGACCTTGATAAGAGCGAGAATGACAATGACAGTTACGGTTCACATTCGGTATATACAGCATTTGGATCCGCTGAGTATGTGCACTGTTGCCACAGCAAATATTTACGGATAAAGAAACTACGAACCTAGAATTGTTTATAAGTAAAAACAAGTAAAAGCTCCGATATTATATGGAGGTCTGGATTTATTTCATATATTTATGAATTTCTAGATACTGCCAGCATGAACGGGGTCCTTACAAACAATATTTTACTTAACGTAATAAATGGGATATTCGTGACGACGTATTAAAGCCACATTGCTAGCAAGATGTTTGTGGGTTCTACTGTAGCGTTGTGAATCTTGAGGTTTAAGTTTAAATTGAACCTATTGCGCATGTGACGTCACCCGCCATGAGATAATAATACTACTCTACTCACATATACATAAAACCACAAAAACGTGTTATTCTGTATGTGCCCGCTGATGTTAGCAATGGTGCGAATCTGTAACATTAAAATGCACAGGACAGACAGAAACAAAAAGGAAAGCGAAATTAGGGTCCACACGAATCACAATCGCATATAAAGCATAAAGAAAATTTAGAAAGACCGGACTAATTACAAATGTGGAGAGTGGAATGGTTCACATAGATAAGAAAAAGTACATCGCCACGAAATTTTATTGACAATAAAAATTAAAAGTTTCTATTAAAAAAGCAACTTTTAATAATTGATCCACAAAGTGCACATTTCGTATTGTAACAGGTAAAATTTATCGATAATGAACAAAAAAAAAACGGCAATACTTATGATTTCTTCTAAATAAACATTTTAAATTAAACATAATTCATTTAGAGCAATTTTCAGGGTGCAAGTTGAAGTAACAAGACCGTACAAGTGATTTTCCAATGTGCCGCCCGAAGGTACTACATTGGCCAGGAAGCGAGTTTTTTTTTACCTAAAAAATTTTAAATTTTGCCGAACCCTTTTTGTTCCAAGCAAGGTAGGGATCTTTAATGTGCGTGACAACACTCACACACGGGACCTCCATTTTACCTCTCATCTAAATTAGGGCATATTTTTAGGAAAAGTGATTCGAACCTGGGACCTTGGACGTAGTAGTCACACGTATACGAACTATGCCACGGAGCCACCTGTAGTAACAAGATCACTAGTGAAGCTAGATTCGAAGCGCGTTTTTGTATATTTTCTCTGACCATCGGAGTCAGTTGATTTGTTTCTTTATGGTACATAGGTTATTCGCAAATGCAGGAAAGCTAAAGAACAATGGATTGATGAAAAGTGCAAAGAGCTACAAACTAAGATGGAAGTAGGAAAGACAGATGAAGAACACAAACTAATTAGAATCAATTTTAGGGATATAAAACCGTATAGCAAAAATATAAGGGACGCGGGAGGAAATGTCATTATAGAAAATGTAGAGAAAGTGGGTAGATGGCAAGAATATATAGGGAATTTATATGCAGGAGAAGAACTAACTGCATTAGAAAAGGAATCAGACATTGAAAATGATGACTTAGAGATGAATTTGAATTAGCATTTAAGGGTCTGAAAAATGGTAAGGCGCCGGGTACAGATAAGGTGCAAGCGGAAACTCTAAAAGCCGCTGGTCAAGCAGTAACAGAACGTCTCTTCCAACTTGTAAGCTATATGTATGAAACAGGCGAGATACCCAAACATTTCAAACATAACATCATAGTAACTATACCAAAAAAGAAAGGTGCAGATAGATGTGAAAATTTTCGAACAATAAGTTTGACAGCACACGTGTCAAAAATATTAACTACAATTGTACAAAGACGAATGGAAAAACGGGCTGAAGAAATACTAGGAGAAGACCAATTTGGGTTCTGGCGAAACAGGGGAACACGGGAGGCTATTTTAGCTCTGAGGGTGATAATGGAGAAAACAATAGAAAAAGGGGAAAGCGTGTATATAGGGTTTATAGATCTGGAAAAAGCATTTGACAATGTGAAATGGAAAAAATGCTCGAAATACTCAAAAAGATTGGAATGAGTTATAAGGATAGACGGATAGTACATAGCTTATACAAAGAGCAAACAGGAGTAATAGAATTAGAGCAGGAACGTAGAGAAGTAAACATCAGGAAAGGGGTGAGACAGGGATGTTCCCTACCCCCATTAATTTTTAACTTGTACATTGAAGAGGCAATGAATACTGTCAAATGCAGGAAGACATTTGGAATTACTATGCAGGGACAAAAAATTGATATGCTTAGATTTGCAGATGATATAGCGGTATTAGCATCTAGCAAGGAAGAGTTAGAAGCTGCTCTCAATGAAATGGAAACGGTTCTAACAGAGAGATACAGTATGAAAATTAACAAAAGTAAAACTAAAGTACTAGTATGCAAAGGAGGGAAAAATAAATCAAAAACAAGAATACAAATATGTAACACGAACTTACAAGAGGTTAAGGATTTCTGCTACCTAGGAAGTCAAATAACCCAAGATGGGAAAAGCACAAAGGATATAAAACAAAGATTAGCACAAGGTCGTGCTACATTTAACAAGAAAAAGCAACTACTATGTCCAAAGACAACAAACATGGAAACACGAAAAAGATTGCTTAAAACATATGTATGAGGCACAGCACTGTACGGCTGTGAAGCCTGGACAGTAGGAGAAGCAGACAAGAAAAAGGTAGAAGCTTTTGAAATGTGGTGCTACAGACGATTGATGAAGATATCATGGACAGACAAAGTTAAGAACGAAGAGGTACTAAAAATGGTAGGGGAAGAAAGAAATATGTGGAAAACGGTAAAAAATAGGAGAGATAGGATGATAGGCCACATACTACGGCATGAGGGAATAGTGCGGAATATACTAGAAGCAGAGATAGGAAAAAATAGAAGAAGAGGTAGACCTAGGTTATACTACTGCACACAGGTAGTGAAAGATGTAGGCTGTAGGAGTTTTAGGGAAATGTGTAGGCTAGCTCAGAATAGAAATCAATGGAGGTATGCATCCAACCAGTCCCAAGATAGATAAATTAATGACGAAGAAAGTAACTGCACTTAAACATGATATTTATTATAAACAACTACAAGCATTGGATGGGCAATATTCTCGAATAATGGTAATTGTGTGAAAGCATTTACTGGAAACTATTATTTCGCCAAATGTCTAAGTGTTGGGGGATCCTGGCAGCCACAGGTTGCTTAACCCCCTTCAGTAAATCTCAGTGAAATAGGGCATAATATTAGAAAACAATAGAAGAAACATGATATTTATTATAAGCAACTACAAGCATTGGATGGGCAATATTCTCGAATAATGGTAATATGCGTGAAAGCATTTACTGGAAACTATTATTTCGGCAAATGTCTAAGTGTTGGGGGATCCTGGCAGCCACAGGTTGCTTAACCCCCTTCAGTAAATCTCAGTGAAATAGGGCATAATATTAGAAAACAATAGAAGAAACATGATATTTATTATAAGCACCTACAAGCATTGGATGGGCAATATTCTCGAATAATGGTAATATGCGTGAAAGCATTTACTGGAAAACTATTATTTCGGCAAATCTCTAAGTGTTGGGGGATCTTGGCAGCCACAGGTTGCTTAACCCCCTTCAATAAATCTCAGTGAAATAGGGCATAATTTTAGAAAACAATAGAAGGGGAACCGAGCTTTATTGCTGTGTGAGAATTTCAGGGAACTATGTAGGTTAGTTTAGAAAATAAATAAGTGCAGCTACATGTCCAACCAGTTTTGAGACGGAAAACCCAATGACGAAAAAATAAGCGCAGATAAATCTGATGATTATTATAAACAATTACAGGTGTTGGTTGTGAAATATCTGCAACTAATGTTGACTGTGTGAAAAGATATATTGGAAAAACTATTAAATCAGTAAATGTTCAAGTGCTGGGTGAACTTGGCAGCCACAGGCTGCTTACCCCCCTTCGCAACCACTGAATGTCGGAGAAATAGGGTATATAATTGTAAAACAATAGAAGGGGGCCGAACTGCATCTAACAAGAAAGATGAAAGACAACAAACATAGAACAAAAAGTTGTTGAAAGCATATGTGTGGAGCACAGCACAGACAGTATGCCTACGAAATACGGCAGTCTGAAAAGCAGACAGAAGAACAGTAGCAGACTTTGAAATGCCGTGCTTTAGATGTATGAGGATGGACAGACAAAGGTAATAACAAATAGGTTATAGAAACAGTAGGGGAACAAGGATATCTTTGGGAAAAGGATATCTTTGGGAAAAAATATGAGAAATAGAAGGGCAGAATACGTTCTAAGGCATTTTTGGGGAATAGTATGGGATATATGACAAGCAGATATAGGAAAAAAGAGGTGGATGTAGACCTAGATCAGATAGTGATAGATGCAGACTGTGCAAATTTCGGGGAAATCTGTAGGTTAGTTCAGAAAAGGAAAAAATGATGGTACGCGTCTGATCAGTTTCAAGACTGAAGACCCAATGATGATGATGGTACATAGGTTAAGCATCAATGCCAAACGCTGATAAGCAATAATTTCTGGATACAGAATAAAACAAGGTCATATACCTTCAAATGCTGAGACACTTGTTCCACACTTGAAACAGTTGTGGGGAACCAACAAATATCTCGATTTCGTACACCAGGTGGATCATCATCGCAGTAGCCAGTTTCGTAAATACTACAACCATCCTTGCACCAGCGGCCTATGCAAAGGACATTTGGGTCTGCGTAAAAAAAAAATTGACCTACGTAGAGACCAATTGGGCCTACGTAGAAGAACAATTGTGCCTAAGTAGAAGAACTAAAAAGATAATCTTACTAGTGTTAATAAGCACGTAAAAGCTTACCAATGCATCCAGGATATCAACTTCTCATGAAAAACGTGCATCGCTCTTGGAGTAATAGAATTAACCATGCAGAAAGCACATGCTAGAATGACGAAAGACAAGATCAAAGTGAAAGTCAGTTTAGGAAAGGATATGATAATCGATTCCTATATTAGAGTAACACATCAAAAGAACACTTCTAAACTTGTTGTGACATAAAACTGTGAAACAACAAATTCACCTAATGATATTCTTGACCTCCCTTGCAAGTACTACTTTGCTGCCATGCAATCTTCTGTTTAATTGGATATGTGAATGCATGTTAGAAATAGTGATCCATGCCTTGTCACGATGATGCATCTTATAAAAGTAGCAAAACATATTATTGATTATAATTTTGTCTGTGAAAGCCTCCGATAATACCAAGTAGCTAAGTGACAAAGCAGTTGTGTAACTGAAAAGCCTAAGACCTAAATGTAAAAACACTTTTTAAATTTAAATTCAAAATAATTAAGCATTATACAACTGTCAAAGTTTACCGATATGGTTATATTTGTTTATGTCCATTTTTAGGGTTCTGTACCTTATAAGGTATAACGGAACCTTTATAAGATCACTCTCGTGTCTGCCTGTACGTCTGTCACAGAGGTTTTTCTCAAAAACTACATAACTTAAGAATTTGAAATTTGACACAATACTAGGTCTTTATGGCGCGCACATATATCGACAGTCAGAAAATAGAAAAAAAATATTTTTAGATTAAAATATGGCGGGGGTTAATTCGGTCAAAAGAAAAAAAGTTTTAATAAATAGATCGTGTGAAGAATCATTTGAAACAGGATTCTAAAAGGCTTCTAAAACTATTTTTTTCATTATTTTTGATCCAGTAGTCTTCATGATATAGCTCAAAATATGCCAAAAATGACCACCCCCCTTCTGTTCTCCTACATTTCCAAGGCTAAAATTTTGATTTTAATAAGGATAGTAGCTATTAGATTATTATTTTTTGACAGTGTAATAGTTGCTAGGAAAAAAATTTTTAAACACAGTAATAGGCAACGTATTTACTAATGTACCAGTACAATGTGGGACAATATATTCATTTTTCAGTTATCACAATCAAATTTGGATAAGATGTATACATAAAAAATAAAAACAGCTTAATTTGGTTTATTGATTGCTCACTGTAGTATTGGTACGGAACCCTAATAGTGCGAGCTCGACTCGTTCTTGGCTAACTTTTAAATTATTTTTATATTTAAGTATTAGCATTAGCTCTATGAAACATTTCAGTAATTTAAAATTTCTATTTCAGATTGTAAGAACCAAGCAGATAAAAGACGAATTAACGTAGAAGCATACCTTGTATCAGCGCAACCTGTTTCAACCCTTCAACTAGTTACTCCATTCAATTTTGTTACTGGATTAGCTATAGTTGCATGTCTTTGCATCATTATTCTTTTTGTTACCATTTTTATAATACTCCAGGTAAGATATATTCAACAAGTAATTTAAAGCTTAATTAAAAAGTATAATATGGTAATGTTACTGTTACTTTGGGTATGAAATGCATTTATTGATCACCTTAATGATGTTTTGCATTTTTTATAAGACTAGTTAACTGGTTGACCAAATGTAGTATCTTTCTTGATTAAATGAGTCGAACTGTTATGGGTAATATAAACATTAAATGAATTAAAATTTTATTTGCCCTAAAGGAGCTGGGACTTCGTAACAATATAAGGGTGCATCGGCAAACTGCAGTGTTGCGGGAATGGATTCCTATGGTTATTTGAGAAAAGAAAATACAGAAATGATAATTAACAAAACTTATATGCAAAAATTCTACATTACATTAACACTTACCCTGAAAAATTTTTCCTACGGCCAAAATCGAGGGGCGCCAAACCACCTGTCACAGCAATTCTTTTGATGTCATTTCTATATGGAAGATGGTTATTCCACATAAAGAACTCCCTTGCTTTGGCATCCTAAAGTTGGTCATGATTAAATAAATTTCTTAAAATACAATGCTTTTCCCAAAAAAGACTATCACTAGAGTAACTGGATATCCTTTACAAATCACTGAATTTACTATTTCCTAATTAAATTGAGATAAAAATACACTTAAATTTAAACCTATTAACACAAAATTATTTCCAGACACATATTACTTCTAAAAATAAATTCCTAACCTCAAATTTAACCAGATATTGCTAAAATCCTAAAGGAAATTTGTTTATGCCATTATTTATTTATATTATAAGCCAAATTATAATAGTTATTTTATTTAATTTGCACAGATAATGATTTTTATCTACTCCTATCAATTACATATTAATTAATCAGCTGTTTTTGAGCAATTTATAGTATCCATAAACAAACAGCGTGAGTTATAATAACTCCCATGTGATTTATGATAATTCTCAGTATTCCTACTAGATGGTGTCAAATTCCTTCATGTCTAGTCTGTATAATCGAATAGACGCAACGCGCAAAGTTGGCTCTGTACGAGCCTGATACGACGAAATGCAAGGTTCATTATTATTATTGAGATAAAGCAATTGACAAATTTAAATAAATTATTCTCACGTTTTCAAATTGAAATTGAATTAAGTAAAATTAGCGTCACATACGATAAATTCTGATAGTGAAGATGAATTAATATGTACACCTCCAGAGTTGAGACAGGTAGCTAATGCTACAGTACAGAATCTATTACCCGAAAAATCACAATCCAAATATAAAGAAGTGTATAAAAACTTTCTAGATTGGTGTAGCAGTAAGAATGTCAACTGTAACAACAATAAATTTAAATAATTCAGTCTCACATATTCAGTTTACAGGTTGTTCAAACTTTACTGTTAATTTTGTTAATAAGCAAAATGAGTAATTAGACAAAAATTTTTGTATCATTATTATACCTGTCAAGATTTCTAAATATAGTAAATATAGTGTGCTTTATCTGTGTACTTACATCTTAGTGTTCACTGTTGTAGTCGTAGATAGTATAGTATTCAACATATGGTAATAACTCACTTGATGAATTACGGCACTCGCCTTCGGCTCGTGCCTCAAACTTCATCTGCGTGAGTTATTGCCTACCTTACTGTATGTTGAATAATATACTATTAAACATAGATGTCGTTATCCGTACCGTTCATAAATTTATTTTATGTTAATTGATAAGCCAAGAGAGGCAGATGCTCATTGTCCTTGAAATCGTGTGGTCGCGCTCCGCTAATGAAAAAGAAAGTTTGTGCAATTTGGCCGTTTTAAGTTACATATGGGAACTTAGTGGTGTGTAATAAAATAAGGATCAAATCCTTACAATCTTATTATCCTTCCTTATTTTTCGGAACAAGCCGAAGAAACAAGTTGCAGCACTTGGAATTTGGATAAGTACAATTATTAAGTTTCTTCGTTTTATTTATTATAGTTACATACAGTTCTGGGTTTTAGTTTAAATATTTATTTGGTAAAATAATAGATAAGGCAAAGACTAGCAAATAGCAATAACAAAAATCTTAAAATAAAACTTAAATCTAAGCCATTGACAAAACGATTCACCATGTAACACTTCACCCTTTTTCTCTGTCTTAAGTTACATTCAAAGAAACAAGAAACGAGTTACCTAATACATATAAAATAAAATGCAAACTATATATCAATTCTTACGGTTTAAAATTTCAATACAAGGGTCCACTCACCTACTCCATAAGGTTGTCAACTATTTCTGATCCAACAGCAATCACTATACTTCACTTAAACGCCTCGACTCCTCTACAGTGGAGAGTACATGGACATTCGTCAAGGTGGTTAGACATAGAACTCTGAAATCAACACTGGTGAGTTAACTTACCCAAGAGTTTACAAAATCCTTGTACCCTAAATGTATTTCAATCAACACTGGTATCAAGTAATGAATTTAATAACCTTTAGGTATTTACGAACCTAGGGATATGGTGATATATCTGCATAAATTACATATATCGACAAACCTTATACTTTCTTGGTCTTTTACCCAATAAATTGAAAGACATACATGAATGCAACAAGAAAATATCTATTATTTAACTAAAAATTACCTTAACCCAGGTTGTTATACACTGTACTAATCAACGTAAATTCTACAATTAAAACAAATTGACCTCGAATTAAACATAACCAAGAACTTTTGATATTCTACACAAAATTCATAATATTAAGTGCTAACATTAATAATAATGATCAAAAATTCCAACATTAACCTAACAACTTAATAACATATTCATATAAAAACATATGTATAAATATATAAAAGTTCATACCTGCGTCCTCACATGTATGCATGTATATGCATATACACGTCCGTTCTCTCAAATCATTTATTTAAAGATTCACCCAATACCTGTTTTGGGTATACAATACCCACTGTTGCTCCAGTGCCTACGGTACTTCCGAGGTAACTTATCCTCACCAGGGTTGATAGTGCTTAACACGGGTGTTGATAAATTTTGTGCTCGAAACTCTTTATATTCCCCTACTTCTTCACCAAATTGGATTAGGACCAAGCTTCCAAAAACCTGAGTCTGTTCAGTTAAACTAGCACTTCCATAAGGTAGCAAATCATCATATGGTGTGGGAGTCTTACGTATTGGATGTAGGCAGGGATTATTTCTGGTAAACCACGAACCGTACGGAGGTGGCAATTCTTCGTGATCCCCAAATAATGAACAGTATGGGGGTGGTTCTTCTTCGTAAACCTCAGAACAATTTACCGGACTTCCACCAAAACTAAATAATGAACAGTATGGGGGTGGTTATTCTTCGTAAACCTCAGAACAATTTACCGGACTTCCACCATCACTAAATAATGAACAGTATGGAGGTGGTTCTTCTTCGTAAACCTTAGAACACTTTAACGGACTTCTACCATCCCCAAATAATGAACAGTATGTTGGTGGTGAGTCATCATCTTCTTCGCAGTTAGTAAACCTGCGCTTCCTATCATTAAACGCCTTACAGCTTATTCTTCAATATTCTAAATTACTTTCTGTTCATATTTTTTATAGATATTGTGAAAAATTAAATATTATAGCACGCTTCCGGTTTTGAATTTTCTAGAACAAAACTAGCATTCCCTTTGGCGCCTTAATTTAAAAATTCGTAAATTTCAAGGGATGTTAGATATCAGTTGATAGGTTATGTTCCTTTAAGTTGTCAACTGTCACCCAAAACCAAACTAGGGTTGGGTAACTATATTAATGCTGTTCAGTAATGAGTTACATTTTAGATAGAATCGTCAGTGATGGGCAAGAAATTTTGTTTGAAATTTGGGTTAATTTAAAAATGTTCTTAGGTGTTACAACCACTCCAAATTTTTCCTGCATTCCTATTTAATTATAAGACATTCATAAATCCCAAATTATTGGCAATAAAAAAAACAAAAGACTTAAACCTCAACTTTTTTGTATCTTTCCTTGTCCTTTCCAACATACGTTAAAATCAATACCTACATATTTCTTAATATTTTAAACTAATAACCTTCTATATAAATTTAATCACCACTCGTTCCGGTGGTAAATCATAAATCAATAAAAAAAAACACTGTGATGTTGAATTAATGTCCCATATAAGTTATACCGAATCGTAAACAAACCTATAATATTACTTACAGTTTGATTCACCTATTTTATGGTTCAGAACGTCTAGCCCGCATAGCTTCTTCCGTTTTGCTAATAATATACTTCCTTTTCTCTCCATCTTTCGAATGACAGCTACAACACAACCCAAAATTCTAACTTAATGGCGGGAAGAACAATTCCAGTTCCACTCCCCCTAAACAGTCACATTGATGCTAATTCCACATGCACATGCATTGAAAATACCTTGCTGTGTTTGAAAGTAAGTTCACATATATTATTGTATGCTATGTTTGTATTCCTTTAAGCTGCGTTCCATTCAACTTCCTATAATTTCCTAACCTTGCAACATTTCTTTTTTTTCTAGAAACAAATTCTTAATTTTTATTGTTTGAACTTATAGCTTGCTCTACAGTATCATACTGAAAGCTCTCCTTTCCTTTTTCCCACGATCTCACATTCTCGTATTTCTACATATTTAATGTGTTTACGTTCCGAGTCATATATAACTGACTTTATTTCTTTTTCCATTGCGTCCAACAAATCTAATTTACTACCACTATATGTTATATATCTTATTGATATATCGATGTTTCATTAATTAGAAAACAATAATCGGAGGTACAGTGTTTATTGAACTCAATAATAATTAATAATTGATAATTAAATAGGTGCATCAGCACAGGTCATCATTATAACTAACTAAAACTATATTCCTTGTTGTGGCAGCTCTGATCCAATATTAACACAATGTATCACAGATACACTCAGATTAGACTGACACAGCAATAGAAACATTAACTAAATATTCCAATATACAACATCTCCCTTTCAAAACAAGAAGTAATATTTTTAAAAAAATTGTTAACAATGTAATCCACTGTACTATACAAAACGCAATATCCTAATGACTACTATTCTAAGTAAAACCTTTAGTCCATGCAGGTTTTTTACTTATGCGACCTGATCTGGTTCTTTGTAAATTTATAGGTTTGGAATGATCAGCTGTAGTTACAACAGAATGTTCTACTACATTTTCATTTTCTCCCACGGCTACATCAGTATTTTCTTCACCTGATTCAATTATTTTATTTCCTATTTCACAACGATTTAAGATTGGTCTAAGATGAGTGCTAGTCCTACGCAATATATTGCCTTTATTATCTGTTACAAGATAAGATTTTGGTTCTGGGGTAGGGTTTATTACACGCCCTGGAACCCTCTATTTTTAATTACTATATTTTCATCCGGTTCAAATATGCGTTTGGCACGCGATGCAGCTTTATCATAATGAGATTTATATTTATTTTGGTTGTTTCTAATTTTGATTGGAACATCTTCTTGAATATTAGGTTGTAATTTTTTATCCGATATGGGTATTTTAGTACGTTATAAACGTGACATTAATAATTCAGAGGGTGAAGCTTTTAAGCTAGGTATTGGAGTAGTTTGGAATTCAAGTAGTGCAATCTCTTTTTTAGTTTCTATTGTCTTTCTTAAAATTTGTTTTGATATATGTACAGCTTTTCAGACATACCATTACTTTGTAGATAATTAGAACTTGATGTGATATGTTTAAAATTCTAGTCGTTTGAGAATTGTTCAAATTCATATAACCGAAATGGTACATTATTAGATATAACACATTTTGGTATACCATGAGTTGAAAACAACTCTTTTAATTGACCTATTATTTCAGTTGTTGTTTTATTAGCTAATTTCATTATATCGACCCATTTAGAGTAATAGTCGATCGATACCTAGTAATCATTGTTTTGATATGTCAAGATATCTATACAAATTTTTTCAAACGGCAGCATAGGCACATCATGAGGCAGTAGTGTATTTTTTCTATTAGAAGCACTACATTTTCACATATTTTACATTTATTTACTATCAATTCAATGTCTTTTGACATTCCTGGCCAATAAAAGAGGTTTTTGCTCTCATTGTACTTTTAGTAATTCCCATATGACCTTCATGCAACAAATTTAACATAGTTTGTCTTAAACTAGCTGGTACAACTATTCGACTTTGATAATAAACAATACCATCTTCTACAGTTACGTCATGTCTTAATCCATAATATGGTTTTACACTAGTTTCAACACATTTAAAATCGGGCCACCCTTGTTTGTAATAGATCTTTATTTTGTTCAACTCATAATCGGCGTTGGTAGCCTTTTTAATGTCATACTGTTTATTATAATTTTTTGTATAACGATTAATACAATGCACTTGACCTTCGATGTTTAACTCATCTTTAAAGGTTTCAGGTAGGTAATTATGTGATAATAAATCTGCTAAATACATTTTCTTTCCAGGTAAATATTTAAGTTCAATATCGTAATTTAATAATTTCAGTCTCATTTTTTGTAATCTATTATTTGGTATTAAAGAAATATCCTTTTTCATGATTGACACTAAATGAGCGTGATCAGTGTATGCTATTATTTTCTCCCGTAAATATAAAAATTAAATTTTGTACAAGCAAAAAACAGACTTAATAATTCTTTTTCAATTTGTGCATAACCTGTTTCTGTAGAGGTCATACTTCTTGATGCAAATGACATGGGTTTTTTGTTTTGTAATAAGCAGCAGCCTAAGCTATCTTTAGATGCGTCACATTGGATGACGATTTCTTTTTTGGAATCAAAATGACCTAGTCTAGGTAAATGTGCAATTATTTCTTTTAATTTATTTAGACATTCTTTATGGTTTTTAGTCCACATAAAAATTGTATCTTTTTTAGTAATTCTCTGAAGCTGCCTGTTAGATTTGCCAGATTTGGTATAAATTCTCGTAAGTAATTTATCATACTCAGTATACTCTATAACTCTTTTTTATTTGCCGGTTCTCGCAACTTTAAAATTGCTTCTACCTGATCACTGTCAACAGTGATTTTTTTTTCATTATAAATATGACTCAGAAATTTAATTTCTTTCTGTTTATACTGTAATTTATTAACATTAAATTTAACGTTATATTTCTTTGCACGTTCTACTATCTGTTTTAGTAGTATATCATGTTCCTCCTCAGTCTCAGTTGCAAGCAGTATATCATTGAAGTATATTATTATGTCATTTGGATATAGGTCACCAAAATATTTCTCGTTTAATTTAATGAATGCCTCTGGAGCACAGACTAGCCCAAAAGACAGTCTATTAAATTTATAGTATCCAACGGAGTACTAAAACAACACGTCTGTTGACTCTTCCTCTAACTGGATATGCCAAAACCCTTGTTTAATGTCTAAGCAGGTATAATATTTTTGTTTACTAATTTATCCCTTACATTTTCTAATTTGGGAATTAAATAATAATCTCTAGTAATTACTTTATTTAATTCACTAGGATCTAAACAGATACGCAAACTCTTGTCATTTTTCTCAACAATTACTAAATTGCTAGCCCAATTTATTGGTCCATCCACTTTAGAGATTATTTTAACCTGAACTAATTTATCTAATTCTGGTTTAAGTTTATTATTTAAAGTTTGTGGCAGTCTTCTAGAAAGCTTTTTAATGCCTTGCGCATTAGTATCTACTTTTATTTTATACTTATCAGGGAAGACGCCTAAACCTTCGAATATTGTCGCATTATTTTTAAAAAAAATTTCCTTATTTTTATGCATATTTACAGTATTAATTACTGAATAAACACTGCACTTATTAATTAATTGTAGTTCTTCACATGCTTCCAATCCTAACAATGGTGTATTATCTCAGTCGACAACTAAAAATTCAATTTCTAAATTCTTACCACCTACATTACTAGATAAACATATTTTTCCTAGCGGCTTAATACGATAACCTCCATATACCTCAATAATACATATATTTTGTGTATCTAGCCCCTCAAAATTATTTCCAAACATTTGTCGATATATTCTTAATGGTAACAAATTCAGTTCACTACCAGTATCTAACTTAAAGCTTATTCAAAATTTATTATTAATTATTAAACTTTCAAACCATTGCTTATGCTTATTGTATACCTTACTAAGTAGACTTGCTTGAATTGTATCAATTCTTTTTATTTGAAGGCATTCGAATAGGTTTTCAATCCCAACAGAATCTTCTTGTAGTTCTGGTACATTATTTACCGTCTGTATTTCTCGAACTCGTCTCATTCCAGCATTCCATTTATTAGACTGTCTTTCTCGGACCTGTTGACAACCTACGGCAAAGTGATTAGTTTTTCCACATTTATCACAACTTTTTCCATATGCGGGGCATGACTTGTAAGTGTGCTTATACCCACATTTCTTACAAAGATAAATATTTGAATTATTAGCAGGCATTTTACGGTTAGTCTTGGAATTACTACTCTTGTATTTAACTGCATTTACATCATGTAAACCTTTTACCAAATTTCTGATTATTTCACCACTTCTACAAATATTAATTGCTGTAGTTAATGTTAGTTTTTCTGTACGGAGCAATCGTTCTTGTAGATCCTGACTTCGGACACCTAACACAATTCGATCCTTAATCATGTCATCTTTGTACCCCACAAATTCGCAAGTAGAACTAAGATTCTTTATGTCAGTTAAAAACTGTTTAAATTTTTCATTTTCTCTTAAATTCCGGCTATAAAATAAGAATCTTTCATATATAACATTTTTTCTTGGACGGACGTAAATATCAAACGCTTCAATTATTTTTTTAACATTTTTCTGGTCTTCCTCAGATAGGTTAAATGTATTTAAAAACTCTAGTGCTTCTTCACCGATGAAGTTTAAAAGTATTGCAGCTTGAACTTCGGGTGTATTAGAACTTTTCCTAGATGCAGACATATATATTTTAAAGGACTGTTGAAAACGTTTCCAATTTTCTGTTAAATTTTCATTTAATATTAGATTTTTTTGGTGGCTTAAATGCTTCCATTTTTAATTAGATTAGCTGTTGATACCAATCAAACACGTGTTAACGTAAAACTTTTTCGCAATTTATTTTAATCATTTGTTTGCCTTCGCAGCACCATGTTATATATCTTATTGATACATCGATGATTCATTAATTAGAAAACAATAGTCGGAGTTACAGTGTTTATTGAACTCGATAATAATTAATAATTGATAATTAAGTAGGTGCATCAGAACAGGCCATCATTAGTAACTAACTAAAACTATATTCCTTGTTGTGGCAGCTCTGATCCAATATTAACACAATATATCACAGATACACTCAGATTAGACTGACACAGCAATAGAAACATTAACTAAATATTCCAATATACAACACTATAAATCATATTTTATTATGGTCAGCGTCTGCTTAATACTGTATCTAGTTTACTCTATGCTTATCACACGTTGTCACGCTTACAGTCTATTACAAAACATTTATCTATGAAAAATGTTTACACAAGTATTTATCACATTTTGATGCCTGCTTCGTGGTTTTTTAATGTGATCGTCCTTCGTTACCATACAATGTAGTTAAACGAATACATTTGTACTCTCTTATTTGAATTATTTTTATTTTAAAACATAAAATAACTCTGTCATCTTATATTTTGAGATTACCCATTCGGCCTCCTCCAACGCCCTTCAAAACCACTTTATGATAGTTTTCAATTTTATTTTAGAAACTTAACGCACAAATATTTAAAAGACTACACCACGCACTGCGACACTGCGCCGACTTGAATTCCAATTTGCTTCTGGCACGTTCCCGTGTATATTAGATATTTTATAAGGTCCCGTGTCTTTTTTTTTAAACCACCGCTCTTTTGTTTCTTTGGCTTGTTAATGTGTTTACGAACGTTGATGTCTCTCTTACACCGCGCGATCGGCTCATTCCTTTGTAAAAACCTAGGTGATTTTTACTTTCTTGACATGTAAAATCGGACGTATATGCAAAATCCGTATATCCCAAAAAACCACTACTTTTCTCCTGAAATATTTGCTTCCACGCAAGGAAAGATGTAAGGCATTATTCCCAATCGACCCCTTCCGTTCGCGACCCTCCCAGACCGTCCCCCACAGAGGTAAATCCCGATTGATCCCACCTCTGCCCTCTCAACTCTAAAGCGTAAGTGGGAGCAAAAGTCGACTCTCAAGATTTATAGTTATTTGATGAATTTTGGTTAAACATAAATTTTATGCTATACAAAAGTGGAAATAAAATTTTTTATATTTTCTCATTAACTGTGATTATTAATAGTTTTCTTTTGCTTTCAGAGAAATAGTGTTCAAAATACTCCTAGGGGATACAGTAGGGTATCAATAAAGAAGCCTAAAGTAACATGTAATTATAATGTGGTGGCTGTGAATGAAGATGACTCAACCGATTCAGATAGTTCAGAAGGTCAACTAATAACTTCCAAAATTGATCGTCAGACTGAGTGCTAACCTCATACAGACAACTGCATATATATAACGCCATTTACTGTCTTCATTGCTTGTCGTATTTTTGTAGGAACAAATATTATGTGCAGGGTTTTATCTAACCAGATAATTGTATTTTAAATATTGTACATATATATGTGATTTTAAAAATGTAACGAAATGATTACCATTTGTACCAAATTTTATGTATGTATTTTGAACCGTTCATTATTGTTACTACTCAATGAAGACAGCTCAATGTATAAATTAAATTTTAAGACACACAACTTAAGTGCTCTTGATATTTTATTTCGGAAATATAGTTATTTTTAAATGTATACATTGTATATATTCAATAGATAATTGTTTCAATGTTATTTATGGAATTTTAACTTTTGTAAATCCAGTGATACCAAACCAGAATATATTTTACCTTTAGTACCATTTTGTTCCAATTTGTTATTTAAGCTAATAATTATCAAATCTGTATGTTGTTTAAATATAGGTTGTGACCTATAATTTTTCAAAGGTATTTTATAATAAATCAGTTAAGCAAGAAACACGAATATATTTCACTCTTATAGGAAAGACTAAAGGTGTGTAAACTGGAAAAGGACGACAAGTTATTAGGTTGCATTTTATGGCATCGAATATTAATATAACTAATAATAGAAATTAGGGCAGGGAAAAAGGATGCATAGGTTAACAACTAGATGAAATTGAATCAATCAGATAGCACAGAATGTACGTAAGCATAGTTAAGTGGGAGTATAAAGATTAATTTGGGTTTGGAAGGTAGATCGCTTCCACTAATCTCGAGGATATGCTCTGCAAATTGTTACATGCTGAAAATCTGCTATGTATCATATTTAGTTTAAGTTTAAATGTGTAAGTGAATTCCCGCCATTATTTTAAATAGACTTGTGCATTTCCGTCATTTCGGACAGTTGCATTTGCACAAAAGGAATGTGCAGACGCAGAGTAATGGCACAAGTGCGCGGTGGGTGACACGACGATTATTAGCCAACGAGACGTCGAACAGACAGTGACATTTACCTGTGTCGTTCCTTTGTCTTTTCTTTTTCAGAAAATGTAGGTTTTTTCCTTATCGTTCCTTACCTGGTTTTTCTTTCGTCCTACCTACGAACGACGAAGAGGGAAGACAAATTAAATCTGGATTTAACGATGGCCTAACGAAACCCACGCCCAAACAACGCCAAACGAGATACATGGAAATCAGCACGGCTGCTGCACAAGGATGACCGCAAAGTCGTGAAGCATTCCACATTTTTAAGTGAGTAAACTGTAAACATATTTGGTACGTGATACAATTTGGCAAATTATGACGCAATATCTTTATTGCGCAATATTGTGAACGTGGAGCGTTCCAGTGTCGCCAACTGTAGTAGTGACTCATAACGGTTGCGCGGCACTATAACAAAATGTAACCATAAATTGGTGGCGTTTTGCATGTTGCACGATTAATATTTTTATAAACTGATCATTAAAAGGGACTATAGTGATATAATGCAAGACAGATGTATCATTTTTTCGTATATTTTATTGTAAAATGTTTGATCACCAACCTAATACATATCATATAAATTGGTGATGAAATGATCGTAATTGCGGTATTTCATGCAAAAAACATCGTCTCTTCTTTACCACCTATTAGGTACTCCGCAACGACTAGCATTACATGCTATAACGTAGATGAGATTACACTGTGAAAACACGTTATTGACGTCAAAAATGATTTACATTTAAATAAATGAGCTGGCCATTTAGATGTTGCACTGTTTTTACACAGCTATGGAGCAGTCTGATAACATTGGAATAAACTTCTTGTTGGGTCGTGTTTAATTTTAAGTCATAAATTCATAGTTGTAAATCAAATAGTAAAGCTGTCATCCCTTGTATCGTTATTTCCTGTCATAAACCTCCTTTGTGCTTGTGGAAATTAATTTGAACTAAGGATAGTGACGAAAACACTCTCTCATCGATATCAGACTGAAACGGTCGTTCGTATGGTATGTGAGTTAGTCATTAGTGCCGCTGAATGTAATTTTGTCGATAAACCCCTAAAAAACACAGTGAAAGTTCAAAAGTAACACGTAGTATAATTCGCATACAGTCCACTTAGTTGAAGAATAGGAACGACACTTAGAACAAGAAAACAAGCATGGAGGTAAGTCGATATACAAATTTATAAGACGCCCCCGCGCATTAAACACTTCTAATATTGATTAAACCAAGTTATTTGAATTATGTTAAGTTTTTATGTAATGGAGCATTAACACATTTGATTTTTTCATAGATAGCAAGGATTCACTCTGTGTCATTCTATGACACAAAAATACACTTCCATTTTTAAAAATTGCGATCAATGTGTGTAACATGAGACAGCGGTCTAACATAAGACAAACAGCTGGCGTCAACAGATTAAGTATTGATGTTAATACTGATTTCATTCTATTTCTAGATGCAAATGGTGTCTGACTGTTCTACGTCTTATGTTAACAAGTTTAAACAATATTAATTCAAATGTAAGTACTTTAAATTAATATTTTAATTTGGTGAAATTAAGTGTAGAAAATTGGTAATTTAATAACCTCAGTTACATCCTTAATTTGGAACGTTGTTTTTTTACATAACACACTTGCAACTGCACAAATTATGCCTGCCCTATTATGTGCTTTGATTTGGTTTGTTTATAAACTAATTAATGTTTCAAAAATAGTTAGCACTTAAAGGGTAACATGAGACAAGCGTCTCATGTTATAGTAGAAACCATGAAAGAAATCCTCTACGTCATAGATGCCTAACTCAATTCAAAACATACGTTTAAGATTATTTAAAAGCTTAACTAATATATATGATACAGATAGTAATACGATTTGTATGTGTTTTAAATAAAGAAATACGTGAACACGTTCATCTGGAAAAACGACAAAGAAGAGTATGTGTCCGTATGTTTTGAACTTTCTACTTAACAGGCGAACATTTGTCAGCAAGATAAAATGTTAATTTTTTTCGTAAAGCACGGTTGCCAAAATTATCGTACCGAGAAAGATTTCAATGCAGCTGCCGTAAATAGTTTATATTGCAGTTATTGTGCGTTTCTATTCAGATCAATATAAGTAACTTAATTTATGAAAATGCGCTTTATTTTAACTGAATTCATTAAACTCGTAAAACAAGAGGACACCAATTTAAAAATAGTTAAAGCAACTACCTCTATGAAAATAAAATATTATTGACAACTATGCTTCATTACAGTTTGCAGATGCGTGAAGCTTGACGGAAACTTCCGAAACGGAATATTTATTGGGTATTAAAATTTTCAACTTAATTCGTACGAATACAAGTGATGATGCAGACAACTTCTTTCATGGTTTCGACTATATCATCAATTGTTTGTAATTTTTAGAAAATGCATGAGCACAAATCACTTCTATACTATATTTGGACAATGTTTGTCAGACATCCGACATGGCAATGACTAAAATACTTATCTTTAAACTAGAATAGTCTATAAATGCTAGATTAGGTATGTATTTATAGATATAATACCACAATTGTGTTTTGTTGTAGTGTTATGGGTAAAACAAAAGGACTAGGTTACCATGACTTGAAGAGGAGGATCTTTTAAAAGCTGTAGAGGCAGTAAAAGTTAACAAATTATCACCACAAGGCAAGTGAGAAATTTGGAATACCTAGAGTACCAATTCTAAAGCATATACAGTGTGTCTGCTTTTACATGTCATGGCAAATACCTCGGCTATTACAAAAATTTCAGAGAAACATTATATACAAAAGTTGTGTAACTTTTCATTTGCAATAGTATGTCAAAATAAAAAACACAATGGAGCATCAAATTTTTGAGATATAGCAAATACAATCAAAATTTTAAATGGAATATACCCATTGTTATCACATATTCTTAAAGTGCTTAAAATTTTCTTTCCAACGATATATCACTCAATAATAATTAAACACAGAAATCGATTATTAAATAGCGCTCAACACGTACCTAATTGAAAAATAGGCATTCAAAACAGTGGGCGGCAAAACAATTGCTGGCACTCACCTAAACGCAAAAATTGATAATAACAACAACAACGAAGAAATACTAAATTATAAAATTAATTTAAAACGTTAAAGTTTATGTTCCACATGGCCTCCGTTAATTGCAAGACATCGCTGAGATCCAATTATTAAATTTCTTTGTGCTTTTTGCGCACATACATGGTGTTATTTGACCATACTCTCTTCGAATGCGATCTTAAGGATTCCAAGACTCTCTGGACGCGTTACATAAACATGTTGTTTTAGATATCCCCAAACAAAAATCTAAAACAAAAAGATCTGGTCATATTGCTAGGCAGTTTATGGGACCTCTTTTCCGATCCATTTTGCACCAAACATTTCGCTTAAAATATTTTTCACGATTCTTGTATTGTGAGGAAGTGCTCCATTCTGTTGAAACCACATATCGTGGCGTATTTCTAGTGGTATATCGTCCAAATAATCTTCGAATTGTGTCTCAAGGAAACAGGCGTATCGTTCCCCATTAAGTGTTCCTTGATAAAAATAAGGTCCTATTGTTGAAATCTGCATTCATGAATTTGAGGCGGATTTTCTGTATCCAATGACCGTTTTTTGGATTAGAGATGCCGTTATTGTTAAAATTAGATTCATCGCTCCAAAGGAGTAAAGGTAATAAATTTTGAGAATTGATAAGCCAGTTGCAAAATCTTATTCTCCTATCTCAATCACCAGGTATGAAACCGTGCACTGTTTTAATTTTATAAGCATTCATTTTTTGATATTTAAGAATAGAAAATATTTTATTTCGGTTAATATCTAAATCTACTGCCACTTTCACATACTGAATTTCGTGGATGTACTCTAGAATATGTCAATACCAAAACATCTTGATCATTATCTCCACCATGTTGATTTCTTGTCCATTATACTTTGTTATTAAAACGTCCATATCTTCTTAAATTACCTTCAAGTCGTATAAAACTTCGAGAACGTGGCTGTGCTCTATCTGGATACATTTCTCGATAAACTTATAAAAGGCTTCTTTCGCGTTATCATTACATCTAATGTACGCCCTTAACATATCCATTTTTTCTTCATTGGTATAATGACATTCCATTGCAAAAGCCTTAAGATGAAAGTCAACAATGCGGACGGAATTAAATTACTAAGGAACAACTGTCAAGAAGCGCTATCAATTGTTTCGCCGCCTGATGTTAAACGCTATTTAATAATCGATTTCTGCTTTTAATTGATTAGATAATTATTATTGAGTGATATATCTATCGTTGGAAAGAAATTTTTAATCACATTCAGAGTATGCAATAATAATGCGTAAGTTCCATTTAAAATTTTGAATCGATTTGATGTATCTCAAAAATTTGGTGCTCCATTTTTTTTTTATTTTGACATATTATTGCAAATAAAAGGTTACACAACTTTTGTATATAACATTTCTCGGAAATTCTTACAATAGCCGAGATATTTGCTGCGAGACGAAAAAACAGACACACTGTATGTGATATGAAAACTGGCAGGGTCGGTCATTCTACTGTATTCACGGATTTAGAGGAAAAAGTTATTTCATAAAGAATCAAATTGGTATCAGTTGACAATGCGGTTAAATCAAAATGTGAAGGCAGCACGAGATCGTCTGGACAGTAATGTGATAAATGATTATTTTGATCAATTGGAAGTGACTTTGTCTGGCGTAGTAATCAGCGCATTACTGAACTACGATGAGACGAATATAATGGACGATCTAAAAAAGAAACGAGTGATAGCTGGGCGTGCGTGTCATCATCCTGAAACAATCGACAGTTAAAAAAGCAGCGTATCTATGATGTATGCAGTTGCTGCAGTCGGCACTTTCTTCCACCGTATATTACAAATCACAGCATCTTTATAATTCACGAACAGTAGGCAGTCCCAAAGGTGCGGCTTACAATTTCAAAGAGTAGATGGTTTACAATGGAAATTTTCGAAGATTGGTTTTTCAGTATCGCCGTGACATACACCAATAGTTTGCAATTGGAACCAAATGCAAAAAAAAAATTAATTGGAGACAACCTGGCAAGTTATATATTGTCAGCAGTAATTGCAGGATGCGAAAAAAATAATATTATGTTCGTCCTTTTTCCCCAAATAGTATGGGGTGACCCAACCACTAGATGTTGCATACTTTAAACCGTTGAAATCCAAGTGGAGCGGTGTCCTCTTAGGAATGGAAGATGAAAAGTTGCAGCACCGTGTCAAAAAATTAATTTCTATCTGTTCTACGAAAATGTCTAGAGGAACTGGAAGAAAAAACTGCCTCCAACGTTAAAGCACGATGTCAAGGAAGTGGCTACGTTCCATTCAACAGAGATGAAGTAATAAACATAAGAATTCTTCTAAAGGAGATCGTGAAGATTTAGGAAAACAATAGACCTTACGTTTTGAAAGTTAGATGAAAAAGGAAACGAACCTGATATGACAAATAAAGAAGAGGATATGCATTCCACCAGGTAAAAGCATCTGTAGTACCCCACATATACCCACCCAATTAATTAGAAATGTACTCATTTGCAGAAATCGTAGTTAAAGTTAAATTTATGATAAGTTCATTCAGGTATTTAACCTATGCGCCATTTTCAATAGAGGAAATAGCATATTACAACATAAGGCTAGTAAAATAGCTTATAATTTCGAAATAGACAGACAGCACAATGACAATAAAAGTCAAAATGCAAGCAGAACCTCTTACGTAGTTGCTGGTCACCAACCAGAGATAAGCAAAGTTAACAATTTAAAATATGGAAAGAGTCACTGCGAGGAAGCGAACAAGAAACGAAAATAGCGGCAGTTCCACTCCAGATTCCAATGGGTGAGGACACTATGAAAGGAAATGATTTGACCGTTGGGTAAATTGGTATTAGTGAAAGTTACAGTGACTGAGTTTATTAGGGGTAAGTTTTATGCCTGATGTAAGTTGTACTAGTACTAGATATAAGAAATAGGTAATGTGCCCACTGGATAACAGTATTCGTCAACTGTGTATCTAACGCCTAAATTTCTAGAGATGTTAATATAATAAATAAATAATATATTTAGTAATTAATATACCAAATAATATGATCAGAGTTTTAATTAGGTAATAACCTAGGAGTCAAGGTGCGTATAAGGCAAATAATAGCACCTCCCCGCTCCTCCCTTCCAACATGTGATACGGACAGCCACGTCTCCCCTAGGTAAAACCACACTATAAACAAACAAAAAAATCAAAAGAAAACCGCTCGACCAACTCTCAGCTAAGATAACGTAAACCGAACAAGTAATGTACCATGTTATTATTCAAACATCCGCATGTTGCCTCCCAATTTGGCCAAAGTAAAGAACATGCAAGTAGCAACCTCTTCTAAGACAAAAAAGAATGTTAAACCAGCAAGTAACTCAGATTCCGAATCTGAAGGCTCTTCTAGTGCATCCATTTCTTTGTATGATTTATTGGATAAAGAGAACACACAATTTGCATGTTCTCAGTGATGTTCAGAGTGGATTACTAGAGAAACAAGCCATTTTCAGTGAATCATGGGCAATAGATAATGGCAATGAAAATGTGTCCCATACTAGCAGAGATGAAGATGGTGTCTTCAACAACAAATATTCTACCAATTATAGAGGGATCATTTGTGGCTGTGAAATTCATGCCAAGAGCAAAATGAAATGATATTTTCTGGTTGAATGCTAAAAAATAAATTGAAGTCACAGTTAAGTTTTTTAGAAAGTCAAATAAGGCAAATGGCATTTACGTTTGTTCGGTAGTTGACGATGTGCAAGAAGTCAGTAATGCACAAGTGACCAAGTACTCAAAGTAATGTATAACTTCTGCAGGCACTTTAGATTTTATAAGAGTATGGAAAACTTAAGTAATATCGTGTTACTGTTTTGTATGATTGTCCAAAAAAACTCCACTAATTTACAATTTTCCCTTACCATGTACATAAAAAAAATAAACAAGAAATGCCCCGCTGTAGATCAGTACAATGCGAGGGTCTCAGGTTGAGTGTGCCCCTTGATTCATTCAGCAACAGCACCTAAACTTACCTTGACACATAGTATGCTTCTGTTAAATATACACTTTAACCAACAGTCTGTACAAAGATACAGTTAGTTTAATTACAAAAAAATTATGCAGTGTTATTTAAATAAAGTGTACAACTAAACATAATTTCTGAACACAGTAACATATAAAGAATTGTATAACCTACAAATTGTGATATTATAATACCTCTATAAACCCATCTACTTAAAACGTTAATCTTCCTATCCTTGCAATACTATAAAACTGTGACAAATAATCTGTAGTTAATAATGTTGCCGGTCAATTTTCTTTTGTGGTTTATGGCGTATTAGTATTGTAATCGCATTTTATAAAATTGTCAGGTCTAATTAGACTAAGATCATCGTATTTGGTACTTTATAGTTGTGATAGTCAATACTGTGTAAAACTTGCGGCTTATTACTTATCTATAAATATAAAATATGAAGTGTTGTTTTGTCCCTGTATGGTATCTTTGTTTTAAGTTATATTCAAAACCAGTTTATTTTTCAAATTCTCACAAATTAAGACTACAAACATTTAAATAATTTTAAAAAGTCTATTAAAATTTTCTAATTTTTATAGTATAATTATACTTAACTACATAAATTAATAACTTTAAATTGAACTTCTGAAGACTAGCGTTACCAGAGATAAAATATTCTTTCTCCAGATGAACGACATTCCCTGCTATTGTTTCATAGTCGCTTGTATTTGTATCATAAAATGCTTTAAAAGTGCTTTCATAAATATTGCCCAGCATGCTATTTTGATTCTTTAATAATTTGAAATTCTTATAGGAATATGGAAATATTAAATTGGTAATTGTTAAGAATTTGTGTATATTTCAACTTCCAATGACTGGAATTTTGAATAAAATCCGAATTTATAATTCTTTATGGGGAAAATAACGGATGCTCCATAAGACTGCACATAAATATCGCCCTACATTTCCGTAGTGGCAAGTCGCAAACTAAGAATACAGCGCTAAAGTATTCACATGTTTCTGGCCGAGATCAATGTCCTAAGTAGAGAGGTCCATAAATACCTCATAGGAGTTGTAACATTTGCATAAATTCAAGTTATAATATGCACTTGTTTCAAAATTGCAAGTACATAACAAAGTAAATACATTCTTTACAACTAAAAATGTGTCTTCATAACATAAATACAGGTCAGATACCAAAGTGCAATATGCAATCAGTGGTGATTAATAACAACTTAAAATACAGGGTTTCCACAAAAGAATGCCAAGGTTTTGAGGTTAAATATTTTTATTAAATTAAAATCTTAATGTAATGTGTTATACACAAATTTAAGGTAATATTCTCAAGATTTGATTACAATTTAGTAAATTTCAATGTGGGCCCCAGTAGTGGCACAGCATACATCCAAACGAAATTGTAGCTGTTTCTTGCCAGGTCCTGGCCAGCATGTCTGGAGTGACGGTTGCCATGCAAGCAAGTATCTGTTGGCTGAGATGAGTTACATTTTGAATTTTCTACGAATACATGAGGTTCTTCACATGTTCCCAGAAGAAAAGTCTGAGAGAGTCAAATCTGGGCTTCTTGCAGGCCAAGCAGTAGGCCCTTCCCTTCTATTCCACCTGTTGTCGAATTGAGTATTGAGTGCTTCTCGCGCATGCAAACTAAAGTGAGGTGGTGTGCCATTTTGCTGAAAGTGGACAAAACCCCTTCTTCTCCTCTATATAATCCAACTGACAAAAACACCAGTTGTCATTTCAACAAAAATGAAAGGATCTATAATGTCATGCATAAGGCAGCACCAAATGCTAACTTTGGGTAAGTCACGACGATACTAAATGAACTCAAGAGATGGCCGTAAACCCCGAATTCTGCAATTGTGTAAATTCACCGTACCGTTTATATGAAAAGTTGCCGCATCGATAAAAATTACATTTTTAAAAAATCGTTATTTTTGTCAACTTTGTCTAGCATATTAATAGAAAATCACAATCTCTTGTTCTTATCTGTTGGTTTAATTTCATGCAAAAATTGTAACTTGTAAACAGTTAAACGAAGTCTTTTGTGAACTACCTTATGAGCAGTTGATCTCTGTATCTCCAACTCGAGACAGCATCGTGTCAAGGATTTTTTAGGACTTTGTAGGCATGAAGTTTGGATTCTGTCAATATTCTCGTCTGACGCATGCGGCCTACCAGGCGACTTTTGTTTGCACACACTTCCAGTTTGTTTAAATGCACTTAGCCATTGCCGAATAGTTTTACCTGTAGGCGCATCACCACCATAAATGCGTCGAAAATTCCTCTGTACTGACAACCGAACGAGTTTCTACGAGCCAAATGACACATTGAGCTTTTCTTGTGGCGTCGCCATTGCACTGCATTAACTGAAAACGAACTGCACTTACTGAGAACTAAATGATAACTATAGCGACAGGCACACTGAGTTAATGTTTGCTACAGTATTGCAAGGTTAATGCTCCGTGGCACTGCCAACTGTTGCAATAGACACACCGAGTGAAAATTTTCTATGCTATTTTAAAGTCAACGCTCTTATTGGAGTTTATTTAAAATTAGTATTACTTATTAGAATTTACTAATTCTAATAAAATATTAAAAATACTACCATTAAATTCATGTATAACACATTACACTAAGATTTTGATTTAATAAAAATATTTAACCTTAAAACAGTAGTTCCTTTATGGAAACCCTGTATATCAATACAAATAACCTTTGTACAGCTAGTCACATAACAATAATTTAATAACACAAATGTGTTAACAGCTGGTAGAATGAGGTGACTTGATAAAAGATTTTACCTTTAAATGGCTGTACCGTACGCATAAAATTTTTTTTAGATTACTTTGGAACTGTACAAAGCCTGTGAGATATTAAAGAAAATCTGTATTTCAGATTTTCACTATGAAAAATTTTTCTTTGTCGTATATTCAAGTTGCCCCAAATTCGAGATGACTAGAAAACCGCATTTGATTGTCTTATGTTCATGCTACGAGTGTATTAGGCTCTAGAATTATTTCAATTAATTAGATTTAACATACCACAGAAATTGTTACGCTCCAACAACACATTTTTTGTACCATTTCATAGAACATTATATGGTCAATGGTCTAGTCTCAATAGAATGATAACCTTTGATAACTCATGTACGATTGATCTAATTTGTATTTCACTTTGTAAATTAAGAACGACTAAACTGCGTTAGCTATTGTATCATTTTCAGTACAATGTACTATAAGTACAAGAACGGTCACTTTGCTTTATTTGACCAAATTATCTTATAATTAAATTATTTAAAGGTTCTACAGAACCAGTACCTCCTATATAACTATAAGTGTGTTGCTTTTTTTGCTCGGAAGTCATTATGACTATTTTTATTGTAAATTGGATTTATGTACTAATAATATACTCTAATTGGTGTTGTATACAATTAATATTATTAAATAAAAATAACAAAAGATTATACTATGAGATGCCTGTGACAAATATTTTTTGCGGTAAGAAAGCATTTGTATATGAAAATCGTTTTATTAAAGAAATATTAGTTCCTATATTTTCAGAGTTTCCATGTTTGTTGTATTTGAACATAGCCGCTTTTCTTTCTTGTTAGATGTAGTTTGGTCCCCTTCTATTGTTTTACAATTATATACCCTATTTTCGTGATATTAATGGTATGTGAAGAGGGGTAAGCAGCCTGTGGCTGCTAAGTTCCCCATCACTTAAACATTTTCCGAATTAATAGTTTTTCCAGTATATCCTTTTGCACAATCAACATTAATTGAAAATATTTCACAACCAACACCTGTAGTTGTTTATAATAATCATCAGATTTAAGTGCACTTATTTATTCGTCATTAGGTTTCCGTCTTGAAACTGGTTGGATGCGTACCTCCACTTATTTATATTCTGAGCTAACCTACATAATTCCCTGAAATTCTCACAACAGCCTATATATAGCTCGGTTCTCCTTCTATTGTTTTCTAATTATATGCCCTATTTCACCGAAATTCAGTGGTATGTAAAGGGGGTTAAGCAGTCTGTGGCTACCAAGATACTACAACACTTAGACATTTGTCGAATTAATAGTTTTCTAGTAAATCCTTTCACACAATTACCATTATTTGAGAATATTGCAACACCAATACCTGTAGTTGCTTATAATAATCATCATGTTTAAGTAAAGTTATTTTGTTCGTCATTAGAATTTCCATCTTAGGACTGTTGGACGCATACCTCCATTGATTTCTTTTCTGAGTTATCTTACACATTTCCCTGAAATTCTTACAGCCTACATGTTTCACTACCTCTACTTCTCTTTCTCCTATCTCTGCTTCTAATATATTCCGAACTATTATCTCATGCCTTAGTATGTGGTCTATCATCCTATCTCTCCTACTTTTTACTGTTTTCTACATATTTCTTTCTTCCCCTACCACTTCTAGTAACTCTTTGTTCTTAACTTTGTCTGTCCATGATATTTTCATCATACGTTTGTAGCACCACATTTCAAAGGCTTCTATCTTTTTCTTGGCTGCTTTTCCTACTGTCCAGATTTCAGAGCCGGTTGCTTTTTCTTGTTAAATGTAGCACAACCTTGTGCTAGTCTTTGTTTTATATCTTTTGCGCTTTTCCCATCTTGCGTTATTTGGCTTCCTAGGTAGCAGAAATCCTTAACCTTTTGTAAGTTCTCGTTACCTATTTTTATTCTTGTTTTTGATTTATTTTCTCCTCCTTTAGTTTTATTTTTGTTGATTTTCATACCGTAGCTGTCAGTTAGAACTGTTTCCATTTCATTAAGAGCAGCTTCCAACTCTTTCTTGCTAGATGCTAATACTGCTATATCAACTACAAATCTAAGCATATCAATCTTTTGTCCCTGCATAATAATTCCAAATGTCTTTCTGCATTTGAGAGTATTCGTTGTCTCTTCTATGTACAAGTTAAAAATTAATGGGTAGAGGACACATCCCTGTCTCCCCTTTTCTTAATATTTACCGTAGAATGGGGAAATATAGAATTGTGTGGGTTATATGGACCAATAGCAGTTTTTAAAAATCCCGCTGGTTTTTGTTCATTGGTACCTACTTGTGGAAATATTAATCATGTCAAATGCTTGTTTGAAGGTATAGGAGTCACATCCTCTGGCACATCTAACCTTAAATTGGCATAGTTAGATTTGTATGCACTTAAGGAAATTTGGTAATTTTTCTAATTTTCGATTGTTGAAATAGTCTCGCCTGTGGGTCTTAATTGGAAAGTGTTACATTGTAGGTGCCGTGGAATGATTGTTAATAGGTAACATTAGCTTGCTAGATTTGATATAACTTTGCATAAATTTATCAGTATTTAAGGAAAAAACATAATTACATTAATTAGTGCAATTTCAGGGGTTATATGGAATACTTTTTTAAAAATGCCACGTACTACAAGAGAAGTTTTGGGATTAAGCCTCGCAGGGATTATTCCTCCGAAGCTATTGAACATGCACTTGAGAGCGTTATAGATGAAAATATGTCCTTTTGTCAAGCAGCTGAAAAGTACGGAATTCCTAAAACAACATTGTATAGAAAATATAAGTCCTGGTTTAGGAAAACCACCTGTTCTAAATAAAGCAGAATAACAAGCCATAGTAGATGGTATGTTAGTGGCAGCCGGTTATGGGTACCCTTTTACTGAACGGTGCTTGAAGCTTTTTGTTCAAGGCTATTTAAATCATAAAGGTGTAACTACTAAGTGTTTTAAAAATAATGTACCAGGTAATGACTGGGTTCACTCATTTTTAAAACGAAACAAAGAAGTGAAAATAAGAACGAGTGAGAACATGAAACGCTCTCGAGCGGAGCTTTTGGAAGATATTATTAATTCGTATTTTGATGAACTTGACTCTTCTATGATAAAACATTCCTCCCTCGCATATTGTTAATTATGATGAGACTAATTTGACTGATGATCCGGGAAGGGAACGTGTGATAGTACGAAGGGGCATAAAGCATGCTTCTCGAATTTTAGATAGCTCAAAGGCATCTACATCTGTTATGTTTTGTATAGCTGCAGATGGTACCGAATTGCCTCCATATATTGTATATAAGGCGAAAAATTTATATCCTGAATGGATTCCTAATGGACCTCCAGGAGCAGCATATCATCGAACATTGTCAGGATGGTTTGATAGTGATACATTTGAAGATTGGTTCTCTAAAATAGCTTTTCCTTATTTACGACGGTTAGAAGGAACAAAAGTGCTCATCATCATTTTGTTCATCATTTTGTTTTCGACCTTACTTAAGGTCGGTTTGACGCAGCTCTAACTTCTTTTCCATTCTGTGCTAATCTAAAAAGCTCTACATACCCTTCACAACCTAAATTTCTAATAATTTGACTAATACAGTTTGGTCTAGGTCTTCCTATATCCTTCTATCTTTTTCCTATCCACCTGGCTCTACATAGATATTAGCAACCTGATGGTTGTTAAAGAACTCTAACATGTTTACATGATTACCATTTATAAGGAAATGAAATATAACCTGGTTATCCGCTTCAAAAAGGAAAAGTGCTAATCGGTGATAATTTAAGTTGCCATCTTTAGCATAATATAGTTAAGAAATGTGTTGAGAATGACATTGCCTTTAAGTTTTTACCCCCAAATAGTACACACCTTTGTCAGCTGTTGGATGTCGCTTACTTTCGGCCACTTAAAATAGCTTGGCGAAAAACTCTAATGCAATGGAAAATTAGACACAGAGGCTGTATTCCTAAATCAGAGTTTCCATTGTTGCTACAAAAAACATTAGAAGCAGTCAATGTTAACAGTATAGCCAATATTAAATCTGGTTTTAAAAGTAGTGGATTACATCCTTTAAATCGTCAAGCCGTTCTTAAAAAAATTTATAAAAAACGTAAGGATGAAAGAGTTCACACAAATGAAATACTCAATTCCTTCTCTGAAATAATGGATACTATTGCTCCATTGTGCAATAATATGTCCACCAAGGTGAGACGTAAAAAGATTGATATTCCAGCAGGTCGATCTGTCACAGTAGAAGATTTTCAGCAACATGAATCTACACTAAGCAACACTGAGATAGTGCCTTCTAGGAAACACATCTTTAGCAACAGTGATAATGCGACCGACATCAGCAATGATAAAGGGGCTGGAGTTAGTAATTGCACAATCAAATCTTCAATCTATAATGTTAAGAAAGCTATTGAACAAAACAATTTAACAATAAATCAATTTGTAATTGTAGAATTTATCTACAACTTGGGCAAAAAAAAAATGAATCCAACAAGCAGTTTGTTGCTAAAATCGCCGCAGCAAAACAAAATAAAACACTGTTTACAGTGTTGTGCATGAGACGTTTTCGTGAAAAGAAGGATAGTTTTGTATTTCCTTTGGTGATGGACAACATTGATGTTCCTTTAAAACAGATAAAATACATTTTAAAAGAACCTTTTGTATATAGAGGAATCCATACATTTGCTGCGGAAATTGATTTGTTTTAAATGTTCCTAGATATTTAGAAATTTGTTGTAACAATTTTTATGTGTTAAAATAAAACCAATTTAGTATAGACACCTTTTTTGGTTAAAAAAAGTATTGTTTTTTAAAAAATATAAGGCATAAAGCAATTGCAACAACCTGGAAATTTGCTGTAGTTTTTAAAAGTTATATAACATAGAGATATTTTTCATATTTCTTGGTTTTTTCTTTAAATGTTTGTTGTCTTACATGGTTGCTTATTTATATGGGGTAACTTGGTTCAAAAACCAGAAAATGTGTATGAAATCAAGGGTAAAACAAAATGTTCCAAATAACCCCAAATTCAGGTTAAATGGAATAACTTTAGTTTTTGAATTTTAAGGTAGTCAGGTGCTTGTCAAAAAAAAAACTTTATTAATGAACTCTACTAAATACAAGTTCATAAAGTAAGTTTATATTAAAACAAAATATGTTTGCAAATTTAAAATATTCCTGAAAAATAAAAAAAATTGTTCCGTATTACCCTATTCTACGGTACTTCTCCACGTTCCGGCTCTAATTCTAAAAATGCAGTTTGCTCTTTGTATAAGCTATGTACTATCTGTCTATCCCTAAACCTCATTCCAATCTTTTTGAGTATTTCGAAATTTTTTTTCTATTTTACATTGTAGAATGCTTTTTCCAGATCTACAAACCCTATACAGGGTGCCCACAATCTATCTCCGTATATGGGTAACTTTTTTATTATAGAAGATACAATGTTGGTTAAATTAGCAAAGTTGAAGAGAAATTTACGAGTAGTATGATGCTTTTTTGAAAACTCACCTAGATGCTCAACTTTTTTAGATATTTGAAAAAAACTGAAATTTGCCATTTTCTTCAAACGCTAATAACTTTTTAACGGTTTAACCTATAGAGAAAATAAAAACTGCTTGTAAGGTAACTTTTTACGTAGAATTCAATAGCGTATATGACAATTTTAATTGAAAATGGGTTTTCAAGCTACAAACATAACCTCACATTTTTAAATGGAAACCATAGTTCAATATAACCCAAATGGAAAGGTTTTTCTTTTCTGATTACCCTGATGTAAGGGTTGATGTACTTATTTTCAGTAGTTTCTTCATAATAAAGAAAAACGATTTATTTATTTGCGGACATCAAGGAGTCCATGGATACATATTACAAACAAACAAAATGTGTAAAATCAATAATGGAAACACAAGTTTATTGTAACTAAATTTATTATAAACTAAGAAAAATAAAATACTTAAAAATAAACTATCCATACAATACAAATAACTTAATCAAAGGAAACAAAATTAATTAATGCGAATATGCCCACTCCTACATTAACATATGCTCAAAATGACCTCCATTAGCTTGCAAACACATTTCGCACCTTTTAATTAGGTTTTGGTGCACCTTATTTAACGTTTGTGGTTTTATACTTGTAATAGCTGCTGTAATACTATCTTTGAGTTGCTCAATGTTATTGGATTTTTAGCATACACTACATCCTTTACAGTACCCCAAAGAAAAAATCCAGTGGCGATAGTTCTGGTGACCTTGCCGGCCATGGAACAAGACCTGCATTGCCAATCCAATTTGGAAAACTATTATCAAGATATTCAGAAACGGCTTGAGCATTGTGAGCAGGTGCACCGTCATGCTGAAAATAATATATAAGTTTTGCAGTAAATGAAGTGGCAAATTATCGAGCATTTCTTGCAATTCGTTTTGTAGAAAATTTAAATAGCGTACACCATTTAAATTATAATTATAGAAGAAAGGCCCAAGTATTTTATTACCAAAATGGCACACCACACATTTATCGAAAATTGATGTTGATCCCGCCTTTCTTCTGTTAAATGGGGATTTTCCTGACTCCAGTAGACTGTATTTTTTCTGTTAAACATGCCTTTGTTAGTAAATTTTGCTTCGTCGGTAAATATAATAGTGTGACTAAAACCAGGATTATTATTTGTTTCATTAAGAAACCACCTACAAAACTGTTGTCTTCTCTCACAATCCCCATGATACAGTGTATTGCTAACATGGGTTTTGTATGGTTTGTAGCGGTTTTGTTTTAAAATTAGGCGAGCTTTCTCTGTAGAAGTAGCGCACTCAATTGCAGTTTCTCGGGTGGACGCTGTTGGCTTAAAATTTATGTAGGCTAACACACGTTCTTCATCATCAGTTTTGAATTTTCTTTTATCAGTACTGGGTTTTGTAAAAGCACCAAACCTTTTTAAATTGTTTTCTAATTTAGAAAACAATCGTTTATCTGGCTGCCTTCTTTCCAAATATCTTTCATAATACATATCACCAGCAGCATCACAATTTCTGTTACAGGCATAGTAACAAAAGAGCATGTCATTTTTTTCGTCGTTTGTATACATTCTCTATTATAATCAAATAAATTTAAAAGTCTTCTACACAAAATTTGCAACCCAGAGCAAATAAACACTTTAACTAATAATATCTGACAAATGCCAGTTGTTTTTTGTTTATTTAAAATATGTATCCATGAACTCCTTGATGTCCGCAAATAAATAAATCGTTTTTTCTTTATTATGAAGAAACTACTGAAAATAAATACATCAACCCTTACATCAGGGTAATCAGAAAAGAAAAACCTATGGTTTCCATTTAAAAAAAGTGAGGTTATGTTTGTAGCTTGAAAACCCATTTCCAATTAAAATTGTCATATACGCTATTGAATTCTGCGTAAAAAGTTACCTTACAAGCAGTTTTCATTTTCTCTATAGGTTAAACCGTTAAAAAGTTATTAGCGTTTGAAGAAAATGGCAATTTCAGTTTTTTTCAAATATCTAAAAAAGTTGAGCATCTAGGTGAGTTTTCAAAAAAGCATCATACTACTCGTAAATTTCTCTTCAACTTTGCTAATTTAACCAACATTGTATCTTCTATAATAAAAAAGTTACCCATATACGGAGATAGATTGTGGGCACCCTGTATACAAAGTTTCCCATTTTCTATTGTTTTCCCCATGATCATTCTCAGAGCTAAAATAGCATCCCGTGTTCCCCTGTTTCGCCTAAACCCAAATTGGTCTTCTCCTAGTATTTATTCAGTTAGTGTTTCCATTCGTTTTTGTACAATTCTAGTTAATATTTCTGATACGTACGCTGTCAAACTCATTGTTTAAAAATTTTAACATCTATTCGCACCTCTTTTTTTGGTATAGTCACTATGATGTTATGTTTAAAATCTTTTGGTATCACACCTGTATCATACATATAGCTTTCAAGTTGAAAGAGACGTTCTGTTACTTTTCTCTCAGAGGCTTTTAGAGTTTCTGCTTGCACCTTATCTGTATCCGGTGCCTTACCATTTTTCAGATCCTTTAATGCAATTTCAAACTCATCTCTAAGTATAGGATATCCCACGTCCTTCTTTTCCATGTCTGATTCCTGTTCGAGAACTGTTAGTTCCGCTCCTGCACATAAATCCCCTATATATTCTTGCCATTTAATCACTTTCTCTACATTTTCTATAATGATGTTTCCTTCTGCGTCCCTTATATTTTTGCTATATGATTTTATATCCCTAAAATTCATTCTAATTAGTTTGCATGCTTCGTCTGTGTTTCCTATTTAGTTTGTACCTCTTTGCACTTTTCATCAATCCATTGTTCTTTAGCTTTTCTCCATTTGCGAATAATTTCCCATTTGATGGCTTTGTATTTCTGTTTTCCTGTTTCGTCTGATCCATTTTTGTATTTTCGTCTTTCTTCTATTAAATTCAGGATATTCTTTGTTATCCATGGTTTCTTATTTTCTTTTTGTGTATACCCCAGAATATCGCTGGTCGCTATATCAAAGCTGGATTTAATGTTATTCCGTTCTGTTTCTACTTCCTTAGTATCAGAAATTTTCCTGATATATTTCAGCAATTCATATGACTTTTTTAAAATAGTTTGTGGATATCTTGATCTTTTAGTTTCTCAAAGTCAAAGTGCCTTTTTCCGTTTCTTTTTTCAAATTTTGAAATTTAAGAACGGCCTTCATAATTACGATGTTGTAGTCAGTGTCTATATCTGCTTCTGGGTAGTTTCTTTAATCTTTTACTTAATTCCTAAACCGTCGTCTAACAAGAATGTAATCTATTTGATATCTTCCTATATGTCCTGGCATCTTCCGCTTATATCGTCTTCTAGCATGATTTTGAAATAATGTGTTTGTGGTGAATAAAATGTTCTTGTCACAAAATCCCACCAGCCAATTTTCCCTGTCGTATTTCATGCTTAAACCAAATAATCCTACTACCGCTTCTTCGCTATCCTCACAATTGTAGATCAAACTCTTTAACTAAATAATATATGCTATTTAAGTGAAAGTTTTACTACTGAGCATATTTTAAACATAGTTTAGTGTTTTTAATGTGATTCATTTTACAGTAATCTGCACACTACACTAGACACGGAATATTAGCCACCGCTATTCAACAAAACAGGTTATGTTTATCAAAACTAAATTAAAAGTGTGTAATTCATGTTTTAAATACGCCAGCACAAAATAACCGAAATACCTATAAAATTCAATTTCTTTCCGTCTTTATGAAGTAGTATTTTTTTGCCGATAAATAGGGTTGATCGGCAATTGCTTACTGTTCAAATAATATGTAGTCATTTTAGGCAAAATATAAAACAAATATGTATTCTTTAAGATAATACGAAAGTACATGGATATTGATATCTCGTAGGTAGGTGTATATAGGACGAACAGTCTTGAAAATTTATTCTTTAAGGTTTGCTGGATGCTAAACAAACGCATACAATATCTTGCAAACTTGTTGATATACGGAACCTGTTGAAATTAAAGATGTAGAAGCTTGATAGTACCCGGTGTCTTAGTTTTGCCAGTATGAGGTGTATGCAGTTAGTAAAATAAATAACATTCTCTAGAGTGATACAAGTATTCGGTAAATTTACAATACACTTTATTAATGATAAGATATAAGTAACAACTTTAACAAAAGAAGATTGTCAAACACGATAGAGGTAATTCAAAAATAATTAATTGTATCACAAAAAAATTGTAATTTTGCAGTTGATGTTGCAGACAGATGTACCCGAAGAAATTAAATGAATCTCTAGTAAATGCTTGTAAATTATCAATAAAATAATATATTTAGTTTTATATATTCATCATACAGAAAGTTACAGATACTGATTACCTCACAATAACCTAAATGCCGATAGTTAATTTACAAATATCGATATTTCTTCGTGCACAAAATGTATTTCATTAATTTCCCTATGATTCCATGGCCTTCTATCGATTAGTTACTACTGCTGTCTGAATCCCAGCTACTGTCGTTGCCATCGTTGTTTATGTTAATGATCAACGGTGCAACATCCTTTTCATCAGACTTAATTTTGCGATCTTCCATTCTTTAATAATTACTTCTGCGTTTTGTACAGAATTTGTCCAAACTTGAGGAGCTAGGGTCACTAATACTTCATGCCACATTGTCATACAGCTTTATATAGATCAGCAAAATATAAATTTGCTAACCTTTGTTCATTAAGTTCTCCAGCGATGTTTAAATATAATCGATGTGGCCATCTGAATCGGTGCTATCGCTTTCGGTATCAGCATTAAAAGTAATTACAGGAGGTGCAACATCAACTGTATCTAAACGTGCTTCTCTATTGTACCAGTCTCCAATTAACCTTTCACAATGAGCTGTAGCATTTGCCCAGACTTCTGGGGTAATGGTTGCCAATGCTTCGTGCCATATTTTCAAATAATTCTCTGCCGATTTGCCATTCCTACTAATGTGACGATTATAATAAGTTTTGGATATACCCCACACAAGTTCAATCGAATTGAAAAAGCAATGGTAGGGAAGCAATCGTACAACTTTATGGCCATTCTGTTCTGCCAAGTAATCTGCTTTGTAGACCTTCTGTAGCTTATGCCTGAAAATTACACAAATTATGAATTGGGTTGTTATACATACATGGTAGCAAGATTAAGAAGATCTGTTTTAAATGAAGTACAATCATGTGCAATGCCTTGATTTGTCAGACAGTTTGATATGTCTCCTTTAGTCCAACTGTAATTTGGCTCTTTAACCAACACTGTACTGTGGTATGAAGCATTATCTAAAACAATTGCAGACGGTTGTTCCAAATTCTTCAGCAATTGATTTTCAAATCAATTAAGAAAATTTGCTTCGTACATCTCTCCATGATAATCTCGATACTTTGTCGCAGATGAAGAGATCAACTCGCAACCTTCAATGAACCCATTTTCATTGCCTTCATGCAACACTATGAATCTTTTCCCATCGACTTGTGTGCTTCTTACACTTCGTACATCATTATTATGCCAGGAACGACAAACGGTACCGTTTTGGAAAATCCAAGTTTCGTCAAGATGAACGAATTGATAAATGCCTTCCGTTTTAATTCTCATATACTTTATGAGAAATTCAAACCGTTTAAGGGCAATATGAGGCAATTCTATGAGAGCACGACGGGGATTGTCTTTACAATATGTAAATCCCATTCTGCGTAGCACTGTAGTTAAAGATTTATCACATCCTTTGAATAATTCAGCACTCTGAAGTTGTAAACACAAGTTATGTACTGTAATATGTTTATCTGAAACAGTTATGATCATGTTACAACTAAGCTACCAACACATTAATAACTTACGATTGTCATACATTCGATAAATTTCATTGCGATTTGCACACTCTGTAAATTCATCAACAACAGTTACAGGTTTCTTGAGAATGATTTTTTTTTAATCTAATGATTCACCATTTTGAATAGCTTTGGTCACCACAGTCACAGTCGACGGATTAATTTTGAGAGCAGCTGTAACTCTATAAAATCAAATTAATTAATTTTATAACGAATTACATTTCGTAGATTACCTCTCGGACGGCTGTTACAGGAATAAAAGGTCCTCCATTTGCTATGTCTTGTTCAAAAAACTCGTACAAGTTAGCAACAAGCTTCTTCCCCCTAGCACCCAAGCGCATTCCAGGCATTTTCAAAAACAAGCTTGCGAACGTAAAATTACACGAATTTGTTCTGATAAGAACAGTTTTTAATATGAAAATAAAAGGCGCAGTTTATAAAACGATTGGTCTTGAGAAGCAAAAAATTTGACAGTAACACTTTCCTATAACCTCTAGAACATGAGTTTAGGTTATGTACTGCCATTTTAAATGTTAAATTTTTGTAGAGAAACGCTGGCATCGTTGCAATTTTCACTAACATTAATAAGATCTTAGTGTTTAAGATGAGAAAGGAAATTTGCTCTATACTATGTTGGTATGCATGAGAACATTATTAATGACGTAAATCGGAACTTAAATTACAACGACTATATAAGAAATAATGTTTAGGAACAGAAAGCGAATTTTAGAGTCAGATTCTGACAGAGTTGAATAGGCATGTAAGCTTAAATTTTGGTGGCGGTGCAAGAAAGTTACTGGGTTTTTGATAATTATGTAATTACACAAACGTCTACATTCAGTGTACAAAACTTCCCGAGGGACTTTTGCAGATTTAACAATAAACCAGTACTTGATGTTGGTTTGAAGTTAAGTAAGCATGTGTGTTTAAATTAGCCCCATAAAATAAACTAATCTTAGTAGGTTAAAATATAAATAAAATAGTGAAAGTTATATTAAAAAGTGTAGAAAGAATAGCTCTACAATGTAGTAAACAGTGTTGAAATATTCAACATTTTACACTATATTTTACAATTCATCCTGTTCACTGCAGTGGGTGTTGCTGACCATATGTGCTTATCTTTTATAACTAATAATAATTACTAATTTATTTAAAACATAAACATTGATCAGGATTGAACTTAAAATATGTCTCAGTGCTTTATTTGTGAAAATGTGGAAGAGGATATTCAAATTTGGAACTGTGATAATTGTGCTAAAAGAATATGCCAAGGTTGGGCAAAACTAACTGCTTCTGAAGTTAAATGCATGGGTTTGAAGAAAAGATCACAGTTTTTACTGTGAGGAATGTGAAGAGGGTAGTAGTAAAATCGTAACATCCACTTCGGATTGTAAATCTGAATCAATAAAAATTTTTCTGAAAAGTAAAGAATTCAATGCTATTTTACAGAATTTCATTAAAGGCCAAACACAGGTACTGTTTCAACAAATGAAAGAATTAAAAGTAGAATTGTCAATTCTCAAAGACAGTAACATTGATCTTATTAGGCTATTAACAAAAGAAATGAGTTATTCTGCTACTGATAGGTTTACTACCCACAAGTACTCTAATATCGATTATGATAGAAATATACAAGAAATAAATACACTTCCTTCTAGCTACAGCAATGAGATGAAGTCCTATACTACAACATTAAATGATGCAAAACTAAATAAGAAGCAGAGAACCACTGTAAACGGAAATAGGTTAGAAAATAAAGACACAGACATAATTTCAGGCAAAAGGAATTATGAAATTGATTTAGATGCAATCTCGGCATCAAGTTCTCAACATCCTCTTAATGCAGCCAAAAATAGTGATACTGAACTTGCAAGATCACACAACCCTAATTTTCAAACAAAAGTGGCCCTCTCGAACTTACAATCAAGACCTTGCTCAGGTTATAGACGATCCCTATACATTGGTGCAGAGGAAAAATCGTGGAAATAGGAAACAAATCCCTAATGTAGTTATTGGTACTGGTGTTATCGATAAACAAAATTCAGGGTTATGTGCAGCTGTAAAACATGCGTAGTTGTTTTTGGGCCGTATTAAGCAAGGTACACTAGTTGAAACTGTTGAAAAACATATTTCAAATTTATTACCTGGAAAATCCTATACATGTGAATCTTTACCAACTAAAGGTGTTCATGCCTGTTATCATATTGGGGTTAACTGTTAAAATTACAATACAATAATAAAGCCTGAAAACTGGCCTGAAGGTGTTGTACTTAGAAGATATATTTTTCGTAAACAAGCCTCGGTTTCGTAGTACAAATAATAAACCACACAAGAAAGAGAATAAAATGGTAGCCAGTTATAATGAGTCTCTTAATTGTAACCTTTTTATCAGAACGTAAGAGGTCTACGAACAAAAACAAATAGTGTGACTTTAGCCATACAATCTGTAGATTATGATTTTCTAGTTTTAACTGAAACATGGCTTACAAGACATATTTAGTGCTGAATTATTCAATAATAACTACCAAGTGTATCGAGAGGATAGAAATTACGCCGCTCTAAATTGTCTGAGGGGAGGAGGAATGCTTATTGCACTTAAATCTGAATTTATCTCGACTGGAATAAAAAGCCATGACAATCAGAATTTTGAAGATGTTTGGGTGAAAGTTCTAATCGGAAATTCTAAAGTTATACTTGGAGTCATTTACGTACCACCAATTTCTTCTGCCCAAACATATCAGGATTTAGCGGATACTATGGAAATTGTGCGACACATGAGTGATATTCACAAGATATGCATACTAGGCGATTTTAATTGTTCAGATATCCACTGGTATCTGGAGTGTGACCAGTTTATACCTTCAGGATTAAATAATTCAGAGTCGGAAATAATAGTCACTGGTATGTATTATTTGGAGATGCATCAGTACAATGGTATTGTAAACAATTATGGTAAAATACTAGACCTTGTGTTTGCTGTCAACTTAGAGTCCACACGAGTTATTAAAGCAGATTTTTCAATTTGTGCCATTGATGCATACCATCCACCTTTGGAGGTATCTTTTTGTGTAACAGACATACCTTTTATTAGTTCTAAATTGGAAGTAGAAGTTCGACTATATAATAAAGCAAACTATCTGGAATTAAATAAATTTTTAACAGAAATTGACTAGGGATTTATAACCAAGGCTGGCTGTGGATATCGATAAAGCGGTACTTCAATTCTATGATATACTTCATAAAGCTATCCACAAATATGTACCATTGAAGATCATTAAAGAAAATAAATTCCCTAAATGGTATACTAAAGAATTAAAAAAACTCGTTACAGTAAAAATAAATTGTATAGAAAATACAAACGTACAGGCCTAAAGTCTGATTACAACTACTACTCCAGTGTTAGAAAGTTAGATGGATTTGTTTATCTTGTGATAGTGTTGAACAGTGGGGGAAAGCGGGCGTAAGTTTACAAGGCACTCGCGGTTGTGATGTGGGATAGTTAAAATGTTTCTACGCTATTGTACTTATTTTAGTATACTATTGTAGTGAGAATAATTATAATTTTACACTTGCAAGTAGCAGGTTCTGTTGTAGCTAATGTCCATTTATATATAAAAATGATCCAGATATTGATTTGCTATTAGAGAATTTAGTGGTTTTACAATGTTCATGTATTCGTTCTTGGATCTACACAATAAAAGATAATTTATGGTACCTGAGATTATTTATTTTCAAGGACTGGAAAAGGGTTTCATAGCATTGTTGCGCCCAACGTGGGGCAGGAATTGTAATACAGGCGGTAAATATTACTATTATTCTGTTAATAGCATTCAAAATCAAGAATCAGTTGGTCAAGTAAATGTTGAAGTCGACCATATGAAAACAAACGAATATAACCTGTTGAGATCGAAGTACAGATTTGCCAACTATAAACAAGGGATTTGCTGCCTTCTATAACGTGTGGGAGGAAGAAAGACATACAATGTACAGGTATAGGTTTGACTTGCATCTGTTTTATATGGTATGAACTTGAACTTCAACTCTGATCAGCTGTTTATTTACAAGAGTAAGCGGAAAGTTACTCAAGATAAATTTTATAAACTTTGTTTATTATTTACTACATACACGTTTTATTACATTAGGTTATGTGATAATACAATTATGCCTATTACAAAAGATGATTTTGAAGAAGGGGCACGCGGAGGTCATGATGAAAATTACGCTTCGCGAGATTTACAAAGTGTATTATTGCGTTTGGCAGAAGGTATTGCGTCACTTCAAACTACTGTGGGAGTGTTGGTTGATAAACAATATATAGATAAGGTAATAGGAGAAAGTGAAAAAAGGTGATCCCTGATAGCAATAAAAATTATTTAACCTACTTTCGTGAATTAGGCGGGTCACAACTGATTTATAATCCTAATGGGGTCACTCATCCCAGATCCCATGGTCTTTTTAAATAAGATTGAAAAGTGCTTTGTTGATGCAGGGGTTCCGGAATATCATAAGGTCAGCTTAGTGCTGAATTGTTTGAAAGGTAATGCTGCAGAATGGGCCGCTTTAAAGGAGGGTGCTTTTGAAAATTATACAGGATTTTCTACTGCATTTAAAGAAAGCTATTGGGGAATTGAAAAGCAAAGGGAACTTTATTTAAAATTAAAATATGGTAGTTTTGAAAGAGGTAATAGGACTGAATACTACTTACAACTTGTTAAAGAGGCTAGTTTTTTAAGTGAAAAAATATCAGAGCAAACATTGATTGAAATGCTGTCCCAGCATTAGGGTTATCTAAAATAGAAGAGGTTGAAAAATACCTAACGAAAATTGATGGAACTTATGTTAGGGATACAGGCAGAGCTTCTAGCAATTGGCGTACTAATAGTGAACGTGGTTATTGGACCCAAGGTAGAAATCAAAACACGGTTCAAAATCGTAATAATGTGCAATCACAAAATAATAGCATTAGTGGTACGGACAGAAGGGCGGTTAATATAGAGCATGGAGAAGCTAGGTATGATAGGGAACAAGAATCGAATTCACACGATGCTAGGAGAAATAATGTAAATTTAATTACAAAATTTTACAATGATGGGCAAGTGCTGCTAAGTGACGACGAAGGGGATGAAAACCTTCAAGAAATTATAAGTCCCTGTATAAATGCTGCTATAGCAGGAATGTAGGTTAATATACTAGTAGATAGTGGTAGTGAGGTTTCGGCGTTTTCCAGCGATTTTTATGATGTATTAAAGAAAGTAGGTGATTTTCCTATGTTACCTGTTACAAACGTAGATGTAGCCGTTGCTGTAGGATCTAAAACTCAAAAGGTTAAGCAGCAAGTACTATTGCCTGTTGTAATAGCAGGAGAGGAAATGAATATCACTTGTCTAGTGATTCCAAAATTAAATAAAAGTTTTATATTAGGGTGTGACTGGCTATCAAAAAATCAGGTTAGTATGACTTTAAGGAGTTTAAATTAAAATTGTTAATCAGGGACAAATATAAGATAATCAACCTAGGCCAAGAAGAAGTAAATAAATCAATGTCCCACATTAATTTTGTTAGTGTAAATAAGGAAAGGCAAGGTGTCTATTCCGAAGTAAAAAGTACCCCTAAAAAAGAGGAGGATGTAACAAAAATTGTGAGCAAGTCGGAATTATTAAATAGGGATGAGAGGGGGGCATTGATAGGGATAATATTGCAGCATAGTAGAGTATTTTCTGAAAGTCCAGGATGTGCAAGAAGATATGAACATGAGGATATAATGAAGGATGAGACTCCTTTTAATAAAAGGACTTATCCCATACCTATAGTACATAAAGAGGAGGTTCGCAAGCAGATAGCGGAAATGGTGGAATGGAATATTATCGAACCAGCTCAAACTGAATACATATCACCCTTGGTGTGTGTAAAAAAAAAGATAAAAGCATTAGAATTTGTCTAGATTGCAGGCATCTAAACTTACGCATTGCTAAAGATTATGTGATACCTCCAAATCCGATGGAACTATTGACGGGTTTCAAAAAAGGGCAAATTCTGAGCACTCTTGACTTTACGGCTTCTTTTTGGCAGGTGCAAATAAAAGAGAATCATCGTAAGTTTGTCGGATTTTTATTCGAGGACAAAACGTATCAATTTAAAGTCATACCTTTCGGGTTAGCGACGGCTATGGCCGGGCTGATTAGGTGTATGGATGAAATTCTGGGTCCGCAGTTCTCATCATTCACGTGCATCTATGTCGATGATATTTTAGTTTATTTTGAAACCATTGAAAAACATTTAGCACATTTGGGCATGTTATTCAAAAAAATGGAGGAAGTGGGTGTGACAGTTAAACTTCGTAAGTGTTTATTTGCTGTTGAAAAAATTCCATTTTTAGGGCATATTATCTCAGCTAGTGGCATTGAAGTCGTAGAGTTTATCCAAAGCTATCCGTGACCAAGGAATATTAGGGAGTTACGTGCTTTCTTAGGTTTGATTAATTTTGAAAGTAGGTTTTGCGAAAAGCAGGCGGAGTATACAATTCCGTTGCTTAGTTTGTTAAAGAAGGGTGAAATATGGAGGTGGTCGCAGGTGGAACAGGTTGCCTTTGAAACAATAAAGAACAAATACTTGGAAGTCACAATGGTGAGCCACCCAGATTTGTTTAAAACATTCTACCTTCAGTGTGATGCCTCAGATCTAGGTCTTGGTGCATGTTTATATCAGCTGAATGATAAGGGGGACAAGGAAGTTGTGGCTTACGCTAGCAGGACCCTAAAGGGAGGCGAATTACGGTACACGGTCACTGAAAAGGAAGCATTAGCTGTGGTTTACGCGTTACAGCAGTGGCGTACCATAGTATTAGGTCGACATTTAGTGTTAGTTACGGACCATAAAGCCCTGAGCTTCCTTCTTACTTGTAAATTAAAATCCGCAAGGTTGTCCCGATGGATTTTGCTGATTCGAGAGTTTGATTTATCGATTGAATATTGTCGTGGGAAGGACAATGTGGTGGCTGACACACTGTCACGTATCCCATACAGAGTTAAGAGGGGTGGCAGTCCTGATAAACGTGCCGATGTAGTCATGTATTTTTTTAAATTGGTGGATGAATTTAAAAGGGTGAAGGAAAATTTACAATTGATTCGTGACGATCAGAATGAGGAAGGATGGATTAAAATCAAAATTAATATTATAAAGGAAATAAATGATATAGGAGTAGTTGATAGGGACAAAACTCGAATGGTAAAGTGGTATAAACTTCATGACGGAGTCTTGTTTAAGAAAGGTGATGAAAGCTCACCGAGATTTAAGATATGTGTACCTAAAAAGCAGGTTGTAGAACTGGTTCAATATCAACATGCTTACATTTGACATTTCGGAAGTGCTAAGACTTTTGAATATATGAAGGGTAGGTTTTACTGGCCAAAAATGTGTAAAAACATCCGCCAAATTGTGACGGCTTGTGATATTTGTCAAAGGGCAAAGAGCTCAAAGACTACACGGGGATTTAAACTCCGTTATTGTTGAACGTCCAGGGGATCTTGTTTGTATTGATCTTATGGGTCCCCTACCCAAATCAACGGGGGTTGCACGCAGCTAATGGTATTAGTTGATGCATTCAGTCGTTTTGTGAGACTTTATGCTATTAAAAGAGCCATAGCCATGGCTATTATAAACCGCATTGTGGGGGATTATATCCCAAGTACCCAATTGCCTAAGTGCATATTAAGCGATAATGGCACACAGTTTACGTCTAAGAGCTGGGTTAAAAAAAATGAATGAGCAAGGAACTAGGGTGAAGACTACATCACCTTACTTTCCGCAGGGTAATATAACAGAACGTTGCAACAAGGAGATTAAGCTTCTCCTACGAACATACTGTTCTAGTAAACATTCCAAATGGGCATGGGAAATAGAAAAAGTTGAGGGTTGTCTGAATAATGTGGTGCATAGTGTCACAGGGTTTACTCCATTGTTCTTACAGAAAGGGGAGGTTATAAAAAACTCATTAGAGGATCTTTTAGGCTTACCTGCTAATGATGATGGCACTGTGGGTGAAAGGTTGATAGAAAGGCATTGGGAGCTGGCCCATAGTCGTATACGAGGTAATGCTCTTATACGCCAGACCAAATACAAAAAAAATAATACTTTAACAAGTTTTAAGGCAGGCGATCAGGTGCTGATTAAATGCCATCATCAGTCCTCAGCTATTGATGGAATAACAGCTAAATTACTCCTCCTTTATGAGGGTCCTTTCTGCATAACTAAAATTGCGGGCCCCAATTCTTATGTGTTGAGTGACGCTAATGGGAAAGAATTAGAAAAGCATAATATTATTAATCTTAAACCTTATAAAATGCTTCCTACAGTATTGTCTTAGAAAGTAAGTTTTCATAGTTTAGGATTACAACTGCATTTGTATGACTATATAGTTTTGTAGTCTTTATATTGAATTATGTAGCTAGCAGCTGTTATTTTTGTTAGTAGATTTAAGTGATTTAACTTAATCAATAATTTTTGTAGTAAAATTATAGCTTAAGTTAGGGGGGGTCATGAGATGGATTTGTTTATCTTGTGATAGTGTTGAACAGTGGGGGAAAGCGAGCGTAAGTTTACAAGGCACTCGCGGTTGTGATGTGGGATAGTTAAAATGTATCTACGCTATTGTACTTATTATAGTATACTTTTGTAGTGAGAATAATTATAATTTTACACTTGCAAGTAGCAGGTTCTGTTGTAGCTAATGTCCATATATATATTTAAAAATGATCCAGATATTGATTTGCTATTAGAGAATTTAGTGGTTTTACAATGTTCATGTATTCGTTCTTGGATCTACGCAATAAAAGATAATTTATGGTACCTGAGATTATTTATTTTCAAGGACTGGAAAAGTGTTTCATAGCAAAAGGAAACCAAGTTCCTTATAGATTGGTGTTACTTAATGTTTGTATCAAACACGGAAGCAATGATACCAACTAATTTAAAATATTTTTGGTCGTATATTAATACACTTAAAAAGGTTACAGGTATACCTAACATAATGTCGTATCAAAATATCACCATGGAAAATCCGATTGCAATAGTTCTCATTTGCAGCACATTTTCAATTTTGCTATTCATCATACCAGACAAACATTCAGATCAATATTGCTGACTGTAGTTTTAGTACTTTATCTAGACACCGTTTTACGGAATCAGAAATGCTGAACAAGATAAGATCTCTTGACTAAAAAGTACAGGTCCGGATGGTATACCGCCTATTTTTGTTCAGCAATGTACAGATTCACTATTAACTCCTTTATGTGCAATATTTCAAAGATCGTTTAATGAAAGACGCTTTCCACTACTATGCAAACGTTCATCTCTTTAGCCGATTTTTAAATCTGGAGCAAAAGACATTATTGAAAACTATAGAGGCATTTCTCTAATTTCCATCATGGCAAAAATTTTTGAGGCAATCATTTCTAATGAAATTTTTTATACATATAAACTCTACATAGTGAATGAACAGCATGGTTTCTATAAAGGTCGTTCAACAACGACCAATCTAAAAATAATTCAGAATTTTTTAATAACTTATATAGAAGAATCACAGATAGATGTGATTTATCTTGAGCTATCAAAAGCTTTTAATAGCGTGTGCCACTCGCTACTTCTGCAGAAGCTTAATGCAATTGGAATACATGATGTATATCTCCTTTGGATCAAATGTTACTTAGAGGATCGCAAACAGTATGTACAGTTATGTGGTATCACATCCTCAGATATAAATGTGCTGTTAGGGGTACCCCAAGGTTCACATCTTGGTCATATCCTCGTCTTACCATTTATTAACAATGTAGTGTCTATTTTCGGATACTGTAGATGCCTTTGTATGCAGATGGCGTAAAGATATACACTGTTGTTAAATATCCACAACATTGTTTGAATATTCAGGATGACCTGAATGCACTAATTACGTGGTGTGATGAAAATAATCTAAAACTAAATGCAAGGTAATGCATTTTTATAGAACAAAACAGCCACTGATACATACCTACAGAATGGGAGAAAATGAATTAGAATCTATCGATTTAATGAATAATTTGGGAATAACTTTTGATCATGGTCTCACCTTCAATGCACATATAGATAACATTACTCTGAAAGGTTTCAGAACACTGGGCTTCATTCGAAGAAACTGTGAAACTCTTTGTAATACCCGGGCGATAATAGCTGTTTACAACAATTTGGTGCAGTGTCTTGGAATATAAAGTGTTATATGGTCACCATTATATGAATGTCACAAACTCAGATTAGAGAGGGCGCAAAATACTTTTTTGAAGTGTTTTCTTTATAAATCCTATTTCCATATAAACATTTAACATATAATACTCGGCTAAAGTTAGCTGGTATTGAAAGTTTAGAGTTGCGCAGAAAAAAAGCCATGCTCTTCTTTTTACATAAATTATTAAACGGTTTTATAGATTCAGAATGCCTACTGTCAGAGATCACATTTAGATTATCAGTTCATAGAACACGTTCTACTCAAATTTTACAGGAGCGTCAACATCGAACTAATTATGGTTACACAAAGTTTACAAATAGATTGGCCACTAATCTGAATAGAATTGTTACAGTTTCTGGAACTGAATATATTCAATGTATCAGTTACTTTTTTAAAAACATGTTAATAATCTATTTCATACCATCTTAAATGATTTGCACTAAACATTTTTCTATTGTATATGTATATACCATTTGGGATCAGCCTGTTGTTGTATTAAATTGTAAATAAATAATACTAAATTAGTGGGTGAAGTATCACTACCAATAACTTTGCACATTGCATAAGGCACGCGCGTGGGTTTATAAAGCAGACTGCAACAATAGCTCTCTTGAAATTGCCGTTTAGGATACAAGGAGGAATACACAACTGTAAGTCAATAAACCTATTTTTTCTTTCCTGATTATATTGCTGACTTTACGCTTGATTGAAGAAGTAGAATTAGTACGTACCAATCTAGTTTAATATTTAGATAGAAATTATTGTTAGGAATTTTTAGTGCACTACTAGTAGGGTACATCTGCTAATGTAGATATCATTATTATGTTATATGTGACTGTCGTTAATTTTATTAATGGTAAAAATAAAGTAGCTTGTTAAGTTGTTCAACGAAGTTGTCATTAATTACAATTTGTGGTAAAATATTCAAAATTTAAACTATTTCATTGTGAATGAAGCTTTTGATCGATCGAAACTACCGTTTCAGGTATAATTTTGCATTAAGACTAATTGGTTAGTTAATTTATGGACAAAGTTTATTTGAAAGATCGAACGTGGATACTTAATATTTTTGAGGATTAACTTCCGTAAAGGTATTTCAGTAATTATTTAGTAGTGTTCATAGTTCGATGTGAGTAAAAAAGTGATAAATATTGATAATTAGTATTGAGGCGACCGTCCTTCGATACCAGTTCCTGATTGACGGTCTGGCACCCTATGAAAAAAGACCAGAGAATGCAGGATTACAAGTAAGATATTTAAATCCGAATTGGTACATTAAATTAATAGTGGTATGCACTATAGCCCATGTAATTTATGGCATTATTTGCATTAATCCCCATTGTAAAGAAAACCCACGACATATGCGAGCTAGTCGAGATTAAACCTTTAATTCTTGTTACAGGCTTTTTCTCCCTTTATTATCAAAATTTAATTCGCCGTATCAAATCCACCCGTAACACACTACATTACCTTCCAAATACACAGCGTACTTAAAGTGTAATAAACATGATGGCATTCTCTGGGGTAAAAGATTCCGGAAGGGGACTACTTTGGAGGATGCGGTCGGAAAGTTCAGAATAAGAGTCGGGAACATTCTGCGAGTCGGAGCGTGGAATGTTAGAAATATGAAGCAAGTAGGGAAGCTAGACAACCTGAAAATTGAAATCAATAGGTTAGCACTAGTTCTGTGGCCTGAGGCGGGGGAGTTTTGGAGCAGAGACTTCAGGCTAATTTATACAGGAACGAAGGAAGGAAATTTGGGCGTGGGGATAGTTATGCAAAAAAAGATAGGACACTGTATAGAACATTACTTACAAAAGAACGAAAGAGTACTCATGGTTAGATTAGAATCCAAACCGGTAAACACAGTAATAATACAAGTGAACATGCCCACCTCTAGCCACAGTCATGAAGAGGTAGAAGCGATCTACAAAGATATCGAAGAAATACTAAGATACATAAAAGAACATGAAAATTTAATAATTATGGGAGATTTTAATGCAGTGATAGGTCAGGGTAGGGAAGGAGCGGTAGTAGGTTTATTTGGTTTAGGCACGAGAAACAACAGGGGAAATAGGCTGGTAGAAGTTTGTGACAAAAACAACTTAATCATCACAAACCCATTATTACAACATCATGCTAGAAGACGATATACGTAGAAGATGCCAGGAAATATAAGAAGATATCAAATACATTCTTCTTAGACAGGTAAAAGACTGTAGAAGCTACTCAGAAGCAGATATAGACACTGACTACAACATCGTAATTATGAAAGCCGCACTTAAATTTAAAAATTAGAAAAAAAGAAATGGTAAAAAACACTTTGATTTTCAGAAACTAAAAGATAAAGATATCCACGAAAGATTTAAAAGAAAGTCAAATGAATTGCTGAAAGATATCGAGAAAATTTCGTATTCTAAGGAGGTAGAAACAGAATGGAATAACATTAAATCCAGCTCAGACATGATGGCCAAAGATATTCTGTGGTATACACAAAAAGAAAATAAAAAACCATGGATAACAAAGGATATCCTGAATTTAAAGAAGAAAGTCGAAAATACAAAAATAGATCAGACGAAACAGTAAAACAGAGATACAAAGTCATAAAATGGGAAATTGTTCGCAAATGCAGAAAAGCTAAAGAACAATCGATTGATGAAGTGCAAAGAGGTACAAACTAAGATGAAAATAGGAGACAGATGAAGCATACAAACCAATTCGAATGAATAATAGGGACATAAAACTATATAGCAAAAATATTTGGGACGCGGAGGAAAAGTCATTGAAAATGTAGAGAAAGTGATTAGATGGCAAGAATATATAGGGAATTTATATGCAAGAGAGGAAGATCCATTAGAACAGGAATCAGACATTTAAATTGATGACTTGGGCTATCCTATACTTAGAAATGTTTGAATTATCATTAACGTGCTGAAAAATGGTAAGGCACCGGGTACAGATAAGGTGCAAGCAGAAACTTTAAAAGCCGCTGAACAAGCAGTAACAGAACGTCTCTTCCAACTTGTAGGCTATATGTATGAGACAGGCGAGACACCTTATATGTGATTTTCCAATGCTCCACCCGAAGGTACTACATTGGCCAGGAAGCAAGTTTTTTTAACCTGAAAAATTTTGAATTTTAACAAACACTTGCTGTTGCAAGCAAGGTAGTGATCTTTAACGTGCATGACAACACTCACACACGGGACCTCCATTTTACCTCTCATCCGAACTAGGGCGTATTTTTGTGAAAATGTTCACCTAATATTTTTCAAGCGGACTGTGTTAGGATTCGAACCCGGGACCTTGGGCGTGGTAGTCACACACATACCACTACGTCACGGAGCCGCCTACAGGCGAGATACTCAAAGATTTCAAACGTAACATCATAGTAACTATACCAAAAAAGAAAGGTGCGGATAGATGTGAAAATTTTCGTACAATAAGTTTGACAGCACACGTGTCCGAAATATTAACTAAAATTGTATAATGACATGGAAAAACGAGCTGAAGAAATATTAGGAGATTAATTTGGATTAGGCAAAACAGGGGAGCACAGGATATTTTAGCTCTGAAAGTGATAATGCAGGAAAGAATAGAAAAAGGAGAAAGCGTGTATATAGGGTTTGTAGATCTAGAAAAAGCATTCAACAATGTAAAATGGCAAAAAATGTTCGAAATACTCAAAAAGATTGGAATGAGTTATAGAGATACACGAATAGTTCATAGCTTATACAAAGACCAAACAGCAGTAATAGAATTAGAGCAGGAACGTAGAGAACTAAATATTAGCAATGGGATAAGACAGAGATGTGCCCTATCCCTATTAATTTTTAAATTGTACATTGTAAAGGCAATCAATACTGTCAAAAGTAGGAAGACATTTGGAATTACTATGCAGGGACAAAAGATTGATGCTTAGATTGCAGATGATATAGCGGTATTAGCATCTAGCAAGATAGTTAGAAGCTGCTCTTAATGAAATGGAGACAGTTCTAACAGAAAGATATGGTATGAAAATTAACAAAAATAAAACTAAAATTCTAGTATGCAAAGGAGAGGAAATAAATCAAAAACAAGAATATAAATATGTAACGAGAACTTACAAAAGGTTAAGGATTTCTGATACATAGGCCAAATAATGCAAGATAAGAAAAGCACAAAAGAAATAAAACAAAGATTAGCACAAGGTCGTGCTACATTTAACAAGAAAAAGTAACTACTGTGCTCAAAGACAACAAACATAGAAGCAAGGAAAACATTGCTTAAAACATATGTGTGGAGCTCAGCACTGTATGGTTGTGAAGCCTGAACAGTAGGAGAAGCAGACAAGAAAAAGATAGCTTTTGAAATGTGGTGCTACAGACATATGATGAAGATATCATACACAGACAAAGTTAAGAACAAAGAGGTACTAGAAATGGTAGGGGCGGAAGAAAAAACATGTGGAAAACGGTAAAAAATTGGAGATGTATGATGATGGGCCACATACTATGGTATGAGAAAGTAGTGCGGAATATATTAGAAGCAAAGATACTGAAAGACGTAGGCTGTAAGAACTTCAGGGAAATGTGTAGGCTAGCTCAGAATAGAAATCAATGGAGGTATATGTGTAACTAGTCCAAGATGGAAAAACAAATGACGAAAAAATAACTGTACAAGATTTCCATTTTTGGACACTTGCAAGGTATCTCGCTTATTTTTATAGATAGAGGGTTGCGGTTTTCACGACACTGTACTCTTTTTTTTTGTGAAACTAAACATGCCACCAACAAAATTTTCATAGCCCTCTTTGTTTTTGAGATACAGGGCAAAATTGAAAATTATCACTTTTGGGAAATTATCCGTATCTCGGTTGTTTTTAACTTATTACAGAGGTGATAAGATATTCTTATAGAACTTTTTCTGTAGAATCCAGTGGCGTAGTTTGTTTCTTTACTGCACCATCCGTCTTTTAATTATTAAGCAAACATGTTTTTTTAAATAGGACAACCTATATATTTTTAACTAATTAATTTAAGCATTTTTTAGACTTTTCAAAAATAAATAATAGCCTAAATATATTTTGAAAAATAACTGAATAAACTACACTTTTTTCAAAATTAATGTTATTTAATAGTAAGCCATGTCACTGATAAAAGAAAATTAATATATTTGCATATTATTTATTCTGCAAATGTTTTAAAGTGATTATTGAATTATTTTTTCTTGATTAACCTAATAACGTAAATAAAATTAATAGTATAAATAGTAATTATAAGTTTTTTTTTAATATAACATACATTGTAACATTATTTTGAAATGTTAACTAATAAACAGATTAATTAATTAATTAAATTTCAATAACTTCCATAACTTATAGGAAGAATTCCATAATAAATTACTTTTATATTTTAGTAAGCATCCCTTATAATAAAGACCAGGTTTAGAAATAGCTTTAGGCTTAAATATTATAAATTCCAGCGGCTGTCATAATAATTTAAAGCTCCAACCTTGCAAACCATATTTAAAGCTTATGACAAAATTGACAAATCTGATAAAGTTAAATGGAATAGTACCTTTTAACGTAAACAAAGAAAAGCAATTTTCAGTTGTAAAACTTAATTTTCTTAATAATTTCGTTGATTGACAAGCGTTATAGAAAACGAAACATTATAAATAGCCAAACTATTTTCTATTTTGATTTGTTCAAAGATTGCAAGTAATTTTAAGTAGTCTGGAGACAACTATTGTATTAAAAATCCATTTCGGCTCAAGTGGGTTAACCGGTCTTTGTTAATGGCAGACAACTGTCACCAATAGGTATGGTCCACAATTTAGTAATTAAAATTCCAAGAAGATACAACATATTTAAACCCTAAGAAAAATAATTGCTTTCGTGACCCTCATTTTGAAAGGGGTTGGATTTGGTTTCTGAAATCTTGTTTTGGAAGGTTCTGTTAATAGTCATTAGATAACAGGAATATGACGTAAATAATGGTTAGAGTAGAGATTAATATATAACTTAAGGCTTTAGCCAAAAGACAGTGATTCCAATGTGGTTGTCAGTTTTCAAAAGGTAGAAACGTAGCCACAGAAGTTCGCGAGTAGCGTTCTCCGGCATTACAGATATAATATTGCACTTAGTATCACGATAGTGAAATTGGAAAGGAGTAATTAACTCTTCCAGTTCGCGAGGGTTAATGCCCGTGTGTTCGTGGATTTATCAGTGATATAAAGTATAGAATAAAAAGCTTGTATGCGTGTGACGCACAGGTTAAGTTAAATTATCAACAAGATCCTGACGGGTACGTGTGCCATTGAATTATTTAATAATTGCAAGGAACAAGAGCAACAAGCGAGATTCTCTCCCCCAATTTAAGAGCTGTTCTGCGTTGGAAGGCAAGCCATCAAACAATTGGCGATGTTTAGTAAGTTTTTATATTTAAGTTAGCATGACCAATTTTTAGTTAATTTATTTGTTAGGACGTTTTGGCCATAAACCATATGATTAATTTAGTGTAAAATTTATAAGATACGTTTTCTTCTATATAAAGTGTTTGGGAATTACTTATGTACATAAAATTATCAGAATTCCATATCAACCATTTAATCTAAATTAAAATCCATGAATTTCCTAATGTAAGAGATTCACGTTTATTGCTCTGTTAATTAAATAGTTTTTGTTTGCCGTTGATTAAGTCAATAGTTTTTCTATGTTTTATCATGAAAGTTGCATAAGTAGTCAAAAAGGTAAGAGTTGATTAAAAGAAACAATTGTCCTCCTTGGTATGACAAGTCTCAAGGTTTTACACGAACATTTGGACATTCTCGACTTGTCTGGGGCCCTTGGTAATTGTCATTAAGCCACAATATTTATGAAAGGTAAATGCCAAAATTGTTTTGTAGTATATTATTTATTAATTTAGCCCTGTCTGCAAAATTCTAACTCTATGTGATCCACGACCTTCCGCTAGCTAGTGCCGGTGACCCTTTAATTTTTGTTTTACAGGCTGCCCTCATTTTATAATTTAATGAAAAATATATACTTAGTAGCTTTTCAGCCTGTAACAACATTAACGACAACATATAATAATACTATGAAAATTGATCAAAATAAATACCATTTTCTCTAATACACAATTCACACAGTTTGCTTATTCGTTTTAGAGCATTTAACAGAATTATGGAACGTCTTTGAATATTTTGAAATTCCAGGGTAATGGCTTCACGAAGTTCATGTGGGTTGCAATGGAGCTTGGTATAAACTTTGTTTTGTAAGTAACCCCAAAGAAAAAAGTCTAGAACAGATAGATCAGGCAATCGGGGAGGGGGGAGGGATCTTATTGGCCCATTAGTGCCTATCCATTTGCTAGGAAAATCATTTTTTAAAAAGAGGCGAATTCTCAGTGAATTATGAGCAGGCGCTCTATCTTTCTGAAAATATAGTGTTCAAACGAGGCAGTAGAACATTATGAGTTCAGTAACTAAGTATTGCAAAATTTCTAGGTATAGGTCTCCTATAAGACTTCCTTCATAAATTCTAAATACTATTTGTCGGTCCAAAATAAAACAAGCGACGCTGAAGCCGAACCTACCCTGCTGCTCACAATTAAATACAAGATGATGATTTTCTTTTTTTTTTTTATTAAACATGCCAGTTTATTGATCTTTAATATAATGAAGTATGTTTTAATACGACGAAAAGAATTTTAATTTGTAGTCTTAACAATACCTACATATTTACAAAATCTAAGTACAATATTACATTCTAAGTGTTAGGAAACAGCGAAAACAATCAACTGTGTGTGCAGCATTGATCCGTTGGGATTTCCTTACCATTTTTATCATTTAAATTAGTATTTTATACGTATTATAAAATGTAGCCATGATTTGACATATATTATAAAATTGCAACAAAATGTCAAAGAAAGTGTCATAATCCAAATTTCTACAACTAAAATATTTTCTGATTTTTCTTATAATACATCAAATCCATATAGTATATGAGTAAAACACTTTTGTTGGATATATACTGACCGAAGTTTAAATTATCGTACTGGTTTTCTTTAATTGTAATCGATTTTTTTCTTGATACCAATGTCTAGTATTATGTCTGTTAAAAATACTCGCACTTGAAAAATAAGCCTCATCGGATCATATTACTGAACGAGCAAAATTTCTGTTCATTTGAATTTGTAGTAAATACCAGTTACAAAAAAATTAAGTGACGTTCAGCATCTCCAGGGTGTAAGTGCTGAACAATTAGTGTTTTATAGGGTCTGAACTTAAATTGTTTTAATATCTTCTGTGCCCTACTCTTGATTACTCGGACTTCTGCCTCAATGCCCCTACACGAGGTTGAAGGAGTTGCATCTACGAGGGTCTCGTCAATTTCTTGATTTTCCTTATTGTAGGATTTTGGTCTTGGTTGCGTAAATGATCCATGATTAATTAAATTATTTTTGAGTATATAGAAAACCTATCCAAGGAAGGTTGTCTTCCTTCCGGATATCTATAATAAGTATAAAAACGCACAATGATAAAAAATACTTAGGTATTAAATGAAGAAAAAGTTTACCTGCTAAAATATAGATCTGAAGCAAGATGCGCATTTTCATTGGATTGTATGTAGCAACATAACATATCATACTTTTCAAGGTTCTGATATACTTTCAAGATAGCAATTTTTCAAAAGAAAACAGAAATTTTAAATTTTTTAAGTCGATCTCAAATATTATTCTGACAAGCAATCTGACATCATCATTGACAAATTATTTTCTTTTGTTTCATTAACACTGGAGCGCGTTCAGAAAAAAGATTTGTGTAACCTTAGAGTTACCCAGAAATTGTACTACACGTTCAGAATTGAAATTAAGGTAACCCTTGGTCGTTCAGAATAAGAAAGTGTAACTCTTGGGTAACGCTCACGTTCCCGCACCTATAGACCCGTGAGAAATCACTCGTCATGCGCAGAGAGGAAAACAATATTTTTAATGACATTATTGATTATAGGTATAACAACTTATCGTATGTTTCTCTTTTAATACGAAAATGAGATTGAAATTGTCTGGCCGAGTAACCGGGAACAACTTTTTTAATATAATTTTATATATTTTTCACGCCATTTCTAATTGATAAGTTTAATTCTTTTTCGTCCTCGTCCATATATAGAGGGAATAGATTGAAGTATGTTAATAATTTTTGCCCTTCGGCGATAATGAACACGATATTATTTATCATTTTAAAAATTTTTATGTAATTAAAATTAGCTTTTCAGGGTACGACTACTTTTTCTTTGCTATTTGACACCGACTTTAAAAATACGCGCGAAAAATACGGCGACTACCTTAAAAGCGTTCTAAAACATTTATAACATGGGCGTCACCCTTATAATCACCCTACTCTCCCGTTCACTTTCATTCTGAACGTGCTTCTGTGGCTAAAAATTTAATGTTGCTATGACCTACTATTATATAAATTTTAGGTTAACATTAATTTAAAATCAAAATTTTAAGGGCATGTTCCAATATTTGAACAGGTAAGCAAGTAATTCCCGAAATTCGTTCTTAAAATTAAGTATACAACGGTGAAAATCAAAACCTATTGAGCATAACTAAACTTTTAAGTATACTTTAGTTAAGTTTAAGGTTCATTTACATTCACATTCAAGTCGAATTTTGAAATGTAATTGACATGTTTGTCCTATCGTAATGCACAGTATTAATTACCTTGAAATAAATTCAAAGTTGACTTTGAAGTGCATTTCAAGCTGCTTGCTTTGGGCAAGCAGGTAATAAACGTTTTAGATTAAGAATATAAATTTTAAAGTTATGTGTTAATTACATAAAAAAATACGCAGGAGAGAAAAGCGGAAGTATAACCAAACAGATATCAAACCAACGCGGTCTTCAATATTCTTACCTGATGTCCAGTTAGAGTGGTGAAGATTCTTGGATCCAGAACACTTATTACTACACTCGAAAAATAATATAAAGCGGCGAGGCAGTTTTATGCGGAGATTGACCTCCGAAACTGAAACTTATTGTCCAAGCGGTGACAATAGTTAGGCCGCGCAGTTACCAAACATATGACAAACAAGATAAAACATTAAAGGTGATAACATGACCGGGTTTCTTAAATTTAAATAAAAGAGCAGATATTACCATTAACAAATAAACTTAAACTTTGTAGTAATAATATAAAGAAACTGAATGAATATATACAGCGTTGGACGGAACATATCGTCCACCAAAAAGAAAACATTTAAATTTTCATCTAAAAGGAGGGGACAGAGTTTAACCACAGGATGCCTAAACTCACCACGCGCTGTGCTAACGGTGGCAACGCGGACTATTCCGTCGGCGCCAGGATGCACGAAAATAATACGCCCAAGTGACCACTGAAGAGGATGAAGAGACTCTGCTTTAATTAGAACTAAGTCTCCCGGTTCAATATTATTTTTGGCTACATGCCATTTGGATTTTACTTGAAGGGCATGTAAGTATTCCCGGGACCAGCGCGCCCAAAAGTTCTGGTAAATACGCTGCAGCAAATGCCATCCAGACAAACGATTTAAAGGCAGTGCCCTCAGTGCGGGACCAGGCGGGGAGGAAAAAGCGGAAAGGGTCAAAAAATGACCCGGCTTTAAACAACTAAGATCGTTAGAATCATTATTACAACTGGGGTCAGAGGGCGCGAATTGAGGACAGCCTTAATTTGGATGAAAACAGTTGACAACTCTTCAAAGCTTAAAACTTGCTCTCCTACAACACGAAGTAGCAGGGTTTTGACGGATTTGACGCCAGCTTCCAAAAAACCCCAAAGTGGGGCGCGAAAGGTGGGTTAAAATGCCTAGTAATTAGTTCTTTGGAAGCTGCGGCTTTAGCAAAGAAAACCTGTTGGCGATGGGCACTGACAAAGTTTGTACCACAGTCGCTGTACAAATGTTCACACCGACCACTACGAGCAAGAAACCGACAAAATGCGGCCAAAAAAGCGTCAGCGGTTAAATCGGAAACTAGCTCCAAGTGAGGAGCCTTCATACACAACCAAATTAAAATGCAGAGGTAGGCTTTTAAAGTTTTGGCGCCGAGGATTCTGCTCATGGTTATTGTAAACGGGCCGCAAAAGTCCACGCCGGTATTCAAAAATGGTTTAACTTGATTTATTTTAGCAGATGGAAGATTGCCCATGGGGGGCTGAAAAAACTTGGGATGCGTTTTCCAACAAGGAATACAAGAGCGAATTATCCGGCGAATAGATCTTCTCGCAGAAATTATCCAAAATCTTTGGCTTATAAGGAATTGTGTTTTGTTTGAATACTTACGTGATAATATTTGTGATGAATATACTGAATATACAGATCTGTGAAACGGCTCTTATTGGGCAATAAAGCGGGGAATCGTTTATCGTAACAAATAGGGGCAAAACTTAACCGGCCACTTTACATGAAGCACGTCATTTAAAAGAAAGGGGGATAATTTTTAAAACCTTTTAGCAAGTGGGGTCCCGAATTGAAGGGTCCTGATCTCAATCGTTAAAGATGCTTGTTGGGTGTGTTTAACAAGGCATTCCAAAGCGAACTCGAACTCATGAGTGGATACAGATCCAGTACGCTTAGTTAAAGGATGCCTGACATTATTAATAAAGCGGAACATATAAGCGGTTAGACGAACGACAGAAAGAAAAGAAGACTGATTTTTAAGTAGTGCATCCAATACCATTACAGGACAAAATAGTAGTGAGTGTAACGGACCGTTCTTCAATTAGTACATGTTGCGGTTTCAGAGTACAAGAACGCGGAATATGATTTATTTCTTGCAAATGTACTAAAATGGGTGAAGCCGCCGCCCACTATAACAAACATTGAAGCAACTCGGCGGGTAACAAACCATGTGACCCAACGTCAGCGAAATTATCGTTAGAAGGCACGTGAAGCCACATAGCGTTAGAAGTTTTATCTTGGATATAAGCTACTCTGTTGGCCAAGAAAGTCTTCCATCGTTGGGGCGGAGCAGAAATCCATAAATGTACAATCATCAAAACGGACCAACAGTATATTCTATTAAAGGTGAACTGAGAAGAAAATACAGTCAGAACAAAATCTAGTAATTTAGCAGATAAGTCAGCGGCTAGCAATTTTAATCTTGGCAGAGAAAGGGGCCGCAATGGAGCTACTTTAGATTTCGCACATACCAAACGAACTATAGATTCTTTAGAACCGTTAAGAAAACTAAAACAAACGACGCGTTCCGAAGCGTCCCCAAAACAATGTACCTCACACGAATCGTAGCGAGAAGGGACTAGAAGGCGAGGTACGAAAAAATCTGCGAGGAGAGAAAGACTCTTAACATATCTTTCCCATAAACGACAAAACTCCGGTGGTGGACGGGCATCCCAATCTAGTTTGAGAGTCCCAAGACGTTGGAGGAAATGCTTTATTAAAAAGGAAATGAGGGAGAGCATTCCTAACGGGTCAAAAAAGCTGGCTAGATTAGAAAGAATATTAAGTTTTGTACAAGGAGTATGTATAGGGGTGACCACGAAAAGGAAATTATCTGAAGAGAAATTCCACTAGAGACCCAAAATTTTCACGGTAGGATCGGAAGGATCCTCAAAACAACGCGGTTGCAAACACCGATGAGGGGCGAGAATGCCGTTAAGTAAATTGGGATCATTACTAGAATACTTGTGCAGGTTGAACTCGCCTCGTTTTAAAAGGGATATAAGCTGCTCTGTTAAATCCAAGGCGAATTGAAACGTATCTCGACCTGTCACTACGACATTAATATAAGTATGATGACGAAGAGCGAAAGCGACTAGAGGAAAGGGTCCATCTTCATCATCGGTAAGTTGCAAAAGACTACGTATGGCAAGAAATGTAGTGCAGTTGACCCCATAAGTAACGGTATTAAGATGAAAATCCTAGATAGAATCATCAGGAGAGAAACGCCACACGATACGTTGATAATCACGCTGATTGGGTGCGATAAGAATTTGCCGATACAGACCAATATCTGCGGTGATAAAGATGCATACGAAATTGTAGTTACACCGTAAGTAGAGGATGGTGTTCGTTCTGGGACAGCGCTTTCTTACAGCGCCTCTGAACGCCTCACAGCGCCTCTCAGCGCCTCCTCACAGCGCCTCACAGCGCCTCCTCTCAGCGCCTCTCAGCGTCTTCTCACAACGCCTCCTCACAGCGCCGACGATCTAACCTAGGTTTTTACATGTAAAAACCCATTATAACGTCTTATTTTAAGGAATTTCCACCTTGCTCTCTCTTTGCTCCCTCTTTGTGGAAATTTATATCCCGGGCAATCTATGTCTCTTTGCAATTTGGGACCAATTAATAAATGATCATTCAGTGAACCACCGAAAATACATTGAGCGGAGGCATTAAAAACTACGCGAAGCTTAGTGCTAACACTGTTAGGTTTTATAACACAATGATGAGGTATATAATAAGAATGATCAAAGTGACCTTTATTAGTGATAGGCTGCATGTGTTGAAGATCGATGTATTCTTGAAGAAAATATTTACATTGTTGATATACAAAGGGCTGTTTAAGAAGGCGTCGTTCTAAGGAAAGAAATTTTGGTATTGCTACATCGCAGCTTCCGGTAGACGTGGGAGCAGCATCCTCAAAAGGCAAAGAAACTACATAACGACCATGATCTGTCCGCGTATGAGTTTCTTTAAAAATAATTTCAGTTTCCTGAAATGATTTCGGCGTCCAGAAGTAATTCGACCTCCCAAAATTTTAAAACAATTTTTTCCAGGGAAGGTACTTGGTGCGTAGAGCAAAGTAAAGCGGTAACCTGCGGGGTGCTTGACGCAGGAATCGATCTCATTAAAATATATCCGAAAACAGTATTCATGCCTATGGGTGTATGGTGTTCAACAGGAAATACATCGACCCCTAGTAATAAATCTATAGGACCGGGTTTTGAAAACTGTAGGTCGGCTAACTGAATGTTATGTAATGACGATAACTGGCTGACGTTGACGCAAGTAGTAGGCAGATTTTCACAAATTTTAGGTAGGACTATTGCATCAATGTTAAAAATGATTCATTTTGTTCACTGGTTTAATAACGACAGAAACAGCGCCGTAAATAGCCATGGTCTGCATAGAGCCGAGCCCATTAAGGGTAAGAGGTAACGGGGTAGGTTTGAAACCTAAGCGTTTAACACATTGTTGAGTAATAAATGAAGCCATACTACCGGTATTCAACAAGCAGCGAAACTTTTGAAAATAACCGAAACGATCACAAACTTTAATTTGCGCAGTAGACAATAAAACCACCCTTTTTGGGGGATTCGTGTTAAATAATACAACATTGGAATTATTAATAGCAGAGGAGAAACGACTTACTGGTGGAATTTCGTAGGTACTCAAAGCGGGGGGAACAGATGGCTTGCAAATATCTTGTTCGGCGTTATCAGACGAGGCGGTATAAACTATAGTAGAAACATTACTTTTTGAAAGTGATTCTAATGGGGGGTTAAAGTGTAACGAGGTATGATGCCGCTGGCGACAAGTGCGACAAGTCATAATTGATTTACACTTGGAAAAAGTATGTGAAGTGCTTAGACAGTTAATGCAAAGTTTGCGTTCTTTTACAAAATTATAGCGGTCGTTAGGTGTTAATTCTAAAAGGCAAGGCATTTATATAGCGGATGGTCAACTTTGCAATACGGACACTTAGCAACACGATTGGTATTGCATACTAACATTGAAACCCTGGGACGTGAACCTGGTCGGCTCAGCGCGTGAACAATTTTGTTCATGTCTGATTAGTGATTTAAAGATAAGTTGCTCAGGGATTTACATGTTTTGTCTAGAAATGTAATGATTTCAGTATAAGTAGGAATGGTGGCGAGATCGTGCTGCAGCTCAAAACCTTGAGCTGTGTGTACGTCCAGTCGATTTAAAAGCATCTGAGCTAAAATAAAGCTCCACTTCTCTACCGGAAGATCAAACTTTTTTAAGGCTTCCAAATTATCGGTAAAAACGTCGACTAATTTTTGTAAACCAGAGGGATTATCAGAGTGTAATTTGGGAAAATTGTCCAAATTTGCCCAATACTCACTCGTAATTTGGCGGATGGTTTCAAATTTACTACGCAGTTTATTGTACGTGAGTGTATAATGACTTCCAGTTAAATCAAAATTTTTAATGGCGAGTAAAGCAGGACCTTGCAAAAGTGATTTTAAATACGTGAATTTGTCTAATGCCGACAATTCCGGGTTAGTATGTATGAGGGAATCGTATAAATCAATGAAACCTCTGAGCATGGAAAAATCGCCCCAAAGGAGGGGACCTGCAATGAAGGTAAATTTATTTTTGATCTTGGGTGAGCGACAGAAACAACAGCGCTGGGTTCGGGAGGTATAGATTCAAAAAGTTTCATTTTGATTGACTTGATTAAATAAAAGAAAATATCAAACGCTTTTCTGATTTTATCTTCAACCTCAAACAAATCATCCGCGTTTTCATCCGTGGCGATCAAGGAGATAATGTTATTGTGACTTTGATAGAAGGCTTCTTCTAATTTAACCATATGCTCAAGGTGCGATTTTTCGTCATTAAGTTTTTCGTCTTGAAACCGGTTGGACGCGTACCTCCATTTATTTCTATTCTGAGCTAGCCTATTCAGTTCCCTGAAATTTCTACAGCCTAGATACAGCTCGGTTCCCCTTCTGTTGTTTTCTAATTTTATGTTCTATTTTACCGAAATTTAGTAGTATCTGAAGGGGGGTAAGCAACCTGTGGCTGCCAAGATCTCCCAATACTTGGACATTTGCCGAATTAATAGTTTTCTAGTAAATGATTTCTCACAATTAACATTAGTTGAGAATATTGCAAAACCAATAGCTGTAGTTGCTTATAATAATCATCATGTTTAAGTACAGTTATTGTTTTCATTATTAGGTTTCCATCTTGGAACTGGATGGATGCGTACCTTCATTGATTTCTATTCTGAGCTAACCTACCCATTTCCTGAAATTCCCACATCTTAAATCTTTCACTATCTGTGTGCAATAGTCCAACCTAGGTCTACCTCTACTTCTCTTTTTTCCTGGTTCATTAATAACTGTAATTTTTATACTACCATAACAAATATTTTTCGAGTCATTAGAAGGTTTAAAGTTAGTTTAGTTAAGTCAGATACAGTATAAACACTACTAAAATATTCAGTTTATAGAGAAGACAGCTTGTCGTCATAGTATATGCAAAATTCTCTTGCAAAATAACCATGAGAACAATACGAGATATGAAATTTAAATTAAGTATGAGTTAAATGATCTAGATACAAGGACTAAACGTAACAAATTCCTCCCCAGCAACATTAAAACGTCGGGGTAGGGAGCAGAAGCAATGGACCAGGCAGTACAAGAAAAAAACCCAAGAGAAAACCCAAAGAAAAAAAAAACAAAATAAAATTTTTATCCGGCTCCAACACCAATATACACTAATAGGACAAACCCAGAAAAAATTCGTTTCAGAAAATCCAAAGAAAACCAAAAAAACAAAAACATTTTTCTATCCGGTTGGAGGAACCATATACACTAATAGGGTAAACCAAACAAAAATTCGTTTCAGAAAACTCAAAGAAAACCCAAGAAAAAAAAATTATCCGACTCGGAAGACCAATACACCGGACCAGGTTAAGAAATGTAAAGCATATATGAAAAAGGAAGGATGTAGGTAGCAATCACCGAAAGCAAAGATGGAATGGCCTAGCACTGTAAAAGTCGTCGGAGGACGATATCTTTAGTAAAGCAATAGTAAAGTTTTAAACTCAAGGGAAGAAATTGGTTTCGCGCGAAAACCAAAAAGTATCAAAAAGAACGAGGAGGAAAACTAACAGTAGAAGCCTAAACGAAACAATAACTATCAAGCCTCAAAGTATGCAAGGGGACGACGATATTTTTTGATATACACTTGAGGTACTTCAAGCAGTGGTAACTAAAAATCGTATTAAACTAACAACCTAAGAAAAGAATCACTAACTAGGGCGCAAAGTCGACTAAGTCGTGGTTTTCAAAGAAAAGAAAAAAGGCTTTGCAAGCATATACCGCAAGAAGTGAATCGAAAAAATTTAATCAAGCGAGTGTGAGAACTAACAGTATGAAAAACTAGCCAAAGGATTGGGAAAGGATAGTGAACCAAAAGGAACGGAAAAGCAAAACTAAAATCAAAAACCTAAGAAACTGAACAAAACAAAACAAAGCCGAAGCCGAGTGTAGTTATGCATGGGTATATGTGTGTGCGTGTGCGTGCGTGTGCGTGAGTGTCGCTGTGGGTGTGGGTGTGGGTGTGGATATGGGTGTGGGTGTGGGTGTGGTTGTGGGGGTGGGTGTGGGTGTGGACGTGAGCGTGGGTGTGGGTGTGGGTGTGGGTGTGGGTGTGGGTGTGGGTGTGGGTGTGGGTGTGGGTGTGGTTGTGGGTGTGGTTGTGAGTGTGGTGCGAGTGTGAATGTGGGTGTGGGTGTTGGTATGGGTGTTGGTGTGGGTGTAGGTGTGGATGTGGATGTGGATTTGGGTGTGGTTGTGGGTGTGGATGTGAGTGTGACTGTGAGTGTGGGTGTGGGTACGGGTGTGGGTGTGGGTGTGGGTATTGGTGTGGGAGTGGGTGTGGGTGTGGGTGTGGGTGTGGGTGAGTGTGCGTGTGGATGTAAGTGTGGTTGTGGGTGTGGGTGTATTTATGGATTTGGGTGTGGATGTGGGTATGGGTGTGGGTGTGGGTGTCGGTGTAGGTGTGGGTTTGAGTGCGGGTGTGGGTATGGGTGTGAGTGTGGTGTTTGTGTACGACCTCTATAGTAACCTCTTACGACAGGCGGCAGATCATACCGTGGGACTAATCTAATCAGGACCCACGCGGGGTGAGGTGAGACTGAGAAGTAAAGCGTAAGAAAAGAAGGAATACTAATCAGAACAGGAAAATTATTTAGAAAACAATAAAACCTGAAGTCATAAATCAAGTCCCGAGGAAGGACAGGGTCAGCAAAGAAATGTGTGGACGCTGAGAACTAGAAATTGAGTTTAAGACGTTTGCGACGCCAGAAGGAAAACATAATGCAGGAACATCAGGGTTACCGGGATAAGCAAGTTTGAGATCCCCGATGTGCTAACTACCTAAGTATGCTTACTCATGTTCTAATTTTCATTTGCTGACCAAAGCAAATTAACATGGCCTAGATTCCAAACATTTAACGTTGTAACGAAACACTTAATGAGATTTATAGGATGCTTGAATAAGTAATCATTTCCATTTGAAAGATAGTTGATTCTTGTTAATAAATACTTAAATAACGCAAAATAACATAGGGAGCGTGCTGTGGTTTAGGTTAGAAATTTTATGAGGTGTATCTTAATAATAGGTAAAAATAAAAATTAAGTAGTTGGAACTTAATATTTATATAAAGGATGCAGAAATAATACGATTCCAGAAATTTAACGTAACACTACAAGAGAAAAAAAAAACGTTTGTTTTTGTTTCATCTGGAAAGCACCCTGAACAGCCAGGCGTAAATTTTCCACATTAGCATCAGCATTAAAACTTCGCGAGGATAATTATATAGTAGCTCGGCATTCTGCAGTCTATTGATGTCGATCCGCCAAAAATTTTTTGAATAAGAATAACTAAAAAGAATAGAAGAAAAGTAACTAAATGAAAATTGCAACCCAATAAGAACTCATCAAAAAAATTACTGCAAACCACAGAACAGAAGGAAACCTGAAGGAAAAAAGTGGAATTTTCCAAAAACAAAGTGGTGGTAACAACAAAATCAATTTATGAATACTAAAAATAGGTCGGCAGTGTTTTCAAGAACCCCAATTGCCAGCGAAATCACAATTGTGATAACTCGGCATAACGCAAAAGCTACAGAAAATTCACATGCAACGGAAAAGAGCGGAAAGACAGGTTTAAAAAATTGAAGCTAAACGTTAAGTAAAAAGTCTTCTAAAAAAAAATCGAAGCCAAATTTTTAAGTAAAATGAAAGGTTTTCAAAATCAAACCAAACGTTAAGAAAAAAGAACAGTTTCAAAATGGAGCCAATGGATAAAAAAATAGACAGTTTCAAAATTCGAAGTTTCATGTTGAATACCAAATTTTATGTTATGGTAATCCGTGCGGACATGTAAGAATTCAGTAAAGTAAACAAAAAGATTTAACCCGCACCGAGTACCGCAACAAAGGCAAAGGGAATCCAAAGAATTAATGCCGTGCTAGCTATGAAGTCGTAGAGGGATGGGTTACACAGAATACAAAAAAAACCTTAAAAAAGAACGTTCTTATTTACAAAACCGCAAAAAACAAGTTATAAAAAGAAAAATGAGCCTGTGGAGAAAACAACATTCATCCAAAATATCCCGAAAAAATTACATAGTATAACAAAATGTCCCCTAAAATAAAATAATACCTTCCTTTAAGCATCGACCAAAAATCACGCAAATACATAGTGGACAAGTTTTTGAAAAATATTTTCTTCAGTGCGAGCGCTGTAACTTTTTTCTGTACTGTTTACTGCTCTAATTTGTGTTCTTGTGCGTGTAGATGAGAATGGACAGACTGAATTTTTAAAAATTCCGTGGCAGTAAAAATATTGATCTCTTATTATTTCTTAAGAATCTTTCTTCTGTAAGGAATAGTATTGTGGCTGCCAAGGGGGCATTTTCAAAGATTCAGCCTGTTCAGACTCATCCACAAACACCCAGTAATACGATACAAAAAGAATTAGAACAAAAAACAAAATTCAAAAAAAATTGTCGGCAAAGCCTTCTTCTACAGCTAGTTTATGAATAATTTCTTTGAAATTTTATTTTTTGTAAGCAGGATAATATTTTTTTAGAAAGCAGAACGTTTCTTAGTTTTCAAATCTGTATATACATAGATTTGTTAAATTATCCAACAATTAGAGCAATTAATTATAATCACAGTCGTACTCCAAAAACTATTAAGGAAGGAAGAGAATTTCGATGTGTTAAGTATCTAATCTGCAACAAAGCGGAAACAATCGTTGTACGATATGATAACGACCACCAATCCAAACCCCCTTTGAAAATCCCGACCTCAATCACTATCTCACAACTTAACAAATGTACACTAAGACAGTAAAATAATTCAACTCAACCGGCTAAGGATTAATTATTTACGATTTTACTGCAGGGTAATCCACAATCATATATATATAGTCGTTAAGTGTACAAATATTATTAGGTAATAGTTAGACTAGAGAAAAAATGTCGTTTCGTATTGAAGATATTTTAAAAAAGGAAAGTTGTGTTCGCATGCAGCATGTATCTACAGAAAAGGCATATGACTTAAGCAGCAACAACAGTATTTTACAACAGACACTGTTAACTAAGGCAAGTCCTTACTATTATTCACCTGTTAGCGATTGTTACTCAGGTGAAAAGATCTACTCTCCTAATGCGTATAATTATTGTGAAAAACCCTTCTATTTCCCACATCATTATCAAGATACGTACAGTAGCAGCGGTAAGTTATTTTAATTTCTACTTATAGCTTGATAATTAATTGAAAATGTATTCTACTCATAAATATTCTGATTTTTTTTGATTAACTTTTATCCTAAACACAGACGATGTATTAATAAATTTGTATCAAAGTGCGCTGTTTCTAAAATTTGTGTAATAGACGAACTTGTTCTTGTAGCCTGTAGCGCAGCTACTCATAACATCGTTCGGTGCCTTAAGTTTCTTTGGCGTCCCTATTCCTTACAGTGAAACAGTTTCTCATGCTAACTAGACTTTTAAAAAAATATTTCACATTTAATATGCGTTACCTCAGTATTACCAGCAGACAAAGTTAAATGCTCACAAAGAAGTAACTTTTCTAATGAGTATATATATATATATATATATATATATATATATATATATATATTACTCTGAGGTTAAATGGATTGGGCCGGTTTACTAATTCGAACCTCACTGTTGGGTCGATATAAATATGCTCTGAATTTCTGCTGAAACTAGCCCCATACTTTTGGACATCATAATTATGCTCTGAATTTCTCTCAGTATAAACTCGTATCTCTCAATTTGAGCGTCATTCTGCTCTGAAATGTACCTGAAAAACAAAAACTCCTCTTAACTTACTTTCAACTTCAATACTTATTTTATCCTCTGAAGATGCTACTCTTTTTGGACGTCAAAATTTCTAGATTTTTACACCATTTAAAATGCTGCTTCCTCGGGGTTATACACCACGGCTACTCAGCGTCTTTCTGAATGTACTGTCCTAATATTTGAAGAAAGAAAACTCGGCTACACAAAATTATTACAATTTATTCCAATAAAAAATTCAATATAAAAAAATATTCCTCTTATTATTATTGTTTCTCCCATAGATTACATAACAATCATCCTCACTTTAGAATAATTCCTTTTAAAACACATTTTCTAGATTTAATAATTATTGAAAGTAATTAGGCTTAACCATAACCTTACTTTAAAACCCTGGTCTAATAAGAGCTCATAGTAAACCTTTCTGAACTTGTGCTAAACTTTATTTTGTACAAAAAAACACCTAAAACTTATTTACCTTTTACATATGCCGTTAATACACAAATATTTTATAATGCCAATTTCGACCTCAACATACTTTGAAATAATTCATTATAACTATTACATAATCAATTTCTTTGTCCATAGAATTCGCCAAAATACACCCTCAAAAGCACAGAATGTCATACACCAAATAATCACAAAAATAAATGTTTTGCAAAAATTCAGTTACCTGGAATGTAGCCCAAACAGGTATCTGCCATTAAATCATCGCTAACATCACCGACTACACGTACTGGAATCATCCCAACTTGACTCACAGCAATCATCTATTCAAACGTCTTAAATTCTAATTGATTTTTATATTTATGGGTAACCCTGCCATAAATAATTATCAGACATATCTAATGTCCATTGTACCCTATAAATCCACAGTAATATATATATATATATATATATATATATATATATATATATATATATAGTTGCACTGTTCTCCTTATGAAATCGGGCCTCACACTTGGGCTGCTATAAATATGCCCTGAATTTATCTTAGGAAGAAGCTCCACCGTTGGGTCGAAATACATATGCTCTGTACTGTCGTAGAAATCATGGCCTTCTATTTGAGTTGCTATAACACTTGCTGAAAATAATAAAAAAACTCTACCAATTTCCACCTAAATAAATTTTGGAGTCCAAGCTTTGGTTACAAAATGTTTTGGTTGAGTATCTTCTGAAGATGCTTTTTAAATTGACATTCCACGGCTAGCTCTGCTCGCTGCCTGTTCAGGGATACTCACCACAGCTTCTCATTCTTTCAACAACCTTGATAATTAATAAAAAAAATTCGATAAAAACATACAACCCTTTTATTCTATCAACATAACTAATAAATTCACACAATCTCAATATTTAAAATCTGTATCCACGTTAAACATTTTTATAACCCTATTTGGTATTAAAAAAAATCAACTAAATATACCCCCCTCCCCCAATTTTATGCTCATCATTAAGTTAGTTTAAATTACATGGGCCTATCCTGGAACCTTAATTTATTTTCCCCTGGTCTATGATGAGCTCAGTATAAACTTTTTTATATTTCTGTGCACAAATTTTAGCACTGCAAAATTATCAAAAGACCCGTTTATTTCTTACATCATTAAAATAATATACTAGCATTTACACCCTTAAATTTATAAAAAAAAATTTGTCCTTTACATATATTCATAAATTAATTTTCAGATCATAAATATTTTCACCAAATAAAACTCAAATCACTACCAGTTTAAATAAATCAACACCAGCACAACAGTTTTAACAAAAAAATCGTTACCTGGATAGTATTCTGCTTTCTGATCACCACTTCTGTAGATCCCTTCCAAAGTGACTGCACGTACCCGGATCACTCCACGTAGATGCCTACCATTGTGAACAGCAATTCTATTTCGAACTCGTAGTTCATCCAAATCATCAAGAATCCCTGCCGCTCCAGATCCAAACATCACCTCCTCTTTCACGCAATGTGCAATAAGCATCCTCGTTCAATTTGTAAATATTCTCTACTTACGAGTCGTCCTGCTTCAATTATTACAACGATTTACTACGGTTCACTCCATTTTAAAATTAACTTGCACCTACTTGTGCATAAAAACATTTGTAAATCTAATGTCGGATTGCACTTGTCACGTGGTTTTAAGCTAGGATGATCTTCTTGTAGACTTGGAAAAATAAGAGAGAGCGAATGCCGCCTCCAGCAGTGCTTATATAACCACAACCCCACTTCAGTTGCACGTATTTTTGTTAAACATTCTTTGTAAATTTGCAAACGGCCACTCAATTCTACAAATTTCACCTGCACGTAAACACACAACGGTCGTTCGAAACTCAGAAATCCAAAATACAAACACTTCATTCCCGCGAAAAACTGTTTAACCGTGCCAACCGTATAAAAATTCTTTGAAATTTTCCCTTTCTGTCAACTCCACACAAATCCAATCACGCCTATCGTGTGCGCTTTATGCAATTATCTCCCTTGCACTCTCATAATAACATTTCACAGCTTTGTCTTTCTTTCCTACCTAAAGGGTCTATGTTATTTTTGCTTTCTTGTATCTCTTTCTGTCTCATGTTTTCGTCTTGCTTGTAGCCCCTCTATTATTACATTGTTCCCGATTAATTGTCCCTTCTTTTAATCGATACCGTCTACAAATATGTTGCATCTTCGTCCCACTTATTAATTTTTAAAGTATACTTGTCTGACACGCGTTTGAAAATGTTTGTCACTTAAACACCTGATATCTTTCATCTGCCTCTGTTACGTATTAAATACTGTCTGTCTTTTAATTTTATTGACCCGTTTTCAACAAGTCGACGTTGCTGTTAGCCTTGCATTTTTCCGTTAACATATTTTCCCTCGAATTATAATCTCAACGTAATTTAGCTTTACAAGAATTGTTTATTTACCCCAACTTCAATTCTATGAACTTCTTGATTGTTTTAACGTATTTTCCAATATTAAACCTTGTAACGTTCGCAGAAAGCTTTTAGCATATATAGTATTAAATAAATATACCTTGCTTATACTGATTTTTATCTTGAAAAGTTCTAACACTATTAACCTTTGTACACGATTTTCGACCGTGTCGTCGATCGTAATTGTTGTCCTAGTACTAAAATACCTTATACAAATTAAACTTACATTATAATATGTAATTTTATCCCAATCTAATTATATTGAAGCGTTTTAAATAAATTATTAATTTTTATTTACAGGGTACCTATAACTACATACAAGCTTGACTTATTTACACCTATCTAAGCCTACCCTATTACAGTAATATATATATATATATATATATATATATATATATATATATTGCTGTGGATCGGGGGTACAGTCTCTGGATCAAGCCCCAACGATGGGCCTTCCTAAGATTGCTGTGATCGGGGACTTATAGGGTTTGACATCGCCAGTGTCCACTGATTTTCAAAAAAATTAAAAAAATTTATAGAAATATTCTTACCCGTTTATTCTGCTGCAACAATCTTCAGCAGCTTCCCTGGCTAGCGCAGCTGTGCCTCTTTTCGGATACCTAAATTTACAATCATTCTTCCTTCCCACTTACACACCATTCAATAAAAATCACCAAATAATACAACAATCATACAATCTTTATTTACCGCTGTTTACAACAAATTATTCACAGTTTGATACACTGATTACAACTCAATAAGTAATATGTTTTAAAGTCCTTGTTTTAAATTATTATTTGCAAACACATATAATACAATATGAGTAAATGGGCCCCAAATAATACCCTATATTTATTGCACACTGGAGTAGGGTGAGCTAATAATAACCCAGTTTATTAATGTATGCCTATTACCTTGCATAAAATTACTACAAAACTAATAAACCCATGTACTCTTAACAATTTAATTTAAATTCATAATGAACTTTAGTACCTTTTACATACACCCTTTTTCAATATTTTAAATATTGAAAATAATTGTCAAGTACACGTATCTTTTCCGATACGTTATATAACCATAAATAACCCCAATGTTCACTCACACATCACCAAATAATTCCGAAAGTTTATCAGATAACAAAAAATACAAATAAGTTACCTGGAAATGCTTCAAGCCTTTATCCCTTCGATGATGCTCCTCAGAACCTCTTGGCTTCGTAACTATGCGCTCTGATCCTCCACATATTTATAGATGATAACCTCCGTATTCGACAAAACTTGCTTCTAATTACCATTCCATAACAGCATACACACTCACGTATATTATACTTCTGTTTATTACATAGATACATAAATTTACTAGCTTGGTATGGTATTAGTCGGACCTCGGTTAATTTAATTCACTCGACAGTATTCACGTTAATAACTATAAGGCCTCAACTACCAAGTACAAGAGCTAGTACTACATTTACTAAATCATGAATAATTTTTAATACTCACAAGAACTCTACTATAACGTCGGTCTATCGTTGTAAGTAATTAAAAGCGATTAAAAAATAAAGAGAGCTTTCCTACCTTCTGCAAAAGTGTTTATATTATTCAAACTGCCACCTCTAGGCCACACTTTACGCGAAATACTTATTTTAAAATAACACTTCTGCAAATTTTGTTATAACTGACTTAAAGCTTCCAGAAATTCACCTCGTGGACGCGTCGTATAATCCGAAATTTGCTTCCACCTGTCGCCTATTTGTCCGTTTGTAAAACTACCCGTTTCAACCAATGATACTGTACTGTGTCGCATAAAACTGCGCCTGTAATATTTTTATCTCTGTCTTATGCATATTTGATGTCGCGTTCCAAACCCCACTTGAGTTATAGAAAATCGATATTGCTGACAGCGTCTCATGACTTCACGTGGATACAAACGTGCTTTTTGCAACTAATGCTTTTATATCCGTCTCTATCTGTAGCATATTACTGATTGTGCATCTCCTCTGCTCTTTAAGAAATATTTGTTAGCTTGTTATTCGAAGCGACTGACGGTTGAACAATATTTTCTATGAAGCCCGCTTTATTATGCTGATAAATTTGAAGAAGATAACCTTTCAAACATGCAGGTGTTCTTAATTATTGACCGTTAAACAACACTTCTTGGAGCTTATATTTCACCGTACTGACGTCTGTGTGTTACAAAGAAACCTTTTGCTTTGGGATTATTGATTTTCTATACTCTGGCGTGTTTTCTAATGCTATTACACGTTGAATTAAAATAAATTAAATTAATAATGTATTTCTATTTGTATTTAAAACTGGTTTTTTTTATGTACTTCTAACTTTTCAATCATCAATTATAAAATACGTCAATACTTGTCCGTTTAAATTAAATAAATGAAATAAATTTTGCGCGTAAATAATTTGTTCGTTTCTCTATACAGGGTGTTTGAAATTGCCTTTCTTACTCCAAATTTAACCCTTAGAATCCATAATCCTTTTTTTAAATAGAATGATCTTCTATTATTATTGAATGTTTGTAGTGGGTTTGAGGTAAGCTGGTAAAAAGAAAACTCTCTTTTAATGCCTAAATTTTCAGATTTCTTTAATACTTGATCACAGGCTTCTATACAAAGATTAATTACAACTTACAAGATGAAAATGTGATACATTTCAAAGAATAGTCTTTTTTATTTATCTTTCTCTAATTCTAAAATTTCTGGATTTCTAAAATCTATTCTGTGATCTAAATTAGTCGAATGGCTCGATAATGCACAGGAATTTGGTTAACTTCTATGTCACTTCTATGGTGAATCCTACGTTGATTTAAGAATTGAGACGTTTGTCCAATATACACGCCATAATCTAAACAATTAATTTGATACACAATATTTCTTTTGAAATAGTTCGGGTGTTTTATCTTTTAATTTTGAAAAGAGATTGTTGACTGTTAAAATATTTTTCTTTTCATACTGAAAATTATAATTTTTAAATACTTCAATTAGCTTATGAGTTAATTGAAGGCCTATATTTGGTATTGTTTGATATATTTCTAAATTTTTGCTGTTGTTACTACTTGTGTTATTTTTGTCTATATTACTGTTACTGTTGTTTGCGTTCTTATATTCTTCAGAGGTGTATAGTAATTTTGTTTGGAATTTCACTCGCAAACAAGCATTTTATTTCGAAACCCCCGCATTAAAAATCTCGAACGGCTGTCGACTTCGTCGAAATCCCCCAGCAACTAACCCCCATCCAAACATCCAAAACACGCCTCTCTCACACGTGCACATCCTATTATCTCACTCTAACTTGCATTCAAAATGTTCTGTTCTTTGTCTTGTATCCTTCCTCAATTTTGTATATTCGTTTTCGATTTCTTGTATCTTTGTTTAACTCGTGTGTTATATTTCTTTACCTTTATCCCAGCTGCTAACAAGCTCTAATCTACCCTACCAATCTACACTATCGTCTTTTTCTTTCTTATATGCACAGTCTAATAGTCCTACTTTGTCTGTAGCTTTCTACCGTACTTCTCAAACCGATGTATTATGAAAACACGCTGCATCTCCGTCTTGCTTACCTACCTTTAAAAATCTCTTTGTCTTACAGGCGTTTCAAAGTTAATGACAACTAATCATATGAGATCTTTCATTCTTTGCTACCTCACACAAAACACAGTCCTTCTCTCTATATTATTGATCCATGTTTGTTTGTAACGTTCAACACCCTAACTAACTAATCGACCTGTTGTTCGTTCTTACCGATCTTTTCCTAACAAACCTTGATATTTGTTGACAGGCTTTTAAATCAATACGAAGAACGTATTTACCCTGCTAAACTTTTGAAAAATTATAAATATCCTAGCTTCATATTACCGTACACTAAGTTATGTACACAAATAAAATAATTACGCTTTGAATATCCGTTACTAACAAATTCACCATCTTTAAATTATTGATTTTTATGCTACAAATGAAAAGCTTTCCTATCACTACCTTTACATGATACTTATATTTTTAAACGCACGTGTTTACCTTACGGATTACAGCTATTATATTTAATCATTGTAATTATTTTTATCCTAACTCTAAAATGAAGCAAAATTAACCTTAAAGCTTATGTTTTAAATTATTACATGGCTTCTATATACATGGTGTATCCTCTCATAAATATTCATCTGATCTATCTACCTTTGTTCTAACCTAAAAATCTATAGAAATATATATATATATATATATATATATATATATATATTACTCATATTTAGACCAGGGTAGAAAATTAAATAATCACATCAAATAATTTTAATCACCGTGTAGAAGCTTTGGGAAGAGGTACGCTTTATTAAAACCGTGAAGCATAAAAAGGTTATTAGTTTCATTAAACATAAGAGATTTAAATCATGTACAAGACGCTTTATATCAAAAGAAACAGTATTAACAAGTTCTACGGGTAATGGAAATTACGTGCAAAATTTATATTAATTAACCCTATTTTAAGTAACCGGTAGTAAAACAAAGTGTACACATAATAATTAATATTTAACTTGTATTCGCTAAAATGAAAGGATAGATGTCAATTTTAATTGGAGTTAATTAAACCATTATTAATAATAAGCATAAAACTGTGAAAATCCAAGATTATAATACCAGAAAATAAAGCTCTGAGAATTAATATTATTTTGAACACCTGCGTAGTTTAAATATCACGTACGGCGAAAATTGTGTAGATAACAAATGGTTTCAAAGAATCTTGAAGAAACCGTGGCTTAATATTCACGAGAAGGTGCGATACGGGGTTATTAAACCCAGATAGTCCACATGGACTAAAATATAATCGATAATAAAGAATATCAATTTGCACCAATACGAACAGGTTAGAAAAGGAAAGAGAAAATGCGTCAAGCAAAGACACATATAGTAAAAGGCGTGATTTAAGCAACGTCACGAGGGTCACAATTGGTTGAAAATAGGATGCAAATATGAGAGGTAAAATAACAGTTCGGTATAAAAGTCAATTAGTTATTTCCAGACTTTGCGTGCCGTGTTGAAATTTCTGAGATTTAAATGGGGCGAGTACAAAATTCGTAAAAACCGACGCGCGAGCGACGGACTGGGAACATGGCATGAGAAATTCTTTAGAATTACCCGTTTTGGGGAACAGACCGACAGACAGGCTTTTTGATATATATACCGAGGTGAATATAAACAAGCTCTCTTAGACTTTTGACTATTCGATGCGTTAAAAGCTCTGACATCCGCGACTTGATTCAAGATGTTAAACAGTGCATTTTAGTTTGATAAAATAATTTAAAATTTTGCTCGTATATATTAGTGATTCAAAATAGTTTGTTATTGACGTGCTAACATGAATGTACTTCAGTGCACTTAGATACAAGGTAATAAAATTTAGTATCACTGTACCAATTAGCAAAATTTACGACGACAAATGTATACACAAAAGTAGACAGTTTTGGCGTATATTGGTGAAAGAAGTATGAATTTCTTTGTTATTTTTCGGGGGTGTTAATAATTAAATGGTTCAAATACGTGTCTGGATCCACAAAACCAGGGTCAGATATACACAGATGAGTTCCGGAAAAGCCCAGAAACAACTTTAAATAAATGGTGATGGAGAAAATTTTAAAAGCGTTGAGAATTAGAAGCCGTAAATATAATCCTGTTGGAATGGTGTGATTAACTAAAGGGACGATGTACATTGAAGCTACGAGGACAGTAACCTTCAGCTAAATTATACTATTTTGTTTGACATTTTGTGTGTGTTGAATAACTTTATAATTGATTTACTTTAAATGGACATTAGTGAAATTGTACTAACCATAAAATTTTAATTTTAAGATGAAATTTGCTTGTTTAAGTAGAAAGGGTATTTAGTATTGCTGTTCTGAATTATGATGAAACTTTGGGTATGTCTTTGAGCTCAATTAGACGAACCTGGTTAATTAACGTAAAGGGGTGGTAGATGCTCCTTTATACTCAAACTCCGGTCTGCTTATATTGTTATATTAATTAGTAGGCATCCAACAAGGACTTTAATTCTGGATGCACGTTAAAGTGATAATAAAATTAATCTTGAAATTCTTTTAAAACTGAATTTTATGCTGAAATTTAATTTGAAAATTTAATGTATTCTGAATATTGATGTAAATAGAGTTAACGTTGATGTTTGTGGTAGGAATGTGTTGTTTAATTTTATGAATGAGGAGGTTTATAAAATTAGGTGAGCAGCTGAAGCGAAACCAGGATCACAGCAGTTTATGACGCCCAATCGGTGGGACTAGAATTTTTTGTTGAAAGGACCCAGTTCCCGTATTCAAAGGAGTATATCACAGCAGTTTATGGCGACCACAACGTGAGGGCTCGAATTCCAGATAGTGTTTAACTATTCCAGGAAACTGGCGATCTGAGAGAGAGAGTTTCTGTGTGTGTATACATTTAAGAGTATTTTGAGTGTGTGTGAGTGAGTAGAACGTATGCAGAGAAAAGAGTGGTTAAGGAGTCAAGGAGTGGAAATTGGAAGTGACGATAGTGCATTGTGCGAAAAAAATTCTAAAATGGAAGAAGCTGGGGGCAGTAGAGATCAGTCAAGGACGGAATCAGGGATCAAGGAAATGAGTTAATGATGAGAATGTTAGAGGAAATGCGATTAGCTAGGAGGAGTCCAACAGAAAATTAGAACAGCTAAGCGATGAATCTAATAGAGCTAGGGAAGAATCGAATAGAGCGAGGGAGGAGTCCAACCGAAAATTAGAGCAGATAAGCGGGAAAATTGAACAAAATACTAAAGAATTTACAGAATTTAAAGATAGTCTTACCGTGAAACTGGGGGAAGTAGAAAATAGGGTTGAAAAAATGAGCGTGATATTACAGGTCTTCGACAGGAAATGGGACATTTAAAGTCCGAAGTACGCATGTTCTGTGAAGAAGAGATTAATGTAAAATGACTGAAGTGACGGACTCATGTAGGGATCAGTTAGGCAGGGTAGAACGCGAAGTTAGTAGTATTAAATACAACATGTCAAATTTAACGGGGGATGGTCCCAGATTTTCTACAGGTGGAGTATCATTGGACCAACACATGAAATTTTATGGCGATAACAGGGTAAATCCACAAATTTTTATTAATAGTGTAAGAAATCTAGTGGGAAATTTATTTGACGAACAGACTAAACTAAATACGATAAAGGCTTTATTAAAAGACAATGCGGAAGCGTGGTACAATTTAGTAGGACAGGACATAGACACGTATCAGGAATTTGAAAACAAATTTCTAAAGCACTACTGGAGTGACCACAGACAAGATCAGGTACGAGACGACTTAATCACAGGAAATTTAAGGGAGAATTTTCAGGAAGTAGGAGCAATATGCTATACGCAAGTATAGCATAGCAAAGCAACTGAACCCACCACTGACGGACCGACAAATTATTAAGTATTTATCACGACACTTCGAGGCAGACATAAGACAGCACGTAGCACTACAGAACATAGTGGACAGAGAAATGTTTTGGAATACCTGCAGAGGTACGACGACGTAAGTAGTGGACGACCTCGGGAAAACAGGGAAAGACAGATCAACACAGTTAGGTTTGACAATAGACGGGACAACTATGCTAGAAGGGGAATAATTACGGATACCAGCGACAGAATTGGGAACAGAGACGACCATACGTTAGGAGTAATAGTTTAGGAAGGGGACCTGCACAGAGACCGGGACCTACCAGAATGAATAGTTCACCAGACATGAGCGGGACTGCTAATACAGACACGGAACGAGTGGAAACGCCTAGGACGTACGCTGAGGTGACGGCTAGACCAGGACCGAGTAGGGAAAACAGACCTGGACAGGATTTTTAGAACGCGACAGACCACTAGATTCCAGTGTAAATGTATATGTACATCCACGTGAATTTTTCAAAATTGAGGAGGAAGTAGAGTCAGAAACTGAGGAAAAATTATGTTTGCCAATTATTAATTTAGAAATTTTTGAGAATAATGTAGAAGTATTACTTGATACAGGGGCAGAGGCGAGTTTAATATCGGAGGAATTCGTCAGCAAAATTAGGGATAAGGTTTGTGATAGAATTATGCCTATAAAGCGTAGCCATTTAGTAGCTCCAAATAAAAGGAAGTTTGCTGTAGTAAATAGTGTTGTGGTGCTTAGGATAGATATAGGAGGTTTAAGCTGTGAACAGGAGTTTGTAATTGTACCTGGACTGAAGTTTCAGAGCATTTTAGGTGTTGACTGTATGATGAAGTTAGGGGTTTTGATAGATATGGAAAGGAAGGTAATAAGGATTAATGATAGGGTAGTGCCATGGAAGGGCAGTTATGAAGTCACAGAGGATGACACTGGGTTGAATATTAATGTAGTAGAGGTAGAGGATGATAAAGGTAAACAGATCAACACAATAAGATGTCCAGAGGAAAAGATAGTAGAGGTTCAAGCTTTAGTACAAAAACATGCAGAAGTAGTGGGGGTAGAAGCAGCATATCAGGAGCAGGTGAAGGCAGAATTATTTTTGAGGAGGTTAAATGGCAAATTTGTTTTTAATAAAGTAGATTTAAGGAATTCATTCTGGCGGATTCCATTACATAAGAATTCTAGAAGGTACATAGGATTTTCCATGGAGGGAAAAATCGATAATTGTAAAGTAGTATCGTTTGGTTTGTCGGCAGAAAAGGAAACAATGATAAATGAGAAACAGACAAGTTTAGGGACTGAAAAAGAAGTAATATTTAAGAGTCAGGATAATAGGGATGATAAGTTTATTTTATGTGAGATAATAGGGAGGATAAGTGTAGATATAGAAGGGGGGAGAAATAGGGATGAAGAGTATTAGGATGGTGAGAAGAAAGACTTGGAGGGTCAAGAAGAGAGTTAGATTTAAATATATAGGGATAGCATAGGTGTATATAAAAGAGTAGAAGTAAGTGTTTATAGAAAATAAAGCTAGGTATAGGATAAATATGGGAGATAATTAGGAATAGGTTTAGGATGAGAATAAAGAGTAAATGTAGGAAGAAAATAAGATAGGTTAAGTGTAGATATTTCATAGAAGATTAGTGGAGAGTTAGGAATAGAGTAAGAGTAGGATAGGCATATAGGATTAGGTAGGGGGAAGTAAAGTATAGTGAAGATTAGTTAAAAGTTAGGAATAGGATATGTATATAGGATGTATATAGGATTAGATGGATAAGTAGGATGAAGTTAGGGATAATTTCAGTTTATAGAATTAGGTGAGAGTTAGGAATAGGATAGGGATATAGGATAGGTGTAAATATTTTTGAATTGGAGATAAGGTAGGTAAGTTAGATAGATAAGGGTAGAGAGTGATAGGCAATTTTTTGTAATTTTTGGGCTAAATGCTTAATATTTGCATTCAAATAAGTGGGATTATTTGTATTCAAATAGGGGAAAATACTCATATTTAGACCAGGGTAGAAAATTAAATAATCACATCAAATAATTTTAATCACCGTGTAGAAGCTCTGGGAAGAGGTACGCTTTATTAAAACCGTGAAGCATAAAAGGTTATTAGTTTCATTAAACATAAGAGATTTAAATCATGTACAAGACGCTTTATATCAAAAGAAACAGTATTAACAAGTTCTACGGGTAATGTAATTATTCCTAAACAAATGGAAATTACGTGCAAAATTTATATTAATTAACCCTATTTTAAGTAACCGGTAGTAAAACAAAGTGTACACATAATAATTAATATTTAACTTGTATTCGCTAAAATGAAAGGATAGAAGTCAATTTTAATTGGAGTTAATTAAACCATTATTAATAATAAGCATAAAACTGTGAAAATCCAAGATTATAATACCAGAAAATAAAGCTCTGAGAATTAATATTATTTTGAACACCTGCGTAGTTTAAATATCACGTACGGCGAAAATTGTGTAGATAACAAATGGTTTCAAAGAATCTTGAAGAAACCGTGGCTTAATATTCACGAGAAGGTGCGATACGGGGTTATTAAACCCAGATAGTCACATGGACTAAAATATAATCGATAATAAAGAATATCAATTTGCACCAATACGAACAGGTTAGAAAAGGAAAGAGAAAATGCGTCAAGCAAAGACACATATAGTAAAAGGCGTGATTTAAGCAACGTCACGAGGGTCACAATTGGTTGAAAATAGGATGCAAATATGAGAGGTAAAAATAACAGTTCGGTATAAAAGTCAATTAGTTATTTCCAGACTTTGCGTGCCGTGTTGAAATTTCTGAGATTTAAATGGGGCGAGTACAAAATTCGTAAAAACCGACGCGCGAGCGACGGACTGGGAACATGGCATGAGAAATTCTTTAGAATTACCCGTTTTGGGGAACAGACCGACAGACAGGCTTTTTGGATATATATACCGAGGTGAATATAAACAAGCTCTCTTAGACTTTTGACTATTCGATGCGTTAAAAGCTCTGACATCCGCGACTTGATTCAAGATGTTAAACAGTGCATTTTAGTTTGATAAAATAATTTAAAATTTTGCTCGTATATATTAGTGATTCAAAATAGTTTGTTATTGACGTGCTAACATGAATGTACTTCAGTGCACTTAGATACAAGGTAATAAAATTTAGTATCACTGTACCAATTAGCAAAATTTACGACGACAAATGTATACACAAAAGTAGGCAGTTTTGGCGTATATTGGTGAAAGAAGTATGAATTTCTTTGTTATTTTTCGGGGGTGTTAATAATTAAATGGTTCAAATACGTGTCTGGATCCACAAAACCAGGGTCAGATATACACAGATGAGTTCCGGAAAAGCCCAGAAACAACTTTAAATAAATGGTGATGGAGAAAATTTTAAAAGCGTTGAGAATTAGAAGCCGTAAATATAATCCTGTTGGAATGGTGTGATTAACTAAAGGGACGATGTACATTGAAGCTACGAGGACAGTAACCTTCAGGTAAATTATACTATTTTGTTTGACATTTTTGTGTGTGTTGAATAACTTTATAATTGATTTACTTTAAATGGACATTAGTGAAATTGTACAAACCATAAAATTTTAATTTTAAGATGAAATTTGCTTGTTTAAGTAGAAAGGGGTATTTAGTATTGCTGTTCTGAATTATGATGAAACTTTGGGTATGTCTTTGAGCTCAATTAGACGAACCTGGTTAATTAACGTAAAGGGGTGGTAGATGCTCCCTTTATACTCAAACTCCGGTCTGCTTATATTGTTATATTAATTAGTAGGCATCCAACAAGGACTTTAATTCTGGATGCACGTTAAAGTGATAATAAAATTAATCTTGAAATTCTTTTAAAACTGAATTTTATGCTGAAATTTAATTTGAAAATTTAATGTATTCTGAATATTGATGTAAATAGAGTTAACGTTGATGTTTGTGGTAGGAATGTGTTGTTTAATTTTATGAATGAGGAGGTTTATAAAATTAGGTGAGCAGCTGAAGCGAAACCAGGATCACAGCAGTTTATGACGCCCAATCGGTGGGACTAGAATTTTTTTGTTGAAAGGACCCAGTTCCCGCATTCAAAGGAGTATATCACAGCAATATATATATATATATATATATATATATATATATATATAAACATCCATTTCAGTAACAAGTAATAATTTAATAAAAAGATGTTAGTTATTTTTGGAATATTATTTGTTAAAAACATACAAACTTACTTGATCATTTGTTTTAATAATTGACGTTTCAGTTGACCTTTGCAACCTTAATCATCATCTTAAACCCTGATCTTGTTTAGTATCATAAAATAGTTGAAACATGGAGCACATTTAAATATAACAAACACAAATTTACATATTAAAAAATTAAAATAACATGGTACGAGCACATTGTAATGCAGTTGTTATATTACAATGTGCTCGTACCAAAAGTGCAAGAGTCATAATTTGTTTAAAATTTAGAGCTGACCATGTTTAGTAGATCAGTTATGTGTGTTTTGATGGTCGTACCGCAGTTATTTAGCCTGCAGTCGTATTCTGACCAGGCGATCTAGGCAGACGACTATACAATGATTCGATCTCCTTCTATTGTGGCCTATACCTAGGTAAACAACTTAATGTAATGGAATATGGCCAATATACAGGTGTAAATAATTAATTTCAAAGTTTTAATAAATACATATCAAAAATAAGCCCAAAACTGTTAACGCTTAACCAACAGTTGTTCAAATAATCTACTACTTGCTGCCAAACAAAAGCCACATAGAAAATTCTTTTTATGTTGGCAAGTTGCTTATTAGTTATTTTTCTGCATTCATCGACAATTTTGTTTTTTAAGGAATCAACATTAGGATGTCTCTGATCATAAACTTTTGCTTTTAAATGACCCCACAGTAAAAAGTTATGTGGTGATAAATCGGGTGATCGAGCTGGCCAATTTATCGGTCCACCACGTCCTATCCATGAATTAAGAAACGTTTCATTTAGTCAAGCAATTATATCTTTTGTAAAATTAGCAGGACAACCTCCGTGCCAAAACCATATATTTTCCTCAGCAAGTCAATGGCGGGCCCAATATCATTTTGAAGCAACTCCAAATACTTCTGACCATTAAGGCTTTTCTCAATAAAAAATGGTCCGAATACATGACATCCTAGTAACCCATTCCAAGTATTCACGGTTTGTAGATATTGAGAGTGATCAGACGTCCCCTTGAAGCTCTGTCGAAGTGTTCATATTTGTTAGAGCAATCTGGGTCGATTTTATCGCTAATGATAGCGTCCACTTGTGCCTGAGTGAAGGATGATGTACTATATAGCTTCTTTTATAGTTACTAACTCGTACTGAAAGATAGTGCTGCAGACCGCAAATTGGGATTGGAATCGGGACACTTCCCTCTCTTCCTTATACACAACGAGCACCGCTCCTGTCTTGTCATTGTCCATTCGCTAGACATTTGTATAAATCCTGATCCCTGTCGTGTTTTCATCGCCTTCGACAAACTCAAGCCTCTTGCCATCAGCCGGATGCCCTAGTTCGGATTTAACGATTTTTCTATCTACCTCTCTACTGACAAGACAAAGATTTTGGACAATTTCCAGCCCTTTCCCTATACCTACGAGCCTCTGATCTGTAATCTTCTTGACCACAAACTCGATTAGGAGCATTCTACTAATCAGCAAGACCGCCTCCGTGGAAGTGGTCCTATACGCCCTTGCTACCTTGAGCGTGGTTAGGCGTTGAACGCTTGCCAATTGCCGGACTTCTCTGACCTTACAACTCTTCACTCAAACAGATGCCGCATACAGCATCTACGGTTCTAATGCTCCGGCGTAGATTGTCCTCAACCATTCGGCTCTGAATCCCCAGCTTATTTTCGCGGCCACAATCATTCTGTTAGATATTACGCTACTCTTGCTTTTGACATATTGCACGCAAGCCTTTCTATTTAATTTGTTGTGTAATTTAACAATGTAGTACCTTCGGGTGGAGCATGGGAACGTAGCCGCAAGCATAACGGCCTTTATTCAAATTATAATGTTTAATTTAGCGCCGAAGTATGTGATAACTTCCTTGAATGGAATCTTTTCGCCCTTCTAGCTCTACCCTAGAGGACGTTGTCCCGGTTTTGTTCCGAAATAAAGGGTCTCTGAATTTGTCATATTGATTTTTAACTTGACCATCTGCTGTCAACCTACTCAACGTTTCATTCGGTTTCGTTCGCATCTCCATTAACAATCTCGAGCTGATATTCAACAGCGTATCATCCGCGAACCCAACAATAGTACATCCTTTGGGCAATGTACACCTAAAGATGGTCTCATACAACTTCCAGGGCATGGCCCCTGTGAGCATCCCCTTTTCACCGTTCGCAACACAACTTCGCCCGGAATTTCGACTTCTGCCAATCGTCACGAAAAATAACTCTTAACCAATGACATCAGCTTTCGCGGACAATCGCTGCGTTACAACTCCCGAATGATACATGGCCACCATGCAGCACCAAATTCTTGTGAGATATTCAACGCAACGACGACGCAATACTCTTTTGCCTCCCTCAACTGCTTGATATCTTCGCTACGAATTTTAACGCGTCGACAGTCTGCAAATCCAAATTGTCTCGTAATAGCTGAGCCGCTGTCTCGAACAGCGTGCTCAACTTGGGTGGTCATAAATCGATCCAAAGCATTTCCCAGACCCCGGTTGCAAACTAATTGGACGATAGCTGCGCGGATCTGATACATCCGCCTTCTTTGGTTTGAGAAGAAACTCCACGTTCTGAATCTTACGGCAACGTGGAAATACGCCCTTCTCCTAATAAAAATCAAACAATCCTGCAAAGACATGCAGGGCCAACAGGGACGCTTCCAAAGCTGCATATGAAGTGATTCCATTATGCCCCTGTGCCTTCTTAGGGTTCAGCCGCCTAAGAGCCCTTACGACTTCATGACCCAGGATTGTCTTTTTGACACCTGTCCCTTGCGTTTCTGCAGCTTCCCTACGTATCAAATCGTGTGACCCCACATCCTCTGGATTGTTCGATGAGAAGAAATTCTTCACCAAATATTCCGCCGTGAATTAAAAACCGTTCATATATTCTTTAATTGTAGTCCATAATAAATAACCACGTAGGTCTTGGTTTCTGTAACAAAAATATGCCGGTTTATCTTAAAGTAGTTTTTATCGTTCTACAATAAAAAAAGGGTAGTCAAAATAAGACCATAAAATAAGGGTGCACCGATTTTAACTGGAACACACCGTATATTTTAGTGGTTCTCGTTTTAGGACGAAAGCATATCCTCAAGTAGGCTACTCTTTCTTACTGCGCAAAAAGAAGGTGAACTAAAATTCGTTTACAACTGTATAAACAAATCTTATTGATAGCGGTTAAAGATTATAACATGACGATCAAAGGAAGACTACTAAAAGTACGTTTCCTTATATATTGTGGTATGTGTTAATTCGTTCTAAATGCCATCCATAGATTGTAGTTCATTATTGTTAGTGAATTGTACACTATGTGTTAAAACGGAAATAAACTATAAAAAGAAATACATACGAGACGTAGCAAGATAGGCAGGCGATTGTCGACAACTTCCAGATTAATTATCGAGAACTTCCGTGGTCTCTGAAACTTGAAACTTTATATTTGTTTGTATTCTTACGTATTAAATACGTTGAATTTATGTTTACCAAAGCGTAGGCTACATTTGCACACCTATATTGTGAGCTAATAGCTGATTTAATTTAGGAAAGTCGGTTTTTCGTCTTTGGATACTCATCGATCTTGGTTGTACCTCCGTAAGTCTAAGTTTGCACAAAAAAACGTATTAATTGAACCCTTCAAATAATATCCTCTCTCTAAATACCTTGTGAAAATAAAGATGCTTCTAAGATCACATCCATATGCGCACGCAAAAGAACTACATAGACTTAACTGACCTAATCAAACGGCGAAAACAATTCCAGAAAGATAATGTATCTGCAATTTGTTGACGGTTCATTCCCCAATCTATTTCAAGTCTGGAAATCCGGTCGGGATTTTCCGGAAACTCCGAGAAGTCGTAGATAATTTTAAGAAAAGCCAAGACCGCTTACCACAAGATACACCAATCTTATAGAGATTATGAATGATGTTCTATTACGACACAATGTTAACGGAAATAATTAAATACGTTTGCGATATTTTTTTTAAAAGTCGATATTTATTTCAATCAGTTTGATACAAAACAATTTTTCATTAAGTTATGTATGTATATTTTTTATTTATACAAAAAATTTCATTTTAAATAAATGTCCATATTTATAGCAGCCACTTTAGAAAACAACTATCCCTTAGATCTTATATAAAATGAAATTAAAAAAAGAAAATTATTATTTCAAGCAATCAAAATCTAAGGAACTTGATTTATTTACAACTTAATTTTTTAAATACAAATTTTAATAATAAAAATTATTAACAAAAACCCATTGCGCCCACAATTCCATATATACCAAAATTATCAAACAATATATCAAAAATGTTATATTCAGAACAAATTCAATATATACAGGGTGTTTCAAAATTGCACGCCACTATTTTAAGGGAGTGTTCTTAGCACAAAATAAACATAAAACTTCTAATAAACGTATGCCCTAAAATGTACCCCTATGGAGTTATAAACCCCTTTAAAGAGGCTAGGTGAAATTGAGTTTTTTTAATTATCTGAAGAACCACAAAAGATATTTATTCAGATTTTTGTTGCCTACCCATGTTTTTATGTCAAATAAGATAGACTTATTCATTTTTCGATAATAAGATCAGGAGCGTCCCATTCGGGAGGGGGGAGGATTACGTTTAACCCTGTAATTTTTTTGTGTGTAAACTTTTATAAATTATAATGCCAGAATTACAATCTTTTGACATTTCTGAGTAAAAAAATCACTCTTGTTTGAAGTCGATATCTGTAGCCGTTTTCGAGTTAATTGGGGTGAAGCATTCAGGATGCCCTATGATACTTTACATACCTACATAGATGCTGAGAGTTGAAAATATTTATTACAATTAAACATTTAAAGTAACTGTTCAAAATGCCCACCATTTTGTTGTATGCAGCATCTAGCACGGCAAATCCATTGCTCTCTGGCAAGTCTTATAACATCAGGACGATTCTTAATAGTATCAGCAGTCTCCACGATCCGATTCTTTAACTCCTCTTGCGTGTAGATAGGCTTAGAATAAACTATAGTCTTCATCCAACCCCAAACAAAATAATCTAACGGTGTTAGATCGGGTGGCCATTTAACAGGTCCATTTCGGCCAATCCATCAGTTACCATATTCTGCGTTTAAATAGTCAGTGACAATATGAGGGAAGTGGGCTGGGGCATCGTCATGCATAAACCAAATCCCACATCTATCGGGAATTGGAATATCCTCTAACAGCTCATAAAGATTATTTTGCAGAAAATTCAAATAAAACACTCCTGAAAGTCTTCGTGGTAAAAAGAAGGGGCCGATGAGATTGTCACCAAGAAGTCCACACCAGACATTTAAGGAAAATGTATGCTGATAATCATTTGTGACAGTGGTATGGGAGTTTTCTTCATCCCAAGTATGGGTAGTGCAAAAATTGGTAATTCCATTTCTTGTAAAGGTAGATTCCTTTTAATGATGTTTTACAGTGGTACGTGCTGTCTAACCTCTACCTCAAAGTGCCTAGATAAATGCTTAATGATTTGTCTATCCGTTAAGGGAGGACTTAATTGTTTGGCTATACTATACTTCCTGATGGCATACTGCTCCCTAGATCCTGAAAATTCCGCCTTATATTTTCCTGTAATCAAATCACTCCTCACTTGGTCTTGCTTATGAGCTCCCCAATAATGTTTCAGAAATTTTTCTTCAAAATCTAAGTACGATTGACCCACAAGATTGTATCACGTTTCTGCATTCTCTTGTAGTAAACCCTACACTACATTTAATTTGGCCTGTTCATCATAGAAATTGTGTACTCACACTCGAACACTATTGATAAATATTTGAGGGTTTACCAGATTGTCCCCAAAAAATTTCATGTGCTGATCTAACAATAAATTATTTGTATAAAACGTCGGTCTATCCCCCGTTAAAGTGGTTACATTTTGTTTGATTCCACAAATTTCCCTTTCAAATCTTCCTAACTGGTCCCTGCATGAATCACTTACTTCTGTCATCTTATTGTTAATTTCTTCCTCGCAAAAGACTCTCACTTCTGTTTTCAGCTGTCCTATTTCTTGTTTGATTCCTACTATATCTCTTTTATTCCTTTCTACTTTCATATAAACTTCCTCCAATTTTGCCGTCAAAATATTTTTAAAATCACCCAATTCCTTAGTCCACTTCTTTATTTTTTCAGCTAACTGCTCAAACTTCTTGCTCGATTTCTGACTCATTTGCTCAAACTTTCTGTTCGATTCCTGACTCATTTGCTCAAGCTTTCTGTTCGATTCCTGGCTCATTTTTTCCAGCATTCTCATAATCATTTCACTACCTTGGTCTCCAGATTCCGTCTTCGACTGATCCCTACAACCTCCTGCCTCTGCTTCCATTTCCATTTCCGGTTTATCAAACAAAGCACTATCACTACTTCCAATCTCAACTCTTTGACTCCTCAACCACTGTTTTCTCAACATACGTTCACAACATCAAACTCACATATACACAACAAACAATCAAAAAGACTACAACACAATCAACCCTTAATTTACAGGTCGTCAGTTTCATGAAATAATTTTAATTATCATAATTCGAACCCCTAACGTTCGGATCGCCTTTTTTCTGCGAAATCTTCAAGTCCCACGATTTAGGTGCCATTAAAAGTCCCACGTTGGGTCCCATTTGCTGCGAAAGTTTCCTATACCAAAAGCCTATAAACCTTTGATGCTGCTTACATACCTACAAAAACTTACAATAACTCTACTTTGCACTGCTAGGTTGCTTTTCTGAAAAACCAAACTAACTACAAAAAAAAAGTTCTAATACGGTAAAAACACCTAAGTTTATTAACATATTCATAGACAAAGACACTCCCAGCTCAACATAAAACTCTTCGTTTACTCATAAATTATACATCACGTACATCCTCTTTGTTAAAATAACACACTTCTTAATACATTTTGAAATCCATAATTACACAAATAAATCTTTACAATTTTATTATCTACAAAAAAGTAACAGGGTTTTCCCACAGTCTTTACTTTACCTCCGGTTTAGTACGAGCGCATAATAATCCTTAAACCTTTGTGCAAATATAGTACGTCAATCCCCAAAAGTACCCTTTTACCTTCTACATACAAAAGATTATTAAATCATCAATTATTTCTTAAACCTAAATTACCACAAAGAAATATAGTGCAATAAAGCAACAGCAAAGGTTCAATTCATAACACTTCCCAAGTTTATCTTTTTAGTTCATACCAGTATACCCACAATGCACAAAACAGCTGTTTATACACGTAGCCCCCAGGACTGACATCATACCATCCACGACTACTGCCTAGAGGAACATCCAATCTGGATTGCAATCACTACGACTGCTAACTACAACCATATCAGCAAAGGGTTATCTCATTTCCACCTCCATACTGCATTCTAACTCCCAAATCCCTTCTATAATGTGTAGATAATCAACCAGTACGACAAAACACTATTTCTTACTCCATTCGCAATTATATACCAAGCACTCTTCGTGCAAAATGAAAATGTAACAATTTTATTTACAGAACTGTAATACTTGGCACCGCTAGCTGGTTGTAACTACCAGTGTAAGTCTAAAAAAACGTACTTTTGCCGAAAACTGAGAGAGAGAGAGAGAGAGAGAGAGAGAGAGAGAGAGAGAGAGAGAGAGAGCTTCACCACCATTCGTTAGGGCTATATATATATATATCCTTTGTTTGCCCCTCTAAAGCTTGTTAACACCGTCAATACAAACATTCAATTCATGAAACTCTCAACGGTTAGATTTTTCTACAAATTCTAGAAACAACAACTCCAACGGCCAACGAAATCTTAGAAATGTTTCCTCACACCACAAGCTAACGTATACATTTCTGTGGATTTTACTCCAGTCCGACCCCGATTTTCTCTGAAAACTTAAGTTTACACTCTCAACAACTGCAGTTCTACTGGCAAAAGTTAACGTTTAAAACACGCCTCTAATAAAACTTGTTCTCTATCTCGCTTCAATACCTACGCGCTAAATCACCTGTTTACCTTGTCTGTTATTTCCGTTGTTCCTGACCGTTAAAGTTGCCTTTGTGCTTATCTCGCTCATACCCATTTTATAACACAATCGCTCTTTGTTTACTGGTTTGCAAGTTCTATTGTAACGGACAAAATCGTCCTCTCTTTTAAGTTTAAAGTATGTCTAGGTTAACACGTGATATTTCTATCTTACTTCTACGTATTCAAACAACTAACTCCTCTTTGTTTCGCAGTTGGCAAACAGTATTTGTAACAGCCTAGATCCTCCAAAACTATAAATTCATTTTTAATTGACAGACACCTTACCAATACTACTAAGAATTCGCTTGTTATTTGTGTCGTCTTATCCTATAACGATACTCAGAAAGATTCGTTCGATAATAACTGCCAACCATTTAAAATGCTTAAGCTACTTTTCAGAAACTACACATCTCCCTTTGCTATAATTTAACTTTTGATGGTTACCTTGGTTTATAATATGAAATTTACAATGCTTTATACTTCTTAAATACAACAGTAAAAATATGTTTATGATATAGCACACTCTATTCTTAATTAATATTCATAATTAAAGGATGATGCTAATTGACTTTTAGCTTGCTGAAATTATTTAGGTCAATTATTGATTTTTACTCTACAGAAGAGCGTTTCACTTTGTTATTTGTATTTTATATACAAAATTCTACATTTGTATTCAATTTGTATTTGAATACAAATTTGTATATATATTATATATATATATATATATATATATATATATATATATTTATCGTTGTGATAAAGTTGCCCCCTTTTTGTGAAATAAAAAGCTAAAAATTTCTTTTTGTCAATTTTTAATTTTAATTTTGAATACCTCAGCTATTTTAATTTTGAATACCTCAACTAGCTCAGTTTTAATCACGCACGGGGCTTGCGACAATACGACAACAAAGCCTTTAAGTTTTCCTTCTACCTCCACTTCCTGTTTCTTTAAACTAAAACACCATCAAGCACAATTACTATAATATTCTCAAAAATATTTACAATGTATGAAATGTTTAAGAATTCTCTAAATAGAACTTTCTTTTAATAATTGAATAAAAATTCTTTCAATAATTATCATTCCCAAAATTAATCAAAAATCCAGCAAAAATCACCCTTATTATTATTATTTGAAGCCCCATAAACGTTCATTAAACTTTTTTCAAAATTTACGTAAATTATAACGTGTACTAAAAAAACCATCTTTGTTGACCCTCACATACAATTTTCATGAAATCAATTTTTAAATTATTCAAATTAGAAATATACAACGAAATATTAACAAATATAGATAACAAAACATTCAGATTGGCTAACCTGCTGTTTCAAGCTCGAATCAGTCCCTGTACCAACTGCTCCCGTATTCAGCTTAGTGATTTAATAGCCCGAACGTTGAATTCAGATCTGTTTTAGATATGGTCTGCATTTTTCTTAGAATACCTTTAAATTATTTTAGCGTTTTTGTTAAACTTCCTGCTTATATCCAGTAATTAATAATTGAATTAAATGCTTGCTAAATTTCCTCATTGGATCCAGTTTTCCGTTTTGGAACTGGTTTTTATTCTGAACTAGCCTACACATTTCCCTGAAATGCCCACAACCTACTTTGGCTATCTGTGTGTAATAGTCTAACCTGTCTTTTCCCTATCTCTGTTTTTAATATATTCCGCACTACTCCCTCATGTCTTAGTATGTGACCTATCAGCCTACCTCTCCTATTTTTTACTGTTTTCCAAATATTTTTTTATTCACCTACGTTTCCTAGAACACTTTGTTCTTAATTTTGTTTATCCACGATACCTTCATCGTACGTCTGTAGCGCCGCATTTCAAAGGGCTTTTATTTTTTGGTGTCCGCTTCTCTTAGTGTCCAAGTTTCAAGCTGTACAGTGCCGTGCTCGTCACATTTACTTTCAGCAATCTTTTCCTTGTTTCTTTGTTTGTTGTCTTTGAACATGTAGTTGCTTTTTCTCGTTAAATGCAGCATGGCCATGTGCTAAACGTTGTTTTATATCTTTTGCAGTTTTCCCATCTTGCATTGAAGGCTAGAATGTTTTTAACAAAACCAAGCAATTAATCCACTTTACAAAGTCGTTTTTTATTTTCAAAACAATACTATTATGATCAAAAATTCCATTACCGGTATAGACAAAAAATATGCTTTCTACTCACCCAGATTGAATTTATATGTTTGCATTTCGTAAAATTGAAAGTGACTGCAAATCATCTGCTTTCAATCAGACTTTGAAAATACTACAAATCTATTTTCTTCTAGTCAATCTGATAAAACCAAACCAAATTATGCGTACGGTCACATTTATAATCTTGACAAATTCTTAAGTCAAACAAATATTGTTTGCTACTTCAAATTAATTTTTCTTCGAGGCCATTGTGTTCAGACGTCTCCTCTAATCTAGCTATTCTTAATTCCGCTGTAGTTACAAAAGTTAATTTTGTAACGTCATTAGAGACTCTGAAACCTTCGATAAGCACTTTAGTGTTGGTTTAGTGTTGGGAACTTGTGCCTACCGACACCCTCACAATCGATTCTCAATTTCTACACGGACCAAAACATCTACATCTTGATGATTTTAACCGCCATAGATTCATAGATTCTTCCTAATTTCCACAGTTCCTGTAATTTTTCTACTGTAAAAAAAAGGTATTTTGATATCAATTTTGTTTAGTCAAAATGCATAATGCGATTTGCTTGATGTTGGTGTTTGGTCACTCTTAAACGACTGTACTTTTAGTTGTGAGACATTACTTGTTCATTTATTCTAGCTAACACCAATCTTTGTTTCTCCAAAGTATTCCATACCACAACCGCAAAGATGCTGTATTCACCTGAAGCTTTAGAAACGTTTTCAGCCACTTAAGGGATGTTGGGAATTGTGCAACTTTAGTTGCAGGCTGTTGAAACAACCAGGTGTTCAAACTCAACAGCATATGGTAGAGGTTGTTTTATTATTATGACTGCGTTCTTCCTTGACAGGTGTCTTGGTAAATAAAGATGCTAAGACAACTTTATAGTTGTTTTCGTTAGGTATGCTACTGTTTCAACATGTATTTATTAGTATTCGTAAATTTTTCATAAGTAACATCGACCAGTACACATGGGAAATCACTTATTTAAGGTATATTATGTTTTATAAGAAAAAATATTACTTCTAGTACTCTATTGACACTCACCCTGTAATTTCAATATAACTGAATGTTACAATAAAATAAAAAATTAGAAACAGGACTTATTATTTGTATATTGTTTCAGCAAATTCATATGTTTCGTTATATGCAAGGAGCCGCCTCTATTCTCAGCCATATGAAAGTTTTCCTATGATGTTCTACTGTTCCAATTCAAAACGAAAAGGAGGCCAAGTAAGGTTTTCTTCCCTACAAACCGATGCCTTAGAAAAACGATTTGTTTCGCATAAATATCTTAGTCCAGAAGATAGAAAAATTTTAGCAGATTCATTAAAACTTTCTGATAAACAGGTAAGTAAAGCAAAGAAATTAAACAATTAGAAATTGAATAATTTAATCAATTTAGTCTTATATACATCCCATCTATATATTATATAAATATATATATATATATAATGTCAGATATGATTGACAATTATAGTCATCGGTCTCGGTGGCGTAATTGGAAAACGCACAGTTCCGGCAAAACTGAGATGCAGGTTCAAATCCTGTTCAAGACCTTATATTTTCTTTCTTTCAATTACCAGCTCGATTTGAAATGATCATTTGGGCTTTGCATAAAAGTCTTAAGTTATTATTTCATCTTATAATTGCAATACGTTAGTATTTATCAACTTACCTTGTGTAAAAACAACTACCTGAAATATATATTTATATATATATATATATATATATATATATATATATATAAACAAGTTATTTGCAGTCCACAATAAGGAATTTGTGTAAAACAAAATAAAAAATAATATGTATCTTGTAAATAAACTCTCATGAAAATAATAGGAGCTTATTCACCTATAAATATCGAGCTAGTAGTTGTATAGCCATTAACAAAACAATAGCTTTATTATTATATACAAGAGGAGGAAACATTCACTGACCGGTTTCAGCTTCCTTAAGCTTCATCAGAGCGAATTAGTTTCCAACAACCCTATGAAGTAATCGAAGCTATTATACTGATACAATTTCGAAAGAATCTTTGCACTATGGCAAAAGTAAATAATATCGCCATCAGCTGGTAAAACACCAACTACTAAGCGTGGAAGTACAAAAATTGATCCGAAACTACATCGTACTTCTATAGATGGCTATACAAGTATGTTCGGCCTTTGAGATTTGTGGAATGTTATAGCAAAATTTATTTGCAAAAATAACAAATCTTCTCATGGCGACGCCCGTTTCTTGACCCAAGGAGAATGCCTTCAAAATTATATCAGGATAATAGCTTCGATTACTTTATAGGATTGTTGGAAACTAATTCGCTCTGACAAAGCTTAAGAAAGCTGAAACCGGCCAGTGGATTTATTTATTCCCCTTGTGAAATAATAAAGCTATTGTTTTTTTAATGGCTATACAACTATTAGCTCGATTGTATAGGTGAATAAGCTCTTATTATTTTCATGAGAGTTTATTTACAGATTCATTTTATTATATATATATATATATATATATATATATATATAATAGTGAATAAGACGAAATAATAACTTAGACTTTTATACAAAGCCCAAATGATCATTTCAAATCGAGCTAGTAATTGAAAGATGGAAAATATAAGGTCTTGGACAGGACTTGAACCTGTATCCTGGTTTTGCCGGAACCATGCGTTTACCAATTACGCCACCGAGACCGATGACACAATTGGGAAATTTACAAATTTAAATCGTGTACACGACGATACATCAACCCAACTTTCAATTACGTTCGGCATTTTTGTCATCATATCTGACATTGTCAATTTTTGACTTATGTCAGTTATAGACAGGAAGCTACGCTCAAAATTATGGCTATAAGCCAAGTATTAAATATATAAATATTTTAGTAGTTAACTACACAAGGTACGTTGATAAATACTATCGTATTATAGTGAATAAGATGAAATAATAACTTAGACTTTTATGCAAAGCCCAAATGATCATTTCCAATCGAGCTAGTAATTGAAAGATGGAAAATATAAGGTCTTGGACAGGACTTGAACCTGTATCCTGGTTTTGCCGGAACCATGCGTTTACCAATTACGCCACCGAGACCGATGACACAATTGGGAAATTTACAAATTTAAATCGTGTACACGACGATACATCAACCCAACTTTCAATTACGTTCGGCATTTTTGTCGAGCTTGGCTATAAGCCAAGTATTAAATATATAAATATTTTAGTAGTTAACTACACAAGGTACGTTGATAAATACTATCGTATTATAGTGAATAAGATGAAATAATAACTTAGACTTTTATGCAAAGCCCAAATGATCATTTCCAATCGAGCTAGTAATTGAAAGAAAGAAAATATAAGGCCTTGGACAGGATTTGAACCTGCATCTCAGTTTTGCCGGAACTGTGCGTTTACCAATTACGCTACCGAGGCCGATGGCTATAATTGGGAAATTTACAAATCTAAAATACTCGGTAATCTACTTACAACTGCCAACTGTCACTCCAATTTTTACGAAACTAGCCTCTACTGTTTATCGATTCTGATTACATCCTCTTCTTCAAACTCAAACAAACATCTTTTCATCTTTCTTGTTCATATAACCCCATTTCACATATGTTTCCACCAGCTTAATATCTTATTAATTGCAATACGTTAGTATTTGTCAACTTACCTTGTGTAAAAACTATTTATAATATATATATATATATATATATATATATATATATATATTATTGTGATGTTGGACCTGTAAACTCATGCTATTGTGAAATTTATCCTCGGTTGCTCCTCACTAAACCCTTAAATCCACAAAAACCTTTTAAAACCAACACAGACGCTTATCTGTTAACGCTGGATCTAAAAACTCCCGCTCACTGCTTCTATGCTGAAACCTAATAGAAATTCACACCCTACAATCACACACTCAAAATAATGCAATTCACAAAATACATCAAAATCTATTTACATGAAATACATATTATAATTTCAAAACATCTTTCCTTATGTATATTGATTTTCAAATAATTTTAATTGGATAACCTTATTCAAACAAATATTTTATTAAAGTAAGAGGGCGTTTCTCATACCTTACGTTAAACCCTTGGTCTTATCATGAGCTCATAGTAAAACTCGTTAAATGTTTGGAAATTTACCGGACTACAAAAAATTAAAATAAACCCCCTCTACTTCTTTACAACATAGCCTGGTTATCTGTAAATTAATTATTCTTGACTACCTAAATAAGTTTCATTTTCATCTTAAGTCTCATAAATTTTCAGTTCATTAAATATATCAAATACGAAACACTCAAAAGCACAGAAAAAATTAAAAAAAAAAACACAGAAAATATTCACCACACAATGTTTTTAAACAATGGCATACCTGGTAACTATTCTGCAAACGTTAACCGCTAACCAGCCCTTGAAGATAGTGCCGTCTAGTATGGTACTAATCCATAAAACAGCTCCCCCGTTGAATCACCATCCTTCTACGCCTGCTGCTACCCCAAACTATCTTCATTTACAATAAAACCATGAACATTTATTTTCCAAAATTTACTCTTTGTATTCCAAAATAAATTAACTAAAAATCGTCGCCTTTACCATCAAATACTTCCAAATTTTACTCAGTTTCGTGCATTCCAAAACCACAATAATAATTGTTTGTACTTACATACAAAATTTACTCTTCGCTTAACTTGCTTTATTAGCTTTTTACTTAACTTGTCATCATACTGCACTAACTTACATAATTTCACTAACAGTAAACGATGAGGCGCGGATGACTAAAGAAAAATTAAGAGAGCGCTACTCCCTTTAAAAGTGGTTTATACAGCCATTGCTACACCTCCCCTATTTCCAATTCGCACGTAGAAAATGTTAGCGTACAAGAATTATTCCGCGTAAAAGCAGCAACCAGTCTACATTTCTGAAAATTGTTTTTCTAACCGTTTCGATATTCGCGCTAAAAGCTCTAACAATTCGCCGTTTAGCTGGAATTCTCATCACAAACACGCTAAAATGCTCGATAATCCATTTACAACCGCCAACTGTCACTTCAATTTTTGCGAAACTAGCCTCAACTGTTTATCGATTCTGAATACATCCCCTCTTTCAAACTTAAACAAACATCTTTTCATCTTTTTTGTTCATATAACTCCATTTCACGTATGTTTCCACCAGCTTAATATCTGCCCTATCTAATACAAACTTGTCGTACGTATACCTGCATCGTTCAATCATTCGCACAATTCCTTTCCCTTGCTTTTAATCGATGCGCGTCTGCTTCTAACATTCCTAGAAGTTATTGATTATTTCCCCCGCTAAAATAAGTCTGTTCGTCGTTCCTTACTATACTATGTCGATGATTAAATCTTTGTCTCTCACTCGTTTTCATGCGTTTCTGCCCCGTGTTTGTTTCTCAATGACAGTTGTTTCTAGCTTCCTTACAATACTATCCTCATAATATAAAAACGATGTCTTAACAAACATACTGCTTCTTTGTCTTACTCATGTGTTTTTCGTTTTGGCCTTGTTGTATATTGACTACGCTAACACCCAATGGTCTTTTTCCTTCTTGTAACATATTAAAGCTTGTTTATCTTGAAATATTTCCACCTTTTATTTAGAAACGTTTTCTGGTTTTACCCTTGAAAATAATAATCCTATTTTAACGAACATGCAAAGCTTTTATGTTTTCGTATAATACCTAACTAAAATTGGAAGTGGTCTCTTTACCTCATTATTTTTAATTCTTTATCGCCCTATCTTACACTAAATACTATGCTACGTCATTCCTACATAAATATAACTAAAATTAAATTAACCCTACACTATTATACGTTGACTAAGCTCTAAATTAATGATTTCAAATACCTTAATTATCTAACTGCCTAACCTAATTTTCTAATACGTTGTTACTCTAACCCCTAGCTCAATTTATGCCCTTATGTATTTACAATTAGCTAATTAATTACACGATAATATATATTAATATATATATATATATATATATATATATTATATATATTGTTGTAACATGACCCGTTTTTGAAGTGCCTCTAAAAGGGTGCTGTGATGCAGGTACTGCAATTTGTAAAACTTGAAATTGTTAACTTACCTTCCTTTTTAATTTTGCCTGGCTAGCTCAACGGAACTGACGGAGTTTTTCAGAATGAAATCAAACACAGCAATATTACAAAGAATTTATACAATATTAAATATTCTCTCTCATACAAAAGCATTTAGAACATTTACAACATTGTTTCTTTCAAACATAAAGTAATTTCTAAGAAGTATTGATTACAAACTAAAATTGTTGCGTACCTTATTTTAAATTTACAGAATTAAACTTATTCTTTTGAAGATGGTTTATTTGGTTATGATTATTTCCGCGCTTGTAAGATTTGTTTTGGCCGGAAAGAATCCTTGACAGATAATTTATTAAAAGGTCAGAGTATTTCGAACTCTGATCACAAATTCTCTTGGTAAAACCCTTTACATAATTTACACTTATTATTATACCTTACATCAAATATAAATCAGTTAAAATAAATCTAAAAGTGATACTTGCAGAATTCACAAAAACGTTCCTCGTAGTAAAATATCTTCTTATTTTTAAATGACGTCAAATCAGCTTACAAAATTCTCTATATTTAAAATTCTCACTTCAAATAGCAATTACCAAAGTACATTTCTGGTTAAATCTTCCTCTCGATTATTTAAAAATAACGTTATCTTAAAGAACTTTCCTTCTTGTAATTAATAATTTTCATTTTTTGTTGTAAGTTACGTTTAAAACATTGCTTTATTTCCCCATAACAACCGCTTGTGCTTTAAAATTACATCTCAAATTTAATTTCAGAATCAAATGTCTTCGAATCTAATCAATGAATGAATGAATCTTGAATGAATAAACGCTTCCTTTATATACAAAATTATCTGTTTCCAGAAGCTTACTAGAAATATGTGGAATATTATGATGCAAGGATCTTCGAAAAACCAATTAACGCTTAAAATCATAAAGCTTTATTACCTTGTTATTTCGTTCCAGTTATCCGTGACACGATCTATATCTCCTTGTCTCACATATACTATTATTGTGGCGTATCTGTTCTCTCCAACAGTGAATGCGAAAATCATAAATTATTTTTATCAGTTATTACAAAGATTTTGCAATTTTTTCGTGTCTCAGCCTCTTCTTCTAGAAATAAAATGTTTGCTTATGAATGAGTTTATACGAATTTGACGTATTTTTAAATACCGATGATTCATCCTTTTAAGTTCTGGAAAATTCTCTATTTAAAATGTATTGCTGTATATACGGGGTACTTAATTTAAACTGTAATTGCTTTTTAATGCACAAGGGGTTTTTAATAAATGCTGATTGTAGTTTCTTCAACTAATAGCGTGAAGCTAGCACTCTTTTATGCTATTTGCAGCAAATCAAATGCATTTTTATCAAAAATGTATAGATAATTAATAAGTAAAATAAACGGTTTTATATTTATCTTAAAATGATGCGTTTTACGTTCGCATTTAATGCGTTTTACGGTATCTTATAATTAATTATTTTTACCTAATATAATTTACGTTACTTGCTATGTATTTACAATATGCTTATATCATATATGGTGATTACTTATACACGTGCAATCTGCGTTTTTGCGTAGCATTTTAATGAATAAGGGTACGCTTGTATTTTGAAGGGTGTAACCATAAATCTACGGAAAGTTCTACTTTTCCGGGTTATATCATATTTTGGTGGAATATATTTTTAGAATTGGGGTTTCAATAACCTTTCGTGACCCCTTATCACGTCTATATATATATATATATATATATATATATATATATATTGCAATGCTGCCACCTAACGAATAGAAACAAACAATTTTACAGTTGTAATGTCTTCGTTGCTAGTTTTCACTCGGTAGATCTGAAACTTAAATATTCTCCAAAATTTGTTAGGATCTTTCGATCTGTAAATAAAAAGCTAAATACCATACAATGAAATTTTTAATGAGCGGCAAATATGTACAAAAATATGATACGATATGTGTTAAATAGATTACTACAAGATTTAGTAATCTTGCGATTTTATATATTAGGTTTTATAAATTTGTAACAAAGAAAAGTGGTTTTCTTTGTAGTAGCTTCGTCAAAGTATTAAAGTATTGTTTGTGTATAAAAAACTTCTTAACTAACTCTAATAAATTGACCCAAATCGCTTCATAAAACACCTAATATTTTGAGTCTTCGATAGATTAATAAATCCTTAAATAAAATTTAAATGTTATCCAAATATTGAAATAGAATAAATTTTTAACTTTAATTTAATGTCGGTACTGCAATCAGCCGTTGTCTTTGATACCCCTCGCTCAGAAAATTCCCAAGTTGAGTGAAGCTTTAATTTAAATTATCTGCGTCTAACGTTTTATTACGTTGTGAGTATTTTGGCATCAATTCCTTCCTATTTTTATAAATAAAATTTCAATATCGTAAACTAGAAGTGAGTTAGAATCAAACCTGTTATGCTCTGGAACGCGAACCAAAATCAGAGGTAGAATGATACCAAAAGTAGATCCAAACCAGAAGCTCTATAAATTTGAATAAATGTGAGTTAAAGTTAATTATTGCCATTACGTTTAATTAGAGTATAAATATTGAAAACTTTCTATTTTCACTTGCTAATACTTGATTTAATTTTCACAACCTTATTAAACTTTTATGCAGATTAGCGTGATGTATTGTTTATTTTTACGCGTAGTTTTCACAACAAAATCTCCTTTTTGACGTCCTGCGCCTCTATTTATATGATCTAAAGGCGTTGAATTTGTGTATTACATTGAAAACTTTTCCAACATGTGTGACATTTAAAATTACCAAACGAACAAAGAAATTTAATTAAATTTTTAAAGACTAATTTTTACTTTTATTAGCCGCATATCAAACTTAAAAGATTATAGCAGACTTGCAATAAATTTAGCTTCAAGATAGTAGAATGTTTATACTTTAGTCTTTGATATATACAATATGCAATGCACTAAACATGAAAACAAGCCATTTTGTACAACTTCTATACTAATTAAAATTATCCTTGCTGTTTTCATATTGCAACAAAATGTTTGGAATTGAGCGTTTCTTATGAAATAAATTATACTTAATATACGAAATCGTTTAAAGAATACAAATTTGCTTTAAAAACTCGGTTCATAAGATATTTACAATTTGATAATGTTAAAACGATGACTCGGCCGTAACATCACAACATTCATTTCCTTAACTTGATAGATTAGTTTCTAATGATACAAACTTAAATCAGAAATGCAATTCATGAGGCTACGTTCTACGTTTACCTAACATTTTCTTTCTTGTCCGCACGGAATACCGTAACAAATTAGTAATATTATGATAAATTAATCGTGATACAATATTGCAGGTTTACTTAAACAATATTGTGTCACATTGTAAAATCATATCCCAATTATCCAAAACCACCTTAGAAAGAGAACAATTAATTAAATGGTTGGTTCTAAATGGTTTTATACACATTTAGGGCAAGTTATACGCTATCCGTTTTTGATTTAGTAGTCCATTTTTAGGAAAATGTTCTAGGTCATCGGGCCAAAAGTATGCATAGGTTTAAGTTTTATTTATTCTAGTTTTCTAATGCAAAATTGTTGATAAAATTGTGGTCAACAGTTTAAAATTTTCTAGTTACTCGTCATTCTGTCATCTACATTTGCTTAAGTTATTTATATCTTATCAATGTTTGTTAGACCATATAAAAACTTTAATCGCATAAAAATTTATTCCATACTCAAAACTTACAGGTAAAAATAAATAAAAAAATTTTAAGCGTTATTTACGTTGATAGTAATTTTAATACAGTTCCGTCTTGATTGTTAGAACGGGAAGTGGTTTCTAACCGCTGAACAAACTGGGGAGTTTCATTATTCCGTGAAATAAGGAAGTACATATGATATCAAAACTATATCAGAGATATACAACTTCTTAGGATAATACAGTTATAAATTATCAGTAGCAGCGTGACAGAAAGCTACACAATTTAGCATACACTAAATACTTTGTAAATTTTTTTCAGAAAATGATCGCATGCTTACTAGTCATTAATAATCTCATTTTAAAAATTTAAGTTTGCATTGAACTGACTATCAACATTCTTGTTTATATTGGTTGGCGTGTATGTTCATAGCGTGTGAGTTTTACGCGGCAAAATTGCGTTTCGCCGCAGCTTGTTCAAAAAAGGTGTCATTGTGTATTTGACATTCGAGTTTGTGCCCGAGGTTATGTTTGAATTTTGCATATTTGAAGTTAGAAGCGAATTTTGTATACGCTAGAAATTTGAGTGATAAGTGGAGCAAAACGAACATTTTTGACATATTCTTCTCTTTGCACGACAGCATCAGAGATGGCCCTACTCTAAACACGAACCTCGCGTACGCTACAAAATGTTACCGCACTATCGGATAAATCATGGGAAGAATGTCTAGTTACAAAATTAACTCTGATCACGTTCGACAACAGTCCAGAGACCATGTGCATTTTATAAACAAAATACATAACACTTTCCCCCTTCTTATAACAAACATAATTATCAATCTAATTTTTGGGGTGTTATGCGGGCACGTGTACTGCGTGTTAAAGGTGTACTTCAGGTAGATTACTACCCGTTGGACTTGATACAATACGTTTTTCTATTGTCACCTCAGGACTGCTTGACAAACTTCTGCTGCTAGTATCCAATAATGTAGTACTCTGATCACTACTTTCAGATTTTATCGGCGATACTTGTGGTGTGACAGGTACAAATTGATTACTAGCTTTCCCTATTGAATACTGCCGATCATTCACTATAGTGGAATCTTTGTTACGGTCAATTCCTGAATTTGCATCTTTTCAATACCCGTCATTGATAAATTATTACCAGTTTAAATAAATATCCTAATTCGCACTTTTTGACTATTTTCAAAGTTATATCTATTATAGATAAAGCACATTCACATATCAATTTATTCATAAAGCAGTTTGGTTTCTCTATTAATATTAATTTCTCATCACCCATACTTTACATGTGATTTTCCAATGCTCCACCCGAAGGTACTACATTGGCCAGGAAGCGGGTTTTTTTTACCTGGAAAATTTGGAATTTAGCCGAAACCTTGCTGTTCCAAACAAGGTAGGGATTTTTAACGTGCGTGACAACACTCACACACGGGACCTCCATTTTACCTCTCATCCGAACGAGGGTGTATTTTTGTGAAAAATGTTCGCTTAACATTTTTCAAGCGAACCATGTCGGGAATCGAACCCGGGACCTTGGGCGTAGTAGTCACACACATACCACTACGCCACGGAGCCGCCTTGTCACCTATACTACAATTTAGTATCCAAATTATTGTCTTTATCAACGCCTGGTAATTTCTTGTTTTAACGGTATTACCTTATGATGTTATCAGCGTAGAGATTCTAAATTCTGCTGTTAGGAATTAATTCATTTTTACTTTGTACTTTATTACACGTTGACCAGAATCCTCAAGCTACCAGGTATTGTGACTGTAAAAAAAGGCATTGTTCCGGATCTTGGCTGGTTACTGGCATGTTAAACATTTCTTTGTCTCGTTATAAGTACGTAGATGAAAGTAGACTATTTTTTTAAATTTTATTTTACTAGTAGTCCATACAATAAATTATTTCCCACATATATGCTAATAATTTCGTAACACTTTCCTCACCAGCAGTGCTTTACTATAGCTCTGATAGTTACAAATTTTACTGTAATGTTTAATAAGTTTGAAGGATTGTAGATGGAAAAAGAGTTGTGGGTAGTTACCGATCCACGTGATCCAACATCAAACCTGAACATGCAATCAAATCTTTACGATACAATTTTACACGCACATCCCTTTCTGTTCATACTTCTTGTGTATTTGCTCGTATCGTATGGTCTTATCGTGGGACAAGTTCGAGGATGCGGCAGTGTTCATCGAAGGAAGGGGTGGCTAAAATGATATCGTCCAGATATGCAAAGCAAAAAGGTTCGAGATCCGGACCGATAACTTGATCTATGAGGCGTTGGAAGGTAGCAAGAGAATTATGAAGCCCAAAAAAGAGGCGACAAAATTGGTATATGCCTCTTTGTGGGACAGTAAAAGCGGTGATGGGTTTGGATTCCGTAGATGAGGAATTTGCCAGTAAGCGGAGCGGATATCGAGAGCGGAGAGAAAGCGAGCATCGCGGAGGCGGTCGAGGATGGTGGAGATATAAGAAATGGGATAGATATCTTTTTGGGTGACTTTAAGAAGAAGAGGGGAACAAGGATAATAACGTTGCTTGATGGGTTAAGAGGGCGTACGGATGTGATGTTGGACTAAGGAAGTGCAGTCTAGACCAGAAGACTGTCTAGAAAAGGAGGTGGAAATTAAGGAGTCTAAACAATGTTGTTGCTCGGGAGTGAGGTCGGAAATGATATGGCTAGGATCAGAAATGTCGATGGCCATGGAAGCAGGAGGAGCAAAAGTTCATAGACCATCTCGAAAAGTGGGGACACATTGTACCGACTTCCAAAAGTCGACATTTTTTATCTTAGCCATATCATTTCCGACCTCACTCCCGACTAACAACATTGTTTAGACTCCCTATTTCCATCTCTTTTTCTAAACAGTCTTCTGGTCTGAGCTGCACTTACTTAGTTCAACATCACATCCGTACGTCCTCTGAACCCTTCAAACAACGTTATTATCCTCTCTCCCCTTCTCTTCTTAGTCACCCAAAAAAACGCATAACCCCTTCCTCATTTCACCACCATCCTCATCCGACTCCGCGATGCTCGCTTTCTCACCTCTCTCGATATCCGCTCCGCTTACTGGCAAATTACTCTATCTCCGGAATCCAAACCCATCACCGCTTTTATTGTCCCCCAAAGAAGCTTATACCAATTTTGTCGCCTCTTTTTTGGGCTTCATAATTCTCCTGCCACCTTCCAACGCCACATAGATCAAGTTATCGGTCCGGATCTCGAACCTTTTTGCTTTGCATATCTGAACGATATCATTTTAGCCACCCCCTCCTTCGATGAACACATCTGCATCCTCAAACTTGTTCTTTCTCGTGAGGGATTGTAGATGAAAAAGAGTTGTAAGTAGTTAGCGATCCACGTGGTCCAACATCAAACCTGAACATACAATAAAATCTATACGATAAAATTCTACACGTACGGGAAAGTTTTAAACCTTGGGTACGAACAACTTTTAAGTCCCACGATAAGACCATACGATACGAGCAAGTACACAAGAAGTAGGAACAGAAAGGGATGTTGCATCATTGTATTTGCGAATACTATTCACATGCTTATGTACTAATTTCTTTTCAATATTCACTAAATACGTAACAGCACTAATTATTTTAACCACTTCCCTTATCTGCCACTTATTACTACAATATGAGCTTAGATTACCTACCAGCATTTTTTCACCAACCAAAAACATGGGTGGATTCACTCAATTATTTGAGTGTCTAATACCAACCTTTCTTTCCTCTTTTGGATTTAATAGGTCCAACCTTGTTTTTGGTTTAATTTTAAAAATTAGTTCATTAGGATTAGCACCCGAACTAGTTGGGGTGCTTCTTTTATCTAAATAAAAAGAGCACAATTTGTTGCTCAATGGTTAAGGTAGGCTTTTGCAACATAAACTTATCTAACGCTAACTTAACATTTTCAACACGACGTTCCGCATTCCCATTCGATTGTGGATGATATGGTGGGAACTTTAGCACAAATATGCCATTTACTTGACAAAACTTAAAAAATTCACGTGAACAAAAAGGTGGACCATTATCAGTCACAACCAAATCAGAAAGTCTTATCATAGCAAACGTAATTTTTAATTTTTCTATTGTTTGTATGGAATTAGTACCTTTTAACATAGGGTGTATGTGTATCCATTTAGACTTACTGTCTACTATTAGTAAAAACGATTTATTACTCCTAAAAAAATCTAAGTGTACTCGGGAAAACAAATTTCCCGTCTTTGGTCACGGTACTAAAAATTTTTCATGATTTTTCCGACTTAATTGGCATACCTTACATGAATTGACTAAGTTCTCAATATCCTGTTGAAAAGTAAGCCACCATACAGTGGACCTAGCCAACATTTTAGATCGTACAATACTAACATGATTTTCATAAATAATCTCCAAAACCTGCTTTTGTAGGACGAGGTATAACCACTTTTACACCTTTCTTTAGACAGTTTTCTTCAATAGATAGTTCGTTACGTTTCAAAAGTACGGTTTCAGCTCATCTTCTACCCTATTTGGCCAGCCTGTTTTTACAAATTCCATTACCTTAATTAGGATGGGGTCCTTTTTGGACACATAAGAGATATCTTGATATGAATGGGTAATTCGTCAGATGAATTGAAGGAGTGTATTGAACTATCTATATCCGTCGCATCTGAGAGAGGTAACCTCGATAACAAATCAGCTTCGATTAACTGTGTCCGCTTTCTGTATTCGATTTTGTAATCATAGGCTGACAGAATGGCATTCCATCTAATAATTATTGAAGCTGATAACACGAAAATATTTTTATCAGGGTTAAAAATCACCCTAAGAGGTTAATGATTTAAGACCAATATGAACGACCGGCCACAAAAATTATGGCTAAAGCCTCTCTTTCTAACTGCGAATAATTCTGCTCTGTCTTAGATAACGAACGAGAAGCATAGCATACTGGTTTTTCGATATCACTCTCTTAGTGGCTCAAAACACCCCCTATGCCATAAGAACTCGCGTCACATGAAATTATGATAGTTTTTGCTGGATCATAATGAATTAAAACTGGTTGTTTATAATTAAGCTTTTACTTAGAACAAATGCTTCTTTGCACGAATCATCAAATTTGATATCTACCCCTCGGTACAAACCGATTATAATAATTAATGAGTCACAAATAAGCACGCAACTGCGTTGTTTTCTGGGTACGGTGCCTCCCTAATGGCCCGTAACTTTTCTTGAGTAGGGTGAATACCTTTACTATCGATATTCCAGGTGTTCCACTTCCTGTTCAAAGAATTTGCATTTTTCTAAATTGACTTTTCCATTAAAGAATGTTAACCTTCCTAAAACTAATCTTACGTGTTGCTCTATTTCTGCCATTGAAGTACTTGCAATGTCTAACAGCCTGAAAGATAACCAGCTTTGGAAGTGAAATTGCTCATTAAACGTGACTCGGTGATTTCTTCTCCAAACCAGCAAATTTTTAAAGGGGTAGAATCGAAAATAAATCTGAAAATAAGTCTTGACAAACTGTGTCGTAAATAATCTGTTCGTTTCAATTATATAAATAAAGATATGTAAAAACACTACATACTTAGCACCAATCCAGTCGTTCAAAATATTTTCTTTTTATTGATCTAACGTTTTGGTTAGTTATTTATCTAACATTTAAAGCTAACATTCACTTCATCCCCTAGCTTAACTGGTGTTTTACGTACTATATCTAGGATCTTTATTTCAGACGTGCAGCGGAGACCAGGTGTACACAAAGTGCCCAATGCGGCCATTCTGGACGTGGTTTGCTTTTGCTCTGCTCTTCCATGTTTGAAGCACGAAGTCGATGTGTACCATAGGAATGACCGGATAATTAATCCAGTCATGCGTACCCATTCACCGGTCTGTCTGTGACCTAGACTTCGTTACCATCCCTAGGCTCGTGAAGGCTACACTTTGTTTTAATACATTGTGTTTGATTTTAAAATACTTTGTGTGTTTGTGTATGTGGTGTGTGTATGTGTGTGTTTGCGGGTGTCTGTTCCAGGATTGCTCTCTCCTTCGTTTCTGAAAGTCAGCTGCCGGAAGTCAAAAACTGAAAAGTTCTCATTTCTGTACGGGTCCGAATCGTCGGCAACTAGAATCCAGGAGGGTACACGTACAGTTCTTGCTAAGATAGTGTTGTATTTAGTTTCGTTTGTACTTTGTGTGTGTTATTTGTGTGTTTTTGTTTGATACGGATGGCGGAACTGCTTCCCTCCCCCGACCCTTAGTTTTCAATCGTCTGCAGCCAGAAATCAAGAAGTGGTTGGAACGCATTTTGACAACCTTTGTCCCACACATAACCACGCCCTTATTCACAATATCCGCAAGTCCACAAACAAATCGTTAATAATATGTGCATTACCCTAAAAAACTGAGTAGTTGGTATTTGTCTTTGTGCATCGCCCGCTCTTGCACAGCCCTAACCTTTCCTGTGTCTGTAGCTTAACTCCATTTAATGAAACTACATACACAAGGTATTTTTCCTCTTCGCCGTGGCACGTCTTTGGGCTCAACTTCAGATTGACTCCTCTCAGTCTTTGAAACACTTCCTCCAAATTGGTTCTTAAATATCTTCTCAATCACGATCACGTTATTCAATCACACGAGGCGTGTTTTTCATGATAGTCCGAGTTAAATGCTCAAAGGTGGTAGGAACGTTGCAAAATCCAAATGGCATAACTGTAGATTACCATAGGCCAGTGCCAATAGTAAAAACAGTCTCCTCTCTATCTTTGGAATCCATATCCACTTACCAGTATTCGCTTTTCAAGTTCAAGGTCGAACACTATGACCCGGAGAGTATTTAGGGCATTGTCAATCCTTGGTAATTGGGTGACTGTCCCTTTTCATTCAATTGGCGAAGTCAGCACAGAATCTTGTCGACTCGGCCTTATTCTTCATAAGCACAGCAGGAGATGTCCTAGGACTATCGGAGCATTTGCCTGCCCCTCCATTTCTTCAACCATTTTCCAGACCTCTCCACGCTTGTCAATAGTAACCTTCTGGGCGTTGTTTTATTAGCCGGGCAACCCCAGTATTGATTTTGTTCCTGACTACTGCGGTTTTATTAACTGACTGCAATCGCAAAAATATTCAAGGTATCGTCGAATTAGGATTTTACGTTCGAGATTCTAGCTTGGTTTTATTAATTGGTTTAATAACATCAACGAGCACAAATCGGTGGGAGGCTTCTTAAACTGCCAGAGCCGTAAACAAAACCAGCACAAATCCATCATTTGCCTGACAAAACGGTATCTCTTCGTTCTCTACTCTCAGGACATTCTTTTTTATATTCAAACGAAAACGGTACTTTTTTAACATGTCTTCTCAAGATAGCTTCCTCAGTGATGTCCGCTTTATCACTTGATGGTAAAATATTTTGCTACTGTTTCCAATATTTACGTTTGAAATTCCGTACTACTTAATGTGTTCGCCGTCACCGGCGTCACATTATCATGGTTGCATACTACGACAGGGTCCACAATTGTCCTAGTAGCACCGAAATCTTATCTTGCCATTAAACTGTCCATACGAGGGTAAGGTAAAAAGTTCTCGGTCTGACACAGAAATGGCATTCCAATCAGCAAAAATTTGTGCTTTCCGCCTGCGTGCACGTGTCATTAGTTTGTATGACAAGTTTCAACTTGCTATCTCAAGTAGTTTGTTTACACGAATTTTTTTAAGCAGACGTCTTATGCGTGTTTCCTTAAGATGGATAAACTAGAATATCGTGCGGTCATAAAATTCTTCGTTTTGGGCGGATTAACCCCTTAGAAAATTCATCCGAAGTTGACAAAAGTTTACGGAGACTTTGCCCCTTCCCTGTCAACCGCTAAAAAGTGGGCAGCTGAATTTAAACGTGGTCACACGTCTCTCGAAGGTGGCCCACGTGAAGGACGGCCAAAAACCGCAACCACACCGGAAACGATCGAAAAAGTGCATGATATCGTGTTGGACAATAGGCGAGTGAAAGTGAAGGAGATAGCTGAGACGGTAGGGATATCGGACTTAAGGTTCCAAAACATTTTACACAAAGAATTAGGGATGCGATTGCTCTGCGCAAGATGGGTGCCTCATTTGCTGAATGCCGATCAAAAGCAAATGCGAAAACGAGTTTCGCAGCAATGTTTGGCCCGGTTCAATAAGAATGCAAATGATTTAGTGCGGCGATTTTGTGACTATGGATGAGACATGGGTCCACCATTACACGCAAGAAACGAAACAGCAGTCGAAACCGTGGGTGGAAGCCGGTTGTTCAGCGCCAAAGAAAGCGAAGTCGATCGCATCTGCCGGAAAGGTGATGGCGAGCGTTTTTTGGGATGCGAAAAGTATCCTGTTAATAGATTACCTTGAAAAAGGCAGAACAATTACAGGTCAATATTACCCCACCTTTCTTGACCAGCTGAATGCCAAAATTTGCGAGAAGAGACCTGGTTTGAAGAAGAAGAAGATCATCTTTCACCAAGACAACGCACCTGCACACAAGGGTACGTTGGCGATGGGAAAATTGACGGATTTTTGGTACGATTTGCTCGGCCATTCCCCCTATTTCCCTGATTTGGCGCCCTCAGACTTCTGTCTGTTCCCAAACTTGAAGAAATTTGTTTCTGGAAAGCGTTTCATGTTCAATGAAGAAGTTGAGAGGGCCGTAGACGAATATTTTCACTGCCTTCCAGACTCTCACATCCGGGAAGGAATACTGATGTTGGAGAAATACTGGACCAAGTGTGTTAAAGGTACGGGGGATTATGTTGAAAAATAAAATAATTTTTTTTACTGAAAGTTGCAGTCTTTCATTGTAGGCCGAGAACTTTTCACCTTACCCTCGTATATGTAAATATTGCCCATGCACCAAGTTGACGTGATAGGAACAATGTTTTCAGGGGCAGAATCCTTGAAATTCGACTTTGTCTCTTATTGTCGGCCTCCCTCTGGTTTTGCGGCTTCTATAGTTCTGTTCCGTTCTTGGAATGCTTGGACTGCTGCTGGATATATCCAAATTATCTACGATTCCTGCATTTCGATCTTTCCCCTTTTGTGGTAGGTCAAGAAGAGCCCGTCGAATCATTTTCCCCATGCTCTCTGTCCTTGTTCCTTTCGAGAGCAATTAACTTTGACACTGTTATAATGCGAAGCTTGCTCCAAATTATAAAGTATGAACCAGCACATCATCCGGAGTTTTAGGCTGGACCAGTTATAATGCTAGATGGACATCTTCATCTCGTAAACCATCACCCAAGGTGACTTCCCATTAAAGCTAAGTGGTTTTCCTTTGAACATAGATGGCGGCTGTTCGCTTTCCTTTGTACTTTTAAATTCTGAAGTGTACTATTGAATCACCGGAGTGATGCTTGTACTACTAGGGGATTAATCCATTTTTCCATCTCCAGCATCTTTTCTTCCATTTTTCACGAAGTCGGCAAAAGTTTTTTCGAAAATCTCGCTTCTAGCTCATGCGAGCTTTCAACTAAATCCTCAGAAAATTTGACTTCCATTTTTTGCAAGTTCTCTGAGTTTCGCTTCCAGTTTTTTTGCGGATTCAGCATTTTGTTTCAATTGTTCAACTGCTTTTGCAATTTTATTTAATTTTTCTTTAAAGTTTGCGTTACTTCTTTCTAGTTTTGCTGCGGTATGATTCAATTTTTCTGTATTTATATCTATATTCGCTGTCAGACTCGTAGAGTTTTGGGGGTCTATTCTCGACTTCATGCGTTATTTTTCACTGGTGATAATTATCACCGAAAAATATCGCATGCAAAACTGTTGGAAGCGAAAGTGGTATTCTCGACGGAAAATGATATGACATTTTCAATATCGCGTGGTATGGGTTGTGTCGTAAATAGATTCGTAAGTACATTCCAGAAACAACCAATAAGCCGGCCGACATAGCTATCACGTGACAACATTGACAGTAGAATTAACACAATATACCCTAAACCTAAATTCTCAAAGCGTGCTTGTTTTAGTACTATTGATAGTTTTTAAATAAGATTAATTAAGATAATAGGCCACAGTATAAAGAATTAGACCATAATGTTACGTGTTTGAAATGTCGGGCCAGCCAAACGTAAGAACGGGATATGTATCCAATGAACAAAAACAGAAACTTGCAGAATTATTGGTGCTGAAAGAAAATTTAAGATACGGAAAATTTAATTATAGTCTTACTAAAACGGTCAACATTCCAATCTCATCAATATTTGCCATGTTTGACGACTATAATACAGAGAAATTAACCTAAGAACTTTTTTAGATTAAGCTTTTATATTTACAGTACTTGACATTGACACTTGTTTCATGTGATATAATTTTATCGGGTAATAAACACCGCACGTTGCATGTCATGCGATAAATTTCTCAGGCGGAATTTCAAGAATACACATTTGACATCTTTATGCGAAAATCGTAAAATATCGCATGCGATAAATATCACATCTATTCGAGAATACACCCTTTGGTCCAGTTTTGCCGCGTATTCTTGCACGCCTGATTTGAAGTCCTTTGAAAATGAAAGAATGCCGCTGTTCACTTTCTGTTATTGACTACAAGTAATAGGCATTCAAAACCAAATCGTCTTTTTCAATACTACCCTACAACTAACACCAGTGTGACGACAATTTAGTTGTTCTTTGGACTTTATTCCCAATAGATACAAGTCTAATAATTATTCTGCACAATCACAAGTATTTACACTAGCTTAATCACTATTTTGTCGGCACTAATTTAACCTTCTAAGTACGACCAATTAAACACTATAATAGCACTAATCTTACTGGTAATTTATTTATCTAACAAACACATCTCTATTGCGTAAGAAAATTTATATTTACATCACATTAGCGCATTTATCTTTTCATTAATTTATGTACAACAAACGTTTATTAGAACCGAGCTCAAACTGATCCAACGCAAGGAGTTTGTAAATACTTATGTGCAATAACTTTTTGTTCAAGACAAATACAGAAAAGTCTAAAACGTGAGTCGTCAAACCTTTCGAGAACAACCCTATTGCATTACTATATATGTTAATCATCCATTCTTATCGCTAAATAGATATGATTGTACACGATTGTATTGCTAGACAGATATGAGGCTGCTTTAGTAAAAACCGAATAGTACAAAAATGTACCAATTGTTTCATACTGTAACGAACTTCTATTATCTGTTCTTTATTCAATCCAATATAAACCTGATTATTTAAAATTATTTGCAAGGAAGCTTTAGTATGCTCAAATACCGCTACAGAGATCGCTGATAATAATTACTAACAATGTGTACTAACTCTAAATTTTTCCTTAGCACCATGATTATATTATATTTATTACAAATGTATTTGCATAAGCACTTAATTTATAGATAACTTATTTTAGGTGAAGACATGGTTTCAAAACAGAAGAGCTAAGTGGCGTAGAAGTAACAGTGTGTCATCATCCAATACAGATACTGAGCAAGAAATACAAGTAGAAAGCGATGGGGAGAGGCCATAGAAAAATATTTGAAACACTTATTGAAGAACCGCTGCAGTATTTCTTTTTTGTTAATTCGGTATTGTTTATTTTCTTGTATGTATGTTTATAAGTTTTTATGTAACAATAATTATCTGACTTAATAAATGCTTTAATGTATTTAACTCTTAGTTATAGTTATAACTGATGTTCTATGGAATACATCATCAAATGGGAGCAATTTTTTAAGACGGTATTAGGGTTGCCCCTTAATATTCATAACGTCTGATTTAATAAAGTAATCAAAAAATAATAAAATACAGCGTTACATTCCTAGAAATACAGGATGATTCACAACTTCAAAGAAATATTTTTAACTGATGCTTAAGAGAGGGACGTAAATTGGTATTTACGCATAAAACATTATTTTTTAAAAAAGAACGACGGATGTTTTTGAAAATGTCTGTACGTGCTCGTGGAAAGTATAGAAGCGAAAACACCACAGAACGAATATTTGTGCAAAACCGACATTGTTTTTTTCTATCAGCAGGTTATTTCACGCATAAAATTGTCAACTTTCTGGGAACTAGTTTGACTAATGAACATGAAGAATAGAGTAATTATTTATGCAAAAAAAAAGATTTTTAAAAATTAAAAACGTTTAACAAATGTTTATGAAGTGCGTGTATCTACGTGCTTACATTTAGGTAGCTACTCAGCAATTCTGACTACTTAGAAAAAGGTGTTCAAAATGCCTTCCATTCGGTTGATTACACGAACGTGCTCATCTACGCGTGTTTTGTAAAATAGTTTGATAAATATTGACATCATAGTTTCGCATTAGTTCCACTGCATCACCAAAACCTTTTTACCCTATTCCGCGCAGACCAGAAAGAAAGCAGTAAGGTAAGTAAAGAAAATCGCCTACACTGAATACCGCAACAAAAATTTGGCGCCCGACAAGTCGTTATTGTGATTGCGTCTGTCAACTCTACCTCCGAAACGACTTCTCCGTAGAGTTCAACGGCGACGCACGCGACGAGGTTTAAGACACCACTACCACGAAGCCGTCCGAAGAGTTCCAAAGACAACCTAAGTCTTCTGAACCCCTTTAGACTTGAATATATGCGCAATTGATAGTTTTAATTTCAAATCATAATTCTTTGTAACTTCACGTTATCCCACCAGTAAAACACGAAGCCTTCCGAAGAGTTCCGAAGACCACCAAAGACATCTGGTCCTCTTCACACTGTAAATATTTTCTAACTATCGCTGTTCAAATTTTTACTAGGCCTCACAAATAAATTCCGAAGCCTTCCGTTCCGAAGACCATTCTGGCACTCTTCTGGAGGATCCCACAGAATTCTTTCAACAGATGGAATCGATAGACGCGGATGTACCTACAAGGACCTCTCAATTCCGAGGCCAAGACGCCACATGGTGGGAAGCATACGCGATGTTTCAACCCACCGACGGCGAATTCAAAAGGTTCTTTCTGGACAAGTACGACAGTCCAACCATTAAAGACAAAATAATCTCCGAGTACTATGGACAGAAGCAGATGGCATCTCAATCAGTAGCCGCCTTCCTTGGCACTAAAGCAAAGCAAGCCACCGCCTAAAAATAGACACCAACCGGGAGCTGTTCACGGACCTCCTCATGCCGACACTGAGGAACCCAATTCAGTGTCACATGCCGACAACAATATGGAAATTGGTCTCCCGCCCCAGAAAAATCGATGAAAACATAAAAGAGGCAGCAAACGGGGCAACCGTCCCGACGCCAGCAACCAGCCGAGCAACGCCAGATTACAGCCCGGTCGGGCGAAACGAACTGGCGCAACTAAACATTACCCACTATAACCAACTACCAAGAATCTTTGTCATCATACAGAAGATATCCTTCAACGCACTACTAGATACAGGAGCATCGACGTGCATGATTAGGAAACATCGAATACCCGCAGGTTCACGGGTAGAACCCTATCATGTCTCCGCCATCTAGCCGAAGCAGGAACACAAATGGCAATCAAAGGCAAGTTCCACACGGCATTCACCCTTGGAAAGGTGACGGACCACGAAACCTTCTTGGTAGTAGCAAACCTCGCTCAGGATATCATTTTGAGTGAATCTTGGCTTCAACGCCAGAAAGTGGTGATATATTACGAACAAGGCTCCCTACATTTCAGACCACATAACCGTAAGACGCTCCGCTGGAACGAAACGATGACGCCCGTTACTGCCAACAGGCCACACATGCTAACTACCACGCACCAGCTTCCAGCTGAATTCTTCCCCAGCAACCTTCGAAAAGAATTCCAACCAGTAGTCAATAGGCCAATACAACCAACTACCACAGCCTGCACCAGCCTATTACCACTGGACACCGAAACATGCCAACCACGAGCTAACCACGCAGCCTTTGTCGATCTGCCCAATTATGTGCAAGGCGCACAACCACTAAGACATACCTTGGACGGATGTCCCAAGAAGAAGTGCCCTTTCAATCACAACTAACCCACCAAGCAGCAGACGACCATGGAAAGGTCCAACGCCGCCACACAACGGTGACGCCCGTCGCCGCCAACAGATCACTCACGCCAACTGCAACTAACCAGTTCGCAGTCCAACCAGTGATTGATAGGTCAGCCCAACCAACTACCACAGCCAGCACCAGCCTATTATCACTGGACACCGAAGCGTGCAGACCACGAGCTAACCACGCAGCCCGTGTCGTTCTGCCCAATTATGTGCAAGCCTGTTCCTATATTTAGCAAGCAAGTTATAAAATTCGGTTGATACGTCCACTGCACTTATATTCTGTCCTTCAGTCACGTTCACAGTTTCATAAAATAAATGAAATTGAGGTTAAAGGAAAAACAACCTAAACTCAGAATGTTCATCCCCAAAAAAATTAGTAACAGCAAAGAGATGAATTTTCATCCCTAAGAAAATATGATTTTAAAGGTTCAAACATTGTAAGTATTCTGTCTATACATGGTGATAAAGACGGCTCTCTTGTTTTAGAATGAGAGAGTATCATTTTAAATTGGCAACCAATAAAGATACAAAACTTGTTCAATGTTTCTGTTCGAACAGTAAATATATTAAAACAGTGGTAAAATTTAAACAAATATTTTTGATATCTTTTGGAATTATCTTCGATGTTGCACAGCAGAACGTGCATTGTATACTACGAGGGTGGTTTGAAAAGTTCGCGAAACGAAGGGGAAAATAAACAAGTTTGTTTTTAAAATATAGTTTATTTTTCAACATAATCTCCGTCAAGTTGAATACACTTCATCCAGCGATGTTCCAAACCCATTATGCCATTACGAAAGTGCGATTCTTCAAGGCCTCCAAAATAGTCGTCGACAGCTGCTTTTACTTCTTCGTCTGTGAAAAATCGTTTTCCCCCAAGAAGAACTTTTAGTCGTGGAAATAGGTGGAAGTCAGAAGGAGCCAAATCAGGCAAATAAGGTGGATGTTGCAACAGATCGTACTTCAGTTCATTTAATTTTTGCATTGCTACTGCACTTGTGTGTGGATGTGCATTATCTTGATGGAAAATAATCCTCTTCTTACGCAATGCAGGTCTTTTTCACGAATATTTTTATCCAGTTGGCCTAGAAGTTTAGCGTAATATTCACCGTTTATTGTTTGGCCCTTGGGAAGATAGTCAATTAGTAGGACACCTTTAGCATCCCAAAAAACTGATGTCATAACTTTTCCAGCCGACTTCACGGACATTACTTTCTTTGGTGGTGGAGAACCCCATGTCTCCATTGTTTAGATTGTTGCTTGGTTTCAGGGGAATAATAGTGAACCCAAGTTTCATCAGCCGTAACAAATAATCATAGGACGAAATCGGTTTTATTAGAGTTAAGGCGGTCTAAACTTTGTTAGCAAATTCTTTTCCTCTGAAGGTTTTGATCAATTGTCAATGTGCTCGGCACCCACCTTGCCGAAAGCTTTTTTATACCTAATTCCGCAGTTAAGATATGAAATGTTTTTTCATCTGAGATACCTGAATCCTTAGCAATTTCGGAGAATTTTAATCGACGATCCTGTGGAACCATATCATTAACTTTTTGGACGATTTCAAGCGTGGTGGCAGTTTTTGGTCGTCCGCTGCGCGGGTCATCTTCTAGGCTCTCACGACCACGTTTAAATTCAGTCACCCACTTGTGCACAGTTGTAAATGATGGAGCGGAGTCTCCTATGTATCTTGCATATCTTTATGTATTTCTGTTGCTTTCCAACTCTTTTTTACAAATTATTTGATAACAGCGCGCGTTTCAGTTTTATCCATTTTGAAAAATTCACAAAACTAACTTTACTTCATATAGCACCAAATTAATACTACTTGACAGAATAATGTCAAATTTAACATCTGCGCACTAGATAGTTGGATCCATCAATTGCATATATTTTATTCGAACTGATGCTGCCATCTGTGCTCCATTTCGCGAACTTTTCAAATCACCCTCGTATATAAACAGCACATCCCATAGTTAGCACTTAGCAGATCTTTCTAGCTTTGCATGAACATTACCAGCTGTTTTTTTGGATGATAGGGCATCAAAATTCACGGTTGCATTATCTGCAGAAAAGCCAATTATTTTATTCTGCAAATTGTAGAAATTTATGTCGTCCACAAATACCTTAGTTACGGTTTCAGCCGTTTCATTTGGAAGACCGTGAATTTTTAAAATACAGGTCTTAATTTCAATTGTAGGATTAACAATGCAGTATCTTACAGCACAAGTACAGTGAAATATTTTTGTGATTTGATGCGTCGCATGATACCACAATAAAGCTTGCTGTTTGTAAACCTTTTTTCAATCTATCTTCCTACCAATATTATATAACGTTATTAACAAGACACTCTGACATTGTTCTTCCACAGGTTGACTTACGATCACACGATTTGCTCAACAAATTTCAAGTACAATTGTAACATTATTTTGTAATGTTAACAATTAAACAAATCAATTAATTAAAATTCAGTAACTTGAATAAAGTATAAACAAAAATTTACACCAATAAATCACCTCATTTTATTTAGGATCCTTTATAATAAAAGACCACATTTACCGATAGCTTCAGGCTAGTAAATTCCAGCGGCAGGTCATCATTTAAAGCTCTAGATAGACCCTCGTAAGTCAAATACAATAAACCTCTTAAAAGTTTAGGTCGGTTACAGACTAACAAATCCGATAAAATTAAAATGTAATAGTACCTTTTTAGCGTAAATAAAGAAAACCAATTTCAGTTTGAAAAGCTTAACCTTCTTAATACTTTCGTTGATTGACAGCGGGTTAGACAAAACAAAATATTATAAATAGCGCAAAACTATTTCCAATTTGATTTGTTCAAATACTACAAGTAATTTTAAGTAGTCTGGAGACATCCATTGTATTTAAAATCCATTTCGGCTCAAGTAGGTTAGCCGGTCTTTGTTAAGGGCAGACTGCTGTCGCCATAGATAGGTTCCACATTGCAATAACTAAGTAATTTGTAGAAGGTAAAATATAATTTAAACCCTTGGGAGAATAATTACTTCCGTGATTCTCATCTAAAAAGGGGTTGGATTTGGTTTCTGAAATCTTATTTTGTGGGAGGTTCTGTTCAGTCATTGAATAACAGAAAATGACGTACATAATTATTAGGGTAGGAATTCGTCTATATAATTGAAGGATTTAGCCAAAGACGGGGAGTTTTTCTAATGGGACCGTCCGTGGTCAAGAAGTAGAGAGAAACGTAGTTCGCGGGTAGCGTTCTCTGGCATGACAGATAGAATATTCCACTTCGTATCACGTTAGTAAAAATTGGAAAGAAGTGATACTTTTCCAGTTTCGCGAGGGTTATGCCCATATGTTCGCGGATTTATAGTGATGCAAGATAAATATTTAAAAACTTGTAGGCGTGTGACGCACAAGTAAGTGATACTGTCAAAAATTCTGCCGGGTTCGTGTGCCAGTCAATTCTTTAAACATTACAAACAGAAGCAACAAGCGAGATTCTCTTCCCAAATTTAAGAACTGCTCTACGTTGGAAAACAAACCCTCAAACAATGGACAATTTTTAGTAAGTAAGTCTTTATAGTTAAGTAGCATGACCAATTTTAGTTAGTTTGTTTGTTAGGACGTTTTGGCCATAAACCGTAGGATTAATTTAGTGTACGATTTATAATATAAGTTTCTTTCATATACAAGTGTTTGATAACTACTTATGTACTCAAAATTTTCATAAATTCCATAGTCACCTATTCACTTAAATTTCTAAATTAAAGTCAATGAATGTAAGAGGTTCACGTTTCTTGCTCTGTAAATTAAATAGTTTTGTTTGCCGTTGATTAAGTCACTAGTCTTTTTTTAATTTTTTTTATCATGGAAGTTTTATAAGTAGTAAAAAAGTGAGGAAGTGATTAAAAGAAACAATTGTCCTCCTTGGGATTACAAGTCTCTCAAGGTTTTGTACGAACATTTGGACATTCTCGACTTGTCTGGCGCCCTTGGCAATTGTCATTAAGCCACAATATTTTATGAAAGGTAAGTGCCAATTTTTTTTGTAGTATATTATAAATTAATTTAACCTTTTTTTCAAAATTTTAACCCTCTACATGATCCACGACCTTCCGCTAGCTAGTGCCGGTGACCCCAATTTAAATTTTGTTTTACAGGCAGCCCCCATTTTATAATTTGACTGGAAAATATACACTTAGTAGCTTTTCCGCCTGTAACACAATCCATATCCCCAAACGAATGTCCATGTTTAGCATTAGGATATGCCCAAGCAAGTTCAATAATTGTCAATTTTGCTTCCTCAGAAGTTAAAACTTTACGACGAAAATATAATTCTAACTTTTGTTTTGTAGAAACTGAAGAGCTTTGCATATGTTTCTTAGAACCAGCATGCTGCTCAATAGCAAACTGTTGTATTGCACACAGTACATAAAATTTATGTGGATCTGTTTTCACTCATTTGGCAAATACATATGTTTCTTCGAAACTGTCCAAAAACTTGCACTTCCCACGAGACATTTTAAGGTTGAATGCTACACAAAATTAAATACACCGAATTGCCTAATTGATAATTTTTGTATTCAAATTACTCGCTTAAACTTAACTAAATAAATAATATTAGTAGAGAATATTATAATTTCAATATTACGAAACCATAGCTTAAAAAACAGTAATTGGGAAATCGACCAGCAACTTTTTGTACGGGTATACTAATCATGGATAACTCAGGGGCGGTATTGTATTATGCACCCGCAGGAACCACCACTGCGAGGGGGGTGGGCAGGGTGTTTCAGGGCGCGATTTGAAATAGATAGCCAAACATAAGGGCAGACATTAATTTATCAGAGAAAGATTTATTTACAGTTAAAAAATGATATTAGTGCATTGTATCTCAAATACAATTGTCGGTCCTGTGCAGGTACAATAAGGCGGCGCTCGTCATTGTAAAATCTAATGTTCTTTAAAACCCTTTTTTACAGTAAAAGTTAGAGATTTCAACATTGTAAACATTAGCCTTGTACATGTTTTTTCTTCACTTCTTATAATATCCGTAGGCTACAAGCATAAACAATCAAAGAGTATATTAGGAATATTTTTATAAAAAGTAAGAGTAAAGAGGATATTGCTTAGATAAGAATATAATACTCTTAAAAAGAGTACGTCTGGTCAGCCAATGATGGTTTAATATCTGTCAGTTATGATTAACCATGTAAACAATGCGGCTATAAAACCTTATAGTAACTTAATCATTGCATCAATGACAAAACAAAATCCCTGAAATGTCAAAAATTTATTTTTTAAGGCAATAGCAAAGTACATCGAGTTTCTATGAGTACTGAAAGCGAAAATAAGAAAATAAAACTTAGGCCAGATGCTCCTCCATATGTACCATTGGCAAACAATCCAGTGTTAGCTATTCTCAAACATTTCTCTGAAAAGGAAAATAACGAACCACAGTGTTCACGTTATTCAAGAAAAACCTCCCGTATAGCTGTAGTTCCAAACGGATCTAGACCAATACTTGGTACTAAATTACCGTTTCCAAGACCAATTTTAGGACGAAAAGGAGATATTTGTAGTGATGATGAAGGTTCTGAATATATAGGTAAAGAATTTCGTTCACTGAGTAGAAAGCTGAATAGACTGAGGATTGAAGACGACGACAAGAACAATGGCAAAAAGGAGAAAACTGATAATAAAAAGTTTACCACGAAATAGTTTTAGTGTCTATTAAGGTATTTTATTGTAAGATTATCAAATAAAGTTAGTTGTAAATTTAAAAAAATATACTTAAGTCCTTTATTAAGTCATTATTTATTCTTCTTACAAAGGAAATAGATAATATTATGTAGGTTTTGTAAATGTAGAAGACCACTTTTTGAAAAGTACTTTCAAAATGCTCAATGTCGTGTAGTTTATTATGTCAAAACTAAAATCACTTTTTGTAAAGAACTCTAAATGTACTTTCAAAATGTTCATTGTGTAGTTTACTATTTTACAACTAGATTCGACACTTTGGAATATGTCACTGATATAACCTTTACAACATTAAACAAAAAATGAAATTTTAATATTTTGTCCAAGTTGAAATACCTCGATGTTGGGGTGGGGGGGAGGCACCTCAGCGGTTAATCGTGCGGGGAACACCTTAACCCTTAAACATCGATCAAGTGCTACGTTCAATTCCTGAATTTGCATCTTTCCAATACCCTTCATTGATAAATTATTACCAGTTTAAATAAATATCCTAATTCGCTCTTTTTGACTATTTTCAAAGTTATACCTGTTATAGATAAAGCACATTAACTTAGCAGTTAATTCATAAAGCAGTTTGGTTTCTCTATTCATATTAATTTTTTATCACCTATACTACAATTTAGTATACAAATTATTGTCTTTATCAACGCCTAGTAATTTCTGGTTTTAACGGTATTACCTTATGATGTTATCAGAGTGGAGATTCTAAATTGTTCTGCTGGGAATTAATTCATTTTACTTGGTACTTTATTGCACGTTGAACAGATCCTCGTGAACAGTTCTTAATTCTGAACGAGCAAATGGGTGATAAATTACTGATTTTCATGTTTGCTTTCTATCTCGTATCGTATGGTCATATCGTAGGACTTAAAAATTGTTCGTACCCAAGGTTTAAAACTTTCCCGTACGTGTAGAATTGTATTGTATGAATTTGATTGCATGTTCAAGTTTGATATTGGACCACGTGGATTGCTAACTACTCACAACCCTTTTTGGTCTACCAGAATCCTCGAGCTACCAGGTATTGTGATTGTAAAAGAAAAGGCATTGTTCCTGATCTTGGCTGGTTACTGGTATGTTAAACCTTTCTTTGTGTCGTTATAAGTACGTAGACGAAAGTAGACAATTTTTTTTTAAATTCTATGTTACTAGTAGTCCATACAATAAATTATTTCCTACATATGTGCTAATAATAGCGTAACACTTTCCTCACCAGCAGTGCTTTACTATAGCTCTGATAGTTACAAATTTTAGTGTAATGTTTAATAAGTTGTAACGATTTTATTTTCTGTTATTATATCTACAGATATTTCACCTATTTAATTTATTAATAACCATCTTAATGCATAATGATGCTACACAATCTAAGAAATACATATTACATATTGTCAAATACAATATTAGCTTTCAATTCGAAAGTGTAAAATTTTAAATTATGCGGTGACAAAAGATACTTTTTGTTAGTGTCATCCTTAGCGCTCCCTCTGTTAGACGATTGTAGTATTAAGCTTGTTGTCAGGCGGTAACCCGCGTGATATTATCACTTCCAACTCAGCTGTCGTCAGAAGAAGTCAATTGTTCCTTGAACGCAAGAACAATGACGTTTATTCAGTCCACGTGTTGGAAACACACGAAAATTAAATTGTTTTCTTGATATGATATCGTCTCGGACGCGCACTTTAGTTGTCCACACTCGCCGGAAAGTAGCGCGCAGATGACGAGACGTTATTTTGTTTGAAGGGCCTTTGGTTAACAGTAAGTAGTACTGAATAGATAATCTTACTAAATAAATATTTTTAGTGCAACTTTTAGTTAACATGAACTTTTGGTTAACATGAAATTTTAGTTAACATGCAATTTTAGTTAGCATGCAATTTTAGTTAACATGCAACGTAGGAAAATTTAAGAAAATTAAGAAATGAAATTTATCAGTATTTAGTAAAGTTTAACCTTTGTACGAATGTTGATTTGGCGTGCATCAATTATTTAATATGGACGCTGTGATATTGTTTGGAATTTCAGTAAGCAGCTAATTTGGTTGTATGGAATTGGAGATTTCCTGTATTTAAGTGCTGAGGCAAGATGCCTAGCAGGTATTTTTTCCATCGGATGAACATCTGGTATGTAAATTACTTTCATATATGTCAGCTGTAGCATGGATATAGCAGACAAATAATTTTTGTTTGGTCACGTGATCTGAACTTCAAGTTCGTTAGGTGAATGACAGACTATTTATTTTTCAAATTAAGCAACAGGAACCTGTAAATTTTCACTTTAAATCTTTTTATTAAATTAAGCAACAGGAAACTGTAAATTTTCACTTTAAATCTTTTTATTAAATTATTTAATATACGGTAGATGTCATTATGAGATAAGAAAAGTTAAATTCTTTATTTTATGAAAATTGATTTAATTATTTGAAACATAATTTACTCAAATCTTAGAAATTTGATTTTTATATTTCATATTTCACTAATTGCTGAGTGGAATATTTTTGTGAGATTAAGTAGTACTACTCAAACCAACCGAAATTGTTACATATAGTTAAATATTCAGAAGAGAAACTCATGCTTACTCATTTTTAAATAAATTTTGCTAGACATTTCTAATAGAAATGACCATGTTTTAACTGTGAGAAGTACTTACGTACATATCTATCAATAGCTTAATTTGATCAAACTTATATTAAAGAAAAAAGATGTCTTGTAAATAACATGCTAAATACTGAAGGAATAGATTTTTATTTTGGTCAAGACTATTCTTTTTAATTGGAATGAATGAAGGTTGATTAGAATTAATTTTTAAATTTTGGGTATAAATGCACAAACAGTGCTATCTTTGTTTAATCTGTTCACAGGTGTAGCAGTGCATCTATAAAGGTCAAAGTCGAGCCATAAGGTAAGAAACTTTAGGGATTGTGTTGCAGTAATATATTGTATAGCGGTAATTGAATCAAGGTTTCCGCATTCGCCTTATACAAGGGACTTAAGTAAGGTCTTCTTCGTATAGAAAAATTCGGTGGCGCCATATTCTTTACATTTTTGGTCGCAGTCCAACCCCGGCCCACAGCTCATGTTCTACCCAGAGCAAATAGTTCGACTAGCCGCTTAGCCTTTTAAGGTTTCCTCATCTACGAGCCATTTTCCACCGAAGCTTGCCGTGGGCTCTATACACTTACTGGAAATCCTCGTAAAACTTTCTTGTGCCTTTCAGCTGGTCACATAGAAAAAACTATTAGGAAAAATCCTTTAATATAAATAAAAAGGCTATAAGGTTTCAATCATCTACAATCCTTCAATACCAATAAGTTATAGTTACTATAGTAGTTACTTTGGAGACACTCTCACGTTCTTTATGCAGCATTAATAGTCCACGATGAACATAGTTAACATCAGTGTTTTGGGTGGATCCCTTTGTATAAAAATAAGTATTCCATTTTTTTCCTTCGTTGTATAAATGTGTTAGAATGTAATTACACGAGCTCGTTAGGGTTATTAATTATAAATTATTTTCTTTATCCCGATTGCGTCAGGAGCGTACTTGTAATATTTTATCATAACGCCAAGTGTCACAGACGCACAAACGTACTTATTGATTAATGAAAGTTCCTTAAAAAAATTTTTTGTGCTTTAACTAATCATATACATTTATTACTGAAATGATTATTGATTACAAGTCTTATGATAAGTAAATAAGGTATATTTTTAACTTGAATTTTTTTAACAAAGTTATTTTTTATTACCTATATGTTTTGGTTGGACGGACTCGCGTTCTGTCATTAATTATTGATTTTCTTTTGCAGGTACAGACCTTATTTTATTTCAATGAGTTACTGAGTTACATCAATAGCTTACTCCACCCCCCACTACCAATTTTCGGCCGCAACCTAGTCGGCACATCCTTTTAGTTACGGTACGAGAATATCGTTACATAAATTTGGCGGCCCAACGTGGGGCCCTCGATTTGCTATACTCAACGATTCGCCCTAATAGAATGTTTATCATTAGACCCGTTTTCTAGTTAAGTTGGAATTTTTGTTTATCCCACATGCTGCATATAAACAATATATATTAAATTTTATTTCATCCTAGGTTATCGGACTTGTGTTTTCTACGGTAATTCTAGTTGTATTCGAAAACACTGGCGCTCAATTTCTTCCGTTTATCGGCAACTTTCTACTTCAAATTTTTTTTGTCTCGTTAATCTTAGTGAATTCTTCAGTATTACTGCTCCCTCTTGTGAGTAAACTTTTATTTTAAGTGAATTTCTTTTATTCTTAATTTTTATTCTTGTTGTTTGGGTGCGTGCCTTTCAGACATATTAAATTTTTGTTTACGATGGCACATTGGCGCATGATGGTTAACTGGCTACGGAAAGCTGAACTCCAATATGAATTATCTTCTCGAGGTTACGAGTCTGAAGGCACGGTGAACCAATTACGCAAATCCCTGCAAAGTGCTCCCAGCATTGAACGTGGGAAAAGGCTTCTTTCCATTCCCGTGGTGACGGATTTTGATTCTGAATGTAGGATTATTAAAGTTGCTATCCAAGAGTTAGAAAATTATCTTCTTACCTTTGAAGGTGATAAATATCAGAGGCATTTAAACGTTTTGGTGCCTTATGGATACACCTCGAGTGTCGTGGTGGAATATGCCCTCAAAAGCCGGTGAAGAGAAAGTGCAACGTCAATTATTACTGACTTTAAACAATCTACGTCGTGACTATGACCATAAAATTAGGAAATTTCAGCACACTACTGCCCAACTGGGTACCCCATCTGCTACTTCTAGTATTGCTCTTACTCCTAATGCTAATATGGATCCGGACGAATCGCATTCACTGACTTGCGATTCGGAAGCGAAAGGGGAACCCGAACCAGTTTCTCCTAAGTTGTGTGATGCTGTTTCCAGACGTAATACAGTGATAAAACTTGGGTTAAAATTCTGTGGCGACGCTCAAGTACTGACGGTACATAATTTTCTTGAAAGAGTGGAAGAGCTCCGACCAACCCGACACATTACGGAGGTCGAATTATTTGAGTCAGCGGTAGATTTATTCGAGTCCAAAACACTTCTTTTGTTCCGCGGCAATCACTATTGTTGTTCCGACTGGAAATTCTTATCCAGTCGTGTGCTACGTTACTTTGCACCCCCTGATTATTACCACCGATTATTTAATGATATCATCACAAGAACCCAAAGTCCGTCCCCGAGGGTATTATCGAATATTTCTCCTGCATGAATGCAATGTTTCGACGTCATGGTTTTATACCGATAGAAGTACAACTTGATGTAGTCTCTCGTAATTTGTCTGCCTTCTACTTAGCTCACTTGCCTACTGTGAATTCCTGGCAAGAGTTGAAGAACGAATACCAAAAATTAGAATTAAAAAGTTCAGGGTTGATAACTATGTACCTCCTAATAAAAATACACGCTCGTATGTAGAACCCGATCTTGCTTATAAACCAAACCCTCCGTTAGTTTCTTTGGTCCGACCACACTCAGCTACTACCTCACTCAACCCCTATGGGTAAAAATAAACTTTTTTCTATTACTACCCCAATTACTTTCTCTACCACTAGGAATCAAGTCACTTGTTGGAACTGCGACCAAACTGGTCATGTTTCTCCCAATTGCTCCCGCCCTCAAATCTTACACTGTTACGGGTGTGGGCGTAAAAGTGTGGCCCGGCGCGGCTGTCCACAACAGTGCGGTAAGTCTTTAAACCGTCAGTAGGGTCCTTGGTCCGAGACGACGGCCCCATTCTGACTCTGTATTCGAATTCTTCTTTTCAGGGTTTGAACGACCACTCCCGATTTCAATTAGACTTTGTGTGTGCCAATGTTTGTGGCGACGAACGCCACTATCTTGCAGTGCATATTTTGGGCATCCTTTCACTGGCTTTCTTGACTCCAGGGCTACTCGTACCATCCTTGGTGGTTCGAGTTGGCACCGCCTCTGCTCCCTCGGTCTTGTCCTTCAACCTTCGTCCCCTCCTTCTGTATTCTTGCCGATTATTCCAAATGCACCATTCTCGGTTCCGTTTCTCTCCCCATCACCCTCCAAGTTTCTATAATCACTCTAGATGTCCTTGTGATCCTTAGCATTTCCCACTCACTAATTCTGGGTATCGACTTTTGAAAGTCGTTACAATGTGTCCTCACTTTTCGAGATGGTCTGTGGACTTTTGCTCCTCCTGCTTAATTGCTCCTTAATTTCCACCTCCTTTTCTAGACAGTCTTCTGGTCTGGGCTGCACTTCCTTAGTCCAAGATCATATCCGTACGTCCTCTGAACCCATCAAGCAACTTTATTATCCTCTTTCCCTTTCTCTTCTTAAAGTTGTCCATTCGGAGCTTGATGAGATGCTCCGACTAGGTGTCGTCGAACCTTCCACCGGCATCCAAACCCATCATCGCTTTTATTGTCCCACAAAGGGGCTTATACCACTTTTGTCGCATTCCTTTTGGGCTTTATAATTCTCCTGCCACCTTCCAACGTCTCATAGATCAAGTTATCGGGTCGGATCTCTAACCTTTTTGCTTTGCATATCTAAACGATATCATTTTAGCCACCCCCTCCTTCGATGAACACATCCGCATCCTCGAACTTGTCCTTTCTCGTCTTGCCTCTGCTGGCCTGACCCCCCGTCAGGACAAATGTCACTTTTGCCTTCCTGAATTACGATATCTCGGTTACGTCGTTAACCGAGATGGTCTCCTAGTCGATCTTGACAAAGTTTCTTCCATTCTCAATGTCCGTATTGCCTCCTCTGCTCCAGAAGTCCGTCGACTGATTGGTATGGCCAGTTGGTACCTGAGCTTCATCTCTAGCTCTGCAACCCTCACTGCCCCACTTTCTAACCTAACCCGTAAAAATGTACCTTTTGTCTGGACCCCTGATTGTCAGTCTGCTTTCCTCTCCATAAAGCACCACTTAGTTTCCGCTCCCATTCCTTCCTGTCCCGATTTTACTTTGTCTTTTTCCATCCAAACGGATACGTATCACTTCGGTTTGGGTGCAATCCTTAGCTAAACTTCTCCCGAAGGCGAGACGGTTGTCAGCTACATCAGTTGTTCTCTGTCCAAGCTGGAGCGCAACTGCTCAGTTACTGAGGAGTGCTTGGCGGTGGTGTGGGCAATTGAGAAGTTCCGACCTTACGTCGAGGGTTTCCATTTTTCTGTTATCACCTATCACCATTCCCTCCTCTGGCTCAACAAACTCCAAAGTCCTTCTGGTCGCTTGGCCCGTTGGTCCCTCCGCCTCCAGCAGTACGACTTCTCCATTCTTCACCGTAAAGGCAAAGACCATGTCGTTCCCGATACCCTCTCTCGCTCTGTCTCTGTGCTTACTCCCGTCTTAGTTTCGGCCATTTCCTCCCTTGAAGTCACCCTTCCTACTCCTGATCCTTGGTATAACGCTATGATCCAGAAAGTTCCCCAACGTCCTCGGCGTTATCCAGGCTGGTCCGTGGTGGACAATACCCTTTTTAGGCGTCACAAAACTTCGGTTACTGCCAATTCGCAGGACGATTGTAAAATCGTCGTCCCATCCGAGCAGCGTAAACATCTGATCGCCCTTCAACATGAACTTCCTACTTCTGGTCACGGTGGTGTGACAAAGACCTCCGCTCGAATCCTCCAAACATATCATTGGCCTTGCCTTCGAGCTGACGTCGTTCTATATATCCGACGTTGTCCGACTTGTGCTTCCAACAAGGTTAAGCAGTCCCCCTCCCTCCCTAAACCGCGCCCGGTGTCTTTGCTCCTAGTGCCAAACCTTCCTATCCCTGGCAAGTTCTCTCCTGTGATCTTGTCGGCCCCCCCCTTCTTCGATCTACAAAAGGTTATTCCTACCTCCTTGTAGTGGCAGATTATTTTACTAAATTCCCTCTTCTTCACTCTCCGTAAAGCCACTCATTTTCCGTTACCAAAATCCTCGAAGAACAAGTTTTCCTCCTTTTTGGCGTTCCCCAATATTTTATCACCGATAATGTTACACAATTCCACAGCCGTCAATTCACCTCCATGTGTGCGCGTTATCATTCCAAAATCCTTTTCACGGCCCGTTACCATCCCCAAGCCAATCCCGCTAAACGTGTTAACCGAACGTGATTATTGTTAAAACTTCAGTATGTTTTAAAAAATTTTAAACTGACTTTAGTAGCAGATAGAGTGCATGGGTTATTTCGTTTTACAGCTCACAGACACCATATTTCAATAAGTTATGTTTGCATAATGTCACAAATTTATTGGTCGACTCTAAAGAATGATATTATTGGGCATTTGATTTATGACATAGCTAAACATTGCAGAGGTTCTACAACAATTTAGATACTTTTCTTTGTGTGCCCGTTTCTAGCTTAACCATTCATTTTAGATCACAAATTGATTAACAATTTTTGTTTATTTTATTGGTCTCTATACCCTCTTTAAATTAATGACATAAAACCAATGCCACCCTGTATACATTTAAGCCATTCCCGATTATAAAATCTTAAAAATACATAGAAGAATACTTACGCACTATTTCCAGCCCTAAATTTATACAAAAAAAAATTAAACATAATGTGTACAGTATTTTACCTGCTCTGTGAAGTGCACTTCTTAAAAGAAATAACGTAACACTAACTGATATAAACCAAGTATTAACTCACTCTAGCTTATAATTTAATAAACAGGTTGCTGACTTTAGCGAAGTCTTTTCAGCGAAGTCTACTAGGGCGAAGTGGCCTTGATCCGATCTACTACCCGAAGTCGTTTCAACGAAGTCTACTAGGGCAAAGTCATTTTATTGCGAGCAACTCCCCGAAGTTGTTTTAACGGTGTTTACTAGGGCAAAGTGACCTTGATCCGGTCTACTCCCCGAAGTAGTTTTAACGAAGTCGTTTCAACAAACTTTACGCGAAGTGACCTTGATCCGGTCCTCTACTCGAGGACGTTTTAACGAAGTCTACTAGGGCAAAGTAACCTTGATCCGATCAACTCCTCGAAGTCGTTTCAACAAAGTCTACTATGGCGAACTGACCTTGATCCGATCTATTCCCCGAAGTCGTTTCAACGAAGTCTACAAGGACAAAGTGATCTTAATCCGGTCAACTCCCCGAGTCGTTTCGACGAAGTCTACTAGGACGAAGTGGTTTTGGTGCGATTTACTCTGCCAAGTAGTCTCGACAACATCTATTAAAGGGGTTTTGGGCGGAATGGGTATTTGACACCCAACGTAGTCACGACGGAACTACAAAGTACCTTTAGTTTGTTATACCTTTCAAATAACTTAAAAAAAAACAAAATTGCGATACTTTGGATATTTTCAAATATCTCCGGAAGTAAGCCGAAATTTGGGATTTTCTCAACAGCATATTATTTACCCCAAATTGCACAACTTTTTTCCTATTTAACTGTCTTTGTAATTTTTACGGTTTTTGAGATCTCCATGCTGTTTATCCTTATCTTGGGCACATTGTATACAAAGTGGTGTACTACATACAGATTAATCTATAGCTTCTACATGACAAATAATTTCAAAAAAGTTTTTTAACAAAGTATATCCACAATGATAGGGGCTACGAGATCCCCATGCTGTTCATCCTTATCTTGAGCACACTGTATATATCCGGGACTTTACGAAAATGAAATGAAACGAACAAGTCTCAACATAACAGTTATAATTATAGAAAAGGAAATTTTGTACATTTTTTTGCAGACATTATTTAAGAAATATACTTACACACGCACAGGTATAAAGAAAGGTTAAAAATGCAATTTACAACTTAAGTTTAGAAAGAAACAACATTTCATCACTACTTAAACATTAATACAATCTACACCTAATCCTTGTTAATAAGTAGAAAACCCCAAAACTTTCCATATGTAAGTCACAAAATTTTTTAGTCCAAGATGTATAATTTATATATTCTCCTGTTACTCCGCGTTAGTGTGACTGATCAGCAACCTTAAGCAGACCTTTTGTAAGAGTCAAACCAACTCGGGATCTGACTTCAAAATTACTAAAAAAAATAATCTACTCACAAGTAATTTTCTATACACAAAATCTCATACTAGCTAATATACTTAATAATATCACAAATTGTCTCTCTAAGGTTTCAAAACAAAATTATACTTGCGTTTTGCTGGTATTCATATCTCCATTACAACATGTCTTTGATTATAATTGCTGTCATTTAGAATTAACTGCATCGAAAACTCCTGGTTCAATTTATTTAAATTTCCATGTTAAATAAATCTTTATATCGATGTCTATCTTATCGGTTTTCGAAAGTACTTTTATGTTTAATAGATTAAAATATAAGGTGACCTTGCACCAAGATATCTTACCGTTTATATTGGAGCAATAAATATGTCGTCAGTGCGCTCCATAAAAAGCGATTCAATAACCCTATAAATGACCTATGTTGAATCAATCCTCGTCATTATCTACCGGATTTATGTAATAAAATATTAAATACGTCATCGTTCTCAAACGTTCTGATTACATTTCGCGTGTTCTTATCTTTAATGGTTTATAGTTTATAGTCCTTACCGGTGCTATCGCGTGTTTTAGTTTCAAGAAAACAATTCCCAGCGATAGAATGTCAAGTATTTCTACAACCAGCACCTGCAAGAGAACATAACGACTTCCAATAATTACTAACAAAGAGAACAGTTTTATCGCTCGTACAACTGCACATCTGCGAGATAACAGAATACCGCTTGATAGACGGTCTTGGTATAGATAACAAACCCATTACAAGTGTTCATTTACGATGCAGGTGGTTAACTAATTTGTAGAATTTGTAATTGCTGGTATTTTAATATCTTAAAGAAAACCATAAAAGCATATAACTTATTTCAGGAAATTTATTTAATCTTTGCAAAGCAAAAGAAATTATTATAGAATAAATTTTACGTATCTAACTATGTACTAAGAACTATGAGGAAATTTTACAGTATGTTTAAATAAGTACTCGTTCAATTGAAAGGAAGTTGAGGTTGATTTTAAATAACGTAACAAGTGTAAAGTCGTCTTTTGGTGGTAAATGTTTTTCTTTATTCCTTATTTCCTTAAGCAAATACAAAAAATAATAATTTAGCCATTTTTTTAGTTGCTATTTTATTGCATAAATTTTTTCGAGTACTCTACAATCAGACTAGACGAAATTGCCATTAATAATCGAAGACTGTAGCGCTCGAGTATTAGTCGGCAGAATGGCAATTTGATATTATCAGATTGACATGCATCACATTCAAGATAAATTAATCACGATAAAATTTTTATTCAAACGGTGTTGAATGTATCAAACACAAATTTCAAAATAAACCAAACACATAAATCATAAAGAGTAAATATTTCGGTCATTATGCAAAAAGTAAATTCCAATCGCCTTGTGTAAAATCAACAACCAGCTTCAATTAATAAAAGGAAGCTCATGCTGCAATAACTTAAAAACATTAAGCAAAATAAATAACTTTGAAAGTTATTCAATACATTTTTAAACATTTAAAAACATACTCAAGAGCCAAAGCAAATACAAATTAAGTATATTTTTAAAAACTTGACGCATTGCGTAAGGAATGAAAATTAATGGAACGCATATAATTTGTACCGGTTTGCAATAATCAAACTTTTGATTACTAAGCATATTTCATAACGCAATAAGACATAAGTACTGGGGCACAACGCGTACGTGACATTAGAAATGTAGAAATCGCCACATTTTTGTCAAGCCCGACGGGTAAACAAAATATGGAACAATAAGTTTTGATGTACGTGCAGAATTAAAGGTTAATATTTAAAAGTCCCTGTACAAAATTACAACTACGCGATGTTAAAAGGTACAAAGTACCATTGGCTAACGAAATTCATAATATAAAGCTTATAGTCTACGTAATTTTTGGGGCACATGAGCAATGCATAAAGTACGCAACTCAAAGTAAAACCCAAACGGCTGTATGTTAGCGCAGTGCGACGCCTCTGCCATGGCTAAATAACAAGACAGCGGGTGGTCAACCAATAACAGCACGTAAGACGACTTGTCTATATAATGCATCAAAACTGATAACAAACATTCATTCCATAACAGAAGTATGAATTGTACCAGTCGTAACAAAAGTATTACGTAGATTTCAACTTAGTAAAGTTAAATTAAAAGTTACATGTGAAAGTCACAATAATTAAAATTTCAAGTGCAGAAAACAGTATAAGTGCGCGTTTAAACATAAGAGAGCATATAAATCTGCCGTTAGCTTAAAACGTAAGTCTAAAATTAATTACTAATAAACGAACTTTTTACAATTCATTATTTAGGGCTCCAAGTAAGTACGAAAATAAAACTTAAAACGATACTTCAATGCTCCAATCAAGTACGGAAATAAAACTTAAAACAATACTTCAATACTAATACTTCAATACCCTTAAGTACTAAATACAATAAATGGGAAAACTCTAAATTAAGACGTTGAGATTACAAGTAAAGCTCTAAGCAACACGTTCATTCGAAGCCACTCCTTAAGCTGCAGAAGAACAGTTCGAAAGATTGGGGTGCACGCAGAGCTGCAGGTCAACAACCACTAACCAGCAACTGATTTGAAACGGGAGACTCCCATGGCAATCAATCGGAAGAATACTAGGTTAGAATTAAATTTTCAATTAATAGCATAAGTTTTATTTTGAATATTTGAAACTTACATGTACTTAAATATTTTGTGTAAAATGTCATCAAAAATTTGGTGATACCTAAAAAATACGTTAAAAGAAAGGGAGGTTCATTGAACGTTCAACTAAATATTCAATATAATTCATAATTACTTTTGCTGGCTTTAATTACTTAAAAGGAGTTATAAATTATGGTAGTGAACAAATTCAATATTTATTTTAATTTTGATTCAAAGGTTCTTAAATAGCATATGACAGTACGAAGGTCGTAGAGTTGGAAATTGTATATATTTCTTAGCTTATACAAATTTTGACGAATTTCGTTTATCCTATTCACGTACATGAAGTGTTAGAGGGAAGAAGGTAAATATTCTTTGTTATCGTATCATCGTTCATTCTGTGCAGGGCATAACTGAGCTAGTCGTAGATATTTTAGAGGCACAGATACAATGTGATCAGCAGGTAATTGATCGTAAAAATTAGGCAGCGATAACGTAGCAATATATATTGAGATGTTTTAAGAGATGTTTGAGGGTAAAAACACTAATTTACCACTCCTATTAATGAGTTTTCTAAATTTAAATCGGATTATAAAGGGGAATTGATAAGTAATTACTTGTTAAACTAAGTTAAAATGCTATTTCATTATGGTGTAGCTTTTGAGATTTAAAAGAAGTGTTTTGGGTAACTGTTTTTCAATAAAACGAAATGTGATTCCAACGAATAAGCTTCGGTTCTAGTTCATTAATTACATATACCATAATACCTGTAATAGAAGTCATTTTAGCATGTTTGGTTAGTATTAAGTAATTATAAGGTTTATAAAATGATAAACAAATGTCAACCGATAATAGTTAGTGTTTAAGTGATTCAAATATGATGTATGCATAAAGAACTAATCAATCTGTTGGTGATAGTGGATTCAGGAGTGTAGTTATTAGAATACTTTGTATGTAGTAGGCAAGTAAGAATTTTTTGATAAAATGTCCTATACAAAACAATAATTTATGATTTTTAAAAAGAGATTTTTAAAAGAGTTCTTGTTATTATATTTGAAAAAAATAGATGTGTTTTGCAATCTCTCCAGTTTTATTTAATCGTCATGAAGTTGAAGTAATTCAAAGAGTCTAACGTGTAAATAAAGGAATCCTAGTGCATCGTGTAGTAATTTACAAAGGTTTTATACAACGGTTTATAGCTAGGAAGATTAATTCCAGTATAATCGGACAACGGGTCATCATCAGTGGTAGTAACTCTAGCAAGAATAGTATAGTTGAGCTTCGAATGTTTACAGTAATTTTCCAATATAAGAGGACAACGTTTCATCATCAGTGGTAGTGAGTCCTGCAAGAATTCTTATTTAGATCGCCGATTCTAAGTATACTGTTTCGGATATATTATTTTATTATTCCAAAAACTTAAAAATAAAGAGTGAATGCAATGAAAGCAAAAGACTAAAACTTATTTTTAACAGGTATTGTAACTACAAGAATTTGTAATGCAAAATAGTCTTATCCCGTGAAGAGGTCCATTTAAGCAACTCAGGCGACTTTAGTGGAATTACAGGTATTAGAAATTAATCCTTATCTTAGTAACACTTAAAAAACTTTGTCATTGATTTAAATCTCAAACGTTTATCCAAATTAAGCATTCTTGGTTGTTTACATATCCTTGAAGTTAACTCTAACGCCACATCTACTGCGCGCGAGTTTAAGCAAAATTAACTAAAGGTCGTTTTATATGGAAGTGGTTATAGTATCTGCAAATGGTCTGAACCCACATTGTTTGCAGAGTATAAATATTTTATTACATTATTATTCCCGGGTGTGAGTTTCAAGAACCGTACCATACATACATACAATATAACACATTTTTTCATTTATTTATTATTACCAAAAATACACAAGTTTATCAAAGAACGTTTGCGTAGTGGTTATGTATGCAAGTAGTGAAAGTTGCGGTACTACCAGGAAAAATTACCGCTATATCAAAGTATTTGAACGGCCGACACACTTAATTTCTTTATCTGTGCAATTCATTATTCTTTAACCCTTTATTAATTACATAAATATACTACACAGGAGAACACAGATATTACTATTATATTATATTAAAAGTTGCTCCCTAACGAGGGGCAATAATAAAGATTTATATTATATACATAGAAATATATATTGTTACGATATCGGCGGTCTCTTAGTGTATATAACGCTCAGTTGCATTGCTGACCGCCACCTGTCTGTGCCTTTAAATAATCTAGAATGATTTTAAAATTTACACAATTAAATTTATGCATCAGCTAGCTCAGTTTTACCCTGCACAGAGTGAACGACGATATGATAACAAAGAATGTTTACACCCTTTCCTCTTTGAGTTTCATACCTGAATAAGATAAACGAAATTCACCAAAAGTTGTATAATAAACTAAGAAATATGTATAATTCACACCTCTACAACCTTCGTAATGCCATTTGCTATTTAAAACCTTTGAATCAAAGTAAAGATAAATATTCAATTTAGTCTTTACAAAATTATAACCCCTTTTGAATCAATTAAAGCCAGCAAAAATAACTATGTATTATATCGAATGCTTCGTTGAACGTTCAATGAACCTTTCCCTTTTAACGTATTTTCTACGTATTAAAAAAATCTTTTTGATGACCCTTTACACAAAATATTTAAGTACATGTAAGTTTCAAATATTCAAAAATAAGATTTATGCTATTAGTTGAAACATAAATGCTAACATGGTATTTTTCCGATTGATTAACTGGTTCAAATCAGTTGCTAGATTCGTAGATTCCAAGTTGTGAAAGCTCAACGTGCACCCCAATACCTCGAACTGCCTCTTGCTACCCAATGACTTTGTGTTGCTTTAAGCTTTGGTTGTATTATAGTTTTACGTCCGTACTTAGTTAGATTTCTTATTGAACTGCTTAGTTCGATTTTTTATTGAATTATTTAGTGACGTTTTATACCAACGGCGGATTTCTTATACACTCGTATGTTTGAACGCGCACCTGACTGTATTCTTTACTTGAAATTTTACTTACTGCAGCGACTTTCACTTATAAATTTTTGTATAACTTCACAATTGAACTTTGCGTAATACTTTTATTTTTATTAGTACATGCATCCGTTAAGGAATCAATGAATGTTATCAGTTTAGGTAAATTATTATAGACTAGCCCTTCCACGTACTGTCATTGGTTGACCGCTTGCTATCTTATATTTCGACCATGGCCGAGGCGTTGCCCTGCGCTATTATGCAGCCAGTTGGGTTTTACTTGGAGTTAGTTACTATACGTATTGTTCAGACGCTCCAAAAATCACGTAGACTCAAAGCTTTGCATTATGGATTTCGTTCGTCAATGGTACTTTGTACTTTTTAACATCACATAATTGTAATCTTGTTCAGGAATTTATCAAATTTGTTTTTCAACTCCGCACGTATACAAAGTTATTGTTCCATATTTTCTTTAGCCAGTATGCTGGGTTTTATTCGAAAGTGTAGCGATTCCTACATTTAAAACATCACGTAAACTCAATTTTATAATGGTATTATTTAACAGATGACCTAAATTAGATGCGTTTATTGACTTCTTGCGTTATGAAATAGGCTTGTTTTAAAAGGCCTGTTTATTATAAGTATGCATTGATTATTTTCTTCCGCTAATGCGAGTTAAGGTTCCGGCCTTTGGAGCGATGTTTTTAAAAAACGTTTCCAAATCTTAACAAATTTATTTATTAATATTGGGGTGACTAGCCTAGGTAAACAACAATGCAAAAGTTGTAATGCTCAGACTAACTCAATTGAGTAGCTTGAACAACGAAGTATGGAGTTCGAAGACTGACTGCTGGGCCTTAAGCTTCCGGGCTTTTTATAATAACCTGCCCCCTCACATGGCTGTGAGAACTTGCAGATCTCACGTCTGCTTTACTCTTAATTCTACACTTTATTACATTGTAACATTCTTATTTCTAGGTAATTGCGGTATGTTAACCGTCTGTGACCTGCCACCTGCAGTATCACTGCCCTCTCGGATACAAAGTCTATATGCTTTTGTAAAGATTGGCTTGTTGTCTGTTAGTTCGATGTTGTGTTTCACTGTGTTGGTGAATGTTAGGTGTATTCCTTCGCAGTGGAATATGCCGCGGTATTCAAAACATAAGTTTTTAATTGCTCTTCCCTCTTTTTGATTGATGTCGGTATTAAAGCGGATGTTACTTAAATTTTCTCTTAACATTTTGTCATGTTCTATTGGGTTGTAATCGTTTTCTAAATTTTCGTCTATTTCCATTTCGTTAAAATTTAATTCCTCTACGTTAATTGGGTCTGTTAATGATAATTCTACGGGATAGTCGTTTCAATTTAATATCGTTGTAGTGGCATACTTATCTTTTATTTGTACTAAGGCAGTAGGAGGAATTAGCCAATTCTGAAAAAAAAAACTCCCATTTAAATAACATTGTCATCTTAAATTTGACTCCCATAAGCAATACACATGCAAAAAATTGCACAAATCTGATATTTTGCACAATAGTTTTCTTCGACTAAGCATTTTTGCAACGAATTCGCACAATTAGCAGCAAAATTTGCACAATAGTTTTCTTCAACTAAGCAATTTTTAGCCCCAGGCATGGCTAATTTAATTAAATTCTAATTTGCGCAATTATTCGCACATTGGCGAGAGGTCAGCACCCCGATCTGGCACGAATCTTGTTCTCATCTGGACCATCTAACCTTTAATCGGCAAATATTCGCCTAAATTTGCACAATAGTTTTCTTCAAGTAAGCATTTTTTAGCTCCAGGCATGGCTCGTGCTAGTCATCATAAATTTGACTCCCATAAGCAATACACATGCAAAAATTGCACAATAGTCATCATAAATTTGACTCCATAAGCAATACACATGCAAAAAATTGCACAAATCTGATATTTGCACAATAGTTTTCTTCGACTAAGTATCTTTTGTCGGCGCCCTGATCTGAACCGTCGGACCCCCGGCATCCTTCCCCAGGACCGCCGGATAGGCAAATTCTTCCGCTAATTTATTTAATCTTTAAGCTAATTTAATACATGACTAGATTAATCCCATTAACCCTAATGCAATCTATTGCAAATTAAATTCTTATTTGTCACAATCACAAATATTTGCACCGGATAGGCAAATTCTTCCGCTAATTTATTTAATCTTTTAAACTAATCTAATACATAACTAGATTAATCCATTAACCCTAATGCAATCTTTTGCAAATTAAATTTTTATTTACCACAATCCCCCGTCGGAGTTCCGACAGGGGCGTCACATAGGCAAATTCTTCCGGATTAAGCTGATTAAGAGTTAATTTAATTACATCAATTAATTATTTATTTATTAAAGAATTACATAATAAAAATACAAAGTCATCTTAAATTTGACTCCCATTTGAGCATATGCATAACAATTTCTAAATTTGCCTTAATCATGGCTTGGGATGCAGAGATGATTAAGAGTCAATATAATTACGTCAATTAATTATTTATTTATTAAAGAATTACATAATAAAAAATACAAAGTCATCTTAAATTTGACTCCCATATAAGCATATGCATGGGGATACCTAAATTTCCCTTAAGATGATTAAGCTGATTAAGAGTCAATTAATTACATCATTTATTTATTAAAGAATTACATAATAAAAATACAAAGTCATCTTAAAATTGACTCCCATTTGAGCATATGCATGACAATTTTTAAATTTGCCTTAATCATCTTAACACACCCAGATCTTCACCACTACCGCACAAATCAAACCACACCAAAGTTTGCCAAAAAAGGTACCAATTTTGACTATGACATCACAGTAGTATCATCTACAGGAATGCATCGTTAATCTAATACAAACGCCAACATTTCGCAATAAGCGCAAACAATCGGTTACCATTCTTTACCACACAGGTTTAACACTATATCATTTTAGCACAAATTTGTATTTGATATAATCCAAGTTTACAATAAGTATTTTTGCATACATTTCGCACAAACATTTATGAAATGCAACTTTAGGTCTTCTTCTATCACCAGTACCAATTAGCAAGCCAATAAACTAAAAGACAGGTATCCGTTTATTAGCAAATAGGCGTTCAAACACAAGCACATTATTTTTTGATTCAACTAGCTCTTAGTGGGAGAGGGGAAAAAACTTACAGCTTATAAATGTATTATTATTAACAACCCATTGGAAAATAACAATAAGCGTTAATACTGTTTATTCGGTATAATAATCATTAATAGCATAAATATGCATGCGGTTAAGATACATAAATCGAACAAAAAATTCCGCAAAATGACAAAATATTAATTTTAGTCTAATTCGAAGTCTATGTTCACTGTTGCACCGACTTTACCCCTGCTAATCATATAAACATTTTTCTTACTATCAATTAGCTCGCTGAAGGTTTTTATGCCATCAAGTTTTAAGTAGTTGAAAAAGCGCTCTGGTAAAAACACAAAAAAATCATCGCTTTCAACAATAGCACGATCCCCATACTTTGTTGACACAGGCTTGACTCCTAAGACACGATATTTTCTATCGGTGACAAGCTCCGAAGCACTTATCGTAGTTTTACACTTCATAACCGCATTTAATTTTGCAAAATCCATATTATATGAGCTGGCAAATAAAGAAAATAAAGAGTTAAAATTAGGGCGGAAATTTAAATATTACAATTAAATCACTTATGAGGTAAGACCGAAATAAAACTTTAAAAAAAATGCAAAAGACATAATTCCGCGTCTTGATGCAAGAATAATAATTTTAAACTAAAAAAGACTTACCTCCTGCTTGTACCTCGTTCTTCTGAAGTTGAAACAGATATTTTTGAACTAGAAACCCTAGGCCAATACTTATATGAATCGACAGATCCTTTCCAATCAACATAAATCCTGTTATAAAATACGACCATCGACTTTGATACCCTTTCACCGAACGCTGTACTTTCATATTGTTTATGGAAAATTCGAAAATGTTTCTTAACCTTAAGGTATTTTTGATGACGTTACATTAAATCGCGATAATTACGTGGTTTTAAATAGAGGTATTGCGAAACTAAAGCTGCTAAAATACATATTGCAAAACAGTCTTTGAGAAGGATTCGTACTTTAGATATATGCGTAAATAAAATTCAAACTGTAACAATATCTAAAACAAAAACGCTCCATATTTAAAATGAAATCTTTCACGTGAAAACGCCATGGTAATTACATCACATCTTGATTTTTCCCATTTTCATTAACGCTTCAACAGGATGGAATTTGTAAAAAATTCAAAGCAGCGTGTTTATTGGAACAGAAACTCGACCTGTCCAAATTATATTAAACCAGATTATATTATATGTCATAATTCGCGAAGAAAATTATATTCAAGCAAAATAATAGAAATTACATTTACAGTATTTTTTTAAATGATTGTAATTATGCCAAATCGCCATAAATAAAACCAATAGACTCATTTTTAGCAATATTCTACGTCATTAGAATGTAAACAACATAACTGGAAAAAAATTTGTTGACCGAAACAAATTCCTTTCATACATATGATACATTACTTGTTAGATATCAATTTGGGGAAAATGTTCGCATTAACAATAACATTTTTACATAGAAATGGATTTTAATTGATGCAATTTGAAGTAAATATGTTACAAACGCAAATACGTTATTTTAGCCAAGTAAAAATGGATACAAGTCCTTAATAAAATACGACTTACAAAATAAAAACATTTTCAAAGCCTTAAAATAAATTTACAGATTTAATAGTCTTTTAAGTGTTTATGAATACAATTTTAGTTATCAGTCTAACATGCTTTTTTTTATTTTAACTTTATACTTATTGGTAATTCGCGAAAAAATATTACCCAAGAAATGGCTTTAATTACGGAAATATCCATTAAACAAATAATAAATAACGTCTTTGACCTTATTAAAATGTAGCATAATTAATAACTGGTAATTTGATAGCGCAATGCGAGCTCTTTGTACGCATTACGATACATTACTCGTAGAACCGAATTGGAAAAATTTACAGATTTTCTATAATATTTAGGTAGAAAAGAGCGTTAAACGCGGTGTTATTTATAATACAATAGCATATTATGCAAAATCCGAAAACCACAAATTTTCTGCAAACGATAACGAGCGAGCATGAGTTATCAATGTTTATTTATTTTCATGCTAATTATACGTCCTCATGTCAAGTTCAAGCATCGTTAATGAAATTTTTTATTACATATCATTTAAAAAGGCAGATACAGGTAATTTTCTGCAATCGAGTGGTATAACAAGATCAATTAGTACATCATTTCTAAGGTATTCTCTTTATTAGCCCTAAGGCATTTGTAAAACAACGCCGCATCAAATCCTGATAATTACATGGTTTTAAATAGAGGTATTGCCAAACTAAAGCTGCTAAAATACATATTGCAAAACAGTCTTTGAGAAGGATTCGTACTTTAGATATATGCGTAAATAAAATTCAAACTGTAACAATATCTAAACCAAAAAGCGCGCCAGGAGGGCCAAGAAAACATAGATTTTGTAAAAAATCATCTGAACGGGGTAGACGGCGACCCAACGATTAAGTATATTTTTGCTATAAATAGTACCTGTATATGGAACCGTTTATGTAACAAACATCATCACCCGTGTCCTACAAGTTGGACTTTGAGTTCGTGTATACTTTCCAAATACTTGTATGTCAATGACAAACTCAGGAAAACCCGCGATAATATTATTAATTATGCCTTAGGCTATGTTTTTCCTGTAAAGACTTGCACTTAATACCACTAGTTAAATCTGTCGATCGACATAAACAGGTTTAAAATTGATCGGCGCATGACCTCCACCACTCAATATATAAGACGAGAAATGTAAAGCTAAAAATTCAGTTTGCGAAATATCTTCGAACTATTCAAGTTAAAGTCATGGATTTCGCGGGTGTTGATGTAACAAGTGATGTGTCACAATTAAACCCAAACACGCTGGTAGGCAAGACTGACTACCCCTTAAGCGGATGGAAGCGATCTCACCCTCACTTATTGGAAGTAGGATTTGATTTACATGGTGGTCTACACCCAGTCATACAAATTGATTGTGTTAGATGTATATGCGGAAATGTTGGAATGAAAATGGGGTATAATGGTTGGTCCGATTTATGTAGCTTTCAAGTTGAATTTAGAGTTAGAGAATTTGCACGAGATGCAAAGAATGCTATGCAAAATGGTTTCAGCGATGGAATAGATGATGTAGAATTACAACTGGCTTACGGGTTTAAATTGAAACTGACAACCATTACATCGAACGTCAAAAGCGCATTAGTAGAAAATGATTTGCAAGAAGAGGATTTGTTTAATATGGAAATTGTGAGAAGACGAAATGTCATTGTTTTGAATCAAAGCGAAGTATTTAAGATATTCAGGATGAGCGAGGTAATAAGCCACAAGCTGCGAGGGTTGAATAGTCGAGGCTTTTCGACATTTTACGAGGCGTTTATTGGTGATATAATAAATGCATATCGTGGAGGAAATATCGAGGTGACAGATGAAGAACGAAATACAATTTTAATAAAAAGCAAACTTATCGCAAGTCGTTATCTATTTGATGACTGTACCAAGGCAAATTATCATACAATTCTGGAAATAATTACATGTCATCCCGATCAATACACCGACGATGTAATCGGGGCACTATCGCTAGCACAAATGTTTGAGAAAGAGTCTTTTTCCGAAGATTCCGGATACCACAGCGCATGCTCCACTACAGCATCATAAAAGAGAAGTACTGCGTTTAATGTTTAGTTTATTAATAGATATTAATAAGTATAAAATTAAAATTAAAAGCATGTTAGACTGATAACTAAAATTGTATTCATAAACACTTAAAAGACTATTAAATTTGTAAAATTTATTTTAAGGCTTTGAAAATGTTTTTTTATTTTGTAAGTCGTATTTTATTAAGGACTTGTATCCATGGATGAATCAGAAACAAAAATCTATTACACATACCGGGTGGAAGCCTGATACCATATTCCAAGATGGATGGTTTAGTTGCTCGATGTAAGAATGGAATTAGAAGCTTCAAGAAATTTTGAATCGTCGATGAAGGCTTATGCATTAATTATACATGACTCTATGTTTGAATATAATCCGTTTACGGAAATTGTTAATAGATTTAATCACAGTTAAATATTTTGTATATTTTTTTAATAAAATTGTATAAAATCTATGTTGTTTTAATATTAATAAGATTTTTTTCGTGATCCAAGAAGTTTCTCGCGTACTCCGGTGTACACCTAAGCACGCCCCTGCCCATGCGCACCCCTGCGCGTGCACACCCCTGCCCATGCGCACCCCTGCGCGTGCACACCCCTGCCCATGCGCACCCCTCCGCGTGCACACCCCTGCCCATAATGGTATATAAGGGAATGGAATATTATTTTCAATTTGAATCAGTTTAAACTTATATTTGAAAGATGTACACCAAGGAATCTTTAGAGAAAGCAGTTAGTAAAATACAAAAGGGTATAAGTGTTAACTCTGCAAGTAGGTTATATGGTAGTAGGGTATAATCAAGGATCCTGTGACCACATTTCCACCAGCATCCACATTTCCACACACATCTGGACCAAAAAGTTTTCTTCGACTAACCATTTTCATCTTTCGAGATAAATATCTTAAATTTTCATCTTTCGAGATAAATGAGCATCCTCATTTCCACACACGAGATAAACCTATTTTTAAGATTTTTACCGCTAACATTCTGCACCAAATAGTTTTCTTCGACTAGCCATTTTTATCTTTCGAGATAAACCTATCTTGTTTGGTATTAATTAACATTAGAATTTTCTCAGCTACCCAAATTTCTAAGAATTTTTAGATATCATCATCCCCAGGAGCTACCCTAATTTTAAGATTTCTTACCTGTAGCGACTTTTGAGCGTTCTTATAAATTTTTTAGTCATGCGATACATCTTGTTAGTCTAAAATTTTATGAGAATCCAAATCTGCAAACAGATTTGAAATCGGACCACGCTCTGCAAAGTTACACATATACCCTCTGCGAGATAAATCTTTCTCCACATTTCCACCCACGAGATAAACCTACCTTGTTTGGTATTAATTAATATTAGATTTTTCCAGCTACCCATATCTCTTTAAATTTTCAGATTGCATCATCCCTAAAGGGAGCTACCCCAATTTTAAGATTTTGTACCAAGATCAATTTCTAATCACCCTCCTTTTAATATCTACAATCCTTTAACCAAACACGTAGCAGTATTAACATAAATTAAGCATGCGAAAATTTATTTTATTCGATTTACAGTTTAATAAACTAATTACAATTTTACAAAGTATAACATTATTTCCTGTGTGTAGCCGAATCCAAGCAGGTTAACCTGTAACAAAAAAGATTAATGTGTTGTTTAAATAGACCTGTAATAAAAGAGATTAATGTAAAAAAGGAGACGTGTTTTCGGTTAATAAGACATATTATCGTTAATCTAACAATATGTTTTACCGTCCAGCGACACCACGTGAGGTAAACACATTCAATGTAATGGGTTTTAAATATGAGAATGGGAGGTCAACTTTCACGTAATCATCGCGTGGTTAATAATTAAAGCTGTATATAATTTTATTTTAAACGTGTATATCTTCTCCAAACAAATGCGGTTATTATAATAGGAAAGTACGCTAAATACAAGTCAATTAACAGCAATTAAATATTGCTTACTGACCTACCTTAATTAGGTTGCTGTGCTATTAGGAATGATGTTTAAGACTTCGTACGTATTTTCCGGATTATATGTTGTATTCTTTTTTATTAAGTAATCGAATAAATCGTTCCTTCTGCTTCCAAAGAAACTCGGACACTCCATTGTCGACGCTGGCGTTATTTATGCGATAGCTAGCCATGCAGTTGTTAAACGCTGTGCTAATCATTTCTACGCCATCTACGTTAGTAGCGGTAACTGATGCATTTTATGTTTGTTGCTCCTTAAGTGTGCGGCGTACGTAGTTTTCCATTTCGAAATCGCATACTGTACACATAATTCGTGGTTGTTTCGTACAAGACCCTTTAACAGCTGGTGGCGTTGAACGTTTACTGTTAATGACATACCGTGCTGTTTTCCTTGTGTCGCTGTGAGCTATTCTCGTAAAAGCGATACCGCAAGACCAGAGTTTAAGTACTTTGCTGCGGACGGCTTAACCCTGGGCGATGTTACACTACGACATTTGTTCTGGTGCCGTTTGAGAACATTTTTCCAGGTATAGGGCACCGCAAAGGGTTGCACTTATAAACGTTTGCAGGTACCATTTTAGTACAAAACAAAACCCGCACTATAGCACTTTGGTTAAACTTGTAATCGAACTAACTAAAAAGCTTACTCGAGCGTACCTGATTTATGTTCCTTATAGAATGCATACCGAAGGTTTCCGAAGACATCCGAACGAAGTTGAGGATTCGGCGGGGAACTAAATGATGTCATAATCCTCGCTGCTCGTCCAATACATTTAGCGCCAATGCATGCACCTGGACCGCTTCGTCGATGGTGCGAATGCCGTTAGTAGAAACACCGGAAAACGTCTTCCATGTTATACGGATCGGTGCATATTAAAAATCCAAAGAGCGGTAGCACACGCACACAAGTTGTCTGCAAGTCGTGCTGTAGAAGATGCAATGCTACTATAACCAAAAACACTTTAAACCATTACTAAGAAAATACCAACTTGTTGTCTACAGGATACTTACAACAATTTAATTTTAAATAACTTCTACGTCATACTTTAGGAAATGATAGGCGAATATTTTCCAAATGAATCACCAAGCGAAAGTATATGTTAGCAGTATTCAAATTACCCATTAATTTCCCATTTTACGACCGTGGTTAATTATAGATTAAAATTTAATTTGTGCACGTTCGAGCTTCCGTAAACTAACATATTTTATAGCAACAATGCGCTGTATAATACATGCATACCCCTTCGCCGCGCTACTGCTATTCTTGTAATTGCTGAAAAGTCACTCTCCTTTTTACTGTTAAGACTGGGCAAGCACCATTTTGTATACTTTCTATAGCACATCGCCACTTTTTCGTCTGATAATTAAATGCTTCTGTGGCTTTTACACTTTCGCATAGCGGTCGGCCGCACGTATTGATTTCTAGAACCGGTAAGTACTCGATATCGTCCAAATAGAAATTAGATGCTCGATGTCTATCAATTTCCGATTCCCTCGTAAAGGGAAAAACTCGGTCAATCATCCATTAAACTTTGACCCGCTACCGTTTTGATAATTTCCAAACATTTTTCAAACGACAATGGGCTGAGAATTTTTAAACCTCCGAGGGATCTTTAAGTCGTGATCAATTACACATCCGAGCTACGCGTAAACTAACATATTTTGCAGCAACTGTAAATACATGCATACCCCTTCTCTGCGCTACTGCTATTCTTGTAGTTGCTTGGAAAAGTCAGTCGCCCTTTTTACTGCTAGGGCCGCTAAAAGCACCATTCCATACTTTCTTTATAAGTGTAGCACATCGCCACTTTTTGTCGGTTAATTAAATTTTTGTTTATGTAGGCCTTTACACTTTCGCTTATTTAAACATCTAATACGACCGATTAACCACTTTCGATTATTCTAACGGAGAACCACCATACATCCCACCGCACCGTTCTTTTTGAATCCAACGATCCTATGGGCTTACGCACTAACACCTGACGTATCTTTCCTACTATTTGTTAAACAAAACCACCGGTATCCCATTGTGGACGTAAACAGATGTTTGTGGATGTGTACGAGTATGTAACCATATACATTAACCAGTCTAAGCTATTTTATTTTCACGAAAACTACTATTTTCTAAACCACAATTAATAATCGCCTTTATAGGTTTCCCATTTCGACCATTACCCAATGACTGGTGCTACGTACATGGAAACTTTAATTTCTTATTGGAAAATTCTTATTCTCCCGCACTGCCGCGTAGTTGCATGCCTACCCCTTTTGGAGGTATATGCTCGTTATAGGTTGTAAGACCCTCGGTTTTACTTAACTACAATTCGTGAGACCCTTTAATCTTTTTAATCGTATCTTTCTCGCCTACAATTACAGTAGGACTTAGCCCTATTACCAACAAATTCTAATACTGGACCCCCATTAAATACGTCTTTAATTTTCCTACAACTTTTTTTTGACAAGTGTTATATTGTATTTATTATACCAGGGTAGTCACTCTTTTAAGATAAATATATTTTGCTAGGTATCAACTAATATTAAATTTTCTAGGGACCCCAAATCTGTAAACAGATTTTAAATAGGACCACCCATACAAAGTTATGCGTTTTAAAGACCCAAATTATTAATTTTTGCTCATCTTTATTTAACACCATCTTTAAAACCCTTTTTTGCTAACCAAGACATATGCCTTAACCAACCATCTCCCGGAAATCTAAAACCGATGTTCCTCGAACACCACGTGGAATAACACGTATACTCTGTCAACCAGGATAGAAGCCGGAAGGATTTGGAAGGTGGGAGAAGAACTTAAAAAATTATGGAATCTTAAAACTAATATAACAAATATAAACAACTATTTATATCTTTACGCCCCATGCGTAGATTGTTGTACTATTAGGAATGATGTACCTTTTGTCATCTTCCCTCGATAAACTAATTTTATTAATAAGCTGCGTATGCAAATCGTATTCTTTTACTCCGGATACATACGCAGGCAAGTACTCGATACCATCCAAATAAAGGTTTGGATGCTTGGTGACTTTAACATCCGCTTCCCTCGTGTACGCCCAGAACATCCCAGCCCATGAGCACCCCTGCGCATGCACACCCTTGCCCATGCGCACCCTGCGCGTCCACCCTGCCCATGCGGCTGCCCATGCGCATCCTCTCTGTGCGAGTGCTATTTCGGGGTAACGTCACAGCCTTTTATAAATAAAGAACAATGTTATATACTATTATAAAATGTTTATTCTGACATTATACATAACAAATTTAAAAATATTTAATGCCAAGCATGGGGTCATTTAAACTTAATTTTAATACAAAGTTATACACAGAAGACAGTCCTTTCTTTATGTTTGTTTGGAGTGGCTTTAATTTTATCTAATTTTATTCGCAGCTTAAAATTTAAATCGATACCCAAGTCCTCTATCTCCTTTTCTAACCAATAGTTTGATACATAGAGACCGTCTAGGTTTTCGAATTGTAAAAATGTACCGAAGTTTGCCTCTATATTTAAAGTCTTTGATTCCGCCGACAACCAGATCCATTCCTTCGTGTAATTCTTGCAGCTTGTGACAATCTTTTAATCGCAGCTTTCCCACTATATCCTGCATACGTATCTTGTTAGCTTGATCGACTTCTTCTTGTCGGTATTGGAGAAATCCTTTTCTCCCACACACTGTTGCGTAGTTGCATTCCACCACTTTTGGGAATATATGGTTGTTATAGGTTGTAAGACCCTCGGTTTTAAATGATCCAAAGGTTCTTTACTAGGCAAATATACAATGTTTAACGGACCCCTTTGCGTGTGGTGTACGCAAAGATTACAAAACCCCATTCCTTAGTTCGTCTTTGTTATCTGCCATTTTGATAAATACGTTTTTAGAATAACCTTTAAAAATATACGGTTTAGTACCATCCTTTTCCGCAAGAACGCCTACATAACTAAAGAGTCTTTTTACTAACCCAAATGCATACAACTTTGAAACCAGATGTATCTAAGTCAGTCCATCGACACATAAAATAATCTTTTAATTCTTCCTCATTTTCTCTAATAAGATGTTCTTTGTCTAACACATCTTTGTATTGATCGCGTATTGTCGCAGTGTTTTCCATGTATTCCAATTTTCGTCTTTTGCATCCATTTCCTCTAATTCCAGTTGTCTTTTCCTTCCACTTACAGCGTATGGTATACATAATGGGGCAATTTCCTTTAGCGTAAACGGATAAAGTTTACTACCAATATTTACGCGTTGTCGTACAACCTCTGGACGAATGTTAGGCGTATCTATCAATCCCAATTCCGAAATGATTATTTCTTTTGGAATTGTAGAATATGGTGTTGAGATTGTGTAAAATATGTACTACCTGCTTTAATGTAGCACTTGTGTAAGATTTTTATTTTATCTGGACTGTCTTCCTCCTCTACTATCTCCAAATAATTTACAGGTAAATAGTTAAAACTAAAAGCCAAAGCACATACTTTATCAATTTTTCCCTTTCCTCTGGTTTTCGGACAACTTAATTTGCAAGCCCGTCAATTTCTTTGTATTACCATTCCCCAATACACGTACTGTAGCAGGTTATTAAACACTAAACAGCAGCTATTTTGTAGCTTGTCCAGATAACACTCCACATTTTGGCAAGTGGTACCAGTACATTGGCGCCTTTAGGAAGTATAACACTATCTTCCAATAAGGTTAAACAGTCTTTTAAGGGTTTATACCCCGTTCCGCACTGACATAAGCTTCCAATTGCAAGTTGTATATTGTCGCTTCCAATCGCGTAATACCATGTTCTTTGGCCAAAGTAGACCAAATGTTTCCCTTAAACGTACATCTGGACAACGTAAAAATCTAGTATATGATTGCCAAGTTGTTTATTAACACCAGGACTTGTTATCTGGCACACAAATTTGTTGTAAATCTTAATTCTTGCATTGGTTGTTAGCCATGTTAAACAATCAATCCCCGCAGTTTTATCGTTGTCAACTATAATATTACACTTTTCTTCGTATTCGCCCTTATAGCAAAAGTTATGGTTTGTAGTTAAATAATTACACATCTCCATCTTGCTAAATATGCCTGCAAAATCTTGGGTTACATCCATGTCAAAAAGATAGAAATAATCTTTTTCGACTTCGTCTAATATATCTGGTAGTTCCTCCAATAAAGTTTCCAACTTAACATCTGCTAGTTCCACTTTGTATGGAACACATATAGGATTTTGGAATTTTTATTAATGCATTCGATGTCTTCTTTTCCGATAATTTCTTTTTACTCTCGCCTATCTTGTTACTGCTTTCCAGAGAAAACGGAAGCTTAGCTTTAACACCATGCCTAGCGAAACAAATCGGATTGAACTTTCTTCGTAGATAGCTGTTAAATGCACCACAAATTTCTTTTTAGGATAAACATCCGTTTGTTTGCAGATGCTTGTTCGGTGTCAGAAAGGTCGCAAATTTTAACCAACATTATATTGTCACAAAATGGTTCTGTAATTGGTGTGTGTAGTCCGCCAGTCAGCATCTTTTCGCCTTCGACATAACAAATATTACCAATATCTGTCACCAGATTATTGTTGCACATATTTTCTGCCAACAGCCATAATCCAAATCGCTCATTTGTCGGTTTCACTTTATTCCCAAAAGTTGAGAAACGTTAATCACCTTGGAGACGCTCATGTTTACCGTTCTAGCTACCGTCAAATACTAAATTGAATACGAAAAATCTGTTCCTTATGTATTCCTACAGAGTGGGGCGTATATTCCGAAAATAGTCGAATATGTCGGAACCCGCCATATCGCTTACATTCTCTGGTTTAGGAACTGTTTCGTTATCCGACCCTAGGTCGGCAGGGTTGCATCAACACATGTCCGGATATATGTAGGTTCCCTTCCAAAATTTGCCCCCGCCTTGACCAATGAACCAACATGACCAATGACCCATAAAGACCACATGACCCAACCATGACCATATGACCAATGACCACATGACCATATGACCACATGACCATATGACCCATAAATGACCAAACCAATTGAATTTTCTCATTAAAAACCCATTAACCTAATTGCTTTTTAATGAGGTTTTCCATTAAAAACAAGTGTGGACCTAGGTTAGATAAAAGGAAAATTTAATGGTTAAAGGCCCCCGGCCTGGAACCTTCACCCTGTTTTGGGCAAAAATGTCAATTGTCGTTGGTTGTTAATGTTAAACGGGGTCGCTGGTGAATTCATGCGTCATGTGTCGGGCTGTTGGTCTGTCATGTGGTAATTTCTGGGCTGTGAAGGCAACCGGCGGTCGGGTCTCTTGTTCCGGGGATAATGGCTGGTCCTGACCTGCGCCGGGTAAACGGGTGTATTTTGGGCGGTGAAAGGCTGGTTTTGGGCGGGAAAACGCTGTTGAACCGTTGGTGAAATGTGTGCGGCCTTGGTGTTGTTGTGTCGGGCCGGGTTGCCAGGCCGTTGGAAGGACGTGGCGCGTTGCGGCTGGTTTATCTAAATTTGGGTGGTGGCCGCGGTGGCTTTCCCAATGGGGGTTAGAAATTGATTTTTTAAATTAAAAAAAATTTTTTTAATTTTTCCCCCCAATTTTCCTTTAAAAAAAATTTGTTAAAAGGGGGGAAATCTGGGAATTTCTGTTTTCTTTTTAAGAAAAAGGGCTTAATTTTTAAAATGGTTTTTATTTGGGTTTAAAATTTTGAAATGGTCCTTTTTTTTAAGTTTGGGGTCCGAAAATTTAGGCCCCAAATTTTTAAATTTGGTGGGCTTTTTTAAAAACCCTTCATTTAAAAAATTGCGGAAAAGGTTTTGGGGCCAATTAAATTTTGGGATTGGGGCCCTTGGCGGGGGAAAATTAAAGAAAGGGGGCCTTTTCCCCGGGTTTACCCTTCCCGGGAAAAAAGGGCCATTCCAAACCCCGGGAATTTGTTTTTTAAAAAATAAATTTCCTTTAAACCCAAACCTTTTTTTGGGGGGTTTAAAAAAAATTTTGGTTGAAAAGGGATTTTAAAATAAAAATTTTGGGCTGTTTGTTTGGTAAATTCCAAAATAAAACGCCCAATGGTGTCCTTGGTTTTATTTTTGGGGTTGGGTTTAATGGTAGCCATTGGCGTGGTTAGGGTGGGGGAAGGGGCGTAAATTGAGGGCCCGGGATTTTTTAAAAGGGGGTGTTCCCCCAAAATAAAAGGGCAAATGGGGAAATTAAAGGGTTTGGGGGTGTTTGGGGCCCTTAAAAAGGGATGGGGGGGCAAAAGGGGCAAGGGTTTCAAATTTTACGTTCTGGGTTTTTGGGAAAGGTGTGGTAATGGGGCTTTGTTGGGAAGGGGGGGCAAAAAAAAGGTTTGGGAAATTTAAAAATGGGGGTTTTGGGGTTCGAAACCCATTTTTTTGGTTTGAAAAGGGTTAATTTAAAATGGGGGATTCAGCTTTTGGGTTCAAAAAATTGCGGGACGCAGGGGTTTTGGGCCAAGGGTTTAATTTAAACAAAGGGCCGGGGGAAAGGGAAAAAAGGGTTGGGGTTTTCCAAAAGGTCTTTAAACACAAAATTGGGGGGGGGGTGGGTTTTGGTGGGCAAAAATTTTTGGGGGGCTTTTGACAAATAAATTTTTTAAATTTAAACCCTTTTAAATAAGGGAATTTAAATACCGCTTTAAAATTTTGGGTTTTTGGAAATTTAAAATTTTAAATTTGGGGGGGTAAAAAAATTTGAAGTTTCTGAGGCATTTTTTCCAGTTTTAAAATGGGTTTGGTGCTGCTCCCGGGGCGGAATGGGGATTGGGGACGGGGGTTTAAAAAATTCGGCCGGGCCCTTCGGAATTTTGGGGTTCCCAAAAAGGGAAGGTTTTGGGAACCGGTTTCTTTGGGGAAAGGTTTTGGAAGGAAATTTTTCCGTTGTTTTCCCTTTAAAAATTGTTAAAAAAATGGGTCAGGTAATTAAACGGAAAAATGGTTGGTTGAAAAAAAAGTTTTGAAATTAAAGGAAAAAGGTTTAAAACAATTCAAATAAAACCCCAAGGGGAAAAGAAAAACGCGGTTGAAAAATTGGGTAAAGGGGCTAAGGCTTTTAAAATAAACGGCGAAATGAAATAGGGAAGAAACCCCCTTCTGCTGGTGTTAGGGAAAAAAATTTTTTGGTTGCGGGAAAATTTTTTATTGGGTTTTTTTTAAAATTGGTTTTCAAAATGGTTTAAAGGTTTTTTGTACTGGTCGCGGGTGCGGGAAATGGGGGGCAGTTGGATTTTTAAACCGTCTTTCCGGGAAAAAGGGGGGCAAACCATGAATTTCCAAAGGGGGAAAGATTTTAAAATGGGTTTGGGGGGTTTAATTTTTTTCCGCAAAATTTTGGGTTTCGAAATTCGGTTTTTCGGGGTAAAATTTGAGGGCTTTTAAGTCAAAAAATTTAAAAAAATAAGGGGTTTTTTTTTTAAAATGGTTTGAAATTAAATTAATTTTGGGAAAAAAAGCTAAAAAAAATTTGGGTTAATTCTGAAAGGGGCGGCCGGGGAAAGGGTTTAAAAGGGGGTGCCCCTTTAAGGGGGTTTCCCCCAAACGCCGGTTTGTTTAAAAAGGGTAAAAGGGTTAAAGGGGACAAAAACCGAAAGGTGTTTGGTTTTTGAAAATAAAATTTAAGCCAAAAATTCCCACCGGTTCCTGAAAAGGGTAGTGTTGGGGCCCTGAAAGGGGAAAAAAAAGGGTTCCTGTGAAAATTTTTGGAAGGGGAAATTTAACGCCCAAAAAAATTTCCTTTTAATTTAAAAAGGGGACATTTAAAATTTTAATTGACGGGGGTTTTAGTTGTTCGACTTTGGGCGTTAAGGATTTCGATTTAAAAAAACGGGTTTAAAAGGGGGCCGTTAATAAAAATTTTAACTTCAATTTCCCGGGCAGGGTTTGGGGTTTTAATTTAACAAAGAATTTTTTCCCACGTGGGGTGGGGTTTAAAATGGGGAAAAAAATTCTTTAAAAACGTTTTAAAAATTTTTTGGTTATTTCCTTAAATTTTTTTGGTTTAATGTTTTGGTTTAAAAAGGGTTTTAAAAATTTTTAATTTTTTTCCCTGGTTTAAAAATTTATTTGGGTTTTAAATTTGGGCCCGCTGGTTTGGGGGAAATTTTAAAAGGGGTTGATTTCGGAAATTAAAAGGGGGTAATTTTTGGGATTCCTTAAAATTTAAAAATGGTAAAAACCAAAAATTTTTAAAAAATTTTTATTTGGGGAAATTGAAAAATTTTCCAAAATAATTTTTAAATTTAAAGGGGGGTGTTTTTTTCCGTTTAAACCATTTTAAAAATTTAAAAATTTGGGGTTAAAATTGAATTTTAAAATTTTTCGGGGGGTTTTTTGGTTTTTTGGGGTTTTTTTTAATTCTAAAGAAATTTTTAAAATTTTTGAAATTTAAAGGGGTTTATTTGAATTTAAAAAAAAAATTTTGTGCGGGTTTCCCTTTTTGGGGTATTTGGGGTTAATGGTTTTAGATTTAAAAAGGGAATTTATTTCCAAAAAGGGGGTCAACCCCAGTTTTGGGTTGGAAATTTGAAATTGGCCAACCCTTTTTCCAAAAGGGGTGTAAAAAATGGGTTTTAAAAACCCTGGTCTGTAAAAGGGCCTTCCCAAAAAATGGGAAAGTTTAAAAAATTTGTTTTTTTGTTAAAAATGTATTTATTCGAAAATGTTTAAGTTTTATTAAAGTGAAAATTTGCAAGAAAACTTTTCCAATTTTGTGGTCTTGGAAATTTCCAGGATCCTTGATTAACCCTTTTGGTATCCCGGAACGTTGCAGACGGGCCGCCGAAAATTCCTGTTTGAAAACCGGTTTTGGTAGGTTCGGGCCTCCTGCGGTATGTTAATGTTTTGTTACGTTTCTTAAATCTAAACCCTGTTAACTGCAATAAACACTGGTTAGATTAACCATCTTTTCGTACTGCTTCAAATTTGTAATACGAAACTGTTCAAGATTCGCAACTTTGTTAGCTATAAGGACGCGGGTGATGATGTTTGTTACATAAACGGTTCCATATACAGGTACTATTTATAGCAAAAATATACTTAATCGTTGGGTCGCCGTCTACCCCGTTCAGATGATTTTTTACAAAATCTATGTTTTCTTGGCCCTCCTGGCGCGCTTTTTGGTTTAGATATTGTTACAGTTTGAATTTTATTTACGCATATATCTAAAGTACGAATCCTTCTCAAAGACTGTTTTGCAATATGTATTTTAGCAGCTTTAGTTTGGCAATACCTCTATTTAAAACCATGTAATTATCAGGATTTGATGCGGCGTTGTTTTACAAATGCCTTAGGGCTAATAAAGAGAATACTTTAAAATGATGTACTAATTGATCTTGTTATACCGTGCATTTATATTTCCAATGCTCCACCAGAAGGTACTACATTGGCCAGGAGGCGAGTTTTTTGTTGCCTGGAAATTTAGAATTTTGCCGAACCCTTGTCGTTCCAGGCAAGGTAGGGATCTTTAACGTGCGTGACAACACTCACACACGGGACCTCCATTTAACCTCTCATCCGAACGAGGGCGTAATTTTTTGTGAAAAATGCTCACCTGTCATTTTTCAAGCAATCGGCCGTGTCGGGATTTGAACCCAGGACCTTGGGATCCGTAGTCTTACGCTTACTACATTGATCCACGGCGACGCCTGATCTTATTATACCACTCGATTGCAGAAAATTACCTGTATCTACATTTTTAAATGATATGTAATAAAAAATTTCATTAACGATGCTTGAACTTGACATGAGGACGTATAATTAGCATGAAAATAAATAAACATTGATAACTCATGCTCGCTCGTTATCGTTTGCAGAAAATTTGTGGTTTTCGGATTTTGCATAATATGCTATTGTATTATAAATAACACCGCGTTTAACGCTCTTTTCTACGTAAATATTATAGAAAATCTGTAAATTTTTCCAATTCGTTTCTACGAGTAATGTATCGTAATGCGTACAAAGAGCTCGCATTGCGCTATCAAATTACCAGTTATTAATTATGCTACATTTTAATAAGGTCAAAGACGTTATTTATTATTTGTTTAATGGATATTTCCGTAATTAAATCCATTTTTTGGGTAATATTTTTTCGCGAATTACCAATAAGTATAAAGTTAAAATAAAAAAAAAGCATGTTAGACTGATAACTAAAATTGTATTCATAAACACTTAAAAGACTATTAAATCTGTAAATTTATTTTAAGGCTTTGAAAATGTTTTTGTTTTGTAAGTCGTATTTTATTAAGGACTTGTATCCATTTTTACTTGGCTAAAATAACGTATTTGCGTTTGTAACATATTTACTTCAAATTGCATCAATTAAAATCCATTTCTATGTAAAAATGTTATTGTTAATGCGAACATTTCCCCCAAATTTATATCTAACAAGTAATGTATCATAAGTATCAAAGGAATTTGTTTCGGTCAACAAGTTTTTTTCCAGTTATGTTGTTTACATTCTAATGACGTAGAATATTGCTAAAAATGAGTCTATTGGTTTTATTTATGGCGATTTGGCATAATTACAATCATTTAAAAAAATACTGTAAATGTAATTTCTATTATTTTGCTTGAATATAATTTTCTTCGGCGAATTATGACATATAATATAATCTGGTTTAATATAATTTGGACAGGTCGAGTTTCTGTTCCAATAAACACGCTGCTTCTAATTTTTTACAAATTCCATCCTGTTGAAGCGTTAATGAAAATGGGAAAAATTAAGATGTGATGTAATTACCATGGCGTTTTTACGTGAAAGATTTCATTTTAAATATGGAGCGTTTTTGTTTTAGATATTGTTACAGTTTGAATTTTATTTACGCATATATCTAAAGTACGAATCCTTCTCAAAGACTGTTTTGCAATATGTATTTTAGCAGCTTTAGTTTGGCAATACCTCTATTTAAAACCACGTAATTATCGCGATTTAATGTAACGTCATCAAAAATACCTTAAGGTTAAGAAACATTTTCGAATTTTCCATAAACAATATGAAAGTACAGCGTTCGGTGAAAGGGTATCAAAGTCGATGGTCGTATTTTATAACAGGATTTATGTTGATTGGAAAGGATCTGTCGATTCATATAAGTATTGGCCTAGGGTTTCTAGTTCAAAAATATCTGTTTCAACTTCAGAAGAACGAGGTACAAGCAGGAGGTAAGTCTTTTTTAGTTTAAAATTATTATTCTTGCATCAAGACGCGGAATTATGTCTTATGCATTTTTTTAAAAGTTATATTTCGGTCTTACCTCATAAGTGATTTAATTGTAATATTTAAATTTCCGCCCTAATTTTAACTCTTTATTTTCTTTATTTGCCAGCTCATATAATATGGATTTTGCAAAATTAAATGCGGTTATGAAGTGTAAAACTACGATAAGTGCTTCGGAGCTTGTCACCGATAGAAAATATCGTGTCTTAGGAGTCAGGCCTGTGTCAACAAAGTATGGGGATCGTGCTATTGTTGAAAGCGATGATTTTTTGTGTTTTACCAAAGCGCTTTTCAACTACTTAAAACTTGATGGCATAAAACCTTCAGCGAGCTAATTGATGTAAGAAAATGTTTATATGATTAGCAGGGTAAAGTCGGTGCAACAGTGAACATAGACTTCGAATTAGACTAAAATTGACATTTTGTCATTTTGCGGAATTTTTTGTTCGATCTATGTATCTTAACCGCATGCAAATTTATGCTATTAATGATTATTATACCGAATAAACAGTATTAACGCTTATTGTTATTTTCCAATGGGTTGTTAATAATAATACATTTATAAGCTGTAAGTTTTTTCCCCTCTCCCACTAAGAGCTAGTTGAATCAAAAAATAATGTGCTTGTGTTTGAACGCCTATTTGCTAATAAACGGATACCTGTCTTTTAGTTTATTGGCTTGCTAATTGGTACTGGTGATAGAAGAAGACCTAAAGTTGCATTTCATAAATGTTTGTGGGAAATGTATGCAAAAATACTTATTGTAAACTTGGATTATATAAAATACAAATTTGTGCTAAAATGATATAGTGTTAAACCTGTGTGGTAAAGAATGGTAACCGATTGTTTGCGCTTATTGCGAAATGTTGGCGTCTGTATTAGATTAACGATGCATTCCTGTAGATGATACTACTGTGATGTCATAGTCAAAATTGGTACCTTTTTTGGCAAACTTTGGTGTGGTTTGATTTGTGCGGTAGTGGTGAAGATCTGGGTGTGTTAAGATGATTAAGGCAAATTTAAAAATTGTCATGCATATGCTCAAATGGGAGTCAATTTTAAGATGACTTTGTATTTTTATTATGTAATTCTTTAATAAATAAATAATTGATGTAATTAATTGACTCTTAATCAGCTTAATCATCTTAAGGGAAATTTAGGTATCCCCATGCATATGCTTATATGGGAGTCAAATTTAAGATGACTTTGTATTTTTTATTATGTAATTCTTTAATAAATAAATAATTAATTGACGTAATTATATTGACTCTTAATCATCTGTGCATCCCAAGCCATGATTAAGGCAAATTTGGAAATTGTCATGCATATGCTCAAATGGGAGTCAAATTTAAGATGACTTTGTATTTTTATTATGTAATTCTTTAATAAATAAATAATTAATTGATGTAATTAAATTAACTCTTAATCAGCTTAATCCGGAAGAATTTACCTATCTGACGCCCCTGTCGGGACCCCGACGGGGGATTGTGGTAAATAAAAATTTAATTTGCAAAAGATTGCATTAGGGTTAATGGATTAATCTAGTTATGTATTAGATTAGTTTAAAAGATTAAATAAATTAGCGGAAGAATTTGCCTATCCGGTGCAAATATTTGTGATTGTGACAAATAAGAATTTAATTTGCAATAGATTGCATTAGGTTAATGGGATTAATCTAGTCATGTATTAAATTAGTTTAAAGATTAAATAAATTAGCGGAAGAATTTGCCTATCCGGCGGTCCTGGGGAAGGATGCCGGGGGTCCGACGGTTCAGATCAGGGCGCCGACAAAAGATACTTAGTCGAAGAAAACTATTGTGCAAATATCAGATTTGTGCAATTTTTGCATGTGTATTGCTTATGGAGTCAAATTTATGATGACTATTGTGCAATTTTTTGCATGTGTATTGCTTATGGGAGTCAAATTTATGATGACTAGCACGAGCCATGCCTGGAGCTAAAAAATGCTTACTTGAAGAAAACTATTGTGCAAATTTAGGCGAATATTTGCCGATTAAAGGTTAGATGGTCCAGATGAGAACAAGATCCGTGCCAGATCGGGGTGCTGACCCCTCGCCAATGTGCGAATAATTGCGCAAATTAGAATTTAATTAAATTAGCCATGCCTGGGGCTAAAAATTGCTTAGTTGAAGAAAACTATTGTGCAAATTTTGCAGCTAATTGTGCGAATTCGTTGCAAAAATGCTTAGTCGAAGAAAACTATTGTGCAAAATATCAGATTTGTGCAATTTTTTGCATGTGTATTGCTTATGGGAGTCAAATTTAAGATGACAATGTTATTTAAATGGGAGTTTTTTTTTTCAGAATTGGCTAATTCCTCCTACTTAAGGCAGTTGGGGTTTCTACTCCTTGTTGAAATGTCATATGATTTATTATTCCTACTTTCTTGTTGGAATTTACTAGGATTTTTATTTTTCTTTCCGTTCGGGGTTCTATTGTGTATTTTTGCTTGATATGTGTGTATTGAAATTTAATGGGGATCTTTCCGTATTTCGTCCTTAATAAACGGTTCTTTATGTCAATGTTGGCTCCTAATTTTCTTAGAAGGTCCATTCCGATTAATCCGTCATATTTGTCGTTAAATTCGAAGATACAAAATTTATGTTTCATTTTTACATTAAATGTTCTCGGTAAGGGTATATTAGCTATGACTTGGTATAGTGTTGTTTGATGGGCTGTTTTAATTTTAAATGGTTCTCTTTCTACATAATCTAAATAATGTTTCTTCACGGTTCTGGGGCTAATTAATGTTTTTGAGGATCCGGTATCGATTAATAGTTTAAATTCGGCGTGGGGTATTTCTATGTATGGTAGTACTAGGTGATTTATGTTATTTAGGTTTATTAAGTTTGGTCGTTTATGAATTGGTCCATTTGAAAATTTGAGCACGAGTTTTCTTCGTCGTCCTCCTCGTAAGTTTCATATTGTTCGTCGCGTTCATAAGTTTCTGCATGGTTTGATTCATCGTTTGTACTTGGCTGAATGTAATTATTCTGGTCATTGTCAAATTTTTCTACTTCTTGGTGAAATAGTTCTTCCGATGTAAAATTGCGTTTCTGATGAGGGTTTGGTCGGATATGTGTTATCTTTGTATTTTGTCTGGTGTTACCAGATGAGGTATCCATTGGTGTTGGTTTATAATAATTATTAGGGTTGTTATTATTCATTGGTGTATTTGTACTGGGGTTTGCGCTGAATGCTGGTCTTTGTTGGTTTAGGTTTTGATTGAATCTTGGTTGGAATGCGGGTTTCGTAGAAGTTGGAGTAAACGTAGGTTTTGAAAATGTTTATATTGATTATTAAAATTCGTATTGTTGAAATTTGGGTTATTAATTCGCGATTGATTTGTTTGTGTGTTGAAGGGTGTGAATTTTTGTCGAGGGATTGTTTGTGTCGCGGCTTGTATGGTTTTTATGGATGAGTAACTTTTATTTGCGTTGGGGTTGTATAGTCTGTTGCGGTAATACATTACATTTTCTTCTTCTATTACTAGGTTCATGACTTCTTCTAGGTTTTGGGGACGTTGGAATCTGATCTTATCTGATAACCGTTCTGGTAAAGCGCTTATATATGTGTCCAGTGCCATTTCGTCATACATTTTTGTTTTTAAATGTCGAATGTTTTGATCGGACTCTTCGATTTTTAATTTTGTTAGGATTAGACTTCTCACGTTTTGGCATTTCATTCCGAATTGATGTGGGGATTGGTTGTGTTCCATTCTGCGGTTTATCAGGTTTGCTACCAGGCATTTTATGTTACGTTGATCTCCGAAATATGCAATTAGTATTTGTTTAAATTCTTGCCATTCCTAAAGGTTGTCTCTACTGGCAATTAAGGTTAGTGCCCTTCCAGTTAGTTTACTTATTATCAAGCGTATAAGCAATGAATTCCCTTCGTTATCTCCGGGTTTGTAGTAGGTTTTCAGGAACATTTCGCATGCTCCTATGTAGTTCACTAAATGCGCTTGCTGGCCATAAAAGATTTAAATTGTCTCCAAGTAAAGTTTCATGTCTCCACTACTCATTTTGGTTAAGGGTTGCTTTCGCTTTTAGGTAATTTCAAAAAAAAATTTTGTTTAAATTAAGGTTTTATTTCGCTATTTGCATCGTTATTTTTGCTTTGGATTTATTAATTTTCCATTTAGGTTGCGTCGGGTTATTTTTAGAATCGTAGTTGCTGTTATTTGAACTTAGTTACACGGTGCGGTAATGAATTTTTAAGATTTATACTCGATGATGGTTTAATTACTGTAGCCTTGAATTTGCTTGTTTTTATTTCGCGGGCGTTAATTTGTTGTGAGTTCTGCTTGAGTTTTGCTTCCTGAAAGAATCTGAAGTGGATAAATAGTTTCTCGCGGTATTTACTTCGCATTGTATGTTTTGCGTTAGTTAAAGCTTTGCGTTCGTTCAGTTTTGTTAATTTTATCAGTCTATTGTAATTGTATCTTTTTCCGTGGGTTTTAATTAAATTGCATAAACGTATAGTTCGTCTGTCTCGTCTCCTTGAATTCTAAATATAACTTGCAGGCTTTCAGTTAATTACTTTGTTACACTTTATTTTTGTAATTTAATCACAAAGTTATGTCTACTTGAAGATCTAGTTTAGTCTCTTGGTTATTTAATTGCGTACGTGCTGTATAACATGCAATTATACTTGTTAAAGTAATTTATACTTAATGAAAGGTGTTATTTTCAGTTTATGTGGGAATTAGATAATTCGCTTTTTCACTCGTTAATTGCTTGCATAAATGTTGCGTTTGATTATTTTTAGATATCTCCGTATTAAGAATGTTTAGTTACGCTGCACGTCTAGTAATTGTATCTTTCTGTAATGTAGGTTTAAGTTTCTATAATGATCGTTTAGCTTTATTCAGTATTTCTACTGGAATAAATAGCTTTTCGTAATGCAATTTATTTATAGATTGCGGTGCTGAATAGTTTTCATTAAATGCTGGTTGTAATTTGATGCGCTTTTATTCTACTTGTAGATCGTGATGCAAAATGCGTTGCGTTAATTTATACAAAGGTTCTGAAAGTTATTTCTTTAAATAATCGTTTCTTTGAGGTTTTAACTCTGGAATAAATCGTTTCTGCTGCGTTTTTAATTACAGTGGTTTAAATTACTGATATATTTGCAGAGTGCTTTGCTGTAATTTATAAAGTATGATAGAGGTAAATGTTTTAAATAATCTTTTCTGTAATTGCTTGTTTAGAAAAATTACGTTTAGCTTTGGTGTTGGAGGTAATTTGCGTTCTGTTTTTAGTTTACTGGATTAACCGTGGCGTTTTGTATCGAGCTAGGTAATTTTTCGTACTTTGGTTACGTTTGGTATTAATGGATGTGCGTCAGTTATTTTTGTAATGAAAAAAATCTTTTAAAATCAAGTCTTTTTTGCTTTTAAAGAAAATCTCTTTAACATTCAAGTTTCATAAAATTTTCTCAAGATAAATTCTCGTTTGAAAATAATTTCTCTTTGTAAACTATTTTCAAAAAATATTGGCTTAAATAAAATTCTGTACATAAATAATAATAATTAAATAATAAAATAATAAAACTAGCATATATCAATTAATTTCTTCATCTGTTTCTTTTGCGGGCTCGATCGATGCTGTATCTCCTCTACGTTGGTTTGCTTTGCTGGATTCGGTCGATTTGTGTACTTCCTCCAACCTGGTTTGGGTTCTGTCAAAATTGCGAATTGAAATTCTTGGTCACCAGTCTTTCGATTTTTGGATTCTTAGTGCCCTTTTGACATCCTACCGACTGCGCCAGTTAAGGTTCGGGCCTTTGGAGCGATGTTTTTAAAAAACGTTTCCAAATCTTAACAAATTTATTTATTAATATTTGGGTGACTAGCCTAGGTAAACAACAATGCAAAAGTTGTAATGCTCAGACTAACTCAATTGAGTAGCTTGAACAACAAAGTATGGAGTTCGAAGACTGACTGCCGGGCCTTGAGCTCCCGGGCTTTTTATAATAACCTGCCCCCTCACATGGCTGTAAGAACTTACAGATCTTACGTCTGATTTACTCTTAATTCTACACTTTATTACATTGTAACAATCTTATTTCTAGGTAATTGCGGTATGTTAACCGTCTGTGACCTGCCACCTGCAGTATCACTGCCCTCTCGGATACACAGTTGCATATCCGTTCTCATGAACTGTTAATAACCTGTCTGGGTTATCTTTGTATTACATTGTTGCAATGAACTTATACTTTATTTAACAATTTCTAATAATTCCTATTAGATTCTATTATTCAATATATATATATATATATATATATATATATATATATATAGGTAAATTGGGGGATACATAACTTGCGTCGAGTTTGAAAAAGATTTGTTTCACGTTTGGTTTACTTTAGATTCGCCTAATTTGCATTTGTTTAAAGTTTATGAATGTATTAATCTTTCTAAAATGAATTGAGTTGCGTCCAAAGTTATCTATTTTACTAAATGTGGTTAAATTATTAAAGAATGAGATTCCTTTCATTGACTGTAGTTAGTTGTTGATTTTATACAGTATGTCTGGTATTTGATTTTTGCATAATGAACGAATTGTGTACTTTTTATGGTTTAAATATTTAGTTTTCTTGATTTTTGTGTTGTTTACATGAAGTATACCTCCCTGGTGACCTTATATGCCCTTAAATAACCATATTATCATAGCAATATATATATATATATATATATATATATATATATATCTTATCGCTACTTTTGTTTTTCTACATGTGTCCATTGCATTTATACTCATCTTATAGCTGTAAATATACTTTCATACGGGTGGTACATTCTCACAAAATGCTTCTTCTGTAAACATAGTTGTCACACTTAAAAACACGCTGAAAACTTTGATAAGAAACACGTCATTAAATGTATGGGCTACGCCAGTTGCTACTAGACTATAGTGCTTCTCCGTTGTACTATTTCTTTTTTTAGCAGCATCGATTCGTAATGAAATCAGAGACAACGTCTGTTATAAATTAGTTAATCCCAAAAAGCAGTAGTCTTTAAATGTACTTTTGTTATAAGTAATCCAACTAGAGAAACAATAACAAACTATATCGCCAACAACAAGATGTTAATAACCTCAAAAGTTGCTCTTCTTTGTTTGTGAAATGTAAACTTGTTTAAACGCCCTTGTTTTCAAATGGAATTTTTGTGAATATCATAGGTAAAGTCTCTAGTAAATAAAAATGTCGCTGTTTATTGTAACTCTCGCAAGTGTATTTTCACAAAGTGCGCCTGTATTTAAAAAAATATTCACATTCTTCTTGTACTAAAGGTAGTATTACAATTCTTGTTCTTTATAGTTAATTAAATCACCAACACTCTTTAAGTAAAATTACAATTTATTTGTAATACGGTGGATAAAGTAGGTTTCTAGATCATCAATATACATACCTGATGGGAGCGTTATAATTTACACTTGTTTAAAGTTTTGCGACATCGACATTGAATATATATTTAAGACATTTCTAAATTGCCATGTAACAAGAGATCAACTGAAAGAAATTTATAGCTTGCATTCAAATAACCACTTTCTACTTTTTATATTTTATTTCACACTTATTACATAATTTAAATAAATACAGTCTAATCACAGCAAACATAAAGGTATTGTTCGAGCTCTAACCAGTAAAATAAATAAAAGTTTTTGAGATTTTATTCGAATTTATTTAGGAATGGACCAATTGACGCAATGTCTTCACAATCTGGAATCATTTTTCCTTTGAACTTGACACACGCATCGGCACAGAGTTGCCCCTCAAAATAAGGTCCAAACATTTTTTTACATTGGGCGCAATTCCTTATGCAGACACCTACAACAGGTTAACGATGTATTTCGAAATTCATAAATTTACTACATCAGGATTGAATTTTTATTAAATGATTTGTAAACTCGTACAAATAAAGAAACCTCGTAAGTGTTTACTATCGAAACTTACCAATCTGATTGGCGTCCGTTGAAAGAAATAGCAGAGCAAGAATGTTGATGCATATTAGTCTGTAGGAAACCATATCTGCAAATAATAAATTAGTGTAAATCGATATGATTAACCTAAATAACTACCATTAAAAATAATGAAATTTTTTCCCAGAAAAAACATTTGCTTCGTAATGCAATTTCAGTAACATTGAGTCTGACGATACAATAAACCAAACCAAAACAAAAACCACGTGTTCGTCTATTATCCACCACCACCCTCGCTGTACTTCACAACCAATCAAATTATTAAATAATTAAACTGGTTTAATTGAAATTCAATCTATTTAACTTCTGTCCTTGTTGTGCCTTAGTAGTGATTCGCAAAGAAGGAAGAAAATTTATTAATAAAGTCCGACTTTTTAACCGTTTGGCGGAATGGTTGTATTTGCAAGGACAATGGACCCGGATATCTACTGGTTATTTATTTTATTTCCGCTGTTCTATTAATAATATATTATGCATTTTTCTTTATTTGTAACAGGGATTTTTTTACTGTACTTCCCTGGGATGGAGATATGACAAAGAAATATAAATGCCAACCGTCACCGTTGATAAACGATATTCACTTCCTAACTCTCTTTGTCCATCTTTTAAATCAAGGCTTTCTTTCTTTAGCTTTTTCTTTTTATTCTTAAATATTTATTGTTTCGAATACTTCTATGAATTGCCAGTAAGTGCGCAAAGTATTTTTCGATCTCAGAAAATAAAAACCCTTGTGAAGAGATGCTTATTATCAATTTCAAAAAAAATTCTATTTTGTAAAAAAGCACTTACATGCTATAGGAATTGTTAAAAAATTACTTTTCAATAAAAAAACTTAGAAAGACAAAATACTCAAAACTGGCTTTTAGAGAATAAACGCTTAAAGTCAAAAAGTAACGACAAGCATACAAAAAGGGAGAAGTACGCGGAGAGGAAAGATAACCTCAACACTGAGAAGAAGCACCTACAAATAATTTGTGACAATCCTTTGAAGTATTTATAGCTATATATCATTGTAATAGTTTCTGTATTGGTAAATCTTATTAAGAGCTCATCACAGCAGGTTACCTACCATTTGCTGTAAAAGCGCTGGTTGGGGTGAGGTAGCATAAGACGGAACGAAATGTCGAGATGTAGATATTCATTAAAAAAGGATATGAAGTTTAATACTCTGCCTACTTGGTTTATGAAGTGCCAGGGAGCACATATAGATGGCAGTGTTTGGAACTTATTAGTCCAGTTATAAACCTCACAGATATTTTAATTATACATATTCTCTAACATTTATAACCAGTAAAAACCTTTGAAATTTCTTACATTTAAACGTAATACTTACAATCCCGCAAGCGCGGTATACAAGACGCAAAGGCAGTTGGTAACGCTAATCCAATAAGTGGAAATTAACGCGCCCATCTGTCAATGACGTCACTCAATATGCAAATTAAAACGCGCAATTGACGGAATATATAAATGTTAGAAATGAAGTATAAACAATAAGGTACTCACATAAATAGGTACAGCTTCCTACACAATAAGTTAAGATGGCGTTTGCAACGTCCATCAGGGCTGCTGGGGCCCCTTTCAAGGCAATTTACGGATGGTGCGCCTAGCGTCCTTCGGGATGGCTCCGACTAGCTACGGCGGTCGTGGACTCCGGTCCGCCCAGATTGCTTTAAATTTATCTTCTACCTATGTAGGGAAATGGCAGGAACCGGTTTATAGGAACGACAATCAGATAAGGCAAGGAAATCTACATAAATAAAAATAAAAGTACGTTACGATACCTGACACGACCACTCTATTCAAAGTTCAAAGGCAAAAAGCAACGTTACAGCGTCTTCCGGAAACTTCCCCACTTTTTGCTCGGCACTCGCGTCGGCGCGAAGTTCGTCCAACCCACTTCTGACGTGACGGAAATACGCGCACCGAGTCTTTGAAATTTATGGCGCGAAAACTCCCGTATATCAAAACTAAACTAAGGAATGTTTAGTGCCAAATTTAGCACGTAACAAATTCCGATATCTAATGTAAAAAAAAATTGTTAGGGAACAAGAAATTACAAGATTTAACATTCCTACATTTGCATGGCATAGTTATTTTACAATTTCTAATATGCAATTGACAAAGCTGTTATATTAATTAATTGGCCAATAAATGGGAAAAACAGAATAATGGTTTAAACAATGATTAGGTAAAGTGTCGAGTGGGTTTTGATTACAGTTTTCGAAAAGCTACAAATATTGGTTTGGTTTCTTTTCTTATCACACCTTCGTTTCCTTTATCATTTTCTAACGACGAAATAATAAACAAAGTGTACTGAAGCGGACACAGTAAACCTTCCTCTAGTAGAATAAAAATGCATGTCTTTCATTTTTAAGTAGTCCAAAGTTTGTTTTGCTTTTATTTATTTACGTTTTGCATGCAGCTTGTCATATTTTGTTCCATCAGAATTGCGTATGGGAGTTTGTAAATGGTGAATTTGTACCATAATGAACAAAAGCTTTTTACGTGTATTAGAGAAGTTTCCGGGTAAAAAAACTTAACCAAACATGGTTTGTAAATTCTAATTAGCCCTAAGAATTTTTATCACATTATTCCCTATTACTACACAAGCCTAAATATAGCGAAATATTACTGGTGGATTTTTAAATACGACAGTCTCACGTTAGAGCCGTGGTTGCATGAAGAGTTACTGTTAGAAATAGATATTATTAAAAAACACAAATCACTTAACACGCATATCAGAACAGTATGCAATAGTTTTAGAACAAGTGATCTGATATGCGTGTTAAGTGATTCATGTTTTTTAATAATAATATCTATTTCTAACAGTAACCTAACCTATCATTGCAGCCACGGCATTACTGGGGTGAAACGGTCATTTTTAAATTTATCCCAAAACATTAATTGAACTTCGGCATAAAAATTAAACAATTCTGTGTTTATTCTTTTTTACAAGTCTTACACAACACCCATTCTTTTACTATATTACAAGTCAGTTTTTCATCAACTATATAGTATATTATTTCAAAATTTTCAAAAAAAAATATACAACACTATTGCAATGCAGTCTTTCATTATTATTTACCTCAAAACTGGAGGAATACCAATTACTTACTTCACTAAATAGGAAGCCCAACAAAAATTTATATAAATCCAAGGTTATAAAGAACAACTCATTTCAATAATTGCTGAGGCCTAAATAATATCCATAATAAAAGTTATAAATAGATTTCCGAGCAATTACGACTATAGTCGAAAACTCATAAGTATAGTATAGCGTTTCCTGTATGTTTGTTGTGTTTTGTTTCGTATGTATTTAAACCATTTCTGTTTTACAATAGTGTGTGACATGGAAGTTTTGAATTTTTCCACAGCAGCACATTGCAGGTGCATTTTTAAAAAATACTAATATTTGATTTATTCGATAAGTAAATGAATTGTAGTGTGCAATTTTGATAAAAATTCATAAAAATTATTCACACATTTGGGAAAGTTACTGGTTTTGTTTAAATCGCTCTATTATCAGCAAAACAAAATTTGTTCTCAGTTAAAAAAACTTAAATGACTTTCCCACATAGACATTTATTTTATAAGTAACTTTTATTAAAACCGTTTTTAATTTGGGTGCCTAATAGGAAAGAAATTTGGATCTTTAGAAATTTGAAGATGTCCGCTACTGTGATGAACTCTTAACAGGGTTATGGTTATTTCCCTTAAGAAATATAATTTTTAGTTTACATGCATTATCTTTGTAGTCTTATATTATTCATATTCAAATGTTCCCAAATTCATTATGACAGTTTAAAGATGAGAGTGATACCATGATATGTTACGGAATTCCATGCAGACAAGAACGAAAGCAACAACGTAAGTAGTAATCGTCCACACCGAATATCGCAACAAAACACAGGGACAGAATTGAACTGCAAATGGATAAGAGTTCAGGCTAGCTAAAAAACGCCGTAGAGTGGTGTGGGTGACCTAGAAAGAAAACCAAACTATATTACGATCAGGTAGGAAAACATACAGTCCCAAAGAATATTTACAAATGTCGAAAACACATTTACGTAATTGTTCGTTACAACGTGATGTACATAAATCGTCAATTTACCTATAAAACAATATAACCTAAATCTGGAGATAACCTTATAGCGGTTGGTGACAACGCATAACCTTAGTTTTGATTTCTTAAAGATTAACTATTAAGCGGTGAACATTTTGTGTAACATCTAATTATATTGGAAAATAGTGTAATAGTAGTGCTGTTAAACTCAAAATAACAACTGAAATCTAAAACAATATTCTAATTAATTATTAATCTTATGTTGTTACATTTCAAATTTGGCAATGTATATTGTTAAATATGTAAATAAATTCCCGCGAATATTTTCAAATAAACTTTACAATTTCCGTCATTCCGGACAGTTGCGTTTGCGCAAAAGAATGCGCAGGCGCCGAGTGAACGGCGCAAGTGCGCGCGCTGTGATGAGACATTATTAGACTACGAGACCTGAAGCCGAGAACAGCTACCTGTGTCGTGTGTCTGTCTTTTCTCTTTTTTTAGGATGTAGGTTCCCTTTTACCTTATCTTCGTGTTCTTTCTACCTGGTTTTCCTTCTCGTCCTACCTACGTACGAGCAATAGAGGATGGACGGATAAATCTGGCTCAGCAAATGGCGTGATGGACCCACAACGAGATGGCTCTGGGATATAACTGTAAGGTGGGATTTAAGTGAGTACAATGCTTTTATTTATACTTTAAAAGTAAATTTGATCATAGTATCACTTTTAAACGTGTTTTGTGTTTGATACATGTGCCGCGTATTTATATTATAATAAACGATTGCGCAATAGTATGAAACACGCGGGAAACCGTAAGAATGTAACCTCAAACTTGCCATGTGCTCCATATGCTTTCTGTTTGAATGAATAATTTTAATGCAATAACCAGTCCTATACTACCAAATATATTGTATAGTATTGCAGATATAATAATACCTACTATATTATTCATATTGAAGATTTACCGTAACATAACCCCAAATTGAAAACCGAATGCGAACCGCAATCTGATTTTAAAGCTCGCTCCTCGTAGTGCTCCTTTCGGTGTAATTAAACTAGTGAACCAGTGCATTTCTACAAGGACTTCAACAACATAACCAATAGTAAACGGTGGTAAGAATAGTTTTGCTCAATAGCTTACTTGCTTGCTTACCCCCAGTACTTGCACCCTGAGAAATTTAATGATCTCAATTTTAAACAAAATCGAGTCAATCGACCTATCTCAAATAAAACTAACTACTAGAGAGCCAATTGATAACCACAAAAATATCAAAAGCCAACGCATCACAAAACTGAGAATCACCAACTAAATACTACTAAATTAATCAAAAATAATAATAAAAATAGTAAATAAACAACCTCTAGAATTTAAAAATTAAAAAAAAACAAAAACAAAAACCTAAAAGTAATATTAATAACAACAACAATATATACCCATAAATTTAGTCACATAACTATAATATTAATAACTAATAAATAAGATAAAAGTTTTATGAAATTCCTCCAGTGGAACATACGAAGTGGTAACGCAAACAAGGAAAACCTTAAAATACACACGAACAGCAACCACACTTTATACTGCTACAGGAAACATGGCAAAAAAAGAAATTCAGTTTAAAATACCTTACTACAACTGCTACACAAAAAATAGAGACGTTGGAAAAGGAGGTGTAGCCACGCTACTTAGACCAGGAATACGTCAAAGGAAATACAGATGCATATACCCAGATTAGGCACCAAAATCCAATATATTATAATAGAACTAGGTGCCGTCACAGTTATGAACATATACGTGCTACCAGACTCCAAGATAAGCACCCAATCTTGGAATCACATTTTTAAAACAACTCAACCAACCTTTTATCATATTCGGAGATTGTAATGCACACCACCTTGCTTGGGGATCAGGGAAAACGAACAGAAATGGTATAGAAATTATACAAGCATTAGAGGACGCAAACCGTAACTTTTTAAATGACGGAACACCTACTAAATTAATCGCACCTGGAACCAACAAAAGCGCACCAGACCTCACAATATGCTCCCCACAACTCGTATTACAACTGACGCGGAAAGTTTTACGAAACACAGGGAACAGTGACTACTACCCAATCTTCTGCCAATATATAGACAATACTGCCAAACCCAAGCTCACTAACGATTCCTTTCTAAGTGCCAAACAAGAAGCAGAAAAGTGCAGACGACTCCTACAAAAAAGAAAAAAGATTCCTACAAACTTTTCTGTGAAAATCTAAACAGAAATACCCCTACAAGCAAAGTATGGAAAACAATCAGGAAGTTCAAAAACAATAACATCAATATGACGACTAATGACCTACCCCTGAATAACAGTCTAAAACTAGAAATACTACACCAACTTACTAAAGGCAAACCAATGCTCCAACAAGCATGGGTATCCCACATCTCAACAGAAACTGACGCACACTGGGAACAAATACAACCAGAGGCACTAGAAATAGTTCTAAAAGTCAAAAGTGGGACTACCCCCAGGCCTAGATGGGGTGACATATCACATGCTAAAACATCTACCAACGAATGGTCAAAAACTGCTAACTCAACTTTACAGCTAATTTTTAAAAGGCGCTCCAATACCAATAGAATGGAAAGAAAATATAATACTAACCTTCCTCAAACCTGGCAAAGCCCCCAACAAAGCCGATAGCTACAGACCAATAGCCCTTCAGTCATGCGTATGTAAAACTCTGGAAACTATGGTTAAAACCAGGCTAGAAAAGCATATAGAATTAATCCGATTACTAGACGATCTGACGATAGGATTTCAAAGTGGAAGGACGACATCCGAGTGCATAGGATTTATGTCGCTATACAATGGTTTTGCAGCTGAAAAACACATCATCGCAACGTTTGTAGACACCAAAGCAGCATACGATAGCGCTTATAAACATGAAAATCCCAAAGAGCATAGTGCATTTTATTCAAGAAATAATACTCAACAGGAAATTATACCTTAAAGACAAACATACCAGTCAACTTTTAGGACCACAAAAGGCTAACCGCTGCCTACCACAAAGATCGACACTAAGCCTGATCCTGTTCAACCTGTATACAAAATATATAATGAAGATTACAGACGAAAACACCAAAGTTTCACAATATGCAGACGATCTAGTTATTATTAGCTCAACAACAAACCTAGAAGACACCGCTCAAAACATGAATTCAGCTCTGGGAAAACTCGTTAACTCTTAGATAACATACAGCTAACAATTTCAATGGAAAAACTAAATTCATGATTTTTTCCAAAGAAAGAATCCGAAAAAATCTACCGAGCCTATATTTAAAAGAACAACCCATACAGAAGACTACACACTTTAACTACCTCGGCACAATCTTTGACGAGCATATGAGAAGGAAGGAAAATATCACACACATCGCAGCTAAAATGCAAAATGGCTTCAATATTTTGAGAGCCGTAACAAAAACCTGGTGGGGAGCTGATCCGACATGCCTACTGAACATATACAAAACTATGGTAAGATCCAACGTAGATTATGGCACGATATTCATACTGACATATGCAAAATCAACTATATAGATACTAAAAAAACATCGATATCAAGCCTTACGCATTATTGTAGGAGCTATGAAATCAACTCCAATTAATTGTCTTTTATCAGAGTGTGCAGAAACCGACCTGGAACACAGGTGGACTCTCATGGTAGCCAAAACAATAACAAAATGGTTCAATTGGGAAAACAACCCCTGGAAAATCAAGCAATTTGCCTTTACTACCAGTGCAACACCGCAAAATACTGGGGAAAAACCAAATACTCCATTTCTGGAGACTTTAGACATAGTTCTAACGTACAAAAATAAAATCAGAAAAGAAGAAAAGAATACTATTTTTTTCCTTTTTTCCGAAGGATGGCAGAAGTTCTTACGGTATTTAAAGTGACAAAGACCATAGTGGTCGGTATGGTATTCTAAAACACACTATTGTGATATGAAAGACAAAGGTACACCACAACACTACCTACTAAATACACAACGTACCAAAAACGTTTTCAAAGCTGATGGCGTCCTCTGGGGTAAACGATCCTGAGGTTAAAAAAGCCTCTCATTCTGATCTCCGGGAGGTACTATTTCGGAAGTTCAATCGACAAGTTTATTAAGAAGAAAAGAAAAACCAAGAACATCTTGCTAGTAGGGTTGTGGAATGTTAGAACCAAGAAGCAAGTAAGCAAGCTAAAGAATTTGAAAATTGAAATAAATAGGCTAACATTAGATTTAGTAGGGATTAACGAGTGGCCAGAGGTTGGATTTTTGGAGTGGAAACTAGGATTATTCATACAGGATTGGAGGAGAGAAATTTGGGTATGAGGATAGGTGTGTGAAAAATATAAGACATTGTGTAGAAAACTGCTTACAAAAGAACGAAAGAATACTCGTGGTTAGTGACGAATAATTTTGCGTAACATTGAGAAAAGTAATTCGAGCATAAAGGACAAAAATTAATGTAATATTGTTGGTTATTTTGCAAAAAGAAAAGCCCATGACCGGTTTCGCTGTTGTTGCAACTCGTCAGACAGACACATCTCTTTTTGCAAAACAACCAACTTAAAATCTTGAATTATACATAAATCATAGTGTACTTATAAGTACAAAATATTTTTCATGCACTTTCTATACTCGAATGTAACCGATCATAGGATTTTCTTTTTGCAAAATGACTAACAATATTACATTAATATTCGCCCTCTACGCTCGAATTACTTTTCTCAATGGCAGGCAGAATTATTCATTACCATTTAACTTGGAAACGTATTAGTTTCCGTTGACCAACTTCCTCGATTAGCATTGGGTGCAGTACTTTCTTAAAAAGACCGCTAGTGCTAAGTAGGTAATAGGTCATTTGTTTATTTGCATTCTCATGGTTAGATTAGAATCTAAACTGGTTAAATGCGATAATAATGCAAGTTTATATGCCTACCTCTAGCTACAGTGAAGAAGAGATAGAAGCGATCTACAACGTAAAGAAGCATGAAAATTTAATAATTACGAAATTTTAATGCAGTGGTACTCGAGAGTAGGTAAGGAGAAATAGTAGGTTTATTTGGTTTAGAAACAAAAAGCGACATGGGAAATAGACTGGTAAAATTTTGCCACAAAAACAACTTAGCCATGACAAGCACATCATTTCAACGTCTTATTAAAAGACGATTACGTGAAAGATGCCAGGCGATATCAAATAGATCACATTCTTGTTAGACAGCGGCTTAGGAATCGAATAAAAGGCCGTAGAAGCTATCCAGAAACAAAATAGGCACTGACTACAACATGTAATTATGAAAGCTGCGCCAGAATTTAAAAATTTGAAAAAAAAGGAACCGAAAGAAAGCATTTTTATTTTGGGAAATTAAAAGGTGAAGATATCCATAAAAGACTTGAGAAAAAATCAAACGTTGAAAAACATTGGAAAAATTTCTGATACTCAGGAAGTAGAATCAGAATGGAATAACATTAAATCCTGTTTAGATATTGAGGCCAGAGATATATTAGGCGGCTCCGTGGCTTAGCTGGCTCGAGTGTGACTACTAATGCCAAGATCCCAGGTTTGATTCCCGATACGGACCGCTAGAAAAATGTTAGGCAAGCATTTTTTACAAAAATTCGCCCTTGTTCGGATGAGAGGTAAAATGTAGGTCCCGTGTATGAGTGTTGTCACGCAAGTTAAAGATTTCTACCTTGCTAGAAACGTCTAGAGTTCGGCAAAATTCAAAATCCGCAGGTAAAACATAACTCGTTTCCTGGCCAATGTAGTACCTTCAGCTGGAGCGTTGAAAAATCAAACGTAAGAAATTATGAGTCACAAAAAATATTCTGAGACGAAAATACAGAAACGGATCATACGAAGCAGGGATACAGAAATATAAAGCTATAAAATGGGACATTATTCGCAAATGCAGGAAAATTAAAGAACGATGGATTGAGGAAGAATGCTAAGAGGTACAAACTAAGATGGAAATTGGAAAGACAGTCAAATGATACAAACTAGTTAGAATGAATTTTAGGGATATAAAGCCGCATAGCAAAAATATAGGGAGCGTAGTAGGAGATGTTGTTACAGAAAATGAAAAGAAAGTAGTTATATGGTACGAATATAAAGGTAATGTACATCCAGGACAGGAATTAGAGCATTAGAACAGGAATTAGATATTGAAAAGAATGACTTGACATATCCTATACTTAGAGATGAGTTTGAACTAGCATTAAAAAGCTTGCAAAATAATAAGGTGCCGAGTATACATAAAGTGCAAGCAGAAACTCTGAGAGCCGTTGGACAAGCAGTAACAGAACTTCTCTTCCAACTTGTAAGTTATGTGTTTGAGATAGGCGAAATATCTTAAGATTTCATACGTAGCATCATAGTCACTATACTAAAAAAGAAAGGTGCGGATAGATGTGAAAATTTTCAAATAATAAGTTTGACAGCACACATGTCAAAAATATTAACTAGAATTGTACAAATTGAAAAACGGGTTGAAGAAATACTAGAAGATATCGATTAGGGTTTAGTTAAAGCAGGGGAATACGGAAGACTATTTTAGCTTTAATGGCGATAATGGGCAAAACAATAAAAAAAAGGAGAAAGCATGTATATAAGATTTGTATATCTGGAAAAATAAAAAAAAGAAAAAAATGTTTGAAATACTGAATCAAACTGAAATGAGGTATATAGGGATGGACGGATAATACATAACTTATACAAATAGCAAATAGCGTAATAGAATTAGAACAGGAACATAGAAAAGTAAATATTAAGAAAGAGGCGAGGTAGGGACGTGCGCTATCCACGTTGATTTTTAACTTTTATATCAAAAAAGCAGCAAATACTGTCAAATACAGAAAGACATTTGGAATTATGTTGCAGCGACAAACGATTGATATGCTCAGATTTGCAGATGATATAACGGCATTTGACAAGGAAGAGTTAGAAGAGGCTCTCAATGAAATAGAAACAGTACTAGTATGTAAAAAAAGGGAAAATATGTAAAAGTCAGAATACAAATAGAAAACAAGAATTTACCTGAGGTTAAAGATTTCCGCTATTTAGGAAGCCAAATAACGCAAGATGGTAAAGTACAAAAGATATAAAACAAAGATTAGCACAAAACCGAAAGAAAAAGATTGCTGAAGACATGTGTATAGCTAAGCATGGTACGACTGTGAAGGGTGGACACTAGGAGAAGTGGGCAGGAAAAAGATTCAAACTTTTCAAATATAGTGCTAGACATTGATAAAGCTATCATGGACAGACAAATTTAAGAACAAAGAGGTACTAGAAATGATAGAGAAAAAAGAAATCTGTGGAAAATAATAAAAAAAATAGGAGGGGTATGTTGATAGGACACGTTCTAATGTATGAGGGAATTTTGCGTAATATATTAGAAGCAGAGAAAGGAAAAAAAGGAGGTAGATGTAGACCTGGGTTAGACTATTACACACAGTAGTGAAAGATATAGGCTATGAGAATTTCAGGGAAATGTGTAGGTTAACTCAGAATATGAAGCAATGGAGGGGGAGGTGAGGGGTACACGTCTAACCAGTTCCAGGATAGTGACGATATATTTTTCTTGATATAAACAACAATACAATAAAAAATTATGGCAAAGCCTTATTTTTTAAGTTTCACGACGTCAATAAAAGAGGATCAGACATCGAACCTGTAGAATTACGTAATGAATCAAAATGGTTAAAAAAAATGGTACGAATTCAGAAATAGAACTATAATAATTGTTCTCGTGCATCTATGAAAATAATTTACAAAATTTATTTCTCAATACTTTTGATACTTTACGTATATTGATAACGCTTCTGGTTTCTGTTGCATCTAGGGAAACTTTTTCAAATTAGAAATAGTTAAGAATTGTCTCGGGCAAGTACATCTCAAATGTGTTTGACTAATTTTACCACTATATCTACTCATAAAAAATATCAGATCACATAAATATCAAAAATGTTATACATACATTTGTTACAATTAAAGCTTGTAAAATTTCATTTTTGCTTTAATCGCGTTGTTTTAGTAGTACTTTTACTTAATTTAATTAGATTAGCATCTTCATTAGGTCTTCAGTCCTGAAACTGGTTAGACGCGTACCCTCATTGTTTCCTATTCCGAACTAACCTACACATTTTCTTGAAATTTGCACAGTCTGCATCTATCACTATCTGATCTAGGTCTCCATCCACCTCTTTTTTTCCTATCTCTGCTCGTCATATATCCCATACTATTCCCCAAAAATGCCTTAGAACGTACCTACCCTTCTATTTCTCTTATTTTTTCCCACAGATATCTTTATTCCCCTATTATTTCTATAACTTATTTTAACTTTAGATTAGCATTTAGAGTTAATTTAAGATAGATGTGTGCTAAAACGTAGCTACACCTGAGTATACCAAAGACATTTTATAACGATTAATGCAGGTTTTTTTCTATATTTATATTTAAAAAATTGTTATTGTCGTTTTTGACATAACTATTTGTATTGTTGATATTTGTTGGCTAAATATTTATTTTTATAAATTCCTGTAAATGTATTACAGATTATTAGTTGTTAAAAAGAAATTATATAAATTACAATAAATAGTAATTGAGAAAAATACAAAAATGTTTTATTCAAAACAAACTTTTTAAAAATGTTTTTATAATAAAAGCTACTTCCAAAATTACTATTATGTTTCTAGACTTTATATCGTATACTACTTACCTTTATTAAAAGCAGTATTGGCGATGATAATCTGCAAAATATTTAACCACAACTGATTGGTATAAAGATATTGCGACAGCTTTTATTTCAAAGCCCCCTGATGACAATCTACAGGGCGCAAATCAATTCCATTTTCTTATATAGACACCAGCACTTCAACGGGAAATGGAATACAATTCTCAACATGCCCACTCTTTTCTTTGTGTGTTAATACATTTTGTTCTGTTATTTGTGTCAATAATTTAAATTGCTCAACGAAAACCTTACAGTATCATTTCTTTGTAAGGTGGAAGTATGAAGCCAATGAAGTTTGTATTGTCACCTGAGAATTCTGCTTTCTTCCCTTATACGCATTTTAACAAGCTGAATTATAAACTTTTTAAAGATCGCGAAAGAACCTCTTTGTATTCTGTTTTTAAAAGCTTTTGTATGTCTGTTTTTGTCATCGTGTATAGTTTATTGTTATTTAAGGGAAACTACGTTATTGTCAGGGGCGGCTCTAAGCGGAAGTAATTCGAACCGCTTTATCATTTAGGGCGTAAAAAATTTTTGACGCATAAAATTTTCAAGACATAAGAATGTAGTAAAGTAGATATTTTTCTACAAATTATTTTTAACGAATGCCATGCAAGTTGTTCTTGTTACTTCAAGATAAAGGTAAAGGTTTTAGTTAATTAATAATTCGCTTACCTTTTGTACGATATACAGCGCGAGTTATGTATCCCCCAATATATGGATGTATAACAAAATAGAAGTTATTAGTAATTATTAGAAATTGTTCAAGAAATTTTTAAGTCAAGTGCTACAATGTAATTCAAGGATAATTATATAAAGGTTATTAACAGTTGCGAGAACGGATACAGTACATTCTATTCCAGACGATAGTCATACTGCAGGTGGCAGGTCACAGACGGTTGAGAACCGTGATTACCTAGAAATTGAGATTGTTACATTGTATCATGAATAGCATTAAGAAATAAGCAGACATAAGGTCTGCAAGTTCTCACAGACATGTGAGGCGCAGGGACAACATAAATACCCCGGGAGCCTCAAGAGCAGTCAGTCAGTTTCAAGTATTTCAGCTTTAACATTGCAGTTTGCTTATGCTACTCACTCATATTAGTTCAATTATGAATTATATTTCGACTTAGAGTAATGTTAATTCAGATTGTCAACAATCCATATTAATATCTGTATAAACCAAATAAATTATTATGAAGATTTTGGAAGTAGTTTTTAAAAAACCGCCCCCAAGGCCCGAAACGTAACTGGCGTAGCGTACGGATCCAGAAGGGCACTACGAATCCTAAATCGGAAGACTGGTGACCAAGAATTTCAATTTACATTTCTGGAAGAACCCAAACAAAGTTGGAAGAGGTACAAGCATCGACCGAATCCAGCCAAACAAACCTTGGACGAGATACAATCATTGATCGAATCCAAAGCAAACCAACGTGGACGATGAAGTACAAAAATCGACAGAATCCGTGAAAGCGACGACGAACCTAATGCAAGTTCATTTTCCTTAAAACCAATTGATTTTTGACAAATTATTTGATATTAGCTAGTAAAAAGATTTTTGATTATTATTTTTTTAATTATTGCAATTTATGCCATTTTTTAAAAATAATTTACGCAACCATTACGAGAAATTATTTTCAGATACGAGAATTTATTTTGAGAAAATTTAATTTTAAAGCAAGAGAATTTTAAATAAGAAAACTAAAAAGTGCAATTATCACGAATTATTAATACAAAACGAAGACAATTTTAAAATACCAAAAATAGAACGCAACTAATTTATACCAATTTAATACCAAAAGGTTATGTACAAAACGCAATGACGGTTAATTACAGAAATGATTTATTCAAACGTAGCCTTTATCGCATTTCTATAAATTAAACACCTTAGTGTCTAAATTATAAAAGCGCTTTGCAACTATTATTAAATTAATCCATTACAAATTTAAACAAAGCGTTCAAATTTATAGCGCGATTCTCATATAAATTAATACCGGAAACTCTCATCATTGAAAAAAAACCATTCAATACGGATATATCTAATTATAGCAAAACAATTGCTGAATAAAATTCATTCAAAAATGCGCATCGCAACTTTATAAAGTATAATTACATATTTTCAGTACGAAGATATCTAACTAGAACAAAAGCATTTATACAATTAATTTATCACGAGGCTGAAAATAAAATCTTTCAGTAGACTAAAACTTTGTAATTAAAACAATTTATTATATATATATATATATATATATATATATATAAAAAGGAAACTTTGATGCAACTACTGTAACAAAACGGTAAACTTACTAGCAACTCTATATTTAACACTCAAGGTAACGAGACAATACAGTTACAGAGAAACATTTTATACACATAACACCCACGGAGACAAGATAATTAAAAACAGACTCAATTAATCAGCAGAACTGAAATAAAGACGTAATTAAACCTAACTGGTGCAACAAAACGTGCAAAGTATAACGCAAATTATTGCAAGAATATTAATCCACAAAGAAACCTTTCAGAAAATTAAAACCCGCGATAATTTTAGCATCCGCAAAGTATAAATAAACGAATTCAAGATTACAGTAATTAACCAAACACGATTTCCTCAGTTTAATTATAAAACCGTATAACAACGATTCTTTAAATAACCCAACACACTTCAAACTGAAAATTAACAAACAAAACTAAAAAGTAACAGTACAAATTGCGAAATAAATTTCGATTTTTACAAAAATTTGAAATTAATTAAAACTGAAGATAACTATTAATTATTAGAACAACCCTTAACAATCATAAGTTCAGCTATGAAAATTTATCTCAAAACCATCCCTAATTTCAACAGAGATCAAGTTTTGCTAGGTAATTTCATTACAGTGTGCGAAATATTTTTGAAAACCTTCTACAAACCCGGGGATAACAAAGGAAATATATTACTTTAACGCCTGATAATAAGTAAACTGACCGGACAAGCACTAATATTAATAGCCAGCCGAGATGACTTAGAACACTGGGAAGCCTTTAAACGCATATTGATTGCATATTTTGGCGATCAACGGAAAATAAGATGCCTTATCCGCGACCTAGTAAACCTAAGAATAGAAAGTAACCAATCCCGGTACCAATTCGGAATGAAATGCCAAGACGTAAGAAGTTTAATTTTAACAAAATAAAAAATCGAAGAACTCGACCAAAATATCGGACTTTTAAAACCAAAAATCTAAACAGACTATATAACCCCAACGTGAATAAAAGCTATTCACCGATAAAAACTATACAAGCCGCGAACAAACAACCGCCCAAACAAAATTCACTCCAATTAACACAAACAAATCAACCGCGAATTAGCAACCCAAACTTTATTAATATAAATTTTAATAATCAATTCAAACAATTTCCAAGACCAACGTTCAACTCAAATTTTACGAAACCCGCATTCACACCAAGATTCAACCAAAATATGAACCAACAAAGACCAGCATTCAGCGCGAACCCTATTAGAAATACACCAATGAATAATAATAATAATAATAATAATAATAATAATAATAATATTAATAATAATAATAATAATTCAAATTCAAATTCAAATTCAAATTTATTTATTTCTTATTTTTACAAATAATACACCTTAAGCTAACTCAACGTTGCTTGACAACCTACATATACACATTGTTTTGATTTCTAAATTATTTATATAATATATATATATATATATATATATATAATATATATATAATTATTTATATAATAATAATAATAATAATAATAATAACAACCCTAACAATTACTACAAACCAACCCCTATGGACACCTCATCTCGTAACACCAAGTAAAATACAAAAATAACGCAAATCCGACCAAGTCATAACCAAAAAGGAAACTATACATCGGAAGAACTATTTCACCAAGAAGTAGAAGAATTTGACAATGACCAGAATAATTACGTTTACCCCAGTACAAACGATAAATCAAACCATTTAGAAAATTACGAACGTGACGAACCATGCGAAAACTACGAGGAGGACAACGAAGAAAACGCGTGCTCAAATTTTCAGATAGACCGATTTATAAATGACCAAACCTAATAAATTAAAATAATATTAATCACCTAGTATTACCGTATATTGAAATACCCCATGCAGAACTTAAATTACTAATCGATACCGGATCCCCAAATACACTAATTAGCCCCCGAACCGTAAAAAACATTATTTATATTTTGTAGAAAGAGCGCCATTTAAAATTAAAACAGCCCATCAAACGACCCTACACCAATTTATAGCTAATATACCCTTACCAAGAACATTCAATGTATAAATAAAACACAAATTTTGTATTTTCGAATTCAACGATAAATACGACGGACTAATAGAAATGGACCTTCTAAGAAAATTAAGAGCCAACATTGACATAAAAAATCGATTATTAAGAACGAAACACGGACGAATTCCCATTAAATTTCAAAATACGCAAACCTAGCACAAATACACGATAGAACCCCCGAACAGAAAAAAAGAATAAAAATCCCAATAAATTAAAAAAATAAGTAGGAGTCATAAATCACATAACATTTCAACAAGGAGTAGAAACCTTTACAGCACTAGTACAAATAAAAGATAATTATGCCACTACAACAATTTTAAACTCAAATAACTACCCCGTAGAACTATCACTAACAAACCCAATTAACATAGAAGAATTAAATTTTAACGAAATGAAAATAGACGAAAACTTAGAAAACGATTACAACCCTGTAGAACACGACAAAATGTTAAGAGAAAACTTAGGTAACATTCGCTTCAATACCGACATTAACCAAGAAGAGCAGAGAGCAATTGAGAACTTATGTTTTAAATACCGCGATATATTCCATTGTGAGGGAATACCCTTAACCGTTACCAATACAGTTAAACATAATATTGAACTAACGGATAACAAACCAATTTTTACAAAAGCATACAGACTACCTCAGGCAAGCCAGGAAGAAGCCGATAGACAAGTAGTAGACCTATTAGAACAAGATATCATACAACACCCCATCTTACCATGAAGCAGCCCAGTATTAATAGTACCCAAGAAATTAGACGCCTCAGGCAAGAGAAAATATCGAATGGTATTAGAAAACTAAACAAAAAAACGGTAAAGGACAAATACCCATTACCCAATATCGCCGAAATTTTAGACAAATAGAAAAGTTTCAATATTTTTCAACACTAGATTTCGCCTCAGGATATCATCAAATATAAATGGACGAGAAAGACCGCGAAAACCGCATTTAGCACACTTAGAGGACACTATGAATATAAACGCATGCCATTTGGACTAAAGAACGCACCCGCTACTTTTCAGCAAGTCTTGGACAATATATTACGAACAATACACAACGAAAAATGTCTTGTGTATCTAGACGACATCATAGTTTATTCAACATCATTAGTAGAACACATACAAAGATTGAGAGCAGTATTCGAAAGATTAAGAAAGGCACATTTTAAAGTACAACTAGATAAGAGCGAATTTTTGCAGAAAGAAGTATCATATAACACCTCAAGGAATCATGCCAAACCACGATAAAACGAACGCAGTACTAAATTACCCCCAACTAAAAACGAACAAAGAAATTCAAGGATTTTTAGGACTTAGTGGTTACTACCGCAAATTCATTAAAGGTTACGCTCAGATAACCAAGCCCCTGACAACTTGTTTAAAAAAAGGAAATAAAATTGAACACACCCCAAAATTCATTAAAGCCGTAGACAAAACTTAAAGTATATTAACGAATCATCCCAAATTATAATACCCGGATTTTTCGAAACCATTTATATTGACAACAGACGCATCAAATGTAGCATTAGGCGCAGTACTAAACCAAGGAATAGTAAGTAGCAATAAACCAATCAGCTACGCATCCAAAACCTTAAACGAGACTGAACAGCGAGTTTGTCTCGAACTTACAAAATCGTTCCCAAGAAAAAATTATTGAATCTTCTTTGATAACTTTTTTACTGGTTTTCACATTGCTGAACAAGTCCCTGGAAAAATCTTTATATGAATGTGGAACTATTTGTATGAATAGAAAATGATCTTGCTAATGATAAGAGTTTGGCTTCCGGACAATATGTTTCTGCAAATTGTCGTGATATTTTGATTGCAAAGTGCAGAAATAGGGAAAGGAAATGTATAGTTGTTGCAAGTGCACAAGTACAAAACAGTACCAAAACTTCAACAGTTTTGCGTCTAAACGAAGATTTCGAAAGGATTTAGGTAGAGGGTCCCTTATCAATATAATAAAAATCGGGGAGGTGAGGCGTGAATATATTCGACCAGCTTCTTGCCTGTTACACCATAGGGTGGAAATCACGACGATGATGGTTGAAACTAGTATATCATTTTCCCGATGTGCATGTGCATGTGCAATCGTCAGTACATACATATTGCACAAAATAAATCGACAGAGATAAACCAGAAACCGAAATCTCATATTGCATTCAGAAGCATATTAGTGAATCAACTTCTGTGCGAATATTCTGACCGCAAACAGATGACCTCATGGTTGACCACAGAAACGAACAAGATAAAGAAGGCCGACGAATGTGCAATCACCGTTGAAAATGTTGAAGATCATTTACCTCATTTACCTAATTGAATTAGAACGATGATCATTCATCGGTTTTACGACATCAAACATGTAAGTTTTGAATAAAAATTAATTCTTTAAGACATCGAACGTGTACGTTCAAGTAATTTATAATTCATTTTGTGACATGCAATATGTAATATAGAATTTTGAATTTTGAAGCATAATTATTGTTTAGAATACTACGAAAACTAAAAGATCTTCGATATAAATAATCCTGATACAAGAGCAACTACTGACTTTAATCACTTAAAAATAAAATGCATTTTGAAAACTGATATTTTAACATCAAATGCAAATGGAACCATGAAGTATGTAATGTCTTTAATTAAGATAGAAATTAGATTTTGATAAGCGCTATTTGACAATAGCACCAGCAAAAATAAGTTTTGTTTTTTTTGTAACTTAAGTTAGAATAAGTTCTTAATTTTATAAAAATTATTTAAGAGAATAATTTCCAGGAAAATTTTGAGGTCAGAGTTTGAAACATTTTGACTAAATTACATGTGCAGCGTCGTAGGCCAATTACACTGACAAACAGCGTAATAAATGATTGATAAATTATTCACGTAAAAATCAAAAAAGATTTTGTACCTCACAGAGGTGACATTTGGGTTCAGTACTTGTTAACAAGGATTAGGTGAAGATTACTTTAATAATTAAACAATCATTAGGTATGATTTTCTGTCTAAGCTTAGCCTGTAAATTGTTTGTTTGGTAAGCACTATTTAGATTTGTTGAATGTAAGAGATTGTTAAGTTAATGTGTATAAAAGAAAAATGTTTTAAATGCATATATGTTTCTTGAGATTTCTGTGTTTCATTTCATTTTTGTAAATTCCACGGCATAATTTCTGTTGAACTAGCCACGCAAGGCAAAGGACACGGTAATATAGTTCATATTTGCATTCTCGTTAATACAATTTTGTGTGCACAAGTCACAGCATTAGCTTAATTTGTAGCTTACAATCCATGGGCGGGTCACGGCAATTAGCGACGACCAACGCGAAGCGGCCTTTTCACAGCAATATATATATATATATATATATATATATTGATGTGATAAAAGTCATAAGAGGTCATGGAAACCCAAATTCTATAAATGAAAAAAATTTAATTTCTAAATATTTAATTATTTCACCCTGTATAATATAAGCGTACTTCTTTGACATTAAAAGACAAAGTTCTTATTAATTATGTGGTTAAATTTCAGTGGATTGCATTTATGACAAACTATGAAAAGATCATAAAACTAAAAAGCATCATTTTAAATCAATTCTTTTCAGCCGCTTGAGCTATCTTGTGCAAATTTATTCTTGTTAAAGATACCTTATAAATCGTTTTAAAATCTGCACTTTATTAGAATACAAATCAAGCATTAAGAAAACAATTGCCATTAATATTTCCGTGCATTACTTAGTAAAACAAGCTTCATTTTAACATAGGTATGTTAGTTATGGAGAACACTAAATCCATATTTTATTAGGATGCAAAGCAATTGTAAGCTTGAATTATTTATGTAATAAATTTTCTGTGTGTAAAATATACGTTACAACAAAACGCACCTTCGGTGTATAAAAACAATATCAATCTAATTGCATTTACAAAGCCTAAAGACAAACCCCTCATTAACTAAATTGACTTTCGTATGTGTTGATATATCATTTAACTTCATTTTAAAAGATCAATACAAAGCCCGTTAATACATCAGCATAAAAACAATATCTATTTGTTGCATTCATAAAGCATGAAAACATTTTAATTTATTTTAAGAGTTTCTAAATTTAGAAATTTTCGGGTACATTATTGATAAACACAAATTCGTTATCAAATACTAAAAAATATTGTATAAACCAATTAATGGATAAACGCCGGTTCATGGAACCCGCGGACATTAAAATGCAATAAAATAAAACCGATATTAGATAAGTCAGTTTATTTGCTCTATGTATTTGGATAAGATAAAATGAGGCGCGACGATTAAACTCATGCATTAGACAAGGATAAACGACACATTTTACGATAAAACATAAATCATAAAATTGAGACTAATTTGATCGTTAAAGCGCGAAAGCGGTGTAAATTCTTACATCAGCGGTGATTAATGCTTCCAAATGAATCCACAAAAATCTCGAATTGAGATTATTTTGTATATAAACAGAAGTGATCGACATTCATGAATTCATTCCTTTCTGAATAAAAAAAAAATATGTAAGATTGCATTTAATTCGATTTGATTCTTTCTAAAGCCTAGTAACATGTAGAATTCGCAATTCGACATTCTTTCTGAACCAAACAATATGCTACATTTATTACGTAAGGTTTAAAGCAGATTTTTATCTTGTAAATTAGTTTACGACATGAAACATAAGTTTAAGTGGTTTCAAACATTGAAGTTATCAAATGCAATTATTTGAGGAAGCATCATTTGTTTTGTAAAATACAATGAAGATTGAACGTTTTTCGATATAAGAGCTACCTTGAGGTTCATTGATTAAAGATAAAAGATGCACTTTTTGATGGAGATTTAAGATGGAAATAGGGAGCGTTTTACCGTGAATTACGTTGGAAATGAGTTTTTAATAAGCGCTATTTGACCAAAAAAGTTGTATGTATAAAATTTTGATTTCTTTGTTTTTAACTGACAAAAATATTTAAGTATTTTGTAATTTAAGCTAGAATAAGTCTTAATCATATAATTTTTTGTGAAAACGGATAGAGTGAAGAGTTTTTGGCCAAACACGCTTACAAAGTGTGGTAATAAGAAATGGGCAAATTAACCAGCTATTAATTAGAAGAGCATTTTGTACATTTTAACAAAGATTAGATAAGAAATATTTTAATAATTAAGTAACTCGTAGGATTTATTTTCTGTAGGAATCTAAACTGTAAACTGTTTATAAATTTTTTTGTATAAAAGAAAAAATGTTTTTGAATGTATATATTTTATTTGATAAATTTCACAGTATAATTTCCGTTGGGCTAGTCAGGCAAAGCAAAGCAAAGTAAAGAAAGGAAGGGTAAAATAATAATTTTAAATTTCCCATCGCTGTACCTAAATCACAGTATAATTTGGGCAATTCCCCAACCACGAGTAGCTCTTTAATATTTACATCCGTAATAGTAATGTTTACAGATGAAGTTAGACCTCCGCCTGTTTTATACATTTTTCTCTTATCTTCTGCAAACTTGTTTTTCGTATTTTTTCAAATTATTATATTTGCCACGAATAGTTTTGGCAGATTTAATGCAGTCACACAAAACGTTAAATTCAGTGAAAATTATTTCCCACACCTTTTGTCATAGGTTAAATAAAGTTAGAATTTTGTTTTTCTTTCCAGGTGACAGCGTCCCTTCACTTATTTTCTACAATATGTTTGTATTTTTTTAGCACAGAAAGCAAAACATTTATTTCTGCTTGCGTAAAATTAGTGCCGCGTTTACTTTCTGCCTGATTTTACAGAGTAAACTGTCTACTGCTATGATCTAAACTATACTTAAATATTTAGTAATATGCTTCGAGAATGTTGTCTTTCTATAGGACTTTTGCACTGGGCACTTGACAAATGTCAGCATACTGAATATAGCTGCGTTTTTAATCTCAAAGTTAACTAAAATCTAAGTTATAAAACTTGTAAAACTCATTTAAGAAAGGTGCGACTCAATCTTTAGTTTAAGGTTTAAGTAAACTGAAGATTTTAACTGAACCTATAATATCGGCCTTCTGTTTGTACTTTTAGTTAGCCAATCTTAAGTAATTGGTAAACACAGTAATAAAGGATGGGAGAAAATGGTGATAATGTACAAACGTGACACTAGCGTTATTTTGCTGCACTCTAACTTATTTAGCTGTTAATTTAAATACAGATTAACTACATATTTAGATAAACACTTATTAACTAATTAACTTTCGGCCTATTTGTTTATTAAGGCGAAACAGTACTATAAATCACGTTCGCGACTGAGATATATCTAACTTCAATTGCTCCAACCGATTAATATTGGTCTTTCTCTAGAACCTTCTAGCACAATGTAGAAAAAGTTTTGAAGTGCCAAACAAATCCTTGGCGTTGGCAATGTGTTCAGCTTCTATTAGAAGGTGAATGGGTTAGAAATACTGAATATGTCTCTGGTGATATAGGCAAAAGTAAAAAGTGCCACATCGTTTGCAAAATGTGTATCATCCTAGGTGTATCAAAATTTTGTAATCTAGTCATTCCTTTTTATGGAATATCTATTATTGTTCTAAATATAACTTAAGTATCCTTAAACATGGTAAACTATTGTGCATTTAAGTGTGACACCATAACAAATAAGAAATAATACGCAAACCGTTGTCACACACAATTGTTAAAACCATCCATTATTAGAAGTATGTAACATACTGTTTTAATATCGTTCTAATTAGTTCTATGAATTCTAAAAATAGTTATTTTCTAGTTTAATTTTAGCATTCTAATTATTAGAATGCAGGTCTTGGAGCGAACGGCTTCAAGACTACCCAAATAGCGTCTTAGCGAAGTTTCCAGGAAGATCTAATCCAAGAGTCAATCAGTTTTCTAAAGGCACTTACTTTAAGGGCACTAAACACGTCAGATTAGTTGCTATCTATGATTAGATGTCAATCATGCTTTAGGATCTTATTTATGTCAGGGTGGTCTGAAGCAATTTTTCAATTAGCGGAGCACTCAACTAAAATTAGTTCCGAGATCTACTTGTGTGGCTAGCTTAGGCAATGGGCAGTTTAATTAATCTTAAAGATTTACGACCGGCGTATCCTAAGCCGAGTATGAGCGCCAAGAAAGGGGTTATTTTTCAATTAACTTAAATGTATATAAGGATGCCAGCCGGTGGGAATCTAGGTTGTTTATTTCCAGACGCGTTAGAGTCTGAAGCTCGTGGTCTTGCAAGATTGAGTAAGTGTTTTATTTCTCTGAATTCAAGTGCGTGCCGTTATGTTCAAAGTTAGTTTATTTTTCTGAGTAAGTAATTATTATATATGGTATTACTATGAACTCAAAGCTGTGTTATGCATCATAAGTCATTTATTTGTTTAAATACAATATCTGTCGACTTTCATAACATACAACTTCGGGTTAAATCTCCGTGCCAGTAATTTTATCCCGTTAAGGTTATTGTTAAAGACCGCATCTTTTGAAGGGTTTCTTATTTTATTGTGTTTCGACGTTGTCCGATGCTTGTAATAACTAAGCCACGAATTCCGTTATTGTACTATTTGACCCGTGTGAAGGTCGTGTTTTTCCTGTTATTGATGACCCCGGGATTAAAGGAAGGTCGTTTCAGTATGCAAGTTAGTTAGACTACGGTAGCGTTAATTAATTATATGTATTGGGGTGTTTGCACCCAGAACTGTTGTTAATATTCATAAAATAAGGACTTTAGAATGGTTTAGTTAAGTTGTGTTTGTGCTAACCGGAGACTTAATAACATTTGGCCCTGTGAAGTGACGTATTTTCTGACGTATTTTCCTGCAATCTTAGTTCATCGCCACGAACAAAGTGCGAAGAGAGCTATTACCGCGATCGGTCCATGGGCCGTTTAATTCCCATGGTGGCGCCCTATTGTAAATATTGTTAATCACTGTATAATTTTGTATGCATATGTAATTAGGTTAAGTTAGTTAGTAGGCCGTTTAATAAAACAATTGGAATTTTGTCTTAGTGTGTTGTTGTTTAATGAACCTCCCCTTCTCACCGACTGCAGCAGCTGCGAGGCAATGTCCCGAAACGTGAGGGTACTATAGTGTTAGAGGTCCTTCCCATTTATTATTTATTATTAATTAGATACCCTCACGCGGTAGGTAAATATTTTAATTACAAGTATACAGTATGGGTAATATTTATACATTTAATTATAAAAAATAATTTATTTTGTGATTGTTAATGATAACCACGGTACACTTTATTTACTATTTTATTAAAAATTGTTATAAAAATGCATACTTTATATATTTAAATGTTGTAAATAAGTAAATTGCTTTGGATAGCATTATATAAAAAGTTAGTAGGGTGCGCAGTGCCAAAAAAATTAATTTACTTTCAATTTGTACAACGAAAACTTAACTTATATCCTAAAAACTAAGTTCTTTTTTGTTATCTTCCATTGAATTATTAAACCGTTTATCTTCTAGATATTGCTATAACAAACTGTATACTTGCGTGTGACTCTTTAAAATGCATAAAAATGCAATACAAACGTAATTAAATATATGTTATACTTGTGCTACTAATTTTACCGTTATAGGTTATGATAGCTATAGAAAGATACATCTTCTAAATGCTGTAATAAAGAAATAGCAAACGTGTGTCTAATTTTGGGTCACAGTTTGTAAATTCATTTGTGCTTTTTAATTTTTGAAAATTAAGTCAAAACTATAGTCGTTTCGTATTGATACTAAAAATGCATCGTAATAAACATTTATAATACATGTACTAAATATAAATAATTATTTTGATTGATATTTGACTTTAATTTGGCATACTTAAAAGTTTTGTACAGGTACTATCCCAACTTATATCTGTCAATGTTGATAGAACGTTATAATCCAAGCCACATTGAATTCTAGAGCTAGCTAGATATACGTTGTTATAGTATTGAAGCATACGATTACAGACAGTGATTCATAAGAAAGCTTGTTTGGTTTTTAACTATATTCTACTAGTACACTAACCAGGTGTTAATACCAAATACGATTGGTGCCACTTGGTGTCACTGACGACTCCAACGCGTAGATATCCTTTCCCTTCGTAGCATCAATTGGTATCCTGTCTAATTTCATTTCTTTTGTTTGACAGTTGTCGTGCCTGTTGATCTCTTTTCTCTGTTTCAGTTTTAAATATAGATTTGTGATTATTTGAGTTTTATTCACCAAAAGCATTTTAGGCCAACGTTTTTATACTTTTTCAGCATGGTAAGTTTTATAAATAAGAATTTAGCTGAGTGTTTTGAAAGAAGTGATAAAAATGGCGTTAATAATGATTGACATCATTGTCGTTTTGTACTACTATTTCAGAAAGCTATTTCTAACTGATAAGAGTCCGATTAGAGCACAATGAAGATCCTTTAAGTAGCTATCTGAAACGTTCCCAGTGTTTTATTCACTTATAAAGTTTTCTGCATACGAATTGTGACTAACTAGAAACACCTTTTATTAATTTCATAATACTGCATTGAGGTTCAAAAAAAATCACAACTTGGCTTGATTACATGCAGTCAATGATGGTGCAATAAAATTGGGTATTTGATGGACGCTGCTGAGTATTAAGTATGATATTCTTGGAAGCATTTATATGCCATCTTTACAAATACAAATATAACTGTGTATTTTAATAAAATCATCCTTATTTAAAGGTTATTTTAAAACTTCAAATGTTTCAAAAGTTAATTCTTCGCGTAAAAAGTTTTATTTTTAAAAAATATTAATCCAAACATTATATATTCTTTTATTAAATTTTTATTTGGCAGTATTTACTTACGTGCAAAATGTAGTTTTTAACTTAAGGAGTTTTTGTGTATAATATTGATAGAGATATATTTTAGCTTTCTGAATATGAATCGGAAGGAGATAGTATTTCATAAAATCTGATAATGCCAAGCAGCTAAGCTTACGTTTACATAATGTTCCAACCTATGTTTGCTAAGCTGTCTCATTTTCTGGAAACTTTAATTTATTATGTCTTGGTTTCCTCTTGAATAGTATACAGGTAGTTCAGATCCTTAAAGCAAAAGAACAGATTTTCTGATTATCAAGTTTATTCTGTACGACTTCCGTGCTGATACAGTATAAAAAATTGACAAAATCAATAGTTTTCTTGAGAATTCTATAAGTTCAACTCTATAACTGCAAAAATAAATAGTTATAGTTGAAGAAATTCCATTAAAATTTGATAATTCTGGCTTTTTAAAATAGTTCTCAAATGAGTGTAAAAAAGATTGTGGATGCTAGTATGTTTGTATTGCAACATGTAGAACTGCCACATACGTCGTATTTTTAGGGATTGGAATGATTTGTCAGACGAAATCTTATAGAATTTTAAAACAGTATAATTAAATAAAGACCCGGCTCGCCTGCAGTGTTATTGAAATAATAGGTTTGTGCAATGTTCTACTCTCGATATTATTCTGTTTTCTGTGTGTTTGTATCTGTATCATTAGATAATTTAAAACTTTCTATGAGTCTGATCTCTGAGATTATACCTACATTAAAATAACCACTATCCTTTATTGCAATCTATGGATACCATTTTTACGTGCTTATGCTTAATTCTAGGTTGGATAAGTACAACTAGTTTTCGATGTCATTCCTGTCACCAATCACTGCACAATGGCGTTTTCAACTGAATACACACACAATATCAACAATACGTACATAGTCCCCGAGATAACTTGAGGGCTGCTTAGAGCATACAGGATGCCTTATTGACATATCAGGTCCTCCTGAATCGAAGACTTCCTATTTAGGATTCTTTGTTTCCTCAGTAGTCCCTAATAGTTCCACCTCCAGTGTTAGAACGGGTTCTATTAAGACGCCTCTCAATTCCGGTAACTGAGTTCTTGCTCTTAACTTGTCCATGTGGTGCTTGAAAATGTTTCCGTCAAGAGTAACTACTTCATAACATATCGGCCCAGTTGGTTTGACTATCATTGAGGCAACCCACTTCTGTCCGCTAGACATAAGATCTGACGAATACATTCTCCTTCGCTTCCAACATCCAGGTTGCATCTGGTTTTGTTTGCGACTCTTGGGACTACCTTATTGAGCATTGTGCTGTCTTCGGCCTATCAGTCTGTTGGTGACTTTCCAGTAATGCTATGAGGTTATCGCCTGTTGGATTATTAAGTAGCATGTTATATGTAAAGGAATGCCATTCCCGAACAACTTTTCATAGCATTTTTGAAATTCTGAACTATGCGCTCACTCAGCATGTCGATTGCTGCTCGGATAGGTTGCCAGAAATGTCTGTCAGGTGCCATTTTTACTCTGAAATTCTTGGAAGTCGCGTGACATGAATGCCCTTCTATTATCTGAAATACAAACATTACTACTATATTGGGAAGTTATTTTAAATTCTTGCAATTTGTTAAATAAGTGTATCGTATTAATGAAATTACCCAAAACAATATTTATTAATATTTAATATATTAGAAACAATGTCAGTAATTATATTTCGACAGTACTACTCACTACTCGTGACTGCATCATCATTGACATAACAAAAACGGTGTGTATCATTACGCTGCCACCACCATACAAATTAATCACAACTAAATTTATATAAACAGCAGTAGCTTATATTAGAATGCTGGTATCGCATCACATTATTCTAACATGCCCCCATGATGCGAGACAGTATATAAAAAACAAACTTATTCTAAGTTCAGACAATCTCGAAATTTATAAAATTGTACTCTACCTAGAGGTTTCGTGAACATATCAGCAATATTATCTGTACTAGCAACTTTTACAATGTTCAGTACATTTTTTGTAACAATCGTGAACAAAATGTAAGGTGATATTTATGTTTCGAGTTTTTAGTAAAATTACAATAATTAGCTAAAGCTATTCCGCCACTATTATCCTCGTACATGCTGACAGGTAACATTTCATCATTCTTAAAACCTAAGTCTTCAAGCACTCCTAACAAATACCAAACTTCCCGTGTAGCTTCTGCTAAGGCATAGTATTCGGCGTGGGTAGATGCTCTTGAAACTACTTTTTGTTTAATAGTTTTCCACGCAACTGAATTTCCAAAAATTCTAACAACGAATCCTGTTGTGGATTTGCTATCAGTAACATCTGAAGCCCTATCTGAATCTATGTAACATTCTATTATGCTACAACTATTATTATGATATACTAGTTTCTAATAGCTGCTCTGGTACAAATAGATTAGCACCCTTAATGCATATTTAAAATGCGTTTTGTTACAACCATTTTGAAATCTACTCAAATAATTTACAGCGTATGCTATATCTGGACGTGTTCCTGATGTAATATATAATAAAGCTCCAATTAGGTTTCTATACCCTAAGCTTGAATCATTTTCACTTATGCTTAATTTTAAATTTTGTTTCATTGGTGTATAGTATGGGTTTGTGTTGACAACGTTATATTTTTGTGCTAGCCACTCTATATATTTTGTTTGTTTTAGGGACATATATTCTTACTTACTATCATATGAAATACCTATTCCTAAATAATTACTAATTTGGCCCAAATCTTTCATTTTAAATTTTGAGTTCAATTCTGTCTTAACTTTTTGAACTTTGCCAATGTCATCCGCACAGATTAATAAATCGTCAACAAACAGTATTAAGTATAGTTTCTGATTGTGACATATATACAAACATGAATCATGTTGTGAACGTTCAAATCCTAATGTAATTATAAATTCATTAAAGAATTCATACCAATTTCTCGGACTTTCGGTTAAACCATACAGAGATTTCTTTAATTTATATACCCGATTTTCATTTGTTTCAAATCCCTTAGGTTGTTCTACATAGACATCAGACCTTATGTCGCTGTTTAAAAATGCTGTTTGTACATCCATTTGCTCAATCAAATAGCCTTTTTGACACATACACGCTAATAAAGTTTTTAAAGTACTCATCCTCGCTACTGGAGAATAAACGTCGTCTAGTGTACTTTCCTGTTGATATCCCCTCACAACCAATCTCGCTTTATATACTTCATTTTCTTTTATTTTATACAACCACTTAAGATTTGCTCGTTTTCTGGTGCATCTACTAGCTCTCATGTATTAGCTTTATTCAAACAATCAAATTCATTTTTCATCGCATTCAACCATTTACCCTTCTTGTTGCTGTTTATCGCTTGTTCATAATTTTCGGTAACATCCATACTACAATCATCATCATTAGGTCTTCAGTCCTGGAACTGGTTAGACTACTACAATATGCTGCATATAAAACATAATCTTTGTACTTTTCAGGCATTTGTCTCCATCTTTCTGTTTTTCTTGTCTCATTCATTTCCTCTTTTGTACCATTCTCAGATACTTGTTCATTCACAATTCTTTCTTCCCTTTCGACTTTAACTGTACTATCATCTACATTTATACATGACATATCTGGTTCAATTATTTTAACATTTCGTACTTCTACAACCCTATTTGCAACTAGCACTCTGAATCCCATATCAGTGTATCCTACTAATATTCCCTTCACACTTTTATCATCCTGTGTCTTGCGTTTTTCTTCCGGTACTTTCACATATACATGACTTCCATACATATACAGATTTTTTGCATTGGGTTTGTTTCCAAAGAAAATTTCATATGGTGTTTTGCGCTCCTTTGTTGCGGAGGTTATGACCCTATTACTTAAATATGTAAATGCCATGACAAATTCTGGCCAATATTCCTTACCTAGACCTGATTCTTTTCATAAACAACGGGCTTTATCCATTAATGTTCGGTTAAAACGTTCTGCTGTACTATTTAATTGGTGCTCATAAGCTGGGCTTGGCCTAATTTTGAACCCTTTTTCGTTTGCAAATTCATAGAACTTTTTATTTAGGTACTCTTTACCGTTATCACACCTTACCCCACATACTTTGTTGCCGGTTAAATTTGTTACACGATTATGGTAGGACTTAAAGTATGAAAACACTTCAGATTTGTGCTTGATGCAGTACACTCTAGCAATGTGGCTATCACCATCAATAAAGGTTACAAAATAATTTTCTCCACCATAACCAGTTACATCAAAAGGCCCTTTCACATCTGTATGTATTATTTGACATATGTACCTCGCTGGATTAAGATTATTTTCAAAGCTTTTACTAGCCATTTTGCACTCTAAACAATATTCACAATTAATTTGTAACTGTTCTAAATTTTGTGGTAACCCTTCTGATAATTGGTCTCTCATAATGTTTAAATCCTTAAAATTAACATGTTCTAAAATACGATGCCATTTTTCCTTTTTAACCAGTGTTTTTGTAAAATTTGCAACAGTGGTCTCGATATTATTATTTACTGACCCACACAATTCATACAATTTTCCCTGTTTACATGCAATAGCCACTATATCACCTGTACTATTATAAATAATTGCTTTATCACGCCAATAATCAATACCATTGTGGGCACTTGTTATAGATGAAACACTAAGTTTAGACCCATCTCTGGCACATAAAATACATTTTTAATATCTATAGTTGATTGAGTATTATTAACCTGAAATTTACACAAAATATTCCCTACCTTCAGAGCTTTAACACTGTCCCCATTTCCCATTTTAACATCAATTGGCTTACTCAACATAACAAATTCATAAAAATATCTATCGCTAATAATTACAACCACTATCTATTAAAAAATTGATATTTTCTTGTGATTTAGTTTCATTGACGTTAGCTTTAGGTAGACTTACTTCGATGTGAAACGTACTTACATTTGGTTGCTCCTCTTTGTTGTTACATACCTCTGAATTTTCAACAAACCTGTTTTGTCCATTATTCCATTGGAAGTTTGTGCCTCGTCTATTGTTTCTATGCCCATTTGGATGAGAAACAACTCTGCTTGCTCCTTGTGCATGCCCATAATTGGTCTGTCTGTTATTTGAATACCAGTATCTTTGCACGTGCTCTAATTTCCCACATTTGTAACACCTAGCTTCGTGTTTAGGATTTTCCCTCTTATTACTGTCACTTTTGTTGAATTTTAAATACATGCGAGTCCCTTTTACCTTCGTACGTATCACTTCCTGACCTTTTTTGTTTTCTACATTCCGCTCTAAGTGTTAACTTTTCTCTTACATAATCTACTGTGTGCTGCTGTTCCGGTAGCAGGTCAACTGTTTCAGTTATGTACTCGAGGGATTCAGGCAACGCCATTAATAAATAACTTAACTTTCGTTTACTGTCTACTACACCTCTTACATTTATGTAGTCTTTAATTAACCGTTCAAACATACAAAAGAATTCTTCTAAATCCTTTGTCTCATCATACACTAACTGACTAAGTTTCTTTTCAATCATAATTTGACGGCTTTGTGATTTCTTTTGGTACAAATTATCAAGCTTGGCGATCATTTCTTTGGCGGTTTTACATTCAATAATTAGGTCAACGTCCACTGCATTTGCGAAATAATTTTTGACACGTATTTCCTTCGCTTTCCAATCTGTTGCAGTTATATCTTCGGTCGAACGTCATTTTCCACGACTTCATTACACCTTTTAAGCTCCAATAACAACATAAAACGATATCTCCATTTATCGTAATTTTCGCTTTCCGGATTAAATTTCGGTATTTGCAGGCAACTGCCTTCCATTTGCTCATCCGCCATTTTTTTATATAACAGCTTTCTTATCGCACACGTACTAAAAAACTTTTCAATCTTTTTCAGACTTATTTACTTACTCTCCGTTTTCAAATCAATACCACCTGCTTTGCTACCATGTTAAATAAGTGGATCGTATTAATGAAGTTACCCAAAACAATATTTATTAATATTTAATATATCAGAAACAATGAAAGTAATTATATTTCGACAGTACTACTCACTACTCGTGACAGCATCATCATTGATATAACAAAGACGGTGTCTATCATTACGCTGCCACCACCATACAAATTAATCACAACTAAATTTATATAAACCGCAGTAGCTTATATTAGAATGCTGGTATCGCATCACATTATTCTAACAGTTTATCGTTTTTTAATTTTTTCAGAAATTCAAAAAAATCATTTTGAAATTTTTCTTCAAATAAAAAGGCATCATCATCATCATTTTGTTTTCGACTTTACTTAAAGTATGTTTGACACAGCTCTAACTTCCTTTCTATTCTGTGCTAATCTAAAACGTTCTACATACCCTTCACAACCTAGATTTCTAATAAATTGACTAATATAGCTTGGTCTAGGTCTTTCTATACTCTTCTATTTTTTCTTATCTACCTGGCTCTACATAGATATTGGCAACCTGATAGTTGTTAAAGAACTCCAACATGTTTACATTATTCCCATTTATAAGGAAATGAAATATTAACTGGTATCCCGTCTAAAAAAGGAAAAGTGTTCAATTATATATTATGGTAAGGCTTAAGCATCGAATTGCTGCTAACATGCCAGACTGCTAACTAATTGTGAGTTATGTCACGGAGACGTTAATTAAGTTATATGTTATGGTAAGGCTTAAGCAACGAATGGCTGCTAACATGCCAGACCGCTAACTAATTGTGAGTTATGTCATGGTGAAGTTTATTAAATTAAATGTTATGGTAAAGCTTAAGCAACGAATCGCTACCAACATGCCAGATCACTAACTAATTGTAAGTTATGTCATGGTGACATTTAGTTAACTGACTTTTATTTTATTTTTTTTGTTATGTTTTCGAACTTACTTAAGGTCGGTTTGGCGCAGCTCTAAATTCTTTTCTATTCTGAGCTAGTCTAAAAAGGTCTACATGCCCTTCACAACCTAAATCTCTAATAATTTGACCAATATAGCTTTGTCTAGGTCTTCCTACTATATTTTTATTTGGTGGTCTGTAATCTAAGACCTTACTAAATAGTCCCTCATGTCTTACCTGGTGCCCGATCATTCTATCTCTCCTGACCTTTAATTGTTTCCACATTCAGGGTTCCTCACCTATCCTTCTATAAATTTCCTCATTTGGTACTCTATCTGTCCAACTAAACTTTAACATTCTCCTATGACACCAAGTTTCAAAAGCTTCTATCTTTTCTTATCTATCTCTTTAATTGTCCCAGTCTCACTACTGTATAATAGAAGGCTACATACGTACGACTTTAAGAAACTTTTTTTATTATGTAAACTAATACTATTAGCTATTAGTAAGTCTTTCTTTTTTAAAAACATTTTTTTAGCTTGAGCTATTCTAGCTACTATATCCCTTCTGCTACGTCCGTCCTTTGTAATTATACTACCTAAATAGCAAAATTCATCTACTTCCTCTAACTCGGTATTACCTATTTTTAATTTTGGTTTAGAACTAGGCTGTAACTCACTTGTCATTATCTTTGTCTTTTCTGAGTTAATTCTCATATTATAGTTACTCTGTAGTATCTCATCTAAAATATTTAAAACTCTCCTAACTCTTTTCTAGACTCTGCTATAATGGCTATATCATCTGCAAAACGTAACATGTCTATTTTATGTCCCTGTACACAAATTTTTATCTCTTTTCTCTCTCTAGCTAAGTTTAAAGCTTCCGCAATATAAACATTAAAAATCAAGGGAGGTAGTATACAGCGCTGTCTAACACCATTTCTAATCTTAGCTTCCTTTTCTATTTCATCAAATCTAATTACTATGCTTTGGTTTTTATATAGACTTGTAAATAATTTTTCTATCCCTATGAGAGATTCCTAGTTTTCGCAAAACCCTTAACATAACAATCCAATTAACCCTATCAAATGCTTTTTCTAAATCTACAAACGCGCACTGAGTCCTCTTATTTTTTTGTAACCTTTTTTCGATAATTACCCTTATCATTAGTATCGGTTCTCTAGTCCCTTTGTCTTTACGAAAACCATATTGGTCTTTGCCTAAATAGTTCTCAGTTAAAGCTTTTACTCTATTTTTAATTATTATTATTAGTATTTTGGTAGCGTGGGAAATTAAACTAACCGTTCTTCTCACACATATCAGCTCCTGACTTTTTTTGGGATTGGGATAATAATTTTTTTTTAAATCTATTTGAAATCTATTGGGACCTCGCCTGTGTCATATATTACTTTTACTAGTTCATATAATCTGTCTAAAGTTTTCTGACTTGCATATTTTATTAATTCTGTGGGTATATTGTCTATCCCCAGCGCTTTATTTAGTTTAAGATCCCTAACAGCTCTATTAAATTCCTCTCTTAATATTGAGAACCCTATTTCTAAATCTTCTTCTTGTTCGTACTCTAACTCATCCATATCGTCTCTTTTATATAAATCTCCTAAATATCTTTTCCATCTACCTGCTACCTCAACTTTATTTATTTGAAGCTCATTATTCTCATCTTTAATGCCATTATATTTTTTCCTATCTTCCCCAAAAAACTTTTTAACTGCCTTGTATGCCCTGTCAGTCTTACCTACTCTCAAATCATCTTGTATTCCCGTACAATTCTCTTCTATCCATTTATTTCTAGCTTTTCTACACTCTTATTTCTAACTCTATGATATTTTTGCTTACTTTCATTATCTAATTCTCTGAAAATTTAAGCTTTCTTCTATTCTCTATTAAAACTAATATCTCCTTTGTTACTCAGAGTTTTCTCGCTTCTATTTTTTCTTACCTATAGTCTGTGTTGCTGTATCATGTACGTCCCTTTTTATTTCTTTCCGTCTATTTTCTACATTCCCTCCTATAGCTATCTCTTTGATCTTATTATCTCATACTTGTTTATATTCCTCTTTTACCTCACTATCATTAAGCCTACCTAGATCCCATCCCTCTCTTTTAACCTTTCTCAATTTTTTTAATTTTAGCTTACACTTCATTTTAACTAAGTTATGATCGCTATCTATGTCAGCCCCTGGATAACTATGACAGGTTTTAACTTGGCTTCTAAATCTTTCTATAACTAAAATATAATCTATTTGGTATCTACCCCTATCACCTGATGCTTTCCAGGTATATCTTTTTCTAACATGTTGTTCGAATAGGGTGTTTACAGTTACTAATCTGTTTCTGGCAAAACTCAACTAATCTTTCTCTTCTATCATTTCGTTTATTATACCCAAATTTTCCTACCATTTTTCCCTCACTACCTTCTCCCACTGATGCATTAAAATCGCTCATAAGTATTAAATTCTCATCTCCCGTTACTTTTCTCACTATACTATTTATATCCTCGTATACTTTTTCTACTTCCTGATCCTCATACTGAGTTGTTGGCAAATAAACTTGTACTAAAACAGTGTCTGTGGGTTTCATACTCAATATAACCATAATTATTCTTCCACTAAATTGTAAGTACTCCTTAACTTTACATCCTAATCTTTTACCTAACACTATTCCTATCCCTGCCTGTCCATTAGTTGAAGAAGTTGTAATTATTCTATAAATATCTTTCCAAAAGTCATTACTATCTGGCCTTCTCACCTCACTTATACCTAAAATATCCAGCTTTCCTTTTCTCATTTCGACTAATAAATTCGTTAACTTCTATACTCTAAGTAATGACCTTACATTCCAAGTCCGTATTACTAAATCGAATCGTTGTTTTAAATTCCTGCGATGACGAGCCCCAAGTACCCCTCCCGGAGATCCAAATGTGGGGGGTATTTTACCTCCGGACAAGAATTTTACTTGTGAGCTCTCCATCATACATAGTTCATGTTTTAGGCCATGCATACCTGGGAAATATTGTGGTAGGTTTCCATATCTTTCCACAGCGCAGTTTTTAAAGATTTTAGCAAAAAGCCGTATCTGTCACAACCAACCCCCAACAATCTTGTATATTATTGAGGATCGCCCAAGACCAACCGACTCTCCTCCGATATCTTTTAGCCAGCAAGACTGCTGTGGCTTTTAATCGCCTTTTACGATAAGCAGGCTTATAATAGTAGTATTCTTTGTCCCCTACTATAGGGAGAAGGTAAAGGTAGCAATTATGAATGCAAAAATTATCGTGGGATGTCTGTTGAGTGTACCCAGTAAAGTGTATGAAAACAAAATTGTGATTGAGGGAGTTTGCAAGAGAATGCAGAGCTAGATATAAGACGTTCAATGTGATTTTATTCCTGGAAGAGGATGTGTGGATCAGATGTTTGCAATGTCGAAAAGTGTATGCATGCCAGAGAGAAAGTGTATGCAGCATTTGTAGATTTAGGAAAGGTGTATGATTCTGTGAATAGAAGTGAATTATGGAAGGCGCTACATAAATACGATGTAAACAGGTGCTTGATAAAATCTATCAGAGCGATGTACGACGGCAGTAGAGCATGTGTACGAGTGAATGGTTTCATGGGGCATTAGAGGCATTAGAGTTTTTCATCTTGATGTTTTTATGCTCCCTATCAAATTTCATCTGTTTTTATTGCTACTCTTGTTTTTGTAATGATACATTTTAATCACCTCGAAGTGATAAACAACAAGTAGCTAGGAATATGATAATGGTTATAGCTTTTCTATAACACCATACCAATGTTTTTGTTCCATTTCCAATATTGTCTGCTGTGCATTATCAATGATGGCTTTTGTTTGGAGCAATATCGTCAGTTTCTTCATTGTTTGAAAGCTCTCAAATGCGATAAGGGAGTCCCATGCTTCCTTAGTGTATCCAATATATGTCTGCAATCGGAAAAACAAATAGTATCTGTCAATTTTGTATTGAAGTCTTTATCAAAAAGTATACAACAAAAATAGAACATACTTTTTAATTGGCATGAATATAACAACCAGTCTGTTTGCCATTCTTTAAGCTCCTTTGGAAAACATTGGCCATCTTCATTTTGTAGGAAAGATTCCTATTTGGTAACATAGTCTATAGATATATATGGAAATGTGTTGCTAAATAATCTATGTTTCTTCTGGAAAATGTTACGATCCATTTTGCAGGATCAATTAAATCTGTATCAACACTATCAGATACACCATGCGTTAGTGGAGGTAAATGAATTGGCTCAGAATAGCTATCATTTATATTTTCTACCTCAATTTTCATATGATAAAGCCTTCAGTAATAGTACATGGTTCAGGATCGCTCTTATAAAACAAAAGGCGAGCGTGCATAATAATAAAAATATTCATTTATTAGACCATAATCGTTCCAAATGGGGGAGAAAATTAATACATGAAGATTCAGAAATTTAAACCGTAACAAGCACGCCATGTCAAAAATATTTACTAGAATCATTGTACAAAGACGGATGGAAAAATCGGCTGAAAAAATACTAGGAGAAGATCGATTTGGGTTTAGGCAAAACAGAGGAATACGGGACGCTATTTTAGCTCTGAGGGTGATAATGGAGAAGACAATAAAAAAGAGAGAAAGCGTGTATGTAGGGTTTGAAGATCAGGAAAAAGCATTCGACAATGTAAAATGAAAAAAAGAGTGGAATGAGTTTTAGAGACTAACAAATAGTACATAGCTTATTCAAAGAGAAAACAGTGTAATAGAATTAGAGCAGGAATGTAGAAAAATAAATATTAGGAAAGGGTGAGACAGGGATGTGTTAAGTGGCAGAACAGATTTAAGCTGAACTTACATCTTGAGACTTGTATTAGGTTGTGTATATAGTGTATTATATTTGAATATGGTAACAAGTAACAATAAAGACTACTATTACTACACGTTAATTTTTAACTTGTAGATCGAAGAGGCAATGAATACTGTCAAATGCTGAAATACATTTGAAATTATTATGCAGGGACAAAAGATTGATATGCTTAGATTTGCAGATGATATAGCGGTATAGCATCTAGCAAGGAAGAGTTAGAAACAGCTCTTAATGAAATGGAAACAGAGAGATACGTTATGAAAATTAACAAAAATTAAACTAAAGTATTAGTATGCAAAGGAAGAGAAAATAAATCAAAAACTAGGATACAAACAGGAAAGGAGAATTAACAAGAGGTTAAGAATTTCTGCTACCCAGGAAGCCCAATAATGCAAGATGGGAGAAGCATAAAAGATATAAAACAAGGTCGTGCTACATTTAACAAGAAAAAGCAACTACTGTGTTCAAAGACAACAAACATAGAAACAAGGAAAATATTTCTTAAAGCATATTTGTGGAGAATAGCACTGTACTGCAGTGAAACTTGAACAGTAGGAGAAGTTGACAGGAAAGAGGTAGAAGCCTTTGAAATGTAGGCTGTTGGAATTTCAGGGAAATGTGTAGGTTAGCTCAAATTAAGAAGCAATGGAGGTATGTGGCTAATCAGTTCCAGGACTGAAGACCTAATGATGAAAGGTTAAGGTTAATTTACTATCGAAGTAGATGTCATCTTTAACATGTAGTAGCCATTACAAGATAGAATTGCTGAACACGCAGTCACAATGTTGTATATTAGTATTCCTGGTGAAAGTCATGATATTTAACTTTTGTGCATTCAAGAAAAACCTGTTGTTGTCATCACATCAGTTATGAAACTTTTTTTAATGGGATTTAGACATCTTCTTTAACCCAACTACACATCAAGACCTAAAGGTGAGCATTTGTAGTGTGAAGACACCCCAATTAATTGTTCATGCTGGGGTGGTGTTGGATTCATTCTTTACGACTGTGGACTCTCTACCCAATAATATAACTGCACTAACTAAACTCTTCCCCGTAACCATTTGTGATATAGATAACCAGGAACTGCCTTCTGGCGTTTCTTTGGGTTATATTGGATACTAGATTTTCCTTTTACGGTGTTCTTGATTGATTTCCTCTTGTTTAGTTGTTGGGATTGCTCTGGGATATGTGATATAGATAACCTGGAACTGCCTTCTGGCGTTACTTTCAGTTATATTGCATACTAGGTTTCCCTTTTACCGTGTTCTGGATTGATTTCCTCTCTTTCAGTTGCTGGGATTGCTCCGGAGCATGCTTGTTTACCGCACTCCAGCTTTCTTTCGTTTTCAACATTTTTGTAGATTACATAAATTGGGAATATTTTGCCCCGCTATCTCCTCTATTACTGTCCTTTCCTCATTTCATCTGATATGTGTTCTGCAGTATCTTCTGCATGGCATTGTATACATTTGGTGGTTGTACCGATTTTAAACCGATGCAGATGTCTGGAAGCAGTCATAACTGGTCAGTATTTGGGTTATGTGAAAGTTCATCATATTGGCCTGTAGTACTTGTTATGTTATGGTTTACGTTTTTCGCTCAGCACCAATTTTGCTGTTTTCCATTCTACTGAGAAATAACCGTCCATTAGCATTTTATTTAATGCTCTTAGGCATGTGTCGGTGTGTGCTTTGGCAATAACTTTCACTATTTCCGGCTGTATGCCTCTCAGTTCAGGGGCATTACTTTCATTTTATTTGTGTACATGCTACTAGCAGCTTTTCTTTGGTGAAGGGTGGCATGCTCGGTATGCCAATCAGTAGCCTGTCCTATTTGGTGATGGACTGCTCTGGGAAATAGGTTATGGCTATCTCCCATTTACGTTTATCGCAAATGCTTATATGTGGGGCAGACTGATTTTTTCATTATCTTCTGGTACCCTTTACCACCTCAGATTTCAAGTTCCACTTCCTTTAAAAGTTTTATTTCAGGGTTTGCGTTTTGCATTTACGATAGCTTTCGTTAATATTGCTTTCCGCTGCTTATATTCCTCATTATGTTGTTCGTTCCTGATCAATTTTCTTCTAGCTTTCATACACTCTCCTCCCTTTCCTGAACTTCTGGTGTCCACCAGTATATGGACTGTCTGCCTTTTACATCCTTTTTCTTCGTAAAGACTGTTGCAGGCGGCCGTTATTACTTTTGTTAGGTGTTCCGCATCTATTATTTTATCTTTTTTGCTTTCCAGTAGTCTACCCATCTCTTATGTCATTTCACCGACATTTTCGTTTAGCAACTTCCAGCCCTTGCTTATATGTTCGCAATTTATTTCTGCTGTTTCTTCTATTTCGAACATAATGTGTTAATGGAAACTTAAGCTATACTCTTCTAGCACACCCCCCATGATTTCCTGGACTATTTTTTCTGTACGGAATGTCATGTCTATATAGATGGGTAGTCCTTTCTTATAAGTGTTCGAGAGCTGCATTGTTTGAGGACAACTTTGTTTTCCTTCTATAAACACTGACATTATTTGTCCTTTTTTGTCTTTTGAAGTTTAAACCCCACAGGTATGACTTTGTATTAAAGTCTCCACCGACTATGAATTCTTTGCTGTTTTTTCATATAAACCCACAGCAGGTTTAAAAATGTTTCAAAATCATCTGTATTCACATTTGGAGAAATATAGCATCAATAGATTGCAGTTGTTGTCAATTCTATCTATACCCAGCCCAGGCCTTCTTCTTTATTTGTCGCTTTTACTCTGTATCTGGCCAAAATTACATTGTCATAATTTTTTCAATGTGGAACTTGGTGAGATTGTTCTGTAGCCTAGTAGGGTCATCTTGTGAATTAACTTCATACTACAGCATACGTGAGGTAGTTGACTTTAATAGCTTCACATATATCATTGTCGTAAATTATGAACAGCAATAGTTCCAGAATGGAACCTTGAGATATGTTTGAGGTTGCACATATTAAATTTGATTTATGACCATGATACTACATATACTGTTGTCGATTCTCAAAATAAGACTTCATTAGTGATATGAGATTATGGAAAAGCCAGTGTTGTCTAACGTATTGAGAAAGATATAATGACGTATGCGATTGAAAGTCTTAGAAATGTCTGTATATAGTACATCAACTTGGGATCTGAATAATACAATACAAATTAAACGTGGATCTTCCTTTTATGAAACCATGCTAATGTATGGATAAGTTGTTTTTGATGCGTTCGGATATGAATGAGTGTAATCTTAAAGGATTTTGTAAACAAATGATTGTGATAGGCCTGCTGAAAATCTGGATAATTTCCAGATAGTCGGCAAAATCCTTGTTTGTGGACCCAGATTGAATGTAAATGTTAAATGACTTGCAAATATATGTGCACAGGCCCTGATTAAGAATGTAGGATGTTATCGGTTTTGTCCAAAAAAATCTACTATTGATGCAATTGTTAATTTTCTGTCCAGCACTTACAATTCTCTAAATACTATAGGTACTTTCACAGTTGCAGAATTTGTTAATCTCAGCAAAGCATTTGATTCAGTTAATCATACTATCCTTATAAATAAGCTACATCATTATGACATCTGTGCAGTAGCTAATAAATTGTTATTTTCTTACCTCATCAATAGAACACAATCGGTAAAGTATTCAAACAATAACAAATTGTCATACTGTAATTGAGTACAAGTCGAATTAGTTATACCTCAGGGCTCCGTGTTGGGCCCTTTATTCTTCTTGTACTATATAAATGATTTTGCATCTTCAATTAAACATGCTAAATGTACACTATTCGTAGATGACATTAGTTTACAGTGGGAAGCCACATCAATACATGAATTAAAGAACAATATTCATGATGATTTAAAATCTCCTGAAAACTGGTTTAATATCAACAAACTTTTAATAAACAAGGAGAAAATCTGTTACTTGAGTTTCAAGCCGAACCTTCAATTTTGTGACACATGGATTGTAACCTTCGGTTTTATTTTTAAAATAACAAATTACACTGTGCATATTTTTCATTTAAAAACCAGTAATGTAAGCATGTATATTTCATATATACGTTCCCAAGTAACCCCTTTTGGATAGATACGTTTTAGTTTTCACATTCTTTCTACAGCAGATGTTAGGTTTTCCAAGAATTAGCAGCAAGGGACATATCACGCTTCACGTGCATGTCGCATGCCTGTTAATTTCCACTGTCTGTTACACCCCTGGTGATTTGCTAGAAAGGCAAAGCAGGGTATTCAGTAATGTATCACAGTCAGTGTTTGTTGGGTAGTAAAAGGGTGAAGATGTGAAGGATGAGTGTACGGTCGTAAGACGAGAAGCAAGTCATGCGCTGAAGTGGGCTAAGTAATTCGTGTCAAAGGTTGGTTTTCTTTGAACGTAATTCAATCTCCAGTAATCTTGGAGGATATATGTGCTTTTGCAAAATAGGGTTTGGTATAACCGTAACGATCTTGATATTTATAGGATAGGATTTAATAATTCGAAGATTGGTGGCGTGGTGCAAAGCCACCGAAGTAATTTAGTGTAACTCCCATAACCAACAAACACGGTTTATTAGTAAATAAGGTATCAGTTTTAAGTGTCGATTTAAGTAATTAGCTAGTAGCGAGTTCTGAGAGAACTTAAATTATTTCCGGAGTGAATGTGGTCTTGATTAGAAATCATTCCGTTACAATTAATTAATGTGAGAGACGTACCCTCGTGTTGATCGTATTCCGACTCAGTGGCATGTGCACATAAAGGATTTTACGAATAAATTAAATATAGCCGCTTGCTGGTGGTGCCTTCCTGGAACTTCGATGTACGAACGAGAATTACAAAGGGGAACCGTTTGCTGAATTCCTGTGATAATTAATTACCCAGTACTGTGAGTAACATGTTTTTGTATCAACTGTTTATGCATTGTCCGACATTATTTGTAGCGCATGAAATTGCATGTTCACCATGATTTATTTTTAATTATTTAACTGTGTATTATTCGATTAATACAAGGATCCTCTAGGGTGTACGTTAAGAATTTTTTCGATGATGAAATTAAAATGTATACATAAGTTTGACCATAATTGAATCCGAAGTAGTAGTTAAATAAATAAGGTATTAACGAAAAGTCACTTCTGATTAATTTAGCTATGAGGACTGGAATTTTAAGAACAGTGTTTCGCGTAATTTCAATTACAGTTAATTAATTTGAGGAAGTAATTTTTGACCAGAATTATGCTTGTCTGTGAACAGGAATTCAGACACTTTCTTTTAGTTTGGTGGGAACGTTACTTAATTAATGAATTTTAATGTATGATATTTAATATCTTAGTTATTTCAACCGTAAGCAGAGGTGACTAACATACGAAGAACAGGAAATGCAATTCAGCTTGACAGAACTGGACGTTCCTATCACAACGCATGACTTACCTGGGTTCTTATCTGAAGAAGTCGAGTTTTCCCTAATCTTGTAGGCCTCTCTGAAGGACAAAGAATCCATGCCATTTTAGGCAGAACTCTAATAAGATAAGGGTGGTGCCCATTATATTACCTAACTTGAGACTAACGTCAATATATATTATTTTCACTTCTCGTCGACCCACGCCCATCGCGACTAGCGAACCAAGCCGCGGTGTAGTTTACTCCTTGGAGCAGACTTACTATGTTTTGTTCATGCCCTCCCCCCTTCCAACTCTATGACAATTTGGCATGTAACAGGATATTTGTGTTCTATCACATACGGTATTGTAGTTGACCTTGTTTGAGACAAGTTATATAATGTTAATCATTATATATATTTTATTTTATAATGTATTTCAGAAATTGAATGGATTAATTATTAATTAATTATTGTTATGCAATTATGTTATGATAGATTTTACTTAATTTCTTTGTCAGTTTTATCGTTAATAGCAGTGGGTTTTTTAAAGTATATTTATCATTTCTAGCACTTCTCTTTTTTCTGATTCCTTTCAGTTATGATAACTTGTGTTTAGTCGTAATCAAATTTGTGTTTTGTGTGTGTATGATGTTTAGTAAGCACTGTTTTGTTTTTTTTTATCGTATTTATGGCCATTTTGTCTTTTTTCTAAATGTTATGAACTTTGCCCTATGCATACATGATTGCAATTTACTTGGCACGGGCTTTTATATATAGTGTAAGTACTTTTATTTTTTGGTATTGTATCCTTTAATTTACTGAAGAAATTTTTGGTTATATTTAAGTTTTTATGTGCTATTATAATATTGTGTTTATTGAATATATGTTGTAGTTTTTCAGATATAACAGCTCTGGTATAGAAATCCTGCATACTTTAATTTTCGTTCATCTTCCTGTTTGTTTGTTTCAGTTGAGTTATTAGAGAATTTGCACATCCGCTTTTTGAATACTCTATTAATGAGTTCTTCTGGATAGTTATTCCTTTTGAGCACGCTCTTAGCTTTTTCTATTGCTGCATTTCTGTATTCAGAATGGGATCATTTGATGGATCCATCTTCTAGGCTAATGATAACCGATTTTTTTAGTATAATGGGTGTTGTGATAAAAAATGTATGTACCTGCCTGACCATGTTTGTTTTGTATACCATTATGTTTTAATCGGGTTGTTTTTTCGGTGTAGTGTCATATCCAAAAAGTTTAGTTTTTTGTTATTTTCTATTTCAATAGTGAATTGTAGTTTATTGTGGTAACTATTAAAGAGCTCTACAATGTATTTACTTTTATCGAATGGTATAGCACACACACACAATTATCAACATACCTGTAGAATTAAGGCAATGGGTAATGGATTTTTTTTAATGATGTTCTCTTCTAAATCTTCTAATACAATTTGTGCAGTAACACTAGCTATAGCCATTCCAATTACACAATCATTTATTTGCTTGTACACTTGATCATTAAATGTAAAGTATGTTGAGTTTAGAATTTCATAGACAGCGTTTCTCTTGTGAGATGTTCGTAAATTTTCAAATTTTGTTCTATTTATTTTTTAAGATATTTATAGCTGTTTTATTTGGAATGTTCACATAAAATGATACAACATCTACTGATGCAAGTATATAGTTAGTCGGTATATTATCAATTTTATTTTTCCTTGAAATCCTGAGTCTTTGATATAGTATACATTTTTCTTTATTATGTTTTTCAGAATTTCTGTTGGCTTATTGGACAATTTACTGTACGGTGCTTGTGTTGTTGTTATGGGTCTCATTGGTATATCTATTTTGTGAAGTTTAGGTAACAGATTTTAGGGAGAGTGCATTATTTATTGTGAGATTTTTATATACAGTAAGGGATATATATCCTCTTTGTTCCCATTTTTTACAGTGTCGTTATTCATTTTTTGTAATTTTTTTTTTTGGTTGCTTTTAATTAGTTTATACATTTTGTTATCATTTAGCAAACTTAATTTTTTTTTTATCGTATCTTTGATTATGATTACTGTCTTATTTGATTTATTCTGAAAAATGTATACTATATCAAAGACTCTTGGGATTTCAAGGAAAAATAAAATTGATGAATACACCCGCTGACTATATACTTGCATCATTAGATGTTAAATGTTGTATCACTTTATACGAACATTCCAAATGAAACAGCTATAAATATATTAAAAAAGAAATGAAACGAAATTGAAAAATTTACGAACATCCCACAAAATGGGTTTTAACCTCTGTCTATGACATAAAGAAATTGAGTAAAATCTATCATAACATAATTGTAAAACAATAATTAATTAATAATTAATCTGTTGAATTTTTTAAATACCCTATAAAATAAAATAAATATTCATTAAAATTATATGCCTTGTTTCAAACAATGTCAACTACAATATCGTATGTGGTAGAACACAAATATCCATGTGTCACGAAATCAATAAAATTTGTTAGTAATTGCCTTTAACTTATTTGAGAAACAGTGTAAGTGTATTGTATATTTCATTCACAAATTTTAAATGTAATGTTTTATTTAATATTTGACAAGGGAAAATTAATATTGATTTGCCTACTTTAAAACATGTCGAAATTAAAAGTAATTTGAAAGTAATCTTCGTTTCAAGGTAAGTGATAAGATGAAATAATGTGGATATTTGTAACAAAAGCTTTAAGATCACCATTGATAAAGACTTAAAAGTGGAAGTGGAAACGTTTAGCTATAATATTAATATAAAAAATTCATTTAATTAATACAAACATGGCCATTTCGAATGGACCTGCACCTTGCCGAAGTTCTAGACTACTAGAACAGGTGAAATGTCTTGCGTGTTCTAATGAGCTAAAGAGCCAAACTACAGGTCCAACCAAAGTAGTAGGGTCGTTAGTGAGGAATCAGACTAAGACAGGTCCCCGAAAGAAGGCAGCGGATGTTTTGATACTTAGATTGGCAGAGACCGTAGGTGTCGGTATGGCAGTCTAAGATACACTACCACGATGTGGAAGGCAACGGGAAACCACCACATTACCTCCCAAGTACACAGCCTACTTAAATTGAAAGAAACATGATGGCATTCTCTGGGGTAAAAGATTTCGAATCTGGGGGGTGGGTTACTTTGGGGGATGTGATCGGAAAGCCCAAAATAAGAGTCGGGAACATTTTGCGAGTTGGAGCGTGGAATGTTAGAAGTATGAAGCAAGTAGGTAAGCTAGAAAACCTAAAAATGGAAATGAATAGGTTAGCACTAGACATAGTAGGAATCAGCGAAGTTCGGTGGCCAAAGGCGTGGGATTTTTGGAGTGGAGACTTCAGGATAATTCATACAGGAGCAGAGGAAGGAAATTCAGGTATGGGGATAGTTATGTGGAAAAAGATAGGATACTGTGTAGAAAATTACTTGCAAAAGAACGAAAGAGTACTCATGGTTAGATTAGAATCTAAACCGGTAAACACGGTAATAATACAAGTATACATGCCCGCCTCTAGCTATAGTGACGAAGAGGTAGAAGCGATCTACAAAGATATCGAAGACACATTAAGATATGTAAAAGGACATGAAAATTTAATAATTACGGGGGATTTTAATGCAGTGGTAGGTGAAGGTAGGGAAGGAAGAGTAGTAGGTTTATTTGGTTTAGGCACGAGAAATGACAGGGGAAACAGGCTGGTAGAATTTTGCGACAAGAATAATTTAATCATCACAAACACATTATTTCAACATCATGCTAGAAGACGATATACGTGGAAGATGCCAGGTGATATAGGAAGATTTCAAATATATTACATTCTTGTTAGACAACAGTTTAGGAATCAAGTAAAAGACTGTAGTAGCTACCTAGAAGCAGATATAGACACTGACCACAACATCGTAATTATGAAGGCCGCACTTAAATTTAAAAATTTGAAAAAGAAACGGAAAAAGGCACTTTGACTTTGAGAAACTAAAAGATAAAGATATTGAAGAAAGATTTGGAAAAAAAGTCAAATGAATTGCTGAAAGATATCGGGAAAATATCTGATACTAAGGAAGTAGAAACAGAATGGAATAACATTAAATCCAGCCTAGACATGGCGGCCAGAGATATTCTGGGCTATACACAAAAAGGAAATAAGAAACCATGGATAACAAAGGATATCCTGAATTTAATAGAAGAAAGACGAAAATACAAAAATAAATCAGACGAAACAGGAAAACAGAGATACAAAGCCATAAAATTGGAAATTATATTGCAAATGCAGGAAAGCTAAAGAACAATGGATTGATGAAAAATGCAAAGAGGAAATAGGAAAGACAGATGAAGCATACAAATTAGAATCAATTTGAGGGATATAAAACTTTATAGCAAAAATATAAAGAACGCGGGAGGAAACGTCATTATAGAACATGTAGAGAAAGTGGATAGATGGCAAGAATATATAGGGAATTTATATGCAGGAGAGGAACTAACAGCATTAGAATGACATTCAAAATGATGACCTGGGATATCCTATACTTAGAGATGAGTTTGAATTAGCATTAAAGGGTGTGAAAAATGGTAAGACGCCAGGTACAGATAAGGTGCAAGCAGAAACTCTAAAAGCTGCTGAACAAGCAGTAACAGAACATCTCTTCCAACTTGTAAGCTATATGTACGAGACAGGCGAGATACCCAAAGATTTCGAACGTAACATAATAATAATTTATTTAAATTCCATAGAATGACGAGCATTGTGGAAAAAAGTCAGACATTTTACATTACACATAATAGTACATATGATAAGGATATATAATATACTACATGATTAACATGTTAGGAAAAGGGAATTGGCAAACAGTAAGCCTTATAAAACTACATATAAAAAAACTACATATAAAAATCATAGTAATCATAGAAACTATACCAAAAAAGAAAGGCACCGATGGATGTGAAAATTTTCGAACAATAAGTTTGACAGCACACGTGTCAAAAATATTAACTAGAACTGTACAAAGACGAATGGAAAAACGAGCTGAAGAAATACTAGGAGAAGCTCAATTTGGGTTTAAGGCAAAACAGCGGAACACGGGAGGCTATTTTAGCTCTGAAAGTGATAATGGAGAAAACAATAGAAAAAGGGGAAGGCGTGTATATAGGGTTTGTAGATCTGGAAAAAGTGTTCGACTATGTAAGATGGAAAAAATGTTCGAAATGCTCAAAAAGATTGGAATGAGTTATAGGGATAGACAAATAGTACCTACATAGCTTATACAAAGAGAAAACGGCAGTAATAGAATTAGGACAGGAACATATAGAAGTAAACATTAGGAAAGGGGTGAGACAGGGATGTGCCCTATCTCCATTAATTTTTAACTTGTACATTGAAGAGGTAAGAATACTGTCAAATGCAGGAAGACATTTGGAATTACTATGCAGGGACAAAAAATTGATATGCTTAGATTTGCAGATGATACTGCGGTATTAGCATCTAGCAAGGAAGAGTTAGAGGCTGCTCTTAATGAAATGGAAATGGTTCTAACAGAGAGATATAGTATGAAAATTAACAAAAATAAAACTAAAGTAATAGTATGCAAAGGAGGGGAAAATAAATCAAAAACAAGAATACAAATAGGTAACAAGAACTTACCAGAGTTTAAGGATTTCTGCTACCTAGTAAACCAAATAGCACAAGTTGGGAAAAGTGCAAAAGATAAAAAACAAGATTAGCACAAGGTCGTGCTACATTTAACAAGAAAAAGTAACTACTGTGTTCAAAGACAAAAAAAACATAGAATCAAAGAAAAGATTGCTTAAAACATATGTAATAATAAATAAATAAAAGAAGAATATCTTAGTACTTTTATCTTCACAATAATAAAGTTATTATAATGTCAATTTAATTAAAATACGACGAGTGCTTTTGACTGTTAAGTCATTATCAAGTCTAACAGAGAACTAAAATTGAGCTAAAATATATATAAGCTAATCTCATGTAGGGAGGGATAAACAGGTTACAATAATTGACTTTGCTTCAAGATTGTAATCTGTTTATCCCTTCCTACATGAGATTAGCTTATATATATTTTAGCTCAGTTTTAGTTATCTGTTAGACTTGATAATGACTTAATAGTCAAAAGCGCTCGTCGTACTTTAATTAAATTGACATTATAATAACTTTATTATTGTGAAGATAAAAGTACTAAGATATTCTTCTTTTATTTATTTATTTATTATTATTATGAATCTTCACCAACTCAACGCTGATTACATTAATATGTTAAAACATATGTGTGGAGCACAGCACTATATGGCTGTGAAGCCTGGACAGTAGAAGCGGACAAGAAAAAGGCCTTTGAAATGTGGTGCTACAGACGTATGATGAAGATATCATGGACAGACAAAGTTAAGAACGAAGATGTACCAAAAATGGTAGGGGAAGAAAGAAATATATGTGGAAAACGGTAAAAAAATAGGAGAGATAGGATGATAGGTCACATACTACGGAATGAGGGAATAGTGTGGAATATATTAGAAGCAGAGATAGGAAAAAAGAGAAGTAGAGATAGACCTAGGTAAGACTACTGCACACAGATAGTGAAAGATGTATGCTGTAGGAATTTCAGGGAAATGTGTAGGCTAACTCAGAATAGAAATCAATGGAGGTATGCATCCAACCAGTCCCAAGATGGATAAACTAATGACGAAAAAAGTAACTGTACTTAAACATGATGATTATTATAAGCAACTACGAGGCTTGTTCAATTGAAACCCATCTTTGGTTCAGGAAAAATTTATTAACTAAATTTGCAAATAATTACCACTATGATTAAGGCACATATCCCATTATTTCGCGTCCATTTTTTAATTTTCGACACCATTCCTTGACAATTGGATATGCAAAACATGTGTTTTCATACACTGCTTGCATTCGTGTATGAATTTCCAATGGTTGCAAACCTTCAGCACACAAAAATTGAATGACCGCATGCTGATCACATTTGATCGGATTGTTAACAACAAGCGTCATTTCAAAGTCACAATACTTAAAATCGCTGTCAAATATATACGAGAGAAACTGACGAGTGGGAAGTTTATAAATACCACTAATGTTCAAAACGTCAGTTGAGTGATTACAATTGTTTCCAAGGCTAACCTGACCAAAGGTGGGTTTCAATTGAACAAGCCTCGTACAAGTATTGGTTGGGCAATATTCTCGAATAATGCTAATTGTGTGAAAAGATTTACTGGAAAACTATTAATTCGGTAAATGTCTAATTGTTGGGGTATCTTGGCAGCCATGGGCTGCTTAACTTCCTTCACTGAATCTTGGTGAAATAGGGCATAAAATTATAAAACAATAGAAGGGGAACCGAGCTGTATATAGGGTGTGTAAGAATTTCAGAGAACTGTGTAGGCTAGCTCAGAATATAAATAAGTGCAGGTACGTGTCCAACCAGTTTTGAAACGGAAAACCTAATGACGAAAAAATAAACGCAGATAAATCTGATGATTATTATAAACAACTACAGGAGTTGGTTGTGAAATATCTACAGCTAATGTTGACTGTTGACTGTGAAAAAACTTTAAATCGGCAAATGTTCAAGTGCTGGGGGAACCTGGCAGCCACAGGCTACTTATTCTCCTTCACAACCTTGGATGTGATTTTTCAATGCTTCACCCCAAGGTACTACATTGGCCAGGAAACGAGTTTTTTTTTACCTGGAAAATTTGGAATTTTGTCGAACCCTTGCTGTTCCAAGCAAGGTAGGGATCTTTAACATGAGTGACAACACTCACACACGGGACCTCCATTTTACCTCTCATCCGAACGAGGGTGTATTTGTGTGAAAAATGCTCACCTAACATTTTTCAAGCCGACTGAGTCGGGATTCGAACCCGAGACCTTGGGCGTAGTAGTCACACACATACCAACTATGATACGGAGCCGGTCCCCCCCTTCACAACTACTGAATGTCAGAGAAATTGGGTATATAATTGTAAAACAATAGAAAGTGACCGAACTGCATCTAACAAGAAAGAACAGCGCCTATGATGAAAGACAAACATAGAACCAGTATGCCTATTAAATACGGGCAGTAGGACAAGCAGACAGAAAAACGGTAGCAGCCTTTTGGAATTTTGTGCTTCGGATGTATAAGGATGATAGCATGGACAGACAAAGTTAATAACAAATAGGTTATAGAAATAGTAGGAAAACAAGTATATCTGTGGAAAAAAAATAGGAGAATACGTTCTAAAGCATTTTTGCGGAATAGTGTGGGATATATTACAAGTAGAGATAGGTAAAGGGAGGTAGATGTAGATCTAGATCAGATAGTGATAGATGCAGACTGCAAATTTCAGGGAAGTGTGTAGGTTAGTTCAGAATAGGAAACAACGAGGGTACGCGTCTAACCAGTTCCAGGACTGAAGACCTAATGATGATGATGATGACAAACATGGAACAAGCAAGTGACTGACATAATACTATTAAGACCTTTTATCCCAAGAAACCAAGTGCACTGAACATTTTTGCATTAAAGTAGTTTCAGAAAACAGTTTCTTATTTTACTTTTTTCCAACATCTTACTTATAAAAAGTATCAAAAAAATTCGTAGTTGTATTTGCAATTAAAAAACTTTAAGATAAAAATTAATCAAGGTACACTTCCATTTAAAAAAAGAAGTTGGGGGGTTGCTGCAACTTCCCAGATAATTAAAAATAAACAAACCTCTTTGTAATATGCCCTATTGAAAATAAAAATCAATTTGTTTCAAGAATTTTGTTAAATTTACAGAATTTGTTCCAGTTAATATATATTCACAATTTTCAATTCTTTTGGAACATGTTATAATCTATGTTATTTGCTAGCATTTTTATGTATAATACTCTTTTATTTTGAATTATATTTAATTGCAGGATGTATTTTTAATGATACGACGAAAGAAACTGACCATATTCACTGATGCAAAAGATAATACCACAGTTTTTGAATTAAAACGAATAATTCAAGGTTTGCTTAAAATATAACGTAAATAATGTTTAATTATGAGTTGTACAGGTATTCTAAAAGTAGACCCCAGAAACCAACAATTATTCAATAGAGAAAATGTACCAATGGAAGATGATAGAACTCTCCAGGATTATGGATTAACTGCTACATCTGCAAAAGCACAGAATCCTGCAACAATTGGATTATCTGTTAGGTAAGTAAAATGCAAAAGTTTTTTGAAACTTTATCCAAACTCTAGAAGAAATTATATTTTATCTAATATCAAATTATTAATTTTTGGAAACCACTTTCATTCACATTCAGCGGCTGTATCGAGCACGATAAAGCCTCGATATTTTAAATAGTTAGATGCCGGTTTAGGTATGTTAAACTGCATTTACTTTATTTGGTGTCTATCTTGCAGGATCCTATAATGTGACTTTCATAACTTGCTGATTCATCTTATCAATTTGAAAATGCTTAAATAGTTTCTTGCATCAAAGTCTAATTAATTGGTAACAACTATTTAATACTTGATTGTGATTTTACTAAAATTATGAAACACTTTTTTATATTGTGAACATAGTGTGTTTTGTTTTGTTATATTTTCTGTAAAACTTTTTACAGAGTTTCCAAAGTTGGCGCTCGGGATTTGATGAAGTCAACAAAGGCCGTTTTTGCCTGTCCTGATTGACAAAGGTTCTACCAGTGAGAAAGTTATCGAAGTGCTTGAAAAGGTGGTAGTCAGTTGGCGCAAGGTCTGGGGTGGTGGGTGAGGCAGAACTTCGATGCTCAACTCGTTCAATTTTTTGATGGTGATTTGTGAAACGTGTGGGCAGGCGTTGTCATGCAGCAGGATTGGACATTTTCTGTTGACCAGAGCCGGCTGCTGCTGACGCAATTTTTGATACATTTTGTCGATTTCCTCACAGTACGACATTGCTGTGATGGTTTGCCCTGGTTCCAAAAAGTTGTAATGGATGACATCGACCGCCGACCACCATACTCTAACCATAATCTTTTTTGGTGGGTTTTCGCCTTTGGGAAGTGCCGGGGTGGCTCGTCAGCATCCAACCACTGTCCCGAATGTCTCCGGTTATCATACAGAATCCACTTTTTGTCACACGTTACAATTCGATCCAAAACCGGGTCGTTTTGATTGTGCAAAAGCAAAGATGAACAAACCTTTCCAATGCATTTTAAACCATCTGCAACAGCATTGTGACTGGTGCCTAGTTCTTCCGCAATCCCACGAACTGTTTGTGATGGGTCAGCTTACACCAGGACTTCAAATCGTCCTCCTGGATTACTAAAGGTCGACCGCTACGGGGTGCATCTTTAAGACTAAAATTTCTGGAACCATTGTTGCACGGTGCTTTCTCCAACACTATTAGACCCCCACACTTGGTTCATTTATCGCACTGTCTGAGCTGCGTTCGAAATTGCTCCTTCGACATGCTTAAATAGGTCTACAAAAATATACAACTACTAAACACAGGTAAAGACAACTCATACCATCACATATGGCGAGAAATTCTCTACAAGATGCGATATTAACAATCAAAGTACGTTGTATATTTATTTGGTAATAGATGCACGAAAAACAGTATCACAAAACTCTGAGAACTTTCATGACAACCTAATATTTCAAATAGAAACTTTCAGATTTGTTTTAAATTAGTTAAAATGTATCATAAGCATCTAAACAAAGCTAGTGTTGGGTAAATAGCTTGGTCAAAGTAGTTACAATGGGAAGAAAACTATCAGAGCTTGATTATTGAAAGTTATGTTTCAAACCCTTCATTCAGTCACTCGTCTTAAATTAATTTGGGGTACATATATGCATAGCCACATATTAAACACTTTATTGACTTATTTTTAATTTAATGTACATTTATAGCAGTCACAAAACTATTGCTTGAGCGTGGTTTCATACTTAATTACTATACTTATGTGGAACTTGAATTATATCTATGAATGCAATTTTGAAATGACCAATATTTTCAGTGTATTAGTGGGGGTAAAGATTTGAACGGAGACGACAAACATACCATAATTTGGAACATAATATGTTTCAAATCTTCTAATTACTGCTAACAACAATCATGTGTAAAACATAATGAAGGTGCATGCTCTAACGGTACTAACGTACTATGTTCGTTATACCAAACTGTTTGCAAAGCATCTGTATTTGATAGTGTGGATGCAACATGTGCGTTGCGGATCTTGTTGGCAATCATAGCAGATAGTTGATTGCAGTTAATTGCAGAAGCATAAGAAAAACCAGACAATGATAGATCGATGAATTCTTTTATTTGTGAAATGGTAACTTATGCATGTTTTTCTTACCGTTCTTGACAATTCTCAAAAAGCGTAGCTTTAACTGTAAATTAAGTTTATTTTTACACTATACGGTAAGAGTGGTGTTATGCATTAGAATATGCTACACAAACTATCTTTAGTAAATAATTAATTTTTAGGAGATTACTGTGTTAATATTGTTTAGGGTATTGCACATAATAAATGTGGTCTTGCTGTTACCCCGCAATAGTGGGCATCGCCTTTATTATCATGTAATTTTGTGGTTAAGATAAGTCTCACAGGTTGTAGAACGGACATGACATTTTCCAACCAATCGGTATGATGTACGAAGAAACTGTGGTGGCTTACAAGTTGGAGAACCGATTGGTCATAGGGATTCTAAACGTAACCGGCTGATTTGAAGAAGTTGTACAGGAGTGCATTGTAGAATGTAGTGGAGTTTTACCCGTTCATTTCTGTATCTGATTTGCTTACCTGTTCCACTTTAATACCGTCTTTTGTCTTGTTCCTGTTTAAGGTTTTAGGGAAACAAGAAAATCGGTGAGCTCTACTATGGAAATTTGATTAGAGCGGTAACTGCACCCATGTGGTAGCTGAGATAAACAGTTATTTGGTACACCGCTTGCCAATTTGCATTGATTTAAAGGATAAACGAGGTATTACTTCATGTACATTGTTAATTTGAACCGTAATTATGTCTCACTTGTAAGTTCTGTGCAATATATTGCACTCTCTGCTCAAACAGCCGGTTAACCGAAATCGTACCTTTACCTTACCAAAAAAAAACAAAGTCCTTACATGTTGACTATCACGAAGCAAAAGTGCAAGAAACTCTAAGATTCCATAATTAGGGCCTTAAACGGAAGGAAGCACTTTCTCATACCAGTGATATACAAATAATTCTATATATACAGTGTGTACAGTTTAAGGTTGTACATGGGGATTTCGAAACCTGAAGGAAATGCGATCTTGGTTAAACGGATTGAAAGTAACAGAATAACTATTGTTTTTATTTTATCAGTTATTACATATTAGTTTTATTATTAGCAGTTCAGTTACCTCATCGATGCGTAGTTATTTCTGTTATTATATTAACTCTCATTGCTTTCATGAGGGCCTATAAAGATCAACATATAATCATATGCATATTTATAGAAATTTAGTGAATATAATAGAAATGATGAATATATGAATAGATAGCGGTAATAATTACATGGTTAACGTGTTCCGGTGGATTTACTTGAAAATGATATTTTGCATCAAACCAAATCGTCTCATCTGTAACATGTTGCAAGGAACCCTTTCGAAATACATTGTGTACCATTACCATAAATAATAATTTGAGGTACACTGAAAATAAGAAACACTTGTTGTTTTATAATCGCATAAGATGTAGCCCCAGGTGAAGGATGAATGAAAAATTTTGAAAAACAATTTGTTACAACCAATAAGTATTGGTTGCCCTTTTTAGATCGTGCAAGAGGTTCTAATAAATCAAGAGAAATTAACCGAAATACTTTTTTAAATGTACCCATCAAGCCAGGTCGAACTTCTTGTGAACTCTTTTGTGCACCGCAGATTTTACAATTTTTAATATATTGACAAACAGGGAGTCTTAACGTTGGCCAGTAATAAAAATCGGATATTTCCGCCATAAATGTGCAGAAGTAGGATCGCCATGGAACATTTTTAAAACTTAAATTCTATTTGCGATATGTATAACTAATTTCCATTCAGGTATGTTTGTAATTTTTAGCGAGGAAGATGTAACAAATGTAAATAAACGATCTCCTATGACACATAACGATGGGTAATTTTTGGAATGTTCAGTAATTTTTTTCTGCATTACCACGTATCAGGAATTAGATCAGGGAGATTTAAAGCAGCCACATTGCGAGAGGGAGCATCGGGTATTATATTTAATTTTCCAGGTCTGTAGTGAACAGTAAAAGTGGAACTGTGAGATATGTAAACTCCATCTGGCCAAGCATCTATGAGGTTGCTATAAATTAGTTAATCAGGTAAGAGAAGCACAATCGGTAATGACTATAAATTGGTTTCCTTCAACGTAACCTCTAAATTTTTCAATGCCCAAAATTACTCCAAGATGCTCTCGTTCAGTTGTAGAATACTTTTGTTCTGCTGCAGTTAACGCTCAACTGGCATAAGCAATGGGGTTTTTTTCGACTCTCCATTTGTTGATGCGAAGCATCAGTTTGAATATAGAATGTTTCATCGAAATTTGATGAAATTAAAATAGGAGCAGGCATAATTGAAACTTTTATTTTTTGACAGCATTTTGTGTGGTAATTGGAACATGCTATGGTAGATACGTTAGGTAGAAAAATACGATAAGATATTCTAATTGAGTGTTTAATCTCGGTAACGTTTTTAGATGTTTTAAAATTGGTAACAGCGTTTACTTTATTTGGATCAGCTCGTAATCTATTTTCAACCACAATAAATCCTAAAAACAAGGAGGAACGGCAACAATTACATTTTCCCAATTAACTTTAAAACCGACATCAACTACTTCATTTAAAGTTAATATATGTTCTTCAAAGGCGTTAGAAATATCTAAAATATTATCGAGATAAACGAAAGCATGCTCATGGTGCAGAATTTGACCTACTGTCCTGTACATCGTATATTGAAGTTTATGCGGTACATTAGATAAACCAAAAGGTAAAGAGTTAAATTCATACAAACCTTTTCCAGATATGCAAAAAAATAGTTCTTTGACAAGAGGATTGTTCCAAGGGAATTTTATAAAAAGTTTGTTGAGGATTTATTAGGATATGTATTTAGCGTTACGAAAGCGGCTTAAGAGTCTATACGTGGTAAAAGATAGCTATCAGGAATTGTAACAGAATTTAATTTACGACTGTCAAAACAGACACGATATTCCCCATTTTCTTTCCAACTAGCAAAATAGGACTACTTCAGGGAGAAGATCCCAGGGAGATAACACCAGACTTTATCATTTTATCGATTTCAATATATAAATGCTTTTGCAATTCGGGCAATAAACGATACTGACGTTTAAATGGTTTTGCATCAGCAATCACATTTTCATGAGATTCCGTTGTAGCACATCCTTTCTCAGAAGTAAATAATTTGCAAAATTTATCCCTAATATTTCTAAAGATATTGTTGCATTCAATTTTACATTTCTAAACATCTTTGTTCGATTTACGACTTTTTCAAATATTCCCACACTTCCTATCTATCTATCTATCTATTTATGCATTGCAAAGACTCTAGAAGTGTCCTTTGACATGTAATATCCTAATATTTCAATCGATTATCATATGGTGTCCTAAACTGGGTTCACATTGATTCTGGTTTTCGTCCTGGCAAGTATTTTCTGCATGGCTGATCGTATTATCTTAAGAGTGATGCACGTCTTCTATGGGAAGCATATATTCTCTGTGCATTGGTAAGTTTCTTACCAGGTTATTAATGATCAGAAGGAATCCCTTTTTCGCTTTTCTGCACAAGCCTACTGTTGCAGTTATGGTCACAGCATTAATATTCTTGACTACCGTGGTGATGATCCCTCAATGAGCAAGATCAAGATGTTTTACTGCTTCACATCAGCTGATGTAGGTGTAAGATAAGTATCTCGGCACGTGAAGGTATATTGCCTTGTTTTCTTTTTCTTTATATCAAGAGATTATTGCTTATCAGCATATAATCCAAGCAACACAAATAAACTCGAATCACATTACTACGACGGGTGGAGCTAGTAAATAAAAAACCTTCTGCGAAACTAACTCCATTAGTATTCTTTGATAATGTAAATTGCTATTAAAATTGCTCTAACTGTACTGTGCATAACTGAAAATGTTTGTCTAAGAGAAATTATAAGTATTGCTTTTTTTTGTTCATTATTCATCATTTTTTTTACATAATACAATACGAAATGCGCACTTTGTATCGTAATTATTAAAAATTATGTGTAGATTATAATTTTCTTTTTTAAATAGGAATTTGTTTGTGTTTATTGTAAATAAAAATTCTATGGTGATGTCCTTTCTTAATCTATGTGAACCACCCCAGTTTCCATTTTTGTAGTTAGCACGGCACCATTAGGTTTCTTTTATCTCTTCATACATTATCGTAATTCGTGCGAGTCCTTACTTTACTTTCCTTTGTTTCTACTTGACACCCGCGTTTTTAACGTAGCAAAATATACTGTTGTTCGTTAAGAAAAATTTTATTTGCAATTCCCAGAGAAGCACAATCGTTTTTCTTAAAGCTAACTTGCCAGGTAAAGTCAACAAAATTTAACAATAGGTTGAAAGGTGACAAAAATCACCTCCCAAAAGATGAGAATAGACCAAGAAAGATATGTACAATTAAAAATGGAACTTCACATTCAAGAGATTTTATGGGAATTTTTAATTTAATAGATCCAGTTACATTGACTTGACCTGAATCAGTGACAGCCATAGAGGTATTTTAAGGTACTATTTTAAAATCAGTTTTTCTGTTTCGTTGATTGATATAAGCCTGTAGAATTAATCAAAGAAGAATTGGCTCCCGTATCTAACAGTTCATCAATGGTAAGTCAATAGAAATGAGTAGGTGTGAACGACTATCTAAGGATTTAGTTTTAAGTTTTACAGAGGCGCAATTAGTATGTTGAAAAGCATATACAGTTTTTAAACAACTAAACCATTCACGTGAAGGAATAGAAATTCCCATTTATGATGTCAGTAGGAACAGGATCGACGTTTTTCGATAATGAAGGTTAAGATAAGGTAGAATTTAAATTTAGTTTGTGTGTTGATTGTGATTTTGTCATACTGATAATGGAAGATTTTGTGAAAGGTACACATACACCCTGAGAAAAGGCGTTCCTTTGATAGTTTTTGAAACATTACAACATTGATATTTATGTTTTAAACATTTGGCGTTCCACATCCATACCAAAAACTTAGGGGTTCAATATAATTAGTAAGGTATGATCACCTTTCTGACAATTCTAGCAAGAAATGAAACTAGTTCCCCCAGTATTTGAAATTGGAGAAGAAAAATTATTAGAATTATGAGAAAAATCACTGCGGCAAGATGCGTTTGGTTGAGAAGATTTTGATTGAGGTTTTACTGAAGGGTGATATTTTTCCAATCTGAATTTCGGTTTTTGTAAAAACGATAAAGGCCCTTAAGATGAGAAGTAGAATCTATCTTTTGACAGGTTAAATGTTCAGACTAATAGGCATTTAAATTACGGATTAATCGAATCAAAATTTCTGGTTCATCAACTTTTTTCATATTGCCAGCTAAGTAATGTATGTGCTTCTTTAGTACGTGATAAAGGCATTTTCTTTGGGAACTTGAAAACGAGCATGAACTTATAAAATTTCATGATCATTACCAAAAGTAGCGAAATCTTTTTTGTAGGAGCTCCACAAATTCTTGCCAACTGTGAATTTGATCTAATGTTACGAAACCAAGCTAAGGGACTATCAGAAAACAGCTTGGCAGCACTTCTAAACAACTGTTAATCGGTACAATTTCTCGAGACTTTTAGATCATCAATTCTTTCTAGAAAGAGAGTATTATTATTATTAGAGAAATTTTTAAGTTATAACCCAGAAAAGTTAATTATCATTTTTATATAGGTACTGGTGTACAAATATCTTCGCTACCAGTAGACAGAGATAAGTTATTTAAATTTAAAGCAGTTACAGGAGTATCGAGAACAAGATCTAGTTTTTCAAGTATAAATCCTTCGATAAGCAATAATTCAGGCATAAATTCATGTTTAATTTTTTGTTTCGTCAACATTCCAAAGAAAATAATTTGAGTCTTGTTGTAGGTGTATCAAATGTGAGCAGATTCGCAACAATTCAATTTTTTGTAGACGGGATCAGTAAAATATATGATAACCTTAACATCATCAAAGGAATTTGAAAGTTTTTCGACGTTTTTGTCAAAATCCAAACTTTTGGAATGGGGAATTGGCCTAATCTTCATTTTCCTGAGTAAGAATCGTTTTAAGTTGTACTCTACGTTCATTTTGTGTTTTTGCCAGTAAAATATTGTCTAAAAGGAGTTAAAACAAACTTATTTCGTTTTTAAATGTATGTAATTTATCTTAAAAATTTAATTTTTGAAAAAAATCTCTAAAAATTTACTCATGCGTTTTTATTAGTAACTCAGCAAATAAAAATTATCAAAAACTAGACTAAGTCAATAAGTAAGTAAACAAAATATGCAAAAGGAAAATTTTTACAAAAGCAAATAATACAATTTACCATTCAAACAGGAAAATAATGTTTATTAAAGGTAAATATTTTAAAGACTTATTAAAAATTATGAGTATTTATTCTACGGAAATTTATATAAATGATAAATATATCTTAACGAAAAAAGAAAACATTTTTTTTGGCAAATTTATTCTTCTAAAAATTTAAATACACTTAGAAACCTTTCATCTTTTATTTTAATACTTAAGAAAATTGATTTAGTTGGGCAAAATTTAAAGATACTTTTTAGTTTGGTAATACATTCACTGTTTTTAGTTCATATAATAATTTTTTGTAGCACAAGGTAAGTGTTCATGCTACCGTGTTTGCAGAGATAAAATTCGAGATTTTAATAGACACAAAAAATAACGTTACCTACCTTTCAAGTTATTATAGGTAGTTTAAAATGCAATCTGTAAATTTTTATTTTTAATTGATAGCGAGAAAGAAGCCAACATCGAACTTTTATACTTACCAGGCAATATTGTATCATTGAAAATGTTCCGTAAGTTGTAGCTCCATTGTTGGCATTAACCTCCAACATCTTAATTAATTATTGAGGTTCAATTGTGCCAATTTCTATCTACAAGTTATTAACACTTACAATTATCGGCCTCCTGTAAAACTCCTCGCAGGGTCTTGGTGATTTGGTTTTCTCAAATTTGATAGCGTTGTGGCCTTCAATGTTTCTATAGTGCCCTATAAGGCAAAGGTAAGAAAGGTTGGAATAATAATTGTAGACACTACATCAAAATACACACTGTAACGACACTATCTGAAAACAGTTGCTTCTGTGAATCTCGGCACTGAAGTTTTCATGTAAACCTCATTATCCCAGCACTTTTTTGTCACTCACGGAATTGGCATATGCAAACTGGCTGATGTCTTACATCCAATTAGAATAGAGAACTTCGTCACTTCAATAGCGTATGTTCACATAATTTTCCTAATGGCGATAAAAATAATTAGAGGGTATCTTAACATATTTATGCATACTCTCTGTATGATTGTTGTGATTTGTTTTGTATTTTTATTAACCTTCTTTGGGAATTAAACCACTCGTAGTTGTTAAAATCGTCTTTATTTACGTTTCGATCAATGACCTAGGATCTTTGTCAAAATAATAAAAATGTCAAGTTTGACATTTATGACATAAATGGAAGGTGACTTTGAAATATTAATGTTTAATTTGAATACATTAGGTGTAAATTCTAAAATTTAGAAGGAGTGCCTTCAATTTGTGTTGCGACTTCGAGGTAGCCAATACGCTTAATGTGAAATTGGCTGATAATTTTTATATAGTTAAATTTCATATAAATTCAATAACTTGAGGATTGGAAAACATTTTTTAACATGTTTCTATTTATACGATTTGAGGGGAATGCTATTAAAGAAGTGTGAGATTACTTTACCATAAGGCTTAAGCAACCGTTTTTTTATATTTATCTTAAGCAGAAAACTACCCTATTTTTACTATATTTAGTGGTGTGTGAAGGGGGTTAAGTAGCCTTGCGACACAAACATTTGCCGAGCTAATACGCCTATTGTTATGTAATTAATTATTGTATGTATAAATAGTAATCATGTATGTAGACTGTATTTCATGGTAATATCGCAAGAAAACCAAGCAAAAACTTGCAATGCTACCTAGATATTGGGGCATTTGATTTTCAGTTTTTATTTCTTTTAGTAATGGAATTCATTGTTTACTAAAAGTCACGGCTTCGTTTGCTACGCATTTATTTTTATGTAGGGTTATATAAGCAGAGCTTCTTTGATTTTGCGTTTTTGGTGGTTTTCTTTGTCGATATTTTTTGCGTTCTCTTATTTTATTTTATGACTGGAGTCCTATGCATGTTGACAAATCATGGATTTTTCAAATTTTCTATTTTTTATATATGATTTAGAACCAACAATACACTAAAAACACAACTAACAAAAACAAAACCCAAAAACGCAATACAAAGTTCAAAGACTGCATCTTCAAAATACCATGCAATTGTAATAAGTTTTACATAGGGGAAAGTCACAGACCATTTGAAGTTCAATTAAAAGAACATAAATCATATAAAAAATAGAAAATTTGAAAAATCCATGATTTGCCAACTTTCATGGGACTCCAGTCATAAAATAAAATGGGAGGATGCAAAAATTATTGACAAAGAAGAAAACCACCAAAAATCAAAGAAGCTGCTTGTATAACCGTACATCAAAATAACTGCATAGCAAACGCATCCGTAACTTTCTTTAAACAATGGATTCCATTATTAAAAGAATTAAAAAATGAAAATCAAATGTCCCCCATTATCTATGTAGCATTGCAAGTTTTTCCTCGGTTTTCCTTGCAATATTTACATGAAATACCGTCTACATACGTGGTTTCTATTTGTACATACAATAACTAAATACATAACAATAGGCATATTAGTTTGGCAAATGTTCGTGTGTTGGGGATTCTTGGTAGTCGCAAAGCTACTTAACTGTCAAGTACATTAATAAAATACTTAAGGTGTTGTTTGTCGATCTTAAAAAGAGAATATAAGCAGTTACGGTTAAGTAAGATATATGTGGAGATTAATATGTTTTAATTTCTTGTTTATAATGGGAATGATTTATATTGCTCTTTTATTTGCAGAGATGAAAATGGCTCGTTTGAGCCTCTGGAATTAACTCCTTACTCCTCACCACCTGATCTACCAGACGTAATGAAGTCACAGGAGACCAATGGACCAGATCCAGCTGCCTAATCATTTTGTAATTTATTTATTTTATCCTATTCTTTGAGTGTTTTATGTGAACTTTGTTCTATCAATTTATACACAACACTTTTGGGAACTATTTTATTCCTGCATTCAAATTTTGTCTTGTTTTAATTATATTAGTAAGTACTATATTAATTGCTTACGAAGTTGAAAATTAGTATAATTTGGCATTGTAAATACAGGAATTTAATAAATTAGGTGTCCCATGTAATAGGTATAAATGCTATTCATCTAAATACCTATTTGTAGAAAATTATTATTTTTTTTGTGTTGTATGTTGTGATGCATGTGTTTAAAATGTAGGGTGCAATTCAATAATTTTTGTATAATACTGTATGCATATACAGGAGCTTGCATTGAATTGTGCTAACGTTTCAATAAAAATAGAAAGGTCGGGTTGAAATAAACTTTATTCGTACTATTTTCTTGAAATACAATAATTTTGTTCCTGTTGTATTTTTAATTGGTTATGTATCTAGTAAACGACATTTTATTTTGAATGTGGCATCTCTTTTCAGGCTTGCGAGAATTGAAAAGGTCATGAGAGAACAATTATAACTATAAGCTACTAAGCACATGCTACAGATTTTAATTTGGAATAAAATCGTCCTAACATCAAAACTGAAATCATAAAGCTAACCAAAATTCTTAAAAATCAAATAAAAACTGAATTAATTAACTTCTGTTTATTTAAAAAATTACTGAAACGCTAATTATATAGTTTTCTCCCACAGGTCATAGCCCTAAGTGACTAACTAATATGATAAATGACGTATTTGTATATATGCTATTTTATAATTATACTCTGAATGTGTATTACCATTGCAAAATTATATATATATATATAATATATATATATATATATATATATATATATATTGCTATGATAAGGGGGTTATTTAGGCGTATATTGAGTCGTGGTGGTCACGCAATACAAGAAAATAGTACTAGGAATTAGAAAACTGCATTTAATTAGCATGAAAAATACGTAATTCGCATATTATGCAAGAGCAAACATTTAACACCCTGTATAAGGACTGCAATTAACTTTAATCAATGCCAGTAAGCATGTCCTACAATAATATAAACATATTCAGCATAGAAATAATTATACACGCAATTAAACCAGTTTTAAATCAAGAAGCGTTCATAAATAGATACGCATGGAATAAGGCAAAAGCTAGTAAATCATCACACAAAATCTATTACAATTAAGCATGCGATAATAAAAGAAGATAGTAAAGCGCTCTGATAAGAAACGCATATTTCAAAAGAAATGAGTTTTAAGCACAAGAAATATGTTATTTTATGTCATTTATGCTACGTGATTTTATTCATGAAATTCGTTCGATTCCTAAAAGCTTTATCTACACAAACAAGAGCCATAAGCTAAATTAAAGGCCAAGGTAAATTAAAATTTCCAGTAATAATGCCATAAGCTAAATTAAAGGCCAAGGTAAATTAAAATTTCCAGTAATAATGCCAAAACAAACAGTCAAAGATCGACAAATAATAGAAATATTAGGAGAATACGTGATCACTGAATCGTTCCACATCAGAAATATCCAAAACAACCTGTGGTTGGCTCCAAACTTTGAACGACAGTTCAGATAAACCAATGTTTTAGATAGGGATAGGCTATATAACGCCCAGAGTTTGATAAGAGTCTCAGACTCAATTAGAACGACGTAGAAGCTGCATCACTGTTACTCAAAAATTTACGCGTTGAATTAATATTTAAATTAAATAATTAAAATTTGTGAAAAGTGGTGTTATACAATATTTTAAAATAAATTATAGTGAAAATAGATGAAAAAGGTTTTGCCGTTTGCTGGAAAACGTGAGTAGAAATTTTATTAATTAATTCTGGTTAAATAGTTATAATGTAGGGCTCTCAGTTACCTCTAAGTCAAGACAAGCAAATTCTAAGTTACGACAAGAAAATTCTAAGTTGCACTAAGCAAACTCCAAGTTTATCTAAATAAAGCACGCAGTAAATTCTGGAAACAAATTAATAATACTGAATGAAAATTATTGATTCAAATTCACTGTAAGGAGCACAAAGCAGAACATTGTTTTAAAAGAAGCTACTCGATTGAAGGTAATCAAGGGTGTTGATCCACAACACCTAGCAGAAGATCAAAAGGTAAAACAAAGAAGGACACACCAGAAAAACTACAGGTTAGGGCTACCTAGTATAAGGCATTATTTCATTTTTTTTTTTAATTTGAACATTGACTATATTTTGTAAGGAGCCAACAAAAATATTTTATACGTAAAAAGGGGAAAGGTTTTGAACGTTCTAGATTTTCCAGTAAAAGTGTCATTTTTGGTGGCTTTAAATTAAAGAAAGGGAGATACAATTTTGGGGATAAATAATCTAAATATTATAAACTGATTCAAGGGTTTATTTGTCATATAGGAAAACTGTGAAGTGTATATATTATTTTCTTCTCATACAAATATTGATCGACTTCGTTTTATCATGCTAAACAGGAAAAGGGTAAGGTGACCAGACGTCCCGCTTTTGGCGGGACAGTCCCGATTTTTCACAAGTTGTCCCACGACGTTTTTCAAAAGTCCCGACTTTTAGAATTAAGTGTGGACATCAGAAAAATAAAAATTAAGTCTTGAAACTTTGAAAACCATTTTATGTGTCGAATATAATTTGACAAATTCTTGTGAAGATTTTTACAATATTTTAAAAAATAACAACAATCTACTGAAACAAATTCACTCAAATAAAAAATGTCAAGGAATAAAATGTTATACATTTTTTTATATTTATAAATTGTAGTTATGTGAAAAATATTGCGATATTATTATTATTCTGTATGAAAATTGTTGTTGATACCCCTCCCCCACCCCCTCCTTCAGAGTTGTCCCACTTTACTCATCTAAAAATCACCTTAGAAAAGGGGTTAATTATTTGATTATCGTGACGTTGTGCACTCTGTGTGAGTTAAACTGAGCTAGTCGTAGCATAATTAAAATTAGAATACAAGAGAGAGACAGTGGTGGCGGACAGCAGGAAACTCGACGTTTATTACATCGGCGTACAGCGTTATCATATATATATATATATATATATATATATATATATATATATATATAATTTTCAAAAGTATTGTGGGTTTTAGGTCGCTGGATTATTTAAGAAAACTCTTTTTATAAACCTGAGCTTTCGGATTTATTTTAATCCTTTTCAAAGGTACTACAATTACAAAATTGATGAATAAATAGTAAATCATATTTTATACTTACTAAGCGAGGTTATATAATAAAATTGGCAATTAACATAAAAAGTTATTTTGTTATAAATTTTTAAAATGTATATAACAATGCAACAAGAGATAAAAATCGTATGTATATAAAATATTGATAATAAATAAAAGTCAAAAGTTTGATAGAAATTGTTATTAAAAGGCAACCTTAAAAAATGTTTATTATAACTATGTACCTCCCAAAAAAAACCCACAAAATACAACAAACACAATCTTTTATTTTTCACTATTTACAAACAAAATTCAGTATTATACACATTTCAGTTATAATAAACATTTTTTAAGGTTGCCTTTTAATAACAATTTCTATCAAACTTTTGACTTTTATTTATTATCAATATTTTATATACATACGATTTTTATCTCTTGTTGTAATTTGGCGTTGTTATATACATTTTAAAAAATTTATAACGAAAATAACTTTTTATGTTAATTGCCAATTTTATTATATAACCTCACCTTAGTAAATATAAAATATGATTTACTATTTATTCATCAATTTTGTAATTGTAGTACCTTTGAAAAAGGATTAAAATAAATCCGAAAGCTCAGGTTTATAAAAAAGAGTTTTCTTAAATAATCCAGCCGACCTAAAACCCACAATACTTTTGGAAAATTAGAATAAAGGAGGTCGTTATTAATAATTCATATATATATATATATATATATATATATATATATATATATATACACATTGCCGTGGATCTTAAGTAAATGCCCAGAGAACAAAAAAAAACATTCGAGAATTTTATTAAATTTTCAAAATTCGAAAATTGCACATAATAGAAATTAAATACTCAAAAAAACAATTACAATTTCTTACCCGTTCCTTCTTCTCTTCCTAGGTTGAATTGCCTTCTTCAACTGCATCCGGCTAGCTCAGTTGGACCTCTTCTTGGATATCTAGATTCACTCTCATATTCTATCGTTCACGAACACTCCCAAAAAAAACCCACAAAATACAACAAACACAATCTTTTATTTTTCACTATTTACAAACAAAATTCAGTATTATACACATTTCAGTGTTCAAGTTACACCTCAATAAATTCTATTTTGTAATGTCCTGTATTTTAATTTAAATTATCAAACACATAGAATGTACCTGGAGTAAATGGGCCCTGAATAATACCTTATTTTCTCATTCCTTCTTTATAATTTATTTTAAATCTATGTAAACTCTGGAGTATGGTGAGCTCATGATAACCCAGTTAATTTTGAATAAAGTATGCCCTTATACTTTGCATACTCTTACAACAAACTAAAAAAACAACCCATGTACTCTTCACAAAATTTAACTTCCTGATGGAACGTTAATAAGCTTTATATACACCTTCAGATTTCTATTTAAATACCATAATAAAGTTAGTTACATGTATTATGTTCACTACGCCAAATAATGCACAATACCTTCATATCACTCTCATACGTCACCAAATATTCATAGTTTATAACAGCACAATTTCAAAGCTATACCTGGAATTTCAAGATCTCTGCTATGTTGATGTTGCCATGTATTTGCTTCTTTCGGGTCTGCAGGCCGCTTCTAGCTATTAGTAGAAGAACCCCATGTAAGTTGAGCTGCTAGCGCTGCCTTCACTGTGTATCCAATTTCCAAATCCAAATTAATTACACGTCTTTCATGATTATTTAATTTAATCCGCTTTACATAACGTCACTACCCGAGTTTGTTAAAAAAAATATAGGTGATAGCTCAATAACTTCTAAACTCTGCACAAGTCGCATATAAATTATGAGCCTAACACCGTGCAATATAATTTAAAATAATTTTATTATACTTACAAACTCGTGATAACTTTCATACGTCGTCTGAAGCAGTCGAAACATTAAGGGCTTTCATTATGTTTTCGAAAAGTATTTATATGCTTCCACTGTAACCTCTCCAGACCCTCTTACCGTGAAAAATGTAATTTAAAATAACACGTTCTTAAAATTTTGAGCTCAACCGATTTCTAAGTCCGCGAATTTCAGTGCACCGTTCCGATCTTTTCTGAAAATTAATATACACAATGCTCGTATCTGTCTCATGTCCAACTAACAATATCGACCAATAGACAGTGCATTGACGTTTCACAAATCCCGCCTATACTAACGTTGTCCCTTGCTTACGCATATTTTACGTCTCTTTCTCACCTTGCTTGAGTGGTAGAAATCGATATTCCAGACCATCTGCTATCTAACCCACGTGGACCCCAAACTTACGTGCTTTAAATAACCGCTCATTAGCGTTTCATGCGAAAACATCCGGCCGTTTGTACAATCCTTAGAATCCTTGTTTGTTATCTACAAAATAAATGGAACTTGACATTTAAAATTCTGCAGGTGTTTAATCTTAACGAGCGTTTTAAATAACACTTTTACGAGTTGGATTTTCCACGTATTTCAACCCCACCGATATATTTGTTGTTTAGCAACGCGTTTCACCTTGGTATTATTGGATTTTTATACGCTTTTATGCATATTATACGTACATAACCGTTCAATTAAACTCAATTAAATTAATTGCATTGGCTTCTAACATTCTTTTCTCTACAAACCTCACTAAATTTTATTCATTATTTGTAAAATTTTGTTAATACCTGATACTTACAAATGAACTAACTGGAATAAATTTCGCACGTAAATTTTGGTCGTTTCCTTTATACAGGGTGTTTGAAATTACTTTGTTTATATTTACTTTTAACCCTTTAAAACCATTATTATATATATATATATATATATATATACACACACATTGACGTGATAAGTGGCCACGAGAGGTCATTGAAACCCAAATTCTACAAATAAAGTCCCCTAAAATATAAAAGAATCCGGAAAAATATAAATTTCTGTAAATTCATGGTTACGCCCTGTATGCAACAAGCGTACTTTTGTTCATTAAAGTACCATCAAAAATGCAATTCCGTGTGTATAAATAATCATCCTGTATGATATAAACGTACTATAAATACATAACAAATAATGTAAGATGTATATACGAAAATAATTATTTTTAAGGTACCTTTAAATATGAATGCCCATCGATCATTTTAAGATTAATACAAAAGCTATTCATTTGTAATAAAAATGCCCTTTCCATGCATAAAAATAAATAATTTTGTGTTTTAATTTTGGGTATTAAAACACGTTTTACCATGAAAGCAAATATTTTCTATAAAAATGCAACTAATTTGTATTATAAAGCCATTAAAGTCTTAAATTAATCATATCAATTGACTTTTGCATTCCGTACAACATTTTAAATAAATAATTTTCTGGAATAGACGAGAGGAATTGAGAAGAAATACGTCAATTTCGTATGACCTAATTAATAAAAAACCCAGAAAATTAATAACAATTGATAAGAAATATTTGATGTTTTGTATTTGCTATAGGATAGAAAGAGACCGCGAGCATTAACTTTAGATATTAGAGGACGAAGCAGCGTGTATCACTATCATAAATCAATCACGCCAATGAGAAAGTCCCAGAAAATTACATCGGATAGGTGTGTATTATTTGGAATGGAATCACGTAAACACTAGTATATTCTAGAAAATAGATAATTTTTGTATATAAACGAAAGATTTACGTCTTTCATTCATAAATCCGATGCGAACATGTTAGTTGAGAAAAGAACTTCGAAGTGGTTATTTTGAAGTGTGCAATACGCATACTGTAATTTAATAATTAAAATGCAACAGTGAATAAAGAAGTATGTTTTAAACGTTATCTGTGCATATATGGAAATTATTAAGTGTAATTATATAAAATGAAAAATTCCTCAAGATATAAAGCTATTTTAAAAATTTAATTGAATAAATAAACCGAGGATGCACATTGGTTTCTCGATGGAGATTTTATGCATCTTCTTATAAGCTGATTTTGAACGTCAATTTAAATGAAGCCGAAGATATTTAATACTGTTCATTACTAAGGGGAAAGCGCTTTGTGGATTTTTGAAGTATTAATTATTTTTAACTGATATTTAAATTTTGTCATTTAAGTTTAAGCTAGAATAAGTCCTAATCATTTTTTTTTCTAAGCGTATTTACCATGAAGTTTATGATCAGAGTTCGAAACACTCTGACCTTTTAATAGATTATCTATCAAGAATTTTTTAGGCCAAACAAACCTTACAAACGTGGGAATCAAAACCAGGTAAACTATCCATAAGAGATGAGATTCTAGTTCTGTAAATTGTAAGCAACATAAGGTGAGAAACATTTTTAAGTAAATAAGTTTATGTTTGAAAGAAACTGTGTTGTAAATGTTCTATGTGCTTCTGTATGAGAGAAAATATTTTATTCTCTATAAATGCTGTGTGATATTGCTGTGTTTGATTTCATGTTATAAATTCCAACATTTCCATTCAGTTATCCAGGCAAAGTAAAGAAGGTAAGTCACAGCACTCTTTTAGCGAGGCGTCACAGCAATATATATATTTTTATAAAAACATTACAGTTACTGAGGACTGAAGTATTAAAATTAAAAACTTAATTGTATGCTGACGTTTCGTGAAATTTATTCACATTATCAAAGCTATAAAAAGTATAATCAAACGAATTTCAAACATTGTTAGAGAAAAATCATATTATATTTAACGAAATACCTCCATTTCGCCCTGCTTCTAATGGCCAGGTGGGAAATTACGTCAAAACTATTAAGAAAGCACTGTTGAGGGTGGTAGATCAAAATTCGTCTAAAAGATTGAATTTAGTTTGAATAATTTTTTGTTATACAGAATTACCTCTCATTGCACGACCGGGGTATGTCCTGCACAATTAATGCTTAATTGGAAGCCTAGACCGATATTAGATTTTGTAAATGACAGGGCTAATAAAATTATTACTCCTAAGCTAAATAGTGATGTACAAAATAGAGTTATTAGGAATCAAAAAAGGCAAAAGAAATATTATGGGACAGGAGAAATAGGGAATATACTGTAAATGAGGTAGTTGCGAGATGAGATTACAGGGTACAAAATAAACCTAGTTGGGTCAATGGTATTATTAAAAATAAAATTGGTTCTAAAAGTTATTTTGTAACTATACTAGCGTTGGATAAGACATGATCCAGGTATATTGATCAAATAATTGATTATAATTTTTCAATTGATAATTCGGAGGGAACTGATAATGCCATAGGGGATGAGTGTGGATATCCAGCAACAAGTATTGAAATTGGCCACTCTAGTAATCCTACTAACGTTCCGGTGATAGGGGTAAGTATATCACCTGATTTAGTTTTAAGAGTCGTAAACGCAATGTTATCAAAAATGAATTATAAAGAATAATTTTCAATTTTCGTTATACAAATTAGGTTGTATAAGGATGCGTATTAATTTTCATTTAAAAATAGTGTTTTTTGCAATTTAATAGAGAGAAGTGTAGTGTATTTCCAGTTAATTGTTTATTATTTGACTAGTCTAGCAAGTCTGTTTGCACAAGCTTATAATTAATTATATAGTTTTGGGTAATGATTGTTAAATAGAGGATAAGAGAACAGTATTGTATGAACTATCGGGTAGAAAATAATTAAAAACATCTCCAGTAGTATGTTGATAATTGTCCTTTCATACATTAAATACTCCACCTCTCGTAGCATACGCAGTACGCTACATAAAGAATTACAAAATCAATAATTAAAGCATCAAAAATTCTATATTACATTAACATTTACCCTGAAAAATTTGTCTTTATCAAAATCGAGGGGCGCGAAACAGTCGGTCGCTGAAAGCTTTTTATGTTATTTCCATGTGAAAGACTTATTCCGCATAAAACTTTGGTTTTCTAAATGGGTCATACTTCATGAGGTTTTTTAAAATAAAATACTCTTTCCCAATGCGACCATTACTGAGGTAGCGGATATCTTTTACAAATCATGGCTTGAACTACTCCCTAAATAAATTAATTAAATATCAACCAAATTAACCTCTATTAACAAAATAATTTCCATACATGAAAAAATACCCCATCCTGAAAATAAATTTAACCCTATAATATGACCAGGTGTTGTTAAAATAAAAATATCTTGAACGAAAATTCTTAAAAACTTGAATTCTAAGTCATCAATAAAACTATTCGCAACTCCAAATTTCCTGCTTTCCTATTTAATGATTGCATTAGTAAATTCCAAGTTATTGGCAATGTCGTTCATCAAAACAAGAAAACAGTTCAATACCAACTTTGTGCTATATCATTGTCTTTCCAAAATGTCTAACACCTACATATTTCTTAATATTTTACTCTTAACCTTAATATCAATAAAACTTAAATCACTGCGATGTTCAAGAAATGTGCTATAATATTACTTACAGTTGAATTCCTTTAAGGTTTAGAATGTCAGAACCACATCAGCTTTCCATTCTCCAAAACAACAGGCACAACATACCCCCAAAATTCCAAGTTAATGGTGGGCTGAACAAATTCAGTTTCACTCCCTACAAACGGTCATAGCGTTGCTAATTCAGCCCACAGGTGTTTTGAAAATTACCTTGTAGAACCACAAACGTAAGACCAAACAATTTCTCGCATACCTTGCATTTCTCCTGTTTCATTCAACTTTCTAAAATACCCTACCTTCACTACAATTTTCAAATTCTACACTAACGTCCCTTAATTTTTCATGTTCAAAATTTAATTTGTCCAGGGGCTCCCCATCTGCATATACACCTTCTCGTACCCCTACATCATTGATTAGTTCAGGGCAACGATTCCTAAGCACTCACTTGTATCAATTCAACACCCCTCCATCCATTATATTCGTACGTATTGCTACATTTTTAAGGTTAACCAATTTATATATGACTGCCAGCAATCTCAATCGAATTTAAATCTTTTAATTCCTCTTTCTACTTTGTATGTTCTAATAATTTTAACTCTTACTCAATGGTGTGATTGATTAATTAAAGTAACCCGTGGGTTCATTAATATACTCAAATGGAACCAGTGAACTTTAAGGAAGGATTTCCTTAAAATGATGGAGCGCAAATACCTTCCGACTATGCTAGGGGGTCTATTCCTCGGGTAGAGCTTATGAGGATTGGTCGTGGCTCTTTTTACAAAACATTATTTGCTTACTAGGACTTGATTCTTACCAAAACGGGTTTAGTGAGGGCACCACCAAGTTATTATATTTTAAACACAGGTTTTCCCTAAGGGGGTCTTGGAAGTCCTTAGAGAGGAATATCGTATTAACTGCTTATGCAGGAGCTGTAGAGAAAATTTAGTTAAATTAGCAAAGTGAGGACACAAGAGACTCTTGCTACCTCATAAAAAAAACTGAAAAGATTAATTATGCACACAATTTTATGAACACAAATATTAGGCTTCATATTCTGAAAGAGCAATTAAAGTTTCTTTGTTAAATTGGAGTTACCACTATCATTACCTCGAAGGTTTTTATGCCTTTTGTTCATTGACCTGGTTACACTATTTCTGAACTCACTTATTCAAAAAAAAAAATTAATTAAGAGAATTAAATGTTGATTCTTTAATTAAAAGTTGTTTCTTCATAAAAAAATTGTATGTACAAAATTTGCGTTTAAAAAGGTTAATATAATTTCTTCTACTCTGAGGTAGGATTATAAATTTGAAAGAAATATTAAGAACTTTAATCGTTTCTTTTACTACAAAAATTTAACTCAAATCAATACCAAAAATACCAGATCTGCTATTCGGTTTACAAATGTATATGAAAATATCTAAAATGTCTAATAATTCAATGTTCAAAAGCTGTAACTAAAATTATGCATAGATGAAACTTTAATCAGAACTCAATGGAGTTGCTTAATTTCATTAATAATAATAACTGTTATTACACTGCATTTAAATTGGCATTAAAAATTTATCAACGTCCTTTCTAGTTTGTTAAACCAAATAATATTTATAGGTCATCACAAGGTTATTTTCTGGTGTAGCCTTGTATCAAAGTTCGCCAAGTGCAGACGTGATGTAAGGATAATATAAATTTCTTACCTCGTTTCAACAGGTGTTGTTTGTGTGACAGCACTACATCATGTTAGAACAGATGTTTATACATACGGTCCTTGGACAAACAAGTGATGTTGCCCTCACGTGTTGTACTGCTAATAACCAGCTGCGTGATTCTTGTACCTGACCATATGAGCTTAAAGCGTATTTCCTATATGCAACAACGGGACAAACCAAAATCCATTACAACGGTTATCACAAATATGCAAAACTTTGACGTACTACTATATGTAGATCGTTACCAAAATAGTTATCTTCGTGTATTTATCCACATACTTACTTGTAAATCCATACTAGCAATTTCAAAAAAGACCATTATTGTTAATTATTGGATGTTAGATTCAAACCAAAAAATTGCTATCTACATTGCAGAACACTTCTTTAAAATTTAAAACATACAGTTTCATCGCCGAACATTTCATTAAATCCAACTATTATATTAAAGTTGAAGGACGTTCATGCTAGACCAATATTTTCTTATTGCTGCGTTGAAGTAATTGAACTGTAAACTCGATAATCGTAAATGCAAAGAAAGTATCCATATAATCTTGAAACACAACATTTAAACGGGCTAATTTTTATAAAACCAGATAAAACGAAATCATACTAACAAAGGAATATACGAAGGAATTTTCAAATGAATATACAAAAGATTATTTAAAAGAGTATGTAAAAGAATTTGTAAAAAAGCGCTACAACAGAATTATTTAGTTTGTCTAGGAGATTATATTAAATTGCTTACCATTATTAAAAAGCACTAGGTCAAGTATTTATTACACTTGAGTTCCACTACGGCGTAAAGCCACACGCAAATTACTTGCTAGAACCTTCAGGTTCTCCATGGTATCTTCGTGCCAAGTGTTCTAGCTAAAATGACCGTTGACACATTGTCCACGAAATAGGAAAGCTGTTTGGCCTTGAAATATTTATACAAATAATTAACGCCTGATGTTAGCAATCAAACTAGGATCTCTGTATTGTGGTTAAACCACATGATCCAAATACGGATATTTATTTAATTGACGATGTTTACTGGTTTAATGGACTAGACAAAAAGATGTATTTAACTGATAATTTATTGGTGCTTTGCAGTGGTCAAAAAAACTGTTACAATGTAACTGGGGGTTTTTCATATTATTACATAATCTTGCTATTAAGTTTATGACTAAAAATATGTAGGTAGGTATCATGTAATCTACATAGGTATATATTTCATTTCTGAATTTGAAACCGTATAATTGCACACATTGAAGTCTAATGTATATGTTTCGTATTTTACTGGCTCAGCGACTGATTTATTACATTATAGTAAAGTGTATTTCTGTGGTTTACTTTATGATACTTGCAACAGTGTCTATTAAAACTATGTCATATTGCATGGGATTTATTAAACTAACTTCCTAAAGCTCATTTTTGAGTGTATATCTCCAAATTTCCTTTTAATTCTGAAAGACATGCTTACACTGTAAAATTTTATGGTCAAAATATAATTGATTTGTTTGCATTGTTATGGTTTAAAAATAATTTTAAACACATTATTCCAGTTCCCCTAAAGATTTTCAGAAATAAAACAATTATCTTTGTGATTTTCAGTTTAATTAGAATAAAAATATGGGTCTCATTGCAAGTCCTATTTTTTAAACACTATTTTACATTAATTTTAAGATTCCACAGGGTGTTTCAATAACACGTTAGTCCATTCAAGATTAAATATTTCTTTCACTCTAATTTATGCTTAGCATAATGCATCGCGTTACAACGCAAAAACAGTTTTCAACAAAAGCTTTCCTAGTTTTCTGATCATCTGCACTGTTAGATAGCGAAGCATTTATCTATAATGCTTTTTTTTGCAAATAGAACAAAATGCCTTTCCAACAGGCTAACATAATTTGACCAAGAATAAGTTTCTATCCATATACCTTCGGAAAGTTCTAGCAGAATGAGCCGGTGTCCAGGTAACGGCTGTTACTGATTTTAACAGAGGGTTATTGCTTTGTTTGTCACTGTGAGGACTACAATTTTGATTGTCATCTTTACTTTTATCCACCTGGATTAAAATCTTATCCATTTTAGTGTAGTCTGATCATAACATTAATACATTTAAAAATACTATTAATACCTATGTTCACCACATTATATACCTATAAGAACACACACCGCTACCTTTTTGTTTCCATTGCTGATAAAGATGGCCCCTATACTACACCACCTTTTCTTGTCCCTCGTGTTGCCCTGAAGTGGAGCAGGATTGGAATGTAGGAGAATGGCAGGTATAGACTTTAACTGTATCTTATATTCCTGGTAAACGTTCAATTTTAATTGTGTTAATAAAATGTTTAAGGATAGTGTTCTTCTAGTGGCCAATGTGAAATTTACAAAAAAAAAAGGCATATTATGTAAGTTAAACAAAGGTAAAGGAACTGTAGGTAATTGTGTGCTCGCATAGATGACATATCTATATTACAGAATTTATAAACAACTTACCAAATTACAATTTCTACATTTATCTTGATCTGGTCGAAGTCAATACGATCGAAGTTAGCACGTTGAAATAATCGAGATGAACACTTTATCCACTGAATTGAAGCATCGAAGTCGACCCTCTTCAACAGAAGGGTTAACAGTTTAAGGATCGAAATTGACGGCATAAATTGCCAGAATTGATCTAGTTATAATTGCTGCTAACTTCATTCTAGTTACTGGTTGTGTAATGAGGTTAAGTTATGTTATTTAATGATTTCGTAAATGTTGTCTCATGCAAAAAGGTTATGTTTATCCCAGACCTAATAATATTTCTGAAGCTGTGCACATAAATCAAAGCTGCTCAAAAGAGAGTTGATCCGATCAGGTTGGTTATGTTCAGATTGAGTTCAATTATGCCGAGATAAATGTAGAATAATTAATAATTCGTGTATCTCTAAACTAATGCATGGTAGCGAGAGTTTTCAAACAATTGTTTTTCTCAGGATTGTCTTAAGCGGTGGTTCTCAATCCTATTCTATTTCATAATCTTGTAGCGGAGTTGATTGTTTACCTAAAACGTAAACGGGATGACGACAGGTACGGGAAATCATCGGTGAAACTCCTCTACATTATATAATGCAATCACACCAGTACTTCACGAAAAGGTAGTCATATTCAGAATGAATGTCCTGGTGAACTTCCAACACTCATTCACCACCACCACTTCTACCTACCCCGTTTCAATGGGTTGGAAAAACATACGTTTCATAACAGTGGGAACCATCTACACCATAAAATTATATAATAATCGAGAGCCATTCCCCCTCAAACATTGCCAGGGAAAACTATATCATATTTATAACATGCAATATCCTAAGTTAATTATACAGGAATCCTCTAACAAAGTTATTTACAAAAATAATGTAGAGCTGTTTTAACATGTACCAGGCATTGTAAAATAGTATTTCATCTTTACCGCAATGTTAAATTGTTTAGAAATCATTTTAAGCAACTTAATGTCAAACGCACATAACCTAAAGAAGGTGTACATAGCTGGCCAGGTGTTCGGCCCCCGACCAGTTCTGCTGGGTTGTTGGATCCCCGAGCTCCTGTGTCTATCACAAAAGTTATCCTGGGCACCTGAGCCCATCACAAATGTTGCCCATTCCCAGATGTAGCAATATGCTTAAAAAAGAAGACATTTTTCAAAAATATGCACCCTTTAAATGAGATAAAACCATGTCTCCTGTATAAAAGTTTTGTTAGACACATTCAAGTTCTCTGCTTTATTTAGAACATAGGCTTTTGCCAAAATCGTCGAGTTCCAGCTGTAGCAGTTCTTCTCTGCTAGAATAGGTATGTGAGCAACAGAAAAGGCCTGTCAAATAAAATGATTAATAAAAACAATAAAGAAAAGGCAATTAAAATACGAACATGCATTAGAAAGGATCTTTACAGATGAAGAAATTCAAAGAAGCATGTGATGTAAAAACACTAAACTGCTCTCTTCTATTATTTTAGAAATTACGCTACATGGGGTCACATTTTCTGTATAGTAAACACATCCAAATATCACGACCAAGAATTTTTATTTTGATTATCAAAGCACACGCAAACGTGTAACACCATACCTGAATTTCATGAACTTAAAAATGATATCCTTTCTTGAATTTAAAGTATATACAATTTATCCAATTGGTGTTCCTAAAAATAAAATACTGTTTGAAACTCTTTAAAAAGAATAATATTTAAATATCGTTGTCGTTTAGTAACATTATTTATTTCCAACGTCAAACTGTACAAGAACTATGTCCATTATCTTAGATTAATTTCTCTGCACAAAGAAAATTAGAACTTTACAGCAAATTATACAGTAAAATTCATAGATGGCATTTAAAGTACGCTATGAAATTAAATAATACTAAAACATTTACAATGTACGTATTAAAAAGAAACCTATATTAAACAATTACAAGTTAATGATATCTATCACGTTTATGTTTATAATCATTATCTCGAGAAGAATGAGACTGTCTTCCATAATCTCTATCTCTATTTGGACTTCTTTCACGAGGACTTCTGTCCCTACTTTTTCCACGATACGGACTCCTCTCCCTACTTCTGTCTCTTTTAAATCTATTAGCATCTTTACGCTCTCTATCTTTGTTATTACGTTCACGATCATTACGAAGATAACTGTGTGTTAAATCTTCCCTTCTATCATGATCTCTATCTCTACCACGGTCTCCCCATCTCCTGTTTACACGATCTACATTACCACTGGAATTTCCCACAGAAGTGACATTGTGTGTAGGAAAACGCTCCTGAAATTTTATAATGTTACTAAATCCCGTCAAGTAAAACAATAAATAGACTTACATCAACATGTCTTTGAATTTTTTGTTGTATAGGTACAGGAATGCGTGGAAATAAAGTTGAAAACCATTCTAGTTTCATTAACCATTGACGCAGCATGCTGCCTATTCTCATCGTTTGTCCACCACCTGCTTTAACATCCAATTCCTACATCAACACAAAATTTTTAATCTGAGAGATCACTTTCAATAAATATATTCATTCAATTAAAATCTTTTAAAAAAAAAGAAAACCAAATTTTCAAAGCGTTTCATGTGGTGTATAATTTTGAGAAAATGACAACACTTTTTTTTTAATTCGATGCTTCCACTTGACACGTTTATAGCTTATTAGCTGTAAAGTCGGCTTCGTCGAAAACATTTTTTGGGTTTTGTTTTTGTTCTGGGTGTGTGAGGATGAGAATGAACAAACTGAATTTTTAAACTTGCCCCCTTGATTGCCAAGAGCATTTTCAAAAGACACCAATTGCTGTCTCCAATGTTTTATTAATTATATGGTAATTTTGTTTAAAGTATGGACTTTTATTGTAAATTGCGTTACCCTGGTAAGCAACGTTTTTTGTCTACACTTTCTTTCAGGCTTATACAAATTTAGTTCTTAAATGTGTTGTGGCATCTGACATATTGAACCCCTCTATGTCTCATCGAAAACTGCTAAGTTAGAGTTCAGAGTTAGACAGAGGATTTTTATGGAAAGTTACATTTTTTGTGTTTTGTTACATCGTAATAATTTCTGTGGTTCTCCCTGCATTTTTAGAGATATATAAATTACTTTTAGTTAACTTTTCTAAGTGAGGATAGTTTTCATTTCAACCGTTTAGGCGATTTACAACCTAAGAGTTCTAATATGTCGATCTCCATCCGTGATTCATACAAAATTGAGTGGTTGTGTGAACCCGGCCAATCAGTACAAAATTTCTATTTAAACTTGGCACTCATTATGGGATGAGCATTTAGTGAATCCATTCGTTAAACCCATTATAGTTTCCAGTTCATCAACAGCGGTGCCACGATCGTCACAGAACCAGAAGGCCAGAATGAAAACTGCTGACCCGAATTCCAACGAATGTTATTCTTATCAAACCAGCTACGAATTTCAGCTAAGTAACCTGAATCTTTAAAATGTTATTAGTTGTAAGCAGATTTATTGTCTGTATCTGTAACGTTCTTTAGTTTCAATCCCTTATAGTAGCTAAATTTAAATTGTCCCCTTAGGATTTGAGTAATCATATAGTACTGGCTATTAGTAATAGTTTTTTGGGTAATTTAGGAAAGTAAACATTACCTCTAAAACAATTTATTATAAGCGTATTAAATATTGTCAAAGCCACACCATAGTGTGCCTGCAAAATAGTTTTTTAATGTAAATACAAGATGCGCACTTCGCATCTAGATTTCTAAATTGTCCATATAATATAACTGTTTGCTGTAAAATAGTAACGCTTGATTTATTTTCATTTTGCTTGTTTGTACAGAATACTTTACTTATTTTTATGTGTTAATAGATAATCGTGAACGATGTACTTTATTATTTTTTTTTTTGTTTTTTTGGTATGTAGGCGAATCCCCCACTCTCTGCGGTTGGTAGTTAGCCTGGTATTTACTTTTTTCCGGCTATGTCTAGGTACATAGCAACTTTTTGATATGCCTAACATAAAAAAGGAATCACATTTATCCTTGAGGCAATTAAATGGCTTGTTAAAACATTTGCGTTCTTTGCACGCAATGAGTCAACCAGTTCAGCATTGGAACACGTAGATCGTTTATATAGTTTCCGCTAAAATGAATATGACATCGCAGAGCTTGGCAAATTCACATGTATGCATGTGAATTGTCTACTACCGAGGATTTAAAGGTATTTTTAAAGCAACGGTGCGAGCTGCTGGAAACGTTAAATGTTGATCAAAGAAGCCAAAAACAAAAGGAAAATCTATTCATTCTAATAGCTATAATGCAGTAGTTTCTCTGGCTTCTTGTCTGTTCTGTAAGACAGAGCATAATATTTACAATTGTGAAAAGTTCATAAATTTAGATGCACATGTTCGCATTGCAAAGGTTAAAGTTGTAAATTTGTACCTAAATTGTCTAAAAACGAATGACTTTATTAATAAATGTAAAAGTGGAAAATTATGTACTATTTGCAACAAAAAGCGCAACACGTGAATTGGTAACGGTAATAAAGGTAGTGAACAAGCAGTATCCCAAACACATACTGGTGCTGCACGAGGCCAGAGGGGGTTCAGAAATTGACTTTGAAAAAAGTGAACAAGCCATTAGTACAATCACTAATAATTCAGATGTAAAAAATAATACTTCTCAGGTTTTGCCGTCTACAGCAAGAGTTAATGTTAGCGACAGTTATGGTAAATTTCATGACTGTAGGGTTTTGCTTGAATCGGGAAGCGTCAAGTTTTGTGACTACAGATTTTGTAGATTTATTAAACTTGCCAAAGACAAAGGTAGATTGTTTGGTTTTTGTAATATGTAAAAGTGTTTCGAACATACAACACAAAACTGAATTAATAGTAAAATCAAATGTAAATGTATTAGCAATAAAGGTTACATGTCTAGTCTTGACAAAGATTACAGAACAGGTTCCAGCACATCCTTTTGATGTCTCATTGCTGAAAATTCGACTAAACATATGTCTAGCAGAAGTTTTAATGAAGTAAGAAAGGTAGATTTACTTTTGGGCGCCTCGATTTTTGGCAGCTTTTGTATGTGGGCCAAATTTCTTTGGCGCAGAATTCACCTTCACTTCAAAAAACTCATTTTGGTTGGCTAATTTCTGGTTTTTTAAATCTTCCACTAGATAATCGAATACAACCCTCATCTACTTTCTTCATCAGAGAAACAGATAATGCTATCTTAAAGCAAGTTGAAAAACTTTGGTCTTTTGAGGATTATCAAGGAGGGGATAATAAATTTAATGATGAAGAAAAAAGGGCTGAAAGTCATTTAATTGAAACTACAAGCAAAGATACTGATGGATAATTCATCGTTTCTGTTCCTACAAGGGACAATTTTTCTGATTTATGCAACTCTAAAGAAATAGTTTCGAAACATTTCTATCATTTAGAAAAAAGTCTAGACAAAAATTCTGAATTAAAAAAGGAATATGCAAACTTTATGCACAAATATATTCGATTAAATCATATGACCAAAAACGATGAAGTTTCTGAAAGCAAACCCATATTTATGCCTCATCACTGTGTCTTGAAGGAGAATAACTATACTGACCATACGTCCCATTTTCAACGGGACAGTTCCCTTTTTTAATATCATATCCCGTTGTCCCCGACCAACCATGTCCAAAATCGTGGAAGCCATTGTTCATAACCAACTCTTGGACCATGTAGTAAACAACAACATATTACCTGCACAACAGTCAGGGTTCCGCCCTAAATATAGTACTGCTACATGTTTATCTAAAGTTATTACTGATCTTGCGAGAAATATTGATAACTCAGAAGTAACCTTCTTATGTTTATTGGACTTCAGCAAAACATTCGATGTCATTAATCACGATCTTATTGCTAAATTAGCTTATTACAGATGTGACAACATTGTTTTGCAGTGGTTTATTAATTACCCGACTAATATAAAACAGTTAGTCAAGATTGATAACAAGCAATCAGAACTTCTTACAATTAATCATGGAGTCCCGCAGGGAAGTATTCTTGGTCCGTTGCTATTTACGATTTTTACTGCTGATTTACCGCTGATATTAACCACTGACTGCAACTTACACATGTATGCAGACGATACGCAGCTTTACATATCATGTCATCCCTCATTATCAAACTACACCATCTTAAAAATGAACATTAATCTTAACCATATCTACAACTGGTGTATAAGTAACGGTCTAATTCTCCACCCTAAAAAGAGTACTGCCATGTGCATTGGTACACGAACTGGTGCATCAACGCAAAATCTAATGCCACTATAGACATAGTAGTTAACAACACCGTGATAAAAATAGTAGATACTGCAAAAAAATTAGGTATTATTTTTGATTCTCAGCTGACATTCGAACATCACATCAATAAAAAAATCAACCGATGTTACTTCAAAATGAAGTCGTTATATAAATTTAAAATGGAGCTAAGTTCGACCGTTAAGTGGAAGCTTGTGAACAGCTTAATTTTGAGTCAACTAGATTACTGCTCCACGGTTTACTACAACTTCTTAACAGTAAGACTACGAAACAGGGTCCAAATTATGCAGAACGTATGTCTCAGATTTGCATTTAACATATGTAAATATGAGCACGTAACTCCACACTATGTCAATCAGAAGATCCTTAAATTCAGCTACAGATCTGAACTTCTTTATGCAACATTCATTTTTAAGATTGTGCATCATCAACTACCCACCTACTTGTTCAGCCAGCTACACAGGCGTTCTACTATCTATTCTCGTTGCTTTCGTGATCAAAATCACTTTACCATTCCAAAACATTATTCTGCCAAGTTTGAAGGATGCTTTGCATACACTGCCGTCAAGGTACTAAATAAATATTCAACAATCTACATCAGAACAAAATCCAAACTCAGCTTCAAGTCTTCAGTAAAAAGCATTCTACTCGTGTTTCAAAAAACTGAGTTATAGTCTATAGACTATATCTATAGACTACTATTCCGGTCATATTTTCTGATGATTATAATTGTGGTGTTACCATGTTAGGGTATAAGTAATAGCATCTACGGATGAATTATGCACTTTTGAATAACTTTTGTCTTTCAATTTGCTTACTAATTGTATTATTTACTAAATATTTGAATATTTGAAATTTATAATATGTACTGCGACTAACGGTAGTTATTCAATAAACTTATTTATTTATTTATATCGCTCGGGACGCAAAAATGTCCCGTTTTAAAGATCCTAGCCGTAAATAAATGAATACTACCGTTTTCAATAGAGAAACCATCAGTACTATTATGGTTTTCTACAAACAATGCGGCATTGTCAATGCCTACAAGTTAAAACTTGTTAGGAGTACTGGCTAGAGGGTGATCAAACAGCAGTTCAGGGTATTTTATGCAGTAGTTGTATTTAGTAACTCGTGTCCAGTGGTTGTGTTAGCGGGTGTGAATTGTATATTGCAAAATAGGTTGCAGATTCTATTTTAAAATGCCCAAACGCAAATGTACATTCAATATTAATCTACAAACAAAATATCCATTTATAAAACAATGAAATACACAATCAGATGTAAAATGTGAAAAATGCAGAACAGAATTTAATGTGTCTCGTGGGAGCACCAGTGATATTGAACAACGTTTGAGATCAGAAAAACAAAAATTCGGACCGTGCGGCATCGTCAAGTTCAACGGTATTAAACTTTTTTAAGAATAGCAATCAGCCAACCACGAAAGATATGGAAGTTGCCGCATCAGAAGGTTTATGAGCTTATCACACCATTGCAGAGAATCACAGCTTCCGCTCAAATGATTGTACATCTAAATTGATTCAGTTATGTATTGAACCGAAATTCCGATGCGCCCATACAAAAACGGAAGCAATTATCACTAACATTTTTATGCACACAGCAACTGAAGATTTAAAAGTGGATTTAACTGACGCTAAGTGTATTTCCATTTCGACTGACGCATCAAATCACGGATCTATCAGAGTATTTCCTATTTTGGTCCACTACTTTCAGCCGTATACAGGTGTACAAGTTAAAATATTAGACCTTCAAGAACAGCACTGTGAAACATCGGAAATCATTCTGCAATATTTAGTAAATGTTTTACGGGAATATAAGATATCTGAGAAATTAGTAGCTTTTTGTGGGGACAACACAAACTGTAACTTCGATGGTTCTCAAAAACGTTGTGTAAATAATGTTTTTAGTAAACTAAATTCGATTCTTAATCGTAAATTGATCGACATTGGATGTGGTGCGTATATACTTCACAACGCTATTAAAACTGCAGCAGATTGCCTTCCATTTGACGTCGAATGTATTATTGTAAAAATATATTCTTTTTTTATATTTACACCGTTAGGGTGCAAAGTTTAAAAGAGTTTTGTGATGATGTAGGTACTGAATATAAAAAGTTATTAGGATATAGTAAAACAAGATGGCTTGCGCTTATGCCTGCACTGGAACGGGTTCTAAAAATGTTTATACCTCTTCAGGGTTATTTTTTGAGTGTTGATAAGTGTCCCAATATTTTGTAAACGTTTTTCAAAGACCCAAAGTCTGAAGTATTTCTGTTTTTTATCCATGCACAAGCAGCTACATTTAACCAGGCTATTCTTAAAATTGAGGCTGAGAATATTTCCGCTCCTGAAGTTGCAAAACAAATACATCAATTGAAAGAAAATTTAATTTTAAAACAAAAGACACACGCTGTTAGAAATTTAGTGGCTGAGTTACAAGAAAAAGGTGAAGCTGACAAAGAATATCCAAGGAAAATTGCTTCTGATTTTTATCAAACTTGTCTAGATTACCTAGAACAATGGACATCTCATTATCAAGATTTGCACATTTTCGATTGGGCTTGATTGACGAAAATACCAGAATGGAACGACATTGAACCGATAATCGACCTATTGATTAACAAAGGATTTATAGAACGCGATAAAGATTCGGAAATATTTAATCAATTATCTCTTATTACGAATCATATAACTGAACAAAAATTTTTAGAATGGAATAATGCTAATCTACCAGTAGAAAACCGATGGGTTGAATTATTTAATCACTTTAAAAATAATAATATAAATCACAAAAACTTTTGCATACTGATTGAATATATATGGTGTCTACCTGGAACCAATGCTCCAGTTGAGAGAATATTCTCTTTAATGAATAAAATATGGACAGCTGAAAAAACTTAGTTACAAGTGAATGTTCTAAAAGCTATTTTAATAACTAAGGTTAATATAAATAAGTCATGTCAAGAGTTTTACGCTTATTTAAAGTCTTCTCCTGAACTATTAAAAAAATATCTTCGTCAAAGAAATATAAAACAATTAATTAATACTTTTACTAGTTTTCCGTTTAGTACATAGCATTAACAAAAATGTATTTTTTACTATTTTACTTATAATAAAGCCAATAAAATTTGTTGCGTAAAATATTATCTACTTTTATTAATTTTTAATAGAATTTAGAAACTCGCCCCGTTTTTCAATAAAAAAATTATGGTCACTTTAAGGATAACACAACTAGCAGACTGCTGTTTTTAATTGATCTTGCAAGGGAAGCAATGCTTTTTTAAATGATATTTAAATGGTGGGCCCAGTGGTTCAGGATGAATTATTTGTTCTTCTAGTGAGGTTTAGGCTTTGTCCTGTTGTTACAGCAGATATAGCCAAAATGTACAAGATGGTAAAACTGTGAAGAAAGATCAGGTTTTGCACATAATTTTTTGGTGAGACAATGCCTCGGATGAGCTTAATTGTTATGAATTACAAATCGTTACTTATGGAACAGCATCAGCTTCATTTCTTACAACAAAATGACTTAAACAACTTGCTATTGAAAGTAAAGATAGATATCCTCAAGCGAGTAGCATTATAGAAACCTCTTTCTATGTAGATGATCTACTAGTAGGGTTCAATTCTATATTAGAAGAAAAAGAAATACATTTGCGTATAATACAAATTCAAGGAAGTGATGGCTTTTATTTACATAAGTGGAAGTTTAATAAATCAGAAATTCTTGACAAAAAAAGTATTGGCAACGATTTTTACAAGTTTTGTAAAAACTATCAATTAAAAATTCTGGGCATACTTTGGAATCCTTCATCAGATTTATTTGCTTTCTGTATCGATCACTAGAAAAACAAAAGCATGAAACAAAGCGTACAATATTGTCTATAACTGTCCAAATTTTTGATCCACTTGGACTATTGGCATCAATCACTATAGTGGCCAAACAGATTATACAAAAATTGTGGAAATATGAATATTTTTGAGATCAATCAATATCGCTCGATTTGAGTACGAATTGCCTTAAATTCAAGAATGAGTTTTACATATTAAACAATATACAGATTCCGAGAAGTCTAATTTTCAAAAACACGCATGATATCGAACTACACGGGTTTTGTGGTGCTAGTGAGTGTGCTTTACAGTGCATGTTTGTACTTAAAGTGCGAAGTCGAAAAAAAGAAAACGTGGTTAATGTAATTTGGTCGAAAATAGTAGCACCACTGGAAAGTATATCAATTGCTCAATTAGAGGTTTGTTCTGCAGTTTTATTGGCACTCCTCATAAACATATTTCTTAGCGCATTGAAACATACCCGTTCTGAATGGACCTGCACCTTGAAGTTCTAGATTACTAGAACGGGTGGAATAGCTTGCATGTTTCAGTGAGCTAAAGATACAAACTAAAGGTTTAAGCAAATTAGTGAGGAATCAGACTAAAACAGATTCCCGAAAGAGGGCAGCAGCTCTTTCAGTACTTAAAGTGACAGAGACATTAAGGGTCGGTATGGCATTCTAAGATACTACTGCAACGTGGAAAACCACCACATTACCTCCCAAGTACACAGCTTACTTAAATTGTTATTTAAGATGATGGGATCATCTGGGGAAAAAAATTTCTGAGTTAAAATAGTCCTCCAATCAGATCTCCGGAAGGGGACTACTTCGAAGGATGTGATCGGAAAGTTAGGAAGAGTTGGGAACATTTTGCATGTCAGAGTGTAGAATATAAGAAGTATGAAGAAGGTAGATAAGCTAGAGAACTTAAAAATTGAAATGGACAGGTTAGCATTAGATATAGTACGTATCAGCAAAGTTCGGTGGCCAGAGGCGAGGGATTTTTGGAGCTGAGATTTTAGGGTAATTCATACAGGATCAGAGGAAGGAAATTCGGATACGCGAAAAAAGATAGGACACTATGTAGAAAACTACCTATAAAAGAAAGAAATAGTACTCATGGTTAGATTAGAATCTAAACCGGTAAATACAGTAATAATACAAGTATACATGCCCACCTCTAGCTACAGAGAGGAAGAAGTAGAAGCGATCTACAAACATATCGAAGACATACTAAGATACGTAAAAGGACATGAAATAATTACACGGGGTTTTTAATGCAGCAGAGGTGCAGGTAGGTAAGGAACGGTAGTAGATTTATTTGGTTTAGGCACGAGAAACGACAAGAGAAATAAGTTAGTAGAATTTTGCAACAAAAACAATTTAACCATCACAAAAACATTATTTCAACATCATGCTAGAAGACGATACACATGAAAGATGCCAGGAGATATAGGAAGATATCAAATAGATTACATTCATGTTAGACCAGGTTTAGGCATCAAGTAAAAGGCTGTAAAAGCTAACCAGAAGCAGATATAGACAATGAGCATAACATCGTAATTATGAAGGCCGTTCTTAAATTTTAATATTAGAGAAAAAGGAACAGAAAAAAGCACTCTGAATTTGAGAAACTAAAATATGAAGGTATCCACGAAAGATTTGAAAAAAAGTCAAATGAGTTGCTGAAAGATATCAGGAAACTTTCTGATACTCAAAAAGTAAAAACAGAATGGAATAATATTAAATCCGGCTTAGATATGGTGACAAGAGATAAGAAACCATGGATAACAAAGGATATCCTGAATGTAATAGAAAGACGAAAATACAAAAACAGACCAGATGCAGCTGGAAACAGAGATACAAAGCCATAAAATGGGAAATTATTCGTAAATGCAGGAAAGCTAAAGAACAATGGATTGATGAACAGTGCAAAGAGGTACAAACTAAGATGGAAAAAGGAAAAACAGAAGAAGCATACAAACTAATTAGAATGAATTTTAGGGATATAAAACCATATAGCAAAAATATGAGGGGCACGGAAGGAGACATCATTATAGAAAATGTAGAGAAAGTGATTAGATAGCAAGAATATATAGGGAATTTATATACAGGAGAGAAACTAACAGCACTAGAATGGGAATCAGGCATTGAAAAGGATGACGGGATATCCTATACTTAGAAATGAGTTTCAATTAGCATTCACGGGTTTGAAAAATGGTAAGGCACCGGGGATAGATCAGGTGCAAGCAGAAATTTTAAAAGCTGCTGGATAAGCAGTAACAGAACGTCTCTTGCAACTTGTAAGCTATATGTATGAGACAGGCATGGATAGATGCGAAAATTTTCGAACGATGAGTTTGACAGCACATGTAACAAAATATTAAGTAGAATTGTACAAAGACGAATGGAAAAATGGACTGAAGAAGTACTAGGAGAAGATCAATTTGGGTTTTGGGGAAACATGGGAGGCCATTTTAGCTTTAAGGGTGATAAATGAGAAGAGGTGAGACATGGAATGTGCCATATGCCTGTTAATTTTTAACTTGTGCATCGAAGAGCAACCGAATACTGTCAAATGCAGGAAGACATTTAGAATTATTATGCAGGAACACAAGATTTATATAATCAGGTTTGCAGATGATATAGCAGTATTAACATCTAGCAAGGAAGAGTTAGAAGCAGCTCTGAAATGAAAACAGTTCTAACAGAGAAATAAGGTATGAAAATTAACAAAAAATAAAACTAAAGCACTTACTAGTATGCAAAGGAGGAGGAAAATAAATCAAAAACTAGAATACAAATAGGAAACGAGAACCTACAAGATGTCAAGGTTATGGTTCTACCACGATCAACCTTCAAGTGTTTTTGTGTTGTGGAGAGCTACGAGCCAGTTATTGTACGAAGTTTAAGAAGGGAGGTGTTCGTAGCAATGGTGCTATCAATTATTAAGGTTTTTGGAGTTCGATGTAAATGTGCGTAAGTAATCCTTTTTGTGGACTGTATGTTTAATTAACGATTTATAATATAACTCTTTACTGATGTTTCCAATTTTTCTTTCTGTATGACTCCTCCACTCTATGATGTTTTTGAGCTAGCTCGAAATCTAATTCCTTTGGATTTCTATTCTACTCCTCTCCCCTGTTTTGTTGCCATATTCGGTGTAGGAAATTTTCTTTACTTACTTTACTGCTTTCTTTCTTGTCTGCACGGAATAGCATATCAATGTATACCTTTTAATAGAAAAACTCCAATCAGATTTATTCAAAAATCCAGCCAAACCGAACGTCTGGTGGAGAAGCCAAAGCGGACAGATTCGGTACTTCGGCCGGACGTCCATTTCATCCTTAATCTAAAGGCAACTTTCAGTTTTTTTACTATTGAATGATATCTAGTTTTTGTAATAACATTTTAACTGAAAAAATAGATTATAATAATTATTTATTCTGAATAAATGTACACATTTTATTAAAAAAGAAAGTCCAGCCAGATTTATTCAAAAATCTGGCCAAACTGGACATCTGGTTAGAGTAGCCAAATCGGCCAGATTCAGTACTTCGGCTGGATATCCGTTACATCCCTAATCTAAAGGTAACTGCGCGATCAGATAAACGCAGTTTCACATGGTGCATATAAAATATATTTAGACACATCATATATCTAAGGTTTTCCTTAAATTCATCCAGACACAACACAGACATTTTTTCATAGCATTAAGAAAATGTAAACTAACATAATAATAAACAGGCAAATAACCACTCTACCTGCAGTTACGCACCTCCTCATCATCCAAATACGGTTCATACCAATCCAATAAAGAATTAGGATGCTGTGTATATCGAATGTACATAAATCCAAGTGCTCGAATATATGGAGAATCACAATGTGTTATAAGTCCATTGAGCTGTTTCCTTGTTAATTTGAGTGTAAACAGTTTGTACAACAAACAGTAAGCAGTAGACACTATTCCTCCAGCACCAACTCCACGAACACCTCCGCACATTCCAGTTTGTCCAGAAGTACGCCGTGAACCCTTTTCCCAGGGTTCTAAATGTGTCACTTTGTAATATATTTCATCAATTACCTCATGGTAGGTTTTTAATTCGTACAGATTCACTGAAACAAAAATATTTTAATTAGTATCATATAAGACTAAAACCAAATCTTTTGATTACGATCACAGAACACCTTTTTCAAATTAAATTGTCTGTAATCGTATAATCAACAGATACATTGATCTACTACTTGCCAGCACCAAGTAATAAATTTCAAATACGAAGGTAAGTAATTATTCTGCAAACTGAGTTGCAAAGTAATTAGTTTACCATATTTACATGTCCTGGGATGCTCCAAATCGGTAGCTCAAGCGATGATTAAACACGGCTCTTCAAACTTCTCCTTTATATACCCTGAAAGAGCAACTCAACTAAATTTTTATGATTATTGTAATACTAATATTAAAGAAGTTACCTGCCACTTATCCTAAGGTTCTCGATTAAAGACTATGAAGTAACAGAATTTACTAAATATCTTGTATATCAGAATGCAGAATAATATGCTAAATTGGCCAATGACATGGAAGTTGCAACACTAAGTAGGTGTGAAAATTTTATAACCAAATTTACACAAAAATCATATCCAAAAGTAACATGTGATTAAGTTTAATGTCAATCACGATAAGTTCCGATATTTAATATTTCAATAATTTTTTTCAAATTTTCTTAATATACTTATTTTTAATATTTTTAATGCCGCTCTGCGAGTTCCATTTTATACACTTTATGAATAGAAACATTCCTAAAGAAACAAATTCCGATGGGATGCTTTCAGAAATATTTTTCATCAAAAAATTTGAAAGCAGTCCTCACTGAAAAACTTCTGGCAGTTTTAACACGTTGTGTTATATTAGACATAAATTAGAGGAGAAAAGAAAATTTAATTTTTGAAGGAACAAAATATATGGACGCGCTTTGTATAAAAGATTTCGTAAATAATTATTCTTAATTAATCACAATATTTCAAGTTTTCTTTCTATAAAAATAATTAAGATAATAATAATTTAAATACATTGCAACGACAACATAATTTAAAACTGCAAAAGTAAACTGATCTCAATATGACAATGTATCATATCATTTGGCCGAGGCATAACCATGTTACAACGTGCTTCACATTTCTTCATAAATTTTCTCTCAACGTTTGATATATCAAAAACTAAGATGTGCAACAGTTTTACCTCCACAACGTAAAAATATCTAGAAGCCAAAATATTTATTTGATAGAATCAAATAGTTTTAACTACAAATATTTGGGAACCAGATGTGTATCTATTTAGAAAGTTGAAGACTTTACTCTGTGGATGACTCTGACTGCGACCAGATGTTTCTTTACTGATTGGAACTCAAACAAATACTAAAACAAGAGTAACTATCTTGAACAGTTACTTATGTCAGGTATGACTTTTGCTGTGTTTTCTTTTAATGTCAACGATGGTAACACATTCTAACCTAACTTTATACGCATTTCTAAATCGTCTAAGTGAGCATTTACAACAGTGATATTATCGTTTGCTTATCTTGCACTAGTTAAAATGTGCTTATGAATATTTTTTACAGCTTATTACCTAACTTTGGGAAATTTACAAGATTTCATGAAATTTTCTATAAATAAAAGATTTTCAAGCAAATAGCTTAACTTTAAATATAACTATTTTATTTGTCTTTACAAAAAACTTTGTGTAAATGTTTATACAAAACATCATATTGAGACTTTGCAATTTCCTGACTATTGATCACTCACTTTTTTTAGAAATAATTATTCATTTGTTAATGACCGAACTTTCAATATACAAGTTTAGTACTTTTCTTGTCTCCATATACGTTCAATTTCTAATTCTCTTTTTCCTCCCCCTGAGACCCATCTTTTGCAAACTCTACAGCCCTTAAAGGTTGATGGTAGCTCCGCCATAGTATATTTATTCTATACTTTATAGCACACCTACCCTCCTAGGAAAAGGGAACGGTGCAACAAAAACATTGCGTACACATTTCACATGAACAAGATAATTTACCAATATAACATCCATCTCGACCACCAAGGACATTAAAAAATACCCATATTGCAACATAATGCACATTAATTCAAAGTAACAGAATAATAAACTCATTATTAAGTGTAGATTGAAGTTATACATAGTATTAACCAGATATGTGTGTGTTGTCACAAATGTTAAAGATCCCTACCTTGCTTGGAACAGCAAGGGTCGAAAATTTCAAAATTTTACAGGTAAAAAAATCTCGCTTCCTGGCCAATGGTAGTACCTTCGAGTGTAGCATTGAAAAATCAAATTTAGTGCTGGTGGTGATAACCTAAACTAAAAATGTGAGTAATTATGAGCTTTCATTAAGTAAGCATTTGTGAACTGAAAATGTCTATTGTTTGTACTTACGTAATAAGAAATTAATCAAGTGAAAATAAATATTTGGTGGGGTTAATCAGTAACCGAATTGTGTATACAGATTTTAACATTAAAGTTTTATTGTAAAATTTAGTATTGGTTACAATATGGAACTTTATTCTTTGGAATGAAAAATGCAAGGCTATAATGAAAAAGCTGATATTTAATTGTTTTTTGTGTTGGTTATGAACAACATTTCCAGAAATTGGAATTTATAATATCATGTAATTTAATATTGAAAACATGAAAATTTGGAGTGATGACAGATTTGTTGATGGATTAGATTTAAGGCCTTTTTAGGATTTCTTTTAGCAATACCTGACCAAAATTGACCTTTACAAATTTAGATTCTTCCAAAGAAAGTGCATTACATAATTTTACTTGAAATTATTTTATGTTAATAGAGTTTAAGTTTATGTTGAATTTTTATTTGAATTTATTCAAAGACTAGCTACATAGTCACATTTATAAAGAATATCCAGCTACCTCAATGATGGAATTGTATTTGGGAGAGGTCTTGATTTCGAGAATTTACATAATTTGACAAAAGTTTAATAAGAGTTTTAAAAATAACGTATAACATGATAAAGTTTACAATACCAAAGCAAAGGAAAATTATGCAAAATAACCGTCATCCATGTAGAAATAATATCAAAAAAGATTGCTGTGACAGACGGTTTGATGCCCCTCAGTTTTGACAGAAAAAAACCCTTTCAGAGTAAATGTTAGTGTGACGTAGCTTTTGTATTTCAACCCTTTGATTTATTATTTCTATTTCTTTATTATTATTTGGAACTTTTCTATTTTCTTTAATAGTTTTTCCAGAGGAACTCACGCTCCCATCACTCTAGTTAACCGATGCACCCTTATATTGTCACGGAATGCCAGTCCTTTCGGGGCAAATCAAAATTTATTAACTTTACACTCATTTTAACCCTAACAGTAATGCAGATCTGATGTTAAAAAGTAGTGGTAAACCATACGATTATAAAATCATCAAGATACTTAAAATGAACAAGTACAATAATATACATTACTGTTATACAAAATCTATTAAGGAAAGGCATATTTTGGATAATCTTTTTTTATGTTCTTAACGAAAAACTATACAAATGAACACATTTGTGCAAATTTAGAAATCAAATCTACTCTAAAATTTTTCTAATATGTAATTTGACATTCGTGCTTAAGCAGTTTTATAAAATGCAGTTTCTGTAATTTTAATTTAAGCAATAAATATATGTTTAAAGTATTTCAAACAGTTTTCGGCTGTTCCTAGATGTGTTTATAATAAGTACATATATCAAACTTTTATAGTCTTATAACAAAAACAGGAGCAATTCAAACTCAAAATTAATAATAAATATTTTTCTAATTTCTTAAAGATTTTTCTAATAACGTTCAGTAAAGATTTGTCCAGAGCTAGTCATAGAAAGAATAGCATTTTTGAATAGTGTAAAATAAGCGCCATGACGGGCAGATTATTTTGGGTTTTTTACTGAATACATAGTAACCAGTTAGTGCGGAAACGCAGGGAAGTTACCTTTGAATTCTTTAATCGGTTACTTCTATCTTAATACCTTATATGTGTTCCTTGTTTTAAATGTTGTAGGAGGAATCAACAATAAACCTTACTGTGAATTTGAAGAAAACAGGCCATCAACATCTAATAGGATCCAAATGCATGTGCTAAAGGAAGAATATAACCATTTGCGGAGCAGAAACGGCTGTATTTCAAGGATGCATTAATTAGCTCTATCTACCTCAACTACTTAGATTAATCAAGGTAAGCTTGATTAAGTTGTTTATTTTGTATTGATAATTTGTGTAATATTAATACGCCCTTTGTATGACAATGCTATGAATTAAAGTACCTTTACCTGTAATTGTGTTTAGCTATAAAAATATAATAAACATGTTTTTTTTTTATAACATACCTATTGTTTATCTGACTATAGTTTTCTATTTGGAGTTCGCTCTTTTCAAGTTTAAAAATTAAAAACTAATTTTCTAAAAAATTATTTTGGTTAGAAAAAAGTGAAATTAATAATAACAAATTAATTTGGTTCATTTCCAAGCTAACTTAAAATGGTGACCCACCTGGGTTTATTTTAACTGAACCATCAGATCCATCTTCCATTATATTAAACTTTTTATGCATTAAATTATGCATTTAAAATTTTCGTCAGTAGATATAAAATTACTGTATGTTTTCTATTTGATATTACCTAAAAGGTACTATTCGATAACATATTTAGTGCATTAAATATTTACCTATACCTTTTAGCAAGTGTTTATTAGTTTTACTAGAGTTACTAGCTTGATTGAAATCTATATATTGGAATACATTGCGTTGGCTGCAGAATTTTGATTAATAATAAAACAAATTATCAGATATTAAAACACAACCTAACGTTAAATTTTCGAAAAAAACTTATCTAACAAGCTTTCAGATTTGTATTTACCTTCATCAAATGCTTATAACCATTTACTTTCCAATAAAATTATGATAGTGTGTCTATACCAAACAACAATGTCAGTTACTTTTGCGTTTAACCATAAAAATTGGTGTTATTGACTGCATTTATAAAAAAATTCTCTAATAACTCATTTTTATTGGATGCTCGAAGTATGTTTTCTTAATTAAATAAACTTTTTATTCTGAATTAGAAAAAATCTTAAACAAATATCCCTATACAAATGATCTTTAGTGCTTTTTATAAAAAAATTATTGCAGTTTTTTATATTTTAATCGTATATTTCCTTAGTACTCATTGTCGCATAACCTATTGCATTTTTTTTATCGTGGTTGACATATCTTGCATTTAAATAATTCAGTAAATCTTTAAAACTTGTACTAGGTCATTTTGGGTTGTGCTTCACTTTTTGGATACTCATCGTATTGCAATCTATGCCACTGGAGTAAAAAATCGACTTCCACAGTTACGACTACAAAAAATTCCTATTCAATGTGTCTTCTTTAGCAAATGTCTCAATTATTGTTTACAAATTCCATTATCAACTGTTTTTCTGTATCATAGGGAGGTTTGCACATTTTTCCTGAACGTGTTAGTGAGGGGCTGCCGCCATTTGTCATTTTCAATGCTATTCTCTACTGTTCTTATATATTACAGACTTTTCTACTTCTATCTTCGATTTACCGTCTATCGTATAATTATTTCTGTATGTCTGTGGGGGCTGCTATTTTTGAAATTATTATGTGGATATATTTAAATTGATTGTTACCCTTTGTGATTTTCTTGCCGCAGTGGATGCGCTCGATAGGAAAATGGTTTGTCTAGGTCTCATTTGAAGTCTAGTTGTTTTTTTAATTATCGTCCTGTTGGTAGTAGTAGTAGTGGTTTTTCATATCCCTCTATCTCTGCTTCAACCTTATTTATTTTCTTCATTGAACCTGTCTTAGTCCCAAAACAACATCCATTACATAAGAACGGTTCACTCTCACTCAGCTGACTGCTGACTACATTTTGGCTAGTCAAGTAGTAATGCTTTGCTACCCACTTTTTTCCCTATCGCTTTTTGCCTTCTTCTTCTCTCTTTTACATGGTTGCCATACAGCTCCAAACATTCAATCTCCCTTTTTTATCTTTTCTATTTTTCCTTTACTTCCTATGTCTATACATAGTTAGAAAGTGGTTACCTCATGATATTGGGCCATAGCTGAGGAAACCTCAATCTAGTCTTATCTCGCAACTGTCTTCTGCTGGATATACATTTAAGCCATCAACAGTAAATTTGTTATTGATTTGGTCTGCGGGCTGATCCTCTCTTAACCGACACCAGAGTATCACTTCACAGAACTTCTCCTTTTGGAGAAGACGAGAAAAAGATCCCTTTTCAGAATCTTACAGGTGACTGTACTCTCTTGCAAGTCTCTTTATGTTATCTATATTTATACGAGGGATGGTGTGCGTAAGTAATAGCAGGGCCTCCGAACTAAAATAATTGTTATTTGTTATCGTTTTCTTTGAAATTTTTTCATAAGACCTTATCTTATCAATAGGTTAAACCACTAAATGATTTAATGTTTAACTTTCTCTCTGAAATTATATTTGAGATACAACCTTATCTTACACATGTTGCAAAGCAAATAAAAAATTATCTATACATCTTTCTCTTAGAAAATATCTTTGAAAACTTACATCTGATGTTCCAAACCTTTGGTATTTGTAATCAAAGATACAATTTACTGTATAAATGAAAAGAGCTAACCTGCTTTTTAGCATTGTATTTTGATAGGATAAGATTCAAAAATTATGTACCGTTAATGCAGTAGCACCGGCTAATTTGTTAACAATGTTTATATTGCTGCAACGTATTTTGTCTGCATCTTGTGGGTAGACGGTGTTGTAATTTGTTTGATTAAATAGAATACCTTCAAGGTATTTGTGAAAATTTGTATGCATCAATATACAATGATGAAAATGAGTTTTGTATTTAGTTTTATAGTGAAATTCAGTATTACTTTCAAGTATTTTAATCTCATACTCTCAGACTAATTAAGTGCGGTCAGTGTGGCGGCAAACAAGACTTGCAAGCTCAGATGATGTAGCCCGATGATCGAGTAGCTACTTATTTCCATGTCCTGGTATCGTATGGATTGCTACAGTTTAAAAAAACAGGTGGTGCCTAAAGACATTATTTAATATAAGTTTCCGTGTATATGAACTTTTCCACCAACAAACTTTTTCTTTTTTTTGTTTTTCCTTTTTGAAGTTTTTACACGAGATTATTATACTTTTTTGGCATCACAAGCTTTATTTTTATGATTAAACATGCAGGATTTCCATCCTAAATTGCATGGATATTTCCAATTGTAATTTAGCTGCTAAGTGGGTCATGACGCATTGTAATTGCGTTATAATTTATTATACGTATTTAGCCAAATAAAATGATTTTCATGCTTCAAAGAATGTGCATCATTGTTTCAACCAATGAGAACAGCGATATAGAAGAAATTTTTACAAGTTGATGTAAAACAAGTGCCATGATCGGCAGATTATCTTGAACTTTTTTTACCGAAAACGTAGTGACCAGGGAATGCAGTGAAGTTACTTTTGAATTCTTTTTACCTGTTCCTTCTATCTTAATACGTACATGTGTTTCTTGTTTTAAATATTGTCGGTATCAGCAACAAACTTCACTGCGAAATTGAAGAAACTAGATCATCTACGACAATGAGATAAGTTATATTACCTTTACACCTGTTATTTGATGAGTAATACATTGTAATATAAAAATTTAAAATTGTGTCTAATGGTTTGTTCGTGTCACGCGGAAAGAATTATGGCACAAAATAGTTGTTTTGGTTAGCAACTGCTCTTGTCTGATAAGCATACGATTACAGCTTTCAAAATAACAAAACAAGTTTTCTCTTTATGACAACCTGACTACTTTAATAAAACTGTACTTATATTACAATAAAAGACGGTAGTAAAATGTCAATCAATACAAAAATAGTTATTTTCATGCCGAGCTCGGAGAGTGGTACTTAACAGGGCCAACAAACGGTTTTCAGGGCGACGCCGTATGTAAAGTTCTAAAAGCATGCTAGTCCTGTAAAGACACTTTCTGAGTGTGGCATACACAAAATGTTTTGTGCAATCACAAATAATTTGACAATAATAAAACTACAACAATATTTAAATTTTTAAATAATTTACAAACTTGTAATAATTAATTTACAAGAATTTACTTACAGACAAAAACATGGTCACTGATGTAACATGCGTACTTTGTTTTTAATGTAATTGTTCACAATGAGCCCGGCAATCGTTTTCCTAGCTTTTATGTCACTTTTCCTTCTCTTATATCACTTTACCGATCTAGCCCGACAACAACGTAATTTCCTAGCTGAAAAATGATCGGAAACAGGCATTTTCCCTATCAGCCAATAATTAAATAAGGGCATATGTTTCCTTACCTATGTAACCGCCTGTGGAAAGACTATCAAAGTTGGAGATGACATTATAAATATTTATGGTTCCGGGTTGGGACCGTGTCATTTTGCACCCTACCTTTCTACAGGTAGTAAACGGGTAGGTGATCAGCATAACATAAAAAATATTCTTGCGGGACTAGCATCGACCTTCATTGACTGCGGTGAACGTAAAAGACTTAAATTTCAGGGTGAAGTAAAGATATCTAGATAAAGTTAAATAGAAACAATAACTTAACTTTTGTTTAAATAGTTAAATAAAAAAATTATACTCAAAGAAAATTTTGTATATTAACGTCCAGGTAAGGCATTTGTTTAAACACATCACTTCTACGAACGTAAGTATGAAGTACAAATAATGACATCTATTTTAAACATTCCATACGTATGTTCTAATATACATTGACTATCGACATGCATTAAAAGGAAATTCTTATTGTCAAACATAGGTAATTGTCTTTTCACATAAGTGTAAAAGGAAATTTTATTTTTTATTTATTTATTTATTTATTTAATTAGCCCAATGCTATTAGCAGTATACATAAATGAATTAAAAAAAAACAATTTAATTTAAGAACTAAAGAAAAGAAAATGTAAAGTGTTCACTTCTATAAATAAGTCAGATCCTTAACTAAATACAATCGTCTTGCAGATACACCACTACCATTACATAATTTCATATTTTCCTTTTATATGAGTCCTAACTTTCTTAGAAAACAGTTTCATGTCTTGAATATCTTTAATGTCAGATGGAAGATTGTTAAATAAACAAAATCCCTTATATATAATTGTTTTCATCGTCAAACTTCTGTTCACTCTACTCACATTAATATAATCTTTGGTTCTGATGTTATAGTTGACATATGCTGATCTATAATGTGTATATTGCAAAAGATATTCCGGTGCCTGATTGTATTTAATCCTGTGGACTAGGACCATAACAGCATGTTCAACTTGTGCTTCTAGAGGCAACCAGTTCAGTTGCCATAACATACTGTTAATTGGAGTCATAATGTTACATTTTAGTATTACACGCATTCCCTTGTTCATCAGAATTTGCAGTCTTTGTACGTCCTTTCTTTTGCACATAAAGAGCACAGTCTGGCAGTAGTTGAAATGTGGCAAAATTATTACATTATAGACAACACACCTGGCCCATAGTGTTAAATGGGTTGAGAGTCTACTTAAAAAGCCAATTTTCTTGCCCATCTTCTTACATAATTCATCAACATGCCCAGTAAACTTAAGTTCTGAGTCAATATAAATCCCCAAGTATTTGATTGACTTTACAATCTCAATATTACTACCATTTATAGAAATATGAAGGCCACTATCTACAAAATCATTGTATTTTTTTGTGGAACCAATGAGCATGCCTTTTGTCTTATTCACATTCAGTTTCAATTTATTTATACATAACCATTTGTAAAACTTTTCTAGCTGATTATTAAATACTGTTATTAGATCTTGTATGTTATAACCAGATACTGACAAAAGTGTATCATCTGCAAACGTATTCACAAAACACTGGTCCACACTCAAGTACATATCATTCATGTAAATTATAAAAGTAACGGCCCAAGAACACTGCCCTGTGGCACTCCATATACACTAGTAGTCACTTCTGATAATCTGTCTCCGTACTTTACTTTATGACCTCTATCATTCAAATAGCTAACAAACCATTTTAAAGCAATTCCTGTTATACCATAATACTCCAATTTTTGTATCATAATGTCTCTGTCTATAGTTTCAAAGGCACGTTGCAGATCTACAAATACACTCAAGATTGTCATATTATTATCCATGTCCTTTTTCCATTTAATAATGGCACATTGTACAGCCATTTCACATGAATGACCTTACGAAAACCAGATTGGTACACATACAGTAATTTATTAGTTTCACAGTATTCAAGTAGTTGTTTATGCACAACAATCTCTATTATTTTTCAACAACTGGCAAAATATTAATTGGTCGAAAGCTTTCAGGTGTAGATGCCTTAAACACTTTTGGAATAGGAATTATAGTACTTACTTTCAGTTCAGTTGGTATTTGACCTAGTCTTAATGACATATTGACTAAATTTAAAAGTGGACAACCGATAATGTCAAATAAGTTTTTAATAACTTTCACATTTACCAAATTAGGAGACGCCTTATGTTTAAGGTTCTTGACAATTTTAGTTAACTCACTTAGGGTAATAGCTTGAAACTGTTTGAAACATTCGATTGAACCCTGTACCCCATACCCCATTTGATTTCTTTTTAGGTAAAGAGCTCTTATCACAAGAAATTTCACAAAAATCCTTGTCACAGAAAACGTGAGCAGTTAACCAAAAGTACATATTATAAATTTACACAGATTAAATAAACTCACATCTTACATGCCAGATAAATACTTTAGAATAAAGTTTTAAAATATAAATGATCGTTTTCAAATAAAAGCTCAATCGCCTTTTTATTTATATAAGAAACTATTCAATAAAACTTTGAAATTCATACCTGTAGTTTTTTGTAACTCAAATACAACAAATTAGTTACTCAAAGTTTAACAGGTGCTCCTTTGTATCCTCTCACGGTATTAGTAGATTATGACTACCAGCTTGCAGGAAAAAACCAAAGATCTCGCACACCATAAATTGTAGCAAACAAAACTTACTTGGTTTAGGTAATCTTCTAACGACAGATAAATGTAGTAACTGGACGATACATACACAAAATTTAGACGGTAAGGAAGTTTTAAATGATCGAAGAAGAAACACATTAAGTGAAGATAAACGTAAGTGTCCAGTCGAAAATTTCAGGGTGGTAGAAAGTCCCATGTTTTAATTGTAAAAGTAGGTAGTGTATTCTGGTGCTCTCAGCTCCATATTCTAAAGCAGGTGCAAATGGCGAGGTAATAGCAAAATTCTCAAGAAATGCTCTTGAAGGCAGTCAAGTAAGGAAAAAAAAGTAAAACTTTGACTTATCAAACCAAAAATAACCAACGAAGATTGTTGGGGGAAACGAACACTAACGAACCACTTGATTAGACTACGATTCAGATTCACTTCAGATATGCTTTTATAGAAGAGTATTGGAAAATTTACCAATAAAGAAATTTCTTATACAGTATGTACAGTATAAAATGCAGTACATGGGTATCTTGGAAACTGTAGGAGATACGATCTTGGTTAAATGGGACAAAAGTTGCATAATCATGAGGGTATCTCAGATAGGTTTTCAAATTTCAAAAATTTTTCATAGGTTACTAGATAGAGGCAAAAAACACAAAACTGACGATTTCTTTATTTGCTCGTAGTTAGTCTACTAATTGAAATAGAATGTTCAATTTTGGTACATCATGGTAATTCCCCATTGCGCTTCACATTTTCAACTTAGATTTTGTCTAGGGCATCTAGATTTTGCGTGACGATGTTCAACTTTTTATTTTTAAATAGCCGCCATATTGGATTTTTCATTTTTGAAATGCTGACAAAAAACCCTTTCCAAAGAGGTATAACATGGCTATGTTTGATTGAATCAAAACACTAAAAATCACATAATTATGTTTTGGTCGTAGGCAAATTATCAAAGATAATGAAAACAGCGTTTTACAAACAGTTGTCGAAAATCCTCGTACTTCTCTTAGACAAATTCAGAATATAACAGGTGTTGCTCATTCTACGACAAGAGCTATTTTAAAATGTTTCAAGTACCATCCATATCATGAACGACCATGTCAGGGATTGCGACTGAAGATCAAATTCAAGAATGGAATTTTGTGCTTGGTACATCAAAAGTGCAACAAAATTCAAATTTTGCATATACAATTTTGTGGTCTAACGAAAGTCGATTTACGAATTGTGGTATGTTCAACCGCAAAAATACAATTTTTTGGTCAGATGAAAATCCACATTTGAACCGCCAAGTTAGACATCAAGTTAAATGGGATTCAACGTCTGGATTGGTATTATTGGAAGGTACATTATAGGTCTGTTTTTATGATGCAAATTTAAACTGTGCGAGATACTTAGATTTATTGCAGGGAAATGTGGCAGATAGACTAATGAAGCTTCCACTCGCTACTTTGCAAAATATGATTTTTCAAAATGATGGCGCTCTACCCCACAATGCTCTGATTATTAGAAATTTTTTTCATTCTGAGTATAATGAAAACTGGATTGGAAATCGGGGACCAATTAAGTGGCCGGTGAGATCACCGGATTTAACTCCTCTAGATTTCTTTATATGGGGCCATTTAAAAAGTCGTGTGTACTCAAAACGTATGATAATGTAGGCCAATTACAACAAGCAGTCCAAGAGGTCAGAATAAAATAACTCCAACTATGATAAGACGATCTTGTAAAGATGTTTATAAAAAGTGTCGGTTGTGTGTTCAACAAAATGGGGAGTTATTTGAACATTTAAAATAAATAATGAATTCATGTGGCTGACTATTGATTTTTTCCTTGATTGTTAATTTGCAATTGTCTGAACATGAATAACAACTAAAAACAGCTTAAATAATATTTTGTATTGAATAGATGCTAGTTTGTATTTATTCTTTGTTAATGCATAGTTATGTAAGTTCTGATTAATGCAGATTTATTTTCAATCTTCTACGTTTTTTACTGTTTTTATTACCACTGAAAATTGAGTTTAAAATTTTTAGAGCAATTGTTTCTCTTTGCCATAATGGAAATTAAAGCCTACTACGACCAAAACATAATTATGTTATTTTTAGGGTTTTGATTCAATCAAACATAGCCAGGTTATACCTCTTTGGAAAGGGTTTTTTGTCAACATTTCAAAAATGTAAAAATCCAATATCGCGGCTATTTAAAAATAAAAAGTTGAACATCGTCACGCAAAATCTAGATGCCCTAGACAAAATCTAAGTTGAAAATGTGAAGCGCAATGGGGAACTACCATGATGTACCAAATTTGAACATTCTATTTCAATTAGTAGACTAACTACGAGCAAATAAAGAAATCGTCAATTTTGTGTTTTTTGCCTCTATCTAGTAACCTATGAAAAATTTTTGAAATTTGAAAACTGATCTGAGATACACTCATGATTATGCAACTTTTGTCCCATTTTAACCAAGATCGTATCTCCTACAGTTTCCAAGATCCCCATGTACTGCATTTTATACCATACACACTGTATATGTAGGTAATTCTACATTAGGAAACATCATTTATAAATAAAGAATTTATAAAAAGTTATATAACGTGTTATTTTCTGGAATTTATTAAATGTAGGAAACTTAAATTTGAGTTGCAATATTAACAGAATTCACTGTTATTTATTAACAAAAAGAAAATATATGTGTCTTAGTGCGAAGCACGCTGTAACATGTTGAAGCGTATCAAAAAGACATGCTACAATTTTATAAACTAAGTCGACGTTTCGCCCACTTTTGTAGGGGGTTTCATCAGGACAAGAAATGAAAATAAAAATAATAATAAACATAAGAATGATAATATTAAGTAGACAAGTTAAAGTGTAAAGAGTATGTAAAGTTATTTCTGAACTAGCAGACTCACTAGCCCATTTAAGCCAAAAGGTGTTTTGTGACAGCTGGTGTTTCTAAATTCATGAATAACTTAACAGCCAAAAGAATTAAGTTAGAAATAGTAAATTGAATGTGCTCTATATTCATAACAAGAAAAATAAACCATGAAACCAAAATAAAACTTGAAACCTTCCCCATGCAGTTTTTAAGAATATAATCATAATATTAATAATTGACTAGAACAAACTGAACAGGTTTGACGAAGACTAACAATATAATTCAATTTATTCTGACAATATGACTACTTGCAAAGAAAATCTATGTAATTGATGGACTTCTACGTGAATACGATTAACATATCAATCGACCTAAGTCTCAATTCTTCAAAACATTAATTTCTTATTTGCAACATATATCTTAAATAACCATAATTCGTCTTTTTTTCTCAAAATGGGGTTATAATTATCGTGAAACCAAAATAAAACTCGAAATCCTCCCCATGTATAGTGAATTTAAAAATTTTTTTTAAAAATATAAAACTCACAACTAGTTTCTATATAAAAAATTTTTAATTACACTATGCATGGAGAAGGTTTCGAGTTTTATTTTGGTTTCACGGTAATTTAACCCCATTTTGAGAAAAAAGACGAATTATGGTTATTTAAGATAAGAAAAATAAATTTTTAGTTTCATAAAGATGAACTTGCAAAACTAAATTTTAATTTGCTGAAGGCTTTGATCGTAAATTATTTTTATCTTGATAACTAACAAGTTCAAATATACGACATGCATTTGAATAATAAATTAGATAACATACACTAAAACCAGGAAATTGAAGAAATTAAAGTCGTTTACATCGAAATAGCTCAAGGATTTAATATTTTTTGAAAGTTTTAAACAACACCAGGTGATAGGAAATAATTATGCCACAATAGATAATAAATAATTCACAGGATACCAAGTAATTAACAATCAAACCATGTAACAATATAAGAAGTAAATACTTATATAAAACTTTTGACCATTTTAATCAGAAAGATAATTAGAATTAGTTTAATTTTATTTTAGTAAGGCCAATAGATAAGTTACATAATCTGTGGGATTGATTTCATTGTATATTATAAATAAGTAACTTATATCACTTTTTATAAAATTCATAAATAAGTTTTATTGATAGCAAATTACTATTGAGATTCTTGGACATATAATAATAAATGATAATTATGACAGGGTTAGCATTTCCCTTTTTTTTTTTATAAAAACATTACCTATATACATATAGCTAGTTTTTGACCGCCGATTACAAAAAGTAACCAATGTACGAATTTGAATGCTTATCTGAAAAGAAAGTTATTAATCTACATTAGCGTAAACACCAGATGGTTCTGTAACCAGTTACCTTATCACAAATATTACACTTTCTGAGCATACAAATTAAATTCAACAGAAAACAATATATATATATATATATATATATATATATATATATATATATATATATATATATATCAATGATATCTTGTACTTAATCTAGAGGAACAAGCAAGAAGATTTTCACGGGTAAATTTCCTAAATCTGAATTAACCAATCCACAAGTCCGCATGCGGTTTTCAAAGCGTACAGTTATTCTTTTACTAGGACGTATTCTCTAAAGAAACAATTAGTAAGTATACTTCAATTTAATTAAAATAGAAAAGTTCGTACAGGACAAATAAACAAATGCAATCTTCAAAGAACGTACACTTGAACAAGAGAAGACAAAATCTCAAAATACAAACAACAAGAAAATATTCACATTCACTGACCATTTGTAGATAGAAGGGAGCAAGTCATCTGATGCGAGAAGGTTGTTTACAGAATTCAACAGCAAGTTTAGCAACAATTAATAGAGGTGAAGACACACGATAAACAAAAAATATGTTCCAAAAACATTACAGAAGATATGTTAAAGATACTAAAAAACCAAGCTGTTGATACCGATATCATGTTGACAGACACAATAAAATCAAATTTCCAACTGCTTATTTGTTTAATAATGTAAGATTTTAATATATTACTATTAGTTACTATTATATCTTTTGTTTAACTTGAGTCTCAAATAATCTGCCATATCAATACTACTAACACTACTCTTATTTTCGTCAAAATGTAAAATTAATTTATCAATTCGACTATTTTCACTTTGTAAGTTTTGTATTACCAGCTTAAATATTATGTTTATACGAGAGACAATACTAACAAATAATGTCACCATATTAGATATACTGTTATTCTTACTTCTAGTCATTATTCTACAACACCTCGATCATACCTGTATATAAACAATTGTAAATATTATTTAACGCTTAACAATTTTAAACTAATAGAATTTTGATTATATTACTTCTTGAAGAAGTAGTTGTGGCTGATAAATATTTAAATAACATTCTTAGGATCTTAATTTTTTTTAAGTTAAAGCTTTTGCAGAACTTACCTACTGCCTCAGAATAAACTAATAATTTTTTAGTTTCAGATTTAAAACCTAGGTAAATAGATTTCAGTTGACAAAACAAGCAGTTAATCCAAATTACTTTCAGTTTTAATTACGAAGTTCAATTTCATTTAAAAAATACACATAAAACAGCAGGTCAACACATTACAAACAAATCATTTTTCATTTACATCTCAACTTCTTGGTGATACAACTTCCATATCCTCGGATTTATTTTTTAAAAATGTTATTTTAATGTTGCTTGTACATTATTGAAACGAATACATACCCTTAAAATAATGAGAGCTTTGAATGTTGGTTAAAATCAGCGGATTTAGGTTCATTGATCTTTCATTTCCCCATAAAATCAAAGCATTACTTTGTTTAGCATTTTTGTTGACATATTCCTCTGTAAGAATATAAATAATATAATTTGAACAGGTCAAACATATTTCTTACCATCATCGTCATTTTCACAGTAGGTATTGTCCACAACAGCTTGCATATACATTTGATAAAAATATTAATTTACAAAATGCTAGAAAAAAGATCCAATTTTATAAGATATTCTTATTGTGACATTTAAATAACTAATCACTACAAAGAAATGTTGAACGCCATTTACTGCAAACACTAAAGCCAATGCGTATGCGCAAAATTTCGACACTTTCCCTATATTTGATTGCCAACTGTAACTACTTTTACAAAAAGAAAGCATGCCAACGTAAATTGAAAGAGAGTATGCAAAGGTTGTGTATCCAACCACCTTTGGCATAATCAAATATCAATTACCTGCTAAATTATTTTTAAAATCTTGATAAAACATCAAACACAAAAAGCTATATACAAATTATTGTGTGTTAAAATAAAGGAACAAAAGTCAAATACCGCAGATCAGCAACTATACGAGCGTCTCGCGCCACATCTGATCTTGGCTGCCGCAAGGTCATCATACTCGTCATTTACATACTTGCAGCTTTCCAATATGCTATAGAGATATTATTGCCTATTTGGTGTCAATATTCGAGCTCCACCATTTTGCTGAGATTATTATCCTCACAAGCGGTTTCCAAAATTCGATTTTTTGATTGATTCTCCTTTCTGTGAGATACACTACTGATACAATAAGTGATTTACTTTTTTCTATAATGTAATTAAGATATAGTTTCCACTTGTTCATTTACAGAATTAAACTTATTATTAATGATACAATAAGTGATTTACTTTTTTCTATAATGTAATGAAGATATAGTTTCCACTTGTTCATTTACAGAATTAAAATTATTAATGATACAATAAGTGATTTACTTTTTTCTATAATGTAATGAAGATATAGTTTCCACTTGTTCATTTACAGAATTAAAATTATTAAATTAAAACCACCAACGAACATAACATCTGTGAACATAAACATAACCTCTCATACATAAACCTATCCAGGCAAATGACAACAAGTAAGCTATGGCCTTGACGGCAGCCAAGATCAGATGTGGCGCGAGACGCTCGTAGCAACTATAGGCAAGCTATCCAAACCTAAGGCAAGTTCATACAACAACGAAAGTGAATTTTCTCTGATTTCGGAATTCGGAAACTTGGAACGTCTTAAAAGCAATGAAAATAAATTACGTATATTTAGGGCTCTAATATTTAATTTTCTTGAATGTCGGTGAAAAATGTAGTTCAGTGCATTGTCAAAAATATTAACCATGAGCTTATTTTAAATAGTTTATTTTAAATTAGTTAATTTAATTTTTGAAAGTCCAAAATAAGTTCTATAGTTGCGTATTATGGAGGACAAGAAAAATCAACAATATGTAAGTTATGTCAAGTTTAAATTATGCATCCAACAAAAGCGTATGCGTTTTTTTCAAAAACGTTAAACCTTTTCGACATCCTTACGAAATTCGCAACCGTCATTTTTTTCGGATAAAAATTGCAAATTTTGTCCTTATATGAACTTAACATTATAGTAATAGACGAACTGTATCTACCTTAGTGTGACACTTATTTAGTAATGTTTAAGATAAAAAAAATTGTCAAATAGATAAGAACAGCCTTTTTTTGTGGTAGATAAAAGATTAGTCGTACATAATATTTTAATTTGTATATAAAACGCGTGTAATAGCTGTTTACATACAACAATTTATTGATCAATTTATAGAAATTGTTGACCTTGAACAGCAAGTTAGCTCAAAAGTATGTATTATATACAACAATTTTAAGAACTTGGTGCTCATCAATTTAAGTCGATTTAGAACTTGAACTTTTCAACAATTTCCTTACAGTTTTTTTGTAACTGTAATATTAAAATTAAATTACCAACCTATAAGATGTTCACTAACTTGTTTATTACTATAATAATTACAGGTTAAGTGTTTATTGTTTGGTGTTTTTATGAATTAGTTAAGATAGTGAAGTTTTTTTAACTTGAATTAATATTGATCATATCAACAATCCGTAGAAGGTATGTAAATAGAAAGTAAACACTGAAAAACGGTTGCTGCCCTTGAAATAACCAGAAGTTGATAAATTAATGTGTGAAAACCATTCAAGGTCATCAAAGTTCTTGACCATTTTCTACTTATTTTTTAAGCTCTAGAAAATGATCAATAAATTGTTGTACGTAAAACAACTATCATAAATATGCATTTTTATTAAACACACTGTTTATCTTAGAGTTTGTTTACGCTTAACACCGTGAATGTTTTGATACATCTTAAAAAGGTAGTGAATGAAAAAGTCAAACTTGGCAGTACTAAAACTGAAATACTACGATTTTCTAGATTAAAAGACTGTCCGCTGTACATTGTAGATTATTTTTGAATGATCTAGTGGTTTACTAGTGTTAATCCATTAATTCTATACAAAGAAAATAATTGTCTGCCTACAACACTTGCAACAGAATTAGAATCGGTTGCTAGTAGAACTGGTTGTCTGGGGTTACCTTGGCAATGCTTTATAGTAACAAAGATAACATTTATTGACAAGTTAAAGTATTGATATGCACTTATACATTAGCATTAAAGGCATGGCACGCTCAAAGGAAATATTTACGAATGCTTTTTGTGTACGTAATTAAATTGCAAACGCCTTTAACACTAAAACTAAAAGTATTAAACACTTTAGTTTGTAAAGTTGCAAAACGAGTTTTTATGTTACGACTTCACGACGTAGTCCTAGATCTGGTTGTCGTATAAGACTTGGGTCTGGTGTCGTATAGGTGAAGATGATGTTCATGGTTGTGAGTAACTCTAGCGCGGGTTATGTTGAATGAAACAGTGCACCTCGTAAAAGTAGTTACAGTCAGATTTCCATAGCTTATACCTAGCGACTGGTATGCGGCTCTGGTTGGTAGAAATTGAAGTAGGCTGATGGCGAAATGTTTTCCAATCCTGTCGTCACGTGCTTTAGAAAGTGGAACTGTTGCAGTTATGATTTTGGAGGTGGAGCGGGTGCAAGTTGTGATATGGCGGAATCCTGTCCGTAGTGTTGTGGAAGTTCGCTCCATTTTATCCCATTAGAGTTAGGGGTCACAGTGAGATAATTTGAAGAAAAACCCCTAGTGCACAAGGGGCTTGAATATTTCTGACTTGCACTATTCTTAAGTTCCTTCTAAGAAGTTTGGCGGCTTTCTTAAAGAGAAAACAAAAAGGAAGTGATTTGCTCTAGCCCCAGTAGCTTGACGCGACGCTCTCAACGTCGTTAAAAGTGCCTTACAACTTTAGAGAGTTTTTGGCATGATGGTGGTGTTCTGATTGTTGTGGTGTTTTATTATGTGTTGATGATCTTGAATATATATGTAGGTCTGGATTCCAAGAGACCTGCTCCTGGAATCCTCTTGTTTTGAAGCAGTGAGCAGTTTCCCAGATCTTCCCCTTGGTTGTCCTCCAACTACACAGTATTCCGGATCCTGAGTACACTGGCCTGTGGTTTTCGACCGACAGGATGGCTACTCACCACAGGCCGCTTCATCGTCAGGTAGCTCGTCTAAACAGGACTGACGGTTGTGCATCCCCGACGACTTCACTTGTGTACCCATTCCTCGGCACCCCGCATAGCCGGAGAACTCCCTCAAAACGTCACCGTTCCGCTGTTCACCTTTGATCGCCCGGAGGCGGTGGTAGATACGCGAGTTGCTGCCTCGTCGGCGTCTGGGCAATAACTGATTTGCTCTAGCGTTCGAAGCTCCTTTTATACCGAGGTTTTGTTTATATTGTACATTCGGACGGTTCTATTTAATTTTGAGGTGTGTCGTATGAGTCCATTATTGATTTAGAGGTGTTTTGAACGTACGTTCTGTTTATTTGCATGCTACGTGCTTGCTTATTGGTTCGTTAGTTAGAAGTTTGGTTGGTTGTATATAGAACTACACCATATCACAGAATCAAAATTTACAACTTTCTCTGGATAATGTAAAAATTATATCAATCACCACAAAACATCATATACTGCCATATGTTTTGCACCATATTGCCCTCAACAATTTTATTAGTAAAATTTCCAATATTTTCATTAAATAGACGTACCGTGCCAAACGATGCGTTTTGTAAGTATTCTCGAATCTTCAATTTTTTTCAACATGCCGAAAGTTTATGGACAAAAGATAGTCCTATATTTAGAACTTTAGAAGCAACTGCAATTAGTCAGAACTAAGTGTTTAAAAAATATTTTATTAGTATACAAACCCATTTCGAATGGACCTGCACCTTGCCGTAGTTCTAGATTACTAGAACAAGTGAAATGGCTTGCGTGTTCTAATGAGCTGAAGAGCCAAACTACATGTCCAACCAAAGTAGTAGGGTCGTTAGTGAGGAACCAGACTAAGATAGGTCCCCGAAAGAGGGCAGCGGCTCTTTCGGTATTAAGATTGGCAGAGACTATTGCAATCTAAGACACACTGCCGCGATGTGGAAGCCAACGGAAAACCACCACATTACCTCCCAGCTACACAGCGTACCTAAATTGAAATAAACATGATGGCATTCTCTGGAGTAAAAGATTCCGAAGTTAATATAGTCTCCCATTCGAATCTCCAAAAGGGGACTACTTCAGAGGATAAAATCGGAAAGTCCAGAATAAACTTTTATTCTGGAACATTTTGCGAGTCGGAGCGTGGAATGTTGGAAGTATGAAGCAAGTAGATAACCTAGAAAACTTAAAAATGGAAATGAATAGGTTAGCACTAGACATAGTGGTTTCAAGTTTTATTTTGGTTTCATGGTTTATTTTTCTTGTTATGAATATACAGCACATTCAATTTACTATTTCTAACTTAATTCTTTTGGCTGTTAAGTTATTCATGAATTTAGAAACACCAGCTGTCACAAAACACCTTTTGGCTTAAATGGGCTAGTGAGTCTGCTAGTTCAGTAATAACTTTACGTACTCTTTACACTTTACACTTTAACTTGTCAACTTAATATTATCATTCTTTTCTTTATTATTGTTTTTATTTTCTTTTCTTGTCCTGATGAAACCCCCTATAAAAGTGGGCGATACGTCGACTTTAGTTTATAAAATTGTAGCATGTCTTTTCAATACGTTTCAACATGTTACAGCGTGCTTCGCACTAAGACACATATATTTTCTTTTTGTTAATAAATAACAGTGAATTCTGTTAATATTGCAACTCAAATTTAAGTTTCCTACAATTAATAAATTCCAGAAAATAACACGTTATGTAACTTTTTATAAATTCTTTATTTATAAATTATGTTTCCTAATGTACAATTACGTGCATATATAAGAAATTTTCTTATTGGTAAATTTTCTAATACTCTTTTATAAACGCATATCTGAGGTGAATTTGAATCGTAGTCTAATCAAGACGTTCGTTAGTGTTCGTTTCCCCAAACAATCTTCGTTGGTAATTTTTAGTTTGATAAGTCAAAAGTTTCACTTTTTTTTCCTTACCTGACTGCATTCAAGAGCATTTCTTGAAACTTTTGATATTACCTCGCCATTTGCACCTGCTTTAAAATATGGAGCTGAGAGCACCAAAATACTTACACTACCCACTTTTACAATTAAAACGTGGGGAAAAAGTTACTGTACTTAAACATGATGATTATTATAAGCAACTACACGTATTGGTTGGGCAATATTCTCAAATAATGTTAATTGTGTGTAAAGATTTACCGGAAAACTATTAATTCGGCAAATCTTTAAGTGCTTGGGGAACTTGGCCGCCACAGGTTGCTTAACCCCCCTTCACTGAAACTCTGTGAAATAAGTCATAAAATTGTAAAACATTAACAGGGGAACCGAATTGTATATAGGCTGTGTGAGAATTTCGAGGAACTGTGTAGGCTAGTTCGGAATATAAATAAGTGCAGGTACGTGTCCAACCAGTTTTGAGACAGAAAACCTGATGACGAAAAAATAAGCAGAAATAAGTCTGATGATTATTATAAACAGTTAGTTGTTGGTTGTGAAATACCTGCAACTAATGTTGACTGTATGAAAAGACATATTGGAAAAAATATTAAATGGGCAAATGTTCAAGTGCTGGGGGAACTTGGCAGCCACAGGCTGCTTACCCCACTTTACAACTTTACATGTGATTTTTCAATGCTCCACCCGAAGGTACTACATTGGCTAGGAAGCGAGTTTTTTTTACCTGCAAAATTTGGAATGTTGCCGAAACCCCTTTAACGTGCGTAACAACACTAGCACACGGGAGCTCCATTTTACCTCTCATCCGAACGAGGGTGTATTTTTGTTAGGCGAGCGCCTAACATTTTTCAATCGGACCGTGTTGGGACCCCCTTCACAACCACTGAATGTTAGAGAAATACAGTATATAATTGTAAAACGATAGAAGGGAACCGAAAAGCAACTAACAAGAAAGAACAGCGCCTATGATGAAAGACAACAAACGTAGAAACAAGAAGAAAATTTTTGAAAGCATAGGTGTGGAGCACTACACAGTATGCCTATGAAATATGGGCAATAGGAAAAGCAGACAGAAAAACGGTAGCAGTCTTTTGGAATGCTGTGCTTCAGATGTTTGAGGATGATAGCATGGACAGACAAAGTTAATAACAAATAGATTATAGAAATAGTAGGGAAACAATGGTATCTGTGGAAAAAAATAGGAGAAATAGAAGGGCAGAATACGTTCTAAAGCATTTTTGGGGAATAATATGGAATATATTACAGGCAGAGATAGGAAAGAGGAGGTAGATGTAGACCTAGATCAGATAGTTATAGATGCAGACTGTTCAAATTTCAGGGAAATGTGTAGGTTAGTTCAGAATAGGAAACAACGAGGGTACGCGGCTAACCAGTTCCAAGACTGAAGTCCTAATGATGAGTATACAAATATAACGTGTAATTTTTAATTAGAGAACGTTTGCGTCGATTACGCATATAATTTTGTAACTGTATAGTTTTCAGGCTAATTTCTATTTATATACCACTAATAATTTGAACTTATTTACCATGGTTTATTTGAGTTTGTAATTTCTTTTAGTACAAATACAATACATTGCGGTTTGTGACTATCTTCTGTTACTAAGTAGGACTTAATGTAGTAAATGGTATTGTTCTGGAACATTTTTGTATATTTTACTTGATTTTATTTCCACTGGATAACTCTCAAGCGCTACTCAAATGTAAGTGATGCGTTGTTTATTGGAAATTGAATAGTTACAAACATTAAAGGTAATACCAATAACGTTGTTCAATGTAGGCACAAAAAAAATTAGAATACTTTAAAATCTAGATTCCGGTTCCAGTTTTTGGAAAGAAAAATAAGGGTTCTGGTTAGGTTCCTGTTTTAATGCTATCTAAATAAAGGTTCCGATTCCAGTTGTAGGATTTTTTAGGTTCTATAGTGGTTACAGATGTGATTGTTTTATTATGGTAAAACTATAATTTTGTCTTTACCTTAACTTAGTTTAAATTAAGCAGACAAATGTAATAATGTATATTTATTGTATAATAAAAATTGAAGTTTAGAAAGTCTTTTTAAGTAAAAGAGGTAGTTGAAATGTGAAACGTCCTTTATTTTGACTTGTTTCTTTCGTTTTGGAGGCTTGGCCCTTCTTGGTTGTTGATATCACATGCACGTTTGTTTATAATTTGCCGAAATCGTTTGCTTATAGCATATAATCAAGCTCATTTAAAATGTCTTCACTTCGTACAGAGTTATTAGATCTTTCAAATAGACTAGGACTAGATGTGAGAAAATCAGATTGGTTTTGATATTGTTTAATAAAAACTATGCGGATCCACACCTTACTCAAGTTGTTAATTGCTATTTCATTTAACATTACTTTATACTTGGGATCCTTAAAAATTATTTGAAAGAATCTGATTTACACGAATATTCTTCATATTTCCAACTTTGATTCTTGAAAATGGTTTATTACTGCCTCAGTTTTATCTTGCATATTAACCAATTTGCATAAAAATCTATTAAAGTTAGTTAGTCCTGCTGCAACACTTTGGTTTTAGTTAACATTATACCACTCTGGTTTAGTTAAATTAAACTGTGTAAGTTTAGTGTCATTATGTGATAGATCAACTATAATAAATTTTTTTAATTCTTTAAGGCGCATAAGCATATTCGCTGTACAATTCCGTCTAGTCGCACAATCTAAAATTTTTACTTAATAAGATACAAAAATGTTGACGTTTGTAGTTTCTTTTCAAGCTGCCGAATTTGTAATAATCATTTTGCAGTTGTTGCATCTTTCTTTAAACTGTCTATAACCGTTAACTGAAGTGTGTGAGCTGCACATCGTTTAACTTTAAAAAAATTAAACAAATAAACCGATAAAAAATGTAATTAACCTGTATCCACAAAAGCAGTGTCACTCTTGATAGATATTTTTACTATTTCTTCAATAATATCTGATGAGTTAACAGCTTTATATTCAGTTTCGATCTTATCATTAATGTTTTCTTCGTATTCTCGAACCTGATATTCTATTGCAGCATTAGATAAAGACTTGAGTGAACTCAAAATACAACTACTACCTTCACCCTCAACACATACGCGCACGCACGCACCCACACAAACACACACACGCACACACACACAAATCATGAACTAGAATTCTAAACTAACAAATCTTAATCAATGGTATCTCCAACAGGTTTTAAAAATTTTTCGACCAAACAACAAGTTGCTTCCATTAAATCTCAAACTTAAAAATTTTTAGCTGTTCTTTGACATCAGTACCTAGCTAAACATTTGTACACTATTTGCAGCCTTATTTATCTGTTCTCTATAGGCGATTTTTCGCGACATACTTGAATTGTTCGGGTATGGTATGTTAAAGTATCCCCCCTACTATTTAAAAATTATTTACTTGGTCGGGCACCGCGAAAACGTATTGTAGTTTCCTAATCTCGCTTTGAATAATTACATGGTAAAAGTCAAGTGTTTAACATACACAAGCATAACCTGGTACAGATCAGGGTATGTTCGTTTATCTGATAGAATGGTGCCGTACAATTTCCCCTCCAGTAAATTTTATCGCCAAAACGCAAGTTTAACACATACACACATAATCAAGTATGTTAGTTAATGTCGCGAAAAATCGCCTTAAGTATTAGGGGTTAATGAACAAGCTATATGAAAGTTTCTTGCCAATTGGCAATGTTACTTTTTGTTTGGGATTTTTACATATAGGTTGGCATTTTGGGATTTTAATTATAAAAGGTAGTTGGTAATCTTAACAAAAACATTCTTTGACCAAATGTCATAAACGTCAAGATAACTTCAATGTGATGTTTGTCATTGTGTAGGATTAGGTTTTGGATATTTGTATAATGGATATAAATGAATGGCAAATTTATTGTACAAAATGTTAATGCAATGTCGCAAAAGATTTTATTATTTTCAGAATGGGCGGTTGCATAGGAATAACTCGTGCTAGAAGTGGCGCAATAGACGAATATACAGAATCGGTTATTCGCACTTATACAGGTGAATTGTTTTTGTTCTTCTGTTGGGTTTTAAAGTTTTTTTAAAACACAGGTAATAATAGAAAAAATCATCCATTGTGCCATGAGGCTATTCGATGGAAGTCTGATGTGCCATTAACAGAAGGACAGCTTCGCAGTAAACGAGATGAATTTTGGGATACAGCCCCTGCTTTTGATGGACGAAAGGAAATTTGGGATGCTTTGCGGGCAGCTGCAGTTGCAGCAGAAGCTAAAGATTATGAGCTAGCACAAGCTATTCTTGATGGAGCAAGTGTTTCAGTGCCAAATGGTTACTTGACAGAATGTTATGATGAATTAGGGACACGATATCAAGTTCCTATTTATTGTCTTTCATATCCTATTAATATTGTGAAGGAAGATAGTAGTGGTCGAGATTCCCCAGCTGAATGTTCAGAACCCGTTGATGGTGGTACTGAAACTATTTTAAAATTAAGACTTTCTCACACGTGTGTTGATGTTAAATTGTCTGTTTATACTACTGATACTATTAGTATGTGTAAGAAAAAATTACAGGTACCACATTATATGACTGCTGCATAATTGATCTTAAAAAACTTTTAGAGCCAAGAAGGTATAGAAGCATCAAGGCAGCGATGGTTTTTTGGTGGAAGGTTATTGGGTGATAAACTACATATTGAGGAAGCCAAAATACCATCTGGTTATGTAGTTCAAGTTATCATTAATCTAGATGCATCACCTTCTTCATGAGACTGCTAGAATCTTAGTTTATGTGAGTAATAATATATTTTTCACAGAAGATCTTAATGAATTTGTTTCTCTTCTTCAAAGTTTTTCATTATTTATTATGAGAAATGTATGGTAATCTTGTGTAGTTTGATAATCAAAATTGTTTATAGAACAGTGAATAAGTGAGTACGTATACACGAACGATAACTACCATAGTTTGTAGATTGTAATAAATCACGGTGTTAAGCTCCGTGTATACACTTCATAACACCCGGATTTAGTATACCAGATTTATAAGTCTATTACTCTTCTTCAACAGCATTAGACTTATAACTACCGTGCTAAAATACCATGTATACGGTTCTTTGGCGCTAATACCCAGTTGAAATAAATGTCCCTAAATAATATATGCCTAACTTCATATTAATTATTAATTGAAGATAATAGTTTACTGCTTCAAATTAATTAAAAATGTACCTATGTCTAAAAGTTGATTCTTTGGTGTTGTTGCTATTAAATATTCAAGTATATTTTGGCTTAAACGCTTTCGACTCGAAAAAAATTATTCTCCAGAAATGTATTGTGCTAGCATTTTTAAATTTAGGCAGTATGCCAAAAGGTTAATACGCAAACAATTACTCGTGATAGAATCATTTCATAAGAAATTCAACATAACCTTCAAATATTTAAAAGAGTACAGAATAACTATTTTGTTATAAATTTCAGGATATTTTTTTAATCTTGTGTTGGCGACATAAGTAGATACAACTTCAGACGGAAGTTACTACTCTGGTGTATAATTAGAGAACTTAGAAACACCGTATGTGTATACGGCCCGTGAACAATCGGTAGTTATTACTGCCGTAGTTATAACTACGGTAGTTAACGTTCGTGTATCAGTGCATCAGTGATGCGAATTTATATATATATATATATATATATATATATATATATATATATTGCTGTGGAACTCAGGTAAAAGCCTCACCAGCAAAAATATATTCGAAAATTTTTTTAAATTTTCAAAACTCGAAAATTGCACATAATAGAAAATTTTTTTAAAATTACATAATTCAAAAAAATATAATTTCTTACCCGTTTTCCTCTCTTCCTCGGTTGAATTGCTTTCTTCAACTGCTTCCGGCTAGCTCAGTTGGACCTCCTCTTGGATATCTAGATTCACTCTCATATTCTCTATCGTTCACGCACACTCCCAATAAAACCACAAAATACAACAAACATACAATCTTTTATTTATCACTATTTACAAATAAAATTCAATATTATCCACATTTCAGTATCAAGTTACACCTCAATAAATCCTATTTTGTAATGTCCTGTATTTTAATTTAAATTATCAAACACATAGAATGTACCCGGAGTAAATAGGCCCTGAATAATACCTTATTTCTCATTCCTTCTTTATAATTTATTTTAAATCTACGTAAACTCTGGAGTATGGTGAGCTCATGATAACCCAGTTAATTATGAATAATGTATGCCCTTATACTTTGCATACTCTTACAACAAACTAAAAAAACAACCCATGTACTCTTCACAAAATTTAACTTCCTGATGGAACGTTAATAAGCTTTATATACACCTTCAGATTTCTATTTAAATACCATAATAAAGTTAGTTATACGTATTATGTTCAATATGCAAAATAATGCACCATACCTTCAAAATTCACTCTCATACGTCACCCAATATTCATAGTTTCATAGTTTATAACAACACAAATTCAAAGCGTTACCTGGAATTTCTAGAAGATTTATGCTCCGTTGACGATGCCGTGTATTTGCTTCTTTCTACTCTGCAGGCCGCTCCTAGCTATTAGTAGAAGAACCCCATTTAAGTTGTGCTCCTTGCGCTGCCTTCACGGTGTATCCAATTTCCAAATCCAAATTAATTATACTTCTTTCATAATTATTTAATTTAATCCACGTTACGTACGTCACTACACGAGCTTGTTAAAAAAATATAGGTGATACCTCAATAAAATCTAAACTTGGCACAACCCGCGTACAAATTATGAGGCTAACGCCGTGCAATATAATTTAAAATAATTTTATTATACTTACAAACTCGTGGTAACTTTCATACGTAGTCTGAAGCGATCAAAATATTAAGGGCTTTAATTATATTTTGAAAAGGTATTTATACAATTTCCGATGCCACCTCTGGCCGCATTTCATCCGAAGTCCTTCATTTACAACAACACGTTCTTAAAATTTTGAGCTCAACCGATTTCTAAATCTTTGAAATTCAGCGCATCGTTACGATCTTTTCTGAAAATTAATATACACTATTCTCGTGTTTGTCCGATGTCCAACTAACGATATCAACTAATAGTCTATCCATTGACGTCTCACAAACCCCGCCTATCCTAATGCTGTCCCTTGCTTATGCATTTTCTACGTCTCTTTCTAACTTTGTTTGAGTGGTAGAAAATCGATATTTCTGTTCGCGTTCTACAACTCTATGTGGACCAAAAATACGCGTTTTAAATAACCTCTCATTAGTGTTTACTGCGAACCCATTCGAACGTTTATCCGATATTCCTTGAAACTTGTTTGTTATCTATAAAAATAATTGGAACTTGACATTTAGAAAACACGCAGGTGTTTAATTATAACGAACGTTTTAAATAACATTTCTACGAGTTGGATTTTCAGCGTATTTCAACCCCACCGATATATTTGTTTGTTAGCAACGCGTTTCACCTTGATATTATTGATTTTTACACGCTTTTATGCATATTATACGTAAATAACCGTTCAATTAAATTCAATTAAATTAATAAATTAATGGCATTGGCTTCTAAAATTTTTTTCTTTACGAACCTAACTAAATTTTATTCATTATTTGTAAAATTTTGTTAATACTTGTTACTTAAAAATGAACTAACTGGAATAAATTTCGCACGTAAATTCTGGTTGTTTCCTTTATACAGGGTGTTTTGAAATTACTTTGTTTAAACGTAGATTTAGCCCTTTAAAACCACTATATAATATATATATTTGACAAAGGATTCATTGTGAATTCCAATTATAATATTTTAAATTTTTACAAATACTGACTCCAATACTTGTTATTCTTATCTTGTTACATTCAAAACCCTGCAAGTAATTTTTTTTGCATTCTATTAAATACACCCTAAAATTTCTCAACAAGATCGATTTCCTACCATTTGAAATTAGTGTTATTTTATAAAATTTCTCAAATAATTACTCGATAAAATTTTGCCTTATAAAATCAAACAGCTGCTTAGGAAACGTTACGTTACAAAGTAGTTGCAATATTTCCTACCACCTGAGTGACTACATTTTAATTAAAAGCTGCACGTAAATGCACAGCTTTCTTCTAAAAGATAAGGCCACTTACCACCAGCCTACATCTGCTTACAATGAGTTTGTTATCTAGAAGTGTACTGTTATTCTGCAGCTGTTAAGATGTTAGAAAGTAACACGATTGCTTTCCTTTGTCTAAAAATCCGTTGTTAATTGCGTTATCTGCTTGTTGGCAAGCTGTTACAGTTTTTATTTCGGCAGCTGTTGTCTGGGAATTTTGCACACTTGATTCTAAGGCGATATCTTTGAAAGCCAAATGCCTACCCCCATATAAAATAGAGACCGTGCTTTGAAAGCGACATTGAATACATCTTCTTGTAACGTATTTTTTTTCTTGTTGCACCAAGCCTAATAAATTAATAATAAAACAGATAAATTTTAAAGCATTTAATTCGTAAATATTCAGCCAATAAAAAGTAAAGTATAATATTCCCAATAACACATAGAATCTAGGAGATTTATATTCTGTGGCTTGTTGCCAAGCGTAGTCCAGTTAATTATGAGCACTTTTGTTTCCAACGTCGAAGAATCAAGTCGCTTTTGTAGACTAGAGATAAAAGTCAAGATGGCTCGACTAAAACACGAGGCGTCTAATAGAGTCAGAAAGAAGAACTTGAGTTGAGAACATGGAACAATAATATACATCATTTAAGACAGTTGGTATAGATTAATATTATAAATTAAACTAATATATTTCACTTTAGTGCAATATCTTATGGACATATCTACAACAACAATTTTCAATGTTAAATTATAATAAATTTTCGTCGCAATAATTTAAAGCAGGCAGTTATGGTTTCGTTCTATCTATTTAATACGCCGTATAGAAATGGTTTATTATACAAAGAATCTTGGTACTTCAAACTTACAGATGATTAATACGCTGGAAAAATACAACAGCTGACGTCATGATTTTGCACCTGCAATTTATTTGGATACACGTGAGTGTTTGAAACTTTCCGTAACTTTGAAAGTATAGTAAATTATTATGAGATTTCCTACGTTGATTATTAGAGTAACAAAAATATAAAGTAGTTTTTAAAGTTAATAACACACCGAATAAATATCTAGTTTGTCAGTTATTTGTACACGCATACAATGTGTTTTAAGATATTTAGAATGACAACTTATGTCAGATAAAAAATAGTATAGATTCTGTTTCCTAATCTAGACGCCAGATGCAGTCTTGATTTAATTTTCACATTTTGCTTAAAACATTCAGGTCATGTAAAAGCTTTTTATTGGTGCTGAAGTTCGGTATTTTCTTGGTAGATTATAGTTAAATTTGAGTAGTTGCATTTTATGATCGCTATTTTTCTGATGATCAATCTTTGTTGTAAATGGTCAATGAAGTACTTCAATGATTATGGTAAAATAAACTCATGTGTTATGAACTAATAATTTATTACATGTTTGCTTAAACTAAATTTTATAGAAATGATCCATTTATACATATTTATTTTGAATGTTAAACTTCACTAAAATTCTTTTTATAAAAATTTTATGACAAGATAGTAAGCATATATATTGCAGTCACATGTATATAATCAGATTTCTATATATAAATAGAATTCCTTTTGTTTCCTTTGAAAGACGTTTTATTATACAACATTTAAATTAGGAAAGAGAAAACTAGAGCAAATCCTCCTTAAGTAAAAGACAGAGTAATGAAAATGAATCCTTTAGTATTTCACAGATGTTTAAATTCATTTATTCTATTTTTGGCATATGCTTTTGAAGACACAAATAGTGTCCATGTGGTGTTTTTGTTTGTTCACAGGTAAAGCTGAGACAACTGTTTCACATCTGGTGGTTGAGGTTTTGGTAAGTGTGTGATAAAGAGTGAAATTCAAATTTTATGGCTATGATAGTGGTGTTAAGATAAGGTTTCCGCATTCCCCTTATACAAACACAGTTAAATTTTGTTGGCACTTGTATTAAAAAATACGGTGGCGCCTATTAAAAATATTTTTGGTCGATTATCCACCCATGACCCATGCTCATGATCTACCCAGAGCTAACACTCTACTAGCCGTTTAACCCTTAAGAGTTTTCTTTGTCTAAAGCCGTTTTCCATCCGACATTACCCTGGGCTTGGAGTATAAAGAAGAAAATCTCGACCTAGTGATATCAGATTAAAATAGAGAGTTTTAGTATATAGCTGATAGTCACGAGGACAAAGAGTAATAAACTTACAAAAAGTTTTAATTACCCCCGTTTTTTATTACACTTACACTTGCGCTCGCAACGTGGGGCTGGAATTTCATTTAGGGGCTGGAATTTCATTTAGAGGCTGGAATTTCATTTAGAGGCTCGAATTTCAGTTAGAGGCTCGAATAATTTCACTTAGAGGCTGGAACATTTAGTAGTTATTTTCATCACACTTATATTCACCGACTGAGGTTTGCTTTGATATTAGTAACGTCTTCTTTTAGTTTCATTTTTGTTAAAGTTTGTTACAGTTTATAGTGAGTTCTTCTTTATATAGTTAGGACATTCGTTTGTTTGAGATTTCATCTTCAAAAATTTTATAATTGAGTTACGTTAGAGATATTCAGATATTTAATTATGGCAGAAACTTATAGCATCGTACATTTACTTAAAAATGAGTTAGAATATGAATTGAACATTAGAGGCATTGAAAATTCAAGACCAGTTTCAGATAAAAGGAAAATTTTAGCAAGGTTGTTGGCCAAAGAAACAGATAAACCGGTTGTTTGATAGATCCTTCTTACTATAAAGTAGATTTCAAAGTAGAGAAGAAGAGATTGAGTCTAGTATAGAGTCAGTTAAAACGTTTTGTTAGAATTTATGGATGATCCCGCTGAGTCAATTTTTAAAAGGATAAGGTCAAGATTAGTACATCTTACAGGTAGAATTCAACGGTTAAAGCTCCCTAAAGAAAATTTTGAGGAAATTGTGTTATTTAAAAATGAAAGTTTGGCTACTATTCTTGTTGTGGAAGCAGATCTGCATGAGAAATTAAATAAAGATACGAGTTCAAATCATAAAGATATTAATATAAATCCTATTGCTGCATCTAATGTGCCCATTCCAACGGTTACATATGTCACACAGTCAGTCCCTATTGGATCTTGGTCGATAAAATATTCAGGAAACCCATCTCTCTTATATCAATTTTAGAAAACATTAGTGACATTGCACAGTCTCGAAAGGTATCTGAAATGGAATTGTTTAATTCTGCAGTTGAATTGTTTACCGGTGATGCCTTAGTATGGTATCGTTGCGTTCGTAGTTCATTAACAGATTGGAGTTCGTTGGTTAGTAGACTAAAGGAAGATTTCTTGCCAGCACATCCTGAAGACGATATTTGGGAAAAATCAAAAATAGATTACAGAGGAATGGTGAATCAGTTGTATTGTTCATTGCTAATATGGAAAATTTGTTTAACCGATTACCTATTATTCCTGCAGAACACACTAAAGTTAGAATAGTCAAGAAAAATTTATTGCCATATTTCATTCAGCATCTTGCTCTTACAGAGATAGAGGATATTAGTACGTTAGTTAAACTGTGTAAGAAGTTAGAAGAAGCTTCTTTAAGTAAACATAAGTCTGTTTCAGTTGCACCATATAGTCACAAGCAGCCTATTAATTATTTTAATCCACGTTTTAGAAACAAAACCCTAGTTCATTTCAGAATGCTTCAAGTCGTGTTTATACCCTACATCTTCACATTCCCCAGTACAAGTTCTTAATTCTGCTACCCCAATGACAGAAAAGAGTGGAGTAGGTAACTCATTTATTAAGCATAAATTGGTATGTTGGAATTGTTCACGTTATGGACATACTTTCAGTGTCTGTAGATCTTTCAAGAGATTATTTTGTTATGGTTGTGGTCGTAAAGGAGTGACTAGTATCACTTGTCCGTCGTGTCCAACTCAACGAGTAGAGGAACAGAAGTTGAGTAGCGAAATTCCTGTTTCTAGATAAAATGATAAAGTTATTTGATATGGATGTTACGAGTTTATTTGATTTTGGATGTATTACATCGATAGTAGGTTCATCTTTTAGTCTTATTAGTTATGTTTGTTGGTCGATTAATGGTACACTAGTTTTTACTGTTGAAATATAGTTTTGAAGATTGCTCTTGTGCATGAGCACGTTTTGGTTTAGTTTGATTGGTTTTGAGTAGCAATTTTATGGTCGCGTTACAACGTAGTATGTTGAGTTAAGTTAGATCTATGCGAGACTTGTTGTGGTTCATCGTGTAGCGTTATGTTAGTCTAGACGAAACTCAGGAAGGGTTGGTCGCTCAGCGTTATGTCAGTCTATGCGAGGGTCGTGGTAAGTTTGTCGCTTTAGCAGTTTTGGCATCGTCACTTGAGATTATTTGAAGTCGGTTATGATGTGATTCGTTTTGCTTATTTAGTTTGTCAGTCTAGATGAGACTCAGAGAAGAGTTTGTCATTCTAGCAATTTTGTTTATAAGTCTAGGTGAGGCTCATAGAGGAGCTTGTCATACTAGCAAATTTATGCGTTGTGAAGCATTTTAGTTTATATCGACAGTTTGATTATGGGTAGAGTAAGCGTGTACCAGAACATTTATTAATAGTTATCATGAAGTAAAGTAGAAAATAATTTCGTATTCAAATTCCCCTTTTCATTTATCCGTATCTTCAAATTTAAGTCTAAGAAAATGTTTAGTATCGATAATTCTGCGACAGATGAAGGTGAAAATGAAGATGTTAAGAATGTTTCTGATCCTTAAGTATTTCTAATTATAGTTGATGTCAGTAGTAATTCTTTTTGGTCCATGTTTTAAATTCTTAAGTAGGACAAGATTAAAGTTAGTGAAATTTTTGGTTTGTTTAAAGTAATTTTGTTTTAGTAGTAATAGAGCTTAATATGTTTGTTGATTTAGATGTTGCATGTGTTAAATGACAATTTTTGATGACGACAAAGATGTGTTAAATGATAATTTTTGATGACGACAAAGATGTGTTAAATGATAATTTTTGATGACGACAAGGATATGTTTATGGATTTTGAATGATGATATGTTTTTTTTTGAGGTGTTTGAGAGTGCAGCATATGTTGAGAGATGTTGCAAGTATGTAGAGATGAATATGTATTCGGTGAAGAGGTGCGTATTCAGTTATGAGGTACATGATGGAGATTATAGAGAGTGTTTAGTAAAGTGTTGAGTATAGTTATATAGTTAGAGTGTGATAGAGTATTAAGCATTAAAGGAATGCTTGAGTTTTGGTTTAGTAGTTTGAGACTAGGCCTGATGTGCTTATTTTTTATTGAGAGTGTACATGAGCTAAGAGAGTTCATGAAGAGTTTTTTTTGTGAGTTGCTGGTGGATGTCTCCCAGTAGGCTCAACGTATGATTTATTAGTGGTTTTGGAGTTCTTTGGTGATGAATCACTGATGTTGTAGAATTTTGAGAGATATAGTTGAGTCTGTAGCATAGTAGTCGTACAGATAATGTTGTGAGGTGCTCACTCAAAGATCAAAGGTATCTTGTTGATGAATAAGTATTGTTAATACTTTGTCTGTTTCTCGAGTGTTAGAGATTTGTTTCGTGAATGGACTTCGTAAATAACAGCTTTTGGTACTTGTTAAATTCATCGATTAGTTTAAATGTAATTAGCACTTGGAAAGTTATGTACATAAATCCTTAAGACAGATATAGTAAATTAGAGAAGAGTATTCGTTGTACAGATTTTTGTTTAATAGTAATTTTGTTATACATTCGATTTTGTTTATTACAGTTCTAATTTATAGAAAATATTTTTCGCTTCAGGTAAAATTTTTTACTTTGATATGGTTGTTGCGTTTGTAACTATAGATGACATGCATCCACTGAGTGTTAGATTCCCTAAATATTCTTAACTGATTGACGTATATACTGATTATGACTTCCCGAATTTGTCCCTTTATAGGCGTGTAGTACGCGCAGTTACTAATCACTCAATCCCATGCATTAATATTCCCCATATCAATTAGTGAATGATTCTGATTTTTTGTTAAACTCATCGTTAGTTATAGTTAAAGTTTGTGCTGTTTTGTTGTGAGTTGTTAGAGGTTTATACAGTTAATGAGAGTAATTTTGAAGTTTCAGTCAAAATTTTTTTAGAAAAATTCTTCCATACCTCGAATTTTTCTCTTGGGAAGAGGCTGTGTAACGTATTTTTTTCTTGTTGCACCAAGCCTAATAAATTAATAATAAAACAGATAAATTTTAAAGCATTTAATTCGTAAATATTCAGCCAATAAAAAGTAAAGTATAATATTCCCAATAACACATAGAATCTAGGAGATTTATATTCTGTGGCTTGTTGCCAAGCGTAGTCCAGTTAATTATGAGCACTTTTGTTTCCAACGTCGAAGAATCAAGTCGCTTTTTGTAGACTAGAGATAAAAGTCAAGATGGCTCGACTAAAACACGAGGCGTCTAATAGAGTCAGAAAGAAGAACTTGAGTTGAGAACATGGAACAATAATATACATCATTTAAGACAGTTGGTATAGATTAATATTATAAATTAAACTAATATATTTCACTTTAGTGCAATATCTTATGGACATATCTACAACAACAATTTTCAATGTTAAATTATAATAAATTTTCGTCGCAATAATTTAAAGCAGGCAGTTATGGTTTCGTTCTATCTATTTAATACGCCGTATAGAAATGGTTTATTATACAAAGAATCTTGGTACTTCAAACTTACAGATGATTAATACGCTGGAAAAATACAACAGCTGACGTCATGATTTTGCACCTGCAATTTATTTGGATACACGTGAGTGTTTGAAACTTTCCGTAACTTTGAAAGTATAGTAAATTATTATGAGATTTCCTACGTTGATTATTAGAGTAACAAAATATAAAGTAGTTTTTAAAGTTAATAACACACCGAATAAATATCTAGTTTGTCAGTTATTTGTACACGCATACAATGTGTTTTAAGATATTTAGAATGACAACTTATGTGAGATAAAAAAATAGTATAGATTCTGTTTCCTAATCTAGACGCCAGATGCAGTCTTGATTTAATTTTCACATTTTGCTTAAAACATTCAGGTCATGTAAAAGCTTTTTATTGGTGCTGAAGTTCGGTATTTTCTTGGTAGATTATAGTTAAATTTGAGTAGTTGCATTTTATGATCGCTATTTTTCTGATGATCAATCTTTGTTGTAAATGGTCAATGAAGTACTTCAATGATTATGGTAAAAATAAACTCATGTGTTATGAACTAATAATTTATTACATGTTTGCTTAAACTAAATTTTATAGAAATGATCCATTTATACATATTTATTTTGAATGTTAAACTTCACTAAAATTCTTTTTATAAAAAATTTTATGACAAGATAGTAAGCATATATATTGCAGTCACATGTATATAATCAGATTTCTATATATAAATAGAATTCCTTTTGTTTCCTTTGAAAGACGTTTTATTATACAACATTTAAATTAGGAAAGAGAAAACTAGAGCAAATCCCCCTTAAGTAAAAAGACAGAGTAATGAAAATGAATCCCTTTAGTATTTCACAGATGTTTAAATTCATTTATTCTATTTTTGGCATATGCTTTTGAAGACACAAATAGTGTCCATGTGGTGTTTTGTTTGTTCACAGGTAAAGCTGAGACAACTGTTTGACATCTGGTGGTTGAGGTTTTGGTAAGTGTGTGATAAAGAGTGAAATTCAAATTTTATGGCTATGATAGTGGTGTTAAGATAAGGTTTCCGCATTCCCTTATACAAACACAGTTAAATTTTGTTGGCACTTGTATTAAAAAATACGGTGGCGCCTATTAAAAATATTTTTGGTCGATTATCCACCCATGACCCATGCTCATGATCTACCCAGAGCTAACACTCTACTAGCCGTTTAACCCTTAAGAGTTTTCTTTGTCTAAAGCCGTTTTCCATCCGACATTACCCTGGGCTTGGAGTATAAAGAAGAAAATCTCGACCTAGTGATATCAGATTAAAATAGAGAGTTTTAGTATATAGCTGATAGTCACGAGGACAAAGAGTAATAAACTTACAAAAAGTTTTAATTACCCCCGTTTTTTATTACACTTACATTCTTACCGAAAAGACGTGTAAATTCGCACTTTTACAATGCTTTCTGTGCTAGTATGAGTTAGGTTGGTGGTTCCAGCATCCAGTTCATAAAGGAATGCAGCTGCATTTTTCCATCCACAAGATGATATCAGCACAAAGCCAATAGCTCAAGGTACAGTTTTGTTTTCCTGATTTTTTATGCTGCTGTAAAAAATAGACATTTCATTTGTTGTTCATAATGGTATTACTCATGATTATCCAATAAATTACCAACACCATGTTACAAAACTCACAATCACAATGCACGAGCGACTGTTAAAAATTAGTCAATTAAAGTTTGTCCGTTTTACTGTTTCTTTTGTCCTTTTGGTATAGACATTAACTTAAAGAACTTACTCATCAGTTTAAAAGTAGTTAATATTTGATTAATTTAAGTTAGGGTGTATAATTTTAATGTTATACTATTTCTTGAGGAGGTGCACTTAACAAATGCAGAATGTATAATTTAATATATTTGTTTTCCTAGAATCACTGTAAAGTTTGTTTTATTTTCTTTTGTATATATTTAAGGTGAACCATTAAGTACGTATTTAGATTCTAAGATGTTGTATTTGCTTACCAACTTTATATTTTTATGTTATGACGCTTTGTTTACAATCACGTTGTAACAAACGATTACGCAAATTATTGGATTCTTTGTTGTTTTGTAAATGGCTTTTCGAGATTGTATGCTGGCAATATAGTTTACTGAGGTTTCCAATGTGTCCTTTCTATTTTACCCACGTCACTCTACGACTTTTTTGAGCTAGCCTGAATTCTACCATTCTCTCCCCGTTTTGTTGCGGTATTCGGCATGAACAATTTCTTTACTTACTCATACTGTTTTCTTTCGTGTTTGCACGGAATACCGTAACATAAATTGTGGGCATAAAAAAATTACGAAAACAGAAAACTGTACCTCGAGCTATTGGCTTTGTGCTGGCATCATCTTGTGGATGGAAAAATGCGGCTGCATTTCTCTATGAACTGGATGCTGGAACCACCAACTGAACTCATACTAGCACAGAAAACATTGTAAAAGTGCGACTTTCAACATCTCTTCGGTAAGAAGATATTGTATTCAATGTTGTCTTTCACTGCACGGTCCCTATTTTATAAGTAAAGAACCATGTATGGGGGTAGATATTTGGCTTTCAAAGATATCGCCAAAGAATCAAGTGTGCAGAATTCCCAGACAACAGCTGCCGAAATACAAACTGTAACAGCTTGCCGACAAGGAGATATCGCATCTAACAAAGGATTTTTAGACAAAGGAAAGCAAGCTAATTACTTTGAAACATCTTAACAGCGGCAGGATAACAGATAACAAGCCCATTGCAAGTGTTCATTACTAGGCAGATGGTTAAGAGGCCTTATTTTTTTAGAAGAAAGCTGTGCATTTATGAGCAATTTTAATTAAAATGTAGTCACTGCAGGTGGTAGAAAATATTGCAACTAATTTGTTACATACAGTTTTCTAAGCAGCTGTTTGATTTTATAAGGCAAACTTTTATATAGAGCAATTACTTGAGAAATTTTATAACAACACTAATTCAAATGACGAGAAATCTAGCTAGTTGAGAAATTTTAGGGCATTTTAAAATGAAAGCAGAAAAATTACTTGCAGGCTTTTGAACGTAACAATCTCATTGTAGAATTAAAACATAACACCAAAATTGATAAATTTATTAGAATTGAGTTTCTGCCCTATGCTGAAGCATTACTTGTCTATTAAGGCATAATATTGACAAAGAACTAAGAAAACACTTTAAAACACTTTTACTTGTAATATGAAAAGGAAGCTTTGCTATTAATGCCTATTGCATTGTTTACTAGGAGTACACTGTATGGTTAAGTATGAAAATTTTCTTGATGTTAAATTCCATAACATGTACCTTAGTGTTATTCCTCTGTTCTCTATTATGAAACCCTTCCGTGGTGTCATCTTTCTGTCTTGTTAGACACTGTGAAGAAACCCACAAGTGTGAATAGCCTCCTTTAATTCCTTCTTTTCTTCCGTATTGTCTCTACTTCAGTTGACTCTGATTTTAGGTATTTGCCACCGTTATGGCAGGACGTTTTGTTTTCAAATGTTGCAAAACAAAAATCCATATTAATTATGTTTGTATTAATTGTAATGCAATTTACCATAAAAGCTGCCTGGAAACAAAAACCAATAAATTGGTGAAAATTGAGAATCATAAAGTATGTTGTAACAACAAATCTATGTTCATTACAGTGGATGAATACAACACTTTTGCTGAGGATTTAATGAATTTAAAAGCTGAAAATGATAATCTAAAATCTGAATGCTATAACTTAAATCGCCATATTGAACGTTTAAAATCACAGTTATATGTTTGCCTAGACGAAAGCTGCTCTTTGGAGGACTCTTTCATTAAATTAAATGAGGATAATAAACAACATTTAAGTGAAATTTCCTTCAAAATGTAATTGCTTGAAAAGGAAAATCAAACTCTCAAATCACAACTTGAAGATATGGTAAATAGTAATACATATACTTATCAGCAAATAAATAAATCAACACAAGCATCAACCGAGAAATTATTAGGTGCCTGTTCTCTAAGTGGGCGTAAGTGAACCAATTCTCAAACATACATTAATAGCACAAATGATCTGTCACCTTCAAGTGATTTGCAGTCCTCACTTGCCAAAAAGGATGTCTTTACATTTTCTCCGACCCTGCTTTTTACTATTACCACTTCTGACCACTCCTCACCTAAAATCAATCGAACTTCAGGAGCTACAACGAAACAATCGGTGCTTGTAACTTGCTCTATATCTTTGAACAAAACTGACTTACCTGGCATGGTTAAAAAACCGAAAATTATTCATTTTTGGCAAGAGTCATGTTCGCAATTTTAATGCAATCTTTAATTCATTGGTTGATTGCATCAACTTTTCTATTTTTGTTGACTGCAAACCCAATGCTACCCTTGATGAAGCTACAAGTAACTTAAGTGCATGCACAAGCGAATTTGACAAAGACGATTATATCATTGTTCTTAATGGAACTAATAATGCAATAAGAGGTATAAATATTTCTGAGAATACGAAAAAATTATTAATCAACATAGCCAAAATCACTAATCTAGTCTTGATCTGTGCCCCTTTCTGGAATGGACGAAATGTATTGAATAAACTTTTATATACTGTAAATACTGATTTGTATTCCACTCTTGTATCGACTGAAGCAAATTTTTTCTATATTGATATAAACACCATTCTATCTCCAAAATTCTTCACCTCTCACGGGTTCCATATGAAACATAGTGGAAAAGAATATTTAATAAAACACATTATAGCACTTACTAATAACTTATCTACCAAATCTATTGAAATCTTCAATTGTAGCAATTCTAACCTCATATATATCAAGACAAAGAATCATGCAAAACTAGTTCTAGGCCCACTTTTTCTTACTCTTCTCAATTATACTTAACTCCCAGATTCTCTGTTATAGCTCTACCAAATGATGAATCTTATTCGTATAATGATTATCAAAACAATTTTTTCACAAAGCCACCATGTCTCTCCTTTATTCTGTGCAATATTCGTGTTTGCGCAGCAAGGCTAATAGTTTACTAGTATTATTAGATAGTTTAGGTTTTCCCGAAATTTTATGTCTCACTGAACATTGGCTAAAACCTCAGGAATATGTTCACATAGAGAATTACAATATTATTAGCATATCACATCGATAACACTTGGGTCCTGACGGTACTGCCATTTATTGCAGATTAAATAACTTTTTCTCCTGTAATTTTAGATTTAATGGGTTACAAGATGAGTACAATTTTGAATTTTTGCATATCTACAGTAAAAGGCTTAACCTTCATGTAATTTGCATCTATCGCTCACCAAATGGAAATATTGACATATTTTTCAATTTCTTTGATACACTTTTACATTCATTAACGTCTCCTTATTGTAACATAATTATCATGCGGGACTTTAACATTAATTGTAACAATAAGTTGAACAATCAGGTCATTCGTCTAAATCAACTTTTTAACCTATACAATTTAATTATGCAAGTAACATCTGATACTAAAATTTCACCTAACCATAGCTCCAGATTTGGAGTGGTTCTATTCAATACCTCCATAGACAACTGTGGAACTCCTGCCCCTGTCAATCGCAGAATCTATTCTCCAGCAAATGTACAAAATTTTATTAATTCCTTTAATATCTGTAATCATGATTCGAATTTAAATGACCTTAACAGCAATTTCAATACCCTGGTCACAGAAATTTCATCTGCAATCGAAAAGTCTTTCCCGCTCGAGAAATCTAAGCTTCGTAATAAAAGCTGGTTAACTGAGGGTTTACGAATTTCAACAAAAAATAAAAAGGCGCTTCACATTATGTACAAGCATTTTTCTAATTCATACTTCATAAAACATTACTATCTTCGATATAAAAAGATTTTTAACAACTTAGTTAAAATAGCAAAGTCACGTTTTTTATCAAATCGAATCATAAATTCTAAAAATGTTAAAGGAAACCTGGAAAGCTATAAATGAACTGACTAAGAGATCCGATACTCAAAAACAAGGCATTCGACTTGAAAACTGTCCAAATAATTGTGTCACAATGTTTTGAACGTGCATTTTGCAAATTCTGCAAGAGAGCTTGTGGCAAACAATAATACCCCTGTTGACGAAGCTATTGAGTTTTTGCACGATCATAAAAAGTATACTGCAACAGTTTCTTTCTTTACCCTATGGATCACCAAAAAATAATCCAAGTTCTTAAGGCATTTAAAAATAAAAATTCAGTAGGTCGTGGTAATATATGTCAAAATTTTACTACTCCTTCCACTACATGTTATTAAGTATCTTACGGAACTTTTAAACGAGTCCTTTCAGCATGGAATCTTTCGTGCTTGTGTCAAACATGCCATTGTCATTTCTTTGTATAAGGGAGGATCCTTTTTGGTGAATATTTTTAGACCTATATCTTTATTGTCAACCATCTCAGTTATTAGAAACTCTTGTAAAGGATAGGCTTATTAATTTTGCTACCAAATTTAAATTTTCAGATGATTGTCAGTATGGTTTTCTTGCTAACAGATGCTATACAAAATTTTTTATTTAGTCTGTATTTCTCACTCATTAAAAGAAATACAGTATCAGCTGCTGCTTTCATTGATATCAGTAAAGCATTTGATTGTGTTCATCATGATATTCTTTAAATAAACTTGAACATTATGGTATTAGAGGTGTGGCTATTGTTGGTTTAAATCATATTTAGAGGACCGAACTCAGTCTGTTAGACTCTCTACTAGATACAGAACTGTCATGTCTGATACGTTATCTCTTAGTATAGGGGTGCCTCAAGGATCTGTTTTGGGCCCCATATTATTCTTATTTTATATTAATGATTCTTCATCTACTATAGCCTATGCTAAATGTACTCTTTTTGCTGATGATATTACTTTGTACTGGGACTATTCCTCGCTGTCGTTATTAGAAGACTATATTTCAACTGATATTGAAACTGCTCAAAATTGGTTTAAGTTAAATAAACTCTCAGTAAACTTAAAAAAAGTGTAGCATTATTTTCAGGCCTCATAATGATATTGAATCTGTTAAAAACAATTACTCGTTAAACTTAGTTGCTAATACTAAGCTCCTAGGTTTATGGATTGATCAGTGTTTATCATAGTAAGGGTATATATCGGCACTCGCCGCAAAATTAGCATCTGTTTGTTATGCATTACGAACTGTATCCACGGAATTGTCTGAAGACACTGCACTTACAATATATTATGCTTTATTTGAAACCAAAATCCGCTATGGTATTTCCATTTGGGGGTATACAACCTTAGAAAAGATGCTTCTCATCTTTAAACTTCAAAAACATGCAATTCGTATTATTTGCCACAAAGATATAAATGAGCAATGTATGCCACTTTTTAAGCGTTTAAAAGTGTTAACTTATTATTCTCTATTTATTTTTGAATCAATAATGCTTTTCCGAAAAAATTTGCATAAGTTCAATACCGCTAACTCTATTCACTTGCACAACAATAGAAACGAAATAGATTTTTGTAAAATTACACCCTCATTGACACTAGTGTTTAAATCTCAAGTTTTTATGGGCCCTACACTATACAATAAGCTTCATCACTCCATTAAATTATTGGAAAATGATTATAAATTCAAGTCAGCATTGTTGGTCTTGCTGCACGAACGTTACTTCTACTCGGTGGGGTAGTTCCTAATTGACTTGCAAATGTAGTGACATGATATTTATTTTTGTATATCATCTTTATTAAATGTGTATGTACGTATATATGTATATATGCCGTCGATGTGCTCCATAAAAGGCTATTCTGTAACTATCTATCAAGATCAAATATTGAATGCTGTATGTTCAAATTTTGAATGTTCACTCCTCATTAAGGTTTGGCTTTATATAATAGAATTCTAAATACGTCATCGGTCTCGAACGTTCTGATTACTTTTAGGAGGCGTGAGTCATCCCATGATGTAACAATCAACTGTAATTTTGTGTGTTCCTATCTTTAATGGCTTATCAGTTTTAGATATATTGCTATCATAAAATTTTACGGTCTCTTATTTAATGAATGGAAGTAATACTTGGCATCTCTCTCCCTACTATAATTTATGAGCATCTCTAATAATTTATAGCCATTAAAACTTGTTATCTTATCTGGTTCATAGTTTGCTGGTGTTATCGCGTTCCACAAATTCGGCCGTTTATTCATATTGCTTGTTAACGTAAATATAATGGATTCCAGCACCATCCTGAAACTTCGTATTAGAAACTTGCAATCGTGTTATAAATAACGTTTATTTACTGATTTTTCTAAAGAGGATGAATGCATTATTGAATTTATATTTTAAAAAAGTAGTGATTTTTTTATATTTTCGCCGCCTACAATATGTTTTAAACAATATTTTTAAAGAGGATAACTTGACATTAAAGTTACTTATCATTCTTGAAGTGGATGAATCTTTACACCTTAGGCTCGTTTTACTGTCTTTTTAGCATGCATTAAAATGTAATAAAACTTGTTTTTAACTGATATTTTTCAAGAGAATTAATATTTACACATGAGTTTTTTAATCGTGAATGCTTAGTATTTTCGCCAGCTAGAACTTGTTTTAAACAATATTTTTAAAGAAAATATTTACACATTAGTTAAAATATGGGTTTGACTCATGCACTATATTAAGCTTATCTTACTAGAAATTAAAACTAAATATCGAAAAATTTTGCTTTTCTCAGTTTTGGGTCGGTTTTTCTCACAGAATGTGCTGCTCAATGACCTCTTAAGAATTCTTTATCACACACACGCACACAGACACACACGTGTATATATACAGGGTGATTAACCGTGGAGACCTATTGACGTTTTTGGAGAACTACTTAACATAGCGTTTTGAATTTTTGGTCACTTATGTAAGCGAACATGTTCTCTCGATTTAAAATATTTTCAACTATGCAGTGTTGCCAATTCTAATAAAACGTATTAGTAACTTTGTTATTTTAAATGAAATACCCTATACCTAATACCAGTTTTCGATTCCTTGTTTATTTTTGATTAATTTTTCTTAATACTGTCGTATTCTTATTTGTCATGGTTTTTGTGATTTTCATTATTTTCCGTTTTTTTATTAGGGAAACATGACTTCAGTTAAATGTTGATTATCCTATGCTTCTAAACTCTATGGAACTCTAGCTTAGGTTGGGGTTAGGTAAGGTAAGGCCTAAAGGCACCACATCCTGTAATCAAATCCTCCAGTAAACATACAGGGTGATCCAGGCACAATTGTTCCTTACTTAATTTAAAAAATTATTAAATGTTCGGATTTTTAAATGGAGCATCCTGTATATTACTTCCAATTCAGATAGTTGTTAAAATTTATTTTTCTATGTATGCTGTTCCTACAGCTAACTCTACTAGTTTTGGAATTATAAGCAAATATTTAAATAATTTTATCAAATTGGATTTTTTTTATCAAGCAGTCTGTGGAAATTTGACGTTCTGTTGCTGCTTATTTTGTATCGTTGTTACTTTGTGCTTTTTAGTATTGCATACTTATAAAGTAAGTTAAACGTCGCATAAAATGGCAGAAAATGTCTATTAAAATACTGTTCTATGAATTTATTTATGTTACATCGAGAGTGTGGTAAAATTATAAGCTGCACTTGTCGAAAATTCAGTGACATGTATCTAGATTTACCGACAATCAATAATAAGAAATTTAGGTGACTACAGAAAATTTTTATAAATTTTGGTTCATCTTTAAAGGCGTCTAGACAGACTCCCAGACCCGTAACTTCTAACGAAGAAAATGAAATGAATGTTTTAGCATATTTCCATGCCTTTCCACAATCTTCAATAAGATTGGCATCACACGAATTGAATGTAAAGTATGCTTCTATACAGCGAATATCAACTAAAAGTAATATGCACGACTACAAGTTTATTAAGGTACAAGCACTTAAACCTAGGGATTGTTCACAAAGAATTGAGTTCTGTGAATGTTTACTAATGCATATTCAAGAAGATCCACATTTTTTAATAAAAATTATTTGGACTGACGAGTCAAAATTATTTTGTGAATGCATTTACAATAGAAAAACAATCATTTTTGGACTAGTGAAAATCCTCGCCTTACGAGAGATTCTGTGTTTTAAGAAAGATTCAGTTTCAATGTATTTTCTTTAATAATGGACAATGAAATTCAATATTTAATTTACGACGAAAAGTTAAGTTCTCAAAAATATGTAGAAATTAAACCACAATCGTTGGGAACTTTACATATACTCTTACACTGGCAAAATACCATAGCAGCTGGTATCTAGCACATTGCACAGCTGCTGAAGTAAGCTATAAGCTCAACAACATTTTTGAAGATCGATGGTTCAGACGCTTGGGACCCTGGAATTGTTCTCCAAGATCTCCAGACTTATCTACGTTGGATTTTTTCTTTGGGGTACAATGAAAGATATTGTGTACAAGACACCTGTAAATACCAGAGAAGAGTTGGAAAATTAGGGTGAATCAAGCTTTTCAGTCCCTAAAACATGCAGAACTTAGAAAAGCTACCACACAAGGCGTGTATAACTGAATTTTTAAATGTTTGAAGGAAAATGGTCATCATTTTGAACAATTACTGCAATAAATTATTTATCAGATAAGGATTTTTACCGCCATCTTGTACGTAGTTTTTTCGTTTAGCATTAATGCATTCTTGTGGTTACTTAGTTGCATTTATTTGATTTAATTAAATAATATTGACTAGAAATCATAACTAGTCGCTTTAGGTATAGGAACAGTATACATAAAAAAATAATAAATTTCAGCAGCTATCTGAATTGCAAATAATATACAGGGTGTTCCATTTAAAAATCCGAACATTTACTAATTTTTTAATTAAGTAAGGAACAATTGCGCCTGGATCACCCTGTATGTTTACTGGAGGATTTGGTTACAGGATCTGGTGCCTTTGGGTTTAACTAACCCCAACCTAAGTTAAAATTCCATAGAGTTCAGGAGCATAGGTTTATTAACATTTAATTGAAGTCACGTTTCCCTAATAAAAAAATGGAAAATGATAAAAATCTCAAAAACTATGACAGATAAGTATACGACAGTAATAAGAAAATTAATCAAAAATGAACAAGGAATCCAAAACTGGCAGTAGGCATAGGGTATTTTATTTAAAATAACAAAGTTACTACTACATTTTATTAGAATTGGCAACGCTGCATAGTTGAGAATTTTTTAATCGAGAGAGCATGTTCGCCTACATAAGTGACCAAAATTCAAAGTGCTATGTTAAGTAGTTCTCCGTAAACATCTAATAGGCCATCCACCGTGAATCACCCTGTATATATACATATATAGCTGTAATATTGGAGCTGTTTGTGGACACCAATTGCTGTCAACTTATATAGTTTGGTTTTTCAGACAACATACAGAATCTTAAACCTAAATTCAGGAACCCACTTCCTTGACTATCTCACTTAGTAGAACATAAAAAGACTCTCCAGATCTAATAGATTAGTGTATTAAACCTTTACGAGACTCAAAAGTACAAATATTCATAATAATATTACATTACATTTACAGCGTCTGAGTATACTCACCACCGTTTTTAATCTTTTAAAACATTTTTCACAATACGTGTAAATTGACCGTTGTTCTGCAAAAAATTAATTTTCTAAGTGAAAATTGTCAGATTCACGTTTAAATTGATCAAACATATGTCGCTACCATTTACAATAAAAATTTATCAATTGCAAAACAGTATACAAATTAAATATTTAAATATCTTCATTCAATCTTTTATAATAAATGACAATTCTTAATAACTACTCTAACCTTTCTTCAATGGCGTCTTGAAGTAACTCAAAATTCATCAACCCTCCAAAGTAATCAAATATTAATGCTCCTTCAATAATGGTCTTCTCTTATGAATTACTATCATACTTGCTTAGCGTCGAGATTGTTTTAACTTGAATTAAATTATACAAGACGTTCACTAGCACTAAGCCAAGAAAGCTAACCAAAGAGTAAAATCAAATTGAATGAATTCAAATGGAATTAAACTAAATTAAATTTAATCGAATTAGAATAGAATTGAATTGAATTAAATTTAATCAAACTAGAATTGAAGCCCTAAAAATAATTGCATATTACTTAAACTAATTCAGCAAACACAGGTCTACTTACAAGTTTCCCAAAATTGGTGAAAATCAACTAATTGCAGACACTTTATAGTAATTACGAATACTTTAAACTTGTACTAATTTTTATAAATCATTCTTTTTCTTAAATAACTTCTCTTGTCAGCAGAACATCAGGACTAATCTGTTTAAAAATTATTCTTGTAGTATTTATAACCTAACATCCAGATTGAAAACAATAACATGGTTCAGGAAATTTTCTATTCTATAAGATTATTAGACTTGTTAAAAATCACGTAGCCCAGCGCCAATAATAATAGTTTCAGTTCACAACAAAGTACCCGATTGGGTTTAGTGCACTCAACAATGTGAAAATCAACCTTATTTCCATATGTAAAATCATTTTAGTTTGTCACTGCAAATGTTATTTTTATTGAATTGAATAATGAACAATTATGTGACTTCATACATATAGCGATTTGGAGTAATAATAATAAATGCAATTTTCAGTGAATTAAACTAAACATATAACACCAATAAAATATCCATCCTTTCAAATGACGTAAAATGTAGTTTTATCTATAGGCATGGCACTTATTTCTCTCATCATTTTGTGTGCGTGCACATGCATGTACATGGATGAGAAATAGACGCCATCTTTGTCAATAAGAACAATTTTAATTTTCAATAATTTAAAGCGTGCATTTTCTGTAATAATGCTCGGTGTATGAGGTTACGTTTTGTATTAGTTAAATGGATACATATTTTACTCATTCATTTTGTATCAAGGCAAAAATTTCAATAAGAAAAAAGTAATTTACTTTACTGAAAAGTTGCATTTTCATTTACCATAGGCGGTGCAGGTAGATGGTTACATAGTCATTTTTTACTATATTCACTAAAAGTCAACATATGCAAAAAGCAGCGATATCGAAACAAATTTACCATGTATGAAGGCAACAGAGATTAAAAACAAAAATGATTGGAATTTACATACAGAAAATGAAGTTGATTTTACAATGGTTTGTATTGGTCTAAGATCGTGACTAATGAGGAGTTTCATATTTGGGTAATATAGTAGATTTTCTGAAGGCATGTTTGTTTATAGTCTGAATTAGACGTTATATGTAGGACTAGCGTTTTTACAATCTTGAGCGCAAACTTCAAACAAATTCAGAATTGCATGAGAGATACTTTTAAGTCCATGGATGTATATCGAATTTTAAAACACATGTGTAGTGAACCTGTTCTATTTAAATAAGTAGAAACTGAAATGTTTGACAATAGGAACTGCTAAAACTATTCATTGAGAATAATCTAAGTAGAATTGACACAGTATTTAAATCGAAGAATGCAGGAAACCTCATAAGTAGGAATTTGAACGTAACAGCCGGTTAAGTGATCTAGCGTTCCAATTATTATTTTTTTAATTTATGAATAAACGTCGTAAGCCAACTTTACATGCTATTTTTTAAAAACAAAATATTTTTGATTCGCTCTGGTAAATTATATAATATTCATTCTACAGTATCTAAATATTTAAAAATTATTTAAAGAAAAATGTTAAAGCTTAAACATTGTACTTCTGCAATTGGTATCACTGCATATTTTGTATTAGTCAAAAATGTTTTCAAATGTATTATCTTAAAACAAAATGTCACTTTTCTTGCAGATGCTTGAAGAGGTATTTATAAATAATTTATTACACTACAGCATAATGTGTTTGCAATTATTCTATTTAGTAAGCTACAGATCATCTGATAATTAATCTTATTTAGAAGTTTGTGTACAAAATGCTTTATATGTATGTATTAATTATGTATTGATATCTTAGTATTTGATTTTGGTAGAAGTGAAACAAATTCTTCTTGTATGATAAATATTAAATGATTAGTATGTAAAGGTCATTGGTAATGGTCTATTAAATAGTAAAGGGTAACCTATTGATCCAGTTTACTTATTATTAAAATTTGTCCTTAGAAACGCTTACAATACAATGTTTGCTGTGTGGTTCATCCTACATTAAGGTTGTGCTGGTTAACTGTTATTGGAACATATAACTGGTGTGTATTCAGTCTGCTCTGTGTCATATCAATAAACGTTGTTGTAGTAATATATTTTTACTGATATTTTATTATTATTATTATTAATATTTGAATTATATTTAATGAGATTATATTTGAAATTATCATAAAAATTCCATTTATGTTAATATAATTTAAGGGCATGAAGTGGCGCACAATATTTCTTAGAGCTGTTATATTGATCCAATTTAGTTTAGTGTGCCGATTACCTACTAACCTATTTAGAATATCAACAAATTGAGACTTCCAAACTTTTTGTTATAAATTACTATTTCAAACTAATTTCCTTGTATAACTGAAAAAAAATGAATGGATTCTCAGTCTTATTTATATAATCAATCGATTGTCTGGCAAAAAAAAGTATGTAACATGTGATCGCAAGCACTTTTCACATCCTTTTAAAAATACATTTGCAGTGGCTGCTTTTGTGGTAAAATTTAAAAATGCATGCATATAAGCAATTATACTATCATAAAAAAGCATTTGATGGAAATTTATTTTTATATTTGCATATCCACTAATATTATAACTCATGACCTGATTTTTAATAAAAACAATCATCCCAGAGCGGCTGTGGTATTTTAGACATAACATTCAATTAGCCATATTAAACTCATCTAAAAATAATCCACTTAAAACGAAATTGAAATGCTTATACAGTTCAATATTCAATAGCTTTATAATTTTAAATCGTTAATGGTTTCTTTACTTTGTTAATTTAATATAACATATCTGCAATATTTAATTTGATGAATTTAAGTTCTCCAATGATTTTTGTGTTTTTTACATAATTTTTACCATCAAAAGTGAAATTGGATTTTGTTGCTAATTTATTTTCACCGTCTTAAATTTGTGATATCTTAAATTTCTAACAAGGATTTTATATGCCGCATTTTTCTTTGTTTTATATATTTTTATCGTTATTAGGAATTTCAACTTTCATATGTGAATCTACAAGATAATAGGATAAACAATCCACAAATATATTTTTCTTGACAGTATATTGAACAATATTGAAGTAGAAGCCAGAAATTAAAATGGTCTAGCATTTTAATCTTGAATTTAATAAACCGCACTTTAATAGAAATCACAATGCTTTGTGAACCGTGCCAATGGTTGTCCTAACATCAGTGTTGTATGGTAAGAGTTATACTACTAGTAAAGGCTAAAATTTTCTTTTTATTCGTATAAGGATCAATTTGAAACTCACATCCACATTGGTTATGAAAATGAGATTTGACTAAGAAAATAATTATATAACACATTCACTGCTCCTCTAAAAAGAGCCTGTTGCCTTAGTGCGACCATAATTTTTTTTTTTAAATAAAATGTGTAGCACGATTTTAATTTGGATTACATCTGGACTGAATATCCCTAATTTTATTTTTCAAAAAAAGTAAAATGCATTAGGTGCACGAAGGCACAGAGCAATGAACACATGTGTCGTGTTCATGTGTTGTTCCAAAAGTTTATTCTATTGTACATGAAACAATAAAATGCTTATAAGCAAACTATTTATTTAAACACACTTCAAAATTAAACAAAATTCTAAGAAAATGTAAATCAAAACAAAAAGTTATACAAAAGTTCAAAAAAAACAAGATCAAAAACAAAAAAAAAGTTTATATTAATTGGTCCGTGTGAAACAATTTAGAACAAGAAGTGAGGTAAAATTCGGTAGTATCTGGGGGTAATAAAAAATTGAATCCTTACATTGTTTTTTAATAATCTAACAAATTTGACATCTTTTTCTTTTGAATTTTCCTTTTGGATACTATTCTATAAATTGCTGTTCGTTATTTGGTAGTGGACTCCGCTGTATATCAGAAGATGGTGTTCCAAGGAGTTTTCGAATCACATTTATTCTAAAATTATACTAATCAATGTTGTTTCTAACACCTTTTTTATACAAATACAAAGAGTTTATCACCATCATTTGGAAGATATGGATAGCAATTTTTTTGTTTATATGAGGGTTTTATGTTCGCATGGATAATATGACATCATTTGGTCGCAGTGGTCAACTCTTGACAAATTTGTTATACTCATTTATTAGTTGTGGCTTCGTTTGCTCCTGACCACGCTGAATAATAACATTTCCAACTTTCTAGAAATTGCCAATATTTCCCTCTGATTCCACTTGATTATGCAGATACCCTCAGAATTAAACTCCATCAGCTCTCCTTTCTTTAATTTTTTTGAGACCACACTGGGTGAGTTCTCTTTTCTATTGGTTCTCAAAGTACCTGTAATATAGGTTTTCTCATATAACAAATCTCTTGCTAGTTTTACACTATTGTAAAGTTATCCATGTAAATGGAATACCTAGCACCAAGATCGTTTTGGAGGAGATATAAAACAACTTTTTCTATGTATTGCAATCCAAACAACTCAGGATCAGAGGCTCTGACTAAACAATTATTTTTAATGATAGTCTGTTAAGATCACATAAAATGTATAGCTTAACGCCAACTTGTGCCTTTTTTCTTTTATGTATTGTCGGAATTTCAACCGTCCGTGCCATAACACCATAATCGTCTATGGATAACTGTCTAATCGAATAATAAATATCTATCATTCTTTTGTTGAAAAAGTTTATAAAAGGAAGTATTTTTCCTATTTAACTAGGAGTTTCTTCACCTTTATAAATTCTTCAAAATGTAGTGCTCTTGAAATCAGCAGAAAGCAATTGCACTGACAAATAAAGAAACATCGGTAACCTAAATAAACAATCTGTTTTCCAATAATCAATTAATCCATGGTGTAGCATACTTTTATAGTACCCTAACAACATCAGTTTCAATTTTAGTTTTAAAAAAATAATTTTTTTGCATACACACCAATCAATGACCCATTGTAAGCATCAGCTACAATATTTCTATGAAGTTGTTAACCACCCTCCATATATATATATATATATATATATATATATATATATATATATATATATATTATAGTGAATAAAATGAAATAATAACTTAGACTTTTATGCAAAGCCAAAATGATCATTTCAAATCGAGCTAGTAATTGAAAGATGGAAAATATAAAGACTTGGACAGGACTTGAACCTGTATCCTGGTTTTGCCTTGTGTAATTAACTACCTAAAATATTTATATATATATATATATATATATATATATATATATATATATATATATATATATATATACATATATATTTTGCTGTGTTACTCGATTTTAGGAATAATGAGCCCCTACGGTGGGTGTCATAAAATTGCTGTATTTTGCCCCATTATTATTTTGAGCCCCACGATTCCTGTATTATTTTAAGTCCTAATGTTATAAAATGTTAAATTAGGATTTTTACCCCGACTAGCTTACTGAATAGACCTTATTGAATCAAATAAAGTAATTCTATAATACACAATATAATAATTGATAATATTTAAAACACTCAAAATTTTCCTTTTTGTACAGAATATCTACATATACCAATTTTATGTTTTCTGAAAGCCAGCAAAAACATTTTTTAATTATTTAGGGACCTTCGAACGTTCCAAGATACCTATTCCATTTTCATAAATCTTTAAGTGATCTTTTTGATTACTCTTACAAATATACAATGTGGCAAATATTAAATCAAAAACAGTTTTCAATAATAAAGTGTATTATGATTGCTAACCTGGAATAGGTTCTGTAGTTCCATCCTAGTCTATGATCTGCATCCCCTTTCTGTGTTCGGTTTGCTTATTGATATGCCGGCCCCATATAAGATTCGCCTCCATAAATCGCTTCCAATTAAAATCGTACCAAGTCGGAATATGTCCAAATTAGAATACGTTAATTTTAAATTATCTCCAAAATTAGAGTATGTTCAAAGTTAGAACTCCCAAATTAAAGTCGTCTCAATTAAATATCCCAAATTAAAGCGATCTCAATCAATTATATCCCAAATTAGAGTCCAAATTAAAATCCAAAATTAAAATCCAAAAATTAAAGTCCAGATTGAAAATCCAAATTTAAAAGCCCTGTTTTATTAATATTAGAAATGAATTTAATTAAGTCGTTTTATTTACATCTGTCTACAGATCGGCTTATTTTCGTTGCACAAATTCTTGCACTTTTAACTCTGATTTATTTTGATTTATACTTCACTGGTTACGTAAGTTTTTAACACCTTTGAACATAGTCGTTGCTCAGTTTAAATATAGACAAAAATGTCGCTCCGTTACTATCATATATATAAGCCCTACCTCCAATTGATTTCATTGGCTTGTTGACATTGTAGGATGATACTTCTGCCTTAGCTCGCATACCTTGGAATTTTTACCAATTACTTAGTTTACATCTTTCAATGCATGCCTTGTCTGTCACGTCCGCATCCCGCATATTGTATTATTATTCAAGAATTTCCAACTTTTGACTTTTATTAACTCACGTGTTTGGGTGTTTGTCAATTTTATCATCTAATTGAATCGCCTGGTGCTTATTTACTTCTACAGAATATTAATTTTTTGAACAAATGTGTTTTCTTCCAGTTACGTAACGATTTTCTAATAATGAATTATTTAGAATGTGTGTACGATGATATTTTCGACGCAATTGTTAAATATTTGCAATGCTAATTTATCTATGCTTCCTGGTGATTTAATTTTGATGGAATTTGTTGCGTTTTGAAATCTTATCTTTACTTGTAAACTACACTTAGACATCTTTATGTTCTCATGCATTTAATCCTGTGTATTTTATATACAGTGTCCTCTCAATTAACAATATGTAGAGTGACCGTTTTACTCTTATGATTTCTGGAATTATGTGCTTTTCTTAAAGTGGAAGTTGTTTATATTTATTCTACGACCCCCATGACTTAACCTACCCCTAAACTACCCTATTATCATAGCAATATATATATATATATATATATATATATAGCTGTAAGGTTTAGGCTCTAACTACTCGATACCTCCGTTGGGAAGCCATAATGCTGTGAGGTTTACTCTGTAAAAATCGTTCCCCAGCGTTGGGCCGTCATAAATTACTGTATAGTTTCCTTTGAATCGCCCTCAGCTGCTCTACACTGTCTCCTACATCCACTAAAATTTTTTAAAATTAACACAGACTCTTACTTGTTAACACTGAATCTAAAAACTCCTGCTCAATAATGCCTTCATGGTGAAACCTAATAGAAATTCACACCCTACAATCACACACTCAAAACACAATAATTCACAAAATACATCACACTCTAATTACATGAGATAAATATTACATTTTTAAAAATATCTTTCTTTATGTACACTCGTATTATTGGCAATTTCAACAATTTCATTTAAAACAATAATTCAAATCGATAACCTTTTTAAACAAATATTTTATTAAAGTAAGAGGGCGTTCCTCATACCTTGTGTCAACCCTCTGTCTTATCGTGAGATTATAGTAAAACTCTTTAAATATGCGTGCAAATTTACTGCACCACCAAAATAAATAAGCGCTACGTTGGGCGCCATAGTGCACCCTTCCTTTTTACAGGTAGGAATGGGTGTACAACAGAGTCTAAAAAAACTCTGGCGAGAGTAGCTTCGACCGTTTGTGGCTGCGGTAGATTGCAAGAGACTTATCTCTGGGGTTTAGAGAACAAAATTAAATTTTACCCAGGCAAGTTAAAGGGATACAAATTAGAACGTGACAAAAGAAAATACCTTAATACAACTTATATATTGACGTTCAGTTAATAACATTAATAAAAAATTAAATATATATCGTTATTTTCTTACAACCAAATTTTTATACGATAAAATCACTAAGTGTAGTTTATATATCTACACTCTCATAATTTAAATTTTGTCTCAAACTCTACGAGATAAGATATTAGAAAATCTAACTTTATTATTGTGCTTAGGCACAATTTCAAATTAACGCTCTTAATAAAAGGAAATCATAAGTACACTTTGTAGTGTTTAACATTAGTTAAGAGAATTTAAAATGAACGTTTAAATTGAACATAACCCCAAAATTCACAATAAAGGTTTCATGAAAGCTTTCTTGTTTACAAAACATAAGGTTATATTATGTGGGAAGCAAAGATAATTTTAAATTAGTTCAGGTAATCGATAAATAAAGTTATGACTATATTTTACATGCATAATTTCTCAGATAATTGAGATTTAAAACGAAAAGCATGCACGTCGTTCCATCACAAAAATAAATAAGATAAACCATACCTGTATTCCAGATATTTATAAAAAGAAACATATACTTAAATGTTGAGCTTTACGGCTTGTTCAGAACCATAGGATTTTCTTACTGTTGTTGAGACGAACACCATTGTTAATTATATTGGTTGTTAACCTCAAACTTCTAATTTGTAAGGGCGAATCCTTGTTTGTTGCACAGCCATATGTTTCATCAACGAACATTTGATTTATTTTAGAAGGTACTTAAAACCTCAACATAACATTCTTAAACGATAAAAGGTAGTTTTTGTAGGTAGTAAAATTAATGCATAGGCTTAGATAGCTTTGCATAGATAATTAAATTCTCCATCAGAGAATATATCACCTGAAGATACTTCAGGAAGGAATATGCCACAGGAAAGCATGCCATCAGAAGATATGCTACGGTACGGTATCTCATCAGAGGAATTTGCTACCAGGGATATGCTATACGGTAGGACACGCCATCAGAGGACCCATTCATTAATATTTTGAACGGGTTATTTAGGTAGACTTTGTCCATACATATTTTGGTAGTATTCAGGTACGACATCATGGCCTTAGAATGGACATCATTATCGGAAGACGGCATGTGCTCAAAGAGAGCATTAAATATTAAGACAAATCAAATTTTGTTCTAGTTTACTGATAACCACACTTTTTGAGAGAGGGGCAAAACACAAAAACTATCCTGAAGGCTAGATTCATATATACACCAGTTGTGTATTTATGGATATTATTCAAAGGTTAACCAATAGGAAAATTACATCTGATCTTAATTATTTATATTGTTTATACAAAGGAAAGAATATTAAATTAAGACTAAAGATAGATGTATATAGTATATTATTTAATAATACTAAAGGGAAATGTTACACAAATCAAAACTTTGTGATTATAAACGGTATTAGTATAAAATTAAGACGAAAATGCTTTTATATTGAAGGAAATTGGACCACAATGTAACATGGCAAAAGAATGGTAAATTGATATGTTAACTATTCCAAAAATAAATTAACCCAAAATCGCTGCCTTCGCCATCAAATACTTTCAAATCTTACTAATTTTCGTGCATTCCAAAACCACAATTATAATTTGTTTGTACTTACCAAATTTACTCTTTGCTTACATGGCTTTATTCGCTTTTTACATAACCTGTTATCATACTGTACTAATTTACAATTTACTAAAAGTAACTCGAAGCGCGAATGACTGCAGAAGAATTAAGAGCCCGTGACCTCCTCTTGAAAGTGGTTATATAGCCATTGCTCCACTTCCCTGTTTCTAAATCACACGTAGAAATGTTAACGTACCAGAATATTCCACGTAAAAGCAGTAACCGTTTTTACATTTCTCAAAATTGTTGGCTTAACCGATTCGATATTCTAGTGAAAAGCTCTAACGACTATTGGTTTAGCTTGAATTTCTATTACAAACATGCTAAATACTTGGTAAAACATTTACAACAGCCAACTGCCACTCTCATTATGCAAAACTAGCCTCAACTGTAAAATTCCTACTAATTTCACGCCTTCAACTAAAACAAACATCTGTTATCTCCTTTGTTCATATCTCCATTTCATATATATATATATATATATATATATATATATATATATATATATATATATATGCCTCCACCAGCTGAATATTTGACCTTACTAATCTAACTTGTCGCTCGTATACCTATATCCTCCAATCACCTTGCTTAATTCCTTTCCCTTGCTTTCAACCGTTGCGCGTTTGCTTATAATATTCCTATAAATTATTGATTTTGTTTTCCCCACTAAAATACGTATGTTCGAGTTTTACTTCAATACTATATCTAGAATTAAATCTATGTTTCTCGCTTGTATGCATACGTTTCTGTTCTGTCCTTGTTCTTCCACGACAGTTGTGTTTAGCTCCCTCCAATACTCGCTTTAGAATTAAAAATCGATATCTTAAACAAACCTACTGCGTCTTCGTCCGATTTATATGGTTTCTGTTCTGTCCTTGTATATTGACTACGTTAATTCCCAACGGTCTCTGCTTCTCGTAACCTATTAAAGCTTGTTTATCGCACATTATCTCGAACTATCTCCCCCTTTTGCTATACTTTAAAACGTTCGGTTTTACCCTTGAAAATAATAATCCTATTTTAACACATATGCAACACCTTTATGTTTTCGTATAATACCTAAATACAAATTAAACGTGGTATTTTTACCTCATTATTTTTAATTCTTATTGCCCTATATTCCAATAAATATTATATTACGTCACTTCTAAATAAATTAAATTAACTGTACATTATTATACGTTGACTAAGCTCTAAAATAATTATTTAAAATATCCTAATTATCTAAATGCCTAACTTGATTTTCTAATAAATATTACTTCAATTATATTATATATATATATATATATATATATATATATATATATATATATATATATATACACGTAAAATCTGTTAATGTTATGTTCAACTGTCATTATTTAACATTATTTGACATCATCCAAAGGATGCATTTGTAGACTTCTTATATTATTGTCGCATGCTCAAGTGTTTGGTAAGACTGAGAATCTTTTCATTTATTTTATTCCTTTTATAAATGCTCGCATTTACTTACCATTGATAATTTTCAATCGACTGATTTCTTTACTGTTTATAAGTTTTATAATATGTATATAAGTATGATTTACAACTATTTTGTAATTAAATTGTATTATGGCATACTATGTAAAGTAGTTCTAATTAATTTTGGAAACTTAATAGAAATGAATTTATTTTTATGAAAAAAAGTATTTTTATGTGAAAATTATTATCTTATAAAGATAAGTAATTCTGATACTTTTGGGAATATTTGAATGTAACATTTAAAGCCATTGCCTTGTGATTTAAATGCTGAACTTTTTGCTTTAATTTTCTGTTATCGTTGTTTTAATTGTTCCATTTGTTATATATTGATTTTTTTTATTTACGACGCTCAATATTTTCATATGCAAATGTCATTCATTAATACCATTAAATAGTTTTATATATAATATACATTAAGGTTTTGAATTCATTTCTATTATGCAAAAGATGTGCATTATTACGATAAAAGTGTGATTTTCAAAATTAAGGCGAGTTCTTAGAAAGTTTAAATTTTATTGTTGAAATTGTTTGCAAATTATTATTATTATTGATAGTTCACACGTATGGTTTCTTGAAGATTCATTATGAATGCAATTGTTTGTACACAAGGAATAACGATAATTTAGGACATGAAAAAACAGTTGTATAGACATTTATTTCAAAAACTCATTAAGTGGCAAGTTGGATGTTCGCTTTAAAGAGGCGAAAAGTTGCAAAAGTTCAAAAACAGAAATAAGTTGCAATCCTTTTATTTAAAGGTAACATATGTATTAACAGTGATCCGACCTACTATCTGCAGTAATATTGATTTTACAGGAGATGACAAGTCCTTTGCATTTAAATAAATGTAATGCTAAGCACAAATATTTTGTAAATTTAATGGGTATTAAAACTAAAAGAGCGATTGTTTATGTTTTAGTAAAACATACAGAATATAAAAATAATGTCGATAGATAGCAGATATTATTATCGTTTGTTTTAGGCCTGGTTTATCAGTACAACATTTGAATACCTTTGTTTGTCAATCTTGTCGAGTGGTACTTAATACAAATACAAAAACGTAAGTAAATTATTTTTTTAATTTGGCAGTTTATCGTTCTTTTTCATTACTTTGAATTTGAAGGTAGGTCATAGATTCTAGGGCATTTCGGAGAAGTTGCAGTATCAAAATCGATTGCAAGTGAGTGTGTGCTACCTGATAGTAGAACCAAAAATAATTGGTCCCTCTTTTCGAAAATACTGCAAATGGAAAGCTACTCTTAGATACTGCACTAGCCTTATGCCAAACTATTCAGTGTTGGACATGACAGTTACCTAGAGATCATTGTTCTATGAACATGTTACGTGTTAAATAGATGCTTATGACCTGAGTGAAATTTACTCTACTATGGAGATATAATAGTAATAATGCATCAGCTAGCTTGTAGCGGTGAAGGATAAATTCTATGAAGACAAATGCAAATCTTTTAGAGGTATACCAACCTTAATACTTTCACCTATCTGGAAATGTCTTTGCACTTTCTGTCCAATAAAATTTTGTTGAGCACCAATCTACCTGGATTTCGGTCTTGGTTAGATGGTGGTTGTCTAAGAGACGGCTAATTTAAACTAGCACAACAATAACTTCGACTGGCTATCAACATTTTCAATTGATGTATTTTCAAATGTTTTCTATAACTCCTTTATTTCTTTTTGGAACAGCTGTTCTCTTCGAGATAGTCTGCTTGATTTTTTAATAGTACTTCATCTTCTTGATGCAGTTCTAATTCTCAATTTATGCTCATTTGCTGAGATGCATTAAATTGTAATTTTATATCAGATAGTTGGTAATCTAATAAGGCGACTTTCTCTTTATCGTTAATATCAGATGTGTGTGTAACGCAATATAGTAATATCATCACCTTTACGAAAACAAAATTTTATCTTATCTGATTTATCTGCCACATTAAAAGCTCGTATGAAATATTACCTACTTCCTCCTCTGCAATGTATTCAAATTATTATCAGTATCCACTGGAGACAATGTGTGTTCGGCGATGGTATTGACTATATCTTCACAAAATAAGGCAGTAGTTGTATGGTAAAAAGGATCTAAAGTAACTAGCAGTGATTCTCTTGGTTTTCCAGAACGTTTTGAACATGTAACGATAGCGGGGATCACTGAATCACTAGGTATTTAAGACGAATTGTTTTTAATATCGCAAATTCCATTGTAGTTGATAATTACTATTTACCTGAATGAAATTTACTCTACCATGGACTTGGTAACAGTAAATAATGCACCAACTAGCTTTCAGTGGCGAGGGGTGCATCCTATAAAAACAAATGCAAATATTTTAGCGGTATACAAACTTCAACACTTTCACTTACATCTATCTGGGAAGGTTTCTGAACGTTCTGTCTAATACAATTTGTTGAGCACCAACCCGCCTAAATTCCAGTTTCGCTTAGGCGTTAGGTGGTCTAAGAGACAACTAATGATTATTTCTTTTGTAACACAGGTTGATGGAGCCTTGCGTACATTTTTTCCCCCCACCTATTAATTTAAACTAAGTATAAACAATAATAAAACTGCAAGACACTCACCTACCCTATATTGTAAACATGAATATCACAGTTTTTAACAAACACAACCAACACAAATAAATTAACCTCTATTGCTAATTGGTCTAGTATGCATGCATCTAAAAAAAATGAACACCTTAAATTTGTTTAATTATAGCTACCCAACCAAGTTGACTGGTACATATAAATTTATGTGAATATAATGGTGGTGCTGCTTTATATCAGAAATTGCTATTACATTACGCTTTTAACTAAGCGTGCACCAATGTAAAGTATTTAGTCCAGAAACACAATGTAACGGCACTTTTATCAAATCTGCAAAAAAAAATTCGTTTGGAACTTGTTTCACTACAAATCTGAATTCAAAGCTACCGTTATGAATCACGTTAAATGGTTCATCCTCCCGACGATGGTAATTGTCAATCGACTGAAGAAGATAAAAGCTTGTATCGAAAGATTTGCATGAATCGGAATGATTCCTTCATTTGTGTAATGACTGTATTTCTAAGTGATATTATTTCAGGGGCTTTACCGAGTTTCCCTGTTCACGTGGTTTGCACGAGGTGAAGGGTTTTTTCTGTGCAAGAGGATGTATGTATTCTCGCAGTTTATATTTAATATCATCATCTGCATTATTGGATGGGCCAGTATGCCTTAAATTTTATACTGCTCTATGGTTCTTTGTCTGTTTGAATAATTTATAATGATTTGGACATCTTTCAATGCATGAGAAGGTTTACAAATGTACTTTCCTAATTTTGGTAGTTTAAGGAAAGTTTCGGGTTTTTTTATTTAATTTAATGTCTGCTGTGAAGTCCCATTTTTCTAAAATTTTAAGATATTTTGCGTTAAAGCTCATTTTAACTAATTTAGTAGATGCTTTTCTATTTACAAATGCAAACTTAATTAATGCATTATCATTGCAAATATTGTGACAAACATTAGTCTTGTGTAAATTATAGGTAATAAAATTACGAATTAATGTATGAGGTAATAAAGAATAATGTCTTAAAAATATTAGTTATTTATATATTAAGAGCAAAAAATATTACATTAGTGCTCAAAAGTGACAGTTAATGCACGACGCAGAGCAGATCGTGGTAATCACTTGGGAGCAATAATGTATGTCAGTTTTGCTCGTAATCACGGTGTCTACTGGAACAACTTTTTGTACCCCAATTGAAAAATTTCAGTACTTCTTGTTGCATGAAAAACAAAAACAAAGCGCGAGTAAAACAATCGCATACTTTAATTAGTTCAGAGTGCATACATAAAAAATGAAAAATTACATGATAATATATACATACAAGAATAAAGTGCATAGAAAATATGTATTTTTCAGTCAATTTTTTTTAACTTTTTTAATACGTTCGTAACCACAATCCACACTCCTCTTAAGGGTCACACAGAATGTACGCGAACGATACGGTTTCTAAACGCATTGCAATGTCATTCTGTATTGAACAGTACTATAACTAAAGAGAATACACAGAATGAATGTTCGCCGAACGTCCTTGCGACGACCAATAGACGAGTTTGTTTTAACTTTTTGACACTTTGAAATGTTTTATCACCGTATTGTTCGCGAGCATCCTTGGAGCATTGATGAAGGTTGCTCCTTGTTAGATCTACACTCATAATTTGCTTGTTTTGTTGCATATCTTAAACTTTCTGAAATGCAAATTGTGGCTAAGTTTTATAAACAATAATTCAGTAATTCTGTGTTTGCATAATTTTAGCAACAGAGCGGCAAAGAGAACACATCGAATGGACTTTTTATTGAAACCATTATAAGATCGTTGTTCGTGTTTTAATTATATGTAGTTATAAGTTGTGCTCCACCTAGTTTCAGAGGCACGAACCACCACTGGTAATGATTAAGGAAAAAAATGCAACTTTGAATGAGTCACCTAGAGAGATCGTATTGGTTTGCGTTATGACTAACACTCGGGCTAACAACAGATATGGGGTGTTTGAACTAAAACTGTAAAACAAAACAACAATTACAAAAGTAGGAAAGAGTGGGAAAACTGTCAGAAAAACATTTTGTTGGCTAGCAAATTAGAATACAGATAGAAATTTTGAAATAATTATGTTTATATTCTGCTAACAACTCTTCAAATTTCACGAATGAACTGCGTTTTAAAAGTAATTTATAGGTTATGTTTCTTATTGACGTTTTTAATAAGTTAAAAATGAATTGTAGAACTGTCACCAATTCCTTTTAGATCTTTGTGAAGTGAAGCGATATATTAATTGAGGTTCTATTGGCCGTTGCTAAAATGCAGAATCTTCCAGCAAAAAATAACACAAATAACGTAATAGAGAAGAATGGATCTAACCTAAAGACAGATATTATGTAATTTGTTTTCGATTATGGATGTATTTACGGGAGTTGTACTCGTTTGGTCAGTTTTACCAGTAAAACATTTCTAACAGTCAGTGGCGTAATGTTCACCCCCCGTGGTGCGGGGGAGACCTAGTCCTTAAAATGGCCCTGCGACAACTACAGATATAACTTGACTCCCCATTAAACAGCTTTGGACATTAATTTAATATTTCTTGTGGGGGCTATCAGTTTTGAGTTATGCCACTGCTAACAGTAACCTAACCTGCACATTATTTTCTGATATTTTCCCTATGTACCTCATAAAATCGTTGGCATTTTAGCAACTGTGGTTTTATTCAGATCAACTAGTAACCTCGAATCAATTCCTGCAAAAACAGAATACACGTCAATAAAATTTTTAACTCTCTGCATCCCAGGCCAAAGCAGGTTAAAATTTAAAAATATTGTCTATTTTATTTTATACACACAATGAAAGACTGCAAAATAGAATTCAGATTTTCTTTATGTGTCTAAAGTAGACGCATAATTTCCATACGCGAAGTGCAAATTACAAACTTTTTCCGCATTTCTGGACTTGCTTTACGAAATTAGCACTTTTTCAGTACTTTCCGGATTTTCGGTACCCATAGACGTGGTAATGTATACAAAATCTCTTCTACAATCACTTAATAAAATAAAACTTTTTAATCATTAACTTTATTAATACAATAAACTGTAAATTAAAAAAAGTAAGCTATTTTTAGGAATATTTTTAATTTGAATGTTAAATTGGATAGTAAACTGAAAATGCCAAATTATTACACGACTCTTTACTTAATTAAATATTAGGGTTTGAATAATGCAAATTTCTACACATAAATCTTAAAATTATAACACTCGCCGTTTAGTCCTGCGGTGACGAGCTCGTCAGGGGTTTCAGTGGGGTTCGGGTTTCTGTTGATTTATCGGGCTTGGCGCTGGCCGTTACTTGTTGTTGTTCTGTAAAAGAAAGGTACAAAAAAGGTATGGGACAAGAAACTTCAGCATTACACCAATGGCACCCTTGAGAACGGCACTACTCTAAAGCACAACTGTGCTTCGTCAAATCCCAAACTAGGGTAATTACTTTTGTTTGTGTAAAACCCCCATCACTCTTTTGAACACTATATTCCTGCCCCTTGCGATTGACTCATTCAAATTGGCTATGTTTTACAACCAATTAAAATAGAAAACCTTGACATCTCGAAAGTATGTTCAACGTACATTCCCACGAATAATAAAAAATATCGAGAATAACTTAACATATGTATACATAGTAAATCATTTTAAACTTACAATGTGAGTAGTAATTTATAACCTACTCAATGCCAGATGCAAGAATCAAGGGAAATTACTTTTACTTTTAAATTAAATACAGTAAATGCAATTAATCTATGAAATGGAAACTGGTTATCCAATAATTGAAAAAAGGCGTGTTGTGGATTAATTTACGTAACACATAACAAAAGTGCAGCCTTTAATAATAATTTCTGGCCCCACAGGCAAATAGACCTATAATCATTTATGGTAAATTCTTGATTACTGCTACTACCACATTTAACTATTCGCATGTTCAAAAGTCGGGATAAAATTTCTTAGCCGTCTTATCTTTTTGTTGATACTTTTATCTATATACCTTCCGCAACTCTCAATCTCCCATCATCCATGTCGTTTTATATGGATAATCGTATATCCACTATTAACTAAAAACAGATGATCTGCGAAAGTAGTGGCAGTTTATTATACACAGTCGACACCATATAAATAAAAGATCTTTTTATTGCAGTTGATGTTGGTTTAGGTGGATGTATATCACAAGCATGCAGAATGTTGTGGTTATCGAAGGAGTTTGGTGAAACGTATTTAGTTTTATTTTTATAAAAAATGAGAGAATTTCAAAAAAATATATAGAGTAAAATGTTAATAGTTTTAAGTTTTTTGAACATTGATCTACCATGTGCATTTTTAGCAGAGAGGATAATGATTGTGTGTCCTTTTATGTAACTCAAAGATAAGTTTTATTATCGAGGGTAGAATAGCCTCAAATGTGTTGCCATAGCACATTCTAGACTCGAACAAAGCATAGTATGTTTTTAGAGTGCTATCATTTGATAGTTTGGTGGATATGGTCGTCACAACTACAACTACCTGCAATTTCAATAATTAAAACAACTTATAATATGGAAACCTCTATTAAATAAAAAAATGTACGATAAATAGTATGTAAAATGTAACTTCTTTAATAAGTATAATCTGTCAGGGATTTATATAAGAATTTGTATATTGCACTTTGTGAGAATGTTTTTGATTTCTTAGGTTTACATCCAATTCCTTGCACGGTCAGTTCTTTGAATTGGCTATATCATTCTTATGAACAATGTAGCTTTTAATATCAAGTAAATCGACCAGTGTGATAATAATTTTAGTGGGGGGGGGGGCTTTCTCTGAAAAATAGCCAATAAATACTCCCTGTATGTTTGTTGTGGTTTGTTTAGCATTTTTCTTAATCTTCTTTGGGAATTAAACCACTCATAGTTTTTAAAATCATGTTTATTTACGTTTCGATCCATGAGCCTAGGATCCTTGTCAAAATAATAAAAACTTCAAGTTTGACATTTATGACATAAAATAAAAGGTGACTTTGATTTATTGATGTTCGAAATATTTGGTTTGAGTACACTAGCCAAAAATTTTTAAAGTTTAAAAGAATGATTGCCTTCAATTTGTGTTGCGGCCTGGGACCGACTTTTTTTAGGCAGCCAATACGCTTAACGTGAAAACAAAAAAGCCAATAAATACGTTTTTCAATACTTAAAATTGCATCATTCCAAAAATATTGTATTGTCTTTCATATAATACCTTCAATATTTCAGGCAATAAATTTAGTGCTCTCACTTCTGCTATGTTTCTACTTTCAGACACTACATTAGGGACCCCAGTACCTTCCATGTTTTTGTTTTAATTAACGTCAATGGCAATATTCAGATTAGGTATACACAAATTAAGAGACGAGTCTTGGAGTTTTGTTAGATTTGATAATTGATAATTATCTAATTTGAAAGGACACTGCTTAACTGGTTGTTGCAGACGAAGCGTTTTTTTTTGTTTTTATTGCTCGTCGCACAAAAAATGGTATGTCCTCAATAAACGACAACTTTTCATTGTCAATATAAGACAAAACAGCCTTCTTTATCAGTGACTGTAGAAAAAGAAGATTATAAAGGTTGAGTTGTATTTGAAGTAACGAAGTTGATAGTTGCTTCATGCCTAACTATAAGAAATAGAAAGTCGCCAATATTTTCAATAGGTAGAACATGTAACAGATGCACATGAAAATGTTTCCTGTATTACCTGCTATAAATAGCTAATGGCCGGAAATGATGGTGCAATGTGTATAAAGTAGAAGATATTTGATTACTTGTAAAAGAGTTTCTGATTAAAATGAAAAATGCAAATTGTATTTTGGATGGCAATACATCTCCAATACTTTATCAAAGGAAATTAAAAACTTCTGTGCATAATTCATAGATTTATTCTTGTAGATACTCCCTGATGTTTGTTGTGGTTTGTTTTGAATTTTCTTAATCTTCTTTGGGCATTAAACCACTCATAGTTGTTAAAATCGTCTTTATTTACATTTCGATCCATGACCTAGGATCGTTGTCAAAACAATAAAAATTTCAAGTTTGACATTTATTACACAAATTGACGGTGACTTTGATTTATTAATGTTTGATATATTTGACTTGAATACATTAGGTGAAATATATATATCAAACATTAATAAATCAATCACCTTCAATTTGTGTAATAAATGCCGAACTCGAAATTTTTATTATTTTGACAACGATCCTTGCTCATGGATCGAAACGTAAATAAAGACGATTTTAACAACGATGAGTGGTTTAATTGCCAAAGATTAAGAAAAATTTATTCCTGTTCAATCTCGTAAAACTCTCAGGTTACAAATGAGATCGACAAACTTTTACAGTTTGTAAGGTTTGTCCTTAAAGTTAATTTTAGATAATACCATAATTGAAATGAAATTTTAACTATTGTTTGTTTTACAGCAATTAAAAGTACATAAGTACATAAATCTTCTGAAAACTTACAGGTGAACTAAGAATATAACCTCAATTAATGGCAGCATCTGTTAATTTCAGTTTTAAACTTATAGGAATGGTATATTAGCAATTTGTTTTAAAAACTGTTCAGTAATTACAAACAGCTAACGCCTAAGTATTTGTTTAGCAGACTAAGAACTTATAGTATTAACGGTGCAATATGTTTTGTAGAACTCGCCTTTAAACAATACTAGTATAACATATATTTTTATACACCTTGTGTGAATTGTTTTATTGTTGAACACATTTGCTTATTTTGTTAATGTTCTCATTATATGTTGGAAAATTATAGAATTGGTTATTTTAATTGGATAACTCGCACGTGTTTTTTCAAATCACATATAAAAAAATGAAGAATTACATGAAATGGGGAACATAACAAAATAATGCCGTTAAATACTCAGTGATTAAATGGCAGTAATTATTAAATTACAGAAGACTGCATATTGAATAAATAGTCACTCTTTTTGTTTGAGATACGTGTTGTACTACTTACAAGAAGTGATGACTACAATTGCATTCTTTTTATAGAACTGTTTATTAGTATGTGAATTGTGCATTTAAAAACAATAAACGTTTGTTACAATAAGGTCTTTTTGTATTTATATTTTTGGTAAACGTTTCAATTCATGAGTAAGCCATACTGCTAAGGAGAGTGCCACAAGAGAACCACTTTGATGACTTGCAGCTAGTGAAGTAGGTACGTATAATAAGAGAGTTGATATCCCAAGTATCACCTGTAAAAAGAAAAATATAATTTTCTAGTTCAATAACAGGGGAAATATATTGTTGCAACTAAGAAGTTTTAAAAATGATAGATAGATATTTTCATAATGCCTACATAGTTTCCAAAAATACATAAATACAACATAATACCCAGAATATAATTATCACGGTGGCCAAAATTAAACATCTGCAGTCGTCATCAACAAATTCATCCACTGTGTAATAACAGCGTCCCACAAGCAAGGAAAACAAATGATTTAAATTTTGTTAGTGAATTTGAAGATTTAACAGGTTACTGCCGTTAAAGAATAGTAAATATTGTCTCTGGTCCCAAGTAAAATTTCTACTGGTAACTGCTATAGAAAGGAAATGCCTTAATAATATTTCGTTTATTGTTATATATAATTAATTTTATAACGAATTCATTGAGCGGTCGTGTATGCCTGCCCAGCCAGGAGCAGCAGTTGTATGCCTCATTTGGCATAGCGGTCGTGTAGCAGCATATCAGTTGGTTGTGGTGCGCAGACTTGTTTACAGTTAGTGTACAGTTGTTGACAGCAGTAAGCGTATGTTCGTGTTATGGAGGGTTCGAAGAGGATACTTGAGCTAGCTCTGAAAAGAAACATATCTACAGGTAAGCATGCATATGTAAATGCTACATATAAACTTGTTTTTTGTTACTTTTGCTAAATAGTTTTGTTTACGTACAACAAAACAGATTTTTTACTATTTATAAAGTTCAGTTTTACTTTATTTGTAGATAGTGAAAACAATCATGATCCATTTGGCTTCTTTGATTCGGATTGTGTTCCATAATTTCTACCGTCAAGTAATGAAAAACTCTCTTCGTGTAATGCAACTAGAAAAGGTTTCAAAAAAACAAAATGTCAAAAAACTGCAACAATTCGAAGAAAATGAAAGCCAACCCTGCTGTTCAAAGTTGATTTCCAATAATGATCCTATGTCAGAATCTGTAGCTGATATTTTCCAAGACAATTCACCACTGAATAATAACCAGAATGAATTCATTGATGAAGAACCGTTAGAAGAGTTGTTTGATGTTCACCATACAGACTTCCTGTCATTGAAAATATTATTGAAGAGCCATATGTTGAACAAAACCATACTTGGAAGAAACCAGTTGGAAACCACCAAATATTCATGCAAATTATAATGCAGCACTAATAAATTATTTGTTGCATATTACTTGTTTCCGAACATTTCTTAACGATATTATCATAGATAAAATGGCAAAAGAAACAAATATATATGCCACGCAAGTTGTACTTGATGCAGAGGATGTAGGAGCAGAGTTCAGATTACATACTGGATGCCTACTCAGACAGAAGAAATTTTGAAATTTATTGGTATTGTGGCATATATGGGTATGGTGAAAATGCCCTCAATTGATAAATATTGGAGTAAAGACAAACTATTTGAAATCGGAATAATTCCTAAAATAATGTCCAGAAATCGTTTTCAACTTCTTTTGAGAATGTGGAATTTTTCAAACAACACTACTTGCCCTGAAGGTGATCGCTTGCATAAAGTAAAACCGTTATTGGAGGAACTAATAAAAAAGTATCAAGCAGTATTCACTCATGACCGAACATTTTTTATAGACGAATCAGTACTACCATTACAAGCTCATTTACTTATAAAACGATACATTCCACAAATATGGAGTAAAATTATTCAAATTGTGTAACGATAACGGATTTACATGAAACAAGAATTTATGGTGGAAGAGAAAGAAATGAAGGCATAGGGTCTGTGCCTTCAAATATTGTAATAAAATTATCCGACAGTCTACTAAATTCTGACAGAACTATCATTGCAGATAACTATTATACCAGCATTGAGCTTTGTAACTTCCTTCTGGATCATAACACGTTATATAGGTACTCCTAGAGCTAACCGACGTGGAAACCTAAAACAAGTAACACTGAAAAAGCTAAAAAAGGGAAAAATACAAGGTTTAGAAAATGAGAGGTGTATTGATATACTAAAATGACGAGACAAAAGAGATGTATTACTTCGGACTTCAAAACATACAACTGAGATGGTGGATGTGCAAAGACGTGATGTCATTGTAGAAAAAACCAGGAGCAGTTATGGAATACAATGACGATAAATCTTCTATTGATAATTTATAACTAACTTGCCAACAAAAAGTTGAAAATCGTTGAATTTAAAGAGCAAGTTATAAGCAGGCTACCTGGACTTGACAAAAAGGAAATTTAATACGGTTGTTTAATGTGCATTAGGCTATGCAAGAAACGACTGCTGGCATATTATACACGAAATTTGAGCAGAACATGTTAGTGGTCGTATACGACTGCTTGGCAGTCAACCTGTTAAGCATATGTGGTAGTTTGTTGTAAAGAAAATGTATGATTTTTTTGAGCATGCGTTATTAGATGTTTGTATATAGATGTTTGCAGCATGTTTCGTGCCATGATTGTGTACAGCATTGAAGTTCCTTCTATTATTATAGAATAAGATGAGTAATTCGTATGTAAAAAGTGATGCTAAAGTATTTCTAGTTTTTAGAGACCTGCAACGTGTGTACTTTTTTTACACTGCAAATAATTCTAACGGCTCTTTTTTGCAGTTTAAATATCATAGAAGAATGATATTGATGCATTCCCCAGAAAACAATTCCATAACGTAATCTGCATTCAAATAATGCAAAATAAACTTTAAAGATACACTCCATGGATAGTTCTTCAGACACAGTCTGTAGTGTGTAACAAGTTGAGGCTAGCTTATTAGATAAGCAAGAAATATGGCTGAGCAATTTAATTTATGATCAAATTACCCCCAGTGTCATATATTCGTATAATAAAAACACTCCAAACAGAAGATATTTTATTATTTTTGTATTACACAAAATACAGCGGGAAACTTGATGCCACCAATGTCATAGTTAAGATTAAATCTGGATGTCATGTTGTGTCTCTTGTTGTTACTATATTTGTAAATCTTAAGCTATGTTCACATTATACATAACATCTCCCTTTCTTAATAAGTAATATAATCATTTAAGTAACTGGGAGTCATATGAACCCGAGTACTTCAAGCATTTACAAAATTATTAGACTTATTACCAACTTCAAAAGTATTACCTGAAATAGGGATTTCAACAACTTGACCATCATGTTTACTAATGAGAATATCATTCAAATCAGTGCACAATTCAAATCTATTAGAGCTGTAGTGAATATTATATCTGAATTTTGTTTTAGAAACTTTTTTACTTTACCATATAACTTAGTTTCTAAAACAAAATTCAGATATTATAATCACTACAGCTGATAAGGGAAATGTTACAGTAATTTTGAACAAAAAGGATTACATAGATAAGTTTTTGGAGTTACTTAGAGATGACCACAATACCAAGAGATTAACAAAGATCCCACTTTCATGATTAAAAAAAAATGCAATGGCCACATTAAGGCACTTCATGTCAAACATTATATCACTGATACACAAAAAAACAGCAATTGTCAATGACTAATTCCGTTCCAAAGTAATTATTATGGCTTGCCAAAAATTCACATATCGCCCAATAATATCTTGTCTTCATATTCCTACATACAATTTAGCAGTGTTCTGTGCCAAAATTTTACAAATGTCGTTTCCCTCAGAAGGCTATAATATAAAGGACACTTTCTCGTTTGTCAACCGTTTCGGGAAGTTTCAGCTACCCAAAGATAATGTTTTACTCTCTCTAGATGTGTCCTCCCTCTTCACAAATATACCCCTAAATCTTGCTTTGGATATTATTTCACAAAAATGGGAAAACATACAATCTAACATAACTTTTTCCAAATCCTTATTTTTGGCGACCATTGCCTTCAGTTTTAATAACACCTATTTCGTTTTTCAAAAGTCATATCTCCAAAAATTTGGGACACACATGGGATCCCCTTTACCTCCTTTTATAGCCCAAATAGTTCTCTAGACACCGTAATTCCGAAGATAGATTTCAACATGATATTTCTTGTGAAATATGTAGATGACATAATCTGCTCTGCCCCTCCTAAAAAGATTCAAGGACTTGTAGACTATTTAAACACCTGCAATAAACATCTAAAGTTCACATATGAACTCGAAATTGAAAGAAAAATTCCGTTTCTAGACTCTAGTCATTCGGGAATATTCAAATAAATTATTATTTGAGTGGTGTAAAAAACCTACCAACTTAGGTAGATATGTCGATTACTTTTCTAATCATTCTTTCGGACATAAGGTGAACACAGTATTAGCTTTGAAACACAGAATAAAAGCAATAGCTGAACCTCAGTTTCTCAAAAAAACCTAAAATACTTAGAAACTACCTTTTGCAAAACGGATATCCTAAGCAACTAGTAAAAAAATTAATTTACACCAATACTATTCAACAAAAAATTCAGACCTAACATCATTACATATAAGAAATTGCCGTTTGTACAAAAACTAACTTCTTACTAGCTAAAATACTGAAACAACCGAACTCTATCACAGGATATAGCTATGAAAAATCAGTTAGAAACTTGTTCACAAAACTGAAAAATGATACTAGTAAACTACTTAGGAGTAATATTATATATACGATAACCTGCTCCTGTAAAAAAAACGTACATGGGAAACTCGTCAGTGGTTAAAAAATAGTCTAACACAACATAGATCAGATGCTAAAATGGGGAAGAAAAGTTGTGCCCATGCACAACACAGTACTCAGTACATCCCCAAATACGAAGTCATCATCATTTTGTTTTCGACCTTACTTAAGGTCGGTTTGACGCAGCTCTAACTTCTTTTCTATTCTGTGCTAATCTAAAAAGTTCTACATACCCTGTACAACCTAAATTTCTAATAATTTGACTAATATAGCTCGGTCTAGGTCTTCCTATACTCTTCTATCTTTTTCCTATCTACCTAGCTCTACATAGATTATTAGCAACCTAATGGTTGTTAAACTCCAACATGTTTACATGATTTCCATTTATAAGGAAATGAAATATTACCTGGTTATCTCCTCCAAAAAAGGAAAAGTGTTAAATTATATGTACGAAGAGGTGGAAATATTAGATTACGAAATGAACTATAAGATTCGGATCTTTTTAGAAGCGTATTACATATATAGAGAAGATAATTCAATTAACCTTAGACAAGATACTCAAAATTTACATCCCATTTATTCAAATTTTACAAGATAACATAATTATTTCCAATTGTATAAAGCCAAGGCTCATTGCAAACATAGTGTTATTTAATCTAACAGTACATATGGAACCTAATTCATCTCAGACTGGTTTTCAAACATTGTTCATTCTTGGCCTTCTTTTTATAACAAGTAGATGTGATATTTTAATATTAAGTTTAAAACAAAAAAAATCCCATTGGTGTGCTCTATTCATATGTCATTTACATGTCATTCACATGTTAGCTGTTTTAAAGTTTTAAGCTCTATTTGTGTGTGTGTGTGTGTGTGTGTGTGTGTGTGTGTGTGTGTGTGTGTGTGTGTGTGTGTGTGAGTGTGTGTGTGCGCGCGCGTGGGTGTGTTGGTGTGTGGGTGTGTGAGTGTGTGTGTGCATGCATGTGTGTGTGTGCACGCGTGCATGTGTGTGTATATATATTGATGTGATAATGAGGTCACTGAACGCCAAATTATGTGAAAAAGAATTTCCCAGAAGAAATTAAAATTTCCCAATATTTAAATTTCATTCTGTATAAACGCATAAGCGTATTCCATTAGCACATAAAATAAGATTCCCATGTAAAACAACTCCTTAAGGACACATGCCATTTAAGAATGAAGCCCAATTTTAGATTCACTGATTATGTTAATTCATTTCAGTAGTGTGTAAATAATTACTCCTGAGCAATACCATAAAGTTAGTTTTCATTTTAAATGAAGCATAAGAACAAACTACTCATTAATTATGAAATTAAATTCCATGTATATGCATTTATTGCAGACTGAAAATGAGCAGCATATACTTTTAACATATTAAATAAATTTAAATTGGTACCTCTCGCATAAAGTAGTCATCGTCATTAAAAATACCATTTTTTTCAATAAAGAATAGTTTTCTTTCAAAAAAAACTTCGAATTAGTCCAGAAAGTTTGAGCATTTATGTTATTTAATAAAAGAATACGTCGTTTTACTAGAAATGTTCTAAAACCTACTAAATAAGCTAATCATTTTTAATCAATGAATAAACTCTCGAATTCAAGAAAGCGTTACTATCAGGAAAGTTATAAAAATAGATAAGCACAATTTTAATAGCTCTAAGAGAGAGATAACAACGGTCCGTTTCATTCATTAGCAAACAATAGAAAATTTTTACGACCGCACTAACTTTATACTAGTAGCACATTAAAACGGGAAATCGGGATAATTATTACATCGGCCATGACCAAATTCCGAAAAATAGAATCTAGAAGAATCGAGAAGATGGCGTATTAAATTGTTGTAGTGTATAAGGACGAGATTTAAAAGCGATGGAGATCAATGATTTTAACGTCAAAAAACATGTAAGTTTCGGTAAGTTTAATTCTTTAATTCATTTTACATAGAACTTTAAATAATTATAAAGCATAATTATTGTTAAGAATACTACAGAAATTAAACAACCTTCCATATAAATAATCTTGGATACAAGAGCAACTGCTGATTTTAATCGATTAAAAATAAATACACTTTGCAAAGTGATATTTCAACCTCAAGATTGTTTATAAATGGAGATTTGAAGTGGGACCAGGAAGTATTTAATGTTGTATTTAATTGCAATAGAAATAAGATTTTTATAAGCACTATTTGACAATACCAACTGCACGTGTTATTGTTTTTTTTTGTGTAACCGAATAGGATATTTAAGTAAATTATATAAAATTTATTTGTCTAGGAATGAATCTATTCCAGCAACTTTGAGGTCAGAGCTTGAAGCATTTTGACCTTTTTGAAAATTTTCTGTCCAGCATCGTTGGCCAATTATACTGACAACCGAGGTAATAAAAAGATAGGTAATTATCGCGAGAATTTTAATGAATTTTTGTAACATACAGATGTTATTTTTCTGTACTTGTTAACAAGGATTATGTGAAGATTATCTTAATAAGTAAGCAGTCATTAGGTGAGATTTTTTGTCTAAGCTTAAGTGTAAATTGTTTTTATAAGCGTTATCTATACCTGTGAATGTAAGAGATTCTTTAGATTATGCGTATAAAAGAAAGATGTTTTCGAATGCATAGAAGATTGTTCATAGATGTTTCTTGAAATTTCTGTTTCATTTGTTTTGATAAAATCTGCTGAACTAGCCAGACAGGGAAAATGACACGATAAGATAGTAATTCATATTTTCTATTACATCTGCATTAATACAATTCAGCTGTATCCAAATCACAGCACCTTTTGTGGATCCCAACGTTTAAGGCGGCATATATATTTTAGCATTTGACATTATCAAAGGGTCTACAAAGGTAGTTGTTAGTGCTACTGATAAAAACATTAATTTACCACTTTTATCAAGCTATTCTAAAAGTTAAAAACACTACGGTTAACAAAGATTGATGAATAATTACTTGTTTGAATGCAGATATAGAATATTATGTACTAGTGATACAGCGTTTGAGGTTTAAAAAAGCATTTTTCCATTGTTTGCATATACGAAGGGTATCTAATGTATCTTCGATTGAATGTGTATAGGTTTTGTCTTTAAAATTATCATTTGTAATTTGTGCAGGATACTTTAGGCCATTTATAAAGTTGATTTACCTAAAATGAAAGATGTTTAATACATTTTAATTATAAAGCAAAATAAAAATTATGAAATGTCAAAATAAAATGTAAAATTACCAAAGCTGTTCTAAAATAGTAGTTAAGTAGAATTAAGTTTAATATGTTGAATGCATCCCATGTATAGTATTAGTTAGTAGGCTAGAGATAAGTTTGTTTTTGAGTTGTCCTAGGTGATGAATGTTTTAAAAGGGAATTAATAGAAAAATTTTTGAAAAAGTTTGACCAAAAAATTTGTACACTGAATAATTGTTTTGGCTTAAGAGCTTGTACTTAAAAATTGTTAAAAAATTAATAGACGTGTTAATTGTGCATGCATTTTAATTCAATATAATAAAAGGAAAGTGAAAGGTTTATACGACGAAAATTAATTACAAAAGGAAGATTTCAAATATACCAACATCGGGGCATCCTTTGTTGTGGTTAAAGAGTTGCAGCTGATCAGTTTATTTGGTGAAGTATTGAAGTGTTCGTAGTTATAGAGCAATTAAAGCATCTAGTGGTTGAAGTAGTAGTCAATTGTAGAACCTAAAACTATAGGAAAATCCTTATTGTACATAAACTAAAGCATAATTTTATTAGGTACTCACTGAAAGCGTTCGAGGCAACTTTGTGGTATCCTGTTTCCAACCCCTGTACACCCAGACACATTCAACGGAGTTGCAGGTATTTTAAGTTATTTTATCTACACTTCATATTAAAGTAATTTGGAATAATTTAAATTTCAAACGTTAACTAGAGTAATAATTGCTGAATAGATTTATCAATCTTTGTCTAACCAAGGTACGTAAGCACAAAAAAAGAGGTTAAGTGATTTGATCTCATACGCTTTAGGCGCCTGTGTTTCAATACCTGTAAGGGGACAAAGAACCCACGTCCTCTTACAGAGTTTAAATACTAGATTCAGTTTCCCTGAGAGAGTTTCTAAAGCCGTAGCATAATTGAATTTGAAAAGGTATTTAATTAAACCATTTAAAGACCAACACCACATTACAGGTTGCACCTATTATTTTTTTACTCATTTATTTAAATCATTTCATTAAATATAACCATACATAACAATATATATATATATATATATATATATATATATATATATATATATATATATATATGGATTTATGTTCTTGTCTGTGCTTGTTAACATGCACTCGTGTTAATCTGGTAAAGTCTTTGTTTTTTTCATTAATCGACTTAATGTACTTTTATATACATGTATTTGTTCCTGTTAGTGCTTATTAACACACACAGGTGTTAATCTTGTAAATAATTAGTTATAGGGTCGTATATTAATTTGACTGATATATTGCAGTAGTGTGTTCTGCTAGATACCATCACCCGTCCTGGTATCAATTTCACACAAACACTTTAGTAACTGTCTTAAATTTCCATTTATCATGAAAGCATTGTGACAAATGGAATTTATATCTCATTAATTATTAATTCAATTTATTTTGTATTTGAACACAATAACTTGATAAAAAACATTTCCGTTGTCAGTTTGTTTCCATTTAATCATCAGGTATTAAAGTTAAAATCTTTCTGTCATGTTCAAAATTTGTGATTATTATTGAGAAATTCATCTAATGACAAATCATAATTATAGCCCACAAATGTACTTTTCCACACCATTTGATATTTAACGCTGTTACTATAATTTGACCTTCATGCATTTGTATCGCAGGTGACATCTTAACAATTTCCTAGTTGCAATTGTATATGTTTACGTACATAGCTACATACCTGTAACCAAATCATAGCTCCTAAAGCTGTACTTGCGGTATATGCCCTTGGAGGTAAAACTCTTCGTTTTGACAACAGCCATAAAATCGATATTAAAGTTAAAGTACTTGTTCCTAATATTCTATGATCAAATTGAACAGTGGTAGGATTTTCAGTAAAGTTGGATAATGTAGGTGTGTATGCTAAAATATCATCTGGAATCCATCTATCTGCCATCTTTGGAAAAGAATTGTATACTAATCCTGCATCAAGTCCAGCAGTAAATGCCCCTAAAATAATATGTAATTTTGCAGTTTTCACTCCTATGGTCACATGTTTTTATTTTGTGGGCGACATCTGCAATTTATAATTCAACTTAAAACATTCCAACATGATTTTGAAACTTAAGCATGTGGATGTTCTTCTGTCGCTTAACTTTACATGTTCCTACACTTTGTATCCACAAAATAAAAGTATACATGACAGAATAGAATGTGAATAAACTTAAGTGTCCCTTAGAAGATAAAAGATTATTATTCATTCTATAGTGCAGTAGGGTAAAATAAGCAATTTCACCAGTAACACTGATAAATTGTTGTGCACATTCCATTTACAAAACCATGAACTACAAAAGCTACTAATCTCATAGTTAATAGTTGTCAGCGTCCCATAATTAAGGCATTTACCTACTTTTAGATTATATAATAAGTGTAATGTACAACTGAAAAATAAGTTATAAGTCTAGAAATGTAATGTAAGGGAAGAAGACAATACAGTCGACAATAGAATAATGGCATTGTAACGAGTCGAATTAAACGTGAGATTGTAAGTATTTGTGTAAAGTAACGTCAATAAATAAATAGTAAGTGTAGTTCATTCTAATTTAACTAGCTTGAGTAAGAGGTGGTGATATAAATAAAATAGAAAGAATCACATTACATGGTGATCCTGCCATGCCACATTATACGGCGATTATGCTGGCTCCTCCACAACATTACATCCTGCCAAACCACATTGCATTACTGTGGATCAGAAGATTCAAGGATGGATGCTCTACAACACTCTCTGAAAAATAGCCGTTTGAATTTTGGAATTAAATAGAAATAATTATGAAGAGAAATTGGTAAAAGTATGTCATGATTAAGCTGTAAGTAGTTTTACTAGTGAGCAAAGTATATTCTAAGCAAAATATTTTAAACTCGCAATAAACGACATAGAATTAAGAAATATTTCTTTTGAATGTTTATATTATTGCTATGGGCAACCATACAGTCGAAACAAAACAATATTATTGTGCAAGCCATGGGAGTAGGAATTAACAGTGCTACACAAGATTTAAGTGATGATCTAAAATTGTAGGCCTACTTAATAGTAATAATCGTTTTAATTATAAGTTTCATATATATTCTAGTAAACAAATATAGAAAAATATGTAATAAAAATAGTTCTGCAAAAATGAAAATTCTGCAGCAACAAATAGTAAAAGTGCATGAAATCGTAAAGTACGTAATACCTTTTAATTATGTAAGAGTAATAGGTTTTAGTTATATTATGCAATGTCGGATAAGTAGTATTAGACTTTAGAAATTTTTAATCTATTGAGGTCAAATTTGATTAATTTAAGATTCAGATGAAAGCTTTAAAAAACGAGTAGACGGTTTATATTTTTGAAATTGAAGCGCAACTATCAAGCATTGAACAGATTTTCTATTTTCACAAGTTTAAATAATGAAAATATGTCGCCAATAGAGGCAGTTTCAGGAAATCGACAGATCTAAAACAAGTTTATGAATTATTGGAGGTGTAATATAAGGGTAACTTGCAAAGAATAATTTATTTATAGTAAATCGTCACAAGTAAATAATTTAGAGCATACGTTTGTGGAATTACGGGATTTCACAACCGAAAACTAGAAAAAAATTAATTAACACCAGCCAAGAGAATTTATTAAGAATTTTAGTCAAAGATAGATAAAAAAATTACAGAGATTCGAATTACAATTAAAATACTGAAGGAAAGTCTAAAATAACTTCATTCTTTAGAAGCCGAAGGTAGCAAACCAAAACAGCCATGTCTATGAGCACAGTAGAATTTTTTTATTTCACAAATCGAATAATGTCCTCAAATTTCGAAGGGGTCAGCAGCTAACATGTTCACATTTTTAGATTTCAATAGAAAACAATGAAAGAAATGTCTTAATATACCGTAGAACCAAACTTATTGGAAATGCCCGCGATTTAATTTCAAATGAAGTTGATTTCAAAACTAGTATCAAAATTGAAGAATGTAATTATACAGGAAAATTCAGAATTTGTTTATTACAAAGTTATGCAATTAGGTCAGTACTGAAAATGAAATACACAGTATGCTAGTGAATTGGATGATTTAACGTTTAAGTTAAAAGAAGGGCCTACATTTCAGAATACATCCCTAGTGAAGTTGCATAGAGTCATACAAAGGAACATGTAGTAAGAAGCACTGTTGGTACTCGATAATTGATTATGTAAGCTGGAACTTCTAACATGGAGGATGCAATCGCCAAATACATAAGTATTACATCAACAATGGAAAGACACAATACAACACAACAGTGTTATATTCCAGGTCAACAAATACACAGAGAAATAAACCCTCAATTTATAATTACAATTATCAAGGTAAGTCAAAGTTAAGCAGAAACTTTATGCAAACAATACATAACGGTATATGTGGCCAGAATAGAAACTATCTAGGTCATCTCAATGAATGGAAAGGTAAAACAATACTAAATAGAAAGTTAAAAAGATTACATGCCCCATTAATACCCACAACTGATTCATCCATGTTAATGTGTTTCAGCTCAGTTGCATTATTGTATACTGCCTCAAACACCCAGTAGTCACTTGTAAAAACAGCATATCCTAATAAAATGCATTTCTGCGATTTAGGTTCAAAATTCTTAAATGTGATATTCGATGTTTCCTAGTCATAAACAACTTGTTTTTGGAGTCTTATTAGAATTGGTGGCATGTACAATGCTGTTCCAGGTGTGGACATAAAATTGCAACACCTTAGTCCAAAATTTATCATTTAAATTTGAACTTATTAATAATGTCCTTGCCGCATCTACTCGCAATTGATTTTCTCTGCCACATCATTTTGTTCCATAGAGTAGACATCCATTAATTGGCGATTGATGCCAACACTTAAAAAATAATTTTCTATCTCCTTCAAATAATACTAATTATAAATGCAGATTCAGTAAAGTTTCATACAGCCCTGTTTGAGCTAGTCCAGAGCTTAGTCAATAGTAGTAATTACCAGTATTCTGCCCCAGTTATTACTATAATTTATTGGCAATGTTTGATGCAGAAGTAGCTGCCATAATTATTTGAATACTGATAGCATGGACCCATATTGTGACAAGTTTTGCAACCAATGATCAAGACATTAATTAATGACAGCATGGTTTGCATTGAAGCTGATGGTATTTTTACACTGTTGGTGAAAGTATGTTTTTAATAATGGGATAACTATTTCTATTATGTAAGTCGTGATTAATTTTAAAACTAATATAAAAACTTTTAAGACCTATTCAGCTATTATTAATTATAGTGGAACTCTTCACTGGTGAATTACTTTCCAAAACAATGATTCTGTATTATAGTAACCTTAAACTGCCTTTATATTTACCTTCAGTATTTTATCATATAAAGGAAGTTGTTTAATTAGTAAAGCAATGATACAATCCCAAGAGAACACTTGAGATCATTCACATTAAAAAATATTCCTTAGAAAATTACCAGAAACTGCAGTTAAAAATAACAAGCCTTTAGAAGCATGAGCCAGCCATCTGAACCTCCTTGCAGATTTAATAGCTTGTTTGCTGGCATTTGTTAAGGTTTCAGCAGGTAAAAGACGATCTAGTGAAGACCATAACAACAATGTGTACAGTATAAATGCTAAGGTTAAATGAGCTGCCAAGCGATATTGTGATACCCTTGGAACGTCACTTTCACCATGAAATCTATCTTCTAATCCAGATTTTACCATGTACCATCCCATTAGACCCTACAAAAAGAGTTCGTACTTGAAATTCTAAAATCAGGGTGTAACTTACCTGACCAGCAATTAATGAACCAAATGCCAAAACTCTGATTTTCATGCCTCTTTTAAAAGCACCTCTAGCCCAAAAATATACTGCTGGCAATAAAAATACTGCTCCAATTGCACGTCCCCACATTCTATGAGCATATTCCATATACCATATACGTTTAAATTCTGATAATGTAATCTCTTTATTCTTACTAAAATGGAATCACATAAATGATGTTTTCTAAATTAACGTTACTTACATTTTAAATTCTGGAAATTCTTGATAGCGCTGAAATTCTAATATCCATTCTTCTTCTGTTGTAGGCATCTGTTCTCCCAATAATTTCCAAGTGACCATTGATAGTCCGGATTCCGTTAAACGTGTTACACCACCTTTATATATTATTGTTATAACTTTTATTTACAAAAAATGGATTTTAAAATACATACAGTCGTGTCCACGAAAGAAGACCATCACATGCGTAACGTGTTGCATTACGCTAACAATAAATTAGATGTGAAAGAACGAAAATTTAATCTTGAATGGATAAACTTGTTATTGAAGCACTTTGTATAATTTTAATTTAATTTGTGTTCAAAAACAGGATATGCAATCAAATCAATATTTTTATTCAAATCATAAACTTAAAACCACAAATATAATCGTTTTATTTCTATTAAATACATATTGGAACTCAAATTAAGGATTGTAAATTGTTTTAAACCACAAAAGTGTAGAAAAACCAATTATAACTGTAAAATTTCGTAGTGGAAAGATGTCACGTTTTAAGAAAGCTTTCGGGTATATTATATAAATAATAGGAAATTCGTTAATATACATGCCCAAATATGAGCTTCTAGAAATGTTAGTTAAATAAATTAAATTTAATATTCCATAGTTGCAAATGCAATAGGAGAAAGCTTTCAGACGCACTAAGTAAATAATAGGGAATTCGTTTATAGGCATCCCTAAATATGAGCTTTCAGAAATGTTAGTTGAATACATTAAATTTAATATTCCATAGTTGCAAATACAAAGGGAAACCACAGATATATTTTAATACAATGTAAACCAGAAGCTGTGCAGGGAGAATTAAGTGTAGGGTTACATAGATTACTTAACCTTTTTATTCGATAGATTACAATATATTTATTTTATATGACTTCAGATAAAGAAAAAATATAAACCTATATAAATTATATGGTAATATGTGTTTCACGTGTGTCATTTGTCATAAAATCAATAGTAAGATTGTGCAATAACATAAAAACCACTGACGACATACAAAGTAGAAAGGAAATTAGTTATAGTTATTACATTCGACAACTTTCAAGGAAGTTAATTGGGAGCCGGTAATAAGTTAACCTGAAAATTTAGGATACGCGTAAATGGGGAAGGATTCGTGGATTCAATGAAAGTTTTTATATGAAGACTTAAAATAATATTCGTTTAAAGTAAGGTGGTAGGTACAAAAGCTACAAGAAAAATTTGATTGCATTTCCGAAGGGAATAAGTTACATGTAAAAATGGGAAATACATCTGCAAGTGGCAGGGTAGTTTCTTAAACGTGCACACAGATATAATGTCATGAGAACCATTTAAAAACAAAAAGGTAGAACCAGGTGAATCATACCTCCATTAAATTGGAACTTTGCAATTTGTTTAGTACAAGGGGGTTTTCTGTTGTGGGAAAACTGAAGGAATGATTGTAAACAAAGATCGGTGTTTTTGGATATTCTCCAATTGTGCAGTGAGTAAGCAGTTTGTACGTTTAAGAATTTTAATTATACATTTATAAACTAAAAAGTTTATTGGTTGTTATTTAGATAATAAAGAATTATTAATTTAAGCGTGAAAATAATTATTGGATTGGATTAATTCATGATTTGAATTGCCATATTTACCAGTGAAATTTAGGTTAGTAACAGTATAAAAACTTAGCAATTTTAGAATGGACAATGAAAAGATACAGAAAAAGTTAAGATTTAACTTTTTTTATGAACAACATTTTCAATAATTGGGAATTTATGAATGTCTTATAATTAAAAATGAAAACAGGAAAATTTTGCAAAGGTGAATAGTTTTGTCAATGCTTAGATTTAAGGTTTTATTTTTAGATTTTTCCTTTAGGATTTATTTTAGCAACATCTGAGTAGATTTGAGGGTGAGAATTTGTTTTTAGGCAAGTATATTTGTAGTGTGTTGAAATTATTTTTTGTTAATAGAGGTTTTCAATAGACCTGCACCTCGACGAAATTCTAGATTACTAGAACGGGTGGAATTGCTTGCAGGTTTCAGTAAGCTAAACAGCTGAACTAAAGGTCTAACCAAATTAATGGAGTCTTTAGTGAGGAATCAGAATATCACAGGTCCCCGAAAAAGAGTGCAGCAGTTCTTTCTGTACTTAGAGTGACAGAGATCTTAGGGGTCGGTATAACACTCTAAAACACACTAGTGTGATGTGGAAGGCAACGGGAAACCAGCACATTACCTCCCAAGTACACGGCGCACTTAAATTATTAATTAAGGAGATGTCATCCTTTGGGTAAAAGATTCTGGACTTAAAATAGTCCCCCATTCAGATCTCCGGGAGAGGACTACTTTGGAGGATGTGATTGGAAAGTTGAGACGAAAAGACAAAAACGTTTTGCGAATCGGGGTGTAGAATGTCAGAAATATGAAGCAAGTAGGTAAGTTAGAAAACTTGAAAATTGAAATGGATAGGTTAGTATTAGACACAGTAGGGATTAGCGAGGTTCGGTGGCCAGAGGTGGGACATTTTTGGAGCAGAGACTTTAGGATAATTTATACGGGATCAGAGTAAGGAAATTCTGGTGTGGGGATAGTTATGCGAAAAAAGATCAGGCACTGTGTAGAAAACTACTTACAAAAGAACGAAAGAGTATTCATAGTTAAATCAGAATCTAAACTGGTAAATACAGTAACAATACAAGTGTACATGCCCACCTCTAGCTACGAGGAGGAAGAGGTAGAAGCGATCTACAAATATATCGAAGACATACTAAGATGCGTAAAAGGACATGAAAATTTAATAATTATGGGGAATTTTAATGCAGTGGTAGATAAGGTGTAACATACTGTTTTAATAAGCTCTAATAGTTCTAGTATTCCTAAAAATAGTTAGTTTCTAGTTTAATTTTAGCATGCTAATTATTAGAATTGTAGCGGCTGCAGGATCACCAAGTAGCTTCTCAGCGAAGTTCCCAGAAAGATCTAATCCAAGAGTTAATCAATTTTTCTAAAGGCACTTACTTTAAGGGCACTAAACATGTCAAATTAGTCCATATCTATGATTAGATGTCAATCATGCTTTAGGATCCTATTTATGTCAGGGTGGTCTGAAGCAATTTTTCAATTAGCTGAGCACTCAACTAAAATCAATTCTGAGAGCTACGGTTGTGGTTATCTTAGGCATTGACAGTTTTAATTAAAATTAAAGATTTACGACCGGCGCATCCTAAGCCGAGTAAGAGCGTCAAGAAAGGGGTTATTTTCAATTAACCAAAATGTATATAAGGAGGCCAGCCGGTGGGAATCGGGTTTTTATTTCCAGACGCGTTAGAGGTTAAAGCTAACGGTTACTAGTGATGTGTTTATTTCTCTGCAGTCAAGTGCGGGCCGTTATGTTTTAAGTTATTTATTTCTCTGAGTAAGTAATTAGTATATGTGATATTACTATGAACTCAAGGCTGTGTTATGCAGCATAAGTCAGTTATTTGTTTAAAAACAGTATTTGTCGACTTCCATAAAATACAATTCGGTGAATGCCCAGTTCAAGTAAATTGATCCGTTTTATTATTGCTTTGGAGACCGCATCGTTTTAGAAGGGTCTTCTATTATATTGTGTTTCGACGGTGTCAGAGGTCGTTAATCACTAATCCACGAGACTACCTGAGAATGCAAAGCTCAGGCCGAAGTCAAGTTACGGTACTATTTGACCCTTGAGAAGGTCGTATTTTCATGGTGTAAATGACCCCGTGGTTAAAAGGGTCGTCGCACTATGCAAGTTAATTAGAATAGGGTAGCATTAATAAATTTTTGTTATTGGGGTGTGTACACCTAGAACTGTATCTATTCAAAATATGTTTGTTAGTTAAGTTTAGTTAAGTTGTGTTTGTGCTAGCCGGAGACTATAAGTGACTTATTTTCTGTTCTGCCATTTTGGTTCATCGCCCACGAACAAAGTGCGACGAGAGCTATTACATGATTGGTCCATGGGCGTTTAATTCCCATGGTGGCGCCCTTTTGTACATAAGGTTATTTACTTTATATTTTGTTATGCATATGTAATTAGTTGAAGTTTTAGTTAGTAGCTCGTTCAATAAAACAATCGAATTTTCGTCTCAGTGTGTTTGTTTAATGAACCCCCCCTTCACCGACTGCTGCAGCTTGCGAGGCAACGTCCCGAAACGTGAGGGTACGATGGTGTTAGAGGTCCTGTTATTTATTATTTATTGTTAATTGGATACCCTCATGCGGTAGGTAAATATTAAAATTACAAAGGGTAGGGCAGGAGCGGTAGTGGATTTATTTGGGTTACGCACGAGAAATAACAGGGGAAAAAGGCTGGTAGAATTTTGCAACAAAAACAATTTAACCAACACAAACACATTATTTCAACATCATGTTAGAAGATGATACACGTGGAAGATGCCAGGAGATATAGGAGGATATCAAATAGATTACATTCTTGTTAGACAAGAAAGCTTTAGACGTATGTGTGAGAACAGAATTTTAACAAATAGTGTCAGATTAAAAGGGCTAAGTTTCAACAAAATTAGGATGAAGAGAGAATCAGAAATAAACAAAATTATGCATCAGCGACATGGATGCATTCGAAGTTCATTGACTCGTTGCCGAGAAGAAAATGAAAATATGATTTAAGGGTAACGCATGTATTTAAAGTCTAAGGCTCTTAGACGGTGACTGATTGCTAATTGTTTTAAGCTTCGATGGATGAATTGGCCAGGAAATTCAAACATGCATGTTTTGTGTGGATTATCTCGCATTGGTGGACAATTAAAAGGGCGAAAAGTGAAGTTTCACTCATCAACGATATGTTGGATAAATCCCTAGAGTGAGGTGTCTTAACCTGCCAAGGTAATAATCAGCCCATGAGTAGACTAACCCGGAAACCCTTAAATTACAAAATTTTTGAGTACAGTTCTGAGCTTTTTTATTGTATTTTGGTTGACGCTTGAAAAACATGTACATGCAAATTTGTAAATATAAGTGAAAATTGATTCGTGGAGCGGCGGAGTTAATTATTTACAATTAAGTATAAAATTATTAGAAAAGTTGAAAACTTTTAAAATGCAAAGAAGGACATGCACATTAATTGAAATGCATGCTTTGATTGTGAGGTGTATTACTAGTAAATTTCTGTGTAAATTTAATATTTTTAATGGATCTTGGAATAGCAGGAACAGAAGTTGGAATTGTGCTACGTATTTTTGAGCCAAGCTTTTCCACGTATTAGGAATTACAAAATATCGTAGAAGAATTTAGTAATCTAGTATAATGTAATGGTAGTATTACTTCCAGATTAATGTTTCTTTAGGAGTTCTGTTAATAATACCTGGATAGGGAAAGTTAGATAAGGATTTATTTTCTTTTAAGGTTAATTTGCATGCAATGATGCATGTTGAAATTTACTCTAAATGAACTCTAAGTTTTGATGGAATTTTATTTACTATTAGTTTTAAGATCGGTAAGATGATCATCGTGAGAGATTATCATTACCACAATGATGCCACGTGAAAGAGGCCATTATTTTGAGAATTTCTGTAATTGAATAGAAAGTCAGGAACGGTTACAAAAGGTAACAACCGAGGCAATGAGAGACAAACATCGACAGCAAGGAGAGCTATCTGGAATAACTGTCTTTCGAATAACGAATACTCAACGTTGTATGTAATAAGCCATCGAATTATATCAGCCTTAGTTCAAGATGCTGTTGGTACTTTACCGAGTAATGTAGAATGATAAAGTGCATTATCTAACACAATTAATGATGGTCCTTGTAAATTGTTTATTAACTTCTCTGCAACTACAAGGACCATCGTTAATTGTTTTAGATAATGCACTTTATCATTCTACCTTAATCAATAAAGTATCAATAGCATCTTGAACTAAGGCTGATATAATTGGATGGCTTATTACATATAACGTTCAGTATACTATGCAGAAGTTAGTGAATTATTAACTTTAGTAAAATCTTATAAGCCACAAAAATGATACAAAGTAGACGAGCTTTAAGAAGTCATAGTCGTGAAGATCTGTGCCTAACACCGTATCATTGACAATTTAGTGTAATTGAGATAATTTAGGCACACACAACAGGTTATTGTAATAAGTAAATCGAAAAAGATGGTTATGGCGACAACAATGTATTCGATATGTGGAACGAAGCTTTACAGCAGTGTTCCAAGACGTTATGGCCAAAATACATTCAACATACTGAAATGCTTATAAGTGAATGGTACCTATATGAAAAAGAATTAGGTGTGATTATTGAAGTGTTAATAATACAAGTCGATCGTGATAGTCGATACATCAACAGGAAGCGAAAGCAATTAAAAACCATCTAATCATTTTAATATCAACACAGCGCTATACATTTTTGGATACCCGGCTTGTAACGCGCCATATATGTAAACATATATTAATCTTATATTTCATAAGATTATTTAAAATATGGGCACTGCGAGGTAAATACATCAGCCTGGTATTTCCAGTCGTGATGATAAAATATAGGGTGCTTAGCTAGGAAGGTCAATCGCGGGATGACTAGTTAGTTGAGGTTTAGATGCGTGTGGATACCGGTGGCTATGCCAGCTGTCTATACCGAGGGTGTATCGGGTTTATTAATTATAAGGTATTTAGTCGGATGTTCACATACCTCTAGTATAAAAGCTTTGATATTTACTCTGTAAATATCAATTGCAGATATTTGCTAGTTGTGGTTTAGATATTTAGCGACGTATTATGTAAATCGTTACGGGTAATGAAGATGCTTTTGTAATTTAAGGTGTTGACGATGGTGTTAGTGTAAACTCTGAGTGAAAGATAACGTGGTGAAGCCACCCGGCGCACCGGCAGGTATTTATACACTTGCACCTGCAAGGACTTCTAGAACGTAAGTGTTTACCTTTTATTTAACCAGATAATTTGTGCGCTAGCACGTACTGTAATCAGTTCGCATTAAGGGGTATTTAATTGGGCGTATTATAAAACGTTATAAACATGGTTAAGTTGGCTTTTTATTACCAGCGGTACGACGTGTGAAGTAATTTCTGTATGTATTTCAACAGTTAATGATAAATGTTATACTGCCCTCAGCCTGTTGTTGTATATTTGCTAACCTGAACCCATGAGAACAATTAAGAGTATCGCGTCTTTCATCGTACTAGACACGGATTGACATCTACAGGCTATGTATTAAAAAATATTGTATTGTAATCTAAAGTAATTCTTCAGGTAAAAATGAGTTGTGGAACATTATTTATTTGTCAGTCCAATTGCTTTAATGTGTCATTTAGAGTCGATTATATTTGTGTGAAAACTGTTTAGGAAGTCATATTAGTGCTCATATTGACTATCAATTATAAATAAGTGATACCTATAAAAACAAAAAACTAAACCTGGAGAACTAAAATAAATTAACCTAACTTACATTTCACGAGGTGCCGTGCTTGGATAATAAAGATAAGCAATTTTCTCCTTATTAATATGTACATAATGGAAGGAATTTAATTGTTTGGAATAACATGTTTATTAACTTATTATGATATAAAATATGGAAATTTGTGCATTTTCATTTTGACAATTGTCATTCTAATATATATTAAACTTGTACAGCAGCCAAGTTAAATTTAACAGAGTTACAACACCAATACAATCTTTGTGAATATAAGAAGATACAGTTTCCTTGCACAGATTTATTAATATAGGTATATTACGATTATTACAATTTTGAGTGACTAATAAATAAAAACAGGCTAGTTATGAACACTAAATGCTACAATAATCAAAATAAGCTTGGAAATGAAATTGAATTGGTAATCCTTTTTCCTATAAAACTATAAATGGGTCATTTAACTTCAAAAATTCACATTGATTCAGATGTATACAAATGATCACATGATGGTCTTCTTTTCTGCTCCCAACTATATAAATGTCATTTCATTTTGCAATGGCATAACTTGTTCATCATAATCATTTGAAATTTTCCCAAAAGAACTCGTAAACAAAGGACTTGTTTAACATACACAATAGCTATTTAAATAACAAGCACATAATATAGGACTTTATTGGACCACTTGTAGTTTAGTCTCACCGAGTGAGGTAAATAAAACCAACAAAGGAAAAGTTCATATAGGCAGATTATGTTTGAGTTGCACATACAATTTGTCTGAAATTTTTCCATCAACAACTACTTTTAAATTGATAAAGCTGAATATTTAAAAATGACAAAAATATTTCAATTTTTTATTATACTAGTGACAGAAAAAATTGATCAAATTTCAAGTACATCAATGCAATCAATAATTATACAAAATCAAACGGGTTTCATATTGAATTACTTTCTAGGGATGTGATTTCTAACAAAATTCTGTTTATTTTATTTTAAAGCAGAAGTCCAATCAAGTACCTAAGAATGGACATTGCCCAGTTTTTATAATCCTTATGGCTCTCAAGCAGTCAAATTTAAACAATACCTTTTGATTCTAAAATAACACCGTTCATAATATTGTCATCCAACTATTGTAATAAAACTGATGGTTCAACTAAATCATAGGTTCCCAACCTTTTCTGAACCACCGCCCCCTCTACTGGAAAAAAAACTTCCAACGCCCCCCTCCTCATCATAGTGCAATATAACGAATATTAAAATATTGTTGCATAGTTATCTATCTATCTATCTATCTATCTATCTATCTATCTATTATATATATATATATATATATATATATATATATATATATATATATATACATAGATACTCATATACGAACGTTGCACTTTTGACTGCTATTACAAGCGTTTACTAAAGCGTTGGACAAGGTATATATATTAAAAATCGCAAAAGTAAACCTTAATTAAAACGACTATCAAATGTAGTACAAACTTGTTTATTAAAACTTAAATATGAATACATAATGAACAGAAAAAAGATTAAGAAGAAAAATTAATGAGATAGTTGAGGCTGGTGAAGTTTTAACAATTTGCTAATGTCGGGTTCCAATTTCGTTAACATCAGCCGCAAATCACCACGTTCAGTAATGTGCAGTCTGTTCCTTTTCTTAGACAATAAATTAGCTACTGCACTGAACCCACGCACAGCCAAATAAGATGAAGGAAATGCAATTAAAAATATCTGTACTCTTGACCACAATCCAGGGTAAAGAACTGGTATTGGTTTTTGAAGCCAGAACTCTTGATATCCATTTCTGAATTTTAATTTTAGTTCTTCGTTAGTTGTGAGTTCTACGAGTTCCTCTTCTAAATTTGATGATTCTGCTGTATCTGCATTTGCGAAAGGATCTAAAACCCAACCCGGTATATTCATGTTTAAAATATCCTGGAATCGCTCCACACAATCAACATGAAGAACGTCCAAGTGTTGGCAGTAAGTAAGTAAATCTTCATGTTTTGCAGAGACTGCTGATAATGTGGGAAAGTGACTGTATTCACCTCTCCCTAGATTTCGTTTGAATAGAAGAAGTTTTCCCACAAAAGCAGCTATGACGTTTTTTGTTTTAATTAAATTCAATTCGTCACCTTGCAATTGTAAATTGACTTACTTCATTAAATATTTTAAACAAGTCTGTCAAATAAGCGATGTCATTTTTATGTATAATCAGGTTTTCGCGCAATTTTTCGTTTCTGTTTTCAAGAAAGTCCAGTACTGAATCAAATAGTTGAAAAAAACGGTTCAAACAAGTACCTTTTGAGAACCAACGAACTTCTGTGTGCAGCAACAAGCGATTGTAATCTTCATCATTTTCACTACAAAGTTGGCTAAATAATCTGTCATGCAATGAATTGCTTCTAATCGTATTTACTGCTCTAATAACGTAATGAAGCGACGGATGCAAACGTTCGTTCAGATTTTTTGCAACCAAGTTCTGACGATGAATAATACAATGTATAGCGAGTACATTTGGTACTGCTTGTTTCAAATGAGCTATGAAACCCTTATGACGTCCCGACATTTTAAATAGCTAAATAAACTGTCTATTCATGCCAACTAGGTATTTTCAAAGTATTTTAATATATTTATTTTCTAAAAAGGTAAGTACGTCACGATCGCCCCCCTTGATCCTCCTAACGCCCCCCTTTTGCCCCTGTACTCGCTACCGCCCCCTTTGAAAGCTACAGCGCCTACTGGGGCGGTACCGCCCCCGTTGGGAACCTATGAACTAAATGATAAAGACAATATGGTTAATATTGTTCCAAATACTTCCTACAGTTGAATCATGATGCATATTCCATCTATTATACCTTTAGCACACACTACAATAAATCAATGGGACATGGAGTAAAAGATTAACAGACATTAAACGTCGTGTATATACTTGATACAAGATATTAAAAATTCACTGTATTATTAATTTATAGGTTCTTTATGTCAACCGAGTCCATGTTTTATTTTTATAAAAAGGATAATTTTCTCAGATTAGTTTGTTTGACATCAATTGGTGACAGTTATCTCTCTTGGGTCACTTTCATTGTGTAAAACTATTTTAATAATCAATGTATTGCTGGCATTTGTTAAGTGACGATTCCTTCTTATTATCTTTCCTAAACAATTTGTTACGTTCATTTTCGGAAATAATTGGTTAGTTCATGTACAATAATTTTTAACTCAAATCCTTTTGGCGTTAAACACGAAAATTAATTCCGTAAATTAAAATAACCCTTTCCTGTGTTTAAAATTGTATTGCAATGAATAATAAATATCCTATATATTTTACTTGATAAATCTTTCTGCTCATTAAAAAAATTAATATCCTTATGCCAAATTGGATAGGCGAGAACGTCTTTCCAAGTATTCACTAATTAATGCTAGTGTGTTTTCCCTTTTGAAAGAATTCATCAAAATTATTGCAATAAATTCGGGTTTTCCAGTTTTGAAGCCTTAACAACGATATTACTGTGAGCTTTGGTGCTTAGTTAAACAAAATTAATATTCATTTTGCTTTGTAATCTGCACAAGTAAACACGTGTAGAATGTTTGGTTGTTTCCGTTTTGGTTAAGGCGAATTTCTGGCATGCATTACAGCGTGGTGCGTATTTAGGGTTTTTATAAAATTATACCTTCCGACTATCACAAATTAATTCTATGTGTAATTGCTGTAGCTTTCTTCCGGCGGCTTTAAAGCTGTAACAAATGGTCATCCCTGGTTCTGATGCGAGCACCACTCCAAGGCCTGATCATGCATACCTCTCCTCTGCTCTGTTATTAAAGACGGCAACAATTACGAGGGTGAGTGGTTGTTACATATTTGATATCTATGGGCTCTCGAGGCGGGTCAAACCAGTACATTTCCGCTTTATTGGTGGACTAAATTTAATAATGGTAGAAAGATGATCTTTATGCGTGTGATGGGGTTGATCATTAGTTAGATTGGGATAATAGTTATTAATTTCGTTTATGGGGAATTTCTATGTAATCGTAATTTATAGTTATTAATTTTGTTTGGAGAATATGTATGTAATCATAATTTATAACTGTTGGTTTACCGTGGGTTTTTTGTGTTCTAAATTTTTATTAGATTAAGACATTGTACTGCCAAATGTGGCATAACTGATTTTATAGTTATAACCATTTAGAGCTGTGGTTTTTAGGGTTGCATTGGGGGTTTTTTTTTGTTGTTGGTTGCTGAATAACTTAGGGAGAAATACCTAAAAACGACAGCTCGCTATTTCTAAACTGTTTTCTGTTCATTGTGTGTATATATATATGAGTAACTTTTACGTAGAGATTGCTAATTTTTGTTTGGGTACTCATGTGCTATTGTACATATTTTTTTTAAATTATAAGTTTCTCTTTTTTGGATATATTTTGTGTTGAGTATGAATGCGTGAGTGTAAATTTCTCTTTATTTATTTCAGGTTTCTCTTTAATTTTTCTATAGGTATAATACCCCGCCCACTTGCCGACTGAGCCCGGTCATACTTCATTCTTTTTTTTAATTTTTTTTATAGGTTACCTCAATGTACGTAACAAATTGTAACATATTTTCATATCCTACTATTATTATAATTAATTTATAATGCTTTTATTGTTCATTACCATTTTTTGTAACATTTTTACAGTACTTTATAAGGAGTGATTTCAAGTTACATTAGTTTCAATAGCTCTAGTTCTTTCAATGGTCTGTAATATTCAGCAAAGATTGAAATGAATCTTCAATATTATAACGAAGCTTTAATATTAGCGAATGCCATGTTGCTAAGTTATTTATTCCCACTTTCTCGGTTTTGATAATTTATGCGAGGAAATTCATTTTACAATCTGCAGATGTACTTCACTAACAATTTCTGATACATTAAATAATTTTATTCTATTTCTCATCTACAATATAACATGTCTAAGGGGACGAAAAAATACTATTTTAAAATATTCTAAAAATAAATTTACAAGTGGTTTAGACATCATTCCCATGTTTATTTTATAGGATCCTATAAGCAATATAGCAAAACCACTATAAATTCTTGAAAATAAGTTTTATGTACGTTTTGGAAACAATCTTGTGTTATACCTACTTCCAGAGGAAACATCATATTTTCAAAATTATAAGCTCATTCTGTGTACTAAATAACTTCGTTAAAGTTTTCAATCCCTCTTATATTGCCAAATTTACTAATTAGTAAAACATCAAATATCAACTTGTCAACCGTGTTTAGGAAAAGTTATTGATGGTAGGGGACAAGTTGTATATACAGGATGACAATAAAGCTTTTCATCAAATTTATATACTTTTATTGGTCTTAACATTCATTACGTTCAGCTTTATTTTTGGTTTGTTCTTTTTAGGTGCGTTACTGGTGCCGCGACCCTTAACTAAGTGTATGGTGCGCGGAAAGGTGTAAGTCAGTCTGCTTTGAGCGCTTGGAACGAGAGCACGGCTTCTCAAAGTCCGATAGTTATATTGTTCGCGTGGCCAGCAAGTACATGTGCTAGAGGTATAACATTATAAAGTAATATTAATCTAATTACTAAGTAGAGTAGTCGCATTGTTCGCAAACCGCAGGTTATGTGGTTTATATTCTTAACAATTTAATTTACTGTGATTTAATTAAATTTAAGTCTGGATTCCTTCAATACTTCTACACGCCTGAGTGGAAGAAAATTATTTACTGTTCACAATAATTAATAAAGACATAAAGTTTACGTATTCTTTATTCACTTCCCGACTGGCTAGGCCAGGCAAAATTTTATCATCGAAGGGTAAAGAAGACGATTCATGACTTGTAACAGATTAAAGAATTAACTATTTCTCTTGGGTATTAATATCATATTCTGGCATACCACAAGTATTTAATTTGAGCTACTATTCTTTCTATTAGTTATTAATGATATCGTTAATAGCATTCCAGTTCCCAAGTTACTTTTCAAATATCTTAGGTATATTTCAAAATGCAATCACTTGATGATTGAATTTTTCTACATACCTTAAATAATGGACATTTTTAAATAAAGGAATTATCAAGTATTTCTGCCAAGTCTGTTAAGATATGTGTGTAAATTTCGCCATACTCTACATTATGCTTTGTGCCTATTGCAGGTAAAAATGACTTTATGCTAAGAATTTCTAATTGACCAGAAGGGGCGGGAACCCCGTAACAATTTTATAGGCTATCATTCAGTGGTGCGGGAGTGGGTTCCTACGAAAAACATGAAAAAAAATTATAAAATCTAAAATGTAAAATGGCCAAAATATAAAACTACTTTACCTTGCAAGATTTTCTTAATTTTTCAAAATTAAAGAGCGCCAAACCTCATGACCTAGTAATTTCGTTGATGTATTCGCTTTCCGGAAGACAGTTATTCCAGATAGCTCTCCTTGCTGTCGATGTTCATAACTCTCATCACCTCAGCTGATACCTTTTGTAACCCTACGTTAAAAACACTTCTCGACTTTCTATCCAATTACAAAAATTCTCAAAATAAAGCGCTCTTCCAAATAACTTCATCATTAGGGTAACGATATCCTTTCACAATGATCATCTTACCTATCTTATAACTAAGAGCAAATACAATTACATCAAAATTTCAAAATACATCATTGCACATAAATTAATTTTAAAAGAAAACAAATCCTTATCTAACCAACCTCCCCTGGCCAGGTATTACTAACAGAACTCCTAAAGAAACACTAATCTGAGAGTAATACTACCATTACATCATATTAGATTACTAAATTGCCTTGTGCGATATTTTGAAAATCCAAAATACTGGAAATGCCTGACTTTGAAATACGTAGCACAATTCAAACTTCTGTTTCAGCCATTCCAAGGTCCATCAAAAATATTAAATTTACACACACAAATTTATTAGCAACACGCCTCACAATTAAAGCTTGCATTTCACTTAATACTCACGTTCTTCTCAGCATTGTAAAAGTTTTAAACTTCTTTTCTAAAAATTTACACTTAATTGTAAATAATTAATTCCGTTACTCCACGCACCAATTTACACTTATATTTACAAGTTTGCATAAACATTTTTCAAACGTCAATCAAAATACACAAAGCTCAGAACTGTACTCACAATTTTGTAATTTAAGGATGTCCAGGTTACTCCACTGATGGACCGATTATTACCTTTGCACGTTAGGTTGCCTCATTCCAATAATTTATTCAACATATCGAGTTGCAGTTCAAAATACTTTAATATAATCTCAATTAGAATGTAGTTTAATTATATGATTTCCCTTCTATAGTTCCTAAATTTGTATAGTAGGAATCTGCCAATGCAGCTTTCTTAAATATTAATATTTTACTAACAAAATTTGATTTTAACTTGTTAGTTGCCTATGGAAGATTTTTCGCAGCAAATTTTAAATACAAAGTTCTATGCGACAAAATCAAGAATCCCTTATTACTACTGACTACAGTTAACTACATGGTACTCTGAGTGAATTCTAGAACTTCGACATTTTGAGTTCAACATCACAAAAGAAAATATACTTTCAAATTTGCCAATATCTGTTATGCGCCATGAATTAATCAAGCCCATGACCTACATAATATGACATAATTGCAGGTTCATTCAAATCTATAACTAACGTAACAATATGGCTAATTACCTCTTGCTTTGTATGCCTGCAATTTACATTTATTTATACATTTTATTAAATTTATAATATTGCTTTACATTATTTTCTTTTTCTTCAATTGTTCACAGGTTGTTTATTGATATAATTCTAAATTTTCTGTAATTGCAGTATGAAAATAAATTAACTCTTTTCTTTTCCTTTTTATATCTGTATACATTTTGCAAATTATTTAATAGGATTCATCTACCTGGATAAATAGTATCGCTTATGAGCACTTGGTGGGTCAGAGGCATCTATTATTTTAACATTTCATGGAAAAGAAGTTAGAGTTTAATTGGTTATATTAATTATCATATTCAAAATTAAAGTAGATTTGCAAAATAAATACTTGAAAGTTAATTTTTAAGTATAAAATAAATTACAAATTGCATGGCGTTTAGCCTAAAAGAATGTTATATGGCACCGATGGGCACCTAGAGGGTAGATCTTTTATTTTTTATTTTCGTATGTTGTTATGTATTACATATAGTTAAGGTTCGCTACTTTTTCAGACCTGGATTTTCTTTGCAAGATGCTTTGAACATGTTAGCAGATATTCCTGAGAGTAGAACAAATCCACTAGTCAACATTTTTATGGAACCTCCCGATCCAGATCTTGCATCAGAGAAAGAATCTAGAAATGAAGATGATGATAACGATGTCCGTCATTTAGCTAGTAATCAGTTACTTGCACCTGCTGAAATACTAATTCAAGGTGAGCGAGTTCAAAGTCCAGTTGAAGAAATACAGTTTGATGATGCAGCTGAATCAGGAACTCAGGAAAATACATTTTCCGCTACAATTTAGTGTCAAAATAGGCTAAGAAAAAATTTAATAATCAGCTTAGTGCAATTTATATTGAATGAGATTTTGAAGAAATCCGCCATAATGAAAAAAGTGTAAAACAGTTATCTATAAGTGACTATTCAAACTTTTGCGAGTCAGCAATTAAAGCTTTTGAAAAGTTCTTCCCATATACAATTTGGAAGTTACTAGAACAAGAATATCCAATTTAGAAATACTACTGAAATACTTGCAGTTATATAGAAGAAATCAAATGTTTTGTTGATATTTAATGCTGAGTAGCTATCACACGGTTCCTACAAATCGCAGTTATTGGCAACAAAAGCCTGAGTTTCATAATGAGCTAATTATCAACGCTATACAGAGAAATAGATTTACTGCTATCCTGCAGAATATACATTGCACCGATAATACTGATCTATATAAAATTGATAAAATGACTAAGCTAAGAAGGTATATGGACGTTGTGAAAGAAAGATATACAGATAATTTTGTCAGCACGTGATATAAATTATGATAAAACTATGATTAGGTATTATGGAAGACATCCAATGAAACAACTTATTCGCGGTAAACCTATACGGTTTGGTTGCAAATCATGGAGTCCTAATTCATCTGAAGGTTATCTTATCAATTTTGATATTTACCAAGGTTAATTTCAAAAAGTAAATCCTGTACACATTCAATTATTTGGGAAACCATCGGCGCCTTGATACGCTTGGCACCACTGAAACGGTCCACGTTACATCATATTGCGCAATTGCATATTTTAGCATAATTACACGACAAATTGTATCAGATACCAAACACGTTTACAATGATACAATTCTTAATTTTAAATTTAAATAAAGCAAAGTACTCACTTAAAACGCGCCTTGCAGTTAAATCTCAGGGCATCTCCTCGTTGTTGTTTGAGTGTGGGTTGCGTCATGTCATTGTTGAATCCAAATTTATCCGTCCTCCTATTTTGTTTGTAGGGGAGCGGCAAGGATACGAGTAGAGGTAACGATAGAAGGTAGAGATATAGAGGAACCTACATCCTAAAAAGAGAAGAAAAGGCAGACACCACGACACAGGTAGATGTTACCGGCTTGATGTCTCGTGGCTAATAATGTCGTGTCACACCGCACACTTGCCCACTCACTCCGCGTCTGCGCATTCTTTTGCGCCAACGCAACTGTCCGGAATGACGGAAATTGACAAGTATATTTTAAAATATTGGCGGGAATTCACTCACACATATAACAATTTACAATGCCAATTTTTGGCATGTAACAATCTTTATTAAAAATGCTAGAAGAGCTTCTGCCAAATGTAAGAGACCTTCCTTAAAATATATTTTTGAAAAAAAAGGTTATTCGGCAAATGGTACATTTCGCAATACCAGATTGTTGAACGACGATGTAGAAAATAAAACACAAATAAAAAAATAAACTACAAAAAGCAAAAAGGTTCACTATATAAAAGAGGATCTACATAAAGTTAGATTTACCAATAAAAAGAATAGACCAGCTTAAATAATGAAATTATTTTTGTGCTATGGAAAGACAGCAGCATAGTGACTGTCGGTTCAACTAAATTCGGTACACAACCAACTGTTTCTGTACAAATACACTATCCAGAGCAAAAGAAAAATTTTACTGTTTAGATGCGACAACTAATTTTTAGGTAATTTTATAATAATAAGTTCATGTCTCAATCGAGTTTAAAATAAGTTTTAGATACAACCTGGGAACGGGAGACACAGTTTTTATGACCTAAAATATCAATGCTTACAGAATAGGAATTTGCAATAAAAAATAATGGTGGCTAATATCTACCTGAATCATTGATGTAGACATTCAAAATGTGTGATCTTGTACAAGCAAAATAACAAAGTACCGCAACTTCAATTTAGATGGGAATTAGCAGAATCATATTTGACACGTTACTCTATTTCCAGGCGTCATCCAGGTTCATCGGGTAGGTATATTCGATCTTCACAAGTTTTAGATGAAATCAGTTTATTTGCACCAACTCAAGCCAGAAGGTGTGCAGATACAAATTGTAAGTCCAAAACTCGAATTGTGTTCTAAATGCCGACTTGGACTTTGCATTAAATACTTTGCCTTATTTCACTCAAAAGTATAGTTATGTAGGTTTTTTATAAGGTTTTTTTTTGTATTTATTTCAGTTAACAACAGCATGCTGCATTTACTGCAGCAATAAGTTATATTGTACTACAAATAAAGTTGTTTTTCCATACAAAAAGACACGTAAATAATATTTTTGTTAGCTATTCACCAACCAAAAGATCCATAAGGACCCAGCGGTGTCGTTCAGCACATCATGTTTTTGAAAAGCTTAGCATTAATAAATTTTTATTAATAATTTTCCAGTGGTCTAAAAGTCAGTCTTTCATAACAAAATTATAGCCAAAATAATTAAGGGCACTGATGGGTTAATGATTAAATGCCGTATCTTAATGCCAGTGGTAACATACTCGAGTACTTTAAAAGTATTTTTAATACAACACAAAGAGGGGTTCTTAGCAAAGATAAATTTTATTCTATACATTAATTTTTTGGATACTTTATTTTATTTTTACTACTGGAATTCTGTAACCTTTTTGTCCAGTTCTATACTGCAAAATCAACTAATAAATCTGCATGATTTTCTGATTATGTATCAAAATTCTAGAGTGATCTACCTATATCTTTGACCTTAATGTGATAAAAAATGTGTGGCACAAAATAAGAATATATTTAAGAGGTTGAATATAGCATATTTGACGAATTCATAGCTAAAGGCTTAAAGGAATTAGAATTCTTTAATCTACATGTGTAGCATTAGTAAAGTCGATGACAAGCACATTCCAGCTATGATCAAGTGAAAAGCATGATACACCACATGAGATTAATTTTTTTCAAATTTTTAGTAGTTATTGTAGTAAGTTGGATTGTGAATCTATTCATCATCATCATTAGGTCTTCAGTCCTAGAACTGGTTGGACGCGTACCCTCATCGTTTCCTAGTCTGAACCAACCTACACATTTCGCTGAAATTTGCTCAGTCTGCATCTACCCCTATCTGTGTGCGAAAGTCTGATCTCGGTCTACCCCTACCTATCTTTTCCTATCTCTGCTTGTAATATATCCCGTACTATTCCTCAGAAATGCCTTAGAACATATCATGTCCTTCTATTTCTCTTATTATTTTGTTTTCCACAGATATCTTTATTCCTCTTCTTTTTCTACAACCAATTTGTTATTAACTTTTTCCATGCTACCATCCTCATACATCTGAAGCACAACATTCCAGAAGGCTTCTATCTCTTTCTGTCTGCTTTTCCTACTGTCCCTATTTCATAGATGTACTGTGCTGTGCTCCACACTATGCTTTGAACAGTTTTCTTCTTGCATCTATGTTCGTTGTCTTTGCACATAGCTGCTGTTCTTTCTTGTTTGATGCAGTTCGGTCACCTTCTATTGTTTTACAGTTATATATCCTATTTCCCTGATATTCAGTAGAAAGTGAAGGGGACCAATGTAGTACCTTCAGGTGGAGCATTGAAAAATTACATGTAAGGTATGTGAAGGGGGGTAAACAGCCGTTGGCTGTCAAGTTCCCACAGCACTTGAACCTTTGTGGAATTAATAGTTTTTCCAATTTATCTCTACATTTTTTATAATGACGTTTCCTCCCACGTCCCATATATTTTTGCTATATGGTTTTATATACCTAAAATTAATTCTAATTAATTTGTTTACTTCATCCGTCTTTCCTATTTCCATCTTAGTTTGTACCTCTTTGCACTTTTCATCAATCCATTGTTCTTTAGCTTTCATGCATTTGCGAATAATGTCCCATCTTATGGCTTTGTATCTCTGTTCTCCTGTTTTGTCTGATCTATTTTTGTATTTTCGTCTTTCTTCTATTAAATTCAGGATATCCTTTATTATCCATAGTTTCTTTTTTTTTGTGTATACCACAGAATATCTTTGGCCGCCATGTCTAGGCTGAATTTTAGGTTATTCCATTATGTTTCTACTTCCTTACTATCAGAAATTTTCCCAACATCTTCCAGCAATTCATTTGACTATTTTCAAATCTTCCGAGAATATCTTTATCTTTTAGCTTCTTAAAGTCAAAGTGCCTTTTTCCATTCGTCTTTTTCTGATTTTTAAATTTATGTGCGGTCTTTATAATTACGATGTTGTGGTCAGTGTCTATATCTGCTTCCAGGTAGATTCTACAGTCCTTTACTTGATTTCTAAATCGTTGTCTAACAATAATGTAATCTATTTGATATCTTCCTATATCTCCTGGCATCTTCCTCATGTATCGTCTTCTAGCACGATGTTGAAATAATGTATTTGTGATGGTTAAGTTGTTCTTGTCACAAAATTCTACCAGCCTATGTCCCCTGTCATTTCTTGTACCTAAACCAAATAAACCTACTATCGCTCCTTCCCTACCCTCACTTACCACTGCATTAAAATTCCCCGTAATTATTAAATTTTCATGTCCTTTTACGTATCTTAGTATGTCTTCGATATCTTTGTAGATCGCCTCTACCTCTTCCCCACTGTAGCTAGAGGTGGGCATGTATACTTGTATTATTACTGTATTTACTGGTTTAGATTCAAATCTAACCGTGAGTACTCTTTCGTTCTTTTGTAAGTAGTTTTCTACACGTCGTCCTATCTTTTTTCGCATAACTATCCCCACACCCGAATTTCCTTCCTCTGATCCTGTATGAATTACCCTAAAGTTTCCACTCCAAAAATCCCCCGCCTTTGGCCAGCGGACTTCGCTGGTTCCTACTATGTCTAGTGCTTACCTACCTATCCATTTCGAGTTTCAGGTTCTCTAGCTTACCTACTTGTTTCATACTTTTGACATTCCACGCTCCAACTCGCAGAATATTCACGGATCTTTTTCTATACTTTGGGATCACATCCCCCGAAGTAGTCCCCTCCCAGAGATCCGAATGGGAGACTATTTTACCTTCGGAATTTTTTACCCCAGAGAATGTCATCATGTTTACTAATAATTTCTGTACGTAGTGTACTTGGGAGGTAATGTGATGGTTTCCCGTTGCCTTCCACATCGCAGTAGTGTGTCTTAGAATGTCATACAGACCCCTATGGTACCTGCCACTCTTAGTACCGAAAAAGCTGCTGCCCTCTTTCGGGGACCTGTCTTAGTCTGGTTCCTCACTAAAGACCCCACTAATTTGGGTAAACCTATAGTTCAGCTCTTATGCTCATTGAAACATGCAAGCCATTCTACCCGTTCTAGTATTTTAGAACATCGTCAAAGTGCAAGTCCGTTCAGAATGGATGAATCTATTATAACATTATAAATAATCATTTCGAAAAAAGTTTTAGTATTGAAATAATATGTTTAAAAATGACACTAGATAAATAATCCACTATACTTTGTTAATAAGTTACAATATATTTTATCAATTAATAAAAATATATAAAATTTAGAGTCTGTAGATGTCGTGACATTATAGTTTCATACAAATAATTATTCATCATGACCGAAATGTACAACTGCTATTTCTTTATTCAAAATCTCGCGTTTTTATGCAAGATTACAAAGCTTGATTTCATTGCGATTATTTTAAGTGTTAAATAAGATGTTATGTTGTCCTTTTAATGTAATATATTAGTAGAAAAAATGTTTCTTGTTTTCTTTAAGTAGCAAGCACTTAATAGATTGATATGCAACTCATTCCAAATTGGACATGGTTAGTGAGAAACACTGTTATTATTACCATGTTCAGCGCACTATCAATTACATGTGTCTGGTACCGTGTTTATAAATCTGGTGGAATACAATCGTAGCTGTTTATTCCTCCCTGCGAAACAAATACCTGCAGGATCAATTTTAGTACATATTTAGCAACAGCCAAGTTTGTTACTAAATTTATTGACATAATATCACTGTTCCCGTACCTCAAGCTAATACTTGGATACCTGGAATGGTGGCTGTAGTGGTTGCCCTCGAAGTTGAATGCTCAGTAGCCGACAACCACCACATGGAGTTTCTATAGTGTGTATTGTTATGCTACTTCTCCGCCTTTCAGAAAATAAATAAACCCTGGTTCCGTTGAATACATTTAAAAACGCTTGTAAAATGAATATTAAATGTACGTATAAAACAGACTACCGTTGTCAGAAAGAACAGCCTTTGATTCGCCAATCTCAACAAAATATTTATTTATTATACATCTGTGGACATCTTAGCATGCTTAAGAGAATACAACAACCAATTTGCTAAAAGTATCCACTATAGCTATTACTGGGTCATGGTAGAACGCAACCTGGGAAGTGGGCCCATCAAATCCAAATATACAATTTTATTAGTTGCTTTCGCCAGCACACTGTTATATTGTTCACTTTTTGCTCTTTAACACATTTCACACCCTGAAATCCTTAGAAAATAATCACCAATTTTATTAAATAGCATGGCCACTACATTGCAGACAGCACGCAAAACCCAACTCCTCTTTTCCTTTCTATTATTGATATTATCATAATCATTTACTCTATTCTCGCCCTGGAGATTTCTACTATTGTTACTGTTGTGAATCCACACATTCTGTCTATTACAGTAACGACCACCACCACATGTTTGCGTAAGTATTAATTCATACATCAGCAATACCGTTAACACTAAAATAATTAATGTCCTTACGAGCACTACAATTGAAACCAAATTTCAATTTGTAAAGTTTCTTATAAACACTGAGTACCTATTAGCTGCTATTGTTTGTTGAAGGGCAAACAATCAAATGTCCCAGTTGGGACCAATTTATGTATCACTCTCCATGCACCTTAAGCTAATATCTGAACACCTGGAATTGAGACAGTAATGGTTGCCCTTGAAGTTGAATGTCCCACCAACTGAAAACCAAACTTGTGAGTTCTTATAAATTGTATTGTTGATACTTCTCCATCTTCAAAAATAAATAAACCCAAGTTCTGTTGAACACATTTAATAACACAGGTAAAATGATTATTAAATTTACATACACATAAAGAACATTGCATAAACACATGAATTAACCGTATATCCGCTGCACACCCAATTGAATAATGCTATAATTTATAATTCTAAAGCTACAGACTCATGTGAATTGAATATCCTTTGACACGTAACAGATTCACCCGCAGTAATTTTGCTACATCACAGTTTACGTCTAATACTAATGTTAACAACATTTTAGGAATAACTTACATCAATTAGCCAAGCGTATCCTGTTCAACACATGTAGACTCCCCATATTTCTACTGGAACAAATTTATTTACTAATAAAAATACAAAACGTGGGTGGCCCAGTACAATATTCACATATGTTTAGATCCTACATTTACAGAATAACTTTCCAGATCTTGCTAAACATGCAAGTAAATTTCCATAGCCGGTTAGGATATTATATTACTGCTTTGGAAAAGTATTTAAACATTTTTTGAAACTTTTTACTAGAGCACAGTGTTTTTATCAATAAATTCCAAAGCTTGCTTTGTTACATGTTATTTTGACATGTATTAAATTCCTTTTAGTATTTAATTCATATATGCAATTTCATTATAAGTTTTAATAGAGTGCCTTTTTCTGAACATGGAGGTGACTTCCTGTTGGAAATTATGACATTGACAGTCAACAGTTACCTGAATGTTGTCGGCCAATGAAAGTTGAGTATTTAGCATAAGTGGAGATATCATACCTTCCTGGCAGCAGCAGCTGTTCACAATTTCAAGGTTTACATGTACCTTGAAATTGTGAACAGCTGCAGCGAGTGCTGCAGAGGACCTATACCTCATTCATTTTTCCAGTCCTTTATCTATCTTATCCCCGATCTTTCAAAGAGGTGCAACAGATTTGGATAGCCCCCAACCCCATGAAGATTATCCTGAAGATGATGTAACGCGATGCATTATGCTCACAAGAAATTAGAGGTAAAAGAAAGAAATTAATCTTGAATGGACTAACTTGTTATTGCAGCACCCTGTATAATTTTAATTTTCATGTAGAATAGTGTTTTTCCAAATCACAAACTGGAAACTATAAAGATAATCGTTTTATTTGTTAAATACATAGGGGAATCTAATTAAGGGATTATAAATTATTTTAAACCACAAGACTGTAAATAAACAAATTTTATAGTAAAAGCATGTCAAGTTTTTAAGAAGCTTTCAGAATTATTACGAAAATGATAGGCAATCGTTGATATACATCCCAAATACGAAATTTAGGAAGTTGGTTTAATGAATTCCATGCAATATGACATAATTGTTAATAGACAGTTTCAATTAACATAAAGAGAAACCACAGACATTGTTGCAGTTACCACAAAGTAGTAAAATAGACGTTGAGCATTAAAAATGCAAACGTTTAGGGTTACACAGATGATGTAATCATTTCATACAATAGACTGTAAGCTAGAGAATGGTAAAGTTAGCATTATGTAAACTCGATACATTGTATTAATCAAACGCTGACCATAATAAAATAGGAGTTGCAGTGAGAATACAATAGATCTGTTGAACGCAATGGAAGTACAAATATAGTTAGTTATAATAGAACTAAGTTACCTGAAAATGTAGGGTTACGAGAAGGTGTGATCACAGACAGGAGAGGTGCTATTCTGTATGAGACTGTAAGACATAAGCTCGGAAAGTAAAATTTAAGGCATGGTAGTGTAGAATTTAAAAATGTAGAGAGAAGAGGAAATTGTAGAAAGTTGATGGAACACGGTTTAACAGAAGAAATACACGGCATATGATAAATTATGTGAATTTACGCTTGTGGCTCAGCAAGGTATTTTCAATACACCTGCTGCTGAAATTACTATCATTATAACCGTTGTAAAGAGTAAAAGTGGATTTGATCATCCTGTCATTAGCTTAGAATTTTGGGGTTAGGTTGTAGCTGTTCAAAGAATGGACAAACCCAGGAAGTATATTATTAATAAAATGAAAGTTGGTGTAGTCTGAACATTCTGAACTGTTTTAATAAGGGAATTCAACTGTAGGTAATATTATAGGTATAATTTATATATGAGTGTGAACGTAAATATCTTTGACATTTTTCCACGTAGGACATTAAGTGAACTTTACAGTGATTTTTTTATTAAGGATTTATCAACTGGACAAATGGTTATTAAATTTTGGGATACAGTTATCAGTAAAATATTAAGAAATCAGTATGTGTTAAATTCTTGGAAAGGACAATGATATAGCACAAAATTGGTATTTAACTGGTTTTTTTTTCTGAACGACATTGCCAATAATTTGGGATTTACTAATGCCACAATTAAATAAGAAAGCAGAAGAATTTTGGAGGGACAAATGGTTTTCTTGATGACTTAGATTTAAGTATTTTTAAGATTTTCGTTTTAGCAACACCTGGCCAGATTTGACGTGATATTACGCTTTTTTTAAAGCTTTAACCTTTATTGTATTAATTAAGTTCCAGAGATTTTTTAAAATCCTGCATGGGAAAATTCCCAGCATATTAATGTTTTAATGCACACAAAGATTTGGTTCTCGCGAAAGTCCAGTTATTCACTTATCATTTTGTGGTCTGAGAGAAAGAAAAGTTGGCATTTCACACACCTTATATGCTGTTGTACCCACCAAAGTGTGTCAGAGAACTTTAACCTCTCTTGAACGGGAGATATTTTCGTGGGAGGAAATGTATCGAAACAAAGGACTTGACTACTGATCTCCCTCAAGCGAAAATTGATGTAGTGTTTTGACATATTAACGTAATGATCCCTTCTCTTCTGTACCTATCCCATATTGTTATCAGCGCTTCGTTAAAAAAGGCTACAGTCAGGCAAATATAGAGACAACAGAACTTCACCCACAACATCTCTGCAGATAATTGGAAACTGTTGCACGAGGGGCAAGAAACCAGGGAAAAGTGCTATTCATAATAACTTAACGACGGATTTGGTCGCCCTGGGGAATTTAACACCCAAGTAAATTCGAGGTTATATGCGTTAAATATTAGCTTTAGCGAGCTCTAAATGAGGTGGTTTTTAATTTATATCAGACGTTAAAAATTTATTTTTAGAAAAGGATATTTGCATGTGTTTTGAAATTATTTTTACGTTAATAGAGGTTAAGTTTAGGTTGATTTTTATTTAATTTATTTAAGAAATAGTTAAAGCCGACGAATTGTTCAGGATACCTAATTACCCAAGCAATAGTCTTATTTAGAAGCAGCATTTTATTTTGAGAAATTCCTTTAATTATGGCCAACTTTAGAATACCAAAGCAAGGAAGTTTTATGCAGAATAACAGTCTTCCACATAGAAATGACATCAACATTATTGCGGTGACAAACTGTCTGGCGCCCATCGATTTTAAAAGAGATAAGACCTTTCAGGGTAAGCGTTAAAGTAATGTCGAATATTGAATTTAAGCTTTGTTATTTATTATTTTTGTCTTTCTTAACTTTTCTTTACTCTCTCTTCTCATTTATCAATAGGAACCCACTCATGCACCATTGCAGTTAGCCGATGCATCTTCATATTGATACAGGGTGTCCCGTATGTCTACTCCTTGGTACACCTATCTGTAAGGGAGTAAAAAATATATCTAATACCTCGGGACTGCTGCACTGGCTGCAAACTCCGTCTCCCTAAGTATGGTAGAATCTAAACAAAACACTAATTTTGCTTACAAAAAAAACATAGCCTAAGCTATAATAATTTAAGAGCATAAAACGTCTAATAATTTCTTCAGGGGTGGGATGACCTGTATAGCTTAACACAGTAGTGTACCATTTAATGCACTAAGTCACAAACACATCAGTTCAATAAATAAACAATTGGAAGGCAAAGTATTTCTAATGTTTTAGTAATATATGTACAAGAAAAGGTATGTACAAATAAGCATGATTCGCCTTAATTCCTTAAGAAAAGATTCAAACAGCAAAACTATATACAAACCAACTTAAACTTTCATAAGTCAAAATTTTATATACAATTAATAAAAAAATTAAATTACGTTAAATCATTTACAATTAAATTAAATGCGCCGATAAGTGTCTGAGCTCATAACCTCATCAGTGTTACACTGTTTGTTAATACAAAATATGTGTACAAAGCACTTTATGCAAAGTTGCTATATTTTCAAAGTGAAGGTAGATTTAGGTAAAGGTCATTATAGTTCAAATTTAATTTCAAGTAAATGTGGACTGATACCGGTATTAAAATTATCTAGCAGGCATCAGGTAACTTACTAACAATTTTAAAATAGAATTAAATTAAAACGTCCAGGAATGTTTACAACATCACGAGGTAAGTTACGAATAAAAATTATTGTAGTTTACACTTTGTTTAAATAAATTTTGTTCCAAACCCGATCAGATAAGAAAGTCATAATTACCTAGTTACATGATTTGTAGGAAAACAATATCATCTGCCTGCAAACAGCCAAACCTAACCGCCAGCTGCATCCTTGACTCGACTTGACCCTAGCGATGAACATGGAATTGTAAAGTATCAACAACCTTTGCTCTCCACACTCGCACTTGGGGATTCGTCACCTGTTATTTGTTTAAATTCGAATGGTACATCTTCATATGAAATTCCGTTAATCAAGTCCAAATTTATGCCAACGCCATTAGATAACTAGGAAACCTCTTTCGTTCAAGACGGTACCTTAGTAATCTAATTTTTAAAATAACTATAGTTATTTATTTCAACCGTAACTGACAGCTAAAATTTGTAATACTTCATTAGCAAAATTTTATTTAAAAGAAATCTCACCGACCACTAGCCTGCTGTAAGTTTCGTTAAGTAAAACATTTTAAATCGAACTCGCTTCTTTGCAAGAATTCTTACTAAGAAGCCGATTCCTCGAATCACCATCATGCTTGCAAGTTCAACTCAACAAGAACCAGAAAACCGCGATGGCCTCGAGTATCGCCGTCGGATCTCGAATCCCTACTCCGTTCTAACTTGTTATACGCGCACTAGAACTATATACTACCATAGATGTATACGCTCCATAATTAGGATTGCCTACCTATAAGGATATTAGCAGGATTTTACACTGCTACACGTAACAATGCTGGGTTAAAAATTGTAAATAATTAAAACATTTTATTTTTGCACGACTTCATACTTTAAATATTTGTGCAATACCATGATATTTATATATGTTTATATAATTGTCAAATGAATGCTTGAAATATCTCAGTGTATTAAAATATTACAATTAACATTAAATGATACAGCCTTATTAACAAAATATTTATAATTGTACAATTAAGATTGATTATATGCTTAGAAAATAACACAATATCTGTCTCTTCTTAATACAAAACTCGTGATTATATTCCAATGTGAAATATACCCACCTGTGTAACATATAATTTCAATATTATGAAGTTGCATTAATGCTTTTGTTTGCCCGCATATGTTATACTGACTACATGAACATTACTGATATTGTTTTTATTGTGTTATAAGTTATTTTATTGTAGATAGCTTTAATTTAGTTCTAAAAATTTCACTTTGTTTAAAACTTCGTTGATACTGTATAATCTTCATATCATTACGTTAAAAATTCTCTACATCTTTTATACTAACAAATAAATAAGAAAAGCCAATTTGTTCTATTTAATCATCTAATTAACAAACTATTAACAGACCATTGTATTTCCTAATGTATTTCAAACAATATAGAAAACATATCATTACCATAATGAAAATTTACTATAAATATTAAACGTTTAGAAATTGCAGTAATGCGTTTTTTTAGTCATGTTTGCTCTAATGCATGATATAATGGTGTGAAATATCAGACAACTGATAATCTAAGCTTTAATGACCAAAGTAACATGAATGTCAAGTGTATAATTATTAAATTTTATAAGGTTTCATTTACAAATTGGAAAATATTCGAATCAATCAATCAACTTAGTGTCATTCAGACTATTTTATCCCAGACACTGTTGCATTGTCAAGTTCATCAATCTAATACAGCATAAAATTTATAAAATCAAAATTGGAAACTAAATTACACCCCTTACCACAATAACATTTAAATATAAAATATACAGTGTCTCAAAGCGAACTTTACTTAAAGGTATTTCAAAAACTTCAAATCCTTGAAAATTGAAATTTTGCATGTAGGAAGGAGTCTTCACTTGTAGAAAATCACGCACGAATTGTATACCTTGAACAACTTTTAAGATCTACACCTGTGTTGATAACACATAAACAATACCACCTTCAGTCTTGTTATTTTCATCTGCAGTAGCATTGGTATTAATTGCTGGTTTTGTACACACAAATGAAAAAATATCATCATCTGGTAAAATTTCTTGACACCGAACATCTTACAGGCACGTATATTTCAAAATTGAATTCCATTTCTGCATCTAACGCTACAATAACAATATCAAATTTGTCTTGACTTATAGGAAATCCTGCATGCTTAAATCAATTTGTTATTGTTTTAACCTTCACATTTTGCCATGCCATGTGCATAGAGTTTGCTGTGTTAGGATGATTGATACGACTACAGTCTACGCTACTGTTAATCATTATTTTTGAAGGATGCATTCATTGATAATTGTTTTCCAAACTATGAAGTATGTCTAGTTCCATCGTTTGTAACTTAAGCATAGACACGAATTTAATAAATTTAAAATTTTCCCTTCAGGGTGGGCCAAACATTTGTCTAATAGTAATAGAATTTTATGATTTTTGTTTTCCAATTCATCATCCCAATTACGCACTTCATTACACAAAATATTGGATGTCATCTATGCTTTTTCATTAGAAATGTATTCTATAGACCTCTTGTTGCCAAAACAATGCAGATTTCGCAATTTACCAATAATTAGTAATTTTCTTTTTTTTAATACCTGTCAAATTTTCTGTGATCAAAATCGTAATTCTTTCCTTTGGATAATTTTCCACCAGCAGAATTTCACTTGTTATTTGCACTTTCAAAATACCATATTGGCATAATATGTTATTAATATTCAAAACTAATTCAACAGTATTAAGTTGTTTGAATCTTATGTAAGTTTTGATAGAAATACTGTGTCGCGTGCATTTTGTTTGTCCTTTTTTGTTGAGAATAAGGTCCCGAGTATTCTCGTACAGCCGTTAAAAGGATCAAGATGTCAAAGTCGAGGCGTGTGTGGGAATTGCGAATAGCGTTGTGAGGGTGACAGAAGGACAAGTTCTGCTAATCCACAACTAAATTCACTTATCGATGGTTTGAGTCTTTAATTATAGTCAAGATGGCGGAAAATGAAGTGAAATTGTCTTCAAATACTATCAGTCATTATTGCAAGCAAAAAGTAGTAAATGAACCAGTTAAATGTACAATTTCTAAAGCAACATTTTCCACATAGCATGTAGAATAACAAAATGTAAAACTTACCCAAACGATTATTTTACTTGTAAGAGCTGCTCCGCAACACAAAAACTGTTGAGAAAGTAAACAACATAAATCCTAGCAAGGAATCTAAAGTAATTTAACTAAACTTCTTGATACTCAAGAAAAGGAGATTATTGCACAGAAGGAAACAATACAGAAATTAAATAAACAAGTTATTGAACTTCACAACAAATGTGCTAGTTTGTAGTACGCGTGTAGCAAAAGAGAAAGTCAATTCCATCGCAAACCCATTGCTACATGCAACTTAACAAAAAAACTTACTTTTCATTAGTAAAGTAAAAAAAACATACCGACTTGGAGATCATTGAAAATCACATAAAATCCTAGCTAAAGCATGAAAAATTCACATATTGAAATAATAATTATATTGTGAGTGCAAGTTGTAACGACTATGAGACTTTAATTGACACAAATAACTGTCTAGCGGGAGTAACAATAAGTTGTTATATTTTTTCAAGGGATATATCATCCTCAGCTAAAACCTAATAACAATAAGCCTCATTAAGAACGCACATTCAATTTCTTGTACGAAGTTTTTTAATAAAGGCTAAAAATTTAATATTCACTATCAAAATGTTCGAGGTTTGCGTACTAGGACCGAAGAGTTTCTTAGGACCGTGTCATTTGTTAATTACAGTGTGATAATTATTACAGAGAGTTGGCTAAACTCCAAATTTTCAGATACAGAAATGCCCCTTCTGCTGCATATGCAGTTTTTAGGAAAGACTGCAGGTATGATGAAGTCCTTCGATTAATGATCTATGGGGAATGCAAACAATACGAGGAGTGTATATATATATATATATATATATATATATATATATATATATATATATATTGCCCCTGGATCGTCATTAGAGACTTACGAGTACCTTCTAAATATGACAGAACAATTTCGCAGTGAAAATATGAATTCAAAGTTTATTATTAGCAGTGATTTCAATTTACCAGAAATTAAATGGTCTAAAACTGATAATTGCGAATACCCTATGACTACACATCAAAAAAAGCAGAACTTCTAGTAGAAAATATTTTTTTTTAAAACGCCAACAACAGACGAATTTCACAATTAAAGAATACAACGTGCGGATTTAGAACTTTCTAAAATTGATAAATTTCACTCTTCCTTACAGGTACAATTTGACATGGATTTTATACTGATAATGCAAAATAAAAACGTGTTCAAGCTCTGTTTTCAAAAAGCAAATCATAAGCAGTTAAATAATTTCTATAACACATTCAATTGGATCATCTTATATACAACTAAAAACATAGACGCCGCAGTAGCACTATTTTCTTTAATAATATTTGAATATGTTGAAAGGTTTGTTCCTAAGCAGATGGTAAAAACGTAAATATCTGAAGTGATACAGCTGCTATTTGAAACAACTTATTAACCAAAAAAAAAACGTTTACATGCGAAATACCATAGATCACATTTAATAGATCATTATAATACGTATTTGAGGTTGCACAAGGAAGTAAAATATTGTACTGATATGCGTTACTTGCTATAAGTAACCAACACAGAGTTGTTAATAATTCCGTCCAATGTGAAATTTCTGGTCACGTACATAAAGTTGTTAAAAAGTGTAGGTGGAGTACCTAAATTGATGCATTACAATGGGGAACAGCTAGAAAGTAATGCAACGATATTAAATGCTTTTACTCATCATTTTCAATTATATTACACTACACACTTGAATGTCAACAACATTGTAAACCTATCAACAATACGGCCTCGGATAGATCTTTTGAATCAAATTATTACAAGTGAAGACATAGAACAGAAAATTGTCATTGGATGTTAAACGTAATTCATGACCTGATCGAATTCCTGCTATTTTATTGGAAAAGCTGTTGTTCCATGCTGGGTCACTATTTTACTAAACTGTTCGATCTTAGTCTTTCATCGAATATATTTGTACTGACTCAGAAAACTACCGTGGTATGTGAATGTTATCAGCAATTGCAAAAGTAATGGAAGCCATTATTACGGATGAACTGTTTTAAACCTAAAAGCACATTATTGCTGAAGAACAGCATGGCTTCTTCAAGGGCCGTTCCACTACGACAAATCTTGCAATGTACCAAGATTTTGTACTAAATAATATTGAAACATGTTATCAAATTGATGCAATATACACTGACATGATTAAAGCTTTCGATAGTGTCTGTCACCTTTTGCTCCTCCTCAAATTACAAAAAGTAGGTCTTGCCGGTTACTTGTTATGGTGGGTTAAATGTTTATAATTTTCTCGTATAATTGGACCACTTATTTTGTAACCAATCATGTACCACTTCTATATCAACTGATGCTGTTTCGCCTACAATTTTTCCACTGTGAATATTGCAACTTTTTTTAAATCTTTCGATCCAGAGTACATTGGAAATGCTGTTTTTTACTTTACGTCCAAGATCGTCTGTTTTTGATTGTGGTAAAGCACTGGTAATTATTGCAGTTTTCACTCTTTATTGAGAAAACCACAACAAAACTCCTTTATCCGTTTTAACATAAGCCAAATTTCTAAGTTTGTTGGCAGTGGAATTTTCTTGTTTGTAATTCTTAAGTATTCTATCTCTGTCCCTACAATGCATTGTTAGGGTTTAAACTTTTGAATTGCAAATTAATAGTTTTTTCTCCATATGGGACGACTATGGCTTAATAAATAGTTTATAACTATTATTATACATTCTTGCCTTTTGTTTTCCAAGAGCACGGCTTATTTTCCAAAGTTGGTTTTACCTTGTCAACAAAGCATTAGATGCAATTTCACGAAGGGATTTGATTTCTAGCTGATTTTATGTTGATTTCTGCAGATTTTGGCTGCTAATAAATTAATGGAATTTTAGTGTAAATTTGAATGTTAATTTCACTTAATATTTCTTTGGTGTTGGGATTTTCTTTAATGAATGATTGAAATTTATTCTTATTATCATTTTGTTGTTAAGTTTATAATGCCACATGTGTTTGGACAAACCCCAAGTGGGTTGTTGTTGTTGTGGTTAGTTGTACCCGTCGATGCTGCTTTTAATGCATTTTACACTAAATACGACATCTAAGCAACTCTAATTGATATTGTATGTACTAATCCTAAAATTAACGTTATTTCATTTGAAACGCTGGACCTTCACAATACAACATACCACAAAGCTCTTATTTGTCAGTTTGATTTAAATGCAACCCAAATTTTTACGCATAACTATATATACAGAGACTTAAAATGTTTCAATATAGACAAATTTGAACATGATGCTAATCAAATCACATGGGATACTGTTCAATTAATAACATCATTAGCTGAAAAGGTAGGTTTTATTAGCGAAGCTATTACATCATTAGTTTACATCCATGTGTCTTTACACATGGTTTGTAATCAAAAGGAGACCAACTATCAGATACATGATACAATTAAGGACTGCAGCATACAGAAGATACCTAAAATCCAAAGATAATGCTAAACTACTTCAGTAGTATAAGGAGTTAAGGAATTGCACCACACAATCTAACAAAAATAAAAGAAAGGCTACTTCGAGAAAAGTGTCGATCTAATATTAACAACCCTAAGAAACTCTGGCAAATGTTTGATAGATGTCAAATTCACTCCAAAAAACAAAGCCAAATCTTCCTGATATTAAAAACCCAAATGATGTAAATTGTTTCCTTATTAATTCCACCCCACAACAAACATCTGCAGAAGTACTTAATTGCTATTGGACGAATTTTTACCCAAAAGCAGCTGATTTAAGTTTCAATCAGGTCACTACGGAGAGAATCAAAACTGATGCTTATGGTGTTGATGGTATTAATCATAAAATGCTATTACTAACAATGCCTTTCTGTGTCAAGACAATCACTCACATTATCGACTTTTCTTTACAGTCAGGTCTCTTTCCTGCTGCTTGAAAGCTTTCAGTTATAACTCCTATCGCCAAGAAACCACTAGCTATGAGTTGCTCTGGTTTATGACCAATCAGCATACTGCTTATAATTAGGGGTGGGCGATACGGGATTTTGCGTATCGAATATCGATACATATTCTATATCGATATGTATCGATATATCGAATATCAATATATATGCGTATCGATGCATATCGATGCGTATCGATACGTATCGATGCGTATCGATATGTATCGATACGTATCAATTCGTATCGATGCATATCGATTTGTATAGATACGTAGCGGTATGTATAGATATATATAGCGATTCGTATCGGAACTTTTAGACGTGTAGATTAAGTATACATATCGAGACGTAACGATACCTATCGGTACGAATCGATAGGCATCTATAAATTTTTCTACTCTTTCTTTGGGAATAAAATCACAAGATCGTTTTAAAATAATGTATTTACTGACAATTCGATCTTTCACTAAAGATTGTTTGTTATCAAAATAATTAAAGTTTCAAGTTTAATATTTGTGACATAAGTATGTATATAGGGGTGGGCGATACGGGATTTTGCGTATCGAATATCGATACATATTCTATATCGAATATCGATATGCGATATTCGATGCGTATCGATCGATCATTCGATACGTATCGATATCGATACGATTCGACTATCGATATCGATGTCGATCATATCGGTATCGATATATCGATATTTATTTTTTGCTGTATCGGGGGGGTCGATACGGGGGTCGTATCGATACGTATCGATATATCGATACGCCGACCCAGCCCTACTTATAATATCAAAAGTTATTGAACATTTGGAATATATTTCAATAATGGAATATATCAGGCAATGTAACATTACCATCGCAGCAATGAGGTTTCTGAACAGGATACAGTACTATTACAGCACTAACCAAAGTTGTAACTGACTTAAAGATTTCAATTGACAAATCAAAATGTTATTTACTTAGTCTTCATAGACTTCGGCAACGCTTTTGATGTTATCAGTCGTACTCATGATAGTAAAGCTTCACTACCATGGACATAATGGAACCACCCTTGATTGATTTAACAGTTATCTATTGGACAGATATCAGTTAGTTAAATTATATAAAAATCAATCTCAGCTTCTTAGCATACAGAGGGAAGTATTCTGGGACCTCTCCTGTTTGCAAGCTATACAGCAGATCTTCCTTCAGTATTATCTCCAGCATGCAAATATCATATGTATTCAGACGATGTACTGTTATACATATCAAGCGATATTTCATCTGTTAATAACCCCCATTATCCAATTGAATAAGGAAGCTTCTACAATCAGCAAATGGGTAGTGAACAATGAGCTAATCTTAAATACGTCAAAAATTGAAGCTTTATATTTTGGCTCAAAAACAAACTATAAATGGGCAAGAGTGTTACAAATAAAAGTTTTAAAAATGAATAATTACTGTGGTCAATCTCAGTGATAGCATTAACATTTGACATATCACCTTAAGAATAGAATACAAGTGATGCAAAATGTATGCTTTAGGTTCTCTTTTGATGTACAACACAGAATACATTTAACGCCGTACTATGACCCAAAAGCTTTACTTAAATTTGTTAGAAGAACACATTGCTTTTGGTCACTTTCATATATGTAATATTGGTCACAAAAGATTCAATATACTTTCATGAAATATTACAACAGATTCAACTTATATCACCTACATTTAAGAAACAGTACCAGCTCTACGATACCTACAGATGTCACTACTAAATTTAACTGTTGCCTTGCCTACGTAGCTCCACTAATATTTAATAAATATCAAGATATATTCAGCAATTCAGGAATTGAAACCACCTGTTTACGTCGATAAATGATGCCTGTATTATTTAAGAGTTGAATGGAAAATTTTTTCAAATGCCAGATAATGAGCGATAACTTGCAATTCCTATAGTAAACATTTGGCAGGAATTATCTTTGTTCATGCGACTGATTAAGGTCATGCTAGTCAGTTGTTAACAACAGGTGATGAGTGTTGATAATTAAATTCTTTCCTGATGTCCAAGTCCAGCGATGTTACTTTTGAAAAAAGAGAGGAATAGTTTAATTAAAGATTCAAAATTACTAGAACTTGATGTGTGAATAAATTCTCTATAGGAATTAGATAAACATTTAACTTGGCTAACTATTGATTACGTAAATTTTTGTACCATACCAATATAAAATCAGGTACTGATGTAAATCGAAGATATCAGATCTGCTCTCTACGATTGAGGAATAATGTACATAAAATTTATAAAATGCCCAAAAATTAATTAGAGTCGATTCCGAAAATTAAAGGGCAACTTATAAAATTTAATTAAAATAGCACCAAGTTAAACTTAGTAAATATCAACTAAAAATTTTATGATAATATTTCAGTTATAATAAATGTAAATATTCTTGTATTAAACTTATTTTCAGTGTCTTAAATGCCACGAAGTATCCATAATTGAGGAATTATCAGTCATAAAATTTATCTAAATGATATTGAATCTAGCATGAAAATGTCATTTCAATTTTAACCGTATTTACAGAACAAGATTATGTCCAGCACAGTTGCGAGCAGTGGTATATTTTTCATATGTTCTCCAGGGACACAAATAGCAACCCCTTATGATTCAAATATTTAACCTTTTCTTACAGGTACAAGGTTAGAGGTTGACAACTGAGCTTTTGTGTTCAGATGCCCTTGTACACTAAGTTGTTTCTACTTTTTCCTATTAGTGCTTTCTCATTAGAAATAATAATTAACAAAGTAGTGGCGTCTTAGCACACCCCTGATAGTCTTTTGAAATAGCCGTGGAAGTTAGAGTTCCAAGTTAGTCCAGAAGATTCCAAAGGTCGTCAATTTAAATGAATTATTTTACAGCTTTTTCGTGGCCTTTGTGAATATAGAGGTGAGTAGTATTTTCTTTGGCAACCACCATGGGTTCAGTGTTTAGACTTGTAATTTTTAGTCCATCTTAGTTCAAAATTATTATAATTACAGTCAAACAGTTTATGGTAATGTTACACGCTACAACTTCTTCACGTCCGGTTATGCTTGACATGACAAGTGTCACATACTGATATATTATAATACCAATAGCACATGTGGATCTAATTCACCCTCAACAAATTCAACCAGTTTCGTGAGTCAGCTATACTCCAGAATAATCTTAGTTTTTCCTTTCCTCTCCTATTTAATTATTCTGGTTAATCGATGCATCGATTCAGGTCTTTATTTCACTCCTCAGCCCCCCCCCATTTCTTAAGGGTTAATTATCCACCACCTTTACTGAATTCCTTACCCATTGGTGTATTTTTTATTTATCAATAAATTCTATTCTATTCTAAGAACTACGGTAGCAGTTTTTGGTATAAAGACTTGTCTTTAATTTATGGTTCCGGGTTGGGACCGTGTCATTTTATAACCCGGAACCATAAATATTTATAATGACTCCGGCCGTGAAAGCCTCAGACAAACCTTGTCTGCTTAAACTGGTGGTGGCATGATAACTGTTCCAGCTGTTACGTTCCACACTTCAGGTGTAAGTTTATCTACACTACCTTGGAGTAAGTATTTATTGTACAATTGATGTGAAAGTGTGAAAGAAGTTGCTTTACCTCATATACATATGCTCAACTTGGATTGAAGGTGGCATATTTATTTTCTTATAAGCGTTCGAGACTGATTATTGTTGTGTTGCTTGTACTGGAAAACTATCATATACATCAATTTGTACACTACAGAATTTGCTTGAAATGAAAATAATGTAATTGTACTTTGTAACTTCAGCCAACCAAATTTATTATTCAGTGGCCCTACTTTATGGAGATAATAATATAAATTAAGGTTTACGATACCATCTCCCACAGCGATATAAAACATACGCTGTATTCAAATACTAGTTTAGAGTAGCCCTTATGTCTATCAAATATGACTATAATTTCCTAAAAAGTTTGAAGTGTACATGGGTAATAAACTATTATTGATGTAATACAGAGCAAGCAAATTTTGAATTGTTTTTATTATTTATGCTGACGATTTATTTTTTTGTTTTTCAGTAATGTGTGGTTTGGGGTATCTGCCATTATCATAAGAACTCTCTTAAGTTGAATTTATGGGATACATCTTATCACAATTTAGCTGGCGTCTATTTGGGTTATCGTTTTACATCGGACCAATCATTGTCGTGGGGGGTCCTTTCTTGGAACACTGCCTATTCACTGCTGCACTAGCCGAGGAATTGCTACCCACCCCCTATGATCCAGCACACTAGTTCTTGTATTTGCCCTTTCTTAAAGTTTTACATATTCTCTTGTAATTATCATGGTTCATATCTCGTTTGGAGCAGTTATAGCATGCAAACCCTTGCTTACTTTAATCCATATCTTTACATAAATCATTTTGTTTCTAACCAATTGCAATTTACAGTTCCATTTATGATTATAAAGATGCCATGCGTACAAGAATAATAGCACAACAACCTATAAATGCTATAAAATTATTCGGCAGATAGCACAACGGGACTGACTGAATAAATTGAAAGCTAAATACATCAAAAACACAAAGGAAAGGCGGGTATTTATAGTGTTACAGTAACTTGTCGAAGAAGGCTCATTACGGGCAATACATTTTTGGCATGTGAAGTATGGTTTGTTATAAACAGAAGTTCCATTTAAACAACTTAATAGTAAAAAAACAAATTTGCTTATGAAAGAATGTTTCTAGATATCTAAAGAGGTTTATTATAAATGAAAGTTCAATATAACCTGGTTCATTATAAGTAGTCTCCACTGTATTACCAAAGCTATGTAACTTCCATTGACACTAGAAGTAGTAAGCAATTTCTTTTATTTTAAATGATGCACCCTGTATTTTATTACATATTTGAAGACTGCTTCTGGAAGAATTAATCATTTGTATAACTATCTTCAATTGTTTTGCTTCTAGTATAACCAGATTTGCCTTGTTCAAAATGCCCTATATACAAAATTCCAAATGTATAGTTTTTGAGATAACTTTACTTAAAAACTCGCCATGCATTGTATATTCCAACCACTATGTGACTATCAGCAGTAGAAAAACTTAACAAAATTTACAAATTCTGCCAATTTTGCTAATGGTCTTTTTCTATTCCTGTTGGCGACTTAATAGTCAATTACGTATTTAGATTTTCTAAATTCTATTATGGTAAAGAGTATCAGTTGTATATAATTTATTAAAAATTAAGTTGCATAAATTATTATAAAATAGTGAGTGAAAATTACTGTTAATGAATTGCCCTACTGTTCTCTTAACCTGCTCATTTCTTCTAACTATCCTCAAGCAAAGAGACAACAATACCCTATTTATTTGGTTTTAGTAAGCTTTACAACTTCTTCTAGGACTAATAGCACACATATTAAACCAACATAATAAAAGACGATAATACCTAAAATGACTGCAACAAATACCATTCCACTACATCCTAATAACCAACGACCAACTGCCTTCTTATATTTTGTTGTAGAATCTGTACTTAATCGAACAGCTACTGTTGCAGAACCTCGTAAACATTTTAACAACTAATAATTAAGCACTTCATTAATGTATTTATTAAGTAAAATGATTACCTTAAATCTGCTAATAAGGGCAGGACTCTTCTTACAATCTTGAAGTAATCCATTACAAATCCCATTTTTAAATATATTTTTAACATTTCCATTTAAAGGCAGTCTTGTTTGTGATAAAATTAAGCGAGAGCTACAACTTCTTGCCAAGCTTAACATTTCTAGTAATTTATAACCTGAAACAAAAGAAAATAAAAAAATCACCACAATACATGGCAATTCATCTCAAAAGTTAATTTATCATTTAACTGTAAATACAGTATTGCTTCGGTGACCTACACATTCTTAAGTAATCAGGACACTCAAAATATCTAGAAAGTTTTGGCAATTTTGCCTTTCAGATCCAGATAATGTATGCTTCAAGAGCTAATATTCACACATAAATTATTTATCGCATGGTGATGACTAATGGGTAACAACACCGAATGATCAAAAATGTGTTTCAAGCTTCAACGGCAATCTTCATTTTGCCTTACGTACATTTCTAATCTTTTGTGATTACATTTAGTTGCGTTTATTTCACGCATCTATTAGGGTAACTACTCTAACCAATTGAATAGAATAATTACTGAATTGGAAGAAAAGAATCCGTCATTATTAGAGAACAAAAATTTATAGGAAGATAAACTAAAATATCGATTTATTTATTTATTTAATTTTCCAACAGTAATAGCCAATAACAGGGCAAAAGTGAAATACACTTAAACGAAGAAAATTAAGATAACAATTAAATATTAACAAGCAAATATAAATAATAACAGTCAAAATAACAATTAAATGTTACAAATTTCAACAGACAGCAGAATCAAAATAGTTACATAGAGCAAAATAAACAATAAGTAGCAACTAACATATTGGGTGTGCAATTAAAGATACCATATTTGGAACAGATATTATTATACAATAAACACATATTCGCAGTTGGTGATTTAAGTACTTAATACATTTGTTCTGGAAAACCGAATGTAAAATGTACGACTAATTCTGATACCTAACCTTGAGACAAATATATATATTTTGGTTAGTAAGTAACTACAATCTATTTGATGAAGTAATTTATATAGAAACTTTAGATTCAATACCAAAGGTTTTAAGCAATATATCATTAGCAAATCCTCTTACTGGATAAACCGAATATACCACAGGAACTTAAAAACTTGCGTTGCACATTTTCAAGAGCATCAATAACACACTGATAGCATGGTGTGCAAGCAATACTGCAATAATCGAGATGAGATCTAACCAGAGAGTAATATAAAATGCATAATGTATCGATGTTCATTAGCTGTTTACAGTGACGTGTTATAAATACCAGCATTTTATAAGAAACATCAATTATTCGAATAATATGTTTAATAAATGTCAATTTTTTATCAAAATATATACCCAAGTCTTTAATTTCGTTGCAGTGATTCAATAACACTGAGTTAATACTGTACCGAAAATTTGTAGGATTTTTTTTCTTGTATAGCTAACTGATTTACATTTATCAATATTCAAATGTAGGCCATTTGATTTGCGCGATACATAAACTCGGTTGAGATTTAACTGCAAATTTACACCATCAGATCTTCACTGGTGCAAAAAATTTTACTTTCACATTGAAGTTGGTGATCCAAGTCAATACAGAATAAAAAAAAAGAATATTATTTGCGAAAAATCAAGCAAAGCACAAACGCAAAGGAGATGTGGCGAGATATTAAACATGCAACTGATGGAAATGCTCATCATCATTAGGTCTTCAGTCCTGGAACTGGTTAGACGCGTGCTATCATTGTTTCCTATTCTGAACTAACCTACACATTTCCCTGAAATTTGTACAGTCTGCATCTATCACTATCTGATCTAGGTCTACATTTACCTCTTTTTTCCTATCTCTGCTTGTAATGTATCCCATACTATTCCCTAAAAATGAGTTAAAACGTATTCTGCCATTATATATCTCCTATCTTTTTTTACAGATATTCTTGTTCCCCTACTATTTCTATAACCTATTTGTTATTAACTTTGTCTGTCCATCCTCATACATCTGAAGCACAGCATTTCAAAAGGTTGCTACAGTTTTTTTGTCTGCTTTTCAGACTGCCCGTATTTCATAGGCATACTGTGTTATGCTCCACACATATGCTTTCAACAATTTTCTTCTTGTTCTATGTTTGTTGTCTTTCATCATAGCCGCTGTTCTTTCTTGTTAGGTGCAGTTCGGTCCCCTTCTATTGTTTGACAATTATATACCCTATTTCTCCGACATTCAGTGGTTGTGAAGAGGGGTAAGCGGCCTGTGGCTGCCAAGAAATGCCATGGGAATGCTACAATTAAAATATTAAAAATGAATATTAATGAGATGGTAGTTAGTAATGAAGCTCACATAGCACAAGGCTTCAATAATTTTATTATCAAAAGTATACAAGATTTGAGTCAATGAAATAGCAAGAAAATGACGAAGTTTGAGCTGAGCGAAAATAATAATGCCGACCATTTTAACCTAAGGACAATTTCAGTCGTGAAATTAAGTAAATTAATTACTCCACTATTACGAAAAAATTCTACTGATGATATAAACAGCAACATTGTTCAAATAAGAAGACTATTTTTACTGCAAAAAATAACTGAAATAATCAATAGGTCAATAGTACCATGCCCCTTTCCGAAGGTGTGGAAAAGGGCAGTAGTGATACCACTGCTAAAGAAATTTTAGAGAAAGTTCTCCATGTGCAGTTGATTGAGTACATAAAGAGAAGAAATTTTGTCTAGAAATCAATCTCAATTTAGAGAAAACCACTCATGCAAAACAGCATTGCAGTTGGTGTTACCAAGAAGGTAGCATACCATAGTGGTTACTGTATTTATAGATTTCAAAAGGACATTTAAAACTATTGACAGAGATATATTACTGCAGAAGCTGCAGGACATCATACTACCTTGAAATGGTGTAACATTTACTTGGCTGATAGATTTTAAACAACTAAGATCAAGGATATATTTTCTGCAGTTGAATATAATAATTTAGAAGTGCCACATGGTACAATACTAGGACCTCTTGTTTTTTGATTCTTTATATAAATAATATCCAAATAGTGCAGAACGATGTCTTCGTTAATGTTTGCCGATTATACGGTAATTGCAGCTCAAGATTCGGATGCCGAAAGAGCCATAACAAAACTAAATATGGTGCTAGTAAAAATTCAAGGATGGTTTGATGAAAATAATTTAATAATCAATACAGATAAATCTAAAGCCATGGTTCTTTAAGTTTGAAATGTCAATCTATCTCCTATAAAGATCAATGGTGAAGTAGTACAGTTTGTGGAGAGCTTTAAATATCTGGGTGTTTATATAGATTATATAGACTTCAATTTAAAAAGCAGTTTGATCTGCTGTTAGATAAATTAACAAAGAAATTCAATTACTTTAGCACAATAAATAACAATTTTAATTTAGAAATTTGGTTATTGTACAAAACGTTAATAAGTCAACATTTTTATTTTTGCCCATCAATAATGTATTTTGCCAATGATAATACACTGAAAAAGTTACAAATATTGCAAAATAGATGTTTGTGAATTATTTTACATTGTAGCAAATATACAAGTGTTGCAAGGATATCAGATTGTTGTCAACTGTTACAGCCCGATTTAGCAATTGTTCTGTACATGGCTTTGTAAAAATATTTCGTGTTTAATAATTGTACAAGAGGTGATGGTAATTATTTGTTTATATAAAATAGGTATATAATTTACAATGAATTTCTAAAGTAGTTTCTGTAGACTATACAAATAGTTTAAATTAATTTCAGTTACGATTCAGGTTTACAATTTTGTAGGGTTACGTCTGTTTAGATTCATCAATGCCATTGTGTTTTAAATTTGTAGCTGAAGTATTGCGCGATGGTTATAATAGGTAATAATGTAGATAGATTAGCTTTTAACAATCAACAGTGGCATCTATAAAATATTTTCATTAAATTCAATTTTCGTTTACCTGTAAGAAATTATATACAGTCTTCTTTACGGAATATTGAGTTTAGAAATAGTTTTTCAGTAGGGTACAAGTTTGTTCCATATTTTATTTCGTATAGAACAATAGTTAAAGTAATTTAAATCCTTCTAAAAATTAACGACGACTATGTGACAGGTGTGGTTTTCAATTCGAATTGTGTTATCAGTTGTTTTCGAAGTGAATGCTCTCTTTGATTTTACACCTTAACAGAGCAGCACGAATGGTTTGGAGCTCTTCCTAATTGTTATTCAAATTTATTATTTGTAAAGTAAGTCATCCATATTAGATATTACGGGATATTATTAGTGGAGTTCTTAGAGTACCATAATAAGTATTTATTATTGTATTTAATGGGATTGTTCCCGATTTGTAATTAACCAATTTCGTGCGAGAGGAGCATGCTTGTAAGTATGGCGGCACGCCATGTGCATTTCCTAATTTAATTTATTTTAGGTACCTTTTTCTTTTTTTATATGTTCATGTATTTGAAATTTTTAACGTTTTGTTCTGGTAATATTTTAATCGTAATTCTGGTTGAATTAACTACATTTAATTTTCGTTACTCGAAAATTTGAGTTTGGTATTAAGGATTTATTGAGTCATCGAGCTAGTTATGAAATTATCTTCTTGGGAAAGTGCTACATAGGGGAGATCCTAATTATCCTCATTCCTATCACCAGGAGCAGAAGAAGTCTTGAGGTTCGTGGAATATCGTAGCTTAACTGCTAAGTTGATCCTGAGCCGAGGTTATTGTACTTACATCAAGGTATTCCACCGAATTAAATCGCGTTTGGTATCGTAATATATATATATATATATATATATATATATATATATATATATATATATATACAGCCTGTTTCAAATTAACTCGGCACCATTGCTAACTTTGTTATTATTAGAGCTATGAGGTTGGTTAAATGAGCAAAGAAGCTTAGTTTTTACAGCTGATTACCATGGACAGCGCAAAAAAATAGCAGAACGTCGCAGTTTCGAGATATTGATCAAAACACTTACTTTTTAAATGGAACACCCTGTATATTTTTAATTTAAATAAAATGGATATAAATTCTCAATAAAATGTCTTATACACTCTTATATCAAAATCCTTAAGATAAAGTAAATATTAACAAATTTGTAATTTAATCAAGGTAGGCGCGGATATTTGAACAGAATTCATTTGTTTAACAAGTTTATGTTATTTCGTGTGTTTATTTGTAGCAGTCAACTTTAAGAAGTATTAATAACATTGTTAAAATGCCTTTTACTCATGAAGAAAAGTATTATATGTTGGAGACTTTTATAATATGTAGAAAAAATAGTACCAGAGCATTAAGTTGCTATCGCGAAAACTTTTCTAATCGAAACTCTCCAGACCGAAGATATTTTCTAATTACAGAACACTTAGAGACAACGAAAATTTGTTTTTGAAGAAAAGAACTAGAAAGAGATTTATAATTAGTGAAAACGTTGAAACAAATGTATTAGCTTATTTTGAAGCATTTCCAAATGATTCTATTAGGGAATTGGTAAAAATAGTAACCTTTCTTTAACAGTCATTTATAGAATATTAAGAAAACAAATTTATTCCTTATAAATATCTTCCTGTGCAAACTTTAGTACCCGGAGATACGGAAAGACGACTTATTTTTTGTCGCTGGTTAGTTGCTTCGTGTAGAGAAAATCCTGGCCTTGTGAAAAGTATAATTTGGAGCGACGAATCAAATTTTTCGAATTCTGGAATGTTTAACCGTAAAAACATGCATAACTGGTTACGCGAAAATCCACTGTTAACTTTCCATCCACAAATAAAGTTTAGTTTAAATGTATGGTGCGGTTTGATTGGTAGTAAAATAGTGGGCCCTTTGTTTTATTACGGATCGCTTACTGGAGCCAGATATATGAACATTATGGAAGAAGTTTTTGAAGAATACCTGAATGAATTAATCTAGAAGATTGCCAAACCATTTACTTCCAGCAAGATGGAGCTCCAGCACATAATTTTCGCGAAGTTGGCGCGATGATGCAAAGACTTTTTGGAGACCGGTGGATAGGAACAAATGGACCTATAAAGTGGCCATCTCGTTCACCAGACTTGTCGCCTTTAAATTTTTTCTTTTGGGGCAACATAAAAAATAACGTTTACGAAAGAAGATATACCAATGTAGCAAAATTAAAAAACAGTATTTGATTAGGTATTAATTCAATTGTCAGTAGGAGTATTGCAAATGCTACAGGGGGTGTTATTAGGCGAGCCTTAATGTGCATTCAAGAAAATGGAGAAATTTTTGAACATTTTATGTAATTTTAGTGTGTTAAATAAATGATTTATTTAAAAGTCACGACTACCTTAATTAAATTACATATTTGTTAATATTTACTTTTTCTTAAGGATTTTGATATAAGAGTGTATAAGACTTTTTGTTAAGAATTTATTTCTCTTTCATTTAATTTAAAAATATACAGGGCGGCGTTCCATTTAAAAAGTAAGTGTTTTGATCAATACCTTGGAGCAGCGTTGTTCAATTACTTTTTTGCGCTGTCCATGGTAATCAGTTCTAAAAACTGAGCTTCTTTGCTCATTTAACCAACCTCATAGCTCCAATAATAACAAAGTTAGCAATGGTGCCGAGTTAATTAAAAACAGGCTGTATATATGATTAATGTTCCCCAAATGCATGCACTTGGCCTTTGATATTTTGTTTATGAAATTTACAAGTTAAATGTTAATAGTGTTTATTAGAAAAGAGTAAAAGGTACCACAGGCCAATTCAAATCTTATTACTTTATATTTTTGTGTACTTTTATAGGGCCGATGGATCCGCTGGGGTATATGAGACTTAGGCTCAGAATAAAGTTAGCCGGTAATAAAACAATACAGTAAAGCAGTGGATAGTGAACAAGATTATTCATCGTGGTGGTGAGTAGAGGTATTTATTCTGCTTCAACTTGGGTAAGCAAGTGGTGGTAATATTAGTAGTTGTCATTATACTGTTGATCTGAGTATTTAAGATATTTAAAGTGTTTATTATTACTTGTTCTAAAGTCATAACAGTATTTATTTTGAAAATATACTAACACCCCTCCCAGGGTGGTAGCAGTAATTTTGGCACCCAACCTTTTTAATTGTTTTACCGTAATTTAAGTGCAATAATAAATTACCACTTTAGGCTTACAATTAAATCCAATTTTAACCAGTGACATATGCCAATTACCTTTTTTAATATATACATTTGTGGTATTAGAGTTATTATTATTTACAAAAAAAAGAATTTTTTTTTTCAAAAATGCAGTTATCAGTAGATCGATTGGTCAAAGAAGAAATAATCTTCGAACTTGTATGTAGAGGTGCTCAACCATCTGAAACATGTAATGTTAAAGATTTACAAAATTTATTAAGAGAACTACTAGAACTAGAAAAGCAGGGCAAATCATTTAAAAGTGAAGTAAAGTTTGTAGCTTCTGAGGAATTAAAAATAGTAGCAGATAAAATAAAATTAGTTGGAACTTGGTTACTAGAACCTCTTACGCAGAGTTCTAGCAGAAAGATTGAAACAAAATTATGTCATGTGTTAAATAGAATTGAGCAAATACATTCTTCTGATAAAAAGGAATTAGAGGAAAAAGCCAAAATATTTTCATTGTTATTAGGTTATATTTCTGAATTTAAAACTAAAATTGACACTTTAAAAATAAACCCAAAGAAGTTTTAGACTTAACATTAAATGATTAAACTTTTAATCCTTCTACTTCGACAGTTGAAACAAAAAATATGGACTCATCCATAACTACAAAAGATACCAGTGATGAAGATTTGACTTTTAAAATGCTAGAGAAGTTAAATTTAGGCAAAGCTTCAAAGTTGAATACTTGGGGACTAAAATTTAATGGGGAAGATGATTCGTTAGGTATAAATGGATTTTTAGAAAGAGTGTTAGAACTAAGCGAGTCTAGAGGAATCACAAAAAATCAGTTATATAGAAGTTTTGTAGAGTTGCTTGAGAGTAAAGCATTAATTTGGTATAGAAGCATAAAAGATAAAATTTTTAATTGGGATGAATTAAGTAACCTAATGAAAAAGAATTTTTACCAAGTGATTACAGTGAAAAATTATGGAATCAAATAAAATCTAGAACACAAGGTGCAAAAGAATCAATAGGAATTTATGTCGCAATAATGAATAATTTGTTTAATAGATTATCGGTAGTAGTAGATGAAAATATGAAATTAAAAATTCTTAGGAAAAATATTTTACCATTTTACCAAAGTCAGTTAGTATTAGTAGAGATTTATTCAGTTGAAAAGTTGATAAATTTATGTCGTAAATTAGAAGAAGCGAGGGAATCTATAACAAATTTTATGCCTCCAGTTAAAGATAAAACAACGGTAGAACCTGATTTATGTTATCATAGTGGGATCAGGAAAACATTAGATAATGTGGAAATTATAAATTCAAATATGAAACCACAAGTATCTTTCCAAAATACAGGGGAAAATACTAAATATAAATTTTATACTGATAAAGTAGGAACATCTAAAGATTCTGATCAACAATTAGAGAGAAATTATTCTACAAGAAGGGAAAGTAGAAGTAGGGATAATAGAAAAAATTCGAATAGTTATAGAAATGATAGTACGGAGTGAAGTAGCAGAAGTTTTAAAAGTAATATGGAAGACTATAGAGTGCAACATCAAAGTAGGAGATCTTTTAGTAAAGACAGAGATGAAACAAAGTGGAAAAAGCAGAAATATAAAAGTCCTAGTAATGACAGAAGTAGACAGAGGAATTTTTCTAATCCAAGAGATCAAAGTTTAACTCGTGGGGAACCAAATTCTTCAAAATTTCAACGGAATATTAGCAGAAGTAGAGAAAAATATACAAATAATTCAAATTTTCGGGAAAATTCCAAACAAAATTTTGCAAACTCAACGAAAATAATATGTAATAAATGTAATTTGGAAAATCATTTATCCAAGCACTGTTTAGCTAAAAAGTGTTATTCTTGTGGAAGAATGGGATACACCAAATTGACTTGTCCTACATGTAATTCGGAAAACTTCCGAAGAAACCGGTTTTAGACCGTGATAAGGTTTCTACAGGATTTGAAACGGTCAATGTAAATTATAATTTTCTTTATCCTAATTGCACAAGTGAGCAGATTAATCACTATAATTATAAAAGTAAACCGATATTAGACTATGTATTGTCACAGGCCGACGAAGGAGAATGTCCTTATGTAACAGTCGAAATTTATGGTTGTAAAATAAATGGATTATTAGATTCAGGAGCTAATCAGATATTTTTAGGAAATACAGGAGTAAACTTAATAAATAATTTAGGATTAAAAATCAAAAAGAGTAATAACATTAAATGCACGGTAGCAAATGCTGAGAATATGGAATGTTCAGGAATTGTAACGTTACCCATACGGTTGAAAAACAAAGTGCAACTATTTGACATTTATATTATTCCACAGTTAAGACACACTTTAGTATTAGGTACCATTTTTTGGATTAAAATGGGATTAGTACCAGATCTTAGGAAAGGCGAATGGAGTTTTAGTTTGGATAACCAAAATACAGAAATAAATTTGCTTCACACATCGGATGATTTAACATTTGAACAAAAATTATCACTAGACAATATTGTGGAAGAATATTTTGATTCAATTAGTCAAGTGAAATTAGGTCGTACTAATTTAGTCCAACACAAAATAGTCACGAACAGCCCTCCCATAAAATCGAGATATTTTCCAGTAAACCCGGTTATGCAAAAAAGAATAGATGACGAGGTTGACAGGATGTTAGAGCTAGGTGTTATAGAAAGGAGCGACTCTAGTTGGAGTTCTCCAATTTTGATGGTTCCAAAAGGGAATAAAGAACATCGATTTTGTGTAGATTTTCGCAAATTAAATGCAGTGACAGAAAAAAATGCTTATCCATTACCATATGTGAGCGCGATTTTAGACAAACTTGGTAACGCCAAATACTTAAGTAGCCTTGACATTGTAAGCGCCTACTGGCAAATTCCGTTAGACAAAGATAGCAAAAAATATACCTCATTTACTATTCCATCAAGGAGAGTATTTCACTTCAACAGATTACCCTTTGGTATTTCACAGGCACCGGCAACATTTCAAGCGCTAGTAGACAAAATTTTTGGCCCAGAACTAGAACCATATTTATTTAAATTTTTAGATGATTTAATAATAGTTACACCAGATTTTGAAAATCATTTGAGAGTTTTAAAAGAAGTATTTAAACGATTACAACAAGCAGGTCTTACTTTAAATAAAGAAACAGGTGAAAAATGCATTGATTTCAGCACCGATTTTATCGTGCCCAAATTTTAAATATCCGTTCACTCTTCAATGTGACGCAAGCTCTTATGGTTTAGGTGCAGTTTTAAGTCAGCACTATGATGGCAAAGAACATGTAATTTGTTATTTATTAGGAGCCTTAACTAAAAATGAAATTAAGTATTCGGTCACAGAGAAGGAATGCTTATCAGTTCTTTGGTCAGTTGAAAAACTGCGTGGTTATTTAGAAAGCATACCCTTTACGATTATCACAGATCATCACAGTCTAGTTTGGCTGAATAATTTTAAAAATACGTCAGGGAGATTAAGTAGATGGGCTTTGAGATTACAGCAATTCGATTTCGAAATTGTACATAGAGCTGGTAAAGATCATATAGTGTCAGATTGTTTAAGCAGAGCGATATCTAGCAAGGAAAGTAAGATTAATCCACAAATTTGTAATATTAATGTAAATAAAAATAATAAAAGGGATGTATGGTATGAAAATATGTGTAAAAATGTATTAAATAAACCCTTAGATTACCCTAATTGGAGAGTAGGAAATAATAAGTTATACAAACACATTATAGATAATTCATTTAATGCTAATGAAATAATTGGAAAATAGTTGTTCCAAAACAGGATCGTTCGGAAATAATAAAGAATAGTAATGATTCTCCACTTGCAGGTCATTTAGGGATATACAAAACGTACCACAGAGTTCTTTCTAGACATTATTGGCCGGGAATGAAATCCGACATTGAAATACATACAAAGATGTAAAACTTGCTGTGAAACAAAACCCGAACAACGGGAAAAAGCAGGGGAAATGGGGTCAAAAGCGAATATTACAAGATGTTGGCAGTACATTACTACAGACATTCTTGGACCTTATCCTCGTAGTATGCACGGGAACAGATTTATACTAGCCATTTGTGATTACTTTAGTAAATTATCTTTGTTTTTCCCAATGCGAACAGCTATGGCAGCAAAAATAACTAAACTAATAGAAGATAATGTATTTTTAATTTTTGGAGTTCCTGAATATCTCAAATCAGATAATGGCGGTCAATATAAAGGTAGAGAGTTTACTAAATTAATGAAGGATTACAATATAAAATTTTTAACTACACCGTTATATTCTCCAGAAAATAACCCGACAGAGATAATAGAACATTTAAAACTATGATTACAGCTTATATCGAACAAAATCAAAAATTTTGGGATAAAAATCTATCTAAACTTGGTTGCGCTTTGCGGACAGCAAAGTCAGAAGTAACTAAAAACACACCCTATTTTGTTAATTTTGGTGGTGAAATGATATTAGATGGTAGACAATGTAAAGATGATGAACAAAAACAATTAATAGAGAACGATAATAATACAACAGAGGATAACGGCAGAATAAGCAAAATTAATAAATTTAAAGAAATTAATCTTTCAATTTTCCTGTTGTATGTGGAATAATAAGTGCAGTTTTTCCTCTTGCTGCCTCGGTTAAGGGTATTTGTAAGTAGCCGTGTGCTAAATTCAACGTAAAGATTTTACCACTCTTCAAATTTTCTAAATGTTCATCCACCGTTGTGATTAGGAAATTTAATTTTACTGTTTGGCGATTTAAAGCACGAAAATCGATAATAATATTCGGTTCTCCTATTTTATTGGTATTTAAAACTACAAGACTCGAATACGCCAAGGGAGTTCCCGTACCAATATCTACCTCTTTCCATTCTTGAAGGATACCTGCAATTATTTTTCTTTTCTTCAAATTGGTGCGATATGGTTTGGCTCAAACAGGTGCCCCTGTATCTCAAATATCCACTTTCATTAAAGTTGTGCAGCCCAACTGTTTTAAATTAAACGGAAAACAGTTGTGGAATTCTAGACATCACTTCAATAATTTCAGTTTAGTAGTCTTTCCAACGCTTGAGTTAATATTTAGCATTTCCAAAGAAATTTGAATTTTATCATAATTTTTCGCAACTGTGCATGAATCAGAAGTTGTATTCGCAGGTAGACGACAGGAAATTTCCTTCACATGAATGTCTTTAAAGGGAAATTCATAATTGTGACCAAATAATAGTTTATCATTAATATGTACATATGTAATGCTCGGATGTTCAGGAACGACCTTCCAACTACAACATCCACTCCTTACGCTGTGTTAGGTACCACATAAAATTTAACATTCTGTATTTTAACACCATCTACTTCTAAGTCAGATTGCACGTAAGCCTCTGCCTTTATGACTGGAACCTGAACACCAAATCCATATAATTCGTCCATGGTTTGATATACGTTTAGAAAATATTTTACCACACTTTCACGCATTGTACAAATAGAACTGCCCATGTCTATTAGTGCCGGTAATTCATGGTTGTTTGCATGTACCACACGTAAAAATTTATCTGGCGAAGTGATGTTATGATGTTGCTCTATAGTCATAACTGACATCAAATTCTTGTCAATACCTGCCTTATGACTGCCTTGACCTTTAATGTCATTAACACGTTCTGGACAATCTTTTGCAATATGTCCATTTTGTTTATAATGAAAACAAGCGTTAAATGCACTCACTTTAGTACACTTTGCAGACATGCCCTTTTTCAGCACAATTATAGCAATGTAAATTATTACTTACGTCAACTTTATTCTTAATACCATTAGAGTTTAGCGTACTATTTGTGTGTTCATTTGGTCCCCAAATATTCGGGTTTATTGCTTATACGAGAACGATTGTCTTGTCGAAACCCTGTCGTTCGACATAAACTTGTTATATGGTGTAGACGTTCATTTTTGCTGTGATGTAGCTCTATTATTAAGCGTGGAATGAGCACTTTATTATATAAACCCACTACAATCTGCTCTTTAATTTCCACGAAAGGCATTTAAGGGCATTACACAATTAGAGTTTTTCATGAAAATAATTCTCAACGTTTTTGCAATCCGTTTGCACTCGCTGTACTATCTTTTTCACAAACTGGTTGTGCTCGATGCAAGGTCAAATCTTGCTGGAAATTATATTACAAATTCATTCCAAGAGGTCAGCCTTGTTCTACATACTTCGTACCAATCTTGAGCCAGTCCTTTCAGATGGATTCGTGTCGATTCAAGCTTTACCGCCTCAAACTATCGGTGTAACAACGCACAACTATTAACACGAGTAAGCCACTCAATAGCTCCATTACCGATTTTTCTCCAAAAATCTGAAATAAATTTATTTAAATCTGGCACCACTTGATAATGTAAATCCATGGTTTCAGACTCCATTTGTTGGTTCGGGTGTAAAGCATTACTAAGCAGTTGCTCTGTGCGGAAACGATTTTGTTCCATCGTTTTAACCATTTGCATCATTACAGCCATTTGTTCTTGAATAATTTTTTTAAAGCCATCTACGGACGACGCTTGCTGTAGTTCAGGAAACGTCTCAATGCCAATTTCCTCTAGTTTAGCATCATTCGACGTGTCCATTATTACACAAAAAAATGTCACCTTTTTGCAGCACCATTAATAGATCGTTATCTATTTTCTCGCACTTCTGAAATGTGAGCTCCCTATCAGGATATGCCTTAAAATAACTCATTTTTAATAGATAAAAATATATTTTCGCCAAAATACAAAAGGCAATATTCAAATCACAATAAACCAAACTGTCCACTCGCTGCCATGCCTTCTCCCCATATTCGCAGGCAACTCGCTCTGAAATATATCTAACATTAAGATGAAAAGTAGTAAATAATGAGAAGCAGAAACAAATCTAGTCTCCACTATCTGAGTTATGAAAACATTAAATTTAGAAGACATAATGAAGTATTTAAATGGAACAAGTTGGGAAATTAGACTAGACATAATAATAATAAAGAAATCCTCGAAATCTAATACTCTGAAAAGTTTTCCCATTTTTGAAACAGGATATTGCCAATCAATTCTATATACTTATATGCATGAAATGAAAATAAACCGCATATTGGAAATGTCAACCTCCCATAGAAAGTGTCGCTATGTGACACTGATATCACTACTAAAGCCTAAACCAATATAAGCAATACATGGAAACATTGCAGCATTTTAGAACAATATATACTTCAGTATTGCTGTTGGCCGGTACTTCTTTCAGTTCGTGTACATTTTCTTTTCTAATATCAGCATCATATGATATGCATATGAGAAGTACAGGTTGATATTAATACCTCTCAGAAAAGTACCATATAAGAATCCATTTCTACTTCTGAAGAATATTGCAAGTTCGGCAATGTATAATTCTTTTTAAAAAACAAAACTTTCCAAATCTTGTAATATTTTAAAACCATTAAGCTATTGAGTGTTGTATTAGTATTGGAAACGGTAAGAAGCTCTCAGTCTATTTTATAACTATACCAGATGTATTTGCATAAAATACAAAAGTAAAATAAATGAAATAAGACATTACATTCATATAAAATGAAGCAAAACATACCTTACATGTATTAATATTTACAAGACAATTCAAAGATAATAAAAACAAACAAATTTGCATACCTTTATGGATAGTTTAACAATAAATTATATATAAACATAAAAATCACAAGGTAATCATGAACAACTATACGTAATCATAGATCATAATATTAAAGGATAAACTATACACAAACAGATAAGAGATAATAAAGGTTATGTTTACATTTAAGTTACTCTATGACTAACCACACGCTAGCGTGCAGGGTTCTGCTCAGTTCGCTTCACGCCAAACCTTTTTTAATAGCTACACCTTTTGAAGAATGACGTCCTCAATCATGCAATGGGATTGTTCAGTTTATATTTTTCAAATGCATAAAATTTCATTAGAATAAGACAAGGTCGTTATAACTTCCTTGACTAGAGAACTTTCAAAACGTAATAACCAACTAACTATATACTAGATGATTTATATACGACATTTTGATATAGACTAACCCCTACGCCCATCACCGATCCTATATATACCCTATAATTAAATAGATGACTCATATTCTGGCGTTTGCTGGAAGCTTTGAGTCTTCTGAAGAATATACTTCGGTTATGCAGCTTGCGTGTTTGACAGGTTGCCTAATAGTTCATAACTCTAGGTTAATTATTTCAAATTTACATGTTAAGTATGGGCACATCAGAATTAGAAAATTATGTTTACTGTTACGGGAAAATTTTTATGCTAATCAAGATTTGAGGATCATCAAGGAGGTGAGCATTGTGTGTAATTTATGTATACTAGGAAAGTATAAAAACTACACTAGTGAAAACATAATAATGACTATTCAGGTAGATGACCCTTTGGACTTAACAGCTGTAGATTATCTAAGCAATTTGATACCTAGTACGAAACGAAACAAACACATTTTGGTCATAGTTAATCTCTTCTCAAAATATACGAGATTGTTCCTACAAAGGATTGTAGTTTATAGGTACCATAGGAAAATTGGAACAATTTATTCAGAAGTGGGAAAATTCAAGAAAATTTTAGCTGACAATGCCACATACTTCAGCAATGCAAGATTTATATTTCACTGGGAAGATCAAAAGATAGGAGTCGTCTTCTGCAGCATTCGGCATTCGCAAGGCAATCCAGCAGAGATTCATACAACAGACATGCAAATTTCAAAGAATGATGTCATTTCAAGATCACAGAAGTTGAGAGAATAATCTCACCAAAGTGGAGAAATACATCTATCATACGCCTCATACGGTTACTAAGGAATCTCCTATTACATTAATGAGAAACATTCATCCGGAGAGATCATGGGATGCTCAGCCTCAAGGTGAAGACTTCGAAATTAGATTAAATACAACCCGAAGGAAGTTACAAGAAAACGCACAATAGTATGTTCGAAAAATGAATCAAAGGGTGAAAAAGAGAACGAAATACAAAGTTGGAGACAAAGTGGTCATTAAAAATTTGAGAGTCGGAAAGAGACATTTGTACACTTGTGCAAAATTACAACTGCCATATGTGGGTCCATATGTGATTGAAAGAGTGATAGGGGATACCACCTATGTGCTGAAAAAGGTGGATCCCGATCAGATTGGGGAAAAATTCCACCTAAATTTAATTTCTCCGTATAATGAAAACTAGTTGAAAATGTATGGTTTGAAAGTAACGTAAGTAGTGAGTAAGTAGTGAGTAGTATAGCCGAGTAGTTGCTGCGGCAACTTTATAAAAATTCTATACCCCATATTTTTTCAAGATTACGATAGTTTAGAAAGTAATGTGCTATAATATGATGAGTTATGTATGATAGTGAAGAGATGAAACTTGTTGAGACCGTGTGTAAATATGGAAAAGTCAGAAATATAGGATAGAAATATTAGATCGTAAATGATAAAATTAGTTATAAATAGCAAGTAGTTAGAAATAAAAATATTAAAATTACTCATATAAGCAGAAAAATAATGCAGACTTTGAATTTTATATTTTGATTTGGAGGAAAATGACGTGATAAGGGATCTCAAGAAGTCATTGACACCCTAACTCTGAAAATAAATCCTACCAAAATATACTAGAATTCTAAAGAAATGAAATTTTACGTAAATTTATGTTACGCCTTGTATAATACAAGCGTACAATTATTCATTGATGTACAATGTAAAAGCACAAAATTGCGCGTGTATAATTAATCACCCTGTATGATATAAACATATTGTAAATAAATAGCAAGTAACGTAAATTGTAAAAATAATTAATTGTAAGTGCTAATGCCGGCAACAAATTCCTTTTATTTTTAAATTACAGTTTATTAATCTGATAAATTATTGCCAGAATAGCATTCAATTCAGGTTATTTTTAATTTATAGATAAATTGAAACATATGCCAATTCTTACAATAATAAAATTAAGACAGATAGTAACAAACATCGGTGTGATTCGGTTCTCTAGTAAATTGTGGCATTACGGTGTGTACGTCAAAATAACCCCTTGCACCCGTCGAAGAGAGTGGGTTCGAAGACCGTGAAATCTCTAAATTGGTGATCCTTGCCTTCCTTCAATGACCATCCTAAATCTCACCCTTTAGACACCTATTTAAAGTGAGCTGCAGATCTTGGTTAAGTTCATTGTTTTACTTTTGTTTGTTCATGTTTAAAAATTACAGTCCACTGTGTCTTAACCGAGCGTTAATAGTAAGATTACAATAAAACGCATTTAAATGCAAACGTAAAAATCGATCGTTTTAAGATAAATACAAAGCCAATAATTTTTTTAAATTATCAATACATTTTTGTTAAAAATGCACTTGATTTGCTGTAAATAGCATAAAAGAGTACAGCTTTACGCATTTAGTTTGAGAAACTTCAACCTCAAAATTAATAAATAATTTTGTGTATTGAAACGAAAGCAAATAATAAATTTTCTAGATTATAAAAAGATGATTCATCGGTATTTAAAAATACGTCAAATTCGTATAACTCATTAATAAGTAAACATTTTATTCCTTGAAGCAGCTTGAACATTGAAAATAAACCGTAAAATTCCTGGAATAACCGATAAATAGTCGATTGCCGTTTGCATTAGTATGCGACGCCGCAATAATAGTATATGTGAAACAAGAACAGATACCACACGTCAAGGATAGCGGGAACGATAATTAGGTAATAAAACGATTTTAGACGTTAATTGAGTTTTCCAAGAACCTTACACATTATGTTTTACACTATTCTAGTAAGCTACTGGAAACTGATAAATTTGTATATAAAGGAAGCATTTATTCATTGGGAGGTGATTCATTCATTAGATTTCATTCTGCCAGCACGAAATCGTATTTAACCGCAAGCTGTTGCTACGTGGAAATAGTATCTGAGTATGCAGTAAGCATATTGTAATTGAATAGTGGTAACGTTAAAATAAATTAAGAAGCGATGTTTTAAACGTAAATTACAACGAAAAATGAAAATTATTAATTACAAGAGGGAAGGTTCTTCAACAAAAAGCTACTTTTAAATATTTTATTAAATAATTGAAGAGGAAGAATGAACCAGAAATGTACTTTGATAACTACTGTTTTAAATGAAGATTTTTTAAATATGGAAAAACTTGTGAGCAGATTTGACGTCAATGTAAAAGAAGATTTTTTACGGGGAACATTTTTGTGGATTCTGCAAGTATGGGTTTTTTGTTATTTGATCTGATACTGTAAAAATTTTCGCTTTTCTATATTTTAATATACAATTGTGAATATTTGTACTTTAGAAGTTCAATAAAAGTTTAATTCACTAATTTATTAGAGACGGGAAAATCCTTTAAAATATTTTACTAACTGAAATAGTTGTGGAAGTGAATTTATGTTTGAGATTCTGTGTCTGCTGTGTTGAGAAGCAAACTATGTAATTTCACGGCAATTAGCGTTCAACGAACGGAGCTTCAAAAACACAACAGATTAATTTGTCGTCCAACTCATGGGGCTTCGGAATGTTATAGCAAAATTTATTTGTAAACATAACAAACCTTTTCGATGCGACACCCGTTTTTGCCCCAAAGGCAATTCATAATAGTAAAAGACAATTATGGCGATATTATTTATTTTGCCATAGTACAGAGATTCCTTCAGAATTATATCAGTATAATAGCTTCGATTAATTCATAGGGTTGTTGGAAACTAATTCGCTCTGACGAAGCCTAAGGAAGTTGAAACTGGCTGGTCAGTGGATGTTTTTTCCCCTTGTGAAGTAATAAAGCTAAAGTTTTGTTAATGGCTATAAAACTATTAGCCCGATTTGTATATGTCAATAAGCTCTTACTATTTTCATAAGAGTTTGTTCACAGATACATCATATTTTTTATATTGTTCTACACAAATGCTTACTGCAGACTGCAAAAAACTTGTCTTTTATTATTATGAATTGCCTTTGGGGCAAGAAACGGGTGTCGCACGAGAAGTTTGTTATGTTTACAAATAAATTTTGCTATAACATTTCGCAAATCCTAAAGGCCAGACTTACTTGTATAGCCATCTATAGAACCACGTTGTAGTTTCGAAACAATTTTTTATTTCCACTCTTAGTAGTGTTGGTGTTTTATCACCTGATGGCGATATTATTTACTTTTGCCATAGTACAAAGATTCCTTCAAAATTATATCAGTATAATATCTTGATTACTTCATAGGGTTGTTGGAAACTAATTCACCAAAGCTTAAGAAAGCTGAAACCGGCCGGTCAGAGGATGTTTCCTCCCTTTGTGAAGTAATAAAGCTATTGCTTTGTTAATTGGCTATAAAACTATTAGCCCGATTTGTATAGGTCAATAAGCTCTTATTATTTTCATAAGAGTTTGTTTACAGATACATCTTATTTATATATATATATATATATATATATATATACATCAGGTAAGTATTTTATGACCTTATTTTATTATATAATATAAGTAATGGGTTTTAGGTCTGCTGGATGATTAATAAGACTCTTTTTTATTACCTAAATTTTCGAATATATTTATATTCTTTTTCAGAGGTATAAATTGAGGATTAAAATATATCTAATGGCATCAGATATATAAATAAAAATAAAAAATGTAAAAGGCTGTTGAAACATATACTAAAATTACTTTGTATATATTAAAAAAAAACATCTTAATATATACAAAGTAATTTTAGTATATGTTTCAACAGCCTTTTACATTTTTTATTTTTATTTATATATCTGATGCCATTACATATATTTTAAACCTCAATTTATACCTCTGAAGAAGAATATAAATATATTCGAAAATTTAGGTAATAAAAAAGAGTCTTATTAATCATCCAGCAGACTTAAAACCCATTACTTATATTATATATATATATATATATATATATATATAAGCAAGTGTGATAAAGAGGCTAGGAGAGACAATTGTAACCCGAATAAAAATAAATAAATAAAAATCACCCAAATAAAAAAAATCGGAAAAAGTGAAATTTCCGCACACTTATTGCCACTACCCTGTATAATACAAGCGTACTTTTTGTTATTAAAAGACAAAGCTTTTACTAATTATATGATTAAATTTTTCGTGTATATATATGAAAACAAATGCGATTAATTTCTTCGTGTATTACTGAAAACGAGTTTTCATTTATAAAATATAAATGTACTTATGTACTGTGCATAAAGATGCATTACATATACTTTATTCGCAATAAAAGCATACTTAATTGCAATTACAAAGCCATTCATTTATTATAAAAATACACCTTCCGCAATTAAAATAAATAATTTTGTGCATAAAACACGTTTTAGTGACCGTAAAACCAGTCTTTTATTACGATTATTAGAATGCAAAATAATTTTAAGATATAAATAAAAAGCATTTTTAAATATTAACCTTAATAGTTTACAAATCTTTATACATTTTTCAAAGCCATAGAGTAATCGGAAGCCTTAATTAGCTAAATTGACTCACGTGTATAAAATAAATTTATTTTTAAATAATTAGTTATTCTGAAAACTTTGCAATTCAGAAACGAGTACGTCAAATCCTAATAAATGCTTTAAACGTCAGTAAATAAATAAAAGAATTCCCGCGACAATTAACAGCCCATAAAATTGATTTTATAGTTTTTTGCATTACTATAAGATAAATGCGACGCGAGCTCAACCCCTTACGTTGAATAAGGACAAGCGGCACTCTTTGCAATGCACGTAAATCACGTAACCTGCAACAAATTGGTTGATAAAGCACGTCATTTTCGGAGAAATGGCATCATTAGGGTTTATCATGTTCCAAACGGAACAAATATTCTAGAATAGAGATAATTTTGATATAAAAGCTGAAACTCGATTAGAAGGAGTCATTCATAAATTCGCGATTTATTTTAAGATGTTAAACATGTTACTTTGAGAAAAATAATTTATTAAGTATGTGGCATTCATACAGTATTTAACATTTAAGAATAAAGAAGAAGAATAAAGGAGTAATTATTAAAAGTAACTCTGTATAAATATGAAACATAAATATTTTTTTAACACCACAAGACAGTTCTGATGCAAAAGAATACGTTGAGTTAATTAATTGAAAAATAGAAGCTGCACGTTAAAACTTAAGATTATAAATGGAGATTTGAAACTGGTAAACTGGGATTTCAACGTCAATTTAGAAAATGGAAGTGGAAGGTATTTAATACCGTTCACGAGTTGGATAATCGCTATTAGATTTCGCAACTATTAATTTTAGATTTCTTTCTTTTTGTAACTGAGATTTGAGTATTTTGTCATTTTATTTTAAGGCAGAATGAATTATTAATTCTATAATAATTTTGTTTTGTAACGCGGATATTTACCCAAAAGCGTTGAGGTCAAAGTTCGAGATATTTTGACTTCAACTAAATAGACTATCTTTCAAGGGTTTTTAGTCAAACACCCTTATAAGCGTGGAAATAAAGAATGGGTAGATTATGCGTCTACTTGTGTTTCTGTGAGTAAACATTAGGTAAGAATTTTGATTATTTTCTGTATAAACTGGAACTGTAAATTGTTTTATAAACTGTTTTGTATGAAAGAAAAATGTTTTTGAATGTATAGATGTTTTTTTGAGATTGCTGTTTTATTTGATTTTGTAAATTCCGCAGTAAAAATTTCCGTTGATCTAGCCAGGCAACGAAAAAAAAAGAAAAAGAAGGTCAGATAATAATTTCAAATTTTAGCTCCCAATTTGTTGTACCGTGTCACAACACTCTTTTAGCGGCGAACCGAAGTTCGGCCGTGTCACAGCACTCTTTTAGCGACGGTTACTGCATTTTTTAGCGGCGCTCCAACTTTGTACCGTTGTAATTTCTGTTACAGTGTAACTTCAACATGCGGCTTTAACGCAGCAATATATATATATATATATATATATATATATATATATCTTAGCGTTATAGATGAAAAACCAAAAACCTAGTACAAAATCGCTCTTTTATCATCCTCAAAACTAAGAACATAAAATTTCAATTAAACTATCTTAGGCACTGTAAACATATATTGCTAAGTATTAACATTATGGAAACAACTATTTTATTGTTAAATGAATTCTTGCTAAAGAATTAAACTTCCAGGTTTAACAATATTCAGTATTTCTTAATAACTAAACTCGCTGTAGAAACTTTTAATTTGAGTGACATATTATATGAGTCATATAAGCAATACAAAAATATTTAAAATCCGAATGTACTAATACTGTATACTATAAAAAACTGTTCATTTGTGATTGTTATTAGATATTATTATTAAAAAACACAAAACACAAATCACTTAACACGCATACCAGAACAGTCTGCAATAGTTTTAGCAACAACTGTTCTGATATGCGTGTTAAGTGATTTGTGATTTTTAATAATAATATCTATTCTTAACAGTAACCTAACCTATCATTGCAGCAACGGCATTTCTGGCGTGAGACGGTCGTTTTTAATTCACTTGGTTTCGGTTGTTAGTTTGTCTATAACTAACTTATCTAAACTATGGTCTATAACATAAAATGCGTTTGAACGTTTGATTATTTGTCGTTTTCATATGTAGTATTATGTAGGTTGCTGGGATCAGAATAATATACAATACTTAATCTTAATTTTAATCCAATTAATCATCGGCCATTTTTAAAAATATAATACTTGGTTCTATATGCTTTTGTCCATGATAATCTCTGTTTTAGGATGTAATAGTAGAACCACTTACCACGTTTTTTTAAGTAGATGACTCTTAACCTCATTTTTGATAAGGTAAACATTAGATCTTCTAGTGTAATATTCCTTGCACAATATTTTTTTGGTTAAACATGTGCATTGGGTTACCTAGCCATGGATAAGAAAAAATTGACAGTGAAAAATTCAAACGTAAAATTAATATTCGAAAAAATGGATTATGGGGAAATTTTGGAGAACACTAGTTTAGCAAAAGTACTTGCTATGGGTTTTAATTCCTTAATTAAAATTATCTGTTTAACTTACAGGCTTGGCTAAATGAGCACCGTAAAGAAGTGTTTTCCTATGTTGATAAAAAAAATGTAGGTTCCAAAGGAGCATCTACAGTCATCACCGATGTCAACACTGGAGAAAATATGTGTACTGTTTATTCCCCTATTAAATCAGATGTAGAAAAAATAATTTTGAGAGCGAAACAACTCAACAGTTGGTTTTCTATGAAACCTGAACAACGAGCAGTTTTGATTAACAGGTATCTTATTGCTATCTTAAAACCAGACAAAAATTAGACATGTGGGTCATTCCGTACAAAACCAACTTAAATATCTCGGTATTCAACCTGACCATTTCAAATAGCAATGAAACTTTCATGGATCATTTTCTCCGACATAAAGAAAATATTAAATTTTTTTTCCCATTGGGTGTTTATGTAATTAATTTTTTAATTTTTGAAAAATCATAGTTTTTGGCTTGCATAAACATTTTCAATCTTAAATTTATCAGATACTACAAGTGCTAGAGAACTGCTTGACCTCTCATTTTAAGGAGAATTTAATAAGCTTAATTTAATATATAACTAACACAATTGATGAAACAAAATTTTTATTTTAAATTTTCAAATAAAAAATTATAAAATTTAAAATTTGTGTTTTTAATATTTTGAGTAAAATATATTTTTTTGGTAATATTATAAGCTTTAGATCCTGAAAATTTTAGATTGGGATATCAATGGAATCAGGAATTGTTCAAATGGTGTAGTTTTAATACTGATTAGAGCTACATTTAACTTAATTGTAAGGTAAAAAAATAAAATACATTAGGTACCTATAAGGTAAATATTTTATATTCTTGTCTGTTACAGATAATAATTTACTAAACTTTCAGATAAATTTAGAGATAGCATGTGAATAAACCGTTTAGACTTGTTTGATTAATGCGCTTCTGTCCACTCTGGCTCATCTTTTGGTTAATTTCCAGTAAGATTTCAGTTGTTGGCAGTGTTCTTAGTATTTCAAATAATAATTAATTTTTACTGGAAAATATGTGTTGGGTTATATGTTTATTAACTATTTCCTGCATCTTTGTGTTTTAAACTACTAGGCTTATCTCCAGTTCAAAAGTACAGTCAGCTATTTTGTCTTAAAGGCCTATCGTTCCAGACTATTTCACCTTTGCTATAACTCTGACAATATAGAATTTTAGTGAAACGCTATGCATTTTCAGAGAAATCCAGTGTAGAAATAGTGACATTTGATGACACTGATGATGATGATCTGGACATTATTGACTTTGCATCATGCCAATACTCAAACAAGTGGTGGTTAGGTTGCGTGTTAAGAATATAAGATGAACTAAAAATGTTTTTTAGAACCACATTGCCCTCTTCTGTCTTTTAAATACGCACAATTTAATAAATACTAGTTGTGAATAAAATTGAGTTACAAAGATTGATCCTACAACAGCTACAGGAAGAATTTATTGACTCGGAGACCAAAAAGGCCAACAAAAAATTATTTGTTAAATTAAAGAAGAACTAACCTGTAGCTATCTTGGCGTAACTACTTCTCTGACTGCCAACTCTTAAAAACCCTAATTAATTTTTACCAGGTAAAACTTTTAGCTTTTTGGAACTGTTCTTTTTTGTTTTATATTTGACTATGTATTAGTAGTTTTGTATGATGAATAATGTAACAAGATTTAGAAACTCGGTCTATTATCATGTAAACACACCAAAACGAGAATTTTTTCATGGTAGCTTTAAGTTTTTGCCATAACTTCTTATCCCATTGAGATCCCACTTTATAAATTTCAGGTTTTTTTAGTATGTAACAAGACTCAAAACATATTTTTTCAAAATTTTTAAGAAATACTCAAAAAATTTTGGAAAAAAGTTTTATTTCTTTGGTAGTTTTTATTCTTTATCCAAGATAGTCAAGGGGTATATCAAATTAAACCTTATGGAATTATCTTTAAAATGAGGGTTCAAGCAGCTCTCTACGACTTATAGAATCGAAGTTAATCAAGATTGAAAATGTCAGTGCAAAGAAAAAAGTTGTTTTTATGCAAATTTTAAAAATGAATTACATCAAAACCTAATAAGTTGTAGTTTTCTAAAAATATATTTTAATTTAGACGTTTTGGGAGAACGGTTCCTGAAAGTTTCAAAGTGCTCGTAGTAGGTTCAGGTTGGTCAAGTGGTTGGTTTGGTATGGAATGACCTATCTACATACTGTATACTTCTATCTGCAGATCTAGCAAACCTAAGAGTTTTCCTATATGTAAAGGATGTTGCGAGTTAATCTGTCGATTGAGCGTCTTTGGGATTGACAAAACTGACATCTTTAGAGATGTGTCCATTTAAGGGAAAAAGGACACATAAAGTGAAACATTGCATTCCCTTTAATTTTGGGTGTATTAGTGTAAGATTTGAAATGATCATTTAGGCTTTAACCTTAATGATCATTTCAAATTGAACTAATAATGGAAAGATGGAAATTTTAAGGTCCCAGACAGGTTTCGAACCTGTACCTTTGGCTTTTGCGGCGGTGAGTTTTCCAATTATGCTACTGGGACTAGTGATGCGAATTGGAAAATTAGACAAATCTTAATTATGTATATAACCATTCTTTAACGTAACTTTCAATTATGTTTGGCATTTTTTCAATCATATCGGACAGTATCAATTTTTTGACTTGTCATATATGTACAGGGAGCGATGTTCAAATTCACGTCTGTGAAACCAACTATTAATTACAAATAATAGTAATTGCACAAGACAAACTGATTTTCAACGTTATATTGAATTTGAGCATTGCCTCCTGTCTATATCTGAAAGTCAAGAATACTTGACGCTGTCGGATATAATTGACAAAAATGCCCAACATAATTGAAAGTTAGGTTGATGTGTGGTTGCATACATAATTTAGATTTGTATATCTTTCCAATTGTATTCACTTGTCTGGTTGATGCAATTGGTTAGTGGATTATTGTCAAAGCCGAAGATATAGGTTTGAATCCTGTCTGGGACCTTATATTTTCCATCTTTCAATCGCTAGCTCGATTTGAAATGATCAACTAGGCTTTGCATAAAAGTCTAATTTATTATTTCATCTTATTAACTAATATAACATGGAAATTCAGTTTGCCTTGTGCAATTATTAATATACTGGGTGGCATTAGTTTTGTCGTTAATTTAAAGAGGGCATAGAGACCGACAAGACAAACAAAAATTGTTAATCAACCTGTGGTCTAAAACACAAAAAGTATCCAAATTGTTTTAGAACCAGTGCAGTGTGAGCTAGGTCATGAATCAATTATACAATAACGTCATCCTTTAGAGTCGACCCAACAAAGTTGTGACATTCTGCAAACATAAATTAGTGAAATACAGTGCATTTTAGCTTTTATACTGTCATAGTAAATAATCAAGTGCACGTTCCACTAACATACGGCTAAGATTCTAATAGACCACAAATACATTACATCCCTCCACACCAAGCTGTGAGACACACTGTCGTAACAAGAGAAGCAAACATTATACATTCAATCTACTAGGTGGTTTAATGTTTTTGCACAACCTACTCTTAATATAAGATTCAAAATTTAATTTTTGTCATACATCTTCTGTCATGACATCAGTTTTATCCGATACACTTTCACTAGAAAATATTTATGGTTCCGGGTTGGAACTGTCATTTTTTTACATTAAGGAACCATAAATATTTATAATGACTCTGGCCGTGAAAGCCTCCGACAATATCACTTTCACTACGTTCTACGTCTGGCACAAACGAATGCACTTCCTCTTCCATAGTGTCTGTGTCGCACTTCACTTGCTCGATAATGACTGTCTATCACTACTGTAGGTAAGAACATATTCGTACTAGGCATAATATTCACCACTTCTTTTTCAGGATTTGGTATTGTAGATGGCATCTTAATATCGTCTACTTTGTCTATAAAAATCACCAACTTTAATAATTTGATCCAGGTGCCTCTTCCATACAAGATCGGTGTCACAAATGGGTGAACAAACAATGTTGTGACCCTAACTTTTTAACAATAGTATATTTTGTCCACTTTGACTTAATTGATCTGTAATATGTTGCATAAACTATCTCCCTTTCCCCTAATTGTAACATACGGTTTGCCTTATGATACTTAATTTGACATTCCCTTATTTTAAGAGTTTAAGGTGTTGTCAGTAAATCAACATGGGTTTTCAACTTACGGAAGAACATGAGCTTGGATGGAGTCTAACCTGTTGAGGTGTGTTTCGATAAGAAAACAGATATTTGCTTACGAGTGCCCCTGTGCTAAATTTAGGAACAGCATTATTTTAATACTTATCGTCTAGTAACTTTTCAAAAGCATACTTAAAAGTTTCTACAAAATTCTTTGCAGCACCAGTCGTCGAACTGTGACACCGCGATTCATTGTCTAAAATAATGGTGTTGGGCAACCCAAACCTAGCAAAACAATCTCTAAGTTTGTCAATTGTACCTTCAGTATCAGTTCAGGCTATTTCATATATCTCCGACCACTTCGAATAAGGGTCTGTTATTATAAAATACATTTTCCCTTGAACAGGACCAAGGAAATCAATATGAATTCGGTCAAACACGTGTATTCCCTCTTCAAACTTCACTAAAGAAGCTCTCGGTGGATTAACTGCTGCTCTTACCAGCTTCAGCATAGTTTCAATATCCGAGTCTAGCCCTGGTCACCACATATATTGTCATGCTAATGCTTTCATGCGCACCACAACATTGTGTGTATCGTGTAATTCCAATAACATTTGTTGTTGAAACCTCGGAGGAATCACTACTCTGTACCCTCAAATAAGCACATTGTTATCGCACTTGTTTTAATGACATACCTGAAAAGCATTTGGCATGGTCTGGCACTACCTTTGGCCAGCCGTCTCGTACATATCTATAAACGTACTCAAGTTAGTATCTCTACAGATTTCTTTCCTTATGTCACCAGAAGAAATAGGTAACTTATCTTCAACAAAGAAATTGTAATAATTGCACTCATCTTCTATCTTACGTGCTTTGTTTAGCAGAAAATCCTGTCTGCTGTTCCATTTTCAGAACCTTTAATATATTTCAGTATATAATCAAATCCACTTAAAAATAAGACCCATCTTTGCAGTCTACCTGTTGCCATTTGTGGAATACCCTTCCTTTCGCCAAAAAGTGCTCAATACGGCCCATTGTCTGACTGTTGCGTGATTGTTGTTGGCATTATAGGGTCTTTGTGGTTGTTAGCTCTACAGGGGATTGTACATCAACGACTTTCCAATCTGCTTGATTCGAAGATGATGTGAAAGTGAGCAGATTTAGAAAATTACTTGCAAAGACAGTCCGAGCGGTAGAAGTCTTATCAGAACAACGGTTTAATGCCCATGCGTCGTGTGTATGAAACAAGTTGAAAACCATGAGGTATTTCTTGAACAATAAGGTGTTTACATGGGCTTTTGGAAGATTAAATTAATATTTATGACTTAACAAACCAAATATCAAAACAGCTAAATGGTTTTCTACTTAATTATGGGTATAAAATGTTGAACTTAGCCCTGTAATCGAACCAATGTAGAAAATAACAATTTGCACGTTGTTTACCATATCGGACCAGGGACTTGTTAAAAATAGAGAATCTACCTAATTTTGCAAACATTCTTGGTGAAGTTTTCAACTTTTTTTGTTTCCTCTTGCCTTTATACTTCTAAGTTGTTTCACTAGCAATTGTTTTCTTTACAAACAAAAATTGTTACATTATCTAATTGAAATGACATCATGTTGTATCATGACAATATTTGGTATTATATTTCCATGAATTTGTGACAAAAAATCAGCTTACGATTAGAATTTTTTGTGTTTTCTCCATACTCTTGCAATACCCTCCTTTCAGATTACTATCTTTCCAGTCTGTGCAAAATTTGTTTAAGACAATCAAATTGTGTTAGGCAGACTTTTTTCTTTTTACGAGAGGAATTTCTCAAGTACCTGATGAACGGAAAATGATCATTATTCAAGATGGAAACTATCTTGTTCAATAAATGTTTATACAATTGTCATACCTTATTTAAGATGTCACGAGTAAAATGAGCATTAAGTGAATAAATTTAGAGAGACTGTGAAGGGAGGGAACCCCATAACAACATAAGTGTGCATCGGTTAGGTGCAGTGGTGGGGAACTAGGTTTCTATCAAAAAATTTAAATGAAAATACGAAAAATTTGAAATAAAAAATATAAGGGAATAAAAATAATAATTAAAAGAGCTGAAATAGAAAAACTATGTTACACTATCACATCCTGAAAGACTTTTTCTACTTGTCATAGTTGAGAGGTGTCAAACAGTCTATCACAGCAATCCCTTGTGGCATTATCTTTACATGGAAGACGGTTATCCCGCATAGACCTCCCTTTTCTAAATTTTATCACATTTCGTTAAGATATCTTAAAACACTTCTTAAATTTTGGTCATAATTAAATAAAATTGAAAAATAAAATGCTTTCCAAATACAATTCCATCAGTGGGGTAGCTGGATATTCTTTATGTGTGTATTTATCTAGATTTTAAATAAATTCAAATAAAATTCTACCTAAACTTAAAACCTATATTAGCATTAAATAATTTCAATGTACACACAAGTATACTTAAACAACTTTGTTTCTTAACCTCCTCTGACCAGGTATTGCTTAAAGAATAAAATTCCAAAGAGGCCTTAAATCTAATTCATCAACAAGGCTATTTTCACTTCAAATTTGTGTTTCCAATATTATATTATATGATATTTATAAATATCAATATCTGGAAATTTGCTAATAACAAACATTGCAAATAGTTAAATACCAATAATTTTACTTTTTCGATCCATATGTACATTATAAGAAAGTATAAACATAAGAGTTTATAATATTACTCACTGTTTACATTCCAATCTTAAAACTTTCACATTTTCCAGAGATCATCAGCATTACAATTTCCTATTTTAAAAAAAACAGCTCCCTTGACACATACTGCCCACTTGTTAGAGCTATCTTCACAGGTAGCCGTTTTATTTTGGCATGTACGAGTTTTCAAAATTTCACGCATGGGAAAAATATTCTTTACAAAGCTGTAAGCGAAGTTCCACGAAAGCTTGTGCACCATTTTAAATTTTGAAGACAAAGTTACATACTTGAAGCTAGTTTTGCTTAACATTAATGTTTCCCTTATTCTCATACCAGCCCCCAACAGCACGTCCTTTTGCCTTGTATAACTATATTTTGATGTTGTCTAATTAACTACTCATGGATAATTAATTTGTTTCTTTCTGCCGTATGTCTAACTACTGTATATTCTCCCATTATATAATTTCGTTCTCATGATGTAATATATTTTAATTTATGCTTATGTACAAGATTATTGTCCTGTTACTTTATGTGTAATGTGCATTATGTTGTAATATGGCACTTCTTTCCTGTCCTTGGTGGTCGAAACAAAGGATTTCAGTCTTTTGTAAATTATCTGGACCGTGAAAGTACATACGAGGCGTTTTGCAATATTGAGATATGTTTTAATTTGTAGTTTTAAATGTCATCATATTGGATTATTACATCACAATGTATTTAAAAAAACAATTTTATACTTTATTACCTGAATTAATAGAAATAAAATTTGAAATATCCTATTTAATTAAGAATAAATATTTGTTAAATCTATTATATATGATGCATCTGTATTATTTTGTTTATTCATATTCACCGCATTTTCTTTCCTCATCTAATTTATAACTAGCGTAATGCAACACGTTACAAGATTTTTCTTTAAAACCCAACCTTCTGGATGACACAATATATGTGTCTACTGAAAGTAATTCAATTGTGTTTGCTTTTGAGAATTCGTAATACATGCATATCTTATTGTGAATTTAATTAAATACTATGAACACTGTTTCCAATAATTCGTAAAGTTGTTTATGTTTTTTGAGTGTATTATTTCTAATTGCATTGTGACTATTAAAAATTTGTTTTTTAGTGACTTGAATAAATGCTTTAGGTTGAGAAATATAATTATAGGCCCCCACACATGAGTGTGGTCTTGCATTGGAAAGATTCTTGTCTTGCTTGAAGCAGCAAGGATTTCTCCTGCACACCATATGGTGTGAATGTGTCAAGTTATGCTACAGGTTATATGCAATATTGATAGCAATTCGGAAGTTGTTGTTTTCACATTATATATTTACATATTTATTGACCGTTATATATTATTTTGTTAAAAAATTATTGTGTGCAATTCCGATAAATTCGAATGCTACTATCAGTTAGTGTTCACCACCAAACTTATGAAATAAATTGGCAATCAAAATCATATCATACTAAGAACAATACTTTATATTGTGCAGAATATCATGATTTTAGAAATACCACTGAATTTGGTAAAATAAGGTATATATTTAGAAAAATAATAGAAGGGGAACCGAGCTGTATCTAACAGGGAAAGCGCAGTGGCTAGGTTTGAAGACAACAAACATGAAACAAGGAAAAAATTGTTGAAAGCATGTGTAGAGCACAGCACTGTATGGCTATGAAATAGGGACAGTAGGCGAGGCAGACAGGAAAAAGTAGAAGTCTTTTGGAATGTGACGTTTCAGATGTATGATGTTGACAGACAAAGCTAATAACACACATGTTTTAAAAATAGTAGGGGAAGAAAGATACCTGGAGAAAACAAAAAAAAAGAAAAATATGAGAAATGGGAGGACAGGACATGCTGTAACATTTGGGAAATAGTGCGTGATATATTACAAGCAGGGATAAGAAAAAGAGAGGTAAAAGCAGACCTAGACCAGCCTATTGCGTGCAGATAGTAAAAGATGTAGGCTATTAGAATTTCAGGAAAACGCATAAGTTAGCTCAGAATAGGAAACAACAGAAGTATGGGTCTAACAAGTTCCAGAACTGAAGACCTAATGATGATTTAAAAATACAAAATATGATGGTATAAATCATTACATAGCTTCTATTGACTGGGAATCAATTTGGTCTACGGTCAACTTTTGTGTATAGTTTTTGTACTTGGTAATATATCTGTGCTTCAGCCTGTTTATACCACTGAAGAAATTTAAAAGCTCAAATTATCTTAAATGGTTTAATTCAAAATTGTGTGACATACTATTGAAGAAGAAAATAGCTCATAAGAAATTAAGGTCACTGGACAGTATGCAGTTTATAACACCTTTAGCAGTTTACGTTTAAGATATAATATACTTTCAAACAAATTTTGGGGCTCCTTGGTGGCCAAGAAAATTCATTGCCATGACCAATCCACCGATGTGGAAAGACGTCTAAATATTTGCATACCGATGGAGAGAAATTTGCAGAGGCTCCATCTTGCATAAACCACATATCTGCCCTCAAATTAAGTGGTACTTCTTTAAACAAACGTTTAAATTTTCTTGAAGAAAATTTATATAAAGTGCACCATTTAGAGAGGATGGCAGTTGAAAAGGCCCAATAAAAAAAATTGAAATAATACCACACCAAACAGTGAAGTTAAATTCATGTTGAAAATGTCTTTCTTTTATGGCATGGGGGTTTCTGAATCCCCACAAGTAATTGCTTTGCTAGTTGGAAACTCCACGGCGAGTAAACGTTGCCTCCTCAGTAAAGAAAATCTTATTCAAAAAATTAAGATCCACATTTTGCTGCTCCTGTAGAAACTGAGGAAAATGGAGGCGAGCTGGAAGATCTTGCTGCAACAAATTCTGAACTGCAGTAAAGTGGATTGGAGGAAGCTTTTCTGTTGTAAAAATTCTCCAAATCGATGAATAACTTATGCCCATTGCTGCACTTAGACGGCGGGTAATTATATCTGGATTTTCGTACACTCTAACCAAAACCCCCTCTTCTTGCTCAACTGAGATAGTTTTTGGAGCGTTATTTTGGGATGAAATGAATCCTTCTCTCCTAAACAATTGTACAGGTTTCGAAACAGTTTATGATACGGTGTTCTTATTTGGGGCTACAACTGAGTATATTTTCGGGTCTCAGCATGTCCATTGAAATTTGTTTGTGCTAAAACACACCGTATCTCTCATCTCACTATTGGTGTGCAATTTTTTAAAGTGGAAGAAATTCAAGCAGAAGGTTAAAGGAAACACCGAGTTGATACTTTAAATATCCTCATTGATTCATTAAATAAAAACAACGACAGATCATAATGAAGACTCAGATGGTAAACTAAGCCTACTAAAATATTATTATTTTTGGTGTGATATCCAACTAATAAGAATTAAAACAAAATTTGAATTAAACGGATTTTTCTTGAAAACATTGTATTTATGCCAATAAATGTTTTGGTCTATAGTTCAGAGTATAATAGAATTTAGTTAAATTGTTAGATAAATATACGGTCACTTGCAAATCCCACAGTATGCAGGTGACAAGATATATCCGTGTTTACCCGACTGATTAAGGTTGTTAATGCAGTCGATTGTCAACCGTCATCGTGCCCTTTCCCAGAATTATCTTTGTTTCCTGACCTTACCGAATGTTCTGGTAAATGGATGGATGCATCGATTCAGGTGAGTGTTTATTTCTCATATATATATATATATATATATATATATATATATATATATATATATATATCCAAAAATACAAATTCTTATAAATCCGCCAAAACATTTGTGGTTAACAATCCTAAACCTAAATATACAGGAAATTGTCTATTTTGCGAAAAGGAGTGTCATTTGTTGAAAGATTCTTTAGTATTCAAATCTAGTAATCACGAATCCAAATACAAGTTCACCAGAAACCAAAATATGTGCCTAAATTGCTTTTCAAATAAACATAAGGTGCAAAATTGTCCTTCCAACTTTAGTTGTTTGAAATGCAAAGCCCTACACCACACCACTCTATTACATAGAGACTTCGAAAATACAAGTGAACCTTGTACTTTTCAAGTTGCTACGGCACCTGAGAACGCCATTCCTAGCATGAACGCAAATGTGAGTGCTAGAACTATGTGCTCCCAAACCAAAATCACTTCAAGTGATCATTCCAAAATTGTTTTATTAAGCACAGCTCTAGTTACCGAGTTTGACAAATGGGGAAAGGAACAAACTTTGCGTTTCCTAATTGATAACGCTTCTACAGCCAATTTAACTTTTGAAAATAGTCAAAGTTTAGGCCTATCTTATGCCAAAGCCGCGTCGTTCAATGTATTAGGTATTGGTGGTACAGTAAAACCCCTCAAAGGTCGAACGAGTCTGAAAATATATTCTAAACAAGACCACAAAGTAGCATTTTCTATAGAAGTTTTATTAATTGATCAAATTTTTGTCTCGAAGGGGAAATTGTACAACGCTATGTTCAGATAATACAACAAATTTTGTAGGTGCCAAAAGGAGATTAGATGATGTTTATGATTTTGTCCATACCACTGCATTTAAAAATGTTTTTCAGAAGGAATTAAATATAAATAAAATTTGTTGGAAATTTAACCCACCTAGCACCCCACATTTTGGCGGGATCTGGGAATCCCAAATAAAATGTGTGAAAACTCATTTATCCCGTATCATTGGTCAACAGCATCAACCATATGAGGAGTTCTACACAGTTTTATGTCAGATAGAATCACATTGTGGTCCGATTTTGTTTAATTTGTTTATTAACGATATACCAGAAACGGTCTCCTATTCTATACTATATATGCTGATGATGTGAAAATTTTCAAATCTATAGAATCCTATGAAGATGCGGAGTTGATTCAGTTGGACATTTTGAAAACGAACTCTTGGTGCAAGGCATATATAATGAAACTTAATGTGAAAAATGTTTTGTGATAACTTATTCAAAGGCATATTTACCATAAGGCATATTTACCATAACCACAGTTTAAATAATTGTACTTTAAATAGAGTTGAAATTATAAAAGATCTTGGAATATGAGTGGACAGTAGGATAACGTTTCAAAATAATATACAAGGCATAATGATTAAATCTATGCAAACTCTGAGGATTGTTAACAAATTTCTAAGGATTTTTCAGTTTATATTTTGAAGAGTTTATATTGTTCACTTATACAATCAGTAACTGAATATGGTGCGATTATTTGGAATTCATTGTACTTCATTCAAATTAGGAATATTGAAACAATTCAGAGAAAATGTGCAAGATATTGTTCGTAAAAAAATGAAAATAAAACGAGGGAAATATAATTATTCGGAAATGCTATCTCTCCTAAATATGGAAACCCGATGAATACATATTGACTTGAAATATTTTTATCCACTCATAGCAGGTAGTATAAATTTAAGCGTGCCTATTGTAGAGGTTATTTTCACTGCCAAAAATATGATAGACATCATAAATGTTCGTTTGCTGCTTTTCATCATACAAACTATGGTAACGTTTCTCCCACGTCAAGAATTTTAATTGTCGGAAATATGTATAATAAACAGTTTTATTTAACTCGTCTTATGTAAGCCTTAAAAAATCATTACGTTGACACATAACTTAAATTATTTGGAGTGTGATTTATAATTAATCTGTAATTAATTTTAATTCACGTTATATTATAGTACTTTTATTTTTATATATAACGAGGTTATCTCGCACCATGGTTAAATAAATGAAAAATCTTCGGCTTTCTTTATTAAGTTTCCTTTTAACTGACTTCTTTTATGTTTTGTGCAAGCTATATGTGTTGTTGGTGTCTACCAAAGTTCCAGAAGTCATCGTGCAAATTTATTCATGTATTCTCTGATATTTTATTATAACATTTGAGTTTGCAATTGTAGGCAGGCAACAAGGGATGCTTTAGTTTAGTATGTGCCATTTAAACCCGAAGCTTACGCTTCATTGTTTTAGGTTTTTTACCCTTACCGATATTTTGCACTTTTCCTTGTGTTTTGCTTTCTTCTGTTTTATCTGAAACACTAGATTCCTCTACTTCTGCTGTTAGTTCGTAGTTAAAATCAAAATCGTGGCAACCAATTACCAAAATCATTAAAATGAATATTTCCATTATTGTTAGAAGTACTTAAGGAATTAATTGTACCATTAAGCAATTTAACTTGGTCTAAATCTGTAAACAGATTATTATGTTGAAGCAATAAAACAAATAATAAGCATATAAGTCTCTGTATTGCATAAAAATATGGGCACCTCATGTTCAAATGTGCAGTAAGAGTACCAGAACCTGCACTGGAATCACTGCAGCAGCCATTTACTTCACTTAAGGTTAAACTGACAGGACTTTGGGGAGTAAGCTGTAATATATGCACGTTTAGCTATTGATAATACAAATACAATAAATATATTACGTTTGTTACATCTTCTAAAAGTATAATATTTTCTGTAGGGTTGACGACAACGTTTTAGTCCTTAAGGTTATTAAATCGCCAACCTGATAATTTCCTTTTGATTGCAAAACATTTCCATCAATATATAATGTTCAAAGGATCCAAAGGGCATTTGTATAAGTCCGCATTTGGCTCGTTCTTGAAGTTGGCTAGAGCTATAGTCCAAGTATTTTTTTTGATCTAGATAGCATCGTGTAATTACATGCACATTGATATCTAAATTCACAACACAACAAATTGCAGTATGCCACAAAAATGAACTGAATGCGAGCATAAATGTAATAAAGAGGCCAAGTTGTTTATCAACGACAGAAAAATAACAGACAAACTTTCATTCAGTTTTTTTTTTATCAATTGTAATGCGTTCTTCATAATACACTAATATCTCTGTAGGCAGTATACATTCTTTTTTCTTTGTATGTTTTTTATGGCTGAAAATCATTTTTATGATTCACAAAGGTGGAAAGATGTAAGAGAAGAATATATTATTTTTGCTTAAGAATACCAATTTATATTTTAATGTTAGTAGTCGTACATGTAAGTTTGATTGTACTCTGTGCTTCTACTGGAACTTACAGCTTTTAGAACATACAATATTTAAAAAACTACTGTGATTTTTATAGGGTTTATACGTAAGGTTTATACGTAAATGTATAAAAACTAAAAATGTAAATGTTGCAGATACACATTTTTTCCTTTGCACAGTAGACTTGGATAGTATTACTATCCAATCAGATAGCAGTTGGAAAAATATTTGTAATTTAAATTGTATATACATTAAGAAATAATCATATTATAGAGTAGGAGTATATAGTTTAATTCTACCATATTATTTCTACTATTTTTACAGATTGGCCAACGAAATATACAACAATTCTGTCTTATTATGTCAGTTGGAAATATGTCTACGAGGTATTTCTAGTGTAGATACAAAGACAAAGGTGCTTCCATTGCTGATTGATTATTTGCAGTACTATAGCAGTTGGGCAGTTAATACAGAGTTTACACATGATATAGGTTAGATTCTCTTTTGATGATAATAGTAGTTAAGGTCATTTAAATTTCAAATATTATAATTATAGGAATGTTGCTAATGAATAAATTACTAAGTGAACGTTTTGGTAAAATATAAGTAAATGCTTACTTTTGAAATAGGTTTTACATTACTTTAGAATCATAATTACTATTTTGTTAGGTTGCTTAAAAGACACACAGGATTTGAAAGTGACATTTGCATGTCACATGTTGTATGTCTTTTTTCAAATGATGAAATAAAATTCTTTCATCACCAAATATTGTTGAAAAATTCATCCCAGTAATTATTGGTAGGATTAAGTAGCTTACATTTTGATGGTTACCATGAGAACAAAACATATGCATTTATTGCACCTTTCTACATTTTTACTGCCATTAGTATTCGTATAGTTGAAAGCACTTTAGGTAGTTGATTTTGTCATAATCAATTTATAAATGTTGATGATTTATGTGTTTGTTGATCATCCACAGAGAAGGCTTTTAACCACCAATATTAACCACAGTGAAATAAGACATAATAGATAACACTCGTAACAGGATTAATATTAAATACTTTCACATTTTATTGTATTCACCCACACACACATACACGAGCACACACACACATTCACGCAAGCACACACATGCATGCACCCACACATATGCGCATACGTACACATACATGCACCTACACGTATCTACACACATGCACGCACGCACACACAGACAGACACACACACATGCACATGTATGCATGCATGCATGCATGCACGCACGCACGCACACACACCACACACACTACACATGCACGCATGCTCGCATGATGCACGTAAGCACGCACCCATGTAGGCACGCACCCACACACACACACACACTCCATGGACGTTCGAAAGAATACAGGCATCAATGAGAAGAAGAGTGAGCACATGTATAAGGGCTGGAGGAGGCCACTTTCAACATTTACTTTAACATAATTTCTTTGTTATAGTTAGTATTTAGGTTTTTGGATTGTAATTTTTTTGTATTGTAAATACTTGCTATGTCGCACAAAATAGCTTCGTATTATTTTCCTAAATAATGGTCACATATACGAAAAAACTGCTAGAGACCAAAAACTTTCTAAGCAAAACAGAAAATTCATTTTGTGTTTTAAAATCTACCAGCGGCACACCTTAAAAATTCCAGTCAACCCAGTGTGTACATAATGGATAATTGCACATGGCAAGTTGATTAAATATTAAGGTATTAGTTAATAAGATGAAATAATAACTTAGACTTTTTTATGCAAAGCCTAAATGATGATTTCAAAGCAAGCTAGTAATTGAAAGATGGAAAATATAAGGTTTCGGACAGGATTCGAATCTGGATCTTTGGCTTTCGCGGCTGACACTATTGCGCTCCAGTGAACCCTCCAGTAAACCCTAGGCAAGGAAATAAAGTTTTAAAACACTTACGTCGATCTTGACTGGGCATCGATGACCTCAGAGGTAGTTCTCTCTCGGCTCTTGTCCTGTTGTGTTGTAGATTCGCTGCTGCTGCTGGTAGGGTTTCGTTGACGAGATGATAATGATGGGCTTTAAGGGTTGGAATGGAACAAACGCCAGCACTACCTGGAAGTCGGTACGATAAGTCTATCGAACTAAGCCGCTGGTCTCGCCTTAAATGTCTCTCCTCTCCAACCGAGATCGGCCCACTTCCGCCCGTGCTCATGGTAAGACGAACTTCTTCTCACAACAGAATCCTATGTCGGCACTTACAATTGCAAAGATAAGCAACTGACGTCAAGACCCGTGTGAATGCTAATAATCCTGGGTTTTCACAGCATCAATAAAATTGTACTATTCAACTGAAATTTTTCCGAATTCTACAAAAAGTCCCTAACTCTGAATTAATGAACCTAATTTTTAGCTTTAAAATAAAGCGTAACAATGCATTTACCAATTACGCTACCAAGACGGGTGGAAACTTATACAAATCTAAATCATGTACGTAGCCATATATCGACCTAACTTTCAATTATGTTTGGCATTTTTTCAATCATATCTGACAGTGTCAAGTTTTTGACATCCATTTTCTATAGTTCATTGTGAATGTTCTACATTAGCCGGATCCATCTGCACCTTTATTTTTTTAGTAAACTTATTACCGTATATCAGAATTACATACATTGTTGTTTTAAGTGCCTTGGAACTGATAAGTATAATGTGTAATATCTTACTTCTAAGTTTGTGAACATCGTAGAAAAATAACTTTTTAAAATAAAGACTTCTTATATATCGAAACAATTAATTTGTAGTGATCCATCCTCAGTTTTATTCAAATAAGCGGTTTCTCTTCTGGTCATATTCATACCAAATTAGGTAATAGGTTGGAAAGTGAGCTATACAGTTGGTAACATTGGGGAAGATTAATGTTGAAGCGAGTAACGGGCCTCAACGTATTGGTAAAATTTAAGAGCGGGAATAATGTTTTTTTATTGAACATAGGTATTCGCAGTTTGTTCTGATAGTTTCACTGCTTAAAATTTGTGTACATGCAAATAAACCTTGTTTTTTTTAGTATAAAAAAATATAAAAATTACATTCATTAAAATTGTCTTTGAAATATGTCAATTTGAAAGTACTGAACAACAATTAATGAAACAACAAATGCAACAAATCAACACACTGTCGAGTGAACCTCTTGCAGTAACAGTCTTCCTCCTGGTAGTCGAACATGATAGATCGGTCTACCAACTATTCTTTCTTTACGTCTAGAATTGCCATCTTTGATACAGGTTTCAGTTATTTTTACAGTAGTCTGTCGAACTTGTCCATAGCGACTTGGTTTAACATTTGGGGTGGTCCCTTTTCTCCAAATGTTTCTAGGCTGCTTCTCATCAACCACAATGACAATGTCTCCTTCTTTTATAGGCTCCACTTTACGGAACCACTTGGTTGGTCTAGTAAGGTCGGTAAGTACTCCAACACCCATCGTATCCAAAAGGAAGTATCCAATGCTTGGTAAATTTTCCAGTTTTTGCGTAGAATCAAGTCGCTGTTTGTAAATTCACTATTCGATTTAAGGCCATTAGAACTACCTAGCAGGACGTGGTTTGGAGTAAGTACTTCGGCATAAGTGGTTTCCAAAGGAACGTATGTTAACGACCGAGAATTAACAATATTTTTGACTTCCTTCAACTGACTTCGTAGCAATTGTCCTTGGGTTGGCCAGCTGACATTATCACTTTTAACGTTTTTTACACTAATCGGATTAACCTTTCCCAGCTCCCTCCCATATGAGGAGCTGCTGGTGGATTAAAATTCCACTTTATTTTAATACCTGGTAAGCTTCTTCCTGGAGTCGGTCGACATTAAGTTTATCAAGCTCTTTTAGTAGTTCAATATCTGCTCCCTTGAAGTTAGTGCCATTGTCACTATATAGTTCTTGTGGATATCCTTTTTGTGCCGAAAAATTATGTAGAACCATGATGCACGAGTCAGTAGGCAATGAGTGGGCGATTTCAATGTGTATGCATCGGACAGTCAAGCACGTGAACATCACGTCCCATCCTTTTTGCTGATCATCTGCCGACACTTACGTACATTGGTTCAAGATAATCAACCCTGGCGAATGTAAATGGACGTGTAAATGGAGACAATCTTGCTTGAGGTAATTTGCCCATTTCTGGAGGCACATGTGATGCCAGTTGGTTCTTGCATACTTGACATTTCCTAACAACTTTCTGAAGGGCAGAGTGCAAAAATGGTATGTCGTACTTTTACCAAAGTTCATTAACAATGGTTTCATTATTGTGGTGATGAAATTTGCGATGATAATAATTTAATAAGCAATGTTACATGGTGATCTTGGGTAATAATATAGGTCGCTTGTATTGAAACGAATCCCAAATGCTGCATCTATACGACCATTTTTCTAAGAATACAATTGTCATCAAGGTATGATGATAGGTTATATATAGAACTTGTCCATTCTACAGAAATGATCTTTGTTCGTACAGGCGCTCCCTTTTGGTGTTCAAGTGCTCTAATTTCATTTGGATAACATTGTGATTGAGTAAAGCGATATATTCACTTGTAACCAATTCTTGTTGACATCCTTGTGAAAATTGTGGCATTATTTCTTCTTCACAGACAATGTTATTCATAGGTTTTTCTACGGGCCAACATGACGAATCTTCCAATAAAAAAGATGGCCCTTAAAACCATCAATTTTTTGAATTACAATACAGGGTTTTTGGCCATTTTGTGGCTTTATCGGCAACATTTAGATTTGAAGGAATTCACCGATATTCTTCTATGTTGGTCATATCCAAAATTTCACAGACTCGAAATGCCACAAATTGTCGAAAACTTCTCTGTTGTGAATTTAACCAAGACAAAATCGTGTTGGAATGTGACCAAATTATTCGACGATTGATTTTAATGGCATGAGCTTCACAAATGCTTTTTTGTCAGTCGCACACCTAACACAGCAGCTTGTAGTTCTAAACGTGGAATTGAAAACATTTTCAGGGCACAACCTTTGTCTTTGCTCGAATTAATGAACATTCAGTGCTTGAATTGTCTACAATTCTAAAATTTTCAATGGCAGCATATGCATCTTCAATTGCATCCACGAAAATGTGTAGTTCTACTGATTTATAAGTGCGCAAAGAATGAAGTTACTAGGATCTTTGGATTTGCAACTTTTCTATTTGTTGAAGAACTTGAATCCATCTTATCCAATTTCTATCTTGTGATTCCGAAATTTGATCATCGCAATCAATTTTTGATTTCTAATTAGTTGTAATAATTAAAATGAAATTTAAAATTTTTTTACATTAAAATTTATATACTTGAGGTATTTTCGTGTTCGTTTTGTTCTATATAAAACTGTAACCTAACGGATGGGTTTTACGTATTTGCAACCAGGATTTTAAAAAAAAATATTTTAATTGCAATTATGATCAATTAATTGTAATTTGCTCAACTATGACTTCAAGTATGATTAAACAACCTCGACCTGACTGTTATATAACGGCAGCGGCTATATTATGTATATAATGACTTTTTATACTATGTTTTATTGGTGATTAATTTCTTGGTAATCCCGCACAACAGTATTTTCATCATAATTGCAACACTTACTTTCTTATCTCGAAAGATAAATTAAGGAATATGGAGTTCTGGTTTGAGTATACAAATGGGTTTACTAAGGGATGGATCTAATATTAATCCATGTTTTTTGCTAATAGCTAACCGTCTAGTTGACAGCAGAGCTTAAAGTGTATCACTCATATTTTACCAAAATTATATTATTAACATTTAATTTGTAAACCAAACATATTTTTATAATTATGCTAAAAGCGATACCAAGAATTATCTCGGTCAAATATGTCCATGGATTTATTCACGATGTTTAAATTTTAAAAATTGTTAAAACTAGTGTTTTCTATTTTATGACTACTCTTGACCTTGATAATTTTTAGTATCCCATATTATGTAGACTAGTTTATAATATGATTTTTTTGCAGGTCTTGCATTCAGTTTTATTTCAGATAATAGTTTCGTTGGTTTTCTTGGTTGTATTTTAGGCCCTTCATTGGCAGCAGGATATAATTTACTATTACAGGCTGCACCTAAACTAAGCCCTCTCGTATTACTTATAATTGAATTGGCTGAAAGCGTTGGGTAAGACATACTCAGAATTTATTTAAATTCAATCTAATTGTAGTATACCTGAGGGTACGCTAAAATTAATACCTGGAAGTGTTGATCACGATGCTATATTTCAAAATGAAAATGTTGCAGTAATAACATCTTTTGGAAATATTAATGCAGAAATTAAAATTCCTATTGGAAAAACTTTTCTTGCAAGTAAGTTATGATGTTTTAAAAATTCAAATTATCCATAAGCATTTTAGTTACAAATAGTAAAAGCCCAATGATTATTTTTAACAGTGCTGACATTGATTCAGCTTGTGATTCAGTAATTGATGCAGCATGGGGTTACCAAGGATTAGTATGAATTATAAATATACAGCAACTTGGTAAACCAAATACTTGAATTTTAGTTGCCTTGGTCTATTAACACATTATTGGTCCAAGAAGATGTATTTCAAATAGTTATCGATAAATTAAAGTGTAGGTTAAATAAAATTAAAATAGCATCAGCTACTGACAAGACTGCAGATTTATCGTATCCAAGTGAATTTAACGCCAATAAGCAGCTACATATGTTGATTAATGAAGCGAAACTGCAAGGAATTGAAGTTTTTCAAAATTGTGAAAAGACTGACATATTTCAACCTACTTTATTAATTGGAGGAAGAGTGTTTGGTAATAATGTTATTAAGGACGACGATTACACTGCTGCTCTAACAGTACTAGCTTTCCGTACGGCAGCTGAAGCTATTAACTTGGCCAATAATAGCAGATGTGGGTTTGCGGCTTCTGTTTGGACTGAAAATATAGGTTTGGCTAATGAAGTAGCAAAGGGTTTAGATGCAAGTTAAAATATTGCATGTATAGATCATAACGTTATCATTGCAGGTTGGTAATGTTTGGGTTAATAGCAATGGTATTTTTACTGCTTCTGCTGCATTTTCACCATATAAGAAGAGTGGCTATGGAATTTTTGGTGGATCTCAAGGTTTGTATATTAATTATATGAATTAGAACAGTAATTTAAAGAACTATAGATTGAAGTATTTTTAATTTACGACTTCCCTACCTTACCTTATCTTATTATTATGACACCGAATATTTAGTATTATGGGCATTCATGATGGGTAAAGTGAGCCAGCTCGGCTGTCCCGTGACAAAACACAGTTATTATGGGTAAAATTAGTGAATTAAATTTTGATTTGCTTTGGAGGGGTGGGTCCCTGTAACAATAAAAGGGTGCGGTTTTCATACTGTCAAATTGAGAGACACCAAACTGTCTTTCACAGCAATTCTTTTGATGTCATTTCTATATGGAAGAAAATTAATTCCACATAAAACTCCCTTGCTTTTGGTTTCTTAAAGTTGGTCATAATTAAAGAAATTTCTCAAAATAAAATGCCCCTTCCAAATTAGGCTATCACTGGGGTAGCTGGATATCTTTTGCAAATCACCGACTTTACCTACTTCTGAAATAAATTGAAATAAAAATCCACCTAAACTTAAACTCTATTAACACGAAATTATTTCAAGACATACAAATATACTTTCCTAAAAGCAAATTCTTAACCTCCAATCTGATCAGGTATTGCTAAAATAAAAATATCCTAAAGGAAAAAATCTTACAAAAAAAACATCTAAGCCATTGACAAAACTATTTGTCACTCCAAATTTTTCCTGCTTTTATATTTAATTATAAGACATTCATAAATTTCCAATTATTGGAAATGTTGTTCATAAGGCCCAACTTTTTTGGTATCTTTCATTGTCCTCAATACCTACACATTTCTTTATATTTTAAACTAATAACCTTCTACTTAAATTTAATCACCACTCATGTATCAATCAAGAAAATAATCACGGTGATGTTGAATTAATGTCCTATGTCATAAAATATCCACCATAGTAACGTCTAGCACTCGCATATAAATTGTACCGAATCATAGACTATAATATTACTTACAATTTGATGCACGTATTCTAAGGTTCAGAATGTTCAGACCACACTAGCTTTCATTTTGTTAATAATATACTTTTTTGTTTTTTCATCTTTTGAACAACAACTACAATACATTCTCAAAATTCCAATTTAATGTGGGTTGAACAGTTCCAGTTCCATTCCCTCCAAATGTCCTATAATACTGACTTTATTTCTTTTTCCGTTGTAACCAAACAAATCTAATGTACTCCCAATGTAAATTATATTTTATTATAGTCGGCATCTGCTTAATACAATGCATTGAGTTTAATCTATGCTTATCACAGAAGTTCTCATGCTTACAATGTGGTTATCTGTGGAAAATGTATATGCAAGTGTTTGTCACATTTTGATGTCTGCTTTATGTTTTATCTTGATATCATCGTCCAAGGACCATAAATAGAATCGTCGTGACTAAAAAATGACACCAATTCATTAGCAAGTATTGTCTTGGAAGAAAGAGTATTTTGGGTAAAATGAGTGTTACCTTATAAATTTAGGATTTTCCTGAAGCGGCGGGATCAGGTAACAATTTAAGGGTGCTTTGGCTAACTACTGTGATATCGGAAGTGGTTCCTATGGAAAAATTAATAAAATAAAATAGAAAAATTCGAAATAAAAATAATAAAATCATTGAAATACAAACACACTGTGTTACTATATTCACTTATCCTGAAAGAATTTTTCTATAGACATAATTGTTTTTCCCAAAAAAATTTCTCAATTTGGTAACTATCAAATCATTAATTGTTTTCACCTCCTAACTCGTAAATCATAACTCAATGTGATTTTTAATAAAAAATCTACATTTACACGTAAAGAATTTTCTTGATTTCTCTAGTCGCAATCAGACAATTCTTGCTCAAGATCATTTTTCTTACAAAAAATCTGTAAAAAAAATTACGTTTTATCAACTGAATTTAGAAAAATGACAAGCAATTTAAAAAAATACAAAACTTTACAACTCACATTGAAAAAAATTTTGTTGAATAAAATTAAAACAACCAAGAAGTATGGCCCCATACGTTACCCCACCAAAAAATGTGTTTAATGATTTAAAAAAAAAAACATTAAAACTGCCCCAACAAAAAAATAGTTTTATGAAAAAAATGACCTCGTGTTTAAAAAGAAATACCCTATGATCCGGCTCCAAAAATACCATTATGGGTTAAATGAGAGCTACGTTATACATTTAGATTTACCCTGAAGGGGCAAGGACCCCGTAACAATTTAAGTGTATTTTGGCTAACTACAGTGGTACAGAAGTGGGTCTCTTGGAAAAAATAAAAATAGAAAAATTTGAAATAAAAGCTATAAAATAAATGGCTATACAAACAAACTAGTGTGACAATATTCACTTATCTTGAAGACGTTTTCTCTTGTCACAATTAAGGGGTGCCAAACTGTCTGTCTCAGCAATTCTTTCAACATTATCTCTACACGAATGACAGTTGTTCCGCATAAGTCTCATTTGCTTCTGGTTTCCTAAATTTATCACATATTTCTCAAAAATACTGTAAAAACACTTCTAATTTTTTTACAATTAAACAAATTTACTAAATAAAAGCTTCTCCTGTATACAACTCCATCACTGGGGTAGCTGGATATTCTTTCACAAATTTATCCACCTTGACTTATATTATAAATAACTTGAAATAAAATTCCACCTAAACTTAAACTCCATTAACAATAAATTCCTTTTCATTAACCATTCTAATATTCATTAAATACACTAAATTGTCACTCTTTTTCCAACAATAATTTCCCTATACAGCTTACATTTAAAATCAATATATACTAATTCCATCACTAATTTCTTCCAACAAAATAATCACTTTCACTTTCATTAATTTGGTATTAGTTAAATACAACCCAGTTACATTTTCAGCCCACAAGTGCGTAATTTAAAAATCTCACTGTTTAATTTTAGGATGTCCAATAATACCAATTTTTCCAACAACAATTACTTTGTTCCTCAACACCAGATCTCTTAATACAACGTACCATCAATCCAAATTATTGGAGGGGTGAACTTCCAGGTTTCTTACTCCATTTAGTTCTGTCGTCACAACATTATATCAACGTCTCACACTTGTGAACCTACTATGAACTTGCAAATGTATTATTTCAAGTTCATGTCGCCCGACAGTATTTTGTTAAACACGAAAGAAAGCAGTAAAGTCAGTAAAGAGAATTGCCAACACCAAATACCGCAACGAAACAGGGACAGAAGGATACACTCGAAATCCAAAAGTATTAGATTTCGGGCTAGCTCAAAAGCGTGGTAGAGTGGGGTGGGTAATACAGAAAGATTAAATTTGAAACTTCAACAAGTATTTTATTTTAACCCGTTAATAAACAGACCCAAAAGGGATATCTACAAAACAACAAAAAACAATAATTTGTATAATGGTAACAACATAAGGTAAACAAACATAACATAAAAATATAAACTGGTAAGCAAATATAAAATCTTAGAAGTTAAATACTTAAGGCTTCAAACCCTAAATATATACAAAAGAAAATTAAATATAAAACTTTACAGTAATTCTACCTACAAGAAAAGTATACATAATTTATACATGTTGCTTTGTTAAGTGCACCTCCTTAAGAAATAAGGTAGCATTAAAATTTCTATAACATAATCTTTATGCAAATGAACTTGGTGTTCACTTATCCGAATTTAGAACTTGTTGACATTAATAGGAATGTACCAAGAGAAGGTAACAGTAACATATGCTCTAACATGAGCTTTGGTTTAAATGACTTTGCAGTTAATTACATAATTACTCGTGCACTGTGGACATAACTTTGTAACATGCCATTTGCAATCTACTGGGGAATCAACAAAAAAAAATGTCTATCTTCCAAAACAGCAACATAAGTAATGCAAACAGAAAAAACTACCTTAGACCAAGTTGTCTGCCTCTCTGGTATCATCTTACAGGATTCAGGACATTGGGCTGCTTTTGTCGATGAATTGGACACTTACTCAACTAATTTAACTAAGCTAGATCACTCCTTACAAACAACATCTTAAAATTGCAACTTATAACATGTCTTTTCTCTAAAAGGATGTTGTATTCAATGTACCGCTTTCAAAGCACGGTCTGTATTTATAAAAAAAAAAACACTTAGGGGGCAAAGTGTTTGGCTTTCAAAAATATCGCCGAAGGATCAAGTGTGAAGAATTCTCAGACACAGCTGTAAAAATCTACCAGCTGTAACATTTGCCAAAAAGGAGATAACGTGTTAACAAAGAATTTTTAACAAAGGAAACAATCTTATTGCTTTGAACATCTGCAGGATAAGCATACCGCTTGATGGAGTATAAACTTGGTATAGATAACAAACCCATTGCAAGTGTTCATTTACTAAGCAGATGGTGAAGCGGCCTTATCTTTTAAAAGAAAGCCATGAATTTATGTGCAGCTCTGATTGAAGTGTATTCACTGCAGGTGATAGAATTTATTTGTTGTAATGTGGAGCTTGTAAACAGCTCTTTGATTCTATAAGGCAAAATTTTATGGAGTAAATACTTGAGCAATTTTATAAAATAGCACTAATTTCAAGTGGCAGGAAATAGAACTTGTTTTTAAGGAGTTTTAGATAAAAGTAGTATGAATTAATATTCATGCAGAAAAGATCGCCTGCAAGTTTTTGAACATAACAATTTTTTCTGCCAGAAATCCACCGTTATATTGTGGAGCTCTGTACTTTCATCTTAACTTCTAATTTGTCCTCAACCAACCACAACTTGCTCGGGAATAATCCATTCATTCTTTTCCATTGGGCGTCTAACTTGTCATTTCTCTCATTGCAATAAATGTTACTCATTGCAGTCAGCATTCGTTAATACAATGTATCAATTTTAATCTTTGCTTGTGTAAAACGTTATTGTCAGGTTACTTTGCATGTAATTTGTATTAGTGTTGTAATATGGTATTATTTTAAATGTGCTTGGTGGTCAGGACGGACGATATCTGTCTATTGTAAATTATCTTTTCATAAGAAATGCATATGCCATGCCGCGTCTTGTAATATTAAGATGTTTTCATTTGTTGTTTTAATTTAAGTCATCATCCTGGCTTATTACATTATAACATTGTATTTAAAAGAAATAATGTTATACATTTTGAAGTTAAGTTTGTTAGCTGAATGACTTTCATAGAAACCAAATTTTAAACATCATGCTTAATTAAAATTAATTATTCGTAAAATCTATTGTACAAGGTGCGTTCATATTTAGTTTATTCATTCAAATTTACTAATTTTTCCTTTACCATCTAATTATGGCTAGCATAATCCCATGCATTACAAGATTGAAAAAATAACCGTGGTTATTTAACCTTATATTGATACAAACTTTGATCATACATATATGAATGTGCTTTATAAACCACAAATTTGAATGTAACTCTAAATTTAGAGCCTTTAGTGACAGGTAGTAAATAATTATTAAACGAGAGATGGTTGCTTGCAGGTAGAAACATGTATAATCTGTAATCTGTCCTTTGTTACTTAATCCTTTTTTGAAATACCTCGTCTATTAACAATGACTGTACCTGGGAATGCCTAACGGTTAGTTTCCTTTTGTATTATTTCTTTCGAAAAACCGAAGTGTAGGTTGAAAGTGCATTCGTTGATGAGATGCGAAGATGTGTATACACGTAGAAGGTGTGGACAGTTATGCCTCGGGTGTAATAATAAAGTTACAATTAATTATAGTGCATGGACTTAACATTGTGTTTAATGGAAAGATTTTGTCATACAGTCCAGTTAACCTATCCAGTTCTTCGACTTTCGGATTGGTGGTAAGTGTAGTAAATATTTTGGTAATTATTGTTTAATTATATCAATTAATTGAAGTAAGAGAGAAGAGAGTATTTCAATTAACCGAAATACTCTCATTTCTCTCTTACCTTCTATACCGTCATCACTCGTAAACTCTCAGACTAGCCAGTACACACATAAAAATGTAGCATAAAACAAATTTACTCATTTAATTATAACTCAAAACACAAACAATAATCTATTTCTGGACGCGTTAGAAGTATTGAAGGAACAAACTAATATTACATCTGAAACAGACTAACATAGCGTTTTCACGCTTCATGTTTGAGAAGTTATCTTTTCGACCCAAGCGTTAGTAGCAGACTGTTCGTTCGTCTTCTGCACATATCTCACTCTCCTATAAAATATACCACAAGCCTACACCGATCTTTGCTTTAACGAAATTAGTCTCGATGGTCCCTTTGTTTAATATTAGCTATTCCGTGGTTACCTAACTATGATCTTGTATTTATAATAATACAATTATAGTTTGTTTATGACTTCATTTGCAGCCAGCTTGCATTTCATTTCCTTTACGTCTGAAATTATTCGAAGAACTTGTTAATTCTTAACTTTTGTGTATGTATTTATTTTGAGCACGGTGTGAGATGTACCTAACATATTTGTGCAAGTTGAAGGGAGAATGTCAGTGAGTAATAGTAATATATTTGGTGTTGGTTTTCCCATGTCTTGAATTCATTTTTAACCAAACCATCAACATAAACTTTGTTATTATTCTGCTTAACATTTTAGCTGGTTAAATTGTCCTAAAAATATTAGTTATGTTTATGCTTATTGTTTGGTATTTATAGAAAATAGAATAATGCCGTTTGCTAGAATTACAAAGAATGTATTATTTGATATATAACCGGTTATTGTGATATTATTTTACATTTTTGGTTAAGAAAAACAAGAAGTGAAATTAAAATGTACTAAAATCAACTAATAAAAATATTTCCCATTGACGAGATTTTATTGATAACTACATACCAGTTTTGAATGCGTTTCTAGCTTTCTAGCTAGCTAGCTTTATTTCTCATTAACTTTTATTTCATTAGATTTAGTGGTCTTAACTTATACCATGTATGTTATTTTACAGAATAATTATTTTAATGTTTTTAAAAGCAGAACCTTAATTTTTTAATTATAAATTTTGTAAAAATTTCAGGGTTCTACGAATTTGTTTCTGCTACTACAGGGGAAAGATCTGCTGATTCTATATTGAACATTAAACCATTGAAAACAACTGAGAGTACCATGGACAAAAATGTATATAAATGTCTTGTGGGGTAAGTGAATTATCACACATTGTTTAAATAAATATTTTTAATGCAGGAATGATTTTCACAATGTTGTAATGCTTGCGAAGAGCGGATATCAGAGTTGGCGTAAAACGTCAACATCATTTAAAAGCCAGTTTCTAAGAACAGTTGCTAATGAAATTTGTAAGGATACCGCTCAATTAAGGTAATTTCTTATATATTTAGAGAAGTGTTCAGTGCAGTTAATATTTCAATGTGATGTAAAAAATCATTTACTTGAAACATATTCTAGAGTTTTAATTGTTGATTTTATATTATCAAAAAGCTATTTTCCTTGTAACACAACATATAACATTGATCATATTAATCTTAAATAAAATGGGATTATGTCATATTCTGCACATATGTGGCAGATTTTGATACGTCTACTAAGAAAAAACATTCTTGGTTATTAGGACTTGCCAGCTGAACATTAACATTTCTTTTGTAGTAAACAAAAATTTAGGATCTCTCTTAATTTTTAACAAAGATAAAACTAATATCCTTCAATGATCAGGTGTGTACAAACTCCTTTGTAACTCTTGCAATTCATTTTATGTCGACCAGACTGGTCGTAGTTTCGAACAACGTTTTGTCGAACATAAATCTTTAATTAGTAAATATCGCATTGATCGCACTTTTTCACAACATAAATCCTCCCCTTGCTTATCATATTGCTATTAATAAGCATACCTATTCAGAAAACAGTTATAAAAATTATATACATTCAAGAAAAGAGCCATAAACTCGATTTTTTTTTTGGAAATGTTAGAAATAAAAAGATCTTTCAACCAAATTTGTTTAAATAAAATCATCGACTTTGATTCTACTCTAATCACAATTAGAATGTCAAAATACATATTTACGTGTTAATGTGGTTCTACCCACTCAATAATATTAATGTTGTTACACGCATCTGCTGTTTTTTTGGAAATGCCTGTACATATGACCCCTTTACATTTTGATTTTTCAACTGTAATGGGGCTTTGCCTCAAAACAGTTATGAATTTAAATGTGACAACTAATAATATTTTCTATAATTTATAATATGTTAAGATGTTTTCCTTGTAAGATTACTTATATTTCTATTTTTCTGAATTTAATAATTTTAGTGAACTTTTAGTTTGCCAAAATCGATTTCGGTTAATCTGGATTGTTTGCCTATATTTTACTGCCTGATGATAGACCTAGTGTGTTGCTTTTAGCCCGAAACATGTAGTACAAATTTGAGGTATTTTATATAAAAAAAAATATAAAAAACTACGTTCATGGGGAGATAGTGTGTTTTATTCTTTGTTTAATTTCTATTTCCTAAACATAGAACAAACCTTAACCATAAGAACACAAAAAAAACCTATTTAAAACTGGTAGCTGAAAATATGGCCTCTAAAATAAAACGGTCAAATGACCTAAAGTAATTGCAAAATAATTTACTACAACAAACTGTAACTATACTTTTACATTAACTGAAGAAAAACAAATATAAACATGTCAATACATTAATCTACATGATTGTGTTTTCAAGTGTAATACACATCAGTTACCTCCAATTCCATGATAGACATCCTTAAGCAAATATTAAAATCAAATATATCACAAATTTACTTAACTAAGTTCTTAACCTAATCACGCAGACATACTAAAAGTATCGTTTATCAATTCATCAATGAATGAAAAAATGTTCAATTATCTTACAAGTTTTTGCGGGTATAGTTTCAGATGGATTCATAAATACTTGATGAGTGATTGATTGTCGTTAAGGTGGATACCATAATATGCCTACGGTGACTTTGCAACCCTCAACATATTTATCTCCAACATAAAGTTGTCGATCTTGGAACTACTGTGCCCCTAAAATTGAAAATAACCAACTTGGTAGGGTACTATCTGAACATTTGACGACTTTGTCTGTTCGAAAACCTTTTTGCCAAAGGTAGTTCACCTACTAAGTTTCCATGTTGATTATTCGGCTGTTATGCACTGAAAAATGAAAATACCTCATGCCATATTTTTTCTTACCTTATCTGTATATATAATAAACTTCACGGATATCTGAACTCAACCAGAAATTGGGACTTTTTATTTATTCGAGGCAGTACAAATCTGCTTATGAAGTTTTTATGCACGGCCGATGAGATCACTTGGACACCAGTGTAATACATTATTAATCAAAACAAAATGAATCATAAAACGACAACAATTTTGATCGAAATTACTATGATAACATCATCTCTAACCTTTAAAACTGACGATGAATTTGACAACTTTGAGTATGAACCATATATGATACAAAATAATTTTACCTTGGATTAAAATTGGGTAACCTAAAAATTATATTTCTTAAAGGAAATTAATTGCATAATCATATTGGTTGGATTTATTAATACAGAAACTATTGAAATGAAATATGATTATAAGTATTTCAAAGAAACGTCACAAACTTGTAGATGTGAAAATGAAACAGTGGACATGGTTTATCGTAAATTATATGAAATATTGGATGAATGTGTACCTGAAGATAGAAGTAAACAATATCTAGTTTGGTTTAATAGAGATATAATAAAAGATTTAAAACAAAAGGAATTTTTACACATCTATATAAAAAAGGGTAATGCTGACACTGCAGCAGAATACATTCAGCTAGAAAGCAAACTAAAAATTTGTATGAAGTAGGCGTACAAACAATATTTAGAAGGTCTGTACAAAATGTTACCACAAATCCTGAAATTAAATTTTTTGTGGATCTAGCCCAATTTACTTTAGTCCAAAAATTGATAGTTTTCTAATTACAGGGTATCAAAGTTATTATTTCTTAAGCTATTTTTTAAATAGGTATCTGAATAATAGCAGGATTTGCATGAAATTTGGTATCTAAGTGTTTTTAAAATGAGAAATTCAGATTTAATAATAGTTTTGACGTAACTCGCAGAGATTTTGTATACATTTAAATCCCCATAACTTTTCTGTGCTTTTGTATATCAAATTTCTGGTTCAAAATTCTTATTCCCTGACATTTTTTATCCAAAAAAAGTTATACCTTGTAGATGTTGCTTCGAGCACCCGCTTCTGAGATAATCGAATTTACATGTTTTATTGCATACTAACATGTGTCATAGCAACCACTAAACAATGTTAAGTATTGTCATAATTACAAAAGAGTATTGTCAAACGATTCAGTGTAACAAATTTTTATCATAATTTTAAAAATTTCCATTTCATTCATAAATTTTTTGCTATGGCTGTACCCTACACTAACGCAGAAATGACCGATATGATATTAGCTTATGGTTATTGGCAAGGAAATGTATGACATTCGATAAGACTATAGCAAGAAAGATTTTCAAATAGACGCATATCAAACCACCAAACATTTGCCGCTGTTCGAAGGAGTCTTCAAACAACCAATAATTTTGCTCTTGAACTGTTGATTTGTTACATGCCAAAAATCGGCTATGTATCATTTTTGGTTTAAGTTTTAAATGTGACTGATTTCGCGTCAATATTTTTAAAAAATAGACTTGTGCATTTTCGTCACTTCGGACAGTTGCTTCGGTGCAAGAGAATGCGCAGACGTGGAGTGAGGAAGTAAGTGCGCGGTTTCCGACACGACGATTATTAGCCAACGAGACGTCGAACAGTGAGGTTTACTTGTGTCATTTTTCCTTGTCTTTTTTCTTTTAGGATGTAGGTTTCCTTTATCTCTGCCCCTTATCGTTCCTTACCTGGTTCCTTACCGTACTGCTACATACGAGAAGAGGGAAGACAAAACAAATCTGGTTTCAATGATGGCCTAATGACACCCACGCCCAACAACGCCGAGATCCACGAAGATGAGCATGACCCCTGTGAGAGAGTTCCACATTTTAAGTGAGTACATTTTATCTTTTCCTTTAAGGCGCCTCTTGTATCACAATAAACATTTTTGGTATGCAATACAATTCGAGACGCAATTATGACGTAATAGCTTTATTGTGCAATATTATGTACGTTTAGTATGTATTGCCAACTATCGTAGTGACTCCGAACATGCGCATGCGGGACTATAACGGTTATACCCTAGACTATAACAACGGCGCTTGAACGTTTTTGTTGAAATTTGTCCTCACCTCCTGTGTATCTTATAAGGTGTTAGTTTTGAATATATTTGTGGTAATTGGGTCTTGTTCACTCAAATAATAATAAATAATTTTTTAAAATTTTTAATGGCTTTTAAATAGAAAAAATATAATCTGGCAACATTGCAATCTGGTAACATCTATTTCATGTTGGCATGACATTGAATGCAGCTGATGTGTCAATCTGAGCATTTAGTCAGCCATGTTTGAAACAGTGATTGTTTACTTCATGTTATTTTAAAATTTAATTATTTGGCATTTTTCTTTTATAAAAAGTGTATTTGTATTCTAAATTCTCTCAAATAATTACTTAATCTAATTTAGAATGAAAGTAAAGTGTATACTTTTCAAATGTGTCCAGTAAATTACCTACCTAACTTTAACATGTGTTTGGATTACTAATTCTTTATGTAAGTATTTTAGTTATAGATAAAAAGCTTCTATTTACTATTCATTATGATTAAAAAAAAAGGAAAAAATTCCTTAAAATGACACTAAGTTTAGGTAAAATAATTATTTTAATCCTGAATTTTTTTAGTTTATTCTAACTTGTTTTTTGGGTTAACTTTTTAAAAACCGTTGTTTAGATAACCTATATACTATCTTACCTTACCATAATTCTCAAGTGTTCCCTTAACAATCTAAATAATCAACTATATCTTACGAATTCCTTCTTATTGAAAATTTTGCTTTTCAATATAGCTTACGCAATTAACTGAATTTTTACCTTTTACCTTCTAAAACGCTATAGTAAACTTGATTTCGTTATATCTGCTTACTTAAACATTACAATAATGAACTTGATGATAATGTTTTGCATTTAACTTCATTTACTATCCCCCTTTCCGTACGATGGTTGTTGATAAATCTCTCGATATAAAAGGAATATTTTAATAATTTGGAATACTGTTTTTTCTATACATGTATCGTAAAATATTGCTTTTGTGTAGCGAGTATGATTTTGTTTTGATAGCATATTTTTTAGATATATCGGTATTGCAATGCATCATTTTAAGATCTATTTGGTCTAGGCGAGATTTGTCATCGAAGTTGGTCGCTCAGCAGTATGTTAGTCTACACAAGACTCATGAAGGGTTGGTCCCTCAGCATTACATAAGTCTAGACGAGACTCGTGGTAAGTTTGTCGCTTTAGCAATTTTATACGTTGTAAGATATATCTTTTTGTTCTTCAACAATTTTATGTAAATAGAGCTTCAATACTGCTATCTCTTCATATATCGATTCAAACCACACTAAGTGGCATGAAATTATCTTTAAAATCGCTTAAGCTTTGCGTACATCCAAAATTTTTTACATTTCATTTCTTTAATGGTTTACCTAATGCTTTTGTCCCTGCTATGAGTCACTTAACTTTATTCAGCCATTTTTTCCTTTTTATACAGCGCTTACCTTCTACACGTTTAACTTATTTACCTTAAACTAGCTATCTTTTTGCTACTTGTTGACTTCCCCTTGAACTTATTGTTAGCCACATATCCGTTTAATATCTAGGTCCCCCAGTATAACTCTGTCGTTTCATTTAATTAATCCTTGCACCTTTTCTACAACAGATTATTTTGCTTTCAGCATTTATATTACATCGTTTAATTTTGTGGTGATTGTCGTAACTTTGGTTGCAATAACTCATTGAATTTTTATGATTGGTTTTAGCTGATGTTTTGAGTGGATGCTTTTTTCTTTGGCCTCACATAGGAGACGCGGCCTATGCCATTGTAAGAAATAGTCCATATTCGCAGTTGCAAAAAACCTAGGAGTTTCTATTCCATGCGTTTTTCTTCTGAATTATTACAGTCGCTCTCTTTATCCTATATCATTACTTGTTTCTCCTTCTACTAACTCATCATAACATATAAACATTGTTTTTGTTGTTTTTATTGAACTTCGTGGTGAGGTGCTATCGCTTTTTATTGATACCTTATCGAATTCTCGTTTGTTTTTAGCATATTGAGACAGTGTGTCTGTATTTAACTGCTTATATTTAGGCATTCTTGTGTGTTTATGGCGTTACCGTTTCTAAAAACTACCTTGAAACAGTTGATTTTTTGTATGAAGGTATCTGTAGTGATACTTTTAGGTTGTTGTTTCAACTTTTGTCTGATTTTCTTATCCCAGTGGATGTACTCGTTAGAGCCTAGAATTTTTTTTAACGTATGTCTTATCTTACCTATATAACGGTTGGATCCATCTATTGTTATATAGTTTTATCTTAATATCTTTATCTTACCTATTATCTTTGATAATAACTTGAGCTTAATATCTTTATCTTACCTATTATCTTTGATAATAACTTGAGACTTTGTCTTATCTTTTTTTTGGTATTTATGATCAGACGTAGGAATTATTTTTTGAATATTGAGTGAAGAAGCTAACTTGATGGTAGCAATGTAATTTGTTAGGTTAATAGTATAAGAAATTAGTAAGATGGTATTGTTGGTAAATTTGTTAATTCACAACCATGTCATGAAAAAGTTTTGATGTGTATTGTTTATTAAACCAGAGTACCAGTACATAAAAATTTGCTAAAGTGCAGAGTAACTTGCTCTTTTGGACATTTTGAAATTTGGGCATTTCTTGCCGAAGTAGAAACAGCTTAGATGCAATGCTTATGTGTGTGTGCACCTAGAAAACAGTAATGTTAGCTTTAGTTATAGTATATATGTTAGGCGACTTGTCGCATTTGTTCTAGTTTTAGTAGTGTTTCGTGCTCTCCGACAAATTTGTGCTGTCGATTATAACTGCACCACATTAAAGACTCGTCTGTGCATTTATAAATGTAGTTCATAAACAATGGGGCTGCACCTTCCGTTTCCTGGTAAATCGTAAGACTTATTATCGCTTGAAAAAACCAGGTGGCGCCTAAAATAAACATTTTCTAGAATTTAAGTTAGGGTATAAGTAGGTTAGTTAGAATTTAGATTTTAAGCTTTTACCGTGCTAACAGTCATTTTCTTTTTTTAAGATTTATTTTCTTTTTTGGCTTTGTCGCGTTTGTTACATGCCGAAAATAGGCTATGTATCATTTTTGGTTTAAGTTTTACATATGTGACTGCATTCGCGCCAATATTTTTAAAAAATAGACTTGTGCATTTCCGTCACTTCGGACAGTTGCGTCAGCACAAGAGAATGCGCAGACGTGGAGTGAGGAAGTAAGTGCGCGGTTTCCGACACGACGATTATTAGCCAACGAGACGTCGAACAGTGAGGTTTACTTGTATCGTTTTTTCCTTGTTTTTCTCTTTTAGGATGTAGGTTTCCTTTATCTCTGCCCCTTATCGTTCCTTACCTGGTTGTTCCTTACCGTACTGCTACAGACGAGAAGAGGGAAGACAAAACAAATCTGGTTTCAATGATGGCCTAATGACACCCACGCCCAACAACGCTGAGATCCACGAAGATGAACATGGCTCCTGCGCAAGGGTAATCGCGGAGAGTTCCACATTTTAAGTGAGTACATTTTATCTTTCCTTTAAGGCTCCTCTTGTATCACAATAAACATTTTTGGTATGTGATACAATTTGAGACGCAATTATGACGTAATAGCTTTATGGTGCAATATTATGTACGTTTAGTATGTATTGCCAACTATCGTAGTGGCTCCAAATACGCGCGCGGGACTATAACGGTTAAACCTTAGATTATAACAGATTATGGACAGAATCGTATGATTAGAACACTGGAGGTTGAGGAATAAATTTTACAACGAGCTAAAGAATATCCGAGTCCGAGTACTAGATGGCTAGGTTTGGAATTTGGAATTTCTAAAGATGTGGTTAATAGGGTTTTAAGAAAACAGTTGTTGCATCCATTTCACCTCCAAAGAGTACAAGAGCTTGTACCTATCGACCTCGAAGTAAGACTATGCTTCTGTCGTTTAATTTATGCGTGTATGTATAACAAAAAAAGCAAACAAATTTTGTGATTTTGTAATATGGAACAATTTAATAATATTGAATGCATCGGGCGTCTGTATACAGTGGCACCAGAACTTTCTACAGATAGGAGACGACCAAAAAGCACCCTTTTGGTTAGAAAAATATTGCGATAAGAATAATGATGTTTTATAATAAGAAATAATACACATTTTCTACTAAATCTAAAAAACGGCAAATTAAAAAATCAACGTTTATAGAATTAAAAAAATCTTCAACTCTCATAACTCTTATGAAATTAATCAAAAAATGTTTTTAGGTTCAGACGCCCAGCTTACAAATTCTTTTAAGGCGGTTTTCAAATCAAGTACAGCAACTTTTTCTTTATACACTGCTAATATTAGAAGGTGGGTAAACCTTTTTTGTGACATTGCGTTTCTAGGCAATTGGTTAAAAACTTATGAAACTGAAGCAAATACCATTAACATTAATAAAACCAGTTTAATTACTTCGCTAAATAAAAATTTTACAGAGTCAGAACTCACCTGAACATATTTCACTGACCTGAGTGATGCTGTCTGTATATGAAGTATGGCAGTACTATTTGTTGCAAAGAACATCGATCCAGAAATTATAAGCTCATATCCCTAGGCTACTGATTTAGTTCACTTTCGATTGGTATCACACTAATCATAGCATTTAATAAGATATTTTGAGCTTTATTGAACTGTGTTTACCATGATGGTTAAATCTCTAATTCTAATTCATTAATAACCTGATCTAATACTGCAAAATATTCTTTAATTGGGGCAGCGCGTCGACTTTAAACTCTAAACTCTTGAGTCAAAGACATCTTACTGTGAAGTTGTTTCACCTTAGGTCTGCCACTTTCCAAAGTTCGAGTGTAAAGTACAGAATCCGTTACTGGAGACACTGCCTGACAACGCAAAGTAAGTGACAAATCAAATCAATGTATTAAAGAATTAAGAAAATAAACTAGCAACATTTAAGGTTCGTAGTTGTAACCTGCAGGATAGGTCACTACCTTTGAACTTCGGTGACTCTATCATGTGAAGAAGGCAGCTGGCGTTATACCTTGCCGTGCCAATAATATGCTTGCTGTTCACTGCAGCCATTGCCGGCTTTTCTAGTGTAAGGCCGTGATGCTCACACTTCTGCTACGTCTTACTATTATTTAAAACAAAAGACACACTTAACTCCGTAAAAATTACTACTACAACACACTATAATCAATAATTATCATAGATTCTTTTCTGCCATAACCTCTTACCGTCCACATTGCAGCGCCCTTTCCAAAAAACTGTCATCCACGTTGTTTGTGTTCAAAACCACTATGACTGCACACAGAAACACCCGAAAACTAAAATACTGTTACTTAAAGGAGAAATCAGCGGGCTTGCTACACATTTCCTTCAATTGGCAATGGAATAGTCATAAAACAATATTGACATAAATAGCTTGTCATTTAAATAACTCTAAAATTGAATTAAAAACGTTTTTGATCATGGAAATGCTATCACCTATGCCAGCTGATTCTCTTGCTATCTCTTGCAATACAAAATCAAGGGAACGGTTACTACAATACACAAATAAACTTTTGGGATTTTATTTTACAATTTCTTTTATATGCTATTTAAACGATCAGTCATATTTACCGCCCTGCTGAAACAATGACTTAATTTCATTATATCAAAATTCATTCTGGCAAAAACATCTTTAATGGCGTTATGTAAAACTTCAGCTGTTGAACAGGCACTGTTGTACAGGAATTCTTCCACAACAATCTACAGATGAATGATTACTATATCATGTAATTGTTAACAACCAAAGATGTCGGTTGTAGAATCAGCAATTACACCATAAAATAAAGACCTATTAACTGCATTCATTATTTCACGTAATATCGAATGGGCTATTATTTGCACAATTTCATTTTTCATATCGACGCTTAACCAATTGTTTTGCTTACCTCAACCGAACAAGGGTGAATTTTTATAAAAATGCTCGCCTAATATTTTTCAAGCGGTTCGTATCAAGAATCGAACCCAGGACCTTGGGATCAGCAGTCAAACGTGAACCTGTCTTATCCACGATGTCCCAAGAAGCTGTCCCCACTCTCCCCGCCCGGCCGCTTCCGACATTCGTGTCTATATACAATGCTTGTAAGACCAATATTGGATTATGCTTCAGTTATATGGAGTCTAGAATATGAATCCAATAAATAGTCAATCGAGAGTATGCAATATAAATTTTTAATATAAACCAAACCAATTGATATAATCTGAATATATTTAAAAAAGACATAAAGAAATACTACAATTCAAAGTCCTTGAAAATCCGAAGAAAAATGAACTCCATTTGCTATCTACATAAATTTTTGCGAGCCAACATATCCTATGAGGAACAGCAATGTATTTAAAATAAATACTGCTCCTGCCAATAATTATGACAATTCTGCTCTACATGTTTTATGCAAATTGTACAAGAAAGTGCAATGCCACTGTGTTCGATTCAATATTACATACGTGTTTACTGTGTTATGAATGGAAATTTTATAATTAATCCTACTCTCTAATTGGATTCCTATCTGTAGAGCTAGAGAAATAAATAAAAAAGATAATCAGTACTAAAAATTAGTCTTTCGTTCAAATTGGTTTTAATTTTACAATGATCACGTTTAATAATTTTGAACAAAATAATAATCGACAATCGTGATTTCACAACCACCCATGACTACAATAATTGTTAGCCAGCAAGTGAAATGGTCTTAACTTTAGTAATATTTAATATGGCTGACCTCGTTCATATGTTGCCACTGGTATGTTGCTGATGAATTGGTTGTGTGTCTGACAAAATAATTAAAATTAATGTTGTCATTTTTACATATTTAGGTACTTCCAAGATTTTTAATGTTGTTAATAATTAATATGGATTCATCTTAAGAATACGTGGTTGCATATGTTGTATACAACAGCTATCTGCGCATGGTTTGATTTAACTTTATTGCTTTGCTTATGCATAAACTACTCATCAAATGAACCCTTATTTAGACATTAAATGCACAACTACTATTAAATGTTCAGAAAAAATTGTTTTGAATTTGTATTTAATAATTAGTTAACTAAATACTGCACTGAATGAAAATTAAACAAAAATTGTGTTTTACATTTACTTACTAAAACGCTTTATTCTTGTAGCCAAATTTTGAATTCAAGCCAAGAGGACATAGAGCAATTAATAAGGCTGTTTTATTCAGCATCTACTTATTTAAAGGCTGAGAGCACTATTTCTACTCATTCAACTTATAACATACAGAGTTATTATGATCCCATAGGTGTAATAGTTATAGAAGCACCCGATCATATTGAATACGGTTTGGTATGCACAATTTTAGGTTCCCTTTCATTAGGAAATGCAGTTATTATTTTGAGCACCTCATCGACTTCTGCACAGTTTTGTATAGAGCTATCAAAGATTATGTCTCGGTGTAATATTGTTCCTGGAATTTTTAGTGTTATTACACATTGTGATGATAACGTAATAAAAGCAGCTTTGTCAGACAGAGAAATTAATTTGTATATTGAACATAGTAAATGTAATATTAGGCCCAAAGTGGAACATATGCAGCGCTGTTATAGTGGTCCAATGAACTGGAGAGAAATTTTTAATCGAGTAACATTAATTAAAAATGTTTGGTTTAATATTGGGGACTCTGTTTTGTAAACAGTTTTTTACTGTATCATGTATTTTGTGATTGTAATTGATTTATTTATCTACAATGTCAACCTAATAAAATATTTTTTTACTTAGAGTGCTGTTTATTAATAAATCTTCAACTATGGAAATAAAATCACGCAACGATTTTAATTGAGAGTATCACAAATAAAATACCTTAAAAGAACTTTGAATAAATCAATACTAGCATTTCATATGTGTTATGGTTAAGAATGATTTTCTATCTTTTATAATAATTGTTGTGGTCCATTTAATCAACCAAACTTCGTTTGGTTAATGAGATGGTCTAGTCTGTCGGTCGGTCTGTCCGTCCGTTGCACGGTTCCCGTGATGTTACAAGACATATAATATATGATTCTTATCCAGTTTTTTACGCTGAATACGAATATGCTATTCACTTTTCGATATTTCAATTATTAATCAAGATATTCGACTTTAAATACGAATTTTTACACATTACTATTTATTATTTTCGCGTACAATTAAATTTCAAATATTTAACACAAAGGTAAGTAATATTTGTTGAACTTAATGTCTAAGTTTGGTTGTGAGCCGTACATGCGGCTTAGATTTCTTTTTTACTACTACTTCAGAAACTTTCTAATAAGAAAATAATTTACCAATAAACTTTAATCTATCTTTTTACTTTTATAGTTTCTTTATTATGTAAACATTATTTGTGTATGTTCTTTCTCACACTTTTTCTATATTAATCTGTAATAATTTTTTGGTATTTGAAATGCAATCAATTGATTTTTTTTTATTTTATGATTTTGTTATTTGGTCGGTGCAAAAATGCCATATTAACCCAACAAAATATCATTGGGCTTTAGAATTGTGATTAATAGGTCATACACATTTTTTGCTTCCACTGGAATTGATCTCTCTCTCTCTCTCACACACACACCATAAACATTTATTGGACTTTGAATTTAAAATTTAAATCTTCTGGAAAAATCTTATTTCAGCAATTCCGGCAGGGAAATTTAATAACCGCAGTGGGAACAGTTATTCCTCCACAGGGGGTCCTTACTGCTGACCTAACCCAACCCAATCAACTGTTTTCAGGGCATACACTAACATACAGAAATGCTTGGCAAGCATGTTTAGCACCATTTTGCATCTGGTTGTCGTGGAGATGTCATTGGTTTCTCGTGGATTCTTTTGCAAAATACTTTATTCTAACACTATAAAATGTTTATTTATAATAATAGTTTTAGACTATGGCTAATTATATTCCAATCTGAAATTGTCAACTTAACTGTTTCAGAGAAAGTAGTATGAGTTGCCCAAGAAACGGGTTGATGCCAACAGGAGTTAAGGATGACCCACCAACATATCTAATAAAACAAAAATAATTCAATTGTTATTTGAACGTACACTGAAATTTATGTATTAAAATGAAATGCTAATGTAATAAAGAAGAATCTTTGTTTTATATAAAATTAATTTGGATTAACATTATTCAAAACTGACATAAGTGACTGAAACAATACCGCACAGCCAGATATGCATAGAACTGTATCTTGTTTACTCATTGTATAAATAACAATTTAACCACAAGAAGATAATGCAATAAACTGTTTCAAATTGAGATCTAAAAAAGTAGGAGTTAATTTTTCATGTTTGCAACGTAATAAGATTCTGTTTTTCTTGGTTTGCCAATTTGATAAAATTCTTCTTAAGTTGGTTAAGTTGAAATGTAACTTCTATCTCACTTGTTGATATACGATGTTGTACTTGCATATTTTTACCCATGCTTATAATATAAATGATGAAATTCTTGACCTTTTATTATGATAATATAAGAATTTTTATTTTTTCTTGGGTATTAAAGTCTAATTAACTATGTAAATATTCAATAGGATAATTTATTTTTTAAACTCCAAATGTTTTGGCTGAACATACTAGCCTTTTTCAATGGATATTCATGTCTGAAAGTAGAATTACATAACTAACAAAACTTTTTTTTATTATATATAATCATATTTTTGGTTGATGCAAACAGTTTGTTACCTCAAATATAAGATTACCAATGAGAATGTGGTTAACATCAGGAAGGAATTTGTATATAAAACAAAACCGGAGCAGATAAACGAAATTCATTCCATAATCGACGTGCTGATTAAGATTATACGTAAATTGCATCATCATTAGGTCTTCAGTCCTGGAACTGGTTAGACGTGTACCCTCATTATTTCCTATTCTGAACTAACTCATATTTCCCTGAAATGTGCACAGTCTGCATCTATCACTATCTGCATGCGAAAGTCTGATTTCGGTCAACCTCTACTCTTTTTTTCCTATATCTGCTTGTAATATATCCTGTACTATTCCCCAAAAAAGCCTTAGAACGTATCCTGCCCTTCTATATCTCTTTTTTTTTTGTTTTCCACAGATATCTTTATTTCTATAACCTATTTGTTATTAACTTTGTCTATCCATGCTACCATCCTCATACATCTGAAGCACAACATTCCAGAAGGCTTCTATCTCTTTCTGTCTGCTTTTCCTATTGCCCCTATTTCATAGACGTACTGTGCTGTGCTCCACACATATGCTTTGAACAATTTTCTTCTAGTTTCTATGTTTGTTGTCTTTGAACATAGCTGCTGTTCTTTCTTGCTTGATGCAGTTCGGTCACCTTCTATTGTTTTACAGTTATATCCTCTATTTCCCCGATATTGAGTGGTATGTGTAAGGGAGGCAGCTCCGTGGTGTAGTTGGTGTGTGTGTGTATGCCCAGGTTCAAATCCTGACACGGTCTGCTTGAAAAATGTTAGGCAAGCATTTTTCACAAAAATATGCCCTCATTCGGATGAGAGGTAAAATGGAGGTCCCGTGTGTGTGTTGTCGCACACGTTAAAGATCCCTACCTTGCGTGCAACAGCAAGGGTTCGGCAAAATTCAAAATTTCCAGGTAGAAAAAACTCGCTTCCTGGCCAATGTAGTACCTTTGGATGGAGCATTGGAAAATCAATAGTTTTTCCAATAATCATCAAATTTAAGTGCAATTGTTTTTTCATCAAGTGTTCAGTCTTGATACTGGTTGGACACGTACCTCAACTTATTTATATTCTGAGCCAACCTACGCAGTTCCCTGAAATTCCCACAATAGTCTATATACAGCTCGACTCCCCTTATATTGTTTTTAATTATATGCCCTATTTCACCGAGATTCAGTGGTATGTAAAGGGGTCCGGGTTTAAATCCCGACACGGTCGACTGCTTGAAAAATGGCAGGTGAGCATTTTTCACAAAAATTACGCCCTCGTTCGGATGAGAGGTTATATGGAGGTCCCGTGTGTGTGTTGTCACGCACGTTAAAGATCCCTACCTTGCCTGAAACGGCAAGGGTTCGGCAAAATTCTAAATTTCTAGGCAACAAAAAACTCGCCTCCTGGCCAATGTAGTACCTACTGGTGGAGCATTGGAAAAGTAAATGAACGGTATGTGAAGGGGGTTAAGCAACCTGTGGCTGCCAAGGATCCCCCAACACATAGACATTTGCGGTATTAAGTTTTCCAGTAAATCCTTTTGCACAATTAACATTAGTTGAGAATATTGTAAGGCCAATACATATTGTTGTTGATAATAATCATCATGTTTAAGTACAGTTCTTTTTTTGTCATTAATTTTTCCATCTTGGGACTGATTGGATGTATATCTCCATTGATTTCTATTCTGAGCTAGCTTACATATTTCCCTGAAATTCGCACATCCTACATCTTTCACTATCTGTGTGCAATAGTCTAACCTAGGTCTACCTCAACTTCTCTTTTTTCTTATCGCTGCTTCTATTATATTTCACACTATTTCCTCATGTCTTAGTATGTTCTCTATGTGGTTAACTTAACTTTTTATTTCGATTCGTATTTCTGCAAGTATTGTTTTTTTAGCGTTTAACAATGAATATGGACGGAAAAATAAAAAAGGTAACACATTTTGTGCTTTTACGGAGTGTTACACAAAATCTTCAAACAGTAAAAATGGACATTATTGACATATTTCAAAGCATTTGATCATGATAGAGGTGGATAATCTGTGTAATTGGTTCATATCTTTATCAAAATCGCATAACTTTGAATAACAGTAACATCTCCATTACCAGCAAATAATCACTGCCATAGAAGATCTATAACCCTACAGGATAGAATGTAAATCTTCCACGCTAATAAGAATGACAAGGCAACGTACCATCTATACGTCTAGGAAGAAAAGTAAATTAAAGATAGCGGACATGGTGCTAATTGTAAATTTGATACCTTTAAAAACTACCGCTTCAAATGAAATACAATCACAAAATTGATCAAGTTCAAATGCTGAGATTACTTATATAATTATATTCTGAACTATAAAATCATTTAATGTTCAAAATATAGTAAAATAAGTACTATGAAGCATGGAACTTGACCATTTCGTGAATGTATTTCATCTGAACAAAAAGAATTAGGTTTTGTAATGTTACTTAATTAATATTACCTTTTTTATATGTAAAATAGGATATTCAACACTGAAAAGACGTAAATACAACTTTGGTACCATTATATTCAAATGCATTGTACATGAAACATTTAGAAATCTCATTAACAATAGAATATGCAATAGAGAAAATTATACAATATATTAGATAATCAAAAACAAATTTCGAAAACATTGAGAACAATAACAGTAGATACACAAAATTCTTACATCAAAACTTAAAATAAAGCAGCAAGCTCTTTTATAGCAATCTTCTACTTTGTTGTCAATATTTAATCTGTTCTGCTAGTTCAAATGTCTTGTCTGTAAAATTTGGAGAATTTTACTTAAGGCATTTCAGTTGTTTATTACATGCATTTATCTGCTTTCTATCCTAAGATTACACGACTTTAAGTTTGTTCTAAATGCAAACTGAAAACACAAAAACTTTTACATGCTTAGTTAAAATGTCCAGTTTGCAATAATAAATATGTATGGGCTATGTTGACTAAGCATATTTAAGTTAAAACTTACAACATATACTTAGGTAAACCATATTAACATAAAATTAGTTAGCTAGAACAGTTCTTATATATTTAATTCAGATGTGACACATTTACAATAAAATCTGTCTCGCCCTCTTTGGAATTTCTTTATTATATCAGCACTGCTAGAAAGACCTACATGAATCCTTGTTTGTTAGCAATCTAATTTCTGTGCAATTTAAAATAAATTTCAAGTATTATACTCCCCTGTCCCGTAATAATAGTGACAAGCATAAAATATTTCAGTATGAATATTAAGCCAATAGTAAAGATCTAGTTGCAATTGTCTAGTTCTTGGCGTCGCAAAAGAAAAACAAAAAGTTGGAAAAGGAGCAATTACGTTGGCTGCAAAACAATGTATGTGCAGCAGTGACCATAGCAAGAATTTCAAAACATGCTTTCAAAGATATATGTCACGGCCAATGTGGATTCTTTGAAAAAATTTAATTGTGAACGTAAGTGCAACAATTAAAGAGAAAAACTTAAGACATATTCCTCTTAGCAGAAGAGGCATCATCAGATCAACAGCATATGACATTGAAGTTCCCAAATTTACAATATTATGAGTCTACGTTGAGTTCGTTTTTAAAAGATATCGTACTAGTATCATATGCACTACAAGAGAAAAATACTTTGGTATAAAAATTCCTTTCAGATAATTGTTTAAACACAATTTTTTGTCTGCAAAGCTGTTTAAGTATGGATTTGCCAAAACCCAAACATCCTGGTACTGAAAGAGACAGATAAGAGCAGTTGTTAGTCAGTTTTATCCATTATTTCTAGAAACAAAAAATTAGAGGAGAACAAAATTGTCGAATTACTTATGCAAAGCTAAAGTATTTTTGATGAAGAACATATCATCATTCCTAATGACATTATTCATTGCATTGCTGTTTACTGCATCAGGTTATAACAAGCAATGGCATTTACTAAAACTCAAAAGTCTTCTCTAAAAACAAACATTTTTTGACAGAAAAACCGATTTAACTATAATTAATACATATTACTTAAACTAAGCAACATGTAATCCTTGGATATTATTAGAATCAACTCAATTACAAATATTAATTCTTTTGATATATGATAAATTTGCAAACCTCTATTAGGTTATTGTTATTATTTTAAATGGAAATCATTTAAATTACTGACAAAAGAGACACTGATGATGGCTAACGTCAAAAATGCATTGTATTATATCACTTTAATTACAAAAAATTTGCACAAAAATACTCCTTTCGATCCCATTATTGTTATAAATTCAAATAAGATTGTTATAATCGATGAACTCAATTGGTACTTTATAAATAAGGTTAGTATCTTAATTATGTTGTTATATTAGTCATGAAATGTTCAGTAATTTTGTATTAGATATGCCAAAAACTAACGGCAATTAAGCATGCATTATTAGTACAATAATATTTATCTTTGCATGATCTGTTATTTTAGTATTTTGTGGTCCAAAGTCTTCAAATCATTTGACTATATCGATATGGGAATTATATTTCAAATTAGCAGAAATCATCACGTCAAAGAGTAACAAGCAATGTTTTTCAATAGGTTATAAAGTTTTTCCGGTTTCTTTCAAGACTCGGAATATATATATATATATATATATATATATATATATATATATATATTGCCGTGTATCCTAAACTTAATCGAGCCTCACGAATTGGGCGTCAAATTTATGCCGTGGATCTCGGGTAAGCAATTACGATACAAAAATATATTCAAAAATTTTATAAATTTTCATATTCGACAATAAACAAAATTTTCAAAATTTTCCTAATCAAAAAAAAATTATCCTTACCCGTTTTCCTTTTCTCCTCGGTTGAACGGCCTTCTTCAACTGCGTCCGGCTAGCTCATTCGGATCTCCTCTTGGGTACCTAAATTCACTCGCATATTCTCAATCATACACACTCTAGCAATAAAACCTCAAATACAATCAACATACAAGCTTTTATTTATAACTATTTACACAAGAAATGCAATAATGTTCATATTCCATTAATCCCGTTACACTTCAGAAAAACCTTATTTCATAATGTCCAGTATTTTATTTTTAAATCATTAAACACAGAAATTATACACGGAGTAAATGGGCCTTGAATAATACCTTCTATAAAATCCTTCTTTATAATTTATTTATTCATTTTACTCTAAATAAACTCTGGAGTAGGATGAGCTCAGAATACCCAGTAATTATACAATTGCATACTTTTAAAACAACAAAAAAAACAAAGACATGTACTCTTTACAAAAATATTTTATGTTCTGATGGAACGTTTAAAAGCTTTATAGAAATCTTCAACTTTTCAGTTATATACCATAATAAAGTTTTACACATATTACGTTCAATACGTAATTAATATACACTACCTTGAAATTTCACGCTAACATTCTCCCAATATTCACAGTTTAAAATGTCACAATTCAAATCGTTACCTGGAAAGTTTATAGTAGATCTCTGCTTTGAGGATGATGTCGTTGATTTCTTCTGTCCGTTCCGCAGGTCGTTTCTAGCGGTTACTAGAAAAACTCCATCTCAATTGAACTGCAAACGCGGCCTCCCTTGTGTAACCAATTCCATTTAAATTATTTCTTCTTTAATTTTGAAGCTTCGAACCACGTTATTTAAAGCGCGACACGAGTTGTTTACAATTGAAGATGATATCTCGATTAAAAATAATTTCGGCACACTTAACCGCGCATTTAATTACGAGAATATCACCTTATAATAAATTAAATTGATTTTGTAATACTTACAACTCGTGTTACTGCGATATGTTCTTTTGAGCAGTCGAAAACTTAAGGGCCCCTACCATGTTCTCTAAAATCATTTATATATACTCTTAGGCCGCCACCTCCTGGCCGCTTTCATCCGAAATCCCCTTTCTACAACAACACGTTCTCGCAAATTTGCACTCAACACCATTCTCACTCCACGAATTTTAATACATCGTTATTAAATTTACAGAATAATACGCTACACTACGCTCTTGCTCGTTTCAAACTAGACTAAACATTTCAACCAATCGTAGACCTAGTGACGCTTCACAAATCCCTCCTTACCTATCAGTGTCTCTGCTTTACGCGTTTTATCCGTCCCTTTCTAATCTGGTCTGAGTGGTACAAATCGATATTCTTTACTATCGGCTATCTAACACACACGTGGACTAGCGACGTGACTTTTAAATAAAGCGTTTTGTATTTCTTACTAAAACATTCACCCGTTCCAATATACGTAGAATCTGCATGTTTATCTGCTCGAATTTAATAGAACGTGACATTTAAAAGTTTGCAGGTGTTCGCTTCTAATGAACGTTTTAAATATAATTCTCCGAGCTTTGTTTCATGGTATTTTGAACCTTCCTTTTAGCTGTTTGTTACCAACCTTGGATTTTCTCAGGCTTTTATGCTTGTTATATATTACTAATGGTTCAATTAACTCCAATTAAAATAATAGTGAATGGCATTGACTTCTACCCTTTAATTTTTAGCGAATACTAATTAAATATTAATTATTATATACCCGTTACTTAAAAATTGAATTAATTAATATAAATTTCGCACGTAATTTCTGTTTGTTCCTTTATACGGGGTGTTTTGAAATTGCTGCGTTTATTTTTATTTTTAACAATATAAAAAACCACTATAATATATATATATATATATATATATATATATATATATATATATATTTTGGCAAAACTTTTCTTGGAACTGGTCATTAATAATTAATTTGAATGTTTTCTACATGTAAAATAAACACTTTTTTCTTGCTTTTTAATTTTTATTATTCATATAACGCGTTTCGGTTAAACAACCATTTTCAAATGTGAAACCTATAAAATATCTCTAATTAAATAATGATTTTTTTTTTAAATTAAATTGCATACATACCATTTAATGTAAAGTCAAACTATTAAAACTTACAACTAAATAAATTATTTCTAACATTGTAGGATAAGCAACAATACATCCTAATAATACTGTTTTGGATATGTTTTTAATTTAAAACTTGCTTTCCTTTAAATTAATATATAAATAATATATATAATAATATTGTGTGGTACACGTTGGAGTGTATAAAAACGGGACAGCTCCAGAAGGTTTCCCAAAGCGTAAAGCTTAGCAAATGGACTGTAATTATATGCAATTGGAGGTTAGGCGCGAAAAACAGTAACATAGGTCAAACCGTAATTAATGTTTTGCTTACCTTGCAATGTTGTTCACCAATTTACTCCCGCGAAGATAGGTGTTGTTTACCGGTCGACGCACTTGGTCGGGCAGCAGCACTTATGCACTCGCGGTTATAGTTACTAGGTGTTGAGTCGGTGAAACGATACGAGAGAGTGTCATGTTGGTCAAGCGAAAAGGCTTTATCGCTCCGCCATATGTGTAGCACAACAACAATATACGATAAGGCCATCTATACTGTCAATCGCTGACCTCCAACTGTATGAAGTTTTAACATACCCCCCACCCAAAATGGTAAATTTTGTTGTATACCGTGAAATGAATGGGAGAAAAAATGAAAATAGAAATTTTAAAAAAATGTTTAAGTATGTATAAATTAATCGAGTACTCTGCATTTTGCTTCCTGCATTAAAAATATAAAATAAAACATAATTTGTAGAGAAAGAAGAAAAAAAATAAAAATTGCATGTTAGAATGCTGAATTACTTATGGTGAAGGAAGTGGTACCACCTTGTTAATTGGGCGGACCGCTTCGCCTGTGGGTGTTTTTAGCTTTACAACTCTTGTTACACCATCTTTACCCGGTAAAAGCTTCGCCACTCTCGCCAAAGGCCAATACGCCGGGGGTGAATCTGGAGTAAAAAAAAGTACTAGATCCCCTTCTTCTATGGTTTTGGAAGGGGTGTTCCACTTAGGCCTTTGCTGTAAGCTGTGCAAGTAGCCTATGGACCAGCACTTCCAAAAGCTCTGTACAAGTTGTTGGGACATTTTCCAACGACTAAGCCGATTCGCAGGAACTTTTTGTAGGTCCACTTCACACCGCGTAATTAAAGGCCCACCAGTTAGAAAATGGCCCGGAGTCAAGGCATCCGTGCCTTCGTTAGGTGACGTTGTAAGTGCGCAAAATGGACGGGAATTTAAGATTCCTTCTATGCGGGTCACAACTGTGCTAAATTCCTCCAGAGAAAGTGTCGTTCTACCCACTATTCGTTTCAAGTGAAATTTAGCACTCTTGACGCCGGCTTCCCAAAGCCCCCCAAAATGGGGTGCATAGAGAGGGTTGAAACACCAATCTATACCCCTAGAGGATAAGTAGTGCGCAATGACGGGGTTAGCTTGATCAAAATGTTTATATATTTCTAACATTTCTCTAGCCGCCCCACGAAAATTGCGGCCCTGATCGGAGTATATGTTCGTGGGTAACCCGCGTCTGGCTATAAATCTATATAATGCATCAAGACAGGCTTCCGTTGCTAAAGCTGTGACAACCTCCATATGAATGGCACGTGACACCATACAAATAAAGAGGGCAGTATATGCCTTTTGAAATTTTGTCGATCGCAACGAGGATAGCTGCATTGTAAAAGAACCAGCAAAATCCAAACCGGTATGCGTAAAGCATCTTCCGGGTTCGAGGCGATAAAGCGGAAGATCTGTCATAGGAGGCTGAATAGGCTCCCCTTGGAAGCGATAGCAAGTCAGGCAGCGAAATATTCTACTTCGAATTAACTGACGGATACAAGGAATCCAAAATGTACGGGTAACTAATGATTGAGTTAGCCGCGGACCCCCATGACCTGAATATATGTGATAGTAATCACATATTAATACAGCTAACCTGCTGTTTTTTGGGATAAGGTAGGGATGTTTGCTAGTTATAGAAAGGCTGGAATGGCGCAAACGGCCCCCACCATGACTAATCCCGTGGAGAGAGAAAAGGTGACAACGGACGGTACATTTTGTGCTAGGTTGCCCTTTTTCTAGTAAGACGATATCGTCGTAGATGTGCTCGTACTGAGTAATTCTAATGGCAAATGTGAGAGCGCTACGATACTCAGAGGCATTTAACGGACCAGTAGTCCTTGCAAGATTACGTTTGCGTGCAAGACAGTTAAACGTGAACCTTTTAACGTATGCAAAAATTCGTTGAACTTTTAGCAAGTTCGAGGACCTTTGTAGTACTGCCCAGTATTGTTTCACATCAACAGTAGAGACGAGTGCGTATTGTACGGCTTTAAACCCGTCTGCAATATTGTGTGTGTATTTATCACTTGGCCAATCACAATAATCGCGGTGTAAAAAATCAGGACCCTGCCACCAGAGTGTACAATTCAGTAGTTCGGATGGCCTCAATCCTCGGCTTGCAGGATCGGAAGCATTCGCAGAACTGGGAACGTATCTCCATATGGCTGTGGGTTGATTTTCATGAATTTGCACCACTCGGTTCGCAAAAAATAATTTTAACTGATAAGGTGGCGTACAAATCCACGTCAGTGTGTTTGTAGAGTCACTAAAGCATATTGGATCTAGTAAATTGATGGTGTCAAATGCTAATGCTGTATGTTTCATTAGTTTTGCCAAAAGACATGCCGCTCCTAATTCAAGACGAGGAATGGTCCACGTTTTCAAAGGGGCTACACGGGTTTTGGAAGTTATCAAATGTACATATATTTTTTCATCAACTTCTAATCGCAGATAAACAACAGCGGCCATCGCTACGGAACTGGCGTCGGAGAATCCGATTAAACGGGCTTGACTATTGCCGATTTTCCAAATAGATCGTGGTATTGTTATGTATTCGAGAAGTGGCAGTTCAATTTGAATTTGCTTCCATTCTTGAAGAATTTCTGCGGCAATTGTTCATCCCAATCCACCTTTTGTAGCCATAGGCGTTGCATAAGGCATTTGAGAAGAACCGTAAATGGACTTAAATAACCATTAATATCGAATATGCGTGCTATGCGTGACAAAATTCCTCGCTTAGTAGGGATGTCTGCAATATTTGGAACTTTACATCTAAAAGTATCGGAACCCATATCCCAACAGAGACCCAGAACATCACGTGTTGTTAAAGTAGGATTAGAGTTCGGTAGATTTAGAACGTCCGTCTCCGACTTATCAATAACTGAAGTGTGTGAACTTCCCCATTTTCCTAAGTCGAAGTTACCTAGTTTTAGTAAATTGATCAATTCATTTTTTAGAAGGAGAGTTTGTTCTACAGAATCGGACCCAGTCAAAATATCATCAATGTAAGTTGATGATCTAAGGGCTCGGGAAGCCCGGGGGTACGAGTGACCCTCGTCTTCTACCAACTGCTGTAGAACACGAAGGGCAAGGAAAGGGCTACAGCAAGCGCCAAAAATAACGCGGGTATGTTCATATTCCGTTAAAGGTTCACAAGGGTGAAACCTCCAAAAAATATGTAAAATTTTTCTATCTTCTGGGTGAACGACTATAGATCTAAACATTTGTCGAATATCGCAAGTGAGTGCGACTTGAGGTATACGAAATCTTGTTATTACAAGACCAATATCAGATTGTAATTTGGGGCCCGGTAAAAGAATATCATTGAGACTTGTACCATTAATATCCCTATCGGCAGGACTAAACACGACTCGAACTTGAGTACTAGAGGGCTTATTTTTAACCACGCCGTGGTGAGTCATGATATATAAGGACTGTTTTACAGCGGGAGTGAGTTGTCCCTGCGATATATAATTAGCAATATTTTCTGAATATAATTTATAAAAGTTTTTGTCGCGTGCAAATCGAGCTTCTAGTTTTAGAAAGCGATTGGTAGCTAATTTTCGTGTTGAACCTAATGTTCGGGTGGTGTTTTCCATGAACGGTAGTCGAACCACATACTGGCCTAACTCGTTTCGTATAGTAGTGGACTTGAAATAATTTTCACAAGCCACGTTTTCAGGCGACATTGGCGGCGTAAATGGTATTTCTTCAGCTTCCCAGAAGGCACGAATGGTGTCGCTAAGGGACGGTTCTTCCGAGATGCTAGTGTACAACGCAACACCTGAATACGGTTGACTTAAAGCTGGTACATCACCCATAATAACCCAACCAAACGAGGTAAGAAGCGCCGATGGCTTGCCTGTTATACGCAACGAATCGTTGGGTGTGGCATCTAAGACAGCTTGAACACCTAACAGCATATCGACCGGAGCGGATTTGTGAAATTCAGGATCCGCCAATTGTAAGGGACGAAAATTTGTTTATTAAATGCTTAGATAAATTTGCTATGGAAGATCTGCGGTAATACGAGATAAAACAACAGCCTGTAAATTTAAAGAAACGTTTTGATCATATATTGATGTAACGTTACAGGTAGCAATTCCATGAACCTTTTCTAGCGGAGATTGGCCTACTCCACGTATTTCAAAAGGACATTTCTTGCGTTTAAGACCTAACTTGTTAGCTAGAGATAATGTGATGAAATTAGAATGCGACCCTTGATCTAAAACCAAGCGGCAGCGATGCCAACTACCGTCACAGGCTAAAATTCGTACCTGCGCCGTGGCTAAAAGCGCAACGGTTCCCTGTTCATTTGCACAGGAATGAACAAGAGAGACTGGAGCAGGAAAATGTTCAGCCGAATTAGAGGCACCTGAAGAGTGTCCTACCGCGCTTTGTGGCGGAGTCGGAGTACTGCATGAAATTGGTGCCTCGATACACAGTAGCGTATGGTGCATTTTACTACCGCACCGTTTGCACTGATATTTTGACTTACAAATCGAAAGGGGATGTGGTGATAAACACGCAAAACATCTATGATATTGCTTTACCATGTATTGCCTTTCTAGAGTGGATAAAGCTAATAATTTTGGACATCTGTAAAATTTGTGGAACTGATCGTCGCACGCAGGACAGGGCTTAGAAACGGCCTGCTTTGCATTAAATCGTCGTGAAGTAACTTCCTGTGTAGACATTGTTACACGCTTATTGTTTACAGAATTTGTATAATATGGTTGAGGGTTAGCCCTTTGTGGTGGACTAGACACATTTTTGATGGTGGTGTATTATTGTTACCGCTCACCAGTGCTAAGATAGAACATTTGTTGCGTAAATATTTTATAAAATCGTTAAATTTCGGAAATGTTTGATTTAAGTGTTCCTTTTCGAATTCTTGTCTCGACTTCGGGTCTAATAAACCGAGGGACAAAAATAAAATATGTAATCAGCCAACTCAGGTAGCTGCATGTCGATAAGAGCTGTGACGTTGGCTTGCAGGGTTTCACATAAATCACTAAGAACTTTTGGGGAATCCGTCTTTAGTTGAGTTAGTGAAAATATTTTGGATAAATAATGATTAGCAATTATTCGTTTATTAGTGTAGCGTTGAACTAAGAGATTATAAACAACCATATAATTTTCTGGAGCAAATCGAACAGATTGTGCTAGCTTTAATGCCGTCGCATCCAAATAAGAAAGCAAATATGTGAATTTTTCGCAATCATTAAGTGTGTTATTGTTGTGAATAATGTTGTCATATAGAGATTTAAACGCACCGAATTTCTCGGGTCACCTCGAAATATATCTATTTTTATTTCTGGTAAATGAACATTAGATCTGATATTTCCAGAAATATCAATAGTATTTACATTGGGCGTTGTGTTTGGAGCGACATAGCGCGCCGCATTAGCTAAAATATCATAGTACATAGTATTGAACGTAGATTCTAGATTAACGGTATCCGTAAATAAGGTTTTATAAACGTCAGAGAGTGACGATAATTCATCTAAGACATCTAAAATTTTATTCTTACGTCATCTAGCTGACTAACACGAGCTTTAAATTGATCAAGATTAGTTGGTAACGTTGAAATTAAATCGTAACAATCTTGCAAACATCGCCAGTACCTTTCTTTGCGATTTGTTAATCGTTTAAATTCAGCAATAACTTCACGTTCTGGTTCCATATTGTACCAGGTATACTCGTAACAAATTGAAAACACAAATAACTAATAGAAAATGTAACGCAGTTGCAAAGCCCTAAAGGTAAACACAGTACTCGTGGAGAAGCAATGTTAATGCTGATACAGACTTAAACTAACATAAGTGAATTCAGAATTCTAAGAAATAAAGTGCATTAGGTACGTAATATTTACAAACAAAATGTAAACAAACAGTTTCGTTAAAGTCCTTTGACTTATTTTGTTATCTACACAGCTGATTGATAAGCGTAGTAACAAGATGTAATGAACTACAAACTTTAAATAAATTGGAACAAGTTTTTAAACACCTGTAATGCTAAATACAAAGTACTCGTTTATTGATAATAATTGAAGTTTGAAATCTTTAATAGAAATGATGCATTTTAATATTCAAACCCACTTTTAGAAAATAGTTTTGAAAATGAATTAATGTAATAATTTAAATTTTAATGATCCCGCTAATAAATTATATTAATTTTGACTATAATTCAAAGCTTATTTGTTCAGTAGGACCACTTTTTGTGATATGAGGCTCAGAAGGACCACTTTTTGTGGTATGAGGCTCAGAAGGACTACTTTTTGTGATATGAGGCTCAGAAGGGCCACTTTTTGTGTGGTACACGTTGGAGTGTATAAAAACGGGACAGCTCCAGAACGTTTCCCAAAGCGTAAAGCTTAGCAAATGGACTGTAATTATATGCAATTGGAGGTTAGGCGCGAAAAACAGTAACATAGGTCAAACCGTAATTAATGTTTTGCTTACCTTGCAATGTTGTTCACCAATTTACTCCCGCGAAGATAGGTGTTGTTTACCGGTCGACGCACTTGGTCGGGCAGCAGCACTTATGCACTCGCGGTTATAGTTACTAGGTGTTGAGTCGGTGAAACGATACGAGAGAGTGTCATGTTGGTCAAGCGAAAAGGCTTTATCGCTCCGCCATATGTGTAGCACGACAACAATATACGATAAGGCCATCTATACTGTCAATCGCTGACCTCCAACTGTATGAAGTTTTAACAATATATATTATCATAAAGTAAGGAATATATTTTAAATTATGATAACTTTTTAACAAATTAAGTTAATAACAAGAAATAAATGAAATCTAATTGCTTATGAAATGGGATTTAGTATGCCCAAAACAGGTTACGGCAATTGCTCAATATGACCTCCATTTTGTTGTTGTAAGATCACCATCCTTACCTCCAAATTGTACACAGCATTTCGTAACATTTCTGGTTGAATTGTACCAATTTGCTCCGTAATACTGTCTTTTAATTCTTGTAGCGTAGTTGGTCGTCTTCTAAACACTAAACTTTTTAAATAACCCCACAGCCAGTAATCCGCTGGGTTTAGATCAGGTGATCTTGGTGGCCATGAATTTACGAAATGTTCTGGCTATGTCTTGATTTTCATGAAGAACCTCTGCAACTTGGACATCACTAATTATTGGTCTTCCTGATCTTGGTAAGTCAGTTACAGACCCTGTTCTTTCAAATTTTTGTATCAAATTGTACGCTTTCATTTGACAGGGTCCCACTCTCAAACCCATTCTCGTGCGAAATCTTCGTAATCCAGCGGTGTAATTTCTGCGGATTCATAATAGCACTGAACTAAACCAATTCTTGTTTGTAAATCCATGTTATTACAGTTGAGTCGTTTGAACTCAACGTTTACTTGAGTTTTAATTTCAAAATAAAACTTCAAATTGAATAATTTCGTTTTGACACGTGTCAACAATTGTTATGACAACGCTTTTGTTTCTTATAGATACGGTAAAATCCCATTCATTAAGCAACTAGATTTCGTTTATTTTATGTTACTAACTTAATTTATTAAAAAGTTGTAATGATTTAAAATATATCCCTTACTTTATGATAACCTTGTATATATATATATATATATATATATATATATATATATATATGTGATTATCCCAGATTTAATTGAAATACTAGGTATATAACATTACTCGTGATAGAATAAAAACAGTAGAAAAAGCAACCTATAACACGGATCCACTTTGTTTAAATAAGCCATAAGTTTATCATTAAGGGTAAACGTATGCTTTTTTGGTCATTTATTAACACAATGCAATTGATTTTTAAAAAGTTTTTGGCTACTTCATTCCCATTTATAGTGTATTTTTCAAACCATTTAGTTTTTGTAAGTCGATCAGCTATCTTTGGTCTTGATATACCCAAGTTTCTTTTACATTACCCAACCTTGTCTTCTAATTATTGTGACCTGCTTATAGAGAAACTTCTTTTTTGCTATCAAAGTGAATAATGTTCTAACTTTGTAGGCTTTTAAACGGCTAGTGTCAACTGCAAGCGATAACACTGGAGTTGCATCAACATTTCCCCTTTCTAATAGCAGCAGTTGATGCCCATGTTCTGCAGTGGAAGGCAAAGCATAGAATAGCATAACTACAAGTCGCATCAGCTTGGAAAGCATCCGTCGCAGAATGCAACTGTTCTGTAATTATAAATACAAATAAGCTATAGGTATTATAAGAATATTCTACATATTTATAGCTACCTATACAAACATGAAAGTAACATTAATACTAACATTAACAGTCAGTATTTCTATTTTAAAAACTACTACTTAAATTATATATTGCAAGAAATGTAGTACTTACTTGCTAAAAAAAATACGATATAGGAAGTTTTTTCAAAATTCAATTCGGTCCAAAGTCTTCCTGAACGAAATGTTTTTAACAAATTCTGAAAGCTTCATAGATTTCTTTCTGGGTTAAATCGTTCTAGCGTGGGTTGTTAATAATCCTTAACCACTTTTGAAACATCTCAGGGCGATTTTTTTGGTTTCATTAAGCTATGTGGACTATGCTGAGTAGAGTGATTGACAATCTGCAATGCAGCAGCCAGGTTTTCCCATTGCTAAAATATCGTAAAAATATGAGTTGATAACAATTTCAGCTGAACACATTTCTAGCATTACTGCAGTTAACAAATTTTTTGGGGAATAGGCAGTAAGTTGTATACATTGTATATTATAGTATAAATTTTTTAAAAATGCACATATTATAGGTATAAGATAATTGCTATACTTACCTATAATTAAATAAAATCCCGAGCAAATCACAAGGAAACTACTAAATTACTACTAAAAGAAGAAAACATTGATAATATGTACTTGATAAATTAGAACATGCTCTAAATTAGTTATAAAAGAAAACTATGGACAATGTAATTTAATAAATAAAAATAAACAGGTGAGTCAGCTGATAGATTTATAATAATACGCCTATGCAGGGGTATGCCTAATCCTTGTATACATAGAATATTTATAACCCTACGGGAAACAATTTCCCTAGAACTTTACTTATTACCTCAGGTGGTATCTATCGACAAGGAAGAAAAGTAGTGCACGGCGGCCATGACAGTTTTTGTCGGTATCCCAGATTACATACCCTGATCACTGCCCATGATTTCAAAAATATTTCGATTTCTAGGAACATTTTCAATAAATAACCATAATTAATTTATGTCTGGTTGAATATAAAAAAATTGTGGTTATACAGCAAACATCACTTCAAATTAACAAATTTATACACTTTGCAGTTCAAATCAAAATATATAACTTATTGTGCATATTTCCAAACCCCATTTGAAGATTGCAAGAAACAAATATTTTTGTCTACTATTAAAATTTGCAGAGCAAGGTATAATACTAAATATTTAAATTTATACTAAGCTTGCGTTAAAAAAAATACATCAAAATAATTTCCGGCGTACTACATTCTAACGAAAATTATACGTGTATATTTCAAATAATATACTTGCAAGTCATATAAACCACAAGGATTTTTATGAACCGCACCCTAGCTACGATAAAAAGTAAAACCACAAATTATTGTAAACCAATACGTATTTGACAACAAATGTGTTTATAATCACTAGCAATACTTTAAAAATAAAAAGATTATTCAGTAACTTTTCTACGACTATCGTCTTAGCGCACGTAACTAGAATTGTAATCTATAAGTAATTAAGTAATGCGTTGAACAGTTGAGGATTTTCCCTTCACCATGTAGGCTGGTAGTTTCCAAAGTACAGAGTGAATTTATTTTGAGATCACTAGGTTGCGTAGTGGATTGAATATCCTGAAATGTTTTGCGTAAGATTATATAGTTGTGTGTTAGAATGATCTACTCAGATGAACTTTGGCATTTGTGACGTTCTTTTGACGTACGTATAATTATATTTCATTTTAATAGTTTCTGTATTAGTAAATCCCTCTTTTAGGTTATATGAATTTTTGATCAAAGGAATAATTATTTTTGTATCTTATGTTGTTCATACACAAAGGTTGTCAAATTCTTTAAAACAGTTTTTAAGGTTAAAAATGACATCAGCCAACGTAACTTTAGGTGTGTTCGTTTGTCCTCCTCCTTTACGCTAAGTGTACTCTACAATGACGTCGTTAGTGCAAGAAAGTGTAATCTCGTACAGGAATACAAACGAACGTTTTTTTGGCACTTTCAAAACTAATGACATTTGACATCTAATAGCTGTTATAACATATGTTTGTTTTTTATAAACTGGATGAAAAATTGATGAAAAACTTCTTTTAATATTAACTGAGGAGGCAGAAAATGATGAATTGAAGATAACCAGTAGTAACTCTTCATCAAGGTGAAGATAAAGATATTTTTGTAAACCTGGCATTGAACAGGAAAGTTACGCTGTAGAGTCATTTTCTGGGGCACAAATGTATTTAAAGCGCTTTGAAGCATATTTAAATATCCTAGTTATGATTACAAATTGGCTAAAATGGACAGATCCTGTACTAGTTACACTTCTGCAGCAGGTGTAGAAATTGCAGTTTGGTGTACGCAGGTGAAGACAAACAAAAGAAATTAGTACACCAACCGTAAAAAATAAGTCACAAACGAACGTTGTTGCAAGATAGTGTATTATAGTGCGGACAAACGCACACCCTTATTAGTGTTCTAAAATTATTAGTTTTATAAGTAGGTTAGTTTACCTTGAAAAAAAAGTATCGAACAGACCGATAGTAGTTAATAAAGTTCCGACAATACCCTACCAGGTTGGTTACTTTTAATTTCAGGAACACCTTGGTTCCATTAAATCGACAACCACGACAGATTAAAGTATTTAGTGACTTCCGAGTCACAGCTAATGCACCAGTGGATAATCTGTGTCCGAGTTATCAATAAGCAATTTATGAAAACCCCCGAAACTATAACCTAGAAAAAATTATAAATGAACATTTTTAATTAATTGCATGAAATTTATTAACGTGCCCTAGTACGAATTTTTTTGTTATTAGGTTAAGAATTTATATAATAATTTTATTCGTACGAAAGCGCCTTCTATTAAAGTACTTACTGATATATTTGATTTTTAATATTTGTTTAAGAATGCCTATTATATTTACGTACTGAAAACATAACTATGTAATATAGTAGAAAAGATAATTGTGTAGTAATGTAAAGACTTTTTTATTGGTGTTTATCACATGTAAGGATAATAGTTCCAGTTTTATTATAATAAATTATTTTGCAATTGCCTAGAGGCGTGATTAAAATTGAGGTCATTTAATATTTGATTTTAGACACATTTCTTTAGTTAACTGTTTTAAATAGGTATTGTTACGAGCTACTATTAGGCAACCCGTTAAATACACAAGCGCCGTAAGCAATGACTACGAGGCCTCGAACCTTCTAGCATACACCGGAGTATGAATAATCCATTTAATTCAAGGTATATAAGACCGCTAATGAAGTACAGAGTTAGTCTATATCTAAATGTCGAATATAAGTTATATCGTATAAAGTTAATTAGTTACGCTTTTGGAAGTCCAAGAGTAAATATAAATTTGTATTATGTGAACGTGTATATTGTACCGACAGCTTGTAAAATGCATAAATAGACAAAAGTGTAATAAATAAATAGTAGTGTTAGTATTGTAAATAGACCTATTGTTAAGAATTTAGTTTAAGAAGTAATTAGTGCTTGTAAATAGCATTAGTGTGATAGTGCTTCATTGTTAATTGGACTGAAAACATCTATAAATAAGGCATATACTGTTAATTAGACTTGTGAATAGTGAGTAATAAAGACCTATTACTACTTGTTTTAAATTGGACAAACGCGATAATAGTAGCCCGCAACAGTATATTAAGCAGTCATATGGTTAACGTTTGTTTTATGTTTACTTTAACAATAGAATACTCAATGATTTCTGGTGTTAATTTTTGGCTAGATTCATTTTCCTGATTTTAGGTTTTGACATACTCTTGTTATTCTTGCTGGGGCTTTTCTCTAAGAACTATGCGAGATTAGGTGGCGTCTAAGTTACCTTTCCTATTAAAACATATTTTACATAGGATAGCATTCCGGGATTCTTCTTCAAACACTTACACCACCTGTCCCACTGAGTTAGTCAGCAACTAAATTTATTACAGCAGTCGAGGTTTTCCGTACTTAACTGAAACAGAATTTTTAACGGAGTTGTTCACCGAGTTTTTCTGTGGATTACTGGCTAGATTTTCTACGGTCAATGTGAAGTTGATAATTTAACGGAATCCAGGTATTTCTAAAATTAAAAGTAACAAACCTGATAGGATATTATCCGAACTCCAATGACTGCTATCGTATGTTCGATATTTTCCCTTCAAAGTAAGCTAACCTACTCCAGTCACGTGTTGTTTCTTTGGAGGTTAATTGTGAAGTGCTGTATAAGAAATTGATCTTCCTTCCATATGATCATTTGCGATATCTTCGGCAAATTTCGGACAGATGAATAGCAAATTTAAGTTAATTTGTGTTATTTCCCTCTATGTAAAATATGTGTGGAATTCACTTACTACTACAGTCTGCAAATTACAAAATTCTATTATACTCTTTACCACATTGATTAATGAAAAATTTAAATGTGTCTCAACGGGTTTATTAATTACACAAATACAGCCTACAATAAAGGTGGAGGTATTTTTATATTCTCCATGCTGTAATTTGCTCCAAAATTTAGCACCATTTATCTTAGACCTAGCAATAGTTAGCACCAATTAAAGAAACCTCGCACCTTGTAAATAAGATAACTGCGACTTTTTTAACTTTGGCAGTCAGTCTCTAGTCGTTAAAGAAATTAGTCCCTAGGGTATTCTTGTTTATACCTAGCATCAAATCTGGAGAGTAGCACCGAAATAGTTTCAGAAAAATACAACCTATAATTGTAATGGCTGAAGTTTTACTTGTTGCGCTTTCTTTAAAAAGGCTCTAGCTTTTTATTATATTATTTAACTTTGGTGGATTTTTAAATTCCGCATGGGAAAATTCTCTATTATTAATGGGTTAAATATAAGCGTTAAGTAAATCACACAAGGATTTGGTTGAATTTTAATTTGCGGTGTGAGAAACTGCAAAAAAATTATTTATCATGCTTAAAATGCAACTGTGTTTAACAGTTGTTTAGCATGAAAACGTTAATATACCTTAGAGAAGACTATGGCTTGTTGGAACCGAGTGGCATATTATTAGCGGTCTTGTTCGAATGCGGACGTGTGTGTAGAGTTTCGAGTGTTGACGAAGTGACCCCTTTTTCTCTTTTACCCTTTCCCTCTACCGATATAAACAATACCAGCGCTTCGTCGATAAACGACAACCAAACAATGAACGCCTGGACACACTCTTTTAGAGGAAAGACGCACCATGACTAAAATCTCCGCAAGGTAACTTTTAGCTTACAATTTGAGATGCTTTGACGCCTCGGGTGTTAATTTAATCCTGTATAAATATGAATATATTATATATGTATTAGGTTCAAATTTACTCCGTCTTACGCTTTATACCTAGCGCTAGTTAGTACCCATCTAAGGAAACTATAATTTGAAATACAAGGTGGCAGCAAATTTTTAGGAATCGACAGTCGGTCTATAGCTATTAGAAAAGTGAGACATTAACATTTCGTTGCATCAAATTCAGAGAGCTAGCACCAAAACCGTTGACAAAGAGATGGCGTTCTGCATCCGACTTCTTTACTCGCAGAGGACGCTTCAAAACTGGTGAATGTTTTATTTAACAAAATACAAAATAGGTTTCGAACTGAACAACTAAATTTTATAATTGCAGCGCTGTCATATTTTTAAAAAATTAGAAAAAGTAATATATGTCATAATTTGAGGTAATATTATTCTTATCCTAAATACTCATTGGCCACGAATATTATACATAAATGGACTATGAAAATACATAAATGCAATATTTATATATAGCAAATAGCTTATAATACAGAACCATTTGTGCAAATATCATATACCTATTTAAAACAGTTAACTGAAAGAAATGTGTCTAAAATCTAATATTAAATGACTCAATTTTTAATCACGCCTCTAGGTAATTGCAAAATAATTTATTATAATAAAACTGGAACTATTACCGATACATATGGAAAAACACTAATAAAAAAGTTTTTACACTATTACACAATTATCTTTTCAACTATATTACATAGTTATGTTTTCAGTACGTATATTGAATAGACATTCTTAAACAAATAATAAAAATCAAATATATTAAAAAGTATTTAGTTTAATGGAAAGTGTTTTCGCACGAATAAAATTATTATATAAAGTCTTAACCTAATAACAAAAAATAAACGTACTGAGGGCACGTTCATAAATTTCATGCAATTGATTAAAAATGTTCATTTATAATTTTTCTAGGTTATAGTTTCGGAGATTTTTATAAACTGCTTATTGATAACTCTGACACAGATTATCCACCGGTGGATTATCTGGGACTCGGACGCCACTAAATGTTTTTATTTGTTGTGGTTGTCGATTTAATAGAACCAATGTGTTCCTGAAATTAGAAGTAACCGACCTGGTAGAGTATTGTCCGAACTTTATTGACTACTATCAGTCTGTTCAATACTTTTTCTTTTAGGCAAACTAACCTACTTATAAAACAAATAATTTTAGAACACTAATAAGGGCGTGTTCGTTTGTTAGCACTATAATACACTACCTTGCAACTGCGTTCGCGTGTGACCTATTTTTTAGGGATAGTGTACTAATTTCGTTTATTTGTCTTCACCTGCATGCAACAAACTGCAATTTCTACACCTGCTGCCGAAGTGAAACTAGTACAGAATCTGTTAATTTCTGCCAATTTGTAATCATGACTAGGATATATTAATGACGTTTAATTTAAATATGCTTCAAACCGTTTTAAATACATCTGTGCCCCAGAAAACGCCAATACAGCGTAACATTCCTTTTCAATGCGAGGTTTACAAAAATATCTTTATTCTCACTTGATGAAGAGCTACTACTAGTTATCATCAATTCTTTATTTTCTACCCCCTCAGTTAATATTAAAAGGAGTTTTTGATCCAGTTCATAAAAAAACAAACATATGTTATAATAAATATTAGATGTCAAATGTCATTGCCATTTCGAATGGACTTGCGCCTTGCCGAAGTTCTAGATTACTAGAACAGGTGAATTGGCTTGCGTGTTCTAATGAGTTAAAGAGCCAAACCACAGGTCCAACCAAAGTAGTAGGGTCGTTAGTGAGGAACCAGACTAAGACAGGTCCCTGAAAGAGGGCAGCGATTCTTTCGGTACTTAGATTGGCAGAGACCATAGGGGTCGGTATGGCAGTCTAGAACACAATACCGCGATGTGGAAGGCAACCACCACATTACCTCCCAAGTACACAGCGTACCTAAATTATAATAAAATGATTGCATTCTCTGGGGTAAAAGATTCAGGAGTTAAAATAGTCCCCCATTCGGATCTCCGAAAGGGGGCTACTTCGGAAGATGCGATCGGAAAGTTAAGATAAGAGTTGGGACCATTTTGCTAGTCGGAGCGTGGAATGTTAGAACTATAAAGCAAGTAGGTAAGCTAGACAACCTAAAAATCGAAATGAATAGGTTATCACTAGACATAGTAGGGATCAGCGAAGTTCGGTGTCCAGAGGCGGAGGATTGTTGGAGTGCAGACTTCAGGGTCATTCATACAGGAGGAGAGGAAGAAAATTTGGGTGTGGGGATAGTTATGCGGAAAAAGATAGGATACTGTGTAGAAAATTACTTACAAAAAAACGAAAGAGTACTCACGGTTAGATTAGAATCTAAACCGGTAAACACAGTAATAATACAAGTTTACATGCACACCTCTAGCTACAGTGACGAAGAGGTAGAAGCGATCTACAAAGATATCGAAGACATATTAAGACACGTAAAAGGACATGAAAATTTAATAATTACGTGGGATTTTAATGCAGTGGTAGGTGAGGGTAGGGAAGAAGCGATAGTAGGTTTATTTAGATTAGGCACGAGAAACGAGAGAGGAAATAGGCTGGTAGAATTTTGCGACAAGAACTATTTAATCATTATAAACACATTATTTCAACATCAAGCTAGAGGACGATATAGCGGTATTAGCATCTAGCAAGGAAGAGTTAGAAGCTGCTCTTAATGAAATGGAAACGGTTCAACAGAGAGATACGGTATGAAAATTAACAAAACTAAAACTAAAGTACTAGTATGCAAAGAAGGAAAATAAATCAAAAACAAGAATACAAATATGTAACATGAACTTACATGAGGTTAAGAATTTCTGCTACCTAGGAAGCCAAATAACGCAAGATGCGAAAAGCACAAAAGATATAAAACAAAGATTAGCACATGGTCGTGCTACATTTAACAAGAAAAAGCAACTACTGTGTTCAAAGACAACAAACATAGAAACAAGGAAAAGATTGCTTAAAACATATGTATGGAGCACAGCACTGTACGGCTGTGAAACCTGGACAGTAGAAGAAGCGAACAAGAAAAAGGTAGAAGCCTTTGAAATGTGGTGTTACAGACGAATGATGAAGATATCAGACAGACAAAGTTAAGAACAAAGCGGTACTAAAAATGGTAGGGGAAGAAAGAAATATGTGGAAAACGGTAAAAAATAGGAGAGATAGGATGATAGGCCACATACTACGGCATGAGGGAATAGTGTGGAATATACTAAAAGCAGAGATAGGAAAAAGGATAAGAAGGGGTAGACCTAGGTTATACTACTGCACAAAATAGTGAAAGATGTAGGCTGTAGGAGTTTCGGGGAAATGTGTAGGCTAGCTCAGAATAGAAATCGATGGAGGTACGCTTCCAACCAGTCCCAAGATAAATAAATTAATGACAAAGAAAGTAACTGCACTTAAACATGATGATTATTATAAGCAACTACAAGTATTGGATGGGCAATATTCTCGAATGATAATTACGTGAAAGCATTTACTGGAAAACTAATATTTCGACAAATATCTAAGTGTTGAGGGATCTTGGCAGCCACAGGCTGCTTCACCCCCATCAATGAATTTCGGTGTAATAGGGCATAAAATTACAAAACAATAGAAGGGGAACCTAGCTGTATTGCCGTGTGAAACTTTCAGGCAACTATGTAAGCTAGTTTAAAAAATAAATAAGTGCAGGTACGTGTCCAACCAGTTTTGAGACGGAAAGCCCAATAACGGAAAAATAAGCGCAGATAAATCTGATGATTATTATAAACAATTACAGGTGTTGGTTGTGAAATATCTGCAACTAATGTTGACTGTGCGAAAAGATATATTTTAAAATATATTAAATCGGTAAATGTTCTAGTGCTGGGGGAACTTGACAGCCACAGGCTGCTTACCCCCCTTCACATCCACTGAATGACGGAGAAATAGGTATATAATTGTATAACAATAGAAGTGCACCGAACTGCATTTAACAAGAAAGAACAGCGCCTATGATGAAAGACAACAAACATAGAACAAGAAGTTGTTGAAAACATATGTGTGGAGCACAGCACAGACAGTATGCCTATGAAGTACGGGCAGTCTGAAAAGCAGACAGAAGAACAGTAGCAGTCTTTGAAATGCAATGCTTCTGATGTATGAGGATGGACAGACAAAGGTAATAACAAATAGGTTATAGAAACAGTAGGAGAACAAGGATATCTCGGGGAAAAAAAGGAAAAATAGAATGGCAGAATTCGTTATAAGGCATTTTTGGGGAATAGTATGGGATATATGACAGGCAGAGATAGGAAAAACAGGTGGATGTAGACCTAGATCAGATAGTGATTTATGCAGACTGTGCAAATTTCAGCGAAATCTGTAGGTTAGTTTAGAATAGGGAACAATGATGGTACGCGTCTAACCAGTTTCAGGACTGAGGACCTATTGATGATGATGAAATGTCATTAATCTTGAAAGCGCCAGAAAAACCTTTGTTTGTATTGCTGTACGAGATTACACTTTTTGCACTAATGACGCTATTGTAGAGTTCACTTGCCGTAAAAGAGTACAAACCAACACACCTAAAGCTACGTTAGCTGATGTCATTTTTAATCTTGAAAACTGCCATAAAGAATTTGACATCCTTTGAGTATAAGATAAAAATAATGTTTCCTTTGATCAAAAATGCATATAACCTAAAGGTGGGCTTTACTAATACGGAAACTATTAAAATGAAATATAGTTATACGCACGTCAAAGGAACGTCACAGTTGTCAAACTCATCTGGGGATGGTTCCTTACTAAGTAGTTCTTTCCAACATACTTATGTAATCTTGCGTAAAATATCTCAGATTATTCAATTCAGTGCGAAGGCCAGTTATCTAAATAAATTCACTTTGTACTTTAGAAATCACCAGCCTACGTAGTAAGGAGAAAATCCATAACTATTCAACGCATTACTAAATTACTTAGAGGTTATAATTCAAGTTACGTCCGCTAAGACAATAGTCGTAGAAAAATTACTGAATAATCTTTTTATTTTTAAAGTTTTGCTAGTGATTATAACCACATTTGTTGCCCGAAACGCATATTGGTTTACAATAATTTGTGGTTTTAGTATTTATTATATTTAACTCGAATCGAGGCATCGAGTGCGGTTTATAAAAAACGACCGTCTTACGCCAGTAATGCCGTGGCTGTAATGACAGGTAAGGTTACAGTGTGAAATAGATATGATTATTAAAAAACACAAATTTGATATTATTATTAAAAAACACAAAACACAAATCACTTAACACACATATCAGAACAGTCTTCAATAGTTTTAGCAACAACTGTTCTGGTATGCGTGTTAAGTGATTCGTGTTTTTAATAATAATATCTATTTCTAATAGTAATCTAACCTATCATTGCAGCTACGGCATTACTGGCGTAAGACGGTCGTCATAAAGGTCCTTGTAGTTTATGACTTGCAAGTATATTATTTTTCTCGTTTATTATTTGAAATGTACACGTTTAATTTTCGTTAGAATGTAGTTCACCGGAAATTATTTTGATGTAATTTTTTTTATACAAGTAGTATAATTTTAAATATTTAGTATTTTACTTGGTTTGGCAAATTTTAATAGTAGACAAAAAGTATTTGTGTATCATACAAAATGAATTTTAAAAAATAAATTTTTATTTCTTGTAATCTTCATATGGGATTTGGAAATATGCACAACAATTGTATATTTTGATTTGAACTACAAAGTTTATAAATTTATGTTAATTTGAAATGATGTTTGTTGTATAATAATACAACCAATATTTCTTATATCGAACCGGACATAAATTAATTATCATTATTTATTGAAAATGTTACTAGAAATATTTTTGAAATCAAGAGCTGTGTTTATTTGCACGCAGTAGTGACATCTCTGTTATTAAAAGTATGTGGTTTTGATAAAGATATGATCCGATTGATTGTTACTGTTTGAAAGAAACTATTACAAATTTTTTTTATTTCCGCTAGTGATTAAATTCTCGGGTTGACATTTTCTTGCATTCTAGTTATAGTAAATTTCATTGTATATTATTCGATATTTACTATCTAACCTCAGATAAGGAAAGTGTTTTGTTCTTTCTTTGACCATCGTTTTTTTAATTCCTTTTTAGTGTTTTGTATTCATAGCATTTTTATATATTCTTTTTTATTTATTGAGCTTGGTTTTCTTTAATAATTTTCATCATGTCTTCCAAACAAAGATTTGCTGATGGTAAGTTCAATTCTAAATTTTATAGATTTGTAATTAGTTCACATATTAATTTTAGGAGAAAATATATTATGCTTTTACGGCCCTTTGCTTTATAAAGCTAAGTGTTTGAAATCAATTGTAACTGCAGAAAACCTGGTCAAATATTATGTTCATTATGTAGGTTGGAGTAAAAAGTAAGTGTTATCCTGGTGTACAAGTGTGATGTTTATACTATGATTTTAGCCAAGATGAGTGGGTACCGGAAACTAGAGTTCTTAAATACACCGAGGCTAATATTGCTAAACAAGGCGAGCTACAAACGGAAGTTTCTGCTGAGATTAAAGGAAAGAAAGGAAGGGGTCGTAAATCAGATAAGGATGCTACTTCATCTGCAGCAGCTACAGTTACTGGAGCTTCAGGTAGTGGAAAGCGTACATTAGCTGTTGCGGCAAGTATTGATTCTGTCCCGGAGCCCACTAAAAGGAAACGTGGCCGTCCAGATCCTAATGCGGAAATTGAACAGCAGTACATTTTTAGAAACGACATTAAAATACAACTACCTGATGAGGTTAAGACATGGCTTGTGAATGATTGGTATAAAGTTACAACCAACTCCCGAATAGTGTATATACCAGCTAATGTTACTGTTGATGAAATACTTGATAATTATTTAATGCACAAAAAAGTTAACCATAATAATATATGTCATGGAACAGTGGGCGAAGAATTAATCGGAGGACTTAAAATATATTTTAATATGGTATTAGAACCACAACTCTTATATAATTCTGAATTGCCTCAGTATGAAAAACTGAAATCCGAAAATCAAGCCATGTCTTCAATTTATGGTGCCGTTCATTTGCTACGTTTGTTTAGTAAATTAGAGGTCATGCTATCATATGCTCCTTTGAACGAAAAAAGTATTCAGATGTTAAAATCAGCTGTTGAAGATTTTCTTAAGTATATAGTTCAGAATAGTTCTTTTTTTTGTTCACAACGTTACATTGGAATAACCGATCAATCTTTCGAAGCAGAGAAGGAAAATGCACCAAATTAGGCTATGGTATACATCAGTAACATTTTACATATACTTTACACTTGTTTGTCATAGCGTGTCAGTGCTTAATGTCATTATTTTTGAATTGAACAGTTGTGGGTTTTTAACTCTCAATTGTGAATAACTTTGTATCCATCATAAGCTTTTATATTTTTAATTTTTTTACTCAATTTTTGTTTTAAATTTTGAATATGAAATATGTTAACGTTAGGTAGAAAATTGATTCTCTTATGTGTAGATTTCTTGTTCAGCTACTAAAATTAAATTTCACTTTACGAAACTCGATTAGAATTTCAACTGAAACATTTTTTAAGAAAGCTGCAAATATTACAAGATGTTAACTCGAGTTTAAGATGATTTTTAAACAACAGTAAATGTACATTAATCTGAGTGTGATCTGTCGGAGAGACAGTAAGGCTCTGTTGAGATATCGTTGAAATTCAATTGCTTTGATTCTTACAATTTGATGGTTGTTAATATGGAAATGACAATAATTAGAATAATGAAGCTTTCATTTTATAAGATTAGATTATTTATTTGTATGTAGCAGTAGTGTATCTTATATGTTTCTTTTAGTATACAGGGTGCGACAGAATGGAATACCAGATTTCAAATGTGTATTTTACACGCCAAGGTGTAGATGGATCAGGTAAAGATGTTTTAATCGCTCCTTCACATAATAGTTAACCAGAAAACACCAAGTCTTGATCAGGCGAACACCATGAGTATTATAATAGTTTTTCAAAAACGCTTAATTCGTAATCGCCACATTAAGCACATCATGAATTTTTCAAGCCGATTTTCGAAAATATTCTCTTATTACCTTTTATTGCTAATATTGTATCCATAGTTGATGGACTATTATATTGAGGTTTTGTTGTCTTGTTTATTTTCCTTGCATCAAGACAGCATGATGCTATCATCAGTTTTCTTTACTACAACTAATGGATTTATAAAATGTGTGTCTGACCTCTCAATGATAACCTCACTTAACATTCGATCTATTTTTACTCTCACTCTATCCCTGTATTGCTGGAATAGGATATAACTTCGTGTTAAAAGGCTCTGTGTTTACAACTTCTAACTTATGGAAATACCCTGTTGCTATTCTGGAGTCTGATCCTATTAATTCGGAATGTTTCATTAATAATGCTTTCACCCTATCTTTCATTTCTTCTAGACATTTGATCTCTTCACCTACATCCCCCTCTATATCGACTTCACCCTCAAATTGATTAATATTCAAACAGTCACCTTCGACTTCGACGCTTTCTTCATTATCTCATCTAATACATTCTCTCTTTACATCTTTTCCTTCAGCATTTATCCTTAATCCTAACTTATCAATAATGTCCATACCAAATATCGTATCTATCCTTAATCCCAGTACCACTATAAATTCGTTTTCAAATCTCATCTTTCCCACTTCACATTCCACAATTACCATTTTATCAACATTTGCAATTCTCTTGCTATTCAGTGCTATCAAATTACACTTCCTAACAGACATCATTGTCTCCATTAACTTTCCCCATTTAACAAAATCTTCAGACATAAGCGATGTTTCTGCTCCCGTATCAATGGGTATCTTAAATCTATTATTTTCCACTTTCAATTCAATTATCGGTAATAAGTTTTTATTTAAATCGTTTTCCACTTCATGTTTTATATATTTGCGCTGGTGTTTGTATCTATTAATTCTTAAGGACTTACATGGTTTGTCCTCATTCAAAAATCCTGATTCGACGTAGCTGGTCTTGCCTGACTCGTAATTTTTGCGTAGGTGTGATTTGTTCTCCTTGGTTGTGATGTTTGTTCCACATGTGGTTGTCGTGCAAATCGATTTGTGTTCCAGTCGTGGTTGGTCTGCTCCGTTTCCCTCCTTGGCATGTTTCCTGTATTCCAATTATGTCTGAAATTATTATTGTAGTTATTATTGTTTCTGTAGAAATTTCCCCTATAATTGTCATTATTTCGTTGATTATTCGATCTATTATTCTCTGTGCTCCTTTGCATTCTAACCACGTTTACTTGTTGCCTTTGCTTTCTATGTTCCACTATACGACTTTGTCCCAACTCATCACAACGTTGTAAATATTCCAGAAATATATCTCTATCTACTATATTTTGAAGTGTAATATAATGTCTGATTTCATCTCCAAAATGTCCAGCTAAGACCTTTATAATTTGTCTTTCTTCCAACGGAGGATCTAGTTGCTTTGCTACGCTAAATTTTTGTATGGTGTATAATTCTCGAGTCATTCCTAAGTTTTGCGTGTATTTTTCCATAATTAAATTATTTCTTGCTTTGCATTACTGATTGTCCCCTCAAAAGTGTCATAAAAATTTACCTTCAAATTCCTGAAATGTTTCTATTTCATTTTCTATCAAGCCAAACCAAAGTTCTGCGCTTCCTTTTAAAAATATTTTTGGATTCATCTTGGTGTCTCCGTAAAATTTCGAATATTGCTCAACTGATATTTACAGTCGATTTAGTCTTAACAGGTTCCCTTATGTACAGCACCTTATTTCTACCAAAATTTTCTAAGTCTGATTTTAAAATACCTAATTCTCTATTTACATCTTTAAATCCTATCTTTCAATTTCCTACATCTTTATACCTAAACTCGTAATCCTATCATTTGTTTCCTTTTCACCCGTTTCCTGATTGAATTTAACTTTTCAAACCTCATCCCTAACTTTATCGATATTGTCCATAATTTTTATGACTATTTTGAAATTGTACCTGCATTTCCGAGATCGTTTGATTCGTTTCTTTTAAACCGTCACTCAAAATTTTTATTTTGGAACCTAACCTTTCTCCATTTTCGTTAATTTGCATTTTGATGTCTTTCATGGCATGACCTCTTTGTTTTTGTCCATTTTTCTATTTAACGCTAATAAAATTGACATTATTTCAGATTGCTGTGGTATCTGCAGCTCTTTACTTTGACTCCTTTCTAATTCTCTCCCCTGTATTCCCGTCTGTGTACCATGTAAAATTACGCTTTCTTGAGACCCTATTTCTACCCCTTCATTCCTCAATGTTTCTCTCGTTTCTCTTATTGTTTATCCATTTTATCTAAATCCTAAATTTTAATATTTCAAAAATTACTTCCTATCTATCAGTATTTTCTAATTTTAATTAATGTGCAATTTTTGACTTTTCTAACCCTTATGATTTCTGGATTGCTACTAATCTTTTGTTCGTGCCCCTACGTTTAGAATTGCTAAATTTCTTTTCTGGTATTCTCGCCCTTACAATTTTCGTTTTTCTAAATTTCTTTTATTCGTTTGTGCCCCTACGATTTTCGAATTTCTAAATTTCTTTTATGGTATTCTCGCTCCTACGATTTTCGGATTTCTAAATTTCTTTTCTGGTATTCTTGCCCGTACGATTGGGTCGCCATATTTATTGCTGTGAATTGCCCCACGATTGGGATTGTAATTTTTAGTCCTATGAATCTTTCCTACGTTGGGTATCCTTTTTTATTGCTGTGAATTAGCCCCTGAATAAAATATTGATATTTATGTGATTCCACCAAAATCTATGTTCCCTGAAAGCCAGTAAAAATTCCACTGTAATTACTTTTAAGTACCTTTTGAACGTTCATAACGATCCTTCCTCTATTTTTCAAATTCTCTAATGATTTTTGATGACCCTTACAGATATTTGATATAGCAAATATTAAATGTTAAAAATTGAAAAAGTCATACTAATAATGAATAAAATCTCTGACCTGCATTTTCCTTGCTTGTTTCTGCCTCTGAATATCGATGGTCAGCACCCTGGATTGTTACAGCTTGAATTTTCCCTTCGGATTTTTGGAATGACTTGGAACTTGCTTGTAGTTTAATTTGAGTATCTTGACGTTTTATGTTTCCTTGTAGGCTTATTTAGAAGTATTCTTATAATATTCTCGAAGTTTGTTTAGTGGTACATTTAGAATTACATTCAGACGGATATTTATATGTACATTCAGAGGTACACTCGGCCGGATATTTGTTTAGAGGTACAATGAGAGCCTTAAATTTCTTAAATATTAGAATTAAATTCAATTAATAGTTTACCTTACGTTTTAAGATCAAAACGGCCATTTTTCGTTGTATAAATTGGCACTTTTTAAATTTCACTAAGCTAAATAAATTGTTAATCTTCACCTTTACGTAATATTTTACTTTCAATTGATGTGGTTGGTGCCTTGGTCAAAGAGACACTGAATGTTTACAACGTCACCATAGTATTTATAGACTCAACCTATCAATTTCCTTATTGGTGTTTATCGTGTGTTTGTTGATCAACGCGTTGTACTTTGCGCCTATCTCTGCAGAAATCAGAATTTCTAAAAATTTCTTGTTCCGATTCTCGTTCAGACGCTTGATTTCACACGTTCAACTTCGTGCAGTATATTTCGTAGAAAGTCCAAATTTTATTGCATTTTGGTCACGTCTTTATGTTTGTGTCGACTATAGTCCAAACTTTATCAAATCGCGCACCACTTGTTATTTATTTTGTTTGTTACTCCAAATATGTTGGATTTTATTGAAATACAATGTCTTTTGTCGCGTATTCACATTTCTAATAATGACATATTTGAACGCGTTCACTTATTTATGCACCGATTACGTGTTCACCTTGATGAAACTCGATGCGTTCAAAACCTTATTTTTATTCGTTTCTTTCTAATTCTGGACTTGTATATTTATCTTAGAACGTTTTACGAGTCGTTCACATTATTATTTTTGCTAAATAGTATCTAATTATAAAATAATGAGCTTCACTCTTATGAATTAAATTGGTTATGATTCATATACAGTGTGCTCGCTATTGACTTTATGTAAAATAGTCGATTTACTCCTATTTAATGGAGGAATTGTTTTGTTTTCTTAACGTTAATAATATTTACATTTATCTTACGACTCCTATGACCTAATATACCCTTAAACTACCCCCTTATCATAGCATTATATATGTATCTTAAGTACAAGTTGAGATCTTTTTCCATTTCGAATGGACCTGTACCTTGCCGAAGTTCTAAATTACTAGAACAGGTGAAATGCCTTGCGTGTTCTAATGAGCTAAAGAGCCAAACTACAGGTCCAACCTAAGTAGTAGGGTCGTTAGTGAGGAACCAGACTAAGATAGGTCCCCGAAAGAGGGCAGCGACTCTTTTGGTACTTAGATTGGCAGAGACCATAGGGGTCGATATGGCAGTCTAAGACACACTACCGCGATGTGGAAGGCAACGGAAAACCACCATATTATCTCCCAAGTACACAGCGTACTTAAATTGTTACAAACATGATGGCATTCTCTGGGGTAAAAGATTCCGGAGTTAAAATAGTCCCCCATTCGGATCTCCGGGAGGGGACTACTTTGGAGGATGCGATCGGAAAGTTAAAAATAAGAGTCGGGAACATTCTGCAAGTCGTAGCGTGGAATGTTAGAAGTATGAAGCAAGTAGGTAAGCTAGAGAACCTAAAAATCGAAATGAATAGGTTATCACTAGTTCGGTGGCCAGAGGCGGGGGATTTTTGGAGTGGAGACTTCAGGGTAATTCATACAGGAGCAGAGGAAGGAAATTTGGGTGTGGGGATAGTTATGCGGAAAAAGATAGGATACTGTGTAGAAAATTACTTACAAAAGAACGAAAGAGTACTCATGGTTTGATTAGAATCTAAACCGGTAAACACAGTAATAATACAAGTATACATGCCCACCTCTAGCTACAGTGACGAAGAGGTAGAAGCCATCTACAAAGACATCGAAGACATTAAAATACGTAAAAGGACATGAAAATTTAATAATTACGGGGGATTTTAATGCCGTGGTAGGTGAGGGTAGGGAAGGAGCGGTAGTAGGTTTATTTGGTTTAGGCACGAGAAACGACAGGGGAAATAGGCTAGTAGAATTTTGCGACAAGAACAATTTAATCATCACAAACACATTATTTCAACATCATGCTAGAAGACGATATACGTGGAAGATGCCGGGAGATATAGGAAGATATCAAATAGATTACATTCTTGTTAGACAACGGTTTAGGAATCAAGTAAAAGACTGTAGAAGCTACCCAGAAGCAGATATAGATACTGACCACAACATCGTAATTACGAAGGCCGCACTTAAATTTAAAAATCTGAAAAAAAGGAACGGAAAAAGGCACTTGGACTTAGAGAAACTAAAAGGTAAAGATATTCAAGAAAGATTCGAATAAAGGTTAAATGAATTGCTGAATGATATCGGGAAAATATCTGATACTAAGGAAGTAGAAACAGAATGGAATAACTTTAAATCCAGCTTAGACATGGCGGCCAGAGATATTCTGAGGTATACACAAAAAGAAAATAAGAAACCATGGATAACAAAGAATATCCTGAATTTAATAGAAGAAAGACGAAAATACCAAAATAAATCAGACGAAACAGGAAAACAAATACAAAACCTTAAAATGGGAAATTATTCGAAAATGCAGGAAAGCTAAAGAACAATGGATTGATGAAAAGTGCAAAGAGGTAGAAACATAGATGGAAATAGGAAAGACAGATGAAGCATACAAATTAATTAGAATGAATTTTAGGGATATAAAACCGTATAGCAAAAATATAAGGGACGCACAAGGAAACGCCATCATAGAAAACTTAGAGAAAGTGGGTAGATGGCAAGAATATATAGGGAATTTATATGCAGGAGAGGAACTCACTGCATTAGAACAGGAATCAGACACTGAAAATGATGACTTGGGATATCCTATACTTAAAGACAAGTTTGAATTAGCATTAAAGAGTCTGAAAAATGGTAAGGTGCCGGGTACAGATAAGGCGCAAGCAGAAACTCTAAAACCAGCTGGACAAGCAGTAACAGAACGTCTCTTCCAACTTGTAATCTATATGTATGAGACAGGCGCGATACCCAAAGATTTCAAACGTAGCATCATAGTAACTATACCAAAAAGAAAGGCACGGATAGATGTGAAAGTTTTCGAACAATAAGTCTGACAGCTCACGTGTCAAAAATATTAACTAGAATTGTGCAAAGACGAATGGAAAAACGAACGGAAGAAATACTAGGAGAAGACCAATTTGGGTTTAGGCGAAACAGGGGAACACGCGAGGCTATTTTAGCTCTGAGAGTGATAATGGAGAAAACAATAGAAAAGCGTGTATATAGGGTTTGTAGATCTGGAAAAAGCATTCGACAATGTAAAATGGAAAAAAATGTTTGAAATACTCGAAAAGATTGGAATGAGTTTTAGGGATAGACGAATAGTACATAGCTTATACAAAGAGCAAACAGCAGTAATAGAATTAGAGCAGGAACGTAGAGAAGTAAACATTAGGAAAGGAGTGAGACAGGGATGTGCCCTATCTCCATTGATTTTTAACTTGTACATAGAAGAGGCAATGAATACTGTCAAATGCAGGAAGACATTTGGAATTACTATGCAAGGACAAAAAATTGATATGCTTAGATTTGCAGATGATATAGCAGTATTAGCGTCTAGCAAGGAAGAGTTAGAAGCTGCTCTTAATAAAATGGAAACGGTTCTAACAGAGAGATACGGTATGAAAATTAACAAAACTAAAACTAAAGTTTTAGTATGCAAAGATGTGGAAAATAAATCAAAAACAAGAATACAAGTATGTAACACGAACATGCAAGAGGTTAAGGATTTCTGCTACCTAGTAAGCCAAATAACGCAAGATGGAAAAAGCACAAAAGATATAAAACAAAGATTAGCACAAGGTCGTGCTACATTTAACAAGAAAAAGCAACTACTGTGCTCAAAGACCACAAACATAGAAACAAGGAAAAGATTGCTTAAAACATATGTGTGGAGCACAGCACTGTACGGCTGTGAAGCCTGGACAGTAGGAGAAGTGGACAAGAAAAAGGTAGAAGCCTTTGAAATGTGGTGCTACAGACGTATGATGAAGATATCATGGACAGACAAAGTTAAGAACAAAGAGGTACTAAAATGGCAGGGGAGAAAAGAAATATCTGGAAAACGGTAAAAAATAGGAGAGATAGGATGATAGGCCACATACTACGGCATGAGGGAATAGTGCGGAATATATTAGAAGCAGAGATAGGAAAAAAGAGAAGAAGAGGCAGACCTAGGTTAGACTGCACACAGATAGTAAAGGATGTAGGCTGTAGGGGTTCCAGGGAGATGTGTAGGCTAGCCCAGAATAGAAATCAATGGAAGTACGCATCCAACCAATCCCAAGATGGATAAACTAATGAAGAAAAGATAACTGTGCTTAAACATGATGATTATTGTAAGTAACTACAAGAATTGGTTGGGCAATATTCTCGAATAATGTTAAGTGTGTGAAAGGATTTACTGGAAAACCATTATTTCGGCAAATGTCTAAGTGTTGGGGGATCTTGGTAGCCACAGGTTGCTTAACCTCCTTCACTGAATCTCGGTAAAATAGGGCATAAAATTAGAAAACAATAGAAAGAGAACGAGCTGAATACACATGCTATGTGAGAATTTCAGGGAACTATGTAGGCTAGCTCAGAATATAAATAAGTGCAGGTACGTGTCCAACCAGTTTTGAGGCGGAAAACCTAATGACGAAAAAATAAGCGCAGATAAATCTGATGATTAGTATAAACAACTAGTTGTTGGTTGAGAAATATCTGCAACTAATGTTGGCCCTGTGAAAAGATAAATTGGAAAATATATTAAATCGCTAAATGGTTAAGTGTTGGGGAACTTGGCAGCCACAGGTGGCTTACCTCCCATCACAACCACTGAAGGTCGGAGAAATAGGGCATATAACTGTAAAACAATAGAAGGTGATCGAACTGCATCTAACAAGAAAGAACAGCGCCTATGAGGAAAGACAACAAACATAGAACAAGAAGAAAATTGTTGAAAGCATATATGTGGAACACAGCACAGTGTGCCTATGAAATACGGGCAGTCTGAAACGCACACAAAAAAACGGTAGCAGCCTTTTGAAATGCTGTGCTTCAGACGTATGAGGACGATAGCATGGACAGACAAAGATAATAACAAATAAGTTATAGAAATAGTAGGGGAACAAGGATATCTGGGGGAAAAAAAGAAATAGAAGGGCGGAATACGTTCTAAGGCATTTTGGGGAATAGTATGGGATATATTACAAGCAGAGATAGGAAAAAAGAGGTAGATGTAGACCTAGATGAGATAGTTATAGATGCAAACTGCGCAAATTTCAGGGAAATCTGTAGGTTAGTTCAGAATAGGAAACAATGATGGTACGCGTCTAACCAGTTCTAGGACTGAAGACCTAATGATGATGATGAAATCTTTTTGTGTTGTATTCAATAAAGGTGAGGTCCTTTTTGCAAGGTGAGATCCGGTTTTGGATCTTGTATTGATATTGAAATTGTGCCCATTTGGGCAGGAACATAAAAAGGGAAGGACTTTCAAATTTTAGCGTGGAGCTCATCTTTACTTAATCTGTTGAAATTTATACTACAACAGTTCATGGAAAGTATACCCAGAGGGTGCAGATGTAGAATCCCTCTATATAACAGAAATATACATTTTAGAGATAGGCAAGATGATTGGAATCTGGCAACGTTGAATCGTTGCTTATAAAATAAACACGAGACTTTCAGTATCGTATACTAGATTTCTCTTGTCAATCGTTTTTATGCTGCTCTTGTTTATAAAATTTCAGCAGATTTATGAATCATTGATTGCTTTGTATTTTTCTCTAATGGATACCTGCCCAACAGCAGGCATATATTTTGTATCCAAAAACATTATAAATGTATATTCTGTATTTGAGCTTTAACGTAATTTTTTTACTTTGTAGAATACACTCTGCAAGTTTGAACATCCCAAATCCATCACATCTCTGTTGTATTGAAAGAATGATGTTGTTATCTTCTTAGTTTAAACTTTTTTCCTGCCTGCCGCAAAATCGCACCTGAATAAAAAAATTGCAAATGCTAATACCAGGAAATTTTAATTAATTAACTGTAGTCTGAATTCTGCAAGTAAATGTTGTCTGGCTTTGTACATGTTGTGTAGAAAGTTTGCTTAATAATATACCTGCGCCGCAAAAGATAGCAAGACTGTTAATGAATTTGAGCTTATTGTATCATGAAAATATGATTTAAAATGCAATTAACCAGTTGATCACCTGGTCTAACTTTAAATTATCGAATATAAAAATTTATTCCAAGGTATCGAACTTAACCATCCGTACGTTGAAATCTGAAGCATTCAATGGAAGTTTAGAATTTTTTAAATCTGTTATTGTATATGCTAGGTTAAGGTAGAGAAAGTTCTGATATTGCTAAACTATTTTGAGGTGTATACAATAACAATTTATTTGTAAATCTCGGCAAACATGAAAATTTATTTATTGCGATATATTTTGAAGAAAAATTTAGTAAATAATTGTTTTATCTTGCATCTAATTCAATAAGAACTCTATATACACCAGTAGAGCTTATAAACAAAAGAATTAAAATTAGAAAATAAATAATTTACCGAACATAAAAATTTCAAATTTTTGTACCCATCAGTACAGTATCTTAACAGTAGCTTAACTTTTTATTTCGATTCATATTTCTGCAGGTATTGCTTTTTTAGTGTTTAACAATAAATATGGACGGAAAAATGAAAAAGGTAGGACATTTTGTGCTTTTAGGGGGTGTTACACGAAATCTTCAAACAGTAGAAATGAAAAAATTATTGATACATTTCAAAGCATTTAATCACGATAGAGATGGATAATCTGTGTAATCGGTTCATATCTTTATCAAAACCACATACCTTTGAATAACAGAGATATTTCCATTGCGAGCAAATATCACTGTTCATGATTTCTAAAATATTTCTTGTACCATTTTCAATAAATAACTATAATTAATTTATGTCTGGTTGAATATAAAAAAAATTGTGGTTATGTTATACAACAAACATCATTTCAAATAAATATAAATTTATAAACTTTGCAGTTAAAATCAAAATATATAAGTTATTCATATTTCCAAACCCCATTTAAAGATTACAACAAATAAAAATTATTTTTTTAAATTTTTTAAGTTGTGTTAAAAAAAATACATCAAAATAATTTCCGGTGTACTACATTCTAACGAATATTAAACGTGTATATTTCACAAATAATGAACGAGAAAAATAATATACTTTTAAGTCATATAAATCACAAGGACTTTTAAGAACCGCACCCTATGCTACAATTCGAATTAAATGTAATAAAAAGTAAAACCACAAATTATTGTAAACCAATACGCATTTCTACAAGAAATGTAGTTTTAATCACTAGCAATACTTTAAAAATAAAAAGATTATTCAGTAACTTTTCTACGACTATTGTCTTAGCGCACGTTGTTACATGCCAAAATAGCAATGTATTATGTTTTAGATTTAGATATAATTTATAAGTTAATTGCCGCGTATTTTTAAATTAATAACGCCAACTTCCATCGTCGCTGACAGTCGCGTCTGCGCAGGGGGAATGCGGAGGTGCGCGAGTGTCGAAAGCGGGGATTAGGCCACGAGACCTGAACGAAGTAACAACTATCTGAGTGGTGTGTAGGTATGTAGTTTCCCTGTGCCTTGCCTTATTTGTACCTATTCCTTCCGACCCCCTACGAGTGCAACAGAAGTTACCTTGGTACGGATGGTAATTTGGTGATCAACATGGCGTAACCCACCGCTGGATCCTGAGTTTAAGTTTTGAGATACTCATCACGTGAGTAATATGATTTTACTTAAATTGTGCATATAAATTTGACTTGGATACCAATTGCATCACCCGGTAAAACGTAGTCGGTATATGTTACAAAATGGCGGGTAAATATGCCGCGTAATTATAACAACGTAACCGAAATTGTAACCTCTAAGTAATTAAGTAATGCATTGAACAGTTGAGGATTTTCTTCTCACCACGTAGGCTGGTGATTTCTAAAGTACAAAGTAACTATATTTTGAGATCACCAGCCCGCGTACTGAATTGAATATTCTGAGATGTTTTGCGAAAGTTTATATAATTGTGTGTTGGAATGGTCAACTTAGTAGGGGACCATCCTCAAATGAGTTTGACATGTGCGACGTTCTTTTGACGTGCGTATAATTATATTTCATTCTAATGGTTTATGTATTATTAAATCCCACCTTTAGGTTAAATGCATTTTTGATCAAAGGAAGAATTATGTGTGTATCTTATATTGTTCATACTCAAAGGATGTCAATTCTGTATGACAGTTTTCACGGTTAAAATGACATCAGCCAACGTAACTATAGGCGTGTTCGTTTGTCCTATTCCTTTGCGCTAAGTGTACTCTACAATGACATCGTTAGTGCAAGAAAGTGTAATCTCGTACAGGAATACAAACAAAAGTTTTTTTGGCACTTTCAAAATTAATGATATTTGTCATCTAATATTTGTTATAACATATGTTTGTTTTTTTATGAACTGGATCAAAAATTGATGAAAAACTTCTTTTAATATTAACTGAGGAGGTAGAGAATGATGAATTGATGATAACCAGTAATACCTCCTCATCAAATGACAATAAAGATATTTTTGTCAGCCTCGCATTGAAAAAGAAGGTTACACTGTATATGCGTTTTCTGGGGTATAAATGTATTTAAAGCGCTTTGAAGCATATTTAAATAACCTAGTTATGATTACAAATTGGCCAAAATTGACAGATTCTGTGATAGTTACACTTCTGCAGCAGGTCTAAAAATTGCAGTTTGGTATACGCAGGTGAAGACAAACAAAAGAAATTAATACACTAACCGTAAAAAATAAGTCACAAACGAACGCCGTTGCAAGATAGTGTATTATAGTGCGGACAAACGAACACACCTGTATTAGTGTTTTAAAATTATTAGTTTTATAAGTAGGTTAGTTTACCTTGAAGAAAAAATATCGAACAGACTGATAATATTCAATAAACTTCGGACAATACCCTACCAGGTTGGTTACCTTTAATTTCAGGAATACCTAGGTTCCATTAAATCGACAACCACAACAGATTAAAGCATTTAGTGACGCCCGAGCAATAAATAATCCACCGGTGGATAATCTGTGTCCGAGTTACCTGTAAACAATTAATGAAAACCTCCCATAGTATAACTAGAAAAAAATTATAAATGACATTTTTAATTAATTGCATGAAATTTATAAACGTACCCGCAGTACGTTTATTTTTGTTATTAGGTTAAGAATTTATATAATAATTTTATTCATACGAAAGCGCTTTTTATTAAGCTAAGTACTTTTTGATATATTTGATTTTTAATATTTATTTAAGAAAGTCTTTTGGTGTTTTTCATGTAAGGATAATAGTTTCAGTTTTATTATAAAAAATTATTTCGTAATTGCCTAGAGGCGTGAGTAAAATTGAGTCATTTAATATTTGATTTTAGACACCTTTTTTTCAGTTAACTGTTTTAAATAGGTATATTAGGTAGTCTTATGGTTAACGTTTGTTTTATGTTTACTTTGACAATAGAGTACTCAATGATTTCTCATATTAATTTTTGGCCAGAATCATTTTCCTTGTGACATACTCTTGTTATTCCTTCTGGGGCTTCTGCCTAAGAACCATGCGGGATTAGGTGGGTTTAAGTTACCTTTCTTATTAAAACATATTTCACACAAGATAGCATTCCGGGATCCTCTTCAAACACTTACCCCTTACATGTGATTCTCCAATGCTCCACTCGAAGGTACTACATTGGCCAGGAAGCGATTTTTTTTTATATGCAGAATTTGGAATTTTGCCGAACCCTTGCTTTTCCAAGCAAGGTAGGGATCTTTAACGTGCGTGACAACACTCGCACACGGGACCTCCATTTTACCTCTCATCCGAACTAGGGTGTATTTTTGTGAAAAATGCTCGCCTAACATTTTTCAAGCGGGCCGTGTTGGGATTCGAACCCGGATCTTGGGCGTAGTAGTCATACACATACTACTATGCCACGGTGCCGCCCAAATACATGTGATTTTCCAATGCTACATTGGCCAGGTAGCGAGTTTTTTTTACCTGTAAAATTTAATTTTGCCGAACCCTAGCTGTTCCAAGCAAGGTAGGGATCTTTAACGTGCGTGGCAACATTCACACACGGGACCTCCATTTTACCTCTCATCCGAAATAGGGTGTATTTTTGTGAAAAATGCTCGCCTAACATTCTTCAGGCGGACCGTGACAGCACACCATGGGCGTAGTAGTCACACACAAACCACTACGCCACGGAACCGACCAAACACTTGCACCATCCGTCTCACCGAGTTAATCAGCAACTAATTTTGTTACAGCAGTCGAGGTTTTCCGTTCTTAACCCAAATAGAATTTTTAACGAAGTAATTCACTGAGTTTTCTGTGGATTACTGGCTAGATTTTCTGCGGCCAAAACTGTACATAACAGTTGGGGGTCAATGCGAAGTTGATAATTTAACGAAACCTAGGTATTTCTAAAATTAAAAGTAACCAACCTGATAGGGTATTATACGAACTCCAATGACTGCTATCAGTCTGTTCGGTATTTTTCCTCCAAGGTAAGCTAACCTACTCCAGTCACGTGTTGTTTGTTTGGAGGTTAATTGTGAAGTGCTGTATAATAAATTGATCTTCCTTCCATACGATCATTTGCGATATCTTCGGCAAATTTCGGATAGATGAATAGCAAATTTAAGTTACTTTGTGTTGTTTCCCTCTATGTAAAATATGTGTGGAATTCACTTACTACTACAGTCTGCAAATTACAAGCATCTTTATACTCTTTACCACATTGATTAATGAAAAATCTAAATGCGTCTTAACGGGTTTATTAATTACACAAATACAGCCTACTACAAGGGTGGAGGTAATTTTATATTCCCCATGCTGTAATTTGCTCCAAAATTTAGTACCATTTATCTTAGACCCACCGATAGTTAGCACCAATTTAAGAAACTTCGCATCTTGTAAATAAGATAACCGCTGCTTTTTTAACTTTGGCAGTCAGTCTCCAGTCGTTAAAGAAATTAGTCCTTAGGGTCTTCTTGTTTATACCTAGCATCAAATCTGGAGAGTGGCACCGAAGTAATTTCAAAAAAATATAACTTATAATTGTAACGGCTGAAGTTATCCTTGTTGCGTTTTTTTAAAAAAGGAATTAGCTTTTTATTGTATTATTTAACTTTGGGGAATTTTTAAACCCCGCATGGGAAAATTCTCCATTATTAATGTGTTTAATATAAGCGTTAAGTAAATCTCAAAAAGATTTGGTTGAATTATAATTTGTGGTGTAAGAAACTGCAAAGATTGTATTTATCATGCTTAAAAATGCAACTGTGTCTAACAGTTGTTTAGTCTGAAAACGTTAACATATTGTTGCGAACTACTAGTAGGCAACCCATTAAACACACAAAACGCCGCAAGCACTGTTTATTCTCAATGGGCCAAGAAGCTTCTAGTAATTACAGAAGGATGAGTAATATCTTTAATTCAGGGTATATATAAGACCGCTTATGAATGTAAGAAGTTAGTCTATATCAGAATGTCGTAGATAAATTATATCGTGTACAATTATATAGTTGAGCTTTTGGAAGTCTAACAATAAACATAAATGTTAAGTGCACGTGTCTAATGTACATGCAGCTTGTAGTATACATAAATAAATAGAAGTGTAATAAATAATAGTTGTGTTAGTGTTATTAATGGACCTATGGTAAAGAAGTTAGTTTAAGAAGATATTAGTGCTTGTAAATTCATTAGTGTGATAGTGCTTTATTTTTAATTGGACTGAAAACATCTATAAATAAGGCATATACTGTTAATTAGACTTGTGAGCAATGAGTAATAAAGACTCTTGTTATTACTTGTTTTAAATTTGAGAAACGCAGTAGCAGTAGCCCGCTTCAATATCTTAGAGAAAATTATGGCTTGTTGGAGCCGAGTGGCATTTTATTAGCGGTCTTGTTCGAATGCGAACGTGGTGTGTAGAGTTCCGAGCGTCGACGAAGTTATCCTTTTCCTCAATCGATATAAACAATATCTGTCTTTTGTCGATAAACGACAACCAAACAACGAACGCCTAGACACACCCCCTTAGAGGAAAGACGCACCGAGAGTAAAATTTCCGTGGGGTTACTTTTAGCATTACACTTTGAGATGGATTGACCCCATCGGGTGTTAATTTAATCCCGTATAAATATAAATATATTTTATATGTATTAGGTTCAAATTTACTCCATCTTACGCTTTATACCTAGCGCTTGCTAGTACCCATCTAGAAAAACTATAATTTCAAATAAAAGGTGGCGGCAAATTTTTAGGAATCGATAGTCGGTCTTTAGCTGTTAGAAAAGTGAAACATTAACATTTCGTTGCTTATACCTAATAAAAGTAAGCATCAAATTCGGAGAGCTAGCACCAAAGCCGCTGACAAAGAGATGGCGCTTTGCATCCGAATAGTTTACTCGCAAAGGACGCTTCAAAACTGGTGAATGTTTTATTTAACAAAATAGGTTTCAAACTGAACAAATAAATTTCGTAATTTCAGCGTTGTCATATTTTAAAAAAATAAGAAAAAGTAATAAATGTCTGAGGTAATATTATTCTTATCCTAAATACTCATTGGCCACGAATATTCATATAATAAAACGCAAGAATAACTGTATTATACATAAATAGACTATAAAAGTACACAAATGCAATATTTATATATAGCAAATAGCTTGTAATACAGAACCATTTGTGCAAATATTATACATCTATTTAAAACAGTTAACTGAAAAAAATGTGTCTAAAATCAAATATTAAATAATCTCAATTTTAATCACGTGTCTAGGCAATTGTGAAATAATTTATTATAATAAAACTGGAACTATTATCGCTACATGTAAAAAACACTAATAAAAAAGTCTTTACACTATTACATAATTATCTTTTTAACTATATTACATAAGCTAGTTTTACGCATATCAATTTTTTTTTCAACTTCTAGTACTTACTGACCTTCAATTGAATTTTCAGCTATTACACATGTCAATAAATTGATGAATTTCAAGTACTTAAAATTGATCAACTTTTCTCAGCTTAAAACATGTCCTATTTTTCCATCAATTTTTTGGTTTTATTAGTGACTTTTAGATTGGCCAACTTTTGGTTTATTGTTTTTATCACTATACTGTATCGTTAAAATAATAATTAAAGAGGAGATAAAAATTAAAAAAATTAAGCCACAGGTAGTCACATACTTATAATAAAACTTGCTAAATATAGGTTATGTTATTTAACATAATTTGTTACCAACTCACATCCTTATGATGGTACCACTGAAATTGGACAATAAATTGAACAATTACTTGTAGATGTAAAGCCCTCTAAGCTCATGAAATTATTGTTAAATTTATTCGTCAATTTTAAGTACTAGAAATTGATCAATAAATTGATACGTGTAAAACTAGCTTAAGTTATGTTTTCAGTGCGTAAATATAATAGACATTCTTAAACAAAATATTAAAAATCAAATATATCAAAAAGTACTTGCTTGATAGAAAGTGCTTTCGCACGAATATAATTATTATATAAAGTCTTAACCTAATAACAAAAATAAACGTACTGAGAGCACGTTTTATAAATTTCATACAATTAATTAAAAATTTTCATTTATAATTTTTTCTAGGTTATAGTTTCGGAGATTTTTATAAACTACTTATAGATAACTCACACAGATTATCCACCCGTAGATTACCTGTGATTCACACGACACTAAATACTTATATCTGTTGTGGTTGTCGATTTAATGGAACCAATGTGTTCCTGAAGTTAAAAGTAACCAACCTGGTAGGGTATTGTCTGAACTTTATTGACTACTTTCAGTCTGTTCGATACTTTTTCTTCAAGGTAAACTAATCTACTTATAAAACTAATAATTTTAGAACACTAGTATAGGTGTGTTTGTTTGTCCGCTCTATACTACACTACCTTGCATGAGCGTTCGTGTCTGAATTATTTTTTACGGTTAGTGTACTAATTTTGTTTGTTTGTTTTCACCTGCGTACACCAAACTGCAATTTCTACACCTGCTGCCGAAGTGAAACTAGTACAGAATCTGTTAAATTCCGCCAATTTCTAATCATAACTAGGATATATTAATGACGTTTAATTTAAATATGTTTCAAAGCGTTTTAAATACGTCTGTACTCCAGAAAACGCCTATACAGCGCAATATTCCTTTTCAATGCGAGGTTTACAAAAATATCTTTATTCTAACTTGATGAAGAGCTACTACTAGTTATCATCAATTCATCATTCTCTACTTCCTCAGTTAATATTAAAAGAAGTTTTTGATCCAGTTTATAAAAAAAAACAAACATATGTTATAACAAATATTAGATGCCAAATGTTATTAATCTTGAAAGTGCCAAAAAAACCTTCGTTTGTATTCCTGTACGAGATTACAATTTTTTGCACTAATGACGTCATTATAGAGTTCGCTTACTGCAAAAACTAGGACAAACCAACACACTTAAAGTTACGTTAGCTGATGTCATTTTTAATCTTGAAAACTAACAAATGGCGTTTTCGGAAACTTACTCGGATCACTTAAACTAGTAACCCGGGCGTTCGTTAACTCAGAGTTACTAACCTACCCGTGTTCGTTTACGCAAGGTTAGCTACCAAGATCGGTGATCAGTGTTACCCTGCTGAGTCAAAAGTAACCTGATTAGAGGCGCATGCGTTTAACGCAGTTAATATCTTATTTATTCAGTGTTTGGTTGTTGTCGGTTTACTGCATCTGAATTTCATTTTTTTTATTCATCTTTTTTTGTTTTGTTTTCAAATCAACTATCACAAACACAAATACATCAATACTTTTAGAAATGACAGTGACATATCTGACCCTAAGCTGACCGTGTGCGTTTATTTACTAGCTTACCCGGGGTGACTAAACCACCAACCTGAAATTAAGTTGCAAGTAATCCGCTTACTAACCTATGGTAAGTTTTCGAAAACGCCTAAAGAATTTGACATCCTTTAAGTATGAACAATATAAGATATAAATAATGCTGCCTTTGATCAAAAATGCATATAACCTAAAGGTGGGATTTACTAATACAGAAACTTGAAGCGATTTTTTCCTCTCTCTAATTGGCTCAGCAAGCCTCACACGTGGGTGCCAGTGTAACTAACTTACTAGAACTACTAAAACACCAGCCCCACATTTGGTGTCAGTAAAACGAAGTCTTCCGACGTGAATAGGGGTCTATTCCTTGGGTAGAGCTATGAGCAATGGGGGGGTAAGTCGAAATCTGTGGGGGGGTCACACTCAAACTAAAACAAACAGGCGCCACCAAGTCCAGATTGATTCATGTTAAAAGCATAGCATATTTCTAAGGGCGGACGTGGAGACCCAAAGAAAAAAAGATCGCCTTCGCTGACAAAAACCCGTCTTAACAGAATAAGACGCTGTTCCTGTAAGGAAGAATAATAATTAAGTCACATAGAAAATGGGAACACTGTTTGTGTCCCTCAAATATGCCTAAAAATGCAAAAAGGATATTTTCTACATAAGGGTAGCATCAAAATTTAATTCTTATTGCTTTTTGGTTGTCAGGTCTGATCAAACTAGATCAGAATAAAAAGACTTTAAGCGTGGATTATTAATTTACTAGAAAGAATTTTTTTTGTTTCTGTAAATAAAATTCAATGCAATAAAATTAAATGAATACTTGAATTACTTGAAAAATTAACGTAAGGTTTATCAACTTGATTCTTACTCAAATATATTACAACACAATGTGACTGGTTACACTAATGTTTTCTAACCCATTCAGATCTGTGTAGGTCATTTACAAATTAATATACAAAACTTTCTTTTTAAGTTAACAGTATTAAAATCGATTTGAAGTCAAAATATTCACAAAGATATTCTCTAATTTTATCAAAGGTAGTAATGTAATACTAAACATCTGCTTGCAATTGTGCAATTGTTGACGGCATATATCAAACAAACAGGTGACGTAGCCGCAGCTGTTAATTTATGCTGAAGCCACGTGTAGTCACATATCTACGAAACTAAGTGAAATTTAAATTTGATACTGGAGAAAACCAGCTTAGCTACAGATAAACTGAATAACAAATTTGTGCTTCTATAAAACAAAACGAAATAACGTGCTTTTAGAAGGAAGCACTGAGGAAATCTTAAAGCTATTACGAACCAAACCCCAGGCTGCTGTCCTTGGCTAGAATGGGAACTGCATCGCCGTGCGGAGTCTGCAGCTAATTATTCCTGCTTTCCATGCCTTAAATACAGGTGTCGAAGCGAAGTGGGTTTCTTACATTGATTCAAAGTTGCATAAATTTTGTAGCGTAATCTTCCATGGTCTAATCTTAGTTATAAATATAATTTTCGTTGCGTAGTTTGTAAGTCGTAGTTTGTAAGTCGTAGTTTGTAAGTCGTAGTTGCGCTAAACAAATTTTTAAATTAGATACTATGATAACGAATATACAATACCAACCGTTACTCAGGAAGTGTGTTACACAATTAATGCGACCCGGAGGTCACTCGCCATTCTCTTCGAATGCATGCTGTCGCTGCTTTTACCTATCGACGAGTGCCCCTGCCGCGTTCTTGCATGGTGGGAGGGTCCCGAGGGGGGTTGTCAATCCTCTCACGCGCGTGCCTGTGGCTGTGGACTACACCGACCTCCGAAACAAATAGACTAACGACTCTAGATACTGTATTAATGCAAAATTTGATTGTTACACGTATTATTACTTTAGTTAATAAAGGTGTTTTAACATTCATTATACCTTTAATGCAGAGATTTTTAATGCGAAAATAAAATTGTTACACTACCCTTTCCTAAAAGAAAAAGTTTTTTCCTTTAAGGAACAACTTCAAATATAACAAATACAAAAAAATTTTTTTTTTTTTATTATAATAATACTAGCCTTTTCTACCTTCCTAATTAATTATGCAATTTTTATGAATTTATTCAAATGGTGGAGACAAATATTTACAAATGCGAGTGTGTTGGTAACTACGTGTACCTGACGTCCATCGGGAGACAAAATCGGGGAGTCACAATCGGTATTAATCAAAATTGGGAGGGGGTCAAATTAGAAAGTCAAACACTCCACGGGACAAAAAAAATTCAAATTCACGATAATTCTTTAACTTGAGGTTCTTACTTCAAACAAGGCTAATATTTACTACCTGTAACCAAACATTTTACAATTTATTTCAAATTCCACAAAAAAACTTCACTTCCTGGAGCTCAATTAGCTCTCTCTAAAAAAAAGGAATGCTTCCTCATCAAAACAGCATAACTATTCAAAGTATTATCACTATAAGGTGACAATCAAAAAGAAGACCCTACTAATAGGTCTAAATTTAAAACACTATCATCACAAAGTGATAATCAAAACAAAAGTGACCTAACCGAAAGGTTACTTATCAAACCCAAATACAAAATATTATCACTTTATTGCAAAGAGATAATCAAAATGAAGGTAACCTAACCATAGGGTTACTTAACAAATTCAAATACAAAATATTATCACTTTATTGCAAAGAGATAATCAAAATGAAGGTAACCTAACCATAAGGTTACTTAACAAATTCAAATACAAAATCGAACCAGTTAGGGCTGTAATATCCTACACCCTACTGATTATCCTATCACTAAGTTCCAACAAACAACAGATCTCATTAGTGATGGACCAAATGGTGAGACTCACCAAGCCAACCTTGACCTTATCAAACCAAAAAATTTCGAACGGTCAAAAAAAACATGGGAAAGAATAAACTAATATTCTCTCTACCTAGATAAGTAGAAATCAGGACTAACAATTAAATAGCCCACTTACTTCTACATTGTAAAGATATCTGTTAAAGACATCTTCTAAACACATCTCCGAATAACGCGCGAGCAAAACGACCAGCGTGCACACCAAGGCACACCTCAAACTTACAAAACCTACAAATCTCTAACCACTTATTTCACTTCTCAAACAAAATACTCAAAATTAATGAACCGACACTAAATCAAAATCGGAACAAAACACAGCAAACCACTACTGCATTACTTAACATCAAAGAGATGACCGGACCGGAACTAATCGTCAGGATCATCATTTTCATTTGGATACGACGCTTCAACTGGTTTCAAGTCCTTTACGTGCCATTTCCCTGCTCTTGTTCCATCTTCGTTCTCTAACTCGTACACTAAATTGGAATGTTTTCTTCGAACTTTACTCATAATGAACTTTGGAGCTAATTTAGCGGAAAACTTATCACTAGCACTCGAGAGGACCTTATTAGCTCTCCAAACACTTTCTCCGACTTGGAACGAAATGTCTCTTCTCCTAAGATTGTAGCGTTTACTCGAACGTTGATAAGCTACATGCAAATTTTCACGGACATTCCCAAAAATATCAAATAAAAGTTGACGATCCAAAACATAAGAAGGTCTACTACTGGAGACGACATCAACATCCTCACCAGGTTTAAAATCATCATTATAAGCTTTTCCACTTAAGGGAAGACTAAAAAATTTGGAGAATAGTTGGTGGACTCATGTTTTGCTGAGTTGATTGCGTATTGGATCTTTGATATCTCACTATCCCACGCATCATGTCCTTCTACGTATGAACGGATTGCTGTACCAACTGTCTTATTGATTCTTTCCACAAAATTGCATTGGGGAGCATAAACAGCATTATACCAAATCTTTTGAATTTCGTATCTTGCACACAAAGCTTTAAAAATACGTCCAATTAATTGTGGACCATTATCACAAATAACAAACTGTGGTACACCGTAGACAAGAAATACTTTTTCCTCCAAAAACTTCTCAATCAAGTGTGCCGTAGCACTACGCAAAGGTTGTAAAATCGAATACTTCGAGAACCAATCACCAACAACTAAAAGTCATTTTCCTGCTTATGAATCATCAATAAAAAACTAATCACGACGATAGCTAACAAAAAAAATCAGTGTTCAGGTACACTCTCATCCTACTACCAACCGAACTGTCGAAACAACTACACTGCTTCACAACGCCTAAATATGCTAGAGTGACAAACTCTCTAAGAGTCTCACCTAGACTAACAATACCAAAATTTACATCAACTCAAAAAAATATGATGCAAAAAAAATTTCTAGAGCACCTAACTCACCTCGAGTCTCGTCTAGACTTACGCAATGCCGAGCGACCAACCCTTCCTGAGTCTCGTCTGGACTGACATACCGCTGAGCGACCAACCACGACGACAAGTTCCGCCTAGACTAAATTGCGTTGCAATGCTGATCTAAACAAAAATCTGCTAACAAAATCAAAAACGTGCTTATGCACAAGAGCAAATCTCAAATGACACGACGACAGCTCACTCCAATGTACCACCAAAATAGAATCTCTAGTCTTATCATCAAATTTGGACAAAAATGTTCTTTATTGACTCAAACAAATCAAACTACAGGCTCATCAGCCTCTTTATCTAACAGTCTTCCTAAAATTTTCCTTTTCTCCAAGACTGGTTTCTCACCACTACTCCAGTTCCTCTTTAAGTAGACAAACCATTCGGAATCCCTCCGACATGATTACAATAGCATAATGGAATCAAACTGATAAATCTAAATGATTTAAATCCTACAAAATTATCAAAACAAATTTGGGCAACCAAAGGTAAAGTCAAAAGTGCATTGGAAAAATAAATTTTACCAAAACAATATCAAAAACTTATATTGAGTCTAAACGGAATGAAAGTTAAAATAAATTGACTAAGTTACCTAATTACTAAATGGGATTTAACGTTTCACCCTAACTCTTAAACAACAAATCCTAATGTCAAATAAACCTTGAGCAAACAAATTTTGAAGCGAAGCAATTTCGAACAAGCAAATTGAAGTGAAATAAATTTTGAATAAACAATTTCGAAGCACAATAATTTTTGAATAAACACAAAGCAAAATGATTTTCGAACAAACAAATTTCAAAGCAAAAATAAATTTTGAACAAACAATTTCAAGGTAAAATAATTTTGAATAAACAAATTGAAGCAAAATAATTTTGAAAAAACAAATTGAAGTAAAATAATTTTGAATAACCAAATTCCAGTGCAAAATAGATTTTGAACTAACAGTTTTCGAGGCAAACTAAATTATGGGCAAACTAATTTCGAGGCACATTAAATCTTGAACTAACAAATTTCGAGGTAAATCAAATTATGAACAAACAAATTTCGAGGCTAATCAAATTATGAACAAACAAATTTCGAGGCTAATCAAATTATGAACAAACAAATTTCGAAGCAAATTAAATTTTGAACAAACATTCGAAGCCCCAAACGTTGCCGGCGCCAGTGAAGCGATTTTTTCCTCTCTCTAATTGGCTCAGCAAGCCTCACACGTGGGTGCCAGTGTAACTAACTTACTAGAACTACTAAAACACCAGCCCCACATTTGGTGTCAGTAAAACGAAGTCTTCCGACGTAACTAGGGGTCTATTCCTTGGGTAGAGCTATGAGCAATGGGGGGGTAAGTCGAAATCTGTGGGGGTCACACTCAAACTAAAACAAACAGGCGCCACCAAGTCCAGATTGATTCATGTTAAAAGCATAGCATATTTCTAAGGGCGGACGTGGAGACCCAAAGAAAAAGATCGCCTTCGCTGACAAAACCCGTCTTAACAGAATAAGACGCTGTTCCTGTAAGGAAGAATAATAATTAAGTCACATAGAAAATGGGAACACTGTTTGTGTCCCTCAAATATGCCTAAAAATGCAAAAAGGATATTTTCTACATAAGGGTAGCATCAAAATTTAATTCTTATTGCTTTTTGGTTGTCAGGTCTGATCAAACTAGATCAGAATAAAAAGACTTTAAGCGTGGATTATTAATTTACTAGAAAGAATTTTTTTTGTTTCTGTAAATAAAATTCAATGCAATAAAATTAAATGAATACTTGAATTACTTGAAAAATTAACGTAAGGTTTATCAACTTGATTCTTACTTAAATATATTACAACACAATGTGACTGGTTACACTAATGTTTTCTAACCCATTCAGATCTGTGTAGGTCATTTACAAATTAATATACAAAACTTTCTTTTTAAGTTAACAGTATTAAAATCGATTTGAAGTCAAAATATTCACAAAGATATTCTCTAATTTTATCAAAGGTGGTAGTAATGTAATACTAAACATCTGCTTGCAATTGTGCAATTGTTGGCGGCATATATCAAACAAACAGGTGACGTAGCCGCAGCTGTTAATTTATGCTGAAGCCACGTGTAGTCACATATCTACGAAACTAAGTGAAATTTAAATTTGATACTGGAGAAAACCAGCTTAGCTACAGATAAACTGAATAACAAATTTGTGCTTCTATAAAACAAAACGAAATAACGTGCTTTTAGAAGGAAGCACTGAGGAAATCTTAAAGCTATTACGAACCAAACCCCAGGCTGCTGTCCTTGGCTAGAATGGGAACTGCATCGCCGTGCGGAGTCTGCAGCTAATTATTCCTGCTTTCCATGCCTTAAATACAGGTGTCGAAGCGAAGTGGGTTTCTTACATTGATTCAAAGTTGCATAAATTTTGTAGCGTAATCTTCCATGGTCTAATCTTAGTTATAAATATAATTTTCGTTGCGTAGTTTGTAAGTCGTAGTTTGTAAGTCGTAGTTGCGCTAAACAAATTTTTAAATTAGATACTATGATAACGAATATACAATACCAACCGTTACTCAGGAAGTGTGTTACACAATTAATGCGACCCGGAGGTCACTCGCCATTCTCTTCGAATGCATGCTGTCGCTGCTTTTACCTATCGACGAGTGCCCCTGCCGCGTTCTTGCATGGTGGGAGGGTCGCGAGGGGGGTTGTAAATCCTCTCACGCGCGTGCCTGTGGCTGTGGAATACACCGACCTCCGAAACAAATAGACTAACGACTCTAGATACTGTATTAATGCAAAAATTTGATTGTTACACGTATTATTACTTTAGTTAATAAAGGTGTTTTAACATTCATTATACCTTTAATGCAGAGATTTTTAATGCGAAAATAAAATTGTTACAAACTATTAAAATTAAATATGATTATACACACGTCAAAGGAACGTTACAGTTGTCAAACTCATCTGAAGTAGGTCTTTCCAACACACTTACGTAATCTTGCGCAAAATATCTCAGACTATTCAGTTCAGTACGCAGGCTGGTTATCTAAATAAATTCACTTTGTACTTTAGAAATCAGCAGCCTACGTGGCGAGGAAAAAATCCTCAACTATTCAACGCATTACTAAATTACTTAGAGGTTACAATTCAAGTTACGTGGGCTAAGACAATAGTCGTAGAAAAATTACTGAATAATCTTTTTATTTTTAAAGTTTTGCTAGTGATTATAACCACATTTGTTGTCCGAAACGCATATTGGTTTACAATAATTTGTGGTTTTAGTTTTTATTATATTTAACTCGAATCGTAGCATAGAGTGCGGTTCATAAAAAACGACCGTCTTACGCCAGTAATGCCGTAGCTGCAATGACAGGTTAGATTACTGTTAGAAATAGATATTATTATTAAAAAACACAAATTTGATATTATTTTTAAAAAATACAAAACACAAATCACTTAACACGCATATCAGAACAGTCTGCAATAGTTTTAGCAACTGTTCTGATATGCGTGTAAGTGATTTGTGTTTTTAATAGTAGAGAGTTAAAGCACGGGGTGAAACGTATCCGCAAACGCAGAAATCTAACGTGCGCCTGCGCAGAAGGGTTCACATTTACGTAATGTTGATACGGCACACGTAACGTTAAGTGTTTTTAGGTATGCCGTAAACGCAAACGCATTGAACCGATCATCCTGCGAGGTTAAACGGTTATCACCGAATAATTAAAAAATTTGTCAAAACTCATAATGTACGTTTAAGGTTTATACATATTACAAGGAATTGTTTTGAAAGAGATATGAATAATTCAGGTACAAAAAGGGTACATTTTACAGGGGAAGATGATTTGTACTTGGCCAGGGAGGTTGTAGGTAACAATCCCTTTGAAGATACCAGCAGATGGAACCTAATTCAAATAAATCTGTTACAAATTACAGCAAAAAATTGTTCAATAAGGGCATTGAAAGATCGAATTAATAATTTGGTAGCAAAGTTTTCAGTCAAAGATAAAACCGCGAGAATTAAGTAAGTAATGTTTATGGCAGAATTTGTAAAATTAATTTTTGGTATCACTTTACAGATCAGGCATTGAAAGAAGTTAACGAGATAGATGAACTTCTTAAAAACATTGCAGACCTTATCAAAGAATTTAAAGCAATAAAATCAGTTCAAAAATATCCCTTAGTTAATTCTTATGCAGAAGGATATCAGCAACGAGAAGCAGCAGCTAGTGGAATCAATGAAGAATTCATTATTACCGAGGATAATATTAATGTCTTTGATACACAAAATTGTAAGTTTTATGAATTTAAGGTGTAACACTTAATTGTGAACTTTTAGTTACTGAACCTGATATAGAAGTAGAACTTCAAACTGAAAGTGGCCCAAGCACTAGTGGTACTTTTAAAAGAAATAGTGTAAAAAGACCTAGGATGAAGAATAACATTCAACGTAGGTGGAGCAACATCTTTAGATTATTTATATTGTATTGTTTGCAGTAACTTTATTAATTAATTTCTTCTTCAGTATAAAATACACTTTTCAACTAACTTGCAACTTTAATAATCCTAAAGATATTTTTTATAGGGCCTTTAAGAGCAAGAATTAATGGTAGCATAAAGCAAGAGACATTGGACTATTTAAGCAAGAAAAGCGACAAATTTTACGAACTTCGCTGTCGAGAGCTTGCTCTACAGGAACGAGCTCAAACGCTGAAAGAGGAACAGTTCGAGCTTGAACGTCGCGAATGTTTGCAGCGGATGGAAACAGAAGATAAGCAAGTGGCAATACAAATGAAGCTTATAGAAAATCAGCAAAAATTAATAGATGTTATATGTATTCAAAGCAAAATCACCAGATGTAAATAAAACAATAAATTTAATATCACTTCTGTATAATATATAAATTTTAATGTATTTGGACTCTTAGCTTTTGTTTTCATGACAATAGAAATAAACAGGACTGTAAAAGGCTTATTAAACACATTGCATAAAAATAACTACAACTGTAACAATTAAATACAACAAAATAATACTTATACCTATACAGATGTATATTATAACAACTAAACCTAGTGCAACAAATTAATAATTTACAAATTCAAATACTCTTCGAGGGTTGGAGGATTTATTCCAAAATAAGAAGTAACTTCACTGCCATATAGGCAAGTATGACAGTTTGTTAAAAGCACTGCGACTTTATACATCATTTCGACATCTTGCAACAGTATTTTTTGATTTTTTTTAAAATCTACAAAAGCAAACAACTGTAGTATTTTACCAAAACCCCATTCAACTGAAATTCTAATTGTACTCATAATATTATTAAAATTTAGCCTGTTCGGAGTATTACGAATTTCATATTGAGTATATGGCCGCAACAAAAGCTCCCTTAATCCATACCACAGGTCTCCATAGAGCACAAAATGCCTATTTTCGTTTGGAAAGACGGTGTGCTGCTGTAGTTCATTATAGAGTCCAGATTCTCTAAAATACCTGCATCATGACGCCGCCCTTCGTATGCTCCCTTCAAACTAATAATCAATCCATCTGGGCACATAACACCTTGGTATTTTACACAGTGGAACCTTTTATGACCTGAATAGTAATTTTCCTGGTTAATAGATGGTCTACAAATTGGTCTTGCCGTTCCATCTATAAAACCCCAACAATTCTGAATAGGGCAACCCTTGGTATGAATTGCCTACAAAATAAACAATATAGTTACAACCATTGTCAATTGCATTTTCATACTAATTATTTTACCTCAGAATAACGGACGAACTTGGCATAGTTTAAAAAGTGAAGATTGTTTTGCAAAGTTTCCAGTAAATGACCTTTGTTATTCAAAACTAGGTTCAACGTGTGATTGCAAACACTAGAAATTGCCTGTGAACACAGACCAAAGAATGGTTCCAAATCACACAATCTATTGGGATAGACCAATCTTCGAAGTACTATACAGAATCCTTCCACTCCTTTATAAATAAATCATAAATTACTTATTTCTGGAAATGGGATAAAATACTACCCACCTGATACCGATATTCGGTCGGATGTGGTTATCAAATCCGAAATGTTAAGTGCACGGGCCAGTCTAACAATATCAATGTTACTAAATCTAAACAAATTTTTACATTCACTTTCGAACATACTATTTATATTGAAACGGCCATATAAATCAGCTCTACGCTCTAAATTTTCTTCATCATGTAGCACATGTAAAATTAAAGCTTCTTCTAGATCTTCGTCGTCACTATTTTCATTTAAAGCTGCCATAAACATAATTTCATCCATTTTTATTAATTAAAACAAAAAAAATTATTTACATTCACTACACAGCTTTAGAGGTTAGAAATAGTGTTCAACATACCTAACCTATTAGAAGTATCCTTGTAATACGTATACGCTTAATTGTTGTACTTGCTTTACTTTTTTAATAGATCAAAAACGTATCGTTTACTTCACGTAACCTTGAGGGATACGTCAAGACATACGTAAGTTGATTTTAGTATTGCTTTAACTCTCTAATAATATCTATTTCTAATAGTAACCTAACCAATCATTGCAGCTACGGCATTACTGGCGTAAGACGGTCGTCATAAAAGTGCTTGTGGTTTATGACTTGCAAGTATATTATTTTTCTCGTTCATTATTTGAAATGTACACGTTTAATTTTCGTTAGAATGTAGTTCACCGGAAATTATATTGATGTATTTTTTTTTATAAATGCAGTATAATTTTAAATATTTAGTATTTTACCTTGTTTGGCAAATTCTAATAGTAGACAAAAGGTATTTGTGAATCATTCAAAATGAATATTAAAAAATAAATTTTTATTTCTTGTAAACTTCGAATGGGGTTTGGAAATATGCACAACAGACTGTATATTTTGATTTGAACTACAAAGTTTATAAATTTATGTTAATTTGAAATGATGTTTGTTGTATAATAATACAACCAATATTTTGTATATCGAACCAGACATAAATTAATTATCATTATTTATTGAAAATGTTACTAGAAATTTTTTTGAAATCAAGAGCAGTACTTATTTGACGAGCGTCTCGCGGCAGTTAATACATGGCTACAATGATAGGTTAGGTTACTGTTATAGAACGATCATATATATATATATATATATATATATATATATATATATATATATATATATATATAGGCAAATCACTTTAAGAAGAACCAACGTCATCATGCGCACAAAGCAAAAATTGGTTAGGAACAGTTCATTATATGTAATTAGGGATGGCAGTATTCAGGTTTTAGTGGCGTAGAGTTTTATGATCAACCAATCGGAAATTACCTTGTAAAAGTTTTAGATTTCATTACTATTTATTTGTACTTGATACACAGACGGACAGTTTTAAACCGCCATCTAACTAATATAAAATATCTTGTATATAACAATTAACATTAATAAAACAATAAGTTACTCAACAGATGTGTTTGCAGAACACTAGAATGAGATAGAAACCACTTAAGGGCGCGATCGGATGTATGGTTGGCTGCCTAAAATCCATCAAAAAACAGGTTAGTCTGTTTGTTAAATAACTTTTGTTGGATTGAAAATATGCAAAATGTAACTCCACCATTAGACTCACAAAACTTTGTACTTTCTAACAAAGGTTTGCTTTTTTTTTCTAAAGTGCAGTAATAAGCAAGAAATAGCTGTTAAAAGTAATGGTAAAAATTCACTTACTTTATTTTAGTTACTACATCTAACATAATCAATTTGTATATAAAAAAATGCATTCGTTGGATAGCAGAATACATATATAATCGTTCTGTTAAAAAAAAATTCAAAAATATTGATCATGATAGCCGTAGTGGACTGAATGGATTTTATTGAATTATAACTTTAATTGTACGCCATTTTAATAGAAGTTGTTCACGACTTCCTCCGAAGATGGCACTGTTAATGATGTGTAGAATAAGGTTTAAAACCAGAATATTTCAAATTGAATTATTTTGGACTTTGTTTTTGTCGCATTGAAATGAAGTAAACTAATACTATATGGTGAATTACCTTTGATAAGTGTAATATAATAATGATTGGATTAATTGCGAATATTTATGAAGCCAAAATGACATAACCTCAACATCCATGGTTGTTTGTAAACTTTCATGTTTATGTTTACAAGCGATAAGTAAATTATTACAGCAGTGTTGCTTTGTGAAGCTTATACTATTTATAATAGTTTTAAAAAAAGGGTAGTGTGCCGTGTCCCAAAACGTAACTTGATACTCTACAATATTCAATATAAGCAAAATATTGCATCATGTTAGCAAGAGTAATGTTTATTAAAATATCTTAGTGAAACCATTGCAGGAAATAGGATACATTTTGTTACAAATTAGGTTGCGAGTTTGGTATTCAGCAAAATGATTACCAATTTGAACGAACTGAAGACATTGTCAAAAAACGATGATTATTCCTACATCATTTTACACTTCACTTTGGGGATGTTCATTGTTTTATGTATCTTCACCAGGGGTCTGCAATGGTAATTATATTTTCAATTTGAAAAGTGTCAAAATCAGCTTTACATATATAGGCAACTTATTAGTGTTCCCATTCCTTACCCCCACGTAGCAAACTTCCGTCATTTTTTGGTCATACATAGTTCACATGTAACGTAAAATAGATGTGATAATAACATTTTCTCAAATTGTGCTGCCGGCAAAAAATGATTATAATAAACAATAAACTTCAAAACTCCCACTAATTATGAAATATATTTTAGGCTAAATTAAAAATAAAAATGGAAAAGTTTATTTAGGATTAAACAATTTACGAAACTAGACCTAACACAATAGTTAAATAATGACAAAACTAGCTTCCGACAACAGCTTTTTCAATTGTAAGGTTAGTATAGACCGACAAGCATACAGTTGTTTAAGTGCTATATACGACCTTTTTATTAACCTTGCAACATGTGACTTAAAGCGTAGATCATCGTCAAGTATTAAACAGAAATTTCTTGAAGAACTAACTAATGGAAGAGGTATTGTTAATTATGACTTTTATCTTATCCTTAACACAATCTCTAATTTTCTTTGTGATCCGAAACAACATCAGCATCAATAGTACCTGCATGAACAAATAATTCATCACTTGATAAATATATGGAATCAATAAAGAATACTGCTGTTATTTACTATGCGCGTAAGTTCGTTTATTACTTGGATGAATCCATAAGAATCAATGCAGTGTGTGATAATGTTACTTAAATTGAAAAGATTCACATTGACATCACCTAAACATATTATATTATCCATCATTGATGCTAAATAAGATAATATATTATCTAGTTCATCAACACAACTAAGCAGATTAGAGTTTGGGGATCTGTATACTGTGCCTACAGTAAAAGTTTTGCGATTTAATTTAAACATTATCCAAAATATATTCAAGTATACGAGTCAATTGCAAACCAAACAAAATAACCTGACATTTAAGTTCCTTCCTTACGTACACACAAATCCCACCCCCTGGACCTTTCCTTGTGGTAGCCAACACACTTGGCCGATTTAAAGTGTCACGTTGGTGGTATTGATGTAATGATTGTATCCTTTTTTAACTTTTGAAAGCAAACAAGTTTTCTGTAAACGAGTCGATATACATTTATTGCACAAATAATAATGACAATAAAACTTAAATCTAAATTTCTTGTATAAAACCTCTAGCAGGTCATTAATGGTTAAACATCAATCGCTAAACATTAATAATTTGTTAACATAAATATTGCACAATAAATAATGCAATTTGGTGACCATTACCATACACTTGTGTATTGTGTTTGTGTTGGTCTCGTGCTAACAAAACCAACTAAAATTACCGCGTAGGTAATACTGGTTATTCTAATCAGTATCACAGCCACTGCTATCACTATTTGTATCACCCACTTTGATAATTAAAGGTTCGACAACATCAAACTGCTGTACTATAGCCCACCATTCCATCATACATTTTTCTGCATGTGTGATACATTTTTGCCAATATGACCCATCTATTCTTTGCAAAGATTCTTGCCATATCAAGTTGACATTTGTGTCATTATAAAGTTGGTTAAGTCGTTCAACATTTTTATTGTAATATTTTTACAGTTCGCCCATACCAACTCTATAGGATACTCGCAGTGATACGGAGGTAACCGCAACTTTGTGTCCGTACATTTCTGCTAGGGTATCTATTTCATAAATTTTTGGTTGTGGATGTTTTTTAATTAATGATAATAGTTCCCTTTTTAACGTGTGACTGCCGCAACTAACATTGTGTTTAAACAAGTAATCAATGATATTTAGCATTGTCTAGAATAATTACACTGGGTTTGCTTAAATTAGGAATTAAACGTTCTTCAAACCATTTTGTAAATAATGCTGCATTTATGTCTCCATGATAGTCAGCACTTGGCGATTTTGTAGAACGCAAAAGTGCTGCATTGGGGATGAATCCAGTTTTGTTGCCTACATGTACGACTATGAACCTGTAATAAAAAATATCTCTATTAAATGAAAGTTTTAACTATAAAAAACTAACCGTTTTCCTTCTCCAGGAGGTTTTCTCTTTACACTGAGCTTTGAACCATCATGCCAACTCTTCTTAACAGAACCTCGACTAAAAATCCACGTCTCATCCAAGAAAACAGGATCATAAAGTTACAATTGTTTGTACATTTCATATGCTCTTAAAAACTTCAGTCGTGTAGCAGCAATATGTTCCTGTTCAAGCACAGCCCTTCTACCATCGTCCAATTTAAAAGAAAAACCAATTGTTGATAGAAGTCTCGTCAGACTAGACTGGCTGAAGTTAAAAATTTGAGCGGTTACAATTTCTTGTCGTAAAGATTTAACAGTTACATGGAGCCCTAAAAGCATAATACTAAAAAACACTAAATAAAATTGTTATGAAAACTATATTACATTTGGAATACATTTCGTAAATTTTTCGTTTAACCGCATCTATTACAAAACCATCTACATCAGACGATTTATACTTGTTAAATTTTCGGTGCTTACTCGGTGACTCAGGAACTTTATTTTCTTTTCGGGCTTCTAAAACTCTCTTTTTTTAATGGAACGAAGAGAACTCAGTCCTATCCCACAAGCCTCAGATGTTCGCTAACAATAAGCAACAGTTAAAACACAACATATCACTTGAAAATTTGATTACACCTGCAATACTGACTCAAATGGGGCCAAGGTTCCATGATTATCACGTTCTCTTTCAAAAAATGTTACAACATTCATCACCCACAACTGAGCTTGAAAGTTCAAATGTTTGTTACGAAGCGTGTTCATTTTGATAAGTGTTGACCAAACACTATTCAATGTGTAGAAGGTTCTTAGTTTAAAAAAAACTGTTTGTTGTATATCAGAATTATCTTTAAAAGAAAAGTAGAAAATCGCAAGTGAAATAACAAAGCACTAATTCTAACCTAACCTTAAAAATGTTTGACAATTAATTACAAACAGAAATATTTTATGGACCTACCTTCAGAGTGGTTGCATTGAATTATACAGCCGACGAATATTTTTCTAGCTATCCTTTTTAGATGGGGAAGAGCCAGGTAATAGAGTAGCATAACAATATTGTAGCTGTGTTTTATTCATATGCGCAACGATGAGTCATGCTTGACTTTATTTGATTTCAACTATATCTAACGCTTTGCTTGCTGTTCAACAACTTCGAAATTGCTGAAGGTCATTTACGATGAATAGTTACAGAAATGGAGAAAAACCAGCATCGTACCGTATCCTAGCAACCGTTATTTGCCTAACTTGGAAACGAACCACTACACTACTAAAGTTAAAATAAAGTAGTTCCCTCTATCATGCGAAAGGCGGCTATTTTTAAATTAGTTCGTGTTATGAAAATAGAGGGATGCTATCGCGCCCTTAAGTAGGCCATGGTATTCAATCATTTGCTTTATCGGATTTTACAAAATAACCTTGCTATAGCAGTATTTTTTAGGGATACTGATGCACACAACTCATATGGCGATATTATATTAAAAATTTTAAATTATAATTTAATTGGTTGTTTATTTTTTTTACTATTTAACGCCATATCTTCCGTTTATACTGTAATAACTCAACTACGCCACTGTTATTACATTTCTGCGCAATCTGGCATATGACGTTGGGTTTTTCTTAAAGTGATTTGCCTCTACATATATAGTCTAAAATGAACTCTCGAATTGAAAAATGTTTGAAATAAAAGTTTTATAAAATGTAATTACGAAATTAGTTGTTAGTCTTATTTTTCTTCTCTTCATTTGCATTATTTGAATATATATATAAACAAGGCCTAAACTGTCATTGGCGCCATGTCATTACTGCCGCGAGACGCTCGTCTTATTTGCACGCAGTAGTGACATCTCTGTTATTCAAAGTTATGTGGTTTTGATAAAGATAGAACCGATTGTATTGTTACTGTTTGAAAGAGACTATTACTAATTTGTTTATTTCCGGTAGTGATTAAATTCTCGGGTAGACATTTTCTTGCATTCTAGTTACAGTAAATTTCATTGTATATTATTCAATATTTACTATCTAACCTCAGATAACGAGAGTGTTTTGTTCTTTCTTTAACCGTCGTTTTTTTAATTCCTAGGACTTGTATGATTCGTGGTGGTGGGATTTTAGCGTCTTGTGTTCATAACGCTTTTATATATTCTTTTTTATTTATTGAGCTTGGTTTTCTTTAGTAATTCTCATCATGTCTTCCAAACAAAGATTTGCTGATGGTAAGTTCAATTCTAAATTTTATAGATTTGGAATTAGTTCACATATAATTTTAGGAGAAAATATATTATGCTTTTATGGCCCTTTGCTTTATAAAGCTAAGTGTTTGAAATCAATTGTAACTGCAGAAAACCTGGTCAAATATTATGTTCATTATGTAGGTTGGAGTAAAAGGTAAGTGTTATCCTGGTGTACAAATGTTATGTTTATACTATGATTTTAGCAAAGATGAGTGGGTACCAGAAACTAGAGTCCTTAAATACAGCGAGGCTAATATTGCCAAACAAGGCGAGATACAAACGGAAGTTTCTGCTGAGATTAAAGAAAAGAAAGGAAGGGGTTGTAAATCAGATAAGGGTGCTACTTCATCTGCAGCAGCTGCAGTTACTGGAGCTTCAGGTAGTGGAAAGAGTACACTAGCTGTTGCCGCAAGTATTGATTCTGTCCCGGAACCTACTAAAAGGAAACGTGGTCGTCCAGGTCCTAATGCGGAAACTGAAGAGCAGTACTTTTTTAAAAACGACATTAAAATACAACTACCTGATGAGGTTAAGACATGGCTTGTGAATGATTGGTATAAAGTTACAACCAACTCCCGAATAGTGTATCTACCAGCTAATGTTACTGTTGATGAAATACTTGATAATTATTTAATGCACAAAAAAGTTAACCATAATAATATATGTTACGGAACACTAGACGAAGAATTAATCGGAGGACTTAAAGGATATTTTAATATGGTATTAGAACCACAACTCTTATATAATTCTGAATTGCCTCAGTATGAAAAACTGAAATCCGAAAATCAAGCCATGTCTTCAATTTATGGTGCCGTTCATTTGCTACGTTTGCTTGGTAAATTAGAGGTCCTGCTATCATATGCTCCTTTGGACGAAAAAAGTATTCAGATGTTAAAATCAGCAGTTGAAGATTTTCTTAAGTATATAGTTCAGAATAGTTTTTTTTTGTTCACAACGTTACATTGGAATAACCGATCAATCTTTTGAAGCAGAGAAGGAAAATACACCAAATTAGGCTATGGTATACATTAGTAACATTTTACATATACTTTACACTTGTTTGTCATAGCGCGTAGGTGTTTAGTGTCATTATTTTTTAATTGAACAGTTGTGGGTTTTTAACTCTCAATTGTGAATAACTTTGTATCCATCGTAAGCTTTTATATTTTTAATTTTTTTACTCAATTTTTGTTTTAAATTTTGAATACAAAATGTAAACTAAATTTAATGTTTCTTAGAATGTTTAAATATTAGGATGTTAACGCTAGGTAGAAAATTGATTCCAGTATGTGTAGATTTCTTGTTCAGCTACTAAAATTAAATTTCACTTTACCAAACTTGATTAGAATTTCAACTGAAACATTCTTTAAGAAAGCTGCAAATATTACCAAATGTAAACTTGAGTTTAAGATGATTTTTAAACAACAGTAAATGTACATTAAACTGAGTGTGATCTGTTGGAGAGACAGTAAGGCTCTGTTGAGATATCGTAGAAATTCAATTGCTTTCCATAGCTGATTACATGCTGTTCTTTGATGCTTACAATTTGACAGTTGTTAATATGGAAATGACAATAATTAGAATAATGATGCTTTCATTTTATAAGATTAGATTATTTATTTGTACGTAGCAGGTGATAGTAGTATATTTTATACGTTTCATTTAGTATACAGGGTGCGACAGAATGGAATACCAGATTTCAAATGTGTATTTTACACGCCAAGGTGTAGATGGATCAGGTAAAGATGTTTTAATCACTCCTGCACATAATAGTTAACCAGAAAACACCAAGTCTTGATTGGGCGAACATCATGAGTATTATAATAGTTTTTCAAAAACGCTTAATTTGTAATAGCCACATAAAGCCAATCATGAATTTTTCAAGTCGATTTTCGAAAATATTCTCTTATTACCTTTTATTGCTAATATTGTATCCATAGTTGGTGGACTATTATATTGAGGTTTCGTTCTCTTGTTTATTTTCCTTGCATCATGACAGCCTGATGCTATCATCACTTTTCTTTACTACAACTAATGGATTTACAAAATGTGTGTCTGACCTCTCAATGATAACCTCACTTAACATTTGATCTATCTCTACTCTCACTCTATCCCTGTATGCTGCTGGAATAGGATATAACTTCGTGTTAAACGGCTCCGTGTTCACAACAATTTATGGAAATACCCTGTTGCTATTTTGGACTCTGATTCTATTAATTCGGAATGTTTCATTAACAATGCCTTCACCCTATCTTTCATTTCTTTAGGACATTTGATCTATTCACCTACATCCTCCTCTATATCGATTTCATCCTCAAATTGATTAATATTCAAACAGTCACCTTTGACTTCGGTGCCTTCTTCATTATCCCATCTAATACATTCTTCTTTTACATCTACTTCTTTTCCTTCGGCATTTATCCTTAATCCCAACTTATCAATAATGTCCATACCAAATATCATATCTATTCTTAATTCCGGTACCACTATAAATTCGTTTTCAGATCTCATCTTTCTCACTTCACATTCCAGAATTACCATTTTATTAACACTTGCAAATCTCTTGCTATTCAGTGCTATCAAATTACACTTCCTAACAGACAGCATCTTCTCCATTAACTTTCCCCATTTAACAAAATCTTCAGACACAAGCGATGCTTTTGCTCCTATATCAATGAGTATCTTATTTCTGTTATTTTCCACTTTCAATTCAATTATCGGTAATAAGTTATTATTTAAATCGTTTTCCACTTCATGTTTTATATATTCGTGCTGGTGTTTGTATCTATTAATTCTTAAGGACTTACATGGTTTGTCCTCATTCAAAAATCCTGATTCGACGTAACTGGTCTTGCCTGACTCGTAATTTCTGTGTAGGTGTGATTTGTTCTCCTTGGTTGTGATGTTTGGTCCACATGTGGTTGTCGTGCATATCAATTTATGTTCCAGTCGTGGTTGGTCTGCTCCGTTTCCGTCCTTGGCATGTTTCTGTAGAAATTCCCCTTATAATTGCCATTATTTCGTTGATAATTTGATCTATTATTCTCTGTGCTCCTTTGCGTTCTAACCGCGTTTACTTGTTGCCTTAGCTTTCTTTTTTCCACTATACGACTTTGTCCCAACTCATCAGAACGTTGTAAATATTCCAGAAATATATCTCTATCTACTATATTTTGAAGTGTAATATAATGTCTGATTTCATCTCCAAAATGTCCAGCTAAGACCTTTATAATTTGTCTTTCTTGCAACGGAGGATCTAGTTGCTTTGCTATGCTAAATTTTTGTATGGTGTATAATTCTCGAGTCATTCATAAGTTTTGCGTGTATTTTCCTATAATTAAATTATTTCTTGCTTTGCATTACTGATTGTCCCCGCAAAAGTGTCATAAAAATTTACCTTCAAATTCCTGAAATGTTTCTATTTCATTTTCTATCAAGCCAAACCAAAGTTTTATTATTTATTTATTTTGTCTTTATTAAACAAATAAGTACTTAGCACAATATTTGTCCTGGAAAGGCGAAGATTAGCTTTTAAGCTACTCTTTAACTCAACCTTTCCAGTTGACAAAAATATAAACATTAAGAAAAAGAAAAATATATACAGTCGTATAATTTAATATTGATATTATTATGAGCAGTTGTGCTGAATAGACGTACAGCTGTGCGCTCCGTAAATATATCAGTGCGATAGGTGAACTAGTTTAATATCATTAATATTACTGTTATTTGGTGTTAGCTGCATTGCTGGTGAGTTATTTGAACCTGTTAAATTGTAAAACATATTTCAATATGCCTTTTACCCGCGATCAACTCGAAGACATTAATCAAATAATTTTGGCAACAACAAGCAAATTGCTAAAGGACGTAAACTTTATTAAGGCAATCACTGATACGGTCACTCAGGCTGTCTCAGAACATTTTAACACAAAATTAAATGCTCAAAATGAAATAATTGCAGAACTAAAGACTGAGGTCAACAACTTAAAAGCCGTAAATGAAACATGTGTACAGCAATGCGATAAACTTGAACAATATACACGGCGAAATTCTCTTAGAATTTATGGTCTGGCTGAACACACAAATGAGGATATTTTGGAAAGCATTTTATCTATGTTTGATAAAAAGCTCAGTATTGTTATAAATAGTGATCAAATCGATCGAGTTCATCGACTAGGAAAACGGAATGGTGATCATACTGCTGTAAGGCCTGTTATTGCGAAGTTTGTATCGTATTGCCACCGACAGTTAGTTTTTTCAAAAAAGAAGATGCTGAAAGGTTGTAAAATTTCAATCAGAGAAGATCTTACGATTTACCGCGTCAAAGTTTTACGTGCAGCTTCTGAGAAATATACGTATAAAAATACGTGATCCAGAGATGGCAATATTTATGTAAAATTCAATGGAGCTGTAAAACAAGTTAGTTCGATTGGCGATATTTAGTTGCTCTGTAATTACATACGACAACAACATATTTAGAGTGCTTTTAATCTTATTTTTAGTTTAAACTGAAATACACTAATCTGGGATAACTGCAGACTGCAGCTCCCAAATATTGGTTCACCTAAAATACAGTGTAATGTAACAAAATTCTAGTTGCAGAGTCGCGCACCTTCATCAAATCGCGGCTGCAACTGTTGTAACTGGAAATTGTTGGTATCTGGTTGTTCCATATAAATTGTTTTGTTAAGAAAATATTGAATATTTGCTTTTGTATAAAATTGTTAGAGATTTACTTAAGGTGACTTAAACTAGTATTGTATTGTACCAGATTAGATAGTACAACGTGTTCACTTGTTATCGTATTTCGTGGACTCTGGTAACATTTGTTGATTAATAGTTATAATTATAAGGAGACGGTATATGATAAAACGAATATGAGACAAAATACCTGTTTAAAATTTTGATTCGATTACCTTCTTGTGGCACTGCTATGTTAAATTGCTAATCGTACTTTATGTTTAGCTACTAATGAATGCTAATCTTATGAAATGGTCACTTCTGAACGTAAGGTCTTTACATCCCCATTTTGTTCAAGTTAGGGACATTATCTTAAACCTCGAAATTGATATCCTCTGCCTAACAGAGACATGGTTATCAGATTCAATAAAATCCGAAAATGTTAACATACCTGATTACACATTATTACGTTGTGATAGAAATGGCAGGGGAGGGGGTGTTGCAGTTTATATTAGGGATATTTTCAAACCTATTGAACTTGTCACTTTGAACTCAATTGAACAACTCTGGTTATTCTTTATATTAAACAAACAAAAAGTGGTGCTTGGGGTTTGCTACAGATCTGAGGTGTATGATCCTTCTTATTTTTTAAATGAATTGGAAACCACCCTATCCTTGTTGACCCCATGTGCAGGTACAATGTTCCTCTGTGGGGACTTTAATTTTGATTTCTTAGATCTCTGCAATAAATTCACTGTGGAAATGGCCGACTTAGCTCTGAACTTTGATTTGGTACAATTGGTCTCAAAGCCGACCAGAATATCAAAAAGCCGGCATAGTTTGCTAGACTTAATGTTCTCTTCTAATTTGGAAGTTATTTGTAGTACTGAGGTTGTCGGTGTAAATATTTCTGACCATGATCTAGTCAGCTGCTCTTTAAAGTTCGTTAAGCATAAAATTGAAAACTTTAAAACTTATTGCCTACTGAAGAATATTAATGTGGACTCCCTTCTAAATGATTTACTAAGTGCCCCATTACACAATATATATAGAGAGGCAGATATCGACGATAAGGTGTATCTACTAACAAGTGTGCTTAACGAAATATTTGACATTCACGCTCCTTATTGTACGAGGAGGATAACTAAACCTTATGCGCCATGGCTAACAGATGCTCTTAGAAGCATGCAATGCACAAGGGATAAGGCTCTGAGAAAATTTAAGAGTTCCCAAAACCCTATGGATTGGGCTCATTATAAAAATTTACGTAATTTAACCACACTCGCTGTTCGTAGAGAACGAAAAGCTTACCTAGAATTAAAATCTCAAGAATCTCCTTCTGCAATGTGGAGAACCTTGAAGTCCTTTAATATAACAAATACAAAATGTACTTCCATTCCAGAAGTTTTAAGGGATGTTAATGCACTAAATAGCTACTACGTACAAAATAGCCAGATTAATTCTGGAACCCATAAACGGGCTCTGGATTTTTATAAAAATAAGTTCACAGACTCTGTTTTCTCGTTTAGCTTAATAACATCGGATGTTGTTACAAAAATTTTGTATTCAATAAAGACTAAAGCAGATGGTAGCAACAACCTTAGTATTATCATGATTAAACTTTGTTGCCCGCACATATTTCCTTATTTAGTAAATATAATTAACACCTGTCTCTTGCAAGGTGTGTTTCCTAAAAATTGGAAACATGCATTGGTATTACCACTCCCAAAGTCAAGCAATGTTACAGAATATAAGATGCTGCGCCCCATCAGTATATTGCCAGTTTTATCAAAAATTCTTGAAAAAATTGTTAATAATCAGTTACAGGAATGTGTTAAAAAATGATGTTATTCCACCAACTCAATCGGGTTTTAGAAAAGGCTTTAGTTGTGAATCCGCATTGAACTGTATTGTTGATGACATAGTGAGAGCAACAGATGAAGGCAAGCTAACTGTTTTGGCCTTACTCGATTTCACTAAAGCCTTCGAGAAAATTGACCATTTGCTTTTATTAAAAATTTTGAAATATATTGGTCTAGATGAAATATCCTGCAACTTTTTTCGATCTTATCTACATGACCGTTCCCAGTCGGTTAAGATAGGTGCCGATATTTCCAACCCTCTTCCATTGCTCTATGGTATACCCCAGGGTTCCATACTCGGTCCCTTATTGTACACTATTTACACTAGTTATTTTTATAAAGCTCTGCAATACTCTAAGCACCACTTCTATGCTGACGATATGCAAATTTATTTGTCCTTCTTACCCACCGACTGTGTAATGGCTTGTAACAATTTTAACAACGATTTGTCAAATATTTCTTCAATAGCACAAGACCATGCATTATTCTTAAATCCGGCTAAAACGGAATTACTTTTATTTGGTCCTAAGAAATATAGAACAGAATTTATTAATTTTAACCCACAATTCAAGATTAATAACGACAATCTTAAATTTGCTGATCATGCAAGAAATTTAGGTGTAATTCTTGATAGCAATTTAAAATTTAGATTACACGTTAATAATTGTATCCAAAAAGCTTATTTATCACTAAAAAATTTGTATCAGAATCGTCATATTTTAACCATAAAAACAAAGATCATGCTTTGTGAATCATTAGTCCTATCTCATTTCTCCTTTTGTGATTCAGTATATGGACCCTTTTTGGATTTAAAAACACAAGTAAAAATACAAAAAATTCAGAACTCCTGTCTGCGCTTGATTTTTGGTATCAGAAAATTTCAAAGAATTTCACATAAGTTAAAAGAGATCAGTTGGCTAGACATGAAACAACGACGATTTTTACATGCTGCCGTATTTTATCACAAAATATTACTTAGTCGGGCCCCATTATATTTATATAGAAAAATTCAATTTAGGTCTGATGTACACAATATCAACATTCGTTTTAAAGGTACCCTTACGCCTCCTATTCATAAAACAGCATTTTTCACTCATTGTTTCTCATATCAAATTTGCTTCGTGTACAATAGTATTAATAATAACTACAAGCATTTAAGTCCTCTAAAATTCAAAAAACAAGTTTTTTTAAGTTTAATAGAATAAACTAAAATAAATAGCCATTACCATATGGGATGTAATGATCTTATATACACACATACCGACCACATATACATACAGGTATATATGTAAATACTATTTAATTTCTTTTTTTTTTGGTTTCTTTTACTTTTACCACTTACTTACAATTTAATTATAATTGTTCAGGGTTTGGGTGGTAGAACAGGACCTACTTTCTAGTAGCTACTGAACCCCGCCCTGTGATTTATGTATTATCTTTTGTAAAGAACTATTTTTTATACATGTAAATTTTGGTTGAATAAAGACCTGATAATAATAATAATAATAATTTAACAAGTAGTGTTTTATGTTTTTTCGAATATATTTAAAGAACTACATAAATTTGGTTTATGCAAATTAAAAAGTTTAACTGCATTGTATGTAAAACTTCGCTCAAATAAAGCTGTGGTGTAATGAGGCATAGTCAGTGAATCCACATGTCTAATATTGCATAATATTCTATGTCTGAAAACTAATTTATCAAGTAGATACTTGGGGTTTTGCAAGTTGATCAGACGGTGTAAAAAAATCAGAAAATGTAGCTGAAATATATCAGGAATTTTTAACCACTGTAATTGCAACATAGAGTGAGATATATGGTCATATTTCCTCAAATGAAATACAAATCTACAACATGTGTTCTGCACTTGTTGTAACTGATTTTGGGTAACTTTATCAAGACAGGGAAAATATACAATGAGACAGTAATTTAATAGAAATAAAACAAATGTTTCTGATATTTGTTTTCTTAATTTAAAAGTAAGAATATTTTTGTTGTGGTATAGCATTCTCATGCGCAAATAACATTTCTGCAATAAATTGTTTACATGTGGCTTAAATCATAAAGAGTTATCAATAATTACACCTAAATTTTTGGCACATGTAGAAATGGGCAAATGAGTGGTATCAAGCAACAATGTAATATTATATACTAGGTTTAAATGTATATATTTTTTACCAAATAATAGGGCAGTTGTTTTTGTAGGGTTAATGAATAAATTATGAGTTTTAGAAATTGTAGAAATAATTTTTAGTTCAGTATTTATAGCAAAAGATGCTTGTTGATACAAATTGGGATCAAAGTAATGTACTATTTGTGTGTCGTCCGCGTAGAGCTGAATTTCACACTTACTAAGAAGATTTGGTAATTCTGATGTGTATATAAGAAATAATAATGGACCCAAAATCGATCCTTGAGGAACCTATGAACTTAGAATCTGAAATTTTATTTTCAATACATATGCACTGGAGACTTTTCCATAAATAAGATTTGAAAAATGATAGTGAAATGGTATCAAAACCATAAAATTGCAATTTGGCTGTTAGTAAGTCATGATCTATTAGGTCAAACGCCTTGGAATAGTCCAAGGTGATTAATATTGCAGCAAGACCTTTATCTAATGCTCTAATAATACCATCAAGCAGGTTCAGAAGTGCTGTGACGGTACTATGAGCTTTTTTAAACCCGGATTGTTGAATCGGCAAAATATTATTGCTTATGGTGTAATCATACACCTGGATATGAATTACTTTCTCTAATATTTTGGAGATTACAGATAACAAACTTATAGGTATCAAATCCTGTACAGTAGTAGGAGTAGATACTTTTGGTATAGGTCGCACTAATGATTTCCTCCATTTTATGGGAAAATACCCACATTCTAGACAGCTATTAACCAAATGGGTTAGATGATTTAATATCATTGGTAAACACAATTTGAGCATGTACGTAGTAATTTCATCAGGTCCCGTAGCATTTGATTTGATGCTATTTATAATTTGTAAAATGTCGTCAGAATCAACTTGTGTAAAATTAAATGTGTTATTATTAAACCGATTGTTTAAATAGAATTCAATTTGGGAGGTAGTTAGTAGACTTTTTAAAAACGCTAATAAAGTAATCATTTATTTCGTCTGGATTAAGCATATGAGAAGGTAATTCGCTACTAGTTCTAAATGCTTTAATGTTTAAGTTATTAAGTCCACGCCATAGTTTTTTGTCAATTTGAAGACTTGCCAAGTATGTTGCTTTTTCTCTTCTAATAGAGGCTAATGCAAAGTTGCAGCACTGTTTATAATTTTTCCAATTTTCAAATGTTCTATTACGCTTGTATTTAGTAAGTGAACGATCTCGTTGTTGTAAGATAAGTTTAAGTTTTTCAGTTAGCCAGGGTGCTGGTGCTTTGCTTAATCTTATAGTTTTATAAGGAGCATGTTTATCAAATAGAGATATAATATTACTTTCCAGAAATATCTAACTTTATCATTTAGATTGTTAATATAAAAAATGTCATCCCAAGATGTACTTGATAAATCATTTTCAAATTTTTCAGTATTGAAATTTTTATAATCACGAGTATGTATAAATTTTTGTTTCGGTTTATTTATAATAAGACGCAAAGTACAAAAAGGCATTTGGTTATGATCTGATAGATCACATGTTACTGTACCACTAGTATGACATAGGTCCTTACAATTAATAAAAATCGGGTATAGACATGTAGCTGAAGTTGCAGTAATACGGGTTGGTTCAGAAATAAGTTGACTAAAACCGTATGTACTAAAAATTTGCAATAAGCTATTATGCTTCATCATGTCAATATTCAAATCACCCATGATAATAGAATAATCAAATTCAGTTAAAATTTGTGGAATTACATGATTACAAAAATTTAATATATCACTAAGTACAGCATTGGGTGGTCGGTATACTATAATTACAGCAAACTAGAAACTCCTTATTTTTAAACTTAAAGACGTATTCAAAAGATCCATTATTGAAAGTAATATTGTAGTCTTCAGTAAAAAAGTTCTGTGCCTCCTTTTAAAAATATTTTTGGATTCTTCTTGTTATCTCCGTAAAATTTCGAATATTGCTCAACTGATATTTCCGGTCGATTTAGTCTTAACAGGTTCCCTAATGTAGTGCCCCTTATTTATACCAAAATTTTCTAAGTCTGATTTTAAAACACCTAATTCTCTATTTACATCTTTATATCCTATCTTTCAATTTCCTGCATCTTTATATCTAAACTCGTAATCCTATCATTTGTTTCCTTTTCACCCGTTTCCTGATTGAATTTAACTTTCCAAACCTCATCCCTAACTTTATCGATATCGTCCATAATTTTTATGACTTTATTTTGAAATTGTATCTGCATTTCCGAGATCGTTTGATTCGTTTCTTTTAAACCATCACTCAAAATTTTTATTTTGGAACCTAACCTTTCTCCATTTTCGTTAATCTGCATTTTGACGTCTTTCATGGCTTCTTCGTTTTTGTCCATTTTTTCTATTTAACACTAATAAAATTGACATTATTTCAGATTGCTGTGGTATCTGCAGCTCTTTACTTTGACTCCTTTCTAATTCTCTCTCCTGTACTCCCGTCGGTGTACCATGTAAAATTACGCTTTCTTGAGACCCTATTTCTACGCCTTCATTCCTCAATGCTTCTCTCGTTTCCCTTATTTGTTTATCCATTTTATCTAAATCCTAAATTTTAATATTTCAAAAATTTCTTCCTATCTACCAGCTATTTTCTAATTTTAATTAATGTGCAATTTTTGACTTTTCTAACCCTTATGATTTCTGGATTGCTACTAATCTTTTGTTCGTTCGTGCCCCTACGATTCGAATTGCTAAATTTATTTTCTGGTATTCTCGCCCCTACAATTTTCGTATTTCTAAATGTCTTTTATTTGTTCGTGCCCCTGCGATTCGAATTGCTAAATTTTATATTTGATCGTGCCCTTACGATTTTCGAATTTCTAAATTTCTTCTATGGTATTCTCGCCCCTACGATTTTCGGATTTCTAAATTTCTTTTCTGGTATTCTCGCCCGTACGATTGAGTCGCCATATTTATTGCTGTGAATTGCCCCACGATTGGAATTGTAATTTTTAGTGCTATGAATCTTCCCTACGTTGGGTGTCCTTTTTTATTGCTGTGAATTAGCCCTTGAATAAAATATTGATATTTATGTGATTTCACCTAAATCTATGTTCCCTGATTGTAATTACTTTGAAGTACCTTTTGAACGTTCAAAACGATCCTTCCTCTATTTTTCAAAATCTCTAATGATTTTTGATGACCCTTACAGATATTTGATATAGCAAATATTAAATGTTAAAAATTGAAAAAGTCTTATACTAATAATGAATAAAATCTCTGACCTGCATTTTCCTTGCTTGTTTCTGCCTCTGAATATCGATGGTCAGCACCCTAGATTGTTACAGCTTGAATTTTCCTTTCGGATTTTTGAAATGACTTGGAACTTGCTTGTAATTTAATTTGAGTATCTTGACGTTTATTATGTTTCCTTGTAGGCTTATTTAGAAGTATTCTTATAATATTCTCGAAATTTGTTTAGTGGTACATTTAGAATTACATTCAGACGGATATTTATATGTATAGGCAAATCACTTTAAGAAGAACCCAACGTCATCATGCGCACAAAGCAAAAATTGGTTAGGAACAGTTCATTATATGTAATTAGGGATGGCAGTATTCAGGTTTTAGTGGCGTAGAGTTTTATGATCAACCAATCGGAAATTACCTTGTAAAAGTTTTAGATTTCATTACTATTTATTTTTACTTGATACACAGACGGACAGTTTTAAACCGCCATCTAACTAATATAAAATATCTTGTATATAACAATTAACATTAATAAAACAATAAGTTACTCAACAGATGTGTTTGCAGAACACTAGAATGAGATAGAAACCACTTAAGTAGGCCATGGTATTCAATCATTTGCTTTATCGGATTTTACAAAATAACCTTGCTATAGCAGTATTTTTTAGGGATATTGATGCACACAACTCATATGGCGATATTATATTAAAAATTTTAAATTATAATTTAATTGGTTGTTTATTTTTTTACTATTTAACGCCATATCTTCCGTTTATACTGTAATAACTCAACTACGCCACTGTTATTACATTTCTGCGCAATCTGGCATATGACGTTGGGTTCTTCTTAAAGTGATTTGCCTATACATTCAGAGGTACACTCGGACGGATATTTGTTTAGAGGTACAATGAGAGCCGTAAATTTCTTAAATATTAGAATTAAATTTAATTAATAGTTTACCTTACGTTTTAAGATCAAAACGGCTATTTTCACTAAGATTAATAAATTATTAATCTTCACTTTTACGTAATATTTTACTTTCAATTGATGTGGTCGGTGCCTTGGTCAAAGAGATACTGAATGTTTACAAGGTCACCATAGTATTTATAGACTCCACCTATCAATTTCCTTATTGTGTAACATACTGTTTTAATATCGCTCTAATTAGTTCTATGAATTCTAAAAATAGTTATTTTCTAGTTTAATTTTAGCATTCTAATTATTAGAATGAAGGTCTTGGAGCGAACGGCTTCAAGACTACCCAAGTAGCGTCCTAGCAAAGTTTCCAGGAAGATCTAATCCAAGAGTCAATCAGTTTTCTAAAGGCACTTACTTTAAGGGCACTAAAGATGTCAGATTAGTTGCTATCTATGATTAGATGTCAATCATGCTTTAGGATCCTATTTATGTCAGGGTGGTCTGAAGCAATTTTTCAATTAGCGGAGCACTCAACTAAAATTAGTTCCGAGATCTACTTGTGTGGCTATCTTAGGCAATGGGCAGTTTAATTAATCTTAAAGATTTACGACCGGCGTATCCTAGGCCGAGTATGAGAGCCAAGAAAGGGGCTATTTTTCAATTAACTTAAATGTATATAAGGATGCCAGCCGGTGTGAATCGGGGTTGTTTATTTCCAGACGCGTTAGAGTCTGAAGCTCGCGGTCTTGCAATGAGTAAGTGTTTTATTTCTCTGAATTCAAGTGCGTGCCGTTATGTTCAAAGTTAGTTTATTTTTCTGAGTAAGTAATTATTATATATGGTATTACTATGAACTCAAAGCTGTGTTATGCATCATAAGTCATTTATTTGTTTAAATACAATATCTGTCGACTTTCATAACATACAACTTCGGGTTAAATCTCCGTGCCAGTAATTTTATCCAGTTAGGTTATTGTTAAAGACCGCATCTTTTAAAGGGTTTCTTATTTTATTGTGTTTCGACGTTGTCCGAGGCTTGTAATAACTAAGCCACGAATTCCGTTATTGTACTATTTGACCCGTGTGAAGGTCGTGTTTTTCCTGTTATTGATGACCCCGGGATTAAAGGAAGGTCGTTTCAGTATGCAAGTTAGTTAGACTACGGTAGCGTTAATTAATTATATGTATTGGGGTGTTTGCACCCAGAACTGTTGTTAATATTCATAAAATAAGGACTTTAGAATGGTTTAGTTAAGTTGTGTTTGTGCTAGCCGGAGACTTAATAACATTTGTCCCTGTGAAGTGACGTATTTTCTGTCCTGCAATCTTAGTTCATCGCCACGAACAAAGTGCGACGAGAGCTATTACCGCGATCGGTCCATGGGCCGTTTAATTCCCATGGTGGCGCCCTATTGTAAATATTGTTAATCACTGTATAATTTTGTATGCATATGTAATTAGGTTAAGTTAGTTAGTAGGCCGTTTAATAAAACAATTGGAATTTTGTCTTAGTGTGTTGTTGTTTAATGAACCTCCCTCTTCTCACCGACTGCAGCAGCTGCGAGGCAATGTCCCGAAACGTGAGGGTACTATAGTGTTAGAGGTCCTTCCCATTTACTATTTATTATTAATTGGATACCCTCACGCGGTAAGTAAATATTTAAATCACACTGGCGCATTAACGTGGTTAAAATCTTAGAAATGGTAAACAACACACGGACAAAGTTTAGATTGTTTTATTTCTATAGTACTGTTAAGATTTGAGCAGAATTAACAGTTTAATATTAGTGATTTAGGAACAGGTTTCGCTATTGTTGGCATTTACCTTTTATTTAGTCATGTATGTGGTGGAAGCTTTTAGAAGTGACGAACTGAGTCACAAGCTTTCAATTAAGAACGTTGAACCAACAAAGTTAAGTGTGTTAGAAAAACGAAAAGTTTTGCGTTCAAAACTCATTGTTGAGAAAGTCGACAGTAATGTTTTTTCTAAGTATGAAAAAATTGAAATCGTTCAAAAGGACGAAATTGAATTATTAAAACTTAAGATTTTTGAATTAGAAAACAGTTTATATTCGTTTACCATTCTTCCTAAAAGGAAAGAATATATTAAACTTAACACGAGATTAATGCATGTAACACAGAGACTAAATTATGTCAATTTCGATATTGAATTTTTAGAGGTACACAAAGAACTGCATTCTAAGTGCATTAGAGCTTTTGAGATTTTAGAACAGGTAAACGGGGAAAATGAGATTAACGATAACCTTTCTTATTGTTCGGCTAGCGGTAATAAAGATCCTACAATAACACCAACAGCAGAGGTTTTATGCCCTGGAGCATCAACGGTTTCTTCCATTAATACCCCATCGGTTTCGATTTCTAGTAATGAGATAGGTACGCTAATTAAGTCCTTGAATAAGACAACGACATCAGTCCCGATCCACAAGTGGGGATTACAATTTTCGGGTGAATCTGATTCTATATCGGTTTTAGATTTTATTCAACGCGTCAAGGAACTGCAAGTTGCAAGAAAAGTTTCGTCAGAGGACCTTTTCGAAGGGGCTATTGATCTTTTCACCAGTTCAGCATTGGATTGGTATAGAGCAACGCGATGTACAGTAAATTTATGGGAACAATTAATTTTTAAATTAAAACAAGATTTTCTTTCAGCCGATTATGCAGAGAATCTTTTAATGTTAATTAAATCTAGACGGCAAGGCGCCGAGGAATCACCTACCATTTATATTTCAAAGATGGTAAATTTATTTTCTCAATTAGAAGATTCCATTCCAGTCCGGGAACAAATAAAAATCATTAAAAGAAATTTACAGACTTTTTATGCCACGCAACTGGCGTTAATTGAAGTGACTGACATTTCCCATTTGATTTCTCGTTGTAAGGTTTTAGAAGACATTAAGCCTACAAAGTTTATTAAACAGGAACATTCTGATTCTGCCAACGTACCAGTTATCTTAGAACGTCAAGTTCGACAGAGTTCATTTTCTAATAATAATTTACCTTGGTCCGGCGTGTCGAATTATTTTAAAAACACAGCAAAATTTTCGACTATTTGTTTCAACTGTAAAAGACGGGGTCACTCGTTTCATACTTGTCCGGAGAAACGCGGAATATTTTGTTATTCTTGTGGGCAAAGGGAAGTTACGTCCACAAATTGTCCAAACTGCTTAAAGAATTCAAAAAACTAAGGACAGGAAAGCGCGTAGTCAGCCGTTGCTTTCCCTCGTTTAATAATATTGCTGCTGACAAAAAGACGTGGTCGGAATGGTTAGTAAAAGTTAAAAATTTTTGTAAAGCATCTAAGGTTGTTTCAAATTTTTATAAAGTAAAAGGTGATACAAGACCTTATATTAATATCGAGTTATTTAAGGAAACTTATACCGCACTGTTGGATTCCGGGGCGAATACCTCTATTTTAGGCAGACATGGTCTGTGTTTATTGGATAAATATAAGTTAGAATTAATTAACAATGTAAAAACGTCTATATTAACAACCGCAGATGGCACTTCACAATCAATTTTAGGTTCAATTAATTTGCCCTTGACTATAAACGGGGTTACTCGGTCTTTAAATGTTTTAGTTTCCGACTCAATAGAGTGTACCTTAACGTTAGGGATTGATTTTTGTCAATTATTTGAATTGAAAGTAGATTTTCAAAAATGAATTTTATGCTCATTCTGCGGAAACGAATAAATTAAATTTCATTAAAGTTATGGCCGATTTAAATGAAGACCAGAAATTTGAATTAAACAATGTTATTTCTTTATTTCAATCCCTGGATCGTCCTACCTTAGGCCGAACCACTAAAATTTCACATCATATTACAACGGAAGACGTTGAACCAATTAAACAAAGGTATTACCCATTATCACCGGCGATGCTGGAACATGCTAATAAAGAAATTGATGCGATGCTTGAACAAGGCATTATTAGCCCAAGCAATAGCCCGTGGAACTCCCCATGCTGTTAGTAAAGAAAAAGCAAAAGGTGAATTTCGTGTATGTTTTGACGCTAAACGATTAAATTCAATTAAAAAAGACGCGTATCCCATTCCGTTTGTAAATGACATTCTTGATAGATTACGCAATGCGAAATTTCTCAGTTCAATCGATTTAAAAAAAGCCTTTTGGCAATTGCCCTTGAGTGACGAAAGCAAGGAAAAAACAGCCTTTACTGTCCCAAGGCGCGGATTATTTCAATATAATGTAATGCCGATGGGTTTGGCCAATGCTCCAGGCACATTACAGAGGCTCATGGACTCTATTTTTGATTTTTCATTATCCCAATCGGTATTTGTTTATTTAGACGATATAATTATTATTTCAAGCACATTTAAGGAGCATATTAGAATTTTGAACGAAGTGTATGAGAAGTTGAAAGGCGCTAATTTAACTATTAACATTTCAAAATGTGAGTTTTGTAAACCAGAGTTACAATATCTGGGATATATTGTGAATAAAGATGGTCTCCGAACTGACCCAGCAAAAATTGATGCAATTGTAAATTTTCCTCAACCCAAGACAGCCACTGAAATAAAACGTTTCACCGGTATGTGCTCTTGGTATAGGCGTTTTGTTTTGGATTTTGCCACAATTATAGCACCTATTAATGATTTACTAAAAGGAAAGAGAAAATCGCAAGCGATTAAATGGACGGACGAGGCTCTTATTTCGTTTGAAAAATTAAAGATGTTCTTACAAAGGCTCCTATTTTAAGGAGTCCTGATTTTTCGAAAGTTTTTCTTTACAATGTGACGCCTCAAATTACGGCGTTGGTTGTGTTTTAACTCAGGAGAAGGAGACGAAGAACATGTAATTGCTTATGCTTCTCGCAGTTTAAATTCAGCAGAGAAAATTATTCAGTCACAGAACGGGAACTTTTGGCGGTGTGTTTTGCTATTCAAAATTCCGACCATATATTGAAGGAACTCATTTTAAGGTCATTACGGACCATCATTCTTTAATTTGGCTCCACAACTTAAAAGATCCTGCGGGACGTTTAGCTAGATGGAGTGTGAAACTCCAACAATTTGATTTCGAAGTTATCCACAGGAAGGGTAAATTTAATGTGGTACCAGATACATTATCCCGAGCTCCTAGTGGAGCCTATGCTATTAATTCTTTAAATTTTTCTTTAGACGAGGTCGAGGATTGGTATAAAACATGTTAAATAATATTAAGGAAAAGCCAGATCTATATCCCGATTGGAGAGTAGAAAATGATAAAATGTATAAGTTTATTCCGAATAATTTGAATATCAAAGCCAATTTAATTGAGTGGAAATTAGTAGTGCCGAAATCATGCCGTGCACAAATTTTAAAAGAATGCCATGATGATCCAGTTTCGGCCCATTTGGGTGTATTTAAAACATATACAAAAATCAAAGAGCTCTATTACTGGCCCAAAATGCGGTTATATATTTCTAAATACATTAGTAAATGTGTTACGTGCTGCCAAAGCAAATCCAGCACGTTCAACCATTATGGTTTTATGGGCAAAGAGAAAAAAGTTTCATTTCCGTTTCAATGTTTGTCGATTGATTTAATGGGGCCCTTTCCGCGCTCGAAATTGGGGAATACTTACCTTTTAGTTGTTACTGACTGGTTTACAAAATTCACTTTATTGCATCCCATGCGCAGCGCTTCAACAAAACAAATTTGTAATTACCTGGAAAATTTTGTATTTTTGGTATATGGGGTACCTCAAATTTGTATGATAGATAATGGCCCCCAATTTAAAAGTAATTTATTTTCCAATCTCATGACAAATTATAAAATACCTTCGGTTTGGTTTAACGCCAGCTACCATCCTCAAGTTAATTATGTAGAACGCGTTAACAAGGTAATTGAGCTGCCATTCGCAGCTACATTCAAGATTCTCAGAAGAATTGGGACGATAATATTCACAAAATTGCCCATGCGCTTCGTAATGCTGTTCATGAATCCACAAAATATTCCCCAACATTTTTAGCTTTTGGACGCACGGTTCCTCTGACCGGGGAATTCTATAATAAATTAAAGGATTTAAATCCAGAGGACCTAGCAATTGATACTCGAGAACAATTGGTTCAAGACCTTAATGAATTATCGCCCATCTTTAAAGAAGTTCAGAAAAACATACATTTGGCGTATGAACGTAATACGCACTCTTACAATTTAAGGCGCAGACCATTAAATTTCAAAGTAGGGGATTTAGTGTGGAAGCACAATTTTATATTATCAGATGCTTCTAAACATTTCAATAAAAAATTAGCCCCGAAGTTCCTAGAAGCAAAGGTGATGGAAGTTTTAGGTTCTACCACTTATAGACTATCTTCCATGGACGGAAAACCGCTAGGGGTGTTCCACGTCCAAGACCTAAAACCTCACTAATATTTTATTTTTTCCAATTTTTTTATTTTTTCCTTCCGCCAATTTTCTGAAAAGACTCAGTTGTCTTAAACATAATTGCGGTTGGATGTGTTAATTTCTACATTTATTTTATTTCAATTTGCTTGAAATTCCTAAGAGCAATTTCAATTTTTCGAGAAGGGCTGTGTAACATACTGTTTTAATATCGCTCTAATTAGTTCTATGAATTCTAAAAATAGTTATTTTCTAGTTTAATTTTAGCATTCTAATTATTAGAATGAAGGTCTTGGAGCGAACGGCTTCAAGACTACCCAAGTAGCGTCCTAGCGAAGTTTCCAGGAAGATCTAATCCAAGAGTCAATCAGTTTTCTAAAGGCACTTACTTTAAGGGCACTAAACATGTCAGATTAGTTGCTATCTATGATTAGATGTCAATCATGCTTTAGGATCCTATTTATGTCAGGGTGGTCTGAAGCAATTTTTCAATTAGCGGAGCACTCAACTAAAATTAGTTCCGAGATCTACTTGTGTGGCTATCTTAGGCAATGGGCAGTTTAATTAATCTTAAAGATTTACGACCGGCGTATCCTAAGCCGAGTATGAGAGCCAAGAAAGGGGTTATTTTTCAATTAACTTAAATGTATATAAGGATGCCAGCCGGTGGGAATCGGGGTTGTTTATTTCCAGACGCGTTAGAGTCTGAAGCTCACGGTCTTGCAATGAGTAAGTGTTTTATTTCTCTGAATTCAAGTGCGTGCCGTTATGTTCAAAGTTAGTTTATTTTTCTGAGTAAGTAATTATTATATATGGTATTACTATGAACTAAAAGCTGTGTTATGCATCATAAGTCATTTATTTGTTTAAATACAATATCTGTCGACTTTCATAACATACAACTTCGGGTTAAATCTCCGTGCCAGTAATTTTATCCAGTTAGGTTATTGTTAAAGACCGCATCTTTTAAAGGGTTTCTTATTTTATTGTGTTTCGACGTTGTCCGAGGCTTGTAATAACTAAGCCACGAATTCCGTTATTGTACTATTTGACCCGTGTGAAGGTCGTGTTTTTCCTGTTATTGATGACCCCGGGATTAAAGGAAGGTCGTTTCAGTATGCAAGTTAGTTAGACTACGGTAGCGTTAATTAATTATATGTATTGGGGTGTTTGCACCCAGAACTGTTGTTAATATTCATAAAATAAGGACTTTAGAATGGTTTAGTTAAGTTGTGTTTGTGCTAGTCGGAGACTTAATAATATTTGTCCCTGTGAAGTGACGTATTTTCTGTCCTGCAATCTTAGTTCATCGCCACGAACAAAGTGCGACGAGAGCTATTACCGCGATCGGTCCATGGGCCGTTTAATTCCCATGGTGGCGCCCTATTGTAAATATTGTTAATCACTGTATAATTTTGTATGCATATGTAATTAGGTTAAGTTAGTTAGTAGGCCGTTTAATAAAACAATTGGAATTTTGTCTTAGTGTGTTGTTGTTTAATGAACCTCCCCCTTCTCACCGACTGCAGCAGCTGCGAGGCAATGTCCCGAAACGTGAGGGTACTATAGTGTTAGAGGTCCTTCCCATTTATTATTTATTATTAATTGGATACCCTCACGCGGTAGGTAAATATTTAAATCACAATTGGTGTTCATCGTGTGTTTGTTGATCAACGTGTTTTACTTTGCGTCTATCTCTGCAGAAATTGGTATTTCTAAAAATTCCTTGTTCCGACGCTTGTTTTCACACGTAGACGTTCAATTTCGTGCAGTATATTTCGTAGAAAGTCCAAATTTTATTGCATTTTGGTCACATCTTTATGTTTGTGTCGACTATAGTCCAAACTTTATCAAATCGCGGACTGCCTGTTATTTATTTTGTTTGTTACTCCAAATATGTTGGATTTTATTGAAATACAATGTCTTTTGTCGCGTATTCATATTTCTAATAATGACATATTTGAATGCGTTCACTTATTTATGCGTTGATATTTAAATGATCTTATTAAATAGCTAGTATGCCAGTTTGTTTATCTTCACCGATTACGTGTTCACTTTGATGAAACTCGATGCGTTCAAAACCTTATTTTTATTTGTTTCTTTCTAATTCTGGACTTGTATATTTAACTTAGAATGTATTACGAGACGTACGCATTATTATTTTTGCTAAATAGTATCTAATTATTAAATAATGAGCTTCTCTGTTATGAATTAAATTGGTTATGATTCATATACAGTGTGCTCGCTATTGACTTTATGTAAAATAGTCGATTTACTCCTATTTAATGGTGGAATTGTTTGGTTTTCTTAACGTTAATAATATTTACATTTATCTTACGACTCCTATGACTTAATATACCCTTAAACTACCCCCTTATCATAGCATTATATATGTATCTTAAGTACAAGTTGAGATCTTTTTGTGTTGTATTCAATAAAGGTGAGGTCCTTTTTGCAAGGTGAGATCCGGTTTTGGATCTTGTATTGATATTGAAATTGTGCCATTTGGGCAGGAACACAAAAAAGGGAAGGACTTTCAAATTTTAGCGTGGAGCTCATTTTTACTTAATCTGTTGAAATTTATACTACAACAGTTCATGGAAAGTATACCCAAAGGGTGCAGATGTAGAATCCCTTTATATAACAGAAATATACATTTTAGAGATAGGCAAGATCATTGGAATCTGGCAACGTTGAATCGTTGCTTATAAAATAAACACGAGACTTTCAGTATCGTATACTGTTTCTCTTGTCAATCGTTTTTATGCTGCTTTTATTTATAAAATTTCAGCAGAGTTATGAGTCATTGATTGCTTCATATTTTTCTCTAATGGATACCTGCCCAACAGCAGGCATATATTTTGTATCCAAAAACCCTATAAATGTATATTCTGTATTTGAACTTTAACGTAATTTTTTTACTTTGTAGAATACACTCTGCAAGTTTGAACATCTCAAATCCATCACATCTCTGTTGCATTGAAAGAATGATGTTGCTATCTTCTTAGTCGAACTTTTTTCCTGCCTGCCGCAAAATCGTACCTGAATAAAAAAATTGCAAATGATAATACCAGGAAATTTTAATTAATTAACTGTAGTCTGAATTCTGCAAGTAAATGTTGTCTGGCTTTGTACATGTTGTGTAGAAAGTCTGCTTAATAATATACCTGCGCTGCAAAAGATAGCAAGGCTGTTAAGGAATTTGAGCTTATTGTATCATGAAAATATGATTTAAAATGCAATTAACCAGTTGATCACCTGGTCTAACTTTAAATTATCGGATATAAAAGTTTATTCCAAGGTATCGAACTTAACCATCCGTACGTTGAAATCTGAAGCATTCAATGGAAGTTTAGAATTTTTTAAATCTGTTATTGTATATGCTAGGTTAAGGTAGAGAAAGTTCTGATATTGCTAACTATTTTGAGGTGTATACAATAACAATTTATTTGTAAATCTCGGCAAACATGAAAATTTATTTATTGCGATTTATTTTGAAGAAAAATTTAGTAAATAATTGTTTTATCTTGAATCTAATTCAATAAGAACTCTGTATACACCAGTAGAGCTTACAAACAAAAGAATTAAAATTAGAAAATAAATAATTTACGGAACATAAAAATTTCAAATTTTTGAACCCGTCAGTACAGTATCTTAAATTTTCTTCTGGTTAGCTTAACTTTTTATTTCGATTCGTATTTCTACAAGTATTGTTTTTTAGCGTTTAACAATGGATATGATCGGAAAAATGAAAAAGGTAGCACATTTTGTGCTTTTAGGGGGTGTTACACGAAAACTTCAAACAGTAGAAATGAACAAATTATTGACACATTTCAAAGCATTTGATCACGATAGAGATGGATAATCTGTGTAATCGGTTCATATCTTTATCAAAACCACATACCTTTGAATAACAGAGATATTTCCATTGCGAGCAAATATCACTGCTTATGATTTCAAAAATATTTCTAGTAACATTTTCAATAAATAACGATAATTAATTTTTGTCTGGTTGTATATAAAAAATTGTGGTTATATTATACAACAAACATCATTTTAAATAAATATAAATTTATAGACTTTGCAGTTAAAATCTAAATATATAAGTTATTCATATTTCCAAACTCCATTTAAAGATTACAACAAATAAAAATTAATTTTTTTAATTTTATCTAGCACTATACACAAATATTTTTGTCTACTATTAAAGTTTGCCAAAGCAAGGTAAAATACTAAATATTTAAAATTATGTGTTAAAAAAATACATCAAAATAATTTCCGGTGTACTACATTCTAACGAATATTAAACGTGTATATTTCACAAATAATGAACGAGAAAAATAATATACTTTTAAGTCATATAAACCACAAGGACTTTTATGAACCGCACCCTATGCTACAATTCGAATTAAATGTAATAAAAAGTAAAACCACAAATTATTGTAAACCAATACGCATTTCGACAAGAAATGTAGTTATAATCACTAGTAATACTTTAAAAATAAAAAGATTATTCAGTAACTTTTCTACGACTATTGTCTTAGCGCACGTTGTTACATGCCAAAATGGCAATGTATTATGTTTTAGATTTAGATATAATTTATAAGTTAATTGCCGCGTATTTTTAAATTAATAACGCCAACTTCCGTCGTCGCTGACAGTCGCGTTTGTGCAGAGGGAATGCGGAGGTGCGCGAGTGTCGAAAGCGGGGATTAGGCCACGAGACCTGAACGAAGTAACAACTATCTGAGTGGTGTGTAGGTATGTAGGTTCCCTGTGCCTTGCCTTATTTGTACCTGTTACCTATTCCTTCCAACCCCTTACGAGTGCAACAGAAGTTACGTTAGGACGGATGGTAATTTGGTGATCAACATGGCGTAACCCACAACCCACCGCTGGATCCTGAGTTTAAGTTTCGAGCTACCCATCACGTGAGTAATTTGATTTTACTTAAATTGTGCATATAAATATGACTTGGATACCAATTGCATCACCCGGTAAAACGTAGTCGGTATATGTTACAAAATGGCGGGTAAATATGCCGCGTAATCATAACAACGTAACCGAAATTGTAACCTCTAAGTAATTAAGTAATGCATTGAACAGTTGAGGATTTTCTTCTCACCACGTAGGCTGGTGATTTCTAAAGTACAAAGTAAATATATTTTGAGATCACCAGCTTCGTACTGAATTGAATATTTTGTGATGTTTTGCGAAAGTTTATATAATTGTGTGTTGGAATGGTCTACTTAGTAGGGGACCATCCTCAAATGAGTTTGACAAGTGTGACGTTTCTTTGACGTGCATATAATTATATTTCATTCTAATGGTTTCTGTATTATTAAATCCCACCTTTAGGTTATATGCATTTTGATCAAAGGAGGAATTAGGTGTGTATCTTATATTGTTCATACTCAAAGGATGTCAATTCTTTATGGCAGTTTTCACAGTTAAAAATGACATCAGCCAACGTAACTATAGGTGTGTTTGTTTGTCCTATTCCTTTGCGCTAAGTGTACTCTACAATGACATCGTTAGTGCAAGAAAGTATAATCTCGTACAGGAATACAAACGAAAGTTTTTTTGGCACTTTCAAAATTAATGATATTTGACATCTAATATCTGTTATAACATATGTTTGTTTTTTTTATGAACTGGATGAAAAATTGATGAAAAACTTCTTTTAATATTAACTGAGGAGGTAAAGTTTGATGAATTGATGATAACCAGTAATAGCTCCTCATCAAATGACAATAAAGAAATTTTTGTCAACCTCGCATTGAAAAAGGTTACACTGTAATGCGTTTTCTGGGGCATAAATGTATTTAAGCGCTTTGAAGCATATTTAAATAACCTAGTTATGATTACAAATTGGCCAAAATTGACAGATTCTGTGCTAGTTACACTTCTGCAGCAGGTCTAAAAATTGCAATTTGGTATACACAGGTGAAAACAAACAAAAGAAATTAATACACTAACCGTAAAAAAATAAGTCACAAACGAACACCGTTGCAAGATAGTGTATTATAGTGCGAACAAACGAACACACCTTTATTACTGTTCTAAAATTATTAGTTTTATAAGTAGGTTAGTTTACCTTGATGAAAAAGTATCGAACAGACTCATAGTATTCAATAAACTTCGGACAATACCCTACCAGGTTGGTTACCTTTAATTTCAGGAACACCTCGGTTCCATTAAATCGACAACCACAACAGATTAAAGTATTTAGTGACGCCCGAGTAACAAATGATCCACCGGTTGATAATCTGTGTCCGAGTTATCTGTAAACAATTTATGAAAACCTCCGATAATATAACTAGAAAAAATTATAAATGACATTTTTAATTAATTGCATGAAATTTATAAACGTGCCCGCAGTACGTTTATTTTTGTTATTAGGTAAAGAATTTATATTATAATTTTATTCATACGAAAGCGCTTTCTATTAAGCTAAGTACTTTTTGATATATTTGATTTTTAATATTTATTTAAGAACGTCTATTATATTTACGCACTGAAAACATAACTATGTAATATAATTGACAAGATAATTGTGTAGTAGAGTAAAGAACTTTTTATTGGCGCTTTTCACATGTAAGGATAATAGTTTCAGTTTTATTATAATAAATTATTTCGCAATTGCCTAGAGGCGTGAGTAAAATTGGGTCATTTAATATTTGATTTTAGACACCTTTTTTTTCAGTTACCTGTTTTAAATAGGTATATTAGGTAGTCTTATGGTTAACGTTTGTTTTATGTTTACTTTAACAATAGAGTACTCAATGATTTTTCATATTAATTTTTGGCCAGAATCATTTCCCTTTCGACATACTCTTGTTATTCCTGCTTGGGCTTCTCCCTAAGAACCATGCAGGATTAGGTGGCGTTTAAGTTACCTTTAAGACATATTTCACACAACATAGCATTCCAGGACCCTCTTCAAACATTTACCCCTTACATGTGATTTTCCAATGCTCCACTCGAAGTTACTACATTGGCCAGAAAGCGATTTCTTTTATCTGGAGAATTTGGAATTTTGCCGAACCCTTGCTGTTCCAAGCAAGGTAGGGATCTTTAACGTGCAAGACAACACTCACACACGGGACCTCCATTTTACCTCTCATCCGAACGAAGGTGTATATTTGTGAAAAATGTTCGCCTAACATTTTTCAAGCGGGTCGTGTTGGGATTCGAACTAGGGATCTTGGCGTAGTAGTCATACACATACCATTACGTCACGGAACCGCCCAAACACTTACATCTTACATATGATTTTCCAATGCTACATTGGCCAGGAAGCGAGTTTTTTTTTTACCTGGAAAATTTAATTTTGCCAAACCCTTGCTGTTCCAAGAAACGTGCGTGGCAACACTCACACATGGGACCTCCATTTTACCTCTCATCCGAACTAGGGTGTATTTTTGTGAAAAATGCTCGCCTAACATTTTTCAAGTAGACTGTGACGGGATTCGAACCCGGTACACATTGGGCGTAGTAGTCACACACAAACCACTACGCCAAGGAGCCGACCAAACACTTGCACCACCCGTCCCACCGAGATAGTCAGGAACTAATTTTGTTACAGCAGTCGAGGTTTTTCGTTCTTAACCCAAACAGAATTTTTAACGAAGTAATTCACTGAGTTTTTCTGTGGATTACTGGCTAGATTTTCTGCGGCCAAAACTGTACATAACAGTTGGGGGGTCAATGCGAAGTTGATAATTTAACGAAACCCAGGTATTTCTAAAATTAAAAGTAACCAACCTGATAGGGTCCAATGACTGCTATCAGTCTGTTCGATATTTTTCCTTCAAGGTAAGCTAACCTACTCCAGTCACGTGTTGTTTCTTGGAGGTTAATTGTGAAGTGCTGTATTAGAAATTAATCTTTCTTCCATACGATCATTTGCGATATCTTCGGCAAATTTCGGATAGATGAATAGCAAATTTAAGTTACTTTGTGTTGTTTCCCTCTATCTAAAATATGTGTGGAATTCACTTACTACTACAGTCTGCAAATTACAAGCATCTGTTATACTCTGTAAAAGAATATAAAATTATTTTGTAATATTTCTTTTTATTCTTTAGAAGCTTTACCCTCGTGACTATCAGCTAAAAATTAAACCTCCAAATTTCCTAACCCTTAACCTGATATCACAAGGTCGAGAATTTCTTCTTTTTAATATAAGCCCAAGGTAATGTTGGATGGAGAATGGCTTGAGACAAAGAAAAACTCTTAAGATATAAACGGCTAGTCGAGTGTTAGCTCTGGGTAGATCATGAGCTTGGGTCATGGGTGGATAAGAGACCAAAAATATATTTAATGAGCGCCACCGTATTTTTCAATACAATAACCAACAAAATTTAACTGTGCTTGTATAAGGGGAATGCGGAAACCTTATCTTAACACCACTAACATAGCCATAAAACCTGAATTTCACTCTTTAGGGCACACTTACCAAGACCTCAACCACCAGATGTCATACAGATGTCTCAGATTTACCTGTGAACAAACAAAAGCACAACATGGACACCATTTGTGTCCTCAAGAATATTTGCCAAAAATAAAATAATAGTATTTAGGTTTCTAAAATGACGAGCGTCTCGCGCCACATCTGATCTTGGCTGCCGTCAAGGCCATAGCTTCCTTGTTGTCATTTGCCTGGATAGGTTTATGTATGAGAGGTTATGTTTATGTTCACAGATGTTATGTTCGTTGGTGGTTTTAATTTAATAATTTTAATTCTGTAAATGAACAAGTGGAAACTATATCTTCATTACATTATAGAAAAAAGTAAATCACTTATTGTATCATTAATAATTTTAATTCTGTAAATGAACAAGTGGAAACTATATCTTCATTACATTATAGAAAATAGTAAATCACTTATTGTATCAGTAGTGTATCTCACAGAAAGGAGAATAAATCAAAAAATCGAATTTTGGAAACCGCTTGTGAGGATAATAATCTCAGCAAAACGGTGGATCTCGAATATTGACACCAAATAGGCAATAATATCACTATAGCATATTGGAAAGCTGCAAGTATGTAAATGACGAGTATGATGACCTTGCGGCAGCCAAGATCAGATGTCGCGCTAGACGCTCGTCTAAAACGTACTGAGGGAATCTGTTTTCATTACACACACTTTCTATTCTGGGAGGACTTGCAATTTTTGAATGTTAAATAATAAAACGTCTTTCAAAACACAAAATATATTCTATTTGGATAAATTTCTGAATATATATATTTAGACCAGGGTAGAAAATTAAAAAAATCACATCAAATAATTTTAATCACCGTGTAGAAGCTTTGGGAAAAGGTACGCGTTATTAAAACCGTAAAGCATAAAAATTCATTCGTTTCATTAAAAATAAGAGATTTAAATCATTTACAAGACGCTTGCTATAAAAAAAAGGAAGCAGTATTAAAATGCTCTACGTGTAATTTAATTATTCCGAGTAAAGAAACAAATGGTAATTACTTGCAAAATTTATATTGATTAACTCAATTTTAAGTAACCGGTATTAAACAAAATGTACAGATAATAATTAATATTTGATTAGGAGTCACTAAAAATTAAAGGGTATTATTTTAATTGGAGTTAATTGGACCATTAGTAACATATAATATCTATAAAAGCTAGTAAAAACCCAATAATATTCAGATCGTAGAAGTATTATGTTTGAACACCTGCGTATTTTTAAAAGACACGTTCTGCGTAAAATTGCAGATAACAAATGGTTACAGAGAATGTTGGAGAAATCGTTGCTTAATATTTACGGGAAATGCTAATAAGGTGGGTTATTTCACAGTCCACATGGACTGAAATAATCGATAATAAAGAATATCAATTTGCACCAATAAGAACAGGGTAGATAGAGACAGATAATATGCGCAAGACCGAGACACATATAGTAAAAGGCGTGAGTGGAGCAACGTCACTGGGTTGCGATTGGTTGAAAATAAAAGGCAAACTTGAGAGGTAAAATAACATTTCTGTATAAAATTAATTAGTTATTTCCAGACGTTGCGAGCCGTGTCGAAATTTCTGAGATTTAACTGGTGCGAGTGCAAATTTAATAAGAACCGACGCACAGGCGGGCGAGATGGGAACATAGTATACGAAATTCTAGAAACTGGCCGTTTTGAGGACAAAACCGACAGACGGCTAACCACTATATATACCCAGGTTGATATGAGTTTCTCTCTTAGATTTTCGAATTGATTCAATGCGTTAAACAGTGCTTTTAGTTTTCCGATTTTGGATAGAATAATTTAAACAGTTTGCTCGTATATTTTGGTGATTTAAAACAGTTTGTTCTTTACGTGCTACAATGAATGTAATTTAGTGCACTTAGAAAAGAAGATACAAGGTAATAAAGTTTAGTATCACTGTACCAATTAGTAAAATTTGCAACGACAAATGAATACACAAAAGTAGGCAGTTTTGGCGTATATTTGTGAAAGAAGTATGAATTTTTTTGCTATTTTTCGGGGGTGGTAATAATTAAATGATTCGTAAACGTGTCTGGATCCACAAAACAAGCTTCAGATATACACAAATAAGTTCTGGAAAAGCACTGAAACAACTTTAGATGAATGGTGGTGTAGAGAAAATGTTTAAAAGCGACCAGTAATCCGAGGACGTAAACATAACCCAGTTGGAATGGTGAAATTAGCAAGGACGTTTAACTAGGCGAGCAGCCGAGACGGAAAAGAGTAAAAAGGCGATTAACAGAAGAAAGTCAACGGACCAGTTAAGTTAATAGCTTTTTGTAGGTTTCACAGCATTCTTGACGCCCAATTCGTGAGGCTCGATTCTCATACATGGAAACATAGCATTCTTGACGCCCAATCTGTGGGCCACGATTCGAAAACCGTAGTTCCCGGATTTTGGTGGAATCACAGCATTCTTGACGCCCAATCTGTGGGGCTCGAATGTTTTTTTTTGAAAGGGCCAGTTCCTACAGTTAATTAAAAAGGTTTCACAGCATTCTTTGGCGACCCAAAAGTGAGGCTCGAGTTCCAAATAAAATTTTGGAGATTTTATTCCAGGAAACTGGCGATCTGAGAGAGAGAGTTTCTGTTTGTGTATAAATTTAAGAGTATTTTAGAGTGTGTGTGAGTGAGTAGAACGTATGCAGAGAAAAGAGTGGTTAAGGAGTCAAGGAGTGGAAATTGGAAGTGACGATAGTGCATTGTGTGAGAAAAATTCGAAAATGGAAGAAGCTGGAGGCAGTAGAGATCAGTTGAGGACGGAATCAGGGGATCAAGGAAATGAGTTAATGATGAGAATGTTAGAGGAAATGCGATTAGCTAGAGAAGAATCGAATAGAGCGAGGGAGGAGTCCAACAGAAAATTAGAACTGCTAAGCGATGAATCTAATAGAGCTAGGGAGGAGTCCAACCAAAAATTAGAGCAGATAAGCGGGAAAATTGAACAAAATACTAAAGAATTTACAGAATTTAAAGATAGTCTTACCGTGAAACTGGGCGAAGTAGAAAATAAGGTTGAAAAAAATGAGCGTGATATTACAGGTCTTCGACAGGAAATGGGACATTTAAGGTCCGAAGTACGCATTTTTTGTGAAGAAAAGATTAATATAAAAATGACTGAAGTGACGTACTCATGCAGGGATCAGTTAGGCAGGGTAGAACGCGAAGTTAGTAGTATCAAATACAACATGTCAAGTTTAACGGGGGATGGTCCCAGATTTTCTACAGGTGGCGTATCATTGGACCAACATATAAAATTTTATGGCGATAACAGGGTAAATCCACAAATTTTTATTAATAGCGTAAGAAATCTAGTGGGAAATTTATTCGACGAACAGACTAAACTGAATACGATAAAGGCTTTATTGAAAGACAACGCGGAAGCATGGTACAATTTAGTAGGACAGGACATACACACCTACACGGACTTTGAAGACAGATTTTTAAAGCACTACTGGAGTGACCACAGACAAGACCAGGTACGAGACGACTTAATCACAGGGAAATTTAAGGGAGAATTTTCAGGAAGTAGGAGCAATATGCTATACGCAAGTATAGCATAGCAAAGCAACTGAACCCACCACTGACGGACCGACAAATTATCAAGTATTTATCACGACACTTCGAGGTAGAAGTAAGACAACACGTAGCACTACAGAACATAGTGGACAGAGAAATGTTTTAGAATACCTGCAGAGGTACGACGACGTAAGTAGTGGACGACCTCGGGATAATAGGGAAAGACAGATCAACACAGTTAGGTTTGACAATAGACGGGACAACTATGCTAGAAGGGGAATAGTTACGGATACCAGCGACAGAATTGGGAACAGAGACGACCATACGTTAGAAGTAATAGTTTAGGAAGGGGACCTGCACCGAGACCGGAACCTACCAGAAGGAATAGTTCACCGGACATGAGGGGGACTGCTAATACAGACACGGAACGAGTGGAAACGCCTAGGACATACGCTGAGGTGACGGCTAGACCAGGACCAAGTAGGGAAAACAGACCTGGACAGGATTTTTAGAACGCGACAGACCACTAGATTTCAGTGTAAATGTATATGAACATCCACGTGAATTTTTCAAAATTGAGGAGGAAGTAGAGCCAGAAACTGAGGAAAAATTATGTTTGCCAATTATTAATATAGGAATTTTTGAGAATAATGTACAAGTATTACTTGATACAGGTGCAGAGGCGAGTTTAATATCGGAGGAATTCGTCAGCAAAATTAGGGATAAGGTTTGTGATAGAATTATGCCTATAAAGCGTAGCCATTTAGTAGCTTCAAATAAAAAGAAGTTTGCTGTAGTAAATAGTGTTGTGGTGCTTAGGATAGATATAGGAGGTTTAAGCTGTGAACAGGAGTTTGTAATTGTACCTGGACTGAAGTTTCAGAGCATTTTAGGTGTTGACTGTATGATGCAGTATGGGGTTTTGATAGATATGGAAGGGAAGGTAGTAAGGATTAAGGATAGGGTAGTGCCATGGAAGGGCAGTTGTGAAGTCACAGAGGATGACACGGGGTTTAGTATTAATGTAGTAGAGGTAGAGGATGATGAAGTTAAACAGATCAACACAATAAGATGTCCAGAGGATAGGAGAGTAGAGGTTCAAGCTTTATTACAAAAACATGCAGAATTAGTGGGGGTAGAAGCAAGCACAGCGTTAGACTATGAGCACATATTGGAAGTGGATAATTCAGAACCGTTCAACGCAAAGGTTTATCCTATTCCAGCAGCATATCGGGAGCAGGTGAAGGCAGAATTAAATAAAATGTTGGAAGATGGCATAATAGAGGTATCAAACACTCATTTCATAGATCCGTTGGTGGTAGTTAAGAAAAAGGATGATAGCATTCGTTTATGTTTAGATGCACGAAAAATTAGTCAAGGGACCAAACAGCAATTCCATTGTCCACCATCTATGGACACACTTTTGACGAGGTCAAGTGGCAAGTTTATTTTTAATAATGTAGATTTAAGGAATTCATTCTGGCTGATTCCATTACACAAGAATTCTAGAAGGTACATAGGATTTTCCGTAGAGAGAAAAATCGATAATTTTAAGGTAGTATCGTTTGGTTTGTCGGCAGAAAGGGAGAAAACAATTTTATAGCAGACGCGTTTAGTAGAAACCAAGACAAGGATAACAAAAGACCGTGTGACATCATGATTGCCATGAACAGTCTACTACAAAACGATTCAGTATATGGAGAAGAGGAGATCTTGAGGAACCAGAGGCAGAGTGAGGAGTTACAGATTATTAGAACGAAGTTAGAAAACGAACCGGGATTTAAAAACTTCCATATGATAAACGGATTTTTGTGTAAAAAAATTCAAGACTTGGAAGTGTATGTAGTGGATAGGGTACAAGCAAAATTAATTATCAAAGATCTGCACTTAAGATATGGTCACATAGGGATCCGAAAGACATGGTTAATTTTAGGAAACGTTTTTTCAACTAAAGACTTAGGGTTAGTAAAGTCAGTCATCAACACTTGTCACTTATGTACTTTAGGAAAGTACAAAAATAGTACGAGTCAAGATGTTGTACAAAGTATACACGTACAAAAACCCCTGGACTTAGTTGCTATTGATTATTTGAGTAATCTACTCCGAAGTACAAAAGGACACAAACATGTGCTGATTGTGACTGATGTGTTTTCGAAATTTACCAAATTATATCCCACTCGGGATTGTAACACAGTCTGAACAAACAAGAAATTGGAACAATTTTGTAGGGAAGTAGGAACTTTTAAACGAGTATTAGCAGACAATGCTACATATTTTAATAATCAAAGATTTAGGGATTATTGGGAGAGGCAAAACATTAAAGTGGTGTTTTGTAGCATAAGGCATCCTCAAGCTAATCCAGCTGAGCGATATATTCAAGAGACGGTTAAGTTCTTGTGTTTGGCTTCACATAGGAATCATCGTTTATGGGAGGACAATTTGTCCAAGGTTGAATCTTTTATCAATGAAACCCCTAGTACCGTGACAGAAACCAGTCCCATTATGCTGATCAGGCAACAGTATCCCGAAAGACCATGGCAAATTGTGCCTAGGGACGATGAATTTCAACAACTTTTGGTAGATGTGAGGGAGAGGTTAAGGAAGAGAGCTGAAAAATATACAAGGAAGATGAACGCGAGAATTAGAAAGAGGGTAAAATTTAAATTGGGAGACCAGGTAGTAGTAAAAAGCTTGAGAGTAGGGAAGAGAGATAGGATGACATGTGCTAAACTACACTTGCCCTATGAGGGACCATTTGAGATAGGTGAAGTAGTAGGGGAGTGCACGTATTTATTAAGGGAAGTAGGTACGGGAAATGAGAGGGGACGGTTTCACGTCAACCTACTATTCCTTTATACCGGAGAACCAGCACCACTGGAGAAATAGGTGTATAATAGAGTAAAATTTAAATAGAATAGAGAGTACATATAGGTGTATATAGAAGAGTAGAAGTAGGTGTTTATAGAAAATAAAGCTAGGTATATAGGATGTATATAGGATTAGGTAGGGGAAGTGAGTATAGTTAAAAGTTAAGAATAGGATAGGTAGATAGGATGAAGTTAGGGATAATTTCAGTTTATAAAATTAGGCGAGAGTTAGGAATAAGATAGGGATATAGGATAGGTGTAAATATTTTTCTTTGGATTGGATATAAGTTAGGTAAGATAGATAGATAAGGGTAGAGAGAGATAGGCATTTTTTTTGTAAATTTTGCTTGCGGTTTAAATATTTTATATTTGAATTCAAATAGGGGGAAAATACTCATATTTAGACCAGGGTAGAAAATTAAAAAAATCACATCAAATAATTTTAATCACCGTGTAGAAGCTTTGGGAAAAGGTACGCGTTATTAAAACCGTGAAGCATAAAAATTCATTCGTTTCATTAAAAATAAGAGATTTAAATCATTTACAAGACGCTTGCTATAAAAAAAGGAAGCAGTATTAAAATGCTCTACGTGTAATTTAATTATTCCGAGTAAAGAAACAAATGGTAATTACGTGCAAAATTTATATTGAGTAACTCAATTTTAAGTAACCGGTATTAAACAAAATGTACAGATAATAATTAATATTTGATTAGGAGTCACTAAAAATTAAAGGGTATTATTTTAATTGGAGTTAATTGGACCATTAGTAACATATAATATGTATAAAAGCTAGTAAAAACCCAATAATATTCAGATCGTAGAAGTATTATGTTTGAACACCTGCGTATTTTTAAAAGACACGTTCTGCGTAAAATTGCAGATAACAAATGGTTACAGAGAATGTTGGAGAAATCGTTGCTTAATATTTACGGGAAATGCTAATAAGGTGGGTTATTTCACAGTCCACATGGACTGAAATAATCGATAATAAAGAATATCAATTTGCACCAATAAGAACAGGGTAGATAGAGACAGATAATATGCGCAAGACCGAGACACATATAGTAAAAGGCGTGAGTGGAGCAACGTCAATGGGTTGCGATTGGTTGAAAATAAAAGGTAAAAATAACATTTCTGTATAAAAATTAATTAGTTATTTCCAGACGTTGCGAGCCGTGTCGAAATTTCTGAGATTTAACTGGTGCGAGTGCAAATTTAATAAGAACCGACGCACAGGCGGGCGAGATGGGAACATAGTATACGAAATTCTAGAAACTGGCCGTTTTGAGGACAAAACCGACAGACGGCTAACCACTATATATACCCAGGTTGATATGAGTTTCTCTCTAGATTTTCGAATTGATTCAATGCGTTAAACAGTGCTTTTTAGTTTTCCGATTTTGGATAGAATAATTTAAACAGTTTGCTCGTATATTTTGGTGATTTAAAACAGTTTGTTCTTTACGTGCTACAATGAATGTAATTTAGTGCACTTAGAAAAGAAGATACAAGGTAATAAAGTTTAGTATCACTGTACCAATTAGTAAAATTTGCAACGACAAATGAATACACAAAAGTAGGCAGTTTTGGCGTATATTTGTGAAAGAAGTATGAATTTCTTTGCTATTTTTCGGGGGTGGTAATAATTAAATGATTCGTAAACGTGTCTGGATCCACAAAACAAGCTTCAGATATACACAAATAAGTTCCGGAAAAGCACTCAAACAACTTTAGATGAATGGTGGTGTAGAGAAAATGTTTAAAAGCGACCAGTAATCCGAGGACGTAAACATAACCCAGTTGGAATGGTGAAATTAGCAAGGACGATGTACATTGAAGCCACTAGTGCAGTAACCTTCAGGTAACTTATGCTTTGTTGTTCGATTTTTGATGTGTTGGTGTGTGTTGAATAACTTTATAATTGATTTACTTAAAATGGACAGTAGTGAAATTGTACTAACAGCAAAATTTTAATTTTAAGGTGAGATTTTTTGTTTAAGTAGAAAGGGTATTTAGTATTTATGTTCTGGATTATGATGAAAATTTGGGTATGTCTTTGAGCTCAATTAGACGAACCTGGTTAATTAACGTAAAGGGGTGGTAGATGCTCCTTTGTACTCAGACTCAGGTCTGCATATATTGTTATATTAATTAGTAGGCATCCTACAAGGACTTTAATTCTGGATGCACATTAAAATGATAACAAATTTAATCTTGAAATTTTCTGATACTGAAATTTATGCTGAATTTTAATTTTGAAATTTTAATGTATTGTGAATATTGATGTAAATAGAGTTAACGTTGATGTTTGTGGTAGGAATGTGTTTGTTTTTTTTTATGAATGAGGATGAAGGTTTAACTAGGTGAGCAGCCGAGACGGAAAAGAGTAAAGAGGCGATTAACAGAAGAAAGTCAACGGACCAGTTAAGTTAATAGCTTTTTGTAGGTTTCACAGCATTCTTGACGCCCAATTCGTGAGGCTCGATTCTCATACATGGAAACATAGCATTCTTGACGCCCAATCTGTGGGCCACGATTCGAAAACCGTAGTTCCCGGATTTTGGTGGAATCACAGCATTCTTGACGCCCAATCTGTGGGGCTCGAATGTTTTTTTTTTGAAAGGGCCAGTTCCTACAGTTAATTAAAAAGGTTTCACAGCATTCTATATATATATATATATATATATATATATATATATAACTGCAATCTTTAAGTTTGTATCTTTATAAAATTTTCTCATAATAATTTTCTAGAACAGAAATAGACTAATAAAGTTTTGCATTCAAAATTAAGAAGATCTCTGAATGGATCTTTTCTATAAAATTTAATTAGATTGACGTAGAATTTTTAAGTTATTCATAATACATAAATTTCTTTTAATCAGCGAAGTACTTCCTTTATCTTCACAATAGAATTTAATTATCAAAGTGCAGACTTTGTAAAATGTAATTATTCTAATTTATTTGTATTCTACAATAAATATGCGAATTTCATATGTCGATGAAAGTGCTAGTTCATGACCTCAAAATCTTTAAACATATTTTAAATTAAATCAAGACAGCATATGGCGTCTAGATAGGAAAACTGAATCTATATTTTTTTTATATCTGACATAGGTTGTCATTCAGAACTTTATAAAATACACTATTTGCGTACATGTGCAAACATTCTGACAAGCAAGCGACATATTATTTAATTCACTGATTTCTCAAAAACTATTTTCTTTTTACGTTACTCAAATATTTAATGTTAGATAATTTATAGTAATTTACTGTATTTTCAAAGTTATTAAATTCTAAAGAACACTCACGTGCATCGAAACTGAACTAAAAATACTGGACCTTGACCTCAGCTGTCGGAAATTTCCATCTGCTTCAAATTTGCTTGGAATACAACGACTACATCACAAAACCAACCATAATATCCTTGTTTGATATTATTCATCGGTAAGGTTGAAATATAAGGAACACATGTAAAATCGGCTTCTACGTTACTGCATGTTATATTAAATAGGACGAAACCATAAATTCTTGCTTTAAAATATTGCCTTCAGAAATTGTTTTAATTTATTATTGGAGATATTATTCAAGATATGTCCTTAAGATATTGCACTAAGATGAAAAATATTAGTATAATCTATTGAATTAATATATAACAACTGTCTAAATGATGTCCAAAGGGGCTTCCATCTTCTTAGGCCTGTAGGGATCAACTGAACTGTTCGGAGCGAGGCTTATCGAAAATCATGCTCACGCAACCGCTGTTAGGCTCGACCTCCAGACACCAAGAATTTACCAATCCTCTACTTTTTTCTAACTTTGTTAGAAGCCACGTGCTTAAACACGGCCATCTCGACTTCACTTACTCTGCAAAGCAGCCTGCCCTTTCGAACGCTGATAATGAAGTGCCGACTGACAACTTGACAGAGCTTGGTAACGAACTTTAGAGTATAAACGTAAAAGAATCTATGCGTTATTATGAATATTATACATTAATTTCTATTGGATGGTAATTCACAAATTAAATATTTTAAATTATAGCTGTTTTATTTTTATTTTATTGAACTAAATGTAACTAGAAAAAAAATACGTTACAACTCTTTATCACATTGATTAATAAAAAATCTAAATGTGTCTCAACGAGTTTATTAATTACACAAATACAGCCTACAATAAGTGTGGAGGTATTTTTATATTCCCCATGCTGTAATTTGCTCCAAAATTTTGCACCATTTATCTTATAGCTAGCAATAGTTAGCACAAATTTAAGAAACCTCGCACCTTGTAAATAAGATGACCGTGACTTTTTTAACTTTGGCAGTCAGTCTCCAGTCGTTAAAGAAATTAGTCCCTAGGGTCTTCTTGATTATACCTAGCATCAAATCTAGAGAGTAGCACCGAAATAATTTCAGAAAAATATAACCTATAATTGTAATGGCTGAAGTTATCTTTGCACTTTTTTTAAAAAGGCTTTCGCTTTTTATTGTATTATTTAACTTTGGGGAATTCTTAAACCCCGCATGGGAAAATTCTCCATTATTAATGTGTTTAATATAAGCGTTAAGTAAATCACACAAAGATTTGAGGTGTAAGAAACTGCAAAGATTGAATTGATCGTGAATTAAAAATGCAACTGTGTCTAACAGTTGTTTAGCATGAAAACGTTAACATATCTTAGAGAAGACTATGGCTTGTTGGAACCGAATGTCGAAACGAGTGGCACTTTATTAGCGGTCTTGTTCGAATGCGAACGTGTTGTGTAGAGTTCCGAGTGTCGATGAAGTGATATCTTTTCTTTTTTCCTCTACCGATATAAACAATACCTGCGCTTCGTCGATAAACGACAACCAAACAACGAACGCCTGGACACATCCCCTTAGAGGAAAGACGCACAGAGACTAAAATCTCCGCGGGGTAACTTTTAGCATTACAATTTGAGATGCATTGTCACCTCGGGTGTTAATTTAATTCCGTATAAATATGAAAATATTATATATGTATTCCATTCTGAACGGACCTGCACCTTGACGACGTTCTAAAATACTAGAACAGGTAGAATGGATTGCGCGTATCAATGAGATAAAGAGCTGAACTATAGGTTTAACCAAATTAGTGGGGTCTTTAGTGAGGAACCAGACTAAGACAGGTCCCCGAAAGAGGGCAGCAGCTTTTTCCGTACTTAGAGTGGCAAAGACCATAGGGGTCGGTATGACATTCTAAAACATTACTGCGATGTGGAAGGCATTATAATTTGAATAAGGGCCGCTATACTTGCGGCCATGTCGCCAATGCTCCAGCCGGAGGTACTACATTGGGTTTAAACGCGAAAATAATCGTGCTTCTTATTAATCCTAACTTTATAATTAATCCACCCTTAATAAAAATCTAAATAAAAAATCTAACAAACCTAAAATCTAACAAATCTAACAAACTCTAACAATCTAACAAACTTAAAACTCTGACAAACTGAAACAAAAACTAAAAACAAAAACTAAAAACAGGGTTTAAATAATGGTATCCCTAGCGCTGACTTTGGAGTGTACCCGATCAACAAGACACAAGCAAAAATAAGAGGGGGAGGGATCCGTAATACCGGATAGCAGACGCCGGCTCTGCTTACCAGTGCGACCTGAAGGGTCGTCTTAAAACTATCCAAATCTAGCTAACTAATTTAAATCCATCCCTAGCTTTCCCTATCATTTCCTAACTGATTTATATTATGATTACAATCTTCACAATTCTACTCTTCTTTCCCAAATATATACTGCAACCAAAATGGCAACAGAACGTCAGAAAAAACAAATATGCCACAAAATACTACAATGCATGCTAATAAATATAAAGTGTAAATATAAAATATAAATAAATATAATTATATAAATATATGAGTAAATGTCTTATAAGCGTTAAGCATATAGCAGTGCACAAAATAGCAAAAGCATCACCCTATTTATCAGGTGCACTCGCACGAGCATTATGTCGGCTAGCGCCATTACGCACAAAACGTGCTTGTACAATTATTTCAAAAACTACTAATTAATGTAAATCAATGCTTGTGCGAGTACAGCCGCCACAATTTAAGTCTTACCTCGATAATAAAATTCTCCAGCATCCGAAGATCTGGTCGTCTGCCTACATCTAACTGTAACTTACTTCTAAGGGGAAGATAGGGTGCACTGCTAAAGTCCTGGTGGGTATGCACTAAATGTTCTGGGGGGATCAAATTCACTATCACTATCACTTCACTTTTAAGTCCTGGGGGGATGCGCGGTTTCACTCTATTTTATTATTTTTGTTTATTTTATTGATTTAATTTAATGAGGGTTTCTGATTTATTTGTTATTGTTTATTTGTTTTTATTTATTCCCGATTTTCCGCACATAATTATGAAGATAGGCAGTGACTGTATTAATGGTGTGGGGGTTTCTCGTGCATACTGGACATTTGGGTATAATTATCATGTTATTTCTTTTTTTTTTAATATCAGGTTTTGGTTATATCTATACTCGTATCCTTACTCACGCCAAGTCAATCTAAAATTTTTCAATCCTCCACCAACCCCACCGAATTTTACACGCGATTGTCATTGTCTAATCTCGCGACCCTTCCCGCGAATTCTTTTAAGGCTGTCCAGAACGCCTTCTGGTTAACCACTTCCCTGACTTCTTCTAGGCTCTTTGGGCATGCCAGACCTAGGATAGCTAGTTTGCTATCAGCCAACCCTCGATTTCCCGCTTCAGGCGGGCAGTCGAAGAGCACGTGCTCTACGCTTTCCGCGCCCTCACCGCATTCGCAGCGGTCGCTGTTAGTTAGACCGAACTTTTGTAAATACGCCCTCAGGGCGCCGTGCCCTGTTATTAACTGCACCATTTTGTGATCGAGCTTAACTTCGATCCTACCTCTAGTTTCTATGCTTGGTATAAATTTGTGGGCCAACCTGCCCGTGGCAGCGTTGTTCCACCTCTCTTCCCATTGTCGAATTGATTTTTCGCGCAGCTTTCTTTTAATTAAAGACCTCGGTATCGACGAGTGTGATATCCGAAAGTCGCCCGTCGCGGCCTCTTTAGCTAATTCGTTAGCCCTATCATTTCCTACGTTTCCATCGTGCGACCTAACCCAACAGTACTTTAAACGTCGAAACTCGAGCGCTGTATGCGCTATTTTCCAGACGTCCGCCTGGAGGTTTGTCGAGGTGTTCATGTTAGTTAATGCCGTCAGCGCTGATTTACTGTCGCTGATTATATAATAATCGTCTCTGCCCGTGTGATTTATTACGTAATCGATAGCCTCTCGTATGGCTACCAATTCGCACAGGAAGATAGTGCTCCAGTTCGCGAGTTTGGTTTGAAACCGAACACCTCCCTTTCCTGCTTAAACACGACAAACGCCGCGCCTGCTTGTCCGTCATCCATACGTGAACCGTCCGTGTAAATTCTGATACCCTTGCGTCCCGATCACCTTCGACAAACTCGATTCCTGTAATATCGGCCGGGTGCCCCAACTCTGATACCACGATCTTTCTTGCAACGTCCCTATTAGCAAGATTAATATCTTCGATAATTTCGCGCCCTTTCCCTATATCTATAAGTGTCCTATCTCTAATCTCCCTAACGACATATTCGATAGGGAGAGTCCTATTGATCACCAGGACAGCCTCCGTGGAGGTGGTCCTGTATGCCATCGCCGCCTTTACCGCGGTTATACGTTAGTAGATGGATGACAGGCGAATCACCACCACATTTCCACCAGCATCCACATTTCCACACTCATCTGGACCAATTTACATGTAAATTCCCATAAGGAGGAAATGAGGAGATGAATCTCCTCCTGCTCTCTCCTTGCTCTCCTCCTTGCTCGGACACCCCAACAACCATATTGATTACGTCACACCCGCATTCTTTCTACGCGCGAGATAAATCTTTCTCCACATTTCCCCCCACGAGATAAATCTATCTTGTTTGGTATCAATTAATATTAGATTTTTCTCAGCTATCTGAATCTCTAGGAATTTTTCAGATAGCATTATCCCCCAGAGAGCTACCCTAATTTTAAGATTTTTTTTACCGCTAACATTCTGGACCAAAAAGTTTTCTTCGAGTAACCATTGCATCTTTCGAGATAAATGTACCTTGTTTGGTATTAATTTACATTAGATTTTTCTCAGCTACCCGAATCTCTAGGAATTTTTCAGATTTCTAACCTGTTGCGATTTCCGACCGTCCTTAAACATTTTTTAGTCATGCGATACATTAAATTAGTCTAAAATTTTACGCAGAATTCGAATCTGTAAACCATTTTACACACACCCTCTAAATTATAAATTTCCTGCGTCTCATACCTAAAAGAAAATCTAAAAACCATTCTTAAATCTTTTTATTACAGACAATTTTTACTAATACAGTTTAAATTTTGTAAATACATATTCACAATTTTTTATTCTTAACCTAGAACTTCTCATATCGGCTTATACTTATTAATATTTATTTCTAAATAGAGCACCTTTTCTAAAGACCAACCGGACTCACATGTTTCAAATTCCTCTGATTTTGTTCTTATGGTTTCGCTTAAGACCTCGTACATATTTTCCAGATTACTAGAAGACGTTATAACCACATTTTTTGTGTTAAAAGATTTCACATCGGACTTCTCTTCCCCCATTTTGGTGTAAACGCCGTAGAGTTCGCAGTAGACTTTTACTGCTGTATGTTGTATTCTTTTTTCATTAATTAATCGAATAAATCGCTCTTTCTGCTTCCAAAGAAACTCGGGCACTCCATCGTCGACACTGGCGTTCTTTATGCGATAGCTATCTATACGGTTGTTAAACGCTGTGCTAACCATTTCTACACCATTGTCGCTAGTAGCGGTAACTGATGCATTTTTATGTCTGTTGCTTCTCAAGTGTGCGGCATACGTAGTCTTTTCCATTTCGAAATCGCATACTTTACACATAATTGGTGGTTGTTTCGTACAAGTCCCTTTAACAGCTGGCGGAGCTGAACGTTTACGGCTTAATGACATACCGTGCTGTTTTTCCTTGTGTCGCAGTAAGTTGTCCATTCTCGTAAAAGCGAAACCGCAAGACCCACAGTTTAAGTACTTTGCTGCGGGCGGATGTATAAGCTTAACCGTGGACAATGTTACACCACGACATTTGTTTTGGTGCCGTTTGAGAGCATTTTTCCAGGTATAGGAAGCACCGCAAGAGTTGCATTTAAAAACGTTTGCAAGTACCATTTTAGTACAAAACAAAATCCGCACTATAAGACTTTGGTTAAACTTGTAAGCGAACTAACTTATAACTAAAGAGTTTAATTTTGCGTACCTGCTTTATGTACCCTATAGAATGCAAACCGAAGGTTTCCGAAGACGGCCGAACGATGTTGAGGACTCAGCGGGGAACTAAATGACGTCATCATCTTTGCTGCTCGTCCAGTACATTTAGCGCCAATGCATGCACCTGATTCGCATCGTCGATGGTGCGAATGCCGTTAGTAGAAACATCGGAACCGTCTTCCATGTTATACGGATCGCGTGCATATTAAAAATCCAAAAGGGTGGTAGCACACGCACACAAATTGTGTGCAAGTCGTGCTGTAGAAGATGCAGTGCTACTATAAACAAAAACACTTTAAACCTTTACTAAGGGAATACCAAACTTGTTGTCTACAGAATACTTACTAATAAAGCAATTTAATTTTAAATAACTTCTACGTCATACTTTAGGAAATGGTAGGCTTAAATATTTTCTAAATGAATCACCAAGCAAAAGTATATGCTTAGCGGTATTAAAATTAACCATTAATTTCCTATTTTTACGACCGTGGTTAATTATAGATTAAAATTTAATTTGTTCACGTTTGAGCTTCCCGTAAACTAACATATTTTATAGTAACAGTACGCTGTATAATACATGCATACCCCTTCGCCGCGCTACTGCTATTCTTGTAGTTGCTAGAAAAAGTCACTCTCCTTTTTACTGTTAGGACCGATGCAAAGCACCATTTTATACTTTATTTATAAATATAGCACATCGCGCACTTTTTCGTCTGATAATTAAATTTTGCTTCTGTAGGCTTTTACACTTTCGCATAGCGGTCGGCCGCACGTAATGATTTCTAGAACCGGTAAGTACTCGATATCGCCCAAATAGAGAATTAGATGCTCGATGTCTGTCAATTTCCGATTCCATCGTAAAAGGTAGAAAAACTCGGTCAATCATCCATCTAACTTAAACTTTCACCCACTCCTGTTCTGATAATTTCCAAACATTTTTCAAACGACAATGGGCTCAGAATTTTTTAAACCTTCGATGGATCTATAAGTCGTAATCAGTTACACGTTCGAGCTACCCGTAAACTAACAATGCGCTGTATAATACATGCATACCCCTTCTCTGCGCTACTGTTATTCTTGTAGTTGCTTGAAAAAGTCAGTTGACTTTTTTACTGTTAGGATTGTTGCAAAGCACCATTCTATACATTCTTTAAAGGTATGGCACATCGCGCACTTTCTTTGTCTGATAATTAACTTTTCTTATGTAGGCTTTTACACTTTCGCATATTTAAACATCTAATACGATTGATTAACCACTTTCGATTATTCTAACGGGAACCGCCATACATTCCGCCACACCGTTCCTTTTGAATCCAACGATCCGATGAGCACTAACACCTAACGTATCTTTCCTACTATTTGTTAAACAAAAACTACCGGCATCGCCATGTTCGTATACGAACGTAAGCAGATGTTTGTGGATGTGTACGAGAATATGTCATATACATTAATCACTTTAAGCTATTTTATTTAGTCCGCGAAAATTGCTATTTTTCAAAACCACAATTAATAATCGCCTTTATAGGTTTAACATTTTTACCATTACCCAATGACTGGTGCTACGTACATGGAAACTTTAATTTCTTATTAGAGAGAATCCTTATTCTCCCACGCACTGTTGCGTAGCTGCATGCCCACCCCTTTTGGGAATATATGCTCGTTATAGGTTGTAGCACCCGCGGTTTTACTTAACTACACTTCGTGAGACCCCTTTAATCTTTTTAATCGCGTCTTTCTCGCTTACAGTACAGTAGGACTTAGCCCTGCTACCAACAAATTATAATACTGGGCCCCCATTAAATTCGTCTTTGAATTTTCCTACAAATTTTTTGTCGACAAGTGTTATATTGTATTTATTATACGCGGGGTAGTCACTCTTTTAAGATAAATATATCTTTTTTTGGTATCAACTAATATTAGATTTTTCTAGGGACCCCAAACCTGTAAATGAATTTTAAATAGAACCACCCCATACAAAGTTATGCCTTTTAAAGACCCAAATCACTGATTTTTGCCCATCTTTATTTAACTCCATCTTTAGAACCTTTTTTTGCTACGCAAGACATATGCCTTAACCAACCATCTCCCGAGAAATCTAAAACCGCTGTGTTCTGCGAACACCACGTGGAGATAACACTATACTCTGTCAACCAGGATAGAAGCAGGAAGGATTTGGAAGGTGGGCGAGGAGCTTAACAATTATGGAATCTTAAAACTAATATACACAATAGATTTACAAAATCTATACAAATATAAACAACTTTCTTATATCTTTATGCCTCCATGCGTAGATTGCTGTACTATTAGGAATGATGTGCCTTTTGTTATCTTCCCTCGATAAACTAATTTTATTAATAAGCTGCGTATACAAATCGTATTTTTTACTCCGGATACATACGCAGGCAAGTACTCGATACCATCCAAATAAAGAATTGGATGCTTGGTGACTATTAACATCCGCTTCCCTCGTGTACGCCCAGACACATCCCAGTCCATGAGCACTCCTGCGCATGCACACCCCTGCCCATGCGCACCCCTGCGCGTGCGCACCCCTGCCCATGCGCACTGCCCATGCAAACCCCTCTCTGCGCGACTGCTATTTCTGGGTAACGTCACAGCCTTTTATAAATAAAGAACAATGTTATATACTATTATAAAATGTCTATTCTGACATTATACATAACAAATTTAAAAATATTTAATACCAAGCATGGAGTCATTTAAACTTAATTTTAATACAAAGTTATACACAGAAGACAGTCCTTTCTTTATGTTTGTTCGGAGTGGTTTTAATTTTATCTAATTTTATTCGCAGCTTAAAATTTAAATCGCCACCCAAGTCTTCTATCTCCTTTTCTAGCCAATAGTTTGATACATAGAGACCGTCTAGGTTTTCGAATTGTAAAATGTACCGAAGTTTGCCTCTAGATTTAAAGTCTTTGATTCCACCGACAACCAGATCCATTCCTTCGTGTAATTCTTGCAGCTTGTGACAATCTTTTAATCGCAGCTTTCCCACTATATCCTGCATACGTATCTTGTTAGCTTGATCGACTTCTTCTTGTCGATATTGGAGGAAATCCTTATTCTCCCACACACTGTTGAGTAGCTGCATGTCCACCATTTTTGGGAATATATGGTTGTTATAGGTTGTAAGACCCTCGGTTTTAAATGATCCGAAAAGTTCTTTACTAGGCAAATATACAATGTTTAGCGGAACCCCTTTACTTGTGGTGTACGCCAAGGTTACGAAACCCGCATTCCTTAGTTCGTCTTTGTTATCTGCCATTTTGATAAATACGTTTTTAGAATAACCTTTTAAAAAGTATACGGATTTAGTACCATCCTTTTCCGCAAGAACGCCTACATAACTAAAAGAGTCTTTCTTACTAACCGCAAATGCATACAGCTTGTAGAACCCGGATGTATTTAAGTCACTCCATGGACACATAAAATAATCTTTTAATTCTTCCTCATTTTCTCTAATAAGATGTTCTTTGTCTAACACATCTTTGTATTGTTCGCGTATTGTCGCAATGTTTTCCATGTAGTCCAATTTTCGCCTTTTTGCATCCATTTCTCTAATTCCAGTTGTCTTTTCCTTCCACTTACAGCGTATGGTATGCATAATGGGGTAATTTCCTTTAGCGTAAACGGATAGAGTTTACTGCCAATATTTACGCGTTGTCGTACAACCTCTGGACTAATGTTAGGCGTATCTATCAACCCCAATTCCGAAATGATTATTTCTTTTGGAATTGTAGAATATGGTGTTGCAGATTGTGTAAAATATGTACTACCTGCTTTAATGTAGCACTTGTGTAAGATTTTTATTTTATCAGGGCTGTCTTCCTCCTCTACTATCTCCAAATAATTTACTGGTAAATAGTTAAAACTAAAAACCGAAAGCACATACTTTATCAATTTTTCCCTTTCCTTTGGTTTTTCGGACAACTTAATCTGCAAGCCCGTCAATTTCTTTGTATTACCATTACCCCAATACACGTACTGTAGTAGGTTATTAAATACTAAACAGCAGCTATTTTGTAGCTTGTCCGATAGCTTACTCCACATTTTGGCAAGTGGTACCGAGTACATTGGAGCCTTTAGGAAGTATAATTTACTATCTTCCAATAACGTTAAACAGTCTTTTAAGAGATTATACTCCCGTTCCGCACTGACATAGCTTCCAATTGCACAGTTGTATATTGTCGCTTCCAATCGCGTAATACCATGTTCTTTGGCCAAAGAAGACGCAAATGTTTCCCTTAAACGTACATCTGGACAAAGTAAAAAATCTAGTATATGATTGCCAAGTTGTTTATTAACACCAGGACTTGTTATCTGACACACAAATTTGTTGTATATCTTAATTCTTGCATTGGTTGATAACCATGTTAAACAATCAATTCCCACAGTTTTATCGTTGTCAACTATAATATTACACTTTTCCTCGTATTTGCCCTTATAGCAAAAGTTATGGTTTGTAGTTAAATAATTACACATCTTCATCTTGCTAAATATCCCCGCAAAATCTTGGGTTACATCCATGTCAAAAAGATAATAATAATCTTTTTTGAGTCCGTCTAATATATCTGGTAGTTCCTCCAATAAAGTTTCCAACTTAACATCTGCTAGTTCCACTTTGTACGGAACACATATAGGATTTTGGAATTTATTATTAATACATTCGAGGTCTTCTTTTCCGATAATTTCTTTCACTCTCTGGCCCATCTTGTTAGTGCTTTCCAGAGAAAACGGAAGCTTAGCTTTAACACCATGCCTAGCGGAAACAAATCGGTTGAACTTTCTTTGTAGATAACTGTTAAATGCACCACAAATTTCTTTTTTTAGGATAAACATTCTTTTGTTCGCAGATGTTTGCTCGGCGTCAGAATGGTCGCAAATTTTAACCAACATTATATTGTCACAAAATGGTTCTGTAATTGGTGTGTGTAGTCCACCAATCAGCATCTGTTCGCCATCGACATAACAAATATTACCAATATCTGTCACCAGATTATTGTTGCACACATTTTCTGCCAAAAGCCACAATCCAAATCGCTTATTTGTTGGTTTCACTTTATTACCAAGAAGTTGAGGAACGGTAATCACCTTGGAGACGCTCATGTTTACTGTTCTAGCCACTGCCGAATACTAAATTGGATACGAAAAATTGCCCCTTATATCCTACAGAGTGGGGGCTCATATTACCGAAGAAAGCCGAATATGTCGGACACAACCATATCGCCTACATTCTCTTGATTAGGAACAGTTTTTAAAATTCGGTCTAGGTCGGATTAAATCCGACCTAGGTCGGACTGGGTAGGAATGCGCATCGACATTTATCCGGATATACAGTGTGTCCAAATTTCGAGTCTCTACATTGTGATTTCAGTTATTATAAGAGATAGAAATTGGGTTAAATGGGGAAAGATTTGGAGGAATCCAGGTCAGATAAAATTAAATAAAAACCCTTAACCACAAAAAATATTTAAATTACTAAATACGTATTTCGACCACTATTGGTCATCATCAGTAGAAATCCTGTAAAAAAAAAAATTAGCTGTTCTGGAACACTTCAGAGGATATTCTCCTCACCACTTAGGCTGAAGTGAACCTTCCCAACCTATAATTTACTATATTGTTGCTTTAAACACTATCGAGGATATTCTCCTTACCCGCAGGCTGGTGTTCTCAACAACAAACAAGTGAATTGTGACATTATAACTTAAATCTACTTAATTTATACTAATTCTAAATCTACTGAAGCGGAACCTGTTTAATCTTGTTTTCTCATTGGTTGTTGACCAATAGGGAAAGCAAAGCAGATGACTCTATTGGCCCTTTATCGGTGTTTAGAGGGTCCTTTATGTTTAACAATTTTAATTGATTCATAGGCATTTAAGGAGGAAAACGTTGGTACCGCTTTTAACAATTTAACATTTTCTAGTTTAACGGGGTGGCTGGTTTCAAATATATGTTTGGCGACCTGAGACCTTTCATATTTACCATATTTGAAGTGAGCAATGTGTTCTTTAAATCTTGTTGTTATATTCCTCTTGGTCTGACCAATATATTTTTGAAAACACCTGGCCTGCACAACTAATTTCATAAATCCCGACTTTTGCAATTTTCCACCTTGTCTTTTGGATTACCTAGCAAATCTTTAATTTTATTAGTATTAGTAAGCAATTTTGAAATTACACTGTTTGAATATTTTATCAAGACCCTTTGTGGTTTTGTGAAACGGAAGTTTAATATTTAACATTATCGTTAGAGGTGGTTGATTGCAAAGTCGTCGATTTACGGATGTTGATCCTATTTTACACTTTCTAAAAATATTATCTATAATATCAGAAGAGAAACCATTGTAATTCGCTATTTGTTTAATAAGAGCAAATTCCTTATTAAATCTGTTTTTTATTTAAAGGAAATTCAATAATCTATTAATTAAAAGTTAAATAAAGCCAACTTATGTTGTATGCTATGATTAGAGGAAGACAAAATAAAGCGATTTACATTGGTTTCTTTTCTATAAATGTCAAATTCTAATTTATTACCATTTCTAATTACTAATGTATCTAAAGGGTAATTGTCCATTATTCTCTAGTTCATACGTAAATTTTATGCTTTGAAATTTTGAATTCATTTCTTTAAGAAAATCATCAACATTTGATTTAGAAGCGTCAAAAACTGCAAACGTGGATGATATTTTTGCAGTTTTAGACACTTCTAAATCAAATGTTGATGATTTTCTTAAAGAAATGAATTCAAAATTTCAAAACATAAAATTTACGTATGAACTAGAGAATAATGGACAATTACCTTTTAGATACATTAGTAATTAGAAATGGTAATAAATTAAAATTTGACATTTATAGAAAAGAAACCAATGTAAATCGCTTTATTTTGTCTTCTCTAATCATAGCATACAACATAAGTTGGCTTCATTTAACTTTTAATTAATAGATTATTGAATTTCCTTTAAATAAAAACAGATTTAATAAGGAATTTGCTCTTATTAAACAAATAGCGAATTACAATGGTTTCTTCTGATATTATAGATAATATTTTTAGAAAGTGTAAAATAGGATCAACATCCGTAAATCGACGACTTTGCAATCAACCACCTCTAACGATAATGTTAAATATGTTAAACTCGTTTCACAAAACCACAAAGGGTCTTGATAAAATATTCAAACAGTGTAATTTCAAAATTGCTTACTAATACTAATAAAATTAAAGATTTGCTAGGTAATCCAAAAGACAAGGGGAAAATTGCAAAAGTCGGGGATTTATGAAATTAGTTGTGCAGGGCCAGGGTGTTTTCAAAATATATTGGTCAGACCAAGAGGAATATAACAACAAGATTTAAAGAACACATTGCTCACTTCAAATATGGTAAATATGAAAGGTCTCAGGTCGCCAAACATATATTTGAAACCAGCCACCCCGTTAAACTAGAAAATGTTAAATTGTTAAAAGCGGTACCAACGTTTTCTCCTTAAATGCCTATGAATCAATTAAAATTGTTAAACATAAAGGACCCTCTTAAACACCGATAAAGGGCCAATAGAGTATCTGCTTTGCTTTCCTATTGGTCAACAACCAATGAGAAAGCAAGATTAAACAGGTTCCGCTTCAGTAGATTTAGAATTAGTATAAATTAAGTAGATTTAAGTTATAATGTCACAATTCACTTGTTTGTTGTTGAGAACACCAGCCTGCGGGTGAGGAGAATATCCTCGATAGTGTTTAAAGCAACAATATAGTAAATTATAGGTTGGGAAGGTTCACTTCAGCCTAAGTGGTGAGGAGAATATCCTCTGAAGTGTTCCAGAACAGCTAATTTTTTTTTTTTTTTTTTTTATTTTACAGGTTTTCTACTGATGATGACCACATAGTGGTCGAAATACGTATTTAGTAATTTAAATATTTTTTTGTGGTTAAGGGTTTTTATTTAATTTTATTTAAATCGTGCCACAGTGTTCCTATAGATTATTAATCCAGGCCAGTTTTGTATCCGTTTACAAAATTGGTGTAAGTTGTCTGGTTTTGGAGATATTCGAACAAAACTAAAAATGGCGGATTTCGTTTTTTGATAATAAAACATGAATCATAAGTCGCACCATCACAAGACTTGCACATTATTAGGACACTTTTCTAAAAGGAGTATTTTAGCATAAACAGAATCATTCGACTGTCTTTTGTTTTCGAGGAAACGCCCACAACTTTTGTTTTTCTTATGGCCGCCATTTTGAATATTAAGTGAATATTATGCGCCTTAAAATTATCTTTTCAAAAATATGCCACATGTCTATAAAAAAATGCAAAACTATCCTAAATTTTTAAAATAACTAAATTTGTATGTTCTAATCCCAACAGGGCAAAAATTTGATTTCTACTTTATGAAAAGTACAATACACATTTTATAATGTACACAAACGGCATTTGTCAGAAATTATTAATTATGGTGGTACTAGAGTTAAAATGATATAGTTTTATAATAGTAGGCGGTGGTATGTGACAAAACCAAACAATTGAATTACAGTTATATTTCAAACAAATTCTAAAATTTAGATAAACTTGTGTGTGTTTAAGTTTTAATGCCGGTGGTGCTGCATTTTTAATTTAAAAAATGGCACATGTCTACAAGTTTTCGAATGAGGAAAAGTTTGATATGCTAAATACTTATTTACAATCGTTTCGGAACGCTGATACGGCATCCGCCAGATATTTGGAATTGTATCCAGAAAGACGACAACCGCATAAAACATACTTCAGAAAAATTGTAATGAATTTACTGAATTATGGTGCTTTTGAACAGTATAGGAAACAATACGACTTAAACAATAGGGAACGTGTTCTAAGCATTACTGAAGCGGTAACACGAAATCCATCCACATCCGTAAGATCTGTAAGCCGTGAACTTAATATTCCAAAATCAACTGTTCATAATATTTTAAAAAAGGAAAAGTTTCATCTTTATAAACCCACTATTGTCCAAGGCCTCAAAAGAGAAGATTTCGCCAGACGAATGCGTTTTTGTAATTGGTACATCCAAAAAGGAGAGGAAGAACCGCACTTTCCAGAATTGATAATATGGACAGACGAAACGCGGTTTACCAATTGCGGGGTGTTCAATAAACATAACACGCATCACTGGAGCACTGAAAATCATCATCTGACGGCGCAACGCAAATTTCAAACGAGATATGGAATTAACGTTTGGTGTGGTATCTTAGGTAGTTAATTATGATATAAATATTTTAGTAAATTAACCAATGTAATTAATACTTTTATAGGTAATAATTTGATTGGACCCTTTTATTTTGTCAATAACCTCAATGGCGCCAGATATACGGAATTGTTAAGAGACCAAATAATTCCGGCTATTAGAGGACTTGTACCAAATGATGATGATTTTCGAAAACTATGGTTTCAGCAAGATGGTTGTCCAGCTCACAATTCCCGAGAAGTTAGCGCCCTTTAGCTGAACATTTTGGCCAAAATATTATATGCAATAGTGGACCAATTATGTGGCCGGCAAGATCACCAGATCTTACACCACTTGATTTTTATTTATAGGGTTTTGCTAAAAATGAGGTATATGAGTTTGAACCGCCTCATAATATAAACGAACTGCAGGAAAGAGTCCGTGACATTCTTAACTCTATAAATAGGCGCACGTTAAGCAGAGTTGTACGGAAAGTTTTAATTAATTGTCGAATGTGCCGTGATGCAAACGGACAGCATTTTCAGCATCTACGGAAGGAATTTAGATGATAGTTTGCTGTTTCGGTCACATTTAATTTTGTTCCCTAAATTAGATAAGATAGGCTACAGTTTTATGTTTAAGTTAATTTTAAGATTTATATCCAATACTTTACGAGTTCTACTTAACAAAATGTATGTGGTACTACTACTACTACTACTACTGTTTGGAAAGTAGAAATCAAATTTTGCCCTGTTGGGATTACCAAACGTTAAAGAACATACAAATTTAGTTATTTTAAAATTTAGGATAGTTTTGCATTTTTTTATAGACATGTGGCATATTTTTGAAAAGGTAATTTTAAGGCGCATAATACTCACTTAATATTCAAAATGGCGGCCATAAGAAAAACAAAAGTTGTGGGCGTTTCCTCGAAAACAAAAGACAGTCGAATGATTCTGTTTATGCTAAAATACTCCTTTTAGAAAAGTGTCTTAATAATGTGCAAGTCTTGTGATGGTGCGACTTATGATTCATGTTTTATTATCAAAAAACAAAATCCGCCATTCTTAGTTTTCTTTGAATATCTCCAAAACCAGACAACTTACACCAATTTTGTAAACAGATACAAAACTGGCCTGGATTCCTCCAAATCTTTCCCCATTTACCCAATTTCTATCTCTTATAATAACTGAAATCACAATGTAGAGACTCGAAATTTGGACACACTGTATATCAAATATATGTAGGATGTTAGATTAGGGTGAAATTGCCCCATAGGGTGAAATTGCCCCATAGGGCGAAATTGCCTCCGACCTAGGTTGGATGTGGACTTGTCAGGAGTTAGATTAGCTGGTGTCGCCCGGAGTTAGGTTAGGTTAGTTGAACTTGCGTGGACTTAAGTTAGATAAAAGGAAAAATCATTAAAAACCCATTAGCACTAATTACTTTTTAATGAGTTTTCTCATTAAAAACCAATTAGCACTAATTGCTTTTTAATGGATTTTGTCATTAAAAACACATTAGCACTAATTGCTTTTTAATGGGTTTTCTCATTAAAAACACATGAGCAGTAATTGCTTTTTAATGAGTTTTCTCATTAAAAACCAAGTATGGACCTAGGTTAGATAAAAGGAGAAATTGTTTCTCCTTTTTAAAATTAAAATCGTAAGTTCTGAAATACGGAATCAACTACAAAATACGTTTATACAAAATATAAGTATAGTCTTGTTGGAATGCCGTACAAAAACGAATTAAACGCCGTAAATGGCGTTTGATACACTATAATCTTGCGCAAAATATCTCAGACGATTCAATTCAGTACGCAGGCTGGTTATCTAAATAAATTCACTTTGTACTTTAGAAATCACCAGCCTACGTGGTGAGGAGAAAATCTTCAACTATTCAACGCATTACTAAATTACTTAGAGGTTACAATTCAAGTTACGTGGGCTAAGACAATAGTAGTAGAAAAATTACTGAATAATCTTTTTATTTTTAAAGTTTTGCTAGTGATTATAACCACGCTTGTTGTCCGAAACGCATATTATTTTACAATAATTTGTGGTTTTAGTTTTTATTATATTTAACTCGAATCGTAGCATAAAGTGCGGTTCATAAAAAACGACCGTCTTACGCCAGAAATGCCGTAGCTGCAATGACAGATTAGGTTACTGTTAGAAACAGATATTATTATTAAAAAACCCAAATTAGATATTATTATTAAAATCACAAATCACGTAACACGCATATTAGAACAGTCTGCAATAGTTTTAACAACTGTTCTGATATGCGCGTTAAGTGATTTGTGTTTTTTTAATAATAATATCTATTTCTAACAGTAACCTAATTTATAATTGCAGCTACGGCATTACTGGCGTAAGACGGTCGTCATAAAAGTCCTTTTGGTTTATGACTTGCAAGTATATAATTTTTCTCGTTTATTATTTAAAATATACACGTTTAATTTTCGATAGAATGTAGTTCACCGGAAATTATTTTGATGTATTTTTTTTGTACAAGCAGAATAATTTTAAATATTTAGTATTTTATCTTGTTTGGCAAATTTTAATAGTAGACAAAAAGTATTTGTGTATCATACAAAATGAATTTTAAAAATAATTTTTTATTTTTGTAATCTCCAAATGGGGTTTGGAAATATGCACAACAAACTGTATATTTTGATTTGAACTACAAAGTTTATAAATTTATGTTAATTTGAAATGATGTTTGTTGTATAATAATATAACTAATATTTTTATATCGAACTAGACATAAATTAATTATCATTATTTATTTAAAATGTTACTATAAATATTTTTGAAATCAAGAGCAATGCTTATCAAAGAACATACAAATAGAAAAATATGCTAGGCAGAGAGAAAAACTGATTGTGCTGCTTGCAGCGAGTGCGTCGCGAACTATTGTAGGCGGGAAGTTTAAATAAGAGCACTACCTTATTCAAATATACTTATTAAATTGAATTCAACCAAATACATTTGTTTGCTTAGTAAATTATACTTAATACACCTTGCTGATTGTAAAATAAGCAAAGAACATGTTAAGTAAAATTGTTTAAAAGTAAACGAATCTTGGCTGAATTTAACTTGTGCATAAACTTGTATTTATAATTTCCATGCATTTTCCCGGTATTCATGGGATAGCAGCAACATTAAATTAAGGATTTTGAAAAGAACAATCTTATTGTTAACTGGAATTTTACTTTTAAATATGTATTCCATTTGTAGGAGGAGATGCTATGTGAACTAAGGGAATCCATTATATTAAATAATTTTATTATTGGAAATAACAAATAACAATCACAAATAAAGTAAACCTCATAATTATTAATAATGAAGTGGCATTTATTTAGGAATTTGCTATACATAATTCTTATTCAAAACAATTATTAGAAATTCTGCCTTATGTATTTAGTACTATTATAAAATCATTTTTACCTGTGTGCAATATGTTATGCACATTTACAACATACCTAATGCAAATTAGTACATAACAACCGACAATATTATTTTTAATCTTAAATAATAGTTTTAGCACATTAAGGATGACTGCATAATATTTAAGATACTTCTTCTGTCCCAAAATGGGTACCAGTTTTCTATATTTCCTAAAACTTTGTTATCTCCCCAATTTCTATTACAATTTTGTATCCATATTAACGAACCTACATCAAAAATTACATTTGCATGTTGCCAAAAAGTTTGAACACCCAGCTTAACTTTTGGGTAATTATTTATTAACCACGTGTTCTAAAAAAACTGTGGTCACGCAATAAACAGTGAAGTTGCTCTATTTGCAGGCCCAAAAAAGTCAATACAACACAGTAAGCTCATCAAAGTGTCTATCATTACTTGCTACAACCAAGTGTAAATGCTAAACCTATAAACATGGGTCAATAAAAAATGCAGTCACTCGATGGTGTGTATAGGAGAGGATAATCCAAATTTGCCATCGAGGAAAACTATGTTTATGTAACTGATCAGCAAATGTAAATGTAAAATCTCACAAGTAATGTATGTTAGAAATGATGAATGTCAAGGACAGCAACAACTCTAAATCAACCCACTTAGCCAAAGATAAATTACAACGTGTAGGAATGCTATCACTCTGTCTTAAATGTGATATGGAGCTTATCGAAGCTACCCAGGCAGAGATTAGCATTTACTACTACTAATCATTACGGTCGAGTGTTGATTCTGGGCATGATGGTAACCTTTGTTGTTATGTTAAGGTACTACATAAAATGTTTTGTTAAGTTGGAAATGTATTCGGTTGCATATATCCTGATTACATTATTCTCGAATTTAATTTTTACCAAGTCGGACACCTATCATGGGATAAATGAAGTATAATGTATCCAACATTGTAAATGATAAGTACTTACTGCAGTCATTGCATATCAAGTTTGTTTAGATCATGCACTAGGTATACAACAGTATTTAAAATGCAGTGCAATTAATGTCTTATAAACAAAGCATCTAGAAAATACTGTAAACAAATTTGATCTTCAGTATACAAATCAAGCCTTGTTTGCAATATTTTAATAATATAATCACAATTAGTTTTGAAATCTAAATATGGATCAATAAATTAACCTAAATAATTAAACTGTAAATTGTAATACTTTCTTAATATTAACTTTATCAATTATTACTGCATGGTTCGTGTAATTTATGCTTTTTCATAATAATGCATATTTACATTTCTTGATATTCAGTTTAAGTTTGTTGTTGCATAGACGAAAAAATTACTTAAATTATGACTATTACCACAGTATGGTTTGGTCTAAATTAGACCGCTACTGTTATACGAGCATAGTATGACTTACAAACAATAAGTGGAAATTGCAGTGATATACTTAGTTGACTATCATTTATGAACCCAATATAATAATTTGAAGATAAATCTCAAAATGGGGTTGAGTGTTAAGTAAATAAAAGTGCTCCGAATCTCCCCATAAACATTAAATTTAATAAAACCATAAATAATTGTTTGCTACATGTTTCAGGCTCATACTAAGCCCATCCTCAGACAGTACAAATCAAAGCATAGTTCAAATCATAAAACATTAAAAAAAAAAGCATGGTCACTAACCTCACAATTTTATTTAGTGACCATGCTTTTTTAATGTTTTACAATTTGGACTATGCTTTGATTTGTACCGCCTGAGGATAGGCTTAGTATGAGCCTGAAACATGAAGCGAGCAATTATTTACGGTTTTATTAAATTTAATGTTTATGGGGAGATCAACACTTTATTTACTTATGATTTATGAGTTATATAAAAAGTATTGATTCCATGCAGATCCTCATGGTACTAATATCGGTGGATCAAGATTTTGTGCTGGCTACACAATTAGTATATTGTACAACAAGTATGAAATGATATCCATTTCTCAGGAGTACGATAGATTGCAGGACAAGCTGCAGGCGAGTGCTGCAAATCATACACATGAGATGTGCAATTGACATCTACATGATTATATACTTATACAAGAGTATACAATCACAAGTTCATGAAGTAGTTAATCAATAGTACTAGAATTTTCTAGATATTTTTGCAAATTCATAACAAATTTGATAAGCAATCTCATATTATCTTTATAAGTTTCTGGTAATAAATTTAAAGTAGTTGCATTTAAAGCTTCCAATATATTTTAAGGCGTCAATTGTAATTCACTTTGACTTTAAGATTTTAAATGCTTTCACAGAATGTTATTATTTATTTGACATCTCTTGGTTTATTTGTTTGTTTTATACGATCACTCGACTGTCGTCATTGCAAATAATACCCAAAACAAGAGCTATTTCAGTAATAGAAAATACTATATTATTCAACGAGCCTATAATGATGGCTATTATTCACAAGGTCTAAGTTTACGACACATGCCGTTTTAGATCAAGTTATCACAGGTTTAAATTTTTAAATAATATTAAGGAAGTGTTATTAAAACAAATGTTATTTTTTCGATTTTTCCGGTATAAAGTTCAAGTTCAAGTTTGCTACTTCCTTAATCTAAGGGAGCACAAGCCATCTTATTTTCACTAAATGTACTCAGTTTTTGCTGAAGTACTTTAAAAGCATCGTGTTTAAATAAATTCTCTAGTGAATAATGGATATTCCTATGAGTAAACAAACATATAATGAATATATTATAAATGGATAAAAATGCAGTATGGTTTCTATGGTTTCACTCTTCATGTTTAAGGATAATAAAAATAACAAAGAACTTAAATTTAACACACAGCATAGTTGTAGCAAGTGTTATTTCAAAAATTTAAAAAATTGGCATTATTTAACAGCTCACGGCTCAACGACAAAAAATTAATGACTATTCAAGAATGTTTAACAAAGATTAACTAAAAAAAATGTTTATCTTCAAACGTTAAAAAATTAGGTCATTATTTAACTGCGTCCTCACAATTAAAGCCAGGTGAACGATTAGATAAAAAATTCTTTATTACTAAAGCTTTAAATAATGTTAAAAAATTGGACACATCAGGAGATATGTTCCTGACACCGTGACTCCGAATACAACCAAAAAAGTTTTCAATTGAATCTTGGTTCAAACTCCTAGGTAGTATAAATAGAAACTTACTTCGCAAAAGAATTTCCCTTATACGCAAGAAACCTCGAAGTGTAGTCTTTAAATTCGTTAAAGAAGGGACGCATACTAATTCATTTTTCTTCTTGCTGAAAAATCTCATTGTGTTGGTGACAGCAATTGCATTTCGCCAAAACACATCATGACCTGAAGTATGTGTAACCCCACCTTTTAATAGTTTACTACGTGGAGCAATGGGATTATTTCCATTCAACTATCAAACAAGTTATCCATGTACAAAATGAAATCTGCAATATGTTCTACTTCCTTGTCCAATTTATAGTCACCCTTAATATCTGTAATTACATTTAAAAATAAAATTTAATCAAATATTAGAACAACCTCAATACATACCCCATTTTGAAATTCTTTTCATCATTAAACCAATTTAATAGCTGAATACCTGGGTGCAATATGAGATCCTCATTTTATTCATTTTAGCTGGAAATATATGTGCATCTGAAAGTTTTCTACATATTCTTGTTTCTTCAGAAGTGTCTAATAAATAAAATTGTTCAATGTGTTTCCACTTTGCAACTTTCTTAACCCCATTGCACGTAAAATGAAGATCTTTGACTAATAATTTGTTCTGTATACCTTTTATTAAATGAGGTACATCATAAATTGGTACAATTTCAGTTCCATTCACTTTGAAACCTGGTATAGTTTTCTGTAGACCCTTTTTAATGTAATGTGCCGTTTCATGGCATAGGGCATTAATTGCAGCCTGATTTGCACTTCCCTGATCAGATACAGTTGCGATTACATTTATGCAAATTGTCTGGCATTGACAAATGCACTCTTGAATCGTTGAATCATTGTTTTCAAACAAATTGATTTTATTGGACCACTTGTAAATGTAAATGCGACAGGTTGCTTCCACTGACGATGTATACCTTTGAGCATAAAAACACTAGCATGATATGCTAAAAAAGAATTTCTTTTATTGCCGATATCCTCAATGCCATCCATACAGTCATGCTTTCAATTATAATGTACCATTGGTGTGATTGTCATTTCATCAAATAGTAGAGAGCAAAATTTGTCTGCAGGTTTCATGTTCTCAACAGCATTTTCTAGACATTGAAACATACGCTTATTAATGCCGGGTCTAAATGGCAACCGATTCAATAAATTTGTCAATGTTCGTCTCGATGGTAAAGCAAATATTTTAGATAATAAGCGATATCTCCTGCAACTGGCTTTTAATATAGTCAATGCTAATACCTTTTCGTCCAGAGTAAACCGCCTAGCTCTTGGTTTTGCTTTTGCAATCTAATTTGTGACATCACAAAGTTAAATGTAGTTGGATGAATATGCCATGTTAAATATGTAAATGGGACAGATTTGATTGCTTGGGTGGCATTTGCTAATCGTTGCTGAAAGTTTGACAGTCGCTTATTAAGGTTTGTTGTTTTTTTTACTGCAATCGACTGCTAGTCTATACAAATGCTTGCACTTTGGAGTGAGGTGCTTCTGACGAGTAACTTTAACAGTTCTTAATATTTCATTTCTTCTAGTACCTAAAAGATTTAATGTTATTATCTGAAATGCTTAAATGAATAATTCGAAATTAAGAATTACAGCACACAGTGCCACTACTACTCAATGATCGTAGCATACCACATTACATTGGAATGCACACCAGCAAGTTCACTTTCACAATCATGACAAAATTATGTTGATACCTACTCTTTCTTAAATCTACATACAATTAAAATATATACCTATAGTCCAGTCATTGAAGCTGAAAATAATCGATAACCTCCGAATTCTTTGTATAATAAGAACAGATTTAGATGAACATTTGACACAAGGTCTATTTTACCCTCAGTTTCAAAAGTGACATGAGCTCGACTGCCGCTTTTAGTTTTTTGGGGGTGAAAACTACCCATTAGCGAAAAAAATTCCAAAATCAAGGTTTAAGCGTTATATCGATGAAAATATATTTTAAACGTGAATATTTAATATCACTACATGGAAAATGGTATGTTATTTTTAAATTTTTCAACCCTCAAAAACCACCCCTATGCTCGAAATATTATTTAAAATATATTTTTTGACAACTTTATATCTTTAAAGAATGCATTTAATTATAATGAAAGATGGGTAAGTGCTCGTGGAAAACTTTTTATTATAGTCACTTTTCATCCCTTATAAAACACCCCTTCCAGAAAAAATGATAAACAGTTGCTTATTAATAGTTTGCAATGTTTTAGTTATACAATCGAACAAACTAAAAATTCCCTTATTATCTATTAAATAATTTTTCACTATCTCAATTTTTCAACTCTTAAAAACCACCCCCATTAATGTCAATTTCATACTGTTAATTGAAAAAAATCGACCAAAAAGTTATCTTATGGTTATATACATATTTAATGCTCCAAAATGAAAAATTTAAGACTTTCTTGCTAGAAAGTAGCGAGACACACAAAATTTTTATATAATTGTACTTTAAATAAATAATTATTTGATGTATGTACCTACGTTTCTATTTTCAAAAAAAAAAACAATAACAAAAATTTAATATTAAATTTAATATCGTTGAAGCATTAATGAACAAGTACTTATTCATTCCAAGTCCGAAATATACTGGCTATATACATGTATACACTAAAAGTGTGTTATACCGGAGAAACGATGCATGCATCATTCTACTAGAAAACGTGTTTTTTTTTAATAAAATATCTAATTTTTCAACCGCCAATAACACAGAAGTATTGACTTTTTGAAAAAATTTTATCCCAAACAGGCCTCCTAAAATTAGCCAATCTATCGATTTCTGTATTTATTTTGAAAAAATATTTCCCACCCCCGAGAAGGGGTGGCATCCACCTCCAGGGTGAAAGCGGCAATCGGCGCTGTCACTAATGTTAGTTGACATATTCTTTAGCTTTTTACCAAATTTTAAGTCAATCTGTTTTTATACAAAGATTATGGAGAGGTATAGCTTCAATGACTGGACTACTACTATTTTTATGATTTTTAAGGTAAAATCACTTTACAGATTAAAAGTGAAACTAAATAAATGATAGCATCACCATTATGTAATTTAACTTTCTAGAAACTATTAAAGACAAACAAACCAAAGACACTATTTGTATGAAATTAGCCTATAACTCCAGAATTATTAAATAAATCTGTCTTTTCCAAAAAAATTTCAGAAATAGAGAAGAAGACTAAGGAAACATGCTTACTATAATAACAAAACATAGATGTAAGAAAGTATATCAATTGTCGATAGTGTATGGATAATAGGTTTAAGGTGAAACTCAAAATACATATATGTTGTAAATTTTGGTGGTATAAAGGATTAGAATCTACATCATTTATTGAATTTTCCTGAAGTTTCTGTAACCAACGATTCCTTAAACTAACTGTTAATCATAGATAGCTTGCTTTACACTGTGTCTGACAAACACAAATACAAAGTCAAGTACAGCAACTAATTGTTTAAAGTTAAATAGAGAGTAAGAATAGAAAAAGTTGAATGTGGCACTCAAATAATTTCCTTTGCTCAAAAAGAGATCATCTGCTACAGCTCTCACCAAACTATACACACTTCAACAACTAGATTAAAATATCTATTATATATTTACTAGGTATATTACCCTGTAATCCTTCTGCATAACTGCCATGTATCTGAGAGTCGCCAATAGCCTCTTCTGTTGCAATATTATTTACACCATCTACAATAAACATATTTAACTTGTATTATATAGTATTATAAATATTATCCTGTAGTACTTCAACAATGCTTGCAGTAACCTGTGGATCATCGATTTTTTTAGCTACCAAATGAACATCTACAAAAGTCGTATCTACGCTTAGCAAATTGTATTACTCAACATTCAGAACTTACCCTGTAGTGGTTTAACATACCTTCCACTTATCTGTGAGTCATCTATAATTTAGTTCATAGTATGTACATTATCTAAAACGATTATGCCCAATATAAATAATTGAATAATCATATTAAAACTATTACCCTGTAGTACTTCAAATAGGCTTCCACTCATATCTTGTTCTTCCACAATCATATGTGCATCATCTACAAGACGAGCATACAGTTTAGCAAATATTACTATTATTTTAGAACTTAAAATTTAGGTGCAAAGTTGGTACAGCACCTCTTTGTAAACCTCTTCTAGTTCCAGGAACTTAGAATTTCTTTTTAAAATGTCTATCGCACGCATAATATGAATTATACACCTCACCAGGCGCTACATTGTCTAATTTCGGGTTATTAACAGCCCCAATCCACATGCTATAAATTTCCGGATCTATACAAGGAAAACGATGTCTTTTACTTGTTTTATCTGTACAGTTTAAAACACAACACGTTTTTACATGACTCATCGTCGGCTAACGATATAAATAACAAATAACTGATAAATAATTTGACAGTCAAATGAAAATAAGAAGACAATTGAAAATTTACTAGCAGTTCCATCCAACGGGTGCAATCCGTACTATATTTTTTAAAGCTTCTCAAGGTCACTAATTTCGTTTTCCATTTGTATATGTTCTTTGTAGGGAAATCTCTGTTATTCAAAGTTATGTGGTTTTGATAAAGATATGAAGGGATTGCATTGTTACTGTTTGAAAGACTGTTACAAATTTGTTTAATTCAGTAGTGAATTAAATTCTCGGGTAGACATTTTCTTGCATTCTATATACAGTAAATTTCATTGTATATTATTCGATATTTACTAATTAACCTCAGATAACGAGAGTGTTTTGTTCTATCTCTGACCATCGTTTTTTTAATTCCTAGGACTTGTATGATTCGTGGTGGTGGGATTTTAGCGTCTTGTGTTCATAACGCTTTTATATATTCTTTTTTATTTATTGAGCTTGGTTTTCTTTAGTAATTCTCATCATGTCTTCCAAACAAAGATTTGCTGATGGTAAGTTCAATTCTAAATTTTATAGATTTGGAATTAGTTCACATATAATTTTAGGAGAAAATATATTATGCTTTTACGGCCCTTTGCTTTATAAAGCTAAGTGTTTGAAATCAATTGTAACTGCAGAAAACCTGGTCAAATATTATGTTCATTATGTAGGTTGGAGTAAAAAGTAAGTGTTATCCTGGTGTACAAGTGTTATGTTTATACTATGATTTTAGCCAAGATGAGTGGGTACCGGAAACTAGAGTTCTTAAATACAGCGAGGCTAATATTGCGAAACAAGGCGAGATACAAACGGAAGTTTCTGCTGAGATTAAAGGAAAAAAAGATAAGGGTGCTACTTCATCTCCAGCAGCTACAGTTACTGGAGCTTCAGGTAGTGGAAAGAGTACACTAGCTGTTGCTGCAAGTATTGATTCTGTCCCGGAACCTACTAAAAGGAAACGTGGTCGTCCACGTCCTAATGCGGAAACTGAAGAGCAGTACTTTTTTAAAACCGACATTAAAATACAACTACCTGATGAGATTAAGACATGGCTTGTGAATGATTGGTATAAAGTTACAACCAACTCCCGAATAGTGTATCTACCAGCTAATGTTACTGTTGATGAAATACTTGATAATTATTTAATGCACAAAAAAGTTAACCATAATAATATATGTTACGGAACACTAGACGATGAGTTAATCGGAGGACTTAAAATATATTTTAATATGGTATTAGAACCACAACTCTTATATAATTCTGAATTGCCTCAGTATGAAAAACTGAAATCCGAAAATCAAGCCATGTCTTCAATTTATGGTGCCGTTCATTTGCTACGTTTGTTTAGTAAATTAGAGGTCATGCTATCATATGCTCCTTTGAACGAAAAAAGTATTCAGATGTTAAAATCAGCTGTTGAAGATTTTCTTAAGTATATAGTTCAGAATAGTTCTTTTTTTTGTTCACAGCGTTACATTGGAATAACTGATCAATATTTCGAAGTAGAGAAGGAAAAGACACCAAATTAGGCTATGGTATACATTAGTAACATTTTACATATACTTTACACTTGTTTGTCATAGCGCGTAGGTGTTTAGTGTCATTATTTTTGAATTGAACAGTTGTGGGTTTTTAACTCTCAATTGTGAATAACTTTGTATCCATCATAAGCTTTTATATTTTTAATTTTTTTACTCAATTTTTGTTTTAAATTTTGAATATGAAATGTGTTAACGCTAGGTAGAAAATTGATTCCAGTATGTGTAGATTTCTTGTTCAGCTACTAAAATTAAATTTCACTTTACCAAACTTGATTAGAATTTCAACTGAAACATTTTTTAAGAAAGCTGCAAATATTACAAGATGTAAACTCGAGTTTAAGATGATTTTTAAACAACAGTAAATGTACATTAATATGAGTGTGTTCAGTCGGAAAGGCAGTAAGGTTCTGTTGAGATATCGTAGAAATTCAATTGCTTTCCATAGCTGATTACATGCTGTTCTTTGATTCTTACAATTTGACGGTTGTTAATTTGGAAATGACAATAATTAGAATGACGCTTTCATTTTATAAGATTAGATTATTTATTTGTACGTAGCAGGTGATAGTAGTATTTTTTATACGTTTCATTTAGTATAGAGGGTGCGACAGAATGGAATACCAGATTTCAAATGTGTATTTTACACGCCAAGGTGTAGATGGATCAGGTAAAGATGTTTTAGTCACTCCTGCACATAATAGTTAACCAGAAAACACCAAGTCTTGATCAGGCGAACATCATGAGTATTATAATACTTTTTCAAAAACGCTTAATTCGTAATCGTCACATAAAGCGCATCATGAATTTTTCAAGTCAATCTTCGAAAATATTCTCTTATTACCTTTTATTGCTAATATTGTATCCATAGTTGGTGGACTATTATATTGAGGTTTTGTTCTCTTGTTTATTTTCGTTGCATGAAGACAGCCTGATGCTATCATCACTTTTCTTTACTACAACTAATGGATTTACAAAATGTGTGTCTGACCTCTCAATGATAACCTCACTTAACATTTGATCTATCTCTACTCTCACTCTATCCCTGTATGCTGCTGGAATAGGATATAACTTCCTGTTAAACGGCTCCGTGTTCACAACTTCTAATTTATGGAAATACCCTGTTGCTATTCTGGACTCTGATGCTATTAATTCGGAATGTTTCCTTAATAATGCCTTCACCCTATCTTTTATTTCTTCTGGACATTTGATCTCTTCACCTACATCCCCCTCTATATCGACTTCACCCTCAAATTCATTAATATTCAAACAATCACCTTCGATTTCGACGCTTTCTTCATTATCCCATCTAATACATTCTCTCTTTACATCTACTTTTTTTCCTTCAGCATTTATCCTTAATCCTAACTTATCAATAATGTCCATATCAAATATCATATCTATCCTTAATTCCAGTACCACTATAAATTCGTTTTCAAATCTCATCTTTCCCACTTCACATTCCAGAATTACCATTTTATTAACACTTGCAAATCTCTTGCTATTCAGCACTATCAAATTACACTTCCTAACAGGCATCATCGTCTCCATTAACCTTCCCCGTTTAACAAAATCTTCAGACACGAGCGATGCTTCTGCTCCCGTATCAATGAGTATCTTACTTCTATTATTTTCCACTTTCAATTCAATTATCGGTAATAAGTTTTTATTTAAATCGTTTTCCACTTCATGTTTTATATATTCACATTGGTGTTCGTATCTATTAATTCTTAAGGACTTACATGGTTTGTCCTCATTCAAAAATCTTGATTCGACGTAGCTGGACTTGCCTGACTTGTAATTTCTGCATAGGTGTGCTTTGTTCTCCTTGGTTGTGACGTTTGTTCTTCCCTCTGTTGTTGTTGGCGTGCATATTGATTTATGTTCCTGTCGTGGTTTGTCTGCTCCGTTTCCCTCCTTGGCGTGTTTCCTGTATTCCAATTGTCTAAAATTATTATTGTAGTTATTATTGTTTCTGTAGAAATTTCCCGTATAATTGCCATTATTTCGTAGATAATTCGATCTATTATTTTCTGTGTTCCTTTGCATTCAATTTTCCACTTATGTCTCAACTCATCACAACGTTGTAAATATTCCAGGAATATATCTCTAGCTACTATATTTTGAATTGTAATATAATGTCTGATTTCATCTCCAAAATGTCTGGCTAAGTACTTTATAATTTGTCTTTCTTCCAATGGAGGATCTAGTTGCTTTGCTATGCTAAATTTTTGTATGGCTTATAATTCTCGAGTCAATCCTAAGTTTTGCATGTATTTTTCTATAATTAAATTATCTCTTGTTTTGTATTGCTGATTGTCCTCCCAAAAGTGTCTTAATAATTTACCTTAAAATTCCTGAAATGTTTCTATTTCATTTTCTATCAAGCCAAACCAAAGTTCCGTGCCTCCTTTTAACATTGACCTAACTAAGTTTAAATTGCATCTTTCATCCTGCATATTTATACCTAAACCCGTAATCCTTTCATTCGTTTCCTTTTCACACGTTTCCTGATTGAATTTAACTTTTCAAACTGCGTCCCTAACTTTATCGATATGGTCCATAATTTTTATGACTTTATTTTGAAATTATACCTGCATTTCGGAGATCGTTTGGTTCGTTTCTTTTAAACCGTCACTCAAAATTTTTATTTGGGAATCTAACTTTTCTCCATTTTTGTTAATCTGCATTTTGACGTCTTTCATGGCTTCTTCGTTTTTGTCCATTTTTCTATTTAACGGTAATAAAATTGACATTATTTCAGATTGCTGTGGTATCTGCAGCTCTTCACTTTGATTCCTTTCTAATTCTCTCCCTTGTATTTTCGTCAGTGTATCATGTAAAATTACACTTTCTTGAGATCCTATTTCTACTCCTTCATTCCTCAATGCTTCTCTCGTTTTCCTTATTCGTTCATCCATTTTTATCTAAATCCTAAATTTTAATTAATGTGCAATTTTTGACTTTTCTAACCCTTATGATTTCTGGATTGCTATTAATCTTTTGTTTGTTCGTGCTCCTACGATTCGAATTGCTAAATTTCTTTCCTGGTATTCTCGCTCCTACAATTTTCGTATTTCTAAATTTTTTTTATTCGTTCGTGCCCCTACGATTTGAATTGCTAAATTTTATGGTATTCTCGCCCGTACGATTGGGTCGCCATATTTTTTGCCTTGAATTGCCCCACGATTGGGATTGTTATTTTTATTGCTATGAATCTTCCCTACGTTGGGTGTCCTTTTTTATTGCGGTGAATAGCCCCTAGTTGGTCGTTATATTTATTTGCTGAGAATCAACCTTTGAATAAAATATTGATATTTATGTGATTCCACCAAATTCTATGTTCCTTGAGAGTCAGCAAAAATTCTACTCTAATTACTTTTAAGTACTTTTTGAACGTTCAAAACGATCCTTCTTCTATTTTCAAATTCTCAAACGATTTTTGATAACCCTTACAAATATTTGATATAGCAAATACTAAATGTTAAAAATTGAAAAAGTCTTATACTAATAATGAATAAAATCTCTGACCTGCATTTTCCTTGCTTGTTTCGATGGTCAGCACCCTGGATTGTTACAGCTTGACTTGCTTCACTTGTTGACCAGAATGATTAATTAACTGTTGCTTGAATTTTACCTTCCGATTTTTGGAATGACTTGGAGCTTGCTTGTAGTTTAATTTGAGTATCTTGATGTTTATTATGTTTCCATGTAGGCTTATTTAGAAGTATTCTTATAATATTCTCGAAGTTAGTTTAGTGGTACATTTAGAATTACATTCAGACGGATATTTATAGGTACATTCAGAGGTTATGCTCAGAGGTACACTCAGACGGATATTTGTTTAGAGGTACAATCAGAATGTTAGAATTAAATTCAATTAATAGTTTACCTTACGTTTTAAGATCAAAACGGCTATTTCTTGTATAAATTGGTACTTTTTAATTTTCGCTAAGATTAATAAATTATTAATCTTCACTACGTTCACTTTTACGCATTATTTTACTTTCAATTGATGTGGTTGGTGGCTTGGTCAAAGAGATACTGAATGTTTATAAGGTCCCATAGTATTTATAGACTCCACCTATCAAATTCCTTATTGGTGCTCATCGTGTGTTTGTTGATCAATGCGTTGTACTTTGCACCTATCTCTGCAGAAATCGGTATTTCTAAAAATTCCTTGTTTCGATTCTTGTTCAGACGCTTGATCTCACACGTAGACGTTCAACTTCGTGCAGTATATTTCGTAGAAAGTCCAAATTTTATTGCATTTGGTCGGGTTTTTATGTTTGTGTGGACTAAAGTCCAAACTTTATCAAATCGCGGACAGCCTGTTATTTATTTTGTTTGTTACTCCAAATATGTTGGATTTATCGAAATACAATGCCTTTTGTCATGTATTCATATTTCCAATAATGACCTATTTGAACGCGTTCACTTATTTATGCGTTGATATTTTAATGATCTTATTAAATAGCTAGTATGCCAGTTTGTTTATCTTCACCGATTACGTGTTCACTTTGATGAAACTCGATGCGTTTAAAACCTTATTTTTACTCGTTTCTTTCCAATTCTGGACTTGTATATTTAACTAAAAACGTATTATGAGACGTACACATTATTATTTTTGCCAAATATTATCTAATTATTAAATAATGAGCTTCTTTCTTAAATTGGTTATGATTCATTCATATACAATGTGCTCGCTATTGACTTTATGTAAAATAGTCGATTTACTCCTATTTAATGGTGGAATTGTTTGGTTTTCTTAACGTTAATAATATTTACATTTATCCTACGATCCCTATGACTTATACCCTTAAATTACCCCTTATCATAGCATTATATATGTATCTTAAGTACAAGTTGAGATCTTTTTGTGTTGTATTCAATAAAGGTGAGGTCCTTTTTGCAAGGTGAGATTCGGTTTTGGATCTTGTATTGATATTGAAATTGTGCCATTTGGGCAGGAACACAAAAAGGAAAGGAATTTCAAATTTTAGCGTGGAGCTCATCTTTACTTAATCTGTTGAAATTTATACTACAACAGTTCATGGAAAGTATACCCAGAGGGCGCAGATGTAGAATCTCTGTATATAACAGAAATATACATTTTAGAGATAGGCAAGATCAGTGGAATCTGTCAACGTTGAATTATTGCTTATAAAATAAACACAAGACTTTCAGTATCGTATACTAGATTTCTTTTGTCAATCGTTTTTATGCTGCTTTTGTTTATAAAATTTCAGCAGATTTATGAATCATTGATTGCTTTGTATTTTTCTCTAGTGGATACCTGCCCAACAGCAGGCATATATTTTGTATCCAAAAACATTATAAATGTATATTCTGTATTTGAGCTTTAACATAATTTTTTTACTTTGTAGAGTACATTTGGCAAGCCACACATCCCAAATCCATCACATCTTTGTTGTATTGAACGAATGATGTTGCTATCTTCTTAGTCAAACTTTTTTCCTGCTTGCCGCAAAATCGTACCTGAATAAAAAATTGCAAATGATAATACCAGGAAATTTTAATTAATTAACTGTAGTCTGAATTCTAGTAAATGTCTGACTTTGTACATGTGTAGAAAGTCTGCTTAATAATATACTTGCGCCGCAAAAGATAGCAAGTCTGTTAATGAATTTGAGCTTATTGTACCATGAAAATATGATTTAAAATGCAATTAACCAGTTGATCACCTGGTCTAACATTAAATTATGGGATATAAAAGTTTATTCTAATGTATCTAACTTAACCATCTGTACTTTGAATTCTGAAGCATTCAATGCAAGTTTAGAATTAATGCTACTACCTTTTTTTTTAAATCTGTCATTGTATATGCTAGGTTAAGGTAGAGAAAGTTTTGATATTACTAAACTATTTTGAGGTGTATACAATAACAATTTATTTGTAAATCTCGGCAAACATGAAAATTTATTTATTACGATGTATTTTGAAGAAAAATTTAGTACGTAATTGTTTAATCTTGAATTTAATTCAATAAGAAATCTGTATACACCAGTAGAGGTTATAAACAAAAGAATTAAAATTAGGAAATAAATAATTTTCCGAACAGAAAAATTTCAAATTTTTGTACCCAACAGTACAGTATCTATATAATCATTTTCTTTAAACCCGTTTAAACGGTATGCAATCTATATTTTTTACAATAAAGCAGATATATACAGTGTGTCTACTTAAGTTGGCGGCATATGGAAAACTTTTTTATTTTTGGTTTTAGGAAAAAAAGTTACTCTTTATAAAAAGTTCTGCTTGTTCTGAAACCTAAAATAAAACCTTCAAATAGCTAAATTTATTAGTCATATACGAGGTTTATCAATTAATATGGATTTGGCGCAAGAGTAAAGTACCTTTATTTTTGATAATTTCAAAAATTGGTATTATAAAATGTTGTTCAGAATCAAAAACCACGTTCAAATATGCAAAATATCTATCGCTTATAAAAAAAAATTTTTAAACTTTTCTAAATTAAAAATTTATTTAAGCATACGCGTTATGTCATTTAATCTATGACTAATAAATTTAGCTATTTGAAGGTTTTATTTTAGGTTTCAGAACAAGCAGAACTTTTTATAAAGAGTGACTTTTTCTCCTAAAACTAAAAATAAAAAAGTTTTCCATATGCCGCCAACTTAAGTAGACACACTGTATATATATATATATATATATATATATTGCTGTGAAATGTACAAAGAGCCTCTCCATTAATCTTAAACTAAGGTTTTCAAATCGAGCCCCACAGATTGGGCGTCAAGAATGCTGTGAAATGTACAAAAGGCTATTAAATTAACTGGTCCGTAGACTTTCTTCTGTTAATCGCCTCGTTACTCTTTTCCGCCTCGGCTGCTCACCTAGTTAAAACTTTCATCCTCATTCATAAAAAAATTGCATTCCTTCCACAAACATCAACGTTAACTCTATTTACATCAATATTCATAATACATTAAAATTTCAAAATTAAATTTCAGCATAAATTTCAGTATCAGAAAACTTCAAGATTAAATTTATTATCATTTTAATGTGCATCCAGAATTAAAGTCCTTGTAGGATGCCTACTAATTAATATAACAATATATGCAGACCTGAGTCTGAGTACAAAGGGAGCATCTCCCACCCCTTTACGTTAATTAACCAGGTTCGTCTAATTGAGCTCTAAGACATACCCAAATTTTCATCATAATCAAGAACATAAATACTAAATACCCCTTTCTACTTAAACAAGAAAATTTCACCTTAAAATTAAAAATTTTTTTTGTTAGTACAAATTCACTACTGTCCATTTTAAGTAAATAAATTATAAAGTTATTCAACACACACCAAAACATCAAAAATCGAACAACAAAGCATAAGTTACCTGAAGGTTAATGCACTCGTGGCTCCAATGTACATCGTCCTCTGTTAATCACACCATTCCAACTGGGTTATGTTTAGGTCCTCGGATTACTGGTCGCCTTTAAAATTTTCTACACCACCATTCATCTAAAGTTGTTTCAGTGCTTTTCCGGAACTCATCTGTGTATATCTGTATCTTGTTTTGTGGATCCAGTCACGTCCACGAACCACTTAATCATTAACACCCCCGGAAAATAGCAAAGAAATTCATACTTCTTTCACGCTATACGCCAAAACTGCCTACTTTTGTGTATTCATTTGTCGTTGCAAATTTGAATAATTGGTACAGTGATACTAGACTTTATTACCTTGTATCTTCTTTTCTAAGTGCACTAAATTACTTTCATCGTAGTACGTAAAGAGCAAACTGTTTTAAAGTATTAAATAATCACCAAAATATACGAGCAAACTGTTTAAATTATTCAATCAATATCCAAAAACTAAGAGAGAGAAACTCATATTAACACGGGTATATATAATCGCTAGCCTATACGTCGCTTTTGTCCCCAAAACGGACAGTTTCTAGAATTTCGTCATTCTATGTTCCCTTTTCGTATATTGAACATTTTATTCTTAAATGAATAATATAGTGATAGTTACTATACTAATATACATGTATAGAAACAATATATCTGTGGAAATCAAATTCAGTTTTCAATTATAACATTTGTACTGTTAAATATTTATGCAATTAAACGAACCAATATTATTAATCATACTCTTAAAAGAACTATTAAACAATATGTACTAAACGTTTTGAAAACTGGCAAAGGTAATTAGTTGAAATAATCTATACTCTGTATATCTGAAATAGTAAACTTTTAGTTATTTAAAAATTGTAATCACCATAATTCTTAGCCTAAACTTAGATACGCTGTTGCTTTTGACTTACTTTACAACATTGCTTTCCAACTAAAAAAGAAGAATTAATTACCCCTTCATAAAATAATAAACGCAGTTGGATAAATTGAAATCAGCTTAACTAAATTTCTTGCTAAAAACTATTATGACATTATTAAAACTGTTTTGTGAACATATCCCATCGACATTTATACTCCAATTTATGCTCCAATTGAAATTCCTTACCTTATTAACTTCAGGGAATAATGGAAATATATTTTATTTACATAAAGTTACACATTACCACAAAATGTAACTAAATTTCCATTTTGTGTTTTCTAGGTTGCTCACAAAATACATGTAATGTTCCCCTTACTTTAATATTGGTTTGCTTTATTTGTATCGGTGACACATATCCACCTAAAACGGGTACCTACAGTTTCAATATAAAAATAAGCTCTTGAGTATTCTACTCTTTCTTTTATAACAACCCTGCAACAGAGTATTTCTAAAAGATAATCCTTATCCTTTATCAAACACGGTAGGGGATGCTTCTAACCCTTTAAATTTTTCAGAATTTAAATTTTTAAAAAGCTTTACCCTGACTTTCAGTACTTGTTCGTGAATTTGTTGGATGATTCCATCTATTCCCCATCATTGCGCCTCTATGGTGATTCCCACGTGCCGCACTCCGCTGTACATTTTCATCATTGCGTGTTTCTCGTTTTCTTAAATCGGTGATGTCCCTTAAAAGACTAATTAATTCGGAGAGCGTCTTCGTTCTAGATGGGATTAACATGCTTTCGATGTTGTACAGAAAGTGTTTCATTATTGCCTGTACGATAGTTGCTTCCGAAAACGACAGATCCAAGTATCTCGTTTTCTTAATCCAATACCATACGTGATGCTCATAGTCGCCCAGCTTCGGATTATAGATTCTAGGTTCAAACAAACTTATTCTTATTTTATTATGTACTTCTTCCAACCAGTAATTCTTTAAAAACTCCACCTTAAATTGCACATAGTTATCCCATCTATTTTTATGAATGCTAGCCCATATCTTTGCATCACCTTTTAAACACTCGACCGCTATTTTTAATTTATTTTCTTGTCTTACCCTTTCTCTTCACAATAGTCCTCCAAAGCTTTCAAAAATTTTACAGTATACTTTCCCTCACTACTTCGATTGTCAATTTCTTTTCAACTTTACCTAAATTCGCTAAGATCTGGCTGATTTGCAGTAATCCTTCTCTTATCCTATCATCAAATTGTTTAATTGGCGTTGGAGTCCTTGGAACACTTCTTTGTCATTGTTCCTTTGCTGACCTTTTAGCTTCTTAAAGTCTGCATCGACTTTGTCCTCTAGGTATTTTAACCCTTGGTACAGATCTTGTATCTGCTGGATTTCGTTTCCCTGACGTTCAATTTTTTCTTCTAGCGTCTTCTCCATTTGTTCCAGGAAGCTTAAAAGCTTTCCCGCCTGTTCGTCCTCAGTCATTTTTTTAAATTACTGTTTAATTAATCTACTAATCTCAAAATTCTTTAATTTACTAGCCCACCTACTTTTACCTAATTTTAGAGCATGAGATTCAATCGGACATACAGTTTATTCGAGCCCTACTCGTTGGACGACAATCTGTAATGTTCCCCTTAATTTAATATTGGTTTGCTTTCTTTGTATCGGTGACACATAACCACCTAACACGGGTACCTACAGTTTCAATATAAAAATAAGCTCTGGAGTCTTCTACTCTTTCTTTTATAACAACCCTGCAACAGAGTATTTCTAAAAGATAATCCTTATTCTTTATTAAACACGGTAGGGGATACGTTTAACCCCTTAAATTTTTTAGAATTTAAATTTTTAAAAAGCTTTACCCTGACTTCCAGTACTTGTTCGTGGGCCACTTACAAGCTTTTACCTAACTGTATTCAGAATTATTTCGGAACAATAACACTTTACAAGCAATTTCTTTACTCTGATGTAAAAAAACAAAATACACAACGTATCTATTTCTATGAATACCTAATTCCCTAACTAAATACTCTTAACCTAGTTATCTTATATACTACAGTCAGGTTTGTCATAAATCGCATTAAGGGTCAATTTAACACTAAAATTACTTACATTACGGGCGACGTTTTTCACCATCAGCGCTGCGTATAAGAACAGTTGGAAATTCCAGAACCTGGGTCAGCATCCTGGTTGACGTGATGGCCCCGTTGTTTGTAATATACTCATGGTATTTGTGTAGCTTATGGTCCTCGCACGAAACACTTTCACTTTCTACTCTAATAATGTGTATAGTGGCTATACCAATAACTACCCGCTAAAGGTCACACTACAGGGTTGCTTTGTCGGGCTAACGGTATTTATTTAAGTTTACAAATATTTACACTTTCAGACTTCAAACATGACGGAGTACCTGATGTTTTACAATACGTGCTCGCTCCCCCAATCTGATTTAGTGAAATCAATTTATCTGGACCGTTAATCGTGCCCACAATTTATTTAATTAGTAACACCTTGGGTTGCGGAGTTACTATATGGTTTGGAATGATAAATCACTTAAAATGGAACTGAACCGCTCTCGGTGTGGTCAACGAAATATTAATCACCATTTGTATTCTCTCGAGGATCCCCTCGAGATAAAAGCTTCTTTAACTTTAATAATCAACGATTAGCTAATAGTTTCTCACTACTCTATCTAAGACTCAAAATAATAATCAAACTGAATACACGCGGGTATTTATAAATTTGTGTTTCGTTGTTATGCTTTCTGGGGCTTTAAAATGTTCATAAAGAAATTTGGGTTCCCTTAACCCTTCAATTTCCTTTTGAAAGCACCCTTATTGATGTGTTAAGGTCCAGTTTTTCTACATAATATCTTAATATTATTTCCTTATTTACAAACTGCGTTTAAATTTGACCTACTTAAACATGCTGACAATAAATTTATAAAAATATTTATTACTATTCACTAACGTAATTTAACTCCCCCTCACTCGGACTTGTTATCAAATTATTTTAAAAATCGTGATTTACAAAACTTCTCGAATAGAATTTTGATTAGTTATTTAATTAAGCGGTAAAACCCCTATGTGTTGATAAAAAAAGATGGCGGGCTATTCCAATCTGGCGATGCCTTAGCATATTTATTGACCGTGACTATAAATCATAAGCGCCCACATTGCTGTGCGGTGCCTTTGATCGGGCCACATGTCATTATAGTATTTCCTTTTAATTTGAATTAAAAGGAGATGTTACATACAGAATACCCTCAAATTGGTATAATTAAATTTTTTTAGTTCCTACAGGATCTGGGCTGTCCACAATTTAGACTGAATCAATAATTTTAACTTCACTGCAAGACAGAATTTATTCACAACAAAATACACAAAATTATTTATTATAAAAATATTAGAATATACAGTCTTTGATATAATGAATAATAAATGTTTTACAATTTACTACGATAATTTTTAAGCCATTTAAAGTTGGTGATCTTTATATGAATTGTAGATAAAACCTTAATTTGAACCCACGTTTTGTTACAAAATAAATCTGGTTTTTCGTTAATAAGCTTTAGGCAGTCTGCTTTCTTTGGAGCTTGCTTTCTTTTAAGATGTGCCTTAAAATATGATAACTAAAAGATTTATGTTTTGTAGTCTACATTTCTCGAAAATTGTTCATAACATTTCTGGTTTCAGTAGAATCCTCGGTTTTGCTGCTTTTCAAGGCTAGATTTAAAAATAATAAATTGAACAGTTCTTATAACAGCATATTTTAGGTACCTATTTCAGCTTCAATATCTTCATCCATATAACAGCTATCTTCATCTTTTTCTGTTTCAGTTAAACTATTTCCTTCTATATCTTCTTTACTGCCACGTGTATATAGTTCCATATCGATTTCATCTAAAGTTTTTCCCACATTATCGACAGCATCCCCTGTTTCCATCATTAAAAGTAACTTCGCTATTTTAGCTGTCTGAAATACACAATGTAGTATCTTCGGGTGGAGCATTGGGGACGTGGCCGCAAATATAGCGGCCCTTATTCAAATTATAATGTCTGAAATACAGTTTGTGGCAATCTAAAAACGAATTATTGCAGTAATTGTAAAGCAATAATACAGTACTAAAAGTTAAAATAAAAAAATTTATATGCATATTATTAATTTCCAAGAATCTCGTTTTAATAATAATAATAATAATAATTCTATTTATTCAGCAACAAATACAGAGTGAAACCCCAATTACATTGTGCTGACTAATAAATAAAATCGAATAATACATTATCAAGCTTACCACATAGTATCATACCTTAATAACAAGTACAAACAGTAAGTTTAACATTAAACTGTATAGAGGAAACAACCAGAGTTTACGTGCGAAATTTATTTCATTTAGTTCAGTTTAAAGTAACAAGTATTAACATAATTTTACAATTAATGAATAAAATTTAGTTAGGTTTGTAAAGAAAATAAATTTTATTAATTTAATGGAGTTTAGTTAAACGGGTCATTACATCTAATACGCATAAAAGCATGAAAAATCAATAAATCCAAGGCGAATAGCTTTCGTTGTAACAAACAAATATATCGGTTGGGTTGAAATACCATGAAAAGAAGCTCCTAGAAATGTTATTTAAAGCGTTGGTTAATTAAACACCTGCATGTTTTCTAAATGTCAGGTTCCCCTTATTTTTATAGATAACAAGCAAGTTTCAAAGAATATTGGTTAAACGACAGTCGCAAAAACACGTATACAAGTCCACATGGAGTAAAAAGAACGCGGACAGTAATATCGATTCTCTACCACTCACACCAGGTTAGAAGGAAACATAATATGCATAAGAAAGGGACAGCGTTAATATAGGCGGGATTTTTAAGACGTCAATGCATATACTATTGGTCGATAGTTAGTTCTAGAACAGACAAACACGAGAATATTTGAAGTCGGGTTTATTGGAAAATATCGTAACGACGCGCTAAATTTCGGAGATTTCGAAAACGGTTGAAACAAAATTTTAGGAAGTGTTATTTTAAATTAGCTTTTTCACGGGAAGAGCGGCCTAGAGGTGGCATTCGGAATCATATAAATACTCGAAAAGATTTAGCATCGCTCTCTTTTAACTTCGATCTTTTAGTATTTTCACCGCTTCAGAATACGAGCTTGTAAGTATACATATTTTTAAATTAAATAGTACAGTGTTGGCCTCATAATTTGATACGCTAATAGTGTCGAGTCTAAATTTTAATTTGAGGTGCAACCTTTATCTTAAACAAGCTCGTGAAGTAATGTAAATTTAAATTTATATTAAACTAAAGTACGCAATTGTGAAAGAAGTGTAATTAATTTGGATTTGGATTTGGATGTACCGTGAAGGCAGAGCAAACAGCACAACCTAAATGGGGTTCATCTACAAATAGCTAGAAGCCGCCAGCAGAGCAGAGTGAAACAACTTAACGGCATCGTCAACGGAGTAGAGATCTTCAAGAAATTCCAGGTAACGCTTTAAAATTGTTGTTATAAACTATGAAAATTGTGTGACGTGTGAGAGTGAATTTGAAGGTATTGTGCATTATTTTGCGTATTGAAAATAATACGTATAACTAACTTTATTATGGTATTTAAATAGAAATCTAAAGGTGTATATAAAGCTTATTAACGTTCCATTAGGAATTTAAAATTTTTATTGTTACGAGTACATGGGTTTTTTTTTGTTTGTGGTAAGAGTATGCGAAGTACAAAAGCATACATTATTCATAATTAACTGGTTTATTATGAGCTCACCATACTCCAGAGTATACTACTTTAAAATAAATTATAAATAAAGAAAGAAAATAAGGTATTATTCAGGGCCCATTTACTCCGGATATATTCAATGTGTTTGATATTTTAAATTAAAATCCAGGACAGTACAAAAATAGGATTTATTGAGGTGTAACTTGATCTCTGAAAAGTGGATAATCTTGAATTTTATTTGTAAATAGTGACAAAATAAATATTGTATGATGGTTGTATTATTTGTGGTTTTATTGAGAGTGTGCGTGAACGATACAGAGTATAATAGTGAATCTAGGTATCCAAGAGGAGGCCTAACTGAGCTGGCCTGGGAACTGAAGAAGAATTAAGGTGATGAAGAGAGTAATTCTGGGTAAGAGATTAATATTTTTTTATTAAATTTTTCTATTGTGTGAAATTTATTTTCGATTTTGGAAAATATATAAAATCCTTGAATGTTTTTTTACTCTGTCGAGTTATTCATAAGGGATCCACGGCAATATATATATATATATATATATATATATATATATATATATATATATATAAACTTTATTTTAATATCTTGACCATCTGTATTAGATATAATATTGAAATTTCTTGGACGTTGGTCAATGTATACCTATAGTTATTTCTAAGAGTAGGTAGAATAACTATAACAATTTGTAGTTGCGTTTATTATTTTGACGCGTTTTGGTCTTCAGGACCATTATCAATTACGTTCTACAAAATATTACCTATAGAATATGAAAAATATTTTTAATAATTACATACCTAAAACTTAATTGTAGATTGCGTATTTAAACTAAAGTAAAACATTTAAACATTTGTCACAATTATAAAATTCTCCGATAATTATTATTTCATAAAGATAAAATTAAAATGATGTTTTTCGTTTAAAAATACAAGAACGAAGAACACTTTAAAAAGTATACGAATGTAGTAATATTAATTATTTAGTCTGAACTGTTAAACAATATAAAATGTAGTGTGTGGTGATAAGTAAAGCCTGTTTAGTAGTGGTGGTGTATGTATGAAATATGTGCAATAGGATATTTATAACAAAGTGCAACTATGCTATTAAATTTTGGTAGAACTGTGTGAAATTTTCTTGATCGTTTTTTGAATTTATTGCTTGTGTATTTTTTTGGATTTGGATAATTTCTAAAAATCTTTCTTTACTGTCTTTTATTTCAGTACCTAAAATTTCTACATTATCAAAATCAAATGTGTGTAAATTTTCTAAGGCATGAGCCGCAAGAGCGGTGCATTTTTTGTTGTTAGTTTTTATAGAATATTTATGCTCATATATTCGTTTATGGAGGTATTGCTTGGAATTTCCGATATACACGCCGGGACAATTGCTACAATTTATTTTGTATATGGTGTGTGTTTTGTACTTTTGCTCTATTTCTGGTCTTAATTTTGTAAAAAAGGTTTTTGTAAAATTGTTTGGTTTATGCACAACTTGAATATTATGATTTTGTAAACATTTTTTTAGTTTTTCGGATAGTCCCGGGGTGTAATCGATACTAATCCTGTTGTCTATTACGTTTGATTTTTTATTATCGTAGTTGTTAAATATTTTGCGTATTTTTGTTTTTATAACTGGTTCGTAGAAGCTTTTTGGGTAGTCGTTATTCTTTAAAATATTTTTAACTTTTTTAAGATTTTTTGGTTTATGTTTATTATGTGAAAAATGCATTGCTCGGTCGACAAGGTTGTTAATCATATCCTTCTTTGATTTGTTAATTACTTACAATGATAAAGGAGAAACGACTACCAACTGGTTCAACAAAACAACCTGGAGTGGTAGATATCTTAATTACAAATCTAACACCCCTGTGAGGTATAAGAAAAATATGATTAACATGTTCATACACTTGGCCTAAAAGAATTCGTTCAAATACTTTAGCGAAAACAGAGATACATGCTATTGGTCTATAATTCATAATATTATCCTTGTTACCATTTTTGAATATTGGAAATATAATAGCTTGCTTCCATTTATTAGGAAACATTAATATTCTAATGACTAAATTAAATATATGAGTGAGCGGCTGAATTAAAAAATTTTACTATAAATTTATTCCAGACTTTTTACCCGATTTAAAAAATTTTATTTTAAACATTACATTTTTACATGAAATTCTTTGTTTGTGACATAAAATGAAGATAGTACAGAATTAGTTTTTAAATTGTATTCATAATTATGAAAAATTTGTTCATGGGTTTAATGATCGTGCAATTAAGGATCAAAGAAGATCATCATAAACTTCATCTCTATTCAAAAAGTGTAAAATTGCTAAAAATAGCACATAATAACTATTTATTGGACATTAGCCATACAGCGCATGAGTTGCATAAAAAAAATTAACAATACAATGCAAACTGATTTTTTAAATTAATATATTAACACAAGTGCACTACACCAGAAATTCTTAATTACTATTCAGAAATCTAATATGAGATATTAAGTATTAATAATATTATGCAGCCTAGTTGGCCTGGAACCAATAGAACGTTTGATATTACTATAATGAATAGCCTAGTAGAAACATCTTGTTTGTGATAAAAGCTAATTTATGATTTTTTAATAAAACTGTAAAGTAAAAAATGTTGATATTTTTAAGATGTGATTTAACTTCATTATAATTTTTTCAAGGGATTACAACAAATATTCTAACAAAATATAGTACCTATAAAACTCATCGTGAATTTTCTTTGTATGGCCCATAAATCCAGCAACTAAATTCAAAATTTGTAATACAGTTGCTATTTGTTTTCGTAAACGTGATAAGGTTAGAACAATAGAATTTTTAGCACCACATTCCATGGCAAATTTTTGCAATATTTTTGAACCATCTGCCCATTTTGAAGTACTTCCCGTTAGAGCAAATAAAAATCGATTTTCTTTTGGTACAGTCTGCGATTTTTCTAATTAAAGAATCATATCCACGTATCGTTGCAGATTTTGTGAAAACAATATTGGTACAGGTTTACTTCTTTTACCAACAGTTATTCTTTTAAAATGTTTCGGCAGAGCAACTTCCTCTTCACTAAGAGCTACTACACATTCTTCTTGATTTGTATCTTTTAAATGACAATTATAAGCTTCCACTTTAGTGTACTGCAAATCACCCACTCTTTTTCTATTCAACACAATAGTCAATACAAGAGAAGTTTCAGTCAGTTTCTTAAATGACACTAGGTTATTAACATCGTGGTTTAAATCGTACATACATGCTTCAGCAATTTTAACAGTGTAATTTTTGAATAGAATAATATCTTCAGTTATGGGTAATGTTTGTGGCTTAGCACTATATTTATCGTTGAGATCCTTAAGTGCAAGAGATCCCATAGCAAATTTCCAGTTAGAACCTACTAAACTAGCAAATTTTTTAATATTTTTTAGTGACTGTTCATAATTAGTGACTGGTAAAGTTGGCTCTTTTCTTAGAATTAATGATTTTGCAGCAGCACATACTGCTAACAAAGATGTTCTCATATGCAATGCTAACGAAGGTGCTGCAAATGTTTGTGTCACATCGTCATAACCAGAAATTATTCGAGTAGCCATCACTATTTTATTGTAATGGTCAGGATTTAAAGCTTCTAGCATGGTGTTTATTCCATAACTATCTTGTAATGGTACTAAAAGTCTACCCAATTCACATATCTTATTTGACACTGCATTTTTTATATTTTGTCTTCTGTGTTTCCTTAAATAATCTTCTGCATACTGACAAATTACTACGTCATTCTTACCAAGGAACGAAATCCTATCAGCTTGCATTGTATGAAACACTTCAAATTTTAACCTAATTTTGTCAAGGAACTGTTGTCTTGCTTCTGTAAAGGCTATCATAGTCTGACCTTCACTTGCATATTTTATACCAGACTTTTTTTCGTTGTTATAAAAGGTTTTGCCATGGCGTTGTACAAACCTTTGCAATATTTACAAGACAAATAAACATTGAATGCAGTATTATTTGTAGTCGTCGGCGTGGATCGTTGTACAGGTCTAATTATATTCTTCTCATGTAAAATAGAAAAATTTCCTTGTTTCCTTAAGAGATCAAACATATGTTTTTGGTCACGGTTTCCTTTTTTTTAATGCTGCAACTTTCCCAACACTATCATCATTCTTGTTTCCTTAGAAGGTGCCTGGAGAAATTTGTGACATCTTTATTGCAATATAAGCAGCAATCCTTTTTATTCCACATTCTTTCTTTCCGCAAGCTGCACTCTACCAATTTCCCTTTTGAAAGACCACTTATGCACTTCATTGTTTTCATTTTTGAAACCCTGTCTTAAGCAATTAAAATAACGTTATAGATAAGCTGCGTTTCTTTCTTGCTCAAAAATATTCAAAATCTAAGCAACCATACAACTTTTTCATACGTTTCTGCTGTTGTTTACATCATCTTTTGTAAATTGCGCTAGATAGGTTTTGGGCCTTTGGGAGCTTCTTTTTAAAAAGTTTTGTCACCAAAAACACTTCTATCACATTTATTTTTAATTGTATAATTACAAAAATGACATTTCTGTTACAACAACTGAGACGTTTATATTCATTAAACATTAAGTAATTGAAATTGACAAAAATACTTGAAGTTAATAAATCAATAATTAATAATTAAAAATTACAGTGAGCTTAAACTACCAACAATGTTAAAGTTACGAAGTTCGAAGACTGACTTGTGATCAGGGGCTCCTCCCGGTTTATATGTAATTCCTGCTCTCACATCTTCTTATGGGAATGTGCAGACCTCACCGTCTGCTACTTTTTGATAAATATACAATTTCTGATTCTAAGTAATTTTAATTAAGGCTGCTTTATTGCAGTTCATTGTTTCTTCACCTGCAGTATCAAGTTGCGTCTGGAAAGCAAAGTAGTTGCTTCCTTTCTTATTTCTGATATGAACTCTGATTAACCTTTAATTGTAACCTTCATTTAATACAATGTGACATTCTATTTTTAAGACATAAATACGTTTAATTTTATATACATTTTAATATGAGGGATATGCAACTCCTCCTGACTTAGATGAAAATTAAGGGTTGTACTTAATTTTTAAAACTCATTAAATTTTAAAACACTAAAGTTTTATTTGTGGTTTCTTTGCTCACTTTTGTTTCTTTGATCTTATATCTAATATACATTTTGTACAATAAGTATACAGCTAATAAATATAATACAATAATCAATAAAATTGTCCAAGCACTGATATTGTCATAGTGTAATTTTGGCACCTTTAACTCGTTTAAATATTTTTTATAATTGTCCATTAATTTCACTGCGTGGTTGAGATCGTCGAGGTCTAGGTGTTCTACTTGCATTGGCTTCTGGATAGTTCCGCTGTCTTCAGTTTGAACCTTGAATTGTAGTTCGGGTAGATTTGCAAATTTCTTCGTCACTGCCGGGTTTTGATATACTCTAATAATTTCACTTTTTAATTTTAAATAACAATCTTTGTTTATGGTGATCACTTTGCTTCTAATTAGAGTTAAACTGTTTTCGTCTTTGTTGCAATTGGGGGTTGCTATCACTTCTTGAGGAAATACAGCAATCCATTTGTTGTCTGTAACTTTCTGAATTTTCATGTCCGTAATTTGTACTGATTTTGACACACAATTTTCATAATGATTAGAAAATCGTAATAATCGCACTTCACAAGGGCTATCTGTTTGAATAGCCGTTGTTGTTAATGATTGACATAAGTATTGGCCACTCTTTTGCATTTTTCATTTGTGAATCCATACCTAAGTCCATTTAGGGCAAGGAACTTGGTCTTAGGGATAATGACTTGATATTTACTATTAAATTTCATAGGGACAGTAAATAAATGATAATAATTGTAAGGGTAAATTTTTACAATTGAAATTTCTATTAAAAATGTAATTTCATGATTCTTTACATAGCCTTTTACTATGGCTATTTTTTCAAATACAAGTATGTTAGATTCTGTTACTTTAAAAGGTAATTTACTATGAGTCGTAAATGATTTGACTCTTAATAATTCGTTTAGTAAATCAAGCGGTTCGATAATACTAGCATGTAAAGCATTTAATTTAGCAAATGTTACAGCATTTTCTAATGTAGCTAAGATTTGTTGAATTACAGTGAGGGTTGCTATCATATGATTAAATATCGTGTTAAATCTTATTAAATCTCGTATACCTATGTTGCGGTTTGCATGCGGTTTTCAAGAGTTAGTATTCTATTTGTTATACTGTCCTGCTTCTTTATTAATTTTTGGAGTGTATCGAAATGAATAGGTTAGCACTAGACATAGTAGGGATTAGCGAAGTTCGCTGGCCAGAGGCGGGGGATTTTTGGAGTGGAGACTTTAGGGTAATTCATACAGGAGCAGAGAAAGGAAATTTGGGTGTGGGGATAGTTATGCGGAAAAAGATAGGATACTGTGTAGAAAATTACTTACAAAAGAACGAAAGAGTACTCATGGTTAGATTAGAATCTAAACCGGTAAACACAGTAATAATACAAGTATACATGCCCACCTCTAGCTATAGTGATAAAGAGGTAGAAGCCATCTACAAAGATATCGAAGACACATTAAGATATGTAAAAGGACATGAAAATTTAATAATTACAGGGGATTTTAATGCAACAATTTAATCATCGCAAACACATTATTTCAACATCATGCTAGAAGACGATATACTTGGAAGATGCCAGGAGATATAGGAAGATATCAAATAGATTACATTCTTGTTAGACAACGGTTTAGGAATCAAGTAAAAGACTGTAGAAGCTACCCAGAAGCAGATATAGATACTGACCACAACATCGTAATTATGAAGGCTGCACTTAAATTTAAGAATGTGAAAAAAAGAAATGGCAAAAGGCAATTGGACTTAGAGAAACTAAAAGATAAAGATATTCAAGAAAGATTCGAAAAAAAGTCAAATGAATTGCTCAAAGATATCGGGAAAATATCTGATACTAAGGAAGTAGAAACAGAATGGAATAACATTAAATCCAGCTTAGAAATGGCGGCCAGAGATATTCTGGGGTATACACAAAAAGAAAATAAGAAACCATGGATAACAAAGGATATCCTGAATTTAATAGAAGAAATACAAAAATAAATCAGACGAAACAGGAAAACAGAGATACAAAGCTATAAAATGGGAAATTATTCAAAAATGCAGGAAAGCTAAAGAACAATGGATTGATGAAAAGTGCAAAGAGGTACAAACGAAGATGGAAATAGGAAAGACAGACGAAGCATACAAATTAATTAGAATGAATTTTAGGGACATAAAACCGTATAGTAAAAATATAAGGGACGCACAAGGAAACGTCATCATAGAAAACGTAGAGAAAGTGGGTAGATGGCAAGAATATATAGGGAATTTATATGCAGGAGAGGAACTAACTGCATTAGAACAGGAATCAGACATTGAAAATGATGACTTGGGATATCCTATACTTAGAGATGAGTTTGAATTAGCATTAAAGAGTCTGAAAAATGGTAAGGTGCAAGCAGAAACTCTAAAAGCCGCTGGACAAGCAGTAACAGAACGTCTCTTCCAACTTGTAAGCTATATGTATGAGACAGCCGAGATACCCAAAGATTTCAAACGTAGCATCATAGTAACTATACCAAAAAAGAAAGGTGCGGATAGATGTGAAAATTTTCGAACAATAAGTTTGACAGCACACGTGTCAAAAATATTAACTAGAATTGTGCAAAGACGAATGGAAAAACGGGCGGAAGAAATACTAGGAGAAGACCAATTTGGGTTTAGGCGAAACAGGGGAACATGGGAGGCTATTTTAGCTCTAAGAGTGATAATGGAGAAAACAATAGAAAAAGGGGAAAGCATGTATATAGGGTTTGTAGATCTGGAAAAAGCATTCGACAATGTAAAATGGAAAAAAATGTTTGAAATACTCAAAAAGATTGGAATGAGTTATAGGGATAGACGAATAGTACATAGCTTATACAAAGAGCAAACAGCAGTAATAGAATTAGAGCAGGAACGTAGAAGTAAACATTAGGAAAGGGTGAGACAGGGATGTGCCCTATCCCCATTGATTTTTAACTTGTACATAGAAGACGCAATGAATACTGTCCAATGCAGGAAGACATTTGGAATTACTATGCAAGGACAAAAAATTGATATGCTTAGATTTGCAGATGATATAGTGGTATTAGCGTCTAGCAAAGAAGAGTTAGAAGCTACTCTTAATGAAATGGAAACGGTTCTAACAGAGAGATACGGTATGAAAATTAATAAAACTAAAACTAAAGTTCTAGTTTGCAAAGGTGGGGAAAATAAATCAAAAACAAGAATACAAGTATGTAACACGAACTTACAAGAGGTTAAGGATTTCTGCTACCTAGGAAGCCAAATAACGCAAGATGGGAAAAGCAGAAAAGATATAAAACAAAGATTAGCACAAGGTCGTGCTACATTTAACAAGAAAAAGCAACTACTGTGCTCAAAGACCACAAACATAGAAACAAGGAAAAGATTGCTTAAAACATATGTGTGGAGCACAGCACTGTACGGATGTGAAGCCTGGACAGTAGGAGAAGCGGACAAGAAAAAGGTAGAAGCCTTTGAAATGTGGTGCTACAGACGTATGATGAAGATATCATGGGCAGACAAAGTTAAGAACGAAGAGGTACTAAAAATGGTAGCGGAAGAAAGAAATATGTGGAAAACAGTAAAAAATAGGAGAGATAGGATGATAGGCCACATACTACGGCATGAGGGAATAGTGCGGAATATATTAGAAGCAGAGATCGGAAAAAAGAGAAGAAGAGGCAGACCTAGGTTAGACTACTGCACACAGATAGTAATAGATGTAGGCTGTAGGGGTTTCAGGGAGATGTGTAGGCTAGCACAGAATAGAAATCAATGGAGGTACGCATCCAACCAATCCCAAGATGGATAAACTAATGACGAAAAAAAAATAACTGTGCTTAAACATGATGATTATTATAAGTATCTACAAGAATTGGTTGGGCAATATTCTCGAATAATGTTAAGTGTGAAAGGATTTACTGGAAAACCATTATTTCGGCAAATATCTAAGTGTTGGGGGATCTTGGTAGCCACAGGTTGCTTAACCCCTTCACTGAATCTCTGTGAAATAGGGCATAAAATTAGAAAATAATAGAAAGGGAACGAGCTGTATACACATGCTGGGTGAGAATTTCAGGGAACTATGTAGGCTAGCTCAGAATATAAATAATTGCAGGTACGTGTCCAACCAGGAAAACCATTAATTCCGCAAACGTCTAAGTGTTGGGGAATCTTGGTAGCCACAGGTTGCTTAACCCCCTTCACCGAATCTCGGTGAAATAGGACATAAAATTAGAAAACAATAGAAGGGGAACGAGCTGTATACACATGCTGTGTGAGAATTTCAGGGAACTATGTAGGCTAGCTCAGAATATAAATAAGTGCAGGTACGTGTCCAACCAGTTTTAAGACGGAAAACCTAATGATGAAAAAATAAGCGCAGATAAATCTGATGATTAGTATAAACAACTAGTTGTTGGTTGCGAAATATCTGCAACTAATGTTGACTGTGCGAAAAGATATATTGGAAAATATATTAAATCGGTAAATGGTTAAGTGTTGGAGAACTTGGCAGCCACAGGCTGCTTACCTCCCGTCACAACCACTGAAGGTAGGAAAATAGGGTATATAACTGTAAAACAATAGATGGTGACTGAACTGCATCTAACAAGAAAGAATAGCACCTATGAGAAAAGACAACAAACATAGAACAAGAAGAAAATTGTTGAAAGCATATGTGTGGAGCACAGCACAGTATGCCTATGTAATACGGGCAGTCTGAAACGCAGACAGAAAAACGGTAGCAGCCTTTTGAAATGCTGTGCTTCAGATGTACGAGGACGATAGCATGGACAAACAAAGATAATAACAAATAGGTTATAGAAATAGTAGGGGAACAAGGATATTTGGGGAAAAAGAGAAATAGAAGGGCGGAATACGTTCTAAAGCATTTTGGGGAATAGTATGGGATATATTACAAGCAGAGATAGGAAAAATGAGGTAGATGTAGACCTAGATCAGATAGTGATAGATGCAGACTGTGCAAATTTCAGGGAAATCTGTAGGTTAGTTTAGAATAGAAAACAATGATGGTACGCGTCTAACCAGTTCCAGGACTGAAGACCTAATGATGATGATGAGTGTATCGTTGATTTTTTTAATCTGTCATAATTGTCTCCAATTATATAAAATTCTCAAATTAATTCAGTTAAATCAAGTTTCTGTGCGAAAGTTCAATAGTCTACTGTGTTTAGCATACTTCTCAATTTTACTGGTAGTATACCGAGGTTGTTTGTTATATCTTCTATAACTATTTCGTTGTCGTTCGTACCTGGGTGGAAGTTGACCATAAGGGCGATGGCTGTCCATCTGAAATTACAGGGCGTCTTAAATTCTTTAAATGAATGTATCTTATGGTTTTTCCTTTGTCTACTATGGCTACATTTTTGTCTGAAATCTTTTTGATTTTAATCGGGCCTAAATTTCTAGAAGCCATTTTATGTCATTTACTTTTAAAGTTTCTTTCATCAACGGTCTGTCATACTGCGAATCTATTTATTATGGTTTTTTCATTGTGGGTTTTTGTAATACGTTCCTTATCGTTGTCTAATTTATTTTTGACGTTATTGTAAGTGATTTTTAGTTTTTCTTTGTGATCTTTGGCGTACTGTTGATATACTTCTTTATTATAGTGTATATCATAAGAGTTACGAGACTCTGAGTGTCCTAATGTTAATTCGAGGTATGTAAAGTTAGTTAAAGAATGAATTGTATTGTTAGAAGCAATTAGGGCATATGCCATTAAATTGGTGATGGGTTCTTTCTTGTATGTTAATCTTAAAAGTTTGATCTGTTCTAATAAGGTTAAATGTAATCATTCAATTAATCTTGATTTCGGGTGATTTTCTGTAATAAAATGAATAATTATTTCATGAAGTTCTAGGGTATTTTGTAGAATCTCGATTCTAAATTCACTTCCATTACCTAAAGTTATTGATTCAAGTGTACCTATTTTTCGAAGTAATGAGTATCGCTTGTCCCACTTTTCTGAATGCGTCTACGATTGATAAAAAGTTCTGAGCTTCTATTACCAAAGTGTTTGCATGTAATTTTTGAAAAAGTTTGCTGGGTGTTTTAATTAACATTAAGGGTACCTTTGGTGACGATCTGTCATATTTTGCTCTGTCACACAGCTCACATTGATTAATAAAATCTGTAGTTAGTTCTTTCATGTCTTTAAAATAATATCTCCTTATGAGTTGTTTTAGGGTTTCGTTTATTCCTCGATGATTTGTTTTACCTTCGTGTTGGTTGTAGATTACATCATTTATTTCATCTGGGTCACCTAAAGTTATTAGTTTTCGTGTGCATCTGATAATTTCTGGTCCTGAATTATTAAACAATCGAATATATAGTTCTGAAAATCTTTGGTACACGTGTTCTGTTATGAAATCAAAGTAAAAACATTTTTTTCTGGGGTATACTCTTTTAAAATTTTAATTATTTGCTCCTCGTTGTCATCTTTTGTTATTTGGATTTGATATATCTTCTTATTGTCTGTTTTTGCATATTTTACCGGGTCGGGGTTGGTTAAAACTTCGGTAATTATAAATTGATTTAGTTTCGGATCTATCACTTCGTTTAGATATCAAAGTTTTGATTTACATTCTGCTTCTTCTTAATAATTCATCAACAGGGTGACAACGGCACAAAATTAGGCATTTTGGGGTTTTCTGAGGTGAGAAATTCAAATTCGTTCTTAGTTTATATACCATTTGTAGAGGGCGGCCATTTATGGTACATTAAATTTCTTTATAATGACCAAACTTTTTTGTGTCACGGTATCCTTGTGAATGCCTTTATGAGTGACCATTTTCCAGATATCTTCGTATCAATTATTCAGTATACCTTTTTAAATTCCTGAAACTAAGTTTTTTTAAGCAGGACGTGCACGAAGAATATTCAAATATCTTTCTCCATTTAATGATTTGTCATACATAAATGGTTTAATTAAATGGTCATTTAATATATCCCTACATTTGATTTTCCACTGCTCCATCCGAAGGTACCACATTGGTCTGGAAATTTTGAATTTTGCCCAATCCTTGCTATTCCAAGCAAGATAGGGATCTTTAACATACATGACAACATACACACGTGATCTACATTTTACCTCTCATGCGAACGTTTTTTAACCGGTCCATGTCGCGATTCGAACATGAGATCTTGGGCTTAGTAGTCACGTGCGAACCAACTAAACCTGGAAACACCCTTTTAATATAATCATCCAAACATTTATACCAAAACGTTTGTGTGGTCTTCTTTCCCGAATTTGTCTCGGATTTTCTACTGCCCAGTAATGTTCAATAGTACTATTAAAAATTCCAGTGTTTGTAAATTTAGATTCAACAAACCAAACAATTTTCTTTAAAAAATCGCTATCATTAATTTAGCATTCCTAACAGCCAATTGCAGTATTTAAGTGGCCTGATACTATCTCCTGGTTATAGTGTATGATTTACATCAACCTTGTATGATTTATACTTGGATGTATAGTTTCCAAACTTGTGTCTGCAGTAAGTGTAATTCAGCAGCTACTTTACGTGTGGATGTTGAAGGATTATCATTTATCTAAACAACAAAATTGTTAGCTACATTAGTTAAGTTATAAACAGTATTTTAACTTTATGGTTTACCATTTGCAAAATATCATGTTGGTGATTATTCAAATTTCTGTTGCCATAAGCATTGCGTGGTCTTTGGCAAGGTATTTGGCTAAGTTCTTATCAAGTTTCAGAAACATATTATGATCCGTGGTTGTTGTCATTCTGGATACAATCTTAAATACAGTTTGCCACTTATCGTTGAATTTCGATGAGCAGAATAAAAGCATACATTATAATGTAAATAAGGGCCGCTATACTTGTGGCCATGTCCTCGATGCTCCATTCGAAGGTACTACATTGGGTTTAAACGCAAAAATATAAACGTGCTTCAAATTAAATCTGACTTCAAAATTAATCCATCCTAATTAAAAAATCTAACAACCTGCAACAAAACTAAAAATAGGGTTTGAATAAAGGTATCCCTAGCGTTGATTTTGGAGTGTGTCCAATCAACAAGACACACGCGCGAAAGTGAAAGAGGCGGGATCCGTAATACCAGATAGCATTCGCCAAATATTTTAATAGTGAATCCAGCTATTTTGCCTGCTCTATATATTTACAAATTCGTCCTCCCTGATCTAATGCGAGTACACCCACCACAATTTTGTTCTTACCTTGTATATAAATTTCTCCAGCATCCGAAGATCTGATCGTCTGCCTACATCTAGTTTTTCTTACTACTAAGGGGAGTTGAATATGCACTGTTAAAGTCCTGGTGGGTATGCACTAAACGTTCTGGGGAGGTTCACAATCACTATCACTTTAAAAGTCCTGGGGGGGAGGGCGGTTTCACTCTATTTTATTTTCTTTATTTATGTACTGTAGTTTGTTATTATTTACTTGCTTTGATTTATTCCCGATATTCTACGCGTAGAAGGTGGGACAGTGATTGTTTTAGTGGTGTAGGGGTTCATCGTGCATATTAGACTTTTGAGATTTTTTTTATTATTATTATCCGCTAGATTAAAATTCAACTCAAGTTTATTTTCGCGCCAAGTTCGTCATCGCCTAATAATCGTCCTGCTATTTCCTTAAGCCCTATTATTTGCTTCAAGTCTAACTACCCTATCTGCAAATTCTTTAAGCGAGACCCATAACGTATTCTGGTTCACGACTTCCTGGACCTTCTCCAAGTTCCTAGGCCAACTTAGGCCTTCGATAGCCAACTTTCTGTCAGCTACTATTAGAAGTTTCGATGGGGCAATCTAAGAGCACATGTAAAGCACTCTCCGATCCCCCGCCGCACTCACAACCGTTGTCATTACCAAGCCCAAACCTTTTCAAATATGCCTTCAACGCCCCATGACGTGTAACGAGCTGCACCATTTTATGATTGAATTTAACCTCGATTCTGTCCCTCCCACTGACTAATCGATCTTTCTCGCAGCTTCCTCTTGATTAACAACGTCGGTATTAATTAATATGATGAACGAAACTCCCCCATGGTGGCCTCCTTAGCCAATTCGTTGACCCTTTCGTTCCCCTTGTTTCCCTGGTAAGACCTGACCCAAAAGAACTCTAAATTCCGAAAACCTAGCGATATACGCACTATTTTCCAGACATTACCCTGAAGATCGGTCGAAGTGTGCATGTTAGAAGGGCTACTAAGGCGGATTTACTATCGCTAATGATAGAGTACCCACTCGTGCCGGAGTGGTTGACGACATACTCTACTCTATTCTCTACTCTAATACTCATTGAATTGCAGCGTGAAGTGTTCGAAGTCGTGTGGGTACTTAAAATTTAGTTGAGCTTAGTAGAGTTAGTGACAACAAAAGAGATTTTTGGTCAGGAGAATTTAGACTCGGTTATTTGACGACACAGATGCGGGTTATGTATTAAAAATTTGTGTGCTTAACGTATAAAAACTATATTGTAATTTTAAAAATTGTTGGTATTTGTTGATTTGCTTTTTTGAAATTTTAATAACACTTTAGTACCGTATTGTACTTCATTTCCTTATAAATGGGAATCATGTAAACATGTTGGCGTTCTTTAACAACCATCAGGTTGCTAATATCTATGTAGAGTCAGGTAGATAAGAAAAGGATTGAAGAGTATAGGAAGACCTAGACCAAGCTACATTAGACAAATTATTAGAAATTTAGGCTGTGAAGGGTATGTAGAACTTTTTAGATTAGCACAGAATAGAAAAGAAGTTAGAGCTGCGTCAAACCGACTTAAGTAAGGTCGAAAACAAAATGATGATGATAAATTCAGCACAATCAAATTTCAAAATTGCCAAGAGAGTGACAACTGTTGCAAATATACCATGGTCAAAGAACATTGAAGATGTTCGACATTTTATTGAATGGTTACTTATTATACACGTTTTATACCAAATCTTTCAACGTTAACAGCACCATTGCGTGCTATGTTATGCAAACATAAAAAATTTAGTTGGACAACGGCATGTAAATCGGCATTTGTTCGTCTTAAAAACGAAATAACCAGTGATAAAATTTTAATACTGTACGATCCCAATCTGCCCATAATTGTAACATGTGATGCCAGTCCTGTAGGAGTAACCGCAGTAATGAGTCACTTAGTAAATAGTGAAGAAAAACCTATTACATATGCATCAAGATCTCTAATAAGTTCTGAGAAAAATTACAGTCAATTGGACAGAGAAGCTTTAGCTATTATATTTGGTGTTAATCATTTTTTCTACTACCTTTATGGACTCCACTTTACACTTGAAACCGATAATGAACCACTTATGCGGATTTTCCACCAGAAAAGGCAATTACCGTCGATGACTTCAAGCCGCCATCCCAGATATGCTTCTTTTCTATCAGGATTTAATTATTCTGTAAAATTCAAAAAATGGGAGACAAACACAAATGTTGACTGCCTATATAGGGCACCTAAACAACAATCATTTACTACTCCAGACATGTCATTTGGTTTGGAAAATCGCATATTATGTATGGAATCCATTTTTCAAATATCATCAGAAACACTGTGTGCAAAGTTTATTACTAAAGAAACTGGAACCATTTAAAACCTTTGTCAAATTAAAAATCAACTTCAAAATTAAACTATAGATTCAGAATTCACACTGGATGAAGGGATTCTTTTTAAAAATACTCGAGTTATCATTCTTAAGAATCTTCACTACCTGGTATTACTAGAATTGTATGCTACCCATGTTCGAATAACAAAAATGAAACAACTTTTTCGACCATATGTGTATTGGAAGGGAATTGATAAGGATATTGAAGGAAGAAGTAGTAAAATCCTGTAGACAAGTGCGCCTTAATTAAACATAATGCGACAAAAGTTCCACTCCATCCTTGGGATGAACCTGCATCTAACTGGGAATGTGTACACATCGTTTATGTAGGTCCGTATAATGAGTACTATCTTTTAGTATGCATCGACGCAAAATCTAAATGGGTTAAATGTAAAATTTTAAACTGCTCCAACAACAGCAACTACAATCGTTTTGCTTAGTGATATCTTTTCAACGCACAGATTTCTTCAGGTTCTAGTTTCTAACAGCGCTTCTATATTTACAAGCACTGAATTCAAAGATTATTGTGTTGGAAATGGAATATTTCAAAAATTGGTTGTCCCTGGACATCTGGCGACGAACAGTCGAGCAGAACGCTCAGTACAAACTCTAAAAGAGCGGGTAAAAGCTTTGGAGGAGGACCCAAGGCAGTTCCGCATCAAAGTGCAAGAAATTCTATTCCGGTATTGTTACACACCTTTAGCTTGTGGAACATCTTCAGAAGAGTTATATTTACAAAGACAAATAAGCTTTAAATTAGACGCCGCCCGACCTCAAGAAATACATGTTGTTATTTGGTACAGTTACTAAAAAATTGGGTGTTTTATACTACCTCGTTTGGTTGGACTCTGAACATGTGGTAAAACGACATATTGATCAGCTAAGATGGACAATAGTTGACTTAATCACCCAAGCAAAGTACGATACCATCATTGAAAATGTAACTATGAAGGCGATATAGATATATGTCTATATGCGCTTAACAAAATAAACAGAAAATTCTCAACCAGAATGTTAGGTACGAGGCATCACACAACCAACTTCGACTCGTCTCGGGGTCATGGCCAGCTGTAGTCCGGCATGGTGTAGTCACTAACAGCCACAACCAAAACTATCGAACATTAACGCAATCACCATATCTAATCCAGTAACTAAGTAGGTAAGAACAGTTGTACATCAGAATGTCACAATGAACCGGGGCATAAATAGTAATCTAGGGTGTAACTGGCGTCTAGGATAAACAATTATATTAGGTGCTATACAGGAAAGGAATTTTCCTGTACAATTGCTCACGGATTTCACCGAGCCTCGCAATTTCCATAATACACAAAAGGGTTAAGTAAAAAGTAAGAACCCTTTAATTCAAACAGAACGTCAGAAAATTGTAACAAAACCTAAAATAACTGTCATGCATTTAGAATAGGTGAAAACTATAGTTACATACAGCGTAAACAAAAAAGAACAATAGCTCGTGCGTATAATCAGATCAAGGTAAGGAATTGAACTTAACAGCGTGGGTTACTTTATTACAACGGCAGAAGAAACACACAAAACGAGATGGAAATTCATTGGAAAAGCATTTATAACTAATGAGAAGTCAAGGTCAAATGATGCGAAACTACTAAAAGCAACACCACGTTCATGCAGCCAAAGCGTGTTTTTATTGTCCTCCAGCTGTAGATTGTTGTGTTACAGTTCCATATACCGGAAAGGAAACGAAATTATAAGGGACTTTCTTTCCTAATAATTACAAGTGGAATGGCTCAATAAAAATGTACAAAAAAAATTTTTCTTAACCAATTATTTGACTTTATGTACTGTTCACTTACCTCCTAGTCCTGATCTTCTCATATAGAATGTATTCTAAGGTTTGCGATTTTTAGTTAGTAAGCACTTGTTATTAAAATTTATTTCAAACTAGTTCCATAAACCAGAACGTTACTTCTAGAAATTTTCTTCGGTAATAATTTCAAGCAGAACAGCAGAATAAAAATGTGCAAGATAAAATTTCTTTAACCACCACTGCTAGATTTTGTGTATTGCACGCATACCTTCTAATCTTTCTATAAACAGCATACAACATATTTCTGTTTTCGATATGACTAAAATACATATTTACTGCTCATAGAAATAATGTGTTATTCGGGTAATGGGTAATGACACGAGTAGCATTGGTCAGATGTTTTATGGCCGGCTAATAATGATACTAGTTCTAAAATACCGATATTGATGATTATGCCATTGTTTTAAAAGCTTTTTGTTACCTGTCACACATTGTTGTAATATGAAAAAATAGGTGTATGAGAATGTACCAAAACACAAAACAGATGCATAAGAAATAAGAAAGCGAATGGTGGTCATTTATTGTTCCTTTGCTATATTACTTACGTTATGGTTTACGTTTACAAATTCTAAAATGTCATATTAAAATACTGTTACTTATTATTAAGCCATTGTTTAAAAAACTTTTTGCAGAATGTACCAAAAACCGAAATGGCATCAATAAGAAAGTTAAAGATGTCAGGTAAAGATGAAAAGTTTTTTGACAAATTGAATCGAGTCATTGTAAAGAGGAAAAAATATGGCCATGCGAAGGTGTTTTTATATTTCGAATATTATTTGAAATAATAGCGCAAAAAATAAAAAACAGATTCCGGTTTTTACATTTTTGAAAATATCTCAATGCCAAATAAGATATGTTGCCTTGCAGATTATTAATCAGCGAAAATTTAGCAACTTTGCCAAATTTAAACACGTCCCCTATTTCTATTAAGTGAGATCCCATGGTGAGTCGCAAATTTGAATCATCCTGTATATTAGTGGTTCGGTTGTGGTAGGTACTAAGCATATATTAGAAAAAGCAAGATCAAGAATGATGTCATTGTGGTTGGTAATATTGTTGAACTGTCTTAGATCGCAGTAAGAAATTGTATCATAAATGAGATGATCAATTTCGGTCGAGAAATCCAATGCAGATAAACCGTCAATTTCTTTTTCTTGTTTCCCACATATATTCAGTAGATTGTAGTCGCCTAAGATGATAAATTTAGTATCTTGAAATTTACCACTGCAATATTTCAATAGTACACAATAATTGTTGTTCTTTTGAATATTAATGTTTCGGTGCAAACAAGAAACTTTAAACTATTGATTTTTATTGACAACCACAGTCTTTCTTTGTCACTAGAGCTAATTTCCACTGAAAACGTTTTCTTAATGGCAACCAATCAGCTGAAACTATCATTTTTAAAAAAAAGATCTAAATCAAAGCTCATAGATACTTCTCATTTGGACAAAAGATTTAAACGAAAGATAGTTTTAGTATATAAATAAAAGATTTAAATGCTAAACCTTTTTCTATTGAAATCTTTTTACAATTTAAATCATTTTTGAAAAGATTTAAATCTTTCCAAAAGATTTAAATTGCTTCAGGAGAATGAAACCTTTGAAAGATATAAATCAACTAAAAGTAGTTAAATTATGTATGGTGATATAAATAAGAAAGTATCTAAATCGTGTATTTGTATTAGTTTACAATAAAAAACTGCTTATGTTGTAATTCAACATTTAATTAATGTGAAATCAATAAATTAAGTTTTGAAAATCTTATAACATGAAATAGTTCAAACTAAAAATTAATTAGTTTTTTTGCTGCTAACAAGTACTATTTGATATACTTGCACTTGAAAATTCAAAATAATTTAGCTTTAACTATTTTGTTCCTGCTTCTGAACTGATTTTCTCTTAAATGTATGTGCTGGGCAGGAGTATCTATTTAACATTTTAGATAGTTTTTCCTCTGTACTGTACTGTTCAGACTGATTATTCCCCAAGACATCTTTCGTGGCGCAGAAATCAATAATACAAAAGTTTTTCATATTTTATTGCCATAATATAATATGTATACACATAAATGTGAGGCCAACACCGTATATAAATGTATAATAATATAAAGAACAAAAGTATGCCTTTAAACAGTTTTATTGTCAAAAACTAGTTAGAAAACATAACATACGTAATTATGCAATACAATTAAAAGGCTCATCAATCATCAAATAAGAAAAAAAAACAAATATGTTAGGTATTTGGGTGCTTTATAAAACTGAAGTATCTTTTAAGTATTATTTGATTTTAACAATACACACATGTATGTGTGGAGCACAGCACTGTATGGCTTTGAAATAGAGACAGTAGGAGAAGGAATATTTTTCTAGTGTTAACAGATTGTGTTTTGTGCTCTGTTATTTAATGCAAAAGTAGTGTTATAACTTAAATAAGATTTTCGGAAATTGTTCCTGTGAATAATCTGCTTAGGGTGTATTCTTACATACCATAATATCCATGCAAAAATCTTCAAATTAGCATTAATTAAATTATTTCTCATTTGTATTCAAACAAAAGAAATATCAACTTCAAATCAAGTGTTGTGATAGCCTTCATACATTATCTATCTGTTACAATGTTGCCATATGTGAATGTAAACTTATCCAAATGAAATACGAAATTTGTAAACAATTAAAGCAGCCATCAAAGGATATTAAAAACCCATGTATAGCATGTGATTCATGTAAAAGTTTGATATGTATTGATTGCTCGGATTTAACATCTTTAGAACTAAGATGCATTCCTATTCAGAAGCGTATACGTAAATACTACTGCCAAAAATGTAGAAAATTTGAACTTATTAACATTTTGCAAAACACCATAGACGATAAAAATGGAATTATTAATACTCAAGATGTAATAAGCAAGTTATTGCAGGAAAAAATAAACACTTTAGACGATAAACTTAAATCTTATAACAGAATCTCCTATGTGGATGCATTAAAAACTGAAGTACCTCAACAGAAAGTACCTATAAATTTTCCCAATATAGTAATACAGCCTAAACAAGCACAGACATCTGAACAGACTAAAAGAGATTTAAATCGCAACATTAAATTAGCCGAAATTAAAGTTGGGGTAAAGAGTGTAAAATCAGTTAAAATGTTTGTCCAAGATTGAAACTGAGATTCTAAAAAATGCAGTAAGTGCAAAGTTTCATAACTACGATGTTAAATTGACAACTCTGAGAAAACCCAGAATCAAAATCACAAATGTTAATCATGTATATACTAAGGAGGAATTTGAGCAGCTTATAAAGGAACAAAATTAAATTCAGGGAGATATAAAAGTCACTTTTATTTAAAAAACACAGAAACAGTGTGAATATGGTGTATTGTGAATGTTCACCACTAGTATTTAAACAAGTAATTAATCTAAAGAAAATTTGCATTGGTTGGGAAAGACATCCGGTGTACGAAGACATCAATTATGACATGCTTCCAATGTCACAGTTTTTATCATAAGAAGCAAAATTGTAAAAATACGATTGTATGTGGTGCTTCTTCTTAGCAACACAAAGATTCCAATTGCCCAAAAACAAAAATTTGTTGCACCAATTGTATTTCGTCAAATGCTAATTACAAAACCTCATATTCTACTAATTATTCAGCAACCAATCCAGAGTGTTCTACCTTAAAGTATCATACTGAAGTGTTATAAAACAGAACTAATTATTTCATAGAATGATTAGTATAACTTATACATACTAAAATCGTTAATGTGGTGAACAAAAATGAGTCATATTTGAAAATCGCGCAGTTAAATGTAAAATCTCTGTTGCCAAGCTTTGTTGATTTTCATCAATTAGTATACGACTCTTATGATATAATAGGTGTAACTGAAACCTGGTTGAATGCTACTATCCCTACAGTCGCAGTTACTGTACCAGGATATAAATTATTTAGGAAAGACAGATTAGTAAGAAATGGTGGTGGTAACACGGTTTCCTAACATAAAAAAAACATACACACCGTTAGTCGCAGGAGTAACCATATTTTACCATGACTAGACTCTGGTCGGTGAGGGGGAGTGGGAATTTGCACCAAGACACAAATAACCTAAGGTCGACACGGTGAACAAGAGTCTTGGAGAGCGCCACTTAAATCGGAACTGTACGCCTCCCACGAAATCAATCTAGGAAATTTCTCACGCAATCTGTAGATGTTTAACAGACATAAAACTCAATAACAAGGAAATACAAATAACATATAATCGTTTACTGACACAGTTATGGTTTCTAATATTCATAGGGTTGAACATAAACATCAACTTTACGACATAACTAGGATTAAATTTAAGCATTTGCGTTAATGAAACCAACTTACTTTTCAATATGTAACTTACACTTATAAGAAATTAAATAGCTGCAGTATATTTTCATTATGTTCACTTTGTATAAATTTAAATCAGTTGAACGCTGCTCGTGGTGGTACCAACACTTGTGCATACGATTATGCAGATAAAAGCATCTATCAAACGAATGTGTACAATAATTAGTTTGGTTAAATTAATTCTGACACACAACTATTACAAAAATGATATTAAAATTAATTACAATATCAGTTATAATGTGAGATGGCTCTATAATAATATCTGCAGGTGGCAATGCTAGCATGGGTACCAGATTAGCGGCACGTACAATCAAAATATAATATGGAAAGATCTTACCAGAACAGGTCCTAAGGGCGGATATCGTATCTTGCAAGTATGCCTGAGTTAGTATCAATAAAATACGTACATAATGTACCAGACTGAAATAACAACCACCTTGAATTTAATACTAACAGTATCTTCAACACATAACGCTATCAGACCACAAGACTGCAAAACTACAAGCCTGTAAAACTGCAAACTACAAAACTACAAACTGCAACGTGTTTTGCGGTTTCTTTACAAAACAGGCTTAAATCATAAGAACAAAACTCGATGTTATCAACGAGTTTTCAAATGTGTGTCCTCGAACTTCTATAAATTTCTCAAAAGAGCAGAGCAAATATAAAATTTCCACTAATAATTCGCTCTACAACAATGGATCATCAATTCCCCAATTAAAATAATAAGGGTGGAACTACAAATTAGTTCACAATAAGATGCACGTTTACAAGCATCGAGGATCAAATTAAGGATAGAACAAATAATCACGACTCGTATTGAAGTGATAAGAAGTAGTTTTATACACGCTATCAACATACAAGAATTAAAACTTGAATTTATGAACGAAACTTGATAAATTACAATAAGGAAATAAACCATAGGCGTCATATTTGGGAATGAAGTATATCTAAAAATTGGGAAACGCGTTACATAAAATTGAAGCGTAACAGTGGATTAGGTGTATATGTAAGGTCATCAATTTTTACTAAAAACTACAATATTACTTTCAATAATAGATCTTTTGAATACATATCTTTAAGTTTAAAAATAAGGAGTTTCAAGATTGCTTTAATTATAGTATACCGGCCACCCAATACTGTACTTAGTGATATTTTAAATAATCATGTAATTTCACAAATTTTAACTGAATTTGATTATTCTATTATCATGGGTGATTTGAATATTGACATGATGAAGCATAATAGCTTATTGCAAATTTTTAGTACATACGGTTTTAGTCAACTTATTTCTGAACCAACCCGTATCACAGCAACTTCAGCTACATGTCTAGACCCAATTTTATTAATTGTAAGGACCTATGTCATACTAGTCATCTGTAACATGTGATCTATCAGATCATAACCAAATGCCTTTTTGTACTTTGCGTCTTATTATAAATAAACCGAAATAAAAATTTATACATACTCATGATTATAAAAATTTCAATACTGAAAAATTTGAAAATGATTTATTAAGTATATCTTGGGATGACATTTTTTATATTAACAATCTAAATGATAAAGTTAAATTTCTGGAAAGTAACATTATATCTCTATTTGATAAACATGATCCTTATAAAAGTATAAAATTAAGCAAAGCACCAGCACCCTGGCTAACTGAAAATTTAAGCTAATCTTAAAACAACGAGATCATTCACTTGCTAAATACAAGCATAATAGAACATTTGAAAATTGGAAAAATTATAAACAGTGCCGCAACTTTGCATTAGCCGCTATTAGAAGAGAGAAAGCAACATACTTGGCAAGTCTTCAAACTGACAAAAACTATGGCGTACTTTAAAGTATTTAGAACTAGTAGCGAATTACCTTCTCATATGCGTAATCCAGATTAAATAAATGATTACTTTATTAGCGTTTTTAAAAAGCCTACTAACTGTACCTCCCAAATTGAATTCTATTTAAACAATCGGTTTAATAATAACACATTTAATTTTACACAAGTTGATTCTGACGACATTTTACAAATTATAAATCGCATCAAATCATATGCTGCGGGACCTGATGGAATTACTACTTACATGCTGAAATTGTGTTTGCCAATGGTTTTAAATCATCTAACCCATTTGGTTAATAGCTGTTTAGAATGTGGGTATTTTCCCATAAAATGGAGGAATTCATTAGTACGACCTATACCAAAAGTATCTACTCCTACTACTGTACAAGATTGAAGATCTATAAGTTTGTTATCTGTAATCTCCAAAATATTAGAGAAAATAATTTATATCCAGGTATACGATTACACCATAAGCAATAATATTTTGCCAATTCAACAATCCGGGTTTAAAAAAGCTCATAGTACTGTCACAGCACTTCTGAACATGCTTGATGGTATTATTAGAACATTAGATAAAGACCATGCTGCAATATTAATCACCTTCGACTATTTCAAGGCATTTGACCTAATAGATCATGACTTGCTAACAGCCAAATTGCAATTTTATGGTTTTGATACCATTTCACTATCATTTTTCAAATCTTATTTATGGAAACGTCTCCAGTGCGTATGTATTGAAAATAAAATTTCAGATTCTAAATTCATAGTATCGGGGGTTTCTCAAGGATCAATTTTGGGTCCATTATTATTTCTTGTATACACATCAGAATTACCAAATCTTCTTAGTAAGTGTGAAATTCAGCTCTACGCGGACGACACACAATTAGTACATTACTTTGATCCCAATTTGTATGAACAAGCATCTTTAGCTATAGATTATGAACTAAAAATTATTTCTAAATTTTCTAAAACTCATTATTCATCCATTAACCCTACAAAAACAACTACTCTATTATTTGGTAAAAAATATATACATTTAAACCTAGTAAATAATACATTAATGCTTGATAATACTCATTTGCCCATTTCTACACGTGTCAAAAATTTAGGTGTAATTATTGATAACTCTTTAAGATTTAAGCCTCATGTAAACAATTTATTGCAGAAATGTTATTTGCACATGAGAATGCTATACCACAACAAAAATATTCTTACTTTTAAATTAAGAAAACAATTATCAGAAACATTTGTTTTATCTCTATTAAATTACTGTCTCATTGTATATTTTCCTTGTCTTGATAAAGTTACCCAAAATCAGTTACAACAAGTGCAGAACGCATGTTGTAGATTTGTATTTCATTTTGGGAAATATGACCATATGTCTCACTCTGTTGCAATTATGGTGGTTAAAAATTCCTGATCTATTTCAGCTACATTTTCTGATTTTTTTACACCGTCTGATCAACTTGCAAAACCCCAAGTATCTACTTGATAAATTAGTTTTCAGATATAGAATCCATAGTTGCAATATTAGACATGTACATTCACTGACTATGCCTCATCACACCACAGTTTTATTTGAGCGAAGTTTGCATACAATGCAGTTAAACTGTTTAATTTGCATAAACCAAATTTATGTAGTTCTTTAAATATATTTCAAAATAAAACACTACTTGTTGAATCAATATTAAATTATACGACTGTATATATTTTTATTTTTCTTAATGTTTATATTTTTATAAACTGGAAAGGTTAAGAGTTAAAGAGTAGCTTAAAAGCTAATCTTCGCCTTTCCACGACAAATATTATGCTAAGTACTTATTTGTTTAATAAAGACAAAATAAATAAATAAATAAAATAAGCAGACTGGAAAAAGTTAAAAAAGAACATTCGCTCAACTGGTGCCGAAAATGCTAAAATGTAATTATATTTTATAAACATTTTCTTTAAAAGGGTATATTTGTATAATATTCTTAAATCAATGGAAGAATTCTGCACATGCTGAAAAAATTGTAATTCAAATTCGCAAGGAACTGGTGGTGATTCATTTTCTGTAGACATTTTTGACGCAGTGTTTAATTTGAAAAAATCTGACCCATTTCTTCATACTTTTCAACATCAACATCAGCATTTATAAATTTTTTGGCTGCATTTATGTCCATATTTTTAACTTGAATCTCTCGAAGAATATAATTTATATTTTTAAACGAATTCAGCCACTTTAGTTTAAATTTTGGCAAAAGTGTTGTGAATAAAATCCAAAAGAGTATTTTCGTGTAGAAATAATATATTATTTATCTTGTGGTTTTCTAGACAATATGCAAAACTCTTGTGGTTTTCTACAATGCTAGAATCACAGAGTGGTTTGATGCAATGAATAAGAAACGATGTAAATTAATCTATTAAATATGGAAAAACATTAAATTATGACATACATGTTTTATAAAATACTGCAACTGACATATGTATATAAAATCAACAACATTTCTTTGGAAACCAAGCAACATAATCAAATTAGAAAAACGCACCCTGCAAAGGTTTTAAATAAACAATTATTTTCAACAATTTAAAATAGTTTTAGAAAATTACAGCAGAGTGCTTTCGACGTCAGCCATCTTCAGTGCCATGCCAACTTAAAAATTAATATTCCATCAAACTATTACATTAAATATAGGAGATTTTAAACAATTTAAACTAATATAACATATTAAACTAATATCACATCAATAAAGACTAGTTAAATTATCGATTGTTCCAATAAATATGGATTACATCTTGTCTACGTCATTGATCAAGTCGAAAGTCGACTTGTAAGCTTAAGCTATATCGAAAACTGAGTTTCAAATAATTTAATGCATACGACAATTAAAAATCCAAAATGTCTAGGGTTACGAGATTTTATTTTTTCATAGTTAACATGTAAACTTCTAATCGGCATAACTGTGCCAAAGTATGTGTGGTTTTCTCCTTGAAGAATGTCTATGGATAAGGCCAAGGGTTTTGGGATGACAACTTATTCTTCCAAATATTCTATCTCATTTTCTTTAAGGTTGTACTGTTTAAAATTTAAAGTTTCATAAAGGATATTGAGTTTTTCTCTATGTTCTAAAATTTAGGTCAGAGAATAGTAGAAACTATTCCACCTTGTTGCACCAGGGTAGGTAAGCTGATGTCGTAATATCTTTTTATTTCTTCTGCTAATTTTGGACGTCTTGTTTTCTTCCACAGTTGTGTGCACTTGTTAATTATGTTTGTATGCTTGGATCTTGTATTATGATTTTTTTAGAGAATTCATAATATCCATTGTTGCAATAAGATTTAGCATATGAGTAGCGCATCTAAAACAATTGGGCAAGTAAATATGTTGTTCGTGTTCATTGTTCGTTACTTCACCAGTGTCAAAATTAATATCTTGCAATTCAATGTTGTTGTGGTCCTCTTCATCGCCATCATCCACTTGAATACTTGGAATTGTATTGAATAGGACTCTTGTATCCAATTGTATCCCATATTCCGTAAATACTTTAACGAAGTTGGATCCATTGTCTGTAATAGTAGCTAATATTTTAGGCACTCTAAGCCCAAACTCGGTATGTATTTCCTTAAGCATTTCACCAATTTTATCAAATGAGTGGATACCAGAGAAGCACCTACAAGCTACAGTGACTGATTGTTTTTTAAGGAAATTAGCATCAACCAGTGACATGTAATGCTCATGAAACTTCTCTTTTAGACAACCATATATCTGCTGTACTGCATACAAATTGAGTATTTAAAAGAATAGCTTTAAGTTCTTCCAGCATGTTATATTTAAAATTACAATGTTTTTATTATTGTAGCTCATGGTATTACATTTAATTTCATTTCGTTAATCTCTGCACAAAATAGGGATTATTAATTATAGAAACCGCACTCATAGAATTAATAACAACCTGAATTATTCTATGGTCAAACAGTTCTTGAGATACAGTTTTTGACTGGGCAAAACTGGTTCTAATATTTTATTGTGTTTTGGGTACATTTTTAAATTTTGTACTTTTTTAAAATTGTTCCGTGAACGTGGTTTAAAAATTATCTTTTTCTGACTTTTATAGAGTAAATAATCTTCATAAACTGTTGATGTTTATTTTTTAAATGTCTAAGAAAATTAGTGGATGATGTGTATCACCCTTTTATTAATTTTTTATTTGGACATTTCTGACATTGGGTTGATATTGCTAAATTTTCACCATGACTCACAATGGTAAAAAAATGTTCCATCAAACAAAATAGATTCACTTGCTGACAGTGAACTCTATACGAACTGGAATGGCTTCGTTCATATACGAAAGGCACTTGAACTGTTTCAGGGGCAACGAGTGACAGAATGATATGTGGACGTATCTGCATCGTTGTTAAATGGGCGATTGTAGACATCATTAGCATTTTATTCAAATACAATTACATTAATTGTTTCTACCCGATACATTGTTACGTTCATTTACGGCCAATGAATTAAAAACCACATCGATTCCGTTTCTACTCTTCCATACGCCGATAACATCCTATATATTTTACCTGTTTATTATAAATACGCTTGCGAATAATTTTCTATTTCAATCTATCTACTATAAAATAACGAGTTTACGCGATAAATTCTATAGTTGGCACCTTGTTTTGAGTATCCTTTAACTGGCTATACATTACTATAGCGTAAAATTAATCCTTATACTGCGATGACCGAAAGACTAGTTGAAATAGTGTATTGTATTATTTAATAAAGCTTGGGTCGAGTTTTGTAATCTCTTTTTTGGTATGTTGATAACGCGAGGATTGAAGCTCGAATTCTTGTTATTTAAAACAATTTTCAATTTAATTCTGCAGTACGTCCTCTTATGCATTTTTCTAAACTACTCGTTCTATTACTCCAAGAGCGATGCACGTTTTTTCTTTATAAGAAGTGTAGATTTTGGTTGTATCGATAAGTGCTTCTGAGTTATTAATACAAGTAAGACTCTCTTTATAGCTCTTAGCTGGAGGCCAAATTGTTTTACGTAGGTCGATTATTCTTCTTATGTAGAACCAACTGCGCTGGTATGTGTTCCGCTGTTGCAGTGAGTGTCGCAACGCTCCACATCTGTCGACCGTGGTGACGTTACATCTGGACAGCAGCACCCTGATGCTTTGCTGATTCAGCTCTTTGAATGCAATTGGCACACGATAATATCCTGGCGGGTATGTTGTATTAGTCTTCCCATGTATCGAGAGCACCTCTTGTATTCCTACTTTTGTTGTTCGTGCTTCGCTGGTGCTCCATAGTACTCTACTACCTGATTATTAGAATATGTTCTACCGTAAGTAAAATTCTTTTTTTTGTTGATTCAAACCGAACTCTTTTTTTTTAATTAATTTTTTTTTATTGTAAATAGAAAATCGATGACGATGTATTATTTGTGTTGCTAGGAATTCCCCCTCTCCGCATTGGTAGTTAACTCGGTATTTCTACGTTTCTTGTGTTCTGTTTCGTCATTGTAATTCGTGCGGTTCCTCGCTGTAAGTATCCTTTGTATTCCTGTCTGACCCGTACACTTCATAATGTAACAACATTTTAGCTGCAAGACTATAATAGTGTGTAGACTTACATAAAATTCTGAGTAAAACACCTAGCTGCAAATCTTGTAATATTTCAATTAAATCTACAAATATTAAAGATAAATTTTATTGGTTGCAAAAAGTTTAATTATGCTTTTTCATTATATTAAAACTACATAAAGCATTAGAAAAAGACAGGTTATGCCTTCCTATATTGTGTTAGAAAGAGAGGGATAGCGAGAGAGAGAGAGAGAAGGAAAGAGAGAGTGAGAGAGCTAAAACTTGCTAGGAATTCTCCTAGTAGGCGTAGTGTTTTGCCGAAGGTGAGTTCTGCTGATGTAGCGTTTAAATCTTCCTCCCAAGCATTTCGTATTCCAAGTAGAACTAAGGGTAATGCTTGTCCATTGCTCGGTTTCGTGGCATATCAGTGCAGTTTCCAGTTGTCGGTGAAATCGTTCCACCATGCCATTGGATTGCGGATGATATGCTGTTTTGTGGATTTTTGTAAATACGATCAAGGTTTTTAGCTCTTTGAATAGTTGTGATTCAAATTGTTGCCCTTGATCTGTTGTAATTCAGAGTGGTACGTCAAATCGTGTGATCCATAGTTCGATGAATGCTTTGGCTGCCGTTTCAGCATCAATGTGTTGCGAAGGTGTTGCCTCTGGCCATCTAGTAAAGCGGTCGATGCATGTAAGTATATATCGGTTGCCTTCTGATATAGGTAATGGTCCGACAATATCTATGTGTACATGTTCGAATCTTGCAGATGGTGGTTTGAAATTTTGTGTTTGAAAACACATGTCTTGTGACTTTGGATTTCTGACATTGCATGCGAATCCAGGCGCGGCAGTCTGACTTAATGCCAGGCCAAACAAATTTTGGGGTTACCAGTTTCGCGTTTGCCTTAATTCCTGGATGTGTTAAGTTGTGCATGCTTGCGAAAGCTTCTTTTCGTAACTTTTTGTAACGTAAGGGCGCGCTATCGCGGTTGAAACGTCGCAGAAAATGCTTTGCTCAGAGTTCGGTATTTGAATCAGTTTGAAGGTTAAACTGGTTTTGTTGCTTTCTCTGAAATTTTTGAATTCTTCATCAGTTTGTTGTGAATTGGATAGCTAGCTGTTTGTAGTCGATGCTATCAACTCTTGACAGTGCGTCTAGGACGATGTTTTCTTTCCCCGATGTATGTTCAATATTTGTTGAATATTGGCTTATGTAATCCAAATATCTAAATTGTCTTGGCGTACATTTTTCTAGCTTTTGTTGGAAAGTGAATGTTAGAGGTTTGTGGTCTGTGTAGATCGTGAATCGCTCTAACATGCGTTTGAACTGTTTGATAGTTAGGTATATCGCACCACCTTCTGGTTTAACCTCCAGGCTTTGGTGTATCGTGAATAAAGGTTAAACTCAGAAAATCAGAAGCTATTGCTTGCTCCTGGCTATTGCCTGTCAATATATTTCCAACAACAAACGCAAAATCCGTGCCTTGATTATTATATTTAAGTTTGTATTGCAAGAATTGGAATTCCCGGGCGAGTGTATTCGATTTTAAGGCGTGTTGATTGGCGAGTCTATTATTAAGAGGAGTTCACGTTTGGGTTTCTATGACGCCTATCAAGTATGTTAGGTGCAAATTGGGTTGCATACCTACAGGATCATCCGAATCCTCTTAGGGTACATACCAATGTATCATTTTCAATTATCAGTATATTGTCTGCATCCATGTCTTTGGTGCCTTAGGGACCTTTCTGACAGCCATTAGATCTGCGCACCTCGGTAGGTAATCTACAAAATTTTACACAATTTCGCATTTTAAAATTTTGAGTACCGATAAAAACACTCCTATAATGAAAAATTTTGTAAATAATAGTTACAGATACAGAAGTTACAGAGTACATATTATAATAATTCGTTTTACAAAAACGATGTAGGATGTAGGTATCGAAAATTTCAGAAACTAAACAGTAAGTTAAATCAGTAACGAAGTTACCCTGTGCAAACTCCCCTGAAAGGACTGAATTAACTACAATAGGTACAAATGACATTTCTAAGGTATCAACAAACAAAATTTAATTAAAATCGGCCAAACCATTATATTTAAATATTAAAAAGCAGATTTTTTAACAAAGTTAACACCCTGTTTAATACATCAAATGTTGATAATAAATTAACTAACAAATGCACACATGACTGTATATAATTATTTATTTTATAAGAGCTTGAGTATATTTACAAATGAGGAGCAAACATGAGACGGTCTCTATACTAGTGATGCCCGCGAACGAATGGATGTATGGCTAAAGAAAACATAGCAAGCTGAGCAGTCAACGAGGACACAAGTAGAACGGCATCAACACTGCAAAAGCCGCCAGAAGACGAATGTTTCTTACAAAAAAAAGCATTACAGTTTTTAAACTTTGCGGAAAAAGAGGTTGTTTTCCTCGAAGAAATAAAAAAGAAAGATAAAACGCGAGGAAGTAAACTAGCAACAAAAGTGGTTATCACGTCTGCTTTACAAGCAGTTTTGGCTGTTACTACTAATTTTCTTCCTCGCCTCTTTTCTTCTTTTTCGACTTCTTCGTGGGAAACCACACCTATCCGCGAATTTTAAAAACTGTAATTGTAAGAAACATCAGTCTTCTGACGACTTTGGCAGTATTAATGCCGTTTGTTCCACCTTTGCCCTTTTCAGTTTTAGGCTCCTCCTGTGAGTAATTTTTTTTTTCGAAATCGTGGTAATGCAATATATATTTATTGAAAATTTTACTGAAATATACAAATAAAGGCAAATATATAAAAAATAAAACATAATCAACCTAACAAATTCGTAACAACATTCATTGCATTAGTAGGAGAATACAGGATGCTTAAAAATTATATGGAAACAATTTTTAAGAAAGATACTTCATGTTCAGATGAGAGGTTTATGCAAAGGTTTGGCTAAATTGTACATTTTAGTTTAACTACTCACTCTCTTGCCAATGTAGTACCCCCGGGTGGAACATTGGAGAATTCAATACGTCCTACCTGGAAAAACGGCTTTAATCTCAAGCTCCCAGGTTTGATTCTCTACACCGACAGTTCATTTACATTTCCAATGCTCCACCTGTAGGTACTACATTGGCCAGGAGGCGAGTTTTTTGTTGCCTGGAAATTTAGAATTTTGCCGAACCCTTGCCGTTCCAGGTAAGGTAGGGATCTTTAAGGTGCGTGACAACACTCACACACGGAACCTCCATTTAACCTCTCATCCGAACGAGGGCGTAATTTTTTGTGAAAAATGCTCACCTGCCATTTTTCAAGCAGTCGGCCGTGTCGGGATTTGAACCCGGGACCTTGGGATCCGTAGTCTTACGCTTACTACATTGATCCACGGCGACGCCTTCTCTACACCGACAGTTTATTTACATTTCCAATGCTCCACCTGTAGGTACTACATTGGCCAGGAGGCGAGTTTTTTGTTGCCTGGAAATTTAGAATTTTGCCGAACCCTTGCCGTTCCAGGCAAGGTAGGGATCTTTAACGTGCGTGACAACACTCACACACGGGACCTCCATTTAACCTCTCATCCGAACGAGGGCGTAATTTTTTGTGAAAAATGCTCACCTGCCATTTTTCAAGCAGTCGGCCGTGTCGGGATTTGAACCCGGAACCTTGGGATCCGTAGTCTTACGCTTACTACATTGATCCACGGCGACACCTTCTCTCTCTACACCGACAGCTTAAAAAAACGTTAGTCGGTCTTTTTTACAAGAATATTTATATATTTGTTTGGATGAGGTTAAATGCAGGTTTCGTGCGGTGGGGAGTTGACAAAACACGGCAAAGATCCTTAGATCGGTTGATTTGCAAATGCTCTGCTATATTCTAAATTTAGTAGACTCCAATAATATTGTCGCTTGCTGTTACTTAAATGAACATTGTACACGTTATGACAACTTCTTATTGTCAAAATGTGACATTTTAAAACAAATTTCAATCAACGTAGTTTTTAACGTTTGTATCACGTAAGGTAACACATTTTTTAATAATAAAAGAAACTACAAATTTGTTGGTCAAACCTACTTTTGTGCGGGCAATATAGAAAACGCGTGCTTCTTATCGTTCTTTAGTTCGGAAAGTACGTTGTTGTCGAGCTAGGTCGGTAAAGTGACATAAGAAATCGAAAAAGTTATACAAGTGCTCGGAAGAACGATTGCTAGGCTCATATGTGAACAGTTACATTAAAAACAAAGTAGGCATGATACGTCAGTGCTATCTTTATCTGTCAGTAAGTTCTTGTTGATTAATTGTTACAAGTTTGTAAATTTTTAAAAAATTTAAATATAGTTATAGTTCTATCATTGTCAAATTATTTGTGGCTGCACACAAAAATTTTGTACGCACCACATTCAGAAATAGTCTTTACCAAGTCCGCCTACGACGTCGTCCTGAAAACAGCATACCTGCCCTGTAAAGTACCATTTTTTGAGCTTGATACGTAAATAACTACTTCAGCATAGCTTTTACTGTGACATAATTTTACATATCCTTTGCTATTTTTAACAGATTTAGTTGGTAAATTATAATGTCAGTAGTATAATAATACAAAAATAAAGAGGTTGCTATGCAGTGTTGTTTATTTTTAGCTGACTGCAGTCTCTAATTTTAGCATAAATATTTAATTTGATTAGTTCAAAAACTACACTGCGTTATAACTATGTAACTTTTTCAAATATATCATTTGATCAAACTCTAGTGGACTTTACAAAGTCAACGGAGCAGGGGATGAAGCTTGTTTAACCACCAATTTTTCCGTTGAAAATAGATATTCCTGATTGGTCAACCGACAAACAGAAACGTACAGAGGGAGAGCAGGGAACCTACCTAATTGGTATTCGTTGTGGAGTGTTATCTAAACCTGTTAATGTATTGGCTTATTAAGTTTGGAGCCTCAGATTATCTCCTTGCAGTATACCTCCTTTTGTTGCAGTTGTAACGGTTTTTATTGCAGAGGAACTTCAAACGCTCTTTATACGCTTCTTTCAGGGTAAGTTTTGAAAGCTATTTTTTATACTTTTAACAGTTTGTTATGGTGGTCCGTAGTGGAATATGAAAGTTTTGTCAATAGAGACACGAGTTATCTAAATTATTCGAATTTTAAGTATTGGGTATTAAATAATTTATAAATAAGAAGGTACACTTTTATAATTAATAATTAACTAATAAATTATGCAGGAATAGTACAATGTTTTTCAAAATTTCAATAGAAACTGGATGTAACTTATAATCTGTGATTGTTGCAATACATTTATTAATCTTCTGCAACATCAGCAATTCACATATTGCTGTAGGATTTAATAGGTAATCAAAAATTTATAAGCAATAGAGGGGCAGCCACGTTTCTGATTGGTAAATTTACATTTGAATTTGTTCTCTCTTATTCTGCACCTAGCAAATTTTGGTTTCAAATATCAAGCAACTATTTTTGCTTTTGAATTTGTGTAATAAAATAATATTTTTAATTACAAATTTTAACAAATCAACTAATAATATATTTGCCTGTTAAGGTTGTCATTGCTTAATTTTGTGTTCAAACTTTTAATTTCCCACTAGTAAATTCATAAAGTTTATAGTGTTAGTTGGAATGGTTGCAGATTTATGAGCAACTTGTTGCATTTTAGATAAATGAAATTTATATATCTTCCAGGAGTTTAAATAAAAGACCCCGATTATTGCAATGGTCTACCCTAAAATAAATGTTGATGATAGTAAGATTAAGTCTTTACTTGAAAAAGCTTTTGAAATTGAAAAGGAAACTGAGGGCGATCTTGAATGTTCAGATTTTCTTGAAGTCAATAAAACCTATTTCACGATTTTAAAGGAGGTTTCTTATAATTCTTCTGATAATGCTGTTATCACTTCAAATTTGGAAAGTAATAAATGTGCAGAAGAAAATTTAGTAACTCAGTTAAAGAGTGATGTTGATGGTGTTATACGGAATAACTTGCAAGCTTACGATAATTCGTTATCGGAACTCAAATCCAGTAAGGAATCATCTTGGGAAAGCTGCTCTGAGATAGTGCATAACACAGGTATGTTTTAAATGATTTTTGGATAAATAGCTATTTACAACTTAGAACTTTAAATAAGAAGCGTAAACCAACTAACAGCTATGTCATAGTATGGCCATTTACCACCCTCCTGAAATCCCGCGAAATTTGGCTGGGCCACATTTACTGCTATATATGTACTAATTAGTTGCACTAGTTTCGATTTAAATTTGAAAATGGGGGGCAAACTTGAATTTAAGCTGATTTCTCATATGAAAAAGAGCTGTATCTAAAAACAAACATGCTCGATTTATGTGCTCTTGAAGTCTTAATAAACATTTTGCAAAAGTTGAGCGGTTTTACAAAAATTTGCATGTATGACTTTCACGACCATCCCATCGACAAGCTTCAAGACGTAACTTTGTCAAATAATATGTTGATGTGGCAGCTTGGTGTCAAAATGTACGCAATATAATGCACTTTTGGAATATATAGAGCATCAAATTAGTTGCTCATTGCAGAGTGCTCAAAAACAAACTGGAGGTTACTGTGCGTAGCCTATGAAAGACATACAGCACTCGTATCTTGCAAACTCGCTCTATTTTCTTAAGATGTTTTTCCAGTTTTTAAGAGCACATAATATCAGTATAAATCGAAAGAAGAATAACTCTCTTTAACAAATATTTAGTGGAACCCCTAAATACAGACTTCGACCACCATCCTCTGTAGAAACTATTCTGTATTATTTTTGCAAAGTTTCACTTCAACCTACTTGGCGAGGAGAATATTCTTGAAGTGAAACCCACTTTAATTCTAATTTAACTGTTAGTTTAACTATTTTAGGTTAACTGTTTTCTACTAAGTGGTCGAAATAAGTATTTAAAGTTTCTATTAAAGGTTTTGATGAGAGGATGCACGGTAAATTACGGATCGTCTCTAGTATAAAAGCTCTATTTTATTGTACATATACGTATTACAGATAATAAACAAACAACTACTTATTATAACTCCATGACAACCACTCTCGCCACGGCTTACTGCTCAACACCTCCACTTGAGCTGTAGAGTAGGTTAAATCCCCTTGAACAAAATTTCTGTTTTTCTATTGGTACCGGTTTCGTCAGGCTATCAGCTATCATGTCATTCGTGCTAATATAGCCAAACTTTACTAACTTTTCATTAACCCTTTCTCGTAGAAAGTGGCGGCGGATGTCTATATGCTTCGTACGTGAGGAAATCGCTGTTTCTCTGACAACTGAACAGTGCACTTGTCGCAGTGAATGATTGTCGAACCCTGTTTTGCTATTTGGTTAAGTAACTCGCCATCCAATCCATGCAGCCATAGTGCTTCTTGAGTTTCTGCTGACATTGACATGTATTCGGACTCTGTCGTTGACAATGCAACAGTTGCTTGTTTTTTTCGAAGCGCACGAAACAGCCCCACCTTGGAGTTTAAATACGTATCCTGTAACTGAACGTTTATCTATGGTATTACTTGCCCAATCTGTGTCGCAATAGGCCTGTACAAAATTATTTTCATGATTTAAATATGACAACTTCCAATCGGTTGTGCCCTTCAGATAGCGCAAAATTCGTTTTGTAGCATTCCAATGTGCCTTTCCTGGTTTGTTGCTGAATTGACTTACAATTCCAACTGCATATTGAATATCTGGCCACGACACCTATGCAGCAACAACCTCCTGATATGGCACATTCTTTCTTGCTTCGCGATCCTCTTCACCTTGTGGTGACATTTCTTTTGTCAGTTTTTGAATTGGATCTGCTGTCATACTTACGCTATTGCAATCAGTAATTTGAAACTTTTCCAGTATTTTTGAATATACTGACTTTGGTTTATTGAAATCATACCTAATTTTCTATCTCGCATGTTCTGCATACCCATGACGAATTTTGGTTCACCAATGTCTTTCATTTTAAACTGGCTTTGCAGACTGGATTTCAACTTGTCTTTCAATGTCTTGTCATTGGAAAAGATTAAAATGTCATCAACGTAGACTGCTACGATTAATATTTGATTACCTTTAACGTAGTAGTATATGCATGGATCGACTGCTGAACAATTAAGACCAAACTTTCTTAATGTGGTGTTCAAATGTTGATTCCATACGCGACTCGCTTGCTTGAGACCATATAACGATTTTTTTAGCTAGCATACACGCTGACTATTATTGCTAAACGATTCAGGCTGAACCATATAAATCTCTTCATCTAAATCACCTTGCAAAAAGGTCGAAATTGCATCCATCTGATCAATTTCTAAATCATATTTTGCAGCAATTGCAACCAGAAAATGTAATGATGAATAACGTAGGGCAGGTGAGAACGTCTCACCGTAATCAATGCCCTTGCGTTGAGCACAACCTTTTATTACCAGGCGAGCTTTATATCGACTGACTTGACCATTCTCGTTGCATTTGGTTTTGAATACCCACTTTCTACGAATTGCCTTGTGATTTGCTGGCAGATTTTCCAAAGACCAAGTTTCGTTTTCGATTAGGGACTTGTATTTGTCCTCTATGGCCCTTTTCCAAAGCAACGCATATGGACTTTTCATCATGCTTCCACTGTCAGCGGATCGTCTGCATTATCCACATCGAAACATAAACAAAGATCTCTTTGTAGACTGATTCTCTCTCTTTGATCGTCGTAACTCTTGACCTACATCATTGGTTGTTATGCTCATTGAACCATTATTCGTTATGGATTGTTCACTACTGTCTTTGTCATAATTACTATTCTCATTTTCCACTTCGTTTTGACCATGCATGTCCTTGTTATTAATTTTAACAACCGTGTCCTCCACTTCATTGACATCGTCTTTGAATAGATAAAAATGATAAAATTTGTTACAAGAAAGTACTTCATTCTCAATGCGTTGCTCCTCTAAAAAAATCACATCGCGGCTTACATCAACTTTCATCTTCTTTGGGTCAAAGACTCTATAGCCTTTTCAGTGTTCATTGTAACCAACCATTATACAATCCTTGGACTTAGGGTCAAACTTATTCCTTTTTTGTTTTGGAATATGTACCATGGCTTTACATCCAAACACTTTCAAATTTGATAAATTTGGTTTTTTGCCAGACCAAATTTCTTTCGGTGTTTTGTCAATTGCTCCTTGACACGGCGAACGATTGACGAAATATCCTGCTGTATTAATCGCTTCACCCAAAAATTTGATATTAAGCTTTGCATCAAAAAGCATACATCTTGCTCGTTCGACTAAAGTTCTATTCATTTGCTCAGCCATACCATTCTGTTCAGGCGTATATGACGCCGTCGTTTGATGTTCGATTTCTGAATCGCTCAGAAACTTTAAAAGTTCACTATTACAGTATTCAGTGCCGTTGTCTGTGCGAATTTTCTTAATTTTTTGGCTCGTCTGATTCTCAACATACTTTTTAAAATCTCTAAAAATATTTAAACATTGAACTTGTTCTTGATAAAATACACAAAAACT